>CM073485.1:23385000-26026666 GCA_037074505.1 Albizia julibrissin
GATTGTCCATCCGTCTATGGATGATAGGCCACATTGAATTTCAGCTTCGTACCCAAAGCTTAATGTAGAGCTTTCTTGAATCTTGATGTGAATCTAAGATCTCGGTTGGAGATAATGTTCTTCGGTGTACCATGGAGTCTGATTATCCCCCATATATATATTTTTGCTAACTTCTCTGGGGAGTAACTGGCATTGATGGGTATGAAATGTGCCGACTTGGTGAAACGGTCGACAATTACCCAAATCGCGTTATAGTTCCTGATTCTGGGTAAACCCACCACTAGATCCATAATGACACTTTCCCACTTCCATTCTGGAATTTCTGGATTATGTAGAAGTCCTAGTGGTTGCTGATGTTCGATCTTTACCTTTTAACAAGTGAGATATCGGGCCACATACTTGGTCACATCGCTTTTTAGCCCTGGACACTAATACATGGACTTTAGATTGTGATACATCTTAATCATTCCAGGGTGAAGGGTGTAACGACTCTTGTGCCTCTCATCTAGGTTTTCCCACCTCAGATCAGCCTTTAGTAGTACATATATTTGTTATTTATATATAACTAATACACTTGGTGAAAGATCATGATCCTGGGTTTCACTGTAATATCCCAAATTTTGGGATTAGAGGCTTGAGGATAAGCCCGAATCAAGTGGACTGCTAAGCCCCGGTTTAGCAAGTGTCCCAGTAAGATATAATTTTGTTCCCTAAAATTCCTTATACTTGGGTGGCATTAAGGGAAATAGAATGCTGAATTAAAGAGCACGTTAGGTGGTAAAACAAGGAAATTAGAGGTTACATACAACATAGTTAATTGGAACACAAATTAGTGTTGCTGCCAGTGAGTTTCCCTGTGTAGCAGTCGTGTTGTGTGGCAGTTTTTAATGGGCAAATGATGACAAAAAATTGTGAAACTTTCTAGAATGACATTAGAATTATCAAGATTTAATTTGATAGGTCATATAAGTCATTTGGAGCTATACATAATGAGATATATATTTTTGAAGTTAGCCCTGTAAAACTGGGAATATTCTATGGTAGCGTCCAAAAACAAATATTCTGGGAAGTATGAGCTTCTAGTTTTCTAAATGTTATATTTTTCCTTAAAACTAGACTTAATAAAGGTCACATAGCCTTTGAAACCATCCCAATTGAACCTCTATAAAATTAGATATGAATTTTCAAAATTTGATAAAAATTTTGCTAGATTTCTAGCAAGGTGCGAAAATGGGAAAAATATAAGGGTAAATTGGTCCTTTGACCAATAAAGCAAGAAGCCATTTGTTTTTCCTTTAATTGAGACAATTTTTGGTCAAATAAAGGGGAGCAATAAAGGAATTAATACTTGGCCATAAATTGTGACATGTGCAGGCATTTTTGGCCAAGTTCAAAAGATGATGCAATTAGTCCAAAATCATATGACTAATTAACAATAAAATAAAATAATTTAGGAGGTGGAGAGGATATTTCAAGAGGCAATTAATCTCTTCCAAAGCCTCATATTTCATCCAACTTGAGCAAGAGAAAAAGGAAGAAGCCAAAAGTCAAATAACTTATGCTACAAATACAATAAAATACTATATCATTAATCTCTTATAATCTCTTCTCCATCTTGAATACCATGTTTAGCAAGCCAAATCAAGAGGTAATAGAGAGAGAGGGCAGTAGTGCCCTAGAGAGAGAAAGAAGAGAAATCAAAGGTAATATCAAGAACCTAGTTTCTATTGTTGAATCTTAGTGGTTGTTGATGATTTATGATTGTTTTGGTTTTGTTTTGATGATTGAGATGCACAAACCCTAAGGGAGGTGCTGCCCAAATCTTCATAAATCATGGGTAAAAGGTGTTTAATGGGTTAAACATGGGATTAGAGGTGAAAAGAAGGTGGGTTATGGATTAAAATCACAAGAACTCATTTTCCCTTAAATTATCCAGATGTTGTCCAAGGGCATTTTTGTCTTGTTGGAGCTGGATTTTGGTATTTTTGATGTTCCATTGAATTTAGAAGGGAAAATTGTATAGGAATATATGTGTTCATGATTTTTGGATGATTGTATATTAATCTAGAATTTTTAGAAGTTAATAGGAGGTGCTGTTTAATTTGGTGCACTAGAAGAAGTCTGATTGTGAAATGTATTTTGTTAGTAAAACCTAGTCCAAAAATTATGAAACTTGCCAGGATTAAAGTATAGATGTATATATTTAATTTTATAGATAGTTTATAACTTTTGGAGAAGTATACTAAAAGATATGATTTTTGAAAGTTAGGCCCTGTTTTTGGAATGGAATCTGGAACAGGTTGAGTTTGGCATAATTTTGGGATTTTGTAGCTGTGATGGCCAGCTTTGGGTATTTGTATGTGAAAATATACTTATATTTATTCACAAAGTACTTTTAACCACCCCAATTAAAGTTCTATAGAATTAATTACGATTTTTCAAAGTTTGGTCGAAATGTTGGCAATTTTGACTACCTTGCAAATTTGAGAAAGAAAGGGGCCAAATGTAATTAGTAAGAACTCCAAGGGTGAAAGTAAGCATTTAAGGCTAATGTACCCCATTGGGCATTCACTTTTTATGGCTCTAATAATGTCATTATTTATCTAGGGCCATGAAGTGACAAAGAAGAAGCAATGGTTGGAAGGTTAAGGTACAAGAGGAGGACACAAAGTCCAAAAGGTAGTAAACTTACCCTACTTGCATGTATTTGATATTTATGCTTGTGTATTGCATTGCTTGATTATGTGAAGGATATTTGAATGAATGAAGCTCTGTTTCTGTTTATATTGTGGCAATAGATATGTTGTATGAAACATTGAGCATGCAAAGATGTCATTATGTGATCATGAGCCTATGTAAGATGAGCATGTCATGTACTAGCATTTATCTTGCATGCATTATATTATTGTTTACTACTGAGATTCCTCTGAATCTCACCATCTCCTAACCAACCATTTAGATAGGTGGATAGAGGTAGGATGTTGGAAGTTGCGCTAGAAGAGAATGCGATGGTGGTAGATCAAAGATTTAAGGGTCCAGAACTGTAAATTTATTTGACTTAGACACTTTGGTAGCCTTATGTGGCTACACCATTGTGTATGTAAATAAATGAATTAATTTGAGCAGAGAATCACCCTAATTAAATTAATGGGAAAAGATAAGAACTTATGAGTAATAACAAAGTTACAAACCACTAGAGTACGCTTCCGCAAAAGTTTTAAGATTTTCAGAAAAACCCACTCAATTTCAGGTTCGAATACTGTTTGAGATTGGGATTTGAAAGCATTATAAAAGAACAACTCTTAGTGGTTCAAGTTCACTGCATAAAACTTATTAGAACGAGTGTAAATTTAAGTGTTACATTCACCTTTTTCAATCATCTCCCGAATAGACTAGGCTTGTTCATCCTGCATATGAGCTTCTTCAATTTTAGCTCTCATATCACTTTCCTCCTGGCTGACACTGAAATTAGCTAGGAGTACTTCATTTGGTTCATGCACATTTATGAACACTTGATTCGGCAAGTCAGATCCCTGAATTCTTCCAACAATTTCTGTTCTTAGACCATCATGACTACCACTTGCACCACCTTTCTACTTAAGGCATTGGTAATGACATTTGCCTTCTCTGGATGATATTTAATCTCTAAATTATAATCTCTTAGCAACTCCATCTAGCGACGTTGTCTCATGTTCAACTCTTTTTGATCGTGTAAGTACTTAAGGCTCTTGTGGTCGCAGTACAACTCTACAGTAGTACTATACAAGTAGTGTCATCATATTTTCAATGCAAACACGATTGCCACAAGCTCTAAATCATGAGTGGGATATTTCTGCTCGTGAGGCTTTAGCTGAGAAGAGGCATATGCCACCACTATGCCTTGCTACATAAGGACACATCCCAATCCCTACTTACTAGCATCATTACAGAAAACAAAGGTCTCACTAGGATCTGGGATAATTAGTATTGGTGCATATGTCAACCTCTCCTTCAGCTCCATGAAGCTCCTTTTACATTTGGAATCCCACACATATGTTTGATTCTTTCTTGTAAGCTTCGTCAATGGCATGGCGATCTTGGAGAAATTTTAAATAAATCTCTGGTAATAACCAGCAAGACCCAGAAAACTGCGTATCTCTATTATAGTTTATGGCCTCTTCTAGTTTAGTACTACCTCCACCTTTCTAGGATCCACAGAGACTCCTTCTTGTGAAATTATGTGACCTAGAAATTTAACTTATGAAAGCTAGAATTCACATTTACTCAGCTTGGCAAAGAAATGCTTTTCTCTTAGAATATGCATCACTATCCTCAAGTGCTCTTCATGTTCTTCTCTGCTCTTAGAGTATATCAAGGTGTCGTCGATGAAGACTACCATGAATTGATCCAGATATTGATGGAAAATCAGGTTCATGTAGTCCATTAACACGGCATGTGTATTGGTTAGTCTGAAAGGTATCACCAAGAACTCATAGTGCCTATATCTGGTTCTAAAAGCTATCTTCAATATGTCCTCGGCTCTTACTCATAGCTGATAGTAGCCCAATCTTAGGTCAATCTTTGAAAATACACTAGAACCAGCTAGCTGATCAAGGAGATCATCAATCCTGGGAAGTGAATATTTGTTTTTAGCGGTCACCTTATTCAGCTCTCAGTAATTAATACATAACTGTAGGCTCCCATCTTTCTTC
Source organism: Albizia julibrissin (assembly GCA_037074505.1). Classification (NCBI taxonomy): domain Eukaryota; kingdom Viridiplantae; phylum Streptophyta; class Magnoliopsida; order Fabales; family Fabaceae; genus Albizia; species Albizia julibrissin. The sequence continues at coordinate 23,389,692 of CM073485.1, forward strand.
TTAAAAAACAATACTGGAGCTCCCCATGGTGAGACACTAGGCCGTATAAACCATTTCTCTAGTAATTCTACAACCTGCTTATTTAGTTCAGCTATTTCATTCAGTGCCATTCGGTAAGAAGCTTTGGAAATAGATCTTGGACTTGACATAATCTCAATGAAAAACTCAACTTCCCTTTTCGAAGGCAATCCACTAATGTCTTCTAGAAATACCACAGGGAATTCATCCACTACTGGTATACTCTCAATCATCACATCTAATTCTGCCTGAACCAAGAAGAATATCATATACCCCTGACACCCATTTCTCAAACATTTCTTAGCTTCAGCTACAGAGAGGAAGTTCAAGTTAGCACTAGCATCATTGCCTTTCTGTGGTTCAAGATATTCAATTCTTTTGTTACTACAATCCAGCAAAATGTTGTTTACCGTTAGCCAATCAATGCCAAGGATGACTTCTAGTTTATAGAACAGGTAGGCAGATCAAATCTATCTAAGACTCCCGCCCCATTACATTTACAATATAATTTAAACAAGCATCCGTAGTAACGGCTCTATACCCATTGGTGTAGATACAACCAGATCATACGGTAATTTATGCACATTCAGCCCTAACTTTCTAGCATATTCAAAGGAAATAAACAAATAACTAGCACCAGAATAAAAGAAGGCTTGTAATGTGGTACTATTAAGAAAGATTATACGTTGGATCATCTTTGGAGATTTATAGGCCTCCTTGTGGGTCATCGCAAATACTCTTCCTTAGGTCTTGGTCTGTGTTGTGCTGCCCACTATTTACATTCACTAGCTAAGTGACCCGGTTGATGATAGGTGTAATAGATTATCTATTTGTCACACGTCCTGCTAGGATACACCTTGCCACATCAAGAATATGTTGGAGGCGTAGAGGGCCCCTAGTTTCTACGGTTATCAGACCGATAGGGTCTCTTGTCATTTCCCCTGGATGAAGATCCTTGACCCTTCAGTTTTTGGGGAAAGGTTCCCTAACTAGGTCCACTATGGTTGCTGGTATTCTTAGTCAGGTTTCGGTCCTGTAGGTTTAATTCCATAATCTGGCATTCTTCTACCGCTTTTTAAACTCTTTGAATTGCTGGGCGGCTAATTATTCTTTCAACTCACGTATCATCCCTCTGATTAGGAGATTCGAGCTCTACTCCTTATCATCTTTGTATCGTAGGTAAGAAGAATAACGGGCCAAGCGGATGAATCAGGAGAGGTATTCGTCGAAGGTCTCCTTATCACTTTGTTGGATGGATAAGAAGTCTGCTTCTTTTTTTAATCTCACAGACCTGGGAAAGTATTTTTTGTTGAAATTCTCCTGGAATAGCTCTTAAGTCATGGGAATATTATGGGTTTCCAATACTATGGATGTGTTCCTCAACTATCGATCTGCATCCCCACTATCTTGTATACCCTAGTCGTGCCTTTACCTCAGAAGGACACTCCAATATCTTAAAAATTTTCTCCAACATGATCATCCAGTCTTCAGCTGATTGAGGGTCGAATTTCCCTTTGAATGTCGATGGTTACCAGAGATCCTAGATTCACATCAAGATTCTAGAAAGCTCTATATAAAGTTCTGGGTACAAAGCTGAAATTTAGTACGGCCTACCATCCACAGACAGATGGACAGTCAGAGAGAACCATACAGACACTGGAAGATATGTTGAGAGCATGAGTATTGGATTTTAAGGGGAGCTAGGATCATTTCCTTCCACTTGCTAAGTTTGCCTACAATAACGGCTATCATGCGAGCATCCAGATAGCTTCGTATAAAGCGCTGTATGGAAGGAAGGGCCAATCACCCCTATGCTGGACAAAATTGAATAAACAAAGACCATATGGGCCGGATCTGGTAGATCAAACCATAGAACAAATCAAGATTATCAAACAGAGGCTTATAGCGGCACAAAATAGATAGAAAAGTTACGCCGACAAAAGGTGAAGACCTCTAGAGTTTGATGTAGGAGATCACGTATTTCTAGTGGTATCTCTATTCACTAGAATTGGTAGAACAATAAAGAGAAAGAAGTTGAGCCCATGGTATATTGGTCCTTTTGAAATTTTGGCGAGAATTGGACCAGTATTATACATAATAGTCCTATTCCCGAACCTGAATGACTCCATGACATGTTCCATGTCTCACAGCCGAAGAAGTACCAGCCAGACCCCAAACATATTATGGAATATGAAGATGTGGATATGCGAGATGATCTCACTTATAAGGCTGAGCCAAAACAAATCATTGACAGACAAGAAATACGGCTTAGACATCGTAGCATACCATTTGTGAAGGTGGTCTGGAAGGGACTATCTCTAAGAGAGGCAACTTGGGAAGTTGAAGAGGACCTAAAGAAATATTACCCAAAATTTATACCTCATGAAGTGTAGCAAATTTCAGGGACAAAATTTATTTGTACAGGGGGAGAATTGCAATATCCCAAAACTCATATAAGGGATAAATGTCCCAAAAGCAAGTGTAATTAATGTTAGAAATTTCTTTGTGAATTTTGTAAAGAAATTGTTCGATGAATTAAGGAAAATATGTAATTCCTTTAAGATGTGTCAAGCATTATATGAAGTGATTATGAGGCTCAAAAAGCAAAATTATTTCCCTTAAAAATAGATGAAAATTTTGGCCAAATGGAAGAAGAAGGGAGACTAGAAAATTCAACCAAGTATTTATTAGGTAAAAAGCTTTCTTGTGTACAAGAAACCATAAACTATTAGGTAAAACAATTCCCATTTTCCCTCCCTCTAGTTTCAGCCGAAGCTAACAAAATGGATGGAGAAATAGTCTCCATTGAACTAAACCTCAATTAGTTGGCCTAACAAGAGCAATCTTTAAGATAACCAAGTAAACCCTATTAACCATTGGTTAATAACCTTGGTGATTTTCTTGTAAGACCATTGGACAATTGAAGACTCCATTTTCACTCCATTCCTCTCTCATTTTTGGTTAAGTACAGAATAAAATCAAGAAGAGATGCTAAAAAGACACTTTTCATCTAAAGATCTAATCATAGAACACATGTCACCTTATGAGCAAGACAAGCCAAATTGTGATTTAATCTTGGCCCTCCAACTCATGAATTTTGGCCAACCACTGAGGAGAGAGAGAAAATGACTTAAAAACAAGACCAAGATAGAGAAAGTGGATCTTGAAGTTCAAGAAGCAAAGGTAAGCTTCTCTCTAGATTTTCACCTTCTTACTCACCTTTCTAGCAAAAAATGTCTTCATGAACATTGTTCCTCTTGACATAAGCTTCATTTCTATGATTTTAGTTTCTCAAGAGGATTTTTTTGAGCCATCTTGAAAGATTGAAAGTTGTAGAACCAAAGAACAAAGCTTAGAAGAAGCAAGAGGTGAGTAAGAGCTACATTTTTAGCTACAATTTATGTCATTTAGTTGAATATTTGTTGAGCCTTGATTTTCGATCAAGGAGAGTATTTAGGGTATGATGTTCTTTTATTCATGCTTATGGGGTTAGAAGAGGTTTTATGTTGTTGTATGATGGTTTTGAGGTGAAATAGCAAGAACTTAAATTTTGAGAAAAATAAACGGGGTCTGTTCGGTTTTGAGTAAAACTGTAAAAAGGAGTTGGTTTTAGATGTTTTAAAGTGCTCTATTGAGTTATACATGAAACAATATGTGGAATACAAGTGGTTGTGATTTTTGGGTGATTGTGTTGAAAATGCCAAATTTTGGAAGTTAGGGTTTGGTACTGCAAAAATTTGTTTTCTGGAGGTAGTAATGTTTTGTTGTGTATTTGAGTAGAAAAACCTAGTCCAAATGATATGAAACTTTCCATAATGAAATTAGACATATTGAGATTCATTTGATAGGTATAACATAATTTTTGGACTAGTGGATTTAAAGTTATTAGTTTTCAAAATTTGGCTCTGTTTCTTTAACCAATTATGGAACAGTTAATGTTTGGTGAATTTCTGGAATTTGTATGGCTTAATTTTCCATAAAATTATATTTTTATTTGAAACTATACTTAAATAGGTTTACAATTTGCTTGGAATCAGTCAATTTGGAGTTTTCTAGAATTAATTTTGATGTCTGAAAAATTAGGCATTGAATCTGGAAGTTGTTCTGTGGCATACTGATTTTGACGTGTTTGTGTCTAGCCAAATGAAATCCAATGGCCATAAAATTTTCAAGAATTAAATTGAACATAGTAATATTTAAAATGATATATAATATGTATCATTTGGACAAGTACATTGGGAGATACAAATTTTTAAATTTTGGTAATGATTTTTGAAGCTGTCCTGTGACAGAAGTGAGTAATTGTGAAATCTGGGATTTTATGCATGTGAGCTTCTAGAGTAATCATTTTTTCCTTAAAGTGAACTTAACAAGGGCCACATAGGGATTTTAACCACCCTAATTAGAGGTTTATAGAATTAGTTATGATTTTTTAAAGTTAAATAAAAAATTCTGCAAGCCTTCAGTCTATGCGAATTTAATGGGCTTTGGGCCAAAAGTAGTGAGTGTGAACTTTAAGGGTGAAGATTAGTACTTGGGCTTAGTGTAACCATATTAACTACTTAATTGGGCCTAAGCACTAACCTAAATCAAAACCAACTAAGTGTTATGAGTTATCAAGAATTGGAACAAGTATTAACTCACCATTCATAAATTCTAACTAATAGGATTTGACATCTACCTGGGATGCCTGAGAGATTGGGAACAAGAACCTAAATTGGAAAGACTGTCAAGTAGTACCCTATCCCTTATATCATATGTATTATACTATATGTATTCTCTATCATCTGTATATGTGTGGGACAGTTAATCTTTAGGCGATAAGACCCGTAAGTACAAGTTACACCGGGAGTAACCCAGGGCGTTTTGAGCCAGGTAGGCTCGAGGCAGAAAGCCTATAAGTGCACCTTGTATAGGGCAAAGGCCCTGGGCAACCAGATTGAGATTGCCAAGCGCTATGGTTTTGTGATAAGGGACTGGTTAGGCCTTTTGTTTGCTGCATAATTTGTAAGTACTCTGTGATGATTTGTTTTACATAATTAGTATTCTGCATATCATATTTGTGGTCAGTATACTACTGGGATTCTTTGGAATCTCACCCTTTTTCAACAAATGGTATACAACAAAACCGTTCAGTTCGAAGGGCAAGAAGGTAATACTGACGGATGAAGAGAAGGCAAATTAATTATGGATTGTTTGGTTATATTTTTATTTTGGATGACTCTAATATATATATATAATTAAGTAAAAGTAGCAGTAGTAGTACTAGTAACCGCGACACTGACCGTACAAGTTGTAATCAGTATACTAGACTTTCAGTAACACGCTAGTATCCAAAAGCGATAATTGAACTAGAATCGGGCAACCAAACACCAAAAACCTATAAATTAACCACCACTACGCAGGCTATTGCTAGAAATGCTCTACATTTTTAATAAATGATTTTGGAACTGATGAGGATAATGAATTTGCAAACTAGTTTGAGACCGCATATAATTATTTTTAAGAGTTTTTGAAAGACCCTACTTAATTAAAGGATCAAACCCTGTATTGTAGTTGGGAATTTAATAACCTATGGCTTGATAGTGTCTCAAGTTTGTAAACATTACATGACTAGAACTCATCAAACATTTTATAAGAGACGGTTTTACATTTTTCTTATTACTTTTCTTTATCGGCCTTATCCTTCTCTCCTTCATCATGGTCATCAGACATAAAAGAGCTCCTCCTCCACCACCACCTCCTCCTCCTCCTTCTCCTTCTCCTCCTCATCCTTAAATAGAGGCTCTACTATAGACGTTGCCTAGCCTTGACTGCTCCACAAGGCGTCTCACTACATAGGCCAACAGTCTGATGAGGAAGTTGAACCTCATCCTTCATCATAATGAGGTTGTATATTATCACTTACATGCTGACCCTTCATCTCCTTCCTCTGATGTCGATGATGTGCCAAGTAAAGGTGAGGGGCAAGATGACAAGGATAGTAGGTAGTGGTGATGACTAGAAGCCACTATATTTTTTTTGTTTTTTGATATTAAAAAAATTAATTGTTAGGGAAAAGTAGCCCAAAAATATAAGAAAAATAACATGATACTTCAGGGTTATTATTAAATAATTGTTGCTTGTGTTAATTTTACAAGGACACATCCGGCTCTATAACACTTTCCATTCTAAAGGACACATTTTGCCTTATAACCCGTAAAACCCTTTCTATTTTAAAGGACACGATCGACAGTAATGCTGAAGGACAAAATCGGTGTTATAATCTATGAAACCCTTTCTATTTAAATGTTAGAAAACTAAACTCCACTTCACTTCCATTTCAATTTCTCATAGCCAACTTTTGACTTTTGTTCTTCACCAAAAGTTCATCATCTAGGAATAAACCAAAAGATGAATGTAAAATCCCTCTTAAATTAACATAGACATATAAGTTATTACTTAATTCACTTGTATATATTAATATGATATCGATACTAATACTATTATCTTGGTTGAACACTCTGATACCACTGCTCTATGATAATTCTGATACCACGTTCGGGAACTGATACCCTTATTTTATGTTATGATCTTACCTTTATGTGAGCAAATTTTACCAAATTTGTAAATATTTTGATCAAATAACTAAGTGTTCTAATACCGCCTTACATTATTCTTAATATTCATGTCTACCTGTATTCATATACATACAAGCTCATATGAACGTTTAAGGTTTGTAAAATATTAATATTTATAGATAACCAATAAAATAACTTTGTTTCTTCATCTACTCCCTTTACTCATCAGCGCTTGCCTCTTTGCCCTTTGTGCCACTTGACCTTGTTGTGTAATGAATTTTAGAAAGGATCAGATTCGGGAGAATCTCAGTAGTAACAAGCATTTAATCATATAAAATGTAAATACACAGAGCACATAACATAACCATCACAACACAATGAGCATTGCAGGAGCATTTAACATATTAAATGTAGCACATGTTAGAATCCATGTTTTAATGATAACAAATAATAATAAATTATTTTGCAAGGGAATAACAAATTTTAATCAAGAACATTAAGTTACATTGGTCACTAAAAGCATTTCACAAATTGAAAATTTCATGTTCTGCAGAATGCTTAATGCACTCAAGTTTTGGAGAAGAACACAAGTTCTGTTTGATAAAGAACTCTGGTTTGGCAGATGCACTCAAGTTTGGCATGAATATTTCAATATAAATCTTGTAAGTTTTGGCTAACACTCGAGTTGTGAACATTGCAGGAAGTGATCTCAAGCTGATGTACTCAAGTTCTGGATGAGCACTTAAGTTTTGACCTGAAAAAAAACTCAAGTCCTAGAAATTCTCACTGAGAGTTTCTGCCTAAGACTTGTGAAATTATGATAAACAAGATGTAAACTCGAGTTTTCCTTGTGAACTCGATTTTTGTATGATGATGGTTAGTTAACTCCTGTGAGTTTTATCTAGAAACTTAGTGAGAAAATTGTATTGACTGAAGAACTTGAATTTGGAATAAAAACTCGAGTTGTGGTTTGATGAAAACTTGAGTTTGGTTCTTAACTCTCACAAGTTTTATGTAATATCCCACTTTCTATTCATCAGTATTCCCTATATGTATTTATGACATTTAGTAGAATAAAATTATGAATTATGGTGCACATGAAATGATGAAAACACTCCAATCGGTAGTTACATACATTTGGCTAAGCTAAGACTCAAATGTGCAACTTTTATCTACTTAAAGGCCTAATATTATAACCTACATTGGAGCATGAAAGAGCACAAACATTAGCCCAATTACATTGCCCCAATTTCGGCCAAAACAAGGAGAAAGGAAGGAAGACATGATTTAATACAAAAATCATAAAATATAAGGGCAAAATGGTAATTTGCCAATAATGCAAGAAGTAATAAATATTTCCCTTTTTCCTTGACATTTTTGGTCAAACAAGGGGGAAGCAATGGAGAAATAAAAATGCTTGGTTTGATTAAATCAAGGAGTAAATTGTAGCCAAGTAACATTAGAGTTGAAAAGTCAAAAAGTAAGAGTCATAAAAGAGCTCTCTTACATGTTAATTATAAAGGAATGCATGAAGATAATACAAGAGCTTCTCTCTTTCCCTTTCAAGATATATTTATGATCAAAAAGCAAGATTGAAAGAGAAAATATGATGACCATTAAAATAGGCACATGGAAATTACATTAAAATATAATATATTAAAGTGCAAGAAGGAGAGATATTTTAAATGCTTCTTATCCCTTACAAGACCCATATTTTCAGTCAAGTTAGAACAAGAGAGAGAGGAAGTTAGATGGAAAGAATACCAAGAGAACTCAAGAGAAGCTAGGGTTCAGAAGGAAAAATCCAAGGTAAGTGATGAAAATCCAAGAGATCTTGCCTTCTAGTTCATGTAGTAGCTCTTATAATCTCTTCTCCTCATTGAATACCATGTTTAGAAGCAAAAATTTAAGAGAAGAGAGAGAGGACGATGACACCCTAGAGAGAGAAAGTGAGAAAATCAAGAGGTAATCTCAAGAACTTTGATCATCTTAGTTAATATGTTGTTGTGGTGGTGGTTGTTGTTGTAGGCTTATTTTGTTGATTTTCTAAATTTTGGATGATGAAACCCTAAGGGGTCATGCTACCAAAATTTCCTCAAATCATGATTAATGAGTGTTTAAATGGTTAAACATGTGATTAGGAGTGAAAAGAAAGGTGTTTATGGATTGAATTCATGAAAACATATTTTTTCCTCAATTCTGCCAAGTTTCTGGCAAACACAAAAAAGGAAGGATTTGGAATTTTGTGTTTTTGATGATTCCATTGGATTTATAAGGGACAATTGTGTGGGAATACACGTGTTCATGATTTTTGGATGCTTGTATATGAATCTAGAAATTTTGGAAGTTAGGAAGTAAGTGTTGTTTGAATTCGTTTTCTGGAAGTAGCTTGGTTGTAAGATGTTTTTCTTTAGTCAAATCCTAGTCCAAATCTTATGAAATTTCATAGAATTAAATTATACATTCAAAGCTTTAATTTGATAGGTAGAACATAATTTGTGGACGAGTAGGTTAAAAGATATGATTTTTCAAAGTCAGGCCTTGTTTCTGGAATGAAATCTAGAACAGGTTGGGTTTGGCTCAATTCTGGGAATTCTGTGGCTATAATGGCCATATTTTGGTATTTCTATGTGAAATTATACTTAAATATCTTTACATAGAATTTGGAACCAATCAATTTGAAGTTCCCTAGAATTAATGATAAATTTTTAAAGTTGATAAAAAAGCTGGTAGATTTGAGTACAAGAGTGAAAATGAAAAATGTAATGGCATTAGGTAATTAAGTCAAACTTTAAGGGTGGAATTAACCAACTTGGGATAGTTGGACCACTTTGACTTTGCTTTTGGCTTAGTATATTAACTTTAATGACAACCAACTTGACTAATTGGATTATGCAAGTATTGGACGAAATAATAACCTGTCGTCCGTAAATTCTAATTATAGGACCTAACAGTTGTCCGGAGCTTAAAAATTTCCCGAGCTCAGACAAACAGTTGGAAATTGCTCAACACAAGTAGCCAGGTAGTAACTTGTCTTTCATATATTTATGCGATACACTGCATGTTTTGTGTATTCATCATGAATTGTCTGGCACATTTTGATTATGCGGGGTGGTCACTCAGGGCCTTTTTACAGGGTAGACGCTCAGGCCAATATAATGTGATGTGATGCACGAGTGGATGCTCAGACCCTATTGCATTGGTATCACTTAGGGCCTTATGATATACCTAGAGCTATGGTGATATATAAACTGCATGTTATACACTGAATGCTGTTGTGATGATTCTGTTGTATGATGACTGTGTGTCATGCTTTATGATGTTATATCTATATGATTGGCTATCTGTTACTACTGAGATTCTTTTGAATCTCAGTCTTTTTTATAACCAACCTACAGTACAGGGAGGTAGCTCGAAGGGCAAGCAGGTAAATATGGACAGCTAAAGGCCGAAGCAGAAAGACTGTAGTTTACCATTGGTTGTCTGTTTTTTATATTTTTGATATTTTGGAACTGTATATGATGTACATAACTATGTAAACTTGACGATAGTACAGTAGTAGAACCAGTAGTACCAATAGCTTAGTAAATGAACGGTAATTCGATAAAGAGATAACGCTTATGATTAATGAAGAAATATTAAATAAAGAACGTACCATGAAACGTAAGTAGAGACATGCTCGCAAAGTCTGATAAAATGGATTTAAGTACTGATGAGACTTAGTGAGATAGTGAGTGTTTGTTGTGAAATTTTTTGAAAAAAAAATTATTTCACTTAAAAATCCCTTCCAATCTTAGGTTCAACTCCTAGGGTAGGTTTGGAGATTGTGAACGTTTTCCAAAGTATGTTTAGTCTGGGACCAAATTCTGGTTCAATAACTAATTTAGCTACTCTTTTGCACTCATTTGAGGTTATCGAACATAAGGTGTCACATTTTACACATAAGCTGAGCCAGAAACTGAAGATATGAGAAGAAATCGAGTTTTGAGACAAAAACTCGAGTTGTGGACCAAGCTGAACTCGAGTCTGTATTTGAACTCCCATGAGCTTTATCTAGAGACTTGTTCAGAATCTTATAACACCTGGAGAACTTGAGTTTGAGAGCAAAACTTGAGTTCTGGTAAGAAAGAAACTGAAGTTTTCTTTTAAACTTCCGCAAGTTATCATCCAGAGATTTAATCTGAAACATGAAGTTCATGGAGAACTTGTGTTTGGTAGCAAAACTTGAGTTTGCATTTTAACTTCGGCAAGTTTTATACAGAGAAACATTCAAAAGTAGGCAATACAGGAAGAACTCGAGTTTGGGAGAAAAACTAGAGTTTTGGTGAAAGGGAAACTCAAGTTTATAATTGAACTCCTGTAAGTTCTAATCAGAAACTTATGTAGAAAACCAGAAGTACAGGGAGAACTCAAGTTTGTAGATAGAACTCGAGTTCTAGTCAGATTTGCACTTGAATTTGAAAATGAACTCTCGTGAGTTCTTGGTAGAGACAACCTGGAGAAGTGCTGACAATACTGAGAACTTGAGTTTCTGATAAGAACTTGAGTTAAAACCTTTGAGAAATATATGAGAACTCGAGTCTTAAGTATGAACTTGAGTTTGACAGTAACTAAAGCAAAATGAATTACAGAGATCAATCCGAATATGGTTAAATGTCATTTATTCATTATGTTTACACTTGTTGCTATACTTAAACATCAACTAACATATATTTCAAGTGTGAAATAGGTTATTAAACGTTCATATTGCAAATTCATATAAGGAAGTCAAACGTGGCTGACATCATGATGTGGGCTAGCTATCACTGAATATGGGCTCCTAACCACTACAAGTAACTAACACACCATGACAGCCTGTCTAAAGATTCAAACATACACATCCCACTCCATAACAAGACATTCTGCTTCACAACGACTATGTCCAGACCAGCTATATATACAGAGACTCAAAGACATGGAAAAACAAGGAACAGATACGAAAAGAGCTGAAAGCTTACACGAGTCTTTGATTTCATATTTTCTCTGTATTCATATTGTACTTCAGTGATTATCATATCTACTCTATGAGAGAGTTTTGTAAACAATTTATATTGTATGTTTCATCTTAAGGTAAAGGGACCTTGAGAGGGTAGAATTTCCTTGTGGTAAAAGCTATAGAGAGAGTCCCTAGTAAGACTTTTTGCTCGTAATACTTACAAGGCGCAAGCGGTAGAGAACGCTATTGCTTGTAATACTTATAGGGGTGTAAGCAGTAGAGAATGTTACGGCTTGTAAGACTTGCATGTGTAAGTGGGAGAGAAAGGTCGTTGGAATTACCCTACTAGTAATACTTTCTATAAGGTTGAGAGAAAATTCTAAGTGTAGAACATTTCTGCTCGTAGTCCTTGAAATGACAGTTGTTGTACTGCGGTGTTCCAAGAGCCTACTGAATCTTAGAGAATTAGTGAAAAGCTTAGGAGGTTGTGATCTATGAGAACTAGACATAGGCCTGGGATTGGGGCCAAACTTGTATAAATCTCTGTGTGCAATATCTCTCATCTCTATTATTTCTTCATTCAGTTTCATAACGCCATAATAAAGAAAAGTTTATTACATCACCCAATTCACCCCCTCTTGGGTAAAGCTTGCCTCTTATATTTGGTATCAGAGTAAGGTCTTCTCAAAAGAGTCTAAGAACTTGAGAAGGATCCATCTAAATGGAAACAATGGGTGAAAACATTCTTCCAGATAGAGCTTTTATTACTAGACTCCTGGTTTTGTCGAAGAGCATTTTTTCGTTCTGGAAAGCTAAGTTCAGAGTGTTCATAATGGAAAATGAGTACGGCTTATGGAATGTAATACAAGATGGTGATTATATTCTAATAAAGAAAGTTGAAGACAGAGTTGTAAAGAAGAGCTCAGAGGAATTAGATGACAAAGATAAAAGACTAGTAACATTAAATAGCAAAACTATTTTAATGATACAGAGAGCCCTCAGCTAGAAGGAGTACTTAAGAATCTGTACGTTGCCAACAGCGAAAGACATGTGGGATACACTAGAAATTGCTCACGAAGGTACATCCAGGATAAAAGAGAATATAATCAATACTCTAATTACAGAGTATGATATATTTCAAATGAAACCTAGAGAAAGAATATATGAATTCAAACTTAGATATACCAACCTTGTCAACCAAATGGCAGCATATGGGAAAACCTTTGATCAAAATTCCTAAGTAAGAAAGATTCTTGACATTCTTACAAAAGAATGGTAAGCAAAGGTGACAGCTATCGAAGAAGCCAAAGGAGAATCAATGAGATCTATGGCTACACTCTTTGGTAGTTTTTCTGAGTATGAGGGAAAGCTAAAATTCAAAAAGGAGCTAGAAGAGTTCGATGATAAAAAGAAAAGAGGAGTCGCCCTTAAAGCTATCAAGGAAAATGAACTATCAGAAAGCAATGATGGTTGGTGATGACGATATGGGAATAATTGTCAGAAAATTCAAGAAGTTCTATAGAAGAGGTCAATGAAACTTCAAGAATCATTAAGGATATTGAGCAAGAAAAAAAAAAGAGCAACAAGTTGTATGCTATGAATGTGGAAAGGCAGGACATATTAAGTGTGAATGCTTCAAAAATAAAGATAAGAAGAAATAGAAAAAGAAAGCATACATATCATCCATATGGGGCGATAGTTCGTCAGATGAAAAGAGTGATAACGATGAAGTTGCTAATATATGCTTGGTAGCTAAAGAAGAAAAATCAGACTATGAAGTAAGTGATTCTGAACCTTCCTATGATGAACTTTTATCTGAATATAATGAATTGCATTCTGAATTCATTAAGATAGCTAAAGAAATGATATGTTATGAGAAGAAAGTGAAAGAACTAGAAAATAGAAATAGTTCTAGCATATCATGTTCATCATATGCATCATGTGAAGAAAAGGAAAATAAAATAAGTGATTTAAAGAAAACCTTATAAAGATTTACTAAAGGAAACGAAACTCTCAAAATAATGTTAAAATTACCAAGAGTTACGCATGATAAATTTGTAAATGGATATAATTCTGTACAAGATAAAAACATAGGAAAGAAGAAGAGAGGCAGTAGGACAAATCTTAAATATTTTAAACACTCAGTGCATGCATCAAATCTATTTGCATCATGTAATTACTGCAATAAGAAAGGTCATTATACTTCATCATGTCATTTTAGAAAAGGAAAGGCTATCGGTAAATATAAATGGGTTCCGAAAGGGACATATATACCAAGAGTAGTTCATACTAATCACAAAGGACCCAAGAAAGTGTGGGTACCCAAAACTCGATGATATTACTCTAAGTATGTCTTAAAGCATCATGGGAAAACAAATGGTACATTGATAGTAGATGTTTGAGACACATGACTGGTGACAAACAAAAGTTCACAATATTGGAAGCTAAAGAAGGAGGAAAGGTAGCCTTTGGAGGTAACCAATTTAGACGTATTGCTGGAATTTGTGAAGTTGGAAGAGCCAATAGTGTTCAAATCAACGACGTATATTATGTCGAAGGATTATGCCACAACCTCTTAAGTATGAGTTAAAGCACCGATAAAGATAATTGGGTGATCTTTGATTCAGAGGAATACCTAATAGTGGAGAAGAAGGATCTACAACTTAACAAAGAATCTATCAAAGTGAAGATTCGAGCTCAAAGGGACGATAACAGCTATACTCTTGATTTAAATTCCAATTCGTTCAAAAATTGTTTTCTATGCAAAACTAAGGAAAGTTGGCTATAGGATAAATGTCTTGCTCATGTCAACATGAGTCAACTTGACAAACTGATTAAAAAGGATTTAGTTGTTGGTCTTCCTAAACTTAAATTCAAAGATGATATGATTTGTGATGCTTGTTAAAAGGGAAAACAAACTAAATCTTCTTTTAAAATAAAGAATGAAATTTTAACTTCTAGACCTTTGCAACTACTGCATATGGATTTGGTAGGACCAACACGAGCAAAAAGTTTTAGTGGAAATTTATACACTCTAGTCATTATTGATGATTTTTCATGATTTGCATGGACTATATTTCTCGCTTCTAAAGATGAAACTTTTGTTAATTTTATTATGTTTGCCAAGAAGGTCCAAAATTAGAAAGGTATTTCTATTATTTCCAATCCAGACTGATCATGGAGGAGAGTTTGACAATAAACTCTTTGAAGACTTCTGCAACAATTAAGGAATAGATCACAACTTTTTTACACCAAGAACCCCTCAGCAAAATGGAGTTGTGAAAAGAAAGAATAGAGTCCTCATGGAGATGGCAAGGACAATGCTCAATGAAAAAGAAGTGTCGTAAGTATTCTAGGTGGATGCAATAAGCACTGCATGCTATATCTCTAATCGAGCATATATCCGTAAGTCACTTGGAAAGACACCGTATGAGTTGTACAAAGGGAGGAAGCCTAACCTTGCTCATTTGAACATCTTCATATATAAATGCTACATCCACAACAATGGTAAAGAAAACTTGGGTAAATTTGATTCAAATAAGGAGAATGTCGACAATTATGCTCAGTCACGAGCATGGAGACACATAAAAGATCATCTAATTGAACAAGTGATTGGAGATGTTCATGAAGGTGTCAAAACTAGAAATAAGATTCATAATATAAAGTTACATTTTCTGCATTTATCTCTGAAATTGAACCTTCTTGTATTGAAGAAGCACTTTCTGACAATGATTGGGTGATTGCTATGCAAGAAGAACTAAATCAATTTGAAAGAAATCAAGTTTAGGATATGGTACCTCGACCGAAAGATCATCCTGTCATAGAAACCAAATGGGTTTTTAAAGATAAACTTGATGAATCTGCAATCATTGTGAGAAATAAGGTAAATGCTATAATCAAGAAGAAGGTACTGATTATGAGGAAACATATGCTCCAGTGGCAAGATTGGAAGCTATACGAGTACTCTTAGCCTTTGCATGTATTAAAGGTTTTAAACTTATTAAATGGATATCAAAAGTGCATTTTTAAATGGTTATATTATGGAGAAATTTTTTGTAGAACAACCTCCTAGTTTAGAAGATGATACAAAACATGATCATGTTTTCAAACTCAGAAAGGCTTTGTATGGTTTGAAACTAGCACCAAGAGCTTGGTATGAAAGACTAAGCAAATTTCTTCTTGATCAAAACTTAGTAAGAGGAAAAGTAGACACAACATTATTCATCAAACGAAACAAGGCCGATATATTAGTTGTACAAATATATGTAGATGATATAATCTTTAGTGCTACTAATAGTGTGGTTATACCTAGACAGGAGGTGATTAGGCAAGAGAAACTGAGAAACCGACACAACTTTTCTGGGAATCCTATTGGATTTCCCTATGTTGGATGTAGTAAAGGGGTAGGAATTTGATAGTTCCGATACTTCCATTGAGTTTAGGAGGTAAAATTGTGTAAGGTCTATGTTGATGATAAAGTGAGAAAAGCCCCAGAATGTGAAATGACCAAATTACTCTTAAAAGCTCTAAATAAGGGTTGTCAAGGGCATTTTCGTCATTTGGGCCTGATTTTGACTAATTGGAAGTCAAAAATAGATTTTACATGTGAAATTGTATTGGATTGGCCCAGGTCATAAATTTGGTAAAGTATAGTGGATCGGGTCTTAAGGTGTATTTTGGTAATTTAGCACTATTAGGCTAAGTTAACCAATACTAATTTGGAATTATGCATGAATGAGAAATGACTCATTTATGGTATATTTGAGATTTCAGGACTTGGTAGTTGTCTGGAACTCAAGGCTTGCTTGAGCTTGGAAAGGTGGGAGGAAGTTCCTAGAGAAAAGCAACCAAGTAGTAATTTATCTTTCATATGTTATAGTATGCATTTAATGATTTGTGTATTCATCAAGAATTTTCTGGCATATTTTTAATATGCGGGGTGGTCACCTGGGGCCTATCTTTGCATGGGTGGACTCTATTTTGAATATAACAATCATCGATACACGAGCGGATCCTGGGGCCTATTGCACGGGTATCCCTCAGGGCATTGTAGTATATATAGCGCTACAATAGTTTACGAGTTTCATGTGATGCATGATTGATGTTGTGATGATTCTGATTAATGATGTTTGTTTAGCATGCCTTGTAATTTTATAACTATATGATTGATATACGTTGCTACTGAGATTCTTTTAAATCTCACTCTTTTTCAAAAACCCACTTTCAGTACAGGGGGAAAGCTCGAGGGACAAGCGGAAGGTAAATGCGGATGACTAAAGGTTGGGATGCTGAAGACCTTAGTCATTTTGATTGTCTAATTCCATATGTTTTGAACACTATGGGATTCATATATGTTGTATGTGTTTTGGGTTGTATATGTGATTTCTGCCTTGTAAGCATAACAACTATGTAAGAATATCAAATTGATGAAATGATAGTTAATATGTGTTTATGCTTCCCATCGCTAATGAAAAGCAATTAAGATAAACACTCGTCGACTCTGATAAATTTGTAAATATTTTTGAAAGTTGGATAGCCAGGTTTGAATCCTGGTCTCCCGCATGATTTCACTACTCTTTTATACTCATCCGAAGTCATAGAAATAAGGTATCACAAGTACATTATGCCAAATGGCAATAAATGGGATCTACACTAGCTTCCAGTAGATACTCTTATCCTTTGGAATCTAACTTAACTCAATTAACCTTAGACACATTGAATATGTAGGTCATTCCAACTTGGCATATTTAACACCCAAATTTAGAAATTCATAACTTAAATTAGAAAAATCTAAATGGGTTGGTTATAAGTCCTATGGACAGCTAATTAAGTCCTCTTTCAAGGAAAAATACCACTCTATGCTAAATACAGGGTCAAGACCTCAAGAATCTATGACCAACATCACTGCCTAAAAATACATTCCAGTGTTTGTCCCTTAACTTCAACAGGGCATAACTCACAATTGATAAGGTCAAATGACATAAATTACATATCATTAGAAAGCTTAGGATGTATACTACAAGATTATAAAATATCATAGTCGTTGGATAAGTTTCTACAATTTGAAAACATCTCACAAGAAGACTTCCACAAATCTGGCAGATTCAACAACAACACCTTAAATTCCAAAATTAGGGCTTTCTAATCAATCATCTAAAAAATCATATCCAAATGCTATATCCATTTCTAATCTTAAATTTATCAAAATCCAACTCCAACCCCATGAACTAGGGCTGGATGAATCTGCCCCTTTATAACACAAGTTGTTTTTTTTTTCAAATTTCAACCATAAAACATGTGATTAATCATCATTAAACCCTATCTAACATCATATTCATCATTAAACACCCATTAAATCTCAAAATTCCTCTCATGGCTGAAACCCTATAGGGTCTACAACTTCAAAAATACTCATCAAAACATTAAGACACTATACTCAAATCAAAGCTTACGATTACCTCTATTTGATTCTACGATCAGTTTGGGATTCTGGCAGTACTTCCACCAACAAGATGACACCAAACACCTTATATCAAAATTCTGAAAAAGAAGAAATGTAGCTCTCAATGAGTAAAAGAAGATTTGTGAAGGCTTCGATGGCTGAAAATGCGATTTTGTGCTTCAAATCGGCAAGAACACTCAAGAACACAAAACATCTCTGATCTCTATTTTTCTCTTGAATTTTCTAATTTTTCTTCTATTTTTATGGGGCTGTACAAAATTAATTAGGTGTAGGGGTTCTGAATGCTCCTTTAAATACATGTGTCAAGTGTGTAAAAATCTAGGGTGCCCAGCACTGTTTTTGGAAATTACAGGGTACTCGGCAATCCGGTGTGCCATATGCTCTTTCTTGATACTGCAAGGTTCCCAATGCCCCTATTGAATTTATCCTCCCTCTCCCCTCTCTCATAGCTTGTCAACTGCCTTGGTCAGGGAAGAGGAGGCCTAATGAATTCATCCAGCTTCCGGTGCGGTATTCAGGAAAATCAGGTATGTAGCCGGACTAGAAACTGGTGAACTGGACTGGCTTTTCAACATATGTCTATTGTATGTTTGTAAATATCATCTTATGATTGGCTAATCAAGGTAAAATGTCAAAAGCTACTTTAATACAACTACTTTTTGATAAGAGGCGGCTCGATTTTGTGACACGTGTCTTACTTCTTCCTGATTGACACCACATGTCCCTTGTACCTCATGATTTTGGCACATACATGCCTGGGTATTCCTAAAAAATAACATCAATCCGTGTGTCTTCAAAAACATAGGGTACCTGCACCTGCCCTAAAAGTGCCATGTGTACTCACACACCAGCATATTTTATCCTACTAATTAGTCACATATGTCTATATCTTCAAGAATGCACCACATATGTTCTTGTGTGGCATAAGATGGCACCACATACCTCAAAAATTATGACGTGTGAGCTTATGTGTCTTATGGAACACCAAGAATACATAGACACGATAACTTTCATCCAACTACCTGCACACACAACAACTTCTCATTACACCAACTCGAAAGCTTCTTCATACATGTGGGACCCAAATGGTTCCACACAAGCCTCTGGGTGCCAACAAAATGGCTCCAAGTGGGCTAAAGTGCCCATACACTGGCATCATTTATCCGACTACTTATACGTACTAAACCTTATGTAATCTGGAGACTCGTTTTCAACTTAGAGGGCTTAATCATAAAGTCCCATAAAACTCATTCTCTCTTTGGGACTCTTACCAAATTGGGCTTAGTAGTTTTCTTGACTTAGGATTATCCTCAAGTCTCTAGGCCTAAAATTTGGGATATTACAATAAACTCCCTCCACTGACAAGCATTGAAGGGCTCATCCACATAAACTATGAGCTCTATCAAATTATCCAAGTGTACATGAGAGAGTAATGACACATGGGCCAATGCTTAAAGGAACTCACCTCTCTCATTCATTCTCTAAAAGAGAAGGTGGTCAAATTACTGGAGAATAAAGTATACGATGATGCATTAGATCCTTCCTCTCCATAACTTTTTTATGTTTTATTTTTTTATTTTCATTATCTTTATCTTTTTTCAATTTTTATTTGTAATATGGGGTTGAATTATCAACCTTAACAATTAAAAAAATATGTCAAATAAGTAACAGTTATTAAGTAAAACACGTTACTAATTAGAATACCATATCAAATACCTAACGATTATTAAGAAAAAAAATGTTAGCATTGATAAAACCTAACATTTGTAATGTAAATACCTAATGATTATTAAGAAAAAAAACTGTCAGCATTTACAAAACCTAACGTTTGGAATGTAATTAAATTTATGAACTATCATCCAAACAAACATTACGGTTATAAAGTAAGAATAGCAAGAAAATGCCACCTTTCATAATTGTTCTAAAGTTATAAACATGAGTTATTTTTGTCAAGTTGCCTCTTTTAAAACACCTACTACCTCACGCCTCTTCATATTCCAAAGTTATTACACTTAACACACTTGTCTTAGGTCGAATATTACCCACTAACCTCAAAACCCACAACTCTGGCTGACTTTCCAAGCAGTCAACAATCATTTTTACTTTAACCACAATCTAAAAATATTTTTTTGGACTTCTAAGTGATAGCCGCACAAGTGGCTTTGCTTGTCCTAACTCACTTTTTCGTTTCGAAACCCTAGCTAGGTCACATTCTTTTACATGCTCTGTTCTCCTTATTTGTATTTATGATTTCTCTTTTTGCATTCTACATTCTCCATTATTCACTTTGTCTTGCCTAACTAGGTTTTTAACCTTAGTTGTGCTTATGTTTTTTTAGGAAAATCCATTGTTATGTCCTTGTGGCTGACTGAATGAGTCATGTTTTCTAGCTAAAATGGTCAGTTCTAGTAGCTCTGGCATTGATAATCCCCAAGGAAACCAAAAACATGACTTGGGAAGAAGCGATAAAAAAAGTGAACAATATTATAAATTAAAGAGGGATCGTTGTGACTTGACTTTCGTGAATGAAACAAAGGCTAACGAGAGAAACTATAATGTCAGTTAGAATGATATTGGTCAAGTTGTTGACCCACAACACTTAATCATCTATATTGTCATAGCAACAAGGACGGCGTTCCTATCAAGATACATTATTGGGGAATGAAAAAAAAGACTGAAAAGATGCTATATATATATCTGTGTGTGTGTGTGTGTGCGTGTGCAGATATATGTAACACATACAAATATGTGTATATAGGTATATATATGTGTGTGTATATACATATATATGTACACACACACAGATATATATATATATATATATATGTGTGTGTGTGTGTGTGTGTGTGTGTGTGTGTGTACATATATACATATACACATGTGTATATATACATATATAATGTATATATGTATATATACACATGTGTATATGTATATATGTACACACACATATGTGTGTGTGTGTGTGTGTGTATATGTATATATATGCCTATAAATTTCTTGCTATTTACTCGTAAAAAATGTTAACTTGAATTGTGTGCTTTGTAGTGGGCATATAATATAGACCAAAGTCAGTTGAAGTTTGTCCTCAAGAAGGCTGGGCATGCCATACCCATATTCTGTCATGGATTAACAAAGGTGTATTTGTAGGATCCAGAAATGTCCAATAAGACACAATTCCTAATGATCTTCGATCCACGATCAAATTGCATCATTAGAGAGAATTTGTCATCTCATGTCGTCAAGAGTCACTCATGGTAATAGTTATTTGTAATTCATAAGACTTGCATGTATCTATTTAATATAAACTAAAATGTTCTATGTTTTCATAAAAAAATAAGCCAGGCGAATAAGAAGAGGGTGAAGAAGAATGTGTATCCTTGTAAGGGCTGGGTGAAAGGCTTATGCGCGCATTGCTAGCTAAAGAGTTGTTTTCTTAGAATGTGGAGGGTATTAGACATGCCCATTGTGAACTTTGGTTGAAGATGAGGTAAAATAAAGATGGCTCTTTTGACAATCCTCGTGTGAAGGAGGTTGTCAATAAAATTGTAAGTATCAATATTAGTCCCTTTTTATGGAAGTAATGTCTTCTATTAATTATCAATAGTAACATTATTATTAAATGCACAACAAGCCATATCCCACGAAGTTACTATATAAGGCTGCATTTCTCAGATGAGGACATGTTGGCTAAGGCATTGGGCCTAACCATCCTAGTCTTCAAAGGGGTGCTCGCTTTGAATTAACCAATACTAAATTTATAGGCACCGTCAACCTTGCAAAAACAAAAAGAAAGAACAATTTGAAGAGCTTTAGAAATAATTTAATGAAATGCGACAACAAATACAATTTATAAGATAATAGTTGATGAAGGAGCATAGTGCAAGGCTACAGATGCAAGGGAAATGGTACCCCAAGTACTAAAGGCAGCTACAAATTCCCCCTCATGATCTACCTCAGGAAGAGGTGGATGTTGAATGTTTTGTAGATAGCTTTAGAAACCATACAGTTGCAATATGCCACATATACAACCGCCCTAGGATAACATGATTCATAATGAGCCTATGCCTCCTGCGCATGTGAAAGAGGAGCTCAAGACTAACATAGACCTCCACTATTAGCTCCTTGTGCCTATAGCAAATGAAGAAATAGTAGGAGAGGTTATAGGTGGCTTCATTGCATGGATTGGTTATCTAATTCTACTGTGCAAGCTACAAATGAAGTCCACCACTCAAAAGATACCCCTAAGTCCAACCCCCCGGCCCTCAGTCCAACCCCGCCACTCAGTCTAAGAAGAGGAAGCATCCCATACTCAATGATCAATCTGGACACAAGTCAAGCTTACAAAATAAGCTCGTTGATCAATTTGTTTTGAAGGTCTCTAAGGAATTTGCTAAAATGTTCTCCTCTTTGAGGCCAAAGCTATAGTTTCTAATGCTCAACTTTGAGCCAAAGCTCTTCGACAAACCAGGGCAAAAGGAATGTGTAAATGAGAGATTATTGCTAAGGTATTGAATAAAGAGATGGGAAGTACTATCACACCTTATATCCCATAAGCTCAGATGATGCAAAAGAGTAGTGAATTAAGTTGTGAAACCAAGATTCAGTACAGGATTACTCAAACTTTCAAAAACATTCGCAAATCCCAATCTCAACTCAGGAGTTGAACCTGGGGTTGAGAGGGTTTTTAGAGGATAAAGAAAACTTTTTCAATTACTTTCATAAAATTTCACTACATCACTAAGTCCCATCAGCTCTCAATTGCATCTTATCAGAGTATGCGAGCGATTCTCTACTTAAGTCTTACATTCCATTCATTAGTTAATGTCTCATTATCATTATGAAGCATTATCCAACTAAGTTATCTCAGTATTAGGTTATCGTCCATTTACTAGGCCATCGACATTACTAGTTCTACCACTGTACTATCATCAGGTTAACAGAGTTATGTACACCATATACATATCTCAAAATATCCAAAATAATTAAACAATAGAAAGAAAAAAATCATTCAGCTTCGTCCTCTAGCTGTCCTTGTTTACATTCTTGCCCTTTGAGCTGCTAACTTGTATTATAGATTGTTTATA
Organism: Albizia julibrissin; assembly: GCA_037074505.1. Lineage (NCBI taxonomy): Eukaryota > Viridiplantae > Streptophyta > Magnoliopsida > Fabales > Fabaceae > Albizia > Albizia julibrissin. The sequence continues at coordinate 23,412,795 of CM073485.1, forward strand.
GGAAAGAGTGAGATTCAAAAGAATCCCAGTAGTAACAGACATTCAATCATATAGATACAAAATCATAAAGCATGCCACACAGTCATCATATAACAGAATTATCAAAACAACATTCAGTACACAACATGCAGTTCAACATATAACCATAGTACTAGGTATATCACAAGGCCCCAAGTGTTACCCCTACAATAGGACCTGCACATCTACTCGTGCATCACAAAAATTTCCAATGGCCTAAGCATCCACCCGTGCAATATGCCCTGGGCGACCACCCCGCATAATCAGAATGTGTTAAACAATTCATGATGAAACCACAAACATACAATGTATCTTATTGTATGAAAGAAAAAGGTACTACCTGGACATTTTCCCTACAAAATATCCAACTGTTTCCCTGAGCTCGGGAAGGTCTTAGACTGTGGACAGCTAATTGGAATTTACGAACGAAAAGTTATTATTTTGTCCAATAATTATGTAATCCAAACACTTTAGTTGGTTGTCATTAAAATTAACATACTAAGCCAAAAGCAAAGTCAAAGTGGTCCAACTATCCCAAGTTGGTTAGCTTCACCCTTAAAGTTCAACTTAATTACATAGTGTTATTACATTTTTTCTATTTTTGCCACTAAACAAAAAGCTGGACTGGACCGGTCGGTTGAACTGGTGATCAGTCAGTGGTCTGGTTTGGTTCAGACATTGGCCCATAAACCGGTTTAAACCAGTAGTTCAACCGGTTGGATCGGTTGCATTTTTTAATATTTTTTTTGTGAAATAAATTTTTTTTATTCTTCTAACTACTATTTTGCACTATTTTTTAGGGGAAAATAAAAGTTTAAAGACCAAGATAAAGAGAAAAGTAGGTAAAGAAAGAACTAATCTAAAAAAATAAAAAGATGATGAAAAAAAATTATTTAAAAGGATATAATAATTATAAGAAAGGAGATACCATTACATAAATATAGGCATCATAACTTAACTAATAGATTTTAAGCATTTTTTTCTAAAGATCTTCATTTTTATCTATAGAAGTTTAAAAAATATATTAATATACATATTGCCACTAATAAATTGTAATATTTTAATATGACTTGTCCGACCACCGGTTAGACCCTGGTTGACCTATTGACCCTTGAACCTGTGCTTTGACCGATTCATTACCCGGTTCGGTGTTTTGTTCCTTGATTTTCACACCTTTATTCAAATATGCCAAAATTTTCTTTAATCTTTGAAAATTCATAACTAATTGTAAAAATGTCCAATTATGATAATTCTAAAGGTTATGTGACCCATAATTAGTCTAGTTTTAGGGAAAAAAATATAGCCGTTAGCCATCTAGATGCACATCAATACAATATTTTACTTTATTGACCACTGCTCTAGAATTTACCAGTTTTATTGACCAAACTTTGAAATTTCATAATTAATTATATAAAACTTCAAAAAGGTTTAGTTCAAGGTTTTATAAACACCCATTTAAGTCCCATTTCAATTAAAAATATCACAGAGCACCAGTTATAACCGCCCAATTCTAAAAAGTTCATCAAACCCAGTCTGCCACAGATTTCATTCCAAAATCAACATCACACTTTGAAAAATCATATCTCTCAATCCACTGGTCCAATTGCATCATATTACCTATCTAATTAAAGCCCAAGATGTTTAATTTCATCATGAAAAATTTCATAAAGTTTGGATCTGGTTTGACTTTTGAAAAACACGTCACTACAACTATACTCCAAAAAAAATGAATCTGGTAGCAGGGTCATCCAACTTTCAAAAATTCCAGAATTATGTATAATTATCCAAAAATTATAACCACATGCTTTTTCACATAATTTTTCATGTAGAACACAATGGAATGATCAAAAATATCAAAATCCACTTCCTTCCTAAAATTATGGACAGAAACGTACAGACCCTAACTTCTACCAAAAATGGATTCTTGCAATTTCATCAACCAAAATCATCATAAATCATCATCTAACAATAAAAACATGATTAAATCATCATCAAACCTTATAAAAACCCCTTGGCTAAAAATGTACAGCCCCTCAAACCTCATGAAAACTCATCAAAACAATAAATCAATCGGTTCAAAATGAAGCTTACGCTTACCTCTACACGTTTTCACAACCGGTTCGGAAATCTAGCAATACTTCATCTGGAGAGACAGCACCAAACACCTCCAAAAAATATTCTAGAACTATAGAAATGAAGCTTATGATGAGTAGAAGAAGTTTTGTGAATGGTGTTTCAGAAGAAAACACTAATTTGGTAGTGTTTTGGCGGATTGAAATCATGAAAAATTACTATTCATATTCTCTCTCTCTCTTCTAACATTTTTCATGATTTTTTTAATGATTTTTCCTTCCATTTTGGGCATCTTGGATGAAAATATATGGCTCTTGATGAGTCTTGACTTTGTCACATGTCAAAATTATATGATGCCATTTGTTTGGTGATCCAACTATTCGGTGACACGTGTCACTAGCTTTAATTAAGTGGGTCCTGTAATACCCCAATTTTCCCACCAATATTCCTTATATATATTTTTTATATTTAGTAGAAAAATGGTGAATTTTGGTATACATAAAATGACAAAAATACTCCAATCGGTAGTTACATATAGTTAGCTAAGCTAAGACATAAATGTGTAACTTTTGTCTACTTAGAGACCTAATATTGTAACTCAAATTGGAGCATAAAATGACACAAATATTGGCCCAATTATATTTCCCTAATTTCTTCCAAATAAAGAGAAAGGAAGGAAGACATTATTTAATACAAAAATCATAAAATGTAAGGGCAAAATTGTAATTTTCCAATTATGCAAGGAGCAATCAATTATTTCCCATTTTCCTTGGAATTTCGGTAAAAAAAAGGGAATTAATAGATAAATAAAATGCTTGGCTAGATTGAATCAAGAAGGAAGGAATTTTGGCCAATTAAAAGTTAAGGTTGAAAAGTCAAAAAGTAAGAGTTGTAAAGAGCTCTCTTACATATTGATTACAATGAAATAGATAAAGATAATGTAAGACCATATTCTCTTGCCATTCCAAGATGAAGCTACGGTCAAAAAGCAAGAAGAAAAGAGAAAATGGTGATTTGGTAATAAAACTCATGATTTGGAGCATTTGTTACCAAGAGAAAATCAGAGTTGGGAAAAGTCAAAAGTAATTGTCATAAAGCAAAGTCTAATAAATAAAATATCTGCACATTTATTTTCCCTTATATGAAGCATTTTTTGGATGACATTTGAGCTTAATGTAATGAATTTGGGTGTAATTGATAAATAAATAATGATTTGACATAAAATAGAATTCATTGGAAAATACTAAATTTTGACCATGCTTAAGTTTTTAGGCAATATCTAGAGCCATAGATGTCGAAGTGGGACTTTCTTTATATGGAAGAAAGCTGAGACAAATTCCTACAACTTTTATGTTGATGTGAAAACCCAGTTCTGTCTTTAAGAGCTCTGAATTTTGCTTAGAAGTTGAGCACATGATTATGTCCAAGTCTGACCTTTGTCCACTAATATGACCATAACTGGAGCCAAAAATGTTGAAATGAGGAGCTCTCACATACATTTTCAAGCTAAGATCCAGATCTACAACTTTCATGAAGACAACAAAGTGTGATTCTAACGTTTTAATTGTCAAACGTTAGCTGCAATCAATGAGCAAGGTGGTCACAAAGTCAATATTGGTGGCTTAGAGTCAAGATTCTTACCTAACATGTGAAAATTCTTACACCCAATTCATCTATAAATAGAGGAGTTGAAGGCACAAGGGAGGACATCATCTTAGAGTTTAATTTCATGCATTTTTGTTGTTCTTGCATACCTCCTACATGGAAGGTTTAAGTAGTCCTACTTTATGGATGGTATATGTTGCCTCCTACATGGAAGGTTTTACCTCCTATATTGAAGGCTAGATTTTTCTATTTTCATGCATCTTGTAGTTGTATCTTTATGTTTTAAAATTTAATAATCATGTTTTCTGCAATATTTATGAAGTTTTCAATTTATTTTAGTTTTGTTTTTAATTTCATCATGAGCTAAATTTTCATTTTCCTAGGGTGATGACGTAGCTTACTAATGACGGATTGAATCTTAACTTATTAAATCTAGTTTTGATTTTTCCTTCATGATTGAGTTTTAATTATTGTTCTTAATGCTTTCAATTGATTGGCCACCGTTTAGATGATTTCAATATGCATGTTTAGACCGGAAGGAGATACATGTGTGTGGATCCTATAATTAAAACCATAATTTACATATGAAATAGGAATATATTCATATGGGTTGTGTTGTCTTAATTGAGTTCCATAAATCTTAATGCATGATTGATTGCTTAAATTCATATAGGAATATATTGGGTTAGCAATTAATTATAGAATTACTTGACAATGGAAGAGGCTAGTAATTAAAATAGGGAAACTCGACTATCAATCATGTGGAATAAATTGGACTAGAATGGATAAGTGATTTAATCCGGAGTTTGCTAAGTGAAATCTAATCCCTAGGGCCTTTTATTATATTTGTCTTTCAACAATTGCATTTTCATTTAATCATTTTTATCTTGCAATCTCAACCACCAACTAATCGATCAGCTAAATAGTATTAAGATTATCAATTTTGGCACTTAGTGATCAATCCTCGTGGGAACAATACTTTACTCACCTCTATATTACTTGTTTACGACAGTGTACACTTGCACTTCTAAATACACCATCCTACACTCGTAACAAGTTTTTGACATCGTTGCCGGGGATTGTTGTCATTAATATCAATACCAAGTAATTTTAATACTAATTTGGTCTTTATAATACATTTTTCTTCTTTTTTATGTCTTGTGTTTATTTTCAAGTTTTTTCTTAGTGCATGACAAGATCGAAGAAGGATGAATTACAACCTTGTGATTTGGAGATCGAAAGAACTTGTCGAAGAAATCAGAGAATTTGAAAGCAGTCTACTTCAATTAATCTTATGGAAAATCCGGAGGGAGAAACAACAGATACCAAAATACTTCGTGACTATGCAACACCAACAGTCATGGACACAACTTCTGGAATCATAAAACTGCCAGTAGTAGCTAATAATTTTAAACTCAAGCCTGCAATTATCCATATGATGCAACCAATTCAGTTTGGTGGTTTACCAACAGAAGATCCCAACACGTATATAGCTAGCTTCCTAGAAATTTACGATACATTCAAACATAATGGTGTTACTGATGATGCCATTAGACTTAGACTTTTCCCTTTCTCACTCAGGGATAAGGCTAAGAGCTAGCTATACTCTCTACCAGTGGGAAGCATAACTACATGGGATGCCTTGGTGTAGAAATTTTTGTCACAATACTTTCCTTCAGGAAAAATAGCTAAATTAAGGAATGAAATTACCTCATTTACTCAACATGCATTTGAGAGCCTCTATGAAGCATGGGAAAGATACAAGGAGTTGCTAAGAAAATCTCCTCATCATGGGTTACCAGATTAGTGGCAATTGCACTCATTCTATAATGGGATGACGCATACAACCAGAATTCTTATAGATGCTGCAGATGGAGGATCTTTTATGGGAAAGAGTCTAGAAGATGCTTACAATAATCTTCTTGAGGAGATGGCAGCCAATGCATACCAATGGCCTTCTGAATGTCATGTTTCAAAGAAAGTGGTTGGAGTGCACGAGCTGGATATCCTTACAACTTTGTCTTCTCAAGTTGCATCTATATCCCAGCAAGTGAACTCATTGACAAGTCAAACAAATGCAATCAGCACTCCTCATGAAACATGTGATCGATATGGAGAACCTCATGTAAGCACGCAATGTTAAGAAGGACACCCATCCATGTCTTCTCAGTCTGAGCAAGCTCATTACATTGGAAATCAAAGAAATGATCCATTCTCAAATTGAGTTCCATAAATCTTAATGCATGATTGATTGCTTAAATTCATATAGGAATATATTGGGTTAGCAATTAATTATAGAATTACTTGACCTTGGAAGAGGCTAGTAATTAAAATAGGGAAACTCGACTATCAATCATATGGAATAAATTGGACTAGAATGGATAAGTGATTCAATCCGGAGTTTGCTAAGTGAAATCTAATCCCTAGGGCCTTTTTATTATATTTGTCTTTACAATAATTGCATTTTTCATTTAATCATTTTTATCTTGCAATCTCAACCACCAACTAATCGATCGGCTAAATAGTATTAAGATTATCAATTTTGGTACTTAGTGATCAATCCTCGTGGGAACGATACTTTACTCACCTCTATATTACTTGTTTACGACAGTGTACACTTGCACTTCTAAATACACCATCCTAACTCATAACAAAGTCCTACATGCAAATTGAAAGGGAATGCATGAAGATAATACAAGGGCTCTTATTTCTCCAATTGAAGATGCTTCCTATGGTCAAAAAGCATATGGAAAGAGAAAGAGATGAAGGCAATTGAATTGCCATGTGTTAATACATTAAATACAAGCATTTGACTATAGCAAAGAGTAAGAAGCCATTTTTCTTCTTTTTCCCTTGGATATTATGGTGGAAAAGGGAAATTACAAGGGAAATAATATATGTGGCCAATATTAATTCAAGAGAAGGAAAAAAAGAAGAGCCAAGTAAATGCATATATTATTTTATCATGAGATGAAATTATGACATAAGTAAGAGATGTTACAAAAGCACATAATACTTCATTCCTCTTCCATTATGTTCGGTCAAGTATGAAGAATAGAGAGAGATGGAGGGAGAGTTGGAAGAAAGGGAAGGAGCAAAGAACAAGAGAAGAGGAGCCTAGGGTTCAAGTGCAAAAACTCAAGGTAAGGTGCTTGGAAACTTATTGTTCTTTCCTTCTAAACTCCTTAACACCTCTCATAATCCCTTCTCCTTCTTGAATACTATGATTAGCAAGTAAAATTTCAAGAGAAGAGAGGGAGGAGGCATCAGACATAGAGAGAGAAAGTGTGAAAATCAAGAGGTAATCTCAAGAACCTTGATCCCCTTGCTTGATATGTTGTAGTTGTGGTGATTGCTGTTATTGTTGGCTTGTTTTGTTTGTTTTTGTAAATTTTGGATGATGAAACCCTAAGGGCTCATCCTACCAAAATTTCTTCAAAACATGTCCTATGAGTGCTTAAATGATTAAACATGTGATTAGAAGTGAAAAGGAAGGAGTTTATGGCTTGAATGCATGAAGACACATGTTTCCCTTTGAATTCCATAATTTTAGTCAGTCATAGAACCATGAGAAGGAGCTGAAATTTTGTAATTCTGATGCTTCCATTGAATTTATAGGGGAAATTTGTGTGGGAATATAGGTGTTCATGATTTTTGAATGCTTGTGTGTGAAACTGGAATTTTTGGAACTTGTTGAGTAGATGCCATTTAATTCATTTTCTGGAGACAGTGTTATTTTGTAATGAATTTTGCTAGACAAAATTGGTCCAAAAATTATGAAACTTTCCAGAATTAAAGTAGAGATGTAGAGCTTTAATTGGATATGTAGTTTGTAATTTTTGAACAAGTATACTAAAAGATATGATTTTTCAAAGTTATGCCCTGCTTCTAGAATGAATTCTATAATAGATTATGTTTGGAGAAATTTTGGAAATTATGTGGCTATGATAGCTAGAATTGAGTATTTTTATGTGAAATTATATTGAAATATATTTATATAGAATTTGGAACCACTCAATTTAGAGATCCCTAGAATTAATGGTAAATTTTTGAAGTTAAACTAAAAAGCTCGCAGATTTGAGAACAAAGTTGAAAATGAAAAATGTAATGGCATACAAGTAATTAAGTTGAACTTTGAAGGTGGAGTTAACCAACTTAAGATAGTTGGACTACCTGAATTTACTTTTTCCATAGTGTATAAAATTTAATGACAATCAACTTGATTAATTGGATTATGCAAATATTGGACAAAATAATAACATGTCGTCCGTAAATTCTAATTATAGGACCTAACAGCTGTCTGGAGCTTAAAACTTTCCCGAGCTCAAACAAATGATTGGAAATTGCTTAAGGAAAGCAGCCAGATAGTAACTTGTCTTTCATATATTTATAAGATTCACTACATGTTTTGTATGTTCATCATAAATTGTCTAGCACATTCTGGTTATGCAAGGTGGTCGCCCAGAGCCTTTCTGCGCAGGTGGACGCCTAGGCCAATAACATTCTATGATGCATGAGTGAATGCCCAGGGCCTTTTTGCGAGGGTATCCGTCAGGGCCTTGTGTTATATCTAGCGCTATGGTGATATATGTACTGCATGTGATGCACTGAATGTTGTAGTGATGATTCTGTTGTATGATGACTGTATGACACGCTTTGTGATGTTATATCTATATGATTGGCTATCTATTACTACTGAGATTCTTTTGAATCTCATTCTTTTTCAAAACCAGTTTACAGTATAGGGAGACAGCTCGAGGGGCAAGAAGGTAAATACAGACAGCTAGAGATTGGATAGAGAAAGTTTTAACTTTCTGTTAGTGGTCTGTTCTTAATATTTTGGAACTATAAATGCAGTACATAACTATGTAAACCCTAATGACAGTACATTGGTAGAACCTGTAGTACTAGTAGCTTAGTAAATAAAGGGTAATTCGATAAAGAGATAACGCTTCTGATTAATGAAGGAACATTAACTAAAGAACGTATCATGAAATGTAAGCAGTGTAATACCCCACTTTTTCCACCAATATTCCTAGTATATATTTGTGATATTTAGTGAAATAAAATGGTGAATTGTGGTGTTCATAAAATGATAAAAGTACTTCAATCGGTAGTTAAATATAATTAGCTAAGTTAAGACACAAAGGTGTAACTTTTGTCTACTTAAAGGCCTAATATTGTAACTTAAATTGGAGCATAAAATGACACAAATATTGGCCCAATTATATATTGCATTAATTTCAGCCAAAATGAGGATAAAGGAAAAAAGAAATGATTTATTTCGATAAATCATAAAACGTAAGGGCAAAATGGTAATTTTGTCATAAAACAGGAAATAATTATTTTTCCCCTAATATTTTTAATAATTTTAATTAAATGGGAATTAAAAAAAGGAAAATGTCCACTTGGTAATTAATAAGCTTATTTTGGAATATTATTACTAAGGAAAAATTCAAAGAGTCAAAATGTCCAAGGGTCAAAAAGCTTAAGACTTTGGTCAATGACTTGTGAGATGGTATTATGGGATATTTCAAAAGCAACATATACTCTCTCATCTCTCATTAATTTTGGAAGAAAAGAGAAAAAAATGGAGATGGAATTGTTTTGTGATATTATACAAAAATCCACATTTTTGGACCAATAAGGTTTGAGCACTTGTAAATCAAGTTGAAAGATCCTTTAAGTTATTAATCCTTCATCTTCCTCCATTCATTTTTGTGAAAATAGACCCAAAAGAGAGAGAGAGTTCAGCCATATCTCAAGAACACAAGAAGCACAAAGGGCTAGGGTTTCCATAAATCTAAGGTAAGAACTTGTTAAACCTTGTGATTTTTGCCTCTTAATCACTCTATAACCTCTCCTAACATCTTCTACTCCATTAAATCCATGATTTTCAAGATCAATCAAGGGTGTAGAAAGAGAGACAGAAAACGTGTAGAGAGAGAAAGATTTGGAACCAAGAGGTAATCACCAAAACTTCATTCTCTTGAATTGTTTGGTGTTGTTCTTGTTGTTGTTAATGGATATTGTGATGTTTTCTCTTGTTTTCAAATATTGGACTGAAGCAAAACCTAAGGGAAATTATGCTTAAATTTCCTCTAAACATGTCCATTTAGTGTTTAAATGGTTAATCATGTGATTAGAAGTAGAAAGGAAGTGATTAAGCAAGAGAAAGCAAGAAACCAACATGTTTCTCCTAAGAACCCTAACTTGCTGCCCTGTGTGTGACATAATGAAAGAGGGAGAATTTGGTAATTTTGATAATTCCATTAGGTTTATAAGGAAAAATTGTGTAGGTATGCAAGTATTCATGATTTTTGGATGATTGTATATGAATTTGGAATTCTTGAAAGTTGTGAAGTAGATGTTGTGTAATTTGTTTTCTAGAGGTAGTGAGGTTGTGTTGTGTTTTTGAATGACTAAATGATGTCCAAACCTTGTAAAACTTTCCAGTATAAAAGTATACTTATCAAAATTTAATTTAATAGGTCTTAATAGGCAATTATATTTTTATTCTGGAAGTTCTATATTTTTAAAGTTTGGTTATGAAAAACTGGAAAATTCTGGAGCAGTGTCCAATAAAAGGAAATTATGTACTTATGTGAGTGTAGTTAGCTTATGTCTATATTTTTTCTAAAATTAGACTTAAGTAGGGTCATATATCACTTAGAATCACCTCATTTTGATTTTGTTAGATTTAGTTATGATTTTTGGAAGTCTAGTTAAGAAGCAGGATATTCTTAACCGCGGCCAGAGAATTGCTTGGCCGTAGCCGAAACTTTTCTGACCTATTTTTTGCCATGTCCAAGACCCAAAATTTTCAATATTTCATATTTTCCAATAGGTGTTAATTGGTATGGTTTTTCTCAACCCTATAGGCCTTGTTGGGACTTCTAAGGGCTACATAAGTGACTCAAATGACAACCAACAAGCTAAACTAAGAATAATTTAGTTTACATTATACCAAAAGGATTGGATTAAGTAATGACTCATTTTCTGTAATTCTAATTATAGGACCTAACAGCTGTTCAAAGCTTAAGACTTACCCGAGCTTAGACAAACATGTGGAAATTGCTCAAGGGAAGCAGCCAGGTAGTAACTTGTCTTTCATATATTTATAAGATACACTGTATGTTCTATGTGTTCATCATGAATTGTCTGGCACATTTTGATTATACAGGGTGGTTTCCTAGGGCCTTTCTACGTGGGTGAACGCTCGGGCCAATAACGTTCTGTGATGCACGATTGGGTACCTGGGGCCTTTTTGCGCGGGTGTCCCTCGGGGCCTTGTGATATACCTAGCGTTATGGTGATATATGAACTGTATGTGATGCACTAAATGTTGTTGTGATGATTCTATTGTATGATGACTATGTGACATGCTTTGTGATGTTATATATGTATGATTGGCATTATGTTAATACTGAGATTCTTTTGAATCTCACTCTTTTTCATAAACCCATCTACAGTATAGGAAGATAGCTCAAGTGGCAGGAAGAAGGTAAATGCGGACGGCTAGAAGCTGGGAACGTGAAAGAATTTAGTTTTATTGGTTGTCTGTTTTAATGTACTTGGGATATTTTAGATTTGTAAATAGTGTTAAAAGCCTTTAACTCTGACTGTACTACGATAGTGAAGCTGATAATCCCGGTTGGCTAATTAAATGACAGTTTAGCTAAATTGCGCCTCCGAACGCTAACGAAACATAACTAAGGTATGGAATGTGAAAACTAAGCAAAAAATCACTCGCAAACTCTGATAAAATAAAAAGAAGAGCCTATGAGACTTAATGAGATAGCAAATGTTTATGAAATTGTTTGAGAAAAGTTTTACAACCCTAAACAAATCCTCTCCAATCCTAGGTTCAAATCCTGAGATGGGTTTTGAATTTGTGAATGTTTTCTAAAGTTGCTTAATCCAGGATTTATTCCTGGTTTTATGAATGATTTCACTACTCTTTTGGCCTCATATGAGGCTATTGGGCATAAGGTGTCACAAGCAGAGACATGCTCTCATACTCTGATAAAATAGATTTAAGTACCGATAAGACTAGTAAGATAGTGAATGTTTGTGAAACTATTTCAAAAAATTTTATTTCACTCAAAAATCCCTTCCAATCACAAGTTTAGCTTCTAGGGTGGGTTTAGAGTTTGTGAATGTTTCCCAAAATATGTTTAGTTTGGGGACCACATTCTGGTTCCATAACTGATTTCACTACTCTTATGTACTCGTCTAAGGCTATTGGACATAAGGTGTCACATTTTTATGGTATTAGAGTGTTGATTATGGCAACAATAGGTATTTGCTAGAGTCCTCGTTTATATTGATGATTTTTAACGTTTCATTAGCTGTTTTATGTTAGGAAGCATGTCTGATAGGAGAAGTATATATATACGGATATATGTTGATATGGTATTAACGTGGTGTTCCTTCTTAATAGTGAAGAGGAACAATGTTTTGACATAGACCAGGGGGAAATGTACCACTGAATCATAAACCCGAGAACAACGTGAGGCCTCATCTTATGCAGGAAGTTCTGGGAATACTGACACAACAATAAGCTATGATCCAAGACTTGCAAGAAGAAATCTAGGAAGTAAGAGAAGGACAAAATGCTAATGGGCCACAACCCGAAAACCATAAAGGGCATAACCTATAAAGGAATAACCCTGAAGGGAATCATTCTGAGGGAAATTCAGAAGGGGAAAAACCCCATAGCGAAGAGCAATCACAGTCGCTCGAAGTTAACCCAAAGCCTCCTGTAGTTCTAGAACGGGAAGAGGATACTCTCCACTATTAGATGCCCAAATTCATCAAGTACCAGCCTTTGGCATTCAAAGGGGAAATTTGATCCACAAGCTGCGGAGATTTAGCTAAACTAGTTATAGGAAATCTTTAAGGTGCTAGGATGCCCTATAGAGATGAAGGCCAGGATGGCTGTCTATAAGCTAAAAGGCAACGCTGACCACTGGTAGAAGAATATGATAATCGTACTGCATGCCTGGAATATCCCCCTGACATGGGAGTTGTTCCAGGAAAATTTAATGAGAAAGACTTCCTAAAGTCGATAAGAATTAAGAAGGAAAGAGAATTTCTAGTAATACAGCAAGGTGACGATGAGACTTTCATGAATACCTATCTCGGTTCATTCAATTGTCCCGTTACTCTTCCTACTTGAAATTTAAAGATGATGAGGAGTGGAGCTCCGATATGTTGGTTCGAGGACTGAAGCCCGAGATGGAAGAAAAGCTCGTTGCTTGGCAGTTTACTGAATTCAATAAGGCTGTAGAAGTCTGCTGACTAAATGAAAGTAACCAGAAGATAGTGAGTGTCAGTAAGAGTATCAACCAAAGAGGTGGACCTAGTCAAGGGGATACCTCCCAGAAGCGCAAAGGACAAAAGTTCCCACAAAAGGAAGACAACAAAAAGCCCTTTAGGTTTAGGAACTACAGTGGCAAGAAACCCCCGACATCCCTAATATGCCATCGATATAGCAAGTCTCATTCGGGATGAAGTTGCAATCTTCCTATGAGCCAAGTGATTTATTATGCTTGCCAGAAGGTAGGCCATTTGGTAGTAAATTGTCCCCAGCAAGCAGCACCACAACCTATTAAGCTCAAACAGAAGAATTAGGGCTGAGTATTTACCATGACACATGAAGAGTTGAAGAAGTCTCCAGAGCTTATTCAAGGTAAAATTTTTCTCAATGGTAGTTAGTTGCAAGCTTTATTGATTTAGGTACTAATCACTCCTTTATTGCTTATGACTATGATAAGCACCTAGGATTGCATGTGCATAAACTGCCCTTTGACTTGATTGTGTCAACGCCGATGGGTGTCAAAACTATAACTGCGGATGCTTCTTTAAACTGTGTGATCAACGTTGAGGGATATGAGTCTATAGTTGATTTGATCTATTTTCCGCTCTAAAAACTTGAAGTTATGCTGGTTTCGACTAGTTGATGGTGAACAATATATTATTGAAATACAGGAACAAGAGGATAATATATTCTACACGTTGGGAGGCCGTTAATAGAGATGCTAGTCTAAACTTTCTCTCATTGGCAGAAGCTGAGAAATGCCTGAGGAGGGGATGCCAGGGTTATATCGTGTTCTTTTCCATGCAGGCACAGACAAAAATAGTTCTAGGAGACATTCGGTTGTAAGAGAATTTCCTGATATGTTTTTGAACGACTTTAGTAGTTTGCCTCCACAAAGAGAAGTAGAATTCGCTATCGAGATTATGCCTGGAGCTGGGTCTATATCAAAAGCCCCATACCGAATGGCTCCAAATGAGATAGCTGAGATGAAGAAGTAGATCGAGCAATTGCTTGAGAAAGGGTTCATTCAACCCAATGTTTCACCATAGGGAACTCCAGTGCTATTCGTCAAGAAGAAGGACGGGAGCCTGAGGCTATGTATTGATTATAGAGAGATAAACAAGGTTACCGTCAATAACAAGTACCCGCTTCCCTAGATTGAGGATCTTGTAGATCAACTGTCTAGATCAAGTATGTTCTTGAAGATTGATCTAAGGTCGGGGTATCATTATCTGCATGTGAAGGCAGAAGACATACCGAAGATTGCTTTTAAAACCCGGTATGGGCACTATGAGTTTCTGGTAATACCCTTTGGGGTAACCAATGCACCAGCCGTGTTTATGGACTACATGAACCGTATCTTTTGTCAATACATAGATCAATTCATGGTAGTCTTCCTCTATGACATTCTGTATACTCCAATAGTAGAGAAGAGCACGAGGAGCACTTGAGGATCGTACTAGGTATTCTGCGGGAAAGGCAACTCTATGCGAAGTTGAAACAATATGAGTTTTGGCTCTCAGAAGTCTAATTTATGGGACATGTTATATCAAAAGAAGGGGTTGCAGTGGATCCCAGTAAGGTGGACGTAGTACTAGACTGAAAAAGGCAAGAAACTGCTGCAGAGATATGCAGTCTTCTGAGTCTAGCTAGCTATTACCGGAGATTCATTCAAAATTTCTCCTGGATTGCCTTGCTATAGACCAAGCTCAAGTGAAAAGATCAACCGTTCAAATGGGATGATTGATTTGAAAAGTGTAACATCCCACATTTTCCACTAATATTCCTTGTATATGTATTTTTGAAATTTAATGTAATAAAATGGTAAATTAAAGAGCACAAATTGTACAAGTTAAGGTTTGCTGCCAGTGGGTTTCCCTGGGTGGCAGTCTTGTTGTGTTGTATTTTTAAATAGGCAAATAATGTCTAATGGCTATGAAAAATTCTAGAATAATAGTAGACTTATCAAGCTTTAATTTGATAGGTCATATAAGTAATTTAGAGCTGCACAAAAGGAGTTATATATTTTTGAAGTTAGCCTAGTAAAACTAATAATTTTCTGTGGCAGCGTTCAAAAACAATAATTATGAGAATTGTGAACTTCCATTTGGCTAAAAGATATATTTTTCCTTGAAAATAGACTTAATAAGAGTCACATATATTTTGGAACCACACCAATTAGACATTTTTACAATTATATATGAATTTTCAAAGTTTGATGAAAATTCTATTCAGTTTTCTAGCAAGTGCTAAAATGGAAATAAATGTATGGGTAAAATGGTCATTTGCCAATAATGCAAGGTGCAATTAATATTTCCTATTCTCCTTGAAATTTTCATTCAAGAAAAGGGAATATTGGAGAAATCAAATGCATTGTCTATAATTAAATCAAGAAGGAAGCAATTTATGGCCAAGTAAGTTTAAAGTTGAAAAGTCAAAAGGTAACTTGTCATAAAGAGCTATCTTACAAGCCAATTGAAAGGGAATGCAGGAAAATAATGCAAGGGCTCTTATTTCTCCATTTGAAGATGATTTTTGATCAAAATTTAGATGAAAGAGAAAAGATGATGACTAAGTAAATTATTACATGTTAATTGCAAGGAAAAGCATGAAGACAATATAAGATCTTTTCTCTTTCCATTTCAAGAGGCATTTATGGTCAAAGAAATGGAGATATTGTAAGACAATTTTCTTTCTCCATTTCAAGAAGTATGTTATGGTCAAAAAGCATGTGGAAAGAGAAAGAGAAGAAGGCAATTAAATTGCCATGTGCAAATTACATTAAAATACAATATACCAAAAGCAAGAAGGAGAGATATTTTTAGAGCTTCTCTTATCCTCTTTCATTAGCTAATTTAGTTCAAGACTTAGCAAAATAGAGAGACAGAGGCTACTGAACGAAAAGGGAAGCAAGAACAAAGAAGAGAAGAGAGCTAAGGTTCAATTGCAAAAATCAAAGTAAGAGCATTAAATCTTGGTGTTTATGCCTCCTAATCACCTTGAAACCTCTTATAATCCCTTCTCCTTCTTGAATACTATGTTTAGCAAGAAAAAATTCAAGAGAAGAGAGGGAGGAGGCTTCAGCCATAGAGAGAGAAAGTGTGAAAATAAGAGATAATCTCAAGAACATTGATCCTCTTGCTTGATATGTTGTAGTTGTGGTGATTGCACTAGTACAAAATATATATTTCAAACCTATTTTTTACACCTGTCAAAATAGGACATGTGTAGAAAGTGTCACTAGTGGCATTTTCGTAAATATATGAAGATGAAGGAACTTTCTACACGTGTTGAAAAGACAACACGTGTAGAAAGTAAATTTAAAATATTTTTCTTTAATAAATTAACATTTTTAGATGTATTTTTGGAATAAAGCATGATTAATGCCTTTAATTTTTTTTATTTTTCTTAAAAATAAATAATTACTTTCTACACGTGTTGGGAGCTCAATATGTGTAGAAAATAGTTTTCTTCACAGGTTGGATCTAACCCGTGTAGAAAACACTTTCTACGGGCAGCCCAACCCATGTAAAAACACACTTTCTACATGGGTTGGGCTGCCAACCGATGTAGAAAACTACTTTATACACGGGTTGGGATCTCAACCCATGTAGAAAGTGGGTAATTATTAAAAAAATTTAAAACTCACGCCTTCTTAACCCACCAAACCCTATCTGAAAGAAAAACTGAGGAAACACATTAGAAGACATCGAAGTAAGCAGTAGCAGCAGAACAGAAAGCGTTGTAGTCGATTGTGGAAGACGTTGAAGCTCTTGCAGTTATTGTAGATCCCTTGGTCGCACCAGTATCTCTCATGGTTTGTTTCTTCCGATTTTTTATCCTTTTCATCTTTTTTAAACATTTCCCCTTTACATTTAGGCTCCCCCATTTTTTCATTCTATCAGTTCCTGAATTATCGTTTTTTATCATATAGAGCCTATTCTTTGAAGGATTTTGCATGCTTGTAAATTCTTTTTCTTTACCAATTTTGTATGTGTTAGAATTGTTCCACCGTCCTTCCTAAAGACAAAATTGTGATGAGGATAGTTAGTTCGTGGAAAATCTAAACTTTTCTCCGGTAAAGACTTTTGATTTAACTAAGGACACTATGCATTGGATTAAAAATTGGAGTAAATTTGAACATTAAAGGTTACACTTGCAATTCCTAAGTTTCTTGATTGAACTAGTTCTAAGGATTATTTGAGGTCCTGCCAAATTTAGGAGTGGTGGTCTACATGCTTATTTAGAACGAGGAAGTGTAAAAACTGGAGTGTTCTTCCTGAACTTTTTCCCTTATTAGGATTATAAACTAGAATTAGGTTCTCTTCTAATTAAGATAAAAGAAAAACTACTTGCTATTGTGAAGACCCATTAACCTCTTCTCACAAATACTTCTGACTGAGTGGCTCTTGACTGTTTCATGATACAACTCTCACTCCTCTATTTAGTTTATCTGTGAATATGTGATATTATCTTCTTTGGAACGTATGAATAGGATTCTACGCCTTTCTTTGATAATCTTGATCCTATGTTATAAAGCCCCGAAAGCTCATACATTTTTGTTGTTGTTGCCTTTATAGCTGAATGTACTTATATTGGTAATATTTCTAAATCTGATTCTTCAAAATTTGGACAATATTCATTATTCCCTTTTTCTGGATAGAAAAGTATATCTGAAAGTGCTTTAGGTTGTTTTAAAAATCTGCTACAAGGCATCTGACTGTTTAAACTTCATTGATAGGTTTAAGCATTTTAACATTGAAATTTATAGGTACTGGTTATTTTGGGATTGGCAACAAGTTAATTCTTTTATATATTTGTAATTTTTGAAGCCATTTGTTATAACAAATGATGCGCTTCCCATGACTATTATTAATATATTCAAGCTTACAATGTATATTAAAAACACAATGACTAGAATAGATTGATGATCTACACAATTTAAATCTTAGCCTGGACTGATCTTTTCTTTTTATATCATGTTAAGTAATATCTTATTCAAGTAGCATGAGTGAGTTTCTTTTACTGATCCTTTCATTGGGTTTTTTTGGTCCCAGTTTTGCATCTCAAAGACTCAAGAAATCTCTATCTAAGGAGAAGTTTGAGCCAGTAAAGGGTCTTACTCTAACTGTAAATAGAAAAGGATGTGTCTTTGATGTGCCAGCTAAAGATTTAGATAGATATCTTGTTGGAAAAATTTTACTTTTGAACTATGCATGCGAATTAGCATTCATTTTGATTTTTCCTTTTTTTCCTTATTAAGGGATGTTTATCCTTCAGGTTAGGAAAATACTGATAATGAAGTAAGCCTACAACTAATCTTGGTGTTTTCCGTTCTTTGAGGGACAGATTATTTTTGAATCCTTTCTTTCATACTGGAATTTTTATGAATAGAATTATGCCACAAAATTATCCATGTTATGGTGTTGAAATAATTATGAACAGAAGGGGAAATTTTATCCCATATTTGACATTTCACCATTTTGTCCCTGAAACATGTTGCCAATCAGTTTTTTAAAACCTTGAGAACTTTCAATTTTTTCGTTAGTGTGAAAATATGGCTTTGGCTTCTGGTATGTGGTTTCTTACCCATCACATTTTGTTGCCAGATGATTATTGTTAATGACAGGGATTAGAACCTAGTAGAGTAGCTGGGATGACGTTTTTCAAATATTGAATTGTTGTAGATAACCAGAATTAGGTTTTTACCCAGAGTTTATGCACATACATTATTGAAGTTAAAGTAAAAATTTTTATATGCAAAATGAAGCATATTCTAAAAGTGACAATTATATATATAATATTCCAAAAACTAAGCTAGTGCATGCTTGACATTAATGAAAAGGAGTATTGATAGTAGTCACTTTATTTTGTGGGCTTTTCACTGTAACTTTTTTCATATATCTTCTGAAATTAGATTTTGTTGTTTCTAATTGTATTTGTGTATATAGAGCATATGTACGTGAATGTGCTAGTGCTTCTACTTTTTTTTGTTTAAGACGTTTAAATTCAAACTTGAAATATTTTTTTTAATGATCCATCACCATCCATTCATTCATTTTTTAAAGTCTGGTTCAATACCATTGTCTGCTTCCACAACACACATATTTTATTCAAATCCATATATCTTTCTTATTATAAAATCATGTATAGGAAGCTCCAGGCTATGTAAAACCATTATTCTATATTCGTGCGCACGCACACAAACACATTCACACACGCACGCTCTTATAGTGATTTTCTTCTTGCAATGTAATAAAGAATGTGAGTGTAATGTCAAACATGTAATGTTAATTACTATTTCGTATTGGACATGTTGAATTTCATTGTCACTGTTTGGTATTAGATTTGACTTTGATTGTACAAATTTCATTGTAAAAGTAAGGCCAAGTTTGTTTACCTGTATCGATATAGCTTTGTTAATATTTTGGATTGGAATTTACAATAAATTTGATATTTCATATTAGTTTTGTTGTATTTTTTTTATTTTTCAGGTGTTTAGTTATTTATTATCATGTAAACGGGTTTGTAACATAATAAACAAACAAATTTTTTTCCAAAAAATGAGTTTCTACACTTGACGAACAAGGAGAGGTGTAGAAAGTCCATTTTCTACACGTGTTGTCATACATGAGGTGTAGAAAGTCACACTTTCTACATGTGTTATCTCACAACACGTGTAGAAACTGGCACTTTCTACATGTGATGTATTATAACACGTGTAGAAAGTCTAGACTTTCTACACCTATTGTATGTCAAGAGTAAAAAGTCCATTCCGTCACATGTAAAAAGTCTTTCATGTACTAGTGTTGTTGTTGTTGCCTTGTTTTATTGGTTTTTGTAAATTTTAAATGATAAAACCCTAAGGGGTCATGCTGCCAAAATTTCTTCAAAACATGTCCAATGGCTATTTAAATGGTTAATCATGTAATTAGAAGTGATAAGGAAGTAATTAAACAAGAGAAATCAAGAAAACACAATTTCCCTCCTTAAACCCTAACTTTCTATTCTGAACATGACATGATGAAGGAGTTAGAATTTTGTAATTTTGATGGTTCCATTTGATTTATAAGGGAAATTTGTGTAGGTATGTGAGTGTTCATGATTTTTAGATACTTGTATATGAATTTGGAATTTTTGAAAGTTGTGAAATAGATGATGTGTAATTCGTTTTTTGGAAGCAGTGTGGTTGTAACATGTTTTTCAATAGTCAAACTTGGTCCAAAAATTCTGAAACTTTCCATAATTAAAGAAGAGATATATAAATTTAATTTTATATTTATTTTTTAATTTTAAGACAAGTACATTGAGAGATATGATTTTTCAAAGTTGTGCCTTGTTTCTGGAATGAAATATGGAATAGAGGATTTTTGCAACATTATGGGAATTCTTTGGCTGTGATGGCTAGAATTGAGTATTTTTATGTGAAATTATACTGAAATATCTTTACATAGAATTTATAACCATTCAATTTGGAGTTCCCTATAATTAATGATGAATTTTTAAAGTTAAACTAAAAATCTGGAAGATGTGAGAACAAAGGTGAAAATGAAAGATGTAATGGCATACAAGTAATTAAGTTGAACTTTTAAGGTAGAGTTAACCAACTTAGGATAGTCGGACCACCTTGACTTTGCTTTTGACATAGTGTGTTAACTTTAATGACAACCAACTAGACTAATTGCATTATGCAAGTATTGGACAGAATAATAACATGTCGTCCATAAATTCTAATTATAGGACCAAACAGTTGTCCAGAGCTTGAAACTTGCTCGAGCTTAGGTAAATGGTTGGGAATTTCTCAAGGGAAGCAGCCAGGTAGTAACTAGTCTTTCATATATTTATAAGATACACTGTATGTTTTGTGTGTTCATCATGAATTGTCTGGCACATTCTGATTATGCGCGGTCGTCGCTTGGGGCCTTTCTACGCAGGTGAACGTCCGGGCCAATAACATTCTATGATGCACGAGTAGATACCTGGGGCCTTTCTGTACGGGTATCCCTTAGGGCCTTGTAATATACTTAGTGTTATGGTGATATATGAACTGCATGTGATGTACTAAATGTTGTCGTGATAATTCTGTTGTATGATGATTGTGTGGCATGCTTTGTGATGTTATATTTGTCTAATTGGCTATCTGTTACTACTGAGATTCTTTTAAATCTCACTCTTTTTTAAAACCAATTTATAGTACAGGGAGACAGCTGAAGGAGCAAGAAGGTAAATGCAGACAGCTAGAGGCTAAATAGAGAAAGACTTAAACTTTCTGTTGGTTGTCTGTTCTTAATATTTTTGAATATTTTAGAATTGTAAATGATGTACATAACTATATAACTCTAACTACAGTATAGTAGTGGAACTGATAATGCTAATAGGCTAGTAAAAGTACATCACTTAAACTAAAAGGACAATTTAGCTAAATTACGCTTCCGATCGCTAACGAAACGTAACTAAGGTATGGAACGTGAGAACTAAGTAGAGAATCGCTCAAAAACTCTTACCAAATGAAAAGAAGAGCCAGTGAGTCTTAGTGGGATAGTGAATATTTATGAAATTGTTTGGGAAAATTTTTATTACTGTAAAAAATCCTCTCTAATCCCAGGTTCAACTCTTGAGATAGGATTGGAATTTGCGAACGTTTCTGAAGTTGGTTACTCTAGGACTGGTTCCTGGTTTCACAAATGATTGCACTACTATTTTGTACTCATCTGAGGCTGTTAGACATAAGGTGTCATAAGAAGAGCTTCATGAAGCTGAAGGAAAGGTTGACAATTGCACATGTGTTGATTATACCTGATCACGATTTAACCAATGTGGTCTACAGTGATGCTAAGAAGTAAGGACTGGGATGTGTCCTGATGCAGTAGGGTAGAGTGGTGGCCTATGCCTCTCAACAGCTAAAGCCTTATGAGATGAATTATCCTACACATGATCTGGAGCTGGCGGCAATTGTGTTTGCGCTTAAAGTCTGGCGACAGTACCTATATGGGGTGGTTGTTGAACTATACTGCGATCACAAGAGTCTTAAGTACCTGTATGATCAGAAAGAGCTCAACATGAGACAACTCAGGTGGATGGAGTTGCTAAAAGACTACAACCTGGAGATCAAGTATTACCTGAGTAAAGCTAATGTCGTCACTGATGCTCGTAGTCAGAAGGCGGTGTAGGTGGTAGCTATAATGATACAAGAAAGGAAATTGATAGAAGATTTCTGAGATCTAAACCTAACAAATCAAATCCTCTGTGCTCGTTATAGTATTAGGTGAGAGGAAAGTGATTTGAAGGCTAAGATTGCAGAAACTCAAATACAAGATG
This sequence comes from Albizia julibrissin, assembly GCA_037074505.1. NCBI lineage: Eukaryota > Viridiplantae > Streptophyta > Magnoliopsida > Fabales > Fabaceae > Albizia > Albizia julibrissin. Next base: position 23,435,131 of record CM073485.1, read on the forward strand.
AGCAAGCACAGTCTATCAGGACTATGATCGAATAGGGAGAGACTCGGGACTATGATCTTTTACCTAGTGGATTGGTTCGATATAAGAAGAGAACCTATGTTTCACTGAAAGCTTATCTAAGGCAGAAAATCCTAGATGATGTGCACAAGAGTCGTTACACCCTTTACCCAGGGATGGTAAAGATGTACCACAACTTATAGGCGATGTACTGGTAGCCCAGATTGAAGAAAGACATGAGAGAATATGTGGCATGATCTCTTACCTACCAAAAGGTAAAGATTGAGCACCAAAAACCACCAAGATTGCTTCAGAGTCATGAGATTCCATATTAGAAGTGGGAGAACGTAACCATGGATCTTGTGGTAAGGTTACCCAGAATCCAGAATCATGATGCGATCTGGGTGATTCTTGATTATTTCACAAACTTGGCACATTTCATACCTATCAATGCCAGCTATTCTCCTGATAAACTGGTAGAGATTTACATCAGGGAGACAGTAAGGCTCTCTAGGATGTCAAAGAGTATAATCTCTTATAGAGATCCTCATTTCACTTTAAGATTTTAGAGATCTCTGTATGAAACTCTGGGCACTAAATTGAGATTCAGTATGGCCTATCATCCTGATGAGAAATGTCGAGTTCTCACAAAATAACCAGTTTCAATGAGGATTTGCAGTATAGAGAACCTGGATCGTTTCCCACAGAATTTACAAGCAGTCTAAAACATTCGAACAATAATCGATGGGGGGTTTTAATCAAACTATTAATGAACAATAAACTCAGATTAAAGACAGAAATAAAAAATGAACTAGATCAAACAGATTAAAACGAATGACCATAGGATTGGGATTCATAGTTTCCTACCATCATCGGACGAAGATTATAACGAATTCATGATCGGATCTGGACAAACCAAAAATCTCTGTATCCGTCCAAAAAATCCCTCGACTAGACGATCGTCTAGATTCTGTTCGTATGCCTGGCGTGCTACTGTACAATCGTTTAGTAGCACTATAACCAGATCCGAACTGTGTCCTTGGGATGTACCGATCCGAATATTAAAACAAACATTCGAACTATTCCAGAAATCGGATCCGATTAGAGTAAATAGAAACGAATTACGTTACCCGTTTAAGTATGTCCTCTGATTGGAAACGTGAATCCTCAATCCATAGATCAGTCACAGAAACTTAGCCGGACATGGCTGGAAAATCTGAAGAACGAACGAAGAACACGAAGAACATTTCAGAGAATTTAGAACTTCTGCATTTAATCCTAAAAACGGCCACACAACCTTATGTCTATTGTTTAAGCTAACTTAAGTTTTAACCTAATTGTCAAATGGGCCAGAGCCCATTAGTTCAGCCCAAAACGAAAATCCATACTAAATAGTGCTTCAGTACAAAATTTGGGCCCAATAAAAATCCAGAAAAATACATATAACATTGACTGCATTTTTGACTATCCTCTTGTCCGAATCTTCCCTTCAAGTCTTCATATCAATTGTTGCCCTCTGAATCATCTAAAACATGAGACAAGAATTAGATCATTTGGATATCTGGTTCAAGAGTTAAGATCAAAATAGAGAAGGGTTGTAAATCTTGAATTTTATTATTAAAATATGTTAAATCCAATAAAACACTCAAAGCCCAAATAAGCATAAAAGCCCATTATTTATTACTAAACAATCTAAATTTATTAATCAAGAGATACAAATGAGTGTAATAAATATTCAATTATCAAATTCCCCCACACTTATCATTTGCACTCCTGAACAAAACTTAAAAGAAAAATTTCTCCTATCTAACAATTGCCAACAATGTAAAATTGGAACAATGGACACAGAGCTTCAAAAGACCAACCAATTAAAAATGAAATCCTTGCATAACAAATTACAAAACACAGTAGTCTCGATCAATGATGCTACTTACATAAGATGGTCTCTCAGAGTATTCTCTCAATAACTCTCTAAAGTGTATAGGGTAAATAAGTGTATCACTCAGATTCTACTCAAGAAATTGTCCTACCATAGGCTTGCTCAATTTCTACTTCTCCACTACTCATATCACATACATGCACAAATCAAGAGAGCTTATTATTCAAGGTTGTAATGGGACTAAGGTGAAGGTGTGTATAAATATGGATATGTGAGGCTAAGCACCAAAGAAATTTGAAAGAGTATGACAATAATAACACTAAAATCAATGGAATATCCCTTTTCAAATATACACTCAAAATTTTTTTTTGTTTGTTTTTTTGTTTTTTTCAGAATGACCCAACTCCCAAATCAACCATCCAAACATCCCCCCACACTTAAATTGTGGCACTCCTGGGCAACCCCCACACTAAGGTGAAACCAATGCTCAGTAAATTCCAAGGTGCGGTATAACATGGTTTTACACTTTGGCTAGTAATGTGGTTGAAGAAAAGAATTAGTCAAAAAGGCACAAAGGGGCTAACAAAGGGAAAATAATAGTGTAAGGGAAGGCTATTTGGTCAAAGTGGTAAATAAAAGAAAGAAACTAAACAAGCCTCCATCATATTTATTCATGTAAGTGAAAAATGTAGCTTTAAAAAGAAAGAGAGCAAGTTCTAGAGAACATAAATCAGGAGCAGAGACACACAGAAAAAGGAAGAATGGTAAAGATGAATCCCATTCATGTAGGCTCAAAATCTCACAAAGGTAAATACCAAATCATGCAATCAGCATCACCAAAATCAACTACCAAAAAGTAAGGAACTCAGCCCAAACAGTATGATCCAATCTATCAAAACCAATATGTCCAAATCCATAATATACATACCTAAAAAATGATAGAAGGAGAAAGTGTATTATTTAGAAAGTGTGAAAATAAAAGTGAAAAAGAAATAGAAGAAATAAAAGAAAAGGGAAAAAGGAAATAGGAAAAGAAGAATACTCCCCAGGTGTTTACGGAGGATAAGTGGCATCAGTGAGTATGAGGTCCGCTTCTTCAGGTTGCTGCTGTGATCCCTCATAAAATGGTTTGAGTCGATGTCCATTCACTTTGAAGGTCCTCCCTGTAGGTGGATCACACAACTCAACAGCACCAAAAGGGAAAACATTAGCAATCACAAAAGGGCCATCCCATCTAGATCGAAGCTTATCGGGCATAAACTTGAGACGGGAATTGAATAGAAGGACCTTCTGGCCCACAGAAAACTCTTTCCTCAGGATTTGCTTATCATGGAATGCCTTGGTCTTCTCCTTATACAACCGTGAACTCTCATAGGCATCCAATCGAAGCTCATCTAACTCTTGCAATTGGAGCTTCCGTTCCATCCCAGACTTAGCCAAATCCATGTTACATTGCTTAATGGCCCAATAAGCTTGATGCTCTAATTCAACCGGAAGATGGCATGCCTTACCAAAAACAAGCCTATATGGAGACATCCCAATTGGAGTCTTGTAGGCAGTCCGATAAGCCCACAATGCATCATCTAATCGCTTGCTCCAATCCTTCCGGGTAGAGTTAACAGTTTTCTGAAGGATTTGCTTAATCTCCCTATTCGAGACTTCAGCTTGACCATTGGTTTGTGGATGGTATGTTGTGGACACCTTGTGAATCACTCCATATTTCCGTAATAAAGAACCCATGCTCCGGTTACAAAAATGAGAACCCTGATCACTAATAATGGCTCGAGGAATGCCAAACCTGCAGAAAATGTTAGACCTGACAAAATCTACCACAACAGCAGAATCATTAGACCGGGTGGCCTTCGCCTCAACCCATTTTGAAACATAGTCAACAGCAAGCAATATGTAAGTAAAACCATGAGAAACAGGAAATATACCCATAAAATCAATACCCCAAACATAAAAAATTTCACAAAACAATATGGGTTGCTGGAGCATCTCATGTCTACGAGAAAGACCACCTGCTCTCTGAAAATTATCACATGACTTACAAAACAGATGGGCATCATGAAACAGGGTTGGCCAAAATAAACCAGAGTCTAGGACTTTCCTAGCAGTCCTTTGGGGTCCAAAGTGACCACCACAGGCAGAAGCATGACAAAAATGTAATATGGAGTCACACTCATGATGAGGTACACATCACCTAACTACTTGGTCACTACAAAATCTCCACAGATAAGGGTCATCCCAAACGTAATATTTAGATTCACTTTTTAATTTTAGAGTTTGGACCCTAGTGGAATCAGATGGTAAAACACCAGCAACCAAGTAATTAACTAAATCAGCATACCATGGAAGCTTACCTTGCAGCTGTAAAAGCTGCTCATCAGGAAAATCATCCTGAATGGCAGAGGGGGAAGAGGAATGAGTAACACGACTCAAATGATCAGCTACCAAATTCTGTGCTCCACTCCTATCTCTGATCTCAACATCAAATTCTTGGAGCAATAACATCTACCGAATAAGTCGAGGCTTAGCATCTGTCTTGTTCAAAAGAAACTTCAAAGCAGTATGGTCAGAGAAAACAATAACCCTACTAGCTAGAAGATATGACCTAAACTTATCAAACGCAAATACTATAGCTAAAAGTTCTTTCTCAGTGGTGGTATAATTGGATTGGGCAGGATCCAAGGTCTTGGATGCATATGCAATGACATGAGAAACCTTGTTGACTCTCTGAGACAAGACAGCCCCAACAGCATAATTGGAAGCATCGCACATCAACTCAAATGGGAGAGACCAATCTGGTGGTTGGATAACTGGAGTGATAGTCAGGCAACGCTTCAAGTGATCAAAGGCTATCTTACACTCTACATCAAATGCAAACTCTGTGTCCTTATGTAGAAGGTTAGACAGGGGCTGGGCAATCTTACTGAAATCCTGAATGAAACGTCGGTAGAAACCTGCATGGCCAAGAAAAGAACGAACTTCCCGCACAGATGCGGGGTAAGGCAAAGCAGTGATAACATCAATTTTAGCAGGATCTACCTTAATACCTTCTTTAGAAACAATGTGTCCCAACACTATCCCTGACGCAACCATGAAGTGACACTTTTTAAAATTTAGCACAAGATTAGACTCAATGCATCTATTCAAGACTCTAGACAAACTAGCCAAGCATGCATCAAAATCAGACCCATACACTGTAAAATCATCCATGAAAACCTCCATGCAATCTTCTAGAAAGTCAGAAAAGATACTTACCATACAACGCTGAAAGGTGCCAGGTGCATTGCAGAGGCCAAAAGGCATTCTTCGGTAAGCATAGGTTCCAAAGGGGCATGTGAAGGTTGTCTTCTCCTGATCCTCAGGAGCAATATGGATCTGAAAGTACCCCGAGTAACCATCCATAAAGCAGTAGTGAGACTTACCAGCCAAACGCTCTAACATCTGATCAATGAAAGGTAAAGGATAGTGATCCTTGCGGGTAGCTTGGTTGAGTCTCCTGTAGTCTATGCACACTCTCCAACTGTTCTGAACTCTTGTAGGAATGAGCTCATCCCTTTGATTGGCTACCACAGTTACTCCGGATTTCTTGGGAACGACCTGGACCGGGCTAACCCACTGGCTATCAGAGATGGGGTAGATGATACCAGCCTGTAGAAGCTTAGTCACTTCCTTCTTAACCACTTCTAAAATGAGAGGATTAAGACGTCTCTGGGGTTATCTTACTGGTTTAGCCTTTGCTTCCAACAGAATCCGATGCATACACATAGAAGGGCTAATACCAACAAGATCAGCTAATGTCCACCCAATTGCCTTCTTATTGGCCCTCAACAAACTCAACAGCTTCTCTTCTTGATCAGGTAGAAGGTTATTGGCCACAATGACTGGAAGTTGCTCATCTACCTCTAGAAAGGCATATTTCAAGTGAGCTGGCAATGACTTCAACTCTAACTGAGGCGGCTGCTGAATGGAAGGAAGGAGCCTAGGTGATTGGACCATTTCAGAAGTGTATATACCTGAAGTACCTGAAACTACATTCACAGAAGCAGAACTGTGGCTAGGCAGCTCACTGTTAACATCAGGGTTAAGTTCATAATCACAATGAACATCAGAATAAAGCTCAGCTTCACCACAATCAATATCATGATCCACAAGCAAAGTAGAATCAGAAATCAAGTCAATATCTCCATACAGTGCATCATCAATCTCAGTACAAACAGGGCACCATTCAGCATCAGAACATGCACATATCACAGAATCTCCCAACGATACAAAATCAGGAAAATCAGCATACCAAGCAGAAAGAATATGATCAACAGTCTCATCTATCACATCAATGCACAAAACAGAATGCTCTTCCCTAAGATGTCTCATGGCATCAAAGATATTAAAAGTCACAACAATGTCACCAAATTCCATGGAAAGAGTACCAGAATGCACATCTATCTTAGTCTTAGCTGTTTTCAAGAAAGGCCTCCCTAAAATGATTGGGGATCTACTGCCAGGAGATTCATCCTCCATATCTAGAATGTAAAAGTCAGCAAGGAATATCAATTCATTGACCTTAACCAAAACATCTTCAATCAGACCAGTAGGATGAACATTACTCCTATTAGCTAGTTGGACAACAACACCAGTAGGTCGCAAGGGACCAAGACCAAGGGATTTATAAATAGATGCAGGCATAACATTAATGGAAGCACCTAAATCAGCCAAGCAATTATCAAATCTATAATTACCAATAATGCAAGGGATAGAAAACGTACTTGGGTCCTTGCACTTGTGAGGCATGGGTTGTTGGAGAAGCGCTGAGACATTCTGGTTCAAGCTCACTCGTTTAGTCCCCCTCAGTCGCCTCTTGTTGGTACACAACTCCTTTAGGAACTTGGCATACTTGGGGATTTGTTTGATGGCATCCAAGAGAGGGATGTTAATCTCAACTTTTCTGAATGTCTCAAGGATATCACTATCTTGCACTTTTTCTACCAACTTCTTGGAGTGAAGTGCTCTCTGAGGGAAAGGAAGAGGAATAGGAACTCCATAATCCTCTTCACCTTGCTTCACAGCCTCTTTGTTTCTAGAGTCAATCTTCACTTTTTCTGACTCTTTTTCTGATGTGGATTCAGTCACATCTGCAGCTGGTTTATGCCCTTGTAATTGCTTACCAGACCGTAGGGAGATAGCACTAACGTTTCCCTTCGGATTGGGAATTGTCTGTGAAGGGAGAGTATTGGATCCCTGAGGCAGGAGTTGGTTCAATGATGTTGCCAACTGCCCAATCTGAGTCTGCAAATTCTGGATAGAGGCCTCAGTTTGTTGCTGGAATTGCAAACTGTTTGTTGCAAGTTGCTTCATCATTTCTTCTAATGAGGGACCACTGCTGCTACTGCTGCTAGTCGGCTGTTGTTGTGCTGGCTGTGGAGGTGTGAATTGTTGGAAATTCTGTCTGTTCTGTGGAAACTATCTCTGTTGGTAATTTCCAGAATTCTGCTGCATATGACTATTGTGGTTCTGAATCTGACTCGGATTCTGGCTCCACCTAAAATTAGGATGATTTCTCCATCCAGAATTATATGTATTGGAGAAGGCATTATTTTACTGCTGGTGTTGTGGCTTCCCTGGAAAAACGCCCACAGCAGCCACTGACTGATCTTGATATGTGTTGTCTTGCAAAGTGGGGCAAGAATCAGTAGGATGAGAGGGCTCAGAACAGAAACCACATGAATGGCCCAACTGTGGAGTGGAAGACTGCACTATTTGAGTCACTGCCAGTTGCCTCACCAAGGAGGTCAGATCATCAATTCTATTCTCCAATCGCTGGTGAGAATCATTAGATCCACTGATCTAGAACACAACACTGCTATTTGCTCTAGTGCCAAATTGTTGAGAGTTAGCTGCAATAGTGGATATTAAATCTCTGGCCTCTTGAGGTGTCTTGTTGACTAAGGCTCCACCACTAGAAGCATCCACCAGATTTCGGTCATTAGGTAGAAGACCCTCATAGAAATAAGTAATCAAGAGCTGCTCAGTTATCTGGTGATAGGGGCAGCTAGCACACAACCTCTTAAATCTCTCCCAGTATTCATGCATATTCTCGCCATTAATTTCCTTAATTCCACTTATTTCTTTTCTGATTGTAGTGGCTCTTGAAGAAGGGAAAAATCTCTCTAGGAATAATCTCTGCATATCAGCCCAACTCCCAATAGATGACGGTTGAAGATTATATAACCAGTCCTTTGCTCCATCCTCAAGAGAGAAAGGAAAAGCTCTCAACTTAATGTGGTCTTCATCAATATGCTGTGGTTTCATTGTGCTGCACACCACATGGAATTCCTTCAGATGCTTGTGCGCGGTTCATCACCTGCAAGACCACGAAACTTGGGCAACAAATGTATAAGTCCAGATTTAAGTTCAAGGTTAGCACCAAGGGTAGGGTATTGGATACACAATGGCTGATAATTATCACCAGGTGCAGTCAACTGTTTTAAAGTCCTATTATTTCCCTGATCTGCCATAGTATCTGAGGGACTAGAAGTGCTTCCAATAGAATCAGTGTCAGAATCAGAAACAGGTTCAGTAAGAACCTTCTGACCTAACCTAATAGCCCTTCTAGCAGCAAGAATTGTGCGTTCTATTTCAGGATTATTATCTAAAAGATCAGGTGCACTAGTGCTGCTCCTAGTCATACAGCATAGGGAAAATCAGGACAACCACTAGAACACTCAAAAACGGAAAAAACGCAAAATCACAATAGAAATTGACCAAAATAAATTCAGAAAAAATACCAAATGATTTTTAAAAATTATGGGACTTGTACAGAACAACTTCTACACTATCCGGGAACCTAAAAATGCGATAAAAAACTTAAAAAATCGAAAAAGTGGTCTAAACGATGGAATTTGGCCAATTTTTGGGGGACGACATGGTAAAACAATGTGTCTTGCTCATAATGTCATTTTCTTTCAGCTCACCAAAAATCAGCTCAATCGGAGCAAGTCGCAACGTTTAAACAATTTTGGAAATACCGACTACGTCCCGCTGAGACCAAAAAAGAGCAAAAAAGTGGTCTAGATGATGGAATTTGGCAAAATCAGGGGTGATCACACTTCCTAAAGGAAGTGACTTTTACTCAGAATGCCCGATTCCTTCAAAAAGACCTGCCGTTGAGTGATTTGGTTGAGATACAAATCTGCCAAATCACCAGAACAACCTAACTCAAACACTACTGTTACTGCTAGACCGATGCAAATTCCCCAGCAACGGTGCCAAATTTTGATGAGAAATGTCGAGTTCTCACAAAATAACTAGTTTCAATAAGGATTTGCAGTACAGAGAACCTGGATCGTTTCCCACAGAATTTACAAGCAGTCTAAAACATTCGAACAATAATCGATGGGGGGGTTTTAATCAAACTATTAATTAACAATAAACTCAGATTAAAGACAAAAATCAAAAATGAACTAGATCAAACAGATTAAAACGACTGACCATAGGATTGGGATTTATAGTTTCCTACCATCATCGGACGAAGATTATAACGAATTCATGATCGGATCTGGACAAACAAAAAATCTCTGTATCCGTCCAGAAAATCCCTCGACTAGACGATCGTCTAGATTCTGTTCGTATGCCTGGCGTGCTACTGTACAATCGTTTAGTAGCACTATAACCAGATCCGAACTGTGTCCTTGGGATGTACCGATCCGAATATTAAAACAAACATTCGAACTATTCCAGAAATCGGATCCGATTAGAGTAAATAGAAACGAATTACGTTACCCATTTAAGTATGTCCTCTGATTGGAAACGTGAATCCTCAATCCATAGATCAGTCACAGAAACTTAGCCGGACATGGTTGGAAAATCTGAAGAACGAACGAAGAACACGAAGAACATTTCAGAGAATTTAAAACTTCTGCATTTAATCCTAAAAACGGCCACACAACCTTATGTCTATTGTTTAAGCTAACTTAAGTTTTAACCTAATTTTCAAATGGGCCAGAGCCCATTAGTTCAGCCCAAAACGAAAATCCATACTAAATAGTGCTTCAGTACAAAATTTGGGCCCAATAAAAATCCAGAAAAATACATATAACATTGACTGCATTTTTGACTATCCTCTTGTCCGAATCTTCCCTTCAAGTCTTCATATCAATTGTTGCCCTCTGAATCATCTAAAACATGAGACAAGAATGAGATCATTTGGATATCTGGTTCAAGAGTTAAGATCAAAATAGAGAAGGGTTATAAATCTGGAATTTTATTATTAAAATATGTTAAATCCAATAAAACACTCAAAGCCCAAATAAGCATAAAAGCCCATTATTTATTACTAAACAATCTAAATTTATTAATCAAGAGATACAAATGAGTGTAATAAATATTCAATTATCATATTCCCAGACGGATGGACGGATATAGAGAACCATACAGAGGCTGAAAGATATGCTAAGAGCGTATGTGAAGGACTTCAAGGGAAGTTGGGATAACTACCTTCCACTTGCAAAATTGGCTTACAAAAATAGCTATCATGCGAGCACTCAGATGGCTCTGTATGAAGCACTGTATGGAAGGAAGTGTCAATCCCCTATCTATTGGATAGAATTATCAAAAAGAATATTGTATAGGCCATATATAGTAGATCAGACTACTAATCAGATCAAAGTCATCAAGCAGAGACTGCTTGCAGCCCAGAACCGGTAAAAAAGTTATGCCGACAAGCAGAGAAGACCATTAGAGTTCCAAGTCGGTGATAACGTATTCTTGAAAGTTTCACCTGTCACCTGTGTCATAAGGGCGATAAAGAGAAAGAAGCTAAGCCCTCGCTACATCGGGCCATTCAATATTTTTTCAAGAATTAGGCTCATAGCATACCGGATTGCTCTACCTCCAAACCTAAGTTGATTGCACGATGTCTTCCATGTTTCACAATTGAAGAAGTACCAACCGGACCCCCAACATATTATTGAGTATGGGGATATGAATATGCGAGACGATCTCACTTACGAGGCTGAGCCAGAACAAATCATTGATACACAATAAAGGCATCTTAGACATCACAACATACCATTTGTGAAGGTGGTCTTGAAGGGACTATCTCTAAGGGAGGCGACATGGGAAGCAGAAGAAGATATGGAAAGACGTTACCTAGAATTTATGCCTTATGAGGTGTACCAAATTTTGAGGACGAAATTTCTTGAACGGGGGAAGAGTTGTAATACCCTACTTTTTCCACAAATATTCCTTATATATAGGTGTTCATGATTTTTGAACGCTTATGTGTAAATCAGGAATTTTTGGAAATTGTTGAGTAGATGCCATTTAATTCATTTTCTGGAGACATTGTTATTGTGTAATGAATTTCAATAGTAAAAATTGGTCTAAAAATTATAAAACTCTCAAGAATTAAATTATAGATATAGAGATTTAATTGGATAGGTAGTTTGTAATTTTTGGAAAAGTATACTAAAAGATATGATTTTTCAAAGTTATGCCTTGTTTCTGGAATGTAATCTGGCACATGTTATGTTTGGCAAAGTTTTGGGAATTCTATGGCTGTGATAGCTAGAATTGAGTATTTTTATGAAAATTTATAATAAAATATATTTACATAGAATTTAGAACCACTCAATTTGGAGTTCCCTAGAATTAATGGTGAATTTTTGAATTTAAACCAAATAGCTGGCATATTTGAGAACAAAGATGAAGATGAAAAATGTAATGGCATATAAGTAATTAAGTTGAACTTTGAAGGTGGAGTTAACCAACTTATGATAGTTGGACCACCTTGACTTTACTTTTGCTATAGTGTATTAACTTTATTGGCAACCAACTTTTGCTATAACCTGTCATTCGTAAATTCTAATTATAGGACCAAACAACAATTCGGAGCTTAAAACTTGCCCAAGCTCAAACAATCAGTTGGAAATTGCTCAAGGGAAGCAGTCAGGTAGTAACTTGTCTTTCATATATTTATAAGATGCACTGCATATTTTATGTGTTCATCATGAATTGTCTGGCACATTCTGGTTATGTAGGGTAGTCGCCCGGAGCCTTTTTGCACTGGTAGATGCCCGAGCCAATAACGTTCAATGATGCATGAGTGGACACCCGGGGCCTTTCTGCTAGGGTATCCCTCAGGGCCTTGTGATATACCTAGCGATATAGTGATATATGAATTACATGTGATACACTGAATGATGTTGTGATTATTCTATGTATGTTAATTGTGTGTCATGCTTTGTCATGTTATATCTGTATGATTGGTTATCTGTTACTATTGAGATTCTTTTGAATCTCACTCTTTTTTAAAACCAATTTATAGTACAAGGAGATAGCTTGAAGGGCAAGAAGGTAAATGCGGACAGCTAGAGACTGGATAGAGAAAGACTTAACTTTCTATTGGTTGTTTGTTCTTAATATTTTGGAATATTTTGAAACTATAAATGATGTACATAACTATGTAAACACTGACAACAGTACAGTAGTAGAACCAATAGTACCAGTAGCTTAGTAAATGAACGCTAATTTGATAAAGAGATAACGCTTCCGATTAATGAAGGAACATTAACTAAAGAACGTATCATGAAACGTAAGCAGAGACATGCTCACTTTCTCTAATAAAATGGATTTAAGTGCTGATGAGACTCAGTGAGATAGTGAATGTTTGTGAAACTATTTGGAAAGTTTTAATTTCACTCAAAAATTCCTTCCAATCTTAGGTTCAACTCCTAGGGTAGGTTTGGAGTTTATGAACGTTTCCTAAAATATGTTTAGTTCGGGCACACATTCTGGTTCCATAATTGATTTCACTACTCTTCTGCACTCGTCTGACGCTGTTGGACATATAGTATCACATTTTTATGGTATCTGTTACGAGTGTAGGATGGTGTATTTAGAAGTGCAAGTGTACCCTGTCGTAATCAAGTAATATAGAAGTGAGTAGAGTATCGTTCTCACGAGGATTGATCACTAAGTACCAAAATTGATAATCTTAATACTATTTAGCCGATCGATTAGTTGGTGGTTGAGATTGCAAGATAAAAATGATTAAATGAAAATGAAATTATTGTAAAGACAAATATAATAAAAAGGCCCTAGGGATTAGATTTCACTTAATAAATTCTGGATTGAATCACTTATCTATTCTAGTCCAATTTATTCCACATGATTGATAGTCGAGTTTCCCTATTTTAATTACTAGCATCTTACAAGGTCAAGTAATTCTATAATTAATTGCTAACCCAATATATTCCTATATGAATTTAAGCAATCAATCATGCATTAAGATTTATGGAACTCAATTAAGACTACATAACCCATATGAATATATTCCTATTTCATATGCAAATTATGGTTTTAATTATAGGATCCACACACATGTATCTCCTTCCGGTCTCAACATGCATATTAAAATCATCCAAAAGGTGGCCAATCAATTGTAAGCATTAAGAGCAATAATTAAAACTCAATCATGAAGGAAAAATTAAAACTAGATTTAATAAGTTAAGATTCAATCCGTCATTAGTAAGCTACGTCATCACCCTAGGAAAAGGAAAATTTAGCTCATGATAAAATTAAAAACAAAACCAAAATATATTACAAACATCATAAATATTGCATAAAAATTAATTACAAAAACATAAAAGTACAACTACAAGATGCATGAAAATGGAAAATCTAGCCTACCATATAGGAGGTAAAACCATCCATGTAGGTGGCAACCTATACCATCCATAAAGGAGGACTACCTAGGCCTTCCATATAGGAGGCAAAACCATCCATGTAGGAGGCATGCAAGAAGTAAAAAAATGCAAGAAATAAATTCTAAAAATAACAACTCTCTCTCTCTAAAATAGAAACTCTCTCTATCTCTTCCTTCCTCCTCCTTCCTCTTAATTTTAGGGTGCCAAGAAGCTCTATTTATAGGCTTAATTTTCGGACTACTACAGTGATTTGCTACAGTGAACCGCACTGCTACAGTGAACCGACCACACCGTCCGCTACAGTAACCCGCACTAAACCGCCCCACTTCCACACACCGTCCGCTACAGTAAACCGCAATGGTCCGCTACAGTGTACAGTGCACAGTGAATAGTCCGCGTGAATAGTAACTTTCCCTTAAATACCTTCTTTAATTCTTTTTAATCCGATACTATCCATGGCTGCAATAAAATTATTATTTATTTATTAATTACACCCAAATTGATTACATTCAGCTCAAATATAGTCCATAAAATCATCATATAAGGAAAAATGAATATGCAAATATTTTACTTATCAAATTCCCTCACACTCTAGCTCTTGGACGTCCTCGGACAAGAAAGAGTAACTAATAAGTGCTTCCAACAAAATCAGAAGTGTCAAGTCATAAACAAAGACACAATTAAAGAATAAAGAGATCATAGTATTCTTGAATCAATAAAAGTATAAGCTGGTAACTTCATTTGAAAATAAATTAACCGAATTCATAATTGTGGCTCATTCTCTCAATCTCTTAAGTGTTTTAGGGTAAGTGTTTCGCTCAAATTCACCTGAAAAAATTGCACTACCATAAGCTTGCCAAAAGTCTCAATCTCCACTACCTAATTCACATGCATAATTCAAATCAAAAGGACTTATTAAAGGTTGTAATGGGGTTAAAGTAAAAGGAATGTAAAAAGTGATATGAAGGGCTATATTTACTAAGTAAACAGAGCAATTGAAAAATAGGTCATCTTATGAATAAACCTGGCCTATCTCATCCCAACAACCCATAATTTACATTTTTTTTTCTTTCTTTTTTTTTCTTCTTCTTCTTCTTTTTTTTTTACAACTTCTGCACTTTTGTGGTTGATGATATATAGACCCCCACACTTGTCAAAAGCCCATTTCACAGAAATTTCAAATGCTCTGTTAATCTTTCGAATTAAGTAAAAGCACTTGATAAATCATTGAAACACATATTAATGGGTTGAGAATAAAGAAATAATCAATTAGGCTCAAAGGGGCTTATCAATGGTATAATTGCAAGGTTGGCTATTTGGCTCTGGCTAAACAAAATGAATGCCTTTATCATTTTTGAATGTGCATGTGACATGTAATTTCAACTAGATTTAAAGCAAGTTCTAGAGTGACAACTTAATAGGTGAATATCACACACAAGAAAGATAATCACTATTGATCATATAGGCTCAAAAGCTCACGGTTAGGGACTTTCAAATTCAGCTCATTCAATCTCAAAATTCATCACCAAATTCAACAATCAATTATTCAATCATGCTATAAAATCTCTAAACTCAATTGATCAATGCTTCAAACTTATATACTTCTTAAAATCATTGAAAAACACTCAATTTTTTTTTTAGATGAAACAGAAAGAAAAAAAATTATAACTAATAAGATGCGTCTCAAGAGTTAAGAATAACTCTTTACTCTGCCATCTTTTCACACCCCATGCATCTAATAGTTTTACTACTAACTATCTAATGGAGAAACTATGCGCTTTTTTTTTTAATAATCCTCCCCCAACCTAAATTAGACATTGTCCTCAATGTCTTCTAAAGATTAAAGAAAGGTTTTTTTTTGAAAACATAAACAAACAATAAAGTAAACCAAAATGCTAAGAGTAAAACCATTAAGATTAAGGAAAGTTTACAACCGGAGAGTGGTATCTGGATTCTGCTTCTGACTGCTATCTGAAGATTGCCCACCTTTTTCTTTTACTAATAGATCTGGTTGAGGTTCATAAGTTTGCAGTTTATCTAGTAGTTGATCAGCAGTTGATGCAGAAATGATGGAATGACGAGTCGCTTGGGGTGTGAATCCTGTTTCCACAGCATGATCAAGAAAAGACAACAGGTTATCATAAAAACCATTAACATTTAACAATCTTAATGGTTTTTTATGAAAGTTCAGTTTAGCCCAATATGCAATGCTAGAGATCCCATCCAACATTTCAAAACCACCGGGTAGAGCGATAAAAGCATTAGCAAGGTAAAATATACATCCCATTCGTTCAGGAAAACTTGAAACCCCTAACTCTTGTCCTAAGGAGAAGATGTGATTTTCTAACTCCTTTATCCTTACACACAAACCCTTGCTACCATTAATGGTTGCAGGAATAGCCATACTTAATTTCAGGCCCTCGAGACCTCTCCCGTAGACAAAGTTGATTTTCCTAGTGGCTAATGCAGTTCCCAGTTCCTGTGCTGCAGGTATAAACTCTCCATCCTTTCCTGAGTCAGTTTCACCAAAAATGCATATAGATTTAAAACTGCATTTTAGAGTGATACCACTCCTCTCTTTTTCTCTCTCATACATTTTGTGTTTTTTTACAAATGGAAGATTACATATTTATATTACAAAAACAACAACAACAAAATCATGCAAATCACACATTTTTCAAAAACATTTGAAAAAAAAATTTCTGACACGAATGACCAGTGGGCCACTATGCCAAGAAATTAAGTAAAGTGAGTAAAGAAAGTCAAAAGTTACTGAAAAAGATAAGACAAATTAGAAAAAAGCAAGATTATGTACAGTAGTTGTGATTGTGGCTCACATCTTCCTATGGTTTTACGTCCAGTAACGGCTTAAACGCTTTCTATGAATCGAGGATTTGCTTCCCATCCAGTTTTCTTATAAACTAGCAAACAAGGTCTTTTAACGTCATATTCCCAAGACAGTAGCGCTCTTTTTCTTTGTTTAATATGTCAAATAAATCAAGAAGTACATGATGAACATCGCCACTAGAATGCGTCTCAAGAGTCTGAATGATATCATCCAATGACTCCTTACTCAGTCCATCCTTTATAAATTAAATTTTATCTTCTCGATTTATAGAAACCATACCTTTGCTCCTACAGCGCTGATCACAGTTCCACCTTGCACATTTAGAACAAACCTTCATTCTTTTAGCTCTTCTCTTTTTGGAGTAAGAGCTTCTTCCCATACCTGGCATAAGTTTAATAAATGAATCATGAATCTCACCTATTAAACGTACCTTAGCTTCTTCAATGATCCAACGGACATCCTCAGGAAGGCCCAAACGCTTGAATGTCTTCATTCTTTCAAGTCGACAGCTATAGATCTTCCTAAGCACATCTTTGGGAAGAGTAGGGAACCTGTTCTTAAGCTTTACAATAATTTCCTCCATGATAAGACTAAAATTTAAAGATGCAGTTTTATGTGCTTCAGTAAGTAAGAAAGAAAAATGAAAGATTAAGGAAAAGAAGTTTTGGGTTGCCTCCTAAGTAGCCGCCCTTCTTTAACGTCTTTAGCTAGACAAAGACCAAACCAATAAAATTTTTTATTTTATTTTTTTTTATTTTATTTATTTTTTTTTATTTTTTTTTAAAAAATTAGGACTTACCTGTTGTTTCCTCCAAAGTGATGACATTTTTCAAAGTGTTGAGTGCACCATCATTATATTCTTTCAGCCTTTGCTCATTTACTTTGAATTTTTGATCACCATCTTGAATTTCCACTGCTCCATATGGCCATGTTTGAACCACAGTAAAAGGTCCTGACCACCTTGATCTCAACTTTCCCGGAAAGAGCTTTAGCCTTGAGTTATACAACAATACTTTTTGTCCCGGTGTGAACTCTCTCCTCATAATTCTTCTGTCATGCCACATTTTTGTCTTCTCCTTGTATAACTTGGCATTCTCATAAGCTTGTTGTCTGAATTCTTCAAGCTCATTGAGTTGGAGAAGTCTTTTCTCACCAGCCACCTTTAAGTCAAAATTTAAGGCTTTGATTGCCCAATATGCTCTATGCTCCATTTCTACTGGAAGGTGACATGCTTTTCCGTAAACCAATTGATATGGGGATGTCCCAATTGGTGTCTTAAAAGCAGTTCGATAAGCCCAAAGTGCATCATCCAATTTCCTTGCCCAGTCCTTCCGATTAGAATTCATCGTCTTCTCTAAGATCCATTTCAGTTCTCTATTTGAGATTTCCACTTGCCCGCTAGTTTGTGGATGATATGGAGTTGCAACCTTATGAGTGACTCCATATTTAGCTAACACAGATTGAAGTTGCTGATTGCAAAAATGCTTCCCTCCATCACTGATAATAGCTCTGGGCACTCCAAATCTTGTGAAAATAGTTTTCCTCACGAAATTCACAACCACTCGAGAATCATTTGTAGGAAAAGCAGCTGCTTCAACCCACTTGGATACATAATCAACAGCTACTAAAATAAATTGATTATTGAATAAGGATGGAAAAGGCCCCATAAAATCAATCCCCCATACATCAAAAAGCTCAACTTCTAAGATGTTAGTTAGAGGGGCTTCATGTCTCCTTGAGATATTTCCTGTTCTTTGACATCTATCACAAGTTGTCACAATTCTTTGGGCATCCTTAAAGAGTGTAGGCCAGTAAAACCCAGACTGAAGGACTTTAGTAGCTGTTCTATTTACTCCAAAATGACCACCATATGGGGATGAATGGCAGTGATTTAAGATGCTAGCCATTTCTTCCTCAGGAACACATCGCCTGATAATTCAATCTGGGCATTGTTTATATAAGAAAGGATCTTCCAAAAATAATGCCTTACATCAGATAAAAACTTCTTCTTTTGCACTTTAGAAAGTTCATAAGGCATTATTCCGCTTGCCAAATAATTTACAAAATCAGCATACCATGGGGTGAATTGTGATTGTATGGCAAAGAGTTGCTCATCCGGGAAATTCTCCTGGATTGGTGATTCTCTCTTTTGTTCAGATGGCTCTAACCGAGAAAGATGATCTACAATGAGATTCTCGGTCCCTTTTTTATCTTTGATTTCCAAGTCAAATTCTTGTAACAAAAGTACCCATCTGATCAATCTTGGCTTATCATCTCTCTTCTCGATCAAGTATTTGATTGCTGAATGGTCCGTCCAGACAATGATCTTTGACCCGATCAAGTAGGCTCTGAATTTGTCAAATGCAAATACTACTGCTAACAGCTCCTTTTCTGTTGTTGCATAATTCATATGTGCGTCTGAGAGTGTCCTGCTAGCATAATAGATGGCATAAAAAACCTTGCCTCTTCTTTGGCCTAAAACAGCTCCGACTGCATAATCACTTGCATCACACATCATTTCAAATGGAAGATTCCAATCTGGAGCTATGATAACTGGTACAGACGTCAAGGCTCTTTTTAGAGTTTTGAAGGCTGATAAACATTCCTCATTAAACACAAAGGGAACATTTTCTCTAACAGCATACAAAGTGGTTTTGTGATTTTTGAGAAGTCCTTGATGAATCTTCTGTAGAAACCCGCATGTCCTAAGAAGCTTCGAATGCCCTTTATTGAGGAGGGAGGTGGTAGCTTTTCAATTATTTCAATCTTGGCTCGGTCCACCTCAATGCCTTGATTAGATACCTTGTGACCCAGCACAATTCCTTCTTTCACCATGAAATGACATTTCTCCTAATTTAGAACCAGATTTGTCTCCACACAGTGTTGTAAGACTTTTGCCAGGTTTTCAAGACAGTGATCATATGACTCTCCAAAGATTGAGAAATCATCCATAAATACCTCAATGAATTTCTCCACCAATCTAAGAAGATTGCCATCATACTCCTTTGAAATATTGCTGGTGCATTACATAGACCAAATGGCATTTTTCTGAAAGTAAATGTGCCATATGGACATGTAAAAGTTGTTTTCTCTTGATCCTCAGGTGCAATTGTAATTTGATTATATCCTGTGTACCCGTCCAGAAAACAATAGTAGGCTTTCTCAGCTACTCTGTCAAGCATCTGGTCTATAAATGGCAGCGGGAAGTGGTCTTTTCTAGTGGCTTTGTTGAGCTTTCTGTAGTCAATACACACTCTCCATCCTGTCACCATTCGTTATGGAATCAATTCATTTTTTTCATTAGGCACTACTGTCATTCCACCCTTCTTTGGCATAACTTGAACTGGACTTACCCATTGACTATCAGAGATTGGGTAAATTATACCAGCATCCAGCCACTTTATTACTTCTTTTCTTACCACCTCCTTCATATTTAGATTAAGTCTTCTCTGGTGCTCAACTGATGGCTTGTAATTATCTTCCATTAAGATCTTATGCATACAAATGGAAGGACTGATTCCTCTTATATCAGCTATCGACCATCCAAATGTTGTTTTATACTCCCTTAGAACTCTTAATAACTTTTCTTCTTTTTCTGGAGTAAGAGCTGCAGAGACAATCACTGGTAATGTTGAATTTTATCCCAGATAAGCATACTTTAAGTGGGGTGGTAATGTTTTCAACTCCAGTTCTGGTGGATTTTCAACTGATGGCACCAGCTTACTTGGCCTCTCTCCCAAATCTTCAAATGGTTTCTTGATAAAAATTGGGGAATTTGCATCAAGGTACCTAATCTGATCCAAGGCTTCAGGATTAGTAGATTTTGATACATCTACCATTCCCATTTCTAATGGTTGATTCATGCAGATTTCGTTCACCACGTCTTTTATGCAGCTGGTCAATGTATCTACTCTGTAACAGGAATCACCTTCATTTGGAAAGGATAAAGCCTTAAAAATGTTGAAAGATACTTGATCATCTTGAACTCGTAAGGTTAACTTTCCCTGTTGCACATCTATTAAAGTTCTCCCAGTTGCTAGGAATGGCCGTCCAAGAATGATAGGAATTTCTTGGTCTTCTTCCATGTCGAGAATGATGAAATCAGCTGGAAATATGAGTTTGTCCACCTTCACCAGAACATCTTCTAAGACATCCCTCGGATGTTTAATTGATCGATCAGCAAGAAGTAGTGAAACTGTGGTAGGCTTCACCTCTCTAAGACCAAGTTTTCTGTAGACAGATAAGGGCATGAGATTTACACTTGCTCCCAGGTCACAAAGTGCTCTTTCAAAGTTACATTGACCTATGGTGCAAGGTATGCAAAAGCTCCTGGATCTTTCAGCTTTGGTGGTAGTTTCTTTTACAGAATGACACTGCACTCCTCAGTAAGTGCAACTGTCTCAAATTCCTCCAGCTTAAGCTTATTTGAGAGAATGTCCTTCATGAATTTTACATAACTAGGCATTTGGGCAAGAGTGTCTGCAAAAGGGATGTTGATATGTAACTTTTTGAAAACCTCCAGAAACTTTTTAAACTACTTGTCTAGCTTTGCCTTCACAAGTCTCTGAGGGTATGGAACTGGTGGTACATATGGAGGAGGGTTATCGGAAAGCTGATTCTTCCTAGTACCACCTCATCTTCTTGAGGTTTCTGTGCTTCCTCCTTCTTTTCTTTTTCACTTTCTTTCTTTTCTCCGTCAGTCTTATGTAGAATTACATGATCTTTCAATTCTTTCCCACTCCTTAATGCAATAGCCTTCACATGCTCTATTGGGTTTTTCTCAGTGTCACTTGGAAGAGTACTTAGTTGTCTGAAATTCAGCATATTTACAATTTGGCCCATTTGGATCTCCAAGTTCTTTATCGAGGCTTCCTGGCTTCTGAGTGTTGCATCAGTCCTAGCCATGAATTGAGATGTATTCATGGTTAGTTGAGCCAGTGCATCTTCCACATTCACTTTTTGCTGTGGTGGATTTGGTGGTTGAAGAGCTTGTTGCTGGTAGTTCCCTTGCGGTTTGAACATATTTTGATTATTCCTCCAGCCAAATTTTGGATGATTCCGCCAACCTGGATTATAAGTGTTTGAGAATGGGTCATTTCTTTGATTTCCGATATAATAAGCTTGCTCTGACTGAGAAGGTATGGATGACTGTCCATCTTGACTTTGTGTACTCATATGAGGTCCTCCATATCGGTCACAGGTTTCATGAGGAGTACTGATTGCATTTGCTTGACTAGTCAATGAGCTCACTTGCTTGGATATAGATGCAACTTGAGAAGATAAAGTTGTAAGGATATCCAGCTCGTGCACTCCAAGTACCTTCTTTGAATTATGACATTCAGAAGGCTATTGATATGCATTTGCTGCCATCTCCTCAAGTAAATTGTAGGCATCATCTAGATTTTTTCCCATTAAAGATCCTCCAGTTGCAGCATCTACAAAAATTCTGGTGGTATGCGTCATCCCATTGTAGAATGTTTGCAGTGTCCACCAATCTGGTAACCCATGATGAGGACATCTCCTTAGCAACTCCATGTATCTTTCCCAGGCTTCATAAAGGCTTTCTAGTTCATGCTGAGAAAATGAGGTAATTTCATTCCTCAATTTTGTAGTTTTTCCTGATGGAAAGTATTTCGCCAAAAATTTTTGTGCCAAGGCATCCCATGTAGTTATGCTTCCCACTAGTAGAGAATGTAACCAGCTCTTAGCCTTATCCCTGAGTGAGAAAGGGAAAAGTCTAAGTCTAATGGCATCATCAGTAACACCATTATGCTTGAATGTGTCGCATATTTCTAGGAAGCTGGCTATATGTGTGTTGGGATCTTCTGTTGATAAACCAACAAACTGATTGGCTTGCACCATCTGGATAATTGCAGGCTTGATTTCAAAATTATTGGCTGCTACTGGTGGTTTTCTGATTCCAGAAGTTGTCTCCATGACTGTTATTGTTGCATAATCACGGAGTGTTTTGGTATCTGCTGCTTCTCCTTCTGGATTTGCCATTGAATTGATTGAAGTAGACTGCTTCCGAACTCTCCGATTTCTTCGACAAGTTCTCTCGATCTCAGAATCACAAGGTTGTAATTCAGTCTTCTTCGATCTGGTCATATACTAATCAAAAACCTGAAAAGAAACAAAAGACACAAAAAAATGTAATATGAAGACCAAATTAGTATTAAAATTACTTGGTATTGATATTAATGACAATCCCCAGCAACGGCACCAAAAACTTGTTACGAGTGTAGGATGGTGTATTTAGAAGTGCAAGTGTACACTGTCGTAATCAAGTAATATAGAAGTGAGTAGAGTATCGTTCCCACGAGGATTGATCACTAAGTACCAAAATTGGTCATTTTAATTCTATTTAGTCGATTGATTAGTTGTGATTGAGATTACAAGATAGAAATGATGAAATATGAATACAAGTGATATAAAGACAAATATGAGAAAAAAGCCCTAGGGATTAGATTTCACTTAATAAATTCTGGATTGAATCACTTATCTATTCTAGTCCAATTTATTCCACATGATTAATAGTCGAGTTTCCCTATTTTAATTACTATCCTCTTCCAAGGTCAAGTAATTCTATAATTAATTGCTAACCCAATATATTCCTATATGAATTTAAGCAATCAATCATGCATTAAGATTTATGGAACTCAATTAAGACTACATAACCCATATGAATATATTCCTATTTCATATGCAAATTATGGTTTTAATTATAGGATCCACACACATGTATCTCCTTCCGGTCTCAACATGCATATTAAAATCATCCAAAAGGTGGCCAATCAATTGTAAGCATTAAGAGCAATAATTAAAACTCAATCATGAAGGAAAAATTAAAACTAGATTTAATAAGTTAAGATTCAATCCGTCATTAGTAAGCTACGTCATCACCCTAGGAAAAGGAAAATTAAGCTCATGATAAAATTAAAAACAAAACCAAAATATATTACAAACATCATAAATATTGCATAAAAATTAATTACAAAAACATAAAAGTACAACTACAAGATGCATGAAAATGGAAAATCTAGCCTACCATATAGGAGGTAAAACCATCCATGTAGGTGGCAACCTATACCATCCATAAAGGAGGACTACCTAGGCCTTCCATATAGGAGGTAAAACCATCCATGTAGGAGGCATGCAATGTAATATCCCAAATTTTGGGACTAAAGGCCTAAGAATAAGCCTGAATAAAGTAGACTACCAAGCCCACATTAGTAAGAGTCCTAGAAATTATGATATAGAAAGACTCTCAGGGGCTATGAGATTTGGGTCTTACTGGGCAAAGGGCTCGGTGTCTGTAGACAATATGATTAGAATGTCAGTGCAGATGTGCACAGAACACATATATAATGCCATTGGGTTGGTAGAAAGATGCCACCCAACTATGTCATGATATAAGGGACCGATTAGTCGGGTGAAATAGGCCGGTGTAGGTGTGCACATGCCATTTTCAAGGTGTATATGTGTCACCTACGTTTTGTAAAGTGGATACCGGTATGTGGTGGCATGAGGGGCCCACACACATACACACTCCGACCTGGTGTCATTTGACGGGCTTCGATATGCGTGATGCAATCCTGAGTAAGTCCCAAGTAGAATCCCGAGTAGACACCGATAAAGTAACTTTATTAAAGTAATTTTAATAAAGTAATCATGACATAACTTTTATGTTGGCTAAATGGAAAGGTGACACATGTCCCATTAATGATGAAATGTCATTTTGCCTTTTGTGTTGGCATTTTAAGATGGTGACATGTGGCACAGAAGTCAGGGGAATTTACCAGTCTCCGGTCAAGTCACCGACAACTTTATCGAACACTGAGCGGGGGAGTTGGGGAAAATCATTAGACCCTTACTTCCTCTGACATTTTGGATGGCTAAAGGCCCAAGAAAAGATGTGGGACCCACTTTAGAAAAAAGAAGTAACACGTGTCCTCGAATCAGTGGAATACCGAACAAATGGCACCGTAACATCGCGACACGTGGCATAATTTTTCAAGACCCTTTCTTGGCCTTATATTTTCGTCCAAGCTGCCCAAATATTCATAAAAATTCTGGAAAATGAAGAAAAAAAATGCTGGAGGAGAGAGGAGAGGTGAATAGTGAATTTTCAGAATTTCAATCGGCCGAATCACTACCGAATCGGCGTTTTCTCTCAAAGTATCCTTCACAAACCTTCTTCTACTCATCCTAAGCTTTACTTCTATGGTTCCGAATTTTCATTTGGAGGTGTTTGGTGCCGTCTCCCTTGCCGGAGTACTGCCGGATTTCCGAACTGATTGCGGAAATGCGTAGAGGTAAGCGTAAGCTTCCTTTTGAACCGATTGGTTTGTTGTTTGGATGAGTATTTGTAAGGGTGGGGTACTGTTAATTTTCAGTCCAAGGGGTATTTTTGAGGTTTAATCATGTATTTATGGTTAAAGGATGATTTATGATGATATTGGACCAAGTTGTTGGACAAAATTCTGAATTGATGAATTGTTGTGGAAAATCCTGATTTTCTGGTCTGAACAGAACGTGATGAAGAAGTAGGAATTTTATAATTTTGATGATTCCATTGGATTCTACACGAAAAATTGTGTAGGTATGCAAGTGTTCATGATTTTTGGATGCTTGTATATGAATTTGGAAATTTATGAAGTTGAATGTACATGTTGTTGATATGCCCTGTCTGGAACAGTGAAATGGTACGAGATTTTTCATAAGGTAAAACTTGTCCAAAAATTATGAAACTTTCCAGAATTAACTTATACATCCTAAGCTTTAATTGGATAGGTATTTTGTAATTTTTGGACAAGTAAATTTGGAGATATGAATTTTTGAAGTTGTGTCCTGTTTCTGGAATGAAATCTGGAACAGGTTATATTTGGAGAAATTATGGGAATATTGTGGCTGTGATGGCCCGAATTGAGGATTTTTATTCGAAATTATACTGAAATATCTTCAAATAGGACTTTGAACCACCCCAATTGGAGTTCTATAGAATTAATTATGATTTTTCAAAGTTTGGTCAAAATGCTGGCAGCTTTTGGCTACCATGCGAATTTGAGAAAGAAAGTGACCAAATGTAATTAGTATGAACTCCAAGGGTGAAAGTAAGCCTTTAGGGCTAATATAGCCCATTGGGCATTCACTTTTTATGAATCTAATAATGTCATTGCTTATCTAGGGCTATAAAGTGACAAAGAAGAAACTATGGTTGGAAGATCGAAGTACAAGAGGAGGAGGCAAAGTCCAAAAGGTAGTAAACTTACTTACTTGTATGTATGTGATGTTTATGCTGTGTATTGATTTGCTGTATTGCCTTGCTTGATTATGTGAAGCATGTATGAATGAATGAAGCTCTGTTTCTATTTTTACTATGGCCATAAGTATGTTGTACGAAACATTGAGCATGCAGAATATCATTATGTGAACATGAGCCTATGTAAGGCAAGCATATCATGCACTAGCATTCATCTTACATGCATTGTCTATATGTTTGCTACTGAGATTCTCTCGAATCTCACCCTCCCCCACCAACCATATAGGTATATGAACAGGAAAGAAGAGAATGCTTGAAGATGATTCAGAAGGAAAGAAGACGAAGAACTGAAGACCGAATTGTGTTTAGAATACTGTGTGTATAATTATTTGCGCACAGATAATATCTGGTTGTAAGAATACAGGAGAATTTGAATTAAGCCATAATCAGGATCACTGAGAAGAAGAATTAACTCTGATATTCAGTAAGAATAAGTTGTGAATAAGTAATTACCCCTAACAAAGTAATATTGAACGCTTCCGTGTAAGTAATTAAGGGGTATGTAAGATGGGTGTTACATGCAAGAAGTAAAAAAATGCAAGATATAAATTTTAAAAATAACAACTCTCTCTCTAAAATAGAAACTCTCTCTCTCTCTTCCTTCCTCCTCCTTCCTCTTCATTTTAGGGTGCCAAGAAGCTCTATTTATAGGCTTCAATTTCGGACTGCTACAGTGATTTGCTACAGTGACTCGACCACACCGTCCGCTACAATAACCCGCACTGAACCGCCCCACTTCCACACACCGTCCGCTACTGTAAACCGCAATGGTCCGCTACAGTGAAACTACTACAGTGCACATTGAACAGTCCCGCATGAACAGTGCACAGTGAATAGTCCGCGTGAATATTAACTTTCCCTTAAATGCCTTCTTTAATTCTTTTTAATCCGGTACTATCCATGGCTGCAAGAAAATCATTATTTATTTATTAATTACACCCAAATTGATTACATTCAGCTCAAATATAGTCCACAAAATCATCATATAAGGGAAAATGAATATGCAAATATTTTACTTATCAGTATCAGAGTATTAATTATGTCAACTATAGGAATTTGCTAGAGTTCTCTGCTTATGTTGATGAGTTTTAACCTTTCTTTAGCTGCTTTATAGGAAAAAGCATGTCTGATAGGAGAAGTACATATGTACAAATATATGTTGATGTGGTATTAACGTGGTGTTCCTTCTTAATAGTCAAGAGGAACAGAGGTGTGATGTAGACCTAGGGGAGATGTATCACTGAATCCTAAACCTGAGAACAACGCAAGGCCTGATCTTATGCAGCAAGTTCTCAAAATGCTGAAACAACAGGAAGCTATGATCCAAGGCTTGGGAGAAGAAATTCGTGAAGTAAGAGAAAGGCAAAATTATGAAGGGCATAACCTAAAAGGGAATAACCCTGAAGGGAGTCATCCTGAGGGAAATCTAGAAGGGGAACAACCTTAGAGTGAAGAGCAATCACAATCGCTTGAGGTTAACCCAGAGCCTCCTGTAGTTCCAGAATGGGAAGAGGATACTCTCTAATATCGAATGCCCAAATTCATCAAGTACCAGCCTTTGGCACTCAACAAAAAATTTGATACATAAGCCGCAGAGAATTGGCTAAACCAGTTAGAGAAAATCTTCGAGGTGCTGGGATGCCCTATAGAGATGAAGGCCAAGATGGTTTGTCTATAAGCTAGAAGGTGATGTTAAGCGTTGGTGGAAGAATATGACACTCATACTGCGTACCTGAAATATCCCGCTAACCTGGGAGTTGTTCTAGGAAAAATTTAATGAGAAATACTTTTAAAGGTTGGTACGAATTGAGAAGGAAAGAGAATTTCTAGCAATACAGCAAGGTGACGACAAGACTTTCGATGAATACCTATCTCGGTTTATTCATTATCCCTTATTCTTCCTACCTAAAATTTAAAGATGATAAGGAGTGGAGCTCCGGTATGCTGATTCGGGATTGAACCCCGAGATGGAAGAAAAGCTCCTTGCCTGGTAGTTTACTGAATTCAATAACGCTGTAGAAGTCTGCCGACTAAATGAAAGTAACTTGAAGAGAGTGCGTGCCAGTAAGAGTACCAGCCAAAGAGGTAGACCTAGTCAAGGGGATACCTCCCAGAAGAACAAATGACAAAGGTTCCTATAAAAGGA
Source organism: Albizia julibrissin (assembly GCA_037074505.1). Classification (NCBI taxonomy): domain Eukaryota; kingdom Viridiplantae; phylum Streptophyta; class Magnoliopsida; order Fabales; family Fabaceae; genus Albizia; species Albizia julibrissin. The sequence continues at coordinate 23,463,034 of CM073485.1, forward strand.
AGACAACAAAAAGCCCTTTTGGTATGGGAACCGTAGCAGCCAAAAACCCCTGACGTCCCTAATATGCCATCGATGTGGCAAGTCTCATTCCGAACAATGTTGCAATATTCCTATGAGCCAAGTGATCTGTTAGGCTTGCCAAAAGCCAAGCCATTTGGCAGTAAATTGTCTCCAGCAAGAAGCACCACAACCTGCTGAGCCCAGACAGAAGAATCAGGGCCAAGTATTTCCCATGACACATGAAAAGGCGAAGAAGTCTCCGGAGCTACTTTAAGGTAAAATCCTTCTCATTGGTAGTTCATTGCAAGCTTTATATGATTCAGGTGCTAGTCACTCCTTCATTACTTATGACAATGTTAAGCGCCTAGGATTGAATGTGTATAAACTGCCATTCGACTTGGTTATGTTGATGCCGATGGGTGTCAAAACTATGACTATTGATGCTTGTTTGAACTGTGTGACCAACGTTGACGGACATGAGTCTATAGTTAATTTGATCTATTTTCTACTCCAAAAACTTGAAGTTATACTAGGTTTTGACTGGTTGACGGCGAACAATGTACTATTGGATTGCAGGAACAAGAGGATAATTTATCCTACTCGGGGGGAGGTGGCACCCTCTAGTAATGACAACTCAAAAGGTAAAGTGACTTTATCATAAATGTAGGACAAGTGTAGAGCTTACAGGCTGGCCTGCATCAGCCTGCGGGCTGTGCGGTGCTTGCCTATATGGCCCACACTTGCATGGGTTGGAAAATCACCAACCCTAACTGGCATGTGTGGTTTCGCAAGCCAGCCCGCAGCCTACAAATTTTTTTTAAAAAAATTTCTATTTTCCAAAAATTGTGCCCTTTCATACTTAATTTTAGGCCTTAATGTTAGGCTTTTACCATAACAAAAATTGGGCTTTAGGTCTTTCTTAGTCAAAAATTTCATATAATTACTACTTTAGCTACTTCAAGTGCACCAAAATTCACCATTTTATTCCATTTAATATAATTAAATATTCAAGGAATGTTGGTAATTAAAATTTGGGATATTACATTTTCCCCCCATCAATAAAATTTTGTCCTCAAAATTTCAGACATTTCATAGATTTAACTATGCTTTGGAGAGTTACTTTTATTACTCATCCCATTCTTTTATACTCAGTCTATCTTTTCCTATGCAAGCTCTTTGAGTATGCAACACAATCATTATAACTCTCACAAATGTGGAGCATTGATAACTCTCACATTACAGGTCTGAAGTCCTGAAAATCTTTCCAGGTCTCTGATGAGAAATGTCGAGTTCTCACAAAATAACCAGTTTCAATGAGGATTTGCAGTACAGAGAACCTGGATCGTTTCCCACAGAATTTACAAGCAGTCTAGAACATTCGAACAATAATCGATTGGGGGGGTTTTAATGAAATATTACCGAACAATAAACTCATATTTAAGACAGAAATGAAAAACGAACTAGATCAAATATATTAAAATGACTGACCATAGGATTGGGATTCATAGTTTCCTACCATCATCGGACGAAGATTATAATGAATTTGTGATCGGATCTGGACGAACCAAAAATCTCTGTATCCGTCCAGAAAATCCCTCGACTAGACCATCGTCTAGATTCTGTTCGTATGCATGGCGTGCTACTGTACAATCGTTTAGTAGCACTATAACCAGATCCGAACTGTGTCCTTGGGATGTACCGATCATAATATTAAAACAAACATTCGAACTATTCCAGAAATCGGATCCAATTAGAGTAAATAGAAACGAATTACGTTACCCGTTTAAGTATGTCCTCTGATTGGAAACGTGAATCCTCAATCCATAGATCAGTCACAGAAACTTAGCCGGACATGGGTGGAAAATCCGAAGAACGAACGAAGAACACGAAGAACATTTCAGAGAATTTAGAACTTATGCATTTGATCTAAAAAACGGCCACACACCTTATGCCTAATGTTTCAGCATAAGTTAGCTTATAACCTAATTGCCAAATGGGCCAGGGCCCAACAGTTAAGCCCAAAACGAAAATCCATACTAAATAGTGCTTTATTACAAAATTCGGGCCCAATAAAAATCCAGAAAAACACATATAACTTTGACTGCATTTTTGACTATCCTCTTGTCCGAATCTTCTCTTCAAGTCTTCATATCAATTGTTGCCCTCTGAATCATCTAAAAAATGAGACAAGAATGAGATCATTCGGATATCTGGTTCAAGAGTTAAGATCAAAATAGAGATGGGTTGTAAATCTGGAATTTTACTATTAAAATATGTTAAATCCAATAAAACACTCAAAGCCCAAATAAGCATAAAAGCCCATTATTTATTACTAAACAATCTAAATTTATTAATCAAGAGATACAAATGAGTGTAATAAATATTCAATTATCAGTCTCTGCAGATAATTCCCAATCAACCTTTAGTACTATTTAAAACACATTTCTTGGACTCACTAGTCTTATACTATATTAGAGCATTTGCTCTTTGTAAATTTTCATACCAAGTTTCACCGTATCTAGCTTTTATTCGTCATAGTCTGAGTGTTTCTCAATTTACTGGCCTAAGGACACATCGGTCCAATAGGTTTTATGGTCTTTAAACTTTCAGTCTAATATCTATATTGAATGCATATCGAGATTTATAACTATCAACACAAGCTTACAACTATTCTAAGCACATCTCATATTCCTACTTTTGTTATCAACCATTTATACGTTTATATATTGTTCCAAAAACATGCAAGGATGAATCATCCAGCGACAATCAATCCATTGACATCTAGTAACCACAAGACACATAGTCCATAGAAAATCATGGGGCACCTTGCCCATCTTCCACTGAATACCCATAAGGTCTTATAACCCGGGTAACTTTCCACCCAAACTATGCTTATAGGTCTTATTACCTTAGGACTTATTGTCTCATCATCCTCTGGTTTTACAACCTTTTTGAGATACTGCCTGTACTCTCTTGCATTGGGTCACTTCTAAAATTTCATGCCCTTAGTCATTGCTTAAATTCTCAAAATTTAGGCTACACTATAGGTCTTACAACCCTACCCTGCTTGCTCATAAGGTCTTATGGCCTATGGACATATTAGCCTAATAGGTCTTGCTGCTTACTATATTTCCTCAACACAAATATACTTTAAGAGTAAAATCATATATGTAGAATCATTTCATGAGATGTGGTAGCAAAAGTCTCTTGACTTCCGCCATTGCTATTCTCAAACCATGCCCTGCTTAACTAATATCGTTGTCATAGATTATAATCTATTTAATCAGATTAAGATCCTTGAGATTTACAATCGATTTTCTACAATTTCATCATTAGGACTGCAGCCTATACTATGTTGTTGCTCAATATATCCATAATTACATTAGCACTTCCTGGATAGTATTTAACTTCCAGATTGAAATCTTTAAGCAAATCTATCCATCTGTGTTGTCTCATACTCAACTTTATCTGATTACACAGTTATTTTCAAGCTCTTGTGGTTGCAGTACAACTCTACAGTGCCCCAAAGAAATAATGTCTCTAGATTTCCAGTGCACACATAGCTGTTGCTTTCTCAAGATTCATGTGTAGGATACTTTAGTCTGTGAGGCTTCAGCTAACGAGAGGCTCATGCCATAATGCTATAATACTGCATCAGGACATATCCCAATCCATGCTTGCCCACATTAACATAGACTGCATAGGTCAATTGCAAATCAAGACCACACAGGTCAATTGCAGATCGTGAATAATCAACATTAATATTACTGTCAATCTCTTTTAGCTTGTGAAGCTCTTCTCACAACAATTATCCCACGTAGAATGTTGAGTTATTAATGTCAGCCTTATCAAAGGTAAAACAATACTAGATAAATGCTATATAACTTATTTGCAATAACTGACAAGACCCAGAAAACTGCACATTCTCTGGCCTTTTCCAGTTTAGTACTACTTCCACTTTGATGGGATCTACTGAGACCCCTACTTGTGAGATCACATAGCCCAAAAACTTAACCTTTGAGAACCAAAACTCATACTTGCTTAGTTTAGCATAGAGTTGCTTATCACTCAATACGCTCAGCACTGCTTCTAAATACTTTTTATGTCTTGCTTTGCTTTGTGAATACTCAAGATATCATGATTCTCATTCATTCACAAGACCCAATTGGTTGATTTTAACATTCTTAGGATATACAGTCTATTGTAACATTTCCATGACACAGTTCATTTTATTTTAGCCATCCGACTGTTTCCAGATGCTGCCCGTAATTATTGAGCTTTTTCCTCTCTAATTTTTTTTTGTAAAGAACACTGGAGCTCCCCATAGTGGAATAATCACTTATCAATTCTACTATTTAATTTGAAGCCATTCCGTATGGGACTTTGGGCATTAATCTTGCTCCTAGCTTGATCTCAATTATAAACTCCATTTCCTTTTCCAGAGGTAATCCATTGATATCCTCTAGAACATTGTAGGGAACCCGGTTACTGTCGAAATATTTTCAAGTGCTACTCCAGCCTCTAACCGCTTGGAGTAAAATATCAAGTACCTCTGATAACCTTTTTGCAAACGTCTCTCAACTTTAGCTATTAAAAGATAATTAATGTTGATTTTTGGAACTGTCATATAATCGTGAATTAAGGTAAATAATCCCCCTCTGCTTTTGCAGTTTCATGGAATATTGTGTGCCGTCAACTAATCACTATCAAGAATTACTCCCAACTCATGCAATAGTAAGCAACCCAATTCTACTGCTGCTTCATGTCTTCCAACGTTTACTATGTCATTCAATAAATATTGGTTGTAATGGATTTGACGCCCGTGAGTACAGACATAGCCAAATCATTGGGTAGCTAATCTATACTCAGAGCTAGCCATCTCACATAGTCATATGAAATAAAGAAATTACTAGCATCTAAATCACACATTACTTGTACATAATTACCATCGGGTAAAATATGTACTCTAGATGAATTCCAGGAACTTGCTAGCTTTCCCTCATGTCATTATAAAACTCTGTTATGAGTTTCTCTACTCCAACTACTTTGTTAATTTGTTGCTATAGACAATTGCTTGCTAAGTGACCCTGGTTATCAACAATTATAATAGATTAATGATCTGGCTGGTACTATTGGCCGCCAGATTAATGGGGCTTACCATAATGCTAATAGGTTCTATTCCACAGGATTTCTGATCACCGTGGTTACCAATTTGGTAAGATTTTTATTATTCCCTCTAAATAGGCCTCCCGATTACTTACACTTATGGGAAGAACTATCACTTCCCAAGGCTCCTTTATTGTCAATATTTCTTTTTGTGTACAAGTTTAGTAAGTTGGTTTTAGTAATCTGACATTCCTCCACTGCTTTATTAAATTTGGTACACTATTTGGAGACCAATTTCTTCTCCAATTATGGTCTCAGTCCCCATGTCATCGTGTCTGTACTCCCCTCCTCATTACCTTGATACCTTAGATAGGAAAGGTATTGAGGCAATCAGATGTAGCAAGTCAAGTATTCATCAAAGTTCTCTTTTCCCCCATCTACATCTTGTTTTTGTTGCACTTCTAATAACTTGCTACTCAGGTCCTACACTATTATATGTTGCTCCGTCAACATGCCCAATATCTGCTGTATTGGGTCAGATCTAACTTCTGACCTCACCCATATCTTTACCTCTTTGTTTCACCATATTTATGTCTCTTTATATTAAAATAGGGAAAAGGTAAGTTCCATACATTCGTAGGGGCATTTGTTTCATTTTGCAAAGTTTGATCATACTGATGCTTCAATAATAGCATACAACAGACATTTGTGGCTGTTTAGGAAAGGATTTTTATAATATAAAACCTATACATGACTGTACAACATGCTCCCACTCTTTTGCATTTCATGACATAACATTTTCAAAAACTTCCCAGGAGGTCACCCATCCTTCCAATTCCCTAGGCTGAGCATGCTTAACTCTCATGTACCATTGCAAAAACGTTGGTACCGACTCCAACAGCTTCTGAGCATCGGCACCCCTAGACTGCTCTCATCCTGATTAGTTGTGTCAATCATCTCCAGGTGACCAAATACTATGTATTAATCATTTATCAGTACCGGTACATATAGTCTAATACATACTCAGTCATATGCTCCACTATCTCTATAAAGTTATCATGTGGACCTTGTAACACCCTACTTCTACAATTGTTCTGATGAGTTTTACGCAGCAGATCGAACCACTAAGCGATCTTTCTTTGCAAAGTTTTTTCAATTCCCAACCTCAATACAGGATTCGAACCTGTAATTGAGAGTGGGTTTTTCTTAATAGTTTAAAAACTTTGTTTTCAACATCATCATAAAGTGGTTCGTAACTTCTTAGCAACTCATCATTTCTTAATTCCTTGTATAATTACCAGAGTATTTCTTTCCTCGTTCTTAGTTTATACATATACAAATCTAATTAAAATGCATAACCAGTACATTGCCCTTCAATCTTTGATTCTTCTTCGTATTTCCCCCTTAAATATCCTCATGCATTCTTCTTCTGTACTCGTCATACCTATATGGTTGGTGGAGGAGTGAGATTCGAGGGAATCTCAGTAGCAAACATGGCTGGCCCAAGAAGCTATAAAAGGCTAAATGGGTCAATTTCCTTCAAAAATATGAAATTTTGGAATTTGGGGGTTTTGGCCGCGGCCAAAATCAGGTCAGAGAGTTTTTGGCCGCGGCTAAGAATCTAGCCTACAGATTTTCCCTTTTCCTGATTCTTGGCCAAACTTGTAAAAATCATAACTAATTATACAAAAATCGAAATGAAGTGCTTCTAAGTTCTATGGAACCCTATTTAAGTATAATTTATGGGAAAAATATGGACATAAGCTAAATGTACACATATAGGTAAAGAGTTCCCTTTAATTGGACACTGCTCTAGAACTGCCCTGTTTTACATTATCAGACTTTGAAAACTCCTAACTTATAGTATACTTGTCCAAATCTTTCATATTACCTATCATTTTAAAGATTAACATGTCTACATTAATTCTAGAAAGTTTCATTATCATTGGACAACATTTAGCCACTCAAAACATATCACAAAGGCACTGCCTCCAGAAGACAGATTTCACAACATGCACACATTCAACTTCTAAAACTTCCAAATTTATACACAAGTATCCAAAATTCATGAACACTTGCATACCCACACAATTTTTCCTTATAAATCCAATGGAAGCATCAAAATCATCAAATTCTTAGCCCAACACCATGTCACATATAGAACAGAAAACTAAAAATTAGAGTTCCCTGAAAGAGTTTGTCGGTTTCTTGTTTTCTTTGGCTTAATCACTTCCTTTCTACTTCTAATAAAATGATTAGCTATTTAAACAATCATTAGACATGATTTAGCCATTGAAAACACCATTTTAAACCAACCATAAATAATACCCAACTTCCTCTATACTCATCCAAATGACAAACCAATCGGTTAAAAAGGAAGCTTACGCTTACCTCTACTCGTTTCCGCAAATGGTTCGTAATTCCAGCAACACTCCGATCGGTAAGATAGCACCAACCACCTCCAAACAAAAATCCAAAATCGTAGGAATGAAGCTCACGATGAGTAGAAGAAGTTTCCTGAAGGGAACTTTGAAAGAAGACGACGTTACGGTAGAGTTTCGGCGAGTAGAATTTTCTCTCTCTTCTCTCTCCATTTTCTCTGCAGCTTCTCTCTCTCTCTTCTCTACATTTTCAGCATGAAAAATGAGCTGAGCAAGATGATAATTGATGATTAAAGGAGGTGTTAAATTGCCTTGCCAAGTGTCAGCTTCTGATTGGCCCAAATAATTGATTTTCGCACATAATATCCAATCTAGCAGAATTTTCATTAAACTTTGAAAATTCATATCTAATTGTACAAATGTCCAATTGGGATGGTTATAAAGGCTACGCAACCCTCATTGAGTCTAGTTTAAATAAAAAATATAAAATTTGGCCAATTAGAATCTCAATCTTTCCATTATTTTAATCTTTGGATGCTGCCCCAAAAAATAGTTAATTTCGCTGGGCTAACTTCAAAAATTCATTTCTCTTTGTGTACAGCTCCAAATGACTTATATAACCTATCAAATTAAAGCTTGATAAGTATACTTTTATTTTGAAAAGTTTCATAATATTTGGACATCATTTTCCTCTTAAGATCTGCCACACAACCACGACTGCCATATCGGGAATTTCACCAATTGCAATAATACTTTGAATTCCACTTCACTATGTTGTGTATGACTTCCAATCACTTCGTTTTGTTATTCCCCGAGCTCTTTAGCTCACCAATATAATTCCTTTTAATATGCAAGGATATAAAGGAATTTTAGGGAATTTAAACATGACTCATAGGGACATTTGCTAAACTGAGGTCTAGCAGTCCACTTAATTTAGGCTTATTCTCTAGCCTTTAGTCCCAACATTTGGGATATTACAATTCTCCCCCCGTTCAAGAAATTTCATCCTCAAAATTTGCTACTGGTCTGATTCTTGATAATACTTCAAAAGACCACTGTAGCAAGGGTTTCATTTCATTCTTTCTATATTCTATCGGTATCTCAAATTTGAAAGGATACCCCGAATTCTAGAGGGTACTTCAAATATTCGAGGTTTTCTCATTCAATCTTATTCCTATAAACCTTATTCTTATATCCCACGTCTGAGCTTCCTCAATTAAAGCTTATAGACTACTTTCCTCTTGACTAGCATTGTAGCTAGCAAGTACTATCTGACCTAATAAGTTCAGATTTCTAACCCTTCTATAAGTTTTTGTTCCTATTTCTCTATGACCAGTAACTGCACCGGTTTTAGTTTCACTCGAGATTGCTTTATGTATACTGAGGCCCACCAAATGGTTCCAAATGATGTCTTATATGGCACCATATACCAGTATCTTTTCCAAAAACACAGGGTGCACATGTCCGCCTAAAAATGCCATGTACACACTTATACTGACGTATTTTTCTTGATCAATCAATCTCATACCTCATGACATAGCTAGGTGGCATCTTTTTTTCAACCCAATGGCACCATATATGTGTCATGTGCACATCTGCACCATCACTTTAATCATATTACCTGTGCATACTGGGCCTTTGCCCGATAGGGCCGAATCACATAGTCCCCTAGAGCCTTTCTATCTCTCCTCAATCTTGGGACCCTTACCAAACTAGGCTTAGTTGTCTGCCTGATATATGTGTATCCTCAAGTCTTTACGCCCAAAATTCAAGATATTACATGCATGCTCAATGTTTTACACACTATACCTATGGCCATAGCATAAGTAAAAATAGAGCTTCAAGTATTCAAATATGTTCCATACAGTTCATCAAATCAATAAAACATATCAACACATAAACATATGCATATCAAATACATGCTAGTCAAGAAAGTTTTACAACCTTTATCTTTATATCCTCTTCTTGTTCCCTTTCTTCCAACCATTGGGGTTGCTTCCATTGCCTCTTATTTGTCACCTCATGGCCCTAAATACACAATCACATTCTGTGTTAGAGCCATGAAAGTTAGCCACGTCTTTAATTCCCACAATTCCTTTCAAAAGCTATAATTTTGTTGGTCAACCCTAATCTGCTAACTTTCTTGGTCAACTTCTAAAATTCATAACTTAATCTCTATAACTCTAAATGAGGTGATTCAAATTCTTGTTTTAAGCTCTTTAAGTTTTCTGTATGGGAAAAATATCAACTAAGATTCATTGAAGGTGTGAAATTCCAGAATTTAAGACCAACTTCATTATTCCATAATTCTTCCCAGTTTTGATACATGAACTTCAAAAATTAATAACTTTCTGCCTAGATGTCTAATTGACACATTATAGAACTCATGTTAAAGCTCTATATGTTTACTATTAACATAGAAACTTTCATAGCCATTGGACACCATTTGATTTGTCAAAACTCGCCTCAAACAAAACTGCCCAAATCTGGTAGCATAAATTCCAAATTTTGACATTTCAATCCAATGTTTCTAAAATTGTGCCGACTAGCTAATCCTACTCAATTTTACATTTTAAAATCATTGGAAGCCTTAAAATTAGCAAAATTTCACTCCTTGCCCTTGCCTTGGTTTGACCAAAATATTCCACAGAGAAGAATAAAGTGATTTTTTGCAACTTTCAATCACAAGTCTTCCTAAACCTTATTCTACCATGTTTAAACCTCTTTTAACTTCATGTTTATGCTCTTAATATCACTAAAACCCTAAGGTTACTATTCAGCAAAAATAGGGCAACATAATATTACCACAAAAACTCAACCAAATACCAAGATTCTAGGCTCAAATCAAAGCTCTTGCTCATCACCTCTTTCCTTTAATTTAGCTCTTTCTTGTTTCCTCCAACTTCAGCACCTTCTTGGCATTACGTAAATCCTCTCCTAGCTTCTTGTTCTTTAATGGCTTCCCTTTTTCTTTCCTTTTTCTTTTTCCTTTCTTTTTCTTCTTTTTGGCTGACTTTGAGTGCTTGAGAATGAGGGAATATGTTAATTAAATAATGGCCCTCTTCCCTTCTTTTACTTGGCCAAAAATTGAGCCCAAGAAAATAAGAAAAGGTGATGAATTATTGGGATAATTGTTCAATCTCTCCCTCTTCACTTTTGGCCGAAATAATTGAATATTATGGAGGAATTATATTGATCAAAAACTTCCTCTCTCTTGCCTCTTGTCTTGGATGTCTAACATGAGCCAAAGTGAGGAAATATATTGCTTGAATTCTCTCTCTCCCTTACTCTTACGTCCTCACCACAATTTTTGACTAAAGGGTGAGGGTATGTTGACTTGGCGCTCTTTCTCCTCTTTCTTTAAGTGTTTTGACGTATTTTCTTTCAAAAAGGTAAGGAGAGATATATGTATAATGAATAATTCATCTCTTCTTGCTTTCTTTATACCTTAGCCAAAATTGTTGACTAATTTTTCCTTCTTGTATTCTTACTTTTTGACCAACATCCTGTTGGGATTGGTAGTCACAATGAAAAATTAAAATTCAAAATTTTTTCAATCCCCACTACGGATCTGTCAATGGCGCTTAAATCGAGTAATAGAAAACGTACCTTTCTCATGTGTTCAGTCTTTTCTTTCGATCTCAAAGAGCTAACAACTTAGATCAGTTCCCTCTACTAGTATCCACACAAATAGGAATCCAACATGGATAGGGTGCTAGCACCACCAATGTCTCTCTAGAGTTTTCTTTGTCTCTTGGCTCTCTATCTATTTTCCTCATCCGTAGAAAAACCCTAGCTCTCACTTAAATAACTAGTCAGTGTTTTCTATTTTATGATGGATATTGGATTTTTAAAATTAATCTTAATTAATTTCAAAATCAATATCATATCAATTAACACTTAATTGTTTTGACAAAAAAATTAAATAAATATGGTTTAATTAAATCTGTCAAACAGTTTTAATTTAACCTATTTATTTAATCTGAATAAAGTGCCAAAGGAAATAGATTTAATTTATCTTTATAAATTAAATCAAAGATACTATATCTTTATCATGTTAGTTATTAAATTTAATTTATCATATACAACTAATTTAAAACTAACACAACAATACACACACACAAACGCACACACACGTGTGTGTGTGTCTCTATATATATATATAGGGTGAAGGAGCAAAACTAGTAATGAACAATTTCACAAGGAGCATCCATAAAAATTATCTATTTTTAGGTGCAAAAATAGCCATAAACTATTTATGCGGTGCAAGAGTAGACATAAATTATTTATTTGGAAGCAGATATAGCAACGCCGTTAAAAAACACTTAACCACACTTTTTGCACTGTGGGTCTCACCAGTCTTCTCTCTCTATTATTTTAATATATTTTTTAATGGAAAAATATCATTTAGACCCCATAGAAACAATTTCATTTTAGATAACCATCAAAAGATTCTAAAATTTCATTGCACCCCTTGAGTCATTGTACCCCAAAAGATCTAAAATTTCACTGTACCCAAGGAGTGTAGTGAAATTTCAGAATCTTTTGGGGCTTATTTGAAATGAAATTATTTGTATGGTGTTACGAGTGTAGGATGGTGTATTTAGAAGTGCAAGTGTACACTGTCGTAATCAAGTAATATAAAAGTGAGTAGAGTATCGTTCCCACGAGGATTGATCACTAAGTACCAAAATTGATAATTTTAATACTAGTTAGCCAATCGATTGGTGATTGTGAATGCAAGATAAAAATAATTAAATGTGAATACAATTGATGTGAAGACAAATATGAGAAAAAGCCCTAGGGATTAGATTTCACTTAACAAATTCCGGATTGAATCACTTATATATTCTAGTCCAATTTATTCCACATGATTGATAGTCGAGTTTCCCTAATTTAATTACTAGCCTCTTCCAAGGTCAAGCAATTCTATGATTAATTGCTAATCCATTATATTCCTATATGAATTTAAGCAATTAATCATGCATTAAAATTTATGGAACTCATTTAAGACTACACAACACATATGAATATATTCCTATTTCATATGTAAATTATGGTTTTAATTATAGGATCCACACACATGCATCTCCTTCCGGTCTCAACATGCATATTAAAATCATCCAAGAGGTGGCCAATCAATTAAAAGCATTAAGAACAATAATTAAAACTCAATCATGAAGGAAAAATTAAAACTAGATTTAACAAGTTAAGATTCAATCCGTCATTAGTAAGCTACGTCCTCACCCTAGGAAAAGAAAAATTTAGCTCATGATAAAATTAAAAACAAAACCAAAATAAATTGAAAACTTCATAAATATTGCAGAAAACATGAATATTAAATTCTAAAATATAAAGACATAACTACAAGATGCATGAAAATAATCTAGCCTTCCATGTAGGAGGTAAAACCTTCCATGTAGGAGGCAACCTATACCATCCATAAAGGAGGACTACTTAAACCTTCCATGTAGGAGGTATGTAAGAACAACAAAATGCATGAAATTAAACTCTAAGATGCTGCCCTCCCTTGTGCCTTCCACTCCTCTATTTATAGATGGATTGGGTGTAAGAATTTCCACATGTTAGGTAAGAATCTTGACTCTAAACCACCAATATTGACTTTGTGACCACCTTACTCCTTGATTGCAGCCAACTTTCGGCAATTAAAACGTTGGAATTTCATTTTGTTGTCTTCATCAAAGTTGTAGCTCTGGACCTTATCTTGAAAACGCATCTGAGAGCTCCTCATTTCAACATTTGCAGCTCCAGTTATGGTCAAATTAGTGGACAAAGGTCAAATCTGGATGAATTCACGTGCTTAATATTCTAAGCAGAATTCGGAGCTCTTAAGGACAGAACTGGGTTTTTGCCTCAACATAAAAGTTGTAGGAATTTTTCTTAGCTTTCTATCCATATAAAGAACATCCCAAGCCGACATCTAGAGCTCCAGATATTTCCTGAAAACTGAAACAGGGTTAAAATTTAGTATTTTCCAATAAATTCTATTTTATGTCAAGTCATTTTTTATTTATTAATTACACCCAAATTCATCACATTAAGCTCAAATGTCATCCAAAAAATCATCATATAAGGGAAAATGAATATGCAAATATTTTACTTATCAAATTCCCCCACACTTAGCTCTTGGACGTCCTCGGACAAGAAAGAGTAACTAATAAGTGGTTCCAACAAAATCAGAAGTGTCAAGTCATAAACAAGGACACAATTAAAGAATAAAGAGATCATAGTATTCTTGAATCAATAAAAGTATAAACTGGTAACTTCATTTGAAAATAAATGAACCGAATTCATAATTGTCGCTCATTCTCTCAATCTCTCAAGTGTTTTAGGGTAAGTGTTTCGCTCAAATTCACCTGAAAAAATTGCACTACCATAAGCTTGCCAAAAATCTCAATCTCCACTACCTAATTCACATGCATAATTCAAATCAAAAGGACTTATTAAAGGTTTTAATGGGGTTAAGGTGAAAGGAATGTAAAAAGTGATATGAAGGGCTATTTTTACTAAGTAAATAGAACAATTGAAAAATGGGCCATCTTATGAATAAACCTGGCTTATCTCATCCCAACAACCCATAATTTACATTTTTTTTTCTTTTTCTTTTTTTTAAATTTTTTTTTTTTTTTTTTTTTTTTGCAATTCTACAATTGATAATATACACACCCCCACACTTGTCAAAAGCCCATTTCACAAAGATTTCAAATGCTCTGTTAATCTTTTGAACTAAGTAAAAGCACTTGATATATCATTAAAACACATTAATGGGTTGACAATAAAGAAATAATCAATCAGGCTCAAAGGGGCTTATCAACGGTGTAATTGTAAGGTTGGCTTTTTGGCTCTGGCTAAAGAAAATGAATGCCTTTATCATTTTCGAATGTGCATGTGAAATGTAATTTCAACCAGATTTGAAGCAAGTTCTAGAGTAACAACTCAATAGATGAATATCACACACAAGAAAGATAATCATTATTGATCATATAGGCTCAAAAACTCACGGTTAGGGACTTTCAAATTCAGCTCATTCAATCTCAAAATTCATCACCAAATTCAACAATCAGTTATTCAATCATGCTATAAAATCTCTAAACTCAATTGATCCATGCTTCAAACTTATATACTTCTTAAAATCATTGAAAAACACTTAAATAGAATTTTTTTTTTTTTTTTAAGAGATGAAATATTAAAAAAAAATTACAACTAATAAGATGCGTCTCAAGAGTTAAGAATAACTCTTTACTCTGCCATCTATGCATACCCCATGCATCTAATGGTTTTACTAACTAACTATCTAATGGAGAAACTATGCTCTTTTTTTTTTTTTTTTTATAATCCTCCCCCAACCTAAATCATACATTGTCCTCAATGTCTTCTAAAGATTAAAGAAAGTTTTTTTTTTTTTTTTGAACAACATAAACACACAATAAATTAAACCAAAATGCTGAGAGTAAAACCATTAAGATTAAGGAAAGTTTACAACCGGAGAGTGGTATCTGGATTCTGCTTTCGACTGCTGTCTGAAGATTGCCCACCTTTTTCTTTTACTAATAGATCTGGTTGAGGTTCATAGGTTTGCAGTTTATCTAGTAGTTGATCAGCAGTTGGTGCAGAAATGATGGAATGACGAGTCGCTTGGGGTATGAATCCTGTTTCCACAGCATGATCAAGAAAAGACAACAGGTTATCGTAAAAACCATTAACATTTAACAATCCTAATGGTTTTTTATGAAAGTTCAGTTTAGCCCAATAAGCAATACTAGAGATCCCATCCAACGTTTCAAAACCACCGGGTAGAGCGATAAAAGCATCAGCACGGTAAAACATACGTCCCATTCGTTCAGGCAGACTTGAAACCTCTAACTCTTGGCCTAAGAAGAAGAATTGATGTTCTAACTCCTTTATCCTTACACACAAACCCGTGCTACCATTAATGGTTGCAGGAATAGCCATACTTAACTTCAGGCCCCCGAGACCTCTCCCGTAGACAAAGTTGATTTTCCTAGCGGCTAGTGCACGTCCCAGTTCCTGTGCTGCAGGTATAAACTCTCCATCCTTTCCTGAGTCAGTTTCACCAAAAATGCAAATAGAAGTAAATCTACATTTTTGGGTGACACCCTTGCTCTCTATTTTTCTCTTAGACATTTTTTTTTGTTTTTGTTTTTATGAGTGGAAGAATACATATTTATACTACTAAAACAACGACAACAAGATCATGCAAATCAGACATTTTGTCAACAAGTTTGAAAAAAAAACATCCGACACAAATGACCGGTAGCCGTTACGTGAAGAAATTAAACAAAAAGGAGTACCAAAAGTCAAAAAGTTACTGAAAAGATACAACATATTAGACAAAAGCATGATTATGTACAGTAGTTGTGATTGTGGCTCACATCTTCCTCTAGTTTTACGTCCAGTAACGGCTTAAACGCTTTCTATGAATCGAGGATTTGCTTCCCATCCAGTTTTCTTATAAACTGGCAAACAGGGTCTTTTAACGTCAGATTCCCAAGACGATAGCGCTCTTGTTCTTTGTTGAATATGTCAAATAAATCGAGAAGAACACGATGAACATCACCACTAGGATGCGTCTCAAGAGTCTGAATGATATCATCCAATGACTCCTTACTCAGTCCATCCCTTATAAATTGAATTTTATCTTCTCGATTTATCGAAACCATACCTTTACTTCGACAGCGCTGATCACAATTCCACCTTGCACATCTAGAACAGACCTGCATTCTTTTAGCTCTTCGCTTTTTGGAATAAGAGCTTCTTCCCATTCCTGGCATAGGTTTAATAATTGATTCATGAATGTCACCTATTAAACGTACCTTAGCCTCGATGATCCAACGGACATCCTCAGGAAGGCCTAAACGCTTGAAAGTCTTCATTCTTTCAAGTCGACATTTATAGATCTTCCTAAGCACATCTTTGGGAAGAGTAGGGAACCTGTTCTTAAGCTTTACAATAATTTCCTCCATGATGAGATTAAAATTTAAAGATGCAGTTTTGTGTGCTTCAGTACGTAAGAAAGAAAAATGAAAGATTAAGGAAAAGAAGTTTTGGGTTGCCTCCCAAATAGCCGCCCTTCTTTAACGTCTTTAGCTAGACAAAGACCCAAGCAATAAATTTTTTTATTTTTTTATTTTTTATTTATTTTTATTTTTTTTATTTTTTATTTTTTTAAAAAAAAAAATTAGGACTTACCTGTTGTTCCCTCCAAAGTGATGACAGTTTTCAAAGTGTTGAGTGCACCGTCAATATACTCTTTCAGCCTTTGCTCGTTTACTTTGAATTTTCGATCACCATCTTGAATCTCCACTGCTCCATATGGCCATGTTTGAACCACAGTAAAAGGTCCTGACCACCTTGATCTCAGCTTTCCCGGAAAGAGCTTTAGCCTTGAGTTATACAACAGTACTTTTTGTCCTGGTGTGAACTCTCTTCTCAAAATTCTTCTGTCATGCCACATTTTTGTCTTCTCCTTATATAACTTAGCATTCTCATAAGCTTGTTGTCTGAATTCTTCAAGCTCATTGAGTTGGAGAAGTCTTTTCTCACCAGCTGCCTTTAAGTCAAAATTTAAGGCTTTGATTGCCCAATATGCTCTGTGCTCCATTTCAACTGGAAGGTGACATGCTTTTCCGTAGACCAATTGATATGGGGATGTACCAATTGGTGTCTTAAAGGCAGTTCTATAAGCCCAAAGTGCATCATCTAATTTTCTTGCCCAGTCCTTCCGATTGGAATTCACCGTCTTCTCCAAGATCCATTTCAACTCTCTGTTTGAGATTTCCACTTGCCCACTAGTTTGCGGGTGATATGGAGTTGCAACCTTATGAGTGACTCCATATTTAGCAAGCACCGATTGAAGTTGTTGATTGCAAAAATGCCTTCCTCCATCGCTGATAATAGCTCTAGGCACTCCAAATCGCGTGAAAATATTTTTCCTTAAAAACTTCACAACTACCCGAGAATCATTTGTAGAAAAAGCAGCTGCTTCAACCCATTTGGAGACATAATCAACAGCTACTAAAATAAATTGATTGCTGAATGAGGATGGAAAAGGCCCCATAAAATCAATCCCCCATACATCAAAAAGCTCAACTTCTAAGATGTTAGTTAAAGGGGCTTCATGTCTCCTTGAGATATTTCCCGTTCTTTAACATCTGTCACAGGTTGTCACAATCTTGTGGGCATCCTTGAAAAGTGTAGGCCAGTAAAACCCAGAATGAAGGACTTTACTAGCTGTTCGATTTGCTCCAAAATGACCACCATATGGGGATGAATGGCATTGATTTAAGATGCTGGCCATTTCTTCCTCAGGAACACATCGTCTGATAATTCGATCTGGGCATTGTTTATATAAGAAAGGATCCTCCCAAATATAATGTCTCACATCAGCTAGAAACTTCTTCTTCTGTACTTTAGAAAGTTCATAAGGCATTACTCCACTTGCCAAATAATTTACGAAATCAGCATACCAAGGGGCAGGTTGTGATTGCATGGCAAAGAGTTGCTCATCTGGGAAATTCTCCTGGATGGGTGATTCTCTCTTTTGTTCAACTGGCTCTAACCGAGAAAGATGATCTGCAATGAGATTCTCGGTCCCTTTTTTATCTTTAATTTCTAAGTCAAATTCTTGTAGCAAAAGCACCCATCTGATCAATCTAGGCTTAGCATCTTTCTTCTCGATCAAGTATTTGATTGCTGAGTGGTCTGTCCAGACAATGACCTTTGACCCGATCAAGTAGGCTCTGAATTTGTCAAATGCAAACACTACTGCTAGAAGCTCCTTTTCTGTTGTTGCATAATTCAATTGTGCGTCTGAGAGTGTCCTGCTGGCATAATAGATGGCATGAAAAACCTTGCCTCTTCTTTGGCCTAAAACAGCTCCAACTGCATAATCACTTGCATCACACATCATTTCGAATGGAAGGTTCCAATCTGGAGCTATGATAACTGGTGCAGATGTCAAGGCTCTTTTTAATGTCTGGAAGGCTGATAAACATTCCTCATTAAACACAAAAGGAGTGTTTTTCTCTAACAACATGCAAAGTGGTTTTGTGATTTTGGAGAAGTCCTTGATGAATCTTCTATAGAAACTCGCATGTCCTAAAAAACTCCGAATGCCCTTGATTGAGGATGGAGGTGGTAGCTTTTCAATTGTTTCAATCTTGGCTCGATCCACTTCAATGCCTCGATCTGATACCTTGTGACCCAGCACAATTCCTTCTTTCACCATGAAATGGCATTTCTCCCAGTTTAAAACTAAATTTGTCTCCACACAACGTTGTAAGACTTTTGCCAGGTTTGCAAGACAGTGATCATATGATTCTCCAAAGATTGAGAAATCATCCATGAACACCTCAATGAATTTTTCCACCATATCTGAGAAGATCGCCATCATACTCCTTTGAAATGTTGCTGGTGCATTACATAAACCAAATGGCATCTTTCTAAAGGCAAAGGTACCAAATGGACATGTAAAAGTTGTTTTCTCTTGATCCTCTGGTGCAATTGTGATTTGATTATATCCTGTGTACCCATCCAGAAAACAGTAGTAGGCTTTCCCAGATAGTCTATCAAGCATTTGATCTATAAATGGCAGTGGAAAGTGATCTTTTCGAGTAGCTTTGTTGAGCTTTCTGTAATCAATGCACACTCTCCAACCTGTCACTGTTCGTTGTGGAATCAGTTCATTTTTCTCATTAGGAACCACCGTCATTCCACCTTTCTTTGGCACAACTTGAACTGGACTTACCCACTGACTGTCAGAGATTGGGTAGATTATACCAGCATCCAACCACTTTATTACCTCCTTTCTTACCACCTCCTTCATATTCGGATTGAGTCTTCTCTGGTGCTCGACTGATGGCTTGTAGTTGTCTTCCATTAAGATCTTATGCATACAAATGGAAGGATTGATTCCTCTTATATCAGCTATCGACCATCCAAATGCTGTTTTATACTCCCTTAGAACTCTTACTAACTTTTCTTCTTTTTCGGGAGTAAGAGCTGCAGAGACAATCACTGGTAATGTTGAATTTTCTCCCAAATAAGCATACTTTAAGTAGGATGGTAGTGTTTTCAACTCCAGTTCTGGTGGCTTTTCTACTGATGGTACTGGCTTACTTGGCCTTTCTCCCAAATCTTCAAATGGTTTCTTGATAAAAATTGGGGAATTTGCATCAAGGTACCTAATCTGCTCCAAGACTTCAGGATTAGTAGATTTTGATACATCTACCATTCCCATTGCTAATGGTTGATCCATGCAAATTTCATTCACCACATCTTTTGTGCAGCTGGTCAATGTATCTACTCTGTAACAGACGTCATCTTCATTTGGAAAGGACAAAGCCTTAAAGATGTTGAAAGATACTTGATCATCTTGAACTCGCAAGGTTAACTTTCCCTGTTGTACATCTATTAAAGTTCTCCCAGTTGCTAAGAATGGCCTCCCAAGAATGATAGGAATTTCTTGGTCTTCTTCCATGTCAAGTATGATAAAATCAGCTGGGAATATGAGTTTGTCCACCTTCACCAGAACATCTTCTAAGACACCCCTCGGATGTTTTATTGATCGGTCAGCTAGAAGTAATGAAACTGTCGTAGGTTTCACCTCTCCAAGACCAAGTTTTCTGTAGACAGATAGAGGCATGAGATTTACACTTGCTCCTAGGTCACAAAGTGCTCTTTCAAAGTTGCATTGACCTATGGTGCAAGGTATGCAAAAGCTTCCTGGATCTTTCAGCTTTGGTGGTAGTTTCTTTTGTAGAATGGCACTACACTCCTCAGTAAGTGTAACTGTCTCGAATTCCTCGAGTTTACGCTTATTTGAAAGAATATCCTTCATGAATTTTGCATAGCTGGGCATTTGGGCAAGAGCATCTGCAAAAGGGATGTTGATATGTAGCTTTTTGAAAACCTCCAGAAACTTTTTAAACTGCTTGTCTAGCTTTGCCTTCATAAGTCTTTGAGGGTATGGAACTGGTGGTACATATGGAGGAGGGTTATCTGGAAAGCTGATTCTTCCTGGTATCACATCATCTTCTTGAGGTTTCTGTGCTTCCTCCTTTTGTTCTTCTCCACTTTCTTTATTTTCTCCATCTTTCTTCTGTTGAATTACAGGTTCTTTCAATTCTTTCCCACTCCTTAATGTAACAGCCTTCACATGTTCTCTTGGATTTTTTTCAGTGTCACTTGGAAGAGTACCTGGTTGTCTGGAGTTCAGCATATTTGCAAGTTGGCCCATCTGAATTTCCAAGTTCTTTATTGAGGCCTCCTGGCTTCTGAATGTTGCGTCAGTTCTAGCCATGAATTGAGATGTATTCATGGTTAGTTGAGCCAGTACATCTTCTATATTTATTTTCTGCTGCGGTGGATTTGGTGGTTGAAGAGCTTGTTGCTGGTAGTTCCCTTGCGGCTTGAACACATTTTGATTATTCCTCCAACTAAAGTTTGGATGATTCCGCCAACCTGGATTGTAAGTGTTTGAGAATGGATCATTTCTTTGATTTCCGATATAATGAGCTTGCTCAGATTGAGAAGGCATGGATGGGTTTCCTTCTTGACTTTGCGTGCTCATATGAGGTTCTCCATATCGATCACAGGTTTCATGAGGAGTGTTGATTGCATTTGCTTGACTTGTCAATGAGTTCACTTGCTTGGATATAGATGCAACTTGAGAAGACAAAGTTGTAAGGATATCCAGCTCATGCACTCCTAGCATTTTCTTTGAAACATGACGTTCAGAAGGCCATTGGTATGCATTGGCTGCCATCTCCTCAAGAAGATTGTAAGCATCTTCTAGACTCTTTCCCATAAAGGATCCTCCAGCTGCAGCATCTACAAGAATTCTGGTTGTATGTGTCATCCCATTATAGAATGAGTGCAATTGCCACCAATCTGGTAACCCATGATGAGGACATCTCCTTAGCAACTCCTTGTATCTTTCCCATGCTTCATAGAGGCTTTCATGTTCATGTTGAGCAAATGAGGTAATTTCATTCCTCAATTTAGCTGTTTTTCCTGAAGGAAAGTATTGTGCCAAAAATTTCTGCGCCAAGGCATCCCATGTAGTTATGCTTCCCACTGGTAAAGAGTATAGCCAGCTCTTAGCCTTATCCCTGAGTGAGAAAGGGAAAAGTCTAAGTCTAATGGCGTCATCAGTAACACCATTATGCTTGAATGTGTCACAAATTTCTAGGAAGCTGGCTATATGTGTGTTGGGATCTTCTGTTGGTAAACCACCAAACTGAATTGCTTGCATCATCTGGATAATTCTAGCCTTGAGTTCAAAATTATTAGCTGCTATTGACGGTTTTCTGATTCCAGAAGTTGTCTCCATGACTGTTGGTGTTGCATAGTCACGGAGTGTCTTGGTATCTTCTATTTCTCTTTCCGGATTTGCCATCAGATTGATTGAAGTAGACTGCTTTTGAACTCTTCGATTTCTTCGACAAGTTCTCTCGATCTCCGAATCACAAGGTTGTAATTCAATCTTCTTCGATCTTGTCATGCACTAAGCAAAAGCCTGAAAAGAAATACAAGACACCAAAAAGAAGACAAATGTAATGTAAAGACCAAATTAGTATTAAAATTACTTGGTATTGATATTAATGACAACAATCCCCGGCATCGGCGCCAAAAACTTGTTACGAGTGTAGGATGGTGTATTTAGAAGTGCAAGTGTACACTGTCGTAATCAAGTAATATAAAAGTGAGTAGAGTATCGTTCCCACGAGGATTGATCACTAAGTACCAAAATTGATAATTTTAATACTAGTTAGCCAATCGATTGGTGATTGTGAATGCAAGATAAAAATAATTAAATGTGAATACAATTGATGTGAAGACAAATATGAGAAAAAGCCCTAGGGATTAGATTTCACTTAACAAATTCCGGATTGAATCACTTATATATTCTAGTCCAATTTATTCCACATGATTGATAGTCGAGTTTCCCTAATTTAATTACTAGCCTCTTCCAAGGTCAAGCAATTCTATGATTAATTGCTAATCCATTATATTCCTATATGAATTTAAGCAATTAATCATGCATTAAAATTTATGGAACTCATTTAAGACTACACAACACATATGAATATATTCCTATTTCATATGTAAATTATGGTTTTAATTATAGGATCCACACACATGCATCTCCTTCCGGTCTCAACATGCATATTAAAATCATCCAAGAGGTGGCCAATCAATTAAAAGCATTAAGAACAATAATTAAAACTCAATCATGAAGGAAAAATTAAAACTAGATTTAACAAGTTAAGATTCAATCCGTCATTAGTAAGCTACGTCCTCACCCTAGGAAAAGAAAAATTTAGCTCATGATAAAATTAAAAACAAAACCAAAATAAATTGAAAACTTCATAAATATTGCAGAAAACATGAATATTAAATTCTAAAACATAAAGACATAACTACAAGATGCATGAAAATAATCTAGCCTTCCATGTAGGAGGTAAAACCTTCCATGTAGGAGGCAACCTATACCATCCATAAAGGAGGACTACTTAAACCTTCCATGTAGGAGGTATGTAAGAACAACAAAATGCATGAAATTAAACTCTAAGATGCTGCCCTCCCTTGTGCCTTCCACTCCTCTATTTATAGATGGATTGGGTGTAAGAATTTCCACATGTTAGGTAAGAATCTTGACTCTAAACCACCAATATTGACTTTGTGACCACCTTGCTCCTTGATTGCAGCCAACTTTCGGCAATTAAAACGTTGGAATTTCATTTTGTTGTCTTCATCAAAGTTGTAGCTCTGGACCTTATCTTGAAAACGCATCTGAGAGCTCCTCATTTCAACATTTGCAGCTCCAGTTATGGTCAAATTAGTGGACAAAGGTCAAATCTGGATGAATTCACGTGCTTAATATTCTAAGCAGAATTCGGAGCTCTTAAGGACAGAACTGGGTTTTTGCCTCAACATAAAAGTTGTAGGAATTTTTCTTAGCTTTCTATCCATATAAAGAACATCCCAAGCCGACATCTAGAGCTCCAGATATTTCCTGAAAACTGAAACAGGGTTAAAATTTAGTATTTTCCAATAAATTCTATTTTATGTCAAGTCATTTTTTATTTATTAATTACACCCAAATTCATCACATTAAGCTCAAATGTCATCCAAAAAATCATCATATAAGGGAAAATGAATATGCAAATATTTTACTTATCATATGGGATCTGAATGATATTTGTCCATTAAAAAAATATTAAAATAATAGAGAGAGACAAGACTGGTAGGACCTACGGTGTAAAAAATAACGGCGGTTAAGTGTTTTTAACGGCATGGTTATATATGCTCCCAAATAAATAGTTTATGGTTATTTTTGCACCTGAAAATAGACAAGTCTTATGGATGCTCGTCGCGAAATTGTTCATTGCTAGATTTGCACATTTGCCCTACACACACACACACACACATATATATGTATAGGTACATACATATACATATATGTATATGTATGTATGTAGGTATATACATATACATATATGTAAATATACACATACATACATATACACATACATATATGTATATACATATATGTATGTGTATATATATGTATATATATTAAATTCATCCACCCTAGATTAACCATTACATTTATTGAATCTAGACACATCTTATATTCAATGAATCTGGACATTATAGCTCGTGTTGAGCTATTTTTGTGTATGACCCTGTAGGCCTATATGAAGTTGGCAGTGGGCTAATAACTATACCAACCCATAAGTCGTAAGTGGCCTCTTGCAAGACATTACGACTATCTAATTCATATGAGGATCGATAAACCGATACAACCATATCATGTCCCTTTTGTCACATGATATTTCAGTTAAGGATGAGTCATGGAGAATGTCATCCTCCTATTTCTAACCATTACTTTCTTAATCCCTGAGTAGTCTAACCATAGAAATGGAAACTCCTTTCTATAGTAGTATGGCCATACATTTCTAAGCCTTACTTATCGAGGGGTCCAGTAATATCTCTCTACTAATGTGAGGGACAAATTTCATCTTCTATTCACACTGCTCTGCATGAAAACCACCAAACCTGAACATAGCCTTTATCATAACCCGATCAAAGGTGACTTTTGATTAGGTCAAAGTTGAGCGACTCTCATGTAGGAATCCATGATGATGTCAGATCAAAGGACATAGTAACATGGTTATACATGAGACAAGTGTAAAACCCCAAATTTTGGGACAAGAGGATTGAGAAAATACCTGACTCAAGTGGACTACTAAGCCCCGGTGTAGCAAGTATCCCAGTAAGGCATGATTTTATTCCCTAAAATTAATTTATACCCTTTAGGCATTAAAGAGCATAGATAATGGAAAAACAAGGCAATTAGTGATCAAACACAACATAATTATATTTGGAAAACAAAAGAAATTAGCTGCTAGTGAGTTTCTTTGTAAGGCAGTCATGTTGTGTGATATTTTTAAATAGGAAAATGATATCCAAAAATTATGAAACTTTCTAGAATAAAATTAGACTCATCAAAAACCAATCGGATAGTTCATATGAGTCATTTGGAGCTTTACACAAGGAGTTATGTATTTTTAAAGTTAGCTTAGTAAAACTTTCGATTTTCAGTGTTAGCGTCCAAAACCCCAAATTTTGGGAATGATAAGCTTCCATTTGGCCAAAGTTTATATTTTTTCTTAAAACTAAACTTAATAAGAGTCACATATACTTTAGAACCATACCAATTGGATATATATACAATTAGATATGAATTTTTAAAGTTTGATGAAAATCTACCAATTTCTGGAAAAAAAGTGAAACTGCACCGTGCAAAGTTATATTTTGCAGAAACTGTTGAAACGATGATAGATAACCAGCATAATAAGTTTATAATGAGTTATGAATAAATAATAACTCATTTATCCTAAATTTGTAATTTTAGGATATGCTGATAGCCCAAGCCGGAGACGGAGCTAGACGGATTGACAAGCAAGGAAAGGGCGCGTTCCTGGTAGTAACACTTTCTTTCATGCACTGTGTGATTATTGCATGTTTAGGTATACCATTTTCTGTAACATGAGCTAAGTGTCTTAGACACATATATTTGCTAAGTTGTGGTCAGAGAACCAACAGGGGCGCCGAGTAGACCAAGGTACAAACATGTTGTTTGGTCTTGGGTAAGTGTACACATAGTTTCGATCATCTTACATGACATGGTGCATGACATATTTATTTTCAAATCATATATGCTAGATTTCTAGTTACTATTAAAATTCTCTAAATCTCACCCTTTCCATAAATGTACAAAGCTTCTAGCAGTAGCCAGTGGCTCAAAGGGTATAACGATAATTTCCGGCAACAAAAGGTTCCAGACGAGCTCAGGAGGAAATGTTGGTTATTTGAAGACCTGTTATTTATTTTAAGGTCTGCAATTATTATGTACACCCCTATGGGGAATTTATGTATATAAACAAGCAATGTATTAATAATATCAGTATTTTTATGCTATTCTTATGTACCCACTGAACTACATAATTGCTACTCTGAGTAATATCAATAATAAGACAGAGTTTTACATTTTTGGTATCAGAGCAGTGGTTCTGGCCACAGTGCGTGCAATTCTGGCACTGTGATAGTATACTGATATGCTTGATTATACAGTGACAAGAACAACGAAGTGAATTACTTCGTATGGTTCACAGGTAAGCCCCTGAAGGAAATAGATAAGCCCCAGAGAAACAGTGAGTACCGAGACGGCAACCAGTGTCATAATACCAGCCTGAAGGCGATACGAGGATGTTACAGAACCCGAGCAAGCAGGTACAACCAAGGCCAGTATATTAGCAACACCCTGGATCAATATCACCTATGAGTTAGTCTCTTATTGATGACACCAATCAACTATAAATAGACAAGGTGGTGTCAAACAAACAACTTTGGTGGACTTTAAGGTGTAAATCACAGGATACGTGTCTGAGTGCATGTACTGGCACTGAGATGCAACCCCCACTCAATATTTTGATGCCCGGAGGCAGTAGGCAGGATTGTTGAGATAAGGGCAGACACAGGGGTATCAGTGGTCGGAAGCAGTTAAAGCCGATATCTGCATTATCACACGAGTACACAAAAGTTAAGCGTACTCAACCCAGGGAAATCTCGAGATGGGTAACCCCCTGGGAAGTTACATGAACATGTTATGTTATATAATGCAAAGGAGTAGGAATAAATTGTACAGTAGGACAAAGGCTATATATAGTTACAGGTTTTTCCTGTCTACTGTAAACCTCTGTTATATGTTATTACAGGAGTACTTGTGTATCCAGCAAATGAGAAATGATCGATATGCCCTCATGTTTTAGGGGAAATTTAAGTTTTCAATTAAAGGTCTAAACTATGATTAGAAGTTCCCAGATGACACAAAGAATGATTAGAGCCATAGAGATGATGAAATAAGATTGACCTTTGATCCAAACCATTTATGTTGCAGTGAGTACTGCCCAGAAAAGTTCATTTAATGAGGTTATGAAAACTTGAGGCTTAGTAATTGTGTAAGGTTTCTCCGTGCTAAGCAATGATCATTAGTTATCCTGTGGGGTTAACACTATATAGTTATGATTTGCGGTGATGCATTATGTGTGGTGATTATGCCGTATATCTAGCCTAGAGGATCCAATTTGTTGATACTAAAGGTTGAGGATAGGTTTAAAACATATCTAGCTGAAATAGTACTTAGATCACAATGTGAATAAGGTTGCACTACGATTCTGTTCCATGAAGAAGTTGAACCTTATGAACCGTGAAAATGATGTTGAACCTTCAGTAATGTTTTGAGGATATTACCCAAATACAATGAAGGTTAGTATAGGCGCAATTGATATTAATTGCTTTCAGTAAGCCTATTAGGTATAATTGAGGCAAGTGATTTCTGATTTGTGTGATATCGAGATAGTGAGACAAGTGCGGGCAGATATTGCAGCCCCACCTATCTTGTGTTTATTTGATAGTGGCTATTTGGATTTAGTCAGATGTCATGAGAGGTTTCTATGGAACTCCTATTGGATCATCCTAACATTGTTAGCTCTTATGAGAAAATAACACATCAGAGTGGTGCAACAGAAGTATAGTGAATCTATGCACAATTCTTGTGAGTTACAAGAGAGGTTGTTATCACATCAGTGTGTTCATCCCATATCGCAATAAGACCTGTGTGGTCTAGCATGATTTGACCTGTGAGGTCAGCAATGACAAACGTACGTGGTGTGCAGTATGACCTGTGTGGTCATAATGAGATACCTGTGTGGTGGTTAGCAAATAGACAACCCCATCAGAGCATATAAATCAACCCGGTGATCAGGATGAACCCCTAACATTGCCAGGAGAGCCCTGGTTGCACTGGTGAAACTCACAAGAAGCCATGTGGTTGAGAAATGGTGCATAAAACATGCGGCTAGGGTGGTGTGGCCAGCAATATTACATCTTGCATGATGTACGTGGTTTACAGCAACATGACAAGTATGGTATACAGTGACACCACCTATGTAGCCAACAGTTACATAACCTATATGTTTGTGGTGACGCATGTAAACAGAGATTAGGATAAGCCCTAAAGCAGTAGGGCGTAATAATGGCGAATTCCTCTTAACAGTATGATGTTAGCAATCCCAAATCCATAATTGACCTTTATGGTCTGCTCAAATGCAAGCAAGCACGGATTGGGATGCGATTTGATGACACAGAGCCAAGTAGTGGTACATGCATCACAACAAATGAGCCTCACAAAGCTAATTTCCTCACTCGTGTTGTATAGCTAACAACAATTGATGTTGATTTGAGAATATGAGACAAGTATGGACAAGTTGATACCTGTTCTGGAACATTGAATTGAGCAAGGAAATGATTTATTTTTGTAAATCATAAATCGTAGGGGCAAAATGGTAATTTTTCCACAAAGTGAGAAATAATTATTTTCCCCTAATATTCCTAATAATTTCAATTATATGATAATTAAAAGAGGAAAATGGCTACTTGATAATTAATAAGCCTATTTTTGAGACATATTATCAAGTAAAGTCAAATAGTCAAAAGTCAAAGGTCCAAAAGTCAACAACTTGCAAGATGGCAATGGGATAGTACAACATCAATATATACTCCCTCAATTATTATGCTTTTTCGGCTGAGCAAGAGAGGGAAAAAGAGATGAAATAATTAAACAAGAAATGGCATTTTTAGACCAATGAGAGATTGCCACCTATAAATCACTTTAACTAATTCATTTATATTACAATTCTCTTCATCTCTTCCTCTCATTTTTGTGCATGAGCTAAACCAAATAGAGTGAGAAAGAGTTGAGAATGATGAAGAACACGGAAGAGCTAGGGTTCAAGGATCAAAGGTAAGGAAGTTGTAGTCTTGTGCTTTAAGCTTCCTAATCCTTCTATAATCCCTCCTACTCACTTCTTCTCCTTTGGAACCATGGATTTTAAGACAAAATCACAAGAGAAGGGAGAGAGAAGGAAGATGTGTAGAGAGAGAAAGGAGTGGAAATCAGGAGGTAAACCTCCAAACTTGTTCCTTTTGCTCAATTGATGCTATTAGTGTTGTTCTTGGCTTGATTTTGAATGCTTTATTAAAGTTGGATCAAGAAACCTAAGGGACCTTTTTGTCCAAGTTCATACAAAACCATGTCCAGTGAATGTCTAAATAGCTAATTATGTGATTAGAGGTAGAAAGGAGGTGATTAAGCAAGAGAAAACGAGAAACTGACATAACTTTTCTGAGAACTCCAAATGGTTTCCTTGTTTTAGGCGTGTGAAAGGAGTAGGAATTTGATAATTCTGATGCTTTCATTGAGTCTAGAAGGAAAAATTGTGTAGGATATATATTGATGGTGAAGCAAGAAAAGGCTTAGAATGTGAAATGACCAAACTACCCTTAAAAGCTTTAAGTAAGGGCTATCAGGGGTATTTTTGTCATTTGGCCCTGAATTTGACCAATTAAAGGTCAAAAATGAATTCTACGCTCAAAATTATGTAGGATTAGCCTGAGTCATAATTTTGAGTAATGTACAGTTAAACCGGGCCTACAGAGGCATTTTGGTAATTTAGCATATTTAAGCTAAGTTAACCAATAGCATGAGTTTGGAATAATACATGGATGAGTAATGACTCATTTATGCTACATTTGGGGATCGTAGGACTTGATGACCGTCCGGAGTCTAAAACTTGCCCGAGCTAAGATAAATGGAAGGGAGTTGCTAGAGGAAAGCAACCAGGTAGTAACTTGTCTTTCATATGTTATAATATGCAATGTATGGTTTGTGTGTTCATCATAAGTTGTCTAACGTATTCTGAATATGCACGGTGGTTGCCCGAGGCATATTTTGCACGGGTGGACGCTCAGGCCAATATAACGCTAACTGTTGCATGAGCGGGTGCCCGTGGCCTATTTACATAGGTATCCCTCGAGGCCTTGTAATATATCTAGCGCTATGATAGCTTATGAACTACATGTGATGCATTGAGTGCTGTTATGATGATTATGTTGAATGATTATTGTATAGCATCCTTTGGATGTTATATCTGTATGATTGATATATGTTACTACTGAGATTCTTTCGAATCTCACTCTTTTTCAAAAACCTATTTACAGTACAGGGAGAGAGCTCTAAGGGCAAAAGGAAGGTAAATGAAGACGGCTAGATTATTAAGCGCCGAAGAATCTAGTATGTTGGATATCTATGTTTATCTCTTTGGATGTATGTATATAATGTATATAGTAGTATAAGTATGACAAGATTACAAGAGTAACTTTAGTTGATGAATGGTATTTTGGATAAGTAATTACACTTTCAATTTAAAAGAAGAATCCATAACAAAAGAACTTATCACGATACGTAAGCAGAGACATACTCACACACTCTAATAAATGAACTT
Source organism: Albizia julibrissin (assembly GCA_037074505.1). Classification (NCBI taxonomy): domain Eukaryota; kingdom Viridiplantae; phylum Streptophyta; class Magnoliopsida; order Fabales; family Fabaceae; genus Albizia; species Albizia julibrissin. The sequence continues at coordinate 23,493,476 of CM073485.1, forward strand.
AAGTATTGATGAGACTTAGCGAGATAGGGAACACGTGTGGAAAATATTTGAGAAAATTTATTACCTTTGAATTTCCTTTCCAATCCCAGGTTCGAATCCTGAGGTAGGTTTGGAAATTTAGAAACGTTTTCTAATTCGAGACTTGATCCTGGTCTTCACAAGCCTTTTCACTACTCTTTTGTACTCATCTGAGACTATGGGAAATGAGGTATCACATTTTTTATATCAGATCATTGATTATAGCAATGATAGGTTTTGCTAGAGTCCTCTACTTACATTGATAGGTTTTAGCCCTCTATAGCGGCTTGGTGTTAGGAAGTGTAGTTGATAGGATGATGTTGAGGAATGACGACAAATAAGGAAATAAGAATTGGGTAGCATATGAGTCTCTTGGGATTGATTACTGAAGGGTAATGAGCTTTAAACAGCTGGTGAACTCAAGTTCTGCCTGATGAACTCGAGTGCATTGAGTATTTTTCCATTTACCAAGTAGTCTCGGGTAAGAACTTGCGAGAGTGCAAGATGAGAACTTGAGTGCAGTTGGCTAAGAACTCGAGTTTGTATATGAGAACTCGAGTGCACTTCCATTTCTACAAAAAGGGAAATCTCTCGGATATAAACTCTCACTTCAGAACTTTTATAACTCGAGTGTGAGTCCTTAAGAACTCGAGTTTATAGTAGTGAACTCGAGTGCAATCCTTATTGGCAAGTATATGCTTCAAGAGTCGGTTAAGCCTCAGTAGTGTCTTAACTGAACTCGAGTGGGACATGCAGGACTCGAGTTTGTGGCCATAACTCAAGTTCATACATCAGAACTCGAGTGCAGAAGCTGTTAGATTTCATGTTTTGATGATAACAAATCATGTTTTGGAAGCCCATGGATTAATTATCAGCAAAGCAAGCAATTCTGGTGATCTGTGCAAGATCACTCGAGTGATTTTGTTAATGACTCGAGTGATATTCAAGATCACTCGAGTGATCGCTGAAATTACTCGAGTGATCCGCAAAAATGACAGATCACTCGAGTGATATGGGAAATCACTCGAGTGATCCGCATATCACTTCCAGTGATCGAGAAATCACTGCAAGAAAATTTCACTGTTTTGAAAATCACTTCCAGTGATTCTTAATCACTCGAGTGATGCGCTAAATCACTTCCAGTGATTGTAAATCACTCGAGTGATGCGGCAAATCACTTCCAGTGATTGGGATTTCACTTCAAGAAAAATTCACTGTTTTGCAAATCACTTCCAGTGAAGCTGAGATCACTCGAGTGATCCGCCAAAATTCTCAAATCACTTCCAGTGATTCTCAATCACTCGAGTGATGTTGGATTTTCGCTGAATCACTTCCAGTGAATTGGAAATCACTGCAAGAATATTTCACTATTCACCAAATCACTTCCAGTGATCTTGAATCACTCGAGTGATATTTGAAAAGTTGCAAATCACTTCCAGTGAATTGGAAATCACTCCAAGAAGAAATCACTATTTACAAAATCACTTCCAGTGATCCCAAATTCACTCGAGTGAAATATGCAATTTCCAATATCACTTCCAGTGAACCAGCAATCACTGACAGAAGTTTTCAAAGTTTTCAAAATCACTCCCAATGACATTATATTCACTTCCAGTGATATTGCACTTGCTCATATAATGATCTATTGTTTCCATGTGCTTTTACCTCAACTGATTTTGCTAGTAAAATTCTATTATTACTGATTTCTCCAAATAACTATCAAAATCATATGGTATATCATTTTAATACTTAGATGCGAAAATAGGATCACTCTCTATGGTCTTATTACTGTCACTTTTTAGAAAACACCTCCAGTGATCCATATTAATTTGTTGAGATACAAATATTGCTTAACGGTTATATTCATAAGTGTGTTACAGCTGTACTCCACCATCACCCACTTGACTTGTAACTGAACACTCCACTCAAACGACAACTATTCATGGTAGCAGCAGAAATTCAAAAGTAACGGAAGACAAATATTGTTACATTTGTCAGAAGCATCTTTGAATCAACGAGCAAATTTACAACGGTCTTCAAGTGGTTCTATTATATATGTCCAGCCATTTGAAAAATACAACAACGAAGAAAAACGCCTGAATACTCCACAAGCAATATCCTCACAAAAGCTTCAGTTCATCATTTGTGCTTCAGTTCTTATCTACCTACTCTGTGAGAGAGATTTGTCATTCATACTTAATTATTTTCAATAGAGTTAACTTAAGGTTGAGGAACCTTAAGTAGGGATTTGTGATTACCTTGTGTAAGGGGGAGCGAGTTTCTAGAGGAACTTGCTGGTTGTACTGTGGTGCCAAGAACCCACTGAATCTTGGAAGATATAGTGAAAAGCTCAAAAGGATTTCTGAGGACTGGACGTAGGTCAAGTGGTTGAGACCGAACCAGTATAAATCTCTGTGTGAATCTCGGTGATATCTCTTCCTTTCATTAACTGTGCTTTAAGTTTTATAAATTGAATTTAAGCTTTCGATTATTTTGTAATCACCCAATTCACCCCCCTCTTGGGGTGAAAAGCTTGTTCTAACATTTGGTATCAGAGCCTGGTTTTCTAATTCAGGCTTAACAACCTTAGAAGGATCCGATGGCAAGCATGGGTGGAGCAATCCTTCCTGACAGAGCTTCTATTACTAGACCACCTGGTTTCAGTGGTGAACATTTTTCCTTCTGGAAAGCTAAGTTCCGTGTATTCGTAATGGCTACAGAATACGGACTATGGGATGTGATTGAAACTGGAAACTATGTGCCTACAAAGACTGAAGAATCTCGAAAAGTTCCTAAATCACCAGCAGAATTTGACGACAATGACAAAAGGCTAGTGACTCTCAACAGCAAAGCAATTCTAATGATTCAGAGTGTACTAAGTCAAAAAGAATACTTCAGAATCTGTACTCTTCATACTGCTAAAGAAATGTGGCAAGCGCTTGAAGTAGCTCATGAAGGAATATCTGAAATAAAAGAAAATCGAGTCAATACTCTAACTACAGAGTTTGATCTGCTTCGTATGAAGGAAGGTAAGTCAATAGCTAAATTTGAACTTAGATATACTCACATTGTTAATCAACTTGCAGCACTTGGAAAATTCTTTGATCAGAATGTCCAAGTAAGAAAAATACTAAATATTCTCTCCAAAGAATGGGAAGCGAAAGTCAAAGCAATAGAGGAAGCCAAAGGAGAATCAATGCAGTCTGTAGCTTCTCTGTTTGGAAGCCTTTCAGAATATGAAAGCAAACTAAAATTCAAACGAGAATTAGAAGAAGTTGGCGACAGGAGGAAGAAAAGTCTTGCACTGAGTGTAACAAAAACAAAGGCATAAAACCAGGAAGAAGAAGAGGAGATCGATGATAATGAAATGGGCCTGATGATCAGAAGATTCAAAAAATTCTACAGAGGCCAAGGATTCAGAAATTTTCAAAGAGGTGGAACAAGTGGCAAAAGAGACGCCAAGGAAATCATCTGCTATGAATGTGGTAAACCGGGACATATCAAATCAGAATGTCCGGAGCAATTGCAGAAAAATAAAGAAAAGAGAAACTTCAAATCTTTCAACAGAAAGAATGCATTTGTTTCTGCAATATGGGGAGATAGCTCCTCAGAAGAAGAAGAAAGCGATAATGAGGAGACAGCCAATATATGCCTGGTTGCTCAAAAAGAAACAGACGAGGAGGTAATGAATTCTGACCCTACATATGATGAGTTACAAAATGAATATGATGCTTTACATTCTGAATTTATCAAAATTGTTAATACTTTGATTGCCTGTAAAAAGAGAAACAAATTTCTTGAAGAAAGAATTAAAAACCCTTTGGATAGAAATTGCGAAAGGTGTTTGTCTTTTGAAAAGAAAAATATTGATCTTACTAAAACTCTTGAAAAGTTTACAAAAGGAAGTGAAATGTTAAATGTTATTTTAAAAGCACAACGTCATGTGAATGATAAGTCTGGTATAGGATATGATCCGAACCTAGACAAAAGAAAAGGTAAAAAGAAAACAGGAAGTAAATCCTATCTAAGTTATTTCACACGTTCTGTGCACACATCTAATCCTTTTGCCTATTGTAATTACTGTAATAGAAAAGGACATTATACTTCTTCGTGTTTTCATAAAAAGAAAGGAATTATAGGAACCTATAAATGGATACCTAAGAAGATTCATGAACAAAAAGTTATTTGTACTAACCCAAAAGGACCCAAAAAGATATGGGTACCTTAAACTTAATTATCCTTAACTGTAGGTTTGTCTCAGAACATCCAAATCAACCAAATGGTATATAGATAGTGGATGTTCAAGACATATGACTGGTGATCCTGAGAACTTCACCACATTAGTACCTAAGGAAGGTGGCAAGGTGAAATTTGGAGGAAATCAAACTAGAAGGATAGCAGGACTTGGGGAAGTCAAAGATAAAATCAAAGACGTATATTACGTTGAAGGTTTATGTCACAATCTATTAAGTGTAAGTCAAAGCACGGATAAAGACAACTGGGTAATATTTGATTCAGAAGAATGTCTGATAGTCAGCAAGAAGGATCTGCAAATTGAAAAGAAAAAGTTGAAGACCAAACTCAAGGCAAAAAGGGAAGGTAACTGCTATACTCTTGATATGAATGAAAATATTTCCGAAAATTGCCTTCTGAGTAACACTGATGAGAGTTGGCTTTGGCATAAGCGACTTGCTCATGTTAATATGCATCAATTACAAAAGTTACTCAAAAAGGATTTGGTAATTGGACTACCTAATGTTAATTTCAAGAATGATTTAGTCTGTGATGCTTGTCAAAGAGGTAAACAAACTAAATCTTCCTTTAAAACAAAAACTGAAATTACCACTAATAGACCACTTCAACTATTGCATATGGATCTGATTGGTCCAGCAAGAGTTAAGAGTCTCGGTGGAAACTTGTACACATTTGTTATTGTTGATGATTTTTCTAGATTTACCTGGAATATATTTCTGTCATCCAAAGATGAAACCTTTTATAAATTTATTGCCTTTGCCAAGAAAGTGCAAAATGAGAAAGGTATGTCAATTGCAGGAATCAGGACAGATCATGGTGGAGAATTTGATAATCAAGCATTTGCAGAATATTGTGATATAAATGGCATCAATCACAATTTTTCAGTACCAAGAACTCCACAACAGAATGGTGTCGTGTAAAGGAAGAATAGAGTTCTTACAGATATGACTAGAGCAATGCTCAACGAAAAGAATGTATCTCAAGTCTTCTGGGCAGACGCAATGAGCACTGCATGCTACATTTCAAATAGAGCATATGTCAGAACCAAACTTGGAAAGACACCCTATGAACTTTACAAGGGACGGAAACCAAACCTCGCTCATCTACACATTTTTGGCTGTAAGTGCTTTATTCATAACAACGATAAAGATAATCTTGGAAAGTTTGATTCTAAGGCTGATGAGGGACTTTTCCTAGGATATTCAAATCAAAGTAAAGCATTTAGAGTTTTTAATAAACTAACATGCGTTGTAGAAGAATCAATTCATGTTGTATTCGATGAATATGTATCCTCTAGTAAAAACGTTGATGATGAGATAACTAGAAACCAACCATCTATTAATTCTCCAAATCTTGAAAATAACAATTTTGAAAAAGAAGTTGAACTAAGTAATCCAGATCAACCTCGAGCCTAGAAATACATCAAGAGTCATCCTCTAGATCAAGTGATAGGTGGAGTTAATGAAGGTGTCAAAACTAGAAACAAAGTTTTAAACGAAGTGGTTTTTCTGCATTCATTTCTCAATTAGAACCTTCTAACATTGAAGAAGCCCTATCAGATAATGATTGGGTGTTAGCAATGCAAGAAGAGTTAAATCAATTTGACAGAAATCAAGTTTGGGACTTGGTGCCCCGGCCTAAAGACCACTCGGTTATTGGCACTAAATGGGTATTCAAGAACAAACTTGATGAATCCGCAGCTATTGTCAGAAACAAGGCAAGGTTGGTTGCCAAAGGCTATAATCAGGAAGAAGGAATTGATTATGAGGAAACATATGCTCCAGTAGCAAGATTGGAAGCTATACGAGTACTCTTAGCCTTTGCATGTATCAAAGGATTCAAATTATATCAAATGGATGTGAAAAGTGCTTTCTTAAATGGGTACATCAAGGAGGAAGTTTATGTAGAACAACCTCCTGGCTTTGAAGACGTATCCAAACCAGATCATGTTTTCAAACTCAAGAAAGCCTTATATGGTTTGAAACAAGCTCCTAGAGCCTGGTACGAAAGGTTGAGCAAATTTCTCATCGAATTTGGTTTTACTCGAGGAAAATTCGATACAACTTTATTTATAAAACGAAAACTAAGTGATATTTTGGTAGTTCAGATTTATGTTGATGATATTATATTCGGAGCTACTAATGACTCCTTGTGTAAAGAATTTTCTGAGATAATGCAGGGAGAATTTGAAATGTCATTAATGGGAGAATTTACCTTCTTTCTTGGTTTACAAATTAAACAAAGGAAGAATGGAATATTCAAATCACAGACCAAATATCTTCAAGAATTGCTCAAGAAGTTTGGATTGGATGACGCTAATGGTACAGATACACCTATGAGCTCAACCGTACTGATGGATGCTGATGAAAAAGGAGTTGACTTCAACATAACTCAATATCAAGGAATGATTGGATCATTACTCTATCTCACAGCCAGCAGACCTGATATCCAGTTCAGTGTTGGTCTATGTGCAAGATTTCAGTCATGTCCTAAAGTGTCACATGCTGAATTAGTGAAACGAATTATCAGATATCTCGCAGGCATAAAAGAGTTGGGTATATGGTATCCCAAAAAGGGTAATGAATATTTAGTTGCCTATTCTGACTCTGATCATGGTGGCTATAAAACAGATAGGAAGAGCACAAGTGGGCAATGCCAATTCCTTGGAGGCGCAGTTGTTTCTTGGTTCAGTAAGAAACAAACTACAGTATCATTATCTTCAATGGAAGCAGAATACATAGCAGCCTCAAGCTGTTGTGCACAAGTACTGTGGCTAAAACAACAACTTCAGGATCTTGGCATATATCTTAAAGAAATTCCTATTTACTGTGACAACACCAGTACAATAAGTTTGGCAAAAAATCCTGTACAGCATTCAAGGACCAAGCATATTGATGTGAGACATCACTTCATTAGAGATCATATTCAGAAAAGAGATGTCAAGGTGTTATTCATACCCACACACTTGCAATTAGCTGATATCTTCACCAAACCTCTTGCCCGAGAACAATTCATGCACATACGAAGGGAATTGGGAATGGTAAATCCCAATGAATTGTAAGTTGTTTAATCTTTATAAATGTTGATTTCATATTGTTTTGATGATCCCATTACTAACTTAAGCATCGGAGTATCTACAAAGTTGTTTTGCAGGATGCTCTGTAATATCCTCAAATAACAGGGACAAACAGAGAGGAAAACACTCGGGTGTTGATAAAAGAACAACTCGAGTGAGTGAAAAGTGAAATACTGCAATCACAGGTAAATTAAGTAATTAAGTTGATAATTTTGTCATGGGTAAGTCACATAAGTATTTTAATTAAAATTTTACAATTACAGCGTGATTTATGTTTCTGTGAAGTGTTTTTGGACTTCACTCGAGTGATTTGCAAATTTCACTCGAGTGAAACCCAATATCACTCGAGTGAATATAAAAATCACTCGAGTGAATGATAAAAACTCTCATATATCAGTTTTTCTCTCTCGCGACTGTTCACTTCCTTCAATCGTCACCTCCACTCGCTGAAATCCTCTCAAATCCCTTGAAACCTCTTGAACCCAGTAACGGAAATCTTCTTTACTACTCTTAACCGACAAATCCCCTCAAAAGCCAGCCCATTTCAGTTTAAATTCTTCCTCCCAATTCCGACAGTCTCGCCTTTCATTCCCGACAGCCTCCATTTCGCATTTCACTCGCCTTTTGTTTCTGACAGTCTACCCAGCGTCAAATCTCAGTCTACCCAGCATCAAAACTCTCATCTCCACCAAAGTATCGGTACCCATGGCAAGAACAAAAAGGCCCGGGCAATCTCCTCCACCTTCACCACCGTCTAAGAGGGCGAAAGCCCCCTCTGAACCAGAACCCAATCCACCCAAACAAAGACCCAAAGGGATTCGGATTGAGGAACCAACGGGAATGGCTACCCGTTCACATACCAGCATGAAAGGGAAAGGGAAAGAAAAACAGTGAGAAGCAGATGTCCAAGACTCTACTTTGCAAAGAAAAATCACACGGGTAGTGAATATCTTGGCAGCCTCAGTTCCTCAAAAGTCATGATATGCAAGTCAAGCCACTGGTAGTCGACAATCTGAGTCCCTGGCTGAAGAAACTACTGAACTTCTTGAACCTCCTCCTGGGTATAACACTGGTAATCTCAGTATTTTGAACTCCATTATATTTGCCTCACACTTTGCCAAAAGAACCTTCTGTCCGGTTGTGTGGGTTGATTTGGAAGAACTTAAACAGAAATTCCATATTGATTTGACCCCATATTTGAAACAATATGATCCTTGGCTGAGACTGAGAATGTCCTATAATCCTTTGGTTGTCAAATATTTTTACTGTAACATGAAGATTGCTGATGTAAAGGATAACCAAGGAAACATCATTGCCGAGAGAATTGAAACTAGTATTAGAGATCAGAAAATTCTTTTGTCTGGGGATCTTATCAACACCTATCTAGGCATAGAGGATGTTCCCATGAGGCCTCCACGTGTCTTTAATATTCATGAATTGGTTGATATCTTTAAACCAGGACAGCCTGGTGTGCCTTTACCCAATTCCCCAGCCTCTCTTACCAACGACCAGAGAGCCTTATTCTACATTTACTCCCGTAGCATGGTTAACAAAGCAAAAAATTTCACTCATATCACGGGGAAGGATCTTCAGATGATGGCTTCTCTTATGACAAGGGAAAGAAGAAACGTGGGGGAACTCATTTTTCAAGAGATGAAGAGGTTCAGATTTCACTCCTCCAGGTCTACTACTATTCCCTATCCTCAGCTTGTGTCTTACATTCTTTCCATGCACAACATTTGGCATTTGACACCTGAGGGAGATATTGTGAGGATTCCTAAGTTTGGGAAAATCCACCTCACTCGGATGGGAATTATCATTCTTGCTGGAGCATCTTCACAATAGAGACACCATTCACCTCCTCCTGAGGCCAGCCAGAGAGAACCTCAGAGGATGGACCCTTCACCCTCCAAGATGGATGAGGCACAGTCCTCTAGAGCAGTCTCCCATGGTCCCTCTTTTACTCAGGCTGCTATACAGACGTATATCCAGGAGGCCATTCAGTCTGCAGTTACTCAGTTGAAGAACTCTAACGCTCAACTGATTGATCAAGTCAATAATAAAGTGACAGTCTTAGTGGCAGCAGTGGATCATAACTTCAGTCTCCTCTTTGAGCGCCTGACTGAGCAGACACAGAGAATTCAGAGGATTGAGGATGCTCTCAGGACTCACCTTCATATCCCCTTCCCTGACTTACCACCTACCTCCTCACAACCTCCTCCATCAGATTCTTCAGTTCCAGAGATTTCACTTTCTGATCCTCCCATCATTCCTCCCATTATTCCTTCAGACACTCCTCCAGTACCTCCCACAACCTTTATCTCTGATCCTATTTCTGCTGGTGATATTCCACACACTGACCCCATTCTCCAGACTCCATCATCTTCCTCACATCATACTGCTTCTAGTTCTCATACTGAGAAAATTATAGCTGAGGAAGCCACCACAGAGGTCATAGGACCTACTCACTCCACTTCCACCACTCCTCTTGAACCATCTTCTACCACTTTCTCCTTCCAGTCCCCTGCACAGCTTTCCATCATTCCATATGTTCCACCTACCTCCTTCTTTGCTTCTGCATCTACTCTAGCCTCTACTCCATCTACCTCTCCTTTAGATGATGCCAAAAAGGGAGAGAAGAGCTTATATGATATATTTTCTTTTGATGCATATGTGTTCTATTTTGTGGTTCCAAAGTTATGTATTTTACTTTGTAATTCCAAGAACTTGTCATTGTGTAGCTTGTGTAATCTGAACTTACTCTAGTCTAATGGGAATATGCGTTTATGATATAATCTCATGAAATTTTTAATGCATCTGTGTTTATGATTGCAGTAGCCAACATGATCTCATGGAAATCTTAATGTATTGCAGCCGCCAAAATGATTTCAAGAAAAAGTCACTTCATATGTGCATTTTCTGTTTACAATGGTTTTTGAACTTTGAACTAACATCTTTTACTTTCCAAAAGGTCAAAAACTATTAATCTCTTAAACAAACTCATCTTGGCAATTGCTAATCAAAATTATTGCAAAATTTTTGAAAAAGGTCAAGTAAAGTGTATTAGAAAATCAAAATCTTAAACTTGATCATATGATATGTTTTGTCATCATCAAAAAGAGGGAGAATGTTAGATTTCATGTTTTGATGATAACAAATCATGTTTTGGAAGCCCATGGATTAATTATCAGCAAAGCAAGCAATTCTGGTGATCTGTGCAAGATCACTCGAGTGATTTTGTTAATGACTCGAGTGATATTCAAGATCACTCGAGTGATCGCTGAAATTACTCGAGTGATCCGCAAAAATGACAGATCACTCGAGTGATATGGGAAATCACTCGAGTGATCCGCATATCACTTCCAGTGATCGAGAAATCACTGCAAGAAAATTTCACTGTTTTGAAAATCACTTCCAGTGATTCTTAATCACTTGAGTGATGCGCTAAATCACTTCCAGTGATTGTAAATCACTCGAGTGATACGGCAAATCACTTCCAGTGATTGGGATTTCACTTCAAGAAAAATTCACTGTTTTGCAAATCACTTCCAGTGAAGCTGAGATCACTCGAGTGATCCGCCAAAATTCTCAAATCACTTCCAGTGATTCTCAATCACTCGAGTGATGTTGGATTTTCGCTGAATCACTTCCAGTGAATTGGAAATCACTGCAAGAATATTTCACTATTCACCAAATCACTTCCAGTGATCTTGAATCACTCGAGTGATATTTGAAAAGTTGCAAATCACTTCCAGTGAATTGGAAATCACTCCAAGAAGAAATCACTATTTACAAAATCACTTCCAGTGATCCCAAATTCACTCGAGTGAAATATGCAATTTCCAATATCACTTCCAGTGAACCAGCAATCACTGACATAAGTTTTCAAAGTTTTCAAAATCACTCCCAATGACATTATATTCACTTCCAGTGATATTGCACTTGCTCATATAATGATCTATTGTTTCCATGTGCTTTTACCTCAACTGATTTTGCTAGTAAAATTCTATTATTACTGATTTCTCCAAATAGCTATCAAAATCATATGGTATATCATTTTAATACTTAGATGCGAAAATAGGATCACTCTCTATGGTCTTATTACTGTCACTTTTTAGAAAACACCTCCAGTGATCCATATTAATTTGTTGAGATACAAATATTGCTTAACGGTTATATTCATAAGTGTGTTACAGCTGTACTCCACCATCACGCACTTGACTTGTAACTGAACACTCCACTCAAACGACAACTATTCATGGTAGCAGCAGAAATTCAAAAGTAACGGAAGACAAATGCTGTTACATTTGTCAGAAGCATCTTTGAATCAACGGGCAAATTTACAACGGTCTTCAAGTGGTTCTATTATATATGTCCAGCCATTTGAAAAATACAACAACGAAGAAAAATGCCTGAATACTCCACAAGCAATATCCTCACAAAAGCTTTAGTTCATCATTTGTGCTTCAGTTCTTATCTACATACTCTGTGAGAGAGATTTATCATTCATACTTAATTATTTTCAATAGAGTTAACTTAAGGTTGAGGAACCTTAAGTAGGGATTTGTGAATACCTTGTGTAAGGGGGAGCGAGTGTCTAGAGGAACTTGCTGGTTGTACTGTGGTGCCAAGAACCCACTGAATCTTGGAAGATATAGTGAAAAGCTCAGAAGGATTTCTGAGGACTGGACGTAGGTCAAGTGGTTGAGACCGAACCAGTATAAATCTCTGTGTAAATCTCGGTGATATCTCTTCCTTTTATTAACTGTGCTTTAAGTTTTATAAATTGAATTTAAGCTTTCGATTATTTTGTAATCACCCAATTCACCCCCCTCTTGGGTGAAAAGCTTGCTCTAACAGAAGCAAATATTTGGGAAATATAAATATGACTTTGTGTAATGCTTTATTTGGAAACTTTAATGCATTATACTTCATGTAACTTGATTATTTCCTTGCAAAACCTTTCATTACTATTTTATCATCATTAAAGCACTGATACTAATATCGTGGTGTATAGGATAGCAGGAATGCCAAGAGTAAGACATACTACTAGGAAGAGTGTTCTAGCTCCTATATCTATCAAGATAAGGAGACAAAGAAGTAGGTTACCCTCATTTCCATCAATTAACCAGCCTCCACCAAAGATTGTTTATACACGCAGAGAAGGGTCTGGACATGGACCGAAGATTGTTTATACACGCAAAAAGAGAGTTAAGTATCCAGTATTCTATTGTCCTATTGCTAGGGATCAAGCCACTGTGGTTGACACAGACGACTTAGAGTCAGATGATAGTGTGCTGCACTCAGACTCAGATGCAGAGTCAAATCCTCCAGTGGAGAAGCTAGCATTTGACCCACACTCTGATCATGAATTGTGGGAGCAACTTAAAGACTTGTATTTGATGGCATTTAATGATTTCTTTACTCCAACGACATAGTACACAACATTTTTGGACTCGGTATATAAGTTGTAAGATCAGAAAGAGGAGCTTGGGCTAATCATGACTGACGATGCTTGGATTCAAACTATGTTAGCATATTTTCCTGACTTTACCTCCTAGATCAAGAAGAAGAGTGAGATTATATTTATGGGTCCTTTTGAGTTTTTGCCTTTTATTGGGCATATGACTTTGTATGTACTGTTTAATATGCACAAAGGATAATAAGGAGAATGATGATAGTATGCTTAGTAAAATAGCATAGACTTGTTTTTGATCTAAATGTTAAGCCACTTATTGTACATGTGACTAGTTCTGTTATAAGACATACTTCTTTTGATGTAAATACCAAATCACCTTAATGCAAATGTGAATGTTTGCTAGAATGGATGTATATCTGTTGTGTGATAGTATTTAAAAATCTTGAGAAGTACATATGTACATATATGTGTTGATCTGGTATTAACGTAGTTTTCTTTTTTGTTAGAGCAAGCTTTTCACCCAAGAGGGGGGTGAATTAGGTGATTACAGATACTTGATAAAAATTATGAATCTTTAAAGACAGTTATGAGTAAGAAGAGATATCACCGAAGTAGACACAGGAGTTTATATTGGTTCGGTCACAATCACTTGACCTATGTCCAGTCCTCAGAAATCCTTCTGAGCCTTTCACTATATCTTCCAAGATTCAATGGGTTCTTGGCACCACAGTACAACAGCAAGTTCCTCTTTGGACACTCACTCCCCCTTACACAAGGTAATCTTAAATCCTAACTTAAAGTTCCTTAACCTTAAGTTGTCACTATCGGAAATAAAGTGTGCATAACTGAAAAATCTCTCTCACAGAGTATATAGATGAATACTGAAGTACAGATAAAGAATTGATCATATACGAAGCACTTATGAATGTATTGTTTGCAGTATGTTCAAGCATTGTTCATCTCTGTCTTGATTTTCGAATGGCCAGACATATATATCAGAAGCTTTAAGGATTGTTGTGAATTTTTCCGTTGATTCATTGTGCTTCTGACAGATGCAACAATATTTGTTTTCCACTTTACACGTTGATAGTTATTTATGAATTTCGTTGCTGCCCACGATTAGTTGTCGTTTGATTGGTGTGTTCAGTTGCTTGTTATGTGGGTGGTAGTGGAGTACACCTGTAATACACTCAGGAAAATGCCTGTTAGAAAATACCTTGAATATCATCAAAGTAATTATGATTCACTGAGAGTGTGATTTCTGAAAATCAAGGAGTCATTGAAAATGAGCTTGGTTTCACTGAAGATGAATTTCAGCAACTGTCAGTAATTTTAACAAAATAACATGCCACATGATTTTGACTGTAATTTGGATTAACTAGCAATGATTATCACTACCAATATCTAACTAGCAAAGTTTGTTGATTTCCGTGGACGTGGTTGCAAGTGGATCACATAGACTGTCTAAGAGTGAAACTGATAAAATGATACATCACTGGAGTGAATTTGATGTCACTGGAAGTGATTTGGAAAACATTGAAATCTTCTGCAAGTGATTACGGATTCACTGGAAGTGATCTTGGGATTTCATATAAAACTCGAGTGAATTTGGCATCACTAGAAGTGATTTTGCAAACAGTGATTTTTTCTTGCAAGATGAGTGTCTGAAGGAATGATAGGAGGGTCAGAAAGTGAAGGATCAGGAAGTGGAGGGTCTGAGGTAAAAGGTACAGATGTGGTGGCTGGTGGAATGTCAGTGAAGGGAATGTGTAGGTAAGACCTGAGTGCATCTTCAATCCTCTGAATCCTCTGTGTCTGATCTTCCTGGCGATCAAAAAGTATATTGAAGTTGTGGCTCACTGCCTCTACTAACACTTTAACTTGATAGTTGACTTGATCAATCAATTCAGTGTTAGATTTCCTCAATTGAGTGACAGCAGACTAGATGGCATCCTGAATATATGTCTGAAGAGCAGCCTAAGTAAAGGAAGGACCAGGAGACACTGCTCTGGATGACTGAGCCTCATCTATCTTGAAAGGTGAAGGGTCCATTTTCTTAGGATGGGGATCTCTGTGGCTTGACTCAGGAGGTGGTGAATGAGGTCTTTGAGTCTGTGAGGAAGCTCTAGCTGGAAGAGTGATTCCCATCTGTATCAGGTGAATCTTCCCAAACTTAGGAATCCTTACTATGTCCCCCTCAGGTGTCAAGTGCCAATTTGTGCATAGAGAGAATGTAAGACACAAGTTGAGGATAGGGAACCGTAGTAGATTTGGAGGAGTGAAATCTGAACCTCTTTATCTCTTGAAAGATAAGCTCACCCACATTTCTCCTTTCTCTTGTCATGAGATATGCCATCATTTGAAGATCCTTCCCTGTGATGTGAGTAAAGTTCTTTGCCTTGTTAACCATGCTACGGGAGTAAATATAAAATAAGGCTCTCTGATCATTGGTTAGAGCTACTGGAGAAGTAGGTAGAGGCACACCAGGCTGTCCAGGTCTAAAGATATCAACTAACTCATGAATATGAAAGACTCGGGGAGGGTTCATAGGTGCATCCTCTATGCCTAGGTAAGTGTTTATAAGGTCTCCAAACAAGAGAACTTTTTGGTCTCTCACAATTGTCTCAATTCTTTCAACAATAATGTTTCCATGGCTATCTTTCACATCAGCAATCTTCATGTTACAGTAGAAATGTTTAACAACCAAGGGATTGTAAGACATTCTCAGTTTTAACCATGGTTCATATTGCTTCAAATAAGGAGACAAATCAATATGAATTTCCTTTTTGAGCTCGGCTAAATCTACCCAAACAACAGGACATAAATCCCTTTTGGCAAATTCGGAAGTAAACACAATGGAATTCAAAATCCTGAGATTACCCATGTTAAACCCAGGAGGAGGATCAAGGATTTTGGGAGATTCTTCAACCATGGATCCAGAATGAATCCGACTACCAGAGGCTTGAGATACATACTGAGACTTCTGGGGAACAGAGGCAGCAAGGATATTGACAGCACGAGCAATTTTTGTTTGCAATGTAGAGTCTTGGATGTCTGCTTCTAGTTGTTTCTCTTTCCCTTTTCCTTTAGAGCTTGCATGAGACCATGTAACCATCCCAATAGGTTCTTCGATGCGAATGCCTTTGGGTTTTGGAACAGCCTGATCGGGTTCTTGTAGAGGTTATGCTCTCGACTTCTAGACGGAGGAGAGGATGGAGGTGATTGACCGGGTCTCTTGGTTCTAGCCATTTTTGAACTATAAGAGTTGTTAGGGTTCTGTCGGGGATTTTAGACGTAGAAAGGGAAACGATTAAGAGGATCTGACGGAGAGTGATGAATCAGTGAAATAGAGAGTGAAATTTGAGCTTGATTTCTTAGGTTTCTGGGTTTGAGAAATTTAAGAAGATTTGAGAGTGATTGTGCGAGTGAGTGATTTAGAGAGTGCGTTGAACAGTCACGGGAGAAACAACTGATATAACCAGATTTTTAACATTCACTTGAGTGATTTCGACATTCACTCTAGTGATTTTTGTTTTCACTCGATTGAGTTGTAAAAATCACTCGAGTGAAGTCCAAAATTACTTCACAGAAATTCAAAAATACTGTAACTACTTACCTTACTCGAGTATTTTGATCAAAAACACTCAAGTGACCTACCTGTAGTGACATTATCAGTCTGATCACTGGGTTGCAGTATTTCACTGTTCACTCACTCGAGTTAGTCTTTATTATCACCCGAGTGTTTTCCTCTCTATTTATCTCTGTTATTTGAAGAGAGTACAGAGCATCCTGCAAAACATATTTATAGATACTCCGATGCTTAAGTTAGATATAGAATCATCAAAACATTATGAAATCAATATTTTCAAAGTCTAAACAACTTACAATTCATTGGGATTTACCATTCCCAATTCCCTTCGTATGTACATGAATTGTTCTCGGGCAAGAGGTTTGGTGAAAATATCTACTAATTGCAAATATGTTGGTATGAATAACACCTTGACATCTTTCTTCTGAATATGATCTCTAATAAAATGATGTCTCACATCAATATGCTTGGTTCTTGAATGTTGTACAGGATTTTTCGCCAAACTTATTGTACTGGTGTTGTCATAGTAGATTGGAATTTCTTTAAGATAAATACCAAGATCCTGCAATTACTGTTTTAGCCACAATATTTGTGTACAGCAGCTCTAGGCTGCTATATATTTTGCTTCCATTGAAGATAAGGATATTGTAGTTTGTTTCTTACTAAACTAAGAAACAACTGCACCTCCAAGGAATTGGCATTGCCCACTTGTGCTCTTCCTATCTGTTTTATAACCACCATGATCAGAATCAGAATAGGAAATTAAATATTCATTACCTCTTTTGGGATACCATATACCCAATTCTTTTGTGTCACTAGATATCTAAAAATCCTTTTCACTAATTCAGCATGTGATACACGATTGAAATCTCGCACATAAACCAACACTAAACTAAATATCAGGTCTGCTGGCTGTGAGGTAGAGTAATGACTCAATCATTCCTCGATATTGAGTTATATTGAAATCAAATCCTTTTTGACAGCATCCATAAGGACCGTTGAACTCATAGGTGTATCTGCACCATTAGCTTCATCCAATCCAAACTTTTTGTGCAATTCTTTCAAGTATTTAGTCTGTGATATGAATATTCCATTCTTTCTTTGTTTAATTTGTAAACCCAAAAAGAATGTCAATTCTCCCATCATAGACATTTCAAATTCTCCCTGCATTATCTCAGAGAATTCTTTACACATGGAATCATTAGTAGCACCGAATATAATATCATCAACATAAATTTGAACTACCAAAATAACATTTAGTTTTCATTTTATAAACAATGTTGTATCAAATTTTCCTCATGTAAAGCCAAGTTCGATGAGAAATTTGCTCAACCTTTCCTACCAAGCTCTAGGAGCTTGCTTCAAACCATATAAGGCCTTTTTTAATTTGAAAACATGATTTAGTTTGGATACGTCTTCAAATCCTGGAGGTTGTTCTACATACACTTCCTTCAATTTTGATGCACACAAAGGCTAAGAGTACTCGTATAGCTTCCAATCTAGCTACTGGAGCATATGTTTCCTCGTAATCAATACCTTCTTCCTGATTATAGCCTTTGGCAACCAATCTTGCCTTGTTCTGACAATAGCTGCAGATTCATCAAGTTTGTTTTTGAATACCCATTTAGTGCCAATAACTGAATGGTCTTTAGGCCGGGGTACCAAATCCCAAACTTGATTTATTTGAAACTGATTTAATTCTTCTTACATTGCTAACACCCAATCATTATATGTTAGGGCTTCGTCCATGTTAGAAGGTTCCAATTGAGAAATGAATGCAGAAAAGCTAACTTCGTTCAAAACTTTGTTTCTAGTTTTAACTCCTTCATTCACTTCTCCTATGACTTGATCTAGAGGATGACTCTTGATATATTTCCAGGCACAAGGTTGTTTTGGTTGACTTGATTCAACTTCCTTTTCAATATTATCAACCTCTAGATTAGGAGAATTAAAGGAAGATTGGTATTAATTATCTCATCGTCAGGGCTTTTACTTGAGGACACATATTCATCGAATACAACATGAATTGATTCTTCTACTACACACGTTCGTTTATTAAAAACTCTATATGCTTTACTTTGATTTGAATATCCTAAGAAAAGTCCCTCATCAGCCTTAGAATCAAACTTTCCAAGATTATCTTTACCGTTGTTATGAATAAAGTACTTACAACCAAATATGTGTAGATGAGCAAGGTTTGGCTTCTATCCCTTGTAGAGTTCGTATGGTGTCTTTCCAAGTTTGGTTCTGACATACGCTCTATTTGAGATATAGCATGCGGTGCTCGTAGCGTCTGCCCAGAAGACTTGAGACACATTCTTTTCATTAAGCATTGCTCTAGCCATTTCTATAAGAACTATATTCTTCCTTTCTACGACTCCATTCTATTGTGGAGTTCTTGGTGCTGAAAAATTGTGATCAATGCCATTTGTATCACAATATTCTGTGAAGGCTTGATTATCAAATTGTCCACCATGATCTGTCTGGATACCGGCAATCAACATACCTTTCTCATTTTGCACTTTCTTGGCAAAAGCAATAAATTTACTAAAAGTTTCATCTTTGGATGACAAGAATATATTCCAGGTAAATCTGGAGAAATCATCAACGATAAAAAATGTATATAAATTTCCACTGAGACTCTTAACTCTAGCTGGACCAATCAGATCCATATGTAATAATTGAAGTGGTCTGTTGGTAGTAATTTCATTTTTCGATTTAAAGGATGATTTTGTTTGTTTACCTCTTTGGCAAGCATCACAAATTAAATCATTTTTGAAATTTACATTAGGTAAACCAATTACAAATATTTTTTGAGTAATTTACATAATTGATGCATATTGACATGAGCAAGTCACTTATGCCATAGCCAAATCTCATCAGTGTTACTCAAAAGGCAGTTTTCAGAAAAATTTTCATTCATATCAAGAGTATAGCAGTTACTTTCCCTTTTTGCCTTGATTTTTTATTTCAAATTCTTCTTTGTAATTTGTAGATCCTTCTTGCTAACTATCAGACATTCTTCTGAGTCAAATATTACCCAGTTGTCTTTATCCGTGCTTTGGCTAACACTTAACAGATTGTGACACAAGCCTTCAACATAATATACGTCTTTGACCTGTATTCCTTTATTACTCTTGACTTCCCCAAGTCCTGCTATCCTTTCAGTTTGATTTCCTCCAAATTTTACCTTGCCACCTTCCTTTGGTACTAATGTGGTAAAAATTCTCAGGATCACCGGTCATATGTCTAGAGCATCCACTATGTATGTATCATTTGTTGGATTTGGATGCCCTGAAGCAAACCTGTAGTTAAAGATAATTAAGTTTTAGGTACCCATATCTTTTTGGGTCCTTTTGGGTTAGTACAGACAACTTCCTGATCATGAAACTTCTTAGGTACCCATTTATAGGTTCCTATAATTCCTTTCTTTTTATGAAAACATGAAGAAGTGTAATGTCCTTTTCTATTACAGTAATTACAATAAGCAAAAGGATTAGATGTATGCACAAAGTGTGTGAAATAACTTAAATACGTTTTACCTCCTGTTTTCTTCTTACCTTTTCTTTTGTCTAATTTTGGATCATATCCAATACCAGACTTATCATTCACAAAACGTTGGGCTTTTAAAATAACATTTAAAATCTCGCTTCCTTTTGTAAACTTTTTAAGAGTTTTGGTAAGATCAATATTTTTCGTTTCAAGAGAAAAACAGTTTTCGCAACTTTTATCTACGGATTCTTTAATTCTTTCTTCAAGAAATTTGTTTTTCTTTTTATATGCAATTAGTTCTTTAACTATCTTGACAAATTCATAATGTAAAGCATTATATTGATTTTGTAATTCATCATAAGTAGGATCAGGATCATTTACCTCCTCGTATGTTTCCTCTTTTGCAACCAAGCATATATTGGCTATCTCTTCATTATCGCTTTCTTCATCTGAGAAGCTATCTCCCCATATTGCAGAACAAATGCCTTCTTTCTGTTAAAGGATTTGACATTTCTCTTTTCTTTGTTTTTCTGTAATAGCTTCAGACATTCTGATTTGATATGTCCAGGTTTACCACATTCGTAGCAGATGATCTCCTTGGCTTCTCTTCTGCCACTAGTTCCTCCTTTTTGTGAATTTCTGAAACCTTGGCCTTTATAGAATTTCTTGAATCTTCTGATCATCAAACATATCTCATCATCGTCAAACTACTCGTCTTCTTCTTGGCTTTCTGCCTTTTTTGTCACATTTAGTGCGAGACTCTTCTTTCTCCTGTCACCAACTTCCTCTAGCTCTCGTTTGAATTTTAATTTGCTTTCATACTCAGAAAGACTTCGAAACAAAGAAGCTACAGATCGCATCAATTCTCCTTTGGCCTCCTCTATTACTGTGACTTTGGCCTCCCATTCTTTGGAGAGTATGTTTAATATTTTTCATACTTGAATATTCTAATCATAGATTTTTCAAAGTGTTGCAAGTTGATTTACAAGATGAGTACATCTAAGTTTGAATTCAGCTATTGACTCACCTTCCTTCATACGAAGTAGATCAAACTCTGTAACTAGAGTATTGATTCCATTTTCCTTTATTCTTGATGTTCCTTCATGAGCTACTTCCAAAGCTTGCCACATCTCTTTAGCAGTTTGAAGTGTATAGATTCTAAAGTATTCTTTTTGACTCAGCGCACTCTGAATCATCACAATTTCTTTACTGTTGAGGGTCACGAGCTTTTTGTCATTGTCATCAAATTCTGCTGGTGACTTAGGAACTTTTCGAGATTCTTCAGTCTTTGTAGGCACATGTACCCAGTTTCAATTACATCACATAGCCCATATTCTGTAGCCAACACGAATACATGAAACTTAGCTTTCCAGAAAGAAAAATGCTCACCATTGAAACCTGGTGGTCTAGTGAAGAGGCTCCGTCAGGAAGAATTCCTTCACCCATGCTTTCCATCGGATCCTTCTAAGGTTGTTATACCTAAACAAGAAGACCTGCGCTCTGATACCAAATGTTAGAGCAAGCTTTTCACCCAAGAGGGGGGGTGAATTGGGTGATTACATATACTTAATAAAAATTATGAAACTTTAAAGCACAGTTATGAGTAAGAAGAGATATCACCGAAGTGGACACAGGAGTTTATACTGGTTTGGTCACAATCACTTGACCTACGTCTAGTCCTCAGAAATCCTACTGAGACTTTCACTATATCTTCCAAGATTCAGTGGGTTCTTGGCACCACAGTACAACAGCAAGTTCCTCTTTGGACACTCGCTCTCCCTTACACAAGGTAATCTTAAATCCTAACTTAAAGTTCCCCAACCTTAAGTTATCACTATCAAAAATAAAGTGTGTATAACTGAAAAATCTCTCTCATAGAGTATATAGATGAATATTGAAGTACAGATAAAGAATTAATCAAATACGAAGCACTTATGAATGTATTGTTTGCAGTGTGTTCAAGCGTTGTTCATCTCTATCTTGATTTTTGAATGGCTGGACATATATATCAGAAGCTTTGAGGACCGTTGTGAATTTGTCCGTTGATTCATTATGCTTTTGATAGATGCAAGAGTATTTGTTTTCCACTTTGCACGTTGATAGTTATTTATGAATTTCACTGCTGCCCACGATTAGTTGCCGTTTGAGTAGTGTGTTCAGTTGCTTGTTATGTGGGTGGTAGTGGAGTACACCTGTAATACACTCAGGAAAATGTCTGTTAGAAAATACCTTGAATATCGTCGGAGTAATTATGATTCACTGGGAGTGTGATTTCTGAAAATCAAGGAGTCATTGAAAATGAGCTTGGTTTCATTGAAGATGAATTTCAGCAACTGTCAGTAATTTTAACAAAATAACATGCCACATGATTTTGACTGTAATTTGGATTAACTAGCAATGATTATCACTACCAATATCTAACTAGCAAAGTTTGTTGATTTCTGTGGAAGTGGTTGCAAGTGGATCACATAGACTGTCTAAGAGTGAAACTGATAAAATGACACATCACTGGAGTGAATTTGATGTCACTGGAAGTGATTTGGAAAACATTGAAATCTTCTGCAAGTGATTACGGATTCACTGGAAGTGATCTTGGGATTTCATATATCACTCGAGTGAATTTGGCATCACTAGAAGTGATTTTGCAAACAGTGATTTTTTCTTGCAGTGATCCTCAATCCACTGGAAGTGATCTAGCTGAAATAGATATCACTCGAGTGATTTTTAATGATCACTCGAGTGATCTTGATAATCACTCGAGTGATTACATAAATCACTCGAGTGATCTTGCTCAGATCACTTTTCTTACTCCCTTTGCTGATGTTTTTTATTTGATCAAATCCAAGGACTTCCAAAATACGATATGTTATTATCAAAACATGAAATCTAATACTTTTGAATAGTGAAAAGGAATCATGGTATGACCCAGAAGAGAGGTAAATGTAATACCAGATCCTGAACCTGAGAACAATGCAACGCCTGATGTCATGTAGCAAGTTCTCAAAATGCTTACTCAATAGCAAACTATGATTCAAGACTTACGAGAAGAAGTCAGGGAACTGAGAGAAAAGCAAAACGCTAACAGGGAATAATCGGTAAACCCTGAAGGGAATCCAAATGGGGAACAGCCACCAAGTGACAAGCAATCGCAATCTCCCAAGGTGAATTCAAAAGTTCCCATTATTTAAGAATGTGAAGAGAATATTGTTCAATATTGGATGCCCAAATTTATTAAGTACCAGCCTGAGGCATTCCAGGGGAAATTTAATCCACAAGCTGCTAAGAATTGGTTGAACCAAGTGACAAGCAGTCGCAATCGACCGAGGTGAATTCAAAAGTTCCCATTGTTCAAGAATGTGAAGAGAATACTATTCAGTATTGGATGCCCAAATTTATTAAGTACCAGCCTGAGGCATTCCAGGGGAAATTTAATCCACAAGCTGCTGAGAATTGGTTGAACCAGCTAGAGAAAATTTTTGAAGTGCTAGGATATCCTACTGAGATGAAGGCCAGAATGGCTATATATAAACTAGTAGAAGATGTTGATGACGGGTGGAAGAATATGGCACTTATTCTGCAAGCCTGGAATACTCCACTAACCTGGGAGCTATTCCAAGAAAAATTCTATGAAAAATATTTCTCGAGATTAGTGAGGATCGAAAAAGAGAAAGAATACCTGGAAATTCAGCAAGGTGACACCGAGACCTTCGATTCATACCTGTCTCTATTTATTCGACTGTCCCTTTATTCCTCCTATTTGAAACTTAAAGATGATAAGGAGTGAAGCTCTACTATGCTAATTCAGGGATTACAACCTGAGTTAGAAGAGAAATTAGTTGCTCGGCATTTCAAAAAAGTTCAATAAGGCTGTAGAAGTGTGTTGACTGATAAAGGGAAACCTAAGAAGAGTGAATGTTAGTCAGAGTACTAGTCATCGAGGTGGATCTACTCAGGGGAATTCCTCACAAAAGCTCAAGGGATAGGGATTCCTATAAAGGGGAGATAGCAAAAAACCCTTTTGTTCTGGGGACCGTGGCCGTTAGAAACCCCCAACGTTTCAAACATGCCCTCGGTATGGTAAGTCTCATCCGGGGTGATGGTGTAATCTTCCTACAAGCTAAGTGATCTATCATGCCTGTAAGAAGCCAGGCCATTTAGCGGTGAATTATCCCCAATGAGCAATACCACATTCTGTTGAGCCCAGACAGACGAATTAAGGCCGAGTGTTTGCCTTGACTCAGGAAGAAGCAAAGAAATCTCCTGAGCTAGTTTAAGGTAAAATCCTTCTTAATGGTAGTATGTTGCAAGCTTTATATGATTCGGGTGCTAGTCACTCCTTCATTGCTTATGACTGTACTAAGCGCTTAAGATTGCATATGTATAAACTACTATTTGACTTGATTGTGTCGACGCCAATGGTTGTTAAAAATTTTACTGCTGATGTTTGTCTGAACTGTGTGATAAATGTTAAGGGACGTGAGTCTACAGTTGACTTGATTTGTTTGCCGCTCCAAAAACTTGAAGTTATACTAGGTTTTGACTAGCTCGCGGTAAATAGCGTGCTGGTAGATTACGAAAACAAGAGAATAATATATCCTACTCAATGTGAGTTTAATGACATATATGCTAGTCTAAACTTTATCTCATTGGCAAAAGCTGAGAATTTCCTAAAGAAGGGATGCCAGGAATACATTATGTTCTTTTCTGTGCAGTCGGAGACAGAAATAGCCTTGGAAAACATTCCAGTTGTAAGAGAATTTCTTGATGTGTTTTCGAGTAACCTTAGTGGTTTACCTAGGGAAAGAGAAGTAGAATTCATTATTGAAATCATGCCTGGAGCTAGGTTTATATCAAAAGTCCTGTATAGAATGGCTCTAAATGAGATGGCTGAGCTGAAAAACAATTGAAGAATTTCTTGAAAAAGGGTTTATCTGACCCAGTGTGTCACCGTGGGGAGCCTTGATGTTATTTTTCAAGAAGAAGGACGAGAGCCTGAGGCTATGTATTGATTACAGAGAGCTAAACAAGGTAACCATCAAGAACAAGTATCCGCTTCCTCAGATTGACAACCTTTTAGATCAACTGTCTAGAGCAAGTGTGTTCTCAAAGATTGATCTAAGGTTGGGATATCATCAGTTGCGTGTGAAGGTAGAAGACATACCAAAGACTACTTTCAGAATATGGTATGGGCACTATGAATTCTTGGTGATGCCCTTTGGGTAACTAATGCACCATCCGTGTTTATAGACTACATGAACTGCATCTTTCGATAATATTTAGATCAGTTCATGGTAGTCTTCATTGATGACATTATGATATACTCTAAGAGTAGGGAAGAGCATAAGGAGGACTTGAGAATTATGCTAAGTATTTTACGGGAAAGGCAACTCTATGCAAAGTTGAGCAAATGTGAATTTTAGCTCTCAGAAGTCAGATTTCAGGGTCATGTCATTTCACAAGAAGGGGTTGCAGTAAAGCCCAGTAAGGTAAAAGAAGTGATACACTGGAGAAGGCCAGAAACTATTGCTAAGATACGCAGCTTTCTGGGTCTTGCGAGCTATTACCGAAGATTTATTCAGAACTTCTCTCAAATTGCCTTACCATTGACCAAGCTCACGTGGAAAGATTAACCATTTAAGTGGGACAATTGATGTCAGAAGAGCTTCATGGAGCTGAAAGAGAGGTTGACAACTGTACCCGTATTGGTATCCAGGGCAGAGTGGGATGCTAACAAGCAGGGACTGGGATGTGTCCTAATACAGCAGGGCAGAGTGGTGGCCTATGCCTCTCGACAGCTGAAGCCTCATGAGATGAATTATACTATGCATGATCTAGAGCTGGTAGCAATTGTATTTACGCTTAAAGTCTGGCAATACTACCTATATGGGGTGGTTGTTAAACTATACTGTAACCACAAGGGTTTGAAGAATTTGTATGATCAAAAAGAGCTCAACATGAAACAACGCAGGTAGATGGAGTTGCTAAAAGGTTATAACCTGGAGA
Source organism: Albizia julibrissin (assembly GCA_037074505.1). Lineage (NCBI taxonomy): Eukaryota > Viridiplantae > Streptophyta > Magnoliopsida > Fabales > Fabaceae > Albizia > Albizia julibrissin. The sequence goes on from CM073485.1 coordinate 23,519,327, forward strand.
TCAAGTATCACCCAAGAAAAGTAAATGTCATCGTTGATGCTCTTAGTTAGAAGGCTGTGCAGGTGGCAGCTATAATGATACAAGAGAGGAAATTAATAGAAGATTTCAAAGATCTGAATCTGACAAAACAAATCACCTATGCTAGTTATGGTTTAGCCAAGCGGAAAGTGATTTAAAGACTGAGATTGTAGAAGCTCAAATGTAAGATAAGAGAGCACAGGCTATTAGAATTATGATCGAACGAGGAGAGACTCGAGATTATGACCCATCACCTAGTGGATTGGTTCGACACAAGAAGATAATTTATGTTCCACTGGAACCTGACCTGAGGCAAAAGATTCTTGATTATGCGCATAAGAGTTGTTACACTCTCCACCCAGGGATGGTAAAGATGTACCATGACTTCAAGGCGATGTACTAGTGGCCTAAATTGAAGAAAGATGTGACAAAACATGTGGCATGATGTCTTACCTGCCATAAGGTAAAGATTAAGCACCAGAAACCGCTAGGATTGCTTCAGAGTCCTAAGATTCCATAATGGAAATGGAAAAGCATGACCATAGATCTTGTGGTAGGATTACCAAGAATCTGGAATCATGAAGCGATCTGGGTGATTGTTGATTATTTTACGAAGTCAGCGCATTTCATACCGATCAGTGCCAGCTATTTTCCTGATAAGTTAGTAGAAATTTATATCAAAGAGATAGTAAGGCTCCATGGAATGCCGAAGAGTATAATTTCTGACAGAGATCCTTACTTTACTTCAAAATTTTAGAGATCTCTACATGATGCTTTGGGCACTAAGCTGAATTTCAGTACGGCCTATCATCCTCAGATGGATGGACAGTCAGAGAGAACCATACAGACACTGGAAGATATGTTAAGAGCGTGTGTGATAGACTTCAAAGGAAGTTGGGATCATTACCTTCCACTTGTAGAATTTGCTTGCAACAATAGCTATCATACGAGCATTCAAATGGCTCCGTATAAAGCTTATACTGGAGAAAGTGTCAATCCCATCTCTGCTGGATAGAGTTATCATAAAGAATATTTTATAAGCCAGAAATAGTAGACCAAACTACTGAGCAGATCAGAATTATCAAGCAAAGACTGCTTGTAGCCCAAAGTAGGCAGAAGAGCTATGCCGACAAGCAAAGAAGACCGTTAGAGTTCCAGGTCAGAGATCATGTATTTCTGAAAGTTTCACCTATTATTGGTATTGGAAGGGCGATAAAGAGAAAGAAGCTGAGCCCTCGTTATATTGGACCGTTCAAGATTTTGTCAAGAATTGGGCCTGTAGCATACCGGATTGCTCTACCCCCAAATATGAGTAGATTGCGTGACGTTTTCCACATTTTACAATTGAAGAGGTACCAACCAAACTCCCAGCATATTATTGAGTATAAAGATGTGGATATGTGTGACAATCTCACTTATGAGGCTGAGCTCGAGTGAATTACTGATAGACAGGAAAGGCGGCTCAGACATTGTAGCATACTCTTTGTAAAAGTGGTCTGGAAGGGACTATTGCCAAGGGAGGTGACTAGAAGAAGATATGATAAGATGTTACTTGGGATTTATGCTAGATAAGGTGTAACAAATTTCAGGGACGAAATTTATTGAACGGGGGGAGAATTGCAATACCCTACTTTTTCACCAATATTCCTTATGTGTATATTTGTGATATTTAGTGGAATAAAATGATGAATTGTGGTGTGTGTAAACTCATAGAGATATTTCAATTACCGGTTACATATAATTAGCCAAATGAAAACAAATGAGCAAGGAAATTATTTATTTTTGAAACCATAAAACGTAGGGGCAAAATGGTAATTTTTCCATAAAGTAAGAAATAATTATTTTTCCCTAATATTCCTAATAATTTCAATTATATGAGAATTAAAAGAGGGAAATGGCTACTTGATAACTTATAAGCATATTTTTGAGACATATTATCAAGTAAAGTCAAATAGTCAAAAGTCAAAGGTCCAAAAGTCAACAACTTGCAAGATGGCAATGTGATAGTACAACATCAATATATACTCCCTTAATTCTTATACATTTTGGGCTGACCAAGAGAGGGAAAAAGAGATGAAATAATTAAACAAGAAATGGCATTTTTAGACCAATGAGAGATTGCTACCTATAAATCACTTTGACTAATTCATTTATATTACAATTCTCTTCATCTCTTCCTCTCATTTTTGTGCATGAGCTTAACCAAATAGAGTGAGAGAGAGTTGAGAACGGTGAAGAACACAGAGGAGCTAGGGTTCAAGGATCAAAGGTAAGGAAGTTATAGTCTTCTGCTTTAAGCTTCCTAATCCTTTTATAATCCCTCCTACTCACTTCTTCTCCTTTGGAACCATGGATATTAAGACAAAATAACAAGAGAAGGAAGACGTGTAGAGAGAGAAAGGAGTAGAAATCAAGAGGTAAACCTCCAAACTTGTTTTTGCTCGATTGATGTTATTATTGTTGTTCTTGGCTTGGTTTTGAATGCTTTATGAAATTTGGATCAAGAAACCTAAGGGACCTTTTTGTCCAAGTTCATTCAAAACCATGTCCAGTTAATGTCTAAATAGCTAATTATGTGATTAGAGGTAGAAAGGAGGTGATTAAGCAAGAGAAAACAAGAAACCGACATAGCTTTTCTGAGAACCCCAAATGGCTGCCTTGTTTTAGGCATGTCAAAGGAGTAGGAATTTGATAATTCTGATACTTTTATTGAGTTTAGAAGGAAAAATTATGTAGGATATATATTGATAGTGAAGCAAGAAAAGGCTTAAAATGTGAAATGACCAAACTACCCGTAAAAGCTTTAAGTAAGGGCTATCAGGGGTATTTTCATCATTTGGCCCTGAATTTGACCAATTGGAGGTCAAAAATGGATTCTACACGTAAAATTATGTAGGATTAGCCCGAGTCATAATTTTGAGTAATGTACAGTTAGACCGGGCCTACAAGGGCATTTTGGTATTTTAGCATATTTAGTCTAAGTTAACCAATAGCATGAGTTTGGAATAATACATGGATGAGTAATGACTCATTTATGCTACATTTAGGGATCATAGGACTTGATGACCGTCTGGAGTCTAAAACTTACCCGAGCTCAGATAAATGGAAGGGAGTTGCTAGAGGAAAGCAACCAGCTAGTAACTTGTCTTTCATATGTTATAATATGCAATGTATGGTTTGTGTGTTCATCATGAGTTATCTAACATATTTTGAATATGCGAGGTGGTTTCCCGGGGCCTATTTTGCACGCGTGGATGCTCAGGCCAATATAACGCTAACTGTTGCAAGAGTGGGTGCCCAAGGCCTATTTGCATGGGTATCCCTCGGGGCCTTGTAATATATCTAGCGCTATGATAGCTTATGAAGTACATGTGATGCATTGAGTGCTTTTATGATTATTCTGTTGAATGATGATTGTATAGCATATTTTGGATGTTATATATGTATGATTGATATATGTTACTACTGAGATTCTTTTGAATCTCACTCTTTTTCAAAAACCCATTTACAGTATAGGGAGAGAGCTCTAGGGACAAAAGAAAGGTAAATGAGGATGGCTAGAGGATTAAGCACCGAAGATTCTAGTTTGTTAGATATCTATGTCTATCTTTTTAAATGTTTTGGGATATATACATATATATATATATATATAATGTATATAGTGGTGTAAGTATGACAAGATTACAAGAGTAATAGTTGATGAATGGTATTTTGGATAAGTAATTACACTTCTAATTTAAAAGAAGAATCCATAACTAAGGAACTTATCATGATACGTAAGTAGAGACACGCTCGCACACTCTAATAAATGAACTTAAGTACTGATGAGACTTAGTGAGATAGGGAACACGTGTGGAAAAGATTTGAGAAAATTTATTACCTTTGAATTTCCTTTCCAATCCCAGGTTCGAATCCTGAGGTAGGTTTGGAAATTTGGAAACATTTTCTAATCTAAGACTTGATCCTAGTCTTCACAAGCGTTTTCACTACTCTTTTGTACTCATCTGAGGCTATGGAAAATGAGGTATCACAATTCTCATATAATGTTTCCCTACTTGTAGGAAATTCTAAGCAACTAAATGGAGGTAAAATTATGAACATCTAGTGTTGCTAAATAATTTTGTTTTAATTGAGTTTCTCATTACTCTATAGTTGAGTTTGAGCTTTGTGATAAGGACTTTTCTCGGTTGAAACTTGGAGAATATCAGATAACGTGGTCCTATCTATCTTAATTATTAGTGCTACTCGTGGGTTTTTCTGAAAACTCCACAAGCCTAGATTGAGTAGAGTTGGTATGAACCCTATAATTTTAAGACTACAATTTCCTTGTGGGACTTTTGTATGAACCTTAGGACTAGCAAGATTGGTATTTGTGGTAATTATAGACAACCATAGGCTTGTATGTGTGAAATGAGATGAATTACTTATGGTTGTGACTCATGCCATATTTTGGCAAACAGTACTCCTGTCGAAGCAAGTTTGATATAGGCTCACCCTAGTGAGGGATACAGTCGCCAAGGCGAATGGTCCAATAAGGGAAAAAAGTGATTTTCATGTTGTGATGACCATGATACTACTGTATGATTATTTGTATGTGTTTAATGTACAAGCATGTGATCTTTTAGTATATTGTGAAAGTATACTTAATACATATATCTTATGAGAGTTGAGTTTATGACATTGATTAACATGTATGAGCATAAGAACGTATGGAAACCCCTTGAGAATAATGTGATATAAATGGCAGAGTTAGTGATTGGGTTGTGATTTGTAAAAAAAAACTAAATATCACGTGGCAGGTCGCTAGTTTGATTATTGTGACCACTAGCTTCCATCTATTTTATAGGGTAGTATTCCTTGATATGACACTCTAAGGGCTTATGGGTAGTATTCTTGGTACTCGGCTAGTATTCCTAAGGGCAGTAACCCTATTGGAGGAACCCATTATCCCTTGTGTGCTCTGTAGTACTTTGGCCTGTCTACAAGCACTTGTGTAGAGCTCGTGAGAGTAACCAGTAACATGGAATGTACTTAGCCCATGGGTTCAGTCGGAGGAAATAAGAAGGATATCAGGATAGTTAGGGATTAATGAAAGATAAAGAGTAATCATTGCATTATGACATTTTGTGACACGGTATGTTTTGTTATGAATAAATGTTCTCTAAGGCATATGAATTGATACTATTATAATCCTACTTATTATGTTTGCTTGCCCACCTACTTATTATATTTGTTTAACATGTATGTATATTAATCCAACCTGGCAACCCCTAGGTGGTGCCGATAGTTAAGGTGGGAGGTGACTATGTTACTGAGACAGTGGTCTCATCCTGTTATTTCTCACACTTTTTAGGTAAGAGCTTGAGGGGTGTAATACCTTATATCCCATAGGCTTATATAAGTGCAAAAGAGTAGTGAAATAAGTTGTGAAACCAAGATTCGAACCCGGATTACCCAAACTTCCAAAAACGTTCATAAATCCCCAATCTCCACTCAGGAGTTCAACTTGGGGTTAAGAGGGTTTTTCAGAAGATAAAAAAATTTTCAATTATTTTCACAAAGTTGTACTATGTCGCTAAATCTCATCGGCTCTTAGTTCCATCATATCAGAGCATGTGAGCGATTCTCTGCTTAAGTCTCACGTTTCATACTTTAGTTATCATTTCTTTATCGTTCGGAAGCGTTATCCAACTAAGTGATCCCAATTATTAGGTTACCGGTACTACTAGTTCTATCACTGTACTATCATCATGTTAATAGAGTTATATACATTATATACATATCTCAAAATATCCAAAATAAACAACCAACATAAAGTAAAATCTTTCAGTTTCATCATCTAGCTATCCATGTTTACCTTCTTGCTCATTAAGCTGCTAACCTGTACTGTAGATTGTTTTATAGAAAAGAGTGAGATTTAAAATAATCCCAGTAGTAACAAATACTCATTCATATAGATACAAAATCATAGAGCATGCCACGCAGTCATTATATAAACAAAATTATCACAACAATATTCAGTGGACAACATGCAGTTCACATATCACCATAGCGCTAGGTATATCACAAAGCCCTGAGTATTACCCATGCAATAGGCCCCAGGGATCCACTTATGCATCACAGAAAAATTCAATAGCCTGAGCGTCCACCCATGCAATAAGCCCCGAGCTACCACCCTACATAATCAGAATGTGTCAGACAAATTCATGATGAATCCACATACTTGGTTGCTTCCCCTGAGCAATATCCAATTGTCTCTTTGAGCTCTGGCAGGTCTTAGATTCCAGACAGCTATTAGGTTCTATAATTAGAATTACGGACAACAAATTATTATTTGGCCCAATTCTCTTACAATCCAAGCACTTATGTTGGTTGTCATTAAGGTTAGGATACTAAGTCAAAAGAAATGTCAAAGTGGTCCAACTATCCCAAGTTGGTTAACTTTACCCCTAAAGTTCATCATAATTACCTAGTGCCATTACATTTTCCTATTTTCGCACCTATACTCAAATCTGCCAAAATTTTCTTCAATTTTTGATAAATCATAACTAATTGTACAGATGTCTAATTATGATGGTTCTAAAGGCTATGTGACCCCTAATTAGTATATTTTTAGGGAAAAATATAGCCTTTACAATTTTGGATGCATATCAATACAGTATCTCACTTTATTGATCACTGCCCCATAATTCACCAGTTTTTACAGATCAAAATTTAAAAATGTAGAACTTCCAGCATACACATCCAAATGACACAAATGACATATCAAATTAAATATTGACATGTTTACTTTTATACTAAAAATTTTCACAATTTTTTGACATCATTTTACTATTTAAAAACATCATGCAAACAATATTCCCTATACAGCACACACTAGCAGCATAAATTCCACATTTTGACATTTCAATCCAATCCTTCTATAATTGTACCAACTAGCTAATCCTACATAATGTTGCATTTTAAATTCATTGGAAGCTTCAAATTTAGCAAAATGTCACTCCTTCCCTTTGTCCTGGTCTAACCGAAATGGTCTAAAAAGAAGAACAAAGTGATTTTTGCTCCTTCCAATCACAAGTCTTGCTAGACCTTACTCTACCATGCCTAAACCACTTTTAAATTCATGTTCATGCTCTTAATTTCACTAAAACCCTATGTTCACTATTCATAAAAAATAGGTTAGCATGGTATCTCCACAAAACTCAACCAAATTTCACAATACTTGGTTCAAATAAGAGCTTATACTCACCTCTTTGTTTTTTATTAGCTCTTTCTTGAATCCTCCAACTTCAACACCACTTAGAGAGCCCAAAACTCCTCCTTTCAAGAAACTAAAACCATAGGAATAATGCTCTTAAAGAGAGGAACAAGGTTTATGAAGATATTTAGGGCCAAAAATGGGATCTTGAAGGTGTAAATGGCTTACCTTTACTCCTTGTTCCCTTGGCTCTTCAACTTTAGTCCATCTCTCCCCTTTTTATTTGTACTTGGCTAACTTAAAATGAACAAGAGGTGATGAGAAATGCTAATTAAATGCTTGCTTTCTCTTCCTTGGCCTCTTGACCGATTTTACATGGGTGTGTGTGAGTAAAAATAAGCTTAGGTGTCACCTATTCATTGCTTATTATAAAAGTTGATCAATTAATTGTGGGAGTGCATGTAGATATTTTCTCTTTCCTTCTTTCTTCTTTCTTGATTTCTTGGCCAACTTTTCCCTCTTCAAAAGGTGAAGGATTAGTTGATCACTTGTGTGTGTGAATACATGGCTTAGAAGGTAGCCAAATGTCAAAATATTAAGTGAGTTGAAACTTTGACTAACCTTCTCTTCCCTTCCTTATGTGCTTGGATGTCCTTCTTGATTAGAAGAAAATGAGACAATATCTTGATTCAATTCCCTCTTCTTGCTTCCATGCCTTAGCCATAATTATTGACCAAGGGAGGAGGAAGTATTGTTGACTTATCTCCTTTTTCTCTTAGTATGCTTTTGACCATCTTTCTTGAGAAAATGTGAGGATAGCAATTAATCAAACTCCCTCCTCTCTTTCTTTTCCTTATAATTGGGCATCCTTTTAGCATAAGAGAGGAGGGGTTGTATTGATTGAATTATCTCTCTCTTCTACTTTTGTCTTGACCAACTTCTTGGTCAAAAGGTGAGGAAATCAATTGATTGTATCCTCTCTCTCCTCCCCTCATGTTCTTGACCATCCCTATTGGATAAAGAGGAGGTGGATATGTTGTTAACCAAGTCTTGCCTTTTTACATATGTGTGTGGCATGTTGACTAAACTTCCTCTTTCCTTCATCATTACTCTTACTTTTCAAGAGCAAATGTTGACCCTTCATTTTGGTTTCTATCTTTAACCTCAAGATCAAGTGGCAATTGTCTCTTTTACCCTTGATTATGTCAATATTCTTTCCTGTGCCATTAGTTCTTTTAATTATCTTTCTTACTTCTTTCTAGACATCATTTCCCTTTTCCTTTGGATCTGGGTTAAGTTTTATGTTATTCTGACACATCCTAAAAGAATCAGGTATTTTCTTTTGATTAATCCGCACCAAAATTCATATTCTATTCCTAGTGCGATTTCTAAACTTCATTATATTTCTCATTCATTCCTGGGACTCTTTCTAAACTAGACTTAGTAGTCTACTTTATTTAGGTTTATTATCAAGCCTCTAGTCCTAAAATTTGGGATATTACAAGGGACAACGTGTGATACCTCATTTCCTATAGCCTCTGATGACTATAAAAGAGTAGTTAAATCATGCGGGAGAACGGGATTTTATCCTGGACTACTCAACATCTAAAAATACTTACAAATTTACAACCTCAACCCAGGAGTTGAACATAGGGTTGAGAGGGTAGTAAAATTTTCACAAATCATTTTCACTATCTCATTTAGTCTCACCGGTTCTTCCATTTTATTTATTTATCAGAGTTTGCAAGCTGCCTCTGCTTAATTTTCATATTCCATTACTTATACACATTTCGTTAGTGATAGGAAGCGTAAACACTTATCAACTACCATTCATTCACTAGTTATTCATACATTGTTGTTATGCTTCAAGTCATATACAACATATACAAATCCCATAATATCCAAGAACATATGGAATTAGACAACCAAAATGACTAAAGTCTTCAGCGTCTCACCCTCTAGTCATTCGCATTTACCTTCTTTTTGCCCCTCGAGCTTTCTCCCTATATTGTATGTGGGTTTTTGAAAAAGAGCGAGATTTAAAAGAATCTCAGTAGTAACATATATCAATCATACAATTATAACATCACAAGGCATGCTGAATAAACATCATTCATATGAATCATCACAACAACATTCAATGCATTACATGTAGCTCGTAAGCTATCATAGCGTTATATACATTACAAGACCCTGAGGGATACCCGTGCAAATAGGCCCCAGGCACCCACTCATACAATAGTGAGCGTTATATTGGCCTGAGTGTCCACCATGCAAAATAGGCCCCGGGCGACCACCCCGCATATTCAAAATACATTAGACAACTCATGATGAACACACAAACCATACATTGCATATCTTAACAATTGACGGACAAGTTACTACCTGATTGCTTTCCTTTAGCAACTCCCTTCCGTTTGTCCAAGCTCGGGCAAGCCTTAGACTCTGAACAGTCATCGAATCCTACACTTCCTAAATGTACTATAAATGATTTATTACTCATCCATGTATAACTCCTAACTCATAGCATTGGTTAACTTAGCCTAACAGTGCTAAATTACCAAAATGCCCCTGAAGACTCGGTCTCACTATACCTTACCAAAAGTTATGACCTGGGCTAATCCTACATAATTTTATGAATATAATCCATTTTTGACTTTAGATTGGTCAAAATCAGGCCCAAATGACAAAAATACCCTTGACAACCCTTACTTAGAGCTTTTAAGTGTAATTTGGTCATTTCACATTCTAAGGCTTTTCTCACTTTATCATCAACATATACTGTAATATCCAATTTTTCACCAATATTCCTTGTATATATATTTGAGATAATTAGTGGAATAAAATGGTGAAATGTGGTATACATGAATTTATGGAAATATTCTAATCGCCGGTTACACAAAATTCGGCCAAGTAAGGACACGAAGAGGTAATTAATGTATAATTAAGGGCCTAATATTGTAACCAAAATATGAGTATAAAATGGTACAAGTAATGGCCTCATTCAAGTGTTAAAATTGGGCTAAGCCAAAGAAATGAATGAAAATTTATTTATTTCGGTAAATCATAAAATGTAGGGGCAAAACGGTAATTTTTCCATAAAGTGAGAAATAATTATTTTTTCCCTAATATTCCCAATAATTTCAGTTAAATAGGAATTAAAAAGAGATAAATGACTATTTGATCATTAAAAAAACAATTTTGGTGAATTATTGTCAAGAAATGTCAAATAGTCAAGTCAAAGGTCAAAAGTCAACCTATTTGCATGATGGCAATGGAATAGTGTAAGATTAATATATGCTCCCTTATTTCTCATGCAAATTTGGCTGAACATGAAGGGAGAATGGAAATGGAATTACATAAAGAAAATGGCAATTTTGACCAATGAAAAAGTGCCACATGTCAAGCCCAATTAACCCTTTTTCATTATATCATCAATTCTTCATCTTTCATTTCTCATTCTCATTTGAAACTGATCAGGAATAGTGAGAGTGAGAGTTGCACGGTAAAGAAGAGGAAGGAGCTAGGGTTCATCAAGAAATCAAGGTAAGGAGTTTTTACCTTAAGTCTTAAGCTTCCTAATCCCTCTATCAACTCTCTTACTCACTTCTCCACCTTTGGAACTATGGTTTTCTAGCTCAATCAAGAGTTGTGGAGAGAGAGAGGCAGAACGTGTAGAGAGAGAAAGTTATGGAAATCAAGAGGTAACTTCCCAAACTTGTTCCTCTTGCTTGATTAATGCTATTGAGTTGTTTTGGCTTGGTTTTGGTTGTTTTAGTGCAAAATAGCTCATGAAACCTAAAGGACCTTAATGGTAAAGTTTCTTCAAATCAAGTCTAATGAATGTCGAAATAGCTAATAGTGTGATTCTAAGTAGAAAGGAGGTGATTAGGCAAAAGAAAATAAGAAAATGACAACTTTTCTGGGAATCCTATTGGACTACCCTGTGTTGGACATGGTAAATGAGTAGGAATTTGATAATTCTGATGCTTCCTTTGAGTTTAGGAGGCAAAATTGTGTAGGGTCTATGTTGATCATAAAGTGAGAAAAGCCCCAGAAGGTTAAATGACCGAATTACCCTTTAAAAGCTCTAACTAAGGGCTGTCAATGACATTTTCATCATTTGGGCTTGATTTTGATCAATCCGAGGTTAAAAATGGATTCTACATACAAAATTGTGTAGGATTAGCCTAGGTCATAAATTTTGGTAAAGTGAAGTGAGACCGAGTACAAAAGGGGTGTAGACCGGGTCTCTAAGGAAATTTTGGTAATTTAGCACTTTTAGGCTAAGTTTACCAATGTTGTAAGTTTGGAATTGTACGTGAATGAGTAATGACTCATTTATGGTATATTTTGAGGATTTCAGGACTTGACAACCGTCCAGAACACAGAACTTGCCAAAGCTTAAACAGGCAGGAAGAAGTTGCTAAAGAAGAGAAACCAGGTAGTAACATGTCTTTCATATGTCATAGTATGCAATTGTGTGTTGTTTACACTCAATACAAGTTGTCTGACACATTTAGATTATGCAGAGTGGTCGCCCGGGGTCTATTTTGCACGGGTGGACGCTCAGGGCAATATAGTGTTCAGTGATGCAAGAGCGGTGCCCGGGGCCTATTTAACACGGGTAACCCTTGGGGACTATGAATGCCTAGCGCTACGGTAGTTAATGAACTACACTTGTTGTACTGAGTGTTGTTGTAATGATTCTGTGATTTGATGTTATGAGCATTCTTTGTGATATTATTTATATATGAATGACATTGTGTTACTACTGAGATTCCTTCAAATCTCACCCTTTTTCCAAAAACTCACCTTCAATACAGGGAGAAAGCTTGAGAGGCAAGAAGAAGGTAAATAGCGATGACTAGAAGTTGAAATGCTGAAGGCTTTCATCATTTGGTTGTCTAGTCCCTTATGTTTTGTGGATGTTTTAAATATTTTGGGTTGTATATGATGTATATGTCGTGTAAGAAACATAAAGGTAACCTAGGGAATGAACGGTAGAAAATAAGTAATTTTTCTTCCTATCGCTGATGAAATGTGTATGTGAAATGGAATGTATAATGTTGGCAGAGACACGTTCGCAAACTCTGATAAACATGAACAAAAGAGAAAACTGGTGAGTCTTAACGAGTTAGTAAAGATTTGTGAAAATGATTGTGAAAATTTTACCACCCTCTCAACTATAGGTTCAACTCCTAGGTTGAGGTTGGGGAATTTATAAGCATTTTCAGAAGTTGGGTGTTCCAGGCTCAAATCCTGGTCTCCCAAGTGATTTCACTACTCTTTTGTACTCAACCGAAGCTATAGGAAATGAGGTATCATATATACCCTACACAGTTTTATCTTCTAAACCTAATGGAAGCATATGAATTATCAAATTCTTGCTCATTTCACATGCCTAACACAGGGCAACTAAATAGGATTCTTAGAAAAGTTGTGTCAGTTTATCATTTTCTCTTGTCTAATCACCTTCTTTCTACTTATAATCACATGATTAGTTATTTAGACATTCATTGGACATGGTTTGAAGAAACTTGGATATCAAGAACCCTTAGGTTTCTTCATTTAACTTTCCCAAAACATTCAAAACCATGCCAAGAACAACAATAATAGCATCAACCAAGCAAAATAAACAAGTTTGGAAGGTTACCTCTTGATTTTCACCTCTTTTTCTCTCCTCAACGTTTTCTGCTCTCTCTCTCTCTCTATGCCCTTGATTTCTCTTGAAAACCATAGATTCAAAGGAGTAGAGGTGAGTAGGAGAGGTCATAGATGGATTAGGAAGCTTAAACCATAAGATTATGACTTCCTTACCTTTGATTCTTGAAGAACCCTAGCCTCCCTTGTTCTTCCGTGTTCTTCACCGCCTTCTCTCTCTCTCTCTATTTGGTTCAGACTTGCACGAAAATAAGATAAAGAGATGAAGATAATTGTAATATATTAAAGGTCAAATGGTCTTAATATGGGTGGCAATCTCTCATTTGTCCAAAATGCCATTTTTGTTTAATATTTTATTTCCCCTTCTCCCTTCCTTAATCAGAAGAAAATGCATGAGAATTAAGGGAGTATATATTGATCTTGCACTATCACATTGCCATCTTGCAAATTGTTGACCAAAACCTTTGACTTTTGACCATTTGTCCTTTCATGATAATAATTCACCAAAATATTCTTATTAATAGTCATTTCTCTCTTTTTAATTCCCATATAACTGAAATTATTGGGAATATTAGGGAGAAATATTTATTTCCCACTTTATGGCAAAATTATCATTTTGCCCCTACGTTTTATGATTTTCTGAAATAAATCATTTCTTGCTAATTTCTTTTCATTTGGCCGAATTTTGACACTTAAATGAAGCCATCATTTGCATCATCTTATGCTCATATTTTGGTTAGAATATTAGGCCTTTAAGTGGACATTAATTGTCTCTTTGTATCCTTACTCGGCCTGATTACATGTAACTGGCAATTGAAATATTGCTGTAAATTTACACACACCACAATTCACCATTTTATTCCACTAAATATCACAAATGTACACATAAGGAATATTGGTGAAAAAGTGGGGTATTACACAATGTGACTGGGAAGGCACTTGAGGCCGGAGGCTATAGTTGTTAATGGCCGCAATGTACTTGTTTGATTCCATTTATTATCACAATTAGGATCTGCATTTTAAATTCATGACTGTGTTGAACTCTGAGTAGTCCTTTTTCTGGATTTTAGTAGTAGACTGCCTGAGGCCTAGGGTTTTCATAGAAATATAGTATTATAGCTTATGAATTATTATATGATGGATTTTAGACCTACAATTATTATATCTGGTTGTGTGAGATTTATGGGTTGGGGGCCTAGAGCTCACATGGATTTTGATATTTTTTATAAAGGCATGGTAATTATGCCAAATGCATGACGATAAATGAAAAGTTTTCTTAAAATTCACTCTAAGAGTAGGAAATATAAGATAGGGTATTATATTTTGGTATCAGAGCCAGTCGGTCGTGCGGCTGACGCTCTATATTGTATTACATGTAGGACTATGGCAATAACTGAAATTAGGTATGACTTCCTAGTTGCCCCTTATTATTGATTGACTTGCGATTGTTATTTCATATTTTTTTCCTTTAGCTTGAGGCACTTAAGGCAACTCGTGTCCTTCGGTCGAGAGAATGACAAGACTCCAAAGAAACAATCCAGTAGATAATTATGAATTGCAAGCCTATAATAGTAGACTAATGCGCTAAAGCATCTAGACAAAAAAATATTTACCACTCAAGCAAGGGTATTGACTTGCAAGGTTCAGTCATTTAGAGCCAATTTTGCATCAAGATGTTATGTGGCTTTAGAGCGAATAAGGAATATAGTGCTTAATCTCAATGAGATGTTTAAGTTTAAGGCAATATAACTAGAGAATAAAAGTCTAGGTAAGATTTAAGATATTTTGAAATTAATTAGATTATACACTTTATACATATTGTTTAATTGACACGATACTCTAACAATCCACATTCACCTTAATATAAGGATGATACCTTGATAGAAATGAGAGAACTAGTGATAGGCATTGCTATGCAACTTAGAGATATGAAAATGTGTCTCGATAAAAGAATACATACGAGAGAATACAAAGTTTAGATGGAGAAATGTCTTAGGATGTGAGGCCAAGTGGATAATAATCTAGATAATTAATATGTAACTTAAGGTGATAAGGAAAACAAATAGGAAGCTATAATAGCAAGGGGGAAAATTTGTGAATGGGGATGGTTGTATGATAAGTTTTTTTCTTAGAATGTGAGCAGATATAAGATAGTTATCCTACATCGATTAAGTTTAAAAAGATTTAGACTACTAGATCATGACGTGAAATTCATTATTGAGTAAATCGAATGAGATTTGGGGTTCAAAATGTTATATAAAGTATTATGAGAAGTTCAGTAGAAGATTAAGGTAGTAGACCTGAACATAAATCCAACAGCTCAAACAAGATGTCCAAATAAGAACATCCATGCCCAAACTAATAAACTATTCGTACAAAAAGGGGTTATATCCATTGATAAATTGTGATAAGTTTAACCATAGATAATCTCTTAAACATCCTATGAAATAGGTAGAAGATTCATTAAACTGTGAAACGTTACCTTACCATAATGTAATGTGCTTTCAACACCAACAAAAAGTAGCTCATCCAATGGTATTTAACATCAAAAAATGGCTAGATAAAATGTGTCCTGAGCCAAAACATCACAAGTACCACCTTGTCTTGAAACATCATGAGGAAAACTATAACAAAAAATGTAACACTCGTTCCTTTGGCCCTTTATTATGCATCAAAAGCTTAAACATTATCATTATGGCTCAGGAGAATCAATGAATAAAGCTCCCATCTAAAAATTTACATAGTTCTTCTCAGGCCACTGTTCGCTCGGTAAAGCCATATATACGAGATTACTTTGTTTACAGGGTTACTAAACAATTATTCGCTCCATTCATTACTATCAGAGTATTTCTTTGCTTATTAATCATTGTTCTTATTCGACTAATAGGCTCGTACCATATGATTACCTATTCCTAATTCATTTATTACGCTTCAAAAAATATCCATCCGTCATTTGGATTATACAATTAACCATTTAAAACATTAATATTTACATAACAGATTAGAGCATATAACTCTTCAACTATTCATTGTAACTTCTTTATCCTGCACATCGTGCTGCATTCCTCTCTTGTGTTCACCTGCCTAATGGTTGGTTGGGAAGAGTGAGATTCAAGGGAAACTCAGTAGCAAAATTTGCTAACTAATTTCTCATTCTATTGCAAACCTTACTGGTCACTTCACTGCAGACCATACAGGTCGCGTTCTTTGCAGACCACACATAGCTCGCATTATCATATTGGGAATATTCAATACCGATGCAATTTTCAACCTCTCTTGTATCTCTATGAAATCCTCTCGCAAACATCATCCCACTTAAGAAATTCTCTCTTTCAAGTGAGCTTTTATCAATGGCAAAGAGATTTCAAGAAAAAATTTATATTCATCTAGCAAGACCCAACAAACTGAGTATTTCTGCAATAGTTTCTGGCATCTTCCAGTTCTGTACTGCTTCTACTATTTTAGGTTCCATGAGGACCCCTTCAATGAAACAACATAGTTCAGAAGTAACCACTATAAACTAGTCTTAAATTCTATTGAAAAAATTATGTTTAAACATTCAGTTCATACAATTTGTGAAAATAGCGGGTGCATTGGTCCATTCAAAGTTCAATTTTTTAGAATACACAGGAACCAGACAACTATTCTAAAAGGTCATCAATTATGAATACATTCCAAGCTCTAACCCTTACTACCCAAGCCATTCATACATCTATTCTAGAAATGTCTACTACCATTCTAAAAAGTTTCATAGACATTGGACAAGATTTGATCATTCAATAACTCGTCACAAGCAAACTGCCTCTAGAAAACGAAATCTAACAGCACAGCTACTTTAACTTCAATCTTTAGGTTTTCAATCCAACCCTTCTAAAATCATGTTCACAACCTATTCCTACACAATTTCATATGTAGAATCCATTTCTAGCCTCAAAAATACCAAAATCATATTTTTTTCTCTAAGTTCTGGTTCTAGCCGAAAATCAGGGGTTCATTAAAACTCAACAAAATCTCAGAATATTCGGCTCAAATATGAGCTTATACGTACCTCTACTCGATTCCATAACCGA
Source organism: Albizia julibrissin (assembly GCA_037074505.1). NCBI lineage: Eukaryota > Viridiplantae > Streptophyta > Magnoliopsida > Fabales > Fabaceae > Albizia > Albizia julibrissin. Next base: position 23,536,277 of record CM073485.1, read on the forward strand.
TTCTTGATTTTGAAAGTACTCCGGCCAGCTAGACGGCACCAAAACCCCTGATCAAGAATCCAAAACTGTAGAAATGTTGCTCTTACTGAGAGAAACAAGATTCGTGAAGGCTCTCCTTGCCGAAAATAGTGTTATGAGGTCAGAATTGACTCTGGAAATTTTACTATTTACCTTCCTTCTCTCCTCTTTCTTTTTCTTGTGATTTTTCTCTTCTTTTTGGCCCTTGGCCGAAATAATAAAGGAGAATGGAGGGTGAGGATTTAATCTTGCTCTTGATTGCTTCTTAAAGTGGCATGTGGCAAAGTAATTAAGCCATAAGATGACATGTGTCTTTCAAGCATCATCTTTCCCTTCTCTCTCTCTTATTAGGCTTCATTTAGTTAGGGGACGGAGAGGCTTGGTGAATTCCCCTAACTCCTAGTTCGATGTTCGAGAAAGTCAAGTACATGGTTGAGCCAGGGACTGGTGGATTCCCCAGACTCAAGTGCTAGGTCGTGTGTTCTGGAGATGCCAACATAAAAGGTAAAAAGCAAGTGTGATCATGAGAGATACTTGTCACCTTCCTATCAAGCCAACACAAAAGTGGAATGGTACTTTATCATGATGAGATGACACTTGTTGTTTTCTTGTGGTGCCAACCATAAAGTAGTGTCATTATTAGTCATCATGACTTACTTTATTAAAGCTAATTTAATAAAGTTACTTTATCGGTACTCACTCGAGACTCACTCAAGATTGCTTCATGTATACCGAGGCTCGCTAAATGATGCCAGGTTAGAGAGAGTATGTGTGTGGGCCACACATGGCACCACATACCAATGTCTTTTTAAAAAATGCAGGGTATACATGTCTACCCTGAAAATGTCATTGGCACACCTATACCGGCATATTTTTCTCAACCAATCAGTACCATATCTCATGACAAAGCTAGGTGGCATCTTTCTATTAACCCAATGGCACCATATATGTGTCATGTACACATCTGTACCAACACTTTAATCCTACTGCATAAGCATATTGGGCCATCTTCCTGGTAAGGCCAGATCACATAGCGCCTGAGGGTCTTTCTATCTCTCGACGTCCTTGGGGATTCTTCCCGAACTGGGCTTAGTCGTCTTCTTGATACAGGCTTATACTCAAGTATCTAAGACCAAAATTTAGGATATTACGAAAAATCAATTTATTTGGCATTAACTTGGAACCACAATTTACAAAAAGTAAAATTTTTAGAAGAGCGCTAGCATAGTGTGTTAAAGAGTTGGCAAATGAGAGGAATTAATTATAGAACCATGAAAATATAAATTACTTGAGTATGTTAGGAATGAGAAAGGAGAGACAAAATAATAGGTATATTGGTAATGTGTGAAATATGAGTGAGTCAAAAGTGATAGACAATATTTGTATGAATAAAGTTAAAAGTATGACAAGATAAATAGATAAATAAATAAATAAACAATGTAATGTAATGTAAAAGTGAAGATGTATGGCGTGCATAATATTACTATACATAATACTAAATTACATGTATGTATAAGTACTACTCAGTTGTTACTAAACCCGATTTGAGGTTTGATTACCATCAACTAAGAGTAAACATTCCTAAGACCATGCTGCGCAAAGATAAACAAGGCCTTTAGATCCTATGCAAGTCGTGACAGTTTGCATCAAGAAGATCCCTATAACCCTTCATGTGAATAGACCAGCGTAAAGCGATAACCCAAGAATTTCAAAAGTGGTTGAAATACCTAGTGGATCAAAAGAAGTTGAGTAATCGATGAGGCAAAGGAATATGATTCCTAAGGGAGTATAATTTAGAGTCAAAGCATAACTTAAGGAAGGAAAAGGAGGTTGGTGATGCCTTAAGCATGGAGAAAGTTCCAGCACTCCACGTGTGCTCTTCTAAGAATGTTGGTTGGACAAATCAAAGAATGTAGACAAGAAAGGGCACAAGATCATCAAGTTGTAATGTGTAAGAACCAAAAGTGAAATCTCTAAAGAACTTGAAAGATGAATAGACAAGTTACCACCACTATTAAGGAGCCTGAGTGGTCATAATACCCTTGACTAGGTTAACCAACCCCCAATAAGAACAAATAAGTATGAAGTGTTGTCTCAAGAATTGGAGGTGGGGTTGACCATTATGCTTGTGTTGACTATCTAACTGTCCACCTTTGTATGGTGAAATGCCCTTGAAAGTTTTGGGTCATATTCTTATGTAAGGGGACATAGTGTGGCTTACGCCCCAAGACAAATGAGGCCATCCAAAGAGAATCACCCCACTCGTGAACTAGAGCTAGTTACGGTCATGCTTGATCAAAGGGTAAAATATTCTACCTCTATAACTCAAGGTTAGGGCATTCAGTGGCTGTAAGTAGTAAAAATGCATAGCAAACCAGGAAGAGTTAAATAGTAAACAACATGAATGGATAGGATCCTTAGAGTATTATCCTTTAGAATTACAGTATTACAAAGAAAACATATGTATTTAATAATAACTTGAGAAGGAAGAAAGTTATTTCACTCTAATTAAGCCTCTATGAGGACCATTGGTTAGGCTTATTAAAGGGCACAAATGTGATAAGGTGCTAGACCACAAAACCAAGAAAAAAAATTGTAGCATGTGCAAATTGGAAGTGAGTTCTACACACGACTTTGAAAGACACGGCTAGATGAGGAAGCATTGTTATGGGTAAGAATAATGACTATAAAGAGGTGAGGGCATACAAGGTAGATAGTGACACAACTTTAAGATATAAAGACTGGATTGGATGATAAAAAGTCAAAGGGATATCTCCTTGAACAAGCTCATACAAATAGGTACACAATTCACTTAGGAGAATGACAAGACTCCAATCACATGCAACGTGTCTTATTTTTGAATTATTATCATTTAACTATGAATCCGTATGGAAAAAATAGAACACATGATCATGTGTAATTGGAACACTTAATGTAATGAATATAAGGAATTTGATGTAAGTATGGGGTGTGTGTGTGTAATTTTTGGCGGTTCTTACCAATAATTGTTAAATAAGAGCTCTCATATTTTAGTCATCACTTGGGCATTCATTTGAAGGCATGGGCAGTAAAACACCCCTTCATATTTTCCTACATTTTCATATCCTACACAAATATATCTCAATCCAAATGTCTATAACCTTAACTAGAATAATTAAACTATTCTAAAAACCTCATTCCTAAGCTTTCCAAGACTTGATCACTTTTCACTTAATTGCTCAATTTTTTGCACAAATAATCACTTATCACTTATCATTCCTAAGCTTTTCCTTTTTATATAAAATTTTTTTTCTTAAGAGTATAATATAGAAAATTCTAATTACCATTAACCAACATCTTAGTATTAGAAAATCTTAAATTTGTCAACATCCTCCAAGAGTCCAAACAATTAAACTCTAATTATGCGTTTTACTCAAATAAAATTTTTATAATATATAAATAACAAGAATATCTTAAGAGGGAAAATATTTTAAATATTTTTTATTTAATCCCACCAAGCCTTATTAATTTTCTTCTTTTTTTTTAAAAAAAATATAATTTTGGATTATGCACTTAAAATTTAACCCATTTTGAGTAAGTTCTCTAGGCGCAAATTACTAATTACCATAAAATAATCATATTAAATTCGACTCAATATTAATAAAGATATACTACCTTCAATTTTAAATCAAGTTTTATCATTTTCTTAAATTTATATGTTTCTAAACCTCAAAGGCTCAAACAATGTATTTAATATACGGTTAACCCTAAGTTACTTAATAAATCACATTATAATAATACTTAAATACTAATAATAAAAATTGAGATGTTACAGGGGAGGTCATTGGAGGAATGCTAGAGCTGAGAGGGGGAGTGAGCGGTGACAGATAAAAGAAATAGAGGAAGTGTTGGGTAATGGTGGAGGGTGGAGATGATTGAGAGGAGGATTTTTTAGGTTGAGGTTGTAAAATATTAAATTGTGGAAATAAATTTGATGACTAAAATATAAGAAGGGCTAAATATACTCTAAAAGTTAATATATTTATTCAATGGTTATTAGATTTAACTGTTAAGTGAATGGTTTAAAATTTTTCATAACAAATATTTGATGCTTATATTTAATCGTAAAAGATATGCAGATAATATTTGACCATTCTTACAGATAACCGTCAAATGAGTGTTTTCCCAATTTCCCTTTCATCTTATTTGACGCTTACATATTTAATCGTGAAGCATTAAACGTCAAATATGACATGGTAAAAAAAAAAAACGTCAAATATGACAAATTCTACCTAGTGTTCACCAATTTGATTACTATTCTATTAGTTATTTCTTAATTAACTTTTTAACCAATGCAGGTATGTCTTTGGAGATCTAAGACCAATTCCAAGATAATTAGTACATCTTAATGCTTATTTATGGGAAAATTTCATTAAACCTCCAAAAATGTGACATAATTTCAGTTTATCCCTAAAACTTTCTGAAACTTCACTGCATCCCAAATGTCAAAATAAAATTAAGTTTTATGAGTAAAAAGACAATGACGCCCTTCTTTTATTCTTTTTAGAAGGGCATTTACAAGACAAATAATAACATTTATAATAAAAATAAAGGGATTCAAAAGAATCTAAAGAATTAAAATATTTTAATCATTTACAAGACAAATATAAAAATTTATAAGACAAATAAAGACATTCACAAGAAAAATAAAAGGATTCAAAAGAATCTAAAGAATTAAAAACATTATGGTCATTCACAAGATAAATATAGGCATTTACAAGATAAATAAAACAATATAAAAAATAAATAAATTAAGGACATCATTATATTTTCACCCCTAAAATTTAATTTTATTTTGATAAGAGGGGGTGTGGTTGAAATTATACTATATCTTCAAGGCCTAACTGAAATTCTCCAATTGTTTATTGGACTTTCTTTTTTGGGTGAATATAATTTTAACCTGTTGGGCCTTAGTCGCAGACCATTATCCTGCCCTTCGAGGAGATTGCTTATCAATGTTCATTTTATAGATGTATCAACAACAAAAAAATGCTCATTTTATTGGGCAGATATGGGCTCTTCCTGCTTTCGGACATGAAAAAGGCTGTTATTGGCCGAAAACAAAAAAGAAAAGAAAAGAAAAAGGCTGTTGCTAAGAATTTGCCACGTGGCTCAATCATGGCCACCCACCAACAGCTATTGCCCTCATCACTTCGTGCACCACAGTTTGTTTGGTTCTAAAACGTACAAGGTATGGCGTCCACTCCGGTACTCTCACCCTCCTCCGCCGCCGCCGTAACCCACCAATCTCTCCCATCCTCTTCCAATTCTCTCTTCCCTGTATTCTCTTTCAAGCCCATCTCCCAGTCTCTCCGGCCATTCACCAGGCTCCATGTGTCCTCCCCGACCAACAAGTCCGCCGCAGCCACCTCATCAACCCCTAAAAAACCCGCCGGAGAAACCGTCTTCTTCGACGGCGGCGCCCACTACGGTGACCTCCTATCGAACCTTCTTCTCGGTTTCACTCTCCTTTGGTTGCCCTTAACCCTTGCGGCGGTTTCCAGGGCGTTCTACCTCAGGTACCGGTTCACAAATCTCCGGGTCACCGTGGTTTCGGGTCTCACGGGTCAGGACCGGAGCGATTTCTCGTATAATGTGATCAAGGACGTTCAGGTGGTTCCTAGATTCATCGGCGAGTGGGGTGACGTAGTGATTACTCTCAAAGATGGAACAACGGTGGACCTGAGAAGCGTCCCTAAGTTCAGAGAAATCGCCAAGTATTGCCTCGCCATGGCGGAGAAACCTGTCGTCTTGAAGGAATCTGGGCCTAAAGGGTTCTAGAATTTTCCCAAGCGATACATATTCTCTATTCTCTGAATGTAAGATTTTCAATTTATTACAGACGATAAGCTAATTGTAATTTTTTTTTTTTGGGCTGGTGATGTTACACACTATACATAGTTGTCTTGTATATTCATTTAATACTTGTTCGTCATAGCTCACATCCAAATTGATGAACGCATATAATTGGAATCTAAAGGATCTGATTCCCTGAAGTGTTTTCTTAACTATATAACAAGAACTTCTAGGTGAGGTGGGAGATATATGATCAAATCAGCGTTATTGCATTTTATATACTATAACTATATAAATTTTTTTGTCTGGGGCAGCACCTGCATATTAACTGGCAAATCAAAAATTTGAGAGGGTAAACTACGCTCAAAGCATCAAATACTGCTCCCTCAAATCGTTAGTATCAAGGAAATTAGTTAATATATGACATGTATTTTTTAAAACATCGTAATCATCTTTTTTAATTTTTTTATATATTATTAAGTGAGTATTAATAGAGATAAATTAGAAAAAGATGGAGTAATATAAAAAATATATCTTATATTTAAGACTACTGAGTACATTTTAAAATGGCAAGTCTTGGTTGAAGTACATCTTCAGTTATACCACATTTTTCATATTAATGAACTTTACTGTAGCAGCTTAACTTTAACAAACCTATGCTGCATAGTGCCAATGTGTGTGTTGTGGTGTGTTTTGACAGTGTTTTAAAATGCAGTATTTGATGCTTCAGGCTTAGTTTAATTTCTCGGATTTATGCTTAAGATTTGATAAATTAATTTGCAGATTTAAGTTGCTTCTCCTGTTCTTAATATAGGAACTATAATATAGGAACTAATTAGGGTTTTTTGATGTAATATAAAACGTCAATCCATTTTATTTTTTAAATTTGTAATTCTTTTATTAAATTATCCCTCTTAACTATACATGTTAAATTTCCATTAAGATTTCCATTAAGGAAGTAGTTTCCATTATAAATAACTAAAAGGGTAAAAATTATTTCTTCCAGTCCTAAATATAGAAGTTATATAAGAGATTCACTTTAGTTTTAAAGATCGTAGCCTAGTTTATTTCTTAAATTTATATTTTTCTCCTAAAACATCCATATCAATTACAAATATGAAGGGAGTTTTTATCAAGGATAATTCCAATGCACGTGAATAAGTTGAGTATTTAAGGGGAATCAATATATATTAGTTATAAATAACTAACTTATTTTTTTAATATTCATAAATTAATTATTTATCTCCTATATTATAAAAAGTAAAAACCCCACATATCTTTTACAGATAACTAACTTAAATAAAAGACAGCAGTGAGTGTAATAAATCCATTATATGTCATTGTATATGATCAATTGGATAATTATGTCCATTTTGGTTTCTTTTGCCTAGAAGAATGGAAGGAAGTTTACATGTCCAATCAAGGAAAAGAGGTTAACATTCGAATATTGAATTTTCATGGTTCTTAGAGGCCCCTGGAATTTCAAAGATTCTCACATTTATGATTGAATTCCTTATCAGGCTGTGAGTCAGCGAGTGTTATATAGTGCTTCATCCGGCTCGCATACTGAAATTGATTTTCATGAATATAAATATGGAAATGGAGATGGAAATGGATATGGATATGAATATGGATATGAAAATAGAAATGTGGTTTAAAAGTGTGTTTGATATGTATATGGAATTTAAATATTATCTTTATTTAATATTTATATTTAAAATGTAAAATTATCAATATGACAACCTAAGAAAGTGGAATGAGATAAAATCATTGTTACTAAACCCGGACCGGACCGTTTTTTTTAATAAAAAATGATTTTTATTTTTTAAAAAAAAAATTCATATTAATAAGACTAAAATATTCAATTTCTCACCGGTTTAGCCATGGTTTAGCTCCGGTCTGACCCACTAACATTTGACCTAGTACCTTGACCGCTCTAGTTCGGTTATTTTTTTATAAAAAATTATTTTTATTTTTAAAAAAAAAATCGTATTAATAAGTCTAAAATATTCAATTTCTCACCGGTTTGGTCCTGGTTTAGCTTTAGTTTGACTCCGATCTGACCCACTAACCCTTGACCTAGTACCCTGACCTGGATTTAGGTACATGGAATTGCAAATCTTTGCTTTTTAGGTGGAAGTCAATTTGATAGAATTGGAGAGATTTGGCTTCCACATGGAATTGCAAAAATTTCCAATTCCATCATATCAAACAAATTTAGGCATGGAATTGATATCCAATTCTAATTCCATACCCCTCAATTTCATCATACCAAACATGCCCTAAATGTATTTACCTAATTTAATTATCCTCCCTCCGATCCTTACTATAAAATATATTTGGGAAGTTGATTTTGGTTTTAAATATAATATATAGTTTTCATATTTGTCAATCTTTTTCTAATTTATCCATATTGGTGCTCTTTCAATAATAATCAAGGAGGAGAAGGAATTAGAGGATTAAGGAAGATGACTAGGGTATTTTAGAATATACACGTCATATTAACTAACTCAACTAACTTCCTTAATTTGATCAAATTAGATAAATATGTCTTATATAAATGATCAAAGGAGTATTAAGGAAGTTAGTTGAGTTAGTTAATATAACATGTATTTTCTAAAACATCCTAGTCATTTTCTTTAAATCCTCTTTTACTCTCCTCCATAATTATTGTTGATGGAGCATCAATAGGAATAAATTAAGAAAAGACTGACAAATATGAAAAATATTTTAAGATCAAAATCAATTTTTCAAATAGGTCATATATTAACTTATTAAGAACATGAAGGAGCACATAGTTTCTCATTAATGTTATAATTTATATTACCTCCAGTCCGTAATAGAATTTTTTTTTCATGGTATAAATTGAGACATTATATGCGTTGCGCGTCTCTCCACATTTGATTGTATTTAAAGTGATTTTCAAATTGTTCAGCTATTGAGATTGAAAAAGAAAGAGCAAACGGCAAACTGTGTTGTAAGAGAAGCTGCATCTCGCAACGATAATTAAAGTGTGTTTGAAAAAATAATGTTGGGATAAGTAAAAGTCAATAGGGTATTACTTCTCTGGCAAGAGAGAGAGAGAGAGAGAGAGCAATAGGGTATTACTTCGACCAAAACATGGTTTTGGCTTATTCCAAATTTTCTCCCAAATGAGGGTCAAAGGCATTGTCATTATGGCCATGCATTAGTAGAACTAAGGGCAAAAACATGAGGCGTATTGATCAAATTCTAAAATAATCTCTTGCAAGTTAAGAATCTGGATTGATTTGAAGTATTGATTTCATCTTCATCTTGGCTGAAAATAAATCATTTTGCAAATTTTTACAATAATGAACATTGAGAGAAAGACATGAGAGTACCAGTGTGATTGCATATGGATTTATATCTTACTCATATGATCATTAATGTAAAACTTAGTTAACTAATTTGATTAAATAAAGAAAGTTAGTTAAATTAGTTAATATCACATTTTTTCTTCTAAAATACCTTAACCTCTTCTTAAATGTAATTTATTTAGTTTCTTTAATTTCTTCAAAAAAAAGTCAAACAAGCTCTTATGTTAAATACGGGAGAGAGTAATTTTTGTTGAATTTTTGCACCTCATGGTAAAAGAATTTATGAAATCAGATACAAGAACACATTCAAAGAAGGGGGTATTTTTGTTTTTTATCCAGGTTGGCCCCTGAGATGGATCCGTTAATTTCCTCAAGAACCTTATATAAATATACTCCCTATATAAATATAGGGAGAATGCCAAAAAAATACCATTTAAACTTCAAAATCCCGTTAACAAGTTCGGTAATGGGATTAACAAGAATGGTAATGCAATTAACAAATCATTTTATTGTTAAATCACCTATTTGAGATTTTGAAGTTTAAATGATATTTTTTTGAAATTCTCCCGTAAATATATGACATCCGGTTCTTAATATAAGAATTATTCATTTAATTTAATTATATTAAGAAAGTTAGTTAAGTTAATTAATATGATATGTATTTTCTAAAACACTTTAGTTATTTTCCTTAATTCCTTTATTCTCTCTCATTCTTGATTATTGTTAAGGAAGCATTAATATAGGTAAATTAGAAAAAGATTGACAAAAATAAAAAATAAGTAATATATTTAAGCTTAAGATCAACTTACAAAAGATGTCATACATTAAAGATCCGAAGGAGTATATATATAAGTTGGTTAGGAAGAAATATTCCTATTGGAAGAGTTAGACGCTTGAAGCTACACATCAAGCACTTCGGAGAGGGTATCAAATATGATGGGGCCAAATAAGCCAATTTGGCAGGCACGCATCTTAACAATTTGGTCATGTATGGGAAAGAAACGAAGAATCAGAACTGCAGGAAATTTTGGCGCAGATTCTTGAAATGATTTCAGCTCATACAAAATTAAGACCTTGGAAGAGAAAGAAAGCATACATGGGAGTTAAATTCCCACAATGGATGGGCAGCCCTTCTCTAAAAGATTTATCTCACATAACTAATTGATTGCAAAAACTGAATGCGCCTTATACATTGGATGATTATTGATGCTTAGACATTCATCTGATAAAACGTTGAGAGTGGAAATATTGGTGATGAGGTGTAGAATAAAATCCGTTGGAGATCTTTAAAAACAAAAAAATTAATACAATCTTCAATCATTCAAATTTACCTCTATTTTGATTTCATTTCATCAAGTTTCAAACTATGAATTTTGATCATTCTAGAGACAAAATGACCCATGTTTTTATTAATTATAGGAATCGATATTTTAAACAAAATGAAACTTAAGAGATTAAAACCTATACTTTTGAAATTTGAGTGACTAAAACCAAAACGAGAATGATCTTGAAAAACCAAAACTTTTATTAACCAAAGAAAAAAGTTCTTGAAAAATATTGTAGAGTTGGCCATGTTTGGTTTGTTACGGTTCTAAACACAAGCTAATGCTTAACAAGACATGGCCAACTTAGGAAGGATCTGCCCGAGGAAAACAATAACACTACATATAAACAAAGTAGTAAGTGCATTATCCCCCTGATCTAAATTTCCAAGCTTCAAAGCAAACTATTGCTAGAGCAGCTAGAACCTTAACAGACGCCGAAACAAACTGTAATCAGTGCCATACTAGTGATACAACCATCTCATGAACATAATATGATAAATGGTTCAATGCTACAATCGGCAATGACGACCCACAATGTGATCCAGATAACAATTCTTAATCTTCTTCTCTTTCTGGAGGCAGACCACAAGGAAGGAGCATTTTCTGCACACACAACAGAACTTGAGTGAATAGAAATGCAACAAATAATTCATTTAGGGTAAATCGTGGAGACAAAATTTGTTGTCACTCAATAGCCAGAATTACATGATAATAGTAACTAACATCAAAGGTCAAGCACCATCATAAGAATCATGATAAGAAATCTCCCATGTCACAACCTTTTCAAAGACCTATTGCTTACTGTCTTATTGGCGGCATTATTGAGCATGTCATGTCATGCATAATTCAATTACGTCTAACATCACAGAATGATTATTCTTTCAACTCGTTTTACCAAAGTTGTGGTAAAAGTATGGCATGACTGCCATCAACTCCAATAAGAAAGCTACTCCAGTCCTTAATATAAGATATATTTGAGGAGTTAATCTTGATCCTAAATATAAGACATAGTTTTCATATTTGTCAATCTTTTCCTAATTTACCCTTATTGATGCTCCCTCAACAATAATCAAGAAGAGGGGATGAAAGAATTAAAGATGAATAGGATGTTTTAGTAAATACATATCTTATTAACTAACTTCCTTAATCTAATCAAATTAGGAAAACATGTCTTATATTAAAGACAAGAAGGAATATAATAACAATATCAAATTACATTTTGATAGTTTATAAATTCAAATACATAAAGACTCATTACAAGGAGGAAAGGGAGAGAAGACAGAAAACCTGCATGAAGCTGTAGCGTTCTCTTCCAATCGATTCATTTTCAGCAATGGCAAAGTATGCTAGCATAGGATAGTGGCCAACATACGATGCATAGCTATCACGCTGAATATTCACTGCCCACTCACTGTATCGAATGGGAATAAAATGAGAGAGAGAAAAAACAAACAAATTAAGTAAAACAGATATTTCAAGAAGAAAAATTGAAAAGGCAACGAATTCAAGGAATATGGACTTACAATCTATTCAAATCCGCATGTCCAGTTCCAACATATTTAGCCTGGAGATGCTCAAGTTGGGAATTGATGTTAAACCTATCACTGGCCTGCATCGCAAACTAAAAAAACAGGTTATCAAAGACAAGAATTAGTGAAGGAAATTGCAGTTCAAGCACCGTCCAGTTTTATTTAAGGACCTCCTAGCAAAGACAAGACTTTCCACTCAATCATTGATGGACAACTTTGAAGCAAAAAAGAAAACTGAAAAAAAAGCTTGAACATATAAGAGTAACATCTAATTTGCATATTGAGGAATGGAAGACTTGCTGTCTCTTCAAGGAATGGAAGGAAATGATTTTTTACATCTCCGTTGATTTTCTTAGTCTTCCTTCCAACAGCACAAATCAAATACCTTCCATCTTTGCCTTTTCTTTTGATTATTTCTTCAACTATTTATTTACATATAATAAAGTTTCCATGGCTGTTTTAATTTGATGAAGAAAAAAAGTTATATATGGACAGACTAGATGGATCAATAAGGTGCAGTTTTAATTCATTATAAAAAAGTTTCTGTAGCTGTTTCCCCATGCAGATTCATCCTGGTAGTTGATAATGAAGTACTAGAATTATTGAAAAAGCTATTTAACGATAAAGTGTTGATTTTTTATAATAATTTATGGGAAAAACTTGATAGGTGTGTAAGGAAGATAAAAGGAAACCTCGTTTGTTGATTGAAACAAAGAGGCCTTTAAAAATTGAACAGTTGACTTTTGTGTCAATAATCCACAACCAGATTTACATTGTTACGAAGATTATTGAAGCAAACAATTCAGAACTGTCAGAATCCTTATTTGTACCTCAGGAAACTGACATTGAAGAGAACATACATGCCTCTGTAGCAGGAATGGAATCTATATATGAGTTGACAAAGGGTCTGTTTGGTATGAGCGAGGGAGAGGGGGAAAATTTTAATAAGTTCAACTTAAAAGAAATGGAGAAGTGGGGTTATAAAATGTTAATAAAGAGAAGATGCAAGATAAAATAGTGAGATAAATTAATTAAAAGCTTTTAACCCCACTTCTCCAATTTTTTTATTAAAATTTCCACTCAATTTTTTTATTAAAATTCCCACTCGCCTCCATCTCGCTCATACCAAAACCATTACACCCTAAGATTGTTGTTGAGAAAACCAGGGATGTAGTTGAGGGAAGAATTGTGAAATATAGACTTTAGATGACACAGTGGCTCAATTAGTTAGGGACAAAGATCAAATTAATTCCTTAATTACTTACTTAGGAAAGCTTTATCAAAGAGGAAGGCCTCCGATACATCTTCCAAAAAAAATTAATTGTTTCAAGCTGCAGTAAAAGGCTGAAGGGAGGCTAGGATAGATTTCAAATTTAACAAGCTTATTGGAGATGATGAACATGGGGCTTCAAACGATAAGTTGACAAAAAAATTCAACCCATGAAAAGAAGGTCAAGAATATTATGATAATAATTATTTTGCAAATAATAGAACGAAAAACAAAAAATAAAACCATACAGATATTATAATACTGTCTCATACCTTCAAGACAAGACAAGTTCACCTCTCCATTGCACATGAACGGAGAGTATAAATAAATTCAGGCTCATTATTTCTTTCACCGACTAAATCATACTTGTACAAGCTTGACTTCGAAGCAAACACTAAAGAATATCCATGCAATATATTAAATCCAATAACAAAAGAATCCAATCCTATTTCATTCAAATCTATAGTTGGAAGCTTCGACCAAAAACTTGAATCATAATCATTCAAAACCCATATATTAAAAATCAAACGATTACTAGTCAGTATTACAAAACTCATTGGCTCATTCGAACTTCCGATTTCACACCACTTGTAAATCCCCAAATCCAAATAACATTGGCCAAAATAAAAACCCCGCGAAATAAAGAAATCAAAGGCAAGATAGAAACAGAAAAACGACAGATATTGGGGAAAAAAACAAGACTGAACTTATATCTTTTTATTCTAATGAAAACCCGTAGAGAAGGAGGAGGAGGATTTTGTTCGTACCAACAGGAAATAACTCAGCTGATGAAGAAGAAGAACCAGAGGTCGACGTCGAGAGGCAGGGTGGGCGACGTCGAGAGGAGAAAGAGACGAGGATTTCGACAGAGTGAGTGATGACCGATTTTGAAGGGGACGGAGGTGAGTGGGAGGCTGCGAACTAGGGTTTCTACCGGTGAGGCGAGTGCAAGGCTGAAGAGATTTTTTTTCTCCCCCAAGAACTATATATCGCAATAACTAGAGCTGCAATCAGGGCCGACCTTCATGGCTCACGTCTAAAAGGACCGGTTTTATAGAATTTGGAAAAAAGAAAATTACTGTTTTTTAAAGTTTGTTCTAAGAAAAATTATTATTTTTTAAAGTTCGGTCTGAAAGCATCAGGGTCAGGGTCGGCCCGCAGGTCTAAGAGTCATTTTCACAAAATTTAATTATACGTCTAAATACCTCATGCAATAAAATAAATACAGTTATTAATTCATAATCAAATGTAAAAAATATTGTGTACAAGTAATTTATAGTCTCATACAAAGTATAAGAAGGCAAAAAGCTAAACACTCTAAGCAACATAATTATGAAAACTATCGTTTTCATCTTCTTCGCTACTATCATCAATTTCAAGGAATTTTGATTATACTTCACTTTAAGTAGTAGACTATGTTTAAGGGGTAAAAATATCAAGAATTAGTAAATTATCATTAAAGTTCTTAGCGAGGAGTCAGCAAGGGTATGAGTAGGAAGGGTAGTAAAATTAAAATAAAAAACAAAGCTAAAGAGCTTAACGGGCTGGCCCTCGGCCCTGTAGGCTCTCCAGGGCTGGCCCTTTTAGGCCCGACTTCCTTTTGAAGCTCCATTTTTCAAGCCCGGCCCGTGATTTAAAAGGGTTTAAAAGGGCCGGCCCGACGGGCTAAGCCCGATTTCTCGGCTCTAGCAATAACTAATAACTAATTTGTAATTAATAAAATAATAATTGTTGGCCAAAAAATAACAGAAAAAAGAATTAAAAAAGAATTTTGAATTTGTAAAATTTTAAATGAGGTATCTCCTAATAAATAAATTGTGAATTGCTTATCTAGTTTCATCATTCTCTTATTAATTTTTAATAACAAATATGATTTATGATTGTGTAATTTTCAAGTTCTTATTCTTTTTTTTTCAAAAATAATAACAATAATAATTAGTAAAAAGAGAATTAAGTTTAGATTACATAAATTGTAAATACTTAAATTAATAACTTACACCTCGGCCAAAAAAATTTAAAAAAATAACTTATACCTAGATTTCATGCACCTTATCTAAAATTACTTTTACATCACAGTCAAGGTTCAAGTTCAGGTTTCGATTAAGAATCCTAATTGGTATAAAACCAATTTCAGGATAACTCAAAAGAAATTTAAATATTTTAAAATTTAATTGAATTTTTGTAATTAATGCTTTTATATGTCATCACCCTTTTATTAATCCTAGACACACACATACACACAATTTCACTACTAGAAAAAAAAATGTATATAAGACCGCCCTATCTAGACCTCTCTACATGGAGACGATTTCAAAACCATAACTAATGACATATTTGTAAATATTGATACAACTTAAGATATGTTGTGCTTCTACGTGGTTTAAATAATATTTTCTCAATATATTCTATTATAATCCGATCTCAATAAGTATTAATTATTATTTAAATTTCAAAATTTAAATTCTTTTTAGATCGACTGTAACATTCTAATTTTTATTCATAGGATATAAATATAATTAGGAAATAATTATTTATAAAAAATAAGTTTAATAATTAATTTTTAAAATAAAAAAATCTAATTAAAGATATGATTTTTTTATAATAATAATAATAAATAAATAAATACATATTTTTTTAAAAAATGTAGATAATAATGGGGTAGGTGGCGCTGAAAGTAGAAAGTGGCGCCACCCACCCCCTTAATGATAATGTATGCCAATCAAGTTTAATAAAAAGAATAAAAAATAATAAAGTAATCTCAATTGGCGCCATTAGGGCCCAATTGCTGCTAGATAGGGGTGTGGTACAAAAACCCTAGGTGCTGTGAAGTGTGGAAGAAGAGATGTGGAGGGTGAGGATATTGGTAGAAATATTTTTGGTTCTTTGAGAATTAATAAGATATTTAAATTTTTTGTAATCACAAAACTTCCTTCATAAAAAATGTTTTAAATAATTTTCTCTTTCTAATGATAGTAATTTTGTGTTGATTAGTGAAAATTTTAAGATTAGGATTTTGGGTAAAATTGAAATTTGTCAATATAAGACTATAGGAATGTAGAGGATGATTAATAGTTAATTTTAATCAGATTACTTTTGTTATTTAGTTGGTATAAGATTTTATAATGAATTTTTTTATATAAACAATCTATAAATAATTATATATTAGACTTTTTAACCAATTAAATTTAGATTAGATAATTTGTTTGGGTTATTGGAGGTATTATTGTAATTCTAATCGATTTTTTTTATAGATTTCATGTTATATGAAATTATAAATTATAATTTGGTATTAGAAATTAGAGTATGATATGATTTTAATTATGTGGAGATTTCAATATTATTTAATAATTAGGTTATGCTCATGTGAGTTAGAAAAGGGATTTAATTACTTTAGGATGTTAATATTGATAATTTTATGACCCTTGAAGTTAAGGTGATTAGAGAATTACTATTATTAAAAATTTTATTGAGTGAAATAGAGTTAAGAAATTTTAGAAATTTTTATTTGAGGAATACATAAATTGTTGTTATTTTTCTATGAAGATTAAAGAGAGCTAATTATGGGGTTATTTTGTATTAGTTATTAAATATTATTAATTTTATTAATATATAATTATATATTTATTGTAGAGTAAATTTGGCTTGTTGAACTTGAATTCTCTCAAATTTAATTGTTAAGAACTTGAGGTAACCACTTTTTAATTTATCTTGTATGCTTGTTGAGGTGATTATAAGTATATGTTGGTATTTTTAATTGCTATGTTATGACATTTTATATATGGAAAATGTACAATGATAGTATGAATTATCTTTTTAGTAAACTTGTTAGTTAAGTGGATCTGAATGATTTTGAATAATTAAGGATGCATAGCATTTAATAATATATGAGAATAAATTATTGATATTTGTGATGTTGAGATTGTTGGATGTGGTGAGTTGTGTTTGGAGGAGGTTTGGTTCTTTTATACCACGTGGTATAGCCGCTACTGTGCACACAGTGGATGGCTTTAGTGTAACGAACTGGGCCCAGCTCACTGGGACTCCGTAGTCCGAATTAACTTCCACCCCACTGAGCTCAGAAGGCCAATTATTGTCCCCTCCTCTAGAGGATTTGTCTCTCCCCTCGGAGAGCGCCTCCCCAGGCCTCGAACCCTCGACCTTAGGATAAGTACGCCTCCCCAGTCTGTTATATAAAAGGGCGCCTTTTTCTTTAACGGACGGCCCCCAGCTCATTGGGACTGACACACCCGGACCAACTTCCACCCCCACTAGGGCTCAGAAGGCCAAGCTTACGTGGAGCCTACCCACGATATTCCCTCCACGGGAACCTCCCTAGGGATCGAACCTAAGACATTAGGCTATTAAGCCTTAGGTCGACTAACCTTGGTACCATTGAGCTAGCTAGCTCAATGGTAGCAGAGTTGGTCGACCTAAGGCTTAGGTCCGTCCGTTACAGAAAGGAAGTGATTAGGCAAGAGAAAACAAGAAAATAACAAACTGCTTACGGGAATCTTTGAATCTTTCCTGTACTGTTTCGTGTAGAAGAAGTAGGAATTTAATAATTTTGATACTTCCATTGGCTTTAGGAGGCAAAATTGTGTAGGTATGCAAGTCTTCATGATTTTTGGATGCTTGTATATGAATTTGGAGATTTATGAACTAAGTGTGTGCATGTTGTTGATTCTGCCTTGTCTGAACAGTGACATTGTGTGAGTTATTTCATAGGGTAACCCTTGTCCAAAAATTCTGAAAATTTTCAGGATCAAAGTAGAGACATAGAGATTTAATTTAATAGGTATTTTGGAATTTTTGGATAAGTATGTTGGGAGATATGAATTGTTGAAGTTTGGCCCTATTTTTTTGAAAGAAATCTAGAACAGTGATGTTTGGCGAAATTCTGGAAATTTTTTGGTTGTGATGTCCAAAATTGAGTATTTTTATGTGAAATTAAACTTAAATAGCTTCACATAGAATTTGTAACCACTCAATTTAGAGTTTCCTCGAATTCATGGTTAATTTTTAAAGTTAGTCATGTAAGACTAAAATTCTGAATGAGAGACTAGAAAAGGGGAATTCTATGTTAATGTGTGTACATATAGCTAATGGCTATATTTTTCCTTGAAAGTAGTCTTAAAGAGGGTCGACTAGAGCTTTGAATTATGGCTCTAATGATATGATTGGTTATCTAGGGCCATGAAGTGACTAAGAAGAGGCAATGGTTGGAAGACCAAGATACAAGAGGAGGACACAAAATCCAAGAGGTAGTGAACTTTCATAACTTACATATCTTGATATATGTGCTTGTGTATTGATGTGTTGATTGCTTTGATGAATTTTATGAAGCATATGTGAATGAGTGAAGCTATGTCTCTATTTATACTGTGGCCATGAGTATGTCATATAAAACATTGAGCATGCATATACGTCATTATGTTGGTATGAATTCATGTAAGCAAGCATGTCATGCATAAAGCATTTCTTGTATGCATTTGTTAGAACTGTTTGCTACTGAGATTCCTCGAATCTCATTCCTTCCAACCAACCATTTAGACAGGTGAAGAATGCCTGGAGACATGCAAAGAGGAATTAGAAAGGAAGATTGAAGATTGAAGTGCAAGGCATTGTGTTGTATTCGATTTAGACATTTTGATAGCTTTGTCTAGCTATACGCTTTTATGTACGTAATAAATGAACGAAAGTGAGTCTTAAGCAGAGTACGCTCGCAAACTCTGATATAACAAAAAGAAAAGCTGATGAGACTTAGTGACGTAGTGAAACGTGTGAAAATAATTGAAAAAGTTTTTACCCTATGAAAAACCCTCTTAACCCTAGGTTCAACTCCTGAGTTGAGATTGGGGATTTGTGAACATTTTAGAAGATTGGGCAATACGGGTTCGAATCCTGATCTCACGAATGATTTCACTACTCATTTTTACTCATCTGGGATTATTGGAGACAGGGTGTCACATTTAGCATTTTCAGGGCCCTTGGTATCACTCTTTTCCTTTGGCCGAGATAAGGGTCAGCTTAAGGGACATGTGACACCTTTCTATATTCGATGGAAAGGGAACCCATGGTCTAATATGAGTTCTGTAGCCTTTATGGCCGGGCTACACCTCATTATTGGAGATCTTGGTGTAGTCTTGTCAAAGAGACTAAACATATTACTGTTAGAGCAAGCTTTTCACCCAAGAGGGGGGTGAATTAGGTGATTACAAAATAATTGGCAAATCTAAAATCAATATACAAAACTTAAAGCACAGTTAATGAAAGAAGAGATATCACCAAAGTTGACACAGGGATTTATACTGGTTCGGTCTCAAACACTTGACCTACGTCCAGTCCTCAGAAGTCCTTCTGAGCCTTTCACTATATCCTCCAAGATTCAGTGGGTTCTTGGCACCTCAGTACAAACAGCAAGTTCCTTCAGACACTTGCTCCCCCTTACACAAGGTAATTTCAAATCCCTACTTAAGGTTCCTCAACCTTAAGCTAATACAATTGAGAATGATTTAGTATGACTGACAATCTCTCTTTCAGAGTATGTAGATATAAACTGAAGTACAGATGAAGTGTTAAAGCCTTTTTGAGAAGATATCACTTGTGGAAAGTTCAGGCGTATTTCTTCGTTGTTGTGTTTTTCAAATGGCTGGACATATATAATAGAACCACTTTGAAGACGTTGTAAATTTGCCCGTTAATTCAAAGATGCTTCTGACAAATGTAACAGCATTTGTCTTCCGTTACTTTTGAATTTCTGCTGCTACCATGAATAGTTGTCGTTTGAGTGGAGTGTTCAGTTACATGTTAAGTGCGTCATAGTGGAGTACAGCTGTAACACACTCATGAATATGACCGTTAAGCAATATTTGTATCTCAACAGATTAATATGGATCACTGGAGGTGTTTTAAAAAAGAGACAGTGAAACCATAGAGAGTGATCCTATTTTCGCAACTGAGTATTATATCATGATTTTGAAAGCTACAGTAATAATAAAATTTCACTAGCAAAATCATTTGTCGTTGATGAAGTTAAAAGCAATTGGATCAAGGTCAATGTAGAAAGATGTATACTTGATCAATAAATCCTCATATGAGAAGATGCAATATCATTGGTAGTGAATATAATGTGTTTGGAAATGATTTTGAAACCTTTGAATATTTCTGACAGTGATTGCTGGTTCACTGGAAGTGATTTTGGAATTTGGCAAATATCACTCGAGTGATTTATGATCACTGGAAGTGATTTGGTGAACAGTGAAATCTTCTTGCAGTGATTTCCAATTCACTGGAAGTGATTCAGCGAAAATCCAACATCACTCGAGTGATTGAGGATCACTGGAAGTGATTTGAAAATTTTGGCTGATCACTCGAGTGATCTCAGCTTCACTGGAAGTGATTTGTAAAACAGTAGATTTTTCTTGAAGTGAAATCCTAATCACTGGAAGTGATTTGCTTTATCACTCGAGTGATTCACAATCACTGGAAGTGATTTGGCGCATCACTCGAGTGAATGAGAATCACTGGAAGTGAATAGCAAAACCGTGAGAATTTCTGGAAGTGAAAACAAAATCACTGGAAGTGTTAGTCTGATCACTCGAGTGATTCACAATCACTGGAAGTGATTTGGCGGATCACTCGAGTGATTCAGAATCACTGGAAGTGATTATCAAAACAGTGAATTTTTCTTGCAGTGATTTCGCGATCACTGGAAGTGAAATTGCGGATCACTCGAGTGATTTCCCATATCACTCGAGTGATCTGTAATTTTCCCCAATCACTCGAGTGATTTCAGCGATCACTCGAGTGATCTTGAATATCACTCGAGTGATTAACAAAATCACTCGAGTGATCCACAATCACTCAAGTGATTAAATGAATCACTCGAGTGATCTTTCACAGATCACCAGAATGGATTGCTTTGCTGCTAATTATTCCATGAGCTTCCAAAACATGATTTGTTATCATCAAAACATGGAATCTAACAATTACATGTTGTAGCCCATGGGTTTTGTCAGCGGTTAAGGAGGTTATAAGGATGGTTGAGGGAGTTTTATACATATTAAATTGTTCTCTTGAAATATTAATTTTTTTGGAAGATTATATTTTATATTATATATATTTTGCCCATTTAACTATCTTTTAATAGCATACTTGTTAAAATGAAAGTGGTTACTGGGTCTATGTGACTCATCCCATCGATTTATATTTTTTTAGGTGAGAGTTTAGACGGTGCTATCGAGGGGGAGGCGCACGAGGCTTGATTTGATATCAAATTGTATGTCTCGTTTAGTTATATGAGTATAATGTATATTGCCAAACTTAAGCGCCTTTTAGGAAATCATTGCATATGTTGAATACTCCGCTGCATATTGGGATTTGTACTATGGATAAAGCCCTTTGATGTGTTGTTTATGTAATATTACTTGATGTTTTGATGGAATGGTGAATTTTGAGGTAATTTAAGGAGATCGTTACATCGGTCACTAGCACATCCGGTTTAAATATCATTTTAGAGGCCATGGTTTTTTGACAACGATCTTAAATGTTTTAGAGTTTCTTCAACTTCCAAAGTCAACTTCCCAATGCCTCTCTTTGAAATATAAAGCCATCCACTTCAATAAAATGTAATCTTCATTCGTCATGTCTATTTAAACTCCTCGAGTCTTTTCTTCAAATTAAAATTATCTTTCAGCTCCTTCTTCTCTCCTCTCTCAATCAACATAACATTATGGTGAGACACATCAGAACTCTGTCAATTCGTCCTCTATTTCACTATTGCAAAAATCACTTTTTTGACCGGTTAAAAAAGACATTTTAGACTGGTTCTGGATCAGGTCTTGATACAGCCGGTCTAAAAAGTATCTAACTTTTTAGATCGGTTAAAAAACCGGTCTAAAATATAAACTTTTAAGATACAACCGGTCTTAAAGTCTAACGAACAAAACCGTTAAAAGGAAATTTCATGTTTAAAATATACTTTTAAGACCGGTTTCTCTGAAAACCGGTCTTAAAAGTATAAGATTTAAGAACGGTTCAGAAAAAACGCGGTCTTAAAGTTATATTTAAGACCGGTTATTATGAAAACCGGTCTTAAAAGTATTACTTATTTAAGACCGGTTCTCATAAGAACCGGTCTTAAATATCAATTTAAGACCGGATATCTTGAGAACCGGTCTTAAATGCTAGAATTTTAAGACCGGTTCTCATTTGAACCGGTCTTAAATATTACTTTAAGACCGGTTCTTATGAGAATCGGTCTAACTTTTTTTTAGTTTTAGTTGTTTCAATTTTACCCAGGAAAATAAGCCATATTCAACGACAATCCCCTCTCCACATACACAAGCAACAACACGTATATATATATATATTCACAATCAGAAGCAGTGACAACAACATTTTTATTTCCAGAAACATTTGGTATTTCTCATAATCAATTCAGCTTAAGGCATCATGTTATCCTATGCAAACTTGCTCCAAATTTAGAATCATGAAGCCTAAAATCCTTATTAGTTCTCCTTTCCCTCTTTTGTTAAATATGACCTTAGTTATCCTAATTGGTATGAAGCTATAAATGTCAGTCTCTTCAAGGCAACAACACTTGGCCCTTACAACCCTCCAGCCTCAACAATCACAGAATCAACATTATGAATAAAAATCATTCAAAACAAACACATTCAATTCCAATAACTACCAATAACACATGATCAACTTATTCAATTCTCAGCAACAATACAATATTAACAATTTATAATCATCAGGCATTTTGAACCACAATGAACCATAACATAACAATGATAGCAGGAAAATCTCAACATTGTGTGCACTTTCAATCCCAAAGCTTCTAAAGAAAAACAGGAGAAGAAATATTTCTCATTATATGGAAAAAATTCATAAGCTTTACAGAGAAATAAAAAAATGGAAGAAAATTTACAATAGTGATCCCATGCCTGTATCTACAGCCAACTAGTATCACCAATATCCAAGAAATTGTCATGAGCAGATATATAAACCAAGTTAGATATATATGAAAACCATAAGTATTATTAGAACAACATATGATCTGATTCAAAAACTTACTAATCTTGTAAAAGCTCATAGATGAATTCAACACAACAATTGCAGATGACATAAATATCTTCTTCAGGAAAGGGATCAACAAGATCAAACATCTGTATGTGTAACACCGAAGCCAAACAAAACATTAACTTACTAACTTAAAAACAATAAAGTAATACAAAATTTTTGAAATATACATTTATTATCTCCTCGGTAAAATCAATCGTGCCTAGGCTGATAATATTGTAAATTTGCCTCAAAATATAAAGACCACATAAGTTGGAGCCTGGTGGTTGCCTACGGCTCTGAAAAAGAATATGATATCATCAAAGCAAGTATAAAAGCATAGCTTATGGAACACATCTTAAAGAAAACAAATATGTACTGACCTTTGGCGTGATCCATGTAGGGTCTTTTAAGTCACGAACATGCCTACCACATTTAGCATGTAGGAATATCCGCATAGCCCTATCATCAAAATTACAAAGATTACTTATTATGCACACAAACTTTACACACAAACTTGAAGGATCCCTCGGCTTGCTTTTTTTGAAGTTTCTCCTGTGAGATATACAAATAACACACATGAGTAATGAAACATGTTTACTAAATAGTTAATAACAATAGTGATACTTACAATTTTTTCACCGACTATATGAGACTGTTCACTCGTATAGGATCCACCACTCTTTCAGCAAGCATGCAACCACAACTTTTCGCGTCGTATCAGAGATGGTGGAGATAGCAGAACAGAAGGATCGGATTGAGATGCTTCTTCCAATTTCCTCCGTTTGGCAGCCAACAAGTCTTTCTCGGCCTTTACGTATCCCCCATGAGACATTGTGTGGGGGAAATCATTCTTCCTGCCACTCTCTTGTGCTTTTTGCCTTCTTTCCTGCGAATAAGAAATGGGAAAAAATGTTACAAACAGTCAAGACAAATCATAAGTAAATAACAAAATAAGTAAACTCACCAAAGCCTCTGGAGTAGTCCGAAGCCTAAAACACCCCTGCCATATCACTTCATCGATGTATGAATACTTGCTGTAAGGAGTAGGACGATGCTTACTAGCTGGCACCTCGATATGCATGTAATTATTGGCCAGATTCGTCTTGAACTTCCTCCAGCGCTCACAACAATACGTCATAGTCTTGTTATACAAGATCTCACTCTGAGGAACATCGTAGGTGAGCTGTTATTCATGAATCAAAAGAGTTAGTGACAATAATAAAATAAATTTGATAATCATTACATATAGAGGGAACTTTATACCTGAATAGTGTCCCAAATATGCTGCTTAACTTTTTTGTCAACATTCCTCCACTCCTCTATCAATATGTTAGGCTTATTCCATGTGAGAAAGCCGACAAAACTCCTATATCGGCTTGCATTGGGCCCAATCGGTTTCCAATATTGATCGAACTGAATCAGTATCTTCTCACCGGCTGACCAACTCAGGGAAACATCCCTCAACCGTGTAGCCGTCCTGCCCCTCCATCCAGGCTGGTGACTCGGCTTACCTTCACTCTGTCTCTGATTGATATTAGGAGGCTCGTTGTGCTGAGCACTAGGTGACACCTGATCCTCTGCTGTAGGATGCACCAGGTTCGTCCTTGTACTGTTCAGACAAATTGTTAAGTTAGTAAGTTATAAAATAACTATATATATAATATGCATATAACTTATAATGATAAATACTTTAAATAGATAGCTAACTTTTAAAGTATATTTATAAAGAGATATCCTCCCATATCCCTTCATGATGATCATTTCTTGTGCCGTGTTCATTATCAGCTTCATCTTCTTCGTTCAATGCAGGAAGACCCTTGGTAAAAGAAGGAGTCTTAAGAAGATCATAATTTGAATGACTTTCCTCTTTAATATCGACGACCCTTTTTCCTTGGAGAGCTACAGACCACATTTTATTTGCCTGATCGGTAATATAGAACACTTGATCCACTTGATCTACCATAATGAAAGGTTTATCTCTAAAACTTCTGTTGTTCAGATCAACTAATGTAAACCCTAACTTATCGATCTTCACACCATTATTGACATCAACCCACTTACATTTGAAAATGAGAAATTTAATTTTAACATAGTCAACCACCCAAATCTCGTCAATAACCCCATAATAAGGTATGGCTGCCAATGTAGGGTTCTTATCTTTTGAACTAGAGAAGTGCATAGATTCAGCTACTAACATAACACTACTGTTCTGGACAGTTCTCCTTTCATCCAGGGACTTCGTGTAAAAGGTATAACCATTGATTACAAACGAAGTCCAACTTATGACATCAAACTCAGGACCACGTGCTAGCCATTTAATTGTATCAGAAACACATTCTTCTCTGTCAACCTTGTGTTTAAACCAATGTGCAAAAGTTCTGGTATGCTCCCTAATTAACCTTTGTTCAGTCATTAGATTGTTCGCTTTCCATACAATTTCTTTATGAGCATTTATGTAATCTTGAACTGCATCAACATTATTCAAAATGTATAAGTGGACTTGTTGTAAATCATCAGGATCCCCACTCTTGACTGTAGCCTCGCGCCTACCCCTTTCTTCATAATATCGTTTAGGAATGCCGATATGTCCTACATTTGACAAATAATGTTGACAAAATTCCATGGCTTCTTCAGAAACATATTTCTGAATAATAGATGCTTTAGGCCGGTTAGGGTTCTTCACATATCTTTTTAGGATTTTCATAGTTCTTTCAATTGGGTACATCCATTGAAAATAGATAGGCCTACACAATTTTATCTCCCTCACTAGATGAACAACTAGATGTACCATGATGTCAAAAAAGGAAGGAAGAAAAAGCTTCTCAGGCTGACACAAGATCAGGTATCCTTCATTTTTCAATTCCTCCAATCTTTTCATCTCAATGAATTTACTACAAATCGCATTGAAGAAGAAACAAAGTCTGGTCAATATGTGTTGAAGATCATATTCGGCAATGCCTCGAATAGCCATTGGGAGTAGTTGTTACATCAAGACATGACAATCATGAGACTTCAGCCCTACTAACTTCAAGTCTTTCATCGACACAAGCTTCTTAAAATTTGAAGAATACCGTGAGGGAACTTTGATGCCATGTAAACACTCACAAAAACTTCTTTTCTCATCCTTAGACAAAGTATGAGAAGCTGGAGGACAAAAAGTTATGTTACCATATGGCCTCAGATGTAAGTCTGCCCGTATTCCCATTTCTTGCAAATCTAATCTTGCCTTAACGCCATCCTTAGAACTACCTTGTATGTTGAGTAGTGTCCCAACAATACTATCACACACGTTTTTCTCCACATACATAAAATTAATACAGTGTCTCACATCAAGATTCTACCAATATGGAAGGTTAAAGAAAACATACCTCTTTTTCCATATATATTTTTTTCATTTTGACTCTTTGAAGTCTTACCGAAGATGACATTGATATTTTTTACCTTTTCATATACTTTCTCTTTAGTCAATACCTCTGGAGCATCTTCAAACTCTTGGCCACCAAAAGAGACCTTCTTTAATCTGCGATATGGGTGGCCCCATCTAAGGAATCTCCTATGACCAAGATAAACAATCTTTCTTCCATGTTGAAGTTGATGGTAGCATGTGCCTTCTTAAAAAATCAGACATGCTTTGTGGCCTTTAATGCTATATCCTGAAAAGTTTCCATAAGCAGGGAAGTCGTTTATAGTACAAAAGATCAAGGCTCACATTTTAAATATCTCCTTCTTGTTTGCGTCAAAAACATCGACACCTTCGTCCCACAACTCTTTCAAGTCTTTGATCAGGGGTTCTAAGTAAACATCTATGTCATTTCCGGGTTGTTTTGGTCCCAAAATCAACATAGACAACATGATGTACTTTCGTTTCATACATAACAAAGGAGATAAGTTGTAAATTACCAACAGAACAGGCCATGAACTATGTATACTGCTTAGACTACCGTAAGGATTCATATCATCCGTGCTAAGCCCAAGCCTAAGGTTCCTAGGCTCTTTGCCAAAGTTAGGAAATAATTGATCAATTTTCTTCTATTGAGAAGAATCAGCTGGATGTCGAAGCTTTCCATCAGAAATCCTCTCGTCCGCATGCCATCTTAAATTTTTGGCATCAATTTCATTAGCAAATAGTCGTTTGAACCTTGGTATGATTGGAAGATACCACAACACTTTTTCATGGGCCTTATTTGATTTGTACCTTGGGGTTTCACATATCGGACACTGCTCTTTCTCTTCATGCTCTTTTCTGTACAATATACAATCATTAGGATATGCATGGATCTTTTTATACTTCATCCCTAGTGGACACAATATTTTCTTAGCATCATAGTATTGGCAAGGCAGCACGTTATCATCTAGAAGCATGTCCTTAAAGGCCTCAAGTGCTTCTGAAAAACTCTTGTCGCTTGATAAGTAAAATATTTGCATATTCATTTTCCTTTATATGATGATTTTGTGGACTATATTTGAGCTAAATGTAATCAATTTGGGTGTAATTAATAAATAAATAATGATTTTCTTGCAGCCATGGATAGTACCGGATTAAAAAGAATTAAAGAAGGCATTTAAGGGAAAGTTACTATTCACGTGGTACTATTCACTGCACATTGTTCATGCGAGTACTGTTCACTGTGCACTGTAGCAGTTTCACTGTAGCGGACCATTGCGGTTTACTGTAGCGGACGGTGTGTGGAAGTGGGGCGGTTCAGTGCGGGTTACTGTAGCGGACGGTGTGGTCGGTTTACTGTAACAGTGCGGTTCACTGTAGCAAATCACTGTAGCAGTCTGAAAATGAAGCCTATAAATAGAGCTTCTTGGCACCCTAAAATGGGGAGGAAGGAAGAGAGAGAGAGACTTTCTATTTAGTGAGAGAGTTGTTATTTTTAGAATTTATTTCTTGCATTTTTTTACTTCTTGCATGCCTCCTACATGGATGGTTTTACCTCCTATATGGAAGGCCTATAGTCCTCCTTTATGGATGGTATAGGTTGCCACCTACATGGATGGTTTTACCTCCTATATGGTAGGCTAGATTTTTCATTTTCATGCATCTTGTAGTTGTATTTTTATGTTTTTGTAATTAATTTTTATGCAATATTTATAATGTTTGTAATATATTTTGGTTTTGTTTTTAATTTTATCATGAGTTAAATTTTCCTTTTCCTAGGGTGATGACGTAGCTTACTAATGACCGATTGAATCTTAACTTATTAAATCTAGTTTTAATTTTTCCTTCATGATTGAGTTTTAATTATTGCTCTTAATGCTTACAATTGATTGGCCACCTTTTGGATGATTTTAATATGGATGTTGAGACCGGAAGGAGATACATGTGTGTGGATCCTATAATTAAAACCATAATTTGCATATGAAATAGGAATATATTCATATTGGTTGTGTAGTCTTAATTGAGTTCCATAAATCTTAATGCATGATTGATTGCTTAAATTCATATAGGAATATATTGGGTTAGCAATTAATTATAGAATTACTTGACCTTGGAAAAGGCTAGTAATTAAAATAGGGAAACTCGACTATCAATCATGTGGAATAAATTGGACTAGAATAGATAAGTGATTCAATCCGGAATTTATTAAGTGAAATCTAATCCCTAGGGCTTTTTCTCATATTTGTCTTTATATCACTTGTATTCATATTTCATCATTTCTATCTTGTAATCTCAATCACAGCTAATCAACCGACTAAATAGAATTAAAATTACCAATTTTGGTACTTAGTGATCAATCCTCGTGGGAATGATACTCTACTCACTTCTATATTACTTGATTACGACAGTGTACACTTGCACTTCTAAATACACCATCCTACACTCGTAACATCGCCTATCTATGCCGTACTTTCAAGCTTACCAATTTCAATACAGCTTTCAACAATTGGTATTTTGTTCACCCCGGGTACAACGGCTTCTCAGCATCACTGCACATATTACCATATGCATATGATTGCTCAAAAGCCTTTTCTCCTACATCACGAATAATATCCTCTATCCGATCATTCAGATCCGTGTCATTATCATCAAAGGCGACTCCCCCTTGTTGAGCTGCGATTGGAATTTCTATTTATTCACCATGCCATACCTATACTATATAACTCTTACAAAATCCTTCACAAATAAAATGTGTATATATATCTGCAGCAGTTAGTCACTTCTCATTCAGACATTCTACACAAGGATAATAGAACATCCCACTATCATCATTACCAGAATTTCTTCTAGCAAATTCTAAAAAATCCCTCACCCCATTATTATATTCAACACTAGTCCGTTTAGCGTTTATCCAACTACGATCCGTATATTTCAACACCTTTTTTTTCTTCTCTTCTATATATTAACTCCCCTAGAAAAGGTAGGAGTATGATGAGAGTATGAAATCATTACACTTATCAATTTATCTAGTTTAACAGAATTCTTCATTAGAATTCCTCATAAGATGTAATTACAATCTGTTCCATTTTCTTCAAGTAATTTTTCCCCATTCACATAGTTGTTATTTCTATTCAAGAGACCACTGCAATTACATCTGATTTTGAAGATATAAACAACGAAATTTATAGACTCAAGAAAGAAAATGATTCAACAGATTTAAAACATGTTCAAGGGACCACTTCAATAGATTCAACAGAAAGAAATTGATAAACAACACGATTACATCTTTAAAATATTCAACAGAAAGAAATTGATATGCAAAATGCGAAAGGCCAAGCAATTGTGATCGAACAAATTCATAACATCCAAAATTGTTAATCACAGACCATAACATCAAACAATTGTTTCCTATCCAGTAATAAAACTACAAGCCAGTGCCAACATTTATACGAAGAGATCTTCAAAATCATTTCCGCTATTAAAAATCAATTTAACTAAAATTTTTTTATTTATACGAAGAATTAACTGAGACAAGGAGACATTACTCTTACCTGGTTATAGGGACCTTGGATCGTGGCTTGAGGAGCAGGAGGAGTTGTAGTTGCAGTGGCTGGAGAACACGCCGGAGATAATGGTGATTTTGTGGATACGGGTCGGGGGATGAACGGAAAATGGAGAAGGAGGGGCGGCGGTGGAGGCTGCTGGAGGAGAGGCTGAAATATGACCAGAGAAGATGGAGAAATATGACCAGAGAAGAAGCGCAGGGCTGAAATGGAGCTTTCGCGGCTGTGGAAGGACTAAGAGGGATACGAAATAAGGGCGGGCTAGGTTTGAATACCAAAATTTTAAGACCGGTTAATTAAATAACCGGTCTTAAAGTTAAGACCTTTAGGACCGGTTATTAAATAACCGGTCTAAAAAAATTAATTTTAAGACGGTTATCAGTATAACCGATCTTAAAACGCTGTGGATTTTTTATTTGCATTTTAATTAGATATTTAAGACTGGTTATTTAAAAATCGGTCTTAAAATAATGAATTTTAAGACCGATAATCTTAATAACCGGTCTTAAAAATAAAGAGATTTTTTAATTCATTTAATTACTTTGCTTTTGAGATCTGTTGTTTAGAAAACCGGTCTAAATAATGTTTTTAAGACCGGTTATTTAAATAACGGGTCTAAAAAGTTTCTTTTAATTATAAAATTGCCACCGCATGCTTCTTTTAGACCTTATCCGTAATAACCGGTCTAAATGATGTGGTCTAAAAAGGCTATTTTGCACTAGTGTTTCCTCCTCTTCTTGCACCGCCTCCTTCAATGAGGGAGGTTCTTGACAAGCTTCATGAAAGGGTGGAACCCATGGAGCAAAGCCTTTACAAGACTTGTCACTTAGCCTTACAAGGTTCTTGTACTCAACGCTAATAATATCAATTATAATCTTTCCTCTGACCCCTCTTCTCCTTCCTCTTCTTCCTCCCTTGCCTCCGGTGATGATGAGTAAGGATGATGAGTTTTTTATTATATAAAATGATGTATTTTTTTATGCATGATGTAATCTACTGCCTTGGGGTAGCAAAAACATTATATTAATTAAAAAAATTATTTCTAATCTTGATCTTAGTCTTGATATTGAACATCTCTTGTTTTTATATTTAGTTATTGTTTCTGTCTTTGGCTTGACAAGTTAATTTATTTATGTATATATAATTCAAAATGAACATCTAGTCTCATTATAATTTAGACAACGTGTTAGAAGATGAGCGGTCTAAATACACAATGCTTAAACTTCCAACACATATAATCATGTATCGTCAGTATCATCTGAAATTTTTGTCCATCGATCCTGATCATAAATACCAATGCAACTTTAGTTTTAAAGTTCAAATTCAACAATCCCTTTCTACCTCTCTCTTTCTTCTTTGAGCAGAAACACTTTCAATGACAAGAATAAATAGGCAACATTTCCCCTCCCCTTTAGTAGCTATAGAAATAAGTTCTTCTTCAAAACCCCCTCCACATATGACATTGGAGGAAATCGTTGAGGCCATCTTTTACCTCCAGGGCACTTTTTTAGAGGTCATAGAGAGGAAAGATCACTTCACCAAATGACTAGAGTAGTTGGACGATATCCTGGACCGTTTGATATAAGGATTGTCTATTGGATTTGTGGTGATCGTATAATGGCCTGTGTCAAACCCCTTAACATTTCCATATTCGCAGAGTAACAAGCATAAAGTTCTATAAGGCATACATAAACAATGGAAACAATACTAAAATTAAGTACAAGTTTACATCACAGGAGAATCCCCGCAGGGTTTGATAAATATATACATGTACAGAGCATTCAAATGTAGCAAAAAGTACAAGCAAAAATAACTATAGCAGCACCAGAGAGCTTTGGGACCCCTGAAATATCCCAAATTTTGGGCCTAGAGACTTGAGGAAATGCCTATATTAGGAAAAAAACTAATCCTAATTTGGGAAGAGTCCCGAGAATGATGAGATATAGAAAGACTCTTAGAGACTATATGATTTGGCCTTACCGGGTAGAGGGCTTGGTATTTGCAAGCAATATGATTAAAGTGTCGGTGCATATGTGCACATGACACATATACGGTGCCATTGGGTTGGTAGAAAGATGCCACCCAACTATGTCATGAGGTAAGGGACCAATTAGTTGGGTGAAATAGGCCGGTGTAGGTTTGTACATGCCATTTTCAGGGCATACATGTGTACCCTGCGTTTTTAGAGTGGAGGCCGATATGTGGAATTATGTGGGGCCCACGTACACACTCTAACCTAGTGTCATTTGACGAGCCTTGATATGTGTGTCACAGTCTTGAGCAAAACCCAAATAGAATCTCGGGTAAACATCGATAAAGTAGCTTTATTAAAGTAACTTTGTTAAAGGAGCTTTAATAAAGTAGTAATGATGTCACGACTTTTGTGTTGGTTGGATGAGAAAGTGACAAGTATCCCTCATGATGACACTCACCTTTTTGACTTTTGTGTTGGCACCACAAGAAGTTGTCACCTAGCCCTCGAGCCGGGAAAAATCTACTGGTCTCCGGATTGACTTTTCCGAACATTGAACCTGGGAGCTGGAGAAAATCACCATACCCTTCTTTTTCCTGACATTAGGGTCGGCCAAGAGGCCTAAATGAAGAGGGGGACCTACTTTTAAAAAGGCAAGGACACGTGTCACCGTTTGATCGGGTTACCGAACACGTAGCACTGTAAGATTTTGACACGTGTTGGACTAATTTCAAGACCTTTAAGAGGCCTTAAAATTTCATCCAGCTACATAAAAATGGTATAAAAATAATGGAAAATAGAGAGAAAAAGGAAGAGGAAAGAGAAAGGATGAATAGTAAAAGTTCTTAAGCTTCGAAGCTGATTTCACCTTCAATTCGACGTTTATAGCTCTCGGAGTCTTCTTTAATGTTGTTCCTCTCAGTGAGAGTAACATTTCTATAGTTTCAGATTTTTGATCAGAGGTGTTTGGTTCCATCTACTCAGGAGAGGTACTTCCAGAATTAAGAACCGATTGTGGAATTGAGTAGAGGTAAGCCTAAGCTCCGATTTAAGCCGTATATCTTGAGTTTTGATATGTTAAATTTGGAGTTAGGGTGGCTGCCTTATTTCATCCATACCCTGATTTATAGGGAATGAGTGTGATTTTTTTAGTTCTAATGCTTCCAATGGGTTCATGATGAAAAACTGTGTGGGATAGCGGTGAGAAACCGGCCCCGGAAGCATTAGAATCAAAAACAGAATTTTAGCCCAAAAACACCTGAGTTTCAGATAGACCTAGAATCTTAGGGAAATAATTTGAATTTGATGATTTGGAGGTTTCCAATGGATTCCTTGGGAAAAATTGTATGGGGTTAAGGTGTGGTTGTGATTTTAGAAGAGTTGGATTGAAAACTTAAAAATTGAAGTAAAAGGAATAGTGCTACCAGATTATGTTTTCTGGGAGATAGGTAGATTGTGACGTTATTTTGGATAACCATGTGTTGTTTGATGATTCTGATATTTTCTAGAATAATATTAGACACATTGAAATTTAACTTGATATATAATATGTGCCATTTGAGTTAGTATATTGGGAGATATGAACTTTTAAAGTTTAGGCACTAAATCTGGAACAAATCCTGTCATAGTTATGTTAATTGAAGGTTAAGGAATTATGGGCACATAACTGGTAGTAGGTGATATTTTTCTCTTAAATTATACTTAAATGGATTCACATACGACTTTGAACTACCCCAATTGGATTTTTATAGAATTCATTATGATTTTTCAAAGTTTGGTCAAAATGCTGCAGCTTTTGGTTACCATGCGAATTTAAAAGAGAAAATGGCCAAATGTAATTAGTATGAACTCCAAGGGTTAAAGTAAGCCTATGAGGCTAAGGCAGCCCCATTGGGCATTTATTTGTTATGGCACTAATAATGTGACATTTATTTAGGGCCATAAGAAGTCAAGAAAGAAGAAGAATTTCTAAAAAGAGCAATGGTTGGAAGACCAAGATACAAGAGTAGGACACAAAGTCCAAAATGTAGTAAACTTATCCTACTTGCATGTATTTGATATTTATACTTGTGTATTGCTTTGCTTAATTGTGTGAAGTATATTTGAATGAATGAAGCTCTATTTCTGTTTATACTGTGGCTATAGATATGTTGTATGAAACATTGAGCATGCAGAGATATCATTACGTGAACATAAGCCTACGTAAGACCAGCATATCATGGACTAGCATTTATCTTGTATGCATTATGGTACTGTTTACTACTGAGATTCCTCCGAATCTCACCGTCCCCTAACCAACTATTTAGACAAGTGGACAGAGGTGGGATGCAGAAAGTTACGTGAGAAGAGAATGCGATGGTGGTGGACCAAAGATTTAAGGGTCTAGAACTGTAAATTTATGTGACTTAGACACTTTGGTAGCCTTAGGTGGCTACTGTGACACCCTACTTTCCAATGCTCCAACTGAACATAAATGAGTAGTGAAATCGATTGTGGAACCAGGAACTACCCAATGTTCAATAACGTTCATAAATCCTCGCTCTCAACTCAGGATTTGAACCTAAGGTTGAGAGGGTTTTCCAAAGGGTAGAAAACTTTAAACACATTTTCACAATATTCACTACGTCACTAATACATCACCAGCTCTTAGTTTCATTACAATCAGAGTATGCGAGCGTTTTACTTTAAATAAACTAAGAGCTCTTCTATTAAAGCCGTTCTCTGCTAAACTCATTTATACATGCTTACATCCACATATACATACACCACAAATGTAAATTAATTACATTAATGCAAATAGTAGTGCCTTTTATGTAACGGACACCCACCGGTGCAACCTGGCCCCTGGCGGTCCGGCACACACTCCCCGCAACCTGGCCTGAGAGTGCGGCAAGCTTATGGAGTGCCTACCTCCATTATTCCCCCTCAAGGGAACCTCCCCATGATCAAACTTGAGACGCTAGGCATAACACGCACAAGCTATCAATCATGGTACCATTAAGCTAACTATGTGTGCCGGACCGCAGGGGGCCAGGTTGCATTGGTGGGTGTCCGTTACATAAAAAGGCATCTTTTTTATGTAACGGATACCCACCGGTGCAACCTGGCCCCTGATGGTCTAGCACATACTCCCCGTAATCTGGCCTGAGAGTGCGGCAAGCTTCAGGAATTCCCTAAATTCCCTATCCTCAAAAGGGTCTGCCCAGGTCTCGAGGCCACTACCTGGGGGGGTAAGTAGCGTCTTAACGAGAACCTGGTAGCAAAATTACTTTGTGTTCCATTTTACTATATTGTGTGTGACTTCCAATCACTTCGTTTTGTTATTCCTCAAGCTCTTTAGCTCACCAATATAATTTCTTTTAATATCCAAGGATATAAAGGAATTTTGAGAAATAATACCATGTCCTACTATGACATTTGATAAATCGGGGTCTAGCAATCCCCTTAATTCAGGCTAAATCTTAAGCCTCTATTTCCAAAATTCGGGATATTACAGCTACACAGTTGTGTATGTAAATAAATGAACTAAGTTTGATTAGAGAATCACCCTAATTAAATTAAAGGAAAAGATAAGAACCGATGAGTGATAACAAAGTTGCGAACCACTAGAATATGTTAGATTGAGTTTCACCCAAGAGGGGGTGAATTTGGTGAAACTTTAAAAATTTTAGAATCTGACTGAAATAATAAGAGATAAGGTTGAAGAAGATAACACCGATGTATACTGGTTCAGTCCAACTATGACCTACGTCCAGTTCTCTCAGAGCATCTTTGAGTTTCCACTATACTTCCAAGAGTATTTAGGTTCTTGGAAAACCAATTACAAGGTATCAAGCAGCAGGTGATCCTAACCTGGACTCACTCCCCCTTAGACGATGTAATCTGACACCTACACTCAAGGTCCCACTACCTTGAGATATTTCTGAATTGAGAATGAATAATGGACTCTCTCACAGAGATAATTAATTATCACTGAAGTACAAGAGATTATCAAACACAGAGTGTTGAGTAATAAATGATGTTATTGTGCAGAATAGCTTCATTTTTCTTACATTTGAATTGAATGCTGGAGTATTTGTAGGTGAAGAAGCTCTTTAATAACCGTTGAGAGAGTTTGAAATAGCCGTTGGAATGATCTTCTAGTTATTGGAGAATATATGCATTAAGTTGTATCTACTTTATGTATCAATAGATTCTTCAAACCTCTTTCGGTGATTGCTTCCTTATGTCTCTCTCCTGTTATGGTTGAGCATTTAATGCATTTTTGACATCCAACGGGAATTTGAATTTGCCATAATAAATGATATCTTAATTCTTCTGAAACTTATACATATATATCATTAGTAATATTGAAACAATGTAAAATACTATAAGTAAGTGAGAATCCGTTGATATATAAAGAACCAGAAAGTGAAAAGATTGATTTATTGATAATCGCTAAGACTTCACTTGGGTGATTGTTATATAACTTGAGTGGAACCTCACTTACTTGAGTGATTCTTGGTTCACTTGAGTGGAAATGTTGAAGCACTCTCTAAAACTGGAGAAGGTGACTTTTAGAGTTTGTGAGTTACAACCTATCACTTGGGTGATTGTATTTAACTTGGGTGAAGTTGTTGATATAACTCTCTCAACTGATGCAAATGACCCTCTGAATCTGAGAGTGAGAGCATTTCACTCGAGTGATAAACATGTCACTCGAGTGAGACTTCTTCATAACCTTTGAAAAAACCATCGAGTGACTTTAGAAAATGGCGAGTAGTCATAGTTACTCGAGTGATTACTTAGGTGAGTAGTCAAAGTCACTCGAGTGGCTCCTAAACTCAATTCTCAGAAATTCTGCGAGTGACTTGCCACAGGTTACAAGTGATCTTATGTCACTCGAGTGAAGCCTTGGTCACTCGAGTAGCTCCTTGTCTCACCTTCAGAAATGTCAGCAAGTAACTTACGGGTAAGTGCAAGTGATCTCTTGGTCACTCGAGTGAATACTTTGTCACTCGAGTGAAGCCTTGTCTCACTTTCTGTAGAACTTGCGAGTGACTTGCAAACTGATGTAAGTGAATTATAATAACTCGAGTGATAACTTACTCACTCGAGTGATCACTTAACTTAACTCTCAAAAAACTCGTGAGTGACTTTCAATCTGGTGTAAGTGAGACATGGTCACTCGAGTGGTCACTTATCCACTCGAGTGAAGTCATTCCAACTTTCGGAGTTCTGGCGAGTAACTTGTTGATTTAACGCAGGTGAAACCATATCACTCGAGTGGCCACTTATCCACTCGAGTGATCTCTTCATAACTTTCAGAAATTTAGCAAGTGACTCGCATAATCCTTGAAAGTTGAGATCCTTCACTCAAGTGACTTCTCCATCACTCGAGTAATCTTTTGTGATTACAGTAAGATGAATGCCTTCTGATCTAAGTTTTCACTCTCACTTCTTCAAAAAATTTTAATCACTCAAATCCTTTATGAATTTATTTGTATCACAAGATATTTATTGCTTAATCAAGATTTGTTATCATCAAAACATATCTGAGAACCAACAGAATATGCTTCCATAAAAGATTTTAAAATTTTTAGAAAAACTCACTCAACTACGGGTTCGAATCCTATTTTGAGGTTGGGATTTGAAAAGTTTTATAAAAGAATAACGCTTAGTGGTTCGAGTTCGCTGTATAAAACTCATCAGAATGAGTGTAAATGAAATGTGTTACAACCCTAATCACCGGGAGCCACCGTCTTGCCTTTCGAGTTGCCCATTTTAGCTGTAAGGTTTTGTATTTTGGAAAAAAAGGGGTGAGATTCGAGAGAATCTCAGTAGTAGCAGACAGTTCAAACATATAAATATGCAATGTGCCATGTCATATAAGATGCTAACTTGTGCTGTATGCATACTGTCCTAGGCTAAATCATTGTTTAGACCCTAGCTTAACTCGTGTCCAAGGTCAAATGATAAGTTTGAATCCCCAACTTGTTCGCGTGTACCTTCACTAGATCCCATATAACAACTAGGCTAATGTTATGTTACAAAAGATGGCACACACAAACATATAGATAATTATATAGTATATGAAATAATGTGCTACTACCTGACTTCTTTTTCAGTTCCATGGTTTGTCCTAAACTTGTTTCGGCTCAGCTATTTCCAATTCCTATCAAAATTAAAGTTACAAGTAACTGGTTATTACTTGTAGCATTACTGCTTTTAAATTGAATGCTCCTAGTTATTTCTTCCCAAAAAATAGGGCATAACTTCAAAAACTCATATCTCTAAATGTACTTGTCCAAAAATTACATACTACCTATCAAATTAAAGATCTATGTCTCTAATTTAATTCTAAAAAGTTTGAGAATGTTTGGAAAAGGCTTGACCTATAAAACACCACGAACATTATCAATGCCACACAGGGACAGATCAAACAACATGTACATACACACTTCATAAATTTCCAAATTGGCATATAAACATCCAAAAATCATGAACACTTGCATACCTACACAATTTTTTATTTTAAAGCCAATGAATCATAAAAATTACCAAATTCTCACTCCTTCATCACGTCATGCACATGGTAGAAAGTTAGGGTTTTTAGGAGGTTTATGTTGTTTTCTTGTTTTCTCTTGCCTAATTACTTTCTATCTACTTCTAATCACATGATTAGTTACTTAAACACTAAATGGACATGTTTAGAGGAAATTTGGGTAGCATTTCCCCTAGGTTTAGCTTCAGTCCATTTTTCAAAAATAAGAAAAAACAAAGCAATATTCACCAACAACATCAACAACAACCTCAACCAAGCCAAGAGAAGCAAGTTTTGAAGTTTACCTCTTGATTCTTGTCCTTCTCTCTCTTGAATGAAAATGTTCTCTCTCTCTAAGCTCTTGATTTGTCTTAAAAACCATGGATTTAATGGAGTAGAAGTGGTTATGAGAGGTTATAGAGTGATTATGAGGCAAAAATCACAAGGCTTTGCAAGTTCTTACCTTTGATCTTGAGAAACCCTAGCTCCTTTATGCTTGGTGTGCTTCCCTTTTCCTTGATCTCTCTCTCTCTCTCTCTCTCTCTCTGGGCTACAGATTTCCACCGAAAATGAAGAGCCAAAGA
Source organism: Albizia julibrissin (assembly GCA_037074505.1). Lineage (NCBI taxonomy): Eukaryota > Viridiplantae > Streptophyta > Magnoliopsida > Fabales > Fabaceae > Albizia > Albizia julibrissin. The sequence goes on from CM073485.1 coordinate 23,575,687, forward strand.
GAAGAGATGATGATTTAATGAATTGCTTACTCTTACCTCTTGCTTTACAAGTGCCTTTTTCTTATTGGTCCAAGTTTTTGCTTTTTGCATAATATTACCTAAATAATCTCATTTCCCTTTTATTTCCTTTAGTCTACCAATAATAAAGAGGGCAAGGAATGGATATTATCTCTTGAAATATCCAATAATGCCATCTCACAATTCATTAACCAAAGTCTTATGCTTTTTGCTTTTGACTTGTACTTCCTTGTGATTGGTCAAGAATTCTCTTCTTGCTTTAATATGACCAAGCCATTTATTTTCCCTTTCTTGCCTCCTTGTTGACCAAAACTACCCATGGAAAAGAGGCAGTTAATATCTTCTTGCATCTCTCACAATTGTATCTACAAATATTTGATTTAATTGAAATTATTGATTTTCTCTTACAACTTTGATTTTGCCCTTGGTAATAATATTCTAAAATAGGCTTATTAATTACTAAGTAGCCATTTTTATCTTTTTAATTCCCATTTGGAAGAAATTATTGGGAATATTAAGGGAAAAATAATTGTTTCTTATTTTATACAAAATTACCGTTTTGCTCTTACGTTTTATAAAAATTCATGTCATACTCTTTTCCCCTTATTTTGGCCAATTTTTTTACATGTATATTAGCCCATTAATCATGTCATTTTATGTTCCAATTTTGGTTGCAGTAGTAGGACTTTACATGGACATTAATTGTTTCTTTATGTCCTTGCTTGGCTGAATTGTGTGTAACCGGCAATTGGAATTTTTTTGTAAATTTATGCACACCACAATTCACCATTTTATTTCATTAAATGTATTAATTACATAGGAAGAATAATGGTGATTACAAATGGGGTGTTACAACTTGGGTTTCAAAAACTACCGTTTTGTAGACATATTTTAATGTATTTTTGATTTTAATGTGTGTGTGTGTGTGTGTGTGTATACGTATGTACGTATACTTATATACATATATGTACATATGTATATATGTGTGTGTGTGTGTGTACTATCGCCTCCAAATAAAGATATTAATGAAAAATTTTCAATCTTTTTTTATTTCTTTTGATCTATAACTATTATTTCATGTTGATGATCTTCATCTTTTTGTATTATATGATCATTCATATCATTTAAGTTGTTGTTTTTGAATTTTGTTTCTTACATTTGATTTCTTTGTTTTTAAAAGGTACATATTAGACTGGTTGTTTTAAAAGATGGTTTCATTATGAATTTTATATATATATATATATATATATATATATATATATATATATATATTTGTGTGTATATGTATATGTATATATATATAGAGACATATTTAGACTGGTTTTTTTTAAAGTAGGTCTCGTTATGAATATTTAGACCAGTTTTAACGAGGGCTGATCTAGAAATATTTTTCCTAGTATTTATACTCACTTTTGCACTCAGACTTCTTCTCTCGTCTCGCGCAGTAGTCATGCCTACATGCTCTTCCTCTCTCTCTCTCTATCTCTCTGTCGCCTTTAGCTACCATAATCTCTCTCTACCCGTCATAGGGATGGCTTGGTATTCCTTTCTGTGGGGCTCTTACTATCATCACTGTTGTCTTCTTGCGTTCGATGAAAATAGTTGGCTTTCACAAACCCTTGCTAGCCCTCTTATATAAGTGTTCTTTTTGTTGTCTTTGCTTTCATGGACGTTTTAATTAGTTTATCATGATGCTCACTCATTTTCTTTCTTTGTCAAAACATCGATGCTTACTCCTTTTCTTTCTTTGTCGAAATCCTGATTAAAAGTTTGGATTTTTTTGTCTTACATCCACATTAATGCTTACTTGATATTCTATATGGTTGTTGCAATTATTTTATGTGAATTTCTTTTCACTTTTGTGTGAGAAATATTTTTATATGCCATAATGATTGCATAATGTAAAGAAAAGAGTATGAAGAGCTTGAGAAGTGTCTGATATGTGTTATATGTGGTGGTGTTGGTAGGCCAGGATTATTTAATTTGCTGCTTATTGCAAATGCAATTTAGCTTGTGAACATATGTGGTACATTACATTTGGAGCAAGTAGCTTAATTATAGCCAATCAATACAACCACATATATCATAAGGTTCAACTTGCAATGGAAACAAACACATGACATGCATATATAGCACAAACGCTAGATGAGTTCCAAACAAACCATACATAGCACAACACCAAGTTAAGTGGTTTTTTTGTAGCTATTAGTTATGCTTTTCTACTTCTTTTACAATCTATATTATTGTGTTCATTACATATTCCTCTGAGTTGCAGAAAGACATTTGAAGAGCATCATTTAATCTGATTTAATATGTGACTCAGTGCATTGAAAATAGGTGATGAATACAGTTGGAGGTTGAGATACATGCAAGCTATAATATCTCGAATTTTGGGTCTAGAGATTTGAGGATAAGCCTATATTAGACAAATGACTAAGCCCAGTTTGGGAAGAATCTCAAGAATGATGAGAGATAGAAAGACTCTTAGGGAATGTATGATTTAGTTTTTTGGGAAGAGAATGGTTCTCTCGATGATATGAGGCCCTACAAGGACACTTGGTGCCATTTTATGGGACACAGGGGCTCATAGTGCCATTTGGTAGGCTTTGATATACATGGTGCAGTCCTAAGGAAAACCTGAGTAGGATCCTGAATAAACACTGATAAAGTAGCTTTATTAAAGTAACTTTAATAAAGTAGTAATGATGACTCAACTTTAAGGGTGGCACCACAAGAAGATGACACATGTCCCCTCATCATTGTAATCACTTTATGACTTTTGAGTTGGCACCACAAGAAGATGACACATGTCCCTTCATCATTATGATCACTTTATGACTTTTGTGTTGGCACTCTCATGAGGCGCCACCTAGCACATTAGTTAGGGAAATGTACCGATCTCTGGTCCGGTCACATAATTGACTTTCCTAAATACCGAACATGAGAACCAAGGGAATTCACCATACCTCTCCTTCCCTTGCCTAAAAATTTGGCCAAAGGCCTAAAAAGGAAGAGAGAGAACCGAATTGAGAAGGACACATGGCACCCTAGGGTTTACTCTTAGACACACGGCAACATAAGACTTAAACACATGAGAATTAAAGTCCAAACACTTCTCCAAGCCCTATTAATTCGGCCAACTATGGAAAGAGAAGGGAAAATAGAGAAAATCCAAGAAAAAAGAAAGAGGAGAGAAGGAGTGATGTTCTTGAGTTCTTAAGGTGTTCTTGCCGAATTTTGATTGTATGAATTGGCATTTCTAGCTCTCAAAGCCTTTTCTAATGTTGTTCCTCTAATTGAGAATAATATTTCTATGGTTTCAGATTCTTAATCTGAGGTGCTACCAAAATCAGGAACCGGATATGGAATTGTGTATAGGTATGTATACGCTCCGATTTAAACTGAATATCTTGATGTTTTAATAAGTCCTCATGCTGCCCTGATTTTTGGTCAGACACATAACCTTGGGAAATAACATGATTTTGATGGTTTTGAGGTCACCAATGGATTCTACATGAAAAGTTGTGTAGGAACATGTTGTAAGCATGATTTTAGAAGGGTTGGATAGAAAACCCTAAATTTAGAATTTAAGTAGTGCTGCCATATTTTGTTTTCTTGGAATCAGGTTGTTTTTGGCCTGATTTTGACTATCCAAATCTTATCCAATGGCCATGAAACTTTACAGAATAATAGTAGACATGTAGGATTTATAATATGTGTCATTTGGATCTGTAGATTATGAGATATGATATGTTGAAGTTAGGATTTGAATTTGGAATAATTTATGTGGCAGCAATGATTGTTTGAGGTTTCTAGAATTATGTACATATGATTGGAAGTGGGAGATATTTTTCCTTTATAGAGGACTTAAAGAACTTCGAATAAAAACTAGAACCCCTCCATTTGAAATTTTATAGATTAAGTTATGATTTTTGAAAGTTCAGCCAATTAAAAAGGGAAATATGAAAATCTAGTTTTTTTTTCTGTGGCCAGACCTTTGGGTCGCGGCCAAGTACCTGAACTGCCTTATGGCTGGACAAGATGATTTCTTGGTAGCAGCTGAAAATTTTTTTGACCTCTTTTGGTTGTGGCTAAAGAATTCCTTGGCTGTGGCCAAAGACCCCCATATTAGCACTTCATATATTCCAAGGGACGTTGACTTGCTTAGCCTTTCCAACGTCTTAGACATTGGTTTACACTTCCAATGACTTGCTATCATGGCTCTAATGATGTGATTGGGCATCTAGGGCCATGAGATGCCAAGGAAGAATAAATAGAAGACTTTACAAGAAGCTTCAATGATTCAAAGAAAAGGTACAAGAGGAGGACATAAAGATAAAAGGTAGTCAAACTTTCCTGACTTGCATTCACTTGATAAGTATGCTTATGCATTGATGTGTTCAATTGCTTTGATGAATGATATAAAGCATATATGAATGATTGAAACTCTGTTTTTACTTATGCTATGCCATAGGTGTAATGTGTAAAGCATTGAGCATGCAAGCATGTCATTATGCTAGCATGAATTTATGTAAGCAAGCATCTCATGCATTAAGCTTGTATCTTGTATGCATAGTTAGCAAAGTTTGCTATTGAGATTCCCTCAAATCTCACTCTCCCTCACCTAACTATATAGGTATGATGAGTATAGAAGAAGAATGCATGAAGATATGCAAGGGGGAACATGAAGGAGAAGCGAAGATTGAAGTGCAATGCACTATTTATGTATTTTGATTAGATTTATGCATGTACATATATGAATGAACTAATAAGAATGAGCACAGAATCACTTTGATTAAATTAATTTAAGAGCTGATAAGTTAGAATAAGATTGTGAGCCAACTTATATGTGCTTTCGAAAGTGAAATTTTTCTAGAAAATCCCAACCCAATAGAAGAGAATACAGGCTTAATAGTTTGGATTCATGGAGTAAAACTCATCTGATCGTTTACGGGAATAAGGTGTTACATTTTTTTTATAAGAGCAAATATCTTGACATTTGGCTATTATGCTCTACTTATATGAATAGTATCTGAGTCGTACTGTGATAATCCTGAGTGGTACTGGGATTAAGAATTATGGGTGAGAGATGAACCCAAAGAAATAGAATTTCCCTTAACCACTAATTGGCAGGCTGGTATAGAGGAAGGGTAGAGCCCTATATCGATGAACCGACTAACTATAGATTCCCCTACCAAAAGAAGGGGTAGAGCTATATATAGAGAATGAAACGAAGCAGCATTGATGTATACCCAGTAGAGAAGGGTATGAGCTCTAGAGAATCTGATGCCGAATTGGCCTGTGACCTAGATTCTAATTGAACTTTATGGTTAAGCGTGCTTAGGAGAAAGTAATCCCAGGATGGGTGGCCCCTGGGAAGTTAAGTTGGTAAGGTTATCAAGACTTAAAGAATAGTGATTTCCTTAAGGTTTCTCCATGAATAATGATCATCTTAGTTAGGTGAATCGTATTCAAAGGCATATAAGTATGATAGACAATATTGAACTGGAGGAGGCTAGAAACTGTTATAGAGATGCACAGTTTTGTGGGTCTTACCAAATATTGTTAGGGAGATATCCTGACTCCCGAATCTCCTGGCCATTGATAGAGCTCATGTGAATGAAAGAATTTGATGTTATGTTGGATGATAAATGTGAGATGAGCTTCATAGAGCTAAGAGAGGGGCTGACATTCACACCAGTATTGATTATCCTAAATCCTAGTATAGCCAGGGTGGTCTGCAGAGATGTGACCATAGTGGTTTGCAGTGATACAACCTGTGTGGTCTACAAGTGAAGCGACCTGTATGGGTTCCAATGAAATGAGTATACGGGATTGGGATGTGCCCTAGTATAAAGGGCAGAATGGTGATGGATACCTCTCTACAGCTGAAGTCTCATAAGATATAATACCCCACTCATGAATTAGAGATGGTGGTGATTGTCTTGATTGGAAAGAATGATGATCTAAATATGCCTTTATGATATTGAGGATTGAGGTAGAATTAAAACCTCGTAAACAATACTGATGTTGTGAGAATATTATCCAAATGTTTTAAGGATTAGAATAGGGATTATGAATCATGATTTTAGTATGCATGATGGGTATAATTGAGGAAACATGATTTCTCGGCTCAGCTGATGTTGAGGTTCAAGGAGTTGAATTGTGACCTAAGAATCAAATAGTTGAATTGATTCTTTAGGGATTTGAATTAACCTAAATGATTTGATGTACTAGAATATGGTAAAGATATATATGAGGTTTTTGGAGGTTGCTAGTTGCTAATCTAGCATAGGGAAAGATCTTGATTACAAAATATTCACATAGAAAGAATGAATGAGAGTTTATTCCCTGATGGAACAAAGTGATAGAAAGAATGAGAAAAGCCACAAGTTATGGTCTCATGGTCGAGACAAAGATTAGAATGTACAAGGGGCTTATGGATTCCCTGTACGACATGGGTAGATTACCCGGTATGGGAAGTTAAATATGCAAATATGCCTGGAGCTGGACATATATTGAAAGTCCATACTGAATGACCCCAGATGAGATGACAGAATTAAATAAAACATATTATAGAATTACTAGAGAAAAGGGTTTATGTGACCCAGTGAATCGCCATAGGTTGCTCCAGTACTATTTGTTGAAAGAAAGATAGAAGAAGGGAATTAAGGAAGAACAAGCTCGACGGTATAAAGGAAAGCAACTCTTACTCTTGTATCTTATATAATGGTTCTGCATGTATGTGTTTACCATTGGGTATATTCGTTTCATGAATATATGGTAGGTAGTAAGACCTATCGGACCAGCGTGTCCTTAGGCTGTCAGACTTAATTAGCATTCAATGAGAAGCCCTAAGTCCTGTTGGACCAGTGTGTCCATAGGCTGGAAAAAGCATTCAATATGAAGCCCTAAGTCTTGTTGGACCAGTGTGTCCATAGGCTGATAGACGCATTTAGATGGTATGATAATGATACTGGGTGGAAGCCCGAAGCAGGTTGTCAAACCTTATCTACCTTTTGTATGACACTGGATCAATTAGGTCCTGTAAATGAATATTAATGCTGAACTGGACTGGTTAGGTCATATGAATGAATATGAAAGCTGAACTGGATTGGTTAGGTCTTGTGAATGAATAACTGGCCTGGTTAGGTCCTGTGAATGAATGTGAATGCTTGAGAATGGATGGTTTGTTTTGCATACTTCGTGAACATTACGTAAGTATATAAATGGCTTAAGTAGCAAGAGATAGAGCCTGAAATAAATTCAGAATACCTAGTGGGTTGTGTGCCCTGAGGTAGTTAGTCTCGATATGTATCCAACAAAGATGATGGACTATGTGTCTTGAGGACTGTATGTCCTGAAACTATAAGACCTGATGGACTAGTATGTGTTGGAAATTATGCCCTAAGGGCCAATCATTATACTTTGATCATTGTAGTTCAATGAATTTCTCCATTTTGTTATCATATTATTTGCATGTTCACTGTGATAACTATATCCTTAGATAAATTATAATGATTGTCCTAAATGTCCTTGGTCGATGATCTATGCAGGAATAAAGATGAAATAAGACCAGTATGACTTTGAAAAGGTATGTAGATACAAATCAAAGTCTTAGGTACTTATAAGAGTACAAGGTGCTCGATCAACCCACTATGAGAAAGCTATATGAATCAAATCATAGACTTGTCTCATGTATAACCATGTCACTATGCTCTTTGACCTGAGATCATCATGAATTCCTACATGAGAGTCGCTCAGCTTTGACCTAGTCAAAAGTAACCTTTGACCAGGGATGATAAAGGCTATGTTCGGGTTTGGTGGTTTTCATGTAGAGGAATGTGAATGGTCAAGATGGAATTTGTCCTTCACATTAGGACCCCTCGATGAGTGAGTCTTGTTAGATATGATTAGTTTTAATGATGTCAAATATAGATATTAAATGTTGAAAACAAAAAGTTTGCATAATATACTTATCTCCTAAATTGACTAACTACTATATTTAACGTGAAATTTCTTATAGATTAGTCAAGGAAAGATAGAGGAAGATTGAAGATAGTCAGGAAAATAAAAGAGCTACCTAGTTGGGCTATGGAGAATGATCATGAAGAAAAAAATCAAGAAGAAAGAGATTGAAGAAAGAAGAACTTGCAAGATCTAATGAAAATCTCAAGATTCAAGTTCTTTAAAGTGATATTGGGGGTCTCTATGGTCAAATGGAAGTTGGGTCATTCAAAATATTAGATTTTATACAAATAAGAGGACTTTTATTCGAATAATAGATGTAATATTCGAATAGTAGCAATATTATTCGAATAGTAGTTGTACAGGGCACTGCGGTCTGGACCAACCGCCACCCTCACTGGGCGCTGAGCTGGCCAGGTACTGTCCCTCCCCCATAGAGAATTTACTCTCCTGGGTACATACTACGCCACAAGAGACGCCTCCCTAGGGACTCGAGGCCATGACCTGGGGCTTAAGTCATGCCTTAAGAGTCACCTGGTAACACTGTAAATGGTTACCAGGTGACTCTTAAGGCATGACTTAAGCCCCAGGTCATGGCCTCGAGTCCCTAGGGAGGCGTCTCCTGTGGCGTAGTATGTACCCAGGAGAGTAAATTCTCTCTGGGGGAGGGACAGTACCTGGTGAGCTCAGTGCCCAGTGAGGGTGAGGGTTAGTCCGAACCGCTAATGCCCAATAGGATGGGGCTGTCCGTTACATAAAAATGCGCCTTTTATGTAATGGCCCTGCCTCCCGCCACCGCAGGCCGACATGGTGCATGTATTGTCCCCTCCTCTGGGCGCATACTAACACTAGAGAACGCCTCCCCAAGGGCTCAAAGCTAGGACCTGAGGATAAGTTCAAGCCTTAAGAGCCACTTGGTAACCATTTGTACCATACATTGTAAGACCCCGCCTTACATATCTCTTATTATTGACACTAACAAGAGTAGCAATACGCAGGTCAGTAGGTACACATGAATATCATAAATATACTGATAATATTGATACCATATTACTCAATTATATACAGGAATTCCCCACAGGGAATGTACACAATGATTATAGACCTTACAATAAATAAAAGGTCTTCATATATCAATTGTATTCTCTACGTGCAGTCCTCTTCTCTACTCCCAACACACCTCTTGTGTTTACATGTCTAAATGGTTGGTTAGGGGAGGGTGAGATTCGGAGGAATCTCAGTAGTAAAAAAAATACCAAAATGCATGCAAGATAAATGCTAGTGGATGATATGCTCGCTTTACGTAGGCTCATGCTCACATAAGACATCTGTACATGCTCAATGTTTCATACAACATATCTATGGCTACAGTATAAATAGAAACAGAGCTTTATTCATTCAAATATGCTTCACATAATCAATCAAAGTAATACATAAGAATAAATATCAAATGTATGCAAGTAGGGTAAGTTTACTACCTTTTGGACTTTTTATCCTCCTCTTATATCTTGGTCTTCTAACCATTGCCTCTTCTTTATCACTCTATGCCCTAGATAAGTGATAACATTATTAGAGATATGAAAATTGAATTCCCAATGGCCTACATTAGCCCTTAAGGCTTACTTTTACTCTTGGAGTTTATACTAATTACATTTGGCCCCTTTTTTTTCCTCATATTCGCATGGTAGTCAAAACTGCCAGCATTTTGACTAAACTTTGAAAAATAATAATTAATTATATAGAACTTAAATTGGGGTGGTTCAAAGTCATATGTGAATATACTTAAGTATAATATAATATAGAAATATCACCTATTACCACTTATGTTCTCATAATTCTAGAATTCTCAATTAACACAACTGTGCCAGGATTTGTTCTAGATTCAGTGCCTAAATTTTAAAAATTCACATCTCCCAATATACTAACCCGAACGACACATATTATATATCAAATTAAAGATTAGGATGTCTAATTTTATTCTAAAAATTTTCATGGTCACTTGATAACATTTTACCACTCAAACATATGTCACAACAAACTTGCCTCTAGAAAACGAAATCTGGTAGCATTATTCCTTTAACTTAAATTCTTGGGTTTTCAATCCAACCATTCTAAAATCACAACCACACCTTAACCCCACATAATTTTTCCCAAGGAATCCATTAGAAACCTCAAAATCATAAAATTCATATTCTCTCCCTAAGATTCCAGGTCTAGCCGAAACTTAGGTGTTCTTAGGCCAAAATTATGTTTTTGATTCTAATACTTCCAAGACCGGTTTCTCACCGTTATCCTTTACATTTTTTCTTTCAAAACTCATTGGAAGCATCAAAACTAGAAAAATCACACTCCTTCCCCATAAATCATGGTTTGGACAAAATAGAAAAGCCTAAGAAAACTTATCAAAATCTCAGAATATTCGACTTAGATCATAGCTTATATGTACCTCTACTTGATTCCATTACCGGTTCTTGATTCTGGCAGCACCTCTCCTGAGTAGATGGCACCAAACACCTCTAATCAAAAATCTAAAACTGTAGAAATGTTGCTCTCATTGAGAGGAACAATATTAGAGAAGACATCGGAAGCTTGAAACGCTGAATCGAGGGTGAAATCGGCTCTGGAGTTCAAGAACTTTTAGTATTCATCCTTTCTCTTTCCTCTTACATTTCTCAAATATTTTTGTAATTTTTCTTTGAATTTTGGGGCTGTTTGGTTGAAGATATATGGTCCTTAATGAGTCTTAAAAGTTGTTTGACACGTGTCAAAATTTTATAATGCAATTTGTTTGGTGATATAGCCAAACTGTGACATGTGTCCTTGCCTTTTTAAAAGTAGGTTCTCCTCTTCATTTAGGCCTCTTGATCGACCCTAATGTCAAGGAAAAAAAGGGTATAGTGATTTTTCCCAGCTCTCGGGTTCGGTGTTTAAAACAGTTAATCCGGTAACCAGTGGATTTTTCCTAGCCTGAGAGCTAAGTGGCAAATTCTTGTGGTGCCAACACAAAAGTCAAAAAGGTGAGTGTCATCATGAGTAGAGCCGGTAATATAGGCCTACACCGCCTGGCCCGCAGGTTGATGCGGGCCAACCTACGGGTTGGCCTTCTTTTTAAAAAAAAGAAATCTTAAAAAACCTATAAGTTGTCAACTTCCATCTTGATATCTCTTAATCCAAATAGAAAAAATCTTAGCATTTTTCCTTATTCTTTAAACAAAATTATTATATATTGATTGTTTGAGGATGATTTTATGTTTTTTGTGTATAAACTTTGACAGATTTGATAACTTTATCTCTTGAATTGTGAATTATATTTTTAAATTTTTATAAGAGGAATGATTGATGCTAGGAAAGTAAATTTAATAATTCACATATATTGATATCTCGTATTTTCGGCCTTCTTAAAAAATTAAAAATTATTTTTTTTAAAAAATGTGGGCTGGCCCGTAACCCGCACACTACAGGTTAGGGTTGGCATTTTACCAGCTCGTAAAAGTGCAAACCGTACAGGCCCACACCATGCGGCCCGCAGGTTGACCCATTTTACCGGCTTTAATCATGAGGGACACTTGTCACTTTCTCATCCAACCAACACAAAAGTTGTATCATCATTACTACTTTATTAAAGCTACTTTAATAAAGCTACTTTATCGGTGTTTACCTGGGATTCCACTCGGGTTTTGCTCGAGACTGTGACATACATATTGAGGCCCGTCAAATGACACTAGGTTAGAGTGTGTACATAGGCCCCGCATGGCACCACATACCGATGTCCACTCTAAAAATGCAGTGTACACATGTACACCCTGAAAATGGCATGTGCACACCTATACCGGCCTATTTCACCCGATTAATCAGTCCCTTACCTCATCGCATAATTGGGTGGCATCTTTCTACTAACCCATTGACATCATATATGTGTCTTGTGCACATCTGCACCAACATTTTAATCATACTACCTGTAAATACCAAGCCCTCTACCCAGTAGGGCCAAATCGCATAGTCCCTAAGAGTATTTCCATATCTCATCATTCTTGCGAATCTTCCCAAACTGGGCTTAGTTATTTGCTTAATACAGGCTTAGTTTTACTTCAGTGTTAATTATCATCTACTTTATATAGAGAGAAGTATGATTTTATTGTAATCATTCTATCTTATGAGAGTTACTCAAGGTTGGGGGATCTTGAGTGAGAAACATATTGTATCCTTACAGTATGTATGGGGAAGCGTTATCTCAGTGTGAGAATTGTAAAGGCTTCACAAGTGCCCGGATCAAACTTGTGAGATTGTAGTAGTTCTCAAGTACCCAATTAAACTTGAGGGAGATAGTGTATTGAAATCTCAGGAGGAGCCTGGGGATTAGAGGTAGGTCATCATGGATTGGACCGAACTAGGATAAATCACAGTTTGCATATTCTCTTCCCTAAGCTCTTATATTTCTAGCATACATTATTTAATTAACTGGCTGTTGATTTATGCTTGATTACTTTAATACTCATTGTTTTCACTAAGATGAGAAAATATTTTTAAAATTTCTTAAGTTTTTATCTTACACCCAATTTACCCCCTCTTATGTGTCATCCGGTTCTAACAAGTCTGAGAAAATGTATGGCTATACTATTATGGAAAGAAGTTTTCATTTCTATAGTCAAACTACTCAGGGATCGAGAAAGTAATGGTTAGGAATAGGAGGTTGACATTCTCTATGCCTTATCCTTGACCTAAATATCATGATAAAAGGCAAGTGATATGTTTGTATGACAGTTGTATCAGTTTATCAATCCTCATATGAATTGGATAATCGTAAATTTACCCCCTCTTGGGTGTCAGCCGGTTCTAACAAGTCTGAGAAATGTATGGCCATACTACTATGGAAAGAAGTTTCCATAGTCAGACCACTTAGGGATCGAGAAAGTAATGGTCAGGAATAGGAGGTTGACATTCTCTATGCCTTATCCTTGTCTGAAATATCGTGACAAAAGGCACGTGATATGGTTGTATGACAGTTGTATCGGTTTATCGATTCTCATATGAATTGGGTAGTTATAATATCTTGCTAGAGGCCGCTTACGACTTGTGAGTTAGTATAGTCATTGGCCTACTACCAATTTCATATTGGCCTATAGGGCACACACACAAAAATAGCCCAACATGAGCTATAATGTCCAGATTCATTGAATCTAAGATGCGTCAAGATTCAATGAATGTAATGGTTAATCTAGGGTTGATGAATTTTATATGTGTGTGTGGGCGCGCGATACATATATATATGTGTGTGTGTGTCTAAATATATATGTTCATATATATGTATCTATACACATACACACATATATGTATATGTATATGTATATGTATATGTATATGCATATGCATTTACATATACATATATGTGTGTATGTGTATAGATACATATATGTACATATATATGTACATATATATGTGTACACACACACACATGTTATCAATAATTCTATTAGTGAATTTATTCATTCTTTAAAATATGCTTTTACTAAAAATTTTACTCCTGGTATATATATTTATGTTACTTCATCTTTAAATGATAACTTAGCTATTTCACTTTCTATTAATGGTTTGCTTATTAAAGGTAGCAGTAAGAAATAGATATCCTATACCAAAAATGGAATTGTTATTTAATTTGATAAGAGGAAAAGCAATCTTTAGTAAGTTTGACTGTTAATCAGGATTTTTTCAAATAAAATTAGAAGCAAAAAGTAAGAAATATACTGCTTTCAGTACAATTACAATTGTTACATGATTTATATTGATCACTATCCTATCGGGTTGTATTCTATATGGTTTTAGTTTACTCAAAAAATCTTGTGCTAATATTAGTGGGTAATTAATCATATTTTCTCTTACTCCTAATATTACTTCTATTATATATCTATTATTAAATCTTATTATAGCATTTGTCTTTTCTCCTTCTTTAGTTATTTCTATATTATTATCTACATATCCTAAATCAATTAGACTTTCTTTCCGATCTTCATCAACTCTTGCTCTTATTTTCATCCATATAGCTTCTCTTTTTCACTTCTATATTTATAATATTTTGTCTTATTAAACTTCTAATATTTTCTTAATTTTTTATCCATCTTACATCCTCATCTATGAGGTGTTTCTAGTTCTCCACATTTCAAGATAGTCTTATGTGTTATTATACCTATTCATTCTTTTAACCATATATTTTAGAAAACTTTTATCTGCATCTGGGATTAATACTTGTTGATTCCTTTTCCTATAATATCTATATATATGTATCTATACACACACACACACATGTATGTATGTATGTATGTATGTATGTATGTATGTATGTATGTATGTATGTATCCACACACACATACTATAACATCCCATTTTTAATTACCATTATTTCTCATATGTAATTAATACATTTAATAGAATAAAATGGTAAATTTTGGTGTGCATAAATTTACAGAAATATTCCAATCGCCGGTTACGCACAATTTGGCCTAGCAAGGATGCGAAAAAGCAATTAATGTCTACTTAAAAGCCTACTATTGTAACCGAAATTGGAACATAAAATGACACAATTAATGGCCTAATATACATGTCAAAAATTTGACCAAACCAAAGGAAAGGAGCAAGAAATGATTTATTTTGATAAATCATAAAACGTAAAAGTAAAACGGTAATTTTGCCATAAACAAGAAACAATTATTTTTCCCCTAATATTCTCAATAATTGCAGCTAAATGAGAATTAAAAAGGGAAAAATGACCACTTGGTAATTAATAACCCTAGTTGGAGTATTATTACTAAGGAAAATCAAAGTTGGAAAAAGTTAACAAATGCAACTAAAGTAACATGTCTAAGAAGCAATTTTTGGGAGATGTAAGAAGTAATTAAATTCCTCATTCCTCTTCAAGTTTTCGGTCAACCAAGGAGGAAAGAAAGCAACACACACACACACACACACACACACACATATATTCACATTTGGTTATATTAAAGTAGGAGGAAGAAAGTCAAAGGAAAAAGCAAAAACATATTGTCAGAGTTTATTATAAATTTGGTGCTTTAATTTCTTATCTTGTTGTTAGAGTTGTTTACTATTATGCCACAAATAAAGGGCTCGCCTGGTTCCCATTACTTGGCTACGGCTATGGATCTATTTATAAATTGAAGAGAATAGATGTAATTCATAATATGTGTGCGCGCGCGCGCATGTATGTATTTCATTTGTGTTCATATGCCTATTAGAGTTATTTATTTGTGTTCCTTTTACACAAATGAAAGCAAGGACTGACACATTTCTTTTACTTGTTTATAGTGTCCTCAATAACCAAATAAGAGCTCTGATTATGGTTACTGTCTTATACAGGACAAAGTCACCCATAATACCGCCTCAATTAATACCAAGGTATGCACATATATGCAAGTATGTGTGTTTAAATTAAATTAAAGGTCAAATCATATATATTTTAACATATTTAATTTATGTTTGCCTTTAGTACTTTACAATAGTTATTGTGAACAATATTCACTCAGTCAAATTGAAGAAGTCATAGAAGAGTTGTCTATAACTGTTAATGGTTAATGGGTTGCTGCAAAATGGAGTTAGCTATAAATATAAAGTAGCGATTTTTTTTATTTAAGTATATGTTAGGTTCTTAGTTTAGCTATTTCAGATTTGGTTTTTGTTTCTATTTTTCTTTTGGTTTCTGATTTGGTTCTTGCTTTTGGTTTTTATTTTGGTATTTCAGATTTGCTTTTGGTTTATCGATCTATGTTGGTTCCTTTATTTTGATTACTGGAATGAATCTATATTACTTTGGTTTCTGTTTTAGCTATATAGTAGCTGTAACACCTTACTTTTATACCGTACAAAATAGTTCAAAATGTGACTTGATGCCACATGAGAGACCAAAAATAGTTCTTAATCCATTTGGGATCCCGATTTCACTACAGGGTTCAATCCTATAGTTAAGTGGGTTTTCGAAGAGTTTTTCAAAATATTTTTCTTGTGGTCTCATTTTCATTTTTCAAATTGGTTTAATTCATTCGGGTCTGTTTCCATTTGTTAATATCAAAGTACTTACTGAAGTTCTTAGCGGATATTTAGATTAAATTCGCTGCTAAAGGGTTCACCTGGTACGGTCATCCTGTTCTAGATAATCTACATTGATTACATACAACTTTCCAGGTTTACAGTTGGTGTACTTTTCCACCAAGAGTACTCAATTTACATAATACCATTCAGTCTATATACAAATCCAAAAGTAAGATAACCAATAGAAAGTAAACTCCACATCTTCATTTCTACCCATCCGTGGCTACCTTCTTCCTGTGAGAACTACTTGCCTGTGCTGCAAGTTAGTTATTAGAAAAGGGTGAGATTCAAAAGAATCCCAGTAGTAACAAATAACACTCATATAAAATGCATACAGAGAAACATGTCATATTAACCACTACATACCAAATCCATTCAATATTTAGAGATATGAATATGCAACAACCAATTCTATTCAAGGACTTACTGTTCCTTTCTATAGTGTTGGGTATTCTATTGGGCCAAAGCCCTTATCATCTGAATGCTTAATGGGCAATTATGCCCGATTCATGTTCACAATTCAAGTATGTATAAATGGAAATAACATGCATGAAGCAGGATACATAGAATATGAGGGAGAAGTTACTACCTTAGCTTTTCTAATGTTTTGTGATGTGTTACCAATTCCTTGGTTGTCCTGGGCAGATATTGAATCCTATATATGGGAATTCATGAATTGGACGGGTTATTACTTATTCCAATAACTTTGTATGAGGTAAACTAAATTATTCTTAACTCATCCTTATGTTTATCCTTGGTTTCGACTTGTTGGTTATCATTAGAGTCATTTAGGTAGCCCTTGGAAGCTTAAACAAAGGCCTATAGGGTTGGGAAAGGCCATACCAATCGTCACCTCTTGAAAAATATGAACTTTGGGAAAAATTGGGTCTTGGCCTCGGCCAAAAATACCTGGCCGCGGCGAAGAAATCCTTTGGCCGCGGCTAAGAATCCCCTTATTCTTGACCAAACTTTAGAAAATCATAACTAATTCTAAAAAAATTCAAATGAGATGGTTCTAAGTTCTACGTGACCCTAATTAAGTATAATTTCAATGAAAAATATAGCTATTAGCTATATATGCACAAATTAATACATAATTTCCCCTTTCTACTCATTATACTAGAAAGTTCCAGTTTTACATGACCCAATTTCAAAAATGTAGAACTCTCATCACACAAATCCAATTGACCATTATGACTTATCAAATTAAAGCTTTACAAGTATAATTTTAGACTAGAAAGTTAAAAGTTAGACATCATTTGGCCAACGAAATACACATTGCAACCAAACTGTTTCCAGAAGGCAGATTACACAATATTAATTCTTTACTTTCAAAAATTCACAATTCATATACAAGTATCCAAAAATAATGAACACTTGCATACCTACACAATTTTTCCTTCTAAAGCTAATGGAAAGATAAAGATTACCAAATTCTAATTCCTTTACCACGTCATGCACAGGGCAGAAGTTTGACATATAAACCAACAATTACCAAACTTCCAATTTAAGCCTCAAACTAGTTTCATATGCCTTCTAAACATCATAAAATACCATGAATGAAATCAAAACACCATGACTCTTCAAAACCCTAGCTTGGGAAAAATTAGGGTAAAATTTCACATGCCAAAATTCTCAACCAACCAAGACAATCCATAGTTCAAAATGAAGCTAAAGCTCACCTCTTGCTCCTCCTTAGGTTCTTTCTTTGGTTGTTCAACTTTTGCTCTTACAAGATGGCTTAAAACACCTCCTCTTGAAATTATAAAACCATAGAAATAAAGTTCTCATCAAGAGGAACAATGTTTATGAAGAGTGTTTGAGCCATAGAAGTGATCTACAAGGTGATAATCAAGATGGAAAGTCTCACCTTGTTCTTGTATTCTCCAACTCTTCTTTTCTCTTTCCTTGGTTGTGTTAGCCGACTTGCTTAATGAATGGAAGAGGGAGTGTATGGTTTAATATTCAATCCTTACTTCTTCAATTTCCTTGGCCGTGAATCACCAAGACAAAAAGGAAAAAAAAACCATGTGTCAAATTTTGGTGAAGTCTTGAAAAGGTAAAGAGTTAATTACCCTAAGGTGGTTAATTGTTTGTCAACTTTTCTCTTTCCTTCCCTTTTCTTGTCATGACCGAATTATGAGGAAAATAAAGGGAGATTAAGATGTTATAATATTCCATTGTGTCTTGCTTTTTGGAGTCAACTTTTCCTAAGTTGCAATTGTTGACCTTTCCTTCTTCCTTTTTGACTTGTTACATGAATATAAGATGGTTTGAATTTGGATTCTCTCTCTCCTCCAAGTCTTGGATGTTTTAAGCATTCCAAAAGGAGGATATTATATTGGCCAAGTTTCTCTTGTGATATTGCCTTTTGGTCAATTTTTTAACATAATCAAATGAAGACCATTTGACTAAGCTTCTTCTTTCTTCTTTACCCTTGATCTTGGCAATTATAATTCATATGCCATTAATCTTTTTTTTCTTTTTTTTTCTCTTTGTTTGTACACTAAGGATTTAGATAGCCTTGTTTCCTTACTAGTAGTGTCATTCCCCTTTTTATTCTTGTGTTTCTATTATGTTTTTGAATATTCCCAATTTTAGTCAAAATTAAGTAATCTACTAATAGCTAATCGGGACTAAAATCATTGTACAATTTCTAGGGACAATTCTATCATTAATTTTACTGTCTATTTGTACACTTAGCCCTTGAGTACATTTTGGGATATTACAGTAACCATTTTGATTACTAGAATGGATCTCTTTATTGGTTTATGTATTTATAGGTATATGTACATGTAATATGCATGGGGGCTGATTGAAAATGAGCCCCAATTAAAAAAATTATCTACCCCAATACTTCACGATTATTTATGAATAACTGTCATATATATATTAAGACATATATCATGGTTCTTTCAAATAACTATGATGTATATCCAAATATTTTATGGCTATATACCAACAACCGTCAAATACACACCTTATTGATGAACAAAACTGTGTCAAATTCTTTATCGTCAATAATTTGAACCATAAATTATTCTACAAAATATTTCATGGTTAAAGTGAATAGCCATTGAATATTATTTAACTATATTTAACAGTAGTTGACTAAGAACTATGAAATATAGTACCTTGTAAATAACAATTGTATTTAAACAAATTTGAAATATATGACCCTATATTTAATGGTTAACAACCATTAAATATTAATATTTAGTTCTTAGTTATTTAATGGTTGAAAACCGTTAAATATAACTAAAAGTAATCGTGAAATGTAGACAACTCTGAGTAGTGTTTATGTGCAATCCAACTTCCCTTATGTACATATTAACTTCCCTTACATGTAAAGAGTTTAATGTTTGCCTTAAAGCAAAACAAATTCAAGCATTCCTCAACAGGTGTATTCCATATTCTCATGTGTGTAAATCAACTTCCATTACATGAAAATGACTTCAACATTGCCTTGAAACACAACAAGTGCAAGCATTCTTCTAAGGATTAAGTCCACCTTTCCTTTGTGTGCAAATAAATTTCCCTTATGTACAAAGAACTTCAATTAGAGTGGTGTTTTAGTCCAAATTATATGAATGGAAAGCAATTCTTACCATGTCCAAGAAATTTCATTGATAAAGCAATTTTCACACAAGGGAAGTTAATTTTCTAATTAGGAAAGTTAATTTGAACATCACATAAGTTAACTTGCACATAAGAAAAGTTAATTTTGATGCAAGGGAAGGTGTGTAACACTCCTAATCTTAACACTGGATTGATAGACTCTTATTTTATATTGGTTTTTGTGCTTAATTAAAGTGTTTTATCTTCAATTCTGGGATTAAAGTTATTACTTTGATTAAAATAAATTTGAATGATTAGGGAATTAATTGATACATTTTTGGAGATTTTAGAGTGTTAATTGTATAGGTAAATAATTTATTTCTCTTTGATTTCTAGTATAGGAAAAGGTTGGAAGAGATTGAAGAAGACTTTTGAGGTCATCCTTAGAAACCAGAAGAAGTCTTTTGTTGTGGAAAACAAAATCAAGAGGAATGGAATCCGACTCTAGATAATTTCAAGTTTACTTTGAAAATGAAAGAGCAAAATACAGGTTTTAGAAGAATGAGATTTAAAGGCTGATCTTCAATCACTTGAGTTGATTTTACCCATAGTCACTTACTTCATATATGACATTTAAACATTGCAACTATCTAAGAGCTTGAAACTCACTCTCGCCATCCCTGTCTATCCATCACTTTATCACCACCTTCTCCATCTCCTCCTCGCTCTCTGTACCCACACTCCATCTTTTGATTTTCATCTTCATCTCCTCCATTTGAACCCTTTATGGCCATTGCACACCTCAATCCAAGCTTTGCATAGATTGAGGACATGAGTGGCGACTAAGCAATTTAGTTTCCTTGGTGATGGAGCCAAACCAAAGCCTTTATCCTTAAACAAGGGAGTTTTTTAACTTCAACATTCCATTCAAAGTTATCTTTTGATTTGAGCGAGTTGTTCACTTTAGATTATGAAAATTCAACATTCCAATGGAGTTTTCTAACTTTAAGATTCTATTTGAAGTTATCTTTTGATTTGAACGAGTTGTTCACTTTTGGGATTGTATTTCTTAATGTGAAAACTGGAATCAATAAGTCCAATTTAGGTTTGGTTGTTTAATAGATCATTTGTAGAATCAAGTTAAGACTATTCTTTCAGATTCTTTGGTTGTTTTATATTGTGATTGTTGGCTGAGTTAGTTTACCTTTCATGATTAATACAATAGATCTTAAAACAATTCATAGTAGGGTTGTTAGTAGAAGGATTGATTTGTAAAATTTCCTTTCCTATCTAAATAATCCTATACTTGCCATTAGTTCTACACAATTATGAGTGTTAGTGAGCAAGAGAATTAGCGAGTTGTTAGCTCAACTTATTAATACAGCTTAAGCTGCATATTTCAAGTAGGTTAGGAAGGCAAGGGAATCTCCATGGTAAAATTCATATTATAAATTTAGAAACCAATATTGTCATTCATCTTTCTTTTCATTAATTCATTCCATTCCTCATTAGAAATTCAAAAATATAAACAATAGCTTTTACGATTAAAAAATAGAAAAAAAACTAAACAAATATATCATACTTTGCATTGATTAATTTGATAACTTGTAGTTCATTGGACTAGCTAGGAATTTTAACACCATATAGGCTCTATTATGACTTGATGACCTTGGTTAGATACTGGTTTTAATACATTGAGCTTAGTTAATTTTTGAATGGTTCACGATCGACCACATGTCTATCACGAACACTTTGACATTTTCAAAACATTTTTAACAAACCATAGTAAAAAATGAAAGATCTTGAAAACAAGGTCTACCATTAAGAAATAGGGCACCTAGAATTTAAAAGAACTACAATGTTTATAAGGCTAACCATGATAGAAAATAACCACAACCACCCAAGTTCTATCATGATTAGGAAAAGAGAAAACCTTGGTTTCTCACAGCCATACAACAAGAAAACATGAAGAACACAACGCTACTTAGGGTACAACCAAACAAAGGGTAACCATACATCACTCAAACCCATAAGCCTATCACAATTTCACATCATTACAACAACTTAAATCCTATCAATAACATAACTTACATGAACCAACTTTAAAGGGATTTCAACTATTTATATCCTTTTAAAGTGGTATGCCACATGCATAAATTTTTAAGTCCTTTGGCCAACTAACAACATTGTTCTAGGATAAAAGTTCAATTACCAAAATGCATAATTATAAGGAAACAATACACTAAAACTTCATGATGTTTATCATTGCAAACAAGGTCTTTTGAAGAAAGTTATAAAATCAATGTTCAATCTACCAAAATTGTATGTTACAAACATGACTCACAAATACAACCTTGTGCTCAAGATCTCCACAAATAAGGTTTAATCTACAATTTGATGCTTAACATAATTTTTTACTAGAGAAAGCTATAAAAAAATTTGGGCCCTAAATCCACCTTTAACGTTCTCAATTGTATCTCAAGATTCTATCTTATGGTGCTTACATGTAAATTTAAAGCCAAACTATAAATCAAAATAGATGGAGTTCTTATCTAGGCTATATACTAAACCCATACTTTATATGGTATCTTTATAATTTTATAGGTTGTTGTCATGTATTTGGAATATTATAGCATATGTTATTATTGATTGTGATTAGGAGTAATTGCATGAAAATCTTATAAAGGGCATTTTTGCCACATAAATTGTAATTACTTGTCAAATGATTCATTTCTTTAGGCCTTTGATGTTGCACAAGTTTACTTGGCATTGTAAGTACCATTGAATATGAAGAAAGAGGATGCATAAGCTAAGCAACAAAACATATTGGGCCAAATTTTGGAGTCCAACATGTCACATTCATTGTGGTGAACACATTGAATTAAAACTTGTAGAAGGAAAAAAAGAAAAAGAAAAGAAAAAAAGGGAATTAGAACTCATAGCTTTTAATCCAGCTGTATCAGATTGAGCTACCCACTTTATACCTGACTCGGAACCGGCCATAACACTTAGCAACAACTCTAGGTCGATCTCCACTCATCTTGTAACACTCCCTAATTATAATTGACACTTAAACCAATTTTTAATGCATTTGAGAAGGAACTACTCTTGTATTAAAGAAGAATGGTCCACTCAAAATTCTACCATAGAAATAAAGTATTCAAATTACTTTGAAAACATAACCATGGTAGGGAAAGAGCTTTACTAAATGATTGAAAAAGCTACTATGGTTATAAAAAGAACTCATCATTAAACAAACACGTAGCCATGATAGAAAAGAGATGAACATACATTTAGAAAACCCGATCAGAGTTAAAATGAGTAAACTCAAACTTTCAAAGGATTTCTATGATGGAAAAGGGAAACTACATTCGCAAGTCTCTCATGGATAAAAAAGAACACACTACTTTTCATTACCAGCTAACCTTGATAGAAAATAATTAGATTAAAAGCTATGGACATTATGCTATCAAGATTATAAAAGAAACCACAAATTCTCACAATTAATGAATCAACCAGTCGGAATGGACCCTCTAACTATCGCGTTTCTCACATGCATAACCATAAAAGAAAATAATGTTGCTATATAACATAGTTAATTGAATTCACATCCCTGCCTATCACCATTACATTCTCAATTCATAATAAAGGGGCCATAAAGCCTTATTCAGTATGTAAAATCCAAATGCTCAATTTAAAAGAGCTCAACCATAAATCTTGTCCATAGATCCACATAACCCAAACATATGCATAAATCTTATTGCCTTTAGCCAACTAGTAATATGCTACTTAGCAAAATCCAGAAATCAAGAGCGTAGATAAAGAGTTTAGAATGGTAAGGAGTTAAATTGTCTTAAATGTGACAAAAATAGTAAATGCAAATAAAATATAAAAGCTGGACATCATGAGACTATTTACTTAAAGTATTTTTTAGACCTCCAATGCCTTCCTACCATACCCCCTTAAAGCTTTTCTTGAAAAATATGGTAAAAGTAAATTGTGAGACCATCGTCTTAGTAACACCATTCCTACCATATGGTGCAAGGTGGGGCTACCATAAAACAACGCATGTAATCATTATTAAAACAACAAAAAGAATCATTTCAATGCCGGAATAGTATGTAGTGTGACTCAATAGCAATGACTAACCGTCAGCATATAAATAATAAGTTTTAGTTCACATACAATCTCATAACATGACATTAATCTTTGATTCCCCGTTATATCCTCCTTATTTTGCCAACCAAACCCATAGGCTAAGTACCAGATCATGTCACTGATTACTCTTACAAGCTCTCCACAAGTGTGATATAGATTGGTCATAATCTTACAGAGCACATAAAGGACCATAGGTTCCTCCAATAAGAAATGTTGCCCTCAGGAAACTCCTCTTGATGCACTATCAAATTTATCTTTACCAATTACAGGTTTCAACATAGGTATTTCATGTCATTACACATATCTCATTGTTTAGCAATAACAGTATTACATAGTCCTCAACATCACATTCAACCATAAACTAGAATTTTCAGTTTCTAAGTCATTCAACATAGCGAACATGTCACTTTTTCCACAAGAAAATGTTCCTTTGTCAAGGTTAAGGACACAATCATGACAACAACAAACCAGTTGAAAATCAACCATTCTTTACCAATATTCATGTTATTTTTTCCCTCAATTTTAAAAACCAATCCCACAAGGTTGTTTTAACAAAACAATCAATAAACCAACCTATTTATAGGTAAATTGATTAAACTATATCATTGGGATCTTTTTGAAAAACTCTTGAGCAATACTTGAAAGCAAAATGATTATAAAAAACGTTACCTATCAAACTATTTAGAGTTTGTCTACAAAGAAGCATAAATGAGTTTGGTATAATGTTATTAACTCACCATCAAAATGCGAATCAAAGATCCTACTTTTAAAAATGACAAATTGAATGTCACAAACTTGTTGACCATAGTGCAACTCAATCATACTACAAATAACAGTCAAATCATCCATTTAATTGAAACTACTAAACTTGGACTGCTACAAAAGTGGCTCTCTGTTTACAAAATTTCTGAGAAGCGTTTGAGGACTTAAATGACTAGCCAGACCAATCAAATCTAGAACCTATATAGGTCAAAGAAATCTATAAAATATCAACTCGATTAGACCTTCATTATGTTGGCATGAATTCATATAAGCAAGCATGTCATGCACAAAGCATTTCTTGTATGCATTTATATTAGCACTGTTTGCTACTGAGATTCCTCAAATCTCATTCCTCCCAACCAACCATTTAGACAGGTGAAGAATTCCTGGAGATATGCAAAGAAGAATTACAAAGGAAGATTGAAGATTGAAGTGCAAGGCACTGTGTTGTATTCGATTTAGACATTTTGATAGCTTTATCTAGCTATACATTTTTATGTACGTAATAAATGAATGAAAGTGAGTCTTGAACAGAGTACGCTCGTAAACTCTGATATAACAAAAAGAAAAGCCGATAAGACTTAGTGACATAGTGAAATGTGTGAAAATAATTAAAAAAATTTTTACCCTCTGAAAACCCTCTCAACCCTAGGTTCAACTCCTAAGTTAAGATTGGGGATTTGTGAACATTTTAGAAGTTTGGGTAATCCGGGTTCAAATCCTGGTCTCACGAATGATTTCACTACTCATTTCTACTTATCTAGGATTATTGGAGACAGGGTGTCACAACTGGTACTACTATGATACCACTGTTACAAGTTTTGGTATCATTACCATGTGCACCAGTACCACCAATACCACCAACTTGGTACTGGTCCTACCTCTGAGCTCACTGATACCACTACTCTATGATACCACCGATACCATCACTTAGGTACCGAGACATATGCCCCTTAGTTCTACAAGCTGGTTAATGGACAAGGGTGGTCTAACTTTCTAATTTCCTATGCTATCCATAACTCCCAGTTACAGTAATACTAACAGAAGGTCACTACACTATTCACATGAGCAAGAATGTTTCCTAGAGTCAGAATCTTTTGATCTGAATAGACCTTTATCTCTGAGTAAACAATTCCTTTACCAGAATCATTGCTACAAAAAATGTCTTACTAGCGCTGGTGCAACTTAGCCCCCAGACTCTATGGCAACAAAAGGTACCTCAAACTCTAATTTTACGTACCACCTCTGTGATACCTCATTTCCTATAGCCTTATATGACTGCAAAAGAGTAGTAAAATCGATTGTGAAACCATGATCAGATCCCGGATTAAGTAACTTCTGAAAACGTTGGAAAATTTCAAACTGTTAGATATGATTAGTTTTGATGATGTCAAATATAGATATAAGATATTAAGAGCAAAAAGCTTGCATAATATATTCATCTCCTATATTGACTGATAAGTAAAATATTTGCATATTTATTTTCCCTTATATGATGATTTTATGGACTATATTTGAGCTGAATGTAATCAATTTGGGTGTAATTAATAAATAAATAATGATTTTCTTGCAGTCATGGATAATACCGGATTAAGAAGAATTAAAGAAGGCATTTAAGGGGAAGTTACTGTTCATGCAAACTATTCACTGTGCACTGTTCATACAGTACTGTTCACTGTAGCAGGGGTACTGTAGCGGACCATTGCGTTGTACTGTAGCGGTCTGTGTGTGTGGAAGTGGGGCGGTTCAGTGCAGTTCCTGTAGCAGTCGGTTCACTGTAGCAAGTGGGAGGTCGGTTCACTGTAGCAGTGCGGTTCACTGTAGCAAAATCACTGTAGAAAAATAATGTAGTAGTCCGAAAATGAAGCCTATAAATAGAGCTTCTTGGCACCCTAAAATGGGGAGGAAGGAAGAGAGAGAGAGACCTTCTATTTTAGAGAGAGAGTTGTTATTTTTAGAATTTATTTCTTGCATTTTTTTTACTTCTTGCATACCTCCTACATGGATGGTTTTACCTCCTATATGGAAGGCCTAGGTAGTCCTCCTTTATGGATGGTATAGGTTGCCACCTACATGGATGGTTTTACCTCCTATATGGTAGGCTAGATTTTACATTTTCATGCATCTTGTAGTTGTATTTTTATGTTTTTGTGATTAATTTTTATGCAATATTTATGATGTTTGTAATATATTTTGGTTTTGTTTTTAATTTTAACATGAGCTAAATTTTCCTTTTCCTAGGGTGATGACGTAGCTTACTAATGACGGATTGAATCTTAACTTATTAAATCTAGTTTTAATTTTTCCTTCATGATTGAGTTTTAATTATTGCTCTTAATGCTTACAATTGATTGGCCACCTTTTGGATGATTTTAATATGCATGTTGAGACCGGAAGGAGATAGATGTGTGTGGATCCTATAATTAAAACCATAATTTGTATATGAAATAGGAATATATTCATATGGGTTGTGTAGTCTTAATTGAGTTCCATAAATCTTAATGCATGATTGATTGCTTAAATTCATATAGGAATATATTGGGTTAGCAATTAATTATAGAATTACTTGACCTTGGAAAAGGCTAGTAATTAAAATAGGGAAACTCGACTATCAATCATGTGGAATAAATTGGACTAGAATAGATAAGTGATTCAATCAGGAATTTATTAAGTGAAATCTAATCCCTAGGGCTTTTTCTCATATTTGTCTTTATATCACTTGTATTCATATTTCATCATTTCTATCTTGTAATCTCAATCACAACTAATCAACTGACTAAATAGAATTAAAATTACCAATTTTGGTACTTAGTGATCAATCCTCGTGGGAACGATACTCTACTCACTTCTATATTACTTGATTATGACAGTGTACACTTGCACTTCTAAATACACCATCCTACACTCGTAACATTGACTAACTACTATATTTAATGTTGTATATTTTATAGCTTAGTCAAGCAATGCAAGAAAGAGATTGGAGAAAGAATAATTTATAAGAATTAATAGGAATATCAAGATTCAATCTCCTAGGAGAAATATCATATGTTTCTATGTTCGGAAGGGAATTCAGAAGTACTGTAGCAGATACACTGTTTGGGACTGTAGCAATATGGTACTATAGTAAAGGCACTGTAGCGGTCATAACTGTAGCAACCAGGCACTATAGCATCTGAGGAACTATAGCACTCGAGTTTGAATAGTAGAACTTGAGTTATGGGCATTGTAGCACTCGAGTTCAAGGAGTTTTGCATGCTAGTTTTGGGTAGAAACAAGCTCTGGATGATTCCCAAGTTTTGCACTCGAGTTGGCACTGTTCACAACTGCAAAAATAGGCTAGAACTCGAGTTTGGGGATCAAAACTTGAGTTCAGTATGAATAAAAGTATACTATATTCATCCTTGTTTTACGTTCAGCTTGGTCAAGCTTCAGTAATTCAACTATATCTCCCAAACCACAACTCCGATGCAGATGAAACCAGTGGCATATGAAACTAGACTCCCAATGCATCATTTTGACACCATAAATAGAATCAGAGGATCTTCAATGAATCAGATATCAATTTTTGAAGTTGAAATGGAAATCATCGTCATATTCAGGAACAATTTTTGTATTTTCAACATATCTCCCAATATACACAACCAAATGAGTTCAAACCAGTGCCATATAAAAGTAGACTCAAAAAGCTTTCCAAGAATATATAATATCTCAATTTTTTAGTTAAATTTAATGCAGTATAACTTCTGGAAGTTGATGCTCGAGAATACATACACTATCTACACTCATTATGTCATAACTTGGAGAATACAAAGAGTTTGGAGCTGATTCTTTTTGCATTAGAATGTAAATGACAAGATCTCTCTAATGATCAATAATTTATCATACTTGGAGTAAAAAATGAATGGGTCATGTTTTGAGTCCACTGTTCACTCTCTCGTAGGCTTTGCTCAGAAGGTGAAGTTAAACACACGAACTCGAGTTCAAGATGAAGCACTCGAGTTCTGGGATGAGATACACTCG
Source organism: Albizia julibrissin (assembly GCA_037074505.1). Taxonomy (NCBI): domain Eukaryota; kingdom Viridiplantae; phylum Streptophyta; class Magnoliopsida; order Fabales; family Fabaceae; genus Albizia; species Albizia julibrissin. The sequence goes on from CM073485.1 coordinate 23,604,265, forward strand.
AATCCTTAGAGTTTTGGGATGAAAGTTTATACCCGAGAGGTTTGAAGTACTAAAGTATATAAGGAGCACTCGAGTTCTATCTCAGGATTTGAACCTGAGACTGGAAAAGAGTTTTTTAGAGTAATAAATTTTTCTCAAACAATTTCACAAACATTAACTATCTCACTAAGTCTCACTGGTTCTTCTTTTCATTTTATCATAGTTTATAAGCGACTCTCTGCTTAATTCTTACGTTTCATACCTTAGTTAAGTTTTGTTAGCAATCGGAAGCGTAATATAGTTAAACTATTATTTTACTAGTCTACTGGTATTACCCATTTCACTATTGTAGCATGTTAGAGTTAAAGGCTATTTGTACTATATACAAATCTAAAATATCAAAAGTATAAGAAATAGACAACCAACAAAGGGACTAAAGTCTCTCACGTTCCCAGTCTCTAGTTGTCAGTATTTACCTTCTTCTTGCCCCTTAAGCTATCTCCCTGTACTGTAGATGGTTTATGAAAATGAGTGAGATTCCAAAGAATCTCAGTAGTAACATAATGCCAATCATACAGATATAACATCACAAAGCATACTATATAGTTATCATACAACAGAATTATCACGATAACATTCAATGCATCACATGCAGTTCATGAACTACCATAGCGCTAGGCATGTTATAGGCCCCGCGGGATACCCGCACAATAGGCCTCGAGATCCACTCGTGCATCACAAAACGTTATTGGCCCGAGCGTCCACCTGCGCAATAGGCCCCAAGCGACCACTTCACATAACCAGAATGTGTTAGACAATGCATAATGATTCACACAACATACAGTGTATATTATAAACATATGAAAGATAAGTTACTACCTGGTTGCTTCCCTTGAGCAATATCCAACTGTTTCTTTGAGCTTGGGTAAGTTCTAGCTCCTATCAAAATTAGAGCTACAAGTAACTAGTTATTACTTACATTGTTACTACCTTTAAATCAAATTCTATTGGTTATCTAAAGTAGTTATAATAGTTTCTGCATAATACAATTATGTACAGTGCAGTTTCACTGTTTTCCAGAAACTGGCAGATTTTTCAGTAAACTATGGAAGTTCATAATTAATTCTATAAAAATCTAATTTGATTGATTCTAAAGCCTAAATGAATCTATTTCAATGTAAATTTAAATAGTTAGGTTTTCCCACTGTAGACAAATCATTCCCAGAAATTCGCTATATATCACTGTCTTAGATTGCTTCCAAAAAATAGGTGATAACTTCAAAAATTTACCATTAATTCTAGAAAACTTCAAATTGAGTGGTTCTAAATTCTATACAAACATATTTCAGTATGGTTTCATATAAAAATACTCAATTTTGGCTATCATGACTACAACATTCCCAGAAATTTTCCAAACATAATTTGTTCCATGTTTTCTTCCAAAAAAAGGGCATAAATTTGAAAAATCATATCTTTTAGTATACTTGTCCAAAAATTACAAACTACCTATTACATTAAATATATATGTCTTTAATTTAATTTTGGAAAGTTTCAGAATTTTTGGACAAGGTTTGCCCCATGAAACATTTCATAAAACATCACTGTTTCAGATTTCTTTCTAGAACACAAGGCATAACTTCAACAATTCATATCTTCTAATGTACTTGTCCAAAAATTAAAAAATACCTATAAAATTAAACTATGTCTCTACTTTAATTCTGAAAAGTTTCAAAAATTTTGAACAAGTTTTAACCCCTGAATACCACGCACAACAACACTGCTTCACACAGGGCAGATTAATCTCATGAACAAGTATACTTCATATCTTTCCAATTTCATATACAAGCATCCCAAAATCATGAACACTTATATACCTACAAAATTTTTCCCTCTAAAGCTAATGGAAGCATCAAAATTATCAAATTCCTACTCCTTCTCGACATCACAACACAGGGCAGAAATGAAGATTCATAGGTGAAGGTTGTTGTTTTCTTGTTTTCTCTTGCTTAATCACTTCCTTTCTACTTCTAATAAAATGATTAGCTATTTAAACACTCATTACATATTATTAGAAGGAATTTGAACATTATGACCCCTTAGGGTTTCATCATCCAATCTTCACAAAACAATCAATTCCAAGCCAACAACAACAACAACAAAGGCAAAAGGAAGCAAGCTTTTGAAGTTTACCTTTGATTCCAACTCTTTCTCACTCCTCAACGTTTCTGGTCTCTCTCTCTATATTCCCTTGAATGAGCTTTCTAATCATGGTTTTTTAGGAGGAGAAGAGATTAGTAGAGGTTCCTACATGATTTGGAAGCATAAACTCCAAGTATTCATGCTCCTTACCTTTGATCTTGGAAGAACCCTAGCCTTGTGTTTATATGGAGCTTGAACATTTAGCAGCTCTCCCTCCCTCTTTTCAAATCAACTTGCACGAGAATGAGTGAATAAAGATGAAGGAATGGTGATATGATGAATTAGTTAAATGGCTTTATGTGTGGCAATTTCCTATTGGTCCAAATTTCTTTTATTCAATATTTCTATTTCTCTCTTCTTTCCTCTTGAATCAGCCAAATTACATGGGAATGGAAGAGGAAAATATTGCTTTGGATTCACAATGTCATCTTAAAATTTATTGACTAAAGTCCTATGTCCTTGCTTTTTGACTCTTTTTCAAGTTTTAATTTTTCCTTTGGTAATAATATTCCAAAATGGACTTAATAATTACCAAGTGGCCATTTCCTCTTTTTAATTCCCATTAACTGAATTTATTGGGAATATTGGAGAAAAATATTTATTTTCTTGTTTTATGGCAAAATTACCGTTTTGCCCTCACGTTTTATGATTTATTGAAATAAATCATTTCTTGTTTTTTTCCTTTGGTTTGGCCAAATTTTTTGACACTTATATGAAACCATTATTGGTGTCATTTTATGCTCAAATTTTGGTTACAATATTAGGCCTTTATGTGGACATTAATTGCCTCTTTGTGTCATTTCTTGGCCAAATTATGTGTAACTGGTGATTGGAATATTTCTGTAAATTTATGTGCACCACAATTCACCATTTTATTCCACTAAATATTACAAATATACATATAAGGAATATGGGTGAAAAAGTGGGGTATTACAGCCTCTCGGCCTAGGGGTGTCTGTCCGATGCAACCGGCTATTCGGTCATGTCGGGGGTAAGAGCCAATACTTTACCACATATTGTTAGAATCCATGTTTTAATGATAACAAATGATAATAAATTGTTTTACAAAGGAATGACGAAGTTTAATCAAGAACATTGAGTTACATTAGTTCTTAAATTCATTTCACAAACTGATAATTTCATGTTCTGCAAATTACCTGATACACTCAAGTTTTGGAGAAGAACTCAAGTTCTGATTGATGAAGAACTCGAGTTTGGCAAAAGAACTTGAGTTTGAGGTGAAAGTTTCAATAAAACTCTTGCAAGTTATAACTAATACTCGAGTTGTGAACATTGTAGGAAGTGTTTCAAATTGACACACTCGAGTTGTGGATGAAAACTCAAGTTTGGAACTGTTGAGAACTCGAGTCCTAGAAGTTCCCTCTAAGATTTTTTGGCAGAGACACATGAAGTCATAGCAACCAAGATGAGAACTCGAGTTCTATATGTTGATAACTTGAGTTGTCTAGTTAAATCCCATGAGTTAAATCCAGAAACTTAGCCAGAAACTTGTATTGACTGAGGAACTCGAGTTTGGAACCAAAAATCGAGTTGTGGTTTGAAGAAAACTTGAGTCTGGTACTGAACTCTCACAAGTTCTACGTAGAAGTTGATCCACAAACAGGTGCTGACAGAAGAACTCGAGTTTTGAGAGAGAACTCGAGTTGTGGCCCAAGATGAACTCAAGTTGTCATTTTAACTTCCATGAGTTTTATCCAGAGAAATATTTAGAAACTGGAAATATAGGAAGAACTCAAGTTTGGTAGCAAAACTCCAGTTCTGGTAAAAAGGAAATTCAAGTTTATAATTGAACTCCCGCAAGTTCCAACCAGAGTCTTATGCAGAAACTTGAAGTACAGAGAGAACTCGAGTTTAGAGGTAGAACTCGAGTTCTAGTCAGATGAGATCTCGAGTTTGCAAAATGAACTCTAGCAAGTTCTTGACAAAGACAACATGAAGAAGTGCTGGCAACACTGAGAACTCGAGTTTCTGAGAAAAACTCGAGTTAAGACTCTAAAAAATAAACAAGGAACTCGAGTTTAGGATTGAGAACTCGAGTCTAGTCAAGAATTCTTCAATGAAGAACTTGAATCTTGACATTGCTCAGACATGTAAAAATGGAAAGAACTCAAGTGTGTATTGAGAACTCGAGTTTACAGCATAAACTCTAGTTCATCAGTCACTGAAGCATAACAAGTTACAAAATTACAGAGATCAATCTGAATATGGTTAAATGTCATTTATTCATCATGTTTACACTTGTTGCTATACTTAAACATCAACTAACATATATTTCAAGTATGAAATAGGATATTAAACATCGGATTGCAAATTCAATAAAAGAAGTCAAACGTGGCGAACATCATCATATGCGCTAGTTGTCACCGAATATGGGCTACCAGCCACTACAAGTAACTGATACAACATGACAAGCTGTCTAAAAATTCAAATGTACATATCCCGCTCCACAATGGGACATTCTGCTCTGCAACGAATAACTTCAAACTAGCTATAAGTACAGAACATTAAAGATGGACAGAACCAATGAGAACAAATAGAAAAAGAGCTAGAAACTTACACGAGTCTTTGAATTCATATTTTCTCTGTATTCTATTGTACTTCAGTGATTATCATATCTACTCTATGACAGATTTTTTTTAAACACTTTCTATTGTATTTTTGATCTCAAGATATGTTAGATGTGATTAGTTTTTATGATGACAAATATAGATATCAAATATTATGAGAGCAAAAGTTTGCATAATATACTTATCTCTTATATTGACTAACTACTATATTTAGTGTTGCATATTTTATAGATTATTCAAAGAGATTGGAGAAAGAAGAGCTTTAAGGAACTAATGGGAATATCAAGATTCAAGTTCCCAGAAGAAATACTTATCAGAAGGGAATTCATAAGTCACTGTAGCAATTGGCACTGTTTAGAACTGTTTGGCACTGTAGCATCGAGTGATTTAATAATCACTCGAGTGATTTTGGAAAAAGTAAAGATCACTCGAGTGATTCACTAATTCACTCGAGTGATGTTCAGCATTTCATGTTCTGTTGTTCGTCCAGCTGAGCGAGGTCTGGTTATTTGATCATATCTCCCAAAATACAACTTCGATTGAGATGAAACCAGTTGCATATGAAAATAGACTCCCAATGCATCAATTTGATACTAGAATAAACATCAAAGGAGCTCAGATGTTGGATATAAAATTGTTCAAATTTGGCATTCATATCATCGTCACTTTCTGGAATAGGTTTGGTATTTTGGCTATAACTCTCAAAACACTGATCCTATTGAGTTGAAACCAGTGTCATATGAAACTAGACTTCAAGAGCTTTCCATTGATATATAATATAGAAATTTTGGAGCCATATTCAAAGAGTTATATCATCTGGAAGTTTACCCCTGTTTGCTGAAGAACTGGAAACGCAACAACGAAGTAAAAGTGATCTGAAGAACAGATCACTCGAGTGATTCCAGAATTTACTCGAGTGATATGGCAAATCACTTCCAGTGGCGCCAGAATCACTGCAGGAATTTTTCACTGTTCCAGATTTCACTTCCAGTGATCCTGAATCACTCGAGTGATTTGTGATTTCCGCCAAATCACTTCCAGTGATCTCCAAATCACTCGAGTGATATCTCAGCTTTGCCAAATCACTTCCAGTGCGCCTGAAATCACTGCAAGAAAAATTCACTATTTGCAAAATCACTTCCAGTGATGCCAAAATCACTCGAGTGATTATGTTGTTTTCGAAGATCACTTCCAGTGGATGCTGAATCACTTCCAGTGAATTTCACTCTTTCTCAAATCACTTCCAGTAAATCAAAAATCACTACAAGAAAAATTCACTGTTCTCATTTTCACTCCCAGTGTAGTTGAGTTCACTCGAGTGATTAGTCATTTCTACAGATCACTTCCAGTACAAGGCGAAATCACTTCAGGAATATTTTACTGTTTTGAAAATCACTTCCGGTGACATGAATTTCACTCGAGTGATCGTCCATTTCAGCTGATCATCTCCAGCACCGTTCTTGATCACTCCCAGTAATAATATCAGTATACCTCATATCACTACCAACCATATATTATATGATCAAGTGATATGATGTTTTTTGAAAGAAGAAGCCTGAACGCACTGTCAGTGAATTCCAACTGAATCAGTATTGCTTCCGGTGAATCTCAATCAGATCGAATGATTTTCTTGTTTCTTAAAATCACCTTCTGTCGAGTGATATGCCAATTTCTCATATCACTTCCGGTGAAGTAGTTATCCACTCGAGTGATATTTAAAATATTCTCTAACGGCTATTTTCTGTCAGCGCATTACAGGTATTCCACTACAATTCACATGGGAAGCAACCGATGAATATTTAACGATGACGAATCATGGGCAATATCAATATTCAACAGACGAGTCAACGAAACATGAAAACAACTGAAGCATTTGTCAGAGCACGATCATGGGCAACGGTTGAATTACTTATCAGATAGCACGATCAGATTACAACGAACAAATATTTGAATGCTCCCAACGGCTCTCAACATTTTCTATATAAACTAAAGCATTCGAAAAGAAGAATACACATGACAGTGACCAAATACACGAGCAAACAGAAATGATGAAGTAGTGAGAACCCAACTGCCAATATGCTGCTATCATGAATCTTCGTCTCTTACATACTCTCTGTTAATATCTGTTTTTCCTTGTCATGTATAATTGAGAGTGAGAATATTTACATTGTACTTCAGTGAGCATTTTACCCACTCTGTGAGAGAGCTTGTAAACACTTCATCTGTATTTGAGAAGTGTTCTCAAGGTAAAGGGACCTTGAGAGGATTGATCACCTTACAGGGGAAGTTGTAGAGTGAATTGTCAGTAAGACTTTCTGCTCGTAAGACTTAAAAGGTGCAAGCAGTAGAAAACGTTGCTGCTCGTAAGACTTACAGTGGTGTAAGCAGGAGAGAACATTGCTGCTCATAAGACTTGCACGAGTAAGCAGGAGAAAAAGGTCTTCGGATTGTTTTGCTTGACTTGCTGTAAGAAGGAGTAAACCTTACAGTGTGTAAGGGGGAGTTACTCTTGTGAATTTGTAGAGGCTTATCTTGTGCCTAGTTAAACAAGAACATAGTGGATTGGAAATCTCAGGAGGATCTTGGGGACTGGACGTAGGTCATCGTGGATTGGACCGAACCAGGATAAATCACAGTTTGCATATTCTCTTCCCTATGCTTTTACATTTCCAGCATATATGATTTACATATCTGCTTATGTTTCTATACTTTCGCATGTATTGATTTGATAAGTTGCGAAAAGATTTAAAAAGACTATACTTTCTTATCACACACCCAATTCACCCCCTTTTGGGTGTCAGCCAGTTTTAACAAGATATAGGGACCTTGAGAGGGTAGAATTCCTTATAGGGAAGCTGTAGAGAGAATTCTTAGTAAGACTTTCTACTCATAAGACTTACAAGGTACAAGCAGTATAGAACGTTACTGCTCATAATACTTACAAGGGTGTAAGTAGGAGAGAACATTACTGCTCACAAGACTTGCATAGGTAAGCAGGAGAGAAAGGTCGTTGGAATTGCTCTGCTCGTAAGACTTGCTGTAAAGGGGAGAAAAAGTTCTAAGTATAGAACATTTCTGCTCATAGTCCTGTTGAGGATAGTTGTTGTAATGCGGTGTTCCAAAAGCCTACTGAATCTTGGAGGATTAGTGAAAAGCTAAGGAGGTGTTAATATCTGAGGACTAGACGTAGGCCTGGGATTAGGGCCAACTAGTATAAATCTTTGGTAAAATTTCTCTCATCTCTACTCTTTCTTCATACATTTTCATAACACCGTAACGACCAAGAATTTTATTACATTACTCAATTCATCCCCTCTTAGGTGAAGCTTGCCTCTTACACAGATCATACTGTGAGAACCCCCGATCATGCTGTCATTTGACTTAACATGCTCTGAAACAAAAAATGTAAGACCCATCTTACATACCCCCTTATTACGAATACAGATGTGTTAAATAGATAGTGTAAGACCCATCTTACATACCCCACTTATTACAAATACAAATGCGTTAATTCATTTATTCTGGCTTAGGAATATCATTAATTAGCGTTCCCAAACCAAACTTACCTTATAAATTTCCTTTCAAGGGGTTACCATTCATTTATTTCTACAAAGTGACTCCTAGCTCAGTTCTCTGTTTATTCTTAATTCATTCATAAAATGAATATATACATATAGTGTAGCCATACGTGGCTACCAAAGTATCTACTCTAGTACATAAATCATACTTATGGACACAGTAGACACATCGCTATCTTCGTTCCACCTCTACACTTCTCGTGCAGTTCTCTTTTCTGTTTTTTAGCATACCACCTGTGTCTACCTGTCTAAATGGTTGGTTGGGGAGGGTAAGATTCGGAGGATCCTCAGTAGCAAACAATACCATAATGCATGAAAGATATGCTCTAAGTGCATGACATGATAGCCTTAACTAGATGTATGCCACATAATGACATTTATGTGCGCTCAATGCTTCACAAACTATACTCATGGCCATATAAACAGAAACATAGCTTTATCATTCAAATATGCTCATCATAATTAAGTAAAGCAATCACATAAATTAATACACATGCATACATATGAGTACACACAACTAGGGTAAGTTCACTACCTCTTGTCTTTGAGTCCTCCTCTTATACCCTTTCTCCAACTATTGAAGTTGCTCTTTCTTTGTCACCTCATGGACCTAGATAAATAACCACATTATTAGAACCATGACAAATGAATGTCTAATGGGGCTACTATAACATACTAAAATATGAGCGCCCGGTAATGCTTGTAAATATAATTAGTGGGAAGGAAATTCACTAGTCCCAAGCATATGAGTATATGGCTCCATTTTATATTAAAAAAGGGACACTTAGCAAAATTCTATTTGTTGACTCATAAAATAATAATTAAATAAATAAATTTTACTTTATGCGGGGACCACAAAAAATGAAACCTCATGGGTGGACTCAGGAAAAACAGGGGGAAAAACAAGAGAACGCGGGTCCCATGGTTGTGGGACACATGGCACCATCTTAGAGGAGGAAGTATAAAGTCACTTTTGACTTTATGTGTTGGCAAAATGAGAGCATGACACTTGTCCCACATTTATGACAAAGTCAATTTATCTTTTAAGTTTTCATCACTGGAGGGTGCCACCTAGCCCCAAGCAGGGTAAATCCACCAGTCTCCAGTCCGATCACCCGACTAACTTTCCTGAACACCGAACCCGAAGTTAGGAAAAATCATCAGATCTTGCTTTCCCTGACAAGTTAGATGGCTAAAGACTCGAGAAAAGAGGTGAGACCCACTTGATTAAAGTAAGTGACATGTGTCACAGAATCATTGGATCACTCGACAAATGGCACCACAGGAATTCGAAACGTGGTGGACACTTTTCAAGACTCTCTCTTGGCCTTATATTTTTTTCCAGCTCTCAAAAACTCAGAAAAAATGCCTAATATCACAAGAAATTATTAGAAGAGAGAGATAGAGGGTGAATAGTGATCTCTTAGAGCTTCAATCCGCCGAACCACTGCTGAATCGGCGTTTTCCCCTGAAACACTCTTCACACACTTTTTTCTACTCATCACAATCTTTGTTTCTGTGGTTCCAAAATTTTAGTTGGAGGTGTTCGGTGACTTCTCTCCAGATAAAGTACTATTAAATTTTCGAATCGGTTGCGGAAACGTAGAGAGGTAAGCATAGGCTTTATTTTGAGCCGATTGGTTTTTTATTTTGATGATTTTTCATGAGGGATTGGGGCCTTAAAATTTTTGGGCATGGGGTATTTTTAAGGGTTGATGATGATTTAATCATGTGTTCATGGTTAGATAATGATTTATGATGATATTGGACCAAGTTGTTGGACAAAATTCTGTTTTGGTAATTTTTGCTAAAAATCGTTTTGTTCAGTCAGGAGGATTAGGTGATGAAGCTTTATGATTTTGATATTTTTGACTTGATATTGTGTTTATAATGGAAAAATGTGTAGGAATAGCCCTTGGTTGTAAATTCTGAATCACTGGAAATATATATTGAAAAACTATAATTCTGCCAGTATGTGTTTTGTGCAGGGCAATCTTTTTATGTGACGTTTTGAATAGGAAAATGATGTCAAAAAATTTTGAAAATTTCCAATCTAAAAGTAGACATTTCAAGATTTAATTGGATATGTCATTTGTGTCATTTGGATATGTATACTGGAAGTTCTATATTTTTAAATATTGGTCATGTAAAACTAGAAAATTCTGGAGCTGTGGTCAATAAAGTGAAATTTTGTATTGATGTACATCTTGATGGCTAATGGATATATTTTTTCATGAAACTAGACTAATTAGGGGTCACATAGCCTTTGGGATAGGTGCAATTGGACATCTATACATAGATTTTTGAATTTTCAAAGATTTATAAAAATTCTGGAAGATTTGAATAAATGTGTGAAAATGGAAAATGTAATGGCATCATGTAATTGTATTAAACTTTAAGAGTAAAGTTAACCAAGTTGGGATAGTTGGACTACATTGACCATACTTTTGAATTAGTATTCTAACCTTAACGACAACCAACATAAGTGCTTAGATTGTAAGAAAATTGGACCAAATAATAATTTATCCGTAATTCTAATTATAGGACCTAACAGCTGTCCAGAAACTAAGACCTTCCCGAGCTCAGGAAAATAGTTGGATATTGATCAAGAAAAATGACCAGGTAGTAACTTTGTCTTTCATATATTATAAGATACATTGTATGTTTGTACATCATGAATTGTCTAACACATTCTGATTATGCGGGGTGGTCGCCCGGGGCCAATTGCACGGGTAGACACTCAAGCCATTGAAATTTTCTATGATGCACGAGTGGATGCCCGTGGCCTTTTTCATAGGCAATACTTGGGGCCATGTGATTTGTTATACCTAGCGCTATGGTGATACGTTGAATTGCATGTTGTGCAATGAATGTTGTTATGATAATTTTGTTCATATGATGAATGTGTGGCATGCTCTGTGATTTTGTATCTATATGATTGACTACCTATTGCTATTGAAATTCTTTTGAATCTCGCTCTTTTTCTATAAATAAATCCACAGTACAGGCTAGCAACTCAAAGGGCAAGAAGGTAAACACAGACAGCTAGAGGATGAAGCTACAAGATTTTATTTTCCCTGTTGGTTGTCTACTTTGTCTATTTTGGATCTGTATATGATGTATATAACTCTGTAAACCTGATGATAGTATAGTGGTAGAACTAGTAGTACCGGTAGCCTAGTAAATGGACTGTAACAATATAAAGGGATAACTTAGCTAGATAATGCTTCTGAATGCTAACAAAATATGACTAACATATGAAATGTGAGACTTAAGCTGAGATTCACTCGCACACTTTGATAAGATGAAATTGAGAGCTGATGAGACTTAGTGAGGCGGTGAATGTTTGTGAAAAATGTTTGGAAAAAAATTATTCCACTTGAAAACCCTCTTAACCCCAGGTTCAATTTCTAGTTGAGATTGGGATTTACAAATAATTTTGAAAGACTATTTAATCCGGGACTGAATCCTGGTTTCACAACTGATTTCACTACTCTTTTGTACTCATCTGAGTCTATTTGATATAAGGAATTACATTTTTGGTATCAAAGTGTTGACTCTGGAAATGGTAAGTTAATGCTAGAGTCCTCTATTTATGTTGATAAGTTCTAACCTTTGATTAGCTTCTTTGTGATAGGAAGCATGACTGGTAGGGGAGGGCAGAGGAGTCGATCACCTCCGTCTACTAACCAAGTTTCTGAGGATAGGCGTGTACCTAAGGATAGGAGGGTAGTAGTGTATATAACAGCAAGAGGGGAAAGAATGATTTGTACCGCCCGAAAGAGAGTTCCAGCTCCTGAAACTATCAAGCTAGGACATATCTCAAGTATAGAGTCCTTCACTGGGGATAATAGTGACCTGAAAGGGAGAGAGGTAGCATGTGATATCGACTCTACGAATAGCTCTAGGGCCTCAGAGATTAAGCTGGCATATGACCCTCACCCTAATGATTACTTGTGGCGGTACATGAAGATAGTGTACCTTGATACCTATAAGTCTATGACCTTCTCCTACTCCACCTCCAAACTGAATACCCACTTCTTGTCCTGTGTGGATTTGTTGTTTGATAGGCGGAAGATGTATGATCTGTGGATGCCAGACGACATCTAGATCAAGATTGCACGTGCCTATGTTTCTGATATGGCTTTCTGGGTCAAGATGAAGAATGACATTGTAGCACACGATCCTTATAAGTTGTCTTCTTTCATTCATCTTATGCATAAGTATATAATGAAGTATATGTAAATAATGTAGAGATGGTAGGAATATGCTTAGTTAAGACAAAGCAGTGGTATAGGCTTCTTTTGATGTAAATGTTAAGCTACTTTGATGCAAATATAACTATTTGTAGTAATAGATCTATGTTTATGTTGTGTGTTGGTATTTAAGTCTTGAGAAATACATACATATATATACATATGTATATGTTCAATACAATATTGATGTTTTGATTCCTTTTGATAGTGAAACGGAACAATGGTGTGACGTAGACTAGAGAACATACCACCAAAAGCAGAACCTGAGAATAATGTGAGGCCCAACCCTATGCAACAAATTCTCAAAATGCTGACACAACAGCAAACTATGATTCATGATTTACAAGAGGAAATCTAGGAAATAAGAGAAAAGCAGAATGAAGACAGGGCACAACCTGAGAACCTGGAAGGGAATAACCCTGAGGGGAATCCGGAAGGGGAACATCCTCAGAGTATTGAGCAATTGCAGTCGCTAGAGTCTAATCAAGAACCTCCTATTATTCTGGCTTGAGAAGAAGAAAATCTCCAATATTGGATGCCAAAATTCATCAAGTACCAACCTCCAGCATTTAAGGGAAGATTTGACCCGCAAGCTGTTGAGGACTAGCTGAATCACTTAGAGAAAATATTTGAGGTACTAGGGTACCCTACAAAGATGAAGGCCAGAATAGCTATATATAAGTTAGAAGGCAACGTATACTACTAGTGGAAGAATACCATGATCATATTGCATGCCCAAAACATCCCGTTGACCTAGGAGTTATTCCAAGAAAGATTTAATGAGAAATACTTCCTGAGGTCAATGAGGATCGAGAAGGAGAAAGAATTCCTAGCTATACAACAGGGTGATGATGAGACTTTCAATGAGTACCTGTCTCGGTTCATTCGATTATCCCGTTACTCCTCCTATGTGAAATTCAAGGATAATGAGAAGTAGAGCTCCGATATGCTGATTCGAGGACTGAAGCCTAGTCATTTGTGCCATTTGGATCAGTACACTAGGAATTATGAATTATTGAAGTTAGGCATTGAATCTAGAAAGAATTTTATGGCAGTGAGGCTTTAGACGTAGTTCTAGAATTTTGTAGCTAGAATTGACTCTAAGTAATATTTTTCTCATAAAATAGACTCAAAGAGATTTGAATAGGAATTTGAACCACCCCAACTATAGTTCCCTAGAATTAGTTATGATTTTTTTAAGGATTGGTTAAAATTCTAGACGTATAGTCTAAACATGTGAATTTAAGAAAGTAAGGGCCAAATGTAATTAGTATGAACTCTAAAGGTGAAAGTAAGTATATGGGACTAGTATAGCCCATTAAGAATTCATTTACATTGGCACTAATTATATGATTATATATATCTAGGGCTATGAGAAGTCAAGCAACAAGAAGAATGGAAGAATTACCAAGAAGCTACAATGGTTGGAAGAAAAGGGGACAAGAAGAAGGACATTACTCCACAATGTAGTGAACTTACTTAACTTGCATGTATTTAATGTGTTTGTTGTGTATTGATTTGCAGTATTACTTTGCTTGATTATGTGAAGCATGTATGAATGAATGAAGCTTTGTTTCTGTTTATACGGTGGCCATAGGTATATTGCACGAAGCATTAAGCATACAGAAATGTCATTATGTGAACATAAGCCTATGTAAGGCAAGTATATCACGTACTAGCATTCATCTTGCATGCATTGTTAGTATTGTTTGCTACTGAGATTCCCTCGAATCTCACCCTCCCCCACCAACCATATAGGTACATGAATACAGAAGAGAAGAATGATTGAAGATAAACTAGAAGGAAGAATGACGAAGAATTGAAGAAAGGATTGCATTTATTTTACTATGTGTAAAATATTTTCACTCGACGAATATGAATATTTGAATTAAGGTGTAATCAGGATTGCTAAATCACTGAAACTAAGAAAAAGAACGAAGAATAAGAAAAAAAAATCTGATATTTGGTAAGAATAACGACTAATGAGTCATGAACAAGTAATTAACCCTTAAGGGAATGAGCAATTAACGCTTCCAATATGTAACTAAAAGGGTATGTAAGACGGGTCTTACAACTCCCACATTCAGCGCTCAAGAAAGTCAATCATGTCACCAGACTAAAGACCAATGAATTTCCTTGACTAAGTGTTAGGTAGCACCTCCTCCTTATGCCAACATAAAAGTCACTTAAAAAAAGTTCTAGGTGGCGTCTTCTCATTAGGCCAACCTAAAAGCTACTTTTTCAAAAAGCTACTTTATTGGTGTAGGCCTCAAACCGTGCCATATATCTCTGTGTATGTGTAGGCTCTACATGGCGCCACATAGGTCTGGGTATAGGTAGGCCCTACATGGCACCACACATGCCTCCCATAAGCCATCAAATGGCATCAAGTATACCCTAGTACACATACGTCGGTATATTTCATCCGATTGCTTTTACACACTAAGCCATCTGTCTGGAAGGATTACTCTCTACCCAAAGGGCCGAATCATATAGTCCCTAAAAGTCATTTTGTCTCTTAGTCATTCTTGGGACTCTTTCTAAAATGGGCTTAGTAGTCTGCTTGATTCAGGCTTATTCTCAAGCTTCTAGGCCCAAAATTAGGGATATTACACCACTAACCATAATTTTTAATTTGATCAATCCAAAGCCAGCACCCCTAAGAAAACAAGGATGGTCAGGCCCCAATGTCTTGGCCAATACATCCTTATCAGCAGTAAGGTAACTGTATGTTGTAACTTCTTAGGACATGGCTTGCTGTGCATTTAACATTAATGTTAATATTGATAGTTAATTAAAGACATTTTATCGATGACCTCCTTCGCTTGAGGATCGTCATAAGTGTCATCTTTATTTTGCCTCGCCACCGACCAAAGTTCATGACGGGGAGGTGAAACACCATCCCTATTCTTAGCATCCCACTTTTGAGCAATCTGAGCATGCCATGTTCACCTCCCTTGTAGGAATACTTATTATTCTTAACCCTCTCCCTATTCACCCAGTCTAATTCCTATGACAACACACAACATTCCAGTTAATATTAAACAGATACATATAAGTCTTATGAATTGCGAGTAACAATTACCTCAAATGATAGGTCATGATGTGAGATGACAAATTCTCTCTAATCATCTGGTTCGATAATGGACCAAATATCCTCACGAACTTCTATCTCATCAACCTCTTCAAGATTATGTCTTCATCAATGCATAATGGAATGTGTATAGTGATTGCCCAGCCTTATTGAGGACATATTTCTAGGAAGTATCATCTATATAATATGTAAACTGCAAAGCACAAGATTCAAGTTAACATTTTTTACAAGTACATAGCAAGTAATTAGCAGGAATATATAGTTTATCCTTATATTGTTGCAAATAACATCTACGTAATTTCTCCCTATCCAACTCCAGTTACCCACCGTGATAGGAATGTTGGTCCTTACCATTATGTTGATATAGCTGATGAAGTGTGACTGCTCAAGAGCTTGACTATCATTGTTCTGTGTCATGTGAAATTTTCCCCCTAAAGACTTTAATTCTTTAACAAAAGTCAAGGCGTAGAAGCCCTTCCTTACAATATCATGTACTCATTCTATCGCTTATACTAAGGTCTCATCTCTAGTTTTCCTAGGGACAATATCAGTATAAGGGGGAACCAGTACTAGGGTCATTCTCAAAACTAGTGGCATTATCAGTGCCGAAGGAAGTAGGATTAGCCATTTTAACTGGAAAATAAAACTCATTCAATCAGCCACAAGGAATAAAGTAATGGGTTTTCCAAAAAAACATAATGCACGACTAAGGTCAAACCCTAACTAAACAAGACTAACTAAAAAATAAGGAGAATGTGGAATGCAAAATGGAGAATGTGAAATGTAAAAGAGAAATCATACCTTAAAATAAGGAGAACAAAGCATGCGAAGGAATAATACCTAGCTAGTGCTCTGAAATGAAAAGGTGAGTTAGGGCAATCAAAGCAACTCGTGCGACTGTTAGACTGAAGTTCAAAGAAAGCAGTGGAGGATGTGGTTTGCTTGAAAGCAATTGTCGATAGCTGAAAAAGTCTACAAGAGTTATGGGTTTCCAAGGATGGTGGGTAACATTTGACCAAAGACAAGTATGTTAAGTATAATAACTTACGGTTCTTAATTTACAACCATAATAAAACTCTAAACAAAAGTTCACATTTTTACTCACAATCGTTAGGTTTTGTAAATGGTGACAGGTTTTTCTTAACAATTGTTAGCTATTAGACATGGTATTTTAAAAGTGATAAGTTTTACATAATAATCATTACTTATTTTCCTTTTTTTAATAATTTTTTAAGTTGATTATTCAACTCCATATTACAAAGAAAAAATGTCAAACCCCTTAACATTTTGATATTCGCAAAGTAATAAGCGCACAATTCTGTAAGGCATATAGAAATAGCAGAAACATACTGACATTAAGTACTTGTTTACAATATAAGAATCACCCCATAGGGTATGAAAATATATACAAAGTGTTCAAAAAGAAACAAAAGCATAGTTCTAAGTAATTAACTGCAGCTTTAGCCTGCATTCGGACCTTATTTACCAATAACCACTCCCTTACTCTTCAAACCACTAGCCTTAGCTGTAATGTTGGTAACATTGAAAAAGGGTGAGATTCAAGCGAATCTCAGTAGTAACATGCATTTCAGACATATAAAATGTGAAAATAAATATGCAATGTACCATGTTATGTGTAAAACCTCACTTCAATATTGATATTGCTCAGAGTAGCAATCGCGTAGCTCAGTGGACACATAGAAATAGCATAAATATACTGATATATTGAAACAATATTGCTTGATTATATACAAAATTCCCCATAGGGGTGTGCAGAGTAATTACAGACCTAAAACAAATAGAAATGTCTTCAGATAACCAACGCCTCCTCTTGTACTGGCCCGGAACCTCCAGTTTCTGGAAATTACTGTTCTGTCTTTTGAGCCACTGCCTGCTACTGGAAACTTTATACATTTATGTAAAGGGTAAGATTCAGAGAATCTCAGTCGTAACATACTTTCAAACATATAGAATGTGAAAATAGATATGTTATGTCATGTCATGTAAGATGATCGAAACTATGTTACACTTACCCAAGGCCAAACGACAAGTTTGCACCTTGGTCTACTTAGCGCCCCTGTTAGGTCCCTGACCTCAACATGACATATTAGTGTGTCTAAGATACTAGCTCATGTTATAGTGAATGACATATACAAACATAATAGAAATCACATAGTATATCTAAGAAGAAGTTACTACCTAGAACGTGCCCTTTCCTTGCCTGTCAATCTGTCCAGCTCTGTCTTTGGCTCGGGCTATCGGTATATCCTAAAATTACAAATTTAGGATAAATGAGTTATTATTTATTCATAACTAATACTAAACTCATTGTATTGTTTATCTTGACTCAAAAATGATAAATTATCAAAATACCCCTGGGGACCTGATCTATGCCCCTTTGTACCCGGTCAAATTGTACTATTCCAAAAATCATGACCCAAGCTAATCCTGCACAATTTTACGTGTAGAATCTATTTTTGACCTTAGATTGGTCAAATTCAAGTCCAAATTACAGTTTTACCCTTGACAGCCCCTAACTTAGGGTTTTAAGGGTAGTTTGGTCATTTCACATTTTCTCACTTCGTAGTCTACATGAACCCTACACAATTTTCCCTTCTAAACTAAATGGAACCATCAAATTGATAAAATTCCATACCAAAAAGGATGAAAATTCCCCTGGTTGAAAATAACTAAATATGAGGGAAAATGTGTTTTCTTGATTTCAATCTATAAACCTCCTTCTTGACACCTCTAATCACTTGTTTAACTCATTAAACAACCCTTAATCATGATTAGTGTAAATTTGGGCAGCACCTCCCCTTAGGTTTTTCACATCCTAAAATCATAAATCAAGTCAAAACAACCACAAATCAAGCGAACAATAACATAATCAACAAGATAATCAAGGTTCTTGAGATTACCTTTTATTTCTCTTCTTTCTCTCTCTAGGATGAGTTTCCTCTCTCTTCCTCCTCTTGATTTTACTTTCTAAACATGGTATTTGAGATAGAGAAGAGATTAGAAGAGGTTCTAGGTGAATTTAGAAGGCAAGAACAAGTGGAAATCACTTGTGACTCACCTAGGTTTAGCTTCTTGAAACCTTGCTCTTCTTCCTTGCCTTTGCTTCTTTGAACTCTCCTCTCTCTCTATTGTTGTTGCTTCAGCCGAAAATGAAAGAGAAGAGGAGGGATATTAGCTTTATTCAATTATCCCCTTCTTGCTTTTTGTTATTAACATGTGCTTGCTTGTGATTGGCTCTTGCTTTTCCTCTTGAATTAATATATATGCCTAATAAATAAATTCCCCTTATTTTCCTCTTTGTTTGACTGAAATAGATGAAGAAAGAAGAGATAAGAGAATCTTCAAAATATCAACTCTTTATGACATAATATTGTTTAATGCTTTTTGACCAAATGCATGATTTACTTGGCTATTCTTTCTTCTTGAATTAATTATGGCCAAGGGAATTTGCTTCCTTTTCTCTTTCCATTTGGATATGTATGTGGCCCTTTGGAAGATCAAGTTTGGCTTCTTGAATAAGTCATTTAACTCTTGCCTCACTTTTTGACTTTTCCACCACCTTTGCTTGGCTAAAAGAATGCTTCATATTTAAGCTTAATGTGAACCAAGTATTAATTTCCCTTCCACTCTCCCATTTTAACCAAATTTATTCCCAAGAAAATGAAAAAATGATGGCTGCTTACTTTCATTGGTCAAATGACCATTTTGCCCTTATATTTATTGCTATTTTCGCACTAGCTGAAAATTGAGCAGAATTTTCATCAAACTTTAAAAATTCATAACTAATTGTATAGATATCCAATTAGAGTGGTTCTAAATGATATGTGACTCTTATTAAGTCTAGTTTTAAGGAAAAATATATTCTTTAGCCAATTGGAAGCTCAAAAATCCCAGAATTATTTTTTTTGGACGCTGCCACTGAAAATCACTAGTTTCACTGGGCTAACTTCAAAAATACATATCTCTTTGTGTACAACTCCAAATTGCTTATATGACCTATAAAATTAAATATTAATAAGTCTACTTTCATTTTAAAAAGTTTCATACTTTTTTGATATTATTTTCCTATTTAAAAATATCACACAACATGATTGCCACGTGGAGAAACACACTAGCAGCAAATTTCATTTGTTTTCCCAACATAGTCTTGTTGTGTGACCACTCATTATTTTGTTTTGTCACTTAATGTGCTCTTTAATACACCATTTTATTTCCCTTTGATGCCACCAAAGGTGTTAAGAATTGTAGGGATTAAAATCATGCCTTACTAGGACACTTGCTAAACCGGGGCTTAGCAATCCACTTATTGCATGCTTATTCTCAATCCTCTTTCCTAAAATTTGGGGTGTTACATTAGTAAGATGATAAAATGTTGTGTGCAAACTGTCCAAAGCCAAACAACTATTTGAAATCCCAGCTTAACTCTGCGCCTTCGTTCAGTCCCAGACCACAACTAAGCTAATATGCGTGTCCCATACACTATGCTCATGTTACAGAAGATGGCATATATAAATATAAAAATAATCACATAATGTATAAAAGAAAGAGTTAGTACCTGAGTCCGTTTTCAGTCCAACTATTTGTCCAAAACGTTTACCCAGCTCAAGCTATTACTGATTCCTATAAATTAAATTACAAGTAACTCGTTATTACTTGCATTTTGACAGCCTTTAATCATGTTCTTCTGGTTAACTAATGCAGTTATACCGGTTTTTGCACAGTACAATTATGCACAGTGCAGTTTTCACTATTTTCTAGAAAAGTACAAATTTTTAGTCAACTTTGAAAAATCATAATTAATTCTAAGAAATTACAAATTGACTGGTTCTAAAGCCTATATGAAACTATTTAATTTTATTTTCATGGAAAAATACCTAAGTCTAACCAGTGTTAACACATTTTCCCCAAAAATTCACCAAACTTCCCATGTTCCAGATTTCCTTCCAGAAACAGGGCACAACTTTAAAAATCCATATCTTTTAATATACTAATCTAAAAATTATGATCTACCAATCAAATTAAATCTCTAGTTGTCTACTTTAATCCTATCAAATTTCATAATTTTTGGACCAGTTTTAACTAAAGAATTTCATTTCACTATAACATTGCCTCCAGTTAAACAAATCAAACAACATTTCCTTTCAACTTCAATAATTTCCAGATTTGCATACAAACATCCAAAAATCATGAACACATGTTTTCCTACACAATTTTCCCTTATTAATCCAATGGAACCATCAAATTTGAAAAATTCCAGCTCTTCCCCATTGTTCTGTGTTTGGCCAAAATAATAGGAGGAAGAGGGAAAAAACATGTTTTCATGCATTCAAGCCACAAACACCTTCCTTTCCACTCTAATCACATGTTTAACTATCTAAACACTAGATATACATGATCTATAGACATTTTTGCAACATGAACCCTTATGGTTTCATCTTCCCAAATTTTACAAAATCAACATATCCAAGCCAAAATCAACAACAACAATCACAACAACATCATATAAGACAAGAGGATCAAAGCTTGTGAGATTACCTCTTCATTGCTCCAAATTTCTCTCTCTTCACACCTCTGGTCTCTCTCTCTTCTCTCTTGATTTAGCTTGCTAACCATGATTTTTAAGAAGAAGAAGAGGTTAGAAGAAGTTATAGGTAGATTAGAAGGCATAAGCACTTTGATTTCAAGCTCTTACCTTAGATTCTAGCTGCTTGAAACCCTAGCTCTTCTTGTGTTCTTCAAGTTCTTGAAACTCTTCTCTCTCTCTATTTTATATTGCTTGACCGAAATTAAGAAGAAGCAAAAGGGATATGGCTTCTTGAAATATCTCTATTTGCTTTTGAAAATATTATTGTTTAATACAAAAGTTACCATGTGTCTAATTTACTTGGCTCCTATTTTTCCTTCTTGAATTAAATATAAGCCAAGCAAACTTATTCCCCTTTAATTCCCTTTTGACCAAAATTTTCAAGAGAAAAGGGAATATTTAATTGCTTCTTGCATTTCACTTAATTCCCTTCTTCTAGATAATTAATTGTGTCATATTACTTTTTGAATTTTTTCACTTATTTTCACTTGGTCACAAATGTTCCAAATTAAATATTTATCTCCCAAATAATTATTTTCCCTCTCATTTCCCTATTTGGCCAAAATTATTAAGAGAAAAAGGGATAAATAATTGCTTCTTGCTTTGTTGGCAAATTACCATTTTGCCATTACATTTTTTTATGTATTGAAATAAATCATTCCTTGCTCTTTTTCCTTTAGTTTGGCCAAATTTCTGGCATGTTAATTTGGCCAAGATTTGTGTCCTTTCATACTTCAATTTAGGTTACTATGTTAGGCCTTTCAGTGGACAATAGTTGCTCATTGGTGTCCTAGCTTGGCCAAGTTATGTGTAACCACCGATTGGAATGTTTTTTATTTATATACACCATAATTCACCATTTTATTCCATTATTTGTATCAATCATATACAAGGAATATTAGTGACTAAAAATGGGATGTTATAAAAAATTAAAGGAAAAAAAAGAAAACAAGAAGGTGAATAAACAAGAGAGTGAACGAGAGGGGTCAATTCCTTCAAACTTGTCCATGCATCCTTACCGAACGCATCCTTTAAAAATCATTTCTTGTTAATTAAATAGACATGGAATGGAAAGGGTTCCCCAGGTTATCAAGTAGAATGTGTGCTTTGGAATGGAAAGAGTTATGTTATAGAGCCAAATGTGTCCTTATAAATTTCCATGATTAACATAAGTAACAGTTATTTGCTAATAACTATGAACGTGTCTCCTAAATTAGTAACAGTTGTTCACTAATAACTGTGAAGTGACAATTATTTTCATTTTAATATTTTTGGGCTACATTTCCCTAACGATTAATTTTTTTAATATTAAAAAAAAGTAGTGGTTTTCAGTCATCACTACTACTGTTGTCCTCCCCCTCGCTCAGCACATCATCAGCATCTGAGGAAAGAGATGAAGGGTCTAATTGGAAGTGATCATATACAATCTGATTGTCATGAAGGATGAGGTCCAACGTAATATCCTGAATTTTGGGCCTAGAGACTTGAGGATATACCTATATCAGGAAACTACTAAGCTCAATTTGGCAAGGGCCCTAAGAATGACAAGAGATAGAAAGACTCTTGGGGACTATGTGATTTGGCCCTACTGGGTAACGGGCCCAGTATGCGTAAATAGTAAGATCAAAGTGTCGATACAGAGGTACACATAACACATATATGGTGCCATTGGGTTGATAGAAAGATACTACCCAGCTATGCCATGAGGTAAGGGACCGATTAGTCAAGAGAAATAGGTTGTATAGGTGTGCACACGGCATTTTTTGGGCTGACATGTGTACCTTGCATTTATAAAGTAGATGCTGGTATGTGGCACTATGCCAGGCCCAAGCACTCAATCTGACCTGGAATCATTTGGCGGTCCCCGATATACATATCGCACTCCTGAGAAAAATCGAGTAGAATCCTCGAGTGAACACCGATAAAGTAACTTTATTAAAGAAGCTTTAATAAAGTAAGCAATGATGACTCATGATGGCACAATTTTTGTGTTGGCTTCTTAAGAAAGTGACACATGTCCTATAATCATTACATGTGATTTTTACTTTATGTATTGGATTCATAAGAGAGTGACACTTTTTCCTCATCAATGCACTTGCTTTTTCCACTTTTATGTTGGCACCTCCGAGAGACGCCACCTAGCACATGAGTCTGGGGAATCCATCGGTATCCAGCCCGATTGTGTACTTGACTTCCCAAACACCAAACCCAGGAGTCCATGGAAATTATCAGGCCTCTCTCTTCCCCTAACAAGAAAAAGGTGCCACCTAAGAGAGAGAGAAAGATAACTAATTGATTGACGAAACATGGCAATTTTGACCTCACATCTTGTGACACTTGGCACACCATAAGACCATCAAATTGAAAAATGAAATCACAACCATTCCCTCCTCTTTTAAGACAAAATTTTGGCCATCTATAGGAAAGAGAAAGAAAAATGAGAATAATGGAAGGAAAATGGAAGAGGAAAGATAAAGGATGAATAGTGAAATCCTCGGAGTTTCAGAGCTGATTCCGACCTTGAATCACTTGTTTCAGTAGGTAAGTCCTTTAGGAAACTTCTATTCACTGAGAGCTTCATTTATATGGTCTCAGGTTTCTAATTTGAGGAGTTTAGTTCCCTCTAGTTATCCGGAGTGTCGATGGAATACCGAATCGGTTGTAGAAATGTGAAGAGGTAAGCCTCGGCCTTACTTTAAACCAATTACCTTGTTATTTCATTGAGTTTTTCTTGGCTCTTGGACCACTCAAAGTTTTCAACCAAAGGGATTTTTTGAAGTATAATGTTGTTTTAATCATGTATAAGGTGATATATGATGACTGATGATGTTATTAGACTAGTTGGGATTTTTGTATAGGTGCTACCATATTTCATTTTCTGGAGGCAGTTGATTTGTGATGAGATTTTAGTTGACCAAATGTTATCCAATAGCCATGAAACTTTCTAGAATAAAATTAGGCATGATAATATTTAATTTGATATATAATATGTTTCATTTAGGTTTGTATATTGTGAGATACGATTTGTTAAAGTGTGAGCATTGAATATAGAAAGAATCCTAAGATAGGGTTGTTTCTTGATATTTTTGGAACTGATGCTCATAATGGGTAGCAGGAGATATTTTTTCTTTAAAATAGACTTAAAGATAATCACATGAGATTTTTAGCCATCCCATTTAGAGTTCTATAAATTAAGTTATGAATTTTAGAATTCAGGCTATTAAAACTGGGTTGATTCAGTGGTAGTGAGGATAAAATAGGAATTCTGGAACTATACGTTTCTAGGTGGTCGTGGGAGCCATTTTTCCATAAACTATACTTAATAAGTGATACATAGAACTTTGAACCAACTAATTTGGATATTTTTAGAAAAATATATGAATTTTCAAAGTTTTTTGAAAATTCTGCCAACTTTTGGAAATTGAATGAAAAAATGAAAGTTATGGCATTTAAGGTAATTTAGGATAAGTATGGGCCTAAAGATATGAGACATGTCCGAAAGGCTAATGTAGTCACATAGGATATTCATTTTTCATGACTCTAATAGTGTAATCATATACCTAGGGTCATGAGTTAACAAGGAAGAGGGAATTAAAGGGTCCCAAGCAACTTCAGTGGTTGGAAGAAAATGTACAAGATGTTATGGCCATATGTAAGAAATGTGAAGTATTGAGCATGTAAATATGTCATTATGTTAACATGAGCCTACGTAAGGTAAGTATATCATGCACTAGCATTTATCTTACATGCATTGTTGGTATTATTTACTACTCAGATTCTCCCGAATCTCACACTCCCCAACCAACCATCTAGGCAGGTGAGCATAAGAAATGAGTGCAAGATGATGCATCAGGAGAAGAAGCTACGAATGAAGAGTTGAGTAATTATTATGTGCTATTCCGTTATGTATTAACATTTTATGTTGTTAACTATATAACCTGCATAACGGATGAATTGAATTATCTAAGCGCGATAAATGAACTAGGAATGGGTAATTGCACAGTACGAGCCCATTGGTTATGTAAGAAGAGGAATTGATAAGCTGAGAAAAACTTTGATAATAATGAATGGAAGAATTGAAAAGTAACCCCGTAAATAAAGTAATCTGGTAAATATGACTTACCAAAGGAATAGTGCCCCAAGAATAATTGTGAAAGTTTTTGGCTAGGACCTTGTTTTCTGATTCTCCTAAGTTGTAATAATAATAATATCTCTTCCGATGCATAATAAAGGGGCATAAGGAATGGGTGTTACATTTGTTGGAGTATAATTTAGATCCCCACCTTGTGTTATGGGAATACATAGAAGAGTTGTAGCAAGAAGCTGGTACTATTTATGTTTCCCTGTGGGGGCAGTACTTAGCATTTCTATGAAGGCAGATATGTTGTATTGGGACCAAGACATATATGAGCTGCCAATCCCAGTGATATGTGGATCTGTACCGACACTAATGCCCCAAATCCTATTAGAACTTTGAGTTTAAGCATGCTCAGGTGAGAGAAATTTCTGGATGGGTGACCCCTGGGAAGTCCCCTTGTAGCAAGATATATGGTGATCCTTAGGGATGTCATGAGTGATGATTATGCCATATATTGATCCTAGAGGATCCGATCTTATAATATTAAAGGTTGAGGATAAGCTTGAATCATATCTAAGCTGAAATAGTACTTAGGTCGAAGTGTGAATCATGTTGCACTATGGTTCTATTTCATGATGGAAGTTTGAACCTTATGGGTAGTGTTAAACCTTCAGTAATGTTTTGAGGATAATACATGAATACCGTGAAGGTTAGAGTAGGCTCTATTGATCATGATTTTAGCATGCCTATTGGGTATATTTGAGGAAAATGATGTTGACTTTGTGCGATGTCGAGGTTCTAGAGTTAGTGATGGACTAAAAGTTGGATGTTTATCCAATAGTGATAGAAGGGTTACCTAGTGAACCGTAACCTAGGAATCAACTATTAAGTTTCAATTCCTTAAGAATTTGAAATGGCCTAAAAAGATTCAAGGTACTAGAATATGGTACAGAAAATGTGTATGAGGTTTTCTAAAGGTTACTAGTTACTGATCAAGTATAAGTAATGATCTTGATCATTCCCTTAGAAAGAATGATTGAGGGTTTGTTCCCTGATGGAACAGAGTGATAGATAGAGTGAGGAAAGCCATAAGTTATGGTCTCATGGTTGAGACAAAGAATAGAATATACCAGTGGCTTCCAGATTCCCTGTATGACATGGGTAGATCACCCCGGTAAGGGAAGTGGAATTATGCCTAAAGCGGGACTGATATTGAAAGTCCATACAGAATGACCCCATATGAGATGACAAAATTAAATGAAAGTAGATTACAGAACTACTAGAGAAGAGAGACCTTATAAGATTTGGGTTTCCAGTTATGAAAGTACTTTGATTCAGAGATGACCAACCGAAGAGAGCTACCTACAGAGGATTCTGATCTGAGAGGGCTGCTTATGGAGGGTCCTAATCAGAGAGGGCTACCTATAGAGATTTCTGACCAGAGGGGCTAACTAATCAAAATGGACTGAGTGAAGCACCGAGTGTAGTACCATAATGTGGAGCCACCATGATGTCAAATCCATAGTGTGAAGCCACCGTGATGTTGAATCGTACAGTGGAGCTACCGGGACACCAACTCCCAAAGGTGGTGCATTGTAATGAGTCCTACATCGGATGAGTTTCCTAGGAAGAAGGATTTGTGTAACCCAGTGTGTTGCCATGGGATGCTCTAGTGCTAGTTGTTGAAAGAAAGACAAAAGAAGGGAATTAAGGTAAAACAGGCTCAACGAGCTAGAGAAAGTCAAGCAATTCTTTCTCTCATATCTTATGTAATGGTTCTGCATGTATGTGTTTACCATTGAGTATATTCGTGTTATGAATATACGATGGACAGTAAGACCTATTGGACCAGCGTGTTCTTAGGCCGTAAGACTTGATATGCATTCAAAGCAGGATCATAAGACCTGCTGAGCAATCCAAACTTGAGATTCTGGGCAGTAACTCAACGCATGAGATTTCAAGAGTGAACTGATGCATAAGATTCCAAGCATTATCCCGAAGAGATTGTAAAGCCTGAGAATGATAGGACAGTTAGTCCCAAGGCAATAAGACAAGTAAGTATAAGTTGCACAGGGAGTTACCCTGGGCATCTTGAGCCAGGTAGGCTTGAGGTAGAAAGTCTGTGAGTGCACCTTGTATGGGGAGTTATCCTAAGTTATAAGACCTAATGAATATGTAGTGGCAGATGGGCAAAGACCTGAGGCTATAAGTCCTGATGTGTCTATGATATAGGGGTGATTCCTTAGGCTATAAGACCTCATAGGCTACCTAGATAGTTGCAGTGTATTCGAATACTTACTGTTGATTTGTAGCTCTTGTTATCCAAATAGAAGAAATAGTATTCGGATAGCTTCTTTAGATTTGCTCACCAATTTATTCTATTCGAACAGTATACCACTATTCAAATAGTCTTCTATCTTTGTGTCAAACCCCTTAACATTTTGATATTCGCAGAGTAATAAATGTATAGTTCAGAGGGCATACAGGAATAGCAACAATATATTGATATTAAGTACTTGTTTCCAATACAGAATATCCCCATAAAGTTTGAAAAAAAATATACAGAGCCCTAAAAAAACAAAATATAACTAGACATAACCAACAACAACTCCTGCTTGAACCGGACCTTCAGCCACCGGTATTTACGGTTTTACCCTTAGAACCTCTACCTTTTGCTGGAATATTTTTAAATATTGAAAAAGGATGAGATTCAAATGAATCTCAGTAGTAACATGCAATCAGTCATATAAAATGTGATAAATAAATATGTAATGCACCATGTAATACAATATGAAAATACATATTGTATTGTGTGTGTGTGCATATTATTCAGGGCCAAATGACTATTTGGATCCCCTACTTGTTCATGTACCTCAGTTGGATCCCAGACCACAGCTAGGTATTGTGCCCCAGGCACTGTGTTTATATCACAGAAGATGGCATACATAAAGCATATCAACATTCACATAGTGTATGAAGGAAAGAGTTACTACCTTAAATCCCTTTTTCTGCTCTAACTCTTGTTTCGGCTTGGCAAACTGTCAATCCCTATAAATTAGAGTTCACAAGTAACTGGTTATTACTTATTTCACTACTTCCTTTTAATCACATTCTGTTGGTTATAATACACAGTTACAGCAGTTTCTGCACAGTACATTTTAGCAGGCTTTTCAGTTAAATTTAAAACTTCATAATTAATTCTAAAAAACTCCAAATTGATTTATTCCAAATTATATGTAAAGATATTTAAGTTTGTTTTCATAGAAAAATATCCAAATCTTGCCATTACAATCACAAAAATTCCCAAAAACATGTCAAACCTCATTTGTTCCAGATTTCATTCTAGAAACAGGGCCTAACTTTGAAAAATCATATCTTTTAATCCACTAATCCAAAAATTATGTTCTACCCATCAAATTAAATATATGAATATGTACTTTAAGTCTATAAAATTTCATAATGTTTGGACTAGGTTTGGAAATCCAAAAAAAGCTCACAACCGACCTGCTTCCATAAAACAAATCAAATAGCACTTTTGTCTTAACTTCCAAAAATTCCAGATTTATACACAATCATCCAAAAATCACAACCACATGTTTTCCTACAAAATATTTAGTGTAGAATCCAATGGAACCATCAAAAATACAAAATTTTAGCTCCCTCTCTTAGTTCCAAGTATGGCCGAAAGTTTAAAGGAATTAGGAAAAATGTAGTTTTCATTATTTCAATCCATAAAACACTTTCCTTTCACTTGTAATTACTTGTTTAACCACCTAAATACCTAATGAACATAATCAATGAAAATTTGGGCAACATAACCCCTTAGGGTTTGGCATCCTCAAAATCACAAAACCATGAAAAACAAGCCAATAATCCAACCAAACAACCACAACAAGCATAAATCAACAAGAGATACAAGGTTCTGGAGATTACCTCTTGTCTCTCTCTCTCTCTAGGGTTCCAAACCGTAGCCCCCCTCTCTCTTTTTCCTCTTGATTTTATCTTGCTACATGAGTGATTCATGAAGAAATAGAGATTATGAGAGGTTTTCTATGGATTTGCAAGCAAGAACACATAAATTTCACATCTACTTACCTTGATTTTGTCTTCTTGAACTTGCTCCTTATCTCTTGCTCTTTATGTTCTTGAACACTCTTTCTCTCTCTATTTATTTGAGCTGGCCGAAAATATGGAAAAGGCAAGGGATAATAACCCATTGAAATATCTCTCATCTTCCTCCTTAATTAATATTTTATTGTATTAATCACATGCCATTTTAATTGAATCATCATTTTTTTCAAACTTGGTCAAATTGCTTCCACATGGCACCATTTCTATCCAAATATTTATTTTTCCATTTTGTTTTCCTTTTTGGCCAAAATTAAGGAATAAGAAGGAAATAATCAATAGCTTCTTGCTTTTATTGGCAATTTACCATTTTGCCCATACATTTTGTGATTTTTTTTGTTAAATCATGTCTTCCTTCTTTTCTCCTTGTTTTTGCCGAAAACTTAACATATTTATTGGGCCAATATTTTTGCTCCTTCATGCTCCAATTTGGGTTATAATATTAGGCCTTTAAGTAGACAAGAGTTGCACCTCCATGTTTTAGCTTAGCCAATTGTATGTAACCACCGATTGCAGTGTTTTTATCATTTTATGTGCACCATAATTCACCATTTTATTCCATTAAATGTCACAATTACATACAAGGAATATTAGTGAATGAAAAGTGGGATGTTATACTTTGGCTCCTTGGTTTATTCTGATAGAGAATCCTGTATTCGGATACACTTCCTTTCCTGTGGAATGTCAACAATTTAGTCTATTCGAATAGAGATTTCACTATTCAAATAGTATTTTTGAAAAGTTGGCTGAGATTATCCAAATAAAAGATTTATTAATCGAATACATTCTTTAAAACCAATATTATTCGAATAGTTCTTAGAGTATTCAAATAGTTTTTCAAAAACAAATGTTGTCTTTATTCAGATAACTTAAGTGCTATTCGAATAGAACCTTGAAGTAGATTTTTGAAGATAGCTTTCTACTATTCAAATAATAGATACACTATTCGAATACTTTCATTGTAAACCTTGTTTTTGTATTTGGATAGTGACTATGTTATTCGAATACTTTGTTTACTATTCGAATAGTCTCTTTGTAAAATCAGTTTTTGTATTCGAATAGAGACATGAGTATTCGAATAGAATTTTGTATACTTTGTGAAACTACTTTGTTATTCGAATACTATTCCCACTATTCGAATAGTCTTTTTGAAGAAAGATGTTTTAGTATTCGAATAGGATTTTTCAGTTTTGAAAAAGAAATTTGAGTTTATTTGAATAGTCTTGTCTTATTCAAATAGTATTTTTGAAATAACTTTCTTTTGTATTCAAATAGTGACCCTGTTATTCGAATAGTTACCAATACACAAATTGAGATAATAATACTTGTATTCAAATAGTCAATTTATATTCGAAAACATTCCTTTTAAAAACTTGTCTATGTATTCGAATATAGTGATTAGTATTCGAATAGTACTTCTTTTGTCAGAGTCTCCTGTTTACAATTAATCCTGCAAAACACATATCTAGAAACTCTGATGCTTAAGTTAGTGACTTTTATCATCAAAATATAATCAAGTGAACAAAGAATACATAAATTTACTCACAATTCATTAGGATTTACCATTCCCAATTCCATTCTTATGTATAGAAATTGATCGTTTGCTAGAGGTTTGGTGAATATGTCAGCCAATTGCAGATGTGTTGGGATAAATATCACTTTGACATCTTTCTTTTGAACATGATGTCTCACATCAATGTGCTTAGCTCTTGAGTGTTGTACTAGATTTTTTGCCAAGCTAATAGTGATGGTGTTGTCACAGTAGATGGGAATTTCTTTGAGGTAAATGCCAAGATCCTATAATTGTTGTTTCAACCATAATACTTATGCACAACAACTTGAAGCTGCTATATATTCAGCTTCTGTTGAGTATAATAACATTGTGTTTTATTTCTTGCTGAACCAAGAAACAATAGCTCCTTCAAGAAATTGACATTGGTCACTTGTACTTTTCCTATCAGTCTTGTAGCTACCATGATCTGAGTTTGAGTATGCAATCAAATATTCATTTCCTCCCTTAGGATACAATATCCCTAACTCTATTATGTCAGCAAGCTATGTAATATCCTAAATTTTAGGACAAAAGGCTTGAGGTTAAGCCTGGATCAAGTAGACTGCTAAGCCCCGGTTTAGCAAATGTCCCTATAGGGCATGCTTAAATTTCCCAAAATTTCTTTTTATCCTTGGATATTAAAAGGAATTATATTGGTAAGCTAAAGAGCTCAGGAAATAACAAAACGAAGTGATTGAAAGTCACACACAACATAGTGAAGTGGAACACAAAGTAATTTTGCTACCGGTGAAATTCCAGATTGGTAGTCGTGTTTGTGTGGCATATTTCAAGGGGCAAATGATGTCTAAAATTTATGAAATTTCCAGAATTATCAAGCTTTAATTGGATATTTCATATAAGTCATTTGGAGCTGTATACAAAGAGAAATGAATTTTTGAAGTTAGCCCGGTGAAATTAACTATTTTCTAGGGCAGCATCCAAAAATTAAAATTCTGGGAAGATTGAGCTTCCAATTAGCCAAAGTTTATATTTTTCCTTAAAACTAGACTCAATAAGGGTCTCATATACTTTGGAACCACCCCAATTGGAATTTTTTAAAATTAGATATGAATTTTCAAAGTTTAATGAAAATTCTGTCAGTTTTGCAATTAAGTGTGAAAATTGGAATTTTGGGCCAATCATGGCTTGACACGTGGCAAAGTCAACTAATCACCAATTAAACCATCATATTCTTCATTCCCCATCTATTTCATGCAGAGAATTAAACCATAAAGAGAGAGAAAAGAGAGCACACGAAAATGGAGGGAGAAGAGAGAGAAAATTACAGGCGCCGAAACACTACCAAATCGGCGTCCTCTCTCAAAGTACCCTTCAGGAAACTTCTTCTACTCATTGCGAACTTTATTTCTACGATTTTGGAATTTTTTTTAAAGGTGTTTGGTGCCATCTCACCGGCCAGAATATTACCGAAATTCTGAACCGTCTGCAGAAACGGGAAGAGGTAAGTGTAAGCTTCATTTTTAACATATTAGTTTGTTGTTTGGATGAGTAAAGAGGAAGTTGGGTACTATTCATAGATGATTTAAAATAGTGCTTTCAATGGCTAAATCATTCCTAACGAGTGTTTAAATAGCTAATCATTTTATTAGATGTAGAAAAGAAGTGATTAAGCCAAAGAAAACAAGAAAACAACATAGTTTTTCTGAGAACCCTAAATTGAGGTTTTGTGTGTGATGTGGTGATGCTCTTAGAATTTCATGATTTTGATACTTCCATTGGCTTTAAGAGGCAAAAATTTTTAGGTATGCAAGTGTTCATGAATTTTGGATACTTGCATATGAAATTGGAAAAATTGGAAGTGTGTTGTTCATGGTGGTAATCTGCCCTGTTTGGAGGCAGTGCCATTGTAACGTGTTTTGAGTGGTCAAATGTTATCCAATAACCATGAAATTTTCCAGAATAAAATTAGACACAATGATATTTACAATGATAGGTAATATGAAGGATTTGGACAAGTATGCTAGGAGTTATGATTTTCTAAAGTTTGAGCATGAAAAACTGGAAATTTCTGGCGTAAGGTCCAATGAAATGAAATACTGTATTTATTTGAGTGTTTCTAGATTATTACCATATTTTCCCATAAATTTAGACTTAAATAGGGTTAAGTATAGCTTTGAAACACTCAATTTAGATTTTTTTTACATTTAGTTATGATTTTTACAATTTCGGCCAAGAATCAGGAAGTTCGAATTCTGGAACAGAGGGGTTCTTGGCCGCAGCCAAAGGTTATTGGCCGTGGCCAAAATGTTTCTAACCTGTTTTTGGCCACGGCCAATACCCCCAAATTCCATCATTTCATGTTTTTGAAGGAAATTGACTTATTTAACCCTTTCTAGCCTCTTGGGCCTTATTATACACTTCCAATGACCCATAATCATGATTCTAATAATGTGATTGGGTATCTAGGACTATGGAGAAGTCAAGAAAGAAGAGGCATGGAATAATTTCCATAGAGGAAGAGGCATGGATGAATTTTTAAGAAGCTCCAAAGGTGGGAGGAAGAGAAAACCAAGGAAGGACTACGGTCCACCAGGTAGTGAACTTACCTTTTCTGCATATATGTGATATGTATGTCTTGCATTGATGATTATGTGATTGATTTGCCTATTTGTGTGGAACATGTATGATTGGTTGAAGCTCTGTTATATTTGTGCAATGGCCATATGTATGTCATAACATCGAGCATGCAGCATGTCATTGTGTTGGCATGAAATAGTATAGGCAAGCATGTCATGCATTCATATATATCTGGCATGCATAGTAGTAATGTTTGCTACTGAGATTCTCTCGAATCTCACTCCTCCCAACCAAACATTTGACAGGTGAAGGATGCATGAAAATACATGGAGGAGATATGAAGTTGAAGTAAAGCTTGAAGCGCAAGGCGCTAGCTTGTATTTGGTTGTATTTATTGGGTGATTGTATTTATAAGAAGTGATACATGTATATGTAGATGTATCTATATAAATGAATGTGTTTAGCAGAGAACGGCTCTAATGGATAGCTCTTAGTTTATTTTATGTAATCGTTGCACACTCTGATATTGTGAAACTAAGAGCTGATGATGTATTGGTGACGTAGTGAATCTTGTGGGAATGATTGTAAAGTTGATACCCTTTTGAAAAACCCTCTCGACCTTAGGTTCAAATCCTCATTAGTTACTAGTTACTAATCCTGTAGTGAATCTTGTATATGTAGTGAATCTTGTTGAGTAGTCCGGGTTCAAATCCTGGTTCCATAATGGATTTCACTAGTTACTAATCCTAATTTATGAGTATTGGAAATAAGGTGTCACAAGGTATCTGTAAATTCTTTTCACTGTTTCAGCATATGATTCATATAGACATAATTGGTATCTAGCACATATGTCAACACTGAATTGAATATCTGGTATGATGGCTATGAGGTAGAGCAATGATCCAATCATCCCTCAATACTTTGTTATGTTGAATTTAGCTCCTTTCATATCTGCATCTAATAGAGTAGTTGAACTCATAGGAGTATCATCTCCATTAGCTTAATTCATTATATACTTTTTAAGAAGTTCTTTAAGATATTTAGTTTGACATATAAATATTCCATTCTTTCTTTTTTTTGATTTGAAAACCTAGAAAGAATGTTAATTCTTCCATTATAGACATCTCAAATTCTCCTTTCATAATGTCAAAATATTCCTTGTATAGAGAATCATTAGTAGCTCCAAAGATAATATCATCAACATATATTTGTACAACTAACATATCATTTTTCTTAAGTTTTATAAATAAAGTTGTATCTACCCATCCTCTATCAAACTCGTGATCAATAAGAAAATTGTGTAGTCTTTCATACCAAGCTCTTAGAGCTTGCTTAAGGCCGTAAAGGGCTTTCCTTAGTCTATAGACATTATTTGGATTAGAAAAATCTTCAAAACCAGGGGGTTGTTCAACATAATGATAAGTATAATATTTTCATATTTATTTTCTTTTATATGAAGATATTTTTTATGAAATTTGAGCTTCATTTAATGAATTTGGGTGTAATTGATAAATAAATAATGATTTTGACATAAAATAGAATTCAATGAAAAATAGTAAATTTTGACCTTGTTTCAGTTTTCAGGAAATATCTGGAGCTCTAGATGTTGGATTGGGACATTATTTATAAGGATAAAAATCTAAGAAACATTTCTACAACTTTTATGTTAAAACCAAAATCCAGTTCTACCTTCAAGAGTTCCGAATTTTGCTTAGAAGTTGAGCACGTGGATTTGTCCAAGTATGACCTTTGCCTACTAATTTGACCATAACTTGAGCTACAAATGTTGAAATGACGAGATCTTACATGAATTTTCAAGATAAGATCTAGATCTACAACTTTCATGAAGACAAAAATGTAAGATTTCACCTTTTTAATTGTCAAAATTTGGCTCCAATCAAGAAGCAAGATTGCCATAAGGTCAACATTGGTGGCTTAAAGTCAAGATTCATACCTAAGAAGTGGACATTTTTGCACTCCATTCATTTATAAATAGAGGAGTGGAAGACACAAGGAGACACTATTTTAAAGTTCAATTTCATGTATTGTATTGTTTCTTGCATGCCTCTTTCTTGGAAGGCTTAGTTAGACCTCTTTCATGGATGGTATAGGTTGCCACCTATATGGAAGGTTTTACCTCCTATAAGAAATGCTAGATTTTTTTCATTTTCATGCATCTTATAGTTATATCTTTATGTTTTAGAATTTAATAATTAAATTTTATGCAATGTTTATGAAGTTTTCAATTTATTTTGGTTTTGTTTTTAATTTCATCATGAGCTAAATTTTCATTTTCCCAGGGTGATGATATAACTTACTAATGATAGATTGAATCTTAACTTATTAAATCTAGTTTTAATTTTTCCTTCATGATTGATTTTTGATTATTGTTCTTAATGTTTTCTATTGATTGATCATCTTTTGAATGATTTGAATATGTATGCTGAGACCAGAAGGAGATGCATGTATGTCAATACTATAATTAAAACCATAACTTGCATATGAAATAAAAATATATTCATGAGTTGTGTAGCCTTAATGAGTTTTATAAATCTTAATGCATGATTTATTGTTCTAATTCATATAGGGATATATTAGATTAGCAATTAATTATAGAATTGCTTGACCTTAGAAAGGTTAGTAATTAAATTAGGAAAAGTCAGCTATCAATCATGTGGAATAAATTGGACTAGAATAAATAGATGATTCAATCCGAAATTTGCTAAATGAAATCTGACCCTTAGGGCTTTTTCTCATATCAATTACATTCATATTTAATCATTTTTATTTTGTAATCTAAATCACCAAGTAATCGATCGACTAAATATAATTAAGATTACTGATTTTGGTTCTTAGTGATCAATCCTCGTGGGAACGATACTCTACTCACTTCTATATTACTTGTTTATGACAATGTATACGTGCACTTTTTAATAAACCATTTACACGCGTAACACATAAAATTCCTCCATTATGTAACCATTAAGGAAAGAACTTTTTACATCCATTTGATAGAGTTTGAATCCTTTGATGCATGCAAAGGCTAAGAGTACACGTATGGCTTCCAATCTAGCCACTAGAGCATACGTTTCCTCATAATCAATTCTTTCCTTCTGATTATAGCATTTGGCCACCAATCTTACCTTGTTTCTAACAATGATTGCAGATTCATCAAGTTTGTTCTTAAATACCCATTTAGTGCCAATGATTGGATGATCCTTAGGCCGGGGTACTAAATCCCAAACTTGATTTCTCTTAAATTAATTAAGTTCCTCCTGCATTGCTATAACCTAATCATTGTCTATTACAAATGCTTGGTTTTCAAACTCTCCTCCATGATCTGTTCTAATTACTGCAATAAACATATGTTTCTCATTTTGTACTATCTTGGCAAAAATAATGAATTCACCAAAAGTTTCGTCTTTTGATGACAAAAAGATAGTCTATGTAAATCTTGCAAAATCATCAACAATAACCAAAGTATATAGGTTTCCCGCAAGGCTTTTTACCCTTGTTGATACAACTAGATCCATGTGGAGCAGTTTTAATGGTCTTTTTGTTAATATTTCCTTTTTGGTTTTGAAAGAGGATTTAGTTTGCTTCCTCTTTTGACAATAGTCACATACTAAATCATTTTTAAAATGAAATTTAGATAAACCTATTACCAAATTCTTTTTGATAAGTTTATCTAACTGATGCATATTTACAAGTGCTAATCTTTTATGCCACAGCCAGCTTTCATCATTATTACTGAGAAAACAGTTGTCAGAGATATGATTATTGATATCAATAGTATAACAATTACCTTCTCTTATGGCTTTGATTTTTACATTAAGTTCATCCTTCTTGATAGGTAAGTCCTTCTTGCTTACTATAAGACATTCCTCAAAGTCAAATATGACCTAGTTGTCTTTGTCAGCACTTTGAATTACGCTCAATAGATTGTGCATTAATCCTTCTACATAGTAGACATCTTTGATTTGTATCCTGTTCTCAACACCAACTTCTCCTATTCTAGCAATATTTCTAGATTGATTTCCACCAAACTTGACTCTGCCTCCTTCTTTTGGGATTATGGAGGCAAATCTCTCTCTGTCACCAGTCATGTGTCATGAGCATCCACTGTTTATATACCATTTACTTCCTTTGGATGCCTTGAAACATACCTACATAAAGAGATGATCAAGTTTTAGGTACCTACACCTTCTTGGGTCCTTTGTGGTTAGTTTGAATTTTCCTGGGCAAATATGAACTTTGGGTACCCACCTGTAGGTTCCTATAGTTCCTTCCTTTTTATGATAACAAGATGAAGTATAATGTCCCTTTCTATTGCAGAAATTGCAATGAGAGAAGGGATTGGAAACATGTATAGACTTTTTAAAATAATTTAAGTAAGCTTGCTTACCAATCTTTTTCCTTCCTTTTGACTTGTCTGACTTTGGATCATATCCAACTCCAGATTTGTCATTGGTGAATTTTTTATTTTTCAAAATTACCTTGAGCATTTCACTTCCTTTTGTGAACTTTTCAAGGGTTTTGATAAGATCATTATTTTTCTTTTCTAAAAACTGACAAGTGTCACAGGAAACTGGTTTTGATTCCTTGAGTTGTTCCTTAAGTATTTTTTACCCTTTTCTTGTGACTCACAAGTTCTTTTACAATTTTTATAAATGTAGTATGTAACGCATTATATTCATTATGTAATTCATCATAGGTAGGATTTTTTGTTACCTCATATTCCTCTTATTGTTCTTGAACTATGAGGCAGATGTTGGTTATTTCTTCTTCATCAGAAGAACTGTCTACCCAGATGGCTGAGACATAAGCTTTCTTCTTGGCAAATTTGCTCTTCTTTCTTTCTTTCTTTCTTTCTTTCTTTGTTCTTTAAATACTCAGAGCATTGGGATTTGATGTGTCCAGGCTTCCATCATTCGTAGCAGATGATCTGCCCTTTTGTTTTGCTACTAGTTCCTCCTTTATCGAAATTTCTTGAATTTTCTCACGATCATTCCCATTTCATTGTCTTCAATTTCTTCTTTTGTTTTCATCTATATTTCTTCTTTGATGATGTTTAATGCTACTCTTTTCTTCGTCTTGTCATCAATTTCTTCTAGTTCATGTTTAAACTTTAGGTTGCTTTCATATTCTGATAAGCTTCCAAATAGGGAGGCTACTGATCGCATAGATTCACCTTTGGCTTCTTCTATTACTCTAACTTTGGCCTCCCATTCTTTTGAAAGATTTTCAGTATCTTTCTAACTTGGGTATTCTGATCATAGAACTTATCGAGAGCTCCAAGTTGATTAACAAAGTGAATGTATCTAAGTTCAAACTCAGCTATCGATTCTCCAGATTTCATACGGAGCAGATCATACTCAGTAACAAGAGTATTGATATAGTTTTATTTGATGCTCCAGGTTCCTTCATGCACTATTTCCAATGCTTGCCATATTTTCTTAGCGGTTGGAAGTGTGCAAATCTTGAAGTACTCCTTTTGACTTAAAGTGCTTTGAATCATCAAAATAGCTTTGCTATTAAGAGTCACAAGCTTTTTTTCATGTCATCATATTCATCCGGTAACTAAGGAACTACTTGCCCTTCTATAGTCTTTATAGGAACGTAATTCCTATTATGAATGACCTCCCAGAGTTTGTATTATATGGCCATAACGAACACCCTAAACTTAGATTTCTAGAAAGAAAAGTGTTCTCCATTAAAACCCAGAGGTCTGGTGATTGAGGCTCCATGGGGAGTATTCCTTCACCTATGCTTGTCATTGGATCCTCCTTAGGTTGTTATACTTGACAAAGAAGACCTCTCTTTGATACCAAATGTTAGTACAAGCATTTCACCCAAGAGGGGGTGAATTAGGTGATAATAAAAATTTTAACTAAAATTAACAAATAATAGAAATTTAAAGCAATTAAATTAAGTTCAAGAGTTAGGGAGATTTCATCGAAGTATACACCAGGGATTATACTGGTTCGATCTCAACTATTCTGACCTACATCCAGTCCTCAGATTGCCTCTGAGCTTTCTCTATCACTTTCAAGATTCAGTAGGTTCTTGGCACCGCAGTACACAGTAAGTTCCTACTCTGGACATTTGCTCCCCCTTAAACAATGTAAACAAATACTCAACTTAATGTTCCACCACCTTAAGTTATCTCTCAATGAAGTGTATTGAGTTTACAACAAATCTCTCTCAAAGACTAAATAATATGATCATTGAAGTACAAGAATACTAAAGAGATAATGAAAAACAGAGCACTTAATGCAAAATTGAATATTCATCAGTTCGGCAGTTGCTCCACTTTGAATGCCCTCATATTTATAGTTGAAGAGAATTTAATGACCGTTGTGAGCATTCTATTTATTTGTTACTTAGTTAATACTTCTCTGGACATTCTTTATGTTGTAAGAATATAACCATTGGAGTAAAGAGGATGTGTTGATTGAAGTTCGGCTTAGCATTTAATGCTTCTGACACAATATCTGCTTTTCTTGGAATTTAAATATTTGATGAATAAATTCCCTGAAACTTTCTTAAAAATATGTTAATCATGTAAAAGAATAGTACTAAGCAAGATTAAGGTTTACAACAAAAGTTCCTTTGATTTTCATGAATATTTGCTTTCATGCTTTGTTTTTTGGAAATATGTAGTGTTCGAATACTCTTCATACTATTAGGATAAAATAGCTCTTTTTCAATTATAGACTATTCTAATAGTTTCTTTACTATTCGAATAATATTTAATATTTTTGCATTGAGACTATTCGAATAGTTGTCTTACTATTCAAATAGTTCCTTTTGAAAAACTATAAATTTATCCTGATATAATATATGGTTATTCGAATACTCTTTTGAAATTAGATTAAGAAATAAACATGTTTCATATCTCACCACTATTCAAATAGTCTTCTCACTATTCAATAGTCTTTCATTTTAATTATTGAAATCTACCCTGATATTTATTCAAATAATCTCAAATCATATTATCCTGATAATGTTCATACTATTCGAATAACCTTGAGATATTGATTGTGAAATACAATTTTGGATAATCATTTAACTATTTGAATAGTTCTCTTACTATTTAAATAGTTATCCTATTGTCTGGATAACATTTTTTGTAAACTGGTTTTGAAAACACAATTGTTATTCGGATAGTACCTTGACTATTCGAATACTTTTTTATTTGTATTATTTTCAAAAAAAATTGTTAGTCATACTATTCGAATACTAATATGACTATTCGAATACTATCAACTTTTATAAGTACTTTTCTATTCGAATAGCTCATGCACTATCATGATAATACTCTGTCTATTCGAATAGTCTGAGAGTTATCAAGATAGTTTCTCACTGAAAGCAAGCTTTACTATTTGAATAGTAATAAGACTATTCAAATAGTTCACAATATTAAATCATATGAACAAAATCACAAATCCTTATTCGAATAATCCTAAGTTTGTTATCATCAAAATTCTGAATCTAATACCACACACCTAGACCCAATCAATATTCAAACAAAAAAGATGACAACTTTTTCATATTTTAGGGCAAAACTCAAAATCGGTTTAGATGGTCAATAGAAAAGATCAATTAATTGGAATAATGAAGATAATAAAGGTGTTGGCATCAATTTCGTACCTTCCTCTTTAAGCTTCTTTCATGATTGAAACCTTCGTTCTAAGCTTTTTGCGCGGCAATTCTGTACTCTGTGTTTTACACAATCCTTTGTCCCCTCTCTCTATTTATTCAACAGGGTTTTTTTGACTTTTGACATTTGGAATATATTGCAAAAATTTCTCATATGACTTCACTGCAAATTTGAGATTTCATGGGACCATTTGGTCGTATTTTCTCTTACTCGGGACTTAGGTGTAGTTTTCCCTTTTCTTTTTTGGTTAATAGTTGAAGATCGAGGCAAACTTTCGGAGACTAAAGTCTTCATTAACAAATGTTATAGCCAATTTGGTTTGATTACATAATAGGGGATTATATGTAATCCTGATGCAATAGAGTGATTATAGTGTTCGGTTATACTTATATAATGTAAAGAGGATTACATTTTATAATTCTGATTATATCATTTGAAGTAATCAGGATTACACTGCTAGAACTGATAAATAAAGATGCATACATCTTATAATCAAATGAAAATGACACTATTGTTTTTATAATTTTTTAAATTGACCAAAGTGCCCCCCTAAATCTATTAAATATTAAATAATTTTAATTACCACCATTAAATATTAAAAAATTAATTAATAATATATAAATTTAAGAAATATTCGCCCATTAAAAAATTTAAAAAAATTATATTTTACCATTAAAAAATATTAAAATATCTCATTAAATAATATTCTCATCACTAAATATTAAAAAGTTAACATGAACCTAACATATACACTGCATAATATTTCCACCATTAAATATTAAAAAATACTATGAACCCCGACGTATACACTGCACATAATGAAAAAAAAATTATCATGAACACAACGTGTATATTGTTATATGTGTAGATATGGGTAATTTTGTTCATTACTATATTATTCTCATATATTCTCATGTTCGATGTAATCCAACCAAATACTTTTATACATATGCATCATCTTTCCCTAATGATGAACCAAATAAATTATATGATCATCATTAGATTACATTGCATTATATTTCACTACATTACCTCGAATTCCGTTAATCAAGCACGAACTAATTGTCCAAAAATTCAATTTGCAAGATCTTGTGCAATTACCAAAGCTGACCATTTGAGAGAATTAATTTCAAATCATCCAGCTTCTATAAAACAGAATGCTATAGGTATGTGTTTGTATTTGCAGGCAAAAAAAAAAAAAAGGTATGTGTTTGTAATTGTTATTTTTTTTTATACTGCTCAGATTTTGTAAGCTAACTCAGCATTAGTTGTTCAAAGTTTATTACTTTAGCAGTTTTTAAAAATCATTTCAGTGATTTGTTTTATTACCTAATGTTTAGGTTTTATGCCTAGTTGAAAGATAATAATACTTATAGAAATGGTTAGTGAATATAAAACCTACAATAAATTAATAAAAGAGGTGGATGTAAGCCCTGAAATTATAAATTTATTTTACTCAAATTGTAGAAAAAATGTCCTATTCAAAAATGTTTTTTCTGGAATTTTAATTTACACATAGTGAAAAATTCTAAATAAAGAATTTATTGCTTAATAAAAAATTCTAAAATTAAAAAACTTTGGGACCGGTCACTGAACCAGTCGAGGTACTGGGTCAAGGGTCAGTGGGTCAAATCGGAGTCAAACCGAAGCTAAACCAAGGCTAAACTAGTGAGAAACTGAAGATTTTAAGCTTATTATATATGAAATTCTAAAGAAAAATTAAAAAAATTTGATTTTAAAAAAAAGTACCGGACCAGGCCGGTTTCCAATCCGGTCCAGGTTTAAAAACCTGGGTTTTATTGACTATAAGAGTAATGTAATTGACAAAAAGAATATAGTAACTGATAACTCAATTTTTTAAAAAATCACTGATTTAAGATTTTAAAGTTCAATTGGTATTTAATTATCTTCTCCCAAAAAAAAATTTATTTATATTTCTTTTAATCATGAAACTGTATATCATTACTTCAAATAAAGTACATACACCTATAGTACCGAACAAAAGCAAACTACGGTCCATCATCAAACTCATCCTCGTAAGTCCAAGGAGGAAGGTGATCATAAACGCAAAAATTATCAACTAACCTATGAGAGTTTCACTAACCTATCTGCTATCACCAAATTGTCCCTATACACATGCGTAATAGTCACCTACCAATCTGTAGATAGAACAAGTCTAACCTCAACAACTAAATCTCAAAAAGGGTAACCATTTTCACAACCTCCAAGAGCGAAGTTAATTGCTTCAATACAATCATCTGACATCAAAATTACTTTCAAAAAGTCTTCTAACCAACACATGTTCAAGCCATGAATGAAACTGATGATCTCCGCAACCGCTGTGGGAGCTCTTGTAAGCTTACAGCTAAAACCACCATGCCATCTCTGATCCATATCCCGAACAACACCACCCCATCTGCTCCTTCCATCACCATGCCATCTCTGATCCATATCCCGAAAAACAACACCATATTTTCTAAACACTAAAAGCATGCACAAGGAATTAAAAGATATTTTTATTTATACTTTGACTGACATAATTATTTAATACTTTGGGAACAAAATATATACATATATATAGTCATTTATACCTTCATTTTTATATTTTTTTTTATTTGTAACCTTGTACAATTCTATTGTTTTTATTAGTTATACAAATTTTATTTTATATCTTCTAAACACTCTTATTTGTTGTAAAATTATCAAGTCATCAATATTTACTCAATAAAGTTGTATCCCATGTTTAGTTTAGAGGGAAATGTGGAGAAGGTAGATTTTAATAATTTCCATTTTTTGAGAAAAAGGAAAATTAAGGTTTAAAATTTCGATTTTAATATTTTATCTTCATTAAAAATTCTCAATCACACTAATCCTATTTTTTTAAAAAAAAATTAAACTCGTTCAATTTTTTCCTTCCCTCCTTTTATTCTCATCCAGCCA
The DNA here is from genome assembly GCA_037074505.1 of Albizia julibrissin. Classification (NCBI taxonomy): domain Eukaryota; kingdom Viridiplantae; phylum Streptophyta; class Magnoliopsida; order Fabales; family Fabaceae; genus Albizia; species Albizia julibrissin. The sequence continues at coordinate 23,648,463 of CM073485.1, forward strand.
AACCAAATAAGGGATTAATATCCTCACAAATGAAACAAAATGTAAAATGTAGTTTATAATATAAAACTAAATACGCACTAACTACCTACTACTACAAAAGTTATGTTTTAGTGATATCACGCTCTTCAATTCAAAATATAAGATATTGATAATTAATTCATATGACTCAATAAATGTTAGTTAATTCATTTAATATATCTTAAGTTGATAAAATTTATATATTTTACTCATATTAAAGAATGTAACTTTTAAATGTTAAAGAATGTAACTTTTAAATATACATTTATTATCTAATCACATCTCTGTCTCCCCCTTACAAAGGATAAAAGTGAAAAAGAAACATTAATTATCCTGTCAATCTCTTATTTTTTTAGATCAAAATTTCCTTTAGATTTCTTTTATTTTGGATCGGAAGCAAGTAATATTAAAACCAAACACAATGTTAATAGCAACTAAGACTTTTGTTAGGGTCTAATAAAGCTTTTATTGAAATCAAATTGAAAAAGTGGAAATCAGAAGGTCAAATGAGTCAAAGTGTACCTTTTGGTCGAGAAAGTTAAGAGGAAAACGAATGCCCTTTAGTTTGTAGGTAGTTCCCTCCATCTTTTTTGTCAATTTGCTTTTGCCATATCTCATCATCATCATTATTATCTTCTGTCTTCCACCATCATCACCTCATCACTGATCTCCTACCTCCATTAAAGAACCCTCCTCTTTCACCATTCTCCTTCATCACAACACAATTCACACTCATATTCACCGCACGTCCATCGAAGGAACCATGTTTGTTCATATGAGAAAAAATGGAGCAAGAGCAGGGCAACTTCATGCGTCTTCAACACCAGAATATACCAAGTTTTTTCTGTGAGTGATGCAACTTTGAATTCTTCGTTTTTCTTTTTGTCATGTTTCTGTGTTTTCTGAAGCAAGCATGAGATTTCTTGTCCCCGCTCCCCCCCCCCTCCCTCTCCCCCAGGGGGAAGACTGTTTGACATTGGCCTTTTAATATTATTCTCAGTGATGTTCGGTAGCTTCAGTTTTTCTTTTCTTTCTTTTACCCTTTTCTTTCCGGGAAAAAAACTGATGGGGGATCGATAGGAAAAAACTGCAAAGTATTGGAGAACTCTAGATTTGGTTATGAGCTAAAGAGAGAAGAGAAACAGTTTCTGCACACCAAAACCAATATGCACTTCCACTCCAACAATGAAGTTTCATTACATCAGACTCAAAAAGCGAAAAACAAAATTATTCTATACCCTATGCACACCCAAAATAACAAAAAAGGAAATCCAATACTCTCTCTCTCTAGTTCGGGGGACTTTTTTCCTCTTTATCTCTTCTATCTCTGTTTCTGTTCATCATATATAGAGTAGGATGGGCGATATGCCGATGTACACATCACTCAGAATTACTAAAGCCTATGTACAAAAATAGAAAACAAAGATCAAAAGCTGGATTGGAGAAAAACAATCCCAGAATACCATATGAAACTAGGAAAAACCAAAGAATGACTAAGCGCACTGATTTTTTTTGTGCAAGTGTCAGGAAGGAGGTAAAAGGCACGGTTAGATATGTCTAAAAGATCACAAGAATGTTCCATAACATTCTTGGAGAGGGATGCGTAGCAAAATTTTCAGCTGAATATAGCTCTGCACTTGCAAGCTTAGGTAGGAATCTCGTCTCGCCATGCAAATTAGTACTACTCAGCATACTTGATTCGCAAAGATAGGGAAGAAGGAATCACAAAGGGGAAAGGCATATATAGGAGTTTTTCTACTTTAGATGGATTACATGACATTTGGTTATAGACTTTGTAGTAAGGCTCTTTTGCAGGGTGGCGGTTGTGAGGCTTTTGTACTTTGATTCTGAGATGGGGATTCCATTCCCAGTGTTTTCATCAGAAAGTTCCTTTCCTGAAAAACCAAGAAGAGAACATTGAGTAATCTTCAGTCGAATGCCGATAAAGAAAGAAAAAATTCACCCATATACCGAAAGAAAAACAGGGCTTTTATGTGAATAATTCAAATTGCAGTGACTAATGACCTCCAATGTCCAGAATAAGTAGATGAAACAAATTTAGAAGAACAGTATCCGCTTTCTATGTGGGATGGACGTCCCATAATGCTCAAGTCAGAAATTTTAAATCATTATGCCATAATCCAACAAGTGGGTCACATTGTCCAACGGGACTAGACAAACTAGCATCTTAGCTGAAGTGTTATATAAGCAGAAATCAATCCTGCTTGCACTAAATTTGTGTTCTTAGATAGCCTGGATGACACATGGAAGATGACAATGGCTAGCAGCTTATGCTCTGAATTTTATTACAAAGCAAGTCTTATGCCAGTTTTTTCTCATCAGTAAATCACAACTACCATCCCAAGCTAGAAAAGCCACAAACAAAATAGAGTATATTATATATGACATACAGTCCCTAAAATTTGTTTCTCATGAATAAAAAGCAAACCACTATTTTTTTTCTTTGGGTTATTCGCTTCGGATTTGGAGAAGCAGACAAGTGAAATATATTATTTTTCATTGTAAATGTTGCCAATTTTGTAGCAGTTAGCTTTTTTCCTCAGGGTCTTTAAGTTCCAAAACCTACGAGACGAGCTTCGAAAACTAAATAGTTATTGCATGAATGTCATTGGAACTTTTCCTCCTCCTCACCTAGATGCATTAATGACCTGTATACATGCTTACTTGGCAAAGGAAGAAGAATACCGGTGAGTTTTATTTTGCATATCTTGTACACTTACATTATTTGTTATCTCACTCTTTATCCTGTGACCAATACAGTTTCCAGTTACACGCAGATGCCTACCCCACCCCTCCCCTGCTCCATTTTGCCTAGCTGAATTTTATGGTAAACCTTCGTAATGTACCCATGTATCTACATCTCCAATATTGAGTTTAATACTGTAAACTTTCGACTTAAAATCAACAAAGAAGCAAAGGAGTACATTATGTTTATCATTATTCACTGAGGGCTATCCAAATATTAATATTGTTTAAAGACATCTGCAGGCATTAGTGCCAATATATATATTTACTAAGATTATTTAAAGATAGATTTTCAAATTTTACCATACTAAACCTCACTGATGATAAGTTCAGTTGTCGGTTTCCGTAATGACAAATTGCACAGAAAAACCCCCACCAATACTACATCTACCACACTAAATAAAGCTGAAAATGAGCAGGATGCTCATGTAGACATAAATAGCAATTTGAAAATTCTCCAACTAATGAAGTTGATCTTATAAGAAATGCAAACACAATTGCAGGTTTTACTGCTATGACCAGTAATATTGACTTAAAACGTGTTTAAGCAAGCAGTGCTAGAGAAACTTACACTTTCCGAAAACTGTGGGCTGGGAATTCCTGCAGCCAAGGATCTGAACAGAGGAGTAACCTGAATAGGGGAACTGAACTCTGTACTTGACAAGGCAGAAATGATGAAATCGTCGTTTATCTGTTCCTCACAAGATGGCAAGATATCTGCTGTAGAAAGATATGTATTATTAGCAGTTCTTCACAGACATGTTTCATATTACCATGTTATGGAAAACAGTAATTGATTTTCCCTTTAGACAAGATATCTCACCTTGATCCGTCGTTGAAGCACAAAGAACTTGTTTCTCGCAACTACTAATTCCTTTTTTCTCCTCAATTTCTGTACGCTTCCCTTCAGTTTCAACATTTTGATGCAGTGAATGTTCCAAATCATCATCAGCTGAATGGCCCAGTATAGTTGATCCTGTACTATATTCAGAGCTACTTGGAGAGTCCTCATATAGCTCTGGTTGCCTAGAACATACACAGAAAGTATCAGATATGTGGTGGGTTGAGCCTGCAAGAAGTTACATTTTCAATAAATTTAAAGTACCTTGTATATGGTTGGCTCCCCTCATGACCACTCTTTATGTCCTCCGCCATATTTTTGATATTTTCAAGCTGTAAATCTGTGATCTTATGTCTTGAAAGATCTGATTTGTTTGTTCGGTTCAGAAAATCTTGCAGAACCTAACATCATCATTCATAAGCGATAGAAGATATTTGAAGTCAATAAATAATGTTAGAGATATTGATAAAATCATCTTATCAGAGCCATCATAACTGAGGAGTCAAGAGTGCTGCTGCAATTTCTGTGATTATATAAAAATTTACCATATGGGATGGTGGGCTATACTAAACAAACTTTTTAAAATCGAATGGGCTTTTCTGTGACAGGGTATGTTGAAGTCTTGAAGATATTGAAGACCTTCTCCTATGTCCTTTAGATCTCAACTTGCAAAGCATAATTGATCTGGGGGCTTAGTAGAACTAAGTTCTTTTTAATGATTCTATACTAGCAAACTGATAGACACAGCTATTTTAGATTTGGAAGTCAACATCAACACGAATTAATCGTGATTTTTGCTATCTTTATATGGATACTTTTGACGGAGGTTGAAAGAATCAGATCGATCCCTCTAATATCAATAATATGATGCGGACCCTACCAATAACGCCATTTCAGAGTTTTCAAGGCCAAGTTAAAACTGTTAAAATGACTTTAAAGATATTCATATAGATAGGTTTGGTTCATGGCATGTTTCTTTATTTCTTTCTCCAAAAGTTGCAGTTTTAGAGATAAATTCCGTGATTTGGGCTTTCTTTGACACTAAATAGTCAGGTAATTCATAACAAAGCTCATAAGATGTTTGTACTCAATAACAGCAAGTTCAGAAGCTATCAGTCCTCACCTTCCATGCATTCTCAAGACTCTGGTCCACGTTCTCTGTATTAACTTTCACTGCTAGTGAGCTTAATAATTCTGCTTGCTGCATCAACACACCGATCTTTGGATCATCCTTTTTGAGGAATGTTCCTTGAGTCTTGTTGTTTTGGGCTGCAAAAGCATGATAAATTAAGAATCATATTAGAATACAACAATTACCAGGGATTTATTAACTAAACATACTAATGATTCACTTTTTCTTGACTTCAGATTTCACATCGTAATGATTTCCACAACGAAGAACATTTACTTCAAGGACACTACCGTAACTATTGAACTTGGCACTGCAGATAGGATGTCGGTCTTGCAAGCTGTTATCGTTGAAATTAGATAATACTGCAAATGGCACTCTAGGTTGCTGGCTAACTGGTGTTCCAAATTGTTTATGAGATCTGTCTCCATAGGTGATCCTTGCTGCATCATCAGGGATGTGGGCCCTTTTAAAAATACAATTAAAAAATAATATGTCACTATGTTTACACTGTTCAGTTTTGAAGACTCGGAGTATTTTGATGGTTAGAAGTATGTGATACCTCATCTTCTTAATGGATGCCGCAACCTCTGACACTGTATTTGCACTGTGAACTTGTTGGAAAATGATCCTTTTGTTATTTGAATTGATGAATGAAGGGTTGTTCTCTTTGGCCAAGGCTTCATATTTTGCTCTCTTTTTGCAAAGTGTGGTGAACCGATTTTTCACAGCATTATCCGTTCTGCATAGAAATAGGCACATTCGTAGTAACTTTTCACCAGAGAAACAGTCTATACCTCGCAGCATTTGCATAAATGAATGAATGAATATTTACCTGCCTGAAACCACCTTAGCTATTTCTGTCCATCTGTTGCCAAATATCTTCTGAGCCTATAGAGAATAGCAAAATACAAGTTCATAAATCCCACTTAGGAAAGAGAGGGGCAATAGGGGAAAAAACCAGAGAAGAAGAAAGTTTGAATGAATTATAAGTAGTGTAATCTACAAAACAAGTACATACAAAAGAAATTGGTCCATTTGAACTGTGGCCAGTTAGTTGGCTAGGCTTTGATGCAAAATACCAAACTTTTCAGAGTATTAGCAAGTTATACTTTCAAAGTTTTTTAGATTTCTATAATTGGTTTATCTAGTTGATTTCTAAGAGAAATAGCTGAGATGAATATGTAACTTCTGACCAAAGAGGGAACATTAATTTACCTCACATAATAGCATATCTTCCTCTGGTGACCACCCTCCTTTCTTGAAATCAGAATTCAAGTATGTGTACCACCTGATATTTATTCCATTGATCGCTTTAGCTTGGGGAATCAGATTAAAATAACAACAAAACAGAGAAAAACAGGGGACTAAACAATAAATAACATTGTTAACAAACATGACCAAAACACGTATGAATTAAAAAAAAAAAACTTCACCTTCTCCTGCATTGTCTTGTCGTTTTATCCTTGAATTTAGATGCAATAATTGTCCAACTGCATATGATTATCACAGTGAAAACAAAAATCCCTTAGTTCCACATATCCAGGAAAATGGTCCAAAGACTATTTAAATGAAAAGAAGAATCAAGCCAAGAGAATCAGTACTTGTCTGTTCCATGAATGCTAATCTGCTCTCTAAGTATATCATCCTCCTGCAACTTCAATAATCCATGTGAGAAAATACCCAAAAGAGAAAGAAGATAAACCTATTGATAAGGTAATATATATATATAACATAAGAAGTAATAAAGAAAGACCTCTTGACTCCAAGAGACAATGTGACGCTCCTTCTTCTTGGATTCTTCCTTGTATTGCTGATGATGTCTCTGCTTCATATTTTGCATATTGTGTCCTTTGAAGGGTTTATTCTATTCTAATGCTATGAGACGCTCCTTCCTTCCTTTTGCAGGAGCCAACTTGCATGCTAAAGCCAAGCCAACGCTCTTCCCTTTATAAATAATATGAAAGCTTTATGATTTGTAGAGAGGAGAAAGGGAAAAAAATAATAAAGGAGAACCCCTTCTTCCTCCTTTTTTCTTTATCTTTCATTCACCTTTACACCGATACTGTATTAGGTTTTTCCCCCTTTTTCAAAACGGAACCGTAATAAGCACAAACTCGATCCTCAAAAGCTATATTAGGCATTACCTTCCAAAGGAATGGCCTCGGATCCTAACTTTTCAGACCCCTCCTTTGATCTCAATCACTATCCTCTACTAATCAAAATCACAAGAAAAATAAAACAACACAATCCAGTGGTCAAAATAGGGAGCCAAAACCACATGAAACTTCAAAAGATACCAAATGGGTATTGAAACATTCACAAAAGGGGATATGGGATTGGATCAAAATCGCATTTAGAAGTATTTTTGATGTTGTATTGGTATGTAATTGATTAGCTAGAAAAGCTTCGTAGATCTAAAGAGACTGAAATGAAATGCCTTGGGAGTATATCCAAAAAGAAAGTTCAAACTTGTCAACCAGACAAAATACCTCGTCTATGAATGCTGCCTCTGAGATTCTGTTATCTGGGTTAAACTCAATGGCTCTCGCAAGAGCAAGCAAAAGCAAATCAACTGTAGAGATTAGATTGAACGAAGACCGCACTTTTTTTAAGAGAATCCTTGCTAGCAATACTGTTCATCTTGTTAATTTGCTTTTGATTTCTCTTCTCTGCTTCTCTCACTGTAACTTTTTTAAAACGGTCACACACACTGAAGCATTGGAAAGAGAAAGAGACAGAGAGACGAACACAAAAATAAAAAAATAAAAATAAAAATTGAAAGCAACTGATTGTTAGGTTAGTGCGCGGGTATGAAAGGAAGTTTGAATAAAACGCTGAAATCCATGACTGTGTGCTGAGTGAAGGAGTATATATCTTAAATGGGTCATGGACTATGGGGACGAAGAAAAGCTATCCTTATGATTATATCTCAACAAATAAGTAATAAATAAAATAAAATAAAGTAAAAGCACCGAGCAATTATCTAGCTTCAAAGTGAAGAGGTCTATTTTATTTATGTGTGTATATAGGTAGATACTAGTTGGATAGGCAAAGTTGCTAGCTTGTTCGAATTTTAATGTTTTTTCAAGGAGACATGATAAGTTACGTGATCTCACAAGCTAAGGACTCACAAGCACAACCCAGTTTTCGCATTGAAATTAATTGCTATCTCGTGTGATTCATTTATCTTTTTCATCATCTTTTGCTATAGTTTCAGAGACAAATGAAGGTGGGATTGAACTGATTTTTTTGTTTTTGCGAGGATAGCTCTTTGTGCTTGGTTTGTTGTGTGAAATTTGGGATTCTCTCGCGCGCGCGCTCTCTCTCTCTCTCTCTCTCGCTGTGTGTTCATCAGCAATATGTCGGTAGCATTTGAATTTTTGGGAGATGGATAGGCCAAGCACATTGGGATTTCTTGCATTATACGTGAATTTCTTTTACTCTCCAAACGCTCACTTACCACACCAGTGCGTGAAAAAGTTAATGCTAATTTGTTTTTTTGTTTTTTTAGGGAAAATTAATAATATACTTTCCTTTTTTAAAAAAAAAAGAGAGAGAGACGAGGATTAGTATTTTGGTAAATTTTTTAGTATGATATCTTTGGACCTTAGTTTATATTCAAAATTATCGGTAGACTATTGGTTTTTTTCTTTTTTTGGAGGGGGGTGGTTTGGGTGTTCCCCTGGTGTCCTTCAAAACATCAGTTTTTTAGGAAATCATATAATTGGATTGAATAAGAGGGAAATTCATTATTTCAAAGTGAAGTCTTATGAATAAGAAAAACTAGTTTGGTTATATTTATAAGTAACATTCACTCATATAAAATTGGTTTATATAAACAATAACTCGACTTTATCTAAAAACTTAATACATTTCTTTCATTGTTATCATAATTAATTACATGTCTTTTATCTTTCTTCCCCAATCATTCTCTCTCACACCCATCATCTTCATAAGGGTATATTTGAAAAGGCAAATTACATTTTTTACATAATTATTGTTTTTAACTAGTTTTTATTAATAGTTTGTTTCACATGATTTTATATAATTGTTATTTATGAAAAGGATCGAAAGAAGTATTTTCTATTTAGTTGATAGGATTGTGTATTACTAGATAATTACTCATTTTAATCAGTCTTAAATAAATATAAGAGCTAAATAACTAATCTGTACAAATTTACAAAAAAAAAGTTAAATTAGTTATTACCAAAAAATAAAAAGTGTGTTGATTTGTTTAAAGTATCCCTTTTAATCTCAGTTGTATTGGAAACTACTTGACATAATGCCCCTTTTTGGCTTAAGACTGATTACCACCTTTATATGTGCAACCAAACAATAAGGAGATTTGGGGAAAAATTATAAATATAAGAAATAGAGTTGGTAAACAAACTCATCTTTCTATGGTTGGGTTTCAAGTCATATATGCAATCCTTGAGGCAAATGAGCATGAATCTACTGTGCTCTTGCTCCACCCAAATTTTGGGGATTTCATATTTGAGGGGTTGGATTCGGAGTAGGAAACCGAACCTTGATTTTTCTGGCTTATCTAAACCCTCTGCTTCTTTTATTTGAAGTTTTCTTATTCCATTTCTGTTTTCTTATTTCAAAACAGAGGGTTTTGTTTTGAGGTAAGTATGTAACATAGGGTTACTTGTTTTTGCCTTTCTTTTTCTTCGTGTGCTTTGTTTTGTCACAAGGTGAATATGCTTGGACCCAGGGGTGATGATGGCTTCGATTCGTTGATCTTGGTTTTATTTTTTTCTTAACGAAAAAAATTTAGCTTACCCGATATTTAGATGGAGAAAAAAGTAAAGGAAAAATATGGGGAGAGAATACAAAGAAAAAAAATTTCTCCAAATAATAAAAATATTTACTATTTTTTAGAGCTTTTCCTTCTAATTTCTTTCTCATAATTTTTTTTCCATCTAAACATAGAGTTAGTATCACACACTTGCTCTGTTGTATCTATTACCTAGCTTAACATGAAGTTGGGTATTCATCTGCTCCTTAGATCAGAGCTTCTCTTTCTACATATTTGAGCCATATGACATCTAAGTACTCTTGGGTCATGCGGGAATGTTATGTGTTTCCTATTTTGTTTTCAGACTACACTCATTCGTTCAGCCTGTGATGTACATGGGTGTGGATTTTAATATAGGGTTAAAATATAATTTTAGGAACGAAGTTTTTCGTTTAGAGCGTTTGGCATAATTATGTTTTGAATAGTGTAAAAATAAATATAATATTTAAAAATGATATAATTTTAGTAATTTTGTTAAATTAACCCAAATGACCGTTACAAACTCAGAAGGAGAATAAGTGGGTCCTACATAAAAAATGGACATTTTTACTAATTTAATGAAATTGCTCAATTTTTAAAAAACTGTTTATTTTTGTACTAATTAAAGCTTAATTGTGTCATACGGTCATGGCGAAAAACTCTGTTACTAAAATTGTAACCTAACCCTTTAATATATGTAATGTTTTACCTTTTAATAAAGTTTTACTTTTATAAAACAAATACGGAGCAGATTTCAGATCAAGTTGATTGAAGATGAGAAGTAGAGAAGATGACACAATGAACTTACGCCGCGGTTTGATCTTAACCATGTGACTTATGTCTAATTTTTTAAAACTTTATCAAATTTTCACTATCTTTCCTGAAATTTATAATATCAGTTTTCGTGCCTCAGTACATAAACTTTCAAACAACAAATTTGAAGTCTCTCCATTCTAAAACGTAGATAAACGTAACATAGATCATGAGGAACAAGGCATAGTTTATAAAATTTTTCCTTCCTTTCTATAAATTTTTTATAAATAATGAGAAGCAAAATCTCTCCCTTCCCCTCTATTATTTTTATATACCAATCACATCTTTAATAAAAATTATCCGTTTAACCGGCTAATAACTTCTTTATATAACCATCACACAATGTCCTTCAATTCTATAAATAAAAAAGTACAATGCATCCATATATAGATAAGTTAATAAAATCAAATAAAATATTTATCTCAATCTCAGTGTATATGGCATAATTGGGAACAGTAGTATAAAAACAATGGAACCGGGCATATTATTAATTTAAAAACAAAAAAATTAAGTTTATTCGTCCCCCTTTATTATTTGTGTATTTAAAACGGTAGTCCAAATTAAATTCGTAAGGTTTGGAAAAATAAATAAATTCGTAAGAAATGGCCAACAAAGCTAATCATGTAATATAAATAGTCCACTACGTACACATCCTGCACTTTACGTACACATTCGTAAGTTCTATAATTTTGTTTGGTAATAAGAGGGGAGGGGGAGGTGATATTTGGTTTCTTGTTTTGTTTAGAAGAGGAGGTGATGAGAGTTAATTATGAGTGAACAAAAATACCATTTTTTTTTCTTTATTTATATATTTTCCTTCTTCTTTTATTTTTTAATTTATAAATCTCCAAAAACCTATTACCCCAAGTATATATGATAGTAAAATTGTAAACATTTTAAAGGATATTTTATTGACTTTTACATATTATCTCATTAATTTTATTATGATAAATATTTTAATATACTTTTGATAACTTCTCATTTTTAGTAAATTTGATATATATTTTGACATAGTCAAAGTGTCATCAATGTTAAAATAAAATAATTTATAAGAGATTTTGATAAGATATAAATTTGGTCCATGACTTGGGGGTTTTCATTGCAAATATATTAGCTTTAAATTAAATTAGATATAATTAAATCTATGTAAACAATAAAATAATAAATTTGGTTCATGATTTAAGAGGTTTCTTTATAAAAATAGGAATGTATATTTTGGTCAAAGTGGGACATAATGGTTTTAAACAAGAGGGATAAGGTTAGAATATTTAAAAATAGGTAGGGGTATTTTGATCAAAATGTGAGTAATTTTTCTCTCCCATCTAAAACCCCCCAATTTTGGAGGATTGAGAGGGGAGGGGAGGGAAGCAAAAAAAAGACAACATTTTTAACCTCCCCTCCCCTCCCCTTCCTTCAACCAAACATATTTTTTCTACCTCTAACCTCCCCTCCAAAAACCCCCAACCAAATAAAACCTTATAAGTTCTTCAAAAGTTTTGCCAAACACACATAAATCCTCCACAAGTTGGTTCCCAGCCAAACCGTTTTACCCACCACTTCCTTCAATCTACGTGGACAAGACATCCACGTGACACGTGGAAGATCCAAAAAAGGGACTTGCTTCCTCCTCTAGCTTTTTTGTCTTAATTTTATTTTTGTTATATGTATAGCTTCTTTGAACGTTGGATTAATGGTGGAGCCCTAAGAGCATGACCAAAAAAAAAAACATTGCATGACCGCCACTTATCTTATATATATATATATAAGTACCAACACCCAACGGGTTCTACTTTCACTTAGCTTGAACCCTAAAAGTTTTTATATAAAGACATAAAAAGGAGTCTTTTCCCATTCATTATATCTTTATGTAAATATGATAAAAGGAAAAGAGTGAAAGAATTATCAAAGAGGAAGGAAGAATGATAATAATTAATATACAAAGAAGCTGTATAATTAAGTATTTTATACTCCCTTCCACCACTTGTACAAAATACAACTAACCGAATGACATAAATAAAAAAAGTAGTTAAATTAAAAAAATATATTGACATATCCTCTATTTACTCTAAATTATAGAGACTTCTCTTCTATTTTAAAAATCAATATGGATCTCCTATAAAATCAAACTATATGTTGTAGAAACATCTTTTCTAGTTTTGAAATTTTACTTCTATCCACTTAACCATTAGTTCATAATTAAATTATGGGATTGACTCGTAATTTTACAAAAATGCCCTTCTTTAACATAATTATTAAATATATATTTTAAAATTTTTTTTTCATATTGTTCAATTGATAGATTACCATATTACACATGCAATTGATTAATTTTATAATTATAAATTTTTTTTCAATAAATTTAAATTTTTAATCTTGTTTATTTATTGAACTTATGATGTAATATCTTAAATACATATATTGGCCAAAACATATTTTATCAAACAGGTGTTTGTTAAAAAAATTACTGAAATTTTTGATCAAGTTGTTATTATTTTTCACATAAAAAATTGCTCAAAAGTTTTTGTAAATTTAGTAAATATATTGAATAAATCATTAACAAATATTAATGTTAAAGATAAATTAGGGATTTGGTGGAATGAGGGGTTCCTTAGTAAATAATATTTTATTCTAATATGTTTTTTAATTAAAAAATATACTTCAAGACTCTTTTTAGAATATTCTTCAACGGCGTTAATTGTTTAGACTAAAATATCTGTTTTCAAAATAATGAAAGATTTGTGTAAATAAGGAAAAACTAAAGGGTGGTTATATTATTTTAATCTTAAATTAATTAGAGGCTATAAATAAGAAAAAATGAAACTTTTTTTTTAAAAAAATCTTATTTATAGAAAGATAGTGAGTTGAGTGAGTGAGAAAATTAATGCAGTGTGATTACTAACCAATAACTAATGGGGCAAAAAAAAATCATACTAAAAATTTCAAACATGTTATTAGTGTCTCTTATAAATAGAAACATACTACCCTTAAAAAAATTCTTATATAACAAACTGGATGAAGTATATTATAAAATGGCGAGATGCATTTAGAAGAGGAAATCTGCTATAAAGGAAAACAATATATTATGAAAGCGGTATTGTTGTTATTTTGTCCCACAAGCAGCCATCAAAGACCGAGAAGTCTGACCCTGTGGAGAGGAACCCTATGAAAAAGCTTTCATGTAATATAGCTACATACCTTGTAAGTTTTCAAAAACAGACCACAATCACCTTGATCATAAATTAGGTTTCAAAATGTCTTTTTGTTGATACTGCTTATAAGCAATAATACAGAATTAGTAAAAGAGTTTACTTTGATTCTAAACGTAAAATTTTAATCTATTTTATCTTTCAAATTTATAATTTTCTCCCAAACAATCTTATAATTGCACATACTATAAATGGGGTTTTCATCAATGAGTTTGGTTTACAATACAAACCATTGAAAGGGGTATTTTAGGAAAACTTACACACATTATTATAAAAAAATATCTTAAATCATTTTCATAATCTTTATAAACTGATCATCTAGCTCCTACATTTAGCTTATGAGGGAGTATTTTTTTATTTTTTTGGTGATAACAATAATACTATTGATTTGTAATTCAGACTCGAGCATTATGATATTAATTAAGATCAAATGGATGTACATCCATGCATATGCTTTTTTGTCCTATCCGTATAGTGTTTGAATTTAAAATTTTTCTAATGAATATAAAATTCCTCCCATTTCACAAAACCGTAGTTAGAATTTCATAATTTATTTTAGATAAACGTTTATTGGATATTTTGAATACAATATATAAACTTTTCACATTGACCCCCTTACATTTAATTTTCATATAATGAAACTTATCGCAGTTAATTTTCAAAAAAAAAAAGGAAAAGATGAAAAAAGATACTCTTAATTCGTTCCTTGCATTGTGGCGTGAATTTGTCATTGAATCCTTTGGCCATCTTTAGTTGTCTTGACTCAAAAACCCTTAGTCCTTCTCTTTTCTATTTTCTATTTGTAATTATGCATAAAGAGGTTATTACGGAAATTAAAAAAGTCGATCTCAAACGCGTTGATATAAATTATAATCTTTGACAATTTGCACAAAACAATGGGATTAATGGACCCATTTCTTATATGTCTCGTAATGTATGAATAAAAATTTAATTTAATATAATTATACTAGGAAGCATGCACGCGGCCGCACACAAACATAAAGCTAAGTCTCATGCGTACAAACTAACAATTTCAAAACATTCAAGGGAACCGGGTTGGACTAGGATTCTCTCCTTTACCTTTTAATCCGCTCTCATCCTTTGCTCCAAAATTAAGTAGTTTTGGGGTAAAAGCAAGTCAGGAAAGCTTCTTTTTTTTTTTTTAACAAAAGTTATCCATCATTGTGGAATATTTTTTTCAATAATATTTAGTATCTCAAATTAATTTTTAGTATATTCAACATCTTAAAATATATTTTTTGTGGCACCCAGTATTTAATACCTATCACTCAGAATTATTTTTTTAGTAATACATAGTATCCTGAGTTCTTAAAAAAATTCCACAGTAATGGATGATTTTTTTTAAAAAAAAAGCTTCTCTAGTTTGTTTTTACCCCAAAACTACGTAGTTTAAGGATATAAATGAGAGAATTCTAATCTACCAAAGTTTAGATATTGCTGGCGCTCGCGCACAGCATAATTCTGATCTTGATTTTCCATATTTTTGACAAAAAGAAATTATTGCAGTAGATCACATTATCACAACAGGCATGGCCATAGCTCGAATATTATTACAATAAAAGAAATTAAAAATTCCTATAGAAAATTTTTGTAAGAAAAAAATCCTAGATTTTGTGAGGAATATGTTCTCATAACGTTTTTCTTACATGATGATGAGCATTTAGATGAGGTCGATTTTCCCCCTTTTTTGTATTTCTTCAAGCTATATTCTCGCAAAACTTTAGAGGGAAAAAAAAACTTTCGGGAAATTACAATTTTCGGGAAATTTTATATTGTGACAATGTTAGAAATATTCATATATAGCGACGATTATCGATTCTTTCCCATAATGTGGTAATAATTTCCTCCTTAATTTGTCACTGCTGCATAATGAACTAGACATCAAATTAAAGTATTTTAAGTTTTGGGCCATGACTCAAATTAAAGATTTTAAAAGTATTTTGTAATCAGAGTTTGGGGAAATTGACATTATATATATATGTGTGTGTGTAGCTTTTTCTTTATGATCTGGAGATATAACACTCAGGACCCAATGCTTTTGTTTGTTTCGTTGTGATTTAACGCTTATATTATATGTACACTTTCTGCATTGATATGTATCTTTTTTAACTATTTTTGAATATGCTTGACAACTTAATTATATCGTGCATTACACTGTTTATTATGAGTGGATTTTTTTTCCCTTCCTTTTGTACTATATAATGATTACTATCCATAGATGATTCCGTATATTTTGTTGGGTAGAGGTAGAGAGGGGAAAAATCTTTGGAAATTTGCATTTAGGTATTAGGAAAGAGAAAATAAGATAAAATGGTCCTTCAAAATCTTAAAATTGTATTTAAGTCTCATGAAATTTTTTTATAATAAATTTTAATTGTTAAATGTCAATGAATTTGTTAATTAATGTCTATGGACTTGTCATTAGATACTCATGAACTTGTTAGTGTAAGCACCTATAGTCTTGTTAATGGACGCCATGATTTTTTAGTAAATTGGAATTTATTATAAAAAAGTTCTATAGAACTTAAATGCCATTTTGAAATTTTAAGGAACTATTTTATCGTATGTTCTCTTGTCTGAGATTTAAATATAATTTTTCCAAAAATCTTTTAGTCAATTAGAGATGAGAGGACAAAGGTTAGCTAATCTAATTGACTACGTATTAATTTCATATTAAAATAGTTTAGTGATATATGTTCAAATTTGAAATAATTTATTTAAATATTTTTTAATTAAGTTGTTTAATACATATATAACATATAAATAATTTTATAATTCAGTGTAATATAATATAATTTTTCAAAATAATTTTCTATTGACACGTTTAATCATTGATAGAGAGAAAACACATAACATATCACATTAATTATGGTTTCCTCTAAAAAAACCATTTGGTTCAAAGTTTAAATTTCAAAGTATAAGTGAGGCAACAATTCAATCAATATATGCCATTATTTAATTAAGCCTAGAAATATGATCTGTAAAATCATACTTCATATATAAGAGGGAGATTACTTATATTCTGATTGATCCTAATCATGATCTTAACATTTGTATAACAAAATTATGAAGGTAAAGAAGATTAATGAAAGAAGAGGCCCAAGTTCCCAAAGAGATTGATATTGATGTTAGATTAGATAGGGGGTGTGTCATTTTTAATTTTCATTTTAATTATAAGTTAATATTGTCATTATGTCTCTAAAAAAAGCAAAAAAAAAAAAAGAGCAGGAAAAAAATTTGTCATTATGTCAAGGCGCTCTACCACCTAATCAATTACGGCGCGTCATGTGGCCCCACCTTTTGCCCTAAGTAGTACTGGGAAAACGGGCCAGCCCGGGCCCGTCGGGCTGGCCCGTTGGGATAACGGGCTAAACGGGCCCAAGCTCGTTTAGCCCGTTTATAAACGGGCTGGCGAAATGCCAGCCCGAGCCCGTTTAGACGGGCTAACGGGCCGGCCCGTTAGCCCGTCGTTTTTATTTTTTTTTTGTTTTTTTTAATTTTACTCCCTTTTAAAAAAATTTTTTACTCCCTTTCTCTTTTATCCATTTATGTCACACTTATTTTCTTTTATATATTCATGCTACAAAACCAAATTTGTTCTTACTTTCTTTTTTTTGTCTACTTACATCACAAAAACATGTGAATACATTTTTTTAAAATTTAATAATAGTAAAATAAATAGATATAATATGAAAAAAGTGTCAAATAAAAAAAAATAGGAAGTCTTTAAACACAACATCACTAAGAATTGAAAACATTGAGATCTAACTTATTTGAAAAATATATAAAATTTTTTTTTTATTTTTTTAAATAGTTAAACGGGCCGGCCCGTTTACCCAACGGGCAAGCCCGTTTAACTTTCGGGCTAAACGGGCCGAGCCCGTTTAGCCCGAATAATAAACGGGCTCGGACTTTCAAGCCCGAGCCCGTTTATTTGGCCGGGCTAACTTGCCCTAAGTTAGGGAAACTTAAACATAATTAGAGAAAATTAATTAATACTACAAAGGAAGAAAATGTGGGGATTTTTTTTTTCAACTACTCCAAGTTCTGTTCTTAACAAAAAGAAAAATCAGAATTGCGCATCCAACATTTTAAAATATTTTTTTTCTATTTATAATAATTGATTATTTTAATAGATGTATACTTACAATAAAAATTATATGTTCATCTTCTTAAAAAAGGAATGTATTATTTAAAATTATAAATTAAGAACTTTACGTTAAATTTGGACTGTCCTTACTTATGATATTTGACCATGCAAATTACAAACACAAACCCAGCATGCATGTGTATGTACGTACGTATGCGGATATTGTTGTTTTCCAAGTACTTATAAAGTAGAAAATTTCAATAAGAATCTGTATAACTAAGTTGATGTAATTTGTAAACACAGAACACTTATGCATACTATATACAAACTCACAAGACTTCCGCAAATAATAATGAACTATGAAAAAATCTGAGCCCAACGTATGTTGTCTCCTTAAGATAATTTGTTCCCTCTATACGGATGCGCAAGGTTCTCGAACAATTGTCTCCCAGGATAGAACGGATTGCATCTTTAGAATGATGACACTATCAGTCAGAAGCCCGAACGAACACAATGATATTGCTTTCAGAATCGCACAGGTTGAGATGATTGCAGAATGCACTATGCAGTATATGAGAAGAGAGGAGTGTTTCGAGATTGAGAGTGATTTTTCCTGTCACTAGCACGCCCTATTTATAGCTGACGGAAATTGATCAGATGGACTCGACTCTTGAGGCGAACCGGTGCGTCGTGCAAACAGAAGTGAATGGTGACTATTTGTTGGCGAACTGGTGTGTCGTGCGAACAGACACATCAGAACAGAGCAACCAGACACACCAGAACGGATGCACTGGTTCGGTCATTCGGTCACACATCCGCACTGTTTGGAAAATCACGAAGGGGTAAAAAGGAATTAAACGCGATTGTTCGGACAAACTAAAAAATAATTTTTAAATCTCACACACGCTCGGATCAGACCAGCGCGAGCGTGTGTGTGGTGGACCAAGGCCCATGTATGTCCTCACTCCTCCACAAAAGTGGATTGGCCCAAGGGCTCATTTTAGATGTGAGAAGTTGAGTCTTATATACACTCTTATTTCTCTTGATTTGTCCAATGTGAGACTTTTATCCACACACTATTTTCTCTTTTCTTTTTCCTCTTCTCTTCCAACCTACTTCTTATTCATAATCCATAGAATTTAAGTTCAAAATTCCAACAGATATTTGTGAAAGTGAATTATATTGATGCCTCTTTTTTATAGACAAAAATAGAATTTGATCATGTAAGGGAGCTCGTTATTTATTAAAGCTTGCTTCTTCTTTTTTTTGCCCGTAATTAAAGCTTGCTTTTAATTTGTCTTTGTTTTCATTAATGTCCAAATACATAGCTCGGTATCTTCTTTATATTTTCCCTTTCACAAGTGGAAAGTGATAAATTGTTTTAATTAGGAATATATCTCTACATTTTTTCTTCTCCCGAATGATGGGTCATTTCTTTTATTCCATGCCATCTTCTAATAATAAAACAAAATCAGTAAACATTCGGGGGAAAAAGTAGGAAAAGATAAATTAAAGATGCAGAAAATAAAAAGAATATCATGCAAGCTAATTAAGTAAAGAAAGGCTATATATCCGTCATATAACAGATTTCATTAGTCACATAGTACATGCTTATAAATATATTTATAAATTACCTACTAATTATAAGGTCCTATATTTGTTTTAAAAGTCGATCCCACACGTTTGTGAAGTATGAATTACTCCTACCAGTATTGATTACAAAGAATTGCTAACATCTTTAGATAGATTAAAATGTTAATATAACTTTTGATCCCTGAAGTTTGATCCGATTTTGGTTTTAATCCCTCAAGTTTAAAATCGGTAGTTTATGTCCCTGAAGTTTGGCCCGATTTTGGTTTTGGTCCCTCAAGTTTATTCTGTTTATAACTGTTGGTCTCTCAAGTTTAGGGTAACATATCAAATTGTTTTTAAACTTGAGAGACCAAAACCAAAATCGAGCTAAACTTCATGGACCAAAACTAAAATAGGGCCAAACTTTAGGGACAAAACTAAAATCGGATCAAATTTCAGGGACCAAAAGTTTTATTAATCTAGATTAAACGATTCCATAAAATAATTAAGGCTTTTAAATTTTTTTTAAAATTATCCTGAATAAAATTCATTAATGATTTATTAGAAAACATCAAAATAGAAGACATTTATAAAAAAATTGGGTTACGGTGAAAAAAAAAATACCCATGAACTTATACATAATATGTGAAAATACCAATAAACTTTATCTAGGTAAAAAATACACATGAATTTAAAAATTGGGACACTAATTATACAACTGTTAAAATCATCCAAGGGAGAATACTTTGAACTTATAAATCACATATCACTTATTATGGGACTTCATGTTATAGGACCATTTTCATTGCCTCTATAAATATTTTAATTTTTTTACAATAAGGCAAAATGATATTAATAAAGTATGATTAACATTACAAAGTACCAGTTATAATATAAACATCTTAGTTATGAATATGTAAACCATATATAAAAAGTAAGGGGGGCACATTCATATATCACAATCTTCATATATCATAGATAAAGTAATTTGAATGGGGGAGACAACTCTATTTGGTGAACTGCCTTTTCAAACTCTCTTTAATTTTTGGCTAAGTACATGTTATATAATTATATTGTCTTGTTGTTTGTGCTTTGTCTTTTGAGATTCAATAGCCAAGTATTCACCGCAAAGATAATTATTATTTTCTTGCTTACTTTTTTCTTTTGGAAAAATTCTCTTTCTTAAAGGACGAGATTAAGTGTTTTAGTTAGACGCTCCTTCTCATAACGGCCTTTTTGCTAAATGAAGTTGGATTTGTCACAAAAAAAAAAAAAAGAAAGAAAGAAAGAAAGAAAGAAAACAGATTGACAAGATGGTCGTAATTAAAAGAAGACTAGAAAAACAGTAGTGTGTGTTTTAAACCCTATGTGTAAAGTCTGAATTTATGACAATTGACAAGTGCTCATCAACCAAAAATAAACCTTATAGGACAAATGAACTTTATTTTATGATGATAATTGCTTCACAGAAAAAGTACTACAGAGTAAAAATGTATACACTTTTTTACATTCTTCAAGTAATTTCAGATATTATACTAAAATAAATTATGTGTGAAAAGAAACCTATCTTTGTTTTGGACTTTTCGATTCTTTTTTATTTAGACATATTGCTTTAGTTTAATTCTCTGTTTGTCACCATAATTCTAATGCTAGTCGATCTTTCATTCTATTTTCATCATCTATAATTTTATGTATAAAACTTAAAGATAAATTCAGATTCACATGTAACGTACACTTATATTGTATCGGTTATGAGCCCTAATAAATTAGAAACTATAGTTTCATAGTACTTAAAAGTTTCATAATAAAATACTAGCCAAAAAGGTAACATATACACAACTCAGTCATTCATTAAAATAAATATTATTTGTGAATTAATGAAGATAGGAATAAAAGATATTCAAATCAAAAGGGTTAAAAGATATAACATTGAGTGACCTTAAGAAATTAAAAAATAATGTATAAATGAAAGGCTATAAATTAAAAGTTCACTTATCTATTAAAAATTCGAGCCAGCCTTTATAGATCTCATGTATATTCTATGATTAAATCTTAAAAAATTGAATTCATATCTCTTCATCATCCCCTAACCAACAATCGAATTAAGTGAAATTTAGCACAACATATTAAAAGAATATTTTTTTTCCTAATTGCTTCCTCCATCTTTAATTTTAAAGAAATGAGAGAATGAAAACTAAGAGGGAGGCAAAAGGGACCCACGTGTTGAGTTACAGAATCTGGAGCTCATGCTCTATATATACGTGTGTGCCTCTATATATGTATATTGTCTTGTTTTAAGCTTTATTATGTGGACTACTTGGGATTCCTATATCCTTTTGAGATTAGAGCCACCACCTTTTTAAGGGACTCTGAAAATTTTCGCACTTAACTTTCTCACTCTTTGCTTTTTTCCACAACACACCACGCTCTCTCTTAGTAAAGAAAAAGGTTAAATTTTTATTTGTTTGGGGGAATCCTATGCCTTGTATTCCTATTACTTCCTTCTTTTTTCTGTGCCCCTTTTTAGATTTTTTACATTGATTCCAATGCCATCATCACCTTCTTGTGTTCACTTAAGTATGTGTTTGGTTGGGCTTGCGAGGCTCAAAAGTGTTTATGTACATAAATCGAAATAATAATCATCTCATATACTTACCTTATATATCATAAATCATGATTAAATTGAAGGCTTTAATCGCTATTCCAAATAATCACTTAACTTTGTAATTAAACTTCAAATTATATATATGCTGGTGTTATAATATATATGGGATCATACACAAATGATAATTAAAGACTACATTAGTTTTACTTATAAGTTTATTGAAAAATAAAAAGGACAATTTAATATATCAATAATTTTTCAAAATCACATCTAGAAAAAAAAATTAAGGAATGAGTTTGGCGTCATTGGGTTATATATAAAAAGCCACACCATTTATAAATTAAAAACAAAACAATATGACTTATATATTAGAGTTTGTGAACAATATAATCCACAATCTAATCTTATCCTAATGACAAAAGTATTCATTGGACCATCTATGTTTACATATCAAGTTTTAGTTTTGTTTCTTAAGTTTAAAAAGTATAGTTTTAGTCTTTTAATCTTAGCAGCATTAATTTTATTTAATGAAAAGTGTTGAGTCAACAAATTTAAATGATAATTCTACAATTAAATACTAATAAATCGTGCTTAAATTTTAGAATATAAAAAATGATTATATTAAATAGTTGACATTTGAGCCTTTTTGTCATCATTTAATTTCATAATTACTGTTTAAATTTGTCGAATCACCATATTTTATTAAATGAAACTAACGGTGTTAAAATTAAAAAACTAAAAGTATTTTTTTTAGACTTAAGAAATCAAATTGAAGCTTGATGTAAATTTAAAGAATCAAACATATATTTTATTCTATCATAAAATAGTGTCAAACAAAATAATCTTCAATCACACACACATATATATAGCGAATAATTCAGATATATAATATAAATTATAAAAGATAATGAAAATAAAAATTATATTTTATTAATCTCCTCCAAAAATAATCAAGGTCATGCATGCCTTGAGATTGAACCTAAATAATAAATAAATCCGCCCAAGTTATTTAAACCCCGTAGCTTTATATTTTCTGCAGAAAAACTGTATTGCAATGATATAATTTCTACTCATTGTGGTGGGTGGTGGTCAAATAATTTTCTGATATACCAATCACACCCAGGAATTCCTCATCAAATTAAAATGACATTATTCTTTGTTCACTCATTTCATCGACTTTATGATTGATATATATATATATATATATATATATATATATATTCAAAGAAACTTATTTGTTCAACAATATCTTTCCAAATTCCAATAACACTTCAGCGATGATGGTGACGCCTACCTATCATGCATTTTGAATTCAAAAATGAGGATTAAGACTTCTTAAGTTATTGGATTTCTCAAAGACACTCTTATATATAATTAACATATGGAATCCAATAAACTAAGAAAGCACATTCCTGTTTCAAGAAGCTTACAATATACAATGTATCTATAAGCATCCAATGCTTGAGTATATAATTTGAAACCTCATGCTGAGATTAGAGTGCAAGACTCCATTTTTAAAATATTCATACGTATTCATAGGTTCTGGCAATTAATTAATTTTTCCCTAAAAATTGAAGACGATCTAACTGGCCAATAAGTAGGCACTATAAATAGAGGAATCATAACTAAATTGGATTATTTTAGGAAAAAAATTAATTTGTAAGTCCATATTTTTTTACCTAATTTCTAATTAAGTCTTTGAAGTTTTTTCTTTTTACATTTATAGTTTTCTCAATTATAGATATTAGTCCATATACTCATAATTTGTTGATTTGTTAGTGAAATGATGTTAGTAATTGATGAGATCACTCAGCGTTCATGTGGATTATTTTTATCACATGAATATAAATAAAATAAAAATCAACCAAATTACATATTATATATAGATTCAAGGAAATAGTTTCGAGTATACTAATCTTTTTATTTTTATGTTGATAATTAGTAAATTTTATTCTATTATTTTATTTTAAAAAAACTCTTTTTGTTTTATCAGCCATAATTAACACATACATAATGAGCACAGAAACTAATGCCTATAATTGAGAAAAATATAAGGACTCCAGAAAAAAAACCAAAAGAAAGCAAAAACAACTATAGATTTGGGTATTTATAACGCTTAATACATAACGGTTATAACTAATAAACTTAAGGTATATTGAGGCGGATGTCACACAATGATATATAATGCTGAAATGTAATGGTTAATTATGCGCACCGTCATGTTTTGTAAGGCAAAATTAGCGAAAATAAAAAAAAATAGTTGTAGCTAATAACCGTCATTTATTTAGTGACAAAAAATAACGGTTCTTAAGAAACAAATGTTATGTAACACTTACAAATGATTCGTTTTCCAACATTTGTATTAGCGAAGACAAAACATAACAATATTAAAAAACAATCGTCATCTAACTATTTCATAACCCTCGTAACCTTCAATGTTATAAAAGCCTGACTTGTATTGTAGCAAATCGGCTTGTGCCTAGCCTATAACTTGTCACAGGCCTTTTTGTCACATGAGCTTGGCTTGTTCATGGGCCTGTTAAAAGGTCTGCATTTTTTTTATAAAAAAAACTGACTGTAATCTCTCTTTCAGATCTTTATTCAAAGATTTAGTTCACTTGTTGATGTTTTTTATGAATTCATTAAAAACTGACTGTTTTTAGCTCGGCTGATTTGTCTTGCTGAATTTCTTAGGGCGGATCTATCTTTTCTGCTTCATTTTTCACGTCTTTGTTGAGCTACATATTGCTATTTACTATTGTATTATCGTTTTGAAGATTTCAAGTACCAGTTCTCTAATGTTAAACAACAAGTTTTTACAGCTTACACCTAAAGCTTGTAGCTTGACGATACCATATGTTTCATGTATTAAAGAAATGTGGGAAGTCATCGTTTTGTTTTCCAATATGCATCGAGATTATTTGGAGGAGTCCAGTTTGAAGTTTGAAAGGCCTGCATTTTCTTATATTAAAAAAGGACTGTATTTTTTTTATAAACTACAGTGAAATAGAACTTTAATGAACTCAAATCCGGCTAGTACTGGAGGAGAGATCGATTAGGAAGTTAATTTTGGGATATAATAAATTAAGAAGTTAATTTTCGGATATAATGAACACCAATAATCAGGGTAGATAATATGTAATTATTTATTTTTATTTTTCATAATCACTTATTTTTCTTTTTCAATTAGAGTTTTTTTTTTGCAAATACTTAAAAAGCCAAGGCCGGTATGACAGGCCTAAAAGGCCCATTAGTAAGCCTTGGCCTGGCCTGTCAAGAAAAACAGATTTTAAAAAAGGCCTTGACTTGGCCTTTTTTACTAACAGGCTAGGCCTGTCCAGGCCCCTAACAGGTCAGGTCGTAGGCCCCTAACAGGCCAGGTCGTAGGCCCCTAACAGGTTACCTGACTTGTTTCCACCCTTACTCATAACCCTTTATAATTTTGTTAGACCTTCATAAGTCATAACTTATAACCATTCATAATATGTTAAAGCTCTATTTAAACTCAACTTTTCCTTGATCCTTGCGATTCTTACTACTTTTCTTTATCGTGTTAAGATCTTAGGGAACTTCTTCATTGTCACCACCCCCTCCTCCACCCCCTCCTTCTCCTCAAGGCCTGTTGGTGGCAACAAATGGCTCAACTATTGAGGATCCTAATCATATCGCCCCTCCGCCATAGCCAGGCCAGCGCCTTCGCCCCCTCCGCCAATCCATCTTATCTTTTGTGCCATCTCATCATTTGGTGCAATCGATGGATTGGCGGAGGGGGCGGAGTGTAACATCTTGAAAACTTAGGAACTAGTGTTACCTAGTATGTGTGACTAGTCGGGTGAAACATACTTGTGTCTTTGTACACTTGGCATCACTTTAATATACATACATAAAGTGGATTTTGGTTGGAGCTATAGAAAAACACCACCCAGCTCCCTTATGAAACATGTGACTAATTAGTCGGGTGAAATATGCCGGTATAGATGTGCATATGGCATTTTCAAGGCAGACACATACACCCTATGTTTTTTAAGAAGACACAATGGCACGGACACTTGGCAACTCGCTAAGTCTTGTGGCAACATATTATACCACACATAAGGACACATGGCGCCATCTTGAAGGAATAGACACATATGGCGCGATTCTGGAAAGTCATGCATAAAGTAGCTTTAATAAAGTAACTTTAATAAAATAACTTTAATAAAGTAGCTTTTGTGTTGGAACAATTGCACGATGCTACCTCAGTATCTTTACCTTTTTACTTTTGTGTTGGCACAATAATGGGACGCCACCTAGCCCTCATGTGACATATGTCTAAATAGCCAGGACAACTCACTGGTCTCCGGCTGAGTCATGTGTCTGACTTTCTCTGACATTGTACAAGGAAGTCGGATGAAATCATTAGATCTCCTCTCCCCTGATATCAAAAGTTGGCCAAGACACTAAAAGGGGAAGGATGCCTGACTTTAAGAAGAAGCATGAGGCAACCTGAGAATTTAAGAAGGGACGTCTAGCACTCTATGACTTAAACACTTGAGACACTTGTCCAAACATCCCAACACCTCCCAAGCCTCATTAATTTTGTCCAAGGTAGCAAAAATAAGGAGAAAAATAGTGAGAAAAGATAGAGGAAAGAGAAAAAATAAATTTGAAGAACGCAAAGAGAGAGAAAGTGTTCTTGAGCCGATTTCACCCCCGAAGTCGCGTTTTTACACTATTGCAAAAACCACTTTTTAGACCGGTTAAAAAAGACATTTTAGACCGGTTCTGGATCAGGTCTTGATACAGCCGGTCTAAAAAGTATCTAACTTTTTAGACCGGTTAAAAAACGATCTAAAATATAAACTTTTAAGACCGGTTGTATCACAACCGATCTTAAAGTCTGACAAACAAAACCGTTAAAAGGAAATATCAGGTTTAAAATATACTTTTAAGACCAGTTTCTCTGAGAACCGATCAAGTATAGGATTTTAAGAACGGTTCAGAAAAAAACCGGCCTTAAAGTTATATTTAAGACCGGTTATTATGAAAATGGGTCTTAAAAGTGTTTGTTATTTAAGACCGGTTCTCATAAGAACCGGTCTTAAATATCTTGAGAACCGGTTATCTTGAGAACCGGTCTTAAAGGCTATAATTTTAAAACCGGTTCTCATTTTAACCGATCTTAAATATTACTTTAAGACTGGTTCTTATGAGAACCGATTTAAATTTTTTTTTAGTTTTATTTGTTTCAATCTACCCAGGCCAATAAGCTATATTCAATGACAATCCCCTCTCCACATACACAAGCAACAACACATGTATATATATATTTTCAATCAGAAGCAGTGACAACAATATTTATATTTTCAGAAACACTTGGTATTTCTCAGAATCAATTCAGCCTAAGGCATCATGTTATCATATATATGCAAACTTGCTCTAAATTTAGAATCATGAAACCTAAAATCCTTATTAGTTCCCCTTTCCCTCTTTTGTTAAATATGACCTTAGTTATCCTAATTGGTATGAAGCTATAAATGTCATTCTCTTCAAGGCAACAACACTTGGCCCTTACAACCCTCCACCCTCAACAATCACATAATCAACATTATGAATAAAAATCATTCAAAACAAACATATTCAATTCTAATGACTACCAATAACACATGATCAACTTATTCAATTCTCAGTAACAGTACAATATTAACAATTTATAATCATCAGGCATTTTGAACCACAATGAACCACAACATAACAATGATAGCAGGAAAATCTCAACATTGTGTGCACTTTCAATCCTAAAGCTTATAAAGAAAAGCAGTAGAAGAAATATTTCGCATTATATGGAAAAAATTCCTAAGCTTTACAGTGAAATGAAAAAAATGGAAGAAAATTTACAATAGTGATCACATGCCTGTATCGACAGCCAACTAGTATTATCAATATCCAAGAAATTTTCCTGAGCATAGATATAAACCAAGTTAGGTATATATGAAAACCATAAGTATTATTAGAACAACATAGGATTTGATTCAAAAACTTACTAATCTTGTAAAAGCTCATAGATGAATTCAGCACAACAATTGCGGATGACATCAATATCTTTTTCAGGAAAGGGATCAGCAAGATCAAACATCTGTATGTGTAACACCGAAGCCAAACAAAACATTAACTTACTAACTTAAAAACAATAAAGTAATACAAATTTTTTGAAATATAAATTTATTACCTCCTCGGGAAAATCAGTCGTGCCTAGGATGATAATATTGTAAATTTGCCTCAAAATATAAAGACCACATAAGTTGGAGCCCGGTGGTTGCCTACGGGTCTGAAAAAGAACATGATATCATCAAAGTAAGCATAAAAGCATAGCTTATGGAACATATCTTAAAGAAAACAAATATGTACTAACCTTTAACATGATCCATGTAGGGTCTTTTAAGTTACGAACATGCCTACCGCATTTAGTGTGTAGGAATGTCCGCATAGCCCTATCATCAAAATCACAAAGATCACTTATTCTGCACACAAACTTTACACACAAAAGGTAATAAAGCAAGAAAACTTACGAGTTCATGGTCTTCTTCAAGTCACTCCTGGTTTGAAGTGGAGGGGGCATAGGAGGATGACTGTGTAACTAGCCTTACACAGAGTAACCAATAGCCAATGATCTCTTAAAAAAAGAGATGAATGTTAAGAAAATATAAAGAATTATATGTGTTTTGGAATATAAATTTGATGTTTCTTACCCATACACATAAGGAACGAAGAAACAGGCAGTTTCTGTTTCACAGAGCCTCTCTGATAAATATCCATGTCTGATGGCAGAAGTGATCCCTTTCTCTTGGACTTAAACTGGGCACATGAATCCAAATTTATCACTCTGGCCAGAGGAGACTAACCTACGATTTATGTACCTACAAAAATGCAAGCACACAAATCAAAGTTAAACATCATAATTTTTAAGATATTTACTTTAAATTGAAGAAGATACTTACATCAAAAATAGTTGGACAATCCCAACCGTAAGATATTCTCTAGGAGTGACTAGGGACATTAAATCTTCCCTATCAAGATAGCATATCGCCCCTGACTTCCCAACAAATAAATTTATAGGCCAACTTCTTGTTAGGAAGGATGTATCGTATGCCATCAGAATCACTTGCTGCATCACATTCAGTGGAGGCTGTGAAACTTCATGAGGGAAGGGAACTGGACTTGGGGCTCTGATTGGGGAATCCGTAGCTTGAACAGAAACAAGGTTCTTCGACTATGATGTGAAGGTACCCAAGCCATCGCTCACAATCTTGAACTCCTCAGAAGGGATAGGGACATGTGCGTCTGTGATGATAACCTCCTCAACTGACACCCTGACTTGATCATCTGTCATCTGTTGGTGGTGAACAGTTGATCCTAGGTTGTGTACACTCCCCCGTGCAACTAACCGTCTTAGAGGATCCTCAACAAATATGTCATAAGGCTTGCCAATGTCCTTTCCAGGACCCTCTGAGGACTGTCCAATATTGCAACAACTCCCTTTGGTGCTCTGCTTATTATGATCGAGTGACTGTGCCTGGGCAGGAACGATATCTTGTCTTGTGCTAACCATGGCATATACTTCCTCCTTTATCTTGCTTAACTGGACATCTAATAGTGTATCAAATGATGCTTCTGCCTCGGCCCTTGCTTCCGCCCTCGCAGTGGCCGACATACGCTTCAATTCGTCTCCGTCACCACGTTGGAGGAGGAATTGCGTGAGTATCCAAAGTAATCCTTTATAATCACCCCTCCTCCAACTCCCCTGACATGTCCTGGATGCTCACATTTTCCAGTAGAAACTGTGAGAATGTCATTCCTCCCCTCCGGCTTGAAGGATCCCTCGGTTCTCTTTTTTTGAAGTTCCTCCTGTGAGATATACAAATAACACACATAAGTAATGAAACATGTTTACTGAGACTTACAACAATGATACTTACAATTTTTTCACCGACTATACGAGATTGTTCACTCGTATAGGATCCACCACTCTTTCGATGAGCATGCAACCATAACTCTTCGCGCCATATCAGAGATGGTAGGGATAGCAGAACAAAAGGATCGGATTGAGATGCTTCTTCCAATCTCATCCGTTTCGCAGACAACAAGTCTTTCTCAGCCTTTTCGCATCCCCATGTGACATTGTGTGGGGGCAATCATTCTTCCTGCCACTCTCTTGTGCTTTTTTCCTTCTTGCTTGCGAATAAGAAATGGGAAAAAAGGTTTCAAACAGTCAAGAAAAATGATAAGTAAATAAAGTACAAAATAAGTAAACTCACCAAAGCCTCTGAAGTAGTCCGAAGCCTAAAAAACTCCTACCATGTTGCTTCATCGATGTATGAATAGTTGCTGTAAGGAGTAGGAGGAGGCTTACCAGCTGGCACCTCAATATGCACGTAATTGTTGGCCAGATTCGTCTTAAACTTCCTCCAGCACTCACAACAATACGTCATAGTCTTGTTATACAAGATCTCACTCTGAGGAACATCGTAGGTAAGCTGTTATTCATGAATCAAAGGAGTTAGTGACAATAATGAAACTAATTTGATAATCATTACATACAGAGGGAACTTTATACCTGAATAGTATCCTAAATATGCTGCTTAACTTTTATGTCGATATTCCTCCACTCATTTATCAATATGCTAGGCTTATTCTGTGCGAGGAGACTGAAAAAACTCCTATATTGGCTTGTTTTGGGCCCGATCGGTTTTCAATATTAATTGAACTGAATCAATATCTTCTCACCGGCTGACCGACTCAGGGAAACATCCCTCAACCGTGTGGCCGTCCTGCCCCTCCGTCCGGGTTGGTGACTTGGCTCACCTTTATACTGTCTTTGATTGACATTATGAGGCTCGCTATGCTGAGCACTAGGTGACACCTGATCC
Organism: Albizia julibrissin; assembly: GCA_037074505.1. Lineage (NCBI taxonomy): Eukaryota > Viridiplantae > Streptophyta > Magnoliopsida > Fabales > Fabaceae > Albizia > Albizia julibrissin. The sequence continues at coordinate 23,679,213 of CM073485.1, forward strand.
TCTGCTGTATGATGCACCGAGTCTGTTATTGTACTTTTCAATCAAATTGTTAAGTTAGTAAGTTATAAAATAACTATATATATAATCTACATATAACTTATAATGATATATACTTTAAATAGATAGCTAACTTTTAAAGTAGATTTATAAAGAGATATCCTCCCATATCCCTTCACGATGATCATTTCTTGTGCCGTGTTCATTATCAGCTTCATCTTCTTCGTTCAATGCAGGAAGATCCCTGGAAAAAGGAGTCTCAAGAAGATCATAATTTGAACGACTTTCTTCTTCAATATCAACAACCCTTTTTCCTTAGAGAGCTACAGACCACATTTTATTTACCTGATCGATAATATAGAACACTTGTTTCGCTTGATCTGCCATAATGAAAGGTTCATCTCCAAAACTTATGTTGCTCAGATTAACTAATGTAAACCCTAACTTATCGATCTTCACACCATTATTGACATAACCCACTTACATTTGAAAATGGAAAATTTAATTTTAACATAGTCAACCACCAAAATCTCGTCAATAACCCCATAATAAGGTATGACTGCCAATGTAGGGTTCTTATCTTTTGAACTAGAGAAATGCATAGATTCAGCCACTAACATAACACCACTGTTCTGGACAGTGCTCCTATCATCCAGGGACTTCGTGTAAAAGGTATAACCATTGATCACAAACGAAGTCCAACTTATGACATCAAACTTAGGACCACGTGCTAGCCATTTAATTGAATCAGAAACACATTCTTCTCCGTCAACCTTGTATTTAAACTAATGTGCAAAAGTTCTGGCATGCTCCCTAATTAACCTTTGTTCAGTCATTTGACTGTTCGCTTTCCGTACAATTTCTTTATGAGCATTTATGTAATCTTGAACTGCATCAACATTATTCAAAATGTACAAGTAGACTTGTTATAAATCATCAGGATCTACACTTTTGACTGTAGCCCCGTGCCTACCCCCTTCTTCATCATGTCATTTAGGAAGGCCGATATGTCCTACATTTGACAAATAATGTTGACAAAATTCCATGGCTTCTTTAAAAACATATTTCTGAACAATAGATACTTCAGGCCGGTTAGGGTTCTTCACATATCCTTTTAGGATTTTCATAGTTCTTTCAATTGGGTACATTCATCGAAAATAGATAGGCCCACACAATTTTATCTCCCTTATTAGATGAACAACTAGATGTACCATGATGTCAAAAAAGGAAGGAAGAAAAAGCTTCTCAAACTGGCACAAGATCCGGTATCTTTCATTTTCCAATTCCTCCAATCTTTCCATCTCAATGACTTTACTATAAATTGCATTGAAGAAGAAACAAAGTCTGGTCAATATGTGTTGAAGATCATATTCGGCAATGCCTCAAATAGCCACTGGGAGTAGTTGTTGTATCAAGACATGACAATCATGAGACTTCAGCCCTATTAACTTTAAGTCTTTCATCGACACAAGCTTCTTAAAATTTGAAGAATACCCTGAGGGAACTTTGCCATGTAAACACTCACAAAAACTTCTTTTCTCATCCTTAGACAAAGTATGAGAAGCTGGAGGATAAAAAGTTCTCTTACCATATGGTCTCAGATGTAAGTTTGCCCGTATTCCCATTTCTTGCAAATCTAATCTTGCCTTAACGCCATCCTTAGAACTACCTTGTATGCTGAGTAGTGTCCCAACAATACTATCACACACGTTTTTCTCCACATGCATGAAATCAATACAGTGTCTCACATCAAGATTCTGCCAATATGGAAGGTTAAAGAAAACATGCCTCTTTTTCCATATATTTTTTCATTTCGACTCTTCGAAGTCTTACCGAAGATGACATTGATATTTTTCACCTTTTCATACACTTTCTCCCCAGTCAATACCTCTGGAGCATCTTCAAACTCTTGGCCACCAAAAAAGGCCTTCTTTAATCTGCGATATGGGTGGCCTCGTCTAAGGAATCTCCTATGACCAAGATAAACAGTCTTTCTTCTATGTTGAAGTTGATGGTAGCACGTGCCTTCTTCACAAATCAGACATACTTTGTGGCCTTTAATGCTATATCCTGACAAGTTTCCATAAGCAGGGAAGTCGTTTATAGTACAAAAGATCAAGGCTCGCATTTTAAACATCTCCTTCTTGTTTGCGTCAAAAACATCGACACCTTCGTCCCATAACTCTTTCAAGTCTTCAATCAGGGGTTCTAAGTAAACATCTATATCATTCCGGGTTATTTTGGTCCCGCAATTAACATAGACAATATGATATACTTTCGTTTCATACATAACAAAGGAGATAAGTTGTAAATTACCAACAGAATAGGCCATGAACTATGTATACTTCTTAGGCTACCGTAAGGATTCATGCCATCCGTGCTAAGCCCAAGCCTAAGGTTCCTAGGCTCTTTGCCGAAGTTAGGAAATAATTGATCAATTTTCTTCCATTGAGAAGAATCAGTTGGATGTCGAAGCTTTCCATCGGAAATCCTCTCATCCGTATGCCATCTCTAATTTTTGGCATTAATTACATTAGGAAACAGTCATTTGAACCTCGGTATGATTGGAAGATACCACAACACTTTTGCAGGGGCCTTATTTAATTTGTACCTAGGGGTTTCACATATCAGACACTGCTCTTTCTCTTCATGCTCTTTTCTGTACAATATATAATCATTAGGACATGCATGGATCTTTTTATACTTCATCCATAGTGGACACAATATTTTCTTACCATCATAGTATCGGCAAGGCAGCACGTTATCATCTGGAAGCATGTCCTTAAAGGCCTCAAGTGCTTCTGAAAAACTCCTGTCGCTCCATCCATGCCGTGCTTTCAAGCTTACCAATTTCAATACAGCTTTGAACAATTGGTATTTTGTGCACCCCGGGTACATCGGCTTCTCAGCATCACTGCACATATTACCATATGCATATGATTGCTTAAAAGCCTCTTCTCCTACATCACGAATAATATCCTCTATCCGATCATTCAGATCTGTGTCATTATCATTAAAGGTGACTCCCCCTTATTGAGTTGCGCTTGGAATTTCTATTTCTTCACCATGCCATACCCATACTATATAACTCTTACAAAATCCTTCACAAATTAAATGTGTATATATATCTACAACACTTAGTTGCTTCTCATTTAGACATTCTACACAAGGACAATAGAACATCCCACTATCATCATTACCATAATTTCTTCTAGCAAATTCTAAAAAATCCCTCACCCCATTATCATATTCAACACTAGTCTGTTTAGCGTTTATCCAACTACGATCCATATATTGCAACACCTTTTTTTTCTTCTCTTTTGTATCTTAACTCCCCTAGAAAAGGCAGAAGTATGATGAGAGTATGAAATCATTACACTCATCAATTTATCTAGTTTAACAGAATTCTTCATCAAAATTCCTCATAAGATGTAATTACAGTCTGTTCCATTTTCTTCAAGTAATTTTCCCCCATTCACATAGTTGTTATTTCTATTCAAGAGACCACTGCAATTACATCTGATTTTGAAAGCATAAAGAGTGAAATTTATAGACTCAAGAATGAAAATGATTCAACAGATTCAAAACATGTTCAATGGACCACTGCAACAGATTCAACAGAAAGAAATTGATAAACAGCACAATTACATCTTCAAAATATTCAACAGAAAGAAATTGATATGCAAAATGCGAAAGGCCAAACAATTGTGATTGAACAAATGCGAAAGGCCAAACAATTGTAAATCACAGACCAACACATCAAACAATTGTTTCCTATCCAGTAATAAAACTACAAGCTAGAGCCAACATTTATACGAAGAGTTCTTCAAAATCATTTCCACAATTAAAAATCAATTTCACTAAATTTCACTATTTATACGAAGAATTAACTGAGACAAGGAGACATTACTCTTACCTGATTGTAGCGACCTTGGATCGTGGCTTGAGGAGTAGGAGGAGCTGCGGTTGCAGTGGATAGAGAACACGCCGGAGATAATGGTGGTTTCGTGGATACGGGCCGGGGGATGAACGGAAAATGGAGAAGGAGGGGCGGTGGTGGTATTTTTAAAACCAGTGGGTTGAACGGAAAATGGAGAAGGAGGGGCGATGGTGGTATTTTAAGACCACTCGGTTGAACGAAAAATGGAGAAGGGAGGGGCGGCGGTGGCGGCAGCCGGAGCCGAGGCTGAAATATGATCGGAGAAGAAGCGCATGGCTGAAATGGAGCATTCGTGACTGTGGAAGGACTGAGAGGGATACGAAATGAACGCAGGCTAGGTTTGAATACCACAATTTTAAGACCGGTTATTTAAATAACCGGTCTTAAAAGTTATCTAATTAAGACCAGTTATCACATAACCGGTCTTAAAGGTTCTAACTTTAAGATCGATTATTTAAATAACCGGTCTAAAAAAATTCATTTTAAGACCGGTTATCAGTACAACCAGTCTTAAAACACCGTTGATTTTTTATGTGCATTTTAATCAGATATTTAAGAACCAGTCTTAAAAATAAAGTGATTTTTTAATTCATTTAATTACACTTTGCTTTTGAGACCGGTTTTTTAGAAAACATGTCTAAATAATATTTTTAAGACCGGTTATTTAAATAACCGGTCTAAAAAGTTTCTGTTAATTATAAAATTACCACCGAGTGTTTCTTTTAGACCTTATCCGTAATAACCGGTCTAAATGATGTGGTCTAAAAAGGCTATTTCGCACTAGTGTTAGCTCCCAGAGCCTTCACGAATCTTGTTTTACTCGATAAGGGATACATTTCTACGATTTTGGATTCTTGAATAAGGGAGTTTGGTGCTGCCTCTAAGGTTGAGGTGCTGCCAGAATCAAGAACCGATTATAGCATCGATTAGAGGTAAGTGTAAGCTCTAATTTGGGTATAATATCCTGAGGTGTTGTTGAGTTTTTATTGAGTTCTTGGGCTGCCTTGAATTTCAGGTAATCGGGAAAATTAGGGTTTGATGTTCTCATGATCTTGAATATGATGTTAAATAAAGTTTAATGATGATATTTAGCAAGTCTTGTGGTTGAATTTGCAAGAAATCATCTTGTGATAACTTAGGGTTCTTGTCAAACCCCCTTATTATTTTGACATTTATCAGAGTATTCATGCGCAGTTCAATGGGTATACAGAAAAAAAGACATTATACTAATGTATAATCCTTGATTACATTACAGAAAATCCCTACAGGGTTTGTACAATTTACAATATAAATCCCAGATACATAGGAAAATTAATAGATAACCAACGATAAATATCTTGATCAGCACCGGACCTTCGATTTTCGGTATCTGCTGTGTTTTCCTTTGAGCCACTTCCACTTGTTGAATAAATTTCAAATTATGAAAAGGGTGTGATTCATACGAATCTAAGTAGTAATAGGCTATCAATCATATAAAATGTGAAAAGTAAATATGCATAGCAGCATATATCATGATGTATCAATCAATAATGCTAAGCACATGTCTGACAATGCTCAGGAACAAGCGATGATTTTTTCCGGATCAAAATGATTGCTTATTTCCTACTTGCACACAACATATTATATTGTGATCACCCTGCACACATCATATTATTTGTGATCACACCCACTATATTGTAATCACCCTGCACACATGTTTTTGTGATCACGTCCAGTGGGTAATAACGCCACACAGGCTCATAATACCACGCAGGCTAATAATGCCACACATGCTACATATCTCATTGCATAGAACATGACAAACAATATATATTACTATTCACATAGAATATGAGAAATATAGTTCTTATTTAGACTCGTTTTCAAAACCTAGCTATTACCGGTCCTTTAACTTTTTGTCTAACTCGAGCAAATATTAAATTCTAAATTTCTCAAAGTAGTTGTAAATGAGTTATTACTCACTCATATTTCATTCTAAAACTTATAGGTTGGTTATCTTATCTCAAATTTGTATAATTATCAAAATGCCCCAAGGAAATTCAGTCTAATTCCTTTTTACTCAGTATTTTGTACTTTTACAAAAATTATGACTTGGACTAATCCTACACAATTTAGTGTGTATAATCTATTTTTGACCTTAATTTGGACAAATTCACACTCAAATGACCAGATTACCCTGGGCAGCTATCAATTTAGGGTTTTAGGGGCAAAATTGTCATTTTCATAGGTTTTCTAGAAATTTCCATCTTTTTCAGTTAACTTTGAAAATTCATAACTAAATCTAGAAAGTTCTAAATTGAGTGGTTCTAGTTCCTATGTAAATCTCTTTCAGTCTCTTTTAAGAAAAAAAATATCACAAAGTACCAGACATAACCACAAAATTCCAGAAAATTTGCCAAAGTTAATCTGCCACAGAATTTATTCCAGGTTCATAGCCAAACTTTGAAAAATCATATCTTTCAATATACTCATCCAAATGGCTTATAATACCTATCAAATTAAATTCCAAGATTTCGAATTTCATCTTGTAAAATTTTATAAAGTTTAGACCAGGTTAGGCCACTCAACATGCTACCACAACAAATCTAGTACAAATTGAAAAAGTGGAAGTTTCATGTTTTAATCTTTAAAACACCTTCCTTTTCACTTGTAATCATATGGTTAACCCTTTAATCACCATTTGAACATGATTAGTATTAATTTGAGAAGCATCTCCCCTTAGTGTTTGAACATCCCAAATTACAAAATCCAACCAAAACAAGCTAACAACCAACCAAACAACAATCACAACTTTGATTTCAACAAGAATTTCAAGGTTTTCTTGACTTACCTTGATTCCCTTCCTTCCTTCCTTCTAAACTGACTCCCTCTTCCTTCTTCCTCTTGAGTTTTACTTGCTTGATAGCTATTCCAAGTTGACATAGAGATCAAGAAGATGTTTTCATAGATTAGAAGTCAAGAACAAGTAGAAATTTCTACCTACTTACCTTGATATTGCTTCTTGATCTTGCTCCCTCCTTCTTGCTTCTTGTTTCCTCTAAGTCTCTTCGTCTCCCTTTCTTTCTTAGTTTTGGCCAACTTTTATGGCTCTTTAGGAGAGTGGAAGAGCTCTCTAGAGTTCTCTTCATATATCCATATTTATTAATATTTTATTATAATTTTATCATGTGATTTTTAATATAATATATTTTTATTTCAAACTTCCTATCTTGCTTCCATTTGTCCACCTTCATAAAAAAATCTTCTCCTTCTTATCCCTTCTTCCAAAACCAACCTCTTCCTCAATTATTAAAGTAGATTTGCTGATTTTATTTTTATTTCTCCAAAATGAACATTTTGCCCTTGCATTGTTTCCATTTTCGCACTTGCTAGAAAAATTGACACAATTTTCATCAAATCTTGAAAACTCATATTTAATTGTATAGATATCCAATCGGTGTGGTTTCAAAGGATATGTGACCCTTATTAAGTTTATTTCCAAGAAAAAATATAGCCTTAGCTAACTGGATGCTCAACATTTCCAAAATTTCCATTTTCGGATGCTGCCACAGAAAAATGCAAGTTTTACTGGGCTAAATTCAAAAATACATATCTCCTTATGTACAGTTCCAAATGAATTATATGATATATCAAATTAAATTTTTATAAGTCTACTTTCATTCTGGAAAGTTTCACAATTTTTAGACATCATTTGTTTATTTAAAAATGTTACACAACACGATTGTCTCTTTGGAAAACACACTGGTAGCAACACTAGCTTGTGTACCAAATAACTATATTGTTTGTGATCTCTAATTGTCTTATTTTGTCACTTAATATACTCTTTAATTCACCATTTTATCCCCTTTAATACCATGTATAAAGAAATTTTGGTGATTGAAATTTGGGTTGTTACAGTTCTGTTTGGCTAGACCTAGAATAATAGGAGGAAATATGATTTTGGTGTTTTAAAGTTTCCAATGTGTTTATCATGAAAAATTGTGTGAGATTAAGGTGTGAAAATGATTTTGAATGTATCGGAATTGAAAACACGATTTCCGCCCTAAAAACCCTAAGTTTCAGCCCCAGTGAGTTCTTAGGGAAGGAATTGATTTTTTTTAAATTTGAGGTTTAAAATGGATTCTACATGAAAAATTATGTGGAAATAACTAGTGGTTATGATTTTTGAGTGATTGGATAGGAAACCCTAAATTTGGGATTAGAAGTTGTTAAGGTTTAGTGCTGCCAGATTTCGTTTTCTAGAAGAAAGACTACTTGTGATGTGCTTTTGAATGATCAACCAGTGTCCAATCATTATGATATTTTTCAGATTGATAATAGACATCTTAAGCTTTAAATTGATAAATAAATGGATTATTTGGGTTAGTAGATTGTAAGTTATGATTGATTAAAGTTTAGATACCACATATGGAAAAGAATTCTAGACCAGTAAGGTTGGTCAAGGTTCCTGGACTTTTTTGTCTATAATTGAGAGTGGGTGATATTTTTATTTTATAGAAGACTTAAAAGGTGACATGTAGGAATTTGAACCACCTTAAATGAATTTTTCTAGCTTAAGTTATGATTTTTCAAAGTTGCTTGAGGAATGCTGGCAGATTTGAGATTTATTCTAGAATTTCCAATTTTGAGGAAAACATGGTTAAGAGATGATTGAGGATTAAAAACAAAATTCAAAGATTATTGAGATCACTTTAGGTGTCTTAAAGGATGGATGTCATAGCTCATGTCTTAAGTTAGTAAAGTGCTAGACATAGAGCATAGAAGAGTTAAAGATAACCAACAAAAAATAAAGTGAAGGACAAGAAGTGTAATGGGTCAGAGTAACTTAACCTTTGTTATGACAATAGAATTGGAACAAGTAATGACCCATGTTCATGAATTCTAAATGATAAGATTTGATATTTTCCCGAGCCTGAGGAAGAAGAAATTTGCCGGTAAAGGGTAATTCGCAGGAAATGTGGATAGGTAGTAACTCTTATTCTCATATATTATGTCTTATTCTGTATGTATGTTTTTATCATCTATATATTCATTTCATGAATATATTCTATATATGTGAGAAGCTTCTAACATTGTGTTTGACATTGTACTAGGGCAATAAGACTCTAGATAGAGCCGTAAGACCGAGCGTTACAACTTGTCATCAGCATTGTACAGGGGCACTAAGACCCTATAGAGGGCCATAAGATTGGACAGTACAATTTGTTGTTTCGTATTGCATCGGGTCAATAAGACCTTAGAGAGGGCCGTAAGACTGAGCGATGCAATGAGGCAATAAGACTTGATATGCTCAGTTGCATGGGGTGTATCTTTGTGCTGTAAGACCTAGAATGCTAGCTGTGCAGTATAGACCAATGGATCTAGTGTTTTGAATTGCTGATTGCTATTTGTGTATGATGATTTATTTGGCATGCTTTATGAACTTGCATATGTTATGAGTGTTTGTTGTTACTACTGAGATTCTCGCGAATCTCACCTTTTCCCTAAATTAACACGCAGTAGAAGTAAGCGGCTTAAATGGCAAAAATGTAATTGCAGATTGCTAGAAGATGAAGCTGTTGGTTCAAAAGTTTTGTTGGTTATATGTATCTAAGTGAATCTAGTCATAGTAAGACTAGTATAGCAGTAATGTATGTATAGTATGACATAGTTTAACCAATTTCTTTGTGTAACGAACGGTGAGCATGCATGAGTGTGATAAATGAATTAAGACAAGGTAATTTCATGATTATAGCCCATAGAATATCTATCAATATACTCGTAAAAGCAAAGAGGCATAGTGGGATACTTTGATACTATGATAATAGTATCTGAAGTTTACCAAATTAAAAGGGGGTTTACACGGAGGGGCTAGCTTGGGCGGAGGGGGCATTGTGGTTAGGATCCTCAATACAAATACATAACGGTTATTAAATAAAACCCATTACTTAAAAGAAAACCATACAAATAAATAATGGTTTTAAGTTAATAAACCTTAAGTTAATAATAAATTAAAAAAAATTCAAATACAAAATGGTTATTAAGAATTAACCGTCATCATTTATAAAATATAATGATCTTTAATACTAAAAGACACGATGGCTCAATAATCCACAAATCCCTTTCTATATAAATGTCTGAAAACTGAACTTCACTTCTCTACTTCAATTTCAAGTTCTCAAAGCCAACTTTTGTTTCAACAAAACATCATAGACAAACATAAAAGAACTTCTTTGATTCATCATCTAGTAAAAAACCAAAAGATGAATTCCCTCTGCCAACAAGCATTGAAGGTTTTGTCTATGCAAACTATTATTTCCATCATGTGGTCTAGGTTTATATGCAAGAGCAATGATGCATGGACCAGTACTTGAAGGAACTTACCTCTCTCGTTCGCTCTTTGAACGAGAAGACGAACAAGTTACTAGAGAAGGAAGAATATGATGATACATCTGATTTTTAAAACAACTCTTTATAACTTTTTATTTTTAGTTTGTTTATTTACTTTGTCTTTTTGTTGTTGTAAAATGGTGGTTGGATAATCAACCACCAAAATTTAAAAAGAAGGTATATACATTATGGTTATTAAGTAAAAACTATTACTTATTTGATTACCATGCAAATACATAGATTGTACTATGTAGCCGTTATGTAATATCTTACAAGATAGATGATTCTTACTGTAAAACCGTCATGAAACATTAGACGAACAAATAAACGCTTTGTCTTCCAACTTCATATCAGCAAAGCAACATAATGGTTTCTCTTAAATAACTATCAACTAAATAGTTCTAACCTTTCCCCTTCCCCAAGCTCATGATAAGAGTACTCTGTGTTTCTTTGTTCTTTGATTATTAGCACGAGAATCAGGTACCCTTTCATTACCCACCACTATACACAACTGCTCATCTTCAACTTCCAATATGTGCAATGATGGTTTGAATTCGTCATTTCCAATCTATATAAACTCTCCATTTCCTTATGTTTATCATACTATTTCTTCTTCGTCTTCCTCTATTCTTTCAATCACCAAGATGAAATACCATGATAAAGACTTGCTAGAAAATCTACGTCGTCACCCTCCTCCTCCACTCCCTTCTCCCCCTCCATAACCTTCTCTACCTCCTTCTCCCCATTCTCCTCCTCCACAATCTCTACCTCCACCTCAGCCTCAAGTGAGACAATGATGCGACATGCAGGATGCATTGACAAGCTATGAGGAGGTTGGCCAAATATTTTTTAAGTATGAACAAGAAAGACAATCTCATTCTTAATAAGTATGATATTAGCCACCATGATCTTGATATACTCTCAGATAATTTAGGCCACTACTCTGGTGACGATCAACATAATAATGTGAGGTTTGGAGCTTTGTTTTCCTTATTCAATTGAGGTGCCTTTGTGAATTCACAACACGATAAAGCATTCAAGGTGACATTAACTTGCTTTTGTGAAGTTATGTTTTGTTTTTGAAAACCTATTATTGCTATGATCGAATGCTCATTTCCTGTTATAGGAAGTTTTCAACCCATTGCTTTGACTAAAGGTTTTTACTTTATCAATCTTTTTTTATGTAACTTATGGAGATACAATCCCTAAGCAAATACATTTCCTTTTTGGAAGTAACCACATCTTTGAAAGTTACTTGAAAAAGTTCAATGGGGATGTGATGAATAAACTAATTCAATTTGAATTGCTAAGTGAATAAACTAGTTCATATGTACCGAGAGTCATACATAAACAAGCTTTGTGAATAAACTAGTTTAGGTGACATTTTGAATTCCTTTTGTGAAGTTTTGTTTTTTTTTTGGAAATCCCATATTGCTTTGATTGAAGGTTCCTTTTCATTTTTCTATTGAGCAGGTGGCATCAAGTTAAAAGCTATGAAATTCAACATTGTGATCAATCCTAAACTCTTCAATGTAAGAGTTTCTAAGCTACTTGGTCTTGTCTTTCTATATATAATAGAGTAGTACTTTCCACATTGAGTAACCATACAATTTGGATGGATCAAAATTTTCTAGGCTTTGTGGCTAGAATCAATCGCATTCCTGATCTATACATATAATAATGTAATTGTTCACCTATATCTTGTGTCTCTTCAGCAATTAAGTCTAGAAAGCAAAGGAAGATGAGGAAAAAACAAATATACCTATAAGAAAGGATGCAGGGGTTATGCAAACCCTTGAGTTCAAGGGTTTGCATATCCCTCCGCCCTTTTTGATAGGGGTATATGTTTTTACCCTAAAGTCCTTTGCTTTCCAAGGTTCATTCTTGTAAAGAGACACAATTATATATAAGTCACCATTTACATTATCACTTATATACGCCAACAATTGCCATTGATTCACTCCACCAAGCCTGGAATGTTTTGATCCATGCCAAATTTCATAGCCACTCAATGTGGAAGGTACTGTTGTTCTATTATATATATGGAGGAGATCAACTAGCTTAATAAACTCTCACTTGAAGAGTCTTATATCTATATATCACGGTTATTATATAAAAATTGTCATGTATTATAAATATTCACAGTTCATATTTATAAACCATTATTTATGTACTTAATATATAATGATTTTTTACTTGAGACCATTATTAATTTTCTTTAAAAGTCACAATTCTTATATACAAATCATTATGTATGTTACTAAATAAATAACGGTTGTAAAATGAGATTGTTATATATCATGCTAGCATTACCATATATTATGATGGTTATTTATGTGGGCCCGTTAATTATTATCATAGCAATGGGCAGATCATGATCTCACTAAATCTCAATACATAATGTGTGTTATATTATAACTGTTATAGTAGGTCCGGAATAAATAACAGTTCGGGATTGTAATGTATCTACGCCAAGCTTTTATAGTGCCTGCATATATGACGGTTTAGAACCGTGATATATGACAGTTAATATTTATCATATATGACGATTTCTGTAGTAGTGAAAACTATAAAAACCTAATTAAAAATAAGATAAAACTATAACAAGGAATGAATTAATTTTTTCATTATTTTATTACTTTATTGTCATAGAAAAGTCTTGTTTCTCATCTACCATGCCCCAAAAAATAAATATTTAAATTTGAAGTTAGAGTAGGAGTTCCTTTTTAAGATAGTGAAGTTAGATGGTGTTCCATTTCGGTCATAGATTTGGACATAAGCTTCAAAAGAAGAGAACAAGGAATTAAGAAGGACCCTATATATATGTATGTATGTATGTATAATAGAGGTCTGAGCATGGAAGATTAATTCTGCTATAATCTAAACTAGTGAATAATGAATAAACTATCTCTTTCTTTAACAGCGTTCAATAAAGACGGTGCTCATCACGGGGTATAGAAGACCAAGTCAAGTATAAAATAGGTATATTAAATTGTATAACACGATTTTTGAAGTATGATTCTTCATCTCTGGCATAGTCTAGTTTATTAGTTTTTGTTAAATCTAGAAGATGGAACCAACCTAATAACTAAAAGTTCTGCTAATTAATAAAGAAAAAATTGAAACAGAATCAGATCAGAGACTGATTGATTGAAGATAGTCAAAAGTTCCAATGAAGCAGTAACCCCCCCGTTTCAGTTCCTTTTTTGTGACTTGAGAGGTTGGTCCATTTTTATTCCTTTTCTTTTGTACTGCCCAAGTGTACGTGTACCAGAGGAAGAAGAAAGCCACAATGTGGGACTTGTTAGGTTTATTTTTGGGAAAAGTTAATCCGTAGGTCCTTGTAATAGTGTAGCTCAATTTTGAATGTGATCACTATAGTTTATTTTATTTGAACTGAGGCCTTATAGTTTTTTTTCAAAACAAAAATTGAGCCTTATAGTTCAACTACTAGTCATATGCATTCATCAGAGCATACAACCCATTAATTTTAATTTATAAAATTTCACAATTTTTATGGAATTGTCTTCATTTCATTTAACACCGTTTTAACACTGGTGCATTTCTATAAATGAAATTTCATCAAATCTATAAAAAAAAGTTTACCAGATCAAACAATAAAGACTCCATTCAAATAAAATAAACTACAAGGACCTTATTCAAAATCAAGATGAACTATAAGGACTTATGAGTTAAGTTTTTTTTCTTAATTTTTTAGTGCAAAAATTTTGAAGGATATTTTTATTCCCATACCTACCACAGCCACTTAATTATTAAATTTTCTCTCTTAGGATCTTACTAATTATTCATGATTGCTTTAGAGGTAAAAGGGACCTAGAAGCAACAAATATGGAACTTAGCTTGAACATCCTATTTGTTTTCTTTTGGTGGAAATATATTTATGATTATGATGAAACAAGAACTTGAAGCCTTAATAGCTAACCTAATAAACATCCTGAAATTAAAACACGCACTTTTTTTTTTTTTTAATTTTGAGTTTCAAATGTGCTAGAGTCTAATTTGCCAAGAAATGTGAATTAAAATAGGAAATTAATGATATTGTAATTAATTTGATTTTCTTACTTGCAACTAAGAAAATGGGGACTTTAATAATTACAAATTAAAAATAATTTTGTTTGGATTCTTGACGCGTTGACAAACAATCTGAACATAATCCAACAACAACAGTACAAATTGTTTTGAAATTTTCGGATGAAAGGCTATCGCATAAGCATGCAGTCAGACACAAATTTAAAATCATTATATCAAATTTCTTATATCTATTATTTTAAGTGTCCTAATTATATATGGCCATGTGTTTTTTTTATATGACTATAAATTTAAATGATAATATTTTAAAATAATATTTGTGATTATTTCTAACTAGGGAACTTGACATAGTGAATAAAAGAAACTTAATTTAAGTACTTTTCAATTTTAAACCCTATGTCACTAATAGAGGGAGATGAAAAATGGTACAGTACTCCCTCTTGTTGTTCATGAGTTAGATAATTAAATTGTGGAAATTTTGAAAATTAATTAGTTAATTTAGTTATTTATAAATTACAAAATATGTTGATTTTTTTTTCTAAAATACCTTTTTAATCATCTGAATTATTAGAACTATTTGATGAAAATCTCCTTAACATGTGCAACCAATAGATATAATTTTAAAAAAAATAAAAAAAATTAGAAATTTAAAAAATAAAGTTGATTGAAGTTTTACATTTAGTATAAAAAAATAAATCATTTAACTAACTCCCACGTTCAGTAAGGATATAAATTTTCTTCGATAAATTCATTGTTTAAAGACTATTTACTCCCTTATCTTTACACACACACACACACACACACACACACACACACACACACATATATAGATAAGGGTGTTTAAAGTATCCCGGTCCCAGAGATTTTAATCCCAAGAATTTTCCGTCCGGCCGGGATCGGGATAACTGGGATCGAGATTTTCCGGAACCGAAACCGTGATCCCGGTCCCGATCTCAATCCCGGGTTTTTTTATTTATCCTGAGAAGTTCCGATTTCGTCCTGGGACCGGAATACATATGTGCATCCTGGCTAAAAACCGGGACCGAGACAGGGATTGGGGGATCTCGGTCCCTGTCCCGGATTTAAATACCCCTATATATATATATTCCATTACCCCACCGAAATTATTGAACGCAATTATATTCATGCCCCTTTTAGCTACACTACATATGAAGCCTCAAACGAGAGAAGGAAAATGCAGAAGCAAGAGAGGCGAGAGAATATGATTATTGCTTTCTTCTACAGGAGCCTTTGATAAAATTTGTCAGAATTTAGCCCAGTAGAGAGAGAGGTCTTTCGACTCAATATTGTACAGTGAATACACTTGAACTCTGTTAATTGGAATGTGGTTTTCTGATACAATTTTTTAATATTTTATTCTTCCTGATCACCATGCATGTCTACCCAAAAAATGATTCCCTTCTGATCTACTTTCTATTGGGACCCTATAGCCAAAATTATTTCTCTATGACATATTAAAATTAAAAAAATGATGGGTGTTGTTATTCGAAGAATGGAGTATATATGTGCTCATAAAAATTATTTTCTTCCCTCCTTGTTACAAGAAATTCCTATATATTTTATAATATAACATTTTTTATTTGGAGTATTAATTTTTTTCATTAATATTACTAAATAAGTATAAAACCTATTAATAATGCACTAATCAAACTCTCTAACTATAATGACTTTTTATTTGAGGGTGAATTTAACATTTTACAAGAAGTAATTTATTTTACGCATCTTTTTAAAATAAGTATAGAAATAATCAACTATATTTGAATCTGATTACTGATGCGGAAATATAATTAGTGAGTAATAAACTGTGTGTGTGTATTCTCTGACGATCTATAAAACCTGATACCATTTTGCTAAAAATAACCTGATACGATACTTGCACAATACTTTATATTTTTTTTTAAAAGAATGTAGTAATGATTTTTATTATGAAAAGGAGGTATCTTGGGCAGATTATATATGGACATGTTAAACGTAACTAGGATTGAACATTTATTATTGTCTTGAGAATTTTTCTAAGAAATAATCATGAGAAGTATGGCACCGACACTCATAAAAGGTCTATTTTTAAAAAAATTCAAATCATGTCAGAAACCCGATTCATGTGATAAGGCTTGAAATTTACGAAAGAAGGAAAAAGGACAAAACAATACAAAGCAATAACAGAACAAGTGAAGCGTGGAAGAGAGACGTTGATAGGATATTCCTCTGTTTCCAGACTTAAGTAAAGATGGACTTAAAGCCCAAAAGTAGCACAGCCCAATAAGCCTGATGCACAAACTTGTGCTTAGAATCCAATTCTGTTTTGAATTATGAATTTGCATTTTAATGAAGATGAGGATGAATCCATATCTGGTCCTGATTCTCATCATTCACAAAGTAAATATATATAGATAGATAACAATTTTAATACTCTTTCATCCTAAATATAAAAGCTAGATAATTGATTTATAAAATATGGTAAAGTAACATCTAACACCTTGAGGTTAAATTTTTAGTTGCATCTAGCATCCCTTAAACTAACTGATTTTTTAAAAAATATATAAGGATAAAGTAGCATCTGTTAGATATAATTTTTTGATCATAACAAAGTTAGATAAGTGATTGTTATGAGGGGACAATATAATAAGATTTAATTTAAGATTAGAAAATAAATCATATTATTCAGTCAATAGAACTATTCGAGTCATAACAATTGATAAAGATTACATTTATACCCGTATATGAGTGTAAAAGTATGGGAAAATTACAGTACAGTTCCAAGCAAATAAAAATATGAAGAATTGGTCCCGCGAAATGACATAATTACTCTCAAGTCCCAAGGGACTGATTTGTAATAAATTGGAATTGTACAATTACCCAAGTACCCCTAAACATAAATAGAAAGAGTGATGGCCAAAATCAAGCAGAAGCATAACGAAACACGTCAGTAATGGTGGGAAAAACTCAATGCAATGGTGTTCTCATAAGGCAAGGTTGAAGAGTAAGGTGAGATCTTGATGTCAATACCTCTCTTATCTCCATTATTCCATTTCGTTCATAGCTTCTTTTCAGCCATATAAACAGATTTTGAGGTTTTGTTCATGAATGTTTGTTTTGGTTGGAAAAAAGGGAAAAAGCTGTCAACTTTTGTGATTAGTAGTGCCTATTATACTTGTAAAATATGAAGAATGACCTAGGTAAATGCAATGGATATGCTTTAGGTGTGGTTTCAATGTGTTTAGGTATAATTTAGTATGTGGTGTTTTTGTTATTAATATGCTCTATTTTTTGCGTTTTTTGTGTGAATGTTTCTGCAAAAGAAGGTCTAATGAATGAAGATGAAGGTGAAATGTCAGTCATTATATAATCTGATAGCGAAGGAAAAATGTGTTGTTAATGGCAGCAGCGACAGTTGTTAATATTGCTGCTGAACTTGTTAATGATAACTATAGGTAATAGTTAAATATTTTATCTTCATTTTTGTCCGAAAAAGGAGAAATTTGTCATCTTTTATGGGTATTTTCTCCATTGTACTTGTAAACTATGAAGGCAGACCTTGGTATATGGAATGAATATCCTTTGGGGGTGGTTTCAATGTGTTTGGATGTAGTTTAGTATGCTCTATTTTCAATGTGATTATGGTCTGTTTTCAATGAGTATGCTCTATTTTTGGGTTTATTTTGGTGTGTCTCTGCAAAATAAAGGATAAGGAATGAAGATGATGATGAAAGGTTTATAGTTATACAAGTTGATGTGCGAGTTTTATGTTGTGTTGTCAAGAGTTAATTATATATTGTTGGATAAGTTCTTCTGTTGCGTTGCTAGAGTTTTATGCTCTCAGTTTAGTTTAAAGTGTTTTGTTGTCATCTTGTGCTATGATGTCAACCTTTTAGGTTAATTAGAATGAAGTGTTGTCCCTCAACTGTTACAATAACAATAATGTGTAATCTAATATATGTTTGTACTTTCAGCTCATGGAATAAAAAGGTATTTTCAGCTTGTAACTTCAGGAGATTCTTCTAACAACTTGTTAGTTTATGACACAAGATTCTTGTCTCATAAATTAACTAATATTCTCTCTTGTAACTCCATTCCTACTTTTTCTGGGTTTTAGCATGAAATCATCAAATTAATAAGAAATTTTTTATTGACCTCAAACATGCTGTTAACAATGGTTTTATGGTGCGAATCCTTTTGATCTCATGACTTTAATTTGTAGAATTGAGATCATATGCCCGTGGTGGACCCAAAAAATATGATCTGTTTAGAAGTGGAATACTGGGGCCTAAAAAACTGAATATGCAGTTCTTCAAGGACATACGTGTGTACGGAGTGTGTTTCTATCCAGCTTTGTGACTGATATGGTTTGTGTTTTTTCCAGCAGAATTACTTCTTCCAAATTCTTTGACGAGTCAAGACCACGTTGTTTGAAGAGGAGGACAAAATTCATAAGGGAGTGACGTGGGCAAAAGTTCATGTGCAAGTAGACACGTGAGTTAGTTTGTAATCCTATTACTTTTACTACATTGCTATCTGTCTGATATGGTTTGTCATTTTTTTCACTTATCTGTGTAGGGATTCTTGTGGTGTACACGTTCTATCATGGTTACAGATGTGGGATGGAACCGTGCAAAGCGAAGACGATTACACAATGCCTTTATACTCCAAAGATGAACTCCATGAAATGAAGGTTGGGGTGTTATGGTAGCTAGTTACCTATCCTCACAACACACATGGCAGAAAAGTGCTATCATTAGTTGAAGACTTACATAAGAGGAAGAGAACCCACTGAGCATGCTGATTTACATTGTACATCCCAGTAGTTGTTAAAATGAGTTTTATAGTCTGCCTAACACTGCAATCCTTCAAGGCTCTTGAAAAATTTTCTTCCATAAAGATCAGTGTTGTACATCTAGATTCTAATAGGTTAAACCCATTATGTCACTGCACATAAAATTTCTATGTGGCATATTGATGGATTAATGAGTTAGATGTATCATTTTGTAAGATGTTTTGGATAAATCCTTGAAAATCATAAGTGACTTTGAGGCCAACAAAAGTAGTTATTCTGATATTTTTCTTCTGGTTTTGGAATCAACCTTACCCTTACACTTTATGTTTGGTACATGTGGATATAGATTTTTTAAATTTATTAGAAATTATGTGCATTGAATTTTGATGTTGCCCTGGCCAACTCAGCTTTTAATGGTCATTAGACAATTGTGGTGTAATATTTGATGCAATATTTTAATGTAATCTTTGATGCAATATTTGACCAAATACATGTGTGTCCTACTCTCTTGTCAACTGCTTTTTATGTGTGTAGAAATGTAGACCTATTCGTTGCATGGGATACGTTATGAGAGATAAAAGCTATAATGTAAGTGTTGTTAGAGAATGATTTTTATGGTCCAATTCAAATTACTCTCAAATAATTCAAAATTGAATGACTCAATGATAGAATAATTAAACACAAATAACCATCCCACAATGACAATAGAAAAGGTACTATTCATAGTGTCTCCGTTGACAAGTCCTGATGGTTACATTGACAACTCCTGGAGCCTGTATTGACAACTCATGGAGTCTTCATTGACAAGTTGTGGACCCTCCACTAACATGTCATGGTGCCTCTATTGACAATTCGTGGACCCTCAACTGACAACACATGAAGGCTCCATTAACAAGACATTGACCCTCCACAGACAAGTCATAGAGCCTTTATTGACAAGTCATGGACCCTCCACTAACAAGTCCTGGTGCCTCCATAGACAAGTCGTGGAGCCTCCACTGACAAGTCCTGAAGGTTCTACCAACAAGTCCTGAAGGTGCCACTGACAAGCAATGAAGGTGAATCTTCAATACACATAGTTCCTGATCCTGCATCTTGACCTTCTGAGCAGTTATCAAACCTAGACCAAATTGGATAGTACAACATGTTAGTAATAATAAGTTAACATCACCTCATTCATTGGTTAATTTCCATATTGAAATAAAACTTACACATATTGATCATCCCTTGGATCATCCTTTATTGTCCGTTGACAAGTTTGAAAGGCTCAAATGACAAATCATGTAGGCTCCTTTGACAAGTCAGGGAGCCTTAATTGACAAGTCTTAGAAGCTCCATTGAAAACTCATGAAGCCTCCATTGACAAGTCATTGTCCTTTTATTGACAAGTCAATGTGGCTATATTGATAAGTAAGAGAGCCTCCATTGATAAGTCTCGGAGGCTCTATTGACAAATCATGGAGTCTCTGTTGATAAGTCATTATTCCTTTATTGACAAGACATGAAGCCTCCATTAACAAGTCTTAGGGGCTATATTGACAAGTCATGGAGCTTCCATTGACAAGTCATGGAGCTTCCATTGACAAGTCATGGAGCTTCCGTTGATAAGTCATGTAAGCTCCGTTGACAAGTCATGTTGGCTCCTTTGACAAGTCATGTAAGCTCCTTTGGCAAGTCAGGGAGCCTCAATTGACAAGTCCTAGAAACTCCATTGAAAACTCATGGATCCTCCATTGACAAGTTATTATCCCTTTATTGACAAGTCAATGTGGTTGTATTGATAAGTAAGACAGCCTCCATTGACAAGTTATAGTAGAAAACATAGTAGAGTCTTGTCACGTGTGCTAGGCATCACATCTGTCTACCTATACAATACAGTTGTCATTAACAAGTTTATCACCTCCATTAACAACTATCGTTACATCTGTTAACAAGACATTATGACTTAGTACATGAAGACTTCCACCCACACAACTTTTACACCATGTTCATTACCTCTAACTTTTAATGAGCTAAAATAGTTGAAAATACCAAAAAACAAAACAAACTTTTCAAACCCTTGCCAACAATCATTACACCCCAAGTTAAAAATATTAATATTACCTGAAGTTGTCATTAACAAGTTCAGAATTTACATTAATAACTATTGCTGCTCTATTAACAATACATTTTCTCCTTCACATATCAACTTGTATAACCATAAACCTTTCATCATCATCTTCATTCCTTATCCTTTATTTTGCAGAGACACACCAAAATAAACCCAAAAACAGAGCATACTCATTGAAAACATACCATAATCACATTGAAAATAGAGCATACTAAACTACATCCAAACACATTGAAACCATACCCAAAGGATATTCATTCCATATACCAAGGTCTGCCTTTATAGTTTACAAGTACAATGGAGAAAATACCCATAAAAGATGATAGCTTTCTCCTTTTTTCCGACAAAAACAAAGACAAAACATTTAACTATTACCTATAGTTATCATTAACAAGTTCAGAAGCTATATTAACAACTGTCCCTGCTGCCATTAACAACACATTTTTCCTTCGCTATCAGATTATATGATGACAGACATTTCACCTTCATCTTCATTCATTAGACCTTCTTTTGCAGAAACATCCAAAAAAAATGAAAAAAATAGAGCATACTAATAACAAAAACACCACATACTAAATTATACCTAAACACATTGAAACCACACCTAAAGCATATCCATTGCATTTACCTAGGTCATTCTTCATATTTTACAA
The DNA here is from genome assembly GCA_037074505.1 of Albizia julibrissin. Taxonomy (NCBI): domain Eukaryota; kingdom Viridiplantae; phylum Streptophyta; class Magnoliopsida; order Fabales; family Fabaceae; genus Albizia; species Albizia julibrissin. The sequence goes on from CM073485.1 coordinate 23,701,124, forward strand.
GTATAATAGGCACTACTAATCACAAAAGTTGACAGCTTTTTCCCTTTTTTCCAACCAAAACAAACATTCATGAACAAAACCTCAAAATCTGTTTATATGGCTGAAAAGAAGCTATGAACGAAATGGAATAATGGAGATAAGAGAGGTATTGACATCAAGATCTCACCTTACTCTTCAACCTTGCCTTATGAGAACACCATTGCATTGAGTTTTTCCCACCATTACTGACGTGTTTCGTTATGCTTCTGCTTGATTTTGGCCATCACTCTCTCTATTTATGTTTAGGGGTATTTGGGTAATTGTACAATTCCAATTTATTACAAATCAGTCCCTTGGGACTTGAGAGTAATTATGTCATTTCGCGGGACCAATCCTTCGTATTTTTGTTTACTTGGGACTGTACTTTAATTTTCCCTAAAAGTATCAAGTCAAAGCGGCCCCACGTTAGGTATATGCGAATCATTTCATAGAAGGAAAACATGTATCTTATGCCTTGAATATGAGGATAGGTCTTGCTAACAAAAAATACTGCTAAAGACTAAAACATAATATTTACGTCCCAAATATGAGAATAAGTTTCAAGGTCAAAATTGCCCCGAGTTACAGGCCTTCTATGACTCATAATTTTTGATATCAGATTTGTGATTATGAGTTTAAGGGAATTTTAATATTTTTGAAAAGTGTGTGTCTTAAGGTTAAAATATTTATTAGAAATAACCAAAACACTTTTATAGATAAACAAATGGGATTTGAAGTTCAAACAGATAGTTATATTCTCAAGATTACTTTTTCTCAGACAAATTTAATGGCTTCACCTACCTCTGACTCAAGCTTCAACAGAAAAAGCTTCAATGGGAAGAATAATGGTTTTTTTAACGGATATTTACTAAGTTTGCCTTTAAAAGGAAGAGCATTCATTACAAGAATAAGAGAACATGCGCATGCACAAAGAAAGCTACAAAATATAGATTTAACAACGCTAATCTTATGGCATCTTTTTAAATAAGGGAATGAGGAGATTTCTATTATTTTTTTAAAAATATATGTAACAGCTATGGCGCTTGACCAGGAAAGCGCCATAGCTGCCAAATACCTTGTATGGCTCTTTACTAGACAAACGCCATACAAGGTGTTATTTAAAATAAAAAAGAAGAGACAAATAGACCCCTTGTATGGCGCTTGCCAAGAAACACCATAGAAGGGGTTATTGAAAAAAAAATAGAGACCTTTAATGGCACTTGCCCTTGGCCTTTAATGGCACTTGTAAGGGCAAGCACCATTAAAGGCCATATATTGGCCAAAGAAGCCAATATTTTTTTGACTTGGTTAAGGTCATATAGGGATTTTTTATTTTATTTTATTTAATTATTGAAAGCTTTGGCGCTTGATAGATAAGCAGCTAGCTTCCCTTATAATGGCCTTTTGAAGGCTTTTTTATTTTTTTAATCATTGAAAGTTATAGCACTTGAGTGTCATAGCTTTTCTTTTGCCTTGCACCATACAAGCTCTATTTTAAAAATTTTTTCTAGCCCACCATATATTTTCTTCTTTGTGTTGTGACTTGCATGTACAGATCTAGATGCGGAGGTCATCGCTGTAATATCCCGAATTTTGGGACAAGAGGATTGGGACTAAGCTTGGATTAAAAGGATTGCTAGACCCTAGTTTAGTGAATGTCTTGGCAAGGCATGATATTATTTCCCAAAATTCCTTTATATCCTTGGATGTTAAAAGGAAATATTATAGTGAGCTAAATAACTCGGGAAAAATAACGCAAGGGACAAAATGTTCATTTGACCAACGAAAGGCTAGTAGCCATTATTTTCCTATTATTGATGCCCAAATTAGTCAAATGTAGAGGGAAATAAAGGAAAGGGGCAAGAAATGGTTTATTAGGATAAATCATAACACGTAAGGGCAAAATGATAATTTTGCCATAAGACAAGAAATGATGAGTTTTTCCTAATATTCCTAATAATTTGAGTGGAATGGGAATTAAAAAGAGGGAAAATGACTACTTGGTAATTAATGAGCCTATGTTGGTGAATTATTATCAAGGAAAGTCGAAGAGCTAAAAGCATAAGACTCTGGTCAACCACTTGTAAGGTGGTATAATGGGATAGTTGGAGAGTAATATTTATCTCTTTTGATCTCATTATTTTCTATGGATGAAGAAGCATGAAAAGAGAAATGGATTGTCATGCAAGAAAACCAAAGAAGTGGACTAATGGATTATAGCCACTTTGATGACTCATTAAAGTCATCATTCTCCATCCTTTTAATCTCTCATTTCTCCCGTGCGATGAGAATAAGAATCAAAATGAGAAAGAGAGGGCTGGAGACCGAGAATGAATGAGAACATAGGAGAGAGAGAAGAGAGAGAAAACTTACAATCACCAGAACTCTATCAAAATTTCATCTTCTCTCAAAGTGCCTTGTACAAACATTCTTCTACTCATCCTAAGCTTCATTTCTGCGATTTCGGATTCTCGTTTGGAGGTGGTTGGTGCCGTCTCACCGGCCGACACAACTCTTCTGAGAACTCTAAATGGCTGACATATGTGTGGCATGAGAAAAGGGTTGAAATTTCATCAATTGGATGGTTCTATTAAGTTCATAAGGGCAAATTGTGTAGGGTTCATGTTGATGCTGAAGTGAGAAAAGGCCTAGAGTGTGAAATGACCAAATTACCCCTTAAGGCTCTAAGTAAGGGCTGTCAAGGGTATTTCTTTCATTTGGGCCTGAATTTGGCTAATCAGAGGTCATAAATATATTCTACACGTGAAATTGTGTAGGATTGGCCCATGTCATAATTTCTGAGAAAGTACAGTTAAGCCGGGCTTCCGGGGGTATTTTGGTAATTTAGCATAATTAGGCTAAGTTATCCATTATAATGAGTCTAGAATGATACATGGATGAGTAGTGACTCATTTATTGTATACTTGGGAAATTTAGGACTCGACGGATGGTGTCCGAGCCTGAGCAAGGACAATGGTTTGAGGACGGACGCGAAGTTCGAAAGTTAGTGAACTTACTTTGCCTGCATGTATGTAATATGTATGTGTTTGCATTATTTATATGACTGCTTGATTGATTGATGTTTTGTTATGTTATATGATGGCCATGAGTATGTTGTAACATGAGCATGTATGAAGATGTCATGAGATTGGCTTGATTTTATGAATAGCAAGCATGTCATGCTCATATATATATCTTACATGCATAGTGGTAATGTTTGCTACTGAGATTCTTTCAAATCTCACTCCTCCCAGCTAACCCTTTAGATAGGTATAGAGTGCAAGGACATATGCAAGGAGGAGGATTATAAAGATGAGGTGAAGATCGTATTGCGAGGCACACTATTCGAATTAATGTAATTGATTTACATTTGATAGCCTTACATGGATTTATATTTCATGTATGTATATGAATGTATGAATGAAGTTTAGCAGAGAACCACTCTAGTTTAATTAAAGGAGAATAGCTCTAATTTCATTAAAAATGCAAATGAATCACTCACATATACTCTGGTGTAATGAAATTAAGAGCCGATGAGTCATTAGTGACGTAGTAAATCTTGTGGAAATATATTTAAAGTATTCTACCCTTTGAAAACCTTCTCAGCCTTAGGTTTAAATCCTGAGTTGAGAGTGAGGATTTATGAACGTTATTGAACGTTGGGTAGTCCGGGGTTAAATCCTGATTCCACAACTGATTTTACTACTCATTTATACTCATTATAGAGTATTGGAAATAAGGTGTCATAATCGCTCTGTCGCCCAAGTCTCTCATGTTTGAAGAAATACGCAGCCCAATCCAATTGAAAAGCTTACACCGAAGCTTTTGGTACTACAGAAAACAAGGGTGACTATGGTACCCTCTTCTCTAAGTACATACTGAATTCCTAAATCTCAGAAGCTTTTTTCTTCTTATTCTTTCCTCCTACATAAATTGCCTTGTAAGTCTTTTTTTTTCATTGATTAATACTATAGTTTCCTTTTTCTTATTTTAAATTTAAAATCTGTCATGAATCTTAGCTTGTAGTTTTATGTATACTTATAATTTTCTTTTTAGATATTTGCTTGAAGTTACAACTCTCTCTTGTTAAACTTCCTATACATTGTACGTTTTTTTAATTTTTGAGCTTATAAATATAACTTTATTAATTGTTACTAGTTTAATTTTCTCAATGTAGTTATGTTTTTGGAGTTATTTTATTTTGGTTTAGTTTGATTCTGGTTTAGTTTTATTCATTTTGCTGTGAATTTATACTGTAAAATATAGAGTTCATTAGGAAAGGAAAAAAAGTACGTAATTTTTTTTTAAAAAAAGATACTTCTTATAGCGCTTCTTTGGAGAAGGCCATAGGAAATATCACTTCCTATGGTGCATACTTCCTATAAAGAAGCGCCATAAAAAGCTATTTCTTTTTTTTTAATGAAACAAGTTATGGCGCTTTCATAGATTTAAGAAGCGCTATAGCTTTTTTTTATGGCACTGGAAGCTATGACTCTTCCCAAGTGCCATAGTATTTTTAAAAATAAGCTCCACTTATTGTATTTTTTGTAGTAGTGTAAGAGGGAGTGATTACCTTGGTGGTAATTGTTGTTGTATTGGAATTTGTACTTCAGCACCAAGAGCTCATTGGAATCTTGGAAGTTATAATGGAAAAACTCAGAGGTACTCTAGGGATTGGACATGTATCAATTGGTAGATCGAACCAATATAAATTGCTTTGTGTTCTCCTCTCTTTACTCTCTTTCAACTTATGGTGATATTTCTTTAACTCTATTTTTTTCTTAATTTATTAACTTTTCAATTTTTATTATCATTGAATTCACCCCCTCTTGGGTTATTCTACCACAATATTTCGTATTAGAGCAGGTCACTTGGTTAAAGGATCTAACAATCTCAAGTAAAATGATCATGAAATAGTTTTTTTTTGCTAATACACCTTCTTCCCATGAGCTATGTTCATACTTAAAAATTTCACCTTTGATTATTGGAAACAAAGAGTAAAATATTTCTTTTTGGTGTAGGATCAATACTCGTTGGATGTCATTGAAGAAGAATATTTCTTCTTAAAGGGAAGTGACAAAATAAACCTAATAAACATTGCCAATCAGCTAAGCATCTTTGGGATCTACTTGAACAAGTCTATGGAAAATAGGGAAAAACTATTTCAATGGTACAAGAAGATTACACGATGTCAAATCATGCAAGATAGTAGGCTATTCCACTGGTCAACTATTGCTCTACCTCTGTTAGAAATAGGTGGATTTGCTTACTAGAATAGTACATTAAGGGATCTTTTAAGAACCTTAGATCCCATGTATAATAAAGTGTGCAATCCTAAATTAGATCTAGAGAATGACAAATAACTTAAAAAACTAAGCTACGAAGCTCTATATGTCTTGATCAAAGGATTATGACTGAGATGACGTACTCAACTTTGAATGTATCAGAGAAGCTATGAAATCTTTAGAGATAAAGAATAATATTCCTCCAAAATGGCCTTCAAGAGAGAAGCTGTGAAGCACTTCAGATGAAGAGAGAATCTATGAGGATGTAGACTTTACACCTTCTAGCATTGATGAGCAAGATACTTTCCTTAAAGCTCTGATAAAGATTTATGAATAATAAATTGTGCTAGTTGCTAATATTATGTAGGGTGAATTCTAGATGTCTATGATGGGATAATTAAATTTCTTCCATAGGCTACAAATCAAGCAAATGAGGAATGCAATTTTTTTATCTCAAACAAAATATTTAAGGGAGCTATTGATAAAGTTTGGAATGAAGCATGCCAATAGGGTGGACACGCAAATGAGTTCTACAACTTTATTGGATGCTGATGCTAATGAAAATGAAAAAGATTACAATATCACCAAATATATAGGAATGATAGGCTCACTCCTATACTTAATGGTTAGCAAACAAAATATTCAATTTAGTGTTGGGATGTGTGCAATATATCAAGCTACCACAAGGAGTCTGATGCTGAAATAATAAAGAGAATTCTTTATCTTGCTAGAAAAATTAATCTTGGAATCTAATAAACCATTGGAGTATCTTTAAGTTTGTCTTGCAGGACATTCTATGGACAAATGATAAAGCAATCAATAGAAATGAGTGTTCTTATCCTTATTTCAAAGGAAAGCTAAATGCCGAGTAAATGAAGAACAGTGTAACGCCCCATTTTTAATCATTATTATTCCTCCTATGTAATTAATATATTTAATGGAATAAAATAGTGAATTTTAAGGTGCATAAATTTATAGAAATATTCTAATCGCTGGTTACATATAACTCGGCCAAGTAGGGACACAAAGAAGCAATTAATGTCCACATAAAGGCCTACTATTGTAATCAAAATTGGAACATAAAATGACACAAATAATGGCCTAATATAATATCAAAAATTTGGCCAAACCAAAGGAAAGGGGCAAGAAACAATTTATTTCAATAAATCATAAAATGTAAGGGCAAAATGGTAATTTTACCATAAAATAAGAAATAATTATTTTTTCCTAATTTTCCCTAATATTTCTACAAAATGGGAATTAAAAAGGGAAAAATGGCCACTTGGTAATTAATAAACCTAATTTGGAGTATTATTACCAAGGAAAAATCAAAGTTGGAAAAAGTCAACAAATTCAACTAAAGTAACATTTGTAAGAAGAAATGGTTAGAGATGCAATAAGCTTTTTAATCCTTTCTTTTCTTTTCAATTTTGGTGGAAAAGGGAAATGGCAAAGGGAGTATACATGTTGACTTGGAAACAATTAAAGCAAGAAGGAAAAGAGGTCAAAAAGTCCAAAGGTCAAAAGGCTTAAGACTTTGGTCAATAACCTGTGAGATGGCATCGTGGGATAATGCAAGAGTAACATATACTCTCTTTGTAATATCCCAAATTTTAGTCACCAAATTTCCTCTATACCTTAGTAGTATTAAAGGAATAAAATGGTAAAGTAAAGAGCATATCAAGAGACACAACAAGGCAATTAAGGGTCACACACAATATAATTATCTAGTACATAAAAAATGATGCTACTGGTGGATTTTTTTGAGGTAGTTATATTGTGTGACATATTTAAAATAGTAAATGATGTCCAAAAATTGTGAAACTTTCTAGAATAAAATTCTGGGAATGATGAGCTTCCATTTGGCTAAATTTTATATTTTCCTTAAAACTAGACTCAATAAGGGCCATATATCCTTTGGAACCACCCCAATTGGATATCTATACAATTAGATATGAATTTTCAAAGATTGGTGACAATTCTGCCAATTTTCTCAAGTATTGCGAAAATGAGAAAAATTGCAAGGGCGAAATGGTCAATTTTACCAAATAAATATAATTTGAAAATTTTTATGAATAAATACAGAGGGGATGGAAAGATGGAGCTCATAAAAATGTTACATAATTAAATATATATATTTATATTAGGACATATGGGTTAAATAGAATAAGACCAATGAATACAAGACACATATGAGACACTAGAAGTTTCCAAAATTCTCCTCCTTTGCTTATTTAAGGGCCAAGTTGGCCAAATGGAAGAGAGAAAGGAAAAGAAAGAGAGATGAAAGGGGGAGGAAGAAAGAAGGAAGAGTAGGGGTTTAGGAGCTAGTGCAAGGTAAGTATGTCGAAATCTTTGCTCAATCTTGCCCTCTAACTTGTGAAACCTCTTCTTTAACCTCTATACCCTCTTAGGTTAGTAGTTTAGCAAACAAAATCTAGAGGAAAAGGAAGGGAACTTTCGGCTAAGAAGAGCAGAAGAAGAAGAAGTAAGGTAAGTTACTCAAACTCTGAGATTCTTACAGAAAACTGAGTTGTAATGAATTTCTGGCTGGTTATTGGACTATTTTTTTGGTGAATTTGTAAATTTGGGATGTCCAATTTCTAAGGGAAAATTCTGCCCATATTTCCATTGATTATGTTAAAATTGATAATTGGAAGGTTAAATAAGTAGAAACAAGTGATGAAGTGTTTTAAGGATTAAAAGCATGAAAATCCATTTTCCCTTGAATTTCCCCATGTTTCATCCAGAGTGAGGAGTAAGAGTTAGGACTAGAATTTCATGATTTTGATGGTTCCATGGTGTTTAGAAGGGAAATTTGTGTAGGGTTCATGAAGGGTATGAAGTGTGAAAAGCCCTGGATTATGAAATGACAATTTTGCCCACAAAACCCCAAGTTAGGGCTGTTAAGGGCAAAAATGTAATTTAAGTTGGAATTAGCCTAATCTGAGGTCAAAAATGGATTCTACATGCAAAAATATTTAAAATAATCCTGGGTTATAATTTTTGGAAAAGTACAAAAATACTGGGTAAAAAGGGAAATTGACCAGGTTCCCCAGGGGCATTTTGGTAAATATGTGATTTTGAGTTAAGATAACCAACTTGTAAATTTTAGAATAAAGTATGAATGAGTAGTCACTCATTTATAATTACTTTGGGAATTTTAGGATTTGGTAACTGCCCGAACCAGACAAAGATTAAAGGATTGGTAGAAGCTAGGCCATGGAAAGGAGTTCAGGTAGTAACTCTATCTCTCATATTCTATGTGAATGTTAATATGCATTGTTTTACCATGTTTTGTATAATGTGTGCATGTGGTGTGAATACTCTCTGGGTGTGAGTGATAAGTTAAACCACCCCATGGAACCTTTGGGGTACCATGTGGCCAGGTGGACCCAGTTAAGTGGCTTGATATGTACGGACATATATAGGCCTACTCCAAGTTGTGATATGTACAGACAGGTATAGGCCTGCTGCACATTATGATGATTACAGAAAGGTATAGGCCTGCTCCACGAACAGGTATAGGCCTGCTCCGAGTTGTTGTGATCACATTATGAGATGATATTTGTACAAATCAAGAACGAATGATCATTTTGATCTGGATAAAATCATCATTTGGTTCCTGAGTATTGTTAGACATGTGTTTGGCATTTTGATTGCTGCATCATGATAAATGCTGCATTTCATATTTATTATTCACATTTTATATAATTGATATTTGTTACTACTGCAATTCGTATGAATCTCACCCCTTTCCATAAATTTAAAAATTTATTCAGCAAGTATAAGCAACTCAAGGGAAACATGGAAGAAGCTGAAAATGGAAGGACCGATGTGTACTCAGGATGGATTTGTATTGTAAATTGTATAAACCCTGTGGGGATTTTTTGTATGGTAATCAAGAATATTGTATTAATATAATGTATTATTTCTATATGCCCTTTGAACTGCGCATGAGCACTCTGATAAATGCCAAAATAATGAGGGGTTTGACACTCTCATCTCTCATTAAATGTGGCAGACAAAGGGAAATAAAAAGGGAAAAGTATTTGTAAAATTAGACAAAAACACAATTTTTGGAACAATAGGAATTGGGCACATGTTAAGCAAACTTGGATATTTCTTTAAATCATCATCCCTCCTCTTTCCATCTTCATTTTTGGTGAAAAACTAAAACAAAGAGAGAGGAAGAGCTCAAGCATATTCAAAGAAGCAAGAACAAGCAAAAAGCTAAGGTTTCATCAACCAAGGTAAGAACTTGTAAAACCTTGTGATTTTTGTCTCCTAATCACTCTATAACCTCTCCTAACCACTTTTACTCCATTAAACCCATGGTTTTCAAGAAAAATCAAGAGCTTAGAGAGAGAAGGAGCAAGAATCAAGAGGTAAACTTCAAAACTTGCTTCTCTTGCCTTGTTGGATGTTGTTGGTGGATATTGGCTTGTTTTCTCTTATTTTCAAATTATGGACTGAAGCTAAACCTAGGGGAAATGCTTCCCAAATTTCCTCTAAACATGTACATTTAGTGTTTAAGTAGTTAATTATTTGATTAGAAGTAGAAAGTAAGTGATTAAGTAAGAGAAAATAAGAAAACAAAATAATCCTCCTAAGAACCCTAACTTTTATTCCTATTCATGATGTGATGAAGGAGTGATAATTTGGTAATTTTTATGATTCCATTGGCTTTAGAAGGAAAAATTGTATAGGTATGCAAGTTTTAATGATTTTTGGATATTTGTATGCGAAATTGGAAATTTATGACGTGTGTTTGTGATGTTGTTTGATCTGCCATATGTGGCAGTGATATTGTGTGTGGTTTTTAATGGGAGAATTAAAGTAGAGACATATAGATTTAATTTGATAGGTAGTTTATAATTTTTGGACTAGTACATTGGGAGATATGGATTTTAGAATTTATACCATGTTTTCTGGAATGCAATCTGGAACAGTGGAGTTTGGAGAATTACTAGGAATGATGTGTCTGCAAAGGCCAAACCTAAATATTTTTCCTTCAATGCACATTGAAAGAGCTTCATTTAAGCTTTGGAATAAGTCAAATTTTATTTTTATAATTAATTATGAATTTTCAAAGTTGACTGAAAAATCTGCTAGTTTCTGGAAAATAGTGAAATTATACTGTACAGAATTGTATTGTGCATAAACTATTATAATTGCATTAAATAACTAGCAGCATTCAATTTAAAAGTAGTAATGCTACAAGTAATAACTAGTTACTTGTAACTTTAATTTTGATAGGAATTGGACATAGCTCGAGCCAAAATCCAAGTGTAGGACAAACGTAGAAATTTGAAAAAGATTCAGGTGGTAACTTCTTCTTACATATATTATGTGATTCCTATTATGTTGTATATGTCATTCACCGTAACATGAGCTAGTGTCCTAGACACACCAATTAGCTAAGTTGTGGTCAGGGACCTAACAAGGGTGTCGAGTAGACGAGGGTACAAACATGTCGTTGGGCCTTGGACAAGTGTACACACATAGTTTGATCATCTTACATGACATGACATTGCATATCTATTTTTGCATTCTATATGTTTATAAGCATGTTGCTACTGAGATTCCCTCGAATCTCATTCTTTTTTAAAAAAAACATTACAGCTGAGGCAGGCCACTCGAAAGGCAAGACGGTGGCTTTCGGTGATTAGGATCTTGAAGCTCTTTGATGTTGCAATAGTTATTTTTGCATGTACTTTAGCTACATTTGAATGCTCTATACATTTGTATATATTTATCAAACCTTGCGGGGATTCTCCTGTAATGTAAACTTGTACTTAATATCACTATGTTTTTGCTGTTTCTGTATGCCTTGTGGAACCAATGTTTTAAAAGCCAAATTGGACATCGAGCCGAAAAGGCCAACGGGTCATGGTTTAACCGGTTAGAACGGTTCAATCGTTCAGTCGGATCGGTGACATAATAATTAAATTTAATATATATATATATATATATATATATATATATATATATATATATAATACAATTAATCTTTAATGGTTTAATTTGATAGGAAGTTAACTAGGTTACAAAATATGGTTGAATGAAGAACACTAAGTTAACAATCAACCTAACAAAATACATTGGAGTATTAGACTATAATGATTTCATGACTTGTCAAACATTGGTGGCTCTTGATTGATCCAAGCATGAGTTTCTTGAAAATGCAAATCACAAGAATCTATTATTAAAAATGGTTTAAAATAGTTAAAATCATGTGGAGCTATTTGAGTGTAAGAGGATAAAGGAGGATGACTACTCTTAACAAGGAAGATTTGAAGAGACATTAGATAGGCAGTAAAACTCAATTCTCTTGAGTACATTTGGAACAGGTAGCAAAGATCTCATAGATAAATAATACCCAAGGGAAATTATGGTTCCAAAAAAAAGTTTATTAAGAATTTAAGCCAAACATAGAGATCTTAATTTTCTGTATGAAGGATACAGTAAAATCTTGAGAAATTTTCATATCATTAACCACATTGTGGATGACTTGTTAACCTTCTTAACATATTAGATAGCAAAACTGTAAGACATACAGTGCTAGATAAAATCCATAAGGACACCCATTGAAAACAGAGTAAGGAAAGCACACGACAAGGAAAGCATAAGAGAATACGTTATTGAATTCAATTCACAACCACAACCATGAAGCATAGCAACATGACAAGGAAAACATTTCTCTCTACAATCAAGTATTAAACCTTATTACTTCATTGCTATTCAAGGAAAGAAATCCACAACCACAATCAAATCTAGAATCCATATTGAATTCAGATCATGAATAACAAAATCATTAAGAACTATCAGTTACTTGGGTAGTGTAGCAGCAAAGAAGCGGTTTCGAAACTGATGAGACCGAGGAGTGATGAGGACTGTGATTGACTCATTGACAATAATAGGAGATGCCGACATTGAGAAGGAGCCGACTTGGAGATTGGAGCTGGAGGGAGGGAAAGGAGTAAAGGACTGCCAAACTGCCAAAGGGTTAGGAAAAGAAATGGCGGAAGAACGATGGCCACACATGCTGATGAAGACTACAAAAATGGTGGAGGATGATGCAGCATATGGTGGAAGACGATGGCCTCAGACGGCGATCGCCATTACTGAAAATGGCGGGAGAAGCTTCACCGCTGTGTCGAAACTCAGACAAAAGGGTTAGGGTGGCGATTTTTGGGGACTCCGACGGATTAATTTGGTATATACCCTAATATACCTTAGCTTTAAAAAAAATTAGACCAATTTTTGACCCGGCCGGTTTTGTAAAACCTACTTAAGGTTCCAACCCAAAAGCGGCTAGCGGCCTAACAATGATTTAAAAGCTATCCAAAACGACTCAAAACAAAAAATGGGTGGAAGTAAAGGGTTGGCCCGTTGCTGAGACCAAGCGACGGTCTGATCGGTTGGACCGTTCTGCCTAGTTCGATTCTTAAATCCTTGTGTGAAACTTTATGTTTATCACTCTGTGTATATCAAAATATTAAGGGGTTTGATAAACAGTATGGAGAAATCAAATTTATTGCTTGAGGCACACATCTAACTCGAGTCATAGGTTGTAAATTTGAAGAATATGAAAAGTTACGCCAAGCCAAGTACGCTTTTGAATTTGATAGAAAATTATCATATTAACCTTAATCTATATTAATCGATTTAAATAGTCCACTTTATTCTTTATCTTGAACCCTACCCCGGATATCGGAAAACTATCTGATTTTCTATCTCTCTATTATCATATTCTTAAAATCGTTAACAATTCATCTAGTGTTTCATTATGAGTTCAGAAATTTCTGTCATCCTATCCTTTCCTTAAAAATCATATCTTCTTGAAGCCTTGTTAAAAAACCAATGAATTTAGGTCAAGGACGACTCGAGTAAAGAATTCAAAAATTGGCCTCAATAAATTATGTGAATATATAGATAGATAAATGAAAAGAGGAAAAGTTATAAATATGCTCCAAAGAAGGTCAAACCCAAAGTGAAAGTGGATGAATCAACAAATAAATTTCAAGTTGCTAAAATGAAGAGAAAGACGAGTGACATTTCTGCCACATATCAAGTTCCAAGTGCTCCTTCTTCTAAACTAATTTATCTAATAAAAGAAAAAGCTTATCGCCTTCTTCAACTCGAATTGTAAAAGCTAAAATTCCTGAATCTAGAGCTTCATCACCTAAGGAAGTCAATCTAAGTCCTTATGTTCCTCAGAAGAAGAGAACAATCAAGAAGACATATGCAAAGTAGCAACTAATGAGATAAATCCATAGAATGATTATATCTCTGTTCCATTGAGTACAAAGATAAGTTTCTCTCTAAATTTTATCATTGTAGATTTTGTCCTATGGTATATCTTCATTGGGATTATCTAAAGAAAATGAATGATTTAGATCTATATGAATATTTTGGATACTAAGAACCTTGGATGAAAATTAACACCCCTTATAGTCCTTAAGTTGTGAGACATTTTAATTGCAATATAGAATCTAAATCAATTGTCAGAACTGATAGGAGTATTATAGATGAATCTCTTGAAAAGCATTCTTAGAGGAAAAGAAGTATCAATTTCTTCCAATTATTGAATATATACCTAGGAACTCCTAAAACATATTATAGTTTGTTGAAGTGAAAATAACTCACTGTTATCTAGTTACTCCAACAGGCACATCAAGAGGCTTTTAGCCCAACTCATAACCCTCTCTGACTTAGTTGTTTGATATGAATGCCAACATTGGTGATAAAATGCCCTTGGTTACTAAGTTTAGAGATGCTAGTAGAGCTGTTGTTGTTTTTATTCCTTCGCCCCCGTGCTCCCCATCATTTTTTAACCCCTTCAATCATTTTAAAGTTATCTCTGTTGGAACTCATATTTTGATGATAACAAATCTTAGGATCAATGTTTTGCATGATAAAATGATTTTGAAAACAAGTTATTAAGTCTGAGAAGACTTGCTAATGCAAGTCACTTGAATGATATTTGATCACTTGAATGATGTAGATGTTCATCTCACCACCAGATTAGGAGTAAGTGTTTATGTCAAGATTTAACAGATCACTCGAGTAACGATATTGCCACTCAAGTGATAGCCTGAAAACTCATTACTATGCAGTCACTTCATAATGATCTTTTAAAAAATTTGAAGGATCACTTAAGTGATATAAGATAATTGGAATGATATCTCATTTCTTCTATTGTAATATCCCATTTTTATTCAACAACATTCCTTGTATGTATTTGTGACATTTAATGGAATAAAATGGTGAATTATGGTGTACATAAAATGTAAGGACAAAATGGTAATTTTCCAATAATGCAAGAAGTAATAATTATTTCTCTTTTTCCTTGATATTTTCAGTCAAAAAGGGAAAAGCTAGAGAGAAATAAAATGCTTGGCTTAGGTTAAAGCAAGAGAGAATGTTGACATTTTCAGTCAAAATGGTTACTTTGAGGGCTCACTTTCATCACTTTTTGGCAAGAGGAAAGAGAAGTGTGATGTCAAATTAATAAGGGATGAATAAATAGGAAAGAGAAAAGATGATGACATTGGTAAAGTGGCATATGGTAAATTATATTAAAATATTATATCCTAAAAGAGGTGGAAAGTGAGATAATTTAATAGCTTCTTGTCCTTTCCATCAAGACTCACTTTGGTTAAGAGGAATTAGAAAGAAAAAAAAGATGATGACAAGAATTGGCATGTGCTAGATTATAATAAAAAACAATAAAAGTAGCAGGTGGATAAAGGTGATATTTTGAAGAAGACTTTCTCTTTCATTAAGAGATCATTTTTGGTGAAGCTTAAGAACATAGAAAGAGAGAGAGAGAGCTGGACAAAGGGAGAAAGAACATAGAGAACTTAAGAGATCAAGGTAAAAATCTAAGGTAAGAGATGAAAATCCAAGAGCACTTGCCTTCTAATTCATGTAGTAGCTCTTCCAATCCCTTCTCCTTCTTGAATACCATGGTTAGAAAGAAAAATTTCAAGAGAAGATAGAGGATGATGATGTCCTAGAGAGATAAAGTTAGAAAATCAAGAGGTAATCTCAAGAACTTTGATCCTTTTGCTAAGTATGTTGTTGTGGGTTGTGTTTTTGTTGTTGTTGGCTTGATTTGTGGTTGTCTTGTCGATTTTGTAATTTTGGGATGAGGAAACCCTAATGGGGTTATGCTGCTCAAATTGCTATAAATCATGAAAAATTGTGTGGAAAAAGCTTTGGTTATAAATTTTGGATCATTGGAACATAAATTGTAACTTTGCAAATTTTTGTCTTGTTAAGGTTCCTGCGTGACAGTTATTTTGTATGATGTTTTTGAGTGACTGAATGATATCCAAATCTTTTGAAACTTTCCAATTTAAAAGCATACTTGTCAACCTTTAATTTGATAGGTCATAATTTTCAATTGGATTTGTATGCTGGAAGTTCTATATTTTTAAAATTTGGTCATGGATAAACTAGCAATTCTAGAGTAGTGTTCAATAAAAGGGAAATCTGTAGTTATGTGTGTACATTTAGCTAATGGCTATATTTTCTCTTGAAATTAGACATAAATAGGGTCACGTAGAACTTTAAACCACCTCATTTGAATTTTTGTAGATTTAGTTATGATTATTGGAAGTTAAGTCAAGAAATTGGGTATTCTTGGCAGCGGCCCAAAAGTTCTAACCTATTTTTGGCCACGGCCAGGGCCTAAATTTTTCAATATTTCATATTTTCCAAGAGGTGTTGATTGGTATGGTCTTTTCCAACCTCATAGGCCTTTGTTGGGACTTCCAAGGCTACCTAAGTGACTCAAATGATAACCAACAAGCTAAACCAATAATAATTTAGTTTACATTATACCAAAAGGATTGGATTAAGTAATGACTTGTCCGTAATTCTAATTATAGGACCTAATAGTTGTATGAAAGCTAAGACCTGCCCGAGATGAGGGAAGCAATTGGATATCCCTTAAGGGAAGCGACCAGGTAGTAACTTGTTTTTCATATATTTTTAAGATACAATGCATGTTCTATGTGTTCATCATGAATTGTTTGGCACATTCTGGTTATGTGGGGTGGTCACTTGGGGTCTTTCTATATGGGTGGACACTTGGGCCAATAACATTCTTTGATGCATGAGTGGATTCCTGGGGTCTTTCTGCGTGGGTATCACTCGGGGACTTGTGATATACCTAGCGCTATGTTTAATATAGGAATTGCATATTATGCACTAAATGATGTTGTGATGATTCTATTGTATGATGGCTGTGTGGTATTCTTTGTGATGTTATATCTATATGATTGGCAATTTGTTACTACTGAGATTCTTTTGGATTTCACTCTTTTTCATAAACCACTCTACAGTACAGGCAGGTAGCTCGCAGAGTAAGAAGTAAATACGAATAGCTAGAAGATGGAGCAGAAAGACTTTAGTTTACTGTTGGTTGTCTATTTTTGATATTTTAAATATTTTTAGAACTGTATATGATGTACATAACTATGTAAACCTGACGAAAGTACAATAGTAGAACCAGTAGTACCAGTAGCTTGGTAAATGAACGGTAATTTGATAAAGTGATACGCTTCTGATTAAAGAAGAGACTTTAACTAAAGAACGTATCATGAAATGTAAGCAGAGACACGCTCGCATTCTCTGATAAAATGGATCTAAGTACTGATTAGACTTAGTGAGATAGTAAATGTTTGTGAAATTTTTTGGAAAATTTTTCTTTCACTAAAAAATCCCTTCCAATTCCAAGTTCAACTCCTGGGGTAGAATTAGAGTTTGTAAACGTTTTCCAAAGTCTCTTTAACCCGTGGTTGATCCTCGTTTCACAAATGATTTCACTACTCTTTTTCACTCGTCTGAGGCTATTTGACATGAGGTGTCATAACTATTAAGGCACTTGATACTGATGCAGCAATTTTGGTGATTATGTGTAACCAAGCGCTTGAGTTATGTTGATCACTATCAAGTCACTTGATAGCGATGAGCCATTTTACTTGAATTTTTGAGAAGGATCACTCGAGTGTTAAATTTGCTACTCGAGTGATGACTAGTTTTGCCTCATCACTATGAATTTGATCGATAACAACTTACAAATTTTCAAAGAGAAAAATGAAATGTACTCAAGTGATATAGTGCATTACCACATAGTCACTCGATAGTGAACTATGACAATTTTCAAATACTTCCAAAGATCATGCGAGTGGATAGTAATCACTCCAGTGATTCTGTATTTTCCTAGCACAACTATAAAGTGTCTCTTTGGTGAAATGGTTCTTAGCATATGGCTACACTTAAATGATGACTTATTACTCGAGTGATAAGACAATACTACCTAATCATCCAAGTAATATTGATAGCAACTTTTTGAAAAAACAACTCAAAAATTTTGATACTCATTCTAATTGAGAATAAATCTTGTTATAATAATTCCTATTATTCCTAAACATTACTAATCAAACTTATGTACACGTTTTAGTTACTTAAATATGGATTAATCTTAAAATCAACAAAAAGAACTTTTGCATTAGAAGCATTAAATACAACAAAGTTCATCCAATCATAATGCTCTCTTTCACCGATGGCTATATCATCTCTCTAATAGATAGATTCAAATGCTTCAATGCTCATTAACTAATTCCAAACAATAAATACAGAAACAATCAAGATGGAGCTAACAACCAATAATGAACATTTACTATTACATTAAATCTTAGTTGTGTGCCTTATTTTAAATATCTCAATGCTCATTACACTTACTCTTTGAGAGAGCTTCTGAAACTTCATTTTATACTCTTGTTATGAGTTGCTCAAGGTAGTAGGGCCTTGAGTGTGGGCATTGATTATAAAGTGTAAGGGGAAGTGAGTGTTCCTAGTAAAGGGAACTTGCTTGTATTGAGGCACCAAGATCCCGACGAATCTTGGAAGCATAGTGAAACACTCAAAATAATTTCTAGGGACTAGATATAGTCAAGTGGTTAGATAGAACTAGAATAAATCTCATGTGTCTATCTTTTTGGTGATAATGTGAAATTATCAGTAAGTAGAACCGTACCTTGGTTTATTTTCAGAGATTTTCTGGCTTCCTCATATGTCATAACAAAGACTCTACCCTGAGTTCTCTACCTTGGCTCCCCTAGTCTTTGCTGCTATAGAAAATTGTTAGCAAAATGTCCTAATTTCTAACAATTATAACAAATGATCACCCTTGCTGGAGCACCACATAGCCTCCCAGGATGATAGGGCTTGTCACAATGCCAACAAGTTCTGTTTCCAGGGGGTCTCTGGTTACCGCGGTTACCAAGCTGATAAGGCTTTTTGTCATTCCCTCTAGATGAACCTCTCGGATTCTTACATTTCTAGGAAGAACTCCTACTGCCAGATGCTCTCTTACTGCTAGCATTTTTGTTGGTGTACAAATTCAACAAGTTGCTTTCTATGATCCGGCATTCCTCTACTGCTTTATTAAATTCGGTAAACTATTTGGAGACTAATTTCTATTTCATCTATGGTCTCAATCCCTAAATCATCATGTCTGAGCTCTAATCCTCATCATCACGATACTTCAGATAAGATAAGTATCGAGAAAATTGGATATAACAAGCCAAGTATTCATCAAAGCTTTCCTTCTTATCTTACTGAATGGTAAGGGACTCAGTTTCTTTTACAATTCGGACTGATTGGGGGAAGCATTTCTCATTAAATTGTTCTTGAAATAATTCCCAAGTGATAGGAATGTTTTATGCTTGTAAGATCATCTCAATATTTTTCCACCATATGTCCACATCTCCTTCTAATTTATAGATTGTCAGCTGAACTTTGATGTTATCCAGGCATTCCAAAATTCTAAAAATTTTCTCTAGTTAGGATAATCAGTCTTCTGCCACTTAAGGATCAAACTTTCATAAGAAAATAGGAGGTTGTTGCTGACAAAATCATGTCACCCACGTTTGTAAGCTTTCACCCTTAACAACAGGTCTAAGTAGAGAATTAAGGGCTTCAGGTTGATTTGACTCATTTTCCTATCCACCAGGGTTGTTTTCTCTTTCCCTATCTACATTTTATTTTTGCTGCACCTTTTGTAGCTCGTCTCTGAGATCATGTATCATTGTACCTTGCTCAGTTAACATGCCCAGTATCTTTTGCATTGGGTCAGGTCTGGCTCCTTAACCTTGCCCAGCACCTTTACCTCTTTGTCTCACCATCTTTATGTCTCATTATATTAAAATAAGGAAGAGGTAAAATTCACATATCCATAAGGGCATATTTTTCATTTCACAAAAATTTGGATACACAGATATTCCAAAAATAACATATAGTAGACATTTACAGCAGTTTAGGGAAAGATTTTAATAATATATATCCTATAAGCTACTATACAACATGTTTCTACTCTTTTACATTACATAACTTAACATGTTCAAAAACTTCCCCGGTGTTACCTATCATTACATTTCCCTGGGCCAAGCACGATTAACCTTGATGTATCAATGTAAGAATGCTGGTACCGGCTCCAACCACCTCTGAGCATCAGCACCCCATGATTGCCCTCATCCTAAAAAGTCATGTCAACTATTGCCAAAAGACTGAATGTTGAATATGAGTCATATATCAGAACTGGTACATATAGTGCATCACGTACTCCATCATTTGATTCACAAACTCTATGAAACTATCTCTCAGACCTTAATCCATAATCTTGTTCTTCTTTTGGGTACTTCATTTTGGGCTATTAAGGCATCTTGGACACGGATAGCCCGTAAGTACATGTTACGAACATACCCCTATAACTCCTGGTTCGACTGTAGGTCATATTTCACATGTACAGGTTTAGCTCTAGAACTAGTAACACTATATGAATCTGACTCTGACCTATCAGATAGCAGTTGCTTGGTGTCACTAACAAAAGTACTAACTAATGGATTCCTACATTAGAGTCGCTAAGCTTTGACCTAGTCAAAAGTCGCCTTTAACCGGGTGATGATAAAGGCTATAATCAGGCTTAGTAGTTTTCATGCAGATGAATGTGAATGGTCAAGATGGAATTTGTCCCTCACATTAGTAGAGAGATATTACTGGGCCCCTCGATGAGTGAGTCTGAGAAATGTATGGCCATACTACGATGGAAAGGAGTTTCCATTTCTATAGTCAGACTACTCAATGATCGAGAAAGTAATGGTCAAGAATAGGAAGATGACATTCTCCATGCCTTATCCTTGACTGAAATATCGTGTGACAAAATGGACGTGACATGATTGTATGACAGGTTGTATCATGTTAACGATCCTCATATGAATTGGGTAGTCGCAATGTCTTGCTAGAGGCCGCTTTCGACTTGTGGGCTAGTACAATTATTGGCCCACTACTAACTTCATATAGGCCTAAAGGGTCGCACACTAGAATAGCCTAACACAAGCTATAATGTCCAAATTCATCGAATCTAAGATGCGTCTAAGATTAAATGAGTACAATGTTTAATCTAGGGTGGACGATATATACATGTTGTGTGAATATTTATTTGATAAATATTTATATGTGTGTATATATATTTACATTGGAAAAGAAAATTAATAATATTATATATATACATATATGTATTTTTGAAATACATACATACATTTATATATAATATATATTATATATGATAATATTATATGATAATATTATTACATTGTGTGTATATATAGATATTATATGATAATATCTCAGATTTAATTTATAAAGATAAATTAAATCTAATTCTATTGGTTTTTTATTCTAATTAAATAAATAGGTTAAATAAAAACTGTTGGACAGATTTAATTAAACCAGATTTATTTAATTAGTTTATCAAAACAATTAAGTGTTAATTGATATGATAAGGATTTTCAAAATTAATTAAGATTAATTTTAAAATTCCAATATCCATCATAAAATAGATGACCCTGACTAGTTAAAAAAGGTAAGAGCTAGGGTTTTCTACGAATGATGAAAAAATAGAGAGCTGCAAGAAAACCCTAGAGGGGCATTGGAGGCGCTAGCACACTGCCGGTGTTGGGTCCTGTTCGTATGGATACTAATAGAGAGAGCTGATCTAAGTAGTTAGCTCCTCAAGATCAAAAAAGGAAAAACTCAAAAGATGAATTAGCCAACTTGTTGATGTTGGGGATGGTTAATCTAGTACTCATGGAATTTGATGCTCTCTGAAGAAGAATTAGCCATCATGTTGATGCTGGGGAATTTGTTTCAGGAGCAACTAAGCATGGAGATTTGAGAGTTAGCCTTGTGTTGATGACTGTGGGCCTTCAAACAAACATGAACAAGGTACGACACTTTCTAACTCGATTTAAATACCGGTGATAGATCCGCAATTGAGATTAGTAAACTTTTGCAATTTTAAAATTTTTAATTTTTCCGCTATGTGCCTATCAATCCCAATAGGAGATCTACTCCATTAATGCCTCCTTCCGCTCATGTTTCCTGTTACAATATAATCAAGACCATATCAGTATACTATTCTGTTACTTCCAGAAATGCATTGCTCTGATACTAAAAATGTCAAACCCCTCAATAATTCTACATTTAATAGAGTATCAACATATAGTTCAATGGCCATACATAAATAGCATAAACATACTGCCATAAAGTACTTGATTACATTATAGGAAATCCCCACATGATTTGTACATAATAATTATAAATCCCAAAATACATAAAACGATAAACAGATAATCAACACTAAATCTTGATCAGGATCGGAACTTCTTAGTTGCCGATGTTTACCTCCTTGCCCTTCGAGCCACTTCCTTTAACTGAATAAATTTTATTTATGGAAAGGGTGAGAATCAAACGAATCTCAGTAGTAACATACAATCAATAATATAAAATGCGATAAATAAACATGCAATGCACCATATAATGTAACAGAAACCAATACTGTGCACATGTCTATTTGCCAATGTTCAAGATCCAAATGACAATTTTGTCTAGATCCAAATGACAATTTTGTCTAGAGCCAAATGACAATTTTGTCTAGATCAAAATGATCGTTTTGTCCCTACTAGCTATAACGTGATCATTATAATATTTCAGAGCAGACAACAGCCTATCCGTACTTGTTTCACTACCTCAGCTGGGTCCCACTGTGTAATATACCAAATTTTATTCACCAAAATTCTTTGTACATTTATGGTCAATAGAATAAGATGGTGAATTTTGGTGCACTTAAAGTAGTCAAAATGTTGGAAATAATGATTATGTAAAATTTTAGTCAATTAAGACGTTAAGCACGATTTTTGTCTTCATAAAGGCCTAACATTGAAGCCTAAAATTTAGTATGGAAGAGCATAATTTGTTGCCCATAATAAATTAAAAACATTTGGCAAAAAAGGAAGAGGAAGAAGAAAGATGGAAATTAGTTCAAAAATTTAAGAAAATGTAAGGGAAAAATAGTCATTTGGCTAATAAAAAAGAAGCTAATATTTCCCCTTAAATAAGGAAGAAAGTTAGTTTAGAAAAGAGAAGCAAATAAAGCATATGAATTTGCCACATATATGGACATGTGGAGGGCTACAAATTCATATGGAAAAAGGAAGAAGCAAAAAATTCCAAGTGTAATGTTTTCATAATAAAATAATATTAAAATTGAGGAGTAGAAGATGACAAATATAAGAGCATTTTAGCTCTTCAAAACTCTTCATTTTCGTCCAAAAAACAAGAAGAGAAGAGAGAGAGAGAGAGGGAGCAAAGAAAAATAGACAACAAGGAGAGAGCAAGAGGATTCAAGAAGTAAACAAAGTAAGATTAGTAGCAAAATTTGTGTGTTCTTACCTTAAAATGCTTGGAAACTCTCTCTAATCTTCATATTCTTCTTAAAATCATGTAAAGCAAGAAGTAAATCAAGGGGAAAAGAGGAGGAGGGTGCATAGCTAGAGAGAGAAACAATGAGGAAATTAAGGTAAGCTTGAAAACTTAGTTTATCTTGATAATTTATGTTTGTTGTTAGTGTTTTGGTTGATTGTGTGGCTTGGATTGGCTTGTTTTATGATTTGGGATGCATGAACCTTAAAGGGTTGATGCTGCCTAAACTTTGATTAATCATGTGCAAATGGTGTTTAGAAGTGATTAGAAGTAGAAAGAAGACGTTTGATTGGTTGGAAGTTGAAAATTTCATTTTTATTCCAAAAAATATAAAAATTTCAGCCAGAGCTAGAAATGGGTGTTAGAACTGGAATTTTATGGATTTTATGATTTCATTGTGTTTAGAATGAAAAATTGTGTAGGGAACACGTAAATTATGGAGTGCAAAGGCTTTAGGGTGTGATACGACAATTTTTCCCCTAAAATCCTAATTGGTGACTGTTAATGGTAAAACCAGAAATGTAGTGTGAATTTGTCAAAAATGAGGTTAAAAATAGATTCTACAAGAAAAATTTTGTAGGAATAGTCCGGGTCATAATTTTTGAAAAATTACAATTATATCGGGTATAAAGGGAATTAGAACGAATTCCCTAGGGATATTTTGGTCATTTTGCTTTTTTGAGTAAAGATAACCAACTATTTTAGTCTAAGAATAAAGCATGAATGAGTAATAACTCATTTATTATGAATTTGGAATTTTATGATTTGATATTTTCCCGAGTAGGACGAAAAGTTAAAGGACCAATATTAGTCAAGGTACTGAAAACCGAACCAGACACTGAACCGACCGAGATACTAGGTTAATGGTCAGTGGTTAGACTGTGGTCAACCCAAGGGTCAGACCGGGGTTAATATATATATATATATATATATATATATATATATATAATTTAAATATTTATGTATACCATTCAAAAAACTACATACGAATTTTTTTTCCAACCAATAATTCAATATAACCTCCTGAACTTAATATCCACAAAAGTATTATTAAGTATATAAGGATTTTTCTCCAACTAATGTAAAATATCAAAAGTATTCCACAATCTTTTTAAAACTCCTTACAAATCAAAAAATTTTAGAGAAACAAGTTTAAAAAAAGTCCAAATGATGTCGTTTGTGATATAAAAAAGTAAAAAAAGGGCTAAACCATGGTCAGCCAGTTTACCCCGGGTCAACCGGTTCAGTTCCCACAAGTTTTCTGCTCTTTTCCGGATCGGACCAATGACCAGTTCATCGGTTTACGGTCTAAACAAGCCGGTCTGGTTTTCCATACATTGATATTAGTTAGGCATGGAAAGGAGTCCAAGTACTAACTATATCTCTCATATTCTATGTAATTGTTAATATGCATTGTTTGTCATGTTCTATGCAATGACATGTGAGTGACGGTAATTCCTAGAGCTGGGTGTGGGAAAAGCACAAGTACCTCTTGAGCCAACAGGATCCCAGTCTACATAGGCTAATATGAAGCCTGTATGGCATAATTCCTTGTTGGGTATGGGAAAAGCACAATTACCACTCCATCGGAAGAGCACAAGTACCATGAGCCCAATGGGACCCAGCTGAGGCGATGTGGCAATACGGACAGAACATCTACTCTGAAATATTATAGCAAGTAGTGGTCATAAAAGCATATGATCCTGAATAGAGCATGCAGTAAGGCTAGTAGTGGACAAACAATCATTTGTACCTAAACGCCAAGTAGAAGAGCATTGTGATCACTAATTGGCAAGTAGGGACAAACCGCCATTTTGATTCAAACAAAATCGTCGTTTGATCTTGAACATTGAATGACAGATATATGCACAGCATTATTATTTGCTGCATTATATGCTGCATTACATGTTTATCTTTCACATTTTATATAATTGATAGCATGTTACTATTGAGTTCATTTGAATCTCACCCTTTCCATAATTCAAAATTTATTCAGCAAGAAGAAGCGGCTCTAAGGGTAAGGATGTGGTCATCGGCAACTGAGGGTTCCGGTTCAAAGCAAATGTTTAGAGTTGGTTATATGTGTACTTTTTATGTATTTTGGGATTTTGTAGTTTTCCATGTACAAACCCTGTGGGGATTTCTTGTAATGTAATCAAGAATTTTATATCAGTAAAATTTTGCTATTTTTCTATGCCCATTGAACTGTACGTTAACACTGTGATAACATGTCAAAATATTAAGGTGTTTGACACACTGGCATCATGGTACTTGTACTTTTCCCATACGGTGGTACTTGTGCTTGTCCTATACCACATCGATGAATTATATCAACTACCTAGACTGGGTCTAAACTGGTCAAGTGGTACTTGTAATTTTCCCATAAGGTGATACTTGTGCTTTTCCCACACCATAGCTCTAGGAAATATTTCACATACATTTTACATCACAGAACATTGCAACACAATTCATATAAATAATCATAAAATGTATGAAAGATAGAGTTACTACTTGGAATCGTTTCCAATGCCTAGCTAATATCGGTCCTCTAATTCTTTGTCTGGCCAGGGCAAATGTTAAATCCTAAAATTAAAAATTTATAATGAATGAGTTATTACTCATTTATACTTTATTCCAAGACTCATATAGTTGGTTATCTCTACCAAAAAATGCATAATTACCAAAATACCCTTAGAGAATCCGATCTAATTTCCTTTATACCTGGTATAATTATACTTTTCCAAAAATTATGACTCAGGCTATTCCTATAAAATTTCACGTGTCAAATCCATGTTTAATCTCAGTTTTGACAAATTCACACTGCATTTCCCAAAATACCCTTGACAACCACAAAGTTAGGGTTTTAGGGGTCTAAAATTGTCATTTCACATCCTAAAGCCTCTATACTCCATTTTTCACATGTTCCCTGCACAAATTTTCATTCTAAACACAATGGAATCATCAAATCCATCAAATTATAGCTCAAACACATGAAACAGGTCTGGCCAAAAGTTATGTAATTTTGAGAAAATTGGAGTTTTTCAATTTTCATTCAATCAAACATCTTTTCACTTCTAATCACTTGTTTAATCACTTAAACGCCTCTTGAACATGATTAATTAAAATTTGGGTAGCACCTCCCCTTAGGGTTTATGAACCCCAAATCACAAATTCAAAACAAACCAAACTAATAACAAACCAAAATGCTAATAATAATCATGAATCAACAAGAGTAAACAAGTTTTCAAGCTTACATTGATTCTTCCATGTTTCTCTCTCTAAGACGCCACCTTTCTCTCTCATTTTCCCTTAATTTTCTTCTTGCTTTACATGATTTCAAGAGGAATATGAGGATTAGAGAAGGTTTTCAAGAGATTGAAGGCCAAAACAAGCAATTTCAACTACAACTTACCTAGTTCTTGCCTCTTGATTCTTCCTCCTCCTTCTTTGTTCTTTGTTTTCTCTTGCTCTCTCTCTCTCTCTCCTCTTTCTCAAATCTGGCTGAAAATAAGGCCTTGGAATGGCTTATTTGCTCCTAAAAATATTCACCTCCACCTCCTTAAAATATAATATTTTATTGGTAATTCTTTACACATGACATCTCTTTATGCTTTCTTCTTCCATATGGCAAAAAACCTTCCACATGGCATGCAAGGTGTCCCAATTGATATTTTTCCTCTTGCTTTTCCATCTTGGTTGACTTTTGCTTCAAATAAAAGTGAAATTAGGGTTTTTAATTTTATTAGCCAAATGACTAATTTACCCTTACATTTTCTTAAATATTTGAACCAATTATTGTTTTCCTTCTTCCCTTTTTATTTTTGGCCGAAATTCTCATCATTTGTTGGGCCAAAAAATGTGCTCTTCCATTCTTAATTTTGGGCTACAATATTAGGCCTTTATCAAGACAAAATTTGAGCTTTATGTCTTAACTTTGCCATAATTTCATGTAACCACTATTTCCAACATTTTGTCTACTAAAAGTGCACCAAAATTCACCATTTTATTCCATTTAGTATAATCAAATGTACAAGGAATTATGGTGAATAAAATTTGGGATATTACATACACAATTTCAGAATCCACAATCAATCCTCACTGGTCCAAAATTCGCTCTAAAATTAATGCCTAAGTTTAATCAACCATAACTCACAATGCACTGACCCAAATGTTACATATTATATATCAAATTAAATCCCATCATGTATACTATTATTCTAGAAATTTTTATGGCTATTGGATAAGATTTAGTCATCCAAAAACATGTCACAAGCACTATGCCTCTCAGAAATCACAATTTGGCAGCACTATACTTAAGTTCTAAAAATTAGGGTTTTCTACCCAATCATCCAAAAATTATACCTCACTTTAATCCCGTACAATCTTTCGTGTAGAATCCATTGGTGAGCTTAAATTCATCAAAATCCTACTTTCTCCATGCCCTATTTTGACCGAACAAAACCCTCCCATACTAACAATCAACGACTTTGCAATTTTACCACTAAACTAGCATCATATCATCATTAAGCATCACATATCATCATATGCATGGTCATAGCATCATGAAACCCTAGATTTCCCATAGTAACCAAAACTTGGGCAACCAAGAAAATCCAAAATACCAACCAATCATCAAGATGTTTTATTCAAATTGAAGCTTAGACTCACCTCTTTCATTTTCTAGGACTTGTTCTTTGTTTCTCCAATTTTGGTACTTTTGTGGCAGCTTAAAACTCCTCCTCTTGAGAAAAAAAAAACCATATAAAGGAAGCTCTTAGTGAGGAGAAAAACATTTATGCAGACCTCAAGAGCTAGAAATGTGATTTAGAAAGTGAAATTGGACCAAGAAGACCCACCTTACTTCTTGTTCTTCAAAATTCTTCTTTCTCTTTCCTTTTTCTTTTTCCTCTTACACTACAAAAAAATAGAAAATTAGTGACGGAATTTAGCAACGCAATTTCATTCGGTCGCTAATCCGTCACTAATCCCTCACAAAATCCGTCACTAATTTCTGCCAAAAATATTTTGTGATGGAATTAGTTATGGAAATTTTTCGTTACTAATTTCCGTCGCTTATCCGTCTCTAATTTCCGTCACTCATAGTTAAATTTTTCAATAATAGATTTTTGTTCATAATTATAAATTTTTTAAATAATTTAAATTTTAAATTATTACAAATTTATAATATAAATATTAAAATAAATAAATAAAAATTATTAATTCATATTTATTTTTCAAAATGAAATTATAATATAATATATTTGAATTTTAATAATATATTGTATTCAAATAAAAATAAAAATCTTATAAATAAATAAATAAATAAAAATATAATAAAATGAATAAAAAAGATATTAATAATAAAAATTTAGGTAGAATATTTACATAAAATACAATAAGAAAGCTAAATTGAAATATTTAATAATATATTAAATTTTGTATTTCTATTTTTGTTAGCAAAGTGAAATACACACACACACACAGATATATATATATATATAATTTTGCATTTAAATTTAACAGGTTCTTCTTAGCTCAATTGGAAAAGGCACTAAAACACACGTGAAAGGTTATGACTTCGAATCTCAACTTGGTCACAAAATGCAACCAATTTGTGACTTGAACATGTGGCACGCGGTAGAGGGTGAAACGTGGCGGTTGGAGGCGAGGTGGCGGTGGTACATGTGGCGGCCATCAGCAAGGGACATGTGAAGGCTCGTGGTGAGGACATATGACAATTTAAATTATATAAATAAAATATTTTGCGATGGATTATTGATGAAAAATTCCATCGCTAATTAGTGAATTCCGTCGCTAATTAGAGATGAAATTTAGTAATGAAATTTTCCATCGCTAATCGGTCGCAAATTAGCAACGGTATTCAAAATTCTGTCACTAATCAATTAGTAACAATCTTTTTATCAATGAAATAAATTTGTTGCTAATTTCTGTTACTAAACTGATTAGTGATGTAATTTTTTCCATCACTAATTTGATGTTTTTTTGTAGTATTATTTTCTCCACTTTTGGCCATCACTTTGGGTGTATGAATGAGGGAGTAAAAGTGTTTGAAATATTTAATCCTCCTCCCTCAAGACTTGGGCAAAAATTGGAGATGAATGGGGAGTGTGGTGATGTGTAATATTGTGGCTTCTTGCATAAAGTTATCTAGTTAATTAACCAACAATGGTTTGGTTAATTTTAACTTCACTCTCCTTCCCTCTCTCTTCTTCATTTTTGGCTGAAATGCTCCCCAAAAGGGAAGGAAGACATGTTGACCAAAAGCTCTTATGTGTAGGTGCTCAATTTGACCAAAGTCTTCTTGCAAAAGATTGACACTTTGACCAAGCTTTCCTCTTCCTTTTTTGCCCCTTCTTGGCCGTCCCTTATGCATGTGAGAGGGGAGTGTTAATTTACTTTTTAGCTTTGTCATTACTTCACTTTTTCAAAAACAAATCCTAGCCCTTCATCATGGTTTCCAATTATAACCTCAAGATCAAGTGGCAATTATCTCTTTTGCCCTTGATCACAACAATATTAATTGTTTCACCATTAATTCTTTTCATTTGTTTATCTTCCTTCTTCTAAGATGTCATTCCCTCTCTTTTTGAATCCAAGTTAGGCCTTAGATCATATTTGACTTTAGATAAAGGAATTGAGTGCTTTCCTTCAATTAATTGGAACTAAATCCCATACTTTATTATTCCAAATTAGTTTCTAAAAGTTATTATGGCTCTTGGATATTTTTAGGACTCTTGTTAAACCAGAGATTAGTAGTTTGCTTAATTCAGGCTCAATCTCAGTCTTCTAATCCTAAAATTCTGGATATTACAAGAATTGTCCATTAAAAAAAGGCTTATAATAGTTATTTTCCAATAAGGCTCCTTCCATGATCATTTACTACTCCAAAGGTTTTTACAACTCTCTAAACCAAATTAAAAAAAAATTTACACTTCATGTTTTTAATTATCATCCACTTTGACAAACAAGGAGATTTTGAGTGACATGAGGCACGTAGACAAATACGGAGATTGTGTGACATGAGGGCTTCAAGATCTTCTAAGAGCATCATCATCGAGCTATGTTACTGTTATAATATAATTATTGTTTCTAAGAGCTTCATTGATTTGTTTCAATGTAGATAAAACTTCAGTCATAAAAGGCCTAGCCTTGTCTTCATCATTAAGACACTGAAGAGCCAAATTAGCTACCATGTAGGCTGCATGTAATGGATATCGACCACCTAATTTGGTGTCCATGATTCGAAACAATTTTCTTTTGTCACTCAGATATGGTTTTGCCCATTGTACTAAGTTCTGTTCTACAACACCTCTCGATTCATCATAAGCTCGTCTTCCAGTCATGAGTTCTAGTAACACCACTCCAAAGCTATATACGTCACTTTTTGCTGTTAGCCTACCTGCTCATGAATTGAAGTTGGGGATTAGTATAACTCAACGTTCTCTGGCGTAATACTAAAGATTTGGATTCAATAATATGATTTGTCATATCATGATGCACACTTTGGATTAATCATGTTCTTTTTGCCAGTAAAATATGGGACAAGTCAATTTAGTACTATTCTTCAATCTAGACAACATGAATAAGTGCAGCATATATAGCTACATAAGAATTAATATATACTCATCTCATTATAAAATCTATTATATCTACTTATCCTTATCGGATCCTTAATATAAAATATATTATATCTAATTTAGGGACATGAAAGAAGCAAAATAAATTACTTAATTAATAACATATGTGATATGATCTCTCTAAAATACTTCTGTATAACATTATATTATCTATCGGTTTACAAGTTAAACAAATTCGTTTGGAGAAATAATATAAATATAAGAGATAAAATGAAAATGGTCTTCCATTTAAGACTAAAGTTCACCCCAAACTAGGTCCTACATTTAGGATCAAAA
This sequence comes from Albizia julibrissin, assembly GCA_037074505.1. NCBI lineage: Eukaryota > Viridiplantae > Streptophyta > Magnoliopsida > Fabales > Fabaceae > Albizia > Albizia julibrissin. The sequence continues at coordinate 23,732,199 of CM073485.1, forward strand.
GAGTATAATTTAACAATGTATTTATCCAAATAAGTTTATGGAGTAATTCAGATCATACATCAGCTTCATAAACTTGTATTAGGATCAAAGGAAAACGAGTGCAATAGTCGTAAAAGAAAAAAAGAAATTAATTAACTTCTTCACACCCTTAAACCATATAGAGGTAATTAATTACAAAATGAATATTAATAAACTAGTATACATATAATGTTTTCAGTTGGTCGAAGGTGTAATTTACAGACCTGTGGAAACATATTCAGGAGCTGCGTATCCAAGAGTACCCACCACTTGAGTAGACACATGAGTCTTGCCCCCAGAAGGACCTTCCTTGGCTAACCCGAAATCTGAGAGTTTAGCATTGAAATCCTGAAAAACCGAGCAACATATAGTACAAGAAATCAAGTGGTTAATTTATTTTGCAAAGTACGATAATGATCACAATATATAATACTTCCTCTGATCTTTATATAGAATCTAAATAGCTAATTTGTATATATTCAGAAAATTTGTTAAATTAGTAATTTGTAAAAAATATATGTTGGTTTTGTTGAAATATTCTCTTTAATAACTTGGCTTGAAAACTACTTCCTTATATATAAAATATTATAATTTGTGCTATTAATAGGGAGTGTGAAGCAACGCTCTTAAGCATAGAAAGGAGAAACTCATGATCAAATAAAAAAATAGGAATGTAAGGGGGGGGGGGGAATATAATAAATTTGATACACAAACACATACACACTAATAATGATTTGATCTTACAGCATCAAGTAGGATATTAGAAGCTTTCAAATCGCGGAATATGACTTGTGATTCAGCATTGTGAAGAAAAGAGAGACCTCTTGCTGCTTCAATGGCCACTTTAATTCTCACAGACCATTGCAATGGTTGACCTTCAAAATATAAAATCTTATAATTTTAGCAATGAAACATTCTATCAATATTTAACTATTACATCATTATGTTTATTAAAAATTAATTATACTATATTTCTTATCATTGATAATCGATAACAAACATTTACCTATGACGTCACTACTGAAAGAAAAAAATTTAATTCCCATAGAAAAGAATCAATGATTTCTATTAGGATAAATAACAATAATTTTTTTTTAAAATTAAATGACAACTGAAAATATACATTGATATGGTTTGGGAAATTTTTTTTTTAAAGGTATCCCTCATGATTAAAATACCCGCAAATTCAAACATAAACAAAGATAAATTAGTCAATATAGAAATTTTAATTTACTAAATTAAGAATAAATTTAACTTGTAGTTCTTACACACACACACACACACACACACATATTACTGATATTAAATATTTTTTTGTACATTTTATTTTAAGATTAATATTTGTTTATATTTTCTTATAATATAATATCTGTTATGAAAAATAGGCATAATATCTCAACTTCATCAAATTCCAAGTAATCAACAACTACTTATGGTAACGTACTTTTCAAGAGATGATTCTCTAAGCTGCCTTTGGGCATAAACTGATAGACCAATAATCTGTTCTCCCCCTCCAAACAGTAGCCAATTAGTGTGACTAAATTACGATGATGCAGCCGCCCAAGGTACTTCACTTCAGTCTGAAAATTTCAATTTATCAATTTTACTATAATAAATACATTCGAATTGCAGAAAAAGGTTTTTCGATCAAATATTCATAGTAATTCCCCCCGCTTTAGAGTCACCAACTCATGCAAAAAATAAACAATTATTATGTTTTTTTAATATTGCGAACTGTATCAATATAAATATCCAGTTTCTAACATTTTAATTTTTCCCCCTTGAAAAACTGCTCAATTGCATTACCAGTTGACTCATTTGTTATGCAGATATACTTAGGTTCTATTAATTATTTTATCATCATCTATAAGCTCCAAAATAGAAAGGCGTTGAAAAAGACAACTGGCGGGTGAAAAATTGAGGATTGTATTAGACGCCACCAAATTATTTCAGAAGACAAACATACACTTCCTGTTTTCCTAAGGGTAGAATATATATGATGAATGCAAAAAGTAATATCGCAAGAGTTAATATCTTTTATATTTAGTACCACAGAAATCTTCTAGAAAATGCCTTCTAGTACTAAGGTCCAAAGCGATATAAAAAAGTGGTTTGCTAGTTAATTATCCATTTTTTTTATCTTTGTCCATTTTTAAATATACGGGGATTAGACCGAGGAAAAGTGACAGAAGACAAATAATTTTCATATATTTATAGGTTCATTGGTAATTACAAAAAGTAATCACCCATAAAATGTAAATACTAGAGAGCATTAATAACAAATATATCCATTCTTTAGTGGTTGAGGCAAAACAAGACTTACGAGCCACTGCTTGTGACCTTGAAAGACTTGAGGCTTAAGCTTCTTCACGGCAACAACGCTTCCTGAACCGGGTTTGGAAGCCGTGCAAGTGCGCAGATCAATCCATCCCTTATAAACGATGCCGAATCCTCCTTCTCCAACATAGTTTTCATTAGTGAAGTTTTTCGTCGCATTCTTGAGCTCATTGAAGCTGAAAGCCCTCAGATTAGGTGATGACAATATCTCACCCTCCGTTGTCAGCGTGGGCATCGGGAGAACAATGCTTAACGGCTGGCTTCCTTCTGATCTGTACGATTGAATGTGTAATATGGAACTTGAAGCAGCTGGGGATGATGATGATGCACCAGCTTTTGATATTCCTCCTGATACATTAATTAATTAATATAATTAAAAAAGTACCAAATAATTGAATTATATTCAAGTTTGCTTAATCTGAAGATGCGTGTTGAGGATCCTTGATAGGAGTGAAGAGAGAAGAAATAAATTTAAGTATATGAATTGGGGGAAATATGAATAACGTTTATTTACTCGGGCATGAATATTAATTGATAACTATTATTATTAATTATTAAAAAAAGAAAGATTGTAATAAAAGGGGTTAAATACCAGAATTGGAGGTTCCGGTGTGTTGATCGAGATTATTCTTCATTTCCACAGGATGTAAGCAATTACCCATCTCTCTCTCTAGCTGATTCTCTGTTCCGCGAGGTTTTGCTTCTCATGATATAAACTAATATTCTCTAAGAAATACAAGAGGAAGTTTGTCTCTATATGAATAGGGAATTCCGAAAAGTGTGAGTGAGCATTCTCCTAGAAAGAAGTGAATTTCAAGAAGAATAACCAGCTAATAGCTTTGTCTTTTAGTTCTGGTTTTGTCCATGTGTGCTGGGTTGGGTGTACGACTAGACGGAACTAGAGGCGGTTCCTTCATCCGTTATAAGTACAAGTCAAAAAGATTTAAAAAAGAAACTACCAATGGTTGTCTAGTGAAAAAAGGGTGAATCCCTCTCAACATAATGAATAAGGCTTGCATTTATACTGAAAGAAATCCCCACATTTAATATTAAATAGGACCTGGAACATGCATCCATAAAAAGGACACCTTATAAAAAAACGTTTACAAAAAATATAAAATACACTGAATACCCTTTATTTTGGGACTCCTAAAATCAGACTTTAGGCATCCCTTTATGAATTTGGGACACCTAAATTTTTTTTTTACTTTAGGCGTCCCAAATTCAAAAGGGACGCCTAAAATAACACATATCAATCAAACTGATACCGACATCACTTTCTCCAAAGTCATGCCTACCCTCGCAAGCTAGCTTTCTCTATTTAAAACTCTCATTCTCTCTTGAAGCTCCTCCTTCCACCATCACTCTCTCTCACTCCCTCTCACTATCATCACTCTCTCTTGAAGGTTGTCCTCCTCTCTCCCTCTCCACTGTTGAAGCTCGTCGCCATTGTCCCTCCTCGATCTTTTATGCTGTTGGTTCTTCCTCCCTTCCTCTCCCACCATCTCCAAAAGGTTTGATTAATTATTTTTTTATGGACTAATTTCTGAACTAGAATTATTGTATATGCATTTTGTTGGTGCTGAGATTTGATTTTTCATCGTTGTAGATGCATTTTGATTTGTCATCCTTCACCAATATTAATCTTTTTTGGATTTTGAGTTTCCCTTTTGGCATTTTATGATAAATTGATGATAACTAAAAAGTTTATTTTTATTAGTTAGTAGTTGTGTAGACAATTTTTTAACACTTTGTGGTAATTATTATACATTGTATTAGTAGTAGTCAACACTTTAATTAGCTAGTATTGGACATTCCCTTAATATTTGCAAGGACATTTTGGTTTATGAAGAATTGTTCAATCTTATTTTTGTAGATTCTAATTGCTAGGTAGTGAAAAATATAATCGTTTTTTTTAAAAAAAAAACTTTAGATGTCCCTTTTTTAAAAAATGAACGTCTAAACCCACATACGGAGTCCCTGTTTTAAAAAGGGACGCCGTAAGTGACTTACAACGTCCATTTTTTAACGGACGTCGTATCCTGACTTTTTTACGTCCCTGGCATATGCATCCCCCTATTTTTAGACATTAAAAGGGCTAAAAAACGGACGTTAAAAGTATTTTTTGTAGTAGTGAAATCAATATTAATCATGGATTGGGAAACAAATTAGTATTAATTATGAGATTGTTAATTGAGAAACAAGTCATTATAATTCAGGGAATTAATTGATAATTAATTTTCCTGATTACTAGTTTGGAAGGTAAGAATGAGTGCACTTACTTTCTAATTAGTGGCCACCTTAAACCACTGTAAATAGGATGTGCCTCCCTCAATTATAATACATCCCTGCTATTGAGCTATCTAGCAATCTCTATTCTCTCCTACCACCATTTTTATTCTGGTGATCTGCTGTGCCAATCCTAATTAGGCTCTGATAGTCTAATAATTGCATGAACATTATTATATTCGAGTTATGGAGCTTTGGAGCTTTGATCCGGATCCAAATATTGATTTGCCTCAATACGCAAGTCTCTTCTCTCTCTTTATTATTTTCCTACAGATCTAGTAGAGGTAATTGTGACGAAGGGAAGAAGCCAGCCTGAGGTTTAGACATCCGAGTATGCTTTGCCTTTTGGTCCTATGGCACTGGATTAGTTATAACGCCCATATTAGTTGCATATTTTATCACTTGCCTTGTTTGAGAACTCAATTTCATTATTTTGGTTCATTGGGAACTTTTGCTGCACCTATGTTTTTCGCTTCATTGAACATCGTATTATTTATTACTTCTTTTTAATTATTGATTCATTGCTGACTTTTACATTGAGAGGCAGTTATTATTAACCGTCCTTAGGAATTGAGGCATGTGATTTAATTCAGTAAAAAGGGGATTTTTAATAAAGCGTTAATTTTATGAAGTCCTTTAAACGAGTTATCCTCCTAACTACTATGGTAGTGATTAAGTGACTAAAATAGCTAATTGTTGGTATTATGAGGAAGGCCATTTCAACTTCTTATTCCAATTAGTCATTAATTCATGCATTTAAGCCCAACGCAATTGATATAATAACATTATTTAACACAGAATAAATGGTTATATCAAGAACATGCATAAACAACATATAATCCAACAAAATAGAGTAACAAATCTAATAGACTACTATTTTAATTTTTATTTCAAAATGATGTCATTTCAAGTTCGTCAATAGGAGATGAAAATATAAAATTCAACCTAATTAACCTATCCAAATCTATTGAATGGATCGGCTAATTAAGGGCGTAATTCACTTATTCACTGGGAAGGCAAGGCTACTCGGTTGGGTTTTAACACATTGGTAAAATGACTTTTGACTTCAAAGAATCAAGTTGTTTTTTTAAAGAAAAAACATCAATAAAAAAAGGAGGAATATGGCTATAATAGAATCATAAAACCTAAAATCCTTATTAGTTCCCCTTTCCCTCTTTTGTTAAATATGACCTTAGTTATCCTAATTGGTATGAAGTTATAAATGTCATTCTCTTCAAGGCAACAACACTTAGCTTGGCCCTTACAACCCTCCACCCTCAACAATCACAGAATCAACATTATGAATAAAAATCATTCAAAACAAACACATTCAATTCCAATGACTACCAATAACACATGATCAACTTATTCAGTTCTCAGCAACAGTACAATATTAACAATTTATAATCATCAGGCATTTTGAACCACAATGAACCACGACATAACAATGATAGTAGGAAAATCTTAACATTGTGTGCACTTTCAATCCCAAAGCTTATAAAGAAAAGCAGGAGAAGAAATATTTCTCATTATATGGAAAAACTTCTTAAGCTTTACAGAGAAATGAAAAAAATGGAAGAAAATTTACAATAGTGATCCCATGCCTGTATCAATAGCCAACTAGTATCATCAATATCCAAGAAATTGTCCAGAGCAGAGATATAAACCTAGTTAGGTATATATGAAAACCATAAGTATTATTAGAACAACATAGGATCTGATTCAAAAACTTACTAATCTTGTAAAAGCTCATAGATGAATTTAGCACAACAATTGCGGATGACATCAATATCTTCTTCAGAAAAAGGATCAGCAATATCAAACATCTGTATGTGTAACACTGAAGCCAAACAAAACATTAACTTACTAACTTAAAAACAATAAAGTAATACATAATTTTTGAAATATACATTTATTACCTCCTCGGTAAAATCAGTCGTGCCTAGGTTGATAATATTGTAAATTTGCTTCAAAATATAAAGACCACATAAGTTGGAGCCCAGTGGTTGCCTACGGGTCTGAAAAAGAACATGATATCATCAAAGCAAGCATAAAAGCATAGCTTATGGAACACATCTTAAAGAAAACAAATATGTACTAACCTTTGGTGTGATCCATGTAGGGTCTTTTAAGTCACAAAACATGCTTACCGCATTTAGCGTGTAGGAATATCTGCATAGCCCTATCATCAAAATCACAAAGATTACATATTCTGCACACAAACTTTGCACACAAAAGGTAATAAAGCAAAAAAACTTACGAGTTCACGGTCTTCTTCAAGTCACTCCCTGGTTTGAAGTGGAGGGAGCATAGGAGGATGATTGTGTAACTAGCCTTACGCAGAATAACCAATTGCCAATGATCCCTTAAAAAAAGAGAAAAATGTTAAGCAAATATAAAGCATTATATGTGTTTTGGAATATAAATTTGATGTTTCTTACCTATGCATATAAGGAACCAAGAAACAGGCATTTTTTTGTTTCATAGAGCCTCTCTGATAAATATCTATGTCTGATGGCAGTAGTGGTCCCTTTCTCTTGGACTTGAGCTGGGCACATGAATCCAAATTTATCGCTTTGGCCAGAGGAGACCAACCTACGATGCATGTACCTACAAAAATGCAAGCACACAAATTAAAGTTAAGCAGCGTAATTTTTAAGATATTTACTTCCAATTGAAGAAGATACTTACATCAAAAATAGTTGGACAATCCTAACCGTAAGATATTGTCTATGAGCGACTAGGGACATTAAATATTCCCTATCAAGATAGCATATCGCCCATGACTTCCCAACAACTGAATCCGTAGGCCAACTTCTTGTTAGGAAGGATGTATCGTATGCCATCATAATCACTTGCTGCATCACATTCAGTGGAGGCTGTGAAACTTCATGAGGGAAGGGAGCTGGACTTGGGGCTCTGATCGGGGAATCCGCAGCTCGAACAGAAACAAGGTTCTTCGGCCATGATGTGAAGGTACCCAAGACATCGCTCACAATCTTGAACTCCTTAGAAGGGATAGGGACATGTGCATTTGTGATGATAATCTCCTCAACTGACACCCTGACTTGATCATCTGTCATCTGTTGGTGGTGAACATTTGATCCTAGGTTATGCAAACTCCCCCGTGCAATTAACCGTCTCAGAGGATCTTCAACAAATATGTCACAAGGCTTGCCAATGTCCTTTCCAGGACCCTCTGATGACTGTCCAATATTGCAACAACTCCCTTTGGTGCTCTGCTTATTACGATCGAGCGAATGTGCCTGGGTAAAAACTGTATCTTGTCTTGTGCTCACCATGGCATATACTTCCTCCTTTATCTTGCTTAACCGGGCATCCAATAGTGCATCAAATGATGCTTCTGCCTCGGCCCTTGCTTTCGCCCTCGCAGTGGCCAACATACGCTCCAATTCGTCTCTCGTCACCACGTTGGAGGATGAATTGCGTGAGGAGGATCCAAAGTAATCCTTTATACCCACCCCTCCTCCAACTCCTTTGACATGGCCTGGATACTCACGGTTTCCAGTAAAAACAGTGAGAATGTCATTCCTCCCCTCCGGCTTGAAGGATCCCTCGGTTCTCTTTTTTTGAAGTTTCTCCTGTGAGATATATAAATAACACACATGAGTAATGAAACATGTTTACCGAGAGTTACAACAACGATACTTACAATTTTTTCACCAACTATACGAGACTCTTCACTCATATAGGATCCACCACTCTTTCGGCGAGCATGCAACCACAACTCTTTACACCGTATTGAAGATGGTGGAGATATCAGAAAAGAAGGATCGGATTGAGATGCTTCTTCCAATATCCTCCGTTTCGCAGCCAACAAGTCTTTCTTGGCCTTTGCGTATCCCCACTTGACATTGTGTGGGGGAAATCATTCTTCCTGCCACTCTCTTGTGCTTTTTTCCTTCTTGCCTGCGAATAAGAAATGGGAAAAAAAGTTTCAAACAGTCAAGAAAAAAGATAAGTAAATAAAGTACAAAATAAGTAAACTCACCAAAGCCTCTAGAGTAGTTTGAAGCCTAAAAAACTCCTGCAATGTTGCTTCATCGATGTATGAATACTTGCTGCAAGGAGTAGGACGAGGCTTACTAGCTAGCACCTCGATATGCACGTAATTGTTGGCCAGATTTGTCTTAAACTTCCTCCAGCGCTCACAACAATACGTCATAGTCTTGTTATACAAGATCTAACTCTGAGGAACGTCGTAGGTGAGCTTTTATTCATAAATCAAAGGAGTTAGTGACAATAATGAAACAAATTTGATAATCATTACATACAGAGGGAACGTTATACCTAAATAGTGTCCCAAATATGCTGCTTAACTCTTTTGTCGACATTCCTCCACTCCTCTATCAATATGCTAGGCTTATTCCATGCGAGGAGGCCGACAAAACTCCTATATCGGCTTGCATTGGGCCTGATTAGTTTCCAATATTGATTGAACTGAATCGGTATCTTCTCAACGGCTGACCGACTCAGGGAAACATCACTCAACCGTGTGGTCGTCCTGCCCTTCCGTCTGGGCTGGTGACTCGGCTCACCTTCACTCTGTCTCTGATTGGCACTATGAGGCTCGCTGTGCTGAGCACTAGGTGACACCTGATCCTTTGATGTATGATGCACCGGGTTCGTCATTGTACTGTTCAGACAAATTGTTAAGTTAGTAAGTTATAAAATAACTATATATATAATCTGCATATAACTTATAATGATAATTACTTTAAATAGATAACTAAGAATATTCTAAGAATATTCTCGTCGTCATTTTTTCGAATTGCTATGATCGTATCTTGCCAAATTGCCATCGGCAAAGCAGAATATCCCATGTAGTCAATATGTTCCCCAATTAAGTTCACTCTACCTACAATAACATACAAAAGACAATAAGTTTCCATAATAATCAAAAAGAAAAAGAGAAGGAAAAGGAGAAGGAGAGAGGAAGAACCAGGTGAATGGGTGAAGAATTCAGGAGGATGACCAAAATTTTTTTTCAACTTAGACTTCAAATTGTCAAAACAAAGTTGTGCCTCTTCGAGTAGAGATCCTCCACCATACTCTGGCTCCCGAGAATCGAAAACTGGAACAGGAAGATCTTCGTGTTTCGCCATCAATGAATGAGGATTTTCGACCAGAAATTCTTTGCTAGCTACTACGCACAAACTTTGGAAGTTTTTGCTTAATGAACCGAACTCATTTTTGTCGAGTGCACTGAATGCAGTCAACCCACCGAATCCGTCCTCAAAGCAAAAATCATTGTCTATAAAAGGAGGAAAAAGTATTTGATCAAAAACTATTGAATCAGATAGGTTGAATTAGAAATTTGTTACCTCCAAAGCAGCAGTCATTCATGCTTAATAAGTCATAGTGTGTCTCAGTCTCCCAAAACGAACTAGAACAAGCAAGGAAGCTTAGTGAGCAAGGTGCAATGATGATAGAGAAGTGATGTGGGATGGAGATCAGATCAAGAAGCGAGGTACGCCAAAGGAGAAGAGAAGAGGCATACATCAAATCGCGCAAGAATGGAGGGATTCAAAAGGTACTGATCGAGGAATTCATTTGAGACCGGTTATTCTGAGAACCGGTCTTAAAAAAAGACTTTTTATTTATTTTTTTGATATTTCTTAGACTGGTTTTAGGTTATAACCGATTTAAAAAGTTTTCTATTTTAGACCAGTTGTAAATTGAAACTGGTCTAAAAAGTTGAAAAAAAATATTTTTTTAATATATAATTTTTATTTATGTTATTTTTTAGACCAGTTCTTTAGAAAACTAGTCTAAATAATGTTTTTTAGACCGGTTTTTCAATAATCGGTCTCAATTTTTTTATAATTACAAAATTGCAACTGTGTATTTCTTTTAGACCTTATCCGTTATAACCGGTCTAAATGTGTCAGTCTAAAATGCCTTTTTTGCACTAGTGCAAATCTAGAATAGTCATCAACTATCACTAAAGTGTAAATATTTCTACCAAGGCTCTTTACTCTTGATAGTCCAACTAAATCCATACGAAGTAGTTGGAATGACCTCTTAGTTAATACTATCTTCTTTGATTTGAAAGAGGACTTTATTTGTTCCCCCTTTTGACAAGAATCATAAACTAAATGATCTTTGAATTGAAGTTTAAGAAGACTATTTACTAAATCCTTTTTTATCAATTTAGCTTGTTGGTTCATGTTGACATGTGCAAGTCTCTTATGCCACAACAAACTTTCTTCGGCATTTCTTATAAAACAATTTTCAACAGAATTAGCATTTATATCAAGAGTATAACCGTTACCATCCCTTGATGCTCTTATTTTGACTTTGATGTCATCCTTAGAATCTAGAGATGTTTCTTGCTGACTATGAGACATTCTTCTAAGTTAAAGATAACCCAATTGTCTTTGACAGTGCTCTAACTCACACTAAGAAGATTGTGACATAGTTCTTCTATATAGTAGACATCTTTGACTTAGACTCCACTTGTCTTGCCAATTTCACCAATTTCAGCAATCTTTCTAGATTAGTTGCCTCTAAAGCTTATATGCACTAGTATAAAATATAAATTTTAAATTTATTTTTTACACCTGTCAAAAGAGGACACGTGTAAAAAATGTGACTGGTTACATTTAAATATATGAAGATGCAGGAACTTTCTACACGTGTTAAAAAGAAAACACATGTAGAAAGTAAATTAAAAATGTTTTTCTTTAATAAATTAGCATTTTTTAGATGTGGTTTTAGAATCAAGCGTGATTAATACCTTTAATTTTATTTTATAATTTTTTTAATTACTTTCTATAGAGGTTGGGAGCCCACAAGTGTAGAAAGTAATCTTTCTATACCAGATGGGCTCCCAACTGGTTTAGAAAATATCTTTCTACATGCGTTGGACCCAACCCATGTAAAAAACATACTTTCTACACCGATTAGGAGCCCTACCGATCAAGAAAGATACTTTCTACATGGGTTGGGCTTCCAACCAGTGTAGAAGTGGCCTCATATTAAAAAAAATCACTGTCTTTTCCAAACACCTACCAGACCCATATTCATTAACACAGATCCCCTTCTTCCAAATTCTTCTTTCCCTCTTCATCGATCTCGCCCCATAGGAATCACTGTCTTCCCGGAGCGGCGACAGCTGATGCCAGTGCTCCATGTCATTGAGGAGAGCCAAGAGAGTTTCGAGCCTAAACCCTCTGGTGCCAATCAAACCCTAGTAGAATTAGAGGAGCAAAAACAACCAACATCTCAGCCAGGCCCCACTGATAATAACGTCGAGCTATCAGAGCTAGCGTTGGAACTGAAGAAGGCAATGCAAGATATGAAGGAGAAGGAAGAGGAAAACATGTGGAGTGGAGTGGAGTGGTGGAAGAGATTAGGGAAATATAATGTCCTACATTTAGCAAGGTCTTAGGCACCACTGGTATTGTTCTTAGTGTCATCCTAGGGTCGAGTGTCATTTTACTCACCGTGAATGCCATCTTGGCTTAGCTTTCTGATCATGTGTTTGCAGGCAGAGGGGTTCAAGATTTTTTTTAACTGAATAAGAGATGGATGGTTAGTTGATCATCCAATTATGAAGAGGTTCAGTTCATTCAAAAATCATAAAGGGAGAGTTAAGGAGTAGAAGAATAAATATCATTTGTTCGCTGAATATCTCGGTAACTATCCCACTAAGTTGTAAGCTTATATTGTTAATTGTATTTGTGAACCCTTAATAGTTTAGTGATCCGAGAGGTAATAAGTCATATGATTCACTTGCAGAGAGATATGGAGCATTAGTTGTCCAATCAAATAAGAGTAGAGTAGTTTATATTGAAATATTTTGATTGAATGTAACTATACTACTTTAAATGTTAAAGTTTACGGAGAAAGTAGAGATCCTGATTCCTGCATACCGTGAAAGAAGTAATTGCCTCTTTTTGTGGGTGGTGCTCTTATTTAGAATCTTACTACTTACTATTTAATTAATTTATTAGTTTGTTCTTGGTGCAATCTTTCTTATGTGGTGGATGTAATTCAAAACATCTCTATTTTGCTCATAAAATCTAGCAGTGACAAGATTTAGCAATATTCTGGCTATAAAATAGGCAAGATGATTGTTGAATTAATTTTCTTTGTTTTTAGATTGTCCTGCATGTCTTTTTGAATTATATTGTTATTGTGCTTGTTGAGCAGATTGATCTGATACTTCTCTACATATTTTGTCTTGCAGTCTTGCTGAAGCTACTAGGTGTAGGTCTTTATTGAATGAGTATAATTACTATATGTAATCAAACTTGCTGCATTTGAAATTAATGCCAGTAATTCTCTTGATATAGGCTCAAATATATGGTAATAATGTGACATTTATTTTTGCTTATCCTCATTGAATTCAGTTTATAGTGGAATGCATTTATCAAAATGAGGAACTGCATATAGTGAACTATGAAAGATGATTAAACATGTTTTCCAATGTGTGTGTGTGTGTGTTGTCATAGTGTTCTATTTGTGATTTTGAGTGAATATTTGAAGTCCTTCACATTTGACGTCGCATTGCTTTTTTTAATATCTCCAAAAAAAAAGCTTGAAGCATTTTTACTTTACTCTATGGAAAATGAATTGATATCTGATGGTGTTCTTGCCCAAGACATAAACCAAGCTTCATCATTTTGGCATTTATGCGAGGTGATGATTTTTTAATTTCTGATTCTACTAATAGGAGTACTTCATACATTTCATGATTAAGGATATATCCCTTCTGCCTATGGATAAAAGCAATCTACTAATATTATTATGACTTGAAAAATTTTTCCCTCTTTCCTTCTAAATACTAGTATAAAATTTGGTTATATTTACAAGGTTTAATGGTGTCAGGGTATACCAGAGGCACTAATGAGAGCAGAAGCTATTTACAAGTATGATCTATCAATACCTATTGAAAATTTAAACAATCTTGCTAAGGAAATGCGTACTAGACTTGGTAAGACGCAGGCTCTTGACATCAACTAGTTTGTGCTACAATTTGGAGAGTAAATCTGCTGAACTAGGGGATTAATAAATATTTGGTTTGTTTTTACTTCATAGGCTTTGTGTGAATTTCCTAGAAATCACATTAATATTAGGCTTCTTAATGATCTATTTCACATCCCTATCGCAATGTTTGGAATTCAGAATGTATGAGAAATTTCTTTTGCATATAGTTTTAGGTTTCAACAGTAACATCGTCTTTCATGTTAGAACATGAATAAACTTTCAAAAAATTTGTTCTTTTTGATTTTGAATTGTAGGGAATGTCGCTAATGTAGTAGCATATGGTCACCTGGGAGATGGTAATTTGCACTTAAATATCTCAGATCCTCAGTGTGACACCATTTTTATAATGCTCCAAATGAGCATAAATGAAAAAGGTAGAACACTTTAAATACATTTCTACAAGATTCACTAAATCACTAATGACTCATTGGCTCTTAGTTCCCTTAAATCAGAGTATGCGAGTGATTTACTTTAAATCAAACTAAAATCCATTCTCTGCTTAAACTAGAGTGATTCTTTACTTATCCATTCAATCATACATTCATATACATATACATCAAATGTATAACCACAAATAACCTTACATCAAATAAAAATGGTAGTGCCTCAGACTACGGTCTTCACCTCACCTCTGTAATCCTCCTCCGTGCATATCTCCCTGTACCCTTCAACCTGTCTAAATGGTTGGTTAGGAGGAGTGAGATCCGAGTGAATCTCAGTAGCAAACATTACCACTATGCATGCAAGATATATATGAATGCATGACATGCTTGCCTACACTATTTCATGCCAACATAATGACATGTTGCGTGCTCAATGTTATAACATACATATGGCCATTGCATAAATATAACAGAGCTTCAATCAATCAAACATGTTCAATACAAATAGGCAAAGCAGTCACATAATCAATGCAAGACATACATATCAACTACATGCAAGAAATGTAAGTTCACTACCTCTCGAACTCCGCGTCTATCCTCAAATCATCATCCTTGCTTTGGTTCAGGCACCATCCGTTAAGTCCTTAATTCCAAATATACAATAAATGAGTCCTACTCATCCATGTATTATTCTAGACTCATTATAATGGATAACTTAGCTCAATTATGCTAAATTACCAAAATGCCCCCGGAAGCCCAGCCCAACTATATCTTCTCAAAAATTATGACCTATGCCAATCCTATACAATTTCACGTGTAGAACCCATTTTTGACCTCATATTAGTCAAATTCAGGCCCAATGAGGGAAATACCCCTTGATAGCCCCTATTTAGAGCTATAAAGGTAAATCGGTCATTTCACCCTCTAGGCCTTTTCTCATGTTATAATCAACATGAACCCTACACAATTTGCCCTTATGAACTCAATTGAATCATCAAATTGATGAAATTCCAACTCTTGGCTCATGCCATATCTAAGGCAGCCAATTTAGATTTCTTAGAAGAGTTGTGTCGGTTTCCCTCTTTCTTTGGCTTAATACCCTCCTTTCTACTTCTAATTACATGATTAGCCGTTTAGACATCTATTAGACATTGTTTCAGCCTCCAAAACACTGATTGAATGAGAGATAAATAGTACCCAACTCCCATACTACTTACCCAAACGACAAACTAATAGGTTTAGAAGGAAGCTTATGCTTACCTCTACACGCTTCTGAATCCGGTTTGGAATTCTGGCAATATTTCGGCCGGCGAGACGGCATCAACCACCTCCAAACAAGAATCCAAAACCACAGAAATGAAGCTTAGGATGAGTAGAAGAACGCTTGTACTGGGTACTTTGAGAGAAGACGCCGTTTCGGTAGAGTTTCGGCGATCAGAAGATTTCTCTCTTTCCACCGCCCTTCTCATTCTCGTTCTCTCTCTTTCTCTTTTCTGTTCTGATTCACACGCAGGAAAGAATGAGAATAAATGATGAAGGATGATTATTGAGTTATCAAAGAGGCTTACCACCAATTAGTCCAACTATCCGATTACTTGTATAACAAGTTTCATTTCTCTTTTCTTTCATCATTACACTAATATTAATGAGATATAAGAGAGTATAATTCACCCTCAAACTATCCCATTATACCAACTTAAGTAGTCGACCAAAGCCTTAAGCTTTTTGGCTCTCTAACTTTGCTTGATAATAATTCATCCACTTTGGCTTATTAATTATCAAGTAGTCATTTTCCCTCTTTTTAATTCACATTCCACTCAAATCATTGGGAATATTTGAAAAAAATCCTCATTTCTCATCTTTTGGCAAAACTACCATTTTGCCTTCACCTTTTATGATTTATCACAATAAATCATTTCTTCCCCCTTTTTATTATTTCCCTTCACATTTAACTAGTCTGAACATCAATAATAGGGAAATAATGACTGCTAGCCTTTCATTGGTCAAATGACCATTTTGCCCTTTGCATTCTTTTTCCTGAGCTCTTTAGGACATCATAATATTCCCTTTTAATATCCAAGGATATAAAGAAATTTTGGGAAATAATACCACGCCTTGCCAGGACATTTGCTAAACTAGGGTTTAGTAGTCCCCTTAATCCAGACTTAATCTCAAGCCTCTTGTCCCAAAATTCAGGATATTACACTCAGTATGATGACAAGTAACTTGATAAAGTGAATGCCAGATAACTGTTTGGTTTTTATATGGTTATCTTTTTATAACAGATCATTTGTATTAAAACTTAGATTTTTTCACAAATCGAGCCTTATGTGTATGAGTGGACATCGAGACACAAGGGTAGTATAAGTACAGAACATGGCCTTGGATTATTGAAAGCTAATATGATTTTCTACAGCCAGTCGCATGAAACTATATGTGTATTATCGACTCATTCTTTATTTCTCTATATGAATATGTAGACTAGTGTATAGAAAATATCTAATCTGCTATCAAATTAGGCAGGTGCAATTAATGGTTTCCATCACGAATCTACTGAACCCCAACAAAATACTCAACCCATATAAAGTTCTACCAGACTCTGTCAACTCATAGCCTAAAATCTGCCCTGAGAAATTATCCTGCATCTTTAATGTGAGTTTAATGTTTGCTTTGCAGACCTAATTTGCCCACAAGAATCATCTTCCTTGCTCATCACGTGCATCAGAAGTAGGATTTGGGTCAAACTGAAATGTTACATATGTGCTAAACTCCATCAATTATTCATGATCTCCTTTAGCTAGGTCTTCTCCCTATACCTCTAGTCTATCTTTGTGAATGTAAGCTGACTTTCTCAGTCTGTCTTAGAATTTATAATAAATTTGATATTTTAGATTAGTTTTGTTGTTATTGTTTTAATTTTTCAAGTTGTTTATTATCATGTAAACGGGTTTATAGCATAATAAATAAATAAAAATTTCAAAAAACGAGTTTCTACACTTAACGAACAAGGAGAGGTGTAGAAAGTCATACTTTCTACACGTGATATCTCATAACTTGTGTAGAAAGTCCCACTTTCCACATGTATTGTGAGACATCACGTGTAGAAAGTATGACTTTCTACACCTGTTGTACGTCAAGTGTAAAAAGTCTTTCCTTCACTAGTGTTACTTTCCCTCCTTCATTAAGTTATAGCATGGTGTACTTGTTCTTGTCACCAGTTATATGTCTCAAGCATTCACTGTATATGTACAATTTGTTTGATTTTGTTGCTTTAAGACAAACCTACAAGAAGAAACATCCAAGTATAAGGTAACTACATTTTCTTGGGTCCTTTATGGTTAGTGTGAAACACCTTTAGCATATGTGATCTTTTTAGAACCTTTTTTTAGGTGCCAATGATTCTTTCCTTTTTATTACAGAAATTACAATATGCAAAAGGGTTGGACACATACACTAAATGCTGAAAGTATTTGAGATAGGCTTTACCACCTTTCTTCTTTTTTACTTTCTTCAATTCTTATATAAGTCTAGATTGTATCTAATTCCAGACTTATCATTCATGCATCTCTGAGCTTTCAATATAACTTTGAGCATTTTTCTTCCTTTAGTGAATTTCTCAACTGTCTGGGTAAGCTCAAAGTTCTTTTTATCAAACTATTGTCACGATTGACAATGATCATAAGGTTTCATCTTAAGTTGATCCTCAAGATATTTCACCTTCTTTTTGGAGCTTACCAACTCCTTAACTACTTTGATGAATTCTAAGTCTAAGGCATTATATTCATATTGTAATTCATCATAGGTAGGTTCTAAATTAGTTACCTCCTTTGTATCTGACTCTTCTTCTTCTTGAGCTACCAAGTAAATGTTGGCACTTCTTTATCATCACTTTCTTCATCTGAAGATCTATCTCACAATTTTGAAGAAACATAGTCTTTCTTCTTTCCAAATTTATTCTTCTTATTTTCGTTGTTCTTTGGGTAGGAGAGATACTCAAACTTGATATGTCCGATTTTGTTGCATTAAAAGCATATGATTGGCTTATTAGCTTCCTTTCTAGTACTTGGTCCTCCTTTCTGAAACTTTTTTACTCCTTGATCCTTAAGATAGAACTTTTTAAATATTTTCATGATCATTCCCATTTCTTCATCTTCTACTTCTTCTTCATTTGACTTCTTTTATTTGATTATACTAAGAGCTGGAACCTTCACCTTTTTCTCATCCATCTCAATAAGCTCCTTTTTGAATTTTGGCTTTCCTTCATATTTGGAAAGACTTCTAAAGAAGGTAGGTACTAACCTCATTGATTCTCCCTTAGCTTCTTCTATGGCATTCACTTTAGCTTCCCATTCATTTATGAGAATGTTGAGTATTTTTCTCACTTGAGCACCTTGATCATAGGTTTTACCAAGAGCAGCTATTTGATTGACAATGTCTCTATATCTGAGCTTGAACTCAGCAATGCTTTCTCCAAGCTTCATTCAAACTATATCAAACTATCTAATAAGTGTGTTGATTTTATTTTCTTTGATTCTAAAAGTTCCTTCACATGTGATCTCTAAGGCTTACCACATCTCCTTAGATGTAGAAAGATTGAAAATTTTGAAGTATTCCTTTTAACTCAAAACGCTTTAAATAATCAAGATTACTTTATTGTTGAGAGTGATGTTCTTCTTATCATTGTCATCAAACTCAGCAAGTGCCTTCCTCACCATCTTCTCTCCTTCTCTCTTCATAGGAACATAGTTCCCATCTTGTATCACTCGTCAGAGCCCATACTGGTTGGCCATCATGAACACCTTGAACTTTACCTTATAGAAGGAGAAGTGTTCTCCACTGAAACTAGGAGGTCTGGTAATAGAGGATCTGTAATACCCCAAATTTTAGGACTAGAGGCTAGAGAATAAGCCTAAATAAAGTAGACTACTAAGTTTATTTTAGTAAGAGTCTTAGGAATGAATAAAAAATAGAATGACTATTAGAAACCACACCTGGAATAAAGTATGAATTTCGGTGTGAATTAGTCGACAGAAAATATCTGATTCCTTTTGGATATTTCAGTATGACATAAAACCTAACCTAGATCCAAAGGAAGAGGGAAGTAGTGTCTAGAAATAATTAAGAAATACAATTGAAAGAATTAATGGCATAAAAATTAATATTGCCATAATCAAGGGCAAAAGAGACAATTGCCACTTGATCTTGAGGTCAAAATTGGAAGGCAAATTGAAGGGCCAAGATTGGCGCTTCAAAAAGAAGAAGTAATTATGAGAATAGAAAAGAAAATTTTCTCTCCCTTAAGGTCATAAAAAACGTATTAAGAGCAAAGAAAGAAGAGAATAGTTTAGTAAAAAAGTCAAAGTTTCCAACTTGGAAAATTATGGACCAATGGCAAGGAAAATTGAGGCAATTAGTCAACAAATTCCTTCCCTTTTGGTAGCCCAAAATTTTTCCAAAAAGGGGCAAGAAAGAAGGAAAGAAAGTCAACAGAATTACCATGGTAATTTATTATATATGGTAAATATAATTAACTTGTGTAAGAATAGTGAATTTGAGCCACATGATTTGCTTTCTCTAAGGCCAACTTTCAGCCAATTTTTATAAACCAAAGGGAGGGAAAATATGATTATTTTCACACTCTTCTCTCTCTCCAATATTCGGCCAAGCAAGCAAGGAGCAAAAGAAAATAAAGACAAGAAGCATAAGTACTCTTCTAGCTCACTTTTCACCTTTATGAATCTTGTTCCCCTCTTCAAGATCTTCATTTCTATGGTTTTTTTAAGAGGAGGTGTTTTGAGCAATTTGGCAAGAGTAAAAGGTGGAGAATCAAGAAAAGAACTCAAGAAGGAGGTAGAGGTGAGTAAGAGCACTTTTTTATGTATATGTTGTCTTGGTTGATTGAGTTTTAGTGAGTTGTTTTGGCTGCCCTAATTTCAAAATTTTAGGGTTTGTTAGGGTTCAACAAGCTTTCATCATATACATATGATTATATGTTGTTTTGGAAGCAAATGAACCAAGTTTGGTGGTTAAAATGTGAATTGGTGGTTTGTTGTGCAGAAACCCAAATTTTGGGTATGAATAGAACATGGACCAGGGATGTAAATTTGGTAAATTTCATTTCACGATTGTGTTCTACATGATAAACCATGTGGGAATAGCCCCTGGTTATGAATTATTGATCATTGGAACTAAATTATGAAAATTGGAATTTTCTGGTAGTGTAGGGTTTCTGCGTGGCAGTTTAGTTGTGCTGTATTTTTAGGTAATATAATGTTGTTTAATGGCCATGAAACTTTTCCAAAATAAAATTAGACTTATCAAGATTTAATTTGATAGGTTCTATAGGTCATTTAGAGTTATACACTAGGAGTTATCTATTTTTGAAGTTGGTCATATGAAAACTGGCATATTTCTGTACAGTGTCCAATAAATGGAAATTCTGGATTTATGTGTGTCCAATTGGCTAAGGAAAATATTTTTTCATGAAACTAGACTTAATAAGGGTCATATATCCTTTTAAACCACTACAATTGGAAACTTGTTCAAAAAGATATGAATTTTCAAAATTGGTTGACAAATTCTGCCAGCTTTTGGTAAATATGCGTAAATTAAAAGGTTATGGTACATTCCAATTTCATTGAACTCTAAGGGTAGAAATTAGCCCCTTAGGATAATTTGACCACTTTAACTCATTGTTTGACTTAGTAAAATGACCCTAATGATATGATTATATGTCTAGGGCTATGAGAAGTCAAGAAAGAAAAGAATGGAAGAATTTCCAAGAAGCCTCAGCGGTTGGAAGAAAAGGGGACAAGAAGAAGGACTTTGTCTACAATGTAGTAAACTTACTTACTTGTATGTATGCGATGTTTATATTATGTATTGATTTGCTGTATTGCTTGGCTTGATTATGTGAAGCATGTATGAATGAATGAAGCTTTGTTTCTGTTTTTACTGTAGCCATAAGTATGTTGCATGAAACATTAAACATGCATAATATCATTATGTGAACATGAACCTATGTAAGGAAAGCATATCATGCACTAGCATTTATCTTACATGCATTGTTTGTAATATTTGCTACTGAGGTTCCCTCGAATCTTACCCTCCCCCACCAATCATATAGGTACGAGAATAGAAAATATAATATAAGTAAATGCTTGTGTATGTAATAAAGGGGCAAAAATGTAAGGTATTACAGGATCTATTGAGAAGTATATTTTCACCAAGGCTTGCCATAGGCCTTTCTTAGGTTGTTATACTTGAAAATAAGAAAACCTGCTTTGTTACCAAATGTTAAATCATAAATCAAGCCTTTCACCCAAGAGGGATGTACATTGGGTGATATTAAAAATTTTAAACTTAAAGAAAAATCCTAATGAAGAGATTGAGTTAGAGAGATATCACCAAAGAGATAGACACACAAGATTTATACTAGTTCAATCTAGCCACTTAACCTAAGTGTGGTCCCCAAAAATCCTTATGAGTATTTTACTATGCTTCCAAGATTCACTGGGCTCTTGGTGCCTCAGTTCAAGCAAGTTTCTTCTTAAGGAACACTCGCTCCCCCTTACACTTTGTAATCAATTCCCATACTAAAAGTCCCACTACCTCAAGCTACAAACTGTAATAAATGATTCAATTAATTTCTTTCTCAAAGAGTATATGAATGGATACTGAATTACAAAAATTCTGATAAGAGCAAAGCAAGACTTATCAATAAATGAAACAATTAAATATTACAGAGAGTTGGTGCCTTCATCTTCAATGTCGGCTATCTATAGCTTGGATTGAATTAATAACTATTACTTATTTAAATAGAGTCATTGGATACATGAGGTCACTTATTCAATCTTTTAATGCAACCATTGGATGACAAAGAGAATTTTGATTGGTTGAGGAAGGAAACATTAAATGCTTCTGAAAAAAGTGCTTTTTGCTAATCCATGTGTTAATCCATGATTAAGAACCTGAAACATGTTCATACAATAGCTAAGTAAATTATAAAATCAATTAGAAGTAAAATGAACATGTTTAAGAGTGATTTGAATGAGCATCAAAATGTCTAAGACATTGTTTTATCACTGTGATTGCATCACTCAAGTGATCATCACTTTGCTAAGAAAAGCCACTTTGAAAACATAGCATATCACTCTTAGGATCACTAGAGTGATGTAGAAATATGGGGTCACTTGAGTGATCTTACTGTGAAAAACACTAATCACTTCTAGATTCACTTAGGTATAGTGAAAGTTATCTTTATTTGACTAGTCACTCGAGTGCTACTTGATTGATCTATTTGAAAAGGAATTTAATAAAAATTAATCACTTCTTGGATTACTTGAGTGCAATGAAAGTGATCACCAAATTGGTGCATCACTCGAGTGCTCATTCAAGTGATTAAATTGAACTTAGTGTAACATAAAACATATTACTGACTAGTTCACTTGAGTGGTGTGAACCCCTATTCTTATCGTGATCTGATAAGTCTTTACATAATGAATTCAAAACTATTAAGCATGGTTTTCATCTTGGGACACAAGTTTATCTGATGAATTTAAACTTTCAAAATCGTCAAATAGGGATTCGCTCTCCATTATGACTCATCAGTTCTCAAACTCACTAATTATCATTATGAGAGTGCTTCTCTGCTCATAAATAGATATATTGACAGATAATTTATGGGCCCTAGACATACAATTGCCTATTCCTAGTTTTTGATTATAGAGCATAATATAAATACTAATACCAGTATTTACTAATACCACCGATACCACCACTCAAGTACTGATATCGCTAATGTGTGCACTAATACCACTGATACCACCAAGCTGGGTACTAGTACAAACACTATGCACTGATACCAACACTTGGATACTGATACCACTATTAGGTGTACTGGTAACACTACCATATGCATTGATACCACCAAATTCCTAGGTGTATTGATACCACTGTAGTATGTCTTTACATTACATATAGTACATATGACAAATAATAGACAAATAACCAATAAAGATCTTTACCCATCGTCTTCATGCTTTACTTATCATTGCTTACCTCTTTACCCTTCAAGCCACTTGCCTTTCCTATATAAGTTATTAGAAAGGGTGAGATTTGTAAGAATCTCAGGAGTAACAACATTCAAACATATAAAATGCAAGTTCATAAAGCATGCTAGACAAGCCATCATATTATCAGTGCATAACACATTCAACATTCAGTACATAGTATGCAGCATAAAACACATACACAGAACACACTAGTCTATTACTACAGCGCTTGGTATTCTAGTCTTACAGCTCAGGCATCTACCCCATACAAGTTGCACATTGGGTCTTACAGCCTTGGGTTACTGCCCAAGTCAGGTCTTAATGCCTAGGGTCAATATCTCATGCAAACTTGCACTATTGGGTCTTACTACCTCATTGTATTGCTCGGTCTTATGGCCCTATCTAGGGTCTTATTGCCCCGATACAATGCTAAATGATGAATTTTATGCCCGGTCTTACGACCCAATCCAGGGTCCTATTGCCCCAATGTAAATCCTTATTTCTGTAATCATTCTGATGAGTTTATGTAGTGAATTTGAACTACTAAGCGATATTATTTTACAAAAATTCTTCTATTCCCAACCTCAAGACAAGATTCAAACCTGTAGTTGAGTGAGTCTTTCTGAAAATTTCAAAGTCTTGTGGAAGCGTATTCTAGTAGTTTGCAACTTTGTTATTACTTATCGGTTCTTTTTTTTCTTTTAATTCAATTAAAGAAATTCTCTGCTCAACTTAGTTCATTCATTTACATACACAAACTGTGAAGCCACACAGGACTGCTAAGGTGTCTAAGTCTAATACAAAAATAGTAGACACATTCCTATCTTTGTTCTACCTTCATATTTACCTCTTGTAATCCTCTTCTCTGTTCTCAACGTACCTATATGATTAGGTGAGGAAGAGTGGGATTCGAGAGAATCTCAGTAGCAAACAATGCTAACTATGCATGCAAGACAATGCTTAGTGCATGACATGCTTGCTTATATAAATTCATGCCAACATAATGATATTTGCATGTTTAATATTTCATGCAATACTCCTATAGCCACAGTATAAACAGAAACAATGCTTCAATCATTCACATATGTTCCATACAATTCATCAAAGCAATAAAACACATCAACATACAAGCATATATATATATATCAAATACATGTAAGTCAGGAAGTTTTACTACCTTTGTCTTTATGTCCTCTTCTTGTTCCCTTTCTTCCAACCATTAGGGTTGCTTTCATTGCCTCTTCTTTGTCACCTCATGGCCCGAAACACATAACCACATGACTTGTTAGAGCAATGAAAGTGAGCCATGTCTTCAATTCTCACAATTCCTTTCTAAAGCTATAAATTTGCTCGTCAACCCTAATCTGCTAGCTTTCTTTGACCAACTTTAGAAATTCATAACTTTGTCTAGGAATCTCCAATTGAGTTGGTTTAAAGTCATATGTGACACTATTTAAGTTTATTTTAAAGGAAAAATACTTTTTTCTACCAATTACATGTACAAAATTCTAGAATTATCAATCAATTTTCACTGCCACAAAACCTATAACATCCCAAATTTTGGGACTAGAGGCTTATGAAAAAGCAGAAATCAAGTGGATTGCTAAGCCCCGGTTTAGCAAGTGTCCCAATAAAATATAAGAATATTCCCTAAAATTCCTTTATACCGTTAGGGGTATTAAAGAGCATAGGGAATGATAAAACAAAGCAATTAGAAGTCACACACAACACAATTATGCTAGAACACAAAGTAGTATTGTTACCGATGAAGTTCCCGGTATGATAGTCTTGATTTTGTGGCATTTTTCAAGGGGAAAACGATGTCAAAAAACTCTGAAACTTTCCAAAATTAAAGTATACTTATTAAGATTTAATTTTATAGGTCGTATAAGGAAATTAGAGTTGTACACAAGGAGTTATGTATTTTTGAAGTTAGCCTAATAAAACAGACGATTTTCTGGGGCAGCGTCCAAAAAAAATATTTTGGGAAGAGTGAGGTTACAATTGGCTAAATTATATATTTTTAATTAAAACTAGACTTAGTAAGGGTTACATATCCTTTTGAATCACCCAAATTGGAGTTTTATACAATTAGTTATGAATTTTCAAAGTTTAGTGAAAATTCTGCCCAGTTTTTCACTATGTGCGAAAATCAGAAAAATGTAAGGGCAAAATGGTCATTTGACCAATAAATTAAGAATATGAGATTATCCCTTTTCTTGGGGATCAATTCAGTCAGCTAGAGAGGGGGCAAAGAAAATAAAATATTTGGTCTCAATTAATCAAAAGATGAAGCAATATGGACTAAGCAAGTTAAAGTTTGAAAAGTCAACAATTGTAGGCAAGAGTTAAATGGCCATTGAGTGATAATATGAAGCTAATTCAAAAAGCTTTTGTTGACTCCATTCATCAACCCTCTTGACGTCAAATGGAAAGAGAAAAGGAATCAAATGGCTTGGCCATAATTAATTCAAGAACAAACAAAAGAATAGCTAAGTATTTTATGCATGTGCAAATTTGTCATTAAAAAATTATTATTCCAATAAAGCAAGAGAGATATTTTGAAGAGTTATATCCCTTCTTCTTCATTCATGTTTCTTCCAAAATGGCAGCCAAGAAGCATCCAAGGTGAGTTTTAGGTGATTTTTCACTTGTTCTTGCCTATTTCTTCATGCCAACACTCTTCTAACCTCTTATCCTCCTTGAAATCTATATTTTTCAAGACAAATCAAGAGAGAGAAGGGAGTGAACAGTGATTTTTTAGAGAGAGAAAGCCAAGGAATCAAAGGTAAATCATGGAACCTTGCCTAACTTGTTGATTTATGTTTGTTGTTGGTGGTGTGATTGGCTATTGGCTTGGTTTTCATGACTTTGTGGTTTTGGGAAGCTCAAACCCTAAGGTTTTATGCTGCCCAATTTTCTAATATTCATGGGGAAAAGGTTTTTAAGTGATTAAACATGTGATTAGAGGTGCAAAGAAGGTGGTTTATGGATTTACAATTAAGAAACAACATTTTCCCTTAATTTTCCAAATTTGAATAGGGGTATTTTCATCCTTTTTGGTATGGAATTTCATCAATTTGATGGTTCCATTGAGTTTATAAGGGAAAATTGTGTAGGGTTCATGCAGACTGCGAAGTGAGAAAAGACCTAGAATGTGAAATGACCAAACTACCCTAAAACCCTAAGTTAGGGGCTGCCGAGGGTAATTTCATAATTTGGTCCTGATTTTGAGTAATATGAGGTCAAAAATGGATTCTACACACAAAATTATGTAGGATTAGCCTGGGTCATGACTTTTGGAATAGTACAGTTGGACTAGGTACAAGGGGTGTATACCGGGTTCTCAGGGGTATTTTGGTAATTTTGATTCAAGATAACCAACACAATGAATTTAGAATGAGTTATGAATAAATAATAACTCATGTATCCTAAATTTTTAATTTTAGGATATATCGATAGCCCGAGCCGAAGACGAAGCTGGACCAATTGACAAGCAAGGAAAGGGCATGTTCCAGGTAGTAACTTCTTCCTACGTATACTGTGTGATTACTAAATGTTGTATATGTCATTCACTATAACATGATCTAGTGTCTTTGACACACCAATTTTCCATGTTGTGGTCAGGGACCCAACAGGGGTGCCAAGTAGACCAAGGTGCAGACATATCGTTTGTTCTTGGGCAAGTGTACATATAGTTTTGATCATCTTACATGACATGGCATAACATATTTATTTTCACATTCTATATGTTTGAAAGCATGTTACTACTGATATTCTCTGAATCTTACCCTTTCCATAAATGTATAAAGTTTTCAGCAGTAGGCAGCAGCTCGAAGGGTAGAACGGTAATTTCCAGAAACTGGAGGTTCTAGGCCAATACAAGAGGAGGCGTTGGTGATCTGAAGACTTTTCTAATTTTTTTAAGGTCTGTAATTACTTTTTCAATCCCTATAGGGAATTCTGTATATAATCAAGCAATGTTGTTTCAATATATCGGTATATTTATGCTATTTCTATGTGCCCACTGAGCTACGTTAATGCTACTCTGAGTAATATCAATAATAAGACGGGGTCTTACAAAACCAATTCCAGTTTCAATGCCTAACTTCAAAAATTAATAACTTTTTGTCTAGATGTCCAAGTGACACATTCTATGACTCATTTTAAAGCTATATATGTGTAATATTAGCCTAAAAAATTTCATAGTCATTGAAGAACATTTTTCTATAAAAAAACATGCCACATTCCATATGCCTCCCAGAAACCCTACACTACTACAAAAAGAAGAAGTTGTGGCGCTTATAAAAACAATATTAGTGGCACTTCACAAGCGCCACATATTGGAACGCCACTAAAACTAGCTGTGACACTCCATCAAAAGCGCCACTGTAAGTATTTTTTTTAATTCAATAAACAAAGGGTGGCGCTTTTTCAAAAAAGTGCCACAACTGATACTGCACTTTCTGCCATAAGCGCCACCCTATATTTGAGATCAATAAAAAAAATTATTTTTTTAATTGAAAATTTTTGTAAATTTTTTTGTAACCTTAGGTGGCGCTTTTTTGAAAAAGCGCCACCCAAGGTCAATTAAAAAATAATTTTTTTAATTGCAAAATTTTTAAAACTTTTTTGTAACCTTGGGTGGTGCTTATTCAAAAAAGCGCTACCCAATGTAATTTTTCAAAAAAAATTTTAACACGTCTTTTTTAAAAATTAAAATATACTAAAAATAATACATATGGTGGCCATAAATATATATTTTTTAATATAGGGTGCCGCTTTCTGAAGAAAGCGCCACCCTAAGTCTTTTTTTTATATATGTTTTCTATATTTTTGTCAAACCATCCCTGTAACACAAATTTCTATACCTATGCAAATCACAATGGAATAACTAAATTGACATATACAGATGAGTAATTAACAAAATCACCTCTAAACATGTATTTAGTCAAATGTGAATATATATATACACACACACATACATACATACATTAATTAATTCAACTATTTAAAATCACAGTAAATGCAATAGGCAAATAAACAATCTAACACTTGCTAGCCAGGATAGTGCCTCAACAAATACTCACACCATTCTTCGATGAGTTCATTGATTTGGTTGTCAGTCAAACTGTCAGAACGCTGATCTTCATAATACTACACCAATATAATGATGCAAATAATGAATTAATATAACTAAACATTAGTTATTAGACAATTAATTAAATCTAAAACACAATATGTATTGTACTACAATGACTTACTTTTAGTGGAACCTGAAGTTGATCATGAGTAATGACATCCTTCATGAATTTCATTACATAATACCCGCAATCATCGTTATTAGGCTGGAAAGGGCACTGTAACAATATAGTAAAATAGTTAAATAAATTTGAAAATACAATTTTTTTAAAATCAAAATGCAATTAAATTCCTAAATCAGTACGTGTATCCTCTTCCAGGTATATCTATGGGCATGATCTGCAGATTTAGAATAGCTCAAGCTGGCAGAGGCTCTATATGCAGTCAGTGCACTAAGAAAACAAATAAATGTTGATTACGTTAGGTTATTTAATGGCTTGCACAAATATATATTTACACACACTACATATATATGCTCACCTATTAATAAGCCGCAACAAATGAGGACGGTCTGAAGGAACACCTCCACTTAGAGGATCTATATAGTAAATGCGAGGGCTAGAAGGTGTCGATGCATTGATCACAATCAAGATCCAATATGCCCTAAAAGATTTTGAAAGTTTTTCTTCGATCATGGATGATATAGTAAAAGTAATACAGTAAAGAAATGCAAAGTGAAATACGACTAGTAATAATAGATTTATTACCCCGCATTGTATGGCACCAGAAATAACATATTTGGGTTTGCTCTTTGTCTGAAGTATTCTTTTAGATCATTGGATTGGACATTGGGATCTACTCTACCCCCGTGTTGTCCAATGAGATAAGGGTTGACAAAGGAGAACTGGACCTTTTGTGTGTATACCAAAATGTCATGGTACAAGTGCCTTTACAAAGAACAAAAAATGTGATCATGACAAAAAAATTGAAAGATGAATAATAATAACAATGATAAATGATGACAATAAAGTACCTAATCCAGATGTTGATGATCGAAGCACCAATCCATCCACGATTGAAAATTTCACCCAACACATCAGCAGTAATATGTTCCTCTATGCCCTGAACACCATAGATGTCTCTATCAAATGGCAATGACAGACTTCCTTCATGTATCAACCTAGGTGCAATACATGCCAACTGATCGCAATATGAGATCGTTTGTCGATTACTCCGTTGGCTAGCTGAGGGGTTGGTATTCAGCTGTGTCGTCGAACACTTTGAAACCTTGCCAGGTAGTTGAACTTGTTTTCCTTTAGAACGTTGAACCTGTAAGAAAAAGCATGAAATTAAATGATGTTGAGCATAGGAAAAATAGAAGGAATTATGTTCTTGACTACCTTATGACATAACCACTGACAACATCTTTAACCATTGTCTCGTCATCCAGAGAAGGGATGGGTAATAGCGCATCATCATCCGTGCATACGTCGACCCTTACTCGGATAGTATTCTCCGGCAATAGTGAATTGTGGAGGGTATCATTATCTATGTTGTAGGAAACACCTACCACAACTGCGTGCTTTCCAGAATGTTCAATATATAACTTACACACTAACTCGCCCTGTGAAAGATAGATCAGTTTAGAATGTTATGTTATATACTAATTGACAATGTAACAATTAATTAGAGATTAAATTAATTACCGAAGGGAGATGTACTTTAGAGATAGAAGTACAACTATCTCTCACACTTGGATTGTCACAAAGAGGAACATTTGGCATTGCCTTAGACTGCATGAGCTGATCAATGTTCACCCTCAGCTGCGCGTTTTGCTCTTGCAACAAACGCATTTGCGAATCAAATTGTTCTTGCATTTGATGCTTGAAGGTGTTCATCTCCTTACGTAGCTGCAAAAAGTCACTCTTGTTTGGGCGCTTTTGACGTCCAAAGTATGATGTCTGTGTCACACCAAAACCAGTACCTCGAACACGACCATGGTACTCAGGTACACCCAGCGCTTTGCTCAACAGATCATCACTGCCAACATAAGCCGCCAACTCTGGCACCTCTTATGTCATTGATCGCTATCACAAAATAAATTACAACATTATTACTAGTAGTTAATATAAACCAGAATCATCTAAGCAATGAGATTATTGTACGTTCGAGATACGTTTCAATACTTACACAATATTCTGCAACTCTTCTTGCTTATTCACTTCGAATTTCCCCTTGTATGTTTGTGCAACCAGCTACCCACAAGTCCTGTCGTGGAATCTGTGTAATATCTGAAGTTGATTCTTCTATCTGCATATGAAAGCTAGTTGAAGTTAAAAATGAGTCAGACAAATTAAAGAAATAATCATTAGTCCTTACCATTTTTTCCTCTAACTTTCCATAAGATACATGTCCTTGTGTGTAGCGGTATGGCATATTGACTGCATTGGAGCGGTTCTTCTCACTTAGCTCTTGTTTACATCCAAATAATACATATGAATAAATATTAATTACAAATATATTACAAGTAGTTTATAAAGTATGATGTCACATCACCTGAAATTCTTGACTTGTATGTGTTCTCACAAACTCATCCCACGTTTCTTGACTGATGATCTCGTCGTATAATTTTGGTGGTGTTGGAATGATATTCTCATTATCATCCCTCAAGAAATATTTCACAAGATCAGAACGAAACTTTCTCATGAGTTTGCTGGCTTTTCTAAGTACGAAGTTCTCGTGATCATCACCATCAATAACAAAACAAGACTGTGCCATAGAACCAAAGCTAATTTGTTAGATTGTAATAATATGAAACAAAACAACCCGAATAATAAATTAATTAATGTCTTACCTAGACTTCACCCCATATTATATTCCCATATTGTTTCTTCACTCGTCTCCAATCTTGAATGGTAATAGGAACTCTGTCTCGGACTGTAGTCCCAATGAAATTATTAAGGGAGCTACTGTTTGGTCCAATTGGATTTCCTTTTTCATTCCAATCAAGTTCTAACTTAATGCCCTTGCTTCTCATTTTGATCAACCTCGCCATTACAGTCCTCCCACGGGTGACATGTTCAACAAATCTTTGTCTACCAACATGCATGGGAACATCGTCATCTTCACGTGGAGAATCCATTTTCCTAAAAGTTAAACAAATAAAAGAAAATATAAGTGCACATCGACAATCATGTCAATCAAAGTAAATGAATTTGACATATGTACAGGTAAAACATACAAGTAAACAAATCAAGAACTCATTATCTTTTCCTCATTCCAGATACAATAAAAATTAAAAAAAAAGTTAAAAAAGGGAACTTATTTGACATTATTTATGTCACTATAGAATCCAAATAAATAATTAGATGTTATATTTAACTAACAATCATGATAAATTAATACAGTTACTTAAAATTAAAAAAAATAACAAAAAAGGGTATTTTTTTGTAACAAAATAAATCCTAATTCACTATGCCAATTATGCATAAATCCAAAAAAATAGACTTTATCCAAGATGCAACAAAAAAAGGATAGCTGAATTCTTAGAGAAAATAATAATATTTCATAGTATGTGAATTTTTGATTGTTGACCAATATTTCCTAATTTTTATTTTTTAATTATTGAATTAAATTAATTAGCTGTTATATTTAACTAAAAATCATGATAAGTTAATAAAATTACTTAAAATTAAAAAATTAACAAAAAAGGGCAGGTCTCAGCGGATAAAGTATACAGAAAAACAATACAGATATATTAAAAAAATAATAAAAACAAACTTACAGATTCGCAGTGGGGACCAAGACCAAAAAGGTTGCTTTTGGCAGCATTATGGGGACACAGTTGATCAAACACGAGGAATTTGAAGCTGTTCAGCAATAAATAAATTAAAGTCATTAGAAACAACACTTAATTATAAAAAAAGAGGTAACTACTAATATAAAAAAAAATCCACCTTAAAAGCTAATGAGACACCTGAGGGCGAGAGGTGGAAGGTCTGTTAAAAAAGAAGAAGGAAGAAGACAGCTAGCTAGGGGGAGCTGGGGGCATCGATGGGGGCGGGGAGCTGGGGGTTAGGGGGAGCTATGGGAAGCGGTGGGGGGCGAGGAGCTGGGGGTCAGGGGCAGCGGTAGGGGGCGGGGAGCTGGAGGAAGGAGGGGGAGAGGAGCTGGGGGCGGGGAGTCCGGGGGGAGCTGGGGGACGGTGGGGGCTGGTGAGCTGGGGGGCGAGTTGGGGGTGGGGGGCGAGCTACGAGTTTAGGATGAAGGTGATGGGGTCCGGGAAAATAAATTTTTGGCGGGTACATTGGGTGGCGCTTATCCCAATAAGCACCACCCAATGTATTTTTTTTATTTTCCATATATTAATTAATATATTAATTAGAAGGACTTTGGGTGGCGCTTTTACCAATAAGCGCCACCCAATGTATTTTTTTATTTTTCATATATTAATTAATATATTAATAATTATATTTTTTAATAATCATATTATTAATAAATTAATTAATAATAAAAGGACATTGGGTGGCGCTTATCCCAATAAGCGCCACCCAATGTATTTTTTTTATTTTCCATATATTAATTAATATATTAATAATTATATTTTTTAATGATAAAAGAACTTTGGGTGGCGCTTTTACCAATAAGCGCCATCCAATGTGTTTTTTTTATTTTCCATATATTAATTAATATATTAATAATTATATTTTTTAATAATCATATTATTAATAAATTAATTAATAATAAAAGGGCATTGGGTAGCGCTTATCCCAATAAGCGCCACCCAATGTATTTTTTTTGTTTTCCATATATTAATTAATATATTAATAATTATATTTTTTAATGATAAAAGGACTTTTGAGTGGCGCTTTTACCAATAAGCGCCACCCAATGTATTTTTTTTATTTTCCATATATTAATTAATATATTAATAATTATATTTTTTAATAATCATATTATGAATAACCTAATGTCATTTTTATAATTTTCAGTATACACATAATTTTCATTTTATTAATTCATATATATATATATATATATATTTAATATAATCATATTATTAATTTATTAAATAATATAATATAGTTTTGGTCCATTTTGGGTGGCGCTTATACACCTAAGATATGTTTATACATATTAGTTATATATATTATTAAATTATTAACTAAAAATTAGTATTATTTATTTATATTTATTAATTAATATAATAGATCTAATATATGTTTATTCATATTAGTTGTATATGGTATTAATATTTATCATTTGTTATTTTATTATAGAGTTTAATTTTTATAATTAACACCCGCGTGTATGATTTTCATTTTAATAAGCAAAAATTTTAAATAAATTGAAAAATAGGAAAAACTATTGGGTGACGCTTATTTGAATAAGTGCCACAGCTTCTTTTAATTTTTTTTAAAATTTTTTTTTGGAAAAATACATTAGGTAGCGCTTAATTAGGAAAGCGCCACCTAATAACTAGCTACATAAGCTCCACCTAATGTTAATACAAAAAAAAATTAAGATAAAAAAATTAGTTAAAGCTGTGACACTTTTTCAAATAAACGCCACAAAAGGTGCGCCACTAAATCTGATTTTTGTAGTAGTGCTAATCTGGTAGCATGACTTCCTCTTTTTGACTTTTCAATCCAATTCTCCCAAAATTGTGCCAACTAGCTAATCCTACAAAATTTTGCATTTTAAACCTATTGAAACATCAAATTCATCAAAAACTCATTCCTTCTCCTAGCTCTTTGATCTGGCTGAAATGTTCTAAAGAGAAGAACAAAGTGATTTTTACAACTTTCACTCACAAGCCTTGTTAAACCTTATTCTAACATGCCTAAACCACTTTTAACTTCATGTTTATTCCCTTAATTTCACTAAAACCCTAAGGTTACTATTCAATAAAAATAGGATAGCATGGTATCTCTACAAAAAATCAACCAAATTTCACAATACTTGGTTCAAATAAGAGCTTATACTCACCTTTCTCCTTTGTCTTAGCTCTTTCTTGCTTCCTCCAACTTTAACACCATTTAGAAAGCACCAAAATCCTCTCCTCAAGAAACTAAAACCATAAAAATGAAGCTCTTAATGAGAGGAACAACATCTATGAAGGCCTCAAGAGCTAGAAATGAGGTTTGGGTGGTGAAAATGGATCAAAACTACTTATCTTGCTTCTTTGTCTTCAACTTGCTTCTTTCTCTTTCCTTTTTCGTTTTCTCTATTTTTCCTTTATTTTTGATCAACTTTGAGAGCTGAATGAGAGTGAGGAAATATTTAAATCAATTGATTCTCCTCTTCTTAAGGTATGGCCAAAATTTAAGCTCAAGGGAGTAAGAGGGATTATGTGTAAATAATTTGTGGCTTCTTAAAAAAGCATGCTAGTTAATTAACTAGAGTGGGTTTGGTTACTTTGAAATTCATTCCTTCTCTCTCTCTCCTTGACTTAGACCAAAATTATCACTCCAAAAGGGGGTAGACTTGTTGACTAATCTCCTCTTAACATCTTTCTTTTTGGTCAAAATTTCCAAGTTAAAGCATAATGCAAGACCTATTGACTTATCCTCCTTTCTTCTTTCCTTTTTTTTTACTTAGTCAATGGGCTTGGGAATAACTTGAATTACATATTCTCTTACTCTCTTCCTTAGTCTAAATCAAGATTTAAGATCCCAATGGAAGAGAAAATTTGTTGACCCCAATTGATCTCATATGTATAGGTTCAAATTTGACTAAAGTATCTTTCACAAATAGGTTGACACTTTGACCAAACCTTTATTTTCTCTTTCTTTGCCCCTTTGGACATTTTTATCACCATAAGGGAAGGGAATTAATTTTTTTTTTCACCTTCATCATTACTCTTTCTTTTCAAGGACAAATCTTAGCCCTTCATTTTGGTTTCCAATTTTAACCTCAAGATCAAATGGAAAATGTCACTTTTTCCCTTGTTATGGAAACATTAATTATATTGACATTAGTCTTTTATTTTTTTTCCTCTTCCAAGACGACATTCCCTCTTCTCTTAGATCCAAGTTAGGCTTTAGATCCGATTTGACTTTAGATAAAGGAATTGGGTATTTTCCTTTAACTAATTGAAACTAATCCCATACTTAATTCCAAATTAGTTTTTAAAAGTCATTATGGCTCTTAGACATTCTTGGGACTCTTGATAAACTAGAGCTTAGCAGTCTACTTGATTCAGGTTTAATCTCAAGCTTCTAGTCCTCAAAATTTAGGATATTACACTTAGTACAATGTCAAACACAATCTAAATACATCTGCCAGTCTAAGTGTAATATCTCAAATTTCAGTCACCAAAATTCCTCTATACCTTAGTGGTATTAAATGGATAAAATGGTAAATTAAAGAGCATATTAAGAGACATAACAAGAAAAATGGAGGTCACACATAACATAGTTATTTGATACGTAAGTTAAGGAAGTTGCCGGTGAATTTCATCCCTGTGAGGCAGTTACATTTTGTGACATTTTTAAAATAGTAAATGATGTCCAAAAATTGTGAAACTTTCCAAAATGAAAGTGGACATAATAATATTTTATTTTATAGGTCATATAGAATTTTTTGAGGTTTATATAAGGAGATATGAATTTTTGAAGTTAGCCCAGTGAAACTGCAAATTTTCTATGGCAGCGTCCAAAAATGCAAATTATGGAAATTATGAGCTTCCAATTAGCCAAAGTTTATATTTTTCCCTTAAAATAGACTCAATAAGGTTTAAATATCCTTTGGACCACCCAAATTAGATATCTATATAATTAGATATGAATTTTCAAAGTTTGGTAACAATTCTGCCAATTTTCTCAATTGTTGCAAAAATGGAAAAAAATGTAAGGGAAAAATGGTCAATTTGGCTACATATGATAATTTTTCCTTAATAATTAAGGAAGAGGGCAGATTTATATGAATGGGATAATAAGGAAGATATTTTTATCCAAGAAAGGGACAAGTGGAAGAAGAAGGAAAAGCTTGTTAAAGTCATGTGACAAAAATGAAATAAAATAATATTACTTAGGGTTTAAGGGAGAGAACTCTAGAACATTATCCATCTCACTATTTAAGGCCATATGCACAGCTAAGAAGAGAAGAAAAGAGGAAATAAGGAGCAAGAATAACACACAAGAACCAAGGAGCAAGAACTAGGAAAGTAGGTAGAAATTTCTACATGTTCTTGTTCTTCAGCTATAGAAATCCTTTCTCAATCTCCCTACCCTCTTGAAATACCTATCAAACAAGTAGAAGTTCAAGGAAAAGAGAAGAGAGGGACGGTCAAGGAAGGAAAAAGAAGAAGAGTTAAGGTAAGTTGTTAAAAACTCTAGTATTCTTGCTGGAAACTGAGTTGTAGTTGATCTCTAGCTGATTATTTAACTGTCTGTGAAAGTTTCTGTAACTTGGGATATTCAACTTCTAAGGGGATATGTTACCCAAATTTTTATTTATTATGTTAAGTTAATGATTGAATGGGTAAACAAGTGAAAAGAAGTGGAAAGAAGGTGATTTAAGGGATGAAATCATGAAAAATCCATTTTTTCCTAAAAGATATAACTTTTGGCCATATATGGAAAATAGAGGTTAGAGCTAGAATCTTGTGTTTTTTATAATTCCATGATATTTAGAATGGAAAGTTGTGTAGGGTTCATGTGGATTGTGAAGCATGAAAAACCTTAGAATATGAAATGACAATTTTGCCCATAAAACCCCAAGTTAGGGCTGTCAAGGATAAAACTATCATTTCGGTTGGAACTAGTCTAATTTGAGGTCAAAAATGAGTTCTACACACAAAAATATGTAGGATTAGCCCAGGTCATAATTTTTGGTAAAGTACAAATACATCGGGTAAAAAGGGAATTAGACCGGTTCCCCAGGGGCATTTTGGTAAATATGGAATTTTGGGCTAAGATAACCAACTTATAAATTCGAGAATAAAATATGAATGAGTAGTAACTTATTTTTCAATTATTTTTGGGAATTTTAGGATGTGATAAGTGCCCAAGCCGGACGGAAAGTTAAAGGATCTATAATAACTACGTTTGGAAAAGAGTCTAGGTAGTAACTATATCTCTCATATTCTATGTGAATGTCAATATGCATTGTTTCGCCATGTTTTTTACAATGTGTTGTATGTGTGGCAGATAGGCCTTTGCGGTATCGTTACCTATGGGATGTAATCACATGTTGTGTGGTTACAATGTAGTTGAGTTATTTGGTGGTAGTGAGCTATACTTACATGTGTGCTATATATATAGCTTGGCTTTGCTTACCTGTATGCTGCATAGCCTATGGAATTATGTGATCATATTACATAGGTGAATTCATATATATGATTTATGATTTATGTAGATCAAGAACGAGCGATCATTTTGATCCAGACAAAATCATCATCTGGTTCCTGAACATTGTTTAGACATGTGTTGGCATTTTGATTGCTACATCATCATAAATGTTGCATTGCATTTTTATATTTCACATTGTATATGATTGATTTCCTGTTTCTACTGAGATTCGTATAAATCTCACCCTTTCCATACATTTAAATTTACTCAGCTAAACGAAACGACTCAGAGGGAAAAGTGGTAGAAATCGGTAGATAAAGGTCCGGTGCTAGTTCAAGAAATTTTCATTGGTTATCTGATACTCGTTCTTTGTATTTGGATAAGTATTGTAATAAGCACAAACCCTGTGAGGATTTTTTTTGTAATGTAATCAAGAATTTTATATCAGTACAATGTTTTATTTATGTTTGCCCAAGGAGCTGCATATTAATACTCTGATTAATGTCAAAATAATAAGGGGTTTAACACTAAGGACACACTGGTTCATCAGGTCTTAGAGCCTCAGGACATACTTTCCCTTATCATACTCGATGGCAAAAACATAGATGTAGAATACTACATAGTATATGAGAGAAATAGTTACTACCTGAATGCCTTTCTGGTCCTTTACCTTTACCAGCAACTTTCTTTTTCTTCAGGCTTGGGAAAACATCGAATCCTATAATTTAGAATCCATGGATAAATGGGTCATTATTCATTCCAATGTTACCAACATAATGAACATTATGTTGTTCTTGACCCATTCTTATCTTGACTTTATTGGTTATCTTTAGGACTCTTGTGTTAGATCAAATAAGTATCTAATGCGATCATACTAGACTCTTAATTATGCCTCTAATCCTTATGATTTTACTAATGACAATTTCCTTCAAAGGCTGAGAATTAGGGTATTAACCCTAATATGCCATATTTATTACTCAACTTTAAAAATTCATAACTTAATCTAGAAAACTTCAAATGAAGTGATTCAAAGTCTTATGACAAGCTCTTTAAGTACTATATAAAATAAAAATATTAACCAGTACCAATTATAGCCACAAAACTCTATGAACCTTGACAACCCAACTGGCATAGATTCATTCCAGCTTTGATATCTCAACCTTAACAAACCATAACACCCTCTTTAAACGTATAATTAAGGCATTTTATTACTCATTTTAATGCTTAGGATGTCTAATAATACCCTGTAAACTATCATAGTCATTGGATAAGATTTAATTAACCAAAATCAATTCACAAGCAACCAGACTGACTTAAAACGAATCTAGCAGCACTATCACCAACAACCTTAAATTCCAAATTTTAGGGTTTTCAATTCAACCCGTCCAAAATTATAACCATAGGATATACCTATATAATTTTTCCTGTAGAATCTATTTCTAACCTTAAATTTGACAAAATCTAATTCCTTCCCTAAGAATCTGCCACAACCAAAACTTAGGGTTTTTTAGGCAAAAATTCCGCTTTCTATTCTGATGCTTCCGGAATCGGTTTCTCACCTTTATCCTACACAATTTTTCATTCTAAACCTATTAGAAACCTTAAAATCATCAAAATTATATTTATTCCTAAGGATCTACCCTAGCCAAAGTTTAGCCTTAGGACACACAATATGTTTTTGACAAATTTAACCATAAGACTTGCCAGCTTTCATTTCTATCATGCTCAAGCCTTATCTAACTCCATATTCATGTTCATAAGATCATCAAAAATATAAAAGATCCTCTTGACCAAAAAATTAGGGTAGCAATATAACCTCATGAAAACTTAGCCAAAACTCATAATACTATGCTCAAATCAGAGCTTATGCTTACCTCTAGTCGATACTATAGGCGGTTCTTGTTTCTCCCAATGTCTACACCTTGTAGATTACACCAAAATCCTCCTTTCAAGAATCTAAAGCCATAAAAATGATTCTCTTGGTGAGAGGAACAAGTTTGATGAAGACTACAAGAGCTAACAACATGATTTCGGGGTGAAATCAGCTCAAGAACACTTCATCTTTCCTTTATTCCTTAAGATTTCATTTTCTCTTCCCTTTTTCTTTTTCTCACTATTTTCTCCCTTATTTTTTTGCCTTTATATGAATTTAAAGAAGCTAGGAAGGTGTTGGATTTATTTAATGACATGTGTCTAACTATCTAATTCATTGGGTGCTAGACGACCCTTATTGAATTCTCAGGGTGCCTTATGCTCCTTCTTAAAGTCAGCCATCCTCCCCTTTTAGTGTTTTGGTTGACTTTCCACATTAGGGGAGAGGAGGTCAGATGATTTCATTTGGCTTCCATATGCAGTACTCAAGAAGGTTGGACATGTGGCTTGACCGGAGATTGGCAAGTTATCCAGGTGAGTTAACAAACATAGTCTAGGTAGTGCCTCCTTATTGGGTCAACAAAAAAGAAAATTTAGGTAAAAAGCAAGAGGGGGTATGTGGCGCCAACTTATACTTCCAACCCAAAAGCTACTTTATTAAAGCTACTTTTTGAAAAGCTACTTTATGCATGGCTTCTCAGAATCATGCTATATATGTCTATGCCTTCAAGATATCATCATGTGTCCTTTTATATGGCACAAAGATGGTGCCAAAAGCCTCAAGGACTTGCTAAGTGTCTGTGCCGGTGTGTCTCCTTCCATAATGGTACCAAGTCTGTGTGTGTATGGTATATAAAGTGTCTAAACTTCCAGAAATAGTGTCTCCTTCCATAATTTTAGAATGGTATACAAAGTGCATGTGTGGCACCACACATGCACTTTGTATACCACCCAAAATAGTGCCAAGTATACTCTTGTACACATACACTGGTATATTTATCTTACTAGTCACACATACTAAGAAACACCGGTTCCTGAATTTTCAGGATGTTACAAGTGGAGTAAAAGTCATACCATAATATTAAGTCACTTGAGTGCTCACTCAAGTGATCTTTTTGGAAATTAATCTTTTAGGAAATAGATCACTTGAGTGATGTGAATGTGATGTAACTTAGATAGGTTACTTGAGTGCTCACTCGAGTGATCATCTTGGAAATAATTTTACAAAGTTCATATCACTTTCAGGATTATTGTAGTGAGGTGGAAGTGATGACAATTCGATGCATCACTCAAGTGATCTTTAAAGAAAACATAATCTCTTCTAATAAATCTTATAGTGAAGAGCATTTTAAAAAGGACAACACTTGAGTGCACAC
Organism: Albizia julibrissin; assembly: GCA_037074505.1. Lineage (NCBI taxonomy): Eukaryota > Viridiplantae > Streptophyta > Magnoliopsida > Fabales > Fabaceae > Albizia > Albizia julibrissin. Next base: position 23,772,917 of record CM073485.1, read on the forward strand.
TTAAGATCACTAAGAATTTTCACAATTGGCTCATTCAATAGCAGTGGACTAAAGTGACAAAGTATTAACACATCACTCAAGTGATCAAGTGTTTCAGGCTTTTTGACATCACTTGAGTGATTATGTAACACCATAACTTCAGAGCATTCAAAATAGTTTAAAACATATAATAAAGTCAAACCAGAGACCAGAAATAGTTTTCACCCCATTTGGGATCCTGACTTCAATACAAGGTTTGGTCCTGTACTTAAGTGGGTTTTCAAAAAACCACTCAAAACATTTTTGTTATGGTCTCAATTTTGAAAAACCACTCAACATTTTCATTATGGTCTCATTTTTGTTTTTGGTTTTTCTTCAAGTCTATTTAGCTCATTTAATTTTGTTTCTATTTGTTAATAGCAGAGTGCTTATCAAAGTTCTCAATGGATATTCTGGTTAAGTTTGTTAACTAAAGGGCCTCGCTGTATTGTCGCCCGATTCTAGTTTATTTACTACGTTTATGTACTAGTGTTGAGTTTACAGCTAGAGGATGCACTATACTATGAGTACTAGTCCTACTGTTACAGTGTACTTATACATATCATATACAGATACTTAAAAAGTAGATAACTAATAGAAAATAAACTTGAAGTCTTCAACTCTATTCATCCGTAGCTACCTTCTTCCTGTTTGAGCTACTTGCCCATAATGCATATTAGTTATGAGAAAGGGGTGAGATTCAAAAGAATCCTAGTAGTAACAAATAACACTCATATAAAATGCATACAGAGAAACATGCCATATCAACCATTACATACTAGACAATTTAGTATTCATTCAACGTTCAGAGATGTGCTTATACAACAAACAATTATATTCAAGGGCTTACTGTTTCTTTCCACAGCCCTAGGTGTTCTACTAGGCCAAAGCCCTTCTCATCTGAATGCTTAACGGGCATTTTTGCCCAATTCATGTTCACAATTCAAGTCTTTATAATGGTAAAAATATGCATGTAATAGGATACATAGAATATCAGAGAAAAGTTACCACCTCATCCTTTTCGGTCTCGTACTTGTCATGATTCTAGCGCTCAGGGCAGATATCGAATCCTATAATTAGAATTTATAGATAATGAGTTATCACTTAGTCTAATTCTTTTATAATTTAAACACTCAAGTTGGTTATCATTAGGGTTAACATACTAAGTCAAAGGAAGAGCCAATGTCTTCAAACTATCCCAAAGTGATTAATTTTACCCTTAAAATTCAAGGTAAATTATATTGTGCCATTACCTTTTTATTTTAGCACATTTACTAAAAGCTGGCAAAATCTTCAACCAAATTTGAAAATTCATATCTTTATATACAAAAGACCAATTGTAGTGGCTCCAAAGGCTATGTGATCCTTATTAAGTCGAGTTTAAGAAAATAATATTTCCCTTAGCTAATTGGATGCACAGCATTCCAAAATTATCATTCATTGGACACTGCCCTAGAAAATAAATGAATTCAGCACAACAATTGCGGATGAAATCAATATCTTCTTCAGGAAAGGGATCATCAAGATCAAACATTTGTATGTGTAACACCGAAGCCAAATAAAACATTAACTTACTAACTTAAAAATAATAAAGTAATACAAAATATTTGAAATATACATTTATTACCTCCTCGGTAAAGTCAGCCGTGCTTAGGCTGATAATATTGTAAATTTGCCTCAACATATAAAAACCACATAAGTTGGAGCCCGGTGGTTGCCTACGGGTCTGAAAAAGAACATGATATCATCAAAGCAAGCATAAAAGCATAGCTTATGAAACGCATCTTAAAGAAAACAAATATGTACTAACCTTTGGCGTGATCCATGTAGGGTCTTTTAAGTCACGAACATGCCTACCACACTTAGCTTGTAGGAAAGTCCGCATAGCCCTATGATCAAAATCACAAAGATTACTTATTCTGCACACAAACTTTGCACACAAAAGGTAATAAAGCAAGAAAACTTACGAGTTCATGGTCTTCTTCAAGTCATTCCCCGGTTTAAAGTGGAGGGAGCAGAGGAAGATCACTGTGTAACTAGCCTTACACAGAATAACCAATTGCCAATGATCCCTTAAAAAAAGAGATGAATGTTAAGCAAATATAAAGTATTATATGTGATGTTTTGGAATATAAATTTGATGTTTCTTACCCATGCACATAAGAAACCAAGAAACAATTAGTTTTTGTTTCGCTGAGCCTCTGTGATAAATATCTATGTCTGATGGCAGAAGTGGTCCTTTCTCCGTGGCATGAGCTGGGCACATGAATCCAAATTTAGCGCTCTTCTAAGAGGAAACCAACCTATGATTCATGTACCTACAAAAATGGAAGCACACAAATTAAGGTTACATAGCGTAATTTTTAAGATATTTACTTCCATTTGAAAAAGATACTCACATAAAAAAAAGCTGGACAATCGCAATAGTAAGATTTTGTCTAGGAGTGACCATGGACATTAAATCATCCCTCTCAAGATAGCATGCCGCCCCTGACGGTACAACAACTGAATCCATAGGCCAATTTCTAGTCGGGAAATATGTATCAAATGCCATCAGAATCACTTGTTGCATCACATTCAGTGGTAGAGGCTGTTAAACTTCACGAGGGAAGGGAGCTGGACTTAGGGCTCTAATTGGGGAATCTGCAGCTCCAACAAAAACAAGGTTCTTCGACCATGATATGAAGGTAGCCAAGACATCGGCCACAATCTTGAACTCCTCAGAAGGGATAGGGACAGGTGCGTCTGCGATAATAACCTCCTCAACTGACACCCTAACTTGATCATCTGTCATCTCGAGGTAGTGAATAGTTGATCCTAGGTTGTGCATACTCCCCCGTGCAACTAACTGTCTCAGAGGATCCTCAACATATAATTCACAAGGCTCGGCATCGTCCTTTCCAGGACCCTCTGATGACTGTCCCATATTGCAACAACTCCCTTTGGTACTCTGCTTATAGCGATCGAGCAACTGTGCCTGGACAGGAGCGGGGTCTTGTCTTGTGCTCACCATGGCATATACCTCGTCCTTCATCTTGCTCAACCGGGCATCCAATAGTGCATCAAATGATGCTTCTACCTCGGCCCTTGCTTCCGCCCTCGCAGTGGCCAATATATACTCCAATTCACGTCAAAAACGTCGACACCTTCGTTCCACAACTCTTTCAAATCTTCGATCAGGTGTTCTAAGTAAACATCTATGTCATTTTCGGGTTGTTTTCGTCCCGAAATCAACATAGACAACATGATGTACTTTCATTTCATGCATAACAAAGGAGATAAGTTGTAAATTACCAACAAAACAGGCCATGAACTATGTATACTGCTTAGGCTACCGTAAGGAATCATGCCATCTATGCTAAGCCCGAGCCTAAGATTCCTAGGCTCTTTGCCGAAGTTAGGAAACAACTTATCAATTTTCTTCCACTGAGAAGAATCAGCTGGATGTCGAAGCTTTCCATCGGAAATCCTCTCATCCGCATGCCATCTCAAATTTTTTGCATCAATTTCATTAGCAAACAGCCGTTTGAACCTCGGTATGATAGGAAGATACCACAACACTTTTGCAGGGGCCTTATTTGATTTGTATCTTAGGGTTTCACATATCGGACACTGCTCTTTCTCTGTATGCTCTTTTCTGTACAATATACAATCATTAGGGCATGCATAGATCTTTTTGTACTTCATCCCTAGTGGACACAATATTTTCTTCGTATCATAGTATCGGCAAGGTAGCACGTTATCATATGGAAGCATGTCCTTGAAGGCTTCAAGTGCTTCTGAAAAACTCTTGTCGCTCCATCCATGCCGTGCTTTCAAGCTTACCAATTTTAATACAGCTTTCAACAATTGGTATTTTGTGCACCCCGGGTACAGTGGCTTCTCAGAATCACTACACATATTACCATATGCATATAATTGCTCAAAAGCCTCTTCTCCAACATCATGAATAATATCTTCAATCTGATTATTCAGAACCGTGTCATTATCATCAAAGGCGACCCCCCTTGTTGAGTTGCGCTTGGAATTTCTATTTCTTCACCATGGCATACCCATACTGTATAACTCTTACAAAATCCTTCATAAATTAAATGTGTATATATATCTGCAGCACTAAGTCGCTTCTCATTCAGACATTCTACACAAGGACAATAGAACATCCCACTATCATCATTACCAGAATTTCTTCTACCAAATTCCAAAAAATCCCTCACCCCATTATCATATTCAACACTAGTCCGTTTAGCGTTTATCCAACTACGATCCATATATTTCAACACCTTTTTTTTCTTTTCTTCTGTATATTAACTACCCTGGAAAAGGCAGGAGTATGATGAGAGTATGAAAATGTTACACTCATCAATTTATCTAGTTTAACAGAATTCTTCATTAGAATTCCGCATAAGATATAATTGAAGTATGTTCCATTTTCTTCAAGTAATATGGAAAATGTATCAACATACACTAGCAATTTTAGGACTTAAATTAGACCACATACACAAGAATTGCTTTAATTTAAACCTCAAATCACCTCTCAAATTTAGTTTCAAAACTAACTGAATATTATGTAACAATTTTCTAATCAGCCATTCATGAGCATACATGCCAGGAAATTTGACACAATAACTTAAGAAATCAAGAGACTATGAAAACTAGCAATTATCAGTACCCTAATCCTCAAAAAATCAAATCACACCAGTTCAGGCCACCGTTAATTAAGCTTCACCAATTAATTTCCATCAGAGTAAATGTCATTTTTTTTCTCCATTTCTATTTTAATTTCTAGTTCAATTATAGTACAGATTATTCTTGGGTAGACAGTGAATACACAATGTTTATTTATACGAAGGATTGAGACAAGGGACATCACCTGTTTGAAGTAACTTGGACTGTGGCTTGAGGCGCAGGAGGAGAGGGGTATCAGTGGCTGGAAAACACGCCGGAGGGAGATAAAGGCTGGAGAAATAAGAAGCTCAGCCGCCCTTCACGATGGTACTCACGGCGACTTCTTCGCAGCAACGGGCATGTACGAACAGAGAAGGAGGGAGTATTTTTAAAAGTCGACAACAGAATATGGAAAAGAAGGTGGAAGCAGTGGCGGTGACTGGAAGGGTGGCCGGAGAAGAAGGTGGAATATCACCTACGATCCTGGACTTGAGCAGTTCGCGATGGTGGAAGCAGAGGGGGAAGGAAATGAAACGTAACTGATGAAATATACTTTCGCGGGCGACTAGGTTTGAATATTAGACTTTTAAGACCGGTTATTTAAATAACAGGTCTTAAAAGTAATTTTAAGACCGGCTATTTAAATAACCGGTCTTAAATTATTGACTTTTAAGACCGGTTATTTAAACAACCGGTCTTAATAATAACGTGATTTATTTATTCATTTTAATAATTTTTTTTTCAGACCGGTTGTTTAAATAACCGGTTTTAAATTATTGACTTTTAAGATCAGTTATTTAAACAACCGGTCTTAATAATAACGTGATTTATTTATTCATTTTAATAATTTTATTTTTAAGACCGGTTGTTTAAATAACCGGTCTTAAATTATTGACTTTTAAGACCGGTTATTTAAAGAACCGGTCTTAATTTGTTTTTGAGACCGTGTGTTTATATAACCGGTCTAAACAATATTTTTTTAGACCGGTTGTTTAGACAACGGGTCTAAGAAATTGATTTTAATTACTGAATTGCCACTCCGCCTTTCTTTTAGACCTTATCCGCAATAACCGGTCTAACTGATGCTGTCTTAAATGCCTATTTTGCACTAGTGTCTCAGACTTTATGTCATTCTCTTCTTGTCCCTTGATCCGCCAACCATTGCTCCTTCTTTATCACTTCATGGCCCTAGGCAAGTGATAACATCATTAGAGCCATGAAAAGTGAATACCCAATGGCCCACATTAGCCCTATAGGCTTACTTTTACCCTTGGAGTTCATTCCAATTATATTTGGCTAATTTCTTACTTAAATTCGCATGGTACTCAATCTACCAGCATTTTTTACCAAACTTTGGAAAATCATAATTAATTCTATAGAACTCCAATTGAGGTGGTTGAAAGCTCTATTTTAATCAATTTAAGTTTAGTTTTATATAAAAATACTTTGGTATGTCTATTATTGTCATAATTGTCCCAGAAATTCAGAAAACATGCATTGTTCCAGATTTCATTATAGAAACAGGGCACAATTTAAAAAATTTATATCTCTTAGCATACTTGTCCAATTAGCCATTATGACCTATCAAATTAAAGTTCTATGTCTCTACGTTTAGAATGAAAAGTTTCATGATCATTGGATAACATTTGATCACTAAAAAACTCATTAAAATGAAACTTCCTCTAGAAAACGAATTTCACAGCATCTACTCCACAACTTTCAAAAATTCCAAATTCATATACAAGCATCCAAAAATCATGAATACTTGTATACCTGATGCGATCCAGAATCAACAAGTTGTCTCTTCATATTCAAGTGTTGACTCTTCAACTTCAAACTATCATTTTCAAATTCCAGCCGGTCCAGTCACAAGAGCACAAGCTAAAATATTTAAGGAAGCATTGATTGGGCTTATTCAAGAGGCTAATGCAAATCAGATGGCAATTGGATCAACAATTGTGGATAAAGATGTTGAAAACGTCATTAATTTCTTAGGGGCTGCAGATGGAGATACTAATCAAGTTTTGGGCTTGGAGACTTCAAAACAAAGAGCTTGGACCTAGTACTATACATGGGAGGACTCATTTGGGCCTAAATAAGCACATTTTGGGCCTTGAATGCTGATTAAATTTTGTGACTTTTATTTGTGCGAAAATTATTAGATATTGGGCCTATTTGACTTTTGGGTTTCCTAATTAATTAATTATATTATGTTATTTTCTATTTTCTAGGATGCATTGAATGCAATTAGGGTTTCTGAATATTTCTCTTTAAATACTTTGTAACCCTTCATTTGAAGGAGAAAAAGACTTGGAAACTTGATTATTGAATGAAAGGTTGCACTTTTCTGCACCTTGTTTCTTGGGAGTGGATTCTCTCTAGGGTTCTTCTTAGAACTAACAGACTTATCAAGGCTTGATCAACCTTGTGGCGTCTTCCAACACTTCGGGTCCTTGTTCTTTCGTGCTCAAGGGTTCAAGTGGATCGTCGATCTGCGTTTAGCGTTCTTGGGGTGCGTATATTCATATTGGTTGTGGGTTCGTGGGGTCTTCCCTTGTGGGTTCGCACCAATACCTACACAATTTCGCCTTCTAAATTCAATGGAAGTATCAAAATCATCAAATCCTCAGCTCATCACCACGTATTATACAGATCAGAAAACTAAAAAATCAGAGTTTCCGGAAAGAGTTTGTCGATTTCTTCTTTTCTTTGGCTTAATCACTTCCTCTCTACTTCTAATCAAATGATTAGCTATTTAGACATGATTTAGCCATTGAAAACACTATTTTCTCATGAAAATGAATAGTACCTAATTTCCAATATACTCATCCAAACAACAAATCAATCGGTTAAAAAGGAAGCTTACGCTTACCTCTATCTGTTTCCGCAAACGGTTCGAAATTCTGGCAACACCATGGCAGGTGAGATGGCACCAACGACCTCCAAATGAAAATCCAAAACCATAGAAATGTAGCTCGCGATGAGTAGAAGAAGTTTCCTGAAGGGTACTTTGAGAGAGAATGCCGTTTCGGCAGTGTTTCGGAGGAACGAATTTTCTCTCTCCTCTCCCTCCATTTTTATCCTGCAGTCTTTCTCTCTCTTCTTTCATAATTTTCCATGAAAATGGCTGAGGAATGAAGAAGATGATGATTTAATTGAGGATTAAAGGTCTTTGCCACGTGTCACAAGCTCATTGGCCCAAATAATGAATTTTCGCACAAAATACAAAATTCTGCAGATTTTTCATTAACTTTGAAAATTCATATCTAATTGTACAAATTTCCAATTGGAGTGATTCCAAATGTTATGCAACCCTTATTGAGTCTAGTTTTAAGGAAAAAATATAAACTTTGGCTAATTGGAAGCTCACTATTCCCAGAATTTTAATCTTTGAATGCTGTCCCAAAAAATAATTAATTTCGCTGGGCTAAATTCAAAAATTCATTTCTCTTTGTGTACAACTCCAAATGACATTTCAAATTATATCTTGATAAGTCTACTTTAATTATGGAAATTTTCATAATTTTTCACCATCATTTACCCATCAAAACATGTTACACTATCATCACTGCCATACCAGGAATTTTACTGGTAGCAAAATTACTTTGTGTTCCATTTACTATATTGTGTGTGACTTCCAATCACTTCGTTTTGTTATTCCCCAAACTCTTTAGCTCACCAATATAATTCTTTTTAATATCCAATGATATAAAGGAATTTTGGGAAATTTAAACATGCCTCATAGGGACATTTGCTAAACCAGGGTCTAGCAGTCCACTTAATCCAGGCTTAATCTTATGCCTCTAGTCCCAAAATTCGGGATATTACATCAAAACACATCCATAAGGAAATTATGTAGATGTCCTACATACACTACTACATAAAGTATTTTTAATGTTTGTTTTTAGGACATTTCTACATCCCTTTTCAGGGAGATGCCTATGTGAGCAACGTAGTAAAATCTATGAACAATATCCGTTAAGAAAGGGATGTCGTAAGAGACTTACAGCGTCCACTAGTACAGGAAAGACTTTTTACACGTGATGAAAAGGACTTTTTACACTTGACATACAACAGGTGTAGAAACAATAGGATTAGAAAGTCTGGACTTTCTACACGTATTCTAAAACACGAGTAGAAAGTGCCACTTTCTACATGTGTTATGAGACAACATGTGTAGAAAGTAGGACTTTCTACATGTGTTGTCTCACATTAGGTATAGAAAGTCAGACTTTTTACACGTGTTGTAACATATCACATGTAGAAAGTGGACTTTCTACACGTGATGTGTTACAACACGTGTAGAAAGTCCCACTTTGTACAGTTGTTGTCACACAACATGTGTAGAAAGTGGACTTTCTACACCTTTTCTTGTTCGTGAAGTGTAGAAACTCATTTTTTGAAAAAAAATATTTTGTTTATTATGCTACAAACCCGTTTACATGATAATAAATAACTAAACACCTGCCAAATGAAAACAATTACAACAAAACTAATCTAAAATATCAAATTTATTATAAATTCTAATCCAAAATATTAACAAAACTATATTAATGCATCTAAATAAACTTGGCCTCACTTCTACAATAAAATTTGTACAATCAAAGTCAAATCCAATACCAAACATGTACAACCTATTAGGGAGTAATGGCTTTCATGATCTCTAGGAGGAGTTCTTTGCACTGATCCATCTGCTGATATATTAAAATCCTTTGTTGGGAATGAACCAAACCACACATTGGGAGGAACTGTATACTGTAACCTAGGATAGAAACTTGGGTCCTCTCTATTGAGAAATTTGAAACGTGCAAGTATGAAGTTTGCAATTAAAAGACTGTTTTGATCTTATGTTGTTGGTTCATTCAAAAATTATATCTGTATCATAATACATAAGAAAAGAAACTAGCAACATAGATTATCCATATTGAATTAAAATAATCCATTTTACTCAGCTGAGCAATTTCAAAAAAACATTCAATTGAGAGGGTTGCACAACAACATTATAGGTGGTGAATCCTAAGTATTCTATTGAACCAACTATGAACTTAAAAAATCCAAATCACTGATCTATCATTACCAGCCAATACAGTAAGATTAAACCATTGTTTTTGGAGGGGACTATATTATATATGACATAAAAATGTTGTACGTTTGTTATCTAATCCTTCAAGAAAAATATGATACTTTTAGAGCTACAGATAGTAATTGTTTATATAAACTTGTATACAACCTTATCAAGATCAATTAAGGAAGACCAATTTTCACTCATAACATAATGTTAGCTTTGAAAGATACGTCCTGTCCAAGCTAAAAAATAGCACACACCATAAAAGTTAATAATGCAATGCATGAAGAAATCTACTAAGAAGATAGTTCTGCAATTTGATATGTCTTTGGTCCAAATCCATACCTTAAAACCTTTCCAGTCCTTATTTACCTTGCAAGATCCAGTTTAGACTGATACAACTATAATAATTCACAAGCTTCCCGCTCGTGGCTGAAGATATGCCACCTTAAAAAGTTCTTTTCAAACAATTTAAATATTCCAAGCAATGTCTTCTTTTTCACCAGACCCTTTGACAATAGAACTTGAATGACATCTCCCTGGGGAACAATTCGCTTATTCAAACTCAATGAAACAACAATAGGATACTTGCTAAAAGTGGAAGAATCACATCCCAATTTATTGACAAGAATTTCCCTTACTGCATCAATCTCCTATAGAGAGTAACAAAAAGTAAAAGTATGTTAAGAGCATTGTAGCTAGAAGTAAAGAATTTAAGGGTCTGTTTGGTTAGAGGGGAGGGGAGGGGATGAAAAATGAGACCCTCCCCTTGTTTGTATGATAAATTGGAGGGGAGGGGAGCCAAAAGATAGGAGTTAAACTTCAGAAAATGAGTTGCAACTAAATCAAAATTATAGAGACTGAAATTGAATAATAAAATATAAGAAGCTTCTTAAATAATTAGTCTCATTGATCAAGCTTGTTTTATTTGGATTAAAGCGATTGAGAGGGCATCATTTTCTTGGACAATATTCAGACTTTGGCAAGTCAGACAAAAATATCACTATATCTATATGCTTCTAAAGCAGACTAGTAGTCACTTACCTCTCTCTCAAGATGCTCATTGTAATATCCCAAATTTTGAGACAAGAGGTTTGAGATTAAGCCTGGATCAAGAGGACTGCTAAGCCCTGGTTTAGCAAGTGTCCTAGTAAGGCATGATTTTATTCCCTTAATTTCTTTATACCCTTGGGGGTATTAAAGAGCATTGAGAGTGACAAAATAAAGCAATTAGAAGTCACACACAATATAGTTAAGTGGAACTTAAAGTAGTATTGCTACCGGTAAAATCCCTAGTGTGGCAGTGGTGATTGTGTGACATTTTTCAATAGTTAAATGATGTCAAACAATTATGAAAATTTCCAGAATGAAAGTAGACTTATCAAGATTTAATTTGATAGTTCATATAATTCATTTAGAGTTGTACACAAAGAGAAATAAATTTTTGAAATTAGCCCAGCGAAACTGGCTATTTTCCCTGGCAGTGTACAAAGATTAAAATTATGGGAAGATTGAAATTCCAATTGGTAAAATTTTATATTATTAATCAAAACTAAACTCAATAAGCATCACATAGCCTTTGAAACCACCCTAATTAGATATCTACACAATTAGATATGAATTTTCAAAATTTGATTAAAATTCAGCCCAGTTTTCCATTAAGTGCGAAAATGGGAATAAATGTAAGGGCAAAATGGTCATTTGACCAATAAAGCAATCATGACATAAATTTTGTGTTGGCTAAATGAGAGCATGGCACTTGTCCTCTCATGATGAAAAAGTGATCTTACCTTTTGAGTTGGCACCACAAGACGTCGCCACCTAGCCCTCGAGTCGGGGAAATCAACCGGTCTTCGATCGGGTCACCCGACTTACTTTCCCTAACACTGAGCCAGGAGCCAAGAAAAATCATTAGACCCGTACTTCCCTTGACATGTTGGATGGCTAAAGGCCTGAGAAAAGAGATGGGACCGACCTTATTAAAGTAGGTGACACGTATCGCCGAATTAGTGGAACACCGAACAAATAGCACCACAGGATCGCGACACTTGGCATGACTTTTCTAAGACCATTAAAGGCCTCATAATTTTTTGCAGCTCCCTAATATTCAGGAAAAAAAATTCCAAAATCATAGAAAAATGGTTAGAGGAGAGATGAAGAGTGAATAGAAATTGTTTAGAACTTCAATCCACCGAAACACTACCAAATCGGCATTTTCTCTCAAAGTACCCTTCACAAACCTTCTTCTACTCATCCTAAGCTTCATTTCTATAGTCTTGGATTTTCATTTGGAGGTGGTTGGTGGTATCTCACTTGCCGGAGTATTCCCAGATTTCCGAACCGACTGCGGAAACACGTAAAGGTAAGCATGGGCTTCCTTTTTCAATGACTGGTTTGTTGTTTGGATGAGTTTTATGGGGGTTGGGTACTGTTAATTTTTGACCAAGGGCTGTGTTTAGAGGTTTAATCATGTGTTTATTGTTCGATTATGATTTATGATGATATTGGACTAAGTTGTTGGACAAAATTCTGTTTTGGTGAATTGTTGTAGAAAACTCTAGTTTTCTGGTCTGAACAAAACATGATGAAGGAGTGAGAATTTTGAAATTTTGATGGTTCTATTGGATTTATAAGGAAAAATTGTGTAAGTATACAAGTGTTCATGATTTTTGGATGCTTGTATATGAACTTGGAACTTTTGAAAGTTGTGGAGTAGATGTTGTGAAATTCTTTTTCTGGAGGCAGTGTCATTGTAATGAGTTTTTGAGTGATCAAATTTTATCTAATAACCATAAAATTTTCCATTCTGAAATTAGATATATGGACCTTTAATTTGATAGGTTACAATGGCTAATTGAATTTGTGTACTGGGAGTTATATATTTTTAAACTTTGGCAATGAAAAACTGGCTAATTCTGGAGAAGGGTATAATAAAATGGAATTCTGTACTTATGTGAGTGTACTTATGATATGGATATATTTTTTCCTTAAATTAAACTTAAATAGGGTCAAATATAACTTTGAACCACATCAATTGGATATTTTTGGATTTAACTATGATTTTTCAAAGTTGGTGAAAAATCTGTTAGCTTTATATCTTATGTGAATTTAAGACTTACAAATATAATTGGAATGAACTCCAAGGGTAAAAGTAAGCCTATAGGGCTAATGTGGGCTATTGGGTATTCACTTTTCATGGCTCTAATGATGTTATCACTTGCCTAGGGCTATGAAGTGATAAAGAATGAGCAATGGTTGGTGGATCAAGGGACAAGAAGAGAAGGACATAAAGTCCGAGAGGTAGTGAACTTACCTTTTCTGCATGTATGTGATATGTATGTCTTGCATTGATTATGTGACTGCTTTGCCTATTTGTGTGGAACATGTATGATTGGTTGAAGCTCTGTTATATTTGTGTAATGGCCATATGTATGTCATAACATCGAGCATGCAGATATGTCATTATGTTGGCATGAAATAGTGTAGGCAAGCATGTCATGCATTCATATATATCTGGCATGCAAAGAGGTAATGTTTGCTACTGAGATTCTCTCGAATCTTACTCATCCCAACCAACCCTTTAGACAGGTGAAGATGCAGGAGGATGCATGGAGAAAATATGAAGTTGAAGTAAAGAACGTAAGGCAAGGCACTACCTTGTGTTTAATGTAATTGATTTACAATTGATAGCCTTGTATGGCTTTGAATTTCATGTATGTATATGAATGTATGAATGCAGTATAAGCAGAGAATAGCTCAAGTTTCAATAAAAATGCAAGAGAATCGCTCGCATACTCTGATGTAATGAGATTAAGAGCCGATGAGACATTATGACGTAGTGAAACTTGTGAAAATAATTAAAATATTTTTTTACCTGCTGAAAAATCCTCTCAAATCTAGGTTCAAATCCTTAGTTGAGATTAGGGATTTGTGAACATTTTCAAGAGTTGGGTAATCTCGATTCGAGTCATGGTCCCACCAGAGATTTTACTACTCATTTACACTCATATGAGGCTGTGAAAATAAGGTATTACACTCATTAACTCTACCCATTTTCTTTTATCGACATCACAAAGAAAAAGAATATTGATAATTTATTATTAAAACTATACCGCCTCAATTTAAATAACAATTCATTTTACATTTTAAATATATATATTATTGCATTTCTTAGCAAGGATGAACCATCAATTACCAACCAGCATTTTGTACTGGATATGGACACAATCACAAGCATCTTAAATTTGAAGTATGCTTGTACTACTAAGTTATCCATACCCCATAGAAATATTTAGCTCTCATAGGAATATTAATAATGAAGTTGCAGAAATGAGAAGGGAAAATTGAACATCTCCCAACAGAAATTCCACTACATCAATAATTTGCAGTGTTGACAAAATAAAGCATGGCCAATCTGACAACCCTGCAGGATAACGTATCAACAACAGAGGGAACAAAAGTTAAATTGAACAAATATGTTAAGCTTATGTATATCAAATGAAAAGTTCACTTTATATAAAACTAGGAAGCATACAATTTAAGGAAAATTGGACTAATGCAGGAAAGCAGGATCATCATGAGCAGCTCCTGTCCACCGGATCCAAAGACACCTTTATGTTTCCATATTCCATATGCTCATGTCTTCCTTTAACATTAAATCATTGCTCTTATTTTCTCAGCCCCTTTCACTTTAGTATTAATGAACTTTTTATTCTCTGCACCATTTTATATCATGATGCTGCTTCTGTTCCTTACATTTTGCATTTTTTATAATATCTATGCATGACCTAGCAAACAATTTTCACTTGACATATAATGTTAATAATCTAGTACAAATTGACTAAGGACATTAGCTAATATTGGTATTCAATTCCACAGGCAACAAGGCAGCATCACAAATTATATACCCAGAACTCTTCAATGCTAACTAATCTTGCCAATCATGTGTTCTCTGATCTCTTGCAATTTTATTAAACAACCTAAACATGTCACTTCCAGGGATCTCACTGGCAAAGTATAGGCTCTCGGTCATTCTCAATCCTTTTGCTAAACGTTACAAAAAGTGGATTATATTAAATAAAGCATAGAATATACCCTGATATTAGGCTTAACGACAACAATGATACCATCCTCCACATATAAATCAACAATCTCTTAGTGTTAAGCATTTACGACCGTTCCCCCTTTAATCAACAACTTTGATGAAGCCAAAGATGGAATTCCACACATAGACTCACCATATCCAATCCCAGCATCACAAAACTGAATGATTGAAAATCAAAAGGGGAAAAACCTAACATATAAGGAATTTAACTCTGAGAATAAATAAATCGGAGAAAACTGGAAAAAAACACTGAAACATCTCAGCTCAGGAATAACCCTCACTTTCTAAATACCTAATTTACTCTCTTTCATTAACCTTGAAAGTTTCAGGAAAAAACTTAAATGTCAAATCTGAAAGCTGCAGTGTCTATACATTAAAGTCAAACTCAGAAAAGGACGGAGAAGCTGGCAGCGTTGAGGACAACGACAACTCTAGGATCGAAGGCGTTAAAAGGGTCATGTGGCATGCTGGTTCAGAACACGGTGGAGTTGTACTTCTAGATCCGAGAGGAGATGAATTTTTCACGGCCTTGGTTGCAAAAGAAATCGAATCGGTCGGCGATGGCTCCGACAATAGGAGGCCATAGCTGTCGGGGATTGTTCTCTGTGAGAGCTTGGAATTATCAGAGGTTGAAGAAAATAACTCTAATTGAAGATTAAAGATGCATTGGCGGGTTTGGAGGGTTTGAGGAAAAAAGGGCGCGAGAAGTAAATTTTTTTTAACAATACAACTTTCTACACCGGTTGGGATCCCAATTGGTGTAGAAAGTCACTTTCTACACCAGTTGGGTTCCCAACCCGTGTAGAAATTAATCATTTATTATTAAAAAAATTTTAAAATAAAATTAAGATACTTTCTACACGGGTTAGGAGTTTAAGCTGTGTAAAAAGTCTATTTTCTACATGGGTTGAATCCAACCCATGTAGATAACAGGCTTTCTGCACGGGTTAGACTTCCAACCCATGTAGAAAGTGATAATATTTAAAAAAGCTTAAACTCAAAATGGCTTTGTACATGTGTTGGGATCCCAACACATGTAGAAAGTTAATATTTATTTTTAAAAAAAATTAAAAATTTTTAAAATAAAACTAAAGGTATGAATCACACATGATTTCAAAAATATATCTAAAAAATGTTAATTTATGAAAGAATTTTTTTTAAATTTACTTTCTACACGTTGTTTTTCCAACACGTGTATAAAGTTTCTTCATCTTCATATATTTATGAAAATGCCACTAGTCACACTTTCTACACGTGACCTATTTTGTCAAGTGTAAAAACTAGGTGTAAAATCTATATTTTGTACTAGTGGTCCAATCCCTTTTTTAACAGACATTGAAAGGTTTCTTTAAAAGAAAATCTTTATATTTTTCACTACCCAACAATTAAATCCTACAGAAATATCATTAAACAATTCTTCATAAACCAAAATGTCATTACAAATAGTAAGAAAACATCCACCACTAGCTAATTAAAGTGTTAACTATTACTACTACTATGTATAATAATCACCACAAAGTGTCAAAAAGTTGTCTACACAACTGCTAACTAATATAAAAATAAACTTTACTCATCTATGCATTGAAATAGATGTCTAGCCAAAAGGTCACAGATCAAATTAACGTCTTTGTCTAAGTAGGCATCATCATTGCCAAAAATTGGAAAATTGAAAAATAGGCTAAGATAAATCAATCAAGTGAATGAATTAATTAACAATTTAATTGCAACAGCAAAAATATTATCATTTGAGAATGAAGAAGCAAGTACCTATTTAAAATCTATAATAAATCTGCTCATAATGGTGTTATACACATAAAGTATAACATAGTATCCACACTCAATGCTCCTTGGTTGTCAAGGGTACTATAAGTCAAAAGCAAATGGTTAAAATGAATAAAGGCATATCTAAAGAAACTGTCAATGAAAGAACTTAAATTGAAACTACTTACTCTTAGATAAAACTACTTGGACTCTATACTCTTACCCTCGCATGTCCCTTCAAGTAGTCTATATGTCTTGAGGATACTATGATTAAAATGAAAATCAATAGACATTAAAACAATTCATTTAAGTCAATAATCAATTATTTACAAACAAATTAACTTACGTGCCAAACATGGATTTTATTTCTCATTTGGCCTGTCACCCAAGGAATCAAACCAATAGAGGGTGTTCATGATGGGAGAAACAACGCATAGACTCCAATAGTAACTATAACATTATATTCAGATTATAATGAAGTTGGATAACAAGGAAATTTATTCTTACACATCTTAAATAGACAAAACTAAAATACATACCCTTCAAGAATTGGTGCTAGATAACAAAGCAATTTAGCCTCTCCTATTGTGTAGCTCATAGAGGGCATCCTTTGTTCCAACTTATTATTCTTCTTTGTCATATTTGTAGGACATAAGAATCCATATAAGCCATTCCCATGTTGACACATATGTTGTGGAAGAAGCTATAATAGAATTAAAATAATAAATGAATTATTGAATATATAAAACCAAAAAACCACATCATTAATTAAAGGAAAAAATGAAAAATAAAACTTACAGGATTGCAAGTATAACCCTTCCTATATCTATCTCCTTTAAATTGATAAACTCCCTGAGATCTTTCTTGTCAATTATAAAGGGATATGACACTCTTGCACCCCCAATCCTATAAGGCATCCGATTGTCGATTTGGCTAATGTCCCTGTGAAGCTGTTGCAATCATGCCAAGAAGGGAAATTTTTTCACATCTTGTAGATCCTATTAAAACATATAGAATATAGATTATTAGTAGGATGCCAAGAAAACTCAAGTAATAGTAAGGTATTTCCTACTATTGGAGGTGTTGTTGTCATGTGATAAGATATTTCGGCTAAAGGATGAAAGATCCTATTGCCTGACCTAGTGTGGCAACATCTTCATCAGGAACCAGGATGTCTATAGCTTCTTCCCCTTCTCGAACACATGTCACAATAACCCTATGTAAATCGTATGGAATTTGTTTATGATGATAGGTTGTAGCTTGTATTTAACAAGAGCATCGGCAATAAGAGTCAGCAGTGGGACATCCAAATAGAGAGTGCAGGGTTCTCTAGCCTCTGTAGTGGGAGAAGGGTAGCAAAGTTGTACCTCCAGCGGGTTATAACTTCCTTTTGTACTAGGGAAGGCCAGGGAATCCTGAGTTCTACGTTCCTCATTTCCCCTCTCTGATTGATGATAGATCTCACTTCACCATGTAGCTCTTTCAACAGCTCTTATATGAGTGATTCACTAAGTTGCACTCAAGCTCTTGTTGAACTTTTTCACAAAGTGATTGATGGACTTCTTCACAAGCTCCCTACCGAGTTCACCTTGTGATGAATTTTGTGAAGCTCGTCCAAAATACTTTATGACACCAACTCCCCTTGGCTCCACTCGAACATGACCAGGGTGATTTGCTTCCCAATTATTGTTTATAAGATGTCTATCCATCCACTTGAAGTGAAGGAACCATGTCTACTATGCTCTTTAAGTTCATCCGGTAGCATACAATTTATTACAAATGAAAATTGATAACTCCCAATATGAAATAATTCCAAAATTAAATACTTCCATTTTAACTACTCATGGTCTTTACGCAACCTTAGTAACAACTAGATTTATGTATTTTCCACCTTTAAGCCTCCCTACTTTCCATTTTTTGTGATGTGGAGGAGGAGCCGGGGCTTGGACAACAATGCCAAGATATGATTTGGTAGCTTCGCTCATTTTCTCCAACTCTTCTTCCATCATCCTCCGTTTAAGTGATAACTAACGCTAGACATGTAATACTGATACTTATTTCTTGCCTTTTCTCTCTTTATTTACTTCACTTACTTCATGTGAAAGGAAACAAAGAAAATAGAGTTAATGATGTAAAGTTGATTCAAATAAAAAGTTCTATAATATGATGAAAAAATATTTACCATAAATTGAGGATCTTACCGTAATGCCATAAACAACCTCTAGTCATCTGGAGAAATATATGAATATCTTTGACATGGATTCTCATCCCTCCTTGCCCTTCGAATGTACTTTTGTGAGAGCTTGTTCTTAAAATCTTTCCATTATAGACGAACTTCCCTATCCAGTGCTTTTTCATCGCCTTGTTATCTGGGACATTGTATGTTTGCTGCAAGGTAAAAGATAAGATAATTACATTTGAAGCAATAGGAATAAAGATACAAATGCAGATATATTGAAAGTTATATACCAAAACTTGTTGCCAAATCATCTGCTTCATTTTTATAGAACCAACTTCCAATTAGGGTACACAATGTGAACTTTTCTTTGAGCCAAATAGCTTAAATAACTAATGAATCTATCTTCCTCAACACCAATTGGATTCATATTAGCATTGAAGCTCACATACAGCCTCTCCCGTTGTTCTTGATGTGGTGTAACCAATTCTCCCATCTTTGTGCTATTTCTAACGTTTTTAATAATGAGTTCGACTCTATCTATTTGAACCTCCCTAAAGCCTCTATCACTTTATGCCTTATCAGAATTGTACATATTCCTGTTAAGACACAAATCAATGTCAGATAGGTAATTAAATTGCAATTAAATGAATAAAATAAACTAACTAAAATTAAAACAAAAATTACGCAGTACGATTTCATAACTTAAGGTCTTACTTTATTTGGTTTTCCATATTCCTTCACAATGATAATTTATTGTAGTATATTCTTCATCATCTACCATTTCTACTTTACTTGCTCTATGTGGATTTGTTGTGAAAGGTGGTGTGTCGTCAAGATTGAAGGTTGGATAACCATACTTCTATTTTTCACATTGAAGTACAATGAACATTTTTTTTATTTGCAGGATCTATGACATAAAAAACTTGTTTTGTCTTGCTTGCTAGAATAAAGGGCTAATATCTATAACCAACTCTTTCAAAATAAACTGAGACAAGTTCAAATTATTGATCTATTACAACAACATTATTGCTAACCCACTCACATTTGAATAAAGCAACTTTGAACTTGTTGTAGGTCATCATCCTTATTTCTTCAATAACTCCATAATAGGCCATGGATGCTAATATGGAGTTTTTGTCTTTCGAATTGGAAAAGTGCATGGCTTCAACTTCTACCATCACCCCACTATTTTGCATAGTACTTCTGTCATCTTGGTCTTTTTGTAGAAAGAATACCTATTTATATCATAATCACTCCAAGTAATCACCTAGAAAGAAAGCCCCCAAACTAACCACTCAATAGTCTCAGATACACTGATCTTGTTTGAAACCTTTTACTTGAACCACTCTGTGAATGTCTTGTTTTTCTCTTTAGCTATCTTCATGTCATTATTACTTGGGCTCATATTCTTCAAACTCTTTTTGTGTTCATCTATGTACAATTGATCTTCTTCCATATTATTCAAGATATACAAGTGTGTTTGCAACATATGTTCACGAGGAATATTCTTCACTTCGAGTCCTAGGGTTCCCTTGATTCTCCCTTCTTTATGCCGAGATTGTGCCTTTGCTCCAAATAGATAAACTTTGCAAAAGTCTATAGCCTCTTCAACTACATACCTTTCAACTATTAAGGCTTCAAGTCGATAAGGATTTTTAGAATACCCTTTTAAGATCTTCATGTAACACTCGAAAGGGTACATTCACCTTAAGTAAACTGGACTGCAAAACCTTGCCTACCTTACCAAATGAACTATCAAATACACCATTATATCAAAAAATGAAGAAGGAAAATATATCTCTAGTTGGGACAAAATAATATAACCCTCATTTTTCAATTCACCCAACTTTTCAGTATCAATAATTTCATTACAAATAACATTAAAGAAAACACAAAAACTTGTTATAATAGTTTGCACTTCATCTTTCATAATGCCTCTAATAGCTACTAGTAATAATTGTTGCATCAACACATGATAATCATGGGACTTCATCCCCACTAACTTCAAATCATCCATTGATACATACCTTCTCACATTAAAAGAATACCCTTATAGTACCTTAATGACATGCAAACACCCACACAAAATTTGTTCTTGGCCTTTGATAGTGTATGCACTATTGGCTCCATGTATACCCTCTTACCATCATCGCTTAGTTATGGTTGTAACTGTTCTCTTATTCCATATCAACCAAGTTTAGTATTGTACTTATTCCTTCCTTAGTCTTCAATGGTATGTGTAAAAGTATACATACTGACAAGGCTTTCACAAACTTTTTTCTCCATATGCATCATATCAATACTGTGTCTCATATTAAGACTATGCTAATATGGAAGATCAAAGAAAATTGATATCTTCTTCCATATGTTCTTCTCACCCATAGTCCTCTAATTCTTACTAAAAATGACATTGATATATTCCACCCAACTATAAACTTCCTCTCAGTTATTGCTTTTGGAGCCTTTTCATGCTCTAGTAAGCCATTAAAATGCTTTCTTAACCTACAATATGGGTAGAACCGATGAAGAAAACTCCTGTTAAAAGGTAAACCATTTTTTCTTTGCTTAATTGATGGTAGTTTGTGTCTGCTTCACATATCGGACATGCTTTATGCCCCTTCATATTGTACCCTGACAACTTTTAGTATACAAGAAAGTTGTTTATCATGATGAAAATCATTGCACATAGTTTAAATAACTCCTTCTTATATGCATCAAACACATCTATGCCTTCCTCCCGCAAATTCTTTAAGTCCACAATCAAAGGTGCTAAGTGAACATCTATATCATTCCTTAGCTATTTTCGTTCAAAAATCATTATAGAAAACATCACAAACTTGCGTTTCATGCATAGCCAAGGAGGTAAGTTGTATATTACAAGGAGAGCTGGCCATACACTATATGTGCTATTAAGAGTTCTAGATGGATTAATTTCATGAATATAAAGCCCAAGCCAAAGGTTTCTTGGCTCACTGCCAATTTAAGTGATCATTTCATATATTTTCTTCCATTATGGAGAGTCAGCTGGGTGCCAAAGATATTTTCTATCAGATATTCTCTCATCAAATGTTATCTCAACTTCTTCGCTTTTGTTTCACTCGTAAACAAATTCTTAAATCGTGGTATTATTGGAAGATACCACAACACCTTTAAATGTTGCATTTTAGTTGTCCCATCTCCACAACCATTGTCTTTCTTTACTTTGTATCGTGAAGTCTTACACTTCAAACATTCGCTAAGTCCTTCATACTCCTTTCTATACTATACGTAGTCATTAGGCAAGCATGTATCTTTTTATGCTCCACACCCATTATAGACAACATTTTCTTGGCCTCATATATAATATTTAGAAGTACATTATCATCTAAAAACATATCACATAACAATTAAAGAAGTAATGTGGAATTATTATTGGTCTACCCACAAGTTTCCTTTAAGTTGACCAAATGCAAGGTGTCTATCAATCATGTATACTTACTCCCAGGGTACAACAGTGTCTCTACATCAATACCGCAGGCTGTTATATTCATGTGATTGCAAAAAGGATTCTACCTCAACATCATTAATCATTTTCTCTATTCTATCTTCATCTATGACATCCACAACTTCCTTCTTATGCGATAGAAAAGCATTTACTTCCTCACCATACCATATCTACCTTTTGTATCAAAGATTTATTCCATCACAAAGTAGGTGATCCCTTATATCATCGATATCATATCGAATCTCATTTAAACAATTGACACAGGGACAAAAATACATCCCATTTTTTATGTGGGCATTCCTTCCAGCAAATTTAATAAACTCTTACACCACATTCTGATATTCTTTACTAGTTCTCAAAGCATTCATCCAACTATGATCTATTTTATTACCACCTAAGCCATTTCCAACAACACTCAAGTTTAGAATAATTGTTAATAAAGGGATTGCCTTTTACTCATTTTTTAAAATCTTTTTTGCAGCATTTTCCCTTAAAAGCAAGACATCCCAAAATTTCAATAGAAAACCATTTAAGCTTAATTCAAATAAAACTAACTGAGGCAATTATGGACAATATCAATAATTTAATGCAGCAATTTCATCAATACAAAATATTAAAAAGGGCTACTAAGCAAGCAAGTTAAAAAGCAATCTAAAGAGTTTTTCTTTTAGACCTCATTGATAATGTTACATAAAAAAGTGCCACTTTTTTATCCTTCTCTTGGTATGATTGCTCCCTTCATTTCCTTTTCTCTCATGCATATTTTTTGGGAAATTACTATAAGATTCTAAGAAAGAGATTTAATAACATAAAATTATAATAACAATTAAGGAGTATGTAATAGTAAGTTATAGTATATAAAATGAAAATAAATGTATACTGCTCAATGTAACATCCTAAGAAATTAATACCAATGTATGTGTACAAGAGTACACTTGGCGTCCTCATAAAGCACACAAGCTTAGTGTCATTTGTCTGAGGAATACAGGAATCTATTTGGCGCAATCTCAGGGTACAGTGGCATATGTTGCACCATCTTGGATGGTTTGCCTTATTACCTAACTTTCCTTTTTATGTTAGTCTAATAACAAGGAAATACCTAACTCTCTCATGAAATACATGACCAATGAGTCAGAAAAGATATGTTGGTATAGGTGTGCACAAGGCATTTTTAGGGCAAACACATACACCTCATATTTTTTGAGGGATATAGGCTTGGTACCATCTATAAGGGACACACAGGTATACATATGGCATAATACTAAGGCACAAGTACATATGTGGCACCCTCTGAAGCCTACTCAGATAAAGTAGATTTATTAAAGTAACTTTACATAAAGTAGCTTTTATATAACTTTTGTGTTGGCTTACTATCAAGCACCACCTATACCCCTATAGCTTTATGCTCTTTGGTTGGTCTAATAGTGTGGTGCCACCTAGCCTTCAAGTGACACATGTCCAAAAATTTGGGACAACTCACAAGTTTCTGGTGCAGCCACGTGTCCGACTATCCTAAGCATTACATATGAAAGTTAAAGGAAATCATCTGACCTCCTTTCCCTTGACATTTAAGTTGGCCAAGTGTGTAAGAAAGGGGATGTAACACCTTACATTTTACACTCATTCTGATGAGTTTTACACAGTAAATTCAAACCACTAAGCGTTATTCTTTTTATAACACTTTAAAATCTCAACCCCAAAACAGGATTTGAACATATAGTTGAGTAGGGTTTTCCTGAAAATTTTAAAATCTTTTGTAGAAGTGTACTCTAGTAGTTTGCAACTTTGTTATTACTCATCAATTCTTATCTTTTCCCATTAATTTAATTAGGGCTATTCTTTGCTCAACTTAATTCGTTCATTTACATACATAAAATATGTAGCCACATAAGGCTACCAAAGTGTCTAAATCAACTACAAATAAGTGTATTGCACTTCAATCTTCACTTCTCCTTCGTATTTCCCCTTTGCATATATCCATGCATTCTTCACCTCTACTCAACATACCTATATGGTTGGGTGAGGAAGAGTGAGATTCTAAAGAATCTTAGTAGTAAACAGTGCTAAAAAATGCATACAATAAGTGCTTTGTGCATGACATACTTGCCTATATAAATTCATGCCAATATAATGACATATATGCGTTCAATGTTTAACATGTTACACTAATGGTCATAGTATAAACAAAATAGGGCTTCACTTATTCACATATGTTTCAAACAATTCATCAAAGTAACCAACACATCAATACACAAGCACACATATCAAGTTATGCAAGTTAGGAAAGTTTACTACCTTATGGACCAATGTCCATCCTTAGTTTCCTCTCCTTCCTACCGTCGGGGTTACTTGAAGCATCTTCCATTCTTCTTCTTGGCTTCTCCATGGCCCTAGATACCCAAACACATCATTAGAGCCATGATCGCTAGTCATTAGAAACGTATATTAAGGCCAAAGAAGTTAGGAAGGCCTAAATAGATCAATTTCTTTCAAAAACATGAAATATTGGAATTTGAGGTCTTGGCTGAAGCCAAGACAAGTCAAAAACATTTTGACCGCGATCAAGAACTTGGCCGTCCAGATTTCCCTTTCCTGATTCTTAGCAGAACTTGTAAAAATCATCACTAAATCCAAAAACATCCAAATGAGGTGGTTCTAAGTGCTATGTGACCCTCTTTAAGTCTACATTTAGGGGAAAATATAGACATAAGCTAAATACACTTACATAAGTAGATAATTATCTTTTATTATACCTTGCTCTAGAATTGACTAGTTTTACATGGCCAAATTTTAAAAATGTAGAACTTCCAGCATATAAATCCAATTAACCATTATGACCTATCAAATTAAAGCTTGATAAGTTTAATTTTAGGCTGGAAAGTTTTACAAGATTTAGACATCATTTAGTCACTCAAAAACGCCACACAATATGACTATCACGCAAGAACCTTAACAGAGCAGAAATTTATAAAGTTACAACTTGTGTCTCAATGATCTAAAATTCATAACCAAGGCTATTTCCATAAAAAATTTTCATGTAAAACACAATGGGATGATCAAAATCATAAAAGTCCCAAAGTTTTAGCTCCTTACCCTCTGACCGAACAAAACCACCAATTAACCAAAATTACCAAAATAGAGTTTTGTCCAACAACTTAGTCCAATATCATCATAAATCATAATCTAACCATAAATACATAATTAAACTATGATTAAACCCCAAAAATATACCTTTGGATGAAAAGGAATAGTACTACACCCCTACAAAAACTCATCCAAACAACAAACCAATCGGTTCAAAATGAAGTTTAAGCTTACCTCTATGCGTTTCCGTAGTTGGTTCAAAAATCTGGCAGTACTCCGGTAAGTGAGATGGAACCAAACACTTCTAAATAGAAATCTAAAACCATAGAAATGAAGCTTGGGATGAGTAGAAGAAGATTTGTGAAGGGTACTTTGAGAGAAAACATCGATTCGGTAGTGTTTCGGAGGATTGAAGCTGTGAAAATTTACTATTCACCGCTTCATCTCTCCTCTAACATTTTTCTTGATTTTCCATCATTTTTTTGACTTTTGGGGTTGGTTTGGATGAAATTATAAGGCTGTAAAGAGGTATTAAAAGTATCCGCCACGTGTCACGTTCCTGTAGTGCCATTTGTTTGGTGTTCCACCGGTTCGATGACACGTGTCACTTCCTTGAATAACGTGGGTCCCATCTCTTTTCTTGGGCCTTTAGCTATCCAACATATTAGGGAAAGTATGGGTCTAATGATTTTTTCCTGGCTCTTGGCTTAGTGTTCGAGAAACTCTATCGAGTAACCGGATCGGAGACTGGTGGATTTCCCCAGCTCGAGGTAAGGTGGTACCCTTGGTGATGACAACAAAAAAGTAAAAGTTACTTTATCATAAAGGTGGGATAAGTGTCAACTCTTGGTTGGTATACCTATAAAGAAAAATGCTACTTTATGCTTCCTTCTTCTTATATGGAACTATGTGGCACATATCCTGTAGGACCCGCTTCTTTTTCCGTGTTTACTCAGGATTCTACTCGGGTTTTATTCTGGACTATAACACACATATCGAGGCCCGTTAAATGAAATTAGGTTGGAGTGTGTTTGTGGGCCTTGCATGGCGCCACATATCAATGTCCATGCTAAAAACGTAGGGTACACATGTACGCTCTGAAAATGGCACGTGCACACTTACACCAGCCTATTTCGCCTGACTAATTGGTCCCTTATCTCATGACATAGTTGGGTGGCATATTTCTACCAACCCAATGGCATCATATATATGTCATGTGCATATCTGCACTGACATTTTAATCATATTTCCTGTAAATACCAAGCCCTTTTCCCGGTAAGGCCAAATCGTATAGTCCCTTAGAGTCTTTCTATATCTCATCATTCTTGGGACTCCTCCAAAACTGGGCTTAGTCATTTTCTTGATATAGGCATTTCCTTAAGTCTCTAGGCCCAAAATTTGGGATATTACAGGGGAGAGGCTGAAATTTCAAGAACGAGCGCCAAGCACCGAGCACCCTATTACTTAAACACTTGGGACACTTGTCCAAACATCCCAACACCTCCCAAGCTCCTTAAATTTTGTCTAAGGTAGCCAAAAGTAAGATAAAAATAGTGAGAAAAAGGAAAAGGAAAGAGAAAACAAAAATTTGAAGAACCCAAATGAGATAAAGTGTTTTTTAGCAAATTTCACCCATGAATTCGCATTTGTAGCTCCCAAAGTCTTCATCAAACTTGTTCCTCTCATCAAGAGAAACATTTAGATGGTTTTATATTCTTGAAAAGTAGAGTTCAGTGAAATCTAAAAGGTTCAGGATTTGAAAGAATTAAGAAAGCAATAGCATCGAATAGGGGTAAGCCTAAGCTCTGATTTGAGTATAATATCTTGAGGTTTTGTTAATTTTTAATGAGGTTATATTGCTGCCTTAAATTTTCAGCCAAAGAGAAATATTAGGCTTGTAATGATCTTATGAACATGAATATGGTTTTAAATAAGGCTTGAGTACGATAGGATTGAAATTTGACAAGTCATGTAGTTAAATGTGCAAAATCAACTTGTGGTGGCCTTTAGATGATTTTTTTTTTCAGACCTGTTTTATAGGGAAATAATATGATTTTTTTTATTTTGAGGTTTCTAATGAGTTTAGAATGAAAAATTGTATGAGATAAATGTAATAAATCGATTAGGGAAGCATTGAAACTGAAAACAAAATTTTTTCCTGTAAATCCTAAGTTTCGGTGCCAAACCCCTTAACATTTCAATAACCACAGATTAATAAGCGCAAAGTTCTGTAACGCATACAGAAATAGCAGAAACATACTGACATTAAGCACTTGTTTACAATATAGGAATTCCCCGTAGGGTTTGAAAAATATTTACAAAATGTATAGAGTGTTAAAAAAAAGGTACAAACATAGATAACCAGAATCAGATTCAAAGTGCATCGAGACCTTACTCCCGGGTAGCCAGTTCCTTACCCTTAGAGCCGCTAGCTTCAGCTGTAATATTTTTACTTTTTAAAAAGGTGAGATTCGAGCGAATCTCGGTAGTAATAGACATTTCAGACATATAAAATGCAATAATAAATATGGAATGCACTATGTTTTGTAAGATGCTAACTCATGTTGTGCGTATACTGTCCAACGCTAAACCACTATTTGCACCCCGGCTTAAATCATGTCTATGGTCAAACAACATGTGTAGACCCTGGCTTCTTCACATGCACCATCGCTGGATCCCATATCATAGCTAGGCTAATGTGCCCTAGGTACTGTCATGTTATAGAAAATGGCGTACACAACGCATAAAACAATTACATAGTATATGAAAGAAAGTGCTACTACCTGACTTCTTTTCCAATCTCCTGATTGTCCTAAACTTTGGTTCCAGCTCGGGCTATTTCTAGTTCCTATCAAAATTAGAGTTACAAGTAACTGGTTATAATTTGTACTATTACTGCCTTTCAATCAAATTTTGCAGGTTATCTAATGCAATTATAACAGTTTTTGCACAGTACAACTCTGTACAGTGCAGTTTCACTTTTTCCAGAAAATTGACATATTTTTCAATCAAATTTGGAAATTAATAATTAATTCAAAAAAATCTAATTTGACTGATTATAAAGCCTACGTGAAGCTCTTTAAATTTATTTTTATGGAAAAATACCTAAGTAAGGTTAGTTCAACTATATTGTTCCCAGATATTTACCAAAACTCGCCTGTTCCAGATTGTCTTCCAGAAACATGGCATAACTTCAAAAATCCATATCTCTTAGCATACTAGTCCAAAAATTACAAACTACCTATCAAACTAAATTTTTGGACTAGGTTTGACAAGAAAATTTCATTGTATAATAATAGTATCACTGGAAGCAATCAAACGACATGCACTTTCAATTTCAAAAAATTTTAGATTTGCATACCAACATCTAAAAATCATGATCACATGTATGTCTACACAATTTTCCATTTTAAATCCAATGGAACCATCAGAATTACCAAATTCTAGCTCTTCTCTATAGTTATACACTTGGCTAAAAGTTAGGGTTCTTGTGAGGGAAAATGTGTTTTCTTGATTTCTCTTGTTTAATCACTTCCTTTCAACTTCTAATCACATGATTAACTACTTAAACACTACATAAACATGATTTGAGGAAATTTTGGTAGCATTTACCCTTAGGGTTTCACCAACCCAAATTTACAAAATAACCAAAAATCAAGCCAAAACCAACAACAAGAACAACACCACCACCATCATATATCATAAGAGGATCAAGTCTATGAAATTATCTTTTAATTCACCACTTTCTCTCTCTAAAAAATGGCTCTCTCCTCTCTCTTGATTTGGCTTGCTATCCATGGATTTCAAGAAGATGTTAGAGGAAATTCTAAGGAGATTAGAAGGCAAAATCACTTAGATTTCAAGCATTTTACCTTGATTTTGGCTCTTGGAAATCTAGACCTCCTTCCTGCTTGTTCAAGTACTTTTGAGCACTCTCTCTCTCTCTCTCTATTTTGATATGGTTGGCCAAAATATGGTAAGGGAATGGAGAGTTAGAAGCTTTTGTGATATCTCATCTCTTTACTTTATGTCATAATAGCAATTAATGGTAAATCAACACAAGTCATTTTTGCTTGGCTCTTCTTTTTTTTCCTTCTTGAATTAACTATGGCCACACAAATTATTTCCCTTTATTTCCTTGCTTGACCGAAACTTCAAGGAGAAAAGGAAAATAAATATGTTTTCTTGAATTTCCTTATTTACTTCTTCCAAATATTAATTAATGTCATCTTGCTTTTTTGAAATTTAAAACTTAATTTCCCTTGGTAACTAATACTCTAAAATGTGATTATTAATTACCAAGTAGCCATTTTCGCTCTTATTTTCTTAATTTGACCGAAATTATTAAGAAAAATAAGGGAAAAATAATTGCTTCTTGTTTTATGGAAAATTACCATTTTTCCATTACATTTTATGATTTATTGTAATAAATCACTTCTTGCTCTTTTCCTTTGGTTTTGCTGAATTTTGACACTTATATTAGGCTATTATTTGTGTCATTCCATGCTCCAATTTAAGTTACAATGTTAGGTCTTTAAGTGTACATTAGTTGCTCCTTTGCGTCCTAGCTTAGCCAAGTTGTGTGTAACCACCGATTAGAGTATTCCTATCAGTTGATGTATATTACAATTTACCATTTATTCCATTAAATGTATCAATTATATACAAGAAATATTGGTGATTGAAAAATGGGGTGTTATATTCGGCTCTAATATGGTTTATAGGGAAGGAACTAGATTTTTTTATATTTAAGGTTAGAAATGGATTCTACATGCAAAATTATGTGGAAATAGCTTATAGTTATGATTTTGGGTAGATTGGATTGAAAACCCTAAATTTGGAATTTAAGGTTGTTAATGTTGGTTGCTGCTAGATTTATTTTTCAAGGAATTACCTTGTTTTGGGTTGTGTTTTGGTTAAACAAATCTTGTCTAATTACTATGATATTTTAAAAGTTATTAGTATATATCCCAATCTTAAAAATGAGGTATAATATTCATTATTTGGAGTTGTATATTGTATGTTATGATTTGTTAAAGTTAGGGTATCAAATCTAGAATAGATTCTAAGCCAGTTGGGTTGGTTGAGGTTCCTAGAGTTTTATGGCTATAATTGGCATTAGGTGATATTTTTGTAGAGGACTTAAAGAGCTTTGCATAAGAAGTTTAACCACCTTATTTGGAGTTTTTTAGATTAAGTTATGAATTTTCAAATTTGACCAATGAAATCTGGTAGATTAGGGTTGATAGCAGAATTTTTAGTATTGGAAGGGAATTATGGATTAGTAGAAACATGAGGCTTAGAAATATGTTCTAAAGTCTAATGTGACCACATTGATACCCACCTAAATGCTAAGGGAGTAGAATGTCAAACGTATCTTGGATTAATTATGTATTAGACTTAACACAACGAGTACTAAAGATAACCAACAAAGCTACGTAAAGAACAATAATAGAGATGGTTTAAGAATAACATGATCTTTATCATGTCAATGGAGTTGGGATAAGTAGTGACCCATCTATTTGTTAATTCTAACTTATAGGATTCGACATTTGCCTGAGCCAGAAAAGAAGCTTGCTGGTAAAGGTAAAGGACCAGAAAGACATTCAAGTAGTAACTCTTTCTCTAATAT
This sequence comes from Albizia julibrissin, assembly GCA_037074505.1. Classification (NCBI taxonomy): domain Eukaryota; kingdom Viridiplantae; phylum Streptophyta; class Magnoliopsida; order Fabales; family Fabaceae; genus Albizia; species Albizia julibrissin. The sequence continues at coordinate 23,803,909 of CM073485.1, forward strand.
ACTATGTGTTGTTTTGCATGTATGTTTGTGCCATCGTGTATATTCTTTTCAAGAATATAGTAGGCAATAAGACATGTTGGACCAGTGTGTCCTTTGGTCATAAGACCTTATGAGCATTTAGATTGTGATGAGTAAAGGTCCGAGGCCATAAGACACGTTAGGCTAGTGTGTCCTTAGGCTTAAGGTTGTAAGACCCAATGTGCAACTTGTATGGGGTAGAGGCCTTGGGCTGTAAGGCCATAATACCAAGAACTATGGTAATGGACTAGTGTGTCCCGTGTTTGTATTTTAATGCTATATATTGTGAACTGAATGCTGAATGTGTTACATACTGATGATATGATGGTTTATCTGGCATGCTTTGTGAACTCACCCTTTCCAATATTACCATATAGTAAAGGCAGTAGCTCAAAGGGCAAAGAGGTAAACATTGATAAGTAAAGAATATGGATGAAGGACTTAAGCTTATGTTGGTTATCTATCTATTATTTTCATATGTAATGTAAAGACATACTATAGTAAGTTAGTACCTGAGTGGTGATATCAAAGGTACCAGTAAGTAGTGGTATCAGTACACTCAGTGGTGGTACCAATTCCTAGCATGGTGGTATCAGTAGTACCAGTGCATATAGTAGTGGTATCAGTACTCGAGTGGTGGTATCAATTAGTAGTATAATCGGTGTACACAGTAGTGATACCAATACTCAGCTTGGTGGTATCAATGGTAATAGTACGCATAGTATAGTATCCGCATATACAATAGTGGCATCAATATTGATATTATGCTTGATAATCCAAAACTAGAAGTGGGCAATTATACGACAAGGACCCATGGACTAATCATCAATATACTATAAAATGAGTAGAGAAGTACTCTCATAATAATAACTGAGGTTAAGGATTAATGAGTCATAATAAAGAGCGAACAACTATGATTGTTTCGAAAGTTTAAAATTTTTCGGAATTGGCTGAGAAATCAGCTTAGTAGTTTTGAATTCACTGTGTAATGACTCATTGGATCACATTAAGAAGGGGGAGTCATACTTAATTGTCATTAAGACTTTTTGATAATTAAATCATGTCTATTGAACCTTATAATAATCTCCCTTTTGTTAAAAAAAGAACAATTACCAAAACATAAGGTCTAAGGCAACTCCACTTTCATCGGAGAATTTAAAATATTTTTCTTTGGCCAGACCAATACTTAATTCTTCTAATAGTTTCTATCATCAGAGATAATATATAACTTTTGTGCATGATATACAATAAAATGTCAATTTAACGGTTGATAGGAAAAAAGAACAAACAGAGAGAAGCAAATTTACATTCAAGTGTATCATTTATTGTATACATCACTACTTTTTTTAGCTTACCAATATATGAGTCTCGTATCACAGTAAGTAACAATGTAAAAAATATAAAGTACTGTATTTTTTTAAGAAAAAACCATAGTTGCTACAATGTAGACCGAAGGTATAGAGGGATAGAAAGGGAGGAGCGAGGAGCAACAGTGAGAGAGAGGACGGAGGGTGAAGGATCGACGATGGAGAGGGAGGGAGGAGGGTGCAACCAACAGTGGGAGAGGGATGGGGGAGGTATGACTAAAGGCATGAGAGAGGAGGGAGGATGGAAGAGCGATAGTGGTGAGAGAGAGAGAGAGGTTAGAGGAGCGATAACGGTGGAGAGGGAGAGAGGAGCTTGTGACGACTTTGTGACTGTGCTATAAGTATTGGAGATTGAAAGCTTTAAGCTTTCAGTCTAACTTTAGGCATCCCAATTTCAAATTGGGATACCAAAAGTAACACTTTAGGCATCCCGGTTTTGAATCGGGACTCCAAAAGTCAAAAGGTATACTTTTTTAATTGGGACGCCTAAAGTGGTACTTTTGGCGTCCTAATTTGAAAAAGGACGCCTAAAGTGGTACTTTTGGCGTCCTAATTTGAAAAAGGACGCCAAAAGTTAGTGTCCTTTTTTATTAAAGGAACTCTCAATATGTCATAATTCCTAACATAATTATAAAAATGTCACCTCCTTTATTTTTTTTACTTCCCCTTTTTGAAAAACGGACGTTTTTTGGTAAAGTAAAATCTATGTCTTGTAGTGGTGATAAATGGCTTATTTTACATACAAGTCTCGTGAATTTTCTTTTAAAAAATGAAATCAAGTTCCTTAAAGTCTAGTGTTAATTTGTGATTAAACCATATTTTGATATGCTTCTTCATAATTAATTAGGGGCATTTAATGTATTTCTTAGGCTGTTATTGCATGATTAAACACTAATTTGAGTTAGGGACATTTATATTGAATTAAGTCTAACTAGGGGTAAAATGTTCATAATTTGTTAATTATTCATGCAAATAATTTCTTGGACTTTTGATGCTACCTTGTGTTTAATCTTACATTGTAGGTATTTTTGAAGAAAATTAGAGAATTTGAAAAATGTCAATTAGGGTTAGAATTAATATTTTTGAGGATTAGGAAAAATTGTAGAAAAGGCGCCAAAATTTCTAGAAATTGCAAATCTATGAAGAAAAATAGACCCAAGAGTTTTGAGAAGCTACAATGTGTAAGCTCGGAATTAGACCTTTCCTTCCTCACTTTACCTTCATTTTCTCTTCTCCACACCACCACCTCCATTGACCGAGCTACCCATGCCAGCATCTCTCAGTATTGGAAAAGTACCACATATTTTTTGCTTTAAACAAGAGAACTAGAGACTCAACCTTCCTCCTTCTTTGGATACACAGCGTTGCAAAAAGGAAGATGGAGAGAGCTTCAACTACCAGACCTTCTCTCCTCTATTGTGCTTCATCACTCTCATCACATAGAGAGGGCGCCATGGGGAGTTTGTCATAAAACCAGAGCTTAATATTGGAGAAGCCATGAGAATCTCCATCAGAACTTTACCTTTCTCCACCACAGATGACCTTGAAGAGCTCAGAATTCTTCCAGAGCACAATCTCATCCCTCCCATGTGATTTCTGATAAGTTTCAATGATTTTCGTCGAGTTTTACAATTTTCCAATGAGTGCTTTGATTTTTTGTTGAGATTCTTCTATCATATTAAGCTCTTCCACTCTTGTTCAATGGACTATTTGGGCTTTAAAGGGGCTATGATTGTTGTCAAAGATGTGAGTATCTAAATCTCTTAAGTTTTGGTGGTGAAAAATATGGCTATAGCTTCAATATGTTACAAAGGGGAGTTTATTAGTTTTCCATTAGCTTTTATCATGTATTTGGATCTGTTGATAATGATTTTGTATTGATACATTAGTAGAAGACTTAGATGAGTGGTGATTTGTCTAAGATAGATTGCTCTTGTGTTGAATTTTGTTGTTGATGTACTTGGATTTTGTATTGAACATATTTCCTTATGTTTTTAATGAGATTTTACGATTACTATGATGTATAGTTGAGTTAATTTATATTGAGTGTCACGATTGTGCTCTCATTTAAGAGGAAGCAAGTGCTTTAAAATGATTTTTCAAATACACATCAAGTAGTTTTTAACAATTTATCTAAGAGATAATTATGAATGCGATTGTAGGATTAGTCATTAATTAGATAAATTTGACTCAATGCTATTGCTTGATGTTTTCAATTTGACTTGAAGAAAAATTAACTCCCAAATTATTTTTGAGAAGTTAGAAAAGCCATCAACTTTGCTACCAAGACTCATTTTATCATATCATCCTTTCTTGATCCAAGGCATTTATTCATTGTTTTCCATAAATACTAAAAAGATTAGAAATAGCTTTATTTTTTTATGTATTATAATTTAGAGACCAATTTCTAAACCCCCATTCTAACCATGTTTTTAGCACTTAGTTTAACCAATGGAATTCAAAATTGTTCAGAAATATATTAATATTTATTTTGTAATCAATTAAGAGCACTAGAAATCAGGCATTAGAAAATACCATTAAGAGCCATAAATGCTAAGGCTCCTCTTTCATGTATATATAAACCCTCTTTTGTAAATGATCAATCAATCAATTTAGATATATAGTTTCTCTCCTTATTTTCTATTACATGGTATCATAATTGCTATAGGGTTTATTTAGCATTTTGTTTCTATTTTTTGGTATGCTGCAACGCGAGAACTATTACAATGAGAGAAGGGTTCAGATGAAGGAGATATGAGTATTGAAAGTTATTCTTAAAATCACCATCATTTTCCAGAATAGGTTCGGTATTTTAGACATATCTCCCAAAACATACATCCAAATAAACTGGTGGCATATGAAACTTGACTTAAAGATATTTCCATGGATATAAAATATAACAAATTTGGAGTTGTATTCAAAGCGGTATGCCTTCTAGAAGTTGAAGCTAAAAAACTTAAACACTGTCTAAAATAACAGTAGACATTCTTTTGATCATAACTGGTTGAATTCAATAAGTTTGGAGCTGATTATTTTTACATTGGAATGCAGACGATAAGAGCTTTCTGATGATAGGTTATTTGCCATATTTAGAGTCCAAATGATCAGATCACTCGAGTGACCATAGGTGAAAACGCTTCAGATACTCTCTACCAAGTTCTAGAAGGTATCACTCGAGTAACCACTCGAGTGATGATTTGAAATCACTTGAGTAACCACTCGAGTTATGAGGTAAGATTGCTTTAAAACTCACAAAAGACTATCTGCTAAGTTTTTCAATGGATCACTCGAGTGATGATCATTGATCACTCGAGTGAGCATTCGAGTGATGCATTATGCAAAAAGACATTTTTCTTTAAAATACTCTCTAGCAGAAATCAGAAGGGATCACTCGAGTGATGGCCCTTGATCACTTGAGTGATAACTCAAGTGATGAGATCGAATTTCATGATAATCATCTGTTATTTATTGATTTATTATCTATATGATTAACCTTTCATTGTATTAGTATTCTAAGTATATTTTTAGGGAAACATTGAAGATATCATGTAATAAGAAGAAAAGTCATTTTTCGAAGTGTGAGGAGCGTCCAACGTAACGGCTAGTTTTTCAAATACGAAGAACGGACAAATGAAGCAACGAGACTCTAACGGATATATTGGAATGCTTACAACGGCTATATCGAGTCAACTATAAGTATGGAAGTATTCAAAGAAGAGAGTAAGACACGAGAACATAACGACGCAAACATGCTTATATCATGAGTCATTTGTCCAACCACTGCACTCTTTGTTCTTATTTGTTTTCTGTATCATTTATTCTTGAGAGTGAGATTATTTGTATTGTACTTCAGTGAGTATTTTATCCATTATGTGAGTGAGTCTGTAAACCCATACAATTATATTTCTCTATTGATCTCAAGGTAAAGGGACCTTAAGAGAGTTGATTTCCTTACTAGGGAAGCATAAGAGAGAATCGCTAAGACTTTCTACTAGTAAAACTTACAAGGTGCAAGCAGTAGAGAACGTTACTGCTCATAAGACTTACAATGGTGTAAGCAGGAGAGAACGTGGCTACTTGTAAGACTTGCACGAGTAAGCGGGAGAAAAATGTCTGCAGGATTGCTCTGCTCATAAGACTTACCGTAACGAGGGAGTAAACCTTACAATTTGTAAGGGAGAGTAACTTAGTAGTAGGCTTTACAAGTGACTGGATAAAGTTATGGGATTGTAGAGGCTTTTCTTGTGCCCGGTTAAACAAGAAGATAGTGGATTGAAAATATCAGGAAGAGCCTGGGGACTAGATGTAGGTCATTGTAGATTTGACCGAATCAGGATAAATCACGCTTTACATCTTCTTTTCCCTAAGCTTTTACATTTCCAGTATATATGATTTAAATAGTTGATTATGATTTTATACTACTATACATACTAAGTTAATAAGATGCGAAAAGATTTTGAAAGGTTTTAATAACTCATCGTATATCCAATTCATCCCCCTTCTTAGGTGTCAGCTAGTTCTAATATTTGGTATCAGACCATGGGCTCTTATTTAAAGGACTTAACTGTCTCAAGAGTTATCAATGGCTGATTTTTAGTATTACTCGCTTTTAGAAGGTTTTGACTATACAATTCCACTTATTTTAAAAGATATTGATTTTTGGTTTTGGAAAGCTAGAATGACTAGTTTTATTAAAGCATATAATTTTGATATGTGGAATGTTTTTATAAATTTTTTTATCCAAATCGAGAAGAGATTGGACTAAAAAAGAAAAGAAAATGTTTTATTTGAACATTAAAGCAATGAAAATCCTATATTGTGCTTTGACCGAAAATGATTTTGAGAAAATCAAATTTTGTTCTAGTGCTAAAGATATATGGGATACTCTTGACTTTATTTATACTTTTAATAATTATGGTGAAGTTGAAAGTGTTGAAAATTCATCACAAAATATAAGCTGCATATCTACGATTAGTGAATGAATGGAAGTTGAGGTTAAAGAAGGAGTCATAGGACACTTCCATGATACAGTCAATATGGATAGACATGAAGAAGAGGATTCTCGAATAGAGCTCACTATAGACGAACATGAAAAATCACTCTCTAGAGCTCAAGATGAACTTAAGGTGAAAAGTTCCAATTCTTCTTGTAATTTTGGTAAAACTGATTTTCATAGTCTACATAAGATTGTTTTTCAATAAATTTTTTATTCTATTAAGAAAAGAAAATTTTTTTTCAAATATGCTGGAAAGTTTTTTGTAAAGAAAGAACGTAGCAAATTGAATATTTGAGATTGTTGTCCTTCAAACAACACAATACTTGCATATAACCTCATCATGCATATTTACATACGATTTTCAATTATTGTAGTAAATCGGGTTATATTTCTCACACATGCTGTATTAGAAGAAATTCTAATGTAAGGAATAAATATGTTTGGGTTCCGAAAGGACATGTAAAGTCTAATGCTAACAATCAATGACCCAAATATATATAGGTACCAAAATTCCATCTAGTACTTTGATACGTCCCGGGTCTGGGAGGGGTGTGGATCGAGTTCGGGGTCTGGTGGCACCCACAGTCGTTGGAGACAGGGGCCCGTGTTTGTACTGGGTTAAAGGAATAGGGGTGCGCCTCTGCTACCAGCTTAAGCTTTTAGCACGATGGTTAGCGCTTCACAGTTAAGCGTGCTCAGCCGAGGGTAGTCTCAGGATGGGTGACCCCCTGGGAAGTCCTCGTGTTGTGGCGCTTCGTTCCTGAGGTTTGGTATCAAAGCCAGCACGGGTTCGAATCCTGCTTCCATCGAAAGGTTCGAGGACGAACCTCCTTAAAGAGGGAGGGAATGATACGTCCCGGGTCTGGGAGGGGTGTGGATCGAGTTCGGGGTCTGGTGGCACCCACAGTCGTTGGAGACAGGGGCCCGTGTTTGTACTGGGTTAAAGGAATAGGGGTGCGCCTCTGCTACCAGCTTAAGCTTTTAGCACGATGGTTAGCGCTTCACAGTTAAGCGTGCTCAGCCGAGGGTAGTCTCAGGATGGGTGACCCCCTGGGAAGTCCTCGTGTTGTGGCGCTGAGTCCTCCCATGTATAGTGCTAGGTCCAAGCTCTTTGTTTTGAAGTCTCCAAGCCCAAAACTTGATTAGTATCTCCATCTGCAGCCCCTAAGAAATTAATGACGTTTTCAACATCTTTATCCACAATTGTTGATCCAATTGCCATCTGATTTGCATTAGCCTCTTGAATAAGCCCAATCAATGCTTCCTTAAATATTTTAGCTTGTGCTCTTGTGACTGGACCGGCTGGAATTTGAAAATGATAGTTTGAAGTTGAAGAGTCAACACTTGAATATGAAGAGACAACTTGTTGATTTTGGATCGCATCATTCCCTCTCTCCTCAAAAGGATTCGCCCTCGAATCTTCACCTTTCTTGTATTTGACAACATATGGGAATGTCTCAATAAATTTCAGCCAGCTTGCATGTCTCTTGTTAAGCTTACCACGCAAAGGAGATGAAGATTCAATGCCTCTTGAAGATAAGAAGAATCCATCGGGTGGCTTCTTAGGGATCAAATCCAAGAACACCTGCAACACATCAAAATCACAAGGCAAATAATGATTAAGATCATTAGTAACTGAAGAAATATCCTTGCTCTCACTTTTCTCACAATTCTTTTCTTCTTGCTTTTCACTCAATTCTTCACCCTCTTTATTCTGAAAACACCTCATACTCTCAATAGCTTTTTGTCTTTCAAACTCACTTTTACTCTCCTTACTTTGACAATACTTAGTGCTCTCAATGTCTTTTTCTCTCTCAAGCTGAATTTTTATCTCAACAGCAGTTTGACAACAACCACTCTCACTTATATTTTCACTTTTCTTTTCATGATTAAGAGGAACTTCTTCAATCACAAGATTGATACTTGAAACAGGAACATCTTCTTCACACTTCTCAGCTTGATGTTCAACATTAGGCTGTTCTTCCTCCTTGGTTGGCTCTAACTCGTCATTAGAGACTGTAACTATCAAGCTTTCAATCTCCTTTGAATTGGAGCTACTCTCTGAACTCCTTTGTTGCTTGATCTTTTGCTCATACTCAGCAACAAACTGAACTAAAATATCAATATCTAAGAAGGTCAAGGTCGTTGCAAAACAAGCTAAATCAGGATTAAGCCCATTTAGAAAACGATCCTTGGTGGCTTTTGAAGTTTCTTTCACTCCAGCTCTAATTAAAGCTAATTCCATCTCTTGAAAATATTCATTAACACTCATGGAGCCTTGTTTCAACTCCTGCAACTTTCTTTGGAATTCTCTTTTTGATCTGGAGTTGTAACTAGACATCCATTGGTCGTTTTCAGCATTAAACTTTTGTAGTCCTTTTAACAAGGATTGAAGGTGTCTATGAATTTCTTTTTCATCATGCATATTGATGGTACCTGAAAAGCTAGATTTAGACAAAAAGGGACCTCACCACTCTACTCACGTGTTTCACTCAAACAATTTTAGTGTCACTCGTGTTTCTCTCAAAATTGGCTTTTAAATTGATGTATGTCACTCTTGCCTTTTTCCACTCTTAGATTCCTCTTCAGGCTCTTTAAAAGAACTAAGCAATTTAATCAATGCAATCACAATTTGCAGAAATCAAACCAATACTTAGAAATATGGAATATCAAAGTGAGTATTGGAAAAGGGAATTGAGGGAGATCAGGAGCAAGCACTCTCAAGCAATTAGAACCCAGAAATTTAAGAAAAGCGTTCCTTTTGAAAAGATCATAACACACTGTAGAATTTTTCAATTGAGATGAAACCAAAACTAATGGAAAGATGAGATTCTGAACACTGAAAATGACCTATTAAATGACCAAAACCGCAAAGTAAAACGGGTCAAACAAGGAAAGAAGATTTGATGACGTTCTGGAAAAAAATGACGAATTGACACAGAAAATTTGCAGAAACACGACTGATTTAAAATGACTAGAACTCACTAATGACAAATCGAATTGAACTAATTCTAAAACGATATGAAAGAAGAGATTTTGAACTATGAAAAGGACTTACTAAACATTGGAAACGACAAAGAGACGGTTAACGAAAAGAAGCAAAAATTTCAGACATGAACGCAGATGACCTAGACGAAAAGACTCAAGAACAAAGTACGAAACCCTAAGCGAAATTTAAAACAACGAATGGAAAGATGTGACCTGAGTTTAGATCCGAAGCTTTGATACCAAACCTCAGGAACGAAGCGCCACAACACGAGGACTTCCAAGGGGGTCACCCATCCTGAGACTACCCTCGGCTGAGCACGCTTAACTGTGAAGCGCTAACCATCGTGCTAAAAGCTTAAGCTGGTAGCAGAGGCGCACCCCTATTCCTTTAACCCAGTACAAACACGGGCCCCTGTCTCCAACGACTGTGGGTGCCACCAGACCCCGAACTCGATCCACACCCCTCCCAGACCCGGGACGTATCATACTTTATGTATGCAGGTTGATCTGAAAAGAAATGGACATAAGGGTACTGAGAAGATGAAGAAGTAGCCAAGAGTTTCTCATACACCAATTAAGAGATTTATATCATCACAAAAGAGAACTCTCAGAGCATCAATTGTTGGAGCTACATAGCATAACCACAAAAAGAAGCAATAGATAAAAGCAGTACGTTCCACCTCAAAGAAGGGCTACTATAATGTTTCATTCAACTATCTTGAGTAGAACAAGAAAAGGAAAATCTCTCAGGTATCAAACATAAGATTTTTGAAGTCTATATCTTTTGAGAGAGCTTTGCAGACAATCTTAAAAACACATATGAAGAATCAACATAACAAGAAGAGGCAGTGGGTAAGCAAAGCCAATCTTCCAAGTATATAAGGAAAATGTACACAACGATAAAACCTCCTATGCCATTATCTGTAATATTTATTGAGGTTTATACCTTGTTACCTTAGGAATGAACTTTGTAAACTATTTTGAAAATATGTTTTTCGCATCCCTTAACAAATCCATTTAGTAAATTTATAAAGGAATTGCAATTTTTAATAGCTTAACTCTTTATGCATATACGCGTACTTAAAAAGGAAATATTTTTTTATGCATAAAGTCATGTTTAATTCATTATGCTCAATTTCTTCAAATTGACTATATTTTTAGAGCATGTGAATTATGATTCCTATAAGCTAACTATGAGTGGATTCAAGTAAAATTGGATATCGAAGGAAGAAAAAGGGTTATATGGTTTTGTAGGAAGAAGAAAGGAATACTCTATTATGTGGTAAGGAAAACAAGGATAAACAGAGAGAGCAATCACTCGAGTGACAACTTCAGTGATCAACAGATCACTCGAGTGATAACTTACAGTAATGGCTTCATCACTCTAGTGATGGCCTGGAAAGGCAGAACAGTTGAAATAAATTCAAAAGAGACAGCTTAATGGTTGAATATGAACAATCAGTAGCTAAAAGACTTATCACTCGAGTGACTACTCGAGTGATGTCTCTAAATCACTTGAGTGAGCACTCGAGTGATCATCAGTGCAGATGGAAAAATAACTACATTTCAACTCAAATATGCCATCCAGTGCCTACAAATCAATAAGGGAATATACATAGGTAATTACTATATCATTCATGCCAGGTACGCTGTACTAGTCGGTAAAAGTTTTTTGCAGAACTCGAGTGTCGTAACTTTATATCAGGATTTTCAAAACTCAACCGTAGCACTCATTCTTCCCAACTTAATTTGAGTAGTAACTTCTTACTCATTATTACATATCATTAGAAATCAATCATTTATGGTTTTCAAAGTATTTTAGATTGCTAAATGGATCGAAAGTGAAGTTGTGCATAATCTTTCTGTGCATTTGAGTTTGAAATGCATATTTGAAAATCTTACTTAAATTTCAATCCATCCTAGTGCATACACATGATTTGAAAATTATTCATATATTGCCTGCATTCAAATCGATTTCGAAATTCGAAGTTAATATTTTTGTGTACTGAAAGTCAGAAATGCTTCAAATTCATCCACCAAAGTATTTCTCCATCATTGACATGTTGATCATTGATCTTAAATGTGCTATTCAATGCTTGAACTCTTTAGTCTTTATTCTCTAATATGTTAGACCTTACGTCTAACAAGTTAATTATCTATATAAGGTTCAAATGTATTTCTCATAGAAGAATTCAATATGTGAATGCCTTGTGACTAATGTCTAGAGTCTTAATTGGCTAATTTATTCCAAGAATTACAGATGTTCATTGATGTATTAAATGCATTAACCATTACAGTGGAATAACTTTATAAGACAACACTTTGGAACTTTAGTCATCTGGACCAACAAGCCTGAACTTCATAGTTTATGAATCTACTTACTTGCTCTTATTGCTCAAATGCCTTAACAATTGAGTTTACCTATCTCCGAGCAACTAAAGTATTCAAATCCTTAACTTGATAGTATTCTTACTCTTTATTATCAAAACAGTCTCTAAAAGTCAAAACTGTTTATTGGTCAGTAGCAAAGTCATTATGCTTATTCATTCTTATTATGACAAGCTTGGTTGACTAATTCTTTACTTTTATGACTTTTTCTCTTGAGAAAATACTCCAACAAGTTGAATTTAATATTTGGCATACTACCTAAAATTGAAGCTTTATATATTGACTTCCAACATTTTTATCATAATGATTGATAAATTTCATAAATGGTTTTCCATGCATTCAAAATTTTAATGTCATAATGCATATTCATGATTTGAAAGAACATTTTATATTTTGAAACAATTTGCATATTTCATTATTATTCTTGAAAAATCTAATTTCAATCATGATTTATCATTTCACAAAAGTTGATGAAAAATTTTATGGATATATCTACTACTTTATTTTGATATCACCATACATAAAAAATCATATCAATAATATCTTTTCTAAAGAATATTTACAAATTATCATTCATCATTGAAAATCTTCATCCTTGATATTATTTGTTTGTTACCCCTTGTGATTTAATGGATTGAATTCATTATATTTTAGATTTTGTTGTTTTGTTAAACTCTTTGCTCAAATAACATATGGTCTAATTGTATAGGAGCATAAGAGGATTTAAGTCTAATATTGTGGACCCAAGAGAAGTTGGGTACTAAAGAACATGTATTTATATTTTTGCAGGAGTTGACCAAAATGCCCTGCTTTCGGATACAAAGATCAGAGGCTAATAGGTTAAGGCCTCACTATAAGTGTTACAGTGTGTGAGTGGTGTAATACCCCACTTTTTCACCAATATTCCTTATATGTATATCTGTGATATTTAGTGGAATAAAATGATGAATTGTGGTGTATAAATTTATAGAGATATTTCAATCACCGGTTACATATAATTCGGCCAACAACACAAAGAGGCAATTAATGTCGACTTAAAAGCCTAATATTGTAACCAAAATTTGAGGATAAAATGACACAAATAATGGCTTCATAAAATTGTCAAAAATTAGACCAAACCCAAGGAAAAGGAGCAAGAAATGATTTATTTTGGTAAATCATAAAACGTAAGGTCAAAACAGTAATTTTGATATAAGGTGCGAAATAAATATTTTTCCTAAATATTCTCAATAATTTTAGTTAAATGGAAATTAAAAAGAGGGAAATGACCACTTGGTAATTAATAAACCTATTTTGGAAAATTATTATCAAGGAAGGTCAAATAGTCAAAAGTCAAAGGTCTAAAAGTCAACAAATTGTAAGTTGGCACAATGGGATAATTGAAGACCAATATTTTCTCTCTTCAATTCTCATCATTTTTGGTTGATTAAGAGAGCATAAAGGGAAATGGGATTAGTGGAAAATATTATACACAAGTCAAATTTGTGGACCAATCAAAAGTTAGCATGTGTTAAACCTTTTAACTAACCTAATATATCACCATTTTCTTCATCTCTTCCTCCTCATTTTCGTGCCAAATAGAGTGAGGGACAGTTGAGAACAGTGAAGAAAATGGAAGAACAAGGAAAAGCTAGGGTTCTCACAATCGAAGGTAAGAGGCTTGTAATCTTGATGTTTAGGCCTCCTAATCCCTCTATCACTTCTTCTAACCTCTTCTCCTCCTTTGAATCCATGGTATTCAAGACAACATCTCAAGAGAAGATAGAGAGAGGGCTGGTGTTTAGAGAGAGAAATAACAAGAATCAAGAGGTAAACTTCAAGAACTTGCTTATCTTGCTTAATTGATGCTATGTATGTTGTTTTTGGCTTGGTTTTGAATGATTTGTAAAGATTGGATAATGAAACCTAAAGGGGTCTTACTACCCAAATTTCTTCAAACCATGTCCAATGAGTGTCTAAATAGCTAATCATGTGAGTAGAAGTAGAAAGAAAGTGATTAAGCAAGAGAAAATGAGAAACTGACATAACTTTTTTGAGAACCCCAAATGGTTGCCTTATTCTAGGCGTGTTGAAGGATTAAGAATTTGATGATTTTGATTATTCCACTGGATTTAGAAGGAAAAATTGTGTAGGATAAGTTTGAATCATAATTTTGAGTAAATTATAGATAGACCAAGTACAAAGGGGTATAACGGGTCTAGGGGCATTTTGGTAATTTAGCATTTTAAAGCTAAGTTAACCAATAGCATGTGTTTAGAGTAATACATGGATGAGTAATGACTCATTTATAGTACATTTGGGGATTGTAGGACTTGATAACTGTCCGAAGTCTAAGACTTGCCCGAACTCAGACAAACGGGAGGAAGTTACTAGAGGAAAGCAACCAAGTAGTAACTTGTCTTTCGTATGTTTATAATATGCAATGTATGGTTGTGTGTTCATCAAGAATTGTTTGACATATTTTGAATATATAGGGTGGTCGCCCGGGGCCTATCTGCATGGGTGGACGCTCAGGCCAATATAACGCTCACTGATGTATGATATCCCTATTTGCACAGGTATCCATCGGGGCCTTGTAATATATCTAGTGCTATGATAGCTTATAAACGACATGCGATGCATTGAATACTGTTGTGATAATTTTTTTGAATGATGGTTGTGTAGCATGCTTTGTGATGTTATATCTGTATGATTGGCATTATTTTACTACTGAGATTCTTTCAAATCTTACTCTTTTTCCATAAAACCACCTTCAGTATAGGGAAAGAGCTCAAAGGTTAAGAGAAAGGTAAATGGGGACAGCTAGAGGCTTGAATGCTGAAGACTTGGTTTTACTGGTTATCCGTCGTATGTATTTTAAATATGTATATATTGTAATTAGTTTGTAACTTTGACATGTTACAAAGGCTGAACTGGCAATGCCAATAGTATAGTAAAAGAATAGTTCAGTTTAGTTACATCATGATTCTGATCGCTAATGAAACATAATTAAGGTATAGAACTAAGCAGAGAATCGCTTGCAAACTCTGATAAAATGAAGAGAGGAGCCGATGAGACTCAATAAGATAGTGAATTTTTATGAAATGGCTTGAGAGAATTTTTATTACCCTCGAAATTCCTTTCCAATCCTAGGTTTGAATCCTGAGGTAGGAAATTCATGAACATTTTATGAAACTGCTTGATTTGGGACTGGATCCTGGTATCATGAATGATTTCACTACTCTTTTGCGCTCATTTGAGGCTATAAGTGTAATATCCCTTTTTTTAACCAATACATTTATGTGTGTATTTGATGTATGGTCAATGTAATAAAATGGTGGAAATGATGTGGATAAATTTATGTGAATTTATGAAAAATATGACAATCGCCGGTTACGCGTAAATTGGCCAAATAAGGATGTAAGAAGGCGATTAATGTACCGATAAAGGCCTATTATTGTAACCAAAATTTGAGAAATTAAATGACATGAATGATGGCCTCATTTAAGTGTCAAAATGAGGTTAAGCCGAAGAAAATGGTGATAACCGATTTATTTCAGTAAATTAGGAAATGTAGGGGCAAAACGGTAATTTTTCCTTAAAATGGAAAATAATTATTTTTCCCCAATATTCCCACTAATATGAGTTAAATAGGAATTAAAAAGAGTAAAATGACTACTTGATCATAAATAAATCAATTTTGGTGAATTATTGTTAAGAATATTCAAATAGTTAAAAAGTCAATGACTTGGTCAACAAGTTACAAGTTGGCACAATGGGATAATTGAAGAATTATATTTTCCTTATATTTCTTATGCTAATTCTCGGCTAAACCAAGAAGAAAGAAGGGAAATGAAATTGATTTGAGAAAATGATGATTTGGACCAATGAGAATATGCCACTTGAATTAAACCAAATTAACCCTTTTCATTATATTAAGTTCTCATCTCTCCAGCTCCAATATCACGATCAAACTGATCAGAAAAGAGGGAGAGTGAGTTGAGAATGAGAGCTGAACATGAAGGAAGGGAAGAAGCTAGGGTTGCTTGGAAATTGAGGTAAGAAGCTTATACCTTATGTCTAAAGCTACCTAATCCCTCCATGATCTCTTCTCCTCACCTATCTACCCTTGGATTCCTTGTTGAGCAGTTGAATCAGGAGTTAGAGAGAGAGAGAGTCAAAAATGTGTAGGAGAGAGAAAGTTGAAGAAATCAAGAGGTAACTTCCTAAACTTGTTCCTCTTGCTTAATTGTTGTTAGTAGAGTTGTTTAGGGCTTGATTACGGTTCATTTGGCATAAGATAATCCAAGAAAACCAAAGAGAACAAAATATGTAAGTGTCTCCAAATCAAGTCCAATGAAGGTCTAACTAGTTAATATATTGGTTATAAGTAGAAAGGAGGTGATTAGGTTAAAGAAAATGAGAATCCGACACAACTTTTCTAGGAATTTAAATCCCCTTCCCTGTGTTGGACGTGGCAAATGGATAGGAATTTGATAATTTTGATACTTCCATTGGATTTAGGAGGTGAAATTGTGTAGGGTCTATGTTGACCCCGAAGTAAGAAAAGCCACAGAAAGTGAAATGACAAAATTACCCCTTATAAGCCTTATTTGAGGGATGTGAAGAGTATTTTCATCATTCGGGCATGATTTTGACCAATTTGAAGTTAAAAATAAATTCTACATGCGAATATGTGTTGGAATGGCCTAAATCACGATTTTGAAAAAAATATTGATAATCAAGACCTAAGGGGTATTTTGGTAATTTTGCATCATTAGGCTAAATTTACCAATATTATGAGTTTGGAAGGATGCATGGATGAGTAATAACTCATTTGTGGTATTTGAAGATTTCAGGACTTGACAAACGGTCTGGCTTCAGTAGTTGCCTGAGCTTGAATCGAATGGGAAAGTTGCATAGAGAAGCAACCAAGTAGTAATCGTCTTCATATGACAGCATGCATATGTGTTGTTTGATATCATCAAAAAATGTCTAACATGTTTAGATTAAGCAGAGTGATCACCTGGGGCCTATCTTTGCGCTGGTTGACACTCAGATGATAATGTTCATAATTGTATAAGCGGTGCCCGAGGCCTATCTTGCGCGGGTACCCCTCGGGGCCAAAAATTTGTCTAGTGCTATCATGGTTTATGATTTACATTAAATGTACTAAATGATGTTATGATGATTTTGTTGAATGATGAGGTGTATAGCATGCTTTTGTGTTATCTTATATGTATGATATGTGTTACAACTGAGATTCCTGTGAATCTCATTCTTTTTCACAAAAACAAATCTTTAGTATAGGGAGGGAGCTCGCGGGGCAAAGAGAAGGTAAACAACGAAGATTTGAGGCCGAGCAACGGAAGATCTTTGTTATGGTTGTCTAATCCCTATTGAATGTTATGTATTTTAAGATTTCTATGAGTTTTTGGGTTTGTATATAAAGTGAAGTGGAGAGATGGCATATATGTTGTAAAATGAATTATGCATGTATGTGAATATATGTGAATATTCATACCGACAGAGGTATTACTCGCACTCTGATGTTTCAAATTCGGTACGTATTAGCTAATTAGTACTCTACTGTAGTGTTAGAAAATGAGGTGTCATAATAAGAAATGAGGTATCACAAGTAGAAGCATAATATATGATATCACTCAAGCGACACCCTATCACTACCAAGTAACTAGCTAGAGATACATTCAGAGAAAGAGAAAGAGGAGGAAGATCTCTTAGCAACCTCGGCTAAGTTCAATTCAAAAGATGTTCAGAGGAAGACACAGAAGTTAAGGAGACTTTGGAGACAACAAATAATGATTAAAAGAGTTATCTGAAATAGGAGCTTTAACACTTGCACGTTAAGCTTGCTACAAACAATACTGAGATCATCATCCAATGAATGATAAAATGAGGCAGCCATGTGACTTAATGAACCAGAACTTCAAAGTTCTATTTAAACAACAGGAGACAAAATAGAGATTAAGGCATCCAGAGATGATGAATCCAAATTCTCAGCAAGAGCTAGATCACCTAAGCTCCCATTCGTTGGATCCACTGTTTAGATAGAAAGAGCTTTAGAAGATCTCATTTGACATTACTAATACTAATGAGAAGCTCATCGAGATAGTGGATGACAGAGTAAGGAAGCTTTGTGCAAACCAGAATTTCCAGATAGTGCTTGACAAAAAGCACATGCTAAGAAGAAGAGTGAATATGAAGCCTTTCTCTAAGCTTATCTTACTGTTCCTACTCTTGATCGTTCCACAGAGACTACACCTTTAGAATCCCTCAGTACTAATCAAACAGTGACTGGCCAACGATGCATTAATAGATTACAGAGGATTATAACTCGAGTGATTACGATATTACTCGAGTGAGGTATTGTATTATTTCTTAATTCAAATTCTCTAAGTTGCATCACTCAAAGTGAAAAATTAAGTGATGACTCAAATGAAAGCTTTATATTTTGTGAATACTTTGCATATCCTTGATTATGAAAGCTTTCTTGAAAACATTTTTAAGTTGTTTCAAATCCGAAAAGTGAAAACCATTTTTAATTGCATGCCATTAAATATGAAATCGCTTTCAAATAAGGGGAAAGAAAATCATTTTCTTAACACATTCATTTTGATTAATGGAGAGAAAGACATTCCTAATTTGCTTTCATATTTACTCCTCTACAAGCATTACTTCCTTATACTTCAAACTTTTTGCTGATGTCAAATAGGGGGAGAGAATGGCAAGAAAAATATGTTGTATTCAATTTGTGTAGTCAAATTCATTCATATTTTCTATAGTCAAATTAACACATATTTTCTTTAAGGATTTGCCATCATAAAAAAGGGGGAGAATGTAAGATATGATTAGTTTTGATGATGTCAAATATGGATGCCAAATATTAAGAGCAAAAAGTTTGCATAATATATTTGTCTCCTACATTGACTAACTACTATATCTAATATGAAATATCTTGCAGATTAGTCAAGAAAATAAAAGGAAGATTGAAGATAGTCAAGAAAATGAAGAAGTTATCTAATTGGGTTATGGAGAATGATTATCATGAGGAAAATTGAGAAGAAAGAGATGAAATTGCAAGAACTAATGGGAATATCAAGAATCAAGCTCTTAGAAGTACTACAGGATGTTGAAATTGGTCAATACGAAGCTAAAATGACTTATACGAAAGTTATGGCACCTCCACAGTTGATTACTTGAGTGATACACCACTGCCACATTTTATAGGTGATCACTCGAGTGATCCATCACTCTATTGCACTCTATTTTCTGTCAGCATGATATGACACCAACATGTCAAATCTAGTGGTATTTTGGCTATATCTCTCAAACCACAAGTTTGATTGAGTTAAATCTAGTGGCATATGAAACTAGACTCCCAACATGTCAAAATGACACCAAAATAAATGTAAAAGAAGTTCAGATGAAGGAGATATGAGTGTTTAAAGTTATTCTTAAAATCACCATCATTTTCCAGAATAGGTTCAGTATTTTAGACATATCTCCTCAAATATACGTCCAAATAAACTAGTGGCATATGAAACTAGACTTGAAGATATTTCCATAGATATATAATGTGACATATTTAGAGTTGTATTCAAAGTGGTATGCCTTCTGGAAGTTGACGCTAGAAAACTCAAACATTGTCTTGAACAACAGTCATAACTGGCAAAATTCAATGAGTTTGGAGCTGATTCTTTTTACATTGGAATGTAGATGGCAAGAACTTTTCGATGATAGGTGGTTTTCCATATTTAGAGTCAAAGTGATCATATCACTCGAGTGATGAATTGAGATCACTAGAGTGACCATAAGTGAAAACGCTTCAAATACTCTCTGCCAATTTCTGGAAGGTATCACTCGAGTGATGACTTGAAATCACTTGAGTAACTACTCGAGTCATGAGGTAAGATTTCTTTAAAACTCACGAAAGACTCTCCACCAAGTTTTTCACTGGATTACTCGAGTGATAATCATTGATCACTCGAGTGAGCAGTGAAGTGATGCATTGTGCAAAGAGTAATTGTTTTTCTGAAATACTCTAGCAGAAATCAGTAGGGATCACTCGAGTGATAACTCGAGTAATAAGCCTAAATTGCATGATAATCATATGTCGTTTATTGATATATTATCTATATAATTAACCCTTCATTGTATTAGTATTCTAAGTATATTTTCAGGGAAATAATGAAGATATCATGCAATAAGAAGAAAAGTCATTTTACGTAGCCTAAGGAGTGTCCAACGTCATGGTTAATTTTTCAAATACGAAGAACAGACAAACAAAGCAACAAGACTCTAACGGATATATTAGAATGGTTACAACGGCTATATCAACTTAACTATAAATATGGAAGCATTCAAAGAAGAGAGTAAGACACAAGAACACAACGATGCAAACATGCTTATATCATGAGTCATCTGTCTAACCACTCTCTATTCTTATATGTTTTATGTATCATTTTTTCTTGAGAGTGAGATTAATTGTATTGTACTTCAGTGAGTATTTTATCCACTTTGTGAGAGAATCTATAAACCCATACAATTATACTTCTGTACTGATCTCAAGGTAGAGGGACCTTTAGAGGGTTGATTCCCTTATGGGGGAAGCTGAAGAGAGAATCGCCAAGACTTTCTGCTCGTAAAACTTATAAGGTGCAACCAGTAGAGAACGTTACTGCCCATAAGACTTACAGTGGTGTAAGTAGGAGATAACATGGTTGCTCGTAAGACTTGCACGAGTAAGCGGGAGTGAAAGGTCTTCGGGACTGCTCTACTCGTAAGACTTACCGTAAGGAGGAGTAAACATTACAGAGTGTAAGGGGGAGTAACTCAGTAGTAGGCTTTACAAGTGCCCAGCTAAACTTGTGGGATCGTAGAGGCTTTCCTTATGCCCGGTTAAACAAGAAGATAGTGGATTAGAAATCTCAAGAGGAGCCTGGGGACTGAACGTAGGTCATTGTGGATTGGACTGAACCTGGATAAATCACAGTTTGCATCTTCTCTTCCCTAAGCTTTTACATTTCCAGCATATATGATTTCAATAGTTGCTTATAATTTTATACTACCATACATACTAAGTTAATAAGATGCAAAAAGATTTTGAAAGATTTTAATAACTCATCATACACCTAATTCACCCCTCTTGGGTGTTAGCTAATTCTAATAGATATTCACGAGAAGTAGCGTACGGCCAATCTTTAGCGAGTTCTTTTTTGGTCGTTTGCTCATATGGGTTTGAGTTGGTGTTTTTGGTTGTTGTGTGTGGTTATCGCACTCTGGTTGGTTTATTTATGACTTTTATAGCCTTTCTTAGTCTCTTTTTTGGTACTTCATTTTGCTTATGTCAGGTTTTGTGGCTCCGGTTAGTTTTTTGGATTCTTCTTAAGGACTATTTTATGCTACTTTTTTTGTTCTCTAGTTTGACTTCTTCCTTACTGTTTGGTTCCTTTGTGACCTGGTTTGCTAGTGATTTGGTATTTTATGCATTGTGATGTTTGTTGTTGTCCCTTTTTTGCTTTGACACCTTTTGTAACACCTGTCCCTAGACCCCTTTATATTGCATTGTGGAAGCATTACCGACCATTTTTCTTTCAATTCATAGGGTCGCTCTTCATTTGGTAAAGCCATTTTTACCAAAATATTTAACTTTAATAACGGGGTTACTGTTCAATTTGACTTTTCAATTTTTCCATTCATTACTATCAGGGTTTTTCAAGGCATAACCATTCCTCTGCTTACTTAACTAATAGGCTCATATTGTGCGATTACTACTAGTACAAAAAAGGATATTTAGATCGACACATTTAGACCAGTTATCACGGGTAAGGTCTAAAAGAAACACGTGGTGGCAATTTTGTAATTAAAAGAAACTTATGAGACCGGTTATTTAAAAAATCGGTCTTAAAAAAATTATTTAGACCGGTTTTATAATTAACTGGTCTTAAAAATAATAGAAATAAAAATTATTTAAAGAGGAAATATATTTTTAAATTTTTTAGACTGGTTACAAATGAAAACCGGTCTAAAATATAGTAATTTTTAGACTGGTTATCATGTAAAATCGGTCTAAATATTAACAGAGAAAATGAAAAAAAAATCTTTTTTTAAGACTAGTTTTGCTCATAATCGGTCTTAAAAGTCTTTTAAAGACTGGTTATTTAAATAACCGGTCTTAAAAGTCCTGATATTCAAACCTAATCCCTCTCCATTTGGTTTCCCTCCCGATCTTTTCCACTACCGCGAAAGCTCAGTCTCAGCTCTGTACCTTCTTCTCTGGTCATATTTCACCATCTTCTCTGACCTCTGCACTAGCCGTCGTTGCCTCCTCTTGCTCCATTTTCCAACCTAAAATCCTCCCAACTTCTGGTCATTGCCCCATTACTGTAAAAGCTTGATCTGTGCCCCATATCCCCATTGTTCGCAGCTAGCTTCATATTTCACCGTCATCTCCGTCCTCTGCTCCATCCATCACAAGCTGCTATATTGGCGCTATATAGGTAAGAGTTTATGTCTCCTTGTCTCGGTTAGTTCTTCTTATAAATATTAGCGCTAGCTGCTAGTTTTACCACTGGATAGCAAACAATTGTTTGAAGCTGTGGGTCAGTGATTTGTGAATTTGGATGTTATGAATATGTTGAATCACAAGTGCTTGGCCTTTCACATTTTGCATATCAATTTCTTTCTGTTGAATATGTAGTTGCGTTGTTTGCCAATTTCTTTCTGTTGAATCTGTTGAAGTGGTCCCTTGAAGATGTTATGAATCCGTTGAATCATTTTCTTTCTTGAGTCTATCAATTTTGCTGTTTATGTATTCAAAATTAGATGTGATTGTAGTGGTTCCTTGAAGAGAAATAAGAACTTTGTGAAAGGGGAAAAGTTACATGAAGAAAATAGAACAGACTGCAATTACATTTGATGAAGAATTCTGTTAAACTAAGTAACTTGATAAGTGTAATGATTTCATACTCACATCATACTCCTGTCTTTTCTAGGGGAAAAAATATATAGCAGAGAAGAAAAAAAATGTGTTGAAATATATGGATCGTAGTTGGGTAAACGCTAAACAGACTAGTGTTGAATATGATAATGGGGTGAGTGATTTTTTGGAATTTGCTAGAAGAAATTCCAGTAATGATAGTGGGATGTTCTATTGTCCTTGTATACAATGTTTGAATGATAAGCGACTAAGTGCTGCAAATATATATACTCATTTAATTTTTGAAGGATTTTGTAAGAGTTATACAGTATGGGTATGGCATGGTGAAGAATTAGAAATTCCAAGCGTAGCTGAACAATGGGGAGTAGCCTTTGATGATAATGGCACGGATCTAGACAATCGGATAGAGGATATTATTCGTGATGTAGGAGAAGAGGCTTTTGAGTAATCACATGCATACAGTAATATGTGCAGTGATGCTGAGAAGCCGCTGTACCCAGGGTGCACAAAATACCAATTGCTGAAAGCAGTATTAAAATTGGTAAGTTTGAAAGCACGACATGGACGGAGCGATAAGAGTTTTTCATAAACACTTGAGGCCTTTAAGGACATGCTTCCAAATGATAACGTGCTACCTTGCCGATACTATGATGCTAAGAAAATACTATGTCCACTAGGGATGAAGTATTAAAAGATCCATGCATACCCTAATGATTGCATATTGTACAGAAAAGAGCATAAAGAGAAGTAGCAATGTTCGATATGTGAAACCCCCAGGTACAAATCAAATAAGGCCCCTACAAAAGTGTTGTGGTATCTTGCAATTATACTGAGGTTCAAACGCCTGTTTGCTAATGAAATTGATGCCAAAAATTTGAGATGGCATGCGGATGAGAGGATTTCCGATGGAAAGCTTCGACATCTGGCTGATTCTTCTCAATGGAAGAAAATTGATCAATTATTTCCTACCTTCAGTGAAGAACCTAGGAACCTTAGACTTAGGCTTAGCACGGATAGCATGAATCCTTATGGTAGCCTAAGTAGTATACATAGTTCATGGCCTGTTCTGTTGGTAATTTACAACTTATCTCATTTATTATGCATGAAATGAAAATACATCATATTATCTATGTTGATTTCAGGACCAAAACAACTCGAAAATGACATAGATGTTTACCTAGAACCCTTGATTGAAGACTTGAAAGAGTTGTGGGATGAAGGTGTTGATGTTTTTGACATGAACAAGAAGGAGATTTTTAAAATGCGAGCCATGATCTTTTGTACTATAAATGAATTCCTTGCATATGGAAACTTGTCAGGATATAGCGTTAAAGGCCACAAAGTATGTCTGATTTATGAAGAAGGCACATGCTACCATCAACTTCAACATAGAAGAAAGATCATTTATCTTGGCCATAGGAGATTCCTTAGATGGGGCCACCTATATCATAGATTAAAGAAAGCCTTTTTTGGTGGCCAAGAGTTTGAAGATGCTCCGGAGGCATTGACTGGGGAGAAAGTTTATGAAAATGTACAAAATATCAATGTTATCTTCGGTACATCTATAAAGAGTAGAAATAAGAAAAATATATGGAAAAAGAGGTCGGTCTTCTTCAATCTTCCATATTGGCGTAATCTTAATGTGAGACACTGTATTAACTTCATGCATGTGGAGAAAAATGCATGTGATAGTATTGTTAGGATACTGCTCAACATACAAGGTAGTTCTAAGGATGACGTGAAGGCAAGATTAGATTTGCAAGAAATGGGAATACGAGAAGACTTGTATCCGAGGCCACATGGTAAGAGAACTTTTTGTCCTTCAGCTTGTCATACTTTATCCAAGGATGAGAAAAGAAGTTTTTGTGAGTATTTACATGGAATCAAAGTTCCCTCAGGGTATTCCTTAAATTTTAAGAAGCTTGTGTCGATAAAATACTTGCAGTTAATAGGGCTAAAATCTCATGATTGTCATGTATTAATGCAAAAACTACTCCTAGTAGCTATTCGAGGCATTGTCAAATATGATCTTCAACACACACTGACTAGACTTTGTTTCTTCTTCAATGTAATTTGTAGTAAATTTATTGAGATGGAATGATTGGATGAATTGGAAAATGAAGGATACATGATCTTGTGCTAGCTTGGAAAGCTTTTTCTTCCTTCTTTTTTTGACATCATGGTACATCTAATTGTTCATCTAGTGAGGGAGATAAATTTGTGTGGCCCTATCTATTTCCGGTGGATGTACCCAATTGAAAGAACTATGAAAATCCTAAAAGGGTATCTAAAGAACCCTAACCGGCCTGAAGCATCTATTGTTCATAAATATGTTTCGGAAGAAGCCATGGAATTTTGTCAACATTATTTGTCAAATGTTGGACATATCAGCCTTCCTAAACGCCATAATGAAGAAGGGGGTAGACACAGGGCTACAGTAAAGAGTGTAGATCCTGATGAATTACAACAAGTCTACTTGTACATCTTGAATAATGTTGACGCAATTCAAGATTACATGAATGCTCATAAAGAAATTGTACATAAAGCAAACAGTCGAATGACTAAACAAAGGTTAATTAGGGAGCATATCATAACTTTTGCATATTGGTTCAAACATAAGGTTGACGGAGAAGAATTTGTTTCTTATACAATTAAATGGCTAGCATGTGGTCCTGAGGTTGATGTCATAAGTTGGACTTCATTTGTGATCAATGGTTATACCTTTTACAGGAAGTCCCTAGATGATAAGACCACCGTCCAGAACAGTGGTGTTATGTTAGTGGCTGAATCTATGCACTTCTCTAGTTCAAAAGATAAGAACCTTAAATTGGAAGCCATACCTTATTATAGGGTTATTGAGGAGATTTGGGTGGTTGATTATGTTAAAATTAAAATTTCCATTTTCAAATGTAAGTGGGTTGATGTTAATAATGGTGTGAAGATTGATCAATTAGGATTTACATTAGTAGATCTGAACAGTAGAAGTTTTGGAGATGAACCTTTCATTAGGAAAATAAAATGTGGTTTGTAGCTCTCTAAGGAAAAAGGGTCTTTGATATTGATGAGGAAAGTCATTTAAATTACAATCTTCTTGAGTCTCCTTCTTTTTCTAGGGGTCTTCCTAAATTGAATGAAGAAGATAAAGCAGATAATGAACACGGCACAAGAAATGATCATCGTGAAGGGATATAGGAGGATATCTCTTTTTAAATCTACTTTAAAAGTTAGCTATCTATCTAAAGTAATTATCATTATGAGTTATATTCAGATTATATATACAGTTATTTTATAGCTTACTAACTTAACGATTTGTCTTAACAGGACAATGACGGATCCGAGGTGTCTTAATGCGGAGGCTCATGAGTCACTTAGTGCTCATCAAAGCGAGCCAGCAAGTGTTAATCAAAGCCAGAATCAAAGTAAGCTGAGTAACCAGACCATACGGAGGGGTAGGAGGGCCACACGGTTGAGAGATGTTACCCTCATTCGGAGTACCGATGAAAAGATACCGATTGAGTTTGATCAATATTGGAAACAATTGAGCCTAATGCAAGCCAATATTGGAGTTTTGTCGGCCTTCTAGCACGCAATAAGCCTAGTATCTTGATAGAAGTGTGAAGAAATGTCGACAAAAAAGTGAAGCAGCATATTTGGGATACTGGTCAGGTATAAAGTTCTCTTTTGCATGTAATAATTATCAAATTTGTCACTAACTATGTCAATGTATGCATAACAGCTAACATACGACGTCCCTCAGAGTGAAATCTTGTACAACAAGACTATGACATATTGTTGTGAGCGTTGGAGGAAGTTCAAGACGAATCTGGCTAACAATTATGTGCATATCGAGGTGGAAAAGCTGGTAAGCCTCATCCTACTCCATGCAACAAGTATTCATTTATCGATGAAGCCACCTGGCAAGAGCTTTTAAGGGTTCGGACTACTCCAGAGGCTTTGGTGAGTTAACTTATTTTTTATTTTATTTTCTTATCAATCGTCTATACTGATTGTAACCTTTTTTCTTGTCCCAATTTCTTATTCGTAGGCAAGAAGGAAAAAAGCACAAGAGAGTGGTAGGAAGGGTGATTACCCCCATACAATGTCTTATGGGGGATACGCAAAGGCCAAAAAAGGACTTGTTGGCGGCTAAACGGAAGAGATTGGAATAAGCATCTCAATCTGATCCTTTTGTTCTTTTCTCTCCACCATCTCCACTATGACGCAAAGAATTATGGTTGCATGCTTGCTGAAAGAGTAGTGGGTCCTATACGAGTAACCTATCTCGTATAGTCGGTGAAAAAATTGTAAGTATCGTTGTTGTTATTAACTATTTAGTAAACATGTTTTATTACTCATATGTGTTATCTATATATCTCACAGGAGGAACTTCAAAAAAAGCAAGCTGAGGGATCCTTTAAGTCAAAGGGGAGGAATGAGGGGTGGGCATTCAGGCCATGTCAGGGGAGTTAGAGGAGGGGTGGGCATAAAGGATTACTTTGGAGCCCCCTCACGCTATTCCTCAAACGTGGTGATGAGAGATGAATTAGAGTGTATGTTGGCCACTGCGAGGTTGGAAGCAAGGGTTGAGGCAGAAGCATCATTTGATGCACTATTGGATGCCCGGTTAAGCAAGATGAAAGAGGAAGTGTATGCCATGGTCAGCACTATACAAGATTCCAGTGCTCCCCAGTCATCAGAGGGTTCTGGAAAAGAAAGTGTTGAGCCTTGTGACATTTTTGTTGAGGATCCTTTAAGACGGTTAGTTGTATGGGGGAGTGTGCACAACCTGGGATCAACTGTTCACCACCAACAAATGATAGGTGATCAAGTCAGGGTGTCAGTTGAAGAGGTTATCATCACAGATGCACCTGTCCATATCCCTTCTGAGGAGTTTAAGATTGTGAGCGATGTCCTAGGTACTTTCATATCATGGCCAAAGAACCTTGTTTCTATTCGAGCTGCGGAATCTCCGATCAGAGCCCCAAGTCTAGCTCCCTTCCCTCATGAAGTTTCACAGCCTCCATTGAATGTCATGTAGCAAGTGATTATGATGGCATACGATACATCCTTCCTACCAAGAGTTGGCCTACGGATTCAGCTGTTGGGAAGTCAGGGGCGACATGCTATCTTGATAGGGAAGATTTAATGTCCCTGGTTGCTCCTAGACAATGTCTTACGGTTGGGATTGTCCAACTATTTTTAATGTAAGTATCTTCTTCAATTGGGAGTAAATATTTTAAAAATTATGTTGTTTAACTTTGATTTGTGTTCTTGCATTATTATAGGTACATGAATCATAGGTTGGTCTCCTCTAGCTAGAGAGGCTCAGTGAAACAGAAACGATTATTTCTTGGTTCTTTATGTGATGGGTATGAAACAAATTTATATTCCAAAATACATATAATGCTTTATATTTTCTTAACACTCATCTCTTTTTTTAAAGGGATTATTGGCAATTGGTTCTTCTATGTAAGGCTAGTTACACAATCATCCTCATATGCTCCCTCCACTTGAAACCGGGGAGTGACTTGAAGAAAACTGTGAACTCATAAGTTTTCTTGCTTTATTACCTTTTGTGCGCAAATTATGTGTGAAAAATAAGTAATCTTTGTGATTTTGATGATAGGGCTTTGTGGACATTCCTACACACTAAGTGTGGTAAGCATGTTCGTGACTTAAAAGACCCTATATGGATCACGCCAAAGGTTAGTACATATTTGTTTTCTTTAAGATGTGTTCCATAAGCTATGTTTTTATCCTTGCTTTGATGATATCATGTTCTTTTTCAGAGCTGTAGGCAACCACCGTGGTCTAACTTATATGGTCTTTATATTTTGAGGCAAATTTACAATATTATCAGCCTAAGCACGACTGATTTTACCGAAGATGTAATAAATGTATATTTCAAAAATTTTGTATTACTTTATTGTTTTTAAGTTAGTAAGTTAATTTTTTGTTTGGCTTTGGTGTTACACATATAGATGTTTTATCTTGCTAATCCCTTTCCTGAAGAAGATATTGATTTCATCCGCAACTGTTGTGCTGAATTCATCTATGAGCTTTTACAAGATTAGTAAGTTTTTTAATCCAATGTTGTTTTAATAATACTTATGGTTTTCATATCTAACTTGGTTTATATCTCGGCTTAGGACAATTTCAGGGATATTGGTGATACTAGTTGCGATTACTGATATAGGCATGGGATCACTATTGTAAATTTTCTTCCATTTTTCTGTAAAGCTTAGGAATTTTTTGCACATAATGATAAATTTGTCTTCTCCCTGCTTTTCTTTAGAATTTTTGGGATTGAAAGTGAACAATGTTGAGATTTTCCTTCAATCATTGTTAAATTGTGGTTCATTGTGTTTCAAAATGCCTGATGATGATAAATTGTTGATATTGTTGCTGATAATTGAATGAGTTGATGATGTGTTATCAGTTGTCATTGGAATTAAATGTATTGATTTTGAATGATTTTTATTGATAATATTGCTTCTGTGAAATGCGGGTGTAGTAATGTTATTGCCATTGCTTCTGATTGTTAATATATATGTGTTGTTGCTTGTGTGGAAAGGGGATTGTCGTTCAAATGGCTTACTAGCCTATGTAAGGTTGAAACGAAAAAAAATAAAAAAAATATCATACTTTTAAGACTCATTCTCAAAAGAACCGGTCTTAAATATTATTTTAAGACAGGTTTTAAAGAAAATTGGTCTTAAAAGTTATGACTTTAAGACCTGTTTTCTTCAAAACAGGTCTTCAAATAATATTTAAGACTTGTTCTTTTGAGAATCGGTGTTAAAAGTCATGACTTTTAAGACCGGTTCTTAAAAAAACCGGTCTTAAAGGTCATGACGTTGAGGACTTTTTTAGTTAACAGGTCTTATTGTCAGACTTTTAAAACCAGTTTCGATCACAACGGGTCTTAAAAGTATTAATTTTAGACCAGTTAAAAAACTTGGCTAAAAAGTCAAACTTTTTAGACCGGCTGTATCAAGACCTTATCCAGAACCGATCAAAAATATCTTTTTTAACCGGTCTAAAAAGTGTTTTTTGCAATAGCGTACCCATTCCTAATTCTATTATCGCTCTTAGATAATCAATTCATCCGTCATGCAGGTTATACAATTAATCACTTTAAACAATAATGTATACATGACGATTAGTGCGTAAATAATTCTTCTCTTCCTCATTGCAACTTCTTCTCCTGGCATAGCATCCTATACTCCTCTTATGTGTTCAGCTGCCTATATGGTTGGTTATGGAATGGTGAGATTCGGAGGAATCTTAGAGTTAAACAATACCAATAATGCATGTAAGATAAATGCTAGTACATGATATACTTACCTTACATAGGCTCATGTTAACATAATGACATATCTGCATGCTCAATACTTCACATTTCTTACATATGGCCATATCATCAATAGAAAATTAAGCTTCAATCATTCAACTATGTTACACATAGACAAGCAAAGCAACCATGTACATCAAAACACAAGCATACATATCAATACACGCAAGTAGGGTAAGTTCACTACCTTCGGTCTTTGTGTCCTCCTCTTGTACCTTTTCTTCCAACCACTAAAGTTGCTTGAAGAATCTTTCTTGTCATTTCATGACCCAAGGAATTTGATTATACTATTAGAGTCATGAAAAATGAATATCCTATGTGGCTATATTAGCCTCTAGGACATGTATCTTATGTTTGGGCCCATACTTGTCTCAAATTACTTTAAATGCCACAATTTCGTGGGTCCACCTAATTGCCAGATTTTTCACCTAAATTTGAAAAATAATAACTAAATCTATAGAACTAAAAATAAGGTTTTTCAAAGTCTTAAGTAACCTTTATTAAGTCTACTTTAAAGTAAAAATATCTCCTGCTGCTCATTATGAGCACACAATTCCAGAATTCATGAAAAATATGGTTGCCTCAGAATTCTGTCTAGTTTAAATTCCTTGAATTCCAAAATTCTTAAATAAACCTATAAAATCCTAAATGACATGGTTCTAGCTTCAATGCAAAAAATTTTAAGTCTTTTTTAAAGAAAAAATATGAGCCACAGTCAATTATAGGGCTAAATTTTCAGAAACCGTGAACAAACCTCACTGCCATAGAAAATATTCTAGATTCAATGCTTAAATTCAAAAATTCATATCTCATAATTTAATAATCCAAATGGCACATATTATATATAAAATTAAACCATATGATGTCTACTTTAAGTTTGGAAATTTTTATAGCTATTGGATATCATTTGCATAGTAAAAAATGCTTCATAAGCAAACTTCATCATAGAACTCGAATCTGGTAGTACTCAAACTAGTCTTATATTATCATCAAACACCATATATCATCATACATTCATGATTAAAACATCATTAGAAATTAAAAACTCCTTCTGGAAAAAACCCTAGGGTGGTCTATGAGTCCACAAAAGCTCAACAAATTCACAAGACAATCGCTTTAAAATGAAGCTTAAACTTACCTCTTAACGTTTCTATAGTCGGTTCGGAATTCTGGTGGCAATTGAGCTAGCTAGAGGGCACCAAACTCCTCAAATTAGAAAATTGAGACCATAGAAAGTAAGATCTTAGTGAGTAGAAGAAGTTTACTGAAGGCTTCGTTGGCTGGAAATGGCAATTCAGGGTCAGAATCGGCTTCGGAGTTCATCAACTTTTACTATTCACACACCTTCTCTCTTCTTTCTATTTTCTCCACCTTTTTTTCTCTAATTTTTCTGCCCTTGACTAAAATCTTAAAGAATAATGGAGGGTTTAGATTTGATCTTGCATTTGATAGCTTCTTTATGTGCTAAGTGTCAAACGATAAGAGCACAAGATGCCAAAAGTCAATAAACCATCTTTTCTTCCCTTTCTATTTCCTATATGGCGTCCTTTTATGTGTCTGGGGAAGGAGAGGCCTGAAAATTTAACTAAACTCCTGGGTTAAGCATCTAGGAAAGTCAAGTACATTCCGCGATAGAGACCGGTGGATTCTTTGGACCCAGGGTGTAATATCTCGAATTTTGAGACAAAAGGCTTGAGATTAAGCCTGGAGCAAGTAGACTGTAAAGCCCCAGTTTAGCAAATGTCCCTATGAGGCATGTTTAAATTTCCTAAAATTTCTTAATATTCTTAATGGTATTAAATAGCTCAGGGAATAACAAAATAAAGCGATTATAAGTCACATATAATATTGTAAAGTGGAACACAAAGTAATTTTGCCACCGGTGAGATTCCCGGTGTGGCAGGGGTGATTGTGTGATATTGTTTTATGGGTAAATGATGGTGAAAAATTATGAAAATTTTTAGAGTAAAATAAAAATTATAAATTTTTAATTTGATAGGTCATGTAAGTCATTTGGAGCTGTACACAAAGAGAAAAGAATTTCTGAAGTTAGCCTAGTGAAATTAACTATTTTCTGGGGCAAGGTCCAAAGATTAAACTTTTAGGGTGAGTGATCTTTCAATTGGAAAATTTTATATTTTTCATTAAAACTAGACTCAATAAGGGTCTCATAGCCTTTAGATTCACTCCACTTGGACATTTGTACAATTAGATATGAATTTTCAAAATTTAATGAAAATTCTGCCAAATCAAGCATTATATGCGAAAATTGGAATTTTAGGCCAATGAGAAGATGACACGTGGCAAGCAACTTTAACACCAATTTAATGAATAATTATCCATCTTCTTCTTCATTTTCCTACGTGAATCAGCTAGCAAGAGAGAGAGTGAGTTGAACAAAAAAGGAGAAGAGAGGAAAGAGAAATTTTAAGCCGCCGAAACACTACTGAATCGGCGTCTTCTCTCAAAGTGCCATTCACGAACCTTCTTCTACTCATCACGAGCTTCATATCTACAGTTTCAGATTTTTGGTTGGAGGTGGTTGGCACTGTCTCACCAGCCGGAGTGTTGTCAGAATTCTAAACCGTCTACGGAAATGGGTATAGGTAAGCGTAAGCTTCCTTTTTAACCGCTTGGTTTGTTGATTGGATGAGTTATGGGAAGGTTGGGTACTATTCATGGTTGGTTTAAAATGGTGTTTTTAATGGCTAAATTATGTCCAATGGATGTCTAAATAGCCAATTATTTGATTAGAAGTAGAAAGGAAGTGAATATAAGCCAAAGAAAACAAGAAAACAATATAATTTTTCTAAGAACCCTAAATTAAGGTTCTGTGTGTGACGTGGTGATACACTTTGAATTTTCTGATTTTGATGCTTCCATATGCTTTAGGAGGCAAAATTGTGTAGGTATGCAAGTGTTCAAGAATTTTTGATACTTGTATATGAATTTGGTAAATTATGAAGTATAGATGTGCATGTTGCTTAAATCTGTCTTATGTGGCAGTCAGTGTTGTGCGTGATGTTTTAAGGTCTAAAACTTGTCCAAAATTTATGAAACTGTTCATGATTAAATTAGATATGTGGAGATTTAATTTGATAGGTAATTTGTAATTTTTGGATAAGTATAGTAGGAGATGAGAATTGTTGAAGATATGCCCTGTTTTCTGGAAAGAATCTGAAACTATGATGTTATGCTAAATGTTTCATAATGAAAACCTTGTCCAAAAATTCTGAAACTTTTCAGAATTAAATTAGAGACATAGATCTTTAATTTGATAGTTATTTTGTAATTTTTGGACAAGTGTACTAAAAGATGTGATTTTTCAAAGTTATGCCCTGCTGCAGGAAGAACATATGAAGCAGTTGGTGTTTAGAAAACTTCTGGGAATTCTGTGGTTGTGAAGTTCAAAATTGATTATTTTTATGTCAAAATAGACTGAATTATATTTTTATAGAATTTTGAACCCTCATTTGGAATTTTTTGGAATTAATTATGATTTTTCAAATTTAGTGAAAAATCTGTCAGCTTTATGTCTTATACGAATTTAAGACTCAATGGCACAAATGTAATTGGTATAAAATCCAAGGGTGAAAGTAAGCCTTTAGGGCTAGTGTAGCTCATTGGACATTCAATTTTCATGGATCTAATGATGTCATTACTTATCTAGGGCCATGAAGTGACAAAGAAGAGGTAATGGTTGGAAGATCAAGGTGCATGAAGATGGCATCAAGTAAAAGGTAGTGAACCTACCTAACCTGCATGTATATGATATGTATCTTTTGCATTGTTTTATGTGATTGTTTTTCCTGATTGTGTTAAGCATGTTTGATTGTTTAAAACTTTGTTATGTTGATACAATGGCCATGAATATGTATAACATTGAGCATGTAGATGTCATTATTGGCATGATTTTATGAATGGTAAGCATGTCATACATTAACTATATATCTTACATGCATAGTGATATTATTTACTACTGAGATTCCTTCGAATCTCACTCTCCCCAAACCAAACATTTCAACAGGTGAAGAATGTGGGGAAATGCACATAGGGGAATTGCGAGGAAGAATGGAAGATTGACAGAGCAAGGTACTCTGTTGTAATTGATTTAGGGATTTGATTGCCGTATGTGGCTATACATTACATGTATGTAAATAAACACATGAAGTTGAGCAGAGAGGCACTCTATTTAAATTAAAGGTAAGATACTCACATATACTCTGATATAATGAAATTATGAGCCAATGAGTTTTGATGTGTGGTGAAAGTTGTAGAAATGTTGAAAATTTTTTGTTTACCTTTGAAAAACCCTTTCAACCCTAGCTTCAACTCCTGAGTTGAGATTGGGGATTTATTAACATTTTCAAGCGTTGAGTAAGGGTTCGAATCCTGGTCCCACGAATGATTTCACTACTCATTTGAACTCATCTAGGGCTATTGGAAATAAGGTATTACATATTTGGAATCAGGGCAGTGATTCTAGCAATGGAATTAACTACGTAGGGATAAAGACCCTATTAGAGCGTTGGTTCTGGCAATATTTAGTAATTGCTAGAGTTCTCTACTAAAGATGATAGGTTATGATCCTTGTTAGATGCCTTGAGTTAGGATGCATGATGGTAGAACAAAGGCTAAGAATGATGCCAAGTGGAAGAACAAGGATTGGATAGCCTATGAGTGAATTCAAATTCAATTCTAAAGGGTATCCATCTTGGGATAGCTGATAAAATTGAATTTAGCTTACTGAACTCAAGTTCATAGACTCAAACTCGATTGCAGAGCGAATGTGAAGAATAAGGAAGTGTGCCTTGGCGTAATGTTTCCTAGGAGACTTTTCTGACATGTCACATGGTGGTTGAGGTCTTATGGGATACCAAAACCCAGTGATAAATGATATGAGATTATGCTAGCATGAATGCCCTGGATTTCATAATAACTCTATGGTTAAGCATGCTTAGAGGAGGATATATTATGGAAATGCTCTATGTATCTTGTCCAGTTGTGAGTTGGAGACCAATGCCGCTGTAGCAGGTGCCCAGTGAGGGTAGTGTTATAGTTGGGCCTAGTAAAGGTCGATTAAACAGGGTCAAATCTTTGAATAGAGATTCATAGATAATCTAAGAAATGATGAGAGGCATGGAGATGGTAAAGTAAATTGGATTTTTTTAATCTGAACCCTTTCTGTTGCAGTGGATACTGCTCAGAAAAGTTTATTTGATGGGGTTATTAAAAATTGAGGCATAGTAATTGCTTTGAGGTTTCTCTGTGATAAGTGATGATCCTTAGTAACACATGGGGATAAAGGTATGTAGGTATGATATACGGTGAGGCATGATACGTGGTGATTATGCTGTATATCTATCGTAGAGGATCAGATTTGATGATACTGAAGGGGGATGGTAGGTTTGAATCAAGATCTAAGCTAGAATTGTGCTTAGATCAAAATGTGAATCAGTTGCACCTACATTCTATTCTATGATGGAAGCTGAACCTTGTGAACTTTGTGGATAGTATTAAACCTTCAGTAATGTTTGAGGATATTATTGGAATGTCATAAAGGTTAGAATAGGCGCTATTGATCATGATTTTAGCATACCTATTGGGTATGATTGAGGAAACCTAATTTTTGACTCAAGCGATGTTGAGGTTCTAAAAGTAGAATCTTAATCTGAGAATCAATTGTAATAGTTGAATTGGTTCTCCAGGAATGTAAAATAGCCTGAATGGCTTGAGGTACTAGCATATAGTACATAAATGCATATGAGGTTACTAGAGGTTGCTAGTTGCTAATCAAGCATAGGGAAAGATCTTAATCATAGAATATTCCCTCAGAGTTTTGATCATGCCTGGAGCTGGACCGATATTGAAAGTCTATATTAAATGACCCCAGATAAGATGGTAAAAATGAGAGAGAGCATATTATAGAACTGCTAGAGAAGAAGGATCTTATGAGATTTAGATTCCCATTACATGTTACTTCCATTTAGAGGTGACCAACCAGATAGAGCTACCTACGGAGGATTCTGATCGGAGAGGGCTACCTACGGGGAGTTTGATCAGAAAAGGCTACCTGCACGATCGAAAAGGGCTACCTATGGAGGCTTTTGGCTAGAGGGGCTGACTAGGTGTATGGGCGCCTATGTGAAGCACCGAGTGCAGTACTATAGTGTGGAGCCACCGTGATGTCGAACCATAGTGTGCAGCCACTGTGACAACAAACCTTAGAGTGAAGCCGTTGTGATGTTGAAACCGTAAAGTAGAGCTACGGGAATGTTAACTCTTAATAGTGGTACATTGTAATGAGCCTTCTATTACATGAGTTTCCTTGAGAGAAGGGTCAGGTGATCCAGTGAATCGACATGGGGTGCTCAAGTGCCGAATGATGAAACAGATTAAGGAAAGTAACTCTTGCTCTCATATCTTATGTAATGGTTCTGCATGTATGTATTTACCATCGAGTGTATTCATGTTATAAATATATAGTGGACAGTAAGACCTATTGTACCAGCGTGTCTTTAGGTAGTCAGACTTGACGAGTAGAGGCCCGAGGCTGTAAGTCCCGTAATGCCTATGGCATAGGGGTGATTCCTTAGGCAGTAAGACTTGATGAGCATTCAGACCTTATAGGGTGGTTGCCTGGGGCCTATTGCGTGGGTAGACACTCAGGCCATAAAGATTCCTATTATGCACGAGCAGTCGCCTGGGACCTATTACGCGGGTGGACACTCGGGGCCATGGAAACTCCTATTATACACAAGTAGAATCCCGGGGCCTATTGCGTGGGTGAACACTTGGTGCCATACCATTGGTTGTTGTTATGCTATATGCTAACGTGCCGAGTGCCCATGTGATGATTCTTATGATGATGGTTTGTTTAGCATGCTTCATGAACATTACATAAGAGTATGAACGGCTTGAAAAGTAAGAGATGGAGCCTATAAGTTTAGAATACCTAGTGAACTATGTGTTCTATGTAGTTTGACTCAATGAGTAGCTAGTTCAATGGTACCAGGATTGGTTGCCCTAGGCTTAGTAGCCTAACATCTTGGGTTTGATCCCTGGGGAGGGGTTCCCTTAGGGGATAGTGTGGGTAGGCTCCACACGAGTTTTGCCTACTAAGGCTTGTGGAGGGGTACAATTTGGTCAAATGTCACGTGTGACTACAGCATGAGCCGAGAGCCATTACAGTGAGCCTAGTGGGGCAGTCTGTTACACAAAAAGGTGGCCCCGTAGAGGGGTAGAAGTTGGCCAGATGTCCCGTGCAACTGTAGCGTGAGCCAAGTGATATTGCAGTGGGCCTAGTGGGGTAGTCCGTTACATAAAAAGGTGAGCCTCGTGGAGGGGTGGAAGTTGGCTGGAGGTCTCGTGCGACTGTGGCGTGAGCCAAATGCCATTGCAGTGGGCCTAGTGGGGCAGTTTATTATACAAAAAGGTGATCCCCGTTAAGAGGTGGAAGTTGGCCGGATGTTCCATGTGACTGCAGCGTAAGCCGAGCACTGTTGCAATAGGCTTAGTGAGGTAGTCCGTTACATAAAAACGATACCAAGGTTTGTCAAGCGCGGTTTTAGTGGCAAATGTCTCATGCTCGATACCTGGAGAGGTCTCCTTTGAGGGATAATAGGAGTGACTATTGCATAAGCTTGACGCACTTAGTCCTGATAAGCCAGGGGGTATAGGCTGGACTTCTGTGCCGCTGTAAAGGACGCCCATTGAGGGTAACTCTGCAGTTAGAGAAGGCTGTTATTATGCAAAGATGGTGAGTTGTGTGCGTTATGACCTTGCAAATAAAAGAACTAGAATGGGGAAAGATAGACTAAAGGTCTAGAGATGGTTCTCTGAGGTACAAATAGTACCATTTCATGTTCAAAATTTTGAGGATGAAATTTATTGAATGGGGGGAGAGCTGTAATATCCCGAATGTTGGGACAAAAGGCTTGAGATTAAGCTTGGATCAAATGGACTGCTAAGCCCGGGTTTAGCAAATGTCCCTATGAGGCATGTTTAAATTCCCTAAAATTTCTTTATATCCTTGGGGCTATTAAAGAGCTTGGGGAATAACAAAATAAAGTGATTAGAAGTCACACATAATATAGTAAAGTAGAACACAAAGTAATTTTGCCACTGGTGAGATTCCCGGTGTGGCAGTGGTGATTGTGTGACATTTTTTGATAGGTAAATGATGGTGAAAAATTATGAAACTTTCTAGAGTGAAATTAGACTTATCAAGCTTTAATTTGATAGGTCATATAAGTCATTTGGATTTGTACACAAAGAGAAATGAATTTAGGAATTTAGCTCAGAGAAATTAACTATTTTCTAGGGCAGCGTCCAAATATTAAAATTTTGGGGTAAGTGATCTTCTAATTGGAAAACTTTTATATTTTTAATTAAAACTAGACTCAATGAGGGTCGCATAGCCTTTGGAATCACTCTAGTTGTACATTTGTAACAAAAATTAGAATTTTGGGCTAATGAAAAGCTGACACGTGGCAAGCAACTTTAACACCCATTTAATGAATAATTATTCATCTTCTTCTTCATTTTTATTATGTAAATTAGCCAAAGAGAGAGAGAGAGAGTCAGCTGAACAAAAAAGGAGAAGAGAGGAGAGAGAAACTTTGAGCCGTCGAAACACTACTGAATTGGTGTCTACCCTTAAAGTGCCATTCACGAACCTTCTTCTACGCATCACGAGCTTCATTTCTACTTTTACGGATTTTTTTTAGAGGTGGTTGGTGCCGTCTCACGGCCAGAGTGTTTCTGGAATTCTGAGCCGTCTATGGGAACGGGTAGAGGTAAGCGTAAGCTTCCTTTTTAACCGATTGGTTTGTTGATTGGATGAGTTATGGGAAGGTTGGGTATTGTTCATGGTTGGTTTAAAATGGTGTTTTCAATGGCTAAACGATGTTCAATAGATGTCTAAATAGCCCATCATTTGATTAGAAGTAAAAAGGAAGTGAATAAGCCAAAGAAAATAAGAAAACAATATAATTTTTCTGAGAACCCTAAATTAAGGTTCTGTTTGTGATGTAGTGATGCACTTGGAATTTGATGATTTTGATGCTTTCATTGGCTTTAGGAGGAAAAATTGTGTAGGTATGCAAGTGTTCATGAATTTTGGATACTTGTATATGAATTTGAGAAATTATGAAGTATAGGTGTGCATGTTGCTTAAATCTATCTCGTGTGGCAGTCAGTTTTGTGCATGATGTTTTAAGATCTAAAACTTGTCCAAAAATTATGAAAATTTTCAAGATTAAAGTAGACATGTGGAGCTTTAATTTGATAGGTATTTTTTAATTTCGGATAAGTATAGTAGGAGATGTGAATTGTTGAATATATGCCCTGTTTTCTGGAAAGGATATGTAAATTTGATGTTGTGTGAAATGTTTCATAATGCAAACCTTGTCCAAAAATTCTGAAACATTCTAGAATTAAATTAGAGACATATATCTTTAATTTTATAGGTATTTTTTAATTTTTGGACAAGTGTACTAAAAGATGTGATTTTTCAAAGTTATGCCCTGCTGCCAGAAGAACATCTGAAACAGTTGGTGTTTGGAAAATTTATGGGAATTCTATGGTTGTGGCATTCAAAATTGAGTATGATTATGTGAAACTAGACTGAATTTTATTTGTATAGAATTTTGAACTACCTCATTTGGAATTTTTTGGAATTAATTATGATATTTCAAATTTGGTGAAAAATCTGTTAGCTTTAGGTCTTATGCAAATTTAAGACTCAATGGCACAAATGTAATTGGTATAAAATCCAATGGTGAAACCAAGCCCATAGGGCTAATGTAGCCCATTGGGCATTTACTTTTCATGGCTCTAACGATGTCATTACTTATTTAGGGCCATGAAGTGACAAAGAAGAGGTAATGGTTGGTAGATCAAGGTGCTTGAGGAAGACATCATGTAAAAGGTAGTGAACTTACCTAGCCTGCATGTATATGATATGTATCTTTTGCATTATTTTATTGACTGTTTTTCCTGGTTGTGTTGGGCATGCTTTCTGTTTGAAACTTTGTTATGTTGATATAATGTCCATGAATATGTATAACATTAAGCATGTAGATGTCATTATTGGCTTGATTTTATGAATGGCAAGTATGTCATGCATTAACTATATATGGTAAATGCATAATGGTATTGTTTACTACTGAGATTCCTTCGAATCTCACTCTCCCCGCATAATGGTATTGTTTACTACTGAGATTCCTTTGACTCTCACTCTCCCCAATTCAACCATTTAGACAGGTGAAGAATGTAGGGGAAATGCGCAAAGGGGAATTACGAGAAGAATGAAAGAT
Source organism: Albizia julibrissin (assembly GCA_037074505.1). NCBI lineage: Eukaryota > Viridiplantae > Streptophyta > Magnoliopsida > Fabales > Fabaceae > Albizia > Albizia julibrissin. The sequence goes on from CM073485.1 coordinate 23,844,278, forward strand.
TGATAGAGCAAGGCACTCTGTTGCAATCGATTTAGGGATTTGATTGCCGTATGTGGCTATACATTGTATGTATGTAAATAAACACATGAAGTTGAGCAGAGAGGAGCTCTAGTTAAATTAAAGGTAAGATGCTTGCATATACTCTGATATAACGAAATTATGAGCCAATGAGTTTTGATGATGTGGTGAAAGTTGTAGAAATGTTGAAAATGGCTTACCTCTGAAAAACCCTCTCAACCCTAGGTTCAACTCCTAAGTTGAGATTGGCGATTTGTGAATATTTTCAAGAGTTGAGTAATTTGGGTTTGAATCATGGTCCCACTAACAATTTAACTACTCATTTGAACTCATCTAGGGCTATTGGAAAAAAGGTATTACACAGGGCTAAGTGTCACCTTTTCGGAGTGCCACCTCAAAAGGCAAAAACCAAGTGTCATTATGAGGGATACTTGTCATCTTCTTAACATGCCAAAATAAAAGTGATCTTGTACTTTATCGTGATGCGAGGATACTTGCCAATTTATTGTGGTGTCAACAAAAAATTTCATTCCTGATTAGCTATGATGACTTACTTTATTAAAGCTACTTTAATAAAGTTACTTTATCAATGTCTACTCAGGACTCTACTCAGGTTTTGCTCTTGAATGCAACATGTATATTGAGGCCCGCCAAATGACATCTTAGTTAGAGTGTGTGTAGGACCCACATAGCACCACATTCCATTGTCTTTTCCCAAAAATGTAGGGTACACCTGCCTACCCTAAAAATTCCATGTGCACACCTACACTGGCATATGTTGCTCGACCAATTAGTCCCATACCTCATGACATAGTTGGGTGGCATCTTTCTACCAACCCAATGGCACCGTACATGTGTCATATGCACATCTATACCGACATTTTTATCCTCCTACCTATACATACTGGGCCCTCTACCCAGTAGGCCAAATCACATAGTCCCTGAGAGTCTTTCTATCTCTTATCATTCTTGGGACTCTTCCCAAAGTGGCTTAGTAGTCTGCTTGATATAGGTGTGCCCTCAAGTCTCTAGGCTTAAAAGTGAAATATTACACCTTTTATGGTTGTCTATTATCTAGATCATATAATGCGTTGTGGTATACTTATTATGTACTTGGTGCTTGGTTTCATTAAGCCCCTGGTATAACTGCTTGGAGTGGAGCCCTTGGTGTGGCTGTTGCATTTCTCGATAAATTTATTATGGTTTAAATGCTTATTGATTAGTTGCCCTTGTTTAGATGGGCTGGGATGATTTTCTTTTTTTTAGTATCATGTTTGGCTATCTAAATCTTCTCTTCAGGTGTTTTGTGGATGATTATTTTGGTGATGGCATGATTATGATTTCTATTATGGAGTATTATGCATTACATAAGTACGCCCCCTATCTGTCAGTGACCTTGTAGGAACAAGTAATATTGAAAGATGTCTTGTCTCTTTTTCCTCTAAATGGATTATAGATTCTGGTGCTAGTGGTCATATGACAAGTAACCGTCATTTATTCTCCTCAAACGCCCCTTATGCCAATCCCTCTAGTATAACAATGGCGAATGGTTCTTCTTCTCTTATTCTTGGATCTAGCATTGTTAAATCTAGGAATTACTGCCATTCACATGTCATTGCATAGAATATGGCTCATTTCATAGAACATGACAAACAATGCATATTAACATTCACATAGAATATGAGAGATAGAGTTACTACCTATACTCCTTTCCAATTTTCTAGATACTATCGGTTGTTTTAACTTTTGTCCAACTCGGGAAAATGTCAAATCCTAAAATTCTAAATTGATAGTAAAAAAGTTATTACTCATTCATGCTTAATTCGAAAGTTCATTTAGTTGGTTATCACCACCTTTATACCCAATATAATTGTACTTTCTCAAAAATTATGACCTGAGCTACTCCTACACAATTTCAAGTATAGAATCCATTTTTGACCTTAGTTTTGACTAAATCATACTGAATTTCCAGTTTTACTGTTGACAGACACAAAGTTAGGATTTTAAGGGTGAAATTGTCATTTCACACCTTAAAGCCTCCAAAATCCATTTTTCACATGTGCCCTACATAATTTTCTATTATAAATATCATGGAATCATCAAATCCATCAAAATCCAGCTCAAACACCCAGAAATAGCCTTGGACAAAATTCTAGAATTTTTTGACAAATGAAAGATTTTCAATTTCCATTCAATCAAACATCTTCTTTTCACTTCTAATTACTTGATTAACTGCTTAAACACCTCTTGAACATGATTAATGACACAAATTGGATAGAACCTCCCTTTTGGGTTTATGTATCTCATACCACAAAACCAAGCCAAAACAATCCAACAATTCAACCACAACAACAACAACAACCTTAAATTTAACTAAGAAAGCAAGGTTTATGAGTTTACCTTTGTTTTTTCCTCTTCCTCCTTGAGTATGTCACTTCCCTCTTATCCTTACTCTTGATTTTACTCTTGCTACATGTGATTTACCTTGATTTGGCTCTTGGTTCCTCTTGTCTTCTTCTTCTTCTTCTTATTTTTGCCTACGCTCTTTATCCTTATCTTTCCTCCATGTTTGGCCAAAAATGGCCCCTATAGAGGAGTTAAATGGCTTCTTGAATAAGTCATTTTCCACCTCTTCAAAAATATATTATTTATTGAAATTTATGCACATGTCACTATTTTTTATTATTTCTTTTTCCATATGGTTTTTCTTGCTTCCAAATGTCTATATATGTGGTAAAATCATGTGGCTTCTTGTTCTCTCCCTCTTGACCAACTTTTCTTGATATTTTGGGGGAAATATTGGTATTTTATTTTATTTGGCCAAATGACCATTTTACCCTTAAATTTTCTTGAATTTTTGCAACCAATTGCCATTTCCTTCTTCCCCTTTCTTTTGGCCAAAATTTTCAATGCTTATTGGGCTAAAAAATTTTCTCTTTCATATTAAATTTTAGGCTTAAATGTTAGGCCTTTGTCCAAGAAAAAATTAGACTTTATGTCTTTCTTAGCCAAAAATTCACAAAATCACTATTTCCAATATTTTGGCTACTTCAAGTGCACCAAAATTCACCATTTTATTCCATTTAGTATAATCAAATATTCAATGAATTTTAGTTATTAAAATTTGGGATATTACATTTATATCCCACCACTACCTGCTTCAGCGTCTGATCAGGAACAAGTCCTCCTTACTCCTACTATTGAATCTACCCCTAAATTAGAAATAGTGCTTGATACTTCAGATACCCTTGATGCTTTTGATTACTTATATTTTTCCTTATGTAAAGGTAAACACAATTGTACCTACCCTATTTTTTCTTTGTTTCCTACTACTACATGTCAACGCTATCATGTTCCTTCATAGCATCCTTAGACTCTATTATCATTCTCACTCTCTCCACCAAGCCTTAGCCCTGGCATGTTATTGGAAATTATGTCCTAGGGGCCAATCATTGTACTTTGAACATTGTTATTCAATGAATTTATCCAACTTTGTTATCATATCATTCGCATGTTCACTGTGATAATTGTATCCTTGGATAAATCATGATGAATGTCCTAAATGTCCTTAGTCGGTCATATATGGAGGAGGAAAGATGAAATAAGACCAGTATGACTTTGATAAGGTATGGAGATATGAATCAAAGTCTTAAGAACTTGTAAGAGTACAAGGTGTTAGACCAACCCGCTATAGAAAGCTGCATGGATCAAATCATAAGCTTGTCTACTATATAACCATATCACTATAGCCTTTGACCTAAGATCATCATGGATTCCTATGTAAGAGTCGCTAAGCTTTGACCTAGTCAAAAGTCACCTTTGATCGAGTGATGATAAAGACTATAATCGGGCTTGGTGGTTTTCATGTAGAGGAATGTGAATGGTCAAGATAGAATATGTCCCTCACGTTAGTAGAGAGATATTATTAGGCCCCTTGATGAGTGAGTTTGAGAAATGTATGGTTATATTATGATAGAAAGGAGTTTCCATTTCTATAGTCAGACTACTCAGGAATCAGGAAAGTAATAGTCAAGAATAGGAGGATGACATTATCTATGCTTTATACTTGGCCAAAATATCGTGTGACAAAAGAGACGTAACATAGTTGTATGACAGGTTGCATCGTGTTAGCAATCCTCATATGAATTGAGTAGTCGTAATGTCTTGCTAGAGGCTGCTTGTAACTGGTGGGGTAGTAGTTATTGGCCTACTGCCAACTTCGTATGGGCCTACAGGGTCGCACATAATGTCAAACCCCTTAACATTTTGTTATGTGCAGAGTAAATAGCATAAATTTCTGTAGGGCATACAGAACTTTGTGCTAAATATATACAAATGTATAAAGCATTCAAAAATAGCTAAATTCTACATGCATAAATAACTTCAACAGCTATTGTAATACCCCAAATTTTGGGATTAAAGGCTTAAGGTTTAACCTGGATTAAGTGGACTGCTAGACCCCGGTTTGGCAAATGTCCAAGTGAGGAATGATATTTTTCCCAAAATTCCTTAATATCTTTGGATATTAAAAGAAATAAAAGGTAAGGGCAAAATGTTAATTTTGACAAAAGTTGAGAAATGATGGTTTTCCCTAATATTCCCGATGATTTGAGTTAAATGGGAAATAAAAGGAGGGAAATGACTACTTGGTAATTTATAAGCCCAAGCGAGTGAATTATTATCAAGTAAAATCAATAAGCGGAAAAGCTTAAAGCTTTGGTTGACCACTTAAGGTGGTATAATGGGATAATTTGAGAGTGAATTATACTCTCTTATGTCTTATTAATATTAGTGGAATGATGAAGGAAAAGAGAAAGGAAACTTGTTGTGCAAGAAATGAGATAGGTGGACTAATTGAGTAAAGGCCACCTAGATGATTTTAATTAATCATCATCCTTCATCCTTCATTTTCCTCTTTCTCGTCAGATTAAAAGAGAAAAGAAGGAAAGAGAAACATAACGAATCAGAACGATAAAGGAAACGAAAGAATGAGAGAGATGGACGGAGAATGAGAGAAGAGAGAGAAGAGAGAGAAAACTGTTAATCGCATGAAATCTACCAAAACAACATTTTCTCTCAAAGTACCCAGTACATATGTTGTTCTACTCATCCCAAGCTTCAATTCTATGGTTTCATATTTTCGTTTGGAGATGGTTGGTGTCGTCTAACCAGCCAGAGCGTCACCGGAATTCCGAACCGAATTCAGAAGCGTGTAGAGGTAAGCGTAAGCTTCCTTTCTACCATTTCAGTTTGCCGTTTCGATGAGTATTTTAGAGTAGGGTACTGTTCATATCTCATTCAATCAGTGTTTTGGGGGCCAAAACGATGTCCAATGGATGTCTAAACGGCTAATCATGTGATAAGGATTAGAAAGGAGGGTATTAAGTCAAAGAAAGAGAGGAACCGACACAACTCTTCTGAGAACTCTATATTAGCTTCCTGAAGTATGGCATGAACAAAGAGTTAGAATTTCATTGATTGGATGATTCCATTGAGTTCAGAAGAGCAAATTGTGTAGGGTTCATGTTGATAAAGAAGTGATAAAAGGCCTGGAGTATGAAATGACCAAATTACTCCTTAAAGGCTCTAAGTAAGGGCTATCAAGGGTATTTTCATCATTCGGGCCTGAATTTGACTAATATGAAGTCATAAATAGATTCTAAACATGAAATTGTATAGGATTGGCTCAAGTTATGATTTATGTAAAAGTAAAGTTGGGCCGGGCTTCCGGGGGCATTTTGGTAATTTAGCATAATTGGGCTAAGTTATCAACTAAGACGAGTCTAGAATGATATAAGGATAAGTAATGACTCATTAAATGTATTTGGAATTCTAGGACTCGATGGACGGACGTGCCCGAACCGGAGCAAAGATTAAGGTTTAAAGAAGGACATGAAGTCCTACAGGTAGTGAACTTACCTTTCCTGCATGTGTATGATATGTATGTCTTGTATTGATTATGTGACTGCTTTGCCTATTCTTGTTGAACATGTTGATTGATTGAAGCTCTGTTATATTTGTCCAATGGCCATAAGTATGTCATAACATCGAGCACACAGCATGTCATTATGTTGGCATGAAATAATGTAAGCAAGCATGTCATGCATTCATATATATCTGCCATGCATAGTGGTACTGTTCGCTACTAAGATTTTATCAAATCTCACTCCTCCCAAACAACCATTTTAGACAGGTTGAAGGATGCATGGAGTTATGCTCGGAGAAGGAATTGCTGAGGAGAAGATCTTTTAATGTAATAGATTTACATTTGATAGCCTTGTGTGGCTTGAAGTATATGTGTATGTATAAGCATGTATGAATGATTGTTGTTAAAGCAGAGAACCGCTCTAATGTAATAAGAGGATCGCTCTAGTATAAATAAAGAGAATGACTTTTAGTTATTTAAAGTAATCGCTCGCTTACTTTGATTTAATGGAACTAAGAGTCGGTGAGGTATTGAAAGTAAGGTGTCACAGCTACAAAGTGCCTTGGGACCCTAATCACCAATAGCTATCATCTTGTCTTTAGAGCCTCCCGCCTCAGCTGCAAAGTTTTTATTTTGAAAAAGAATGAGATTCAAGAGAATCTCAGTAGCAATATGCTTTCGAACATATAAAATACAAAAATAAGTATGCCATGCTATGTCATGTAAGATGATAGAAAACTGTGTGTACACTGTTTAAGGACAAATGATATGCTTGCACCCTGGCTTAACTCGGTGCCCCTATTGGGTCCCTGACCCCAACTAGGCTAATATGTGTGTCCAAGACACTTGGCTTATGTTATAGAGAATGACATACTCAAACATTTAATAATCTCATAATATATGCAAGAAAAAGTTGCTACGTGAGTCTTTTCCAAATTTCTCTGACTGTCCTAAATTTTTGCTCCCGCTTGAGATAGTTTCATCTCCTATTAAAATTGAAATTACAAGTAACTAGTTATTACTTGTAGCATTACTACTTTTAAATTTAATGCTACAGGTTATCTAATGTGTAATACGCCTAATTTTGGGATAAGAAGCTTGAGATTAAGCCTAGATTGAGTGGACTGCTAGACCTTCGTTTAGCAGATGTCCTAGCGAGACATGGTTTATATCCCAAAATTCCTTAATATCTTTAGATATTAAAAAGGAAATAAAAGGTGAGGGAAAAATGGCAATTTTACCATAAGATGAGAAATGAGGGTTTTTCCCTAATATTCCCAATGATTTGAGTTGAATAGGAATTGAAAGGAGGGAAATGACTACTTGGTAATTAATAAGCCCGAGCGAGTAAATTATTATCAAGGAAAGTCAATAAGTGGAAAAGCATAAGGCTTTCATGGACCACTTAAGGTGGTATAATGAGATAGTTTGAGAGTGAATTATACTCTCTTAATTCTCATTAATATTAATGGAATGATGAAGGAAACTTGCTATGCAAGAAATGAGATAGGTGGACTAATTGAGTAAAGGCTACCGGATGATTTTAATTAATCATCACCCTTCATCATTAATTCTCATCCTTTCTTGTGGTCAAATTAAAAAGGAAAGGAAAGAGAAATTGGACAGAATGAGAAAGAGAAAGAACAGAATGGAGAGATCGAGAATGAAGGCGGTGGAGAGAGAGAAGAGAGCGAAAATTGTTATTCACTGGAACTCGTCCGAAATGGCGTTTTCTCTCGAAATGTCCAGTACAAACATTCTTTTACTCATCCCGAGCTTTGATTCTATGGTTTCAGATTCTTGTTTGGAGATGGTTGGTCCCATCTCACCGGCTGGAGCGTTGCCAAAATTTTGAACCGAATTCAGAAGCATATAGAGGTAAGCGTGTGCTACCTTCTTACCATTTTGGTTTGTCATTTGGATGAGTATTATGTAAGTAGGGTACTGTTCATCTCCCATTCTATTTGTATTTTAGGGGCCAAAATGATGTCCAATGGATGTCTAAACGGCTAATCATGTAATAAGGAGTAGAAATGAGGATATTAAGATAAAGAAAGGGAGGAACCGACACAACTCTTATGAGAACTCTATATTGGCTGCCGTGAGTGTGGCATAAGGATAGAGTTGGAATTTCATCAATTCGATGATTCCATTGATTTTAGAAGGGCAAATTGTGTAGGGTTCAGGTTGAAGAGAAAGTGAGAAAAGGCCTAGAAGGTGAAATGACCAATTTACCCTTTTAGCTCTACATAGGGGCTGTTAAGGGGTATTTTCGTCATTCAGGCCTGAATTTGACTGATATGAAGCCATAAATGGATTCTACACGTGAAATTGTGTAGAATTAGCCCATGTTGTAATTTCTGTAAAAATAGAGTTGGGCCGGGCTTCTGGGGGCATTTTGGTAATTTAGCATAATTGGGCTAAGTTATCAACTAATATGAGTCTTGAATGATATAAGGATAAGTAATGACTTATTAAATGTATTTGGAATTCTAGAACTCGATGGATGGATGTGCCCGAACCTGAGCAAAGACGAAGGATTAAGAAAGGACGTGAAGTCCAACTGGTAGTGAACTTACCTTTCTAGCATGTGTATGATATGTATGTCTTGCATTGATTATGTGACTGCTTTGCTTGTTTGTGTTGAACATGTTTGATGTAGTGAAGCTCTATTATATTTATACGTTGGCCATATGTATGTCATAACATCGAGCATGCAGCATATCATTATGTTGGCATGAAATAGTGTAGGCAAGCATGTCATGCATTCATATATATCTTCCATGCATAGCGGTATTGTTCACTACTAAGATTCTCTCGAATCTCACTCATCCCAACAACAATAGTGGCAGGTTGAAGAGTGCCTGGAAGTATGCACGGAGGAGATATAGAGACGTGAATTGAAGAGGAGACCGTAGTACGGGGCACTACTTTTTGTATTTCATATATGTGTATATATATGAATGTATGTGTATGTATGAATGTTGTATAAGTAGAGGACCACTCTAGTGTAAAGTATGATGAACGGCTTTTAGTTTAATAATTTATCGCTTGCTTACTCTAATATAATGGAACTAAGAGCCGGTAAGGTAAGTATATGGAAGGGTATTGACATAATGCAGTTATAACAGTTTCTGCACAATACAATTTTGTACAGTGCAGTTTCACTGTTTTTTAGAAACTGGTAGATTTTCCTGTCAACTTTGGAAATTCATAATTAATTTTTTAAAAAAATCCAATTTGACTGATTCTAAAGCCTAAATGAAGTTCTTTCAATTTAAATTTAAGGAAAAATAATTAGATTTGACCACTACAACCATGTCATTCCCAGTAATTCACCAAACCCTATTGTTCCATATTGCATTCTAGATACAGGGCACAAATTCAAAAATTCATATCTTCCAATGTACTTGTCTAAAAATTACAAATTACCTATCAAATTAAATTTCTCTGTCTCTAATTTAATTTTGACAAGTTTCAAAATTTTTGGACAAATTTTTTCCTATGAAATACATTTCACAACATCACTGCCTAACAGAAAGGAATCAAACAGCATGCACCTTCAACTTCATAAATTTCTAAATTTGTATACCAACATTCAAAAATCATGAACACATGTATAACTACACAATTTTTCCTTCTAAATCCAACGGAACCATCAAAATTGAACAATTCCAGCTCCTCCCTAACTTTTTGCTTCTAGCCGAAACTAGGGTTCTTAAGGGAGGAAATATGTTTTCTTGATTTCTCTTGTTTAATCACTTCCTTAATACTTATAATCACATGATTAACCACTTAGATACTAAATGAACATGATTAGAGGAAATTTTGGTAGCATTTCCCTTAGGGTTTACATCAGCCCAAATTTGCAAAATAAGAGAAAACCAAGGAAAATTCCATAACAACAAGCACAACAATATTGCATAAGACAAGAGGATCAAGTTTTGGTGATTACCTCTTGGATTTTATCTCTTTCTCTCTCCTAAATTTTTCTGACCTCTCTCCTTACACTCTTGATTCAACTTGATATCCATGGTTTTCAAGGAGAAGAGGTTATAGGAGGTTTTAGAGAGATTAGAAGGCATAAACACTAAGATTACAAGCTCTTACCTTTGATTTTTGCTTTGAAAACCCTAGCTCCTTCTTGGTGTTCTTCAAGATTTCTTGAACTCACTCTCTCTCTTTTTGGGTGAAGTTGGCCGAAATATGGAAGTGGAACAGAGAATTATATGCTTTTGTAATATCTATTGCTTTATGTCATATGTTATCTCATGGTAAAATATTATGGGAATTTACTTGGCTCTTCTTTTTTTCCCTTCCTCTTGAATTATTTATGGCCACACAAATATTATTTCCTCCCCTTGCCTCTTTAACCAAAATGAAGATGAAGAGAAAGAGAATATATTAGCTTCTTAAAATATCACAACTTGCGTTACATATGTGCTAGCTTGTGATTGGTTCTATTTCATTTCCTCTTCTTGCATTAATATAACCATATATATATTTCTCTTCCAATTCCCTTTATTGACCAAAATTACAAGAGGGAAAGGGAATAGAATTTGCTTCTTGAATTTCCATAATTACTTCTTCCAAGTAATTAAAATTGGTCATACTACTTTTTGACTTTTGCAACTTAATTTTCCCCTTAGTAATAATACTCCAAATTGTGCTTGTTAATTACCAAGTAGCCATTTTCCTCTTCTTAATTCCCTCTTAACCGAAATTATTAGGAAAATTAAAGGGAAAAATTGCTTCTTGTTTTCTGGAAAATTACAATTTTGCCATTACATTTTATGATTTCTTGAAATAAATCATTTCTTGCTCCTTTTCCCTTATTTTAGCCAAATTTTTGATATGTATATTAGGATATTATTTGTGTCATTTTATGCTCCAATTTAGGTTACAATGATAGGCCTCTAAGTTGACATTAATTTCTCATTTGTGTCCTTACTTAGCCAAGTTGTGTGTAACCGGAAATTAGAATGTTTCTGACAATTGATGTACACCATAATGCACCATTTTATTTCATTAAATGTATCAATTATATACAAGAAATATTGGTGGCTAAAAATAGGGTGTTACACACAAGAATAGCCCAACACGAGCTATAATGTCCTGATTCATTAAATCTAAGATGTGTCTAAAAATTCAATGAATACAATGTTTAATATAGAGTAGATGAATTCTATATATATATATATATTAAGTAGTGTTAGTTTTAGATTTAATTTTATTTGATAAATTAAATTTAATAACTAACATTGATGGAGATATAATATCTCAGATTTAATTTATGAATATAAATTAAATATATCTATAAGCTCTTTATTCAGATTAAATAAATAAGTTAAATTAAAACTATTAAACATATTTAATTAAACCAAATTTATTTAATTAGCTTACAAAATTAATTAAGATTAATTTTAAAGACCCAATATAGCCCTTATTAGTTATAAAAGGGAAGGGCTAGATAATTCTATTGATGACGAAAATAGAGCCGTAAAAAGGAAAACACTAAAGAGACATTAGAGGTGCTAGCATGTGATCTGTGTTAGAGTCGTATTCATGTAGATACTAGTAGAAGGAGTTGATATGAGGCGTTAGCTCTTAGAGATCGAAAAGGAAAAATAAAAATAATACGATTCAAACAACTCAATTTAAACTTCGTTGATACATCTATAATTAGGATTGGTAAAATTTTATAATTTTAAATTTTCACTGTGCTTACCAATCTCAACAATGGCATCAGAGCCAGGTCAATTGTGCGTTTAAGTTGAGTTTGTGTATTTATATATGTGATATATAGATAATGTATGTGTGTGTTTTCCATTCGTATGAGTTGCTTTTCGAAGGAATATATAATTGTTATATCTGTTTGAAGGCTCTGAATATGCCATACGTTTGCTTTTTCATTTTCATATACTGCTATACATGTGATATGTTTTAGCTTTGATTAATGTTCTGGATTCGATTAGATCTAAAACTGGATTTCGTGTTTATCTCTGGTTATCGCCATAATCATGTTTATGTGCTTAAGTTCATTTTCCCATTATTACTACCATAGAAAATCGTTGTTTCAAGCCTTAATATTACATGAAATGGTCACTTGAGATCATAGCTTGTGGTAATCCAGTCAAGTCACTTGTGGGTTGAGAGTCGGGTAGGGTACCTTAACCAGGTTGGGCCAAAGACGCTTTGGGCCAATATTGTTTAGAAATGTTAGACTGGGTCTTTTTGTTTATAATAGTTAGCGGGACCGACGTAGCTAACTGTTTGTAGCGAGATATAACCTAATCATGACATTTATTGCTTTTCATATTTATGAACTATTATTTATTGTGGTTTATTTTTCAAAATTGTTTAGGTATGAACAACATGTCTTTAGTTTTTACAAGGGTTGTAAAATTTAAATACTACCTACGTGCCATGCCTTCTTATAAATAGTCTCCATGTACATTTTCTTCTCATCTCACTCCCCTTATATGTTTAAACGAGGTTCCTCTCAATGTATTTCTTTTTCTTATTTAAAGAAGTCCTCTCACTGGCTTGGAAGGATTTTAGGTTAGGTGAGCCATGTTGTGTCATATTTAAATTATGCCTTTCGATTATATCATTATATAAATAATTTTACATTTTATGTATTTATTTGTATGCAATACAACCACGATGTATGCATTCATATAAACAAAACTAATTAATTAAGCCCTATAAATAAAATCTTAAGTCATAATGCCAACAATTAATGAATACTTGTCAAGACCTTGATCCCTCAATTGTAGGATCCACCAAAATTGGATGCATTTGAGTTATCTTGGTGAGACAAGCGTGAGTAATGGTGCTACTCACAAAATTCATTATTATTTTGACTTAATTGAGATTAGTAAAGTGGTCTTAGATCTTAAGGCATTAGATGGGATTTATGATACCACATTTCCTATAGCCTTAAATGAGTGTAAAATAGTAGTGAAATCATTCGTGAAACTAGGATCAGGTCCCAGATTAAGCAGCTTCAGATAACATTCATAAATTCCAAACCTATCCTCAGCACTTGAACCTGGGATTCGAAAGGAGTTCTTGAGAGTAATAAAATTTTCTTAGATAGTTACACAAACATTCACTATATCATTGAGTCTCACCGGCTCTTCTTCTCGTTTTATCAGAGTTTACGAGCGATACTCTGCTTAGTTCTCACGTTCTATACCTTAGTTGTGTTTCGTTAGCTTTTAAAAGCGTAATATAGCTAAACTGTTATTTTACTAGTCTACCGGCATTACCAGTTTCACTATCATAGCATGTCAAAGTTACAGGCTATTTATATTATATACAAATCTAAAAAATCTAAAGTACAAGTAACAGACAACCAACAAAACTAAAGTCTTCTACGTTCCAGCCTCTAGCCGTTCGCATTTACCTTCTTCTTGCCCCTTGAGCTATCACCCTGTAGTGTTGATGGGTTTATGGAAAAGAGTGAGATTCAAGAGAATCTCAGTAGTAACATAGTACCAATCATACAGATATAATATCACAAAGCATGCTACATAGTCATCATACAACAGAATTATCACAACAACATTCAGTTCATCACATGCAGTTCATAAACTACCATAGCGCTATGTAAGTTACATGGCTCGTGGGATACCTACACAGAAAGGCCCCAGGCATCCACTCGTGCATTACAGAATGTTATTGGCTCGAGCGTCCACCCTCGAAGAAAGGCCTTAGTCGACCACTCTGCATAACCAGAATGTGCCAGATAATTCATGATGATTTCACACAACATACAGTATATCTTATAAACATATGAAAGACAAGTTACTACCTAACTACTTCCTTCTAGCAATTCCCAACTATTTGCTTAAGCTGAGGCAAGTTTCAAGCTCCGGACAGCTGTTAGGTCCTATAATTAGAATTTACGAACGATAGGTAATTATTCCGTCCAATACTTGCATAATGCAATTAGTCAAGTTGGTTGTCATTAAAGTTAGTACACTAAGCTAAAAGCAAAGTCAAGGTGCCCCAACCATCCCAAGTTGGTTGTTTCCACCCTTAAAGTTCAACTTATTTACTTTATGCCATTACATTTTTCATTTCCACCTTTGTTCTCAAATCTACTAGATCTTTGCTTAACTTCAAAAATTAACCATTAATTTTAGGAAACTCCAAATTGAGTGGTTCTAAATTATATGTAAATATATTTTAGTATATTTTCACATAAAAATACTCAATTCTATCTGTCATATCCATAAAATTCCTAGAATATAATCAAACATAACCTATTCCAAATAGCATTCCAGAAATAGGGATAACTTCAAAAATTCATATCTCCCAATGTACTTGTCCAAAAATTACAAATTACCTATAAAATTAAAGCTCTATATATCTAATTTAGTTATGGACATTTTATAATTTTTGGACAAGGTTTAACCCATGAAACACCTCGTACAACATCATTGGTTCAGACAAAGCAGATCAACAATATGTACATACATACTTCATAAATTTCCAAATTGATATACAAACATCAAAAAATCATGAACACTTGCATACCTATACAATTTCACCTTATAAAGCCAATGGAATCATCAAAATTATCAAATCCATACTTCTTCCTCACATTATCTACAAAACAATAAGTTGGGGTTTCTAGGACTAACATGTTTTGGCAAATTCTTACCTTGGATTGAGAAAACCCCAAGCTCCCTTGTGCTTCTTATGTTATTGACTTGATCTCAAGATCTCTCTCTCTCTTTGTGCAGATTTCACCAAAAATGGGAGGCCAAAGAGAGAAGATGGTGATTTAATGGAATATCTAAAGTGGCTTTACATTTGCTCCATTCCTATTGGTCCAAAATTATAGGTTTTTGTCTAATATTCCAAATAATTCCATTTCCCTTTTTGCTTCTCTTAGTCTGCCGAAATGAATGAGAAATGAGGGAGTATGTATTACGCTTGAACTATCCCATTATGCCATCTTGTAAATTATTGACCTTTATACTTTTTCACTCTTTGAATTTTTCCTTGGTAAAAATATTCCAAAATAGGCTTATTAATTACCAAGTATCCATTTTCCCCTTTTTAAATTCTCATTTGGCTACAATTATTAGGAATATTAGGGGGAAAAAGATTTGTTTCTTGTTTTATGGAAAAATTACCATTTTGCCCTTACATTTTATGATTTATTGAAATAAATCATTTCTTGTTCCTTTCATTTGGTTTAGCCAAATTTTTGGCACTTGTATGAGGCCATTATTTGTGTCATTTTATGTTCCAATTTTGGTTACAATAGTAGGACTTTAAGTAGACATTAATTGCTTCTTTGCATCCTTGCTTGGCCGAATTGTGTGTAACCAGTTATTGGAATATTTCTGTAAATTTATGCACACTATAATTCACCATTTTATTCTACTAAATGTCACAAATATATACATATAAGGAATATTGGTGGAAAAGTGGGGTATTACAGTTCTCCCCCGTTCAAGAAATTTCATCCCCAAAATTTGTTACACCTCATATTGTATAAATCTTGGGTAACATCTTTTCATATCTTCTTCTGCTTCTCAGGTCACCTCCCATGGTGATAGTCTCTTATAGACCACTTTCAAAAATGGTATGCTATGATGTTTGGGTCATCTTTCTTGTCTATCAATGATTCACTCTAGCTCAGCCTTATAGGTGAGATCGTCTCGTATATCCACATCTTCATACTCAATAACATGCTGGGGGTCTGGTTGGTACTTCTTCAATTGTGAAATATGGAAGACATCATGCAATCTGCTCAGGTTTGGAGGTAAAGCAATCCGGTACGCTACGAGTCCAATTCTTGATAAAATCTCGAACGACCCAATGTAGTGAGGGCTTAACTTCTTTTTCTTTATCACCCTTTCGATATCGGTGACAGGTGAAACTTTCAGAAATTCATTATCATCGACCTAGAACCCCAACAGTCTTTTCCACTTGTCAGCATAGCTCTTTTGCCTACTTTAGGCTGCAAGCAGTCTCAATTTGATGACCTAGATCTACTCAGTAGTCTAATCAACTATATCCGGCCTATACAATCTTATTTTTGATAATTGTTTCCAGCAGAGAGGGAATTTGCATTTCCTTCCATACAACGCTTCATACGGAGCCATTTGAATGCTCGCATGATAGCTATTATTGTAAGCAAATTCTGCAAATGAAAGGTAGTGATCCTAACTTCCTTTGAAGTCTATCACATACGTTCTTAGCATATCTTCCAGCATCTGTATGGTTCTCTCTGTCTGTCCATCCGTTTGGGGATGATAGGCCGTACTAAAGTTCAGCATAGTATCCAGAGTATCATGCAGAGATCTCCAAAAATTTGAAGTGAAGCGAGGATCTCTATCAAAAATTATATTTTTTGGTGCCCATGGAGCCTCACTATCTCCCTGATGTAAATTTTCTGCTAGCTTATCAGGAGAATAGCTGGCATTGATTGGTATGAAATGCACTGACTTTGTGAAATAATCAACAATTACCTAGATCGTATCATGATTTTGAATTCTGGGTAATCCTACCACAAGATCCATAGTTATGCTCTCCCATTTCCATTCTGGAATCTTGGGACTTTGAAGCAATCCTGGCAGTTTTTGGTGCTCAATCTTTACCTTCTGGTAGGTAAGACATCGTGCCACATATTATGTCACGTCCATCTTCAATCTAGGCCAACAGTACATCGCCTTCAAGTCACGGTACATCTTTACTATCCTTGGGTGGAGGCTGTAACAACTCTTGTGTGCGTCATCAAGGATTTTCTGCATCAGGTTAGTTTTTAGTGGAACATAGGTTCTCTTATTGTATCGAACCAGTCCACTTTGTGATAGATCGTAATCCTGAGTCTCTCCCTGTTTGATCATAGTCCTGGTAGACTATGCTTGCTCATCCTGCATTTGAGCTACTGCAATCTCAGTCTTCAGATCACTCTCCGCTTGGCTAATACCATAACCAGTACAGAGGATTTGATTTGTCAAGTTTATATCTCTAAAATATTCTATTAATTTCCTCTCTTGTATCATCATAGCTGCTACCTATACAACTTTCCGACTAAGAGCATCAGCTACGACATTAGCTTTTCCCGGGTGATACTTGATCTCTAGCTCGTAGTCTTTTATCAACTCCATCCACTTGCATTTCTCATGTTAAGCTATTTCTGATTATACAGGTACTTAAGACTCTTGTAGTCACAGTACAGTTCAATAACCACCCCATATAGGTAGTGTCGCTAGACCTTAAGTGTAAATACAATTGATGCCAGCTCTAGATCAAGTGTGGGATAATTCATCTCATGAGGCTTCAGCTATCAAGAGGCATAGGCAACCACTCTACCCTGCTGCATCAGGAGACATCCCAGTCCCTGCTTGCTAGCACCACTATAGACCACATAGGTCAACTTGGGCTCAGGGATAATCAACATGGGTGCAGTTGTCAACCTCTCCTTTAGCTCCATAAAGCTCTTCTCACATTGTTCATCCCACTTAAACTGTTAATCTTTCCATGTGAGCTTGGTCAATGGCAAGGCAATCCGAGAGAAATTTTGAATAAATCTCTGGTAATAGCCAACAAGACCCAGAAAACTGTATATCTAAGCAACAGTTTCTGGCCTTTTTCCAATCTAGCACTACTTCCACCTTACTTGGATCTACTACAACCCCTTCTTGTGAGATAACATGGCCTAGAAATATAACTTCTAAGAGCTAAAACTCACATTTGCTTAGCTTCACATAGAGTTGCCTTTCCTCCAGAATACCTAGCACGATCCTCAAGTGTACCTCGTGCTCTTCTCTTGTCTTAGAATATATCAGAATGTCATCGATGAAGACTACCATAAACTTATCTAAATATTGGTGAAAGATGCGGTTCATGTAGTCCATAAACACCACTGATGCATTGGTTAGCCCAAAGGACATTACCAGGAACTCATAGTACCCATATCGGGTTGTGAAAGCAGCCTTCGGTATGTCTTCTGCTTTTACACTTAGCTGATGATACCCCAATCTTAGATCAATCTTCGAGAACAAACTTGCTCCAGATAGTTGATCTAGAAGGTCATCAATCTAAGGAAGCGGGTACTTGTTATTGACAGTTACCTTGTTTAGCTCTCTGTAATCAATGCATAGCCTCAAGCTCCCGTCCTTCTTCTTGACAAATAACACCGAAGCTCCCCACAGTAACACACTTGGTCGAATGAACCCCTTTTCAAGCAATTCTTTAATCTACTTCTTTAGCTCAACCATCTTATTCAGAGCCATTCGGTACAGGGCTTTTGATATAGACTCAGCTCCAGGCATGATCTCGATCGTGAATTCCACTTCTCTTTCTGGAGGCAAACCAGTAAGGTCGTTCAAAAACACATCTGGAAATTCTCTTACAACCGGAATGTCTTCCAGGGCTATTTCTGTCTCCGCCTGCATGAAAAAGAATACGATAAATCCCTGGCATCCCCTCTTTAGGCATTTCTCAGCTTCTGCCAATGAGAGGAAGTTTAGACTAGCATCTTTGTTATCGGGCTCCCACTGAGTAGGATATATTATCCTCTTGTTTCTACAATCTACCAGCACGTTATTTGCCGTCAGCCAGTCAAAACCTATTATAACTTCAAGTTTTTAAGCAAACAGATTAAATCAACTGTAGACTCACGTCCCTCAACATATATCACATAGTTCAGACATGCATTAGTAGTCAGAGTTTTATCACCCATCGTTGTTGATACAATCAAGTCAAATGGCAATTTATGCACATGCAATTCTAGGTGCTTAGCACAATCATAAGCAATAAAGGAGTGACTAGCACATAAATTATATAAGGCTTGCAATGAACTATCATTGAGAAGAAATTTACCTTGAACCAGCTCAGGAGACTTCTTTGCTTCTTCCTGGGTTAAGGCAAATACTCAGCCCTGATTCTTTTGTCTAGGCTCAGCAAGTTATAGTGCTACTTGTTAAAGATAATTCACTGTCAAAGGGCTTAGCTTCGAGTAGGCATAACATATCACTTGGCTATAAGGAAGACTGCAATGTCATCCCAGATGAGACTTGCCATATCGAGGACATGTTTGAGACATCAAGGGTTTCTGGCCGCTGCGGTTCCTAAACCAAAAGGGTTTTTTATTGTTTCCCTTTTGTAGGAATCCCTGTCCCTTGCGCTTCTGTGAGGTATCTCCTTAACTAGGTCCACCTCTTTGGCTGGTACTTTTAATGGCATGCACTCTCTTCAAGTTTCCTTCTGTCAGTTAGCACACTTCCATAGCCTTGTTAAATTTTTTGAACTATTGGGAAACAAGTTAATCTTCCATTTCGGGCTTCAGACCCTGAATTAGCATATTAGAGCTCCAACCCTTATCATCTTTAAGTTTCAGGTAGGAAGAGTAATGAGACAATCGAATAAATTGAGAAAGATATTCATCAAAAGTCTCGTTGTCACCTTGTTGTATTGCCAGGAATTATTTCTCCTTCTCAATCCTTACCGACCTCAGGAAGTATATTTAATAAAATTTCTCCAGAAACAACTTCCAGGTCAGTGGAATATTTTGGGCTTGCAGTATGAGTGCCGTATTCTTCCACCAGTTATCAACATCACCTTCTAGTTTATATAGCCATTCTGGCCTTCATCTCTATAGGGCATCCTAGCACCTCAAAGATTTTCTCTAACTGGTTAAGCTAATTTTCAGCAGCTTGTGGATTAAATTTCCCCTTAAATGCCTCAGGCTGGTACTTGATGAATCTGGACATCCAATACTGGACAGTATCCTCTTCATGTTCTTGAACAACACGAATTTATGGATTCACCTCATACGACTGCAATTGCTCGTCACTTGGTGGTTGTTCCATATCTGAATTTCCATTAAGGTGGTTCCCTTCAAGGTGATTCCCTTTCGGGTTATTCCCTTCAAGGTTTTCAGGTTGTGCCCCATCTGTATTCCACCTTTCTCTTAATTCCTGGACTTCTTCTCGTAAGTCTTGAATCATAGTTTGCTGCTGAGTCAACATTATGAGAAATTGCTGCATAAGATCAAGCCTTCCATTATTCTCAAGTTTAGGATTGGGTAGTACATTTCCCCCTCTTTTAGGTCACACTATGGTTCCCCTTCACTATTAAGAATGAACATTACATTAATATCACATCAACTCATATAAGTACATATGTACTTCTCAAGATTTTAAATACCATCACACAACAGATATATATATCCATTATAGCAAACATTCATATTTGCATTAATGTGGCTTGGTATTTACATGAAAAGAAGCCTGTCCTACAACAGAAATCAGTCACATGTACAATAAGTGGCTTAATATTTATACCAAAAGAAAACATGTGCTATCTTACTAAGCATACTATTATCGTTCTACCCTATTATCCTTTGTGCATATTAAACAATACATATAAAATCATATGCCTAATAAAAGGAAAAAACTCAAAAGGACCTAGAAACATGATCTCATTCTTTTTCTTGACCCAAGAAGTAAAGTCAGGGAAGTAGGCTAGCATAGTTTGAATCCAAACATTGTCTATCATCCTAAGCTCAAGCTCTTCCTTCTGCTTGTACAGCTTTTGTACCAAGTCTAAGAACATTATGTATCATGTTGTGAGAGTAAAGAAATTACTAAAGGCTATTAGATATAAATCCTTAAGTTGATCCCATAATTTGTGATCTGGGTGTGGGTCAAATGCTAACTTCTCTACTGGAGTACTCGACTTTGCATCTAAGTCTGGGTGCTGCCCAATATCCTTTGACAGTAGGTCATCCGTGTCAACCACAGTAGCCTTGTCCCTAGGGATAGGTCCATTGAACACCGATACTTAATACTCTTCTTGTGATACCTCATTTTCTATAGCATCGAATGAGTACGAAAGAGTAGTGAAACTATTCGGGAGACTAGGACTCGAACTTGGACTACCCAACCTTTGAAAATACTTATAAATCCCAACCCTCAACTCAGGAGTTGAACCTAGGGTTGAGAAGGTGATACAATTTTCACAAACCATATTTCTTTCAAAATATGCACTAACTCTTTACATCTCACCATGCTCTTCTTTTATTTGTTTATCAGAGTCGGCGGGCATTGATCTTAATTACATTTCATTAGCGATGGGAAGCATAAACACATATTATCTACCATTCATGTACCAAGCTACTTTTACATTTTCGCCATGCTTACATGGCCATTTACACCATATACAACCCAAAAACATATACAACATGTACAAGTCCCACAATATCCAAAAACATATGGAACTAGATAACCAAAATGACTAAAGTTTTCAGTGTCCCAACCTTTAGTCATCTATATTTACCTTCTGCTTGCCCCACGATCTTTCTCCCTGTACTAAAAGTGGGTTTTTGAAAAAGAGTGACATTCAAAAGAATCTCAGTAGCAACATATATCAATCATACAATTATGACACTTCAAGGCATGCTAAACAATCATCATTCATCATAATTATCACTCAGCATTCAATGCATCACATGTTGCTCGTAAACTATCGTAGCGTTAGATATATATAAAGCTCCGAGGGATACTCGTGCATACATAATCGTTATATTGGCCTGAGCATCTACCCATGCAAAGATAGGCCCCATGCGACCACCTCGCATATTCAAACTACATCAGATAATTCTTGATGAATACACAAATCATTCAATGCATATCATAACATATTAAAGATAAGTTACTACCTGGTTACTTTTCTCTAGCAACTTCCTCCTACCTTTCCAAACTCGGGCATGTCTTGAGTTATGGACAACAACCAAGTCCTACAATTCCCAAATATATTATACATCAGTTATTACTCATCTATCCATTACTTCTGAACTCATGTTATTAGTTAACATAGCCTAATAGTGCTAAATTGTCAAAATGCCCCTTAAGACCTGGTCTCACTATACTTTACCAAATTTATGACCTGGGCCAATCCTACAAAATTTTGAGTGTAGAATCCATTTTTGACTTCCAATTGGTCAAAATCAGGCCCAAATGACGAAAATGCCCTTGATAGCCCTTACTTAAAGGCTTTAAAGGGTAATTTGGTCATTTCACATTTTGGGGCATTTCTCACTTCATTATCAACATAGACCCTACACAATTTTGCCTCCTAAACCCAATGGAAGCATCAAAACTATCAAATTATTACTCCTTTACCACGTCCAACACAGGGCAGTCCAATAGGATTCCAAGAAAAGTTGTGTTGGTTTCTCATTTTCTCTTGCCTAATCACCTCCTTTCTACTTATAATCACATTATTCGCTATTTAGACATTCATTGGACTTGATTTGGAGTGACTTGAATATCAAGGTCTCTCATGTTTCATGAACTAGCTTCCACCAAAATAACCAAAACCAAGCCAAGAACAACTCTAATAGTATCAATCAAGCAAGAGGAACAAGTTTGAAAGATTACCTCTTGATTTCCAGCACTTTCTCTCTCTACACGTTTCTGTCTCTCTCTCTACAACTCTTGAATTAGCTTGAAAACTACGGATTCAAAGGAAGAGAGATAAGTAGGAGAGGTTATGGAGGGATTAGAAAGCTTAAGGCACAAGGTACAAGCTCCCTTACCTTTGATCTTGAAGAACCCTAGCTCCATTCTTCACGTTCTTTGTTTTCTTCAGCTCTCTTTTACTCTTTCTAATTCAGTTTTGGTCGATAATGAAGAATGAAAGATGAAGAATTGATGATATAATGAAAATGGTTAATTGGGTTAACCCAATTTTAACACTTAAATGAAGCCATCATTCATGTAATTTAATTCTCAAATTTTGATTATAATAGTAGACCTTTAAGTGGGCATTAATCGCCTCTTTGTGTCCTTGCTTAGCCAAATTATATGTAATCGGTGATTTGACTTATTTATGTAATTTCATACATATCACAATTCACCATTTTATTCCACTAAATATCACAAATATACATGTAAGGAATATTGGTGAAAAAGTGGGGTATTCTACTTCCTGCATGTACGTACAATCCTCGGTCCATGTCTAGGCCCTCCTCTATTAATGACTACATAGAACTCACCCTCTGGTATCTGCTCCTCTGGTGGAGGCTGGTTAATCGATGGAAGTGAGGGTGACCTACTCCTTTGTCTTCTACCTTTTGACATGCTTCCTAACTTGATAGAGACAAGAGTTGGAACACTCTTACGAGCGGTACACCTCACTCTTGTCACTCCTGCTATTCTATATACTATTATACTTCTATCAGCCATGCCTCCTAACACAAGCAACTAACGAGAAGTTAGAACTTATCAATATAAGCAAAGGAGTCTAGAAAATACCTACCATTGCCAAAATCAACTCTCTGATACCAAAAATTTAACCTATAGCCTCATATGAGTACAAAAGAGTAGTGAAATCATTCGTGAAACCAAAATTAGGTCCCGGTTTATGCAGCTTCAGAAAACATTCACAAATTCTAAGCCTATCTCACGACTTGAACCTGGGACTGGAAATGAGTTTTTTAGAGTAATAAAATTTTCTTAAATAGTTTCACAAACATTTACTATCTCATTTAATATCACCAGCACTTCTTTTCATTTTATCAGAGTTTGTGAGTGATTCTCTGTTTAGCTTTCATGTTCCATACCTTAGTTGTGTTTCGTTAGTGTTCGAAAGCATAATATAGCTAAACTGTTCTTTTACTAGTCTACCGGCATTACCAGTTTCACTATTGTAGCGTGTCAGAGTTATAGGCTATTTATATTATATACAAATCTAAAATATCCAAAGTATAAGTAATAGAC
This sequence comes from Albizia julibrissin, assembly GCA_037074505.1. Classification (NCBI taxonomy): domain Eukaryota; kingdom Viridiplantae; phylum Streptophyta; class Magnoliopsida; order Fabales; family Fabaceae; genus Albizia; species Albizia julibrissin. Next base: position 23,867,978 of record CM073485.1, read on the forward strand.
AACTATCAAAAGTAAAGTCTTCTACGTTCCAGCCTCTAGCCATCCGCATTTACCTTATTATTGCCCCTTGAGCTATCTCCCTATATTGTAGATGGGTTTATGGAAAAGAGTGAGATTCAAAAGAATCTCAATAGTAACATAGTGCCAATCATACAGATATAACATCACAAAGCATGCTATATAGTCATCATACAACAGAATTATCACAACAGCATTCAGTTCATCACATGCAGTTCATAAACTACCATAGCGCTAGGTAAGTTACATGGCTCGTGGGATACCTACGCAGAAAGGCCCTAGGCATCCACTTGTGCATTACAGAATGTTATTGGCCTGAGCGTCCACCCTCGCAGAAAGGCCTTAGTCGACCACTCTACATAACCAGAATGTGCCAGACAATTCATGATGATTTCACACAACATACAGTATATCTTATAAACATATGAAAGACAAGTTACTACCTAGCTACTTTCCTCCTGGAATTCAGAACCGTTTGCATAAGCTCAGGCAAGTTTCAAGCTCCGAACAGCTGTTAGGTCCTTCAATTAGAATTTACAGATGACATGTTATTATTCTGTCCAATATTTGCATAATGTAATTAGTCAAGTTGGTTGTTATTAAAGTTAGTATACTAAGCTAAAAGCAAAGTCAATGTGGCCTAACTATCCCAAGTTGGTTGTTTCCACCCTTAAAGTTTAACTTATTTACTTTATGCCATTACATTTTTCATTTCCACCTTTTAGTGGTTCCAAATTCTATGTAAAGATATTTCAGTATGATTTCACATAAAAATTCTAAATTCTGGCCACTATGTCCACATCATTCCCAGCATCTCACCAAACATAACTTGTTCCAGATTGCATTCCAGAAACAGGGCATAACTTCAAAAGTTCATATATCTCAATGTACTTGTCATAACATTACAAATTACCTATAAAATTAAAGCTCTATGTCTATAATTTAATTATAGAAATTTTTAGAATTTTTAGACAAGGTTTGACCCATTAAACACCTCGCATAACATCATTGTTCCAAACAAAGCAGATCAACAATATGTACACACATACTTCATAAATTTCCAAATTGATATACAAACACCCAAAAATCATGAACACTTACATAACTACACAATTTTTCCTTCTAAAGCAATTGAAATCATCAAAATTACCAAATTCTCACTCCTTCCTCACATCATCTACAGAAGAGTAAGTTGGGGTTTCTAGGAGTAACATGTTGTTTTCTCGTTTTCTCTTGCTTAATCACTTCCTTTCTACTTCTAATCATATGATTAGCTATTTAAACACTAAATGGACATGTTTAGAGGAAATTTGGGTAGCATTTCCCCCTATATTTAGCTTCAACCCATAATTTACAAATAAGAGAAAACATCGCAATATCCACCAATAACATCAACAACAACATCAACTAAGGCAAGGGAAGCAATTTTGAAAATTTACCTCTTGATTTCTACTCCTTCTTTCTCAAAAACATCAGCCCCCTCTCTCTCTTCTCTTAAGATTTATCTTGAAAACCATGGGTTTAATAGAGTAGAAGATGTTAGGAGAGGTTATAGAGTGATTAGGAGACAAAAATCATAATGTTTTGCAAATTCTTACATTGGATTGAGAAAACCCTAAGCTCCCTTGTGCTTCTTGTGTTCTTGACTTGCTCTCAAGCTCTCTCTCTCTCTCTCTCGTTATGCAGATTTTACCAAAAATGAGAGGCCAAAGAGAGAAGATGGTGATTTAATGGAATATCTAAAGTGGCTATACATGTGGTCCATTCCTATTGGTCCAAAATTATAGTTTTTATCTAATATTGCAAATAATTCCATTTCCCTTTTTGCTTCTCTTAGTCAGCCGAAATGAATGAGAAATGAGGGAGTATGTATTACGCTTGAACTATCCCATTATACCATCTTGCAAATTGTTGACCTTTGGAATTTTTTACTTTTTGAATTTTTCCTTGGTAATAATATTCCAAAATAGGCTTATTAATTACCAAGTATCCTTTTTCTCCTTTTTAAACTATCATTTGGCTGAAATTATTAGGAATATTAGGGGGAAAATAATTGTTTTTTATGGCAAAATTATCATTTTGCCCTTACATTTTACGATTTATTGAAATAAATCATTTCTTACTCCTTTCCTTTGGTTTGGCCGACTTTTTGCCATTTGTATGAGGCCATTATTTGTGTCATTTTATATTCCAATTTTGGTTACAATAGTAGGCTTTTAAGTGGACATTAATTGCTTCTTTGGATCTTTGCTTGCCAGAATTATGTGTAACCGGTGATTGAAAGATTTTTGTAAATTTATGCACATTATAATTCACGATTCTATTACTCTAAATATCACAAATATATACATATAAGGAATATTAGTGGAAAAGTGAGGTATTATAGGATTAAATGTAATATCCCAAATTTTAGGGTTAAAGGCTTAAGGATAAGCCTTAATTAAGTGGACAACTAAGCCCTGGTTTAGCAAGAGTCCTAGGAATGCATGAGAAATTAGATGAATGATAGAAATCAAACTCGAAATAGAATTTGGATTTCGGTGTGAATTAGTCAAAAGAAAATACCCGATTTCTTTAGGATGTATCAGGGTGACATAGAACCTAACTCGGATCCAAAGGAAAATAGAAATGGTGTCTAGAAAGAATGGATTTTAATTGCAAGAGTTGGAATAATGCTGCTAGTGTGTGTTTTGTGCAGGGCAATCAGTTTGCATGACATTTTTAGATAGGTAAATGATGTCCATAAATTGTGAAAATTTCTAGTATAAAAGTAGACATGTCAAGCATTAATTTGATATGTTATTTGTGTCATATAGATGTATATGTTGGAAGATTTACATTTTTTATTTTTGGCCTCAGAAAACTGGTGAATTCTAGGACAGTGATCAATAAACTGAGATACTATATTGATATGCATCCAGAAGTGTAATGGATATTTTTCCCTGAAACTAGACTAATTAGGGGTCACATAGCCTTTAAAATCATCACAATTGGAGATCTGTACATTTAGTTATGAATTTTCAAAAATTAAAGAAAATTTTGGCAGATTTGAGTATATGTGCGAAAATGGAAAAAATGTAAGGGCAAATTGGTCAATTGCCAATAAAGAAAGAAGCTTTTATTTTTCCCTTTATTAGCCAATAATGTTGGTTAAGAGGAAATAAATAGAGGAAAATATTTATTTGGTAACAAATAATGCCAAGTGGGAGCATTTTATACCAAGTAAATAAAGATGATGACTTTAGTCAAATTCACACATGTTAATTTGCAATAAGATACTATTATATAAGGAGGTGGAAATAGTGATATTTTAAGAAGCTCATCCTCTCCTTCCAAAGGCCATTTTTTAGCCAGATTAGAGAACAAGAGAGAGAGTGTGTTGTTTGAGAGTGCAAGAGCAAAGGAAGAGAAACACAGGTTCAAGAATCAAATTAGGTAAGTTTGCAAGCAAATCTCACTTGTTCTTGTCTCTAATTCAAGGAAACTCTCTCCTAATCTCTATTCCTTCTTGAAATACATATGTAGCAAGCAAAACCAAGAGAAACAAGGAGGAGTGTGATACCTTATTTCCCAATACTACGATAGAGTACTAAATAGCTAATACTCACCGACTATAAACATCAGAGTGCGGAAAATGCTAGAAATTCCATACAATGCCTCTGCTGGATATACATTTTCACATATGAACACATTCATGCACAATTCATATTACAACACATATATTCATTCTTCGCTTCATTTCATATACAAACTACAACTTTACAATATTCTCAAAATACATAACGGGAACTTGACAACCTAAACTAGCTCATCCACTGCTCAGCCTCGACTCATCATCCTTTACCTCTTCCTTACCCCGTGAGCTTCCTCCTTGTACTGGAGATTTGTTTTTGGGAAAAAGGATGAGATTCATGGGAATCTCAGTAGTGACACATACAACATACAAGATAACACATACATAGCATGCTCATCATATACTCATTAATCAAATCATCATAACATCATTTAGTGCAATTAATGCAAATCATACATCATGCTAGCACTAGACAAAGACTTGGCCCCGAGGGGTACCCGCGCAAAGATAGGCCTCGGGCACCGCTCGTGCAATTGAATATTATCGTATGAGTATCAACCCGTTCAAAGATAGGCCCTGGGTGATTTCTCTACTTAATCTAAATATGTATGACATTTGATGATAGCAAACCACACATATACATGCTATGTCATATGAAGACGGTTACTACCTGGTTGCTTCTCTACGCAACTCTCCCACTTGATTCAAGCTCGAGCAATCCTAAGGCCAAACCGGTTGTCAAGTCCTAAAATTGCCAAACATCATCAAACGGGTTATTACTCACCCATACACCTTTCCAAACTGATATCATTGGTAAATTTAGCCTATTGGTTCCAACTTACCAAAATACCCCTTAGGTCCTTATTATCAGTATTTTTGTCAAAATCATGATTTAGGCCATTCCTACACATTTTCACGTGTAGAATTCATTTTTGACCTTGAATTGGCCAAAATCAAGCCCAAATGATGAAAATACCCTTGACAGCCCTCAAATAAGGCTTAGAAAGGGCAATTTTGTCATTTCGCTCTCCAGGACTTTTCTCACTTCGAGCTCAACATCCTCCTACATAATTCAGCCTCCTGAATCCAATGGAAGCATCAAATTGGTTAAATTCCAAGTCATTACCCATATCCAACACATAGAAGGGAAAATAAATTCCTAGAAAAGTTGTGTCGGATTCTCATTTTCTTTGGCCCAATCACCTCCTTTCTACTTATAACCAATATATTAACTAGTTAGACATTCATTAGACTTGATTTGGAGATACTTACATATTAAGGTCTCTTTGGCTTTTCTTGAATTATCTTGTACCAAATGAATCATAATCAAGCCCAAAACAACTCTACTAACCTTAATCAAGCAAGAGGAACAAGTTTTGGAAGTTACCTCTTCATTTTCTTCACTTTCTCTCTCTAGGTTGATTTCTCACTCCTCCTTCATGCGCTTGATTCAGATGAAGATCAAGGAAAATAATGGTAGGAAGATGAGGAGAAGAGATCATACAAGGATTAGATGCCTTAAGTCACAAGGGAGCAAGTCCCTTACCTTGATCTTTGGAAATATCTAGCTTCTCTCCTTCTCTTCCGTGCTTCACGTCTCTATCTCTCACTCTCACTCTTTTGTTTCAATTCTGATCAGGAATGATCAGCTGGAAAATGAGGAAGGAATAAAATAATCAAAGGTTTTAATTGATTTGGACATGTGGCACAAAATGATTGGTCCAAATGTCAATTATTCCCTAATTAAATTCTCATTTCCCTTTCATGCTTCATACCTGCTGAAAATCACATATGAATGAGAGGGAAATAATGATTCTCCAATCATCCCATTGTGCCAACACGTAACTTGTTGACTAAGTCATTGACTTTTTGACTTTTTGACCATTTTCCCCAATAATTCACCAAAATTGATCCATTAATGATCAATTAGTCATTTTGCTCTTTTTAATTCCCATTTATCTCAAATCATTGGGAATTTAAGGAAAATAATTATTTTCCACTTTTCGGTAAAATTACCGTTTTGCCCCTGCATTTAATGATTTACCGAAATAAATCATTTTTCGCCCATTTCTTTGGCTAAACCCCATTTTGGACACTTAAATGAGGCCATTAATCATATCATTAAATTTTGTGAACTTTGGTTACCATATTGGGCCTTTACCAGTCTCTCATACCCTTATTTGGCCAATTTACGCGTAACCAACGATTGAAATATTTTCCATAAATTCACATAAATACATTCACATCATTTTTCACTATTTTATTCCATTAAATATACATCAAATATACACATTAATGTATTGGTGAAAAATGGGGTATTACAAGGAGAGAGAGTACAATTTAGAGAGAGAAAGAGGAGGAACAAGAGGTAAGCCATAAAACCTTGTAATCTTGGTTGATTCAAGGTGTTTGATTGTTGTTTTAATTGTTTGGTGGCTTGCTTTGCTTTGTTTATGATTTAGGGGATGCCAAACCCTAAAGGGTTATGCTACCAAAATTTCCACTAATAATGATTAATAAGTGTTTAAGTGGTTAACCATGGGATTATAAGTGAAAAGGAAGTGTTTAACCAAGTGGAATCAAGAAAATACAACTTTCCCTTTTATGATGCTATTTTGGCCAAACTTGGAACTAGGGGAGGGAGCTAGAATTTTGTTTTTTTTATGGTTCCATTGGATTCTGCATGAAAAATTGTGTTGGAAAAACATGTGGTTGTGATTTTTGGATGATTGTGTATAAATCTGGAATTTTTGGAAGTTAAGATAAAAGTGTTGTTTGATTCATTTTTCATAAATAGATTTGTTGTGGCATGTTTTTGAATGGCCAACCTGGTCCAAACCTTATAAAAATTTATAGGATGAAAGTAGACATATTGAGCTTTAATTTGATAGGTAATTTAAGCTATTTGGACAAGTGGATTAAAAGATATGATTTTGCAAAGTTAGGCTCTTTTTTTGGAAGGAGATCTGGAACAGATGAGGGTTAACACGTTTCTGGGAATTCTGTGGCTATAGTGGCCAGACTTGGATTATGAAATTAAATTTAAAGAGCATTAAGTAGGAATTTGAACCACCCCAATTGGAGTTCTATAGAATTAATTATGATTTTTCAAAGTTTGGTAAAAAAACTAGCAGCTTTTAGCTACCATGAGAATTTAAGAAAGAAATGGCCAAATGTAATTAGTATGAACTCCAAGGGTGAAAGTAAGCCTTTAGGGATAATGTAGCCTATTGGGCATTCATTTTTTATGGCTATAATAATGTCTTTACTTATCTAAGGCTATAAAGTGAAAAGAAGAGGCAATGGTTGGAAGACCAAGATATAAGAGGAGGACACAAAGCCCAAGAGGTAGTAAACTTTCCTAACTTGCATGACTTGATATGTGTGCTTGTATATCGATTTTTTAATTGCTTTGATGAATTGCATAAAGCACATATGAATGAGTGAAGCTCTTTTTCCACTTATACTATGACGATTAGTGTAATGTGTTAAACATTGAGCATCCATATATGTCATTATGTTGGCATGGGTTTTGTAAGCAAGCATGTTATGCATAACGCATTTCTTGTATGTATTTGTTAGCACTGTTTACTATCTAGATTCTTTTGAATCTCACTCTTCTTCACCCAACCATATAGGTATATGAGTACAGGTGAAGAATGCATGAATATATGCAAAAGGGGAAATACGAAGGAGAATTGAAGATTAAAGTGTAATGCATTATTTTGTTTAAGACATAGACATGTTGGTAGTCTTGTGTGCTACACAGGTTGTATGTATAAATGAATGAACTAAGTTTGATTAGAGAATCGCCTAATATAATTGAAGGGAAAAGATAAGAATTGATTAGTAATAACAAAGTTGCGAACTACTAGAGTACGCTTCCTCAAAGTTTTAAAATTTTCAGAAAAACTCACTCAACTACAGGTTTGAATCCTGCGTGAGATTGAGATTTGAAAAGTATTATAAAAGAACATCGCTTAATGGTTCAAATTCGCTGCATGAAACTCATTAGAATTAGTGTAAATGTAAGGTGTTACATTAAACATGCCAGATTATATGATGATCAAATCCAACAAAGATCTAAGAGTAACATGTGATGTAATTGGTAAAGAGGTTACCTAAATAAATAACTTGAATTTAAGCATTCTGCCAAAGAAGACTTAAATTTAAGCAAAATATGGATCTTAGACTACTGATTATTATATTGAGGGTTGTTAATTTAGTGGAAGATTACTAATTAACTTTGCATATTTTAGTTGTAGAATAATGTCGACTAGTAATACTGCTACACTATCATTGCGATCAATCCTTAAGAAGGACAAACTCAATGGGACAAACTTTATTTACTAGTTCAGGAACTTGAGAATTGTTCTCAAGAAGGAAATAAAAGCATATGTCCTAGATCAACCCATTCCTGAGGAGCCTGCAGCCAATGCTCCAAGAGCTTAGAAACATGCTTACATGAAGCATAAGGAAAACTCTGTGGATGTAGGTTGCTTGATGCTTGCCACCATAGTTCCAGATTCCAGAGCTTTAAAGAGATCTGGAACTCATGGAGGCCCATAGAAAGAAATTTTCCAGCAACAAGCAAGGTAAGAAAGGTATGAGACCACAAGGCCTTACATGTAATATCCTGAATTTTGGGACAAGAGGCTTGAGATTAAGCCTATATTAAGTGGACTGATAGACCCTGGTTTGGCAAATGTCCAAGTGAAGGATGACTATATTTCCCAAAATTCCTTTATATCCTTCGATATTAAAGGGAATATTATGGTGAGCTGGAGAGCTCGGGGAAATATGAAAGGTAGGGGCGAAATGGTCATTTGACCAATGAGATTATTTCCCTATTATTGTTGCCTAATTCAGTTAAGTGGAGAGGGAAATAATGTAAAGAAGCCAAAAATGATTTATTACGATAAATCATTAAAAGTGAGGGCAAAATGGTAATTTTTCTATAAAGCAAGAAATGAGTATTTTTCCCTAATGTTCCCTATGATTTTTAGTGAATGGGAATTAAAAAGGAGGGAAAATTACTACTTGATAATTAATAAGCCTATGTGGTAAATTATTATCAAGGAAAGTCAATAAGTGGAAAAGCTTAAGGCTGTGGTCAACCACTTGTGTGGTGACATAATGGGATATTATGAGAGTAATATTTCTCTCTTTTGATCTCATTATTTCCAGTGGATGAAGAAGCATGCAAAGAGATTAATTGTCATGCAAGAAAACTAAAGAAGTGGACTAATGGTGTAAGGCGACTTAGATGACTTCATTAAGTCATCATCCTTCATCCTTTTATTCCTCTTTCTCGTTTAAATCAGAAAAGATGGGAAGAGAAATCAGAAATGAGAGAGAGAGAGAGAGAAAGAGAATGGATGAGGACGGTGGAGAGAAAGAGGAGAGAGAAAACTTGTGATCGCCAGAACTTGACCGAAACGGTATTTTCTCTCAAATTACCCAGTACAAACGTTCTTTTACTCATCCCGAGCTTTATTTCTATGGTTTCATATTCTTGTTTAGAGGTGGTTGATGCCGTCTCACCGGCCAGAATTTCAAACTGGATTCAGAAGCGTGTAGAGGTAAGCGTAAGCTTCCTTCTGAACCTTTTGGTTTGTTGTTTGGCTGAGTAGTATAGGAGTTAGGTATTGTTCATCTCTCATTTAAATGGTGTTTTAGAGGCCAAAATGATGTCCAATGGATGTCTAAATGGCTAATCATATAATTAGAAGTAGAAAGGACGATATTAAGCCAAAGAAAGGGAGAAACCGTCACAACTCTTCTGAGAACTCTAAATTGGCTGCCTTGGGTGTGGCATGAGTAAAGAGTTGGAATTTCATCGATTAGATGATTCCATTGAGCTGAGAAGGGAAAATTGTGTAGGGTTCATGTTGATGATGAAGTGAGAAAAGGCCTAGAGGGTGAAATGACCGATTTACCCTTATAGCTTTAAATAGGGGCTGTCAAGGAGTATTTCTGTCATTTGGGCTTGAATTTGACTAATCTAAAGTCAGAAATGGATTCTAAATGTGAAATTGTGTAGGATTGGCCCAATGTATAATTTCTGTAAAGGTATAGCTGGGCTGATAGCGTAATTGGGCTAAGTTATCAACTAATATGAGTCTAGAATGATACATGGATGACTAGTGACTCATTTATTGTATGCTTGGAATCCAGGACTCAATGGATGACTCCCGAACTGGAGCAAAGACGAAGGATTGAGGATGAATGTGAAGTCCGACAGGTAGTGAACTAACCTTGCCTGCATGTAGTTGATATGTATATCTTGCATTGATTATGTGACTACTTTGCCTGTTTGTGTTGAACATGTTTGATTGATTAAAGCTTTGTTACATTTGTGCAATGGCCATATGTATGTCATAATATTGAGCACGTAACATGTCATTATGTTGGTATGAAATAGTGCAGGCAAGCCTGTCATGCATTCATATATATCTTGCATGCATAGTGGTAATGTTTGCTACTGAGATTCTCTCGAATCTCACTCCTCCCAACCAACCATTTAGACAGGTGAAGATATATGAAGATGCATGGAGGAGATATGAAGTTGAAGTGAAGATCGTAGAGCAAGGCGCTACTATTTGTATTTGGTGTAATGATATGATGATTTTGTAATCATACGTGTTATGTATGTATATGTGGATGTATAAGTATGAACGAATGCGTTTAGCAGAGAATCAATCTACTCTAATGTAATGAAGATAATAGCTCTAATTCCATTATAAAGGAAAGTGATTCACTCGCATATACTCTGATATAATGGAATTAGGGGCTGATGATGTATTAGTGACATAGTGAATCTTCTGAAAATGTATTTAAAATATTCTACCCTTTTGAAAACCTTCTCAATCTTAGGTTCAAATCCTGAGTTGAAAGCAAGCATTTATGAACTTTTTGAAATTTTAGGTAGTCCGGGGTCAAATCCTGGTTCCACAACTGATTTCACTAGTCATTTATACTCATTTAGAGTATTGGAAAATAGGCTGTCACATTACATGCCTGCAAGATGGCTAAAGGTGTATCAGTTAGTGCTCTTGTGTTAAAGATGAAAGGCTACATTGATCACATTGAGAGGCTTAGATTTCCTATAAGCCAGGCGTTAGCTACAAATTTGATCTTGAACTCACTCCCAGAAAGTTATGATTAATTTGTTATGAACTACAACATGAATAATATGGAGAAATCAATTTCTGAATTGTATGAGATTTTTAAAATGCTTAGAAGAACATTAAGAAAAAGCCCAGCACTATTTTGATGGATAAGAAAGGAAAGGAAATGGCAAGGGGAAGGGTAATGCCTTAGGTAGTAAGACTAAAGATTCAAACAAGCTTGAAACCATACCTACAGCCAAGAAGGCAAAGCCTTCAAAAGAAAGAGTGTGCTTCTTCTGCAATGAACCAATTCATTAGAAGAGGAATTGCAAACTCTACCTTGAAGATCTGAAAAAGAACAAGAAGGATAGTGGGGCTATCTCTTCAGGTATTTATGTTACAGACATTCATCTTTCTACTTCCTCTATATGGGTATTAGATACTGCATGTGATTCTTACATTTGTACTAATGTGCAGGGTCTTAAGGATAGTAGAAAGCTGAAGAAGGACGAAGTGGATCTACGAGTTGAAAACAAAGCAAGAGTTGCTACTTTAGTTGTAGGCACTTTTGAATTAGTTCTGCACAGTGGACTTTTGTTAGTTTTGAACAATTGCTATTATGTTCCTACTTTGAGTAGTAACATTATTTCTCTTTCTTATTTGGATAAGGAAGGTTATACTTCTATTACTGGGCATGTTAAATGCTCTCTTTATTGTAATGACATTTTCTATGCTAATGGTGATTTGCATGTTGGTCATTACATATTAAATTTGGAACATCCTAATAGTGGAAATATCTATAACGTAACTAGCGAAAGGATCAAGTCAAACGATTTGAATCCAACCTACCTATAGCATTGTCGCCTAGGCCATATTAATGAGAAATGCATTTCTAAACTCCACCAAGATGGATTTATTAATTCATTTGATTTTGAATCATATGATACATGTAAATCTTGCTTATTAGGAAAGATGACAAATGTACCTTTTACAGGGCATAGTGAGAGGGCTACTTATTTATTGGGCCTCATACATATAGATGTATGTGGACCTCTGAATACAACTGCCAGAGGAGGTTATATGTACTTCATTATATTTATAGATGACTTTAGTAGATATGGATATATCTATCTAAACAAACAAATATGAATATTTTGGAATGTTCAAAATATTTCAAAATGAAGTACAAAACCAACTTAGAAAAACAATTAAAGCACTTCGATCTAATCGAGGTAGTGAATATTTGAGCCAAGAGTTTATTGACCATCTTAAGAGATGTGGGATAATCTGACAATTGACTCCTCCAAGAACACCATAATGGAATGGTTTTTCTGAGTGGAGGTATCGAACACTATTAGATATGGTTTGATCTAATATGAGTCAAATAGATCTTCCACTATCCTTTTGGGGCCATGCTCTAGAGACAGCTATGTTCACACTAAATCATATTCCATCTAAGACAGTTGAAAAGACACCATATGAGATATGGACTAGGAAGAAACCTAGTTTGTGTTTTCTCAAAATTTAGGGATGTAAGGTTTATGTTAAGTAACAAGCCTCTGATAAGTTAGCGCCCAAATCCTTAAAGTGTCTTTTTATAAGGTATCTTAAGGAAATGAAGGGATATTGTCTACAATCCCACCGATAACAAAGTGTTTGTTATTCGTAATGATATCTTTCTAGAAAGAGAGTTTATCTCTAAAAGAACTAGTGGGAGCAAGGTACATCTTGAAGAAGTTCGAGAGTTACAAGATAGCACAGAACTACAAATGAAAAATGGAGAAGACTCACAACAAGTTACTGAGCCTCCTCAAGTAACACAAGGCCCACAAAGGTTTGATAGGACACGACATCAGCCTCAGAGATATGGATTTCTGATTACTGGAGTTGTGATGTCTTGCTCATTAAGCAGAGTGAGCTAACAACCTATCGAGAAGCCATAGTGGGACCAAACTCTAAGAATGGCTAAATGCCATGAAATCTGAAATGCAATCCATGTACAACAGTCAGGTATGGACCTTAGTCGATCCACCTGAAGGTTTAAAAACCATAAGGTGTAAATGGGCTTTTAAGGAGAAAATTGACATGGATGGCAATGTAAATGTCTTTAAGGCACAACTGGTTGCAAAAAGATTCACTCAAACTCATAGTGTAGACTATGATAAAACATTTTCCCTAGTTGCAATGACCAAATCAATCAGAATTCTTCTTGCCATTGCAGCATATTATGACTAGTGCAAGTAGGAGGATGTTGTAAATTATTCCCTAGGGGCCAATCATTGTACTTTGAACATAGTTATTCAACGAATTTCACTAATTTTGTTATCATATCATTCTCATGTTTACTGTGATAACTATATCCTTGGATAAATCATGATAATTATCCTAAATGTCCCTGGTTGGTCATCTATGTGGGAGCAGAGATGAAATAAGACCAGTATGACTTTGTTAAGGTATAGAGATATGAATCAAAGTCTTTGGCACTTGTAAAAGTAGAAGGTGTTGAACCAACCCGCTATGAGAAAGCTGTATGGATTAAGTCATAAGCTTATCTCATGTATGTTAGAATCCATGTTTTAATGATAACAAATAATAATGAATTGTTTTGCAAAGGAATGACAAAGTTTAATCAAGAAAGTTGAGTTACATTGGGTGTTAAATGCATTTTACAAACTCACAACTTCATGTTCAAGAAGACAACTGATGCACTCAAGTTTTGGAAGGAAACTTGAGTTCGAAGTAATGAAGAACTTGAGTTTAGTAGCTGCACTCAAGTTTGGTATGTATATTTCAGTATAACTCTTGCAAGTCTTGTTTGACACTTGAGTTGTGAACATTACAAGAAGTGATCTCAAGCTAATGTACTCGAGTTCTAGATGAGTACTTATGCTCTTACCTGAAGTGAAATCGAGTCCTGAAAGTTTTGCACTGAGAGTTTTGATGTTATGAAAACCAGGCAGAGATCTCAAGTTTTCAATGAGAACTCAAGTCCTAGACTGAAGTTCACTCAAGTTGGCAAGTTAATTCTCACGAGGTTTATTCCAAAAACTTAGCCAAAATATTGGAGTGACTGAAGAACTCGAGTTTTGAGTCAAAACTCAAGTTGTAGTGTGAAGTGCACTAGAGTTTAAATTTGAACTCTTGCAAGTTTTACACAGAACCTAAGCCATAATCTAATGCTATCATGTGAACTTGAGTTTTAGGATAGAACTTGAGTTCTCGTTCAAGTTGCACTTGAGTTTGCATTTGTACTCTCAAGACTTTTATTTAAAGACTTGCTCAGAATCCTGCAACACCTGGAGAACTTGAGTTTGGAAGTTAAACTCGAGTTCTGGTGATAAATGCAATCGAGTCAAAAACTGAACTTCCACAAGTTTTATCCAGAGAAACACTTAGAAGCTGGAAATACAGGAAGAACTCAAGTTTGGGAGCAAAAATCGAGTTCTGATGAAAGGGAAACTTAAGTCCAGAAATGAACTCCCACAAGTTTCAACCAAAGACTCATCCTGAAAAGTTGAAGTATAGGGAGAACTTGAGTTTACAGGTAGAACTCGAGTTATAGACACTTTTGCACTCGAGTATAAAAATGAACTCTTATGAGTTCTTGGCAAAGACAAACTGGAGAAATGCTGACAATACTAAGAACTCAAGTTTCAGAAGAGAACTCGAGTTGGTGCCTTTGAAAAATATATGAGGAACTCGAGCCTTATGGATGAACTCAAGTTTTGCGGCACCTGAATTATAGTGAATTACAGAGATCAATCCGAATATGCTTAAACGTCATCTAATCATTATGTTTACACTTGTTGCTATACTTAAACATGAATTAACATATCTTTTAAGTGTGAAGTAGGTTATTAAATGTTCAGATTGCAAGTACAATCAAAGAAGTCAAACGTGGTAGACATAATGATATAGGACTTTTAGCTGTCACCGAATATAGGCCAACAACCACCACGAGTAACTGACACACCATGATAGCTTGTTTGAAGATTTAAACGTACACATCCCGCTCCATAATGGATACTTTTTAATGTCTATCTTCAGTACAACTATATATATATAAAGATTAAAAGATGAGTAGTAGATGAAAAAACAAGAACAACCACGAAAAGAGTTATATACATACACGAGTCTTTAATTTCATATTTTCTCTATTGTACTTTAGTGATTATCATATCTACTCTATGAGAGATTTTTATAAACACTTTCTATTGTATTTTCATCTCAAGGTAAAGGGACCTTAAAAGGGTAGAATTTCCTTATGAGGGAAGCTGTAGAGAGAGTTCCTAGTAAGACTTTATGCTTGTAAGACTTACAAGGTGCAAGCGGTAAAGAACGTTGCTGCTCGTAAGACTTACGGGGTTATAGGCAGGAGAGAACGTTGCTACTCATAAGACTTGCACAGGTAAGTAGAAGAGAAAGGTTGTTTGAATTGCTTAGCTCGTAAGACTTGACGTAAGGGGAGAGAAATTTCCAAGTGTAGAATATTTTTGCTCGTACTCCTTGCGAGGAAAATTGTTGTACTATGGCGTTCTAAGAGCTGACTGAATCTTGGAGATTTAGTTAAAAGCTTAGGAGGTATTGATCTCTGAGGATGGGACGTAGGCCTAAGATTGGGGCTAAACCAGTATAAATCTTTATGTACAATTTATCTCATCTGTACTCTTTCTTCATTCAGTCTCGTAACGTCGTAACAACCAAAAAATTTACCACAACACCTAATTCACCCCCTCTTAGGTGAAGCTTGTCTTGTACAATGTATTACCACGTCACTATACCCTTTGACCTAAGATCATCATGAATTCCTACATGAGAGTCGCTAAGCTTTGACCTAGTCAAAAGTCACCTTTGACCAGGTGATTATAAAGACTATAATCAAGCTTGGTGGTTTTTATTGGGATTGGCAGGCACAATGGAAATTTAAAATTGTAAAATTTTACTAATCCCAATTATGGATCTATCAACGGCACTTAAATTGAGTAGTTTGAATCATACCTTTTGCATTTTGCCTTTTCGATCTCTAGGAACCAACACTTCATATCAGTTTCCTCTAGCGGTATCCACATGAATACTACTCCAACACGGACAACATGCTAACACCTCCAATGCCTCTCTAAGGTTTTCTTGCGGCTCTCTATTTCTCATCTGCCCTAGGATTATGTAGCCTTTTATTTTGATAACCACTAAGGGCTATATTGGATTTTCAAAATTAGTCTTAATTGATTTTGAAATCAATTAACACTTAATTGTTTTGATGAGCTTATTAAATAAATTTGATTTAATTAAATCTGTCCAACAGTTTAATTTAACTTATTTATTTAATCTAAATAAAGAGCAAATAGAAATAGATTTAATTTATCCTTATAAATTAAATCTGAGATATTATATCTCTATCAATGTTAGTTATTTAATTTATCAAATAAAATTAAATCTAAAACTAACACTACATAATAATATTATTATTATTATTATTATCCGTTCACCCTAGATTAAACATATATATATAATCCGTCCATCCTAGATTAAACATTATATTCATTGAATCTTAGACATCTTAGATTAATGAATATGGACATTATAGCTTGTGTTGGGCTATTCTTGTGTGTAACCCTATAGGCCCATATGAAGTTAGCAGTGGGCCAACAACTGTACTAACTCACAAGTCGCAAGCGGCCTCTAGCAAGACATTACGACTACCCAATTCATATAAGGATCGTTAAAACGATACTACCTGTAGTACAACTATGTCACGTCCTTTTTATCCTATGATATTTTGGCCAAGGATAAGGTATGGATAGTATCATCCTCTTGTTCCTGACCATTACTTTCCTGATTCTTGAGTAGTATGATAATAGAAACAGAAACTCTTTTCCATCGTAGTATGGCCATACATTTCTTAGACTCACTCATCGAGGGGCCCAATAATATCTCTCTACTAATGTGAGGGAAAAATTCAATCTTAACCATTCACATTCCTCTACATAAAAATCACTAAGCCTGATTGTAACATTTATCATCACCCGGTCAAATGTGACTTTTAACTAGGTCAAACCTAAAGTAGACATCCTTTGGTTAAATTTGATATATAATATGTGTCATTTAGGTCAATATATTAAGAGATATGAATTTTTGAAGTACGGCTTCGAATCTGGAACTTTTCTGTGGCGGTGTGGATTAATTGGAGTTTCAGGAACATTAGGTGTATAATTTTCTAAAAGATATATTTTTTCGGGAACATTGGGTGTATGATTTTCTAAAAGATATATTTTTTGTCAAATATAGACTTAATGAGGGTCACGTATAACTTTGAACCACTTCAATTAGATTTTTCTAGATTTAATTATGATTTTTCAAATTATGGTGAGAAATCTGGCAGTTTAGCGGGACCCCATAGCTAGCTGTTCGTAGCTTGATATAACCTAATCACGACATTTATTGCTTTTCATATTGTATGAACTATTGCTTGTTGTGGTTTATTTCTCAAAATTGTTTGGGTATGGTGAACAACATGGCTTTAGTTTTACAAGGGTTGTAATATTTAAATATGGCCTGCGTGCCATGCCTTCATCTAAATAGTCTTAATGTACATTTGATAAGTAAAATATTTGCATATTCATTTTCACTTATATGATGATTTTGTGGACTATATTTGAGCTGAATGTAATTAATTTGGGTGTAATTAATAAATAAATAATGATTTTCTTGCAGCCATGGATAGTACTAGATTAAAAAGAATTAAAGAAGGCATTTAAGGGAAAGGACTATTCACTGTGCACTGTTCATGCGGGGGGGTACTGTTTACTGTGCACTGTAGCAGTTTCACTGTAGCGGACGGTGTGGCCGGTTCACTGTAGCAGTACGGTTCCTGTAGCAGTCGGTGCATTGTAGCAAGTGGGTGGTCGGTTCACTATAGCAGTGCGGTTACTGTAGCAAATCACTGTAGCAAAATACTGTAGCAGTCCAAAAATGAAGCCTATAAATAGAGCTTCTTGGCACCCTAAAATGGAGAGAAAGGAGGAGGAAGGAAGAGAGAGAGAGAGTTTCTATTTTAGAGAGAGTTGTTATTTTTAGAATTTATTTCTTGCATTTTTTTTACTTCTTGCATGCCTCCTACATGGATGGTTTTACCTCCTATATGGAAGGCCTAGGTAGTCCTCCTTTATGGATGGTATAGGTTGCCACCTACATGGATGGTTTTACCTCCTATATGGTAGGCTAGATTTTCCATTTTCATGCATCTTGTAGTAGTATTTTTATGTTTTTGTAATTAATTTTTATGCAATATTTATGATGTTTGGAATATATTTTGGTTTTGTTTTTAATTTTATCATGAGCTAAATTTTCCTTTTCCTAGGGTGATGATGTAGCTTACTAATGACGGATTGAATCTTCACTTATTAAATCTAGTTTTAATTTTTCCTTCATGATTGAGTTTTAATTATTGCTCTTAATGCTTACCATTGATTGGCCACCTTTTGGATGATTTTAATATGCATGTTGAGACCGGAAGGAGATACATGTGTGTGGATCTTATAATTAAAACCATAATTTGCATATGAAATAGGAATATATTCATATAGGTTGTGTAGTCTTAATTGAGTTCCATAAATCTTAATGCATGATTGATTGCTTAAATTCATATAGGAATATATTGGATTAGCAATTAATTATAGAATTACTTGACCTTAGAAGAGGCTAGTAATTAAAATAGGGAAACTCGACTATCAATCATGTGGAATAAATTGGACTAGAATAGATAAGTGATTCAATCCGGAATTTATTAAGTGAAATCTAATCCCTAGGGCTTTTTCTCATATTTGTCTTTATATCACTTGTATTCATATTTCATCATTTCTATCTTGTAATCTCAATCACAACTAATCAACCGACTAAATAGAATTAAAATTACCAATTTTGGTACTTAGTGATAGTGATCAATCCTCGTGGAACGATACTCTACTCACTTCTATATTACTTGATTACGACAGTGTACACTTGCACTTCTAAATACACCATCCTACACTCGTAACAACATTCTCATCTCATCTTACTCCCCTCGTATGTTCAAACGAGGTTTCTCTTAATGTATTTCTTTTTCTTATTTAGAGAAGCCCTCTCATTGGCTTGGGAGAATTTTAGGTTAGGTGAGCCATGTTGTGTCACATTTAAATTATACTTTTGATTAAATCATTGCATGCATACTTTTACATTTATATGTATTTATTTGTGTGAGATGCAGCCACGATTGCATTCATATAAACAAAACTAATTGATTAACCCCTTTGAATAAAATCTTATGTCATAATGCCGTCAATTAATGAATACTTGTCAAAACCTAGAACGCTCAATTGTAGGTTCCACTAAAGTGGATGCATTAGTTATGTTGGTAAGAGAAGCGTGATTAATGGTACTACTCACAAAGATTCATTATTGTTTTGACTTAATTGAGATTAGCAAAATGGTTTTGGATCTCAAGGCATTAGATGGGATTAAACATGATGGATCATATGATGATCAAATCCTATAAAGATCTAAAAGTTACATGTGATGTAATTGGTAAAGAGGTTACCTACCTAAATAACTTGAATTTAAGCATCCTGCCAAAGCGAACTTAAATTTAAGCAAAATATGGATCTTAGCCCACTAATTATTACATTAAGGGTTGTTAATTTAGTGTGAGATTACTAACTAACTTTGTATATTTTAATTGTAGAATCATGTCGACTAGCACTACTACAAAAACAAAGCTTTTACTACCTAAAATACATCTCTATTTTAAAAAGGGAATTAAAAAGATAACAAGATGAAATTTATGTAATTTTGAAGGGAAATTTCAAACTTTATGCGTCTCAAATCATAAATGAGACACCTAAGGTACTTCATTTGGCACAAGAAAAACACTTTAGGTGTCCCAAACAATTTTAGGGACGCCTAAAGGTAAATTTCACCTACTTTAGGCGTCCCCAATTTGTTTGGGGACGCCTAAAGTAGGGGTTTTAGGCGTCCCCATTTGTAATGGATGCCTAAAACCTGTCATGGCTGATAAGACAGCCATGACAGTTTTGTAGGTTCCTATAGCTTTATGCGTCCTTAAAATTTCTTGGGGACACATAAAGCTGGTTTAAGCATCCCCAAAAGTGGATGGGGATGACTAAGCCTCAACTGACCCTCTCTCCTTCCTCACTCCCTCCTTCTCCATCCTCTCACACACACACAATCACTCCCTCCCTCCATCGTCATTCCCTCTCTTTCCTCACACACACACACATACGATCACTCCCTCCTCTATCCCTCCCTCCCTCCATCGTCATTCCTTCTCCTTCCTCACACACATGGTCGCTCCCTCCTCCGTCCCTCCCTCTCTTTCCTCACTCCCTCCCTTCGTCCCTCCCTCTCCTTCCTTACTCCCTCCTCCGTCATCATTCCCTCTCCTTCCTCACATACATACATACACACAGTTACTCCCTCCTCCATCGCCATTCCCTCTCCTTCCTTACATACACACACATGGTTACTCTCTCCTCCATCCCTCCCTCTCCTTCCTCACACACAGTCATCCCTCCTCTGTCCTCACTCCCTCTTCGTCCTCACACACACATACACACAGTCCTCACTGTCCACTCCTTCTCCATTTTCACACGTACGCGCACACACACAAACAGACAGCTATCTTGCAAGACGGAAGACGCAAAACAACACTAAATTATACTGACGCTTCCTTTAAATTTTTGGTATGTAGTTCAGCTTATTTTCCTTTATTATTAAATATATTTGAAATCTTTGCCATTTTAATTCATTTGGTTTTTTAGAATTATATTTGTGTTATGAAGGATATTGCTAGTTTGATTGGATTAATAGGAATTATTGGAATTATTGAAATATTAACTTACATTGGAATTATTTTTCTGAAATTATTGTTGTGGGTATAGGAAACTCTATGATTTTTGTCCAAATAGCTTGTGAATTATGACTTATGAGTTAGAGTGTTTGTGTGTGTGAAGAACCAAACCTATTCAACATCACATCATGATATATATACACATGCCCTTATTATATCTTGTTTGTACTATACCCTTTTTATATGACAATTTCATGAATATTCCTCTATTATAAATGTGTAAAACAGTTCCAAATTGCCTTAATTAGTTAGTTTTATTAAAATTAAGTTGAAATGATTTGTTATTGAAATTTTGGAGTGTCTCATGTTTAAGGGGAAATACTGCCAAATTTTTCTTAAAAAAATTATAATAAAAAGAAAACCCTGCAATTGTTCTAAGCTTGAGTGATATTGGGAATGACTTAAGTGCCAATAAAATATATCATAGTTGGATGAATGCTTTGAGAACTAGTGAAGAATATGAGAATGGGGTGGAAAAATTTATTGAATTTACTATAAAGAATGCTCTAACAAAAAATGGAAAGTATTTTTATCCTTGTGTCAATTGTTTAAATGAAAGTCGTCGAGATGTTGAAGTTATTAGGGATTACCTACTTTGTAATGGAATAAATCTTTGATACACAAGGTGGATATGGCATGGTAAGGAAGTAACAGATTGTCCGTCTCACAAGAAGGAAGTTTTGGATGTGATAGATGAAGACAAAATGGAGAAAATGATTAACGATGTTGAGGTAGAATCCATTGCACAGTCGCATGAATATGACAGCCTGCAAAGTGATGCGGAGACACCTTTGTACCCTGGGAGTAAGTACACACGACTGATAGGAACATTGCATATGGTCAACTTAAATGTAACTTATGGGTGAATTGATAGTAGTTTCACATTGCTGCTTGAATTGTTGTGTGATATTTTTCCAGACGATAATGTACTTCCAAACCGTATGTACGAGGGAAGAAAATCTTGTCTACGATGGGTATGGAGTATAAAAAGATACATGCTTGTCCTAATGAATGTGTATTATACATAAAGGAGTATAAAGGTCTTAGTAAGTGTGCTAAGTGTGAAACATCACTATACAAAGTAAAGAAAGATAGTGGTTGTGATGAAAGGACAACTAAAAGGCAACCCTCAAAGGTGTTATGGTATCTTCCAATAGTACCATGATTTAAGCAGTTGTTTGCGAGTCCAACCAAAGTAAAGAAGTTGAGATGGCATTCTGATGAGAGAATATCTGACAGAAAACATCTTCGGTACCCAGCCGACTCTCCACAGTGGAGAAAAATAGATGAAATATTCCCTCAATTTGGCAGCGAGCCAAGAAACCTTTGCCTTGGGCTTTGTATAGATGGAATCAATCCGTATTGAACTCTTACTAGCGTACATTGTTCATGGCCAGTTCTCCTTGTAATATACAACTTACCTCTCTGGTTATATATGAAACGCAAGTATGTGATGCTTTCTATGATGATCTCTGGACTAAAACAACCAGGGAACGACATTGATATGTATTTGGTGCCTTTGATTGAGGACTTAAAGAAGTTATGGGAGGAAGGTGTAGATGTGTTTGATGCATATAAAAAGGAGCATTTCAAGCTGCGTGTAATGATTTTCACCATGATAAACAACTTCCCTGCATACGGGAATTTGTCAGGGTACTGTGTGAAGTGGCGTAAAGCATGTCCGATCTGTGAAGCAGAAACATACTTCCATCAACTCAAGCATAAGAAAAAAATAGTCTACCTTGGTTATAGGAGGTTTCTTCATCAGTTCCACCCATATAATAGGTTAAGAAAGCATTTTAACGGCTTACCAGAGCATGGGATAGCTCCAAAGGCATTAACTGGGGAGGAAGTTTATAGTTGGGCGGAACGCATCAATATCACCTTCGGTAAGAATTAGAGGACTATTGGTGAGAAAAACATATGGAAGGAGATATCAATTTTCTTTTATCTTCCATATTGGCGTATTCTTGATGTAAGACACAGTATTAATGTGATGCATGTGGAGAAAAACGTTTGTGATAGTCTTATCAGTACGCTTTTGCACATACCAAGGAAGACTAAGGATGGAATTAATGCGAGACTAGACCTTCTTGATATGGGAATAAGAGAATGGTTACATCCACAACTAAGAGATGATGGTAGGAGGGCATACATGGAGCCAGCAACGCATACACTATCAAAACAGAGAAAAGAAGTTTGTGTGGGTGTCTGCATGAAATTAAGGTGCCAGAGGGGTATTCTTCTAATGTGAGAAGGTGTGTCTCAATGGACGATTTAAAGTTAGTGAGAATGAAGTCCCATGACTATCATGTGTTGTTGCAACAACTATTACCAATAGCCATTAGAGGGATTATGAAGGATGAAGTGCGAACTACTATAACAAGATTGTGTGTTTTCTTTAATGCTATCTGTAATAAAGTCATTGACACTGAATATTTGGATGAACTAGAAAATGAGGGTTATATTATTTTTTCCTAACTAGAGATGCATTTTCCTCCTTCATTTTTTGATATCATGGTGCATTTGATAGTTCATTTAGTAAGGGAGATAAGGCTTTGTGGTCCAGTTTACCTGAGGTGGATATACCCTTTTGAGCGATTCATGAAGATCTTAAAAGGGTATTCTAAAAATCCTTATCGACCTGAAGCCTCAATAGTTGAGCAATATGTAGTTGAAGAGGCAATGGATTTTTACAAATATTATCTATCAGGGAGAAAGGAACACTCTCGGCATTAAGTGGGGAGAAGCAAGGGAACACGAGGTCTGAAAGTGAAGAATGTGCCTCGTGAAGAGGTGTTGCAAGCACACTTGTATATCCTGAATAATATGGAAGAAGTTCAACCATACATAGATGAACACAAAAATAGTTTGAAGAACATGAATCTAAAGAAGAGTGACATGCAGATAGTTGTTGAGCAAAACAAGACATTCATAGCGTGGTTTGAGGAGAAGGTTTTGCATGAGACCTATATGTCTGAGATAATTGAGTGGCTACCATAAAGGCCTTCATTTTAGGTTATTACTTGGACCAGTTATGATATAAATGGGTATTCTTTCTACACAAAAGACCAAGATGACAGAAGTACCATGCAAAATAGTGGGGTGATGGTAAAAGCTAAAGCCATGCACTTTTCCAATTCTAAAGACAAAAATCCAATATTAGCATACATGGCTTATTATGGAGTTGTAGAAGAAATATGGGAGATAACCTACAACAAGTTCAAAGTTGCTTTATTCAAATGTAAGTAGGTTAGCAATACTGTTGTGGTAATAGATCAACAATTTGGATTTGTCTCAGTCGATCTTTGAAGAGTTGGTTATAGAGATAAGCCCTTTATTTTAGCAAGCCAGGCAAAGCAAGTGTTTTATGTCATAAATCCTGCAAATAAAAATATGTCCATTGTACTTTAAAGTAAAAAACAGAAGTATGGTGATCCAACCTTCAACCTTGACGACACACCACCTTTCACAACTAATCCACTTAGAGAAAGTGAAGTAGAATTGGTAGATGATGAATAATATGCTGCAAGAAATGATCATTGTGAAGGGATATGGGAAACAATATAGCATAAGACCTTTACTTGGAACTTATTTACCTCTATGACAGTGAGTTTTTTCTTAAACTATAAAACCGTATCGTGTGCTTTTTTCCTTAATCCCCTACTTTTTTTCAATTATTTGGAACTTATTTACCTCTCTGACAGTGATTTTTATGTAAACAGGAATATGGATAATTCTAGTGACTTGCAAAGTGATAGGGAACATCAAGTGGAACATGGTGAACCCGTTAAGAGAAGAACTAGAGGCGGCACAAAAATGCCTGCATTAGCTGCACGTCATCAACATCAATAGGATAGGTTGCATGTGGACTTCGATGCCAACATGAATCTACTTGGCCCTGAGGAAGACCATTTCATTAGCTATCTAGGCTATTTGGGTTGAAGCAAAGTTTGCATCATCTATGAAGATTGGAAGCGGGTTTCCCCGAAGATGAAAGCAATGATTTGTCAACAAATTTTGGTATGTCAATTTTGACACATCTACATTTTGATCTTTAATCCTGTTGCTTAAAATATAATTTTCATTATTCCTCCAGCAAAAATTTGATATCCCAGACACCACAAAGATGTACAAGCACTGGATGGGGGAGGTGCGTCTGTAATGTAAAGATTTTAAAATTAAGCTCACATAAAGATATATTCGAGGGGAAAAGAGGGGTGAGGACCCATGTACACATTATTCACACTTGTCTCCATAGGACAAGGGGTTATTCGTAGCATCACGAGAAGATCCTGAATTTTTGGTAAACTTTCTTTCGTCATAGTATAAAACTCTTTAATTCAATATACTTGATAGCATTGACTCATTTTTCATTGTTTTCCTTTCACATAAAGTAAGTGCAGCGAATATCGAGAAGCAAGCAGCAAAACAGTATTAGCATTGCATGTCTCGTGGTGGTTATCGGAAGCTTGAGCGAAGGATGATAAAAGAAGAGTTAGAGAAAATGAAGGAAGCAGCCAAATCAAATCCTAGCGCTATTGTGTAGGCCCCGGCTCCTCGTCCGCGTCACAAAAAATGGAAAGCAGTGAGGATTAAGGGTGGGAAGTTCATAATTCCTGCTGTTGCTGAGGTTGCCTCGAGAATTGTAAGTAGTTAAAGTATAAGTATATAATTTTGACAATGTGTTGTATTGCTAGTATTTAATTTTTGTTTACAATAAATTGTATGCTATAGGATGAACTCGAATAGTAGAGCAGCCAAGGTTCGTTCACTCATAGTGGACGAATGGACATATTGTCAATAGCGATTGGGAAGCCTAATAACCCCAATCGAGTTCGAGGGGAGGTTAGGGGAGTTAGCGTGGCAAATTTTTTTGGACGAGCCTCGTACGCTTCATCATAAGCTGAACCAAGTAGAGAACTTATGGCCCAGATCAAATAAAAGCTCGAGGTTAAATTTTACGACAAGCTCCAAGAAGAGCTGTTGGCAGAGCTACGTGGTGAAATGAAAGCTATGTTTGACTCAAAGATGCAAAGTGATGGGCATAGAACCCAAGAATCCCCGGCTTCCCTAGCACCAAAGGAAGTTACCATCCACCAAAGGAACCCCTTATCTACCCTTCTGCCATTCCAGAACCATTGGGCTAGCCTTCTACTCTGCAACCGGGAGAACCTTACATCCTCTATTTGGATGCCCCACTGCTTCAAACTATTCCCGATACTCTCGTTCATAGACAGGCTACCAACCATCATCATAATCAGATTCCATACCATTTATGTAGGGTGACAGTCAAATATGTTTGAGAGGGTGAAGAAGGTACAACCATCCCTGTCCCTGACTAAGAGGTTACCACGCTGGGTCAGGCGATTGGATCTTTCATCCTTTGGCCCCATAATCTTATTGGCACGTCCGCAACCCCTCCAATGGTAGGAACTACCTTTGTATTACTTGATATCTATTGGCATCCTACTAATAATGGGGTTTTTATGTTATAATAATAGGATGAGCAAGATGCAGGGAAATGGCCCATGTTGGCACTACTGCAACAGATTTATAAAGGTGTTCATCAGATCAACTTGCATATGTCTCCAGGGATTGTGGGTCAACAATTGACGTATCCCTTTACGATTAACAATAAAGATCTCAGGGACTTTATGCATTTGGAGAAGATAGATGCAGGATGGGTAAGACTTGCCATACAGTTAGTTTTTCTTTCCTTCAATTAATATAGTGGTTTTTTGGTTTCATGCATTCAATATTTTATTTATCGTTTGATTTCTATTTTAGGTCCTTTAACCACACATGCATCAATATGGGGAGGGAGAATTTATACAGATTCTTGTGTCTGACTAATACGACAAGGGATGGAAATGATGTGCCAAAGAGGACACATTATGTGGGCTACACAATGGAAGAGACCAAACTTCATTGTTATCTAGCACCAATTGTTCAAGGGTACGTACTTTAATTTTGATTTTATAGAAAGTTTTAGAAATAATTGCCTTATCAACTAACTTCATTTAAATCCATATGTTGTTGTAGTTTCCATTGGAGT
The DNA here is from genome assembly GCA_037074505.1 of Albizia julibrissin. Taxonomy (NCBI): domain Eukaryota; kingdom Viridiplantae; phylum Streptophyta; class Magnoliopsida; order Fabales; family Fabaceae; genus Albizia; species Albizia julibrissin. The sequence continues at coordinate 23,894,641 of CM073485.1, forward strand.
CTGTGTGTTGTTTGTCCTCACATTAATCACATCTATTGGTTTGATTCCTTGGGTAAAAAGCCAGACAAGGAAACAAAATCCATCTTCAATACGCAAGTTATTTTGTTTTTATTTCATTGATTATTGACTTAAATGAATTGTTCTAATTTTTGTGGTTTTACATTTTAATGGTAGTGCATATAGAATGATTGGTGGGTCACCCAAGGGAAGAGTTGTTAAATACCTGAAGTGGTTTTTTCCAACAGTATGTGGTTTCAATTCAAGTTCTTTTATTGACAGTCATTTTAGATATGACTTTGTTGATTTTAACCAAATGCTTCTGATTTGTAGTACCCTTAATAGCCAGGGAACACTGAATGCGGCTACTACATTCTCCTTTACATGTATAACATCATTCAAAGTGGTGTTACAAGTGATTTTCAGCAAGTAATCAAATAATAATATTTTTGGTATTGTGATTGAAATGTGGATTCTTTACTGATTCTATCTAATCTTATTTTCTAATTTGTAGATTTTTGATAATGAAGATGTCTGCCTACTTATATGAATACATTAATTTGATCATAGACTATTTGGCTGGGCAGCTTCTGTTAGATATGATTAGTTTTGATGATGACAAATATAGGTGTCAAATATTAAGAGAGCATAAGTTTGCATAGTATACTTCTCTAGTACATTGACTAACTATTTGATATTGCATATATTGTAGATTAGTCAAGAAATGGAAGAAAGAAATTGAGGAATGAAGAACTTGCAAGAATTAATGAAAAACAGCAAGTTTCAAGTTCTACGGGCACTGTATCATACAGTACTGTAGCGTATGGCACTGTAGCGTATTATAGTACACTGTAGTAATCGAGTGATTTTTGCAATCAATCGAGTGATTTTTCAGAATCACTAGTGATTCTGAAAACAGTGAAAATCACTTGCAGTGATTCACTGTTCACTCGAGTGATTTTCAGTTTTCATGCTCTGTTTTTCGTCCAGCTGAGCGAGGTCTGGTTATTCGATCATATCTCTCAAAATACAACTCCGATTGAGACCAAACCAGTTGAATATGAAAATAGACTCCCAGTGTGTCATTTTTACACTAGAAAAAACATCAAAGGAGCTCATATTAAGGAGATATAAGTGTTTAAATGTGGCCTTCATATCAGCATTACTTTCTGAAACAGGTTTGGTATTTTGGCCATAACTCTCAAACCACAGATCCGATTGAACTGAAACTGGTGCCATATGAAACTAGACTTAAAGAGGTTTCCATTGATATATAATATAGAAATTTTAGAGCTATATTCAAAGAGTTATTTTATCTGGCAGTTGACCCCTGTTTGCTGTCGAATTGGAAGTGGAGCTACGAGTTCAAGTAATCTGAACATAGAGCACCCGAGTGATTTTAATAATCACTCGAGTGATCAGGAAGATCACTCGAGTTATCATTAATAATCACTCGAGTGAAATGCATCAGATGACAGATCACTCAAGTGGTACAAGAATCACTACAATAAAAATTCAATGTTTCGAAAATCACTCACAGTGTAGCCGAATTCACTCGAGTGATTAGTCATTTCTGCAGATCACTTCCAGTGCAAGGTGAAATCACTTCAGGAATATTTTACTGTTTTGAAAATAACTTCCGGTGACATGAATTTCACTCGAGTGATCGTCCATTTTAGCTGATCACCTCTAGCACCGTTCTTGATCACTCCCAGTGAATATCAGTTACCTCATATCACTTCCAGTCAGTGATTACTCAGTGCACTCTTCACAGTTCCAATGACAGTAAATCAAAATCACTACCAGAGAATCAGAATCACCTCCAAGAACTAAGATCACTTCCTGCAAGATAATATCCAATGTTTAAAGTAAACTACTTCCAGTGTTAGCAGTCCAGTGCACCTCCAGCGAAAAACGTTTCAAAATCACTTCCAGTGTAAGTAACCCAGTACAACTCTAACGTCTCAGATCACCTCCAGCCAGGTGCAATTCACTCGTGTGATATGTTTAGAAAAGTAGTCAGTAAACCAGATCACCTCCAGTGAAATTCTTCTGCATTCGAGTGAAATGTTGGTTTGAGAAAATCACTTCCAGTAGATTATATAATCACTCGAGTGATTCAGTTCCAATCAGAAGCACCTTCAGAAGCTGACTGAATCAGAGTGAATTTCAGAGTTCAATCTCTAATCAGTATGTTTACACTTGTTGTTATACTTAAACATCATTTAATATTTATTTCAAGTATAAAACAGGAGACCAAACATTCAGATTACATCTTCATATACGAAGGTCACTCACGGAGAATATTGTCACTGAAAATGATGAAGTCCCAGAGTGCAGAAATCCTATCTCTGATTATTGATCAAATTTATTCATGACTAATACTCCATTGTATCAGTGGTTGAAGTGTTTCTCCAGATTAATCATGAAGAAATCATGAGAAGAGCCGAAAAGCTGTTTCACAAGAAGCAGAGCGTCCACTAATAACGTCTAGTTTTTCTAAAGTGGAAATCTGTCAGAACATCTAACGGGTATGTTGAGATGCTATCAACAGATCAATGTTTAAAGACCTATATGACAACGAATCATGGGCAACAACAGAATCAAATGAACAACCAACAACATGCTAATTGTAAGCAACGGCTGAAACATCTGTCGGATCAATGGGAAAACACTGAAGTATCTGTCAGACACATGATGGGCTTACAACGGGAAAATATTTGAAGGCTCTAATGGTTCTCAACATATCCCCTATATAAACCGAAGCATTCAAACAAGAAGGGCAGATGATACGACAGGAACCAAATACACAAGAGATGAGAACCCAACTGCCAATATGATGATACTATAAGTCGTCCGCTTCACATACTCTCTGTTCTTATCTGTTTACAATATCATGTACATTTGAGAATGAATATTTTGTATTGTACTTCAGTGAGCATTTTACCCACTCTGTAAGAGAGCTTGTAAATACTTCATTTATATTTCAGAAGTGTTCTCAAGGTAGAGGGACCTTGAGAGGGTTGATTACCTTACGGGGAAGCTGTAGAGAGAATCGCCAGTAAGATTTTCTACTCGTAAGACTTACAAGGTGCAAGTAGTAGAGAACGTTGCTGCTCGTAAAACTTACAGTGGTGTAAGCAGGAGAAAATGTTGCTATTCGTAAGACTTGCACGGTTAAGCAGGAGAGAAAGGTCTTCGGGATTGCTTTGCTTGACTTGCCGTAAGAGGGAGTAAACCTTACAGTGTTTAAGGGGGAGTAACTCTTGTGAGTTTGTAGAGGCTTATCTTGTGCCTACTTAAACAAGAAGATAGTGGATTGGAAATCTCAGGAGGAGCCTGGGGACTGGACGTAGGTCATCGTGGATCGGACCGAACCAGGATAAATTACAGTTTGCATCTTCTCTTCCCTAAGCTTTTACATTTCCAACATATATGATCTATATATCTGCGTATGAATTTATAGTTCCATATGTATTGATTTGATAAGCAGCGAAAAGTTTTTTTAAACAATCAGACTTTACTATCGTACACCCAATTCAGCCCCCCTCTTGGGTGTCAGCCAGTTCTAACAGCTTCTTCAACATATAGATCAGTAAATGTGTATGTTTATTTTAGGTAGGGTAGACAACTTTGTTGCATGTGGTTCCTGTACATTGATAGTATTAGGGGTTAATTAGGTACTGCTGGATGTTTCCTTACCACTTGTAAAAAGATATACGATTTATTCTCGATCCTATTTTTGTAGTTTCAATTTTAGGGAAGACCAAATTATTAAAAAACTTTTTCTAAAAAAATTAGTTTTTACGTCCATAAGAAATAAGTACGTCTAAAGACACTTTAGACATCCCTTTTACACAATGGGGAAGCCTAAAGTCCCCTTCCTCTGTACCTGTGGGAGACTTTAGTCGTCCCTAACTCTATAGGGACGCCTAAAGTCTTTTCTTTCTACAAACCTTGAATAGGCGTCCCACAATAAAAGGATGTTAAAAGGCCCAAAATAGGGGCGTTAAAACTGCTTTCTGTAGTAGTGTAGTAATACGACTACACTATCACTACGATCAATCCTTGAGAAGGACAAACTCAATGGGACAAACTTTCTTGACTGGTTTAGGAACTTGAGAATTGTTCTCAAGCAGGAAAGAAAGACATATGTCCTAGATCAACCTAATCCTGAGGAGCCTGCAGCTAATACTCCAAGAGCTCAAAAAGATGCTTACATGAAGCATAAGGATGACTCTGTGAATGTAGGTTGCCTAATGCTTGCCACCATGGCTCCAAAGAGATTTGGAACTTATGGAGGCTCATGAGATGATTGTGCATCTCAAGGAAATGTTCTAGCAACAAGCAAGGCAAGAGAGGTATGAGACCATAAAGGCCTTACATTCCTGCAAGATGGTTGAAGGTTCATCAGTTAGCGCTCATGTCTTAAGGATAAAAGGCTACATTGATCACCTTGAGAGGCTTGGATTTCCCATGTGCCAAGAATTAGCTACAGATTTGATCTTGAAATCACTCCTGAAAAGTTATGACCAGTTTATTATGAAATACAATATGAACAACATGGAGAAATCAATTTTCAAATTGTATAGGATGCTTAAAACTACTGAGCAGAGTATTAAGAAAAGGCCGAGCACTATTTTGATAGTTCAAAAATGAAAGGGTATGAAAAGGAAAGGCAAGGGCTAAGGGGAAGGGTAATGGCTTAGGAGGTAAGACGAAAGAGTCAAACAAGCCTGAAACTATGCCTACAACCAAGAAGGCAAAGCCTCTAAAGGAAGGAGTATGCTTCTTCTAGAATGAACCCGTTCATTAGAAGAGGAATTACAAACTCTACCTCAAAGATCTGAAAAGACCAAAAATGATCAAGTCAAACGATTTGAATATGACAGACCTATGGCATTGTTGTCCATGCCATATAAATGAGAAATACATTTCTACACACTATCAAGAAGGATTTCTCAACTTATTTGATTTTGAATCATATGACACATACGAGTCTTGTTTATTAGGAAAGATGATAAAGGAACATTTACTAGGAATAGTGAGAGGGCTACTGATTTATTGTGCCTTATACATAAATATGTATGTGGACTACTGAATACAGCTGCCAGAGGAGGTTATATGTACTTCATTACATTTATAGATAACTTTAGTAGATATGGATATATCTATCTAATGAAACATAAATATGAATCTTTTGAAATGTTTAAAATATTCCAAAATGAAGTACAAAACCAACTTGGCAAAACAGTTAAAGCACTTCGATCTAATCGAGGTGGTGAGCCAAGAGTTCATTAACCATCTTAGGAGTTGTAAGATAATCTTACAACTAACTCCTTTAGGAACACCATAATATAATTTCATTTTTGAGTGGAGGAAATGAAAAATATTAGATATGGTTTGATCAATGATGATTTCAATAGATCTTCCACCGTCTTTTTGGGGTCATGTCCTAGATACAGCTGCGTTCACACTAAATCATGTTCCATCTAAGGCAGTTGAAAAAGACACTATATGAGATATAGACTGGGAAGAAACCTAGTTTATCTTTTCTTAAAATTTGGGGATGTGAGGTTTATGTTAAGCAACAAGCCTCTGATAAATTAGCACCTAAATCCTCAAAGTGCCATTTTATGGGGTATCCTAAGGAAACGAGGGGATACTGTGTCTACAATCCCACTGATAACAAAGTATTTGTAATCCATAATGGTATCTTTCTAGAAAGAGAGTTTATTCTAAAAGAACCAGTGGGAGCAAGGTACATCTTGAAGAATTTTGAGAGTTACAAGATAGTACAGAACCATAGATGGAAAATGGAGAAGACTCATAACAAGTTGTTAAGCCTCCTCAAGTAACACAAGGCGCATGAAGGTCTGATAAGACATGGCATCGACCTCAGAAATTTGGATTCCTGATTATTGGAAGTCATAATGTGTTGCTCATTGACCAGAATAAGCCAACCACCTATCGAGAAGCCATAATGGAACCAAACTCTGAGAAATGGCTAAACACCATGTAGTCTGAAATGCAATCCATGTACGATAATTAAGTATGGACCTTAGTCGATCTACCTAAAGGTGTAAAAACCATAGGGTGCAAGTAGGTTTTCAAGGAGAAAACCGACATGGATAGCAAAGTAAATGTCTTCTAGGTACGATTAGTTGCAAAAGGATTTACTCAAACTCATGGTGTAGACTATGATGAAACATTTTCTCCAGTTGCAATGGCTAAATCAATCAGAATCCTTCTTGTCATTGCTGCATATTATTACTATGAAATATGACAGATAGACGTTAAAACACCCTTCCTTAGTAGAAAGCTCATTGAGGATCATACATGACACAACCTGAAGGTTTTGTATGTCCAGAGGACTCTGATAAGGTATGCAAGCTTCAAAGATCCATTTATGGATTGAAGCAAGCGTCTCAGAGCTGGAATTATCATTTTAATGAAGTAGTCAAAGAGTTTGGATTCATTCAAATTATCAATGAACCTTGTGTTTACAAGAAGATTAGTAGGAGCATAGTTGTATTTGTAATGCTTTATGTAGATGGCATCCTACTCATTGGGAATGACATTCCTATCTTGCAAAGTGTCAAGTCTTGATTAGGGAAGTCTTTATTGATGAAAGACTTAGGCAAAGCCACTTACATTCTAGGGATTAGGATCTATAAATATAGATCCAAAAGGCCAATAGGCCTAAGTTAGAGCACATATATAGACAAGATACTACATAAGTTCAGTATGTAGGATTCAAAAAGGGGTCACATGCCCATGTCTCATAGCATCCATCTTAGCAAGGATCTGTGTCCTAGTACACCTGATCAGTGAGATCGCATAAGCAAGGTTCTATATACCTCGACTATTTGATCTATCATGTATACCATGTTATGTACTCAACCATATGTCTCATTTGCCTTAAGTATGACCAGCAGATATCAACAAGATCCTAGTGAGGGTCGTTGAACTGCTGTCAAGAATATCCTAAAGTTCCTGAGAAGGACTAATAACTTATTCTTGGTATATGGTAGATTGGATGATAAGCTTTGTGTAAATGGTTACACGGATGCAAGTTTCCAAATTGACCAAGATGATCTTAGATCGCAATTTGGATATATATTCCTTTTAAATAGTGGTACAGTAAGCTAGAAGAGCTCCAAGCAGAGTATTGTAGTAGATTAAGTGGCAAAAGTTGAGTATATAGCAGCATCAGATATAGCTAAGGAAGCCATTTGGATCATTGAGTTCATTACTGAAGTAGGGGTAGTACCTACCATCTCATATCCAATAGATTTGTTATGTGACAATAGCAGAGCTATTGCACAGACCAAGGAGCCTAGGTCACATCAAAAGACCAAGCATATACTCAAGCGATTTCATCTTATCAGAGAAATCAATGATAGAGATTATATAAAAATATGCAAAGTATCAGGAGAAGACAATGTTACTAATCCTCTTACCAAGCCGCTTGCACAGGCAAAAGATGAGCGTCATGTTAGGATAATATGAATTAGGCAATTAATGATTGTGCCTAGTGCAAGTGGGAGGATATTGGAAATTGCGCCCTAGGGGCCAATCTTTGTACTTTGAACATTATTATTCAATGAATTTCTCTATTTAGTTATCACATTATTCGCATGTTCACTATAATAACTGTATCATTGGATAAATCATAACAATTGTCCTAAATGTCCCAGGTCGGTAATCTATATGGGAGTTAAGATGAAATAAGACCAGTATGACTTTAATAAAGTATGGGGATATGAATCAAAGTCTTAGGCACTTGTAGGAGTACAAGGTGCTGGACCAACTTGCTATGAGAAAGCTACATTGATCAAGTCATAAGCTTATCTCATGTATAACCACGTCACTATACCCTTTAACCTGAGATCATCATAGATTCCTATATGAGAGTCGCTAAGCTTTCACCTAGTCAAAAGTCACCTTTGATCGGGTGATGATAAAGGCTACAATCGGGCTTAGTGGTTTTTATACAGAAGAATGTGAATGGTCAAGATGAAATTTGTCCCTCACATTAGTAGAGATATATTACTAGGCTTCTCGATGAGTGAGTCTAATAAATGTATGACCATACTACAATGAAAATGAGTTTCAATTTCTATAATCAAACTAGTCAGGGATCGAGAAAGTAATTGTCAGGAAAATGAGGATGACATTATCCATGCCTCATCCTTGGCCAAAGTATCGTGTGACAAAAGGTACGTGATATAGATGTATGACAGGTTATATCGTATTATCGATCCTCATATGAATTAGGTAGTCATAATGTCTTGCTAGATGCCACTTACACCTTATGTGTTAGTACGGTTATTGGCCAACTGCCAACTTCGTATGGGCCTACAAAGTCACACACAAGAATAGCCCAACACAAGCTATATTGTTCAAATTCATTAAATCTAATATGCATCTAAGATTTAATGAATACAATGTTTAATCTGGGGTGGACGAATTATATGTATGTGTGTGTGTGTGTATGTGTGTGAATATTTAATTGATAAATATTTATGTGTATATATATATTTATATTTGAAAAAGAAAATTAATAATATACATATTTGAAATTTTGAAATACATACATATATACATACATACATACATATATACATATATATATATATATATATATATATATATATATATATATATATTATTTGATAATATATATTATATATGGTAATATTATTATATTATGTATATATATAGATATTATATGATAATATCTCATATTTAATTTATAAAGATAAATTAAATCTAATTTCGTTGACTCTTTATTCTAATTAAATAAATATGTTAAATTAAAATTGTTGGACATATTTAATTAAACCAAATTTATTTAATTAGCTTATCAAAATAATTAAGTACTAATTGATATGATAAGGATTTTTGAAATTAATTAAGATTAATTTTAAAAATCCAATATCTATCATAAAATAGATAATCTTGACTAGTTATAAAAGGTAAGAGTTATGGTTTTCTAAAAATGATGAAAAAATAGAGAGCCGCAAGAAAACCCTAGAAGGGCATTGGAGGCACTAGCACACTGCTGGTGTTGGGTCCTGTTCATGTAAATACCAGTAGAAGGAGTTGATCTGAGCAGTTGGCTCCTCAAGATTGAAGATGGAAAAACTCAAAGGTACAACTCATTCTAACCCGATTGAAATGTTGTTGATCAATCCGCAATTGGGATTGGTAAACTTTAGTAATTTTAAATTTTTAATTATTCCGCTGTGTGCCTACCAATCCCAATAGTAGTATATATTGATGACATTGTGATCACATGTAGTAATACATTTGGAATCTCATCACTCAAGGCCTTCCTTAATTCTTATTTCCAAATGAAGGATTTGGGTCCACTAAAGTATTTTCCTATAATCAAGGTTATGAGAAGCAAGAAAGGCATCTTCTTGACACAGGAAATATGTTATTGATTTGCTAAAAGAAACTGGGAAACTTGGAGCAGCACCAAGTAGCTTTGTTTTGATTCCTAATCCTTTTGTGAACATTGATGATAGAGTACCATTTGATGAGTTACCTAAGGATGTGAGGAAAAAGATTGATCCTAAGAAGATCAAACCATTTATGTATCTTGAGAGATACCGTATATTGATTGGGAAATTAAACTATCTCATGGTGGCTCACCCTGATGTGACCTTTCCAATTATTGTGCTTAGTCAATTCATGATAGCACCAATCGTTGCTCAGTGGGAAGCTTTGGAGCATGCCTTATATTACTTAAAGGGTTCACCTGGTTGTGGTATACTTTACATAAATCATGGCCACACCTAGATTGAATGCATTTATGGTGTAGATCATGAGGGGTCAAATGCTACCAGGAGATCCACCATAGGATATTACGTGTCTGTTTGTAGAAATTTGGTGTCCTGGAGAAGTAAGAAGCAGGATGTGGTTTCTCGATCTAGTGTGAAAGTTGAGTAAGAAGTAAGAAGCAGGATGCAGGAAATTGTGTGGATTCACCAATTAATGAAGAAGGTTGGTTTTACCACGTCGTTGCCCACAAATTTGTAGTGTGATAATAAAGCTACTCTACACATAGCCTCCAATTCCATGCTTCATGAATGCACAAAATACATTGAGATCAACTGTCACGTTATGCACAATAAGATCAAGAGAATTTTATTTCTATTGGGCATGTGCGTGTAGCGACCAATTCCGTGGTCTTCTAACTAAGGTCTTAAATGTGACTCATGTTGACTATCTTTATAACAAGTTAGGCTTGATTAACATGTATACTCCAACTTGAAGGGGTGTGTTAGGAAATATATTGTAATTATTGTGTAATCAATTAGGATCACAAGAAATCAAGGATTAGAGATTATCATTAAGAGCTATAAATGCTAAGGCTCCTCTTATACACACACACACACTCACTCTTTTGTACATGATCAATGAAGTAATTCAGAATACATATTTTCTATCCCTATTTACTATTACAAAAATAAAAGGCTCCTTAATGAGAGAAGGATCTCGAGTTGTTCGCACTATATTTCATTTTAATTCGTGTAAAATTTGTGATTTGACCCCCTAAAGCAATTAAGGTTATGTCAAATCAATTTGCATGAGAGTGAAAACACTATACCATTCCTATAAGAAATTGAGGACGTGGCAAGTGAATAAAAGTTTCAATTCCAAAGGAGAAAAAAAATCCTAAAATACTAACTAATGCCATAATGATAGCATATACTAGGAAGTTGCTTGGGTGATGATATCCTCTCAAGCAAATTTTAACAGCTTCCTAAGTACTCACCAGTTAGAGGTCCAACATGCTTACATGGAGGAGGACATTGATTATTGCTTGGGTGGTGGCATGGACTAACATATGTGAAGCTTAATGTGACACATGGTTGGGCAGCCCAAAGCCACCATGTCATACGTGTCATTGATAAATGCATACTTGGTTGTTGAGAAGTACAAGACCACATTTGAAGATCCCAAAAAGAAGCATTTGAGCTCAATTTCAATATCATGGAAGGCCCACACTATTACAAAATATAGATTTTACACCCATTTTTTACACTTGACAAAACAAGACATGTGTAGAAAGTGTGACCAGTGGCATTTTCGTAAATATATAAAGATGAAGGAACTTTCTACACATGTTGGAAAGACAACACGTGTAGAAATTAAATTTAACATTTTTTTTCTTTCATAAATTATCATTTTTTAGATGTATATTTGGAATCATGTGTTATTCATGCCTTTAATTTTATTTTAATTTTTTTATTTTCTTAAAAAATAAATTATTACTTTCTACACAAGTTGGGAGCCCTGCATGTGTAGAAAGTCTTTTTTTAGTTTAATTTTTTTTAAAAAATCTTATCACAGTTGGAAGTCCATTGTAAAAAAAATAAAAAAATCTTTCTACACCGGTTGGGCTCCAAACCCGTGTAGAAAGTGGTCAATTATTAAAAAATTAAATTAAAAACTCACGTTATCTTCCTCCTCCTATTAACCATTGCTTGCAGCTTCATGACCGTAAGGTTCACTCCAACAGAAGACTAAAATGCAGAGAACCACGCCGGTGAGGAAGCCAAACAGCTCCACCTCAGATCTTCTAACATGGTCTGAAACTCCTCCGACTGATTCCCTTGCCACCGTCACTGGATCCGGCAGATACTCTCGTTAGGTTACTCTTATCTCCGTACTTATGGTTCTTTGATTTGGGTTCAGTCTCACCCATATATAAACTTTGTTGTTTGAACTTCCCTTATTGAATTCAACGCCGGCTGATAAAATCTGCAAGGTGCTTCACGGAGGCCAACTCACTAAGGAAGAAGCACGGAGTCTCGAGAAGGCGTAAGATTAATTACTAATTCTCTCGTGCTTCACATTTTTGGTTTTTTCCTTAAAATTTGGGTCTGCATTTTTTGTTAAAAATGCATGAATAGTCAGATCTGCTATTTTTGGAGTTCATTTTTAATTTACTTGCTCCTTGAACTGATTTTTTTCCATTGTTCTTTGTTTTTGAACTTTGTATTTGACGGTCCTAGATATTGATTTTGTCCTGCTGAGCCTGACTAATCTTGTTGAAAACATAGTATATTTCAAGTGTTTCCACTATGAGAACTGTGATACCTTATTTTCCAAACACTACGGTAGAGTACTAATTAGCTAATACTCACTGAATATCAACATCAAAGTTATAAAATTGCTAGAACTTTAAACTATGCCTCTGCTGGATATAAATATTCACATATAAGCACATTCATACATAATTCATATTACAAAACTTATATTCTCTCTTCCACTCCACTTCTTATACAAATCCAACCCATAAAAGTCTCAAAGTGCATAACAAGAATTGACAACCTAAACTAAGCTCTTCCGCCGCTCGGCCTCAGCTCATCATCATTTACCTTCTCTTTGCCTCGCGAGCTTCCTCCCTATACTGGAGATTTGTTTGGGAAAAGAATGAGATTCATGGGAATCTCAGTAGTAACACATACAACATACAAGATAACACATATATAACATGTTCATCATACAATTATCAATCAAATTATCACAACATTATTTAGTGTCATTTTCATGCAATTCATAAACCATGCTAGCGCTAGACAAGAATTGGCCCCAAGGGGTACTCGCGTAAAGATAGGCCCCGAGCACCGCTCGTGCAATAGGAGTATTATCGCCTGAGTTTCAACCCACGCAAAGATAGGCCCCAAGTGATTACTCCGCATAATCTAAACATGTTAGACGTTTGATGATAACACATCACATATATGCATGCTATGTTATATGAAGACAGTTACTACCTGGTTGCTACTTTATACAACTTTTCCCCTCGATTCAAGCTCGGAAAATCCTAAGGCCAGATTGGCTGCCAAGTCCTGAAATTGCCAAACATCACTAAAGGGGTTATTACTCATCATACACCTTTCCAAACAAATATTATTGGTAAATTTAGCCTATTGGTGCCAAATTACCAAAATACCCCTTAGGTCCTTATTATCAGCACTTTTCTCAAAATCATGATTTAGGCTATTCCTACACATTTCCGTGTGTAGAATTCATTTAACCTCGAATTGGCCAAAATCAATCCCAAATGACGAAAATACCCTTGACAGCCCTCAAATAAGGCTTAGAAAGGGCAAATTGGTCATTTCACTCTCTAATCCTCTTCTCACTTCGGGGTCAACATAGACCCTACACAATTCGGTCTCCTGAATCTAATGGAAGCATCGAATTAGTCAAATTCCCACTCATTTTCTCAGTCCAACACAATGAAGGGAAAATAAATTCCCAGAAAAGTTGTGTCGGAATCTCTTTTTCTTTAGCCTAATCACATTCTTTCTACTTATCCTCGTAATATTAATTGATTAGGCAATCATTGGACTTGATTTAAAGACAATTCCACATTTTGTTCACTTTGGTTTTCTCAATTATCTCACATCAAATGAACCATAATCAAGCCCAAAACAACTACATTAACCTTAATCAAGCAAGAGGAACAAGTTTAGGAAGTTAGCTCTTGATTTTCTTCAACTTTCTCTCTCTACACATTTTCTTTCTCTCCTCCACCAGCTCGTGATTCAGCTGACCACCATGGAAAATATTGGTAGGAAGATGAGGAAAAGAGATCATACAAGGAGTTGATGCCTTAAATCACAAGGTAGCAAGTCCCTTACCTTGATCTTTGGAAATCCTTAGCTCCTCCTTCTCTTCCATGCTTCACATCTCCAGCTCTCACTCTCACTCTTTTGTTTCAATTCTGATCATGCGTGTGGAGCAGCTAGAGAAGGATGGGATGATATATATTAATGAAAGAATTTCATTAACTATGCCAAGTGTCATGCTCTCATTGGTCCATAAATGTAATTATTCTCCAATTAATTCCATTTCCTTCTTACTCCCTCATCCCAGCCAAAATCATGCAGGGAAATATTGGAAAAGCTGAATCTTCATTTATCCCATTATGCCAACACGTAACTTGTTGACCAAGTCATTGACTTTTTGACTATTTGACCATATTTTACCATAATTCACCAAAATTGGTTTACTAATGATCAATTAGTCATTTTTCTCTTTTTAATTCACATTTAGCTCAAATCATTAGGAATTTGAGGAAAAATAGTTATTTTCCACTTTTTGAAAAAATTACAGTTTTGCCCCTGCATTTTATGATTTACCGAAATAAATCATTTTCCGCCCATTTCTTCAGCTTAACCCCTTTTTGACACTTAAATGAGGCCATTAATCATATCATTAAATTTTGTGAATTTTGGTTACCATATTCGGCCTTTACCGGTCTCTTATATCCTTATTCGTCCAATTTACGCGTAACCGACGATTGGAATATTTCTCATAAATTTACATAAATACATTCACATCATTTTTCACCATTTTATTCCATTAAATATACATCAAATATACATATAAATATATTGGTGAAAAATGGGGTATTACAAGAACCATTCTAAACTGAAATTGAGTACAAATTCTAATTTGACCTCTTATATTTCACTCTGATTTTGCAAGTTTCTATTTGGAATATCAAATTTTGGATCTTAATTGCATGTCTAGACTTGGATTATGTGTTAGTTTTAGTTTAGAAGTTGTTATTTTGAATTTGAAGTTGTGCGTTTGAGCTGTGCATGACTTTCCACATCATAGTTGTATATGTTGTCACTTGTTAATCAAATCTGAATCTGAATTTGAATATCTGGAACTTGTTTGTTGGTGAATTTTTATATTTGGAACTTGTCACTTGTTTTCCACAATGACGTTTAAACTCACTCGGGTAATAGATTCCAATTCAATGGTCTTGTTGTAATAAAGGAGTCTATCTTGAATTACACCTAAACTTTTTATTTCAAGTGCTTTAACTGAGAAAGTCATTTTTGTTGAACTAAAGAGCCAATTTTATTCTGAATCTTTCCATTACACTCTAAAACTCTTGGCTACTATACTTTGAAAAAAAGTTCATATATGAATTTTATGAGTTGCTACATTTCGTTGTTGAATTGGTTACTGCCATGTGGATTTCAGGCTAACTTCATTGCTTGAATTGAACTATTGCACGTTGAAGAATCTAACATTGAGTTAAGTGCATGATTTTTCTGCATCATTATTATGTAATCCGTCACTTGGGGAGTTTTTGCTGCTAGGATAGACAACTCTGAGTATTAATTGATTATTGACTTGCAAAAATTGAGCTTATTTTGCTAGAATCTGCACACAATGTTTTTTTTGCTTCATTCCACTAAGTTCGTGTAATGTGTTGAATTTGAATTTGCACTTGACTTGCTGAACCTAATTGCACACTATTGGTGTTTAAAATCTGACTTCATTATGTGAGCATCAATTCTTTACCAAACCATATCAAAAAATTACAAGAATTGACTTTATGGAATTTGGACTCATATTTGAACTTAGAGCTGTATTTTTGGACTGTGAATCGTCTTGTTCTTGGTCCTTGTTGTGTTTTGTGTTATTGTGGACCTTGACAGAGAAAAAAAGACTTGTACAATCTGAACTATACTATTTTGGACTAGATTATGTTACCTAAATCTGATTTAAACTTGCTAAAATGTTTACCTCTTGAATTTTGTTAGAAGTTGTTCATTGATGCATTTGCTGAACTGTGATATGAACTTGAGAAATATTTCCAATCATCTAATTTTTCCTGTTGTTAATATCCTGGATGTTGCATGATTTGGTTCTAAACATACCCAGTATATGTTTACTATGCTTTTACTTTAGTTTTAAATTTTAATTGTATAAATTAAGTGTATATGTAAAGACTTAAATTTTGAACAATCGGATTTTAGCATATGGTCTACTATTATAGTGGTGCTCTCCCTCATCTTGATGGACCAAATGGCGTATAAATACATTGCATAGCAGCTATGCTATTTTATAGCCAATACAATGAAGTGAAGAGAATAGTTGTTCCCTATCTTAATTTTCATTCCCACAAAATGAAAAGCATTGCTTGATGATCTGATATAGTCATATTACCTCGCTTCCAAAATATATGAAACAAATAATTACTTTTTCAATATAAAAGAAGTTGGTTTTGTTAATCAATGTTGTAATAGTGACCACTGTATTGGCTGTTGTGCTTGTGATGCTTTTCACTTTGTTACACCTTTACAAGCGCAGAAGAAACTCTATAGGTAAACATTCCCAATGCAACTGCCTTTACCATTTTTTAACCCTTTTTCCCATCTTCTTGCAACGTCTGGAGGATAATTGAACATGATTGAGCTTGATGCCATTATGTATCCCAAGGCCAAGGAGCAAAACGATTTCCTTTCCGTTTCTTAAAAAAAAAATATATTTCCCGCATTTAGTGTGTCAAAGTTTACAGTGTAAACCTTGTTAATAGTTGTTTGGTTTTTTGTATTTATATATTCCATTTAATCTATGAAAGTGAGCTAAGAAAACCTTGTTAGCAGCAAACAAGGAAGAAGGCTCTGACGGAAATATAGAGCTAAAAACCTTAATATTAGAAAACAATAAAGAAGGCTATGAAGGAAACATGGAGGTACATGTATATGAACTTGCGGTAATAGTCAATACTACTAATAACTTCTTATCAGACAACTAGCTTGGCCAAGGTGGTTTTGGTTCTGTATATAGGGTAAGAATACAATTAACTTGTTACTAAGATTAAAATATTACAATTCATCTTATTTATGATGTTATATGTTGACAATCATTTATGATGTAAAAATTGTAGGGTATACTCGCAGATAGACAATAAATTACGGTGAAACGGCTTTCATAAAGTTCTTCCCAAGGTCTAAATGAATTTATGAATGAAGTTAAATTGTGTGCCAAACTTCAACATCATAATCTTGTTAAGGTTCTTGGTTGTTGTATTCAAGGAGAGGAGAGAATGCTCATATATTGTACAAATTTCATTGTAAAAGTGAGGCTAAATTTGTTTACCTGCATTGATATAACTTTGTTAATATTTTAGATTGAAATTTACAATAAATTTGATATTTCATATTAGTTTTGTTGTAATTTTTTTATTTGTCAGGTGTTTGATTGTTTATTATTATGTAAACGGGTTTGTAGCATAATAAGCAAACAAATTTTTTTTTTCAAAAAATGAGTTTCTACACTTGACGAACAAGGAGAGGTGTAGAAAGTCCACTTTCTACACTTGACGTAAGACAACAAGTGTAGAAAGTGGGAGTTTCTACATGTGATGCCTCTCGTCAGGTATAGAAAGTCCCACTTTCTACACCTGACGTGAGACATCACGTGTAGAAAGTCTCACTTTCTACACCTGGCGTGAGACGTCAGGTATAGAAAGTCCACTTTCTACACGTGTTCAATAACATGTGTAGAAAGTCTAAGCTTTCTACACCTGTTCTTTCTACATCTGTCATATGTCAAGTGTAAAAAGTTATTTCCATCACATGTAAAAAGTCCGCACTAGTGCCAGTATAATTATTTGTACATTGAGAAGTCCAATGGGGCTATAATCTTTTGAATTAGGGCCTAATTAAATGCATTGTATGATAGACCATAGTAGTTAAGAATGTGATGCAATTATATTTAAACCCAAATGGATTTCTAAAAAGCCAAGTTTATACTAAATTATACTGTCATTGTACCCTATTAGAGGCAAACCAGTGCTTCGAATAGAATTTCCCCAATAAGAGAATACATGTGCCTAACCAAAAATAATATTAGCTTTAAAATAATCTAGTGAAAAAGTAATTTGAAAGTATGCATGTTCCAACTATATTTTTTTTACCAAAGTTTGAGTTTTGAAAACAGATAAATGAATATAAGTAAAAAAAACCCCATTAAATGAATAATTTTAATAAAAGTGTATAAAAATTTTCAATTATAAAGTCAATCAACTTTAAATATATATGCGTGCGTGTGTATTGTCAAACCCCTTAACATTTCAATATTTACAAAGTATCAAGCGTATAGTTCATAAGGTATACAAAAATAGCAAAAACATACTGACATTAAGTACTTGTTTACAATACAAAAAAAGCCCCATAGGGTTTGAAAAATATAAACAAAGTCTCAACATAAACAAAATTACAGCTATAGATAACCAACAGTAGCCTCTACATGTACTAGGACTCTACTCGCCAGTAGCTATTGCCTTGCCCATAGAGCCAC
The DNA here is from genome assembly GCA_037074505.1 of Albizia julibrissin. NCBI lineage: Eukaryota > Viridiplantae > Streptophyta > Magnoliopsida > Fabales > Fabaceae > Albizia > Albizia julibrissin. The sequence continues at coordinate 23,912,779 of CM073485.1, forward strand.
TGCCCTTTGCTGGAATGTTTTTAGATGTTGAAAAAGGATAAGATTCGAGCGAATCTCAGTAGTAACATACAATCAAACATATAAAATGTGAAAATAGATATGCAATGCACAATGATATGTAAAATGCGAACTCATACTATGTTGTGTGCACACTGTACAAGGCTAAACGATTGTTTGCAACCCTGGTTTAACTTGTGTACCATTGATGGATCCCAGACTACAGCTAGGTCATATGCCCTAGGCATTGTGATGTTACAGAAGATGGCATATACAAAGCATACAAATTATCACATAGTATATGAAAGAAAGAGTTACTAACTAAATCCTTTTTTGATTCTACTGTTTGTCGAATACTCTTGCTCTGGCTTGAGCTATTACAAATTCCTATAAATTAGAGTTAATCAGTAATTGGTTATTACTTACACTATTATTTCCTTTTAATAATATTCTACTGGTTATCTAATACAACTATAGCAGTTTCTGTACAGTACAATTCTGAACAGTGCTTTTTCACTGTTTTCCATAAAACTGGCAGATTTTTAGTCAATTTTGAAAAATTCATAATTAATTCTTGGGAATTTGAAATTGACTAGTTCTAAATCCTATATAAATATTTTTAAGTTTAATTTTTATTGAAAAATACATAAGTCTGACCATTACACTCACATTATTCCCATAAATTCGCCAAACCTCTACTGTTCCATATTGCATTCCAAAAACAGGGATCAAATTTGAAAAACCATATATTTTTATCTACTAGTCTAAAAATTATAATCTACCTATAAAATTAAAGATCTTCATCTCTAATTTAATCCTGTAAGGTTTCATAATTTTGGACTAGGTTTGAGCCACGAAATTCATTTCACAATAGAACTGCCTCTAGTGAAATTAATCAAACAACATTTCCTCTAAATTTCTAAAAATTCCATATTTGCACACAATCATCCAAAAATTATGAACACATGTATTCCTACACAATTTTCCCTTATAAATCCAATGGAATCATCAAAATTACAAAATTCCAACTCCTTTCACTGATTCTGCATATGGCCGAAACATAGAACCCTAAAAGGAAAAGTTGTGTTTTCTTAATTTCTCTTGATTAACCACTTCCATTCCACTTATAATCACATGGTTAACCATTTAAACACTCAATAAACATGATTCATAGAAATTTTGGTAGCATAACATTCTAGGGTTTCATCTTCCCAATTTCACAAAATCAACAAAATCAAACCAACAACAACAACCTATTAATCAAGAGGATTAGGGTTCTTGAGCTTACCTCTTGATTCTCTCACTTTCTCTCTCTAGGAACCATTTTATCTCTCTCTTCCCTATTGGATTTTGCTTGCTAAACATGATATTAAAGATGAAGAGAGATTAGAAAGGGTTTTTAATGGATTTGGAATCAAGAATACATGAATTTCACAACCACTTACCTTAATATTTGCTCTAGATCACTTGAGTTCTCTTCCTTGTTCTTGCTTCTTGAAAAATCTCTCTCTCTCTCTCTATTTTCTTGAGTTGGCTGAACTATGGACTTGGAGGAGAGATAATAGCTCTTTAAAATATCACACTTTCCACCTCCTTAACATATAATAGTTTAATGTATTTACCATGTGCTATTTTGCTAATGTCATCATCTTTTTCCACATGACTTTAGCCCTTGCTAACTTAACATAATTACTCATCTCTCCTCTTGCAAAAGTGATGTTAATGGTCCTCCAAGGTAAACCAAATAAGCTTCTTCAATTACCTTCATCCATTCCCTTATAATTAGTACGTAATGGCTCTTTTATGACTACTTGCTTTTTGACTTTTCAAACTCTAATTTTACTTGCCCAATATTGATCCCTCTTGATTAATTTGGACCAAGCACTGCATTTCTTGCTTGACTCTCCCTTGTTGACCAAAAATATCAAGGGAAAAGGAATAAATAAATGGCTTCTTGCTTTATTGGTCAAATGACTATCTTGCCCTTATATTTTTTATAATTTTGCACATTGTACTCAATCTACCATAATTTTCATCAAAGTTTGAAAATTCATATATAATTGTATAGATGTTCAATTATAGTAGTTCTAAAGGCTATGTGACCCTTATTAAGTCTATGTTTTAGTAAAAATATTTTCCTTAGCCAACTAGATGCTCAAATTCCAGAATCACCATTTGTTGGACATTGTCATAGAAACTTACTAGTTTCACTTAGCTAGCTTGAAAAAAACATAAATCTTTGTGTAAAGCTCCAAAAGAGTTAAATGACCTATCAAACTAAAGCTTGATAAGTCTACTTTCATTTTGAAAAATATTATAGGCATTGGACATCATTTTCCTATTTATAAATGTCACACAACTAGACTGCTACGTAGGAACACACTGGTAGCAAATCTAGTTTTTTTTTACAATTTGTGTTCCCAACATAATTGTATTGTGTGTGACCACTAATTTCCTTTTTTTCATTTTAATGTGCTCTTTAATTCACCATTTTATTCCCTTAAAGGCCACAATTGCTTACAAGGAATATTGGTGAACAAAAAGTAGGATGTTTTGTGATATCCTAAAAAAAATTAAATATTATATATATGTATATATATAATAAAATAATAAAATAATATTATTATATCATAATATATTATTATATTATAAAATTATTTATATATATATATATATATATATATATATATATATATATATATATATATTAAAGTTTAGATAAGGGGTGTCCCCTTATCTATATATATATTAACACTTCCTGCGTGAAGTGTTAAGGCGAAATTAGGAAAGTGAGGTTCTGCTAGGAGTATTTTTGGTTTTTCGGGGATCAATAAGGTACTCAAACTTTCTTTTAATTACAAAGCTTCTTTTATGAAATATATTCTAAATAATTTTCTCTTTCCTATGATAGTAATTTTATGCTAGTTAGAGAATATTTTGGGAATATGATTTTAGGCAAGTTTTGAGTTTTATCAATACAAGACTGTAGAAATGTAAAGAATAATTAATAGTTAATTTTAACCGGTTTAGATTTATTATTTAGTTGTCATGTGATTTTATAATTAATTTATTTTATAAATAGGATATTACTTAATTTCCATAGGGCCTTTTTACCGATCAAAATTTGTTTAAATAATTTATTTGGATTATTGGAGGTATTACTGAGGTTTTAACCGGTTTATTTTTGTTATATCTGAGCTCTATGGAAAATATGAATTAGGACTTAATATTTAAATTAGAATTTGATGTGATTTTAATTATGTAGAGATTTGAGGAGTTATTTAATAATTAGATTATACCCATATAAATTATGAAAAAGAGATTTAATTATTTAAAAAGTTGATATTGAGGATTTTGTAATTATAGGTATGTTAAAGGTTATTTAAGGATTTAAATGAGTTCTTTGGGCTTATGAGGAATGATCTATGATTAAGGATTTTCAAGGAAATTGGAATAATTGAGGATAATAGTTGTAGAAAAAATTGGGTTGTAGGAGTTAAATTATGTAAATTAATTATTTTATTGTTATTTGTGGTTAATTGGTATCTACATTAATAATGTAGAGTTTTCTTGTGATCGGTGATTGCACGGGTTTTACTATCAAACTTAAGATTAAGCTTGGAATCAAGGTAACCGGGGTTAATTTATTTTATATGCTTGTTTTGGACTGTAAGATGTTTTATAAACCTTACTTTTATTTATATTACTTGTATGTGTTTTGCAAGATTATATTTATGTCTGAATATGAATTTATTTCAGTGAAGCAGTGTATTTTTCAATTTATATATATAAGTGAAAATTATTATTAAATTGTTACTGTTATGATAGATATGTTGTTTGAGATGGAATGTTGTATAAGAATTTAGAATTCTCGTAATTATTTTTGAAAGTTGTATTAATTTATTATTTTTATATTACGGGATATGTTGGGTTGTGTGGAAGAGATATGGTGAATTGTGTGCCCATCGACTCACTCAATCCTGGCCCGGATTTGGAGTTGAGTGTTTTGGGCGGACACCTCCCTGTTACGGTATATTGGTGGTAGCATGGGAGGGGGCAGTATTCTTGATGTGACTAGCTAACCTTTGGCCGGGTATACTAGCACTGATAGGCTGTACCAGTCCAGAAGAGATAAGGAGGAGCAAGATGGATGAGTGGGGATGGTTTTATTCATTCATTATATTATGTTAAGTTTTAATTTATAAGAATATTACTATTCTATGTCTGTTAAACCTGCTTCTCTGACTTACAATCTTTTCCTGTATATTTTGTAAATTGATTTTGGTTACTGAGACTTTATGTCTCACCCCGTCATTATTAATAATTTTTTAGGTGAGATCTCTAATCTGGCTAGAGGTCAAGGGAAGCAACCAGAGGCATAAACGTTGAGAATCTTGCAGGCCTCTTTTGGTATTGGTGTTGTGTTAATTTCTATATTGCCATTATAGGGCTCACATGTTTTTAAAATGCCACATTTACTGTTTGAATATTTGTGTTGGAAATCATTTTGTAACCCATGGGATAATTGTGATGTGAGATCAAAATAATAAATTTATCTGTGAAAGAGTTTGTGTGCGAGTTTGTGCTCTAAACTTTGATATGTTGTAAAAGAGTTTGTGAGCGAGTTTGTGTATTGTATTGGATAATTGTTGTTTGTGAGAAAGTGTCGTTACATGTTACATATATGTATGTGTATATATGTATATATGTATGTGTCCGTGTGTGTTGATCTTTTTGCATTTTACTATCCACCATACAAGAGAATTTCTAGTTCTATGGTATATAAAAAAGTTTTATAACATTATCAATTAATAAGAGTATTTTTGTTAAGAATTTTAATAATATATATGATTTAATAATGAATGTGTGATAGCCCAAAATAAATTATTTAAGAAATAATATGAGAGAAGATATATTTTTATATGTAATAATGGAATAGAAATTAATAGTTAGTAAATCCTATCTTATCCGGAAACATTTAGTAAATATTGAAGATTTTGAATATAGAAGTTATCAAATAGAAAAAGAGCAAGGAAAGAAAAAAAGGAAGATACCTAATTGGATTATTGTGAATGATCTAATAGAAGAACAAATGAGATTGAAGAAATAAGTTATCAAATATAGGGAGAGAAAGTCAAGGAAAGAGAGAAGATATTGAGTTGGATTATTTAGAATAATCAAGAAAAAGAAGAATAGAAGAGATTGAAAAAAGAACTTGCAAGATCTAATGAGAATATCAAGATTCAAGTTCTTGAATTTGATGTTACATGTCTCCATCCTCAATTGGACATTGGAATGGCTCAATTCAAAGTTAAAATTCCTTATATGAAGGTTATACCAACTTCACTTAAGTGATTACTCGAGTGGCACCTCCAAAGATGAATTTTTTATTAGTACTCGAGTGATACATATTTTGTTATACTCTGTTTTCGTTCAGTTTAACAAAGGTTTAGTATTTTTGGCATATCTCCCAAACCACAACTTCAATTAAGGTGAAACTTGTTTCTCATAAACCTAGACTCCAATGCAATCAAAAAAATTCAAGATAAACTTTAAAGAGGTCTAGACAAAAGAGATATGAATTTTGAAAGTTGATGCTCAAAATTCACATGTTGTTCCAGACTAGCAGCTACTCTTTCGATCATAACTTTCAAAAGACAATACATTTTCGATTGAAACTTGTTGTATATGTAACTAGACTCAAGAGGAGTTTAAAAAACATCAAGATCAAGTCAACAAAGTTCATATGAAAGAGGTATGAATTTTGGAATTGCACACTTGTATATACACCTTTTTCCAAACCAGCAGCTATGGATTTAATCATAACATTCATAATACAATGGATTTTGAACTAATTATGGTTGCAGTGGATAGTAGACTTAAAGAGATTTCTGTAGGTAGGTTATGTGCTAAATTTAAAATTGAAATGATTTCGTCATTCCAGTAATATGAAAGTGATGCACATAACTTTAGTGCCACTTCAAGTAGTGCATTATTCCTTTAAAAGATTCTAAGAGATCACTTGAATGATGACCTATCACTAACAGGACCACTCTAGTGACATGAAAGTTATACACATCTATTAACTTCAAGAAATTTTTATCATTGTAGCACATTTTAATGATTTTTTGAATGAAATCATAAACATTATAGACTCACAAAAAGGAAAATGTGCATAAAGTGATTTACAAAAGATTCATAAGATTTCTCGGGTTAAATGTGAATATCTAGACTAAATAGAATTGGAGAACTTATATATGTTTTCATTTAAGCAAGAGAACTAAGACAAAATTTTAAAGCTTTTGAAGGACCATTTAAAGTGATGAAAGAGCTGTAAAGAAGTATTGTAGCAAATAAGAGAAGTTTGGAAGGTCAAAGTGTAGGGAACACCGTGCTACAGCGAAACTCTATGAAAAGGCCAGAATGTCTTCTATATATTTCATGCCATGGCATAAGGATATGTTTTTCTTCAACAAAGAAAAATTACATCTCTAGCATTATTCTATACCATGGCAAAGAAAAATGTCTTGTCGTGGTAAAGCAAAATTATAGCACTAGTATTATTATATGCCATAGCAAAGAGACAAGCCTTGCTACGGTGCAAGGAATTAAAAAAATATAATATCAAAAGTTAAATAATGGCTATAAATAGATGTTGAGAGGTGTAATATCCCAACTTTTAGGACTAGGAACTAGAGAATAAGCCTAAAAAAGTAGGCCACAAAGTCTAGTTTGGTAAGAATCCTAAATTGCACTCAGAATAAAGTACAAATTTTGGTGCGAATTAGTTGAAAGGAAGTATCCAATTCCTTTAGGACTGTGTCAGAATGACATAAAACCTAACTCAAATCTAAAGGAAAAGGGAAATGGTGTCTAGAAAGAAGTAATAAATAGAACTAAAAGAACTAATGACACAAGAAATAATATTGCCATAATCAAGATCAAAAGAGCCAATTGCCACTTGATCTTAAGGTTAAAATTGGAAGATAAAATGAAGGTCCAAGATTTGATCTCAAAAAGTAAGAGTAATTGTTATGAGTGTAAGATGGTGTATTTAGAAGTGCAAGTGTACACTGTCGTAAACAAGTAATATAGAGGTGAGCAGAGTATCGTTCCCACGAGGATTGATCACTAAGTATCAAAATTGATAATCTTAATACTATTTAGCCGATCGATTAGTTTGTGATTGTTAATACAAGATAAAAATAATTAAAAGTGAATACAATTGATGTGAAGACAAATATGAGAAAAAGGCCCTAGGGATTAGATGTGGTACCTCATTTCCCAACACTACGGTAAAGTACCAGTTAGCTAATACTCACCGAATACAAACGTCAGAGTGCCAAAATGCTAGAAATTTATACAATGCCTCTATTGGATATAAATAATCACATATAAACACAATTTCATTAGATTTACTTTACAACATACACACTATCCATCTTATCTACTCCACTTCATATACAGTCCAAAAACTCATAAAAGTCCTAAAATACATAACAGGAATTTGACAACATAAACTAAGCTCTTCCACCGCTTAGCCTTGGCTTATCGTCATTTACCTTCTCTTTACCCCGCGAGCTTCCTCCCTGTACTAGAGATTTTTTTTTTGGGAAAAGAATGAGATTCACAGGAATCTCAGTAGTAATGCAATTAAGCATATAAGATAACACACACAAGCATGCTTTATACACAATCATCAAACAAATCATCATAACATCATTTAGTGCCTTTCATGCAATTCAAAAAACCATACTAGTGCTAGACAATGACTTGACCCCGAGGGGTACCTGCGAAAAGATAGACCCCAGGCACCGCTTGTGCAATATAAATACTATCACCTCAGTGTCAACCCATGCAAAGATAGGCCCCGGGTGATTACTCCGCATAATCTAAACATGTTAGATATTTTGATGATGTCAAGCAACACATATGCATGCCATGTCATATGAAGACAGTTACTACCTGGTTGCTCCTCTATGCAACTTTCCCACTCGATTCAAGCTCGGGCAACTAATGAGGCTAGACCGGTTGTCAAGTCCTGAAATTTTCAAATACCAAAAATGAGTTATTACTCATCCATGTATCCTTCCAAACTTATAATATTGGTAAATTTAGCCTAATGGTGCCAAATTACCAAAATACCCCTCAAGTCCTGATTATCAGTATTTTTCTCAAAATCGTGATTTAGGCCATTCCTACACATTTTCGCATGTAGAATCCATTTCTAGCCTCAAAATGGCCAAATTCAAGCTCAAATGACAAAAATACCCTTGACAGCCCTCAATTAAGGCTTAGAAAGGGTAAATTTATCATTTCGCTCTCTGATCCTTTTCTCACTTCAGGGTCAACATAGACCCCACACAATTTGGGCCCCTAAATCCAATGGAAGCATTAGAATTATCAAATTCCTATCCATTTTCCATGTCCAACACAGGGAAGGGAATTTAAATTCCCAAAAAAGTTGTGTAGGGTTCTCGTTTTCTTTGGCCTAATCACCTCCTTTCTACTTATAACCTATATATTAACTAGTTAGACATTCATTGGACTTGATTTGGAGGCACTTACACATTATGTTCTCTTTGGTTTTCTTGGATTATCTTATACCAAATAAATCATAATCAAGCCCAAAACAACTCTACTAACAACAATCAAGCAAGAGGAACAAGTTTAGGAAGTTACATCTAAATTTCTTTAACTTTCTCTCTCCTACACATTTTCTCTCTCTACCACCAGCATTTGATTCAGTTTCCCAACAAGGAAATCAATGATAGAGAGGTGAGGAGGAGAGTCTATGGAGAGATTAGGAGCCTTAGATCACAAGACACAAGTCTCATACCTCAAGATTAGTTGATCCCTAGCTTCCCTTCTTCTTCCATTCAGTTCTTGTTCTCTAGCTCTCTCTTACTCTTTCTGATTAAGTTTCATGCGTGAATGAGAGCTGATGGATGGAGATTAATAATATAATAAAAGGTTTAATTGATCATGACACTTGTCACCTTCTAATTGGACCAAAAATGCAATTATTCAAAATTAAATTCTTCATTTCCTTTTCCATGCCACATAACAGCCGAAAATCCCTTAAGAAATACAAGGGAAATCTGAATCTCCAATATCCCATTGTGCCATCTCGTAACTTGTTGACCAAGTCATTGACTTTTTGACTATTTGACCATTTTTTACCAAAATTGATTTATTTATGATGAAGTAGTCATTTTACTCTTTTTAATTCCCATTTAACTCAATTTAGTGGGAATACTGGGGGAAAATAACTATTTTCCATTTTACGGTAACATTACCGTTTTGTCCCTACATTTAATGATCTACTGAAATAAATCATTTTTCGCTCATTTCTTAGGCTTAACCCCATTTTGACACTTAAATGAGGCCACCATTCATGTCATTAAATTTCTTGAATTTTGGTTACCATAATAGGTTTTTATTGGTACATTAATCGCCTTCTTCCATCCTTATTCAGCCAATTTACGCGTAACCAGCGATTGGAATATTTTCCATAAATTCTCATAAATTCATTCACATCATTTTTCACCATTTTATTCCACTAAATATACATCAAATATACACATAAATATATTGGTAAAAAATGGGGTATTACATTAGATTTCACTTAACAAATTCCAGATTGAATCATCTATCTATTATAGTCCAATTTATTCCACATGATTGATAGTCAAGTTTCCATAATTTAATTACTAGCCTCTTCCAAGGTCAAGTAATTCTATCATTAATTGCTAACCCAATATATTCCTATATGAATTTAAGCAATCAATCATGCATTAAGATTTATGGAACTCATTTAAGACTACACAACCTATATGAATATATTCCTTCTTCATATGCAAATTATGATTTTAATTATAGGATCCACACACATGTATCTCCTTCCGGTCTCAACAAGCATATTAAAACCATCCAAAAGGTGGCCAATCAATTGAAAGCATTAAGAATAATAATTAAAACTCAATCTTAAAGGAAAAACTAGAACTAGATTTAATAAGTTAAGATTCAATCCGTCATTAGTAAGCTACGTCATGACCGTAGAAAAATGAAAATTTAGCTCATGATGGAATTAAAAACAAAACCAAAATAAATTGAAAACTTCATAAATATTGCAGAAAACATGATTATTAAATTCTAAAACATAAAGATACAACTACAAGATGCATGAAAATAGAAAAATATAGCCTTCCATATAGGAGGTAAAACCTTCCATGTAGGTGGCAACCTATACCATCCATAGAAGAGGACTACCTAAACCTTCCATGAAGTATGCAAGAACAACAAAATGCATGAAATTAAACTCTAAGATGTTGTCCTCCCTTGTGCCTTCTACTCCTCTATTTATAGATGAATTGGGTTTAAGAATTTCCACTTGTTAGGTAAGAATCTTGACTCTAAGCCACCAATATTGACTTTGTGACCACCTAACGTTTGGCAATTAAAATGTTGGAATATCACTTTGTTGTCTTCATGAAATTTGTAGATCTGGATCTTATCTTGAAAGCGCAATTTGACAGAACTAGGTTTTTGCCTCAACATAAAAGTTGTAGGAATTTTTCTCAGATTTCTATCTATAAAAAGAACGTCCCAATTCGTCATCTAGAGCTAGATATTGCCTAAAAACTGAAACAGGGTCAAAATTTAGTATTTTCCAATAAATTCTATTTTATGTCAAATCATTATTTATTTATCAATTACACCCAAATTCATTACATTAAGATCAAATGTCATCCAAAAACGCTTCATATAAGGGAAAATAAGTGTGCAGATATTTTACTTATCAGTAATCATGAGTTCCAAAAAGTATATTAACCCTCCTCACACATGGTTAAAATCGGTCAAAGAGGCCATAAAAGGAAGGAAGGGGAAAAGGGAAAAAAACAAAAGAAGTCAAAGTGTCAAACCATATTTGAAGAATGTTTGGTACCTTGAACATAAATATCTATATTCCTCTCCCATTTACTTAGTAATTCAGTCAAGCCAAGGGGGAGAGAGAGAATTCAATTTGAAGCCATATATTTATTAACCAAGCCAAAAAGCAAAAGGAAAGAAGAGAAGGAGAAAAAGTCAAACAAACTTTAACTTTGATTAATTTGAAAAGTTGACCAAAAGCAAGCTTATAAGAAACGATTTAGTCAACATTTATTTTCCCTTTTTAGCATGGAATTTTAGTCAGCATAGAAGGAATAAGGTAGGAGGAAGACTCAACCCATTTAACTGAACCAAACCCAGTTAATTAACCATCCACTTTTTCAAGAAGCCCTCACAAATTAACACATTATCTTTTTCTCTTTTTCCTTGGTGAATTTTGGCCAAGTATTTGCAATGGCTGAAGTTAAATGATTTAAACACATATTACACTCCCTCCCTTATTTAGAAAGTTGGCCAAATCAAGAGAAAAAGAAAAAGGAAAGAGAAAAGGAACAAGTGTAGAACAAGAAAAAGGTAAGAACTTTTAGCTTGATTTTCACCTCCCAAATCACCTTTTTGACTCAAATTCTCTTCATAAACGTTGTTCTCCTCTCTAAGAGCTTCATTTCTATGATTTTTTATTTTCATTAGCTTTATTTTAACCTATATATTATGTTGATTTAATAAGTCTTGTGGACTTTGAATTTCTGCCCTAAATTCGGTCATGTGGGATTTTTAGGGTTTCATGAAGCTTTGTTCATATACATGTGGTTATATGATATTTGGGAAGCATATAAGACTAGTTTAGTGAATAATTTGTGAACTTAGTGAATTGTTGTCTTGGACCCTATGTTTCGATCAGAACAGGACATGAACAAGGAATAGGATTATGGTAAAGTTGATGTTACCATTGTATTCTACATAAAAAACTATGTGGAAATAACTTCTAGTTATGAATTCTGGATCATTGGAACTAAATTATTAAAACTAGAATTATCTGCCAATTAGGGTTTTTGTGTGGAAGTCTATTTGTACTGTGTGTTTAGATAATTGAATGTTGTCCAAGGACTATGAGATTTTTCAGAATAAAAGTAGACATGCTAAAATTTAATTTGATAGGTCACTTGTGTCATTTGGACTAGTACACAAAGAGATATGAATTCTTGAAGTTAGCCCTATAAAACTGGAATGGTTTTATGGCAGTGTGCAATAAATTGTGTTACTGGAAATCTGTACGCATAATTGACTAAAGGAAGTATTTTTCCTTCAAAATAAACCTAATAAGGGATACATATCCTTTGGAATCATTACAATTGGATATTTGTACATAAAGATATGAATTTTCAAATATGATGAAAATTCTGGCAAATTTTAGTTAATGTGTAAGAATAAAAGGTAATGGCAAGATATAATTACCTTGAAGTCTAAGGGTAGTAATAAACACTCTGGTTAGTTTGACCACATTGGCTATTCATTTGGCTTGGAGTAATTACATTAAAGATAACCAACCCTAGTATCTTGAGATAATGAAGAATTTAGATAAGTAATAACTCCTCCATCCGTGAATAAGTAATTATAGGATTCAATATCTGCCTAGGACGACCGAATGACTGGGAACTAGTTCAAGAATTGGAAAGACCATAAGGTAGTAACTTTTTTCTCACATACTATGTATGCCTTTACCTACATGTATGAACCATTGTGTTATCAGTGTTGTGAACATGAGATAGGCAGCAGGGCCTAGTGGACTAGTGGGTCTTTTGGTCAGGAAACCTATTAAGCATTCAGATAAGAAGGGCAAGGGCCCAGTTAAACACTCAGCGCTATGGGAATAGACCGGTGAGTCCTATGATTGTAGTCAATAGTGCATATCATGTTTATCTCTGAATGTTGAATGTGTTGTATGTGTGATTGATGGTTGACTTGGCATGTTTATTGTATGCATTTTATATGAGTGATAATTGTTACTATTGAGATTCGTTTGAATCTCACCTTTTTTTCAAATAACTAAACTTACAGCACGTATAAACAGCTTAAAGGAAAAGAAGGTAATCACGGACGAGTAGATCAAGTCTTATGGAGTTTATATTCTGTTAGTTATTTGTTTTGAGTTGTATATGATGTAAATTAATACATGAAAAAACTAGTATTATATGTACTAGTAGATACGGAAGACATTTCCTGAACTTTGGTAATTATAGGAGATAAATAAATTGTAATTAGGGTAATCAAACATGTAGGGGCCATTAGCATTAAGCGCGATAATGTGGGTTTCCACAGAGAACACTTTGAGGTAACCACTTTGATATTGTTAAATGGAACTAAAACCGGATGAGTTGTAATGAAACTACAAACCAGTTGAGACCATATTGAAAATATTTTGAAAAGTTTTTGAAAACCCACCCAAGTGCAGGTTCAAACCCTATATTGGAGTCGAGATCTCCATGGTTTATAAAGGATTTCCCATCTATGGTTTGGAGTCATTATCTGTGTAAACTCATCCAAATGCTTTGAAAACAATGGTGTTATAGTTTTGGTATCAAAGCATGAGATTCTAGCATTTGGGTAGTATGCTCTACTGTTATGAATAGGTATACTGATACCTTATTAGTGATCCCATCACTAGAATGAAATATGGGTGATGGACCAAGCCAAAGAAATAGAATTTCCCCTGACTACTAGTTGATAGGCTGGTAAAACGAAGGGGTAGAGCTGTATATAGAGAATGAAATGGAGTTGTAGTCATATATACCCAGTAGAGAAGGGTACGAGCTCCGGAGAATTGAATGTTGAGCTCGCTAATGCCTCAAATCCCATCAGAACTTTGAGGTTAAGTGTACTAGGGTGAGTGCCATTTCTGCATGGGTGACCCATTGGGAAGTGTTAGAGCAAGCTTTTCACCCAAGAGGGGGGTGAATTGGGTGATTACAAAATAATCGAAAGCTTAAATTCAATTTATAAAACTTAAAGCACAGTTAATGAAAGGAAGAGATATCACCGAGATTCACACAGAGATTTACACTGGTTCGGTCTCAACCACTTGACCTACGTCCAGTCCTCATAAATCCTTCTGAGCTTTTCACTATATCTTCCAAGATTCAGTGGGTTCTTGGCACCACAGTACAACCAGCAAGTTCCTCTAGACACTCGCTCCCCCTTACACAAGGTAATCACAAATCCCTACTTAAGGTTCCTCAACCTTAAGTTAACTCTATTGAAAATAATTAAGTATGAATGACAAATCTCTCTCACAGAGTATGTAGATAAGAACTGAAGCACAAATGATGAACTGAAGCTTTTGTGAGGATATTGCTTGTGGAGTATTCAGGCGTTTTTCTTCGTTGTTGTATTTTTCAAATGGCTGGACATATATAATAGAACCACTTGAAGACCGTTGTAAATTTGCCCGTTGATTCAAAGATGCTTCCGACAAATGTAACAGCATTTGTCTTCCGTTACTTTTGAATTTCTGCTGCTACCATGAATAGTTGTCGCTTGAGTGGAGTGTTCAGTTACAAGTCAAGTGCGTGATGGTGGAGTACAGCTGTAACACACTTATGAATATAAGCAATATTTGTATCTCAACAAATTAATATGGATCACTGGAGGTGTTTTCTAAAAAGTGACAGTAATAAGACCATAGAGAGTGATCCTATTTTTGCAACTAAGTATTAAAATGATATACCATATGATTTTGATAGCTATTTGGAGAAATCAGTAATAATAGAATTTCACTAGCAAAATCAGTTAAGGTAAAAGCACATGGAAACAATAGATCATTATATGAGCAAGTGCAATATCACTGGAAGTGAATATAATGTCATTGGGAGTGATTTTGAAAACTTTGAAAACTTCTGTCAGTGATTGCTGGTTCACTGGAAGTGATATTGGAAATTGCATATTTCACTCGAGTGAATTTGGGATCACTGGAAGTGATTTTGTAAATAGTGATTTCTTCTTGGAGTGATTTCCAATTCACTGGAAGTGATTTGCAACTTTTCAAATATCACTCGAGTGATTCAAGATCACTGGAAGTGATTTGGTGAACAGTGAAATATTCTTGCAGTGATTTCCAATTCACTGGAAGTGATTCAGCGAAAATCCAACATCACTCGAGTGATTGAGAATCACTGGAAGTGATTTGAGAATTTTGGCGGATCACTCGAGTGATCTCAGCTTCATTGGAAGTGATTTGCAAAACAGTGAATATTTCTTGAAGTGAAATCCCAATCACTGGAAGTGATTTGCCGCATCACTCGAGTGATTTACAATCACTGGAAGTGATTTAGCGCATCACTCGAGTGATTAAGAATCACTGGAAGTGATTTTCAAAACAGTGAAATTTTCTTGCAGTGATTTCTCGATCACTGGAAGTGATATGCGGATCACTTGAGTGATTTCCCATATCACTCGAGTGATCTGTCATTTTTGCGGATCACTCGAGTGATTTCAGCGATCACTCGAGTGATCTTGAATATCACTCGAGTGATTAACAAAATCACTCGAGTGATCTTGCACAGATCACTAGAATTGCTTGCTTTGCTGATAATTAATCCATGGGCTTCTAAAACATGATTTGTTATCATCAAAACATGAAATCTAACAGGAAGTTCCCATGTAGAAACCTTTGACTAAAGGTTAGAAACCATAAAGGTATGTAGGTATGATATACGATGATACATGATGTGTGGTGACTAGTGGGTCACGCTATCTTCATTTCCCCTTTAGCATAGTTAGGCGAATTCAACTATCAAGGGAGAAGGATTCATCCGGCTTCTGGTACTACAGTTGGCAAAATCAGATATATGATCGGACTGGAGACCAGTGGGTTGCACTGGCTTTTCTACCTCTTCCAAATTTATATATCAGAGTTAGTTCTTATTCTGGTTCTTATCCTTAGTTTCAGTGATTCGGTGATCCTGATTACGGCTTAAATTCTAATTCACGTATTCATTCAATTCTTTATCGAGTGTAAATAATTTACACACAGTAAAATAAATATTATTTCTTCTTCAATTCTTCATCTTCTTTCCTTCTTGTTCATCTTCAAGCATTCCTTATGTCTCATACACATGGACCCATATAGTTGGTAGGGGAGGGAGAGATTTGAGGAAATCTCAGTAGCAAACAATAATAACAATACATGCGAGATGAATGTTAATGCATGATATGCTTGCGCTTGCATAAGCCCATGTTCATATAATGACATTTTTGCAAACTTAATGTTTCATGCAACATACCTATCACCATAGTATAAACATAAACAAAGCTTCATTCATTCATATATGTTACATATAATCAAGCAAAGCAATACCAAACATCAATACACAAAATACACATCAAATACATACAAGTTAAGTAAGTTTACTACCTTGTGGACTAATGTCCTTCTTCTTGTCCTCTTTTCTTCCAACCATTGTAGCTTCTTGGAAATTCTTCCATTCTTCTTCTTTCTTGACTTCTCATGGCCCTATATATATAATTATATAATTAGAGCCATGATAAATGAATTCTTAATGGGCTACATTAGTCACATATACTTCCTTTCACCCTTGGAATTTACACTTGTTACATTTGGCCCTGTCTTTCTTGAATTCGCATGGTAGCTAAAAGCTTCTAGCATTTTGACTAAATTTTGAAAAATCATAACTAATTCTATAGAACTCCAATTGGGGTAGTTCAAATTTTTATTCACATATACTTGAGTCTATCTTATAAGAAAAATATTACTCAAAGCCAATTATAGCCACATAATTCTATAACTATGACCAAAGCTTCACTGCCATAGAATTGATTCTAGATTTAATGCCTAACTTCAAAAATTTATAATTCTTAATGCACTAATCCAAATGGCACAAATTATTTATAAATTTAAAGCTTGACAAGTCTACTTTTATTTTGAAAATTTTTATAGCCATTTGATAACATTCTATTACTCAAAAACACCACACTAATAGACTGCCGCGTAGAACACTAATTGGGTAGCATAATTCCAATTTTTTGGATTTCAAATCCATTCTTTCTAAAATCATACCAACAACCTATTCCTACACAATTTGCATATGGAATCCATTGGAGACCTCAAAAACAACAAAATCATACTCCTTCTCCATGCCCTGTTCTAACCAAAAATTAGGCACCAAGTAACAATTCACCAATTCCCAAATTATTCACTAAACTAGGCTCATATACTTCCTAAACATCATATAACCATATGTATATGACCAAAGCATGATTAAACTCTAAAAGCCCTAAATGAACGAAATTAGGGTAGTAAGGAAAAGTCTCAAAAATTCAGCCAAACAACTCAATATATATGTCAAAAGGAAGCTCTTGCTCACCTCTTGCTCGTTCTTGAGCTCTTTTATTGATTCTCCAATTTTGGCTTTTGCTAGAAGACTCAAAACACCTCCCCTTGGGAATCTAAAACCATAGAATTGTAGCTCTCATCAAGGGGAACAATGTTTATGAAGAGTATTTAAGCATAGAAGTAATTTACAGGGTCAAAATCTATGTAGAAATGCTCACCTTATTCTTGTCTTCTTTCTCTTTCCTTTAAGCTTGCTTAATCGACTTTTGCAAGTGAGTGGGAGTGTCAAACCCCTCAGAAATTTGACATTTAATAAAATACCAACAAATAGTTTTGTGGGCATACAAAAATAGCATAAACATACTAATATAAAGTTATTGATTACATTACAGGAATACACCACAGGGTCTATACATAGTATATTACAAAACCCAAAAATATGAAAAAAGTACAAAGATAACCAACACAATTTTTCTTCAAAACCAGAACCCTCAGTTGCTGGTGTCTACCTCCTTGCCTTTTGAGTCGCTACTCTTGTTAAATTATTTTTATTTATGGAAAGGGTGAGATTCAATCGAATCTCAGTAGTAACACACAATCAATCATATAAAATGTGACAAATAAACATGCAATGCAACAACTAATCATGCCATGCATATGTCTGTCAGTCAATGTTCAGGATTAAGCGATGATTTTATCCTGATCAAAATGATCGCCTTGTCCCTACTTGCCACACCATGATCACATCAATGTTCTAGGGAAAGCAATAACTTGTTCGTACTCGCCTCAGCTAGGTCCCACTGGCCCCATGGTACTTGTGTTGTACCCATGGGGTGGTACTAGTGCTTTTCCTACACCACAGTGAGGAAATCTCATCAATCACATTGGCCAACCTATATTGGGTACCTTTGGGCCAAGAGGTACTTGTTGTGATGCCTTTTTTCCAATAACCTCAAATGAGTACAAATGAGTAGTGAAATACATTGTGGAACCAGGATTTAAACCCGGACTACCCAACTTTCACAAACGTTCACAAATTCCCACTCTCAACTCAAGATTTGAACCTAAGGCTGAGAGGGTTTTTCAAAGGGTAGAAACTTTGCTATTATTCCCACAAGTTTCACTACATCACCAATACCTCATCCGCTCTTAGTTTCAATATATCAGAGTATGCGAGCGATTTACTTGTAATTAAATTAGAGCTATTCTCTGCTCATAATTCATTCGTTTATATATATATATAGACACACACACACACATAAATCGTATATTCACAAAACTACCAAAACAATTACTCGAAACACAAATATAGTACCTCGCACTATGATCTTCAATTCACCTTCGCAAGTCCTCCTTGCATTTCTCCGGCATTATTCACCTGTACTCAACATACCCATATGTTTGGGTGAGGAAGAGTGATATTCGAGAGAATCTTAGTAGTAAACAATACAACTATGCATGTAAGATATATATATGATACATGACATGCTTGCCATTCATAAAATCATGCCAATATGATGACATCTACATGCTCAATGTTACAACATACTCATGACCATCGTATAACATAACAAATCATCAATCAATCAAGCATTCACATAAACAATACAAAACATGCATATCATATACATGTACGCTAGGTAAGTTCACTACCTTAATCACCCTTCCTCGATTCATCGTTTTTGCTCCGGCTCAGCATGACCGTCTGGTCCTACAATTCTCAAATATACAATAAACGAGTCATTACGCATCCATGTATCATTCTAATCTTATAATATTGGTTAACTTAGCTCTATAATGTTAAATTACCAAAATGCCCCCAGAGACCCGGCTTACGCCCCTCTGTACCCTATCCAACTTTACCATACCAGAAATTATGACCTGGGCTAATCCTATACAATTTCGCTTATAGAATCCATTTTTTGACTTCAAATTAGTCAAAATATGGCCCAAATGATGGAAATGCCCTTGACAACCCTTACTTATAGCTTTAAGGGTAATTTGGTCATTTCACATTCTAGGGCTTTTCTCACTTCGCCCTCAACATGAACCCTACACAATTTGCCCTTATAAACTCAATGGAATCATCCAATTGATGAAATTCCAACTCTTTGCTTATATAACACACAGGGAAGAAATTTAGGATTCTTAGAAAAGTTGTGTTGGTTTCTCGTTTTTTCTTGCATAATCCCTTCCTTTCTACTTCTTATCATATGATTAGCTATTTAGAAAATCATTGAGTATCATTTAGAGGGAATTCAAGCAATATTTCCCTATAGTTCAACTTTAGCCCAACCATTAGAATACAAGAGAAAACAACACTATGTTCATCAACAACTACATGAACAACATCAATTAAGGTAGAAGAAGCAAGTCTTGAAGTTTACCTCATGATTCCACCACTTTCTCTCTCTAGAACGTCTACCCTCTCTCTCTCTTCTCTCGAGGTTTTTCCTTGAAAACCATGGATTCAATGATGAAAAAGAGATTAGAAGAGGTGGTAGAGAGTTTAGGAAGCTTTAACTTTAAGATTACAACTCCTTTACCTTAATCTTTGGAGCCCTAGCTCCCTTGTTCTCAATGTTCTTGTTCGTCCAGCTCCTTCCCTCTCTTCTGTTATGTTTTGATCGCACGAAAGAATGAGATGGAAAGGATGAAGAAAAGAGTGATTTAATTATGGTTAAATGAATTAACCAAGTGGCTACATATGGCCATACCCCATTAGTTCAATTCTTTAACTTTCTTGCATGATAATTCATTTCCCTTTCCATGCTTCTTCATCCACTAAAAATAATGAGATCAAGAGAGAGAAATATTACTCTCAAACTATTCCATTATACTAACTTACAAGTGGTTGACCAAAACCTTAAGCTTTTGACTCCTTAACTTCCCTTTATAATAATTCACCAAACATAGGCTTATTAATTACCAAGTAGTCATTTTCCTTATTTAATGCCCACTCAACTGAAAATATTGGGAATATTAAGGAAAAATACTCATTTCTTGTTTTATGGCCAAATTACCATTTTGCCCTTACATTATTTTTCCCATTTTCGCACTTATTGTAAAACTGGGCAGAATTTTCTTCAAACTTTGAAAATTCATATCTAATTGTATAAATGTCCAATTGGGGTGGTTCTAAAGAATATACGACCCTTATTGAGTCTAATTTCAATAAAAAAATATAAAATTTGGCCAAATAGAAGCCGATTCTTCCCATAATTCACATACTTGGATGCTGACACTGAAAAACACCAGTTTCACTGGGTTAACTTCAAAAATAAATAACTCTTTGTGTACAACTCCAAATAGCTGATATGACCTATGAAATTAAATTTTGATACATCTACTTTCATTATGGAAAGTTTCAGAATATTTGGACATCATTTTCCCCTTGAACGATGTCACACACACACAACTTCCACTTCAGGAAATTTACCGGTAGCAACACTACTTTGTGTTCCAATTCACTATGTCGTGTGTGACTCCTCTTTGCATTATCTTGTCATTCCCCAAGATCTTCTAATTCACCATGATATTCCCTTTAATACCCCCAAAGGTATAAAGGAATTTTGGGGAATACAAGTATGCCTTACTAGGACAATTGCTAAACTGGAGTCTAGTAGTCTACTTAATACAGGCTTAATCTCAAGCCTCTTGTCCCAAAATTCGGGATATTACACTTGTGCTTTTCACTCAGGGTAGTACTTGTGCTTTTCCCACGCCAGCTTTAGGATTTACTGCCATTCACATATCATTGCACAGAATATGGCATACAATACATATTAACAAACACATAGAATATGAGAGATAGAGTTACTACCTTAACACCTTTCCTTACCTAGCTATTGTCGGTCCTAAATTTCCAGTCCAACTCAGCAAATATCAAATCCTTAAAATTTTCAAATTGATAACAAATGAGTTATTACTCATTCAAACCTTATGCTAAGACTTATAAGTTGGTTATCTTTACTAAAAAATGTGTAATTACCAAAATGCTCCTGTGGAACCTGGTCTAATTCCCTTTATACCCGATATAACTGTACTTTTCCAAAAATTATGACCCAGTCTACTCCTATACAATTTCATGTGTAGAATCCATTTTTGAATTCATTTTTGAAAAAATCCCACTGTATTTCCAATTTTACCCTTGAAAGCCAACAATTTAGGTTTTAGGGGGCAAAATTGTCATTTCACACCCTAAAGCCTTTACACTTCATAATTCACATGTTTACTACACAATTTTTCATTCTAAACACACTAGAATAATCAAATCCATAAAATTACAGCCCTAACCCCATCTTTTTCCCTTGGCCAAAAGTTTGCAAATTTTAGGGAAATTGAAGTTTTCAATTTCCAACCAACCAAACATCTTCTTTTCACTTCTAATCACTTATTTAACCACTTAAACACCATTTGCACATAATTAATCAAAGTTTGGGAATAATCTCCTCTTAGGGTTAATGTATCTGAAATCACAATATTAACCCAATACAAGCCAATAGTCCAACCACAACAACAACAACCTTGAATTTAACCAAGAAAGCAACGTTTATGAGTTTACCTTTGTTTCTTTCTCTTCCTCCTTAAATCCATCACCTCCCGCTCCTCTTGACTCTTGATTTTGTTCTTGCTACTTGTGGTTTCATGAGGGCATCAGGATTAGGAGGTGTTTCCATAAATTTTGAAGGCAAAAAGAAGTAGAATTGATTGATACTTACCTTGATTCTTGCCTCTTGTTTTCTCTTGTTTTTTATGTTCTTCAAGACTCTCTCTCTCACTTGTTCCTATGTTTGTCCGAAATATGGCCTTTAGGAAGGGTTTAATGAGTTCTTCTAGTGTCAACTTCCATCACCTCAAATATATATTATTTTATTAGAATTTTGCATATGTCACCTATTATTTTATTCCTTCTTTTTCCACTTGGCTCCAAACCCTTCCACATGGCATATTTTATGCCAAAATATTTATTTTCCCTTCCCTTTTCTCTTCTTGGCCAACTTTGGCTATTTATTTTGGAGAAATAAAGTGTTTTTTGATTTATTGGTCTACTGACCATTTTGCCCTTACATTTCTCTAATTTTTGAAATTAAATGTTGTCTTCCTTTTTCCTTTCTTTTTTTGACCAAATTTTGCACATAAAATTGGGCAAAGAATTATGTTCTTTCATACTAAATTTTAGGTTTTAATGTTAAGCCTTTGTCAAGACAAAATTGGGCTTTATGTCTTTGTTAGCCAAAAATTTCATATAATCACTATTTCCATTATTTTGGCTACTTCAAGTACACCAAAATTCACCATTTTATTTCATTGAATATAATTAAATGTATAAGAAATTTTGGTGATTAAATTTGGGATATTACAGCTCTTCCCCCATCAATAAAATTTTGTCCCCGAAATTTGCTACATAAACATACTCATGAACTCCGGGTAACGCTTTTACATGTCTTCTTCCATCTCTCAAGTAGCTTCTGTAGTAGATAACCCCTTCATATTACTTTTACAAATGGAATACTTTTATGCCTGAGTTGTTTCTCTTGTTGATCAATAATTCATCAGGTTCAACCTCATATGTAAGATCATCTCACATATTAACATCTTCATACTCAATTACGTGCTTAAGATCGGGTTGATACTTCTTCAATTTGGAGACATGAAAGACATCATACAATCTGCTCAAGTTTGGGGGTAAAGCTATCTGATATGCTACAGGCCCAATTCTCTATAAGATTTCAAATGAATCAATATACCTAGGCCTTAATTTCCTTATTTTCAGTGCCTACTAATCCCAGTAACTGTTAAAACTTTCAGAAACATATGATCTCCAACTACAAATTCCAAAGACTTCTGCCTCTTATTAGCATAACTCTTCTGTCTACTTTGAGCAGCTAACAATCTTTACCTAATTAGTTTAATTTGCTCTGTTGTTTGGTCGACTATGTCTGGCCCATACATCTTTCTCTCAGATAGTTCTGCCCAACACAGGGGTAATTGACATCTCCTTCCATACAATGCTTCATATGGAGCCATTTGAATGCTTGAATGATAACTATTATCATACGTAAATTCTACAAGTGGAAGGAATCAAAGCCAACTTCCTTTAAAATCCAATAAACACGCTCTCAACATATCTTCTAGCGTGTGTATTGTTCTCTCTGTTTGTCCGTCTATCTGAGGATGATAGGCGTGCTAAATCTGAGTTTGGTACCCAAAGCATCATGTAATGACTTACAAAACTTAGAGGTAAACCAAGGATCTTGATCATAAATTATGTTCTTTGGTATACCATGAAATCTCACAATCTCCTTGATATAGAGCTCTGCCAGTTTATCAGGAGAATAGTTAATACTAATTGGCAAGAAATGGGCGGTCTTAATGAACCAATAAACAATTACCCAAATTGCATCATGATTTTTGATCTTGGGTAGCCTTGTCATAAAATTCATAGTAATATTCTTCTATTTCCATTCAGAAATATCAGGGTTTTGCAAAAGCCTTAATGATCGTTGATGCTTAACTTTCACCTTTTAGCAAGTGAGACAACGAGCCACAAATCCTGCTACATCTCTTTTCATCCCAGGTCACCAATACATGGACTTCAAGTCATGATACATTTTAATTACTTCTAGATGCAAAGTATATCTACACTTATGTGCCTTATCCAGGATTTGTTGCCTCAATCCAGCTTGTGGTGGAACATATATATGTTTCCTGTACCTAACTAATCTACTTGGTGACATGTCCTATTCCTGAGTTTCACTCTTTTCGATCATGTTTCTCATATACCGTGCCTTTTCATCTTGTAACCAAGCTTCCTTAATTGCTATCCGTAAATCATTCTTTGCCTAACTAACATTGCTACCGCTGATCAAAAGCTGGTTAAATAGATTAAGATCTCTAAAATCCTCAATTAGTTTCTGGTCTTGTATCATTAGGGCTACCACTTGCATTGTCTTTCGGCTTAATGTATCTGCAACCATATTAGCCTTCCTTGGATGGTATTTAATCTCTAGGTTGTATTCTTTAAGCAATCCATCCATCTGCACTATATCACGTTTAATTCTTTCTGATCATACAAATATTTCAAACTGTTGTGGTCGCAGTACAGCTCTACAGTTGCTCCATAGAGATAATGGCTCCAGTTTTTCGATGTAAATACAATTGCTACTAACTCAAGATCATAACTGGGATAATTTAGTTCATGAGGCTTTAGCTGACAAGAGGCATATGCCATAACTCTACCCTGCTGAATCAAGACATTTCCTAATCCATGCTTGCTCACATTACTGTAGACCACATAGGTCAACTATAGATCAGGGATTATCAGCACTGGTGCTGTTGTCAATCTCTCCTTCAGCTCTGTAAAGCTCCTCTCACAACTTTCATCCCACACAAAATGTTGAGTCTTTCGAGTCAAATTTGCCAAAGGTAACGCTATTCTGGAGAAATTTTGTATAAATCATCTATAATAACCATCAAGACCCAGAAAACTGCATATTTCAGCAACATTCTCTAGCTTTTTCAAGTTCAATACTGCTTCCACTTTGTTAGGATCTACCAAGACCCCTTCTTGTGAGACTACATGACCTAGGAATTTAACTTATGAGAGCCAAAACTGACACTTGCTCAGCTTGGCATAGAGTTTCTTATCTCTCAACGTGCCTAGCACTTTTCTCAAATGCTCTTAATGTTCTGCTTTTCTTTTTGAATATATGAGTATATCATCAATAAAGACTACTATAAATTGGTCTAGATATAGATGGAAAATTCAATTCATGTGTCCATGAACACTACAAATGCATTAGTCAGCCTAAATGGAATTGCCATAAATTCGTAATGCCTATATCTGATTCTAAATGAAGTCTTTGATATATCTTCTGCTTTTACCCAAAGCTGATGATACCCTGACCTCAAATCAATTTTTGAGAATATGCATTAACCAAACAACTAATCAAGCAAGTCATCAATTTTGGAAGTGGATACTTGTTCTTTACAGCCAACTTATTTAGCTCCCTGTAGTCAATACAAAGACGTAGACTCCTATCTTTCGTTTTTACAAAAAGCAGTGGAACTCCCCAAGGTGAGACACTAGGTCTAATAAACCTTTTCTCTAATAACTCCTCAATCTGTTTTTTTAACTTTGTCATTTCATTTAAAGACATTCTGTATAGGGCTTTGGATATTGGTCCTACTCCAAGCTTAGTCTCAATTGCGAATTTTACTTCCATTTCTGGAGGTAATCCACTAATATCATCTGGAAACACCTCGGGAAACTCATTTACCATAAGGATATTCTTAAGCGTCATTCCAATTTTTGAATGCATGGAAAAGATCACCATATATCCTTGACATTCTTTATGCAGATATCTTTCAGCCTCAGTTGCTGAAAGAAAATTAAAGTTGACTTTTGGGCTAGTATGCATTTGCAGTTTAGGATAAATAACCCTTTTTTATTCCACAGTCTAACAGAGCATTATTGGCCATCAACCAATCAATACCAAGAATTGCTTCTAGTTTATGCAGTGGTAGAAAGATTAAATCCACTATTGATTCGTGTCCCTCAACATTTATGATACAATTTAAACAAACCTCAGCAGTGGCAGATCTAGTACCTGTGGGTGTAGACATAACTAGATCATAGGTTATTGATGCACTATTAGGCCTAGCTGTCTCACAATCATATGCAATGAATGAATGACTAGCACCCGAGTCATACAATGCTTGTACATAATTACCATTAAGTAAAATTGTACCTTAGATTAATTCAAGAGATTTTTTGGCTTCTTCCTATGACACGGCAAAGACTCTGCCTTGAACTTTTTGCCTTGGCTCCCTTACTCTCTGCTGCTGTGGATAATTGATAGCAATGTGCCCCAGTTGATGATAATTAAAATAGATTAATGGCCTGGATAGAGCACCATACGGTCTTCCTGGATGGTAGGGCTTGCCGAATTGCTAGCAGGTTCTATTTCCAAATGATTTATGGTTTCTGCAGTTACCAAGCTGGTACTGCTTCTTATCATTCCCTCAAGATGATACTCCCAAATTTTTACGCTTTTGGAAAGAATTTCCACTGCCCGATGCCCCTTTACTATTAAGATTCCTATCCGTGTACAAATTCAACAAGTTAGTTTCAGTAACTTGACACTCCTCTACTGCTTTGTTAAATTTAGTGAATTGTTTAGAGACCAATTTTTCTTTAAACTCCGGCCTCAACCCTCAAATCATCATATCAGAACTCTATCCTTTGTCATCCTGAAACCTCAAGTATAAAGAGTATCAGATAATCAAATGTAACATGCAGGTACTCATCAAAACTCTCTTTCTCATCCTGTTGGATGGCTAGGAATTCAATTTCCTTTACGATTTGAACCGACCAGGGAAAATATTTTTCATTGAACTGTCCCTAGAAATATTCCCAAGTGAGAGGGATATTATGTGCCTGCATGATCATTTCAGTGTTTTTCCACCACCTGTCAGCGTCTCACTCTAGGTTATAAATTGCTAATTGCGCTTTTATGTCATCTAAAAATTCCAGGATTCTGAATATTTTCTCTAGATAAGACAATCAATCTTTTGTTGCTTGAGGGTCAAACTTCCCTCTAAAGGCAGGTGTTTGTTGCTAACAGAACCTTGTTACCCATGTCAACAAACTCTCAGCCTCAACAACAGGTTTAATTAGAGGCTGCTCCGAAATAGGATTCTCGGCTGGTTAGGTTCATTTTCTGGTCCCTTAGGATTATTTGTTCTTTGCATATCTGCCTCTTGTTTTGGCTGCACTTCTCACAACTCGTCCCTCAGTTCATGAATGTAAGATACCGTCTCATTATTGATATTGATCAGAGTAGCAATTACATAGCTCAGTGGGAACAGAAGGATAGCATGAAAACTGATATTATTGAAACAATATTTACAATGGGCTTGATATAATACAGTGACTCCGCATAGGGAGTACAGAGTAATTACAAACCTTAAACAAATAGAAAGATCTTCAGATAACCAACACCTCCTCTCACACTGGCTCGGAACCTCCAGTTTCTGAAAATTACCGTTCTGCCCTTCGAGCTACTACCTGTTGCTGGAAACTTTACAATTACGGAAAGGGTGAGATTAGGAGAATCTTAGTAGTAACATACTTTCAAACATATAGAATGCAAAAATAGATATGCTATGCCATGTAATGTAAGATGATCGAAACTATGTGTACACTTGCCCAAGGCCAAACTACATGTTTGCACCTTTGTCTACTTGGCGCCCCTGTTGGGTCCCTGACCACAACATGGCAAATTTGTGTGTCCATGACACTAGCTCATGCTACAGAGAATGAATTTAAACATACAAATAATCACATACGATATGTAAGAAGTTACTACCTGGAACGTGCCTTTTTTATGCTTGTCTGTCAGTCCAGCTCCATCTTCGGCTCGGGCTATCAGTATATCCTAAAATTACAAATTTAGGATAAATGAGTTATTATTTATTCATAACTCATTCTAAACTCATTGTGTTGGTTATCTTGACTCAAAACTGCAGAATTACTAAAATACCCCTAGGAACCCGGTTTATGCCCCTTTGTACCGATCAAATTGTACTATTCCAAAAATCATGACCTAGGCTAATCATACACAAATTCTCTTGTAGAATCCATTTTTGACCTCAGATTAGTCAAAATTAAGCCCAAACTATGAAATTACCCTTGGCAGCCCCTAACTTAAGGTTTTAAGGGTAGTTTGGTCATTTCTCATTCTAAGGCTTTTCTCACTTCGCAGTCTACATGAACCCTACACAATTTTTCATTCTAAACCCAATGGAATCATTAAAAACACCAAAATCCTGCTTTAACACAATGAAACAGCTGCTGGTCGAAAATCACAATAATTAAGGAAAAATGTTGTTATCTTGACTTTAATCCATTAATCACCTTCCTTTTACTTCTAATCATATGTTTAATCACTTAAACACTTTTCCCCCATGATTATTAGAAAATTAGGCAGTATAACCCCTTAGGGTTTGAGCTTCCCAAAATTACAAACCATACCAAAACAACCACAACAACAACAATAACAACAAAGAATCATCAAGAATCAACAAAAGAAGCTAGGTTCTTGAGTTTACCTTGGATTCCTTGGCTTTCTCTCTCTAAAATTTCACTGTTCACTCTCTCCTCTCTCTTGATTTGTCTTGAAAAATATGGATTTTATGGAGGAGAAGAGGTTAGAAGTGGTTCTAAGGTGATTAAGAGGCAAAATCACTAAGATTTCAAACTCTTACCTTTGGTTTTTGCTCTTGGAAACCCTAGACCCTTCTTCATTCTTCAAACTCTTCCTTGAGCTCACTCTCTCTCTATTTGGAAAATGATGGCCGAAAGTGAGAATAGGAGAGGAGAGATGATGGTTTAATCCAATTGCTTCTTCTTGCTTTTTACTTTACATGTGCTTGTTTTTCATTGGTCAAGGGTTTTGCTTCCTCTATAAGACTACCAAATAAATTCCATTTCTCTTTTATTTCCCCTCAATCACCAAAATTAAAGAGAGAAGGGAATGAATAAAGCTTCTTGAAATTTCTACTTGCTTTTGTGTTAATATTATTTTGTAACTTTTTGACCATATGTGCACTTTACTTGGTCCTAGTTCCTTCTCTTCAATTAATATAAACCAAGTCTATTGTTTCCCTTTCCTCTCTCTATTTTGACGTCAAGTGGGCTGTTGAGAGGAGTCAAATAAGTCTCTTAATTTGACTTTATTCACCTCTAGAAATTACCATGCAATAGCCCCTTTAATTACCACTTGCTTTTGACTTTTCAAACCTTTACCTTTTTGCTTGATTTTAATACTTCAAATTGGCATTTGGAATTCATTATTAATCCCCTTTGCTTCTTGAGCAAAGTGACGTCCCACACACTAGAAAAGGAAAGAATATTGGTTGTGGATTTATTTTAGCCAAATGACTATTTTGCCCATACATTTTTTTGTAATTTTTCTCATATAGTGAAAAACTAAGCATATAATTTCACTAAATTTTGAAAATTCATATCTAATTGTATAGACATCTAATTGGGATGGTTTAAAAGGCTATGAGACCCTTATTGAGTCTAGTTTTAAGAAAAAAAATATATAATTTGGCCAATTGGAAGCTCACTCTTCTCAGAATTTTAATCTTTGGACTCTACCCTAGAAAATAGTTAATTTCACTGGGCTAACTTCAAAAATTCATTTCTCTTTGTTTACAGCTCCAAATGAGTTATATGACCTTCAAATTAAATCTTGATAAGTCTACTTTCATTCTGGAAGTTTTAGAATTTGTAGACATTATTTGCCTATTGAAAAGTGTCACACAATCACAACTACCACATAAGAAAATTTACTGGCAGCAACACTAGTTTGTGTTATAACTTAATTATGTATGTGTGACCTCTAATTGCTTTGTTTTGTCCTTCCTTATGCTCTTTAATACCCTAAGGGTATCAAGGAATTTTATGGAATAAATCATATCTTATTGGGACACTTGCTAAATTGGGGCTTAGCAGTCCACTTGATTCCTGCTTATCCTCAAGCCTCTAATCCCAAAATTTGGGATGTTACAATGAATCATAGTATGTTGTTCTATAAGCATGCCAAATATCTATTCCATTCGGTCGAGTCTTGCTCTTTGACCCCAGCACGCACCTCTTCCTCCTTATCTTACCATCTTTATAATTCACTATATTAAAATAAGGAAGACATAAATTTAATATATTCATAAGGTATTTTCATCATTTCATAAAATTTAGATGCACAAATAGTCCAAACATAACATACAACAGTATTGGTACAAAACATTGGTACCAATTCTAACCATTTTCAAACATCAGTACCTCGTGACTGCCCACGTCCTAAATAGTCATGTACACAATCTCCAGTCAACAAAAAATTGTATATAAGTCGTATATTAGTCCAAGTACATATATCGCAGAATAAAGTCTGTCACATGGTCCTTGAACTCTGGAAAACATCCCTTGGGCCCCGCTCCATAATCTCATTTGTCTTCCAGGCCTAAAACACTATATCTGGGAAGACATATAGTGTCGTCTGAATCTAATAATTGTCTGAAAACTCTATCTCAAGGAATCCCTTATTCTAGTACAATGTATCTACATCATACAATAACTGCACGTACTGAGTCAACGGGGAGTCACATATACGGAAGGCCCACATATACAAGTTGTTGATGTATCCACATAGCAACTCATTCTGCCGTAGATCATATCCCACATATACAAGGTCTACCCCTAGAACTAGTAACGCTGTATGGATCCGATTCGGATCCATTTGACAGTACTTGCTACGTATCACCAATAGATTAACTAATTGTTGGCTCTGGTCTGGGCTAGGGTCTAAAGACTAGCCTCAGCCACGCACGCTTCCTTAGGGTATGAAATACCCTAGGGCCTCTCCTGACCTGATGTGATCGTGCTCGTCGTCCCTCCGAGGGCTTATTTACATATGGCAGGGATCTGCTCCTATGACGTCATCATCTGCTCATGATTCATGTTACAATCTAATTAAGATCATATTAGTATATTATTCTGCTATTTCCAGAACCGCATGCTCTGATACCAAAAATGTCAAACCCCTCGAAAATTTGACATTTAATAAAGTACCAACTCATAGTTCAGTGGGCATACAGAAATAGCATAAACATACTGATATAAAGTTCTTGATTACATAATAGGAATACCCCACAGGGTTTGTACATAGTATATTACAAAACCCAGAAATACGCAAAAAGTACAAAGATATCTAACATAAAATTTTTCTTCAAAATCAGAACCCTTAGTTGCCGATGTCCATCTTCTTGCCTTTTAAGCGCTACTTCTTACTAAATAAATTTTATTTATAGAAAGGATGAGATTCAATCAAATCTCAGTAGTAACACGCAATCAATTATATAAAATGTGAAAGATAAACATGCAATATAACATATGATGCAGCATATAATCATGTCGTGCACATGTCTGTCAATCAATGTTCAGGATTAAGTGATGATTTTGTCCGGATCAAAATAATAGTCTTGTCCCTACTTGTCATGCCGTGATCACATCAATGTTCCAGAGCAGGCACCAAGTTGTCCGTCCTTGCCACATTAATGTTCCAGAGTAGGCAACAACCTGTCCATACTTGCCTCAACTGGGTCCCACTGGCCTCATAGTACTTGTATTGTAACCATGGGATGATACTTGTTCTTTTCCCACACCATAGTTAGCAAATCTCCTCAATCACATTGGCCTACCTAAACTAGGTGCCTTTGGGCCAAGAAGTACTTGTGCTTTTCACTCAGGGTGGTACTTGTGCTTTTCCCATGCCAGCTCTAGGATTTACTGCCATTCACATATCATTGCACAAAACATGGCAAACAATGCATATTAACAATCACATAGAATATGAGAGATGGAGTTACTACCTTAACACCTTTGCTTGCCTAGCTATTGTCGGTCCTTAATTTCTGGTCCAGCTCGGCAAATATCAAATCTTAAAATTTCTAAATTGATAAAAAAAAGTTATTACTCATTCAAATCTTATGCTAAGACTTATAAGTTGATTATCTTTACTCAAAAAACACGTAATTACCAAAATGCCCCTAGGGAACTTGATCTAATTCCCTTTATACCTGGTTTAATTATACGTTTCCAAAAACTAGGACTCAGGCCAATCCTACACAATTTCACTTGTAGAATACATTTTTGACCTCATTTTTGATAAAATCCCACTGCATTTCCAATTTTACCCTTGATAGCCACTAATTAGGGTTTTAGGCGTAAAATTGTCATTTCACACCCTGAAGCCTTTATACTTCATAATTCATATGTTTCCTACATTATTTTTCATTCTAAACACAATGGAATCATCAAATCTATCAAATTTCAGCCATAATCCCCTGTTCTTCCCCTGGATGAAAGTTTATAAATTTTAAGGAAATTGAAGTTTTTCAATTTGCAACCAACCAAACATTTTCTTTTCACTTCCAATCACTTATTTAACCACTTAAACACCATTTACACATAATTAATCAAAGTTTAGGCAGCATCTCCCCTTAGGGTTCATGCATCCCAAATATCAAACCAATACAAGCCAATACTACAACCACAACAGCAACAACAACATTGAATTTAACTAAGAAGGCAATGTCTATGAGTTTACCTTTGTTTCTTTCTCTTCCTCCTTGAATTTTTCACCTTTCTCTCCTCCTTGCTCTTGATTATGTTCTTGCTACATGT
The DNA here is from genome assembly GCA_037074505.1 of Albizia julibrissin. Taxonomy (NCBI): domain Eukaryota; kingdom Viridiplantae; phylum Streptophyta; class Magnoliopsida; order Fabales; family Fabaceae; genus Albizia; species Albizia julibrissin. The sequence continues at coordinate 23,945,271 of CM073485.1, forward strand.
GGTTTCATGAGGGCATAAGGATTATGAGGTGTTTTTATGAATTTTGAAGTAAAAAACAAGTGAAATTGCTTAATACTTGCCTTGATTCTTGCCTCTTATATGTTCTCTCTTGTTCTTTATATTCTTCAAGGCTCTCTCTCTCTCTTGTTCCTATGTTTGGCCGAAATATGGCCTTTGGGAAGGGTTTGATGAGATCTTCTAGTGTCATCTTCACGCTCTTTAATATATATTATTTTCTTAGAATTTTGCACATGTCTTTTATTTTATTCCTTCTTTCTCCACTTGGTTCCTAACCCTTCCACATGACATGTTTTATGCCCAAATATTTATTTTCCCTTCCCTTTTCTCTTCTTGGCTAACTTTGGTCATTTATTTTGGAGAAATAAAGTTTTTTTATTTATTGGTCTAATGACTATATTTCCCTTACTTTTCTCCAATTTTTGAAATTAAATGTTTTCTTCCTTTTTCCTTTCCCTTTTGGCCGAATTTTGCACATAAAATTGGGCCAAGAATTGTGTTTTTTCATACTAAATTCTAGGCTTCAATGTTGAGCCTTTGTCAAGAAAAAATTGGGCTTTATGTCTTTCTTGGCCAAAAATTTCATCTAATCAATATTTCCACTAATTTTTTGGCTACTTCAAATAGACCAAAATTCACCATTTTATTCAATTGAATATAATTAAGTGTATAAGAAATTTTTGAGATTAAATTTAGGATATTACAGAGAGAGTGTGACATGTTCTAAAATTTCTCTTCCCTCTACTCTTAATCCTTAGCCAAAAATTGGCCAAAAGAAATAGGAAAAAATGTATGGCCCATAATTATTCTTCTTGCAAAAAGTTGGTGGTTAATTGACTAAGTAAGGTTAGATTATGTTGGAATTGGCAGGCACAGTGAAAGAATTAAAATTTTAAATTGAAAAAGTTTACAAATCCCAATTGCGGATCTTTCAACGATGTTTAAATCGAGTAGTAGAGAAACATACATTTTTTAGTTTTTTCGTTTTCGATATTAAGGGACCAACTACTCATATCAACTCTCTCTATCGGTATCCAAATGAATACGACTCTAACACGGTCAGCGTGCTAGCGCCTCCAATGTCTCTTTAGGATTTTTGCTGCGGCTCTCTATTTTTCATCATCCGTAGAAAATCCTAGCTCTCACTTTTTATAACTAGTCAGGGTTTTCTATTATATGATGGATATTAGATTTTTAAAATTAATCTTAATTAATTTCATAATCCATATCATATCAACTAACACTTAATATTTTTTATAAGTAAATAAAATAAATATAGTTTAATTAAATCTGTCCAACAATTTTAATTTAGCTGATTTATTTAATCTGAATCAAGAGCCAAAATAATTATATTTAATTTATCTTTATATATTAAATTTGAGATATTATCGTATAATATCTATATATATACACAATATGATAATATTATCATATATAATCTATATTATCATATACTATATATATATATATATATATATTGTCAAACCCCTTAATATTTTGACATTTATCAGAGTATTCATGCATAGTCCAATAGGCATACAGAAGTAGTACATTATACTGATATGAAATTCTTTATAACATTATAGAAAATCCCCACAAGGTTTGTACATGTTACAACACAAATCCCAAATACATAGTAAAATTAACATATAACCAACAATAAATTTCTTAGTCAGCACCGGATATTCCGTAGCTGGTATCCGCTGCTTTGCTTTATAAGCCACTTCCTCTAGCTGGATAAATTTTTGAATTATGGAAAGGGTGAGATTCATATGAATTTTAGTAGTAACAGGCTATCTATCTTATAAAATGTGAAAAGTAAACATGCAATGCAGCATTTATCATGATGCAACAATCAAAATGCCAAGCATATGTCTAATAATGGTCAGGAACCAAACAATGATTTTGTACAGATCAAAATGATCGCCCGTTCCTGATGTGCACAAATCATAACCTTGTACATAGGAATCCACCTATGTAATGTGATCACACCAATAACTTGGAGCAGGAATCTACCTATCTGTACTTATCATAACTTGGAGCAAGAATCTACCTGTTCGCACTTATCAAACCACTCAACTGGGTCTACTTGGCAACATGGTACCTTGCTTGTTCCACACCCAATGAGTACTCATACCACATTCAACACATTGTATAAAAGATGGTAAACAATACATATTAACATTCACATAGAATATGAGAGATAGAGTTACTACCTAGACTCTTTTTCATGGCCTAGTACATCGGTCCTTTAACTTTTCGTCTAGCTCGGGCAATTATCAAATCCTAAAATTTCTAAATTGATAAAAAATGAGTTATTACTCATTCACATCTTATTTAAAGCTCATAAGTTGGTTATCTTTACTCAAGGTGTTAGATTACCAAAATGCCCCTAGGGAATCCAGTCTAGTTTCCCTTATTCCCAGTATAACTGAATTTTTCTCAAAATTATGCCCTGAGCTATCCCTACATATTTTCTTGTGTAGAATCCATTTTTGACCTTAGTTTTGATAAATTCACACTTAAATGACTAGATTACCCTTGGCAGCCACAAGTTGGGGTTTTAGGGGTAAAATTGTATTTTCATAGGTTTTCCAGAAATTTCCAGCTTTTCAATCAACTTTGAAATTTCATAACTAAATCTAGAAAATTCCAAATTGAATGTTTACAATTCATATGTAAATATCTTTCAGTCCTCTTTTAAGGAAAAATATCACAAAGCACCAGACACATCTACAAAATTCCATAGAATTTGACAAAGTTAAACTGCCACCGAATTTGTTCTAGATTTATGGTCAAATTTTGAAAACTCATATCTTTCAATACACTTATCCAAATGGCTTATAAAATCTATCAAATTAAAGATAATGATGTCTACTTTCGTCCTGTAAAATTTCATAAATTTTGGACCATGTTTGGTCACTCGATAACACGCCACAACAATTCTGGTACAAATTGGAAAAAATAGAAATTTCATGTTTTGAACTTTAAAGCACCTTTCTTTCCACTTGTAATCATATGATTAACCCTTTTAACACTATTTAAACATGATTAGTGTTAATTTGGGCAGCATCTCCCCTTAGGGTTTGAACACCCCAAATTACAAAATTTATCACAAGCATCCCAATAACCAGCCAGACAACAACCACAACTTTAATTTCAACAAGAATTTCAAGGTTTTCCCTAACTTACCTTGATTCTTCTTCTCTCTCTTCTCAAATCCGTCACCTTCCTCCTTCTTTCCCTTGAGTTGTTACTTTCTTGATGGGTAATCCAATATGACATAGAGGTTGAGAAGAGATTCCATGAATTAGAGAACAAGAATAAGTAGAAATTTCTACCTACTTACCTTGATCTTGCTTCTTGAACTTTATTTTCTCTTCTTGTTCCTCTCCTCCTCCAAGTCTCCTTCTCTCTTTCTCTTCTCCATTTTGGCTAACTTTGGCCTCTTTTATAAAGAGTCAAGAAGCTCTCTAGAACTCTCTCCTTCCTTCCTCTTTTATTGTTATTTTATTTGTAAATTTTAACATGTGATTGATACTTTAATATTATTCTTTTCACATGCTTATCACTTGATTTCCTCTAGACATTACTTCATTTCGCTTGCTTCTTCCCTTCTGACCGACCTTACCTTAATTATTTGAGAAAAAATGTTTAATTTATTGATTTTTCCAAAATGACCATTTTGCCCTTACTTTTTTCCATTTCCTCACTTGTTGGAAAAATTGGCAAAATTTTCATCAAATTTTGAAAATTCATATCTAATTGTATAGATATCCAATTGGTCTAGTTCTAAAAGATATGTGACCCTCATTAAGTATATTTCCAAGAAAAAATATAGCCATTAGCCAATTGGAAGCTCAGCATTTTCAGAATTTCTATTTTTGGACATTGCCTCAGAAAATTACTAGTTTTACTGGGCTAAATTCAAAAATATATATCTCCTTGTGCACATCTCCAAATGACCTATATTTCCTATCAAATCAAATTTAGATAAGCCTACTTTCATTCTAGAAAGTTTCACAATTTTTTGGATATCATTTGCTTATTTAAAAATGTCACACAACATGACTGCCTCATAGGGAAACTTACTGGCAGCATCACTAACTTGTGTACCAAATAACTATGTTGTGTGTGACCTCTATTTACCTTATTTTGTCACTTAATTTGCTCTTTAATTTACCATTCTATCTCCTTTAATACCACCAAGGTATAAAGGAATTTTGGTGACTAAAATTTAGGATGTTACATATACATACATACATACATATACATATATATATATATATATATATATATATATATTGACACACACACATAAATATTTATCAAGTAAATATTCACACGGCCACCCTAGATTAACCATTACATTCATTAAATATAAACATATATTAGATTTAATGAATATGGACATTATTGCTCGTGTTAAGCTTTTTTTTTGTGCGACATTATAGGCCCATATGAAGTTAGCAGTGGGCCAATGACTATACTAACCCACAAGTCGTAAGTGGCATATAGCAAGATATTACGACTACCCATGTAACACCCCAAATTTTAAGACAAGAGAACTAAGAATAAGCCTAATTTAAGAAAACTACTAGGCCCTGGTTTGGCCAGTGTCACAAATAGGCGCGAGTAAGTTCTCACTATTTCTTGATACCTTGGGGGTATTAAAGAACTCAAGGAATGGCAAAATAAAGCAATTAGGACACACACACAACATAATTATGTTGAAAACCAAGGTAATGTTCCTACCAGTAAATATCTATGTGGTAGTCGTGAGTGTGTGATGATTTTTCAATGGGAAAATAACGTAAGGGAAAAATAGTAATTTTGTCATAAAGCAAAGAATGAGTATTTTTCCCAATGATTATAGTTATATGGGAACTAAAAAGGAGGGAAACAAATATTAAGAGAATTAATACCCAAGAAAGGAAAAAGAGCCATGAAGTAAAAGGCTACGATTAACCACATGAAGGTGGTACAATGTGATAGTTTGAGAATAATAATTCTCTCTATATATCTCACTAATTTATTGGATGAAGAAGCATGATAAAGGAAATGAATTATCATGCAAGAAAGCTAAAGAAGTGGACTAATGATTATGACACATAAGAGCCATATTTTAATGACTCATTATCCTTTCTTATTAATTCCCTACGTGTAATGAATCAGATAAGAACACTGAAAGAATGAAAGAAACGAAGAAAGAGAATATAGATCAGAACGAGAGAAAACAGAGAACGAGAATGGAGAAACGAGAACGGAGGAGAGAGAGAAGAGAGAGAAATCTTCATAAGGCCGAAACACTATCTAAACGGCGTCTTCTCTCCAAGTACCCTTCACTAACATTCTTCTACTCATCACAAGCTTCAATTCTATAATTTTGGATTCTTGATTGGAGGCCGTTGGTGCTGTCTCGCCGATCAAAGTGTCGCTGGAATTCCGAACCGAATTCATAAACGAGTTAAGGTAAGCGTATGCTTCCTTCAGACCATTTTGGTTTGTTGATTGGATGAGTATGGTAGAAGTCGGGTACTATTCACTTCTCATTCAAATAATGATTTAACGGTCTAAATGATGTCTAATGCTTGCCTAACTAGTTAATCATGTGATTAGAAGTAAAAAGGATATGTTTAGGCAAGAGAACACGAAGAACCAACATAACTCTTCTAGGAACTCAATAATTGCTGCTAGTTGTGTGGCATGAAGATAGAGTTGGAATTTCATCGATTGGATGATTCCATTGAGTTCAGAAGAGCAAAATGAGTAAGGTTCATGTTGATGTCGAAGTAAGAAGAGGCCTTCTGTGTGAAATGACTGAATTGCCCTTTAAGCGCTAATTAATGGCTGTCAAGGGGTATTTTTGTCATTTAGGGCCTGAATTTGAGTAAACTAAAGTCACCAATAGATTCTACACGAGAAATTGTGTAAGATCACCTCAAGTCAATATTTTAGGTAAAGTGCAAGTAATTGAGTACAAATGGGCATAAGCCAAGTCTTAGAGGTATTTTGGTAATTATACAACTATGAGTCGAGATAACCAACACTATGAGTCTAGAATAAGTTACGAGCAGTCAATAACTCATTTATTCTAAATGTGTAATTTTAGGATATATCGATAGACGAGCCGAAATTAGAGCTGGACCAAGGACGAGCAAGGAAAGGACATATTCCAAGTAGTACATCCTTCATACTTATACTATGTGATACTAATCATGAATGTCATACATCGTAACATGAGATAGTGTCCTAGACATACCATTCCACCATGTTGTGGTTGTGGACCCAACAGGGGCACCAAGTCGACCAAGGTGCAGATGAAAGTTTGACCTTGAGCTAGTGTACATACAAAAGTCGATCATCTTACATTCCATGACATTGCATATCTAATTTCGCATTCTATTTGTATGTAAGCATGCTACTACTGAGATTCCCCCGAATCTCACCGTTTCCATAAAAATGTAAGTTTCTAGAAACAGGCAGCGACTCAGAGAACAAAAGGGTGTTTTCCGTCAACGGGAGGTTGCGAACGAGTACAAGAAGAGACGTTGGTTATCTGAAGGCTGTGTATGATTTTAAGGTTGTAGCTATTTGTATACCCCTATGAAAACTATGTAGTATAATCAAGCATTATCGTGTCATTCTATCAGTATATTAGAGCTGCGATTATTTTTAATGGCCATTGTATTCCGTACAATCGTGACTCTGAGTATTTTCCATAGTGGAACAAGGGTCGTCACAAGTTTTGGTATCAGAGCATAAGATAGATTTATACTCATAAGGACGGACGCTACAGTATGTGTGTGTGTGTGTGTGTGTGGATGTATATACATATGTATGTATGTATGTAGTATGTAGGTATGTATTTATGTACATGTATTCATATATACTTATATATGTACATATATGTACATAACATATGTGTGTTTGTCTATATATATATAGACACATACACATACATACAAATGTATGTATATACATGAGTATGTATGTACATATATATATACATACATATACATACATATCTATGTACATATATATATATATACATGTCTATATATATATATATATAATGTCTGTGTGTGTGTGATACCTCATTTCCTATAGCCTTAGATGAGTGCAAAATAGTAGTAAAATCATTTGTGAAATCAGGATCAGGTCCCGAATTAAGTAACTTTGGAAAACATTCGTAAATTCCAAACCTATCTCAGGATTTAAACCTGGGACTGGAAAGGAGTTTTGAGTAATAAAAATTTTCTCAAATAATTTCACAAACATTCACTATCTCACTAAGTCTCACCGGTTTTTCTTTTCATTTTATCAGAGTTTGCAAGCCATTATCTGCTTAGTTTTCAAGTTTCATACCTTTATTAAGTTTCGTTAGCGATTGGAAGCATAATATAACTAAACTGTTCTTTTGCTAGTCTACCGGCATTACCCGTTTCATTATCATAGCACTGTCAGAGTTACAGGCTATTCATACTATATACAGATCCAAAATATCAAAAGTACAAGAAACAAACAACCAACAAAAAAAAAGACTGAAGTCTCTCACGTTCTCGTCTCTAGTCGTCCGTACTTACCTTCTTCTTGCCCTTTAAGCTATCTCCCTGTATTGTATATGGTTTATGAAAAAGAGTGAGATTCAAAAGAATCTCAGTAGTAACATAATGTCAATCATACATATATAACATCATAAAGTATGCTACACAGTCATTATACAACAGAATCATCACAACAACATTCAGTGTATCACATGCAGTTCATAAACTACTATAGCGCTAGGCAAATTAAAGGCCCCAAGGGATTCCCAAGCAATAGGACCCGGGATCCACTCGTGCATCATAGAACGTTATTGGCCCGAGCGTCCACCCGCGCAATAGGCCACGGGAGACCACTCCGTATAACCAGAATGTGTTAGACATCTCATAATGATTCCACACAACATACAATGCATATTATAACATATAAAAGACAAGTTGCTACCTGGTCGTTTCCCTTGAGTAATATCCAACTATTTCTTTGAGGTTAGGCAAGTTCTAGTTCCTATCAAAATTAGAGTTACAAGTAACTGGTTATTACTTGAACTATTATTTCCTTTAAATCAAATTATGTTGGTTATCTAAAGCAGTTATAACAGTTTCTACTTAATACAATTATGTACAGTGCAGTTTCATTGTTTTCTAGAAATTGGTAGATTTTTCAGTCAACTTTGAAAATTCATAATTAATTCTAAAAAAATCCAATTTGACTGATTCCAAAGCCTAAATGAATCTGTTTCAATTTAAATTTAAGAAAAAATAGTTAGGTTTTCCCAATATAGACAAATAATTCCCAGTAATTCGTTAAACATCACTGTTCCATATTGCTTTCCAGAAAACAGGCATAACTTCAAAAATTCACCATTAATTCCAGGAAAATCCAAATTGAGTGGTTCTAAATTATATGTAAATATATTTCAGTATAATTTTACATAAAAATACTCAATTATAGCCATCAAAGCAACATTATTTCGCCAAACATGACCTGTTCTAGATTACATTCCAGAAACAGGGCACAACTTCAAAAATTCATATCTCTCAGTATACTTATCCAAAAATTACAAAATACCTATAAAATTAAAGATCTATATCTCTAATTTAATTTTGGAAAGTTTCAGAATTTTTGAACTAGGTTTGGCCCCTGATATACCACACATAAAAACACTAGTCTAGACAGGCAAATTAACCAACATGTTCATACACATTTCTTAAATTTCCAAATTGATATAGAAGCATCCAAAAATCATGAAAAATTGTATACCTACACAATTTTTCCTTATAAATCCATTGGAAGTATCAAAATTATCAAATTATTATCTCTTATACACATCAAAAATAGGGCAGTATATTAAGGTTCTCAGAAAAATTATGTCGGTTTCTCATTTTCTCTTGCTTAATCACTTCATTTCTACTTCTAATCAAATGATTAGCTATTTAAAATATCATTTGACATGATTAGAAGGAATTTGAACATTAGGACCCCTTAGGGTTTCATCATCAAATCTTCATAAAGCAATCAATTCCAATCCAACAACAACAATAAAGAACAAAGGAAGCAAGTTTTTTAAGTTTACCTTTGATTCCAACCCTTTTGTCACTCCTCAACGTCTCTAGTGTCTCTCTCTATACTCTTGATTTAGCTTGCTAATCATGGTTTTTAAGGAGGAGAAGAGGTTAGAAGAGGTTCCTACATGATTTGGAAGCATAAACTTCAAGTATACATGCTCTTTACCCTGAATTTTGGAAGAACCCTAGCCCTTGTATTCTTCTTGAGCTTACACGTTTAGTTCCTCCTCTCCCTCTATGTGCAAATTTTTGCACGAAATGAATGAGGAAAGATGAAGAAATAAAGGCTTAATGGTTTGCTCAAATTACTTTACATGTGGTATGTTCTTATTGGTCCAAAATTCCTCTTTTATTCAAATATTCCAAGTAATTTCCATTTCTCTTTCTTTTCCCCTTTGATCAGCCGAACTACATGTAAAATAGGAAGGAAAAATATTGCTTTTAACTCACAATATTATCTTACAATTTGTTGACCAAAGTCCTATACCTTTGCTTTATGACTTATTTTTCAAGCTTTGATTTTTCCTTTGGTTTGGTCTAATTTTGACACTTCTATAAAGCCATTATTTGTTTCATTTTATGCTCAAAGTTTGGTTACAATATTAGGCCTTTAAGTAGACATTAATTACCTCTTTATGTCCTTACTTGGCCGAATTATAGTTAACCGGCGATTGAAACATTTCTGTAAATTTACGTACCACAATTCACCATTTTATTCTACTAAATATTACAAATATATATATATAGGGAATATTCATGAAAAAGTAGTGTATTACAACGTATGTGTGTGTCCATATATAGACATGGATACATACATACATACATACATACATACATACAAACATACATGCATGCATGCATGTGTGTGTATGTGTGTTTCTACACACACACATGTTTATATATATATATATATATATATATATATATATATATATATATAAACATGTGTGTGTGTAGATGTGTATACATACATACATACATACATACATACATATATGTATATATGTATCTATATAACACATCTACACACATACACACATCTCAATGGTTCTTATTCTCCCTGAAAGTTCCTCAACTGGTTCCTTCTTATTTTTTTGTTCCTCAAGTCGTGCATATAAGTCATGTACAACATAAGTTAAATTAGTGACAAAATTTGATAAATTCTGAACACTATTATTGGCCTGGTTTCTTAATAGACTTACATACACAGACACACACAAATACATACATACATACAGACACACACACACACACACATATATATATATAACACACATATATATATACACAAATGTACATATATGTACATGTGTGTGTGTGTAGACACACACATATGTGTGTGTGTGCGTGTGTGTGTGTGTGTGTGTGTGTGTGTAGATGTATATATATGTATATACATGTGTGTGTGTTTGTGTTCATATATAAACATATACATATATGTATATACATATATATAGATATATATACACACATATGTGTGTGTGTGTGTGTCTATTAAGCAGTTAGGTTAATAATAGTATTCAGAATTTATCAAATTATGTCGCTAATTTAACTGATGTTGTAAATGACTTATGTGCTCTACTTGAGGAATAAAAGAATAAGAAGGAACTAGTTGAGGAAATGTGTGTGTGTGTGTGTGTGTGTGTGTGTATTTATGTATATGTATGTAAGTCTATTAAGCAGTCAGGTTAATAATAGTGTTCAGAATTTATCAAATTTTGTCGCTAATTTAACTGATGTTGTAAATTACTTATATGCTCGACTTGAGGAACAAAAGAATAAGAAGGAACCAGTTGAGGAACCTTCAGGGAAGAATTAGAACCAGGAATCATGAATAATTGGGTCATCTACTCAAAAAGCTGGATCATCTGGATCCAACAAGCCAGTAAGCCTAAAAGAAATAATCGCTTTAGCTAAAATTATAAAGGGACAAAAGACTCAAAAAGAAAAGGAAAAAAGAAGTCCTTAGTCCATCCTACAAGACCTCTGTGACCAATAAGTCTGTTGTAACTACCTCAAAGAAACCCTCTACCTGTGATACCTTTGATTTACATCAACAGTATAATTATTATAAGCTCATAGTCCTGAAATTGAACCAATTAACCCTCTCTCATAAAACCATCAAGTATGTGTCTCATTATGCTTTCAATAAAGCAATAATTTATCCAAGAACCCCAGTCAGTATTGTAAAAATTATGTATAGTTATGGTTTAATCCAGACTATATATCCCTCATCAACCATGGAAGAAGTTGTTGAATTACCACTCCCAATAAGAAATGCAGTCAAGACTTATTTTGGAATTCTAACTCAACATTAAGTATTCATCAGGTGTTATTCAACTATAGTAGAAATAACTCCTGATAAGTTTTATAGCCCTATAAACTTAATCAGGTTAGGAACCACTAGGAAGCCAATCAAGTATGAGCTAGAGATTAAAGAAGATATTCAAGATGATGAAGAATTCCAATACAGAGTTTCAAATATAAGGGCCTAGGATTACAATATAATATTCCAAGAAATGAATAGGATTGTTGTAAGTCATGATGAAATTCCCTGGGTATATCATACAAGTAACTTGATTAGTATCTATTCCCTCGGAAGGACAAGTAATACTAATAAGATCTTCTATAATTGGTATGAAAAGATAAAAAATAATGGACTGGAAAATACTAAGGAAAGAAACAAGACAGAAGATATGTCATCTATTATCCAAATATCCTCGTCATGAGTGCTGCTACAATAAAGAATAGGAAAAAGTAGAAAAGAAATAGAAAATCCAACTTGATCCTAATCTACTCTAAAAGATCAGAAGAAAAAGACAAATGGAGATAAAGAATATGGCAGACAAAGAAAAATGCAAAGGATTGTAGAAGATAGAAAAGTAGATAAAAAAGATCAGAAAAAGAATAAAACAAATAAAGAAACAGGAAAAGCATATTCGAGATAAGATTATGCAGATAAGAAAAGAAGTGTCGGCATAAACCAACAAATAAGCAGGAATCAGGCATGACCGACAGGATAAAAAGAAGGAAAGGAAAAGAAGACAGAAGAACTACAGGAAGATGCTTGTATACCATAGTCTGTAAAGTAACTTGAGTTATGTAACTAGGGTTGGGATGCCATCTCTATATCAAGCCTTGTAATTCACCTGATTCAATCATCGAATGCATGACAAGCTTTTAAGTATTGAGGTCTTGTGTGCTTTTGAATTCTCTTAGCCCCCTTGTAAATTTCTTACTATCAATAAAAGTCCTTTCCAATAATTATGTGATTGATGCCAACAATAACAAATTTTGGATAAGCAGCATAAATTAAGGTATGTGTAACTAAATTTTTAATAGGGATTTAGGGAGGTAGTTTTATCTGATTCTAAGCGAGCATGGTCCTATAAGGGATTACATGGTTTGTGTTCTTGTAATCATTATTATAAAAGAAGCATTATAGTTACACCTCTAGTAGGAAACAAAGGAAGGTTGTGCTGAAATGATTTAAAGGGGGAAGGTTTGAAATCCATTTGAATGCTCTGTAACAGTATCTATGTATGAAAGAGGACATAGATCCTTCCATAACCCAAATCATTCTCGGTCAAACTCTGAAGTGCTTTTCTTATCTCTTGATTATGAGTTCCTTAACCATATCTGTCACTTTACACACACACACACACGTGTGTGTGTGTGTATACATACCTATATACCTATATATGTATGTACGTATATATACACACACACACACACAAATACATACATACATACATACATACATGTATGTATGTATGTATGTATGTATGTATGTATGTATGTATGAATGTATGTATGTATATGCTCAATCTCCTTATAGTATAAGCTATATCACAAGGATTGAAATCCATCAATACAACAATTTGTGCATACCTTGATTGAGCTACAAAACCACTTTAAACAAGTTGTTAGCATCATAAGGAATATTTACATATGCTTACACCAAGATAATTATACAGCCACAAATTATGAAAATCATATTTATCTATCATAGATTAGTGATTAAATTTTCATACCACATAATGCTTGGTTCAAGCCATAGAGAGAATTTATAATTCACAAAATTTGCTATTTATAGCAAATAACAAAGCCACCACCTAATTTATCTTTAATCACATCAGACAACTTTATCAAATGAGACTACAAACAATTTCGCAACTTTAAAATTTATAAGATAGCCCTACATGTTAGGACCCCTACACTTTCAAATATTTCAAATTATATTAATGAATTTTCCAACAATAATTCTAATTAAATTAGAACCTAACCACATATTTCCTTCCATTATAATTAAATTAGAATATTCCTCATTATATTTTGTTATTTCAATTTCAAAAATTATATCAAAAATTTTTAAATACATACTATGGACAGTGTCAAAATGGACAACTCAAATGAATAACACAATAATGGCATACTAATGACAAATTAATATATTTAATATTAAAACCCACAGATACCCAAATTAACAATACTACAGGTTCGTGCATATATAACGCTTAATAAATAATAGTTACAAAAATAAACATCATGTATGTCGAGGCGAAGGTTATGTAAGAATATATAATACAAAAACATAACGGTTAAATATACACACAGTCATGTATTGAGAGGCGGAATTCACGAAAACTAAAAAATAATGGTTGTAGTTGATAACCATCACTTATTTAGTGACAAATATGATGATTCTTACAAAATAACCGTCATATAGCACTTATAAATGATTTATCTTCTAGCCTAATATCATATTAAAAAAAAGCAAAAGCAAAATGGTTATAACAATTGACCTTAAAGTATGAATGAGAAATTATGTTTCTTAAGAAACAACTGTTATGTAACACTTTCAAACAATTTGTCTTTCCCTACTACTCTTCCCCCAATTACTCTTATTTAAAGTACCTTTTTTCATAAATCTTTAATTAAATTCACCTATTTAAGCCGAGGGAGCTCTTCTTCCATAAACCCTAAACTCCTTTATCAATGTACTCTCTCTTGTTGTTATTGTTCTCAATAGAATTCGCTATTGTTGGATTTATATCATGCTCATATGAAAAGTTTCACAAATCCAATAATTGTGAATTCAATGGATACCAATTTATTATGACATGTCTGTTCGGCTCAATAACTGATAAACCCATATCATGTGAGGTCTAAAAAAATAGGTTTGAAAATGTAGCATAGTAGCTCAACCTAGGTCATTTTTATGAGGAGATTAATTTCCAAGTTTCTAAATAGTTAAATGATAAATACCTTAGAATTGCGAGAAATCATTTTGAGAAATTATTTCTAAGACAAATGAAACAATCTAATCTAATTCAATATTTTTGTATTTTTTGACTTTCAACATAAAGAAGTAAACGCAATCAAAATTAACAATAACAACAAACAAAATTCAACAAACTAATATAACGATGAAGTGAGATTCCGTTGAGTTGAGATTTTAGTCTTTCTTGCTTGCTAATGATAAGAATTCAATAATATGTGTAATATCCCAAATGTTGGGATTAGAAACTTGAGAATAAGCCTGAATTAAGTAGACTACTAATTCCAATTTAGCAAAGAGTTCTAAGAATAACTTAGAGATAGAATGATTTTCGAGGCCATATGATTCAGCCCTTTTTAGGTAGAGGGCTTAGTGTGTGTAAGTAGTCGGATGAAATATACCAGCATATGTATATTAGAGTACACTTGGCACCATTTTGATGGCTTAAGGGAAATATGTCTGGTGCCATGTGGGGCCCAAACACATACACAGACACGTATAGCACGGTCTAAAGCCTACATCGATAAAGTAGCTTTAATAAAATAGCTTGATTAAAGTAACTTTTTGAAAAGTGGCTTTTAGGTTAGCACAATGAGCAGACACCACCTAGCGTTTGCTTTTAGGTTGGCCCAATGAGAAGATGCCACCTAGCTCTTTCATAAAGTAGATTTTGTGTTGGCACAAGAAGGAGGCGCTACCTAGCCTATTAGTCAAGGAAATTCACTGTCTCCAGTTTGGTCACTTGATTGACTTTCCTGAACACTGAATGTAGGAGTCATGGGAATTCATCGGACTTCCCTTCTCCTGATAAAGTAAGGTCAGCTGAGAGAGAGAGAGAGAGGGAATACCAGATTTTTTTTAAATGGTGCAATTGGACACATGTCATCAAATAATCCCAAAACCCTCCCTCCTTATTAAATTTGGCCAGTACAAGGAAAAAGTGAGAAAAATAGAGAAAATTAAGAGAAAAAGAAAGAGGAGATAAGTTAGAGAAAATCTAAGTGTTTTTAAGCTCCTGAGTCGATTTCACCTCCAAAATCACGTTTTTGGCCAATCGAGCTTCATGAATCTTCTTCTATTCGTTAAGGGCTATGTTTCTATGATTTTGGATTCTTGATCAAAGGAGTTTTGTGCTGCCTCTATAGTCGAAGTACTACAGGAATTAAGAACCGATTATAGAATCAAGAATAGGTAAGTATAAGCTCCGATTCAAGTATAATAATATCCTGGAGCATTGGCTAATATTTCATGATTTTATGGTGCTACCCTAATTTTTGTTAAGAGGTGATTTTAGAGCTTTAATGATCATATTAACATGAATACGAGGTTAAAGCATGTTAGAATGGAAGATAAGTGAGTTTTGTGGTTAATAGATGAAAAATCACTTTATTCTTCCTTGTGGTAAATTTCGGCCAAAATAGGGCAAAGAGAAGGAATGTGATTTTGGTGTTCCAATAGATTTAGAGTGGAAAATTTTGTAGGAAAATGGTGAGAGATTAATTGTGGGAATATTGGAATTAAATGTTGTTATGGTTAGTTGCTGCCATATTATGATTCCTGTGAGACAGATTATTTGTGATGTGATTTTGGATAATCAAACCTTGTTCAATGATCATGATATTTTACAGGGTGTTAGTAGATATCCTAAGCTTTAACATGATGGGTAAAACACATTATTTAGAGTTGTAGATTGTAAGATATGATTTGCTAAAGTTAGGCATTAAATCTAAAATAATTTCTGGGTAGGGAGGATTTTTTGAGGTTTCTGGATTTTGTGCCTATAGTTGGCAGAGAATGATATTTTTTCTTTAAAATATATTTACATAAAAATTAGAACCATCTCATTTGGATTTTTCTAAACTAAGTTATGAATTTTCAAAGTTGATTGATGAAATCTAGCAGTTTAGGAATGATACCCGAATTTCCAACCTTTGAAGGGAATTGTGATGAGTGAGCTCATGGGGAACTAGAGGCATGATTTATAGAATAATGTATTCACATTAGATACCCTAATTTGCAAGGGAAGAAGACATGTAAAATGTCTCAGATTACTAAAGAAGCGGATTAAAGATTATGTAAGGGAACAAATCATGAGTAATGACTTGTTTTCATGGCTCTAATAATGTGATTATCTATTTAGGGCCATGAGATGTCAAGGAAGAGAAAATGGAAGGCTTTATAAGAAACTACAATGATTGGAAGAAAAGGGGAACAAGAAGGGGACTTAAAGACAAAAAGTAGTTAATTTTCCTAACTTGCATGTCCTTGATATGTTTGATTATGTATTGATGTGTATGATTGCTTTGATAAATTGTATGGAGCATATGTGAACAATTGAAGCTCTATTTTTACTTATATTGTGGCCATAAGTGTAATGTGTAAAGTATTGAGCATGTACATATGTCATTATGTTAGCATGAATTTATGTAAACAAGCATATCATGCTATCTTGCATGTATAGTTGGCAATATTTACTACTGAGATTCCCTCAAATCTCACTCTCCCCTCACCAACCATATAGGTATGTGAGCATGAAAGAGGAATGCATGAAGATTCTTAAGGAGGAAGTCCGATGACGAATTGAAGAAGTATACATGATAGTTTTTCTTGTATAAATTATCGCATGTTTTGATAAAAGTATAAACATGTCGTTGGTGACATATGTATGTATGAAAGAATGAATGAGTGTGAGTTTGCACGTTTGAGAAGTTGAGAATAGAAAGGTAAGAATACAAGTTTTAATTTAGTGGCTTAATAATTGATTCACCTAACCCATAACAATAACAATAGTGCTTCAAATGCGCAATAATGGGATATAAAAATTAAGGTGTTACGATATGAGTAAAAAGGATGGACTTAAGCTACCACTGGATCTATACTTTGCAATACTCATTTAATTCATTCTACCAAAGCAATTAAATGAGTACCATCACTCAGCACAATAAATCTGACTCAAGAAGAATAATAATTAACTTCCAATTCTAAATTGTAATTACCATTACAAAAATTCAAAGCATTCAGTTTAGTCATTTAAAATCCACTTAACCATATCAAAATAAACAATTTAACCTACTCCTAATATGAATCATACAAAGCTTAATGAGACAACTCCTAACTCAAACTTCAAGTTTACTCACTTGGCATAGAGCAATCTAGCTCACAACCATATACTTAACCATGCCATACAATCATGAACTAGAAAGAACTTAAAGGAATTCAATTGAAGCTTAGAAGCACAAATTATTACCCAACTCAAGGAAATCACCGAAACTTAGCAACTCATGGAAGAGGAAGAGGAAGCTTGGAGAAGGAAAAAGTAATCAGCCTCCTCTTTACATCTCAAATCAGTCCAAAATTTGCATCTTCCCTCCTTCTTTATTTAGTTGGTCAAGATCCACCATTTCGATTCTCCATTATTTCATTTGGTTTTCAACTCTTGCACATCTCTCTCCCTTTCTCTTTGAATAATCAATATAACCCCCTTCTCTCCTCCACATCTTTGCCTCCTTCCTTCTTTAATAATCCATTTAGTCCTTGCAACAATCAATTCAGTTGCTACCTTGCCTCTTCACACGTCTCCATCTTTAAATGTTTCACCATGTTGGTCTCATCTTTTGCAATTATCCACCCATCTCTTCACTAAATGGCCTTCAATTGTTCAATTTGGTTTCCAAAAGATACAAGGTGATGGAATGAATGGAGGATGGAGGATGTCGATGGGTGTAGAGGTGGAAGGAGATGGAATGTGAGTGAGGAAGGAAGAGCTCTTGTTTTTTGTCCAATTTGCTGGAATTTTTCTCTCTAATGGCAGCTGAATATATGGTGACTAATTTAGGGTAGAAAGTAAGTTAAGGGCATGTTTGGATGAAGGGTGAAAATCTATTTTGGGATTAGGCACAATATTTCAAACACCAAACAAGGCCCTCACTCATTTAATCTCCTCTTAGAAAAAGAACATGAAAATAAATTCTGCACTTGTGAAGTTTCACTTTTACCCTTAATTAAGCTCTAAAATGACATCTTTGACCTTGACAAATTGACAAAAGTTGTGCCACATCATCATCTACAAAATTAAATTCACAAAGGAAAAATCTTGTGCTCACAATTAAGGAATAATGGAAATAATAAATAATATTAAAAATATAACAATTTAACCAATATAATTTCAAATTACCTTTTCACTTAAATCTCACATTAACACTTGATTATGCCCAAAATCTTCAATGAAGTCCCATAAAAGCCTAACATTAATTTCTAAAAATATATAAATATTGAGCTTTATCAATCCCCCCACACTTAAGCTTTTGCACTACTGAGCAAAACATCAAACTCAACACTGGGCAAAGAGGGATAAAAGTTGAAAGAATAGGCAAGATCAAGCTTTAAGAATCACTTAGTCAAAAAATAAGGTATCCACTTATCCAAATTCAATGAAAATGCCAAAAATTGAAGTAGCAAAAGTGATGCAATGTTTAATTACAATGAGCTCAATTGAAAACCTTAACTAGGATAAGTGTTTTTACTCTTATCTCATATAAGGTAATTCTTCACTCGCATCCACTTTAACCACACACTACCATAAGCTTGTAATATTTCTAGGCTCTCCACTACTTGATGTAAGGTTTAATTACAATGAGCTCAATTGGAAACCTTAACTAGCATAAGTGTTTGTACTCTTATCTCATATAAGGTAATTCTTCACTTGCATCCACTTTGACCACACACTACCATAAGCTTGTAATATTTCTAGGCTCTCCACTACTTGCAATAATGGCATAAATAAATATAAAGGACTTTGTAGGGATATAACGTTGAAATTTTGCCACACTTGAAATTTTGTCACTCCTTTTTTAGAAATTTGTCTAAATACTTATGAGAATTGCTTATGCTCTTGGCTGATTTTAAATGAAATGATTGGTTATTGCTCTTAGAGTTAGCATTTTTGTAATGCCTTATTTATGTAATTGTTATGATGAGTTTTACGTAGCGAATTCGAACCACTAAGCGATATTCTTTTGCAAAACTCTTTCTATTCCCAACCTTAAGATAAGATTCAAACCTGTAGTTGTGTGGGTTTTTCCAAAAGTTTCAAAATCTTGCGGAAGCATATTATAATAATTCGCAAATTTATTATTATTCATCGATTCTTATCTTTTCTTTTAATTCAATCAGAGTGATTCTCTACTCATACTTAGTTTATTCATTTACATACATAAACTGTGTAGCCACACAGGGCTACCAAAGTGTCTAAATCTAATACAAAAACAGTAGACACATTCCCATTTTCGTTCCACCTTTGTATTTCCCTCTTGTAATCCTCTTCTCTGTTCTCAATGTACCTATATGGTTGGGTGAGGAAGAGTGAGATTTGAGAGAATCTCAATAGCAAACAATGCTAACTATGCATGCAAGACAATGCTTAGTGCATTACATGCTTGTTTATATAAATTCATGCCAACATAATGACATTTGTATGCTCAATGCTTCATGCAATACTCCTATAGGCACAATATAAACAGAAACAAAGCTTCAATCATTCACATATGTTCTATACAATTCATCAAAGCAATAAAACATATCAACACACAAGCATATAGATATCAAATACATGCAAGTCAGGAAAGTTTACTACCTCTTGTCTTTGAGTCCTCCTCTTGTACATTTTCCTCCAACCATTATAGCTCCTTGCAAAACCTTCCATTCCTTCTTTCTTAACATCTCATAGCCCTAGATAAATAATCACATTATTAGAGCCATGACATTGAATGTACAATGTGGCTACACTAGCCTCAAGTGCTTATCTTTAGGCTTGGAAGTCAAATTTATTACACTTGGTGCTTAATTTCTTAAATTCACATGTTAGCTAAAAGCTGACAGAATTTTCAACCAATTTTAGACATTCATATCTTGGTCTAGGAATATCCAATTCAAGTGGTTCAAAATCATGTGATCCTTATCAAGTCTATTTTCAGGGAAAAATATCTCCCTAAGCCAATTACAATGTCAAACCCCCTGTTATTTTAACATTTATCAAAGTATTAACACGCAGTCCAATGGGCATACAGAAATAGTACAATATACTGATATAAAATTCTTGATTACATTACAGGAGAATTCCCACAGGGTTTGTACATGTCAATTACAATTCCCAAAATACAATGTAAAACTAGTAGATAACCAACAGGAAAATTTCTTATTCAACACCAAAACCGTCAGTTGTCGGTAAACACCTCTTTGCCCTTCGAGCCACTACATCTAGCTGAATTAAATTTTTTATTTTTAAAATGGGTGAGATTCAATCGAATCTTAGTAGTAACACATTATCAATCATATAAAATGCGAAAAGTAAACATGCAATGCAACATATATGATGCAGTATGTAATAATGATGTGAACATGTCTATCAATGTTCAGGATCAAAGCGATGATTTTGTCCAGATCAAAATGATCGTTTTATCTCTACTTGTCACATCTTGTCATATAGTGATCACATCGATATTGTGGAGCAAGGAACAGCCTATATGTACTTTCCGGATCAAAAATAGTTACAGAACGCTTCTATGAAACAAATTTTCTTCTCTGCTTTCATAATTCCCCCTCCTCTTTCTTTTTGTATACTCCTCGTCCCCTTAATATAACATATATTTATCTAATTTAATTAAATTAAAAAAGTTAGTTGAGTTAGTTAATATGAAATGTATTTTTAATAACACCCTAGTCATCTTCATGAATTCCCTCATTCTCTCTCCTTCTTGAATTATGTTAAGGGAGCATCAACAAGGATAAATTAGGCAAACATTAACAAATAAAAAAACTGTTTTATATTTAGTATCAAGATCAACTCCTTAAATATGTCTTATATCTAAGACTAGAGAAATAATATTTATGGATTCCCATATATTTTGATGGAAGATATTATTCCACCAAGTGTTCTTTTAATCTCTCTCTTATAATAAAAATGTCTTTCTACTTTCACTCATTGTTGAGAAATATACATGCGATTAAGATGAAAAATAGTCCCTTTTTATTTCATGACTTCTGCTCACCTATTAAGTTCAAACTCATACGAATCAACATTTCACCTCAATCTCCACTATTTATTATTATTTGGTTGACATTTTTATGATTTCAAATTTTCAACGTAAGATAAGAGTTGGCAAGGGCTGGTAGCCTAAACAAAGGGTTGTGATGATGAGAGTTGTGATGGATGAGAGAGCTAGTCATAATACAAACTTCCAAATACTTCCTTCTTCCCAATTTATAAATCCTATTGATTGAATTTTGTTATTTAAAAAATAGTTAAAAATAATAAATATATAGTAATCATACTTGTTTTTCCAAACATGCCCTTACTCATAAGTGGATAAACAAGATAAATTAATAGTGAAGAAAATGATCTCTAAGCCAGGGATTATACCCTTGATAAAATAAAAAATTAATGACAAATGAAGAAAGAGAGTGTATGGGGAAAGTTAATTAGACGTCACATTGATAAAAATACATTTAATGCTCAAACAACCTTAAAGATAACCTTATAAATAGGGACAGAAGTAGTAATTAATGGTAAGACTAATGGCGAACTAATTCTGTTAGAAAAATGCCGTGTTAACTTAACCAGTAGTGTCTAGTTTATGTCCTAACTGGCATGCACATACATTAAAAATTCATTGGGAGAACTTTATTACCCTTGTACTGGCTTAGTCAGAATCTAATGTGGCTTTTAGATACCAGATAGATCGATACCAAAAATTGAAGGGGAAAAAGGTTAATATTGAGAATTCAAGCTAGAGACACCAGATTTTAGCTAGGCACAAGAGATTTACAAGCTTCATTACCATTTTTATTCTTTCAGATCCATAAACTTATGAACAATATTCCATCACACAATTTTATTATTGAGACTTTGAAAATATCTAAAACTTTGTACCAAGGTTTCCACTGCTGGTCCATGACTCTTGAACTTGCAGGGTATACTGCAAGTTCCAAAGAACGTCCTCTATGGAAGGTCGCTTGCTGGGAACTTTACACAGACAGTTGATTGTGATTTGAACTGCAGTCCTCAGTGATTCATATGCGTAGCTTCCTTGAATTGATGGATCTATTGCACTTCTTAGTGTTGATGCTGCTTCTGATAAACCTCTCTCCAGCTGAAATTCCATGTAAGATTTACAGGGAATCATTTATGTAAAATGATACTCTCATGGATCCTAAATGTAGGAGCTAGATAAAAGAATTTACATAAATTTTAAGAAAAAGGTTAATACAATGCTTGATCCTTATACTTTACCCTTATTTTAGTTTTAGCCGCTATAGTTCCAAATCATAGGTTTTTGTTCCTCAAAGGTTAGAATGGTCAATATTTTTATTAAAAGACAAGGACGAATGTTATAGATAAGAAAAAACTTAAAGGATCAAAATCTATAATTTGAAACTGTAAGAATCAAAACTAAAATGAGGGCAATATACCAAAAAATAAAATAAAATAAGGGAAAAGTATAAAGATCAAACATTGTATTAACCCTTAAAAAGATTAGTTAAGTTAGTTGTTTGTGAAAAATATGGATTGGTTTCCCTAAAAAAACTCATTACATTCATGTGCATTGGAAACCACTCCCTTGATCAAAAACATTTGCAATCAACGGGGAGAGTTTAGGGGGGAAAACTTTAAATTTAGGAGACAAAATAGATTGAGGTCTTACATTTAGAACTAAAGTAAAGTCCCAAACTAACTCTTATAATTTACCACAAAACATGTTTACTGTGCATACCTCATCCTTCAGATCCTCAATTTCACTGGCAGAGGAAAGTCGTTTGCCAGTAATGATTTCAAGAAGAATAACACCCAACTGATAGATATCTTCCTTTTCTGCTGTATCAGTTCTGCACATGAAGATGAAAATTGAAAAATCATATCATATAATTAGATTTAATAGATCATGGAAGAAAGAAAAACAGAGAATAAGGAAAAGAATTAAATGAAATAAACTAACATCGACCATTATCATTTTTAACAACCAAGGCGAAATTGGTCATTTTTTAATACTTTTAGAGTGAAATTAATCCAAAAAATTTTCGGATACTTACAACTCCTAAATGAAAATTTTCGGGACAATATTGGAATTTAACCCTTTTTTCTCAAACCAAATTTAATTATCTGAATCAATAATTGTTAGCAGTAAAATAAGTACCTTGCAATATGATTGGGGCCACTCTGTCCAACAAGTGTGCTCTCAAAACCATTCTGAAAAATAGAATAGGAAGATACATCATTAAAGTAAGAGTGAGTTACTGGCTGCAAATATTACCAAGAGAATCAGCCACTTTACACATTCTCTATTCTAACCTTGTATAGCAATGGAATGTTATATCCACTGATTTTTGGGTTGAGATTATCATCAAGCAAAATTTTGTCAACGTGTAAATCGTTGCCAAATATGGCAGGAACAACCCCTGTGTGCAAGAACTGTGTCCCTCTTGCAATTCCTATGCTTATTGCCATTCTCTGTGGCCATTTCAGCACTTGCTTCTTTCTCAAATCTGTCAAATCAAAATAAGAGTCAAACTCATAATTTGAAGTTTGAAGAGGTATCCACATAAAAAAGTAAAATTTAAAGTTTGATATAGTATTTGCATATATAATTTGAAGTTTGAAGGTTATCCATATGAAAAAATGAATTTGAAACGGTATACAGCCAATAACATGTTTAACTCTGTTAGTAATTACAACAAAGGATATTTCAAAAAATATGTAATTACAATAAAGGATATCTACACAATTTTGAAGGGGATTTGCCAATTTTTTAAAGATAAAAGGAGTTATTTGCCCATGTTTCAAAGTTTAAGAAAGTTTATGTGCATATATGCTCTTCTGGTGCTTTATGTAAGATGTAATCAATTAATATTAATGAAGTTAGTTAAGTAAGTTAATTAAACATGTTTTTTTTTAAATATTTTAATCGTCTTCCTTAATCCCTCTCACTTGATTATTGTTAAAAGAATGTCAATACGGCTAATTTAAAAAATAATAATAATAAATATACGAGATAGGCCAAAAGTTTAAACCAATATAAACTTTCTAATTAGGATCCACATTAAGAACAGAAAGAGTAGAGAATTTATATAACTAAGCTAAAACATGTAATCAATTACACCATTCCCAAGCCAATACCTAATAAATTTTATTTTTCAGATTACATTTAATAGACGAGTAATGAGTGCTTTTATGATATTGTCTGCAATCCTGCAAAAGAATCCATCCCTGAAATTATGTATTATGATTACCTGAAAGATGATCTCTGAGCGACCCATTTGAGAAGTGCTCAAGGACAATGAAGACTGCGCTTCTTGGTTGATGAGATTGCTCTTGAGGAGTAATGATACAGTGTCCTAGCACACTCACCAAATGCCTGTGCCTCAAATTGGGTAAGACCTCCACGTATTTCATCATCAGACTACTCTGTGTCAAGTTCTTGTGTGTTACTTCCACACAGTTGAATAGGACCTCTGAACCATCTCTGATCCAACCTTTATATATCTGTGCAAATTAAAAGAAACACAGTAAGTGAAAACCACAAACACATCAATTATTAAAACTCGGATCTGGTAGTAGTTGTGTTGTGGGCCCCATCTCATTAATTATTCAAGAAAAAATTTATCTTTTGGTGACAACATTTTTAACATTTTAGTAATTTAATCTTTATAGTTTGACTCTGTATAATTCAATCCCTATAATTTTTAATTTATTATAACTCAATCTTAAATTTTAACTCATAGCAATTCACTCCTTAAAATTTTAACTATTTTATTAATATTATTTATTTTTCTAAAATATATAAACTAAATTATAAAATTGTTAAAATTATAAGAAAAGAGTGAGAGGGAGACAAAATTCAGGTATTAAATTATAACCAAGTTAAATTATAAAAATTGAGTTGTATTAAATTAAAGTTAGGGACTGAATTACTATTAAGTTAAAACTACAAGATAAAAAGATTAGTTTGCAATTATAGTCCTTGAGAATCTTTCTTTGATTTATTTTTTACCTTTCCTTCAGATCCTTCTGATATGAGATTTGATGGATCAAAGTTGTTTGTTGCTTCTTCAATTTCTTCTGATGTGAAAATTCTGTACGATGGGAGTCCAAGTGTAGATAGCCTCAGTGTCTGAGGACCACCTCCTTTTTCCCAAAAGAAGAAGACCAAATTAATTAGTTGTCCTTGAAAGATGAAAGTAAATGGGGAAAAACAAATGTATTTTTTTTTTTTTGACCAAAGGGAAAAAATCAATTGATGCATCTCTTAACTGAATTGGAAACTTCTCTCCGGGGATTCAAATAATTGAATTACATATATTAAAATTTTGGTTAAAATTAATTGGATACAATAATTTTTTTTAAAAAAATATTCTTATTTAAATGTATATTAGGATCAGGTTACCCTAAAACTTTATCTTATAATAGAGGGAGGAGTGTGACATGTGCCAGGTGCTCAAAGTTATGGGTCAGACTTATCTAATTAATATCATTCTAAAAGAATTATATATATATATATATATATATATATATATATATATATATATATATATATATATATTTGCAAGAAAGGAACCTATATCTAGAGATTCACCTTGAATTTAAAAAATAAAAAAAAACAACTAAGTATGAACAACTGAGTATAAAAAAAAACTAAGATGAACCCTGAGATAAAAAACTATCATCATATATTTCTTTAAATGCAAGTAAGATTCTAGAGAAAAATTAGCATGTTTGGATTAACGTCTAATTAATTTATAAATGTTTTTCATGTAAGTCGAGATAAAACTCCTCTCACATTCTTATCTCATATACCGTAAATTATGATTAAAAAACTATTTTTAAAAAACTTTAATCATTATTCTAAACATGTTAATATCCTAATTTGACTTTTAGAGACCCGGGGAAATATCCTAGTTTGACTTGAGACTAATTTGCCTTCTAATATTTTAAAATGAAGCAATTAGTATCTTACTATCACTTGTTATGTATCTACTCAAGTTCTATGTGATGGTACTTCACAAATAATGACATTCGACATTTTAAATAAAAAATACATTCATAATCAAATCAATATTTTTAACTCATAAATATTAACTTAAGGATAAATGACAGAAAAATAACTTTAAAATTATAAAATGTTAAATTAGATTTCTTATAAAAGTTGATAAAATAGTAATGAGATTTACTAAACAATTCACAAATCATATAATGAGAAATATCTAATTTAGGATTTTTTTAATTTCAAAATTAATTTTCAGTTATTTTTCCTTAACTTAATCCTACTATCAGAAAAATATTAACTTACCCTGAATAACTACATTCAAGGACTACAAAAAAATTTTCCAGCAAGGACTACAAAATCATTAATAAAATAATTGTTGTCTCAACATTTATACATCAGATAAACCCATGCTAACAAGATGAAAATTCGTACACTCCATTCAAAATGAAAACCATATAATCACCCCCATCATTTTATATGTGTAAAATGATATTCACAACCCCAAGATCTAAGGATCGGTTGGTATAAGAGACTTGGAGGGAAGAAATTTTTTTTATCAATTAGATTTAAGAAAATTTAGAGAAATAGAGCTATAAAATTTTAATATTGAGAAAATATAATATTAAAAAAAAATATTAATTAAAAATGTTTAACTACATTTTTTTTAATTTTTTTACATTCAACTCTTAAAATTTCTCGGTTCCTTCTCAAATCCCTCGTACCAATTAGCCCTAAATAAAAGTTCATAGGATCACAGAAATTGAATGATTCACTTTAAACGTAAGAATGAGAAATTAATTCCAAGTTCCAACTGTAATCTACCAGATCAAAAGAAAAGATAGCCTTACTTGCACCAATATTTAGTCTTGGGAGCTTATGAACATTGGATCTGTGCAAACCCTTATCATCTGCTCTGTTTCCTTTGCACTTCCTCCATGTGAACACAATGAGCAGTGACAGAAGAACAGCGAATCCAACAGAACCTCCAATGACTCCAATCGTCAAAAGAATTCTCATAACAGTCTCCTTCTTCTGGCTTCTCTCTACAGGCTTCACAGCTATGGCCTTCTCTTTAATGCAATATGAAGTTACATGTTGATGCTTACCCGTTAAGCTTCTAGCTGAAAAGCAATTCCCAGAATACAATACAGTGCGATTTGAGGACTTTGATGATCCAAAACATGGTGGGAATTTTCCAACCAAAAGGTTGTCTGAGAGATCCACCAATATTAGCTTAGAACTACAATTTATGTTCATGGAGGATCCACCAGTGACTTGGTTTTGAGCTAACTTTATTTGCACAATGGAAGGCAGAGAAAACAGAGAAGGTGGGATTGGTCCAGAAAATTCATTGTAAGAGATGTCAAATTCTTGAAGCTTGTGAAAATACATGATTCTGGAAGGGATTTCAAACCTAAATGAGTTGTTTTTCAGGATAATTCTCACAAGATTGTTCCCCAATGAAGGGAATTCAGAACCCAGTTTGTTTCCACCCAGATTAAGTTCTTCAAGAAAAGCTAGTTCTTTCAGATCTGGGACACTGCCATTGAGCAAATTATCAGCCAAATTCAGACTCCTAAGGGTTTTAATAGAAGAGATTGTTGATGGGATTTCACCATATATGGAATTTGAACTAATGTTCAGAACTTCAAGTGACCAGAACCTATCTATCTTGGCAGGTAATGGACCCCACAAACCTAAAGACACAAGTGACAGTACCTTCAAACTTGATAGCTTCGTCACGACAGTGAAGAAAGAATCAATGGAGAATCTTTCTGAAAGAGTTCCAGAAGAAGATGAAGGGACCTTGTTCCCAACAATGGTTAGTTCCGTCACATGGCCGTTAGAGCAGCAAATCTTGACGGAAGGTGACGGAGGGAGATAGCAGAAGCTGGTCCATCTTCTCCATCCTCGAAGAACCTGAGGATATTCAAGCAACCTCTCGACCTGGAAAAGAACTATTCTCTCTCTTGTGATCAATTGCGCGGTTGAAATCTGACCAAGCAGAGAAACAACAACGATCGCCGCTGGGAACAAAAAAATTAAAGAAACCCAGGAAATTTTCATATTCTCAGGTGATAAAAATTGGCATTTGGCGTCAAGAACGAAGCAGAACTGGGTCTGATATGCACAGTAAATTTCTCGAACACCTTCTGTGGATTCTTGGGCTGGTTTATATCATAGTCCTCCAATAATTTACACCGAAAAGTTTATGTCCGTTGCATAATGATTGCGAGAAAAAGAACGAGGGATAAAAGAAATCACCAAGGTGGAGTAGGTAGGAAAATGGGGGAGAAGATTCAACTTTGTAAAGGGGAAAAAGGGGAATCTGAGATCTGGAAAGACTGAGATTTTGAAAAGCTGAGTCCAAGTCGTGACAATCGCCAGCATGAAAAGAGAATTGAAGTTATCGAGAGTGTATGGGCATGACGATGTGGTGTAATGGCAATAAAAGGAAAAGAAACAAATTAATATTTAAATCAACGTAATTTTAGGTTATCTTTAATTAGGTTTTTTTTTAATTTATTTTGCCCGCTCCATATAGTTCCCACTTAAGATATGAAAAATATATTTAAAGAGTTGATTTTAATTTTAAATATAAAATATAATTTTTATATTTATTAATATTTTTTTAATTTACTTTTATTAATACTCCATCAACTGTAATTAAAGAGGAAGGGGAAGAAGAAAATTAAGGAAGATAGTTAAGTATTTTAAAAATTAAATATCATATTAATTAATTTTTTTAATCTAATTAAATTAAATAAATATATCTTATATTAAATAATGAAAAGAGATTTTATACTTATAGTTTATTATTTAAAAGAGGAATAGTATTAGTAGTTCATTACGGCCTCTTATATATCTAAACTAATTGTGCTATATACACGCACATATAATCAAAATAATCATAATAAAGGACCATACATTGACGCAAGGAGATGGCATGAGCGTGGTAATTTTTTGTATGTTGATGATGAATAAATCATTCCGTCATTTTTTTGTTCCGAGTAAAGTAGCATTTATCATCTTAAAATTATTTTTAGTTACATCCAGCAATTTAATATTATTTAATTATTTTTTTAGTATATTCAGCACCCCTGACACTATTTTCTAGTTATAAATCATAATCATATTTATAATTTAGGTTGTTGGAAATAATAGAAAAATAACATTAGGTGTTGAATGCATCATAAATTATATTAGAGTATAGGATGTAATTGATAAATAATATAAAAGTATTAGATGCTATTTTATTCTTTTATTTTTGAAGACCTCTTTTGAATTTTGTATTATGTGACAAATTATATGTTGTTTAGTTGACATCCATATCCATTCTAATTAACAAATCACCACTTCAGTCTATAGTATATGTCACCTTTTAGAAGTTGTTCTTGCTAATGTAGGTAGTGAGAGAATGCATAAATTAATATGATGATGAAGTTTAATGTTGTTTACAAAGGCAATGTTAAAAATTACTTAAATTTTATGAAAATTTTAATGTTATTTATATAAAAAAACATAAAAACATTATTACAAATTAGATATGACTGTAACGACTGATAAATGAACTTTCTTTAAAAGAAATTATCGCCATCCGGGTGGTTGCTACTTGCACACATAACACATGGACATTAAAGAGCTACCAGGTTGGTTTTCCATAGTTGCATATTGCCACTTGTGGAGGGAACTTCTTCTCTCTCTCTCTCTGGGCCAGCAACTTGTGGAGGGAACTTCACCCTACTATAATTTAGTCAAAGTCAACACAACCTTAACCATATAGGAAACATGACGCAATTTTTTAATTTTTCTTGTCAGAGTAATTTTTTAACAATAATTATTCAATATTTAATACTTTCTAATTATTTAAGAAGATGTATATTCCTTTCACTCAATCTTCTTGTTAATCTCGTGCTTTTTATAATATTGCCTTAATCTTTTTTATAAAAGTCTGACAAGATTTATCTGAATGAATATTTAGGGTCTATTTAGCAGGAGGAAAATGGAGAAGAGGGAAAAAATTTTTGAGTTGGATTGAAAGAAAATTGGAGAAGCGGGGTTGTAAAATTTTAATAAAGTGATAATATGTAAAATAAAAAATAAAAAAATTAAGTAAAAATTTTCAACCACACTTCTTCAATTTTTTTAAAATCTAAGTCATAAAAATTTGGGAAAATTAGAATGAAGGACTGGGAGGAAAAAATAGTTATGGAGAAGGATCATAAAAATTATAATTATTTAGAATGATTAAATACAAAAATATAAAATTAAAAACACTAAAATACCCCTAAGAAAATCTTATACATTTCATTCTACATTCTCTCCCACATTCTTAATTTTAAAACTAATAAAAAATTATTTTTTTATTACAAACTAATGCAAAATTTTAGATTTCATTAAATTAAATAAAATTTTGCTCAATTTTCATTTTCCATAACTTGCATAAATATCTATGGAAAACAATTATGCATTCTTCAATTTTGTCAAAATTATAAATTGTTAAAATCAACAAGAAATTTAATTAAAAATATAACTATATAATTTTAATAAAAATTAGGTATTTTATAATTTATTATATATGTTAAACCTAGAAATTTTATATGATTTATTTTTAGTTTAGAAGAAATTTATGTGTAATATTTAGAAAAATTCATTGAATTTTAATAAAATTAAAAAATCTAAATAATATATTATATCCTCACAAAACGTGAAATGATTTTATTTTTTATTTTTATAAAAAATAGATTATTTGATATCAATATTGATACTTGATAATATAAATCTGGAAACTTGATGATATATTAGTAAATTAAATCATCTATTGATTATATGAATATGGAACCTGTTGAAAAATAAAAATTTTAAAAAAATGAGTTTAAATCGTAGTTAATTAAATACTATATTGATTTTACATGAGCATGAAACTTGGTGAGAAAAAAACGATACAATGATATGCGGTTTTATTTTTAATTTTAGTTATTTTTTAATTATGAATATAAGAAATAATGTAGGAGTTTTAATTAGGGATAATTTAGTAATTTTAAATTTATATTATGATGTTTGGTTTTTTTAAATAATTATAATTTTTATGATCATTCTCAATAAATATCTTTTCCTTTAGGTCCTTCTTTCTAATTTTTCCTAAAAATTCCCCCCTCCACATCCCTCATACCAAACAGCCCCTTATGAGTTTTTTTTAATATATTTTTAGACCTCAATAATTATATGTATTTCATTATTTAAGAGGTTGTGATACTTATATTTACTTTTTTTTGTTTACTTAACTCTTATAGATAAGGATATGATTAAAAAATAAAGTTTATTTTAGACATATTTATTATTTTTAACTAATTTTAACTATTTTCTTATATCGCATAATTCGATTATTAAATTTTTATAAATAGAAACGCACGGAGTAAGTAGTGGTTTTTTTTAAGTGAAGATCCAATCACTATTAGTTAATCATGCAATTTTTATGAAAGCAACAACCATCCAAATAACATAAAACAAAATGCTAAACAAAAAATAGTTAAGAGTTGTAATTTGCTTTTTTTTTTTTAATATACACTTATCCATGAATATTACGTGTGACATAGAGAATGAGGGGAATGAGAGAGAAAAAATTGAAAAAAAGAGAGATATGTAATTAATTAGGGATAAAAATGAAAAAAAAAACAAAGCATTAATTTTTAAATAAATACAAATTCTCTAAAAAATCTATTGTTTTAAATTTTCTCTTTTTGAAATGGAATATTTATAGAATTCTTATAACTAGGACCAAACCTTATAGCTTATTCCATGATATTTACGTAGAATTCTTTTTTTTTTTAAAGTAAGTCCCTGAGAGGATTTAGTTGATCTATGATTTATGTTTCATCTTTTTTTTTTAATTTGTTTCAAGAGATATATCTATCAATTCAAATATTTTTTCTATTCATTCTTTTCTGATCGAGATATATAGATTCAATGATCTATGCATTTATATAGATATAATTATAAATGAGTATTAATTATTTTAAAAATGACTAATAATTTTAGTAAGGTTATTCTTCTACAAACGTTCAGTACTTTAAATCAGAGAGAGTATGATAATTGTACTAATTAAGTAATTATACTGATAGTTGTGAATGCATGAAAGAAGTATGATGAGGCTTTAAGAATTATTGTCAGGATAATATTTTAGGGAAAATTATACTTGCATCCCAAATAAACGAAAATATAAAAAAATGGTTTTATTAAATTGTAAAATGAAAAAATGGTGTTAAGGAGTTGTTAATAGAGCATCCTCAGGTTATCGACAACATGCGGATGCTCCATTAACAACTCTTTGAGACTATTTTTTTATTTTGTGATTTTATTGGACCATTTCTTTATATTCTTTCTTTCCTGAAACCTCAGTGTAATTTTCCCAATATTTTATTGCTGTACAGATTGATATGTGATGATAACGCTCTTCAGATTTTGGGGTTTCGTAGTTTGGGAGTTAGTGTCGGTGACGGTGTGTCTGCAAAGTGAGCCATTTTAAAGTGTGAGGGCCAGGTTGGCACACACATTCAGGCAAATTATGACACTCATTCTTTATTAAGCTTTTAATTATTTCAACTAATCCAGTCCTTCTTTGATACCCCTCCACTCCTTTTTTTTTTATTTAATAAGAAACAATATGTGATATTCTCACGGGTAATTTAATTAATTTATAAAAAATAAGATATGACAGTTAACTTATTAAATATGTCATAAATTAATTTTTTTTATTTTTACTTTTGAAAATTTAATAAGTAGGAAAAAATTAGAAATGAGTATTAATTACAGGAATAAAATTAAAAAATGAGCATTAATTATCTTAGAAGTGACTTATATTTTGGACCAAGCTATTCTTCTAAAAGTGTCATATATTGTGGACCAGAGGGAGTATCCGAAACAAATCATTTTATTTGAAACTGCAAACTAATCTTTCTATTTTTATCCCCATTAAATAAATGTCACTTATCTACATCTATCTGCAATAAATTTCTATTCATGATCTCTCATACAACTCATGATCTCACATCTACGCTCTTTATAAATAAAGATATACTTAAAATAAAAATACATATCTTACTCATTTATTACTTTTAACTAATATTTGAACCACCTAATTTTAATAGTTGTTCTTTGTCTACCGGAGGGAGCACTATATATATATATATATATATATATATATATATATATATATTTGCATTATATTCAAACAATTAGTGTTTCATATGTAATGCGCCTCTAAGTCCTTTTTTGTGTTTTTAATGGAAAGGCAAGCTATAGAGCTTGAGATTACAAAAACAAGGAGTAAAACTCCTTTTAGACCCCTAATTTCTTAGCAGAACCCCTATTTATAAAGGATAGAGAAGCCTGGCCAATAAAAAATAAAAGGGTAATAAGACATTTTTTTTATCCTATTTATAGGTGGTATCATTAAATTTATATACAAATGTGTAACTTTACCCTGTATTTATTATTATATGGATTTTGTATTACCCTTTTTTGTTCTTTTTATAAAAGCCTAAAATTTGAATTGTTTTGATTTTTTTTTCTATTTTTACTCTCATTAATTATATGTATTGCATTAATTAAAAGGTTGGTGATACTTATATTTACTTTATTTATCTCTCTTATTTGTCTCTCATAAATAAAGGCATACCTAAAAAAAAATTTATTTCAGGCATACTTATTATTCTTAACTAATTTTAACTGTTTTATAAAATCGTGTAATTCAGTTATTGAGCTCTTGTAAATAGGACTGGATGGAGTATTAGGTTAAAATTTATATTAAGTAAGGGTAAAGTTAAAAAGTTTAATTCTAAGACAAGTTGATTATTAAGCTCTTATAAATAAAACCGTAAGAAGTATTAGAATAAAATTTATATTAAATAGGGGTAAAGTTGAAAAGTTATTAAATTGTTAGACAATTAATAAGACTTAAAGATTTTATTGATTCCATTAACATATATTGAAAGTGCTTTATAAATTAAACAGGAGGAATAATCAAAAGAATTGACCAACAAAAATCTCCCTCCATTATTTCAAGTATAAGACATTTTATAAACGTTTATGATTTCATATATAAGGCACCTTATAGGATTCTATCGCCAATTAATTACATGTTATCCCAAATGCTCCTGATCCGACGAGTATGTCAAAATTACTTGTTTCTTTACCATGAGCATATAAAAATTACTTACAAGTACCTCCTTTTGAACGCATAATAATAACGGATGGTGTTACATATGAATGAAGTTGAAAAAATTGAAATCTTAACTATTTCTTTTAGTTGGTGCCTAATTTTTAGTTAAAATGCCTTATGTATGAAAACTTTTGTGCGGAATTTTAATAATCCCTCCTTATATCTTATTTAAAATATATTCTTAACAAAAATAAATAAATTAAGAAAAAAAATTTTAATTAGCATATGATCTTTTTTAAAAAAAAAGAACGTGATAACATTCCAAAATTACTCTTAATTGCTCCAAATCTTATTTTAAAAATATGTTTAACCTAACATAAATTGAAGGGAGAATCTTTTATAAATCCAGTTGAAATACCAAAATATAAATTTAGGCTTACAATTTTAACAAATTTTTAATCAGGTCATTAGACTTAAATAGGGATTTGTGAATGTTGCTAAATGACTGCATTGCCCTCACAAAGCCCTATCAGCAATGAGTTCAATTCTAAATTATTATGTCCTTTCCTATCATAGTTCGGCTTTGCTTTTCAATCTGCATTCTGTAACACCCCAAATTTTAAGACAAGGAAATTGAGAATAAGCCTAATTTAAGAGAACTACTAGGCCCTGGTTTGGCCAGTATCATAAATAGGCACGAGTAATTCTCACCAATAATGTAAGGGCAAAATGGTAATTTTGCCAATAAAGCAAGAAATGGGTATTTTTCCCAATGATTGTAATGAGATGGGAACAAAAAAGGAAGGGAAACAAATATTAAGTGAATTAATACCCAAGAAAAGATAAAGAGCCATTAAACTAAGGCTATGATTAACCACATGAAGGTGGTATTATGGGTATAGTGAGATAGTTTGAGAATAATAATTTTCTCTATATATCTCACTATTTTATTGGATAAAGATGCATGACAAAGGAGATGAATTATCATGCAAGAAAGCTAAAGAAGTGGACTAATAAGTATAGCCACATAAGAGCCATTTTTAATGACTCATCATCCTTTCTCATTAATTCATGTGTGCAGAATGAATCAGATAAGAATGAAAGAAACGAAGAAAGAGAACGCAGAAACAGAATGAGAAAGCGAGAACGAGAACGCAGAGGAGAGAGAGAAATCTTCAGAAGGACGAAACGCTACCAAAACGACGTCTTCTCTCAAAGTACTATTCTCTAACATTCTTCTACTCATCATGAGCTTTAATTTTATGGATTCAGATTCTTGATTGGAGGTCGTTGGTGCCGTCTCGCCGGTCGGAGTGTCGCCAAAATTCCGAACCGAATTCATAAACGAGTTAAGGTAAGCGTATGCTTCCTTTCTACCATTTCGGTTTGTTGATTGGATGAGTATAGGAGAAGTTGGGTACTATTCATATCTCATTCAATTATACATTTTAACGGTTCAAACGATATCTAATGCTTGCCTAACTAGTTAATCATGTGATTATAAGTAAAAAGGAGATGATTAGGCAAGACAGAACGAGAAACCGACACAACTCTTCTGGAAACTCATAATTGCTACTAATTGTGTGGCATGATGAAGGAATTGGAATTTCATTAATTAGATGATTCCATTGAGTTCAGAAGAGCTAAAATGAGTAAGTTTCATGTTGATGTCGGAGTGAGAAAAGACCTAGTGTGTGAAATGACTGAATTGCCCTTTAAGCGCTAAGTAATGGCTGCCAAGGGGTATTTTCGTCATTTAGGACCTGAATTTGAGTAAACCGAGGTCACTAATGGATTCTACACGAAAATATTGTGTAGGATCAACTTAAGTCAATAATTGGGTGCAAATGGGCATAAGCTAAGTCTTAGGGGTATTTGGTAATTATACAACTATGAGCCATGATAACCAACACTATGAATCTAGAATGAGTTATGAGCAATCAATAACTCATTTATCCTAAATGTGTAATTTTAGGATATATCGATAGACGAGCCAGAATTCAGAGCTGGACTAAGGACGAGCTGGAAATGTCATATTCCAGGTAGTAACTTCCTTCTTACATATACTATGTGATAACTATTATGAATGTCATCCATTGTAGCATGAACTAATGTTTTAAACAACCATTTGCCATGTTGTGGTCAGGGACCCAATAGGGGCACTAAGTCGACCAAGGTGCGGACGTATAGTTTCGCCTTGGGTAAGTGTACACACGAACATATGATCATCTTACATGCCATGACATTGCATATCTATTTCACATTCTATTTGTATGTAAGCATGTTACTACTAAGATTCTCTCGAATCTCACCCTTTCCATACAATATGTAAGTTTCCAGCAGTTGTTGATGGCTCGATAAGCGAGAAGGACGATTCTGTCAACCGGAGGTTGCGGACTAAAGCAAGAAGAGGACATTGGTTATCTGAGGGCTGTAATGTATTTTAAGGTTTTAACTAGTTGTAAACCCCTATTATGAAAACTATGTAGCATTATCAAGCATTATTATCATTGTTGTTGTTGTAATAATATCAATATAATTATTCTATTGCTATGTGCCCTGTGCTGTGTAATCGCGACTCTGAGTAATATAATTGATGGGATGAGAGTCCCTACAATTCTTCCGCATTATGCTACTCTGAGCAATAAGAGCATAAGATGGATTTATGCTCGTAAGGACGGTCGTGACAGTTTTGGTATCAGAGAATTGAGGTCCTTACACATTCTCTTCCTATTCTCTACCATTCCATCCCATCCTTTTTATAATAACTCAAAACTTGAATTTCTTTAATCTTTTTTATAAGAGCCCAATAAAAGTTATCTACGCATTCAATGAGTTTTTTTTTCATTTTTTCTCCTTATTAATTATAGATATTACATTAATTAAAAGGTCAGTGATACTTATATTTGCTATATTTTTCTCTTACTTGCCCCATGTAAATGTGGGTATACTTGAAAAAAAATTTAATTATTTCAGACATATTTATTATTTTTAATTAATTTTAACCATTTTTTAAACCGTGTGATTCAGTTATTGAGTTCTTATAAATAAGAATAGAATGAGTATTATTTTCATCATTTTTCTAATTTATAGTTAATCAACATCTATGAAAGAGTTTGTCTGCGAGCAGCTTTTAGCATTTTCATCGTTTTAGAAAACAAAATTAATGGGGCTTTTAGCAGTTTTCATTTATTTCATAGAAAAAATATCTTGGTTGGACAATAGGAGTGGCTAAATATTTTTTACCCATTATATTGTGGGGAAAAGACAAAAAATACATTTGAAATATATTAAAAACAAATAAAGTTGCTGAGTTTCAATAATTTCAAATGAACTAATTTAGAATTTTGAAATATTGACAAATGTGAGAAATTACATAATTACTCTTAATTTTTTATTTTTTAAAAAATCCTTAAAACCCTTTGCAGTCGCCGGCTAGTGACTGCCGTCGACGGGGGGTCACCAGAGCTTTGATAACCTTGCAAGCAACCAACCACCTGAGCCCTAATGGTCTAATATATATATTTTTGAATTTCTCAAGTAAAATAGTCAATACATAATTTTTAGTGGTTAGTAGTGAAACTAAAATAGTAAATAGGGTAATTGTTGAACATTTCCTAATAACTACTTTTATTTCTCTTGGACTTTGGGTCCAAGTCCGTCCTTGATAGGCTAGACTATTTGATTAGGATATAAATAGTATAATCAAATAAGAAACAAATCAGCATTATTTATGGATTGAGAAATAAGTTAGTATTAATTATGAGATTGTTAATTGAGAAACAAGTCATCATAATTCAAGAAATTAATTGAAAATTAATTCTCCTGATTACTAACTTGGAAGGCAAGAAGGTGTACACATTATTTCCTAATTAATGCCATCCTGAACCACTATAAATATGAGGTGCCTCCTTCAGTTATAATTCATTCTTGCCATTGAATCTTCTAGTCATCTCTCTTCTCTCCTACTATCTTACTTGTTCTGGTGCACTGCTATGCCAACTCCAATTAGGCTCTAGTAGTCTAATACTTGCGTGAGTTCTTTACTACTCAGATTCAACCTGACCTGGTACACGTTTCTTTCATCTATCTATTCATATTTTTCTTTCATTGGTATCAGAACCTACCTAATCTTGTGGCTATAAGTTATGTTTAATTTTTTGCACTGTTCACATGTTCATACATGGGTATGTGTATATATATCATATATATGCTTCTTCTCGAAGACATGTTCACTTTAATTTTTTTTCTTCTGCTGCTACTATGAATTTGCATGTTCTCAATGTTCTTATTCTATGCTTGAAGCATGAATATATAAGTGAGTATGTTATTCTCTCTCTCCTTCGTCTCTCTTCTCTCTCTTCTTTTTTTTTTCTTTCTGGAATGATTGGATGCTCCTGAAACTGTGTGAATTCAAGAAAAAACAACTTGAACAAATAAATAAGTGCATGAGATCATAAAACATATGAAGAGATAAGCCTAAGCGTGTTTCTGAGTGAAAACAACGGTGACTGACGTGCTTCAAAAATTGGGTCTTCTAAAATGTGAGGTTTTGTGTGAAACAAAGTGATGAACGTGAAGTACGCAAGGAGATGATCCCAACGACACCAAAATTGCGTAAAACGGAAGCCGGATGAGGGAGATATCAAGGAAAGAAGCTGGCAGGTCGCAACGGACTTGCCAAAGCTCCGGTCGGGTTATGACGACCTGGCCAGAGGTTAAAGATGACCCAGGGGAGGCCAAAACGACATCGTTTGGGTCTATGCTCCCCAAACATAGTCATTTCATTAAATGAGTACCTGTTTGGGATGGCGTTCTTCTATGCCAAATAGGCTTTTTTTTTTCAAAAAATAACAGTGGCTTCTAGCTTTTTGAAAACAGGGGTGTTTGGAGTGGCGTTTTGGCAACTGGGATTTTTTTCCAAAAGTAGCTTTTGAGAAGAAGCTCAAAAGTTTGGCTTTTAAAAAAAAGCCATTTCTGCCACCGTCAATCCAAATACAAATCACATTTACAATCTGACTTTTATCCTATTTGACTTTTGTAAAAGTCAAATTTAAAAAAAAACCACTTCTATCACTAGTAACCCAAACAGGCCATGAAACAACGTCGTTTTGCACTGACCAAAATGGCACCATTTTGGTCAGTAGGAGGAGCTACATATTAATTGAAACGCAGCATTTCAGGTCAACCTGACCCGAAACCCGGTCAAAGGAAAGCTGGGCCGGTTTGACTGACCTGAATCGGCTCAACTTAGTTTAAAAAAAAGATTTCATTAAAATTTCTTTTTCCTTTTTATTTCCTTCTTGGCGTATAGGACCCACCCCAAGGTCATATGGGCCATGTAAGTACACTACCGTACTCAGGGAGACGAGATGAGTTTAATGACATAGCAACCATGGCAAGAGGAGGTGCCTAAGATGACGCGTGAAGCACATGCACCTGCAACTGAGAGTGGGCTTCTCAGAGTTTTTTAATTTTTCATGAATTTTCACCCAGAAAACTTCATGGGGCGCTTGGGTGCGCATGTAGGGGTATGTTTTGGATCTTTTTGGGCCTAAAAATTCCTAAATTCATTATCTTCATGTTGTTATGCTATATGTTTGTTTTGAAAATTATTTAGTACATTTAATTTACGTTTTTAAGTTATTTTTAGCCTTGAACTATTTTAAAATAACTTTTGAAAATTGTTTTCTTCGTGTTAAACAACTATTGGTCAGATATGGCAAGTGTTGAGACTGACCGTTCCTTTGATGGGATCCTCTCTAAGTATTCCTCTGCTTCAGATGATAAAAAGGAGGTGAAGACCTCAAGTGCAGTTGGTAGCGCCAACAAGAAAGACCCCCTTCTGCCACTGTAAGAGTCCAACACACCTGATGAGGTTAAGTAAGTGGAGAAAACGAAATTCATATATGATGAATTCGAAGAGGAAGAAGTCGATAAACCAAGGACTAGTCTTCTAATCAAATCACTTGCTGAAAAGGATGCTGATTGTTATGTTCAAATCAAGAGTGTCTATGGAATAATTTGTGAATATGGAAGACAAGTCACCAACACAAGTGACGCAGAGTTCTATGTAAAAGTTATGGTGGAATACCATGAGCAAGTGACAAAGAGAGGTTATCTTCAAATCCTAGGATTTTAGAAAGACGTTTTCAAGAGAGGCTTAAATAATATTGATGTAGGAGCTCATAGAGCCAAGGCTAGGAGAACCATAAAAGATTTTGGCATTGATATACCCATTATTAAAACTTGATTATCCATGTTATAATTTGCTTATTTTGAATTTGAATTCATTACAACTCATATGAACCTTTTATGGATTATTCCTTAATGAATAAATTATCTTTGAATTATTTATTCTTCTTGCTTGTGATGTTTCTTTTGAGTATGAGTTTTCTAGAATTGTGTTTTCTTGAAAATTCAATTTTTTTGGGATATGTTTGAATAAAAATGAAAATTGAGAAAATGAGTGGTAAGCTAGAATGAGTGGGATGGGGGTCAACCTAGTTGATTCCTGAACACGAAGCTGGCAAGCCCTCATTCTATTAGTTTCTTTTCTTAATTAAACAAGAGAATGTATCGCTAGTACAATTGCATACCTAATGAAGAATGCATGTTGTCTATATGACAGAAAAATGGCTCAGATGATGAGTAAGACTTTTTTTTGCTAATCTCGTTAGAGGAGACAAGCTAACTGGTGAGAACTTCGGCATGTGGCATAGTAAAATCTCGTATGTCTTGGAAGAGCAAGATGTCATGGACGTCTTGTCTACTACGCTTTAGTAACTTGATACTAATGTATTGCGAAGGGACCAGAAAGCTTTTGCAACTTATAAAAGAAAGGATATCATTGCTTGGATAACAATGCTTGCAGCTATGACCGACGATGTGATATGTCAATTTGAGGGACATGTCACTATTGCAAAAAATCATTTTTTAGACCGGTTCTTGATGAGATCTTGATACAGCCAGTCTAAATAGTTTATTACTTTTTAGAACGGTTAAAAAACGGTCTAAAAATCCAAACTTTGAAGACCGGTTATGGCAACAACCGGTCTTAAAGGTGTGACATTAAGACCTGTTTTGAAAAAAGTACAATTTTTTTTAGTTTTATTCCTATTTCAATTTAGGTTACCCAGGCCAAAGCCATTTCAATGAAAATCCCAGATTCCACAGATGCAACAACACATATCACATACAATCAGAAGCAATGAAACAACTACATTACTACAACTCACATTTCATATATGCAACATGAATAAAAAGCATTAAAAGTCAACACATTCAATTCCAATGACAATTTAAAACACATTCAATTCTCAGCAACAATATCAACACATTATCATCAAGCATTTTAAGAACACAAATTGAATCTATCTAGATAACAATGAACTACAATTTAACAATGACAGCAGCAAAATCTCAACTTTGTGTACTTTTAATTCCAAAACTTCTAAAGAAAAGAAGGGGGAAGATAAATTTGTTTATATGTGTAAAATATTCCTTAGTTTTACAGAAAAATGAAACAAAGGGAAGAAAAAGTACAAAGGTCAATTATTCACATCCTATGCTTGTGTCAGCAATCAACCGCTATAACCCATATCCCAGAAATTTTCCTACACAGAGATATAAACCAAGTTAGATATGAAAACAACAAGTATTATTAGAAAAACATTGGATTAGAAAACTTAATATTTTTGTAAAAGCTCATAGATGAATTCAGCATAACAGTTGGGAATGAAATCAATATCTTCTTCAAGAAAGGGATCATCAAGATCAAACATATGTATGTAACACCAAAGCTAGAAAAAACATTAACTTGCTAATTTAAAAACAATAAAGTAATACAAAATTTATGAAATATACATTTACCTCTTTAGTACAATCAGTCATGCCAAGGGTGATAATATTGTAAATGTGCCTTAAAACATAGAAACTACATAAGTTGGACCTTGGTGGTTGCCTACGGCTCTGAAAAAGAACATAACATCATTAAATCAAGCATAAAAGCATAGCTTATAGAACAAACCTTAAAAAAACAAATATGTACTAACCTTTGGGATAATCCATGTATGGTCTTTTAAGTCACGACCATGCTTACCACAACAGCATGTAGGAATGTCCACATAGCCCTATCATCAAAATCACAAATATTACTTATTTTGCATAAATTCCATAAACTTTGAAAACAAAAGGTAATAATGCAAGAAAACTTACGAGTTCATGGTCTTCTTCAAGTCATTCCCTGATTTCAAGTGGAGGGAGCATAAGAGGATGGCGGTGTAACTATTCTTTCATAGAAGAACCAATTGCCAATGATCCCTGAAAGAAAGAGACGAATGTTAAGCAAATATAAAACATTATATATGTTTTGAAATATAAATTTGTTTCTTACCCATGCATATACGGAGCCAAGAAACACTCAGTTGCGGTTTCACTAAGCCTCTTTGATAAGTATCTATGTTTGATGGCAGTAGTGGTCCCTTTCTTTGAACTTGATCTGGGCATACGAATCCAAATTTATCGCTACTACCAAAGGAGACCAACCTATGATTCATGTACCTACAATAATATAAGCACACAAATCAAAATTAAATGGCGTAATTTTTAAAATATTTACTTCCAATTGAAGAAGATACTTACATTAAAAATAGTTGGACAATCGTAATCGTAAGATGTTGTCTAGGAGCGACCAGGGATATTAAATCATCCCTCTCAAGATAGCATGTCACCCTTGACTTGCTAACAGCTGAATCTATAGGCCACTCTCTTGTTAGAAAGGATGTATCATATGCCATTATAATCACTTGTTACATGACAATCAATGAAGGCTGTGAAACTTTATGCGTGAAGGGAGCTGGACTTGGGGCTCTGATTGGGGATTCCTCAGCTCGAATAGAAACAAGGTTCTTCAACCACAATATGAAAGTACCAAAGACATCACTTACAATCTTGAAATCATCAGAAGGGATAGGAACAGGTGCGTCTACAATGATCTCCTCTTTAACTGATACTCTGACTTGATCATCTTTCATTTGTTAGTGGTGAACAGTTGATCCTAGGTTGTGCACACTCCCCCATGCAACTAACCGTCTCAAAGGATCCTCGAGAAAAATGTCACAAGGCTCAGCAATTTCTTTTCCAAGACTCTCTGATGACTGCCCAATATTGCAATAACTCCCTTTAGTGCTCTACTTATTAGGAGCAAGCAATTGTGCTTGGGGAGCACTAGTATCTTGTCTTATACTCACAATGGCAACCATTTCCTCCCTCATCTTGCTCAACCAGGAATCCAATAAGTGTATCAAATGATGCTTCCACCTCGTCCCTTGCTTTCGCCCTCGCAGTGGCCAACATAAACTCCAGTTCCTCCCTAGTCACCACGCTTGAGGAACTGCATGAAGGGGCTCCAAAGTAATCCTTTATGCCTACCTCTCCTCCAACTCCCCTGACACAGCCTGGATGCTTATGTTTTCTAGTAGCAATCGACAGGATATCATTCCTCCCCTCCGACCTAAAGGATCCCTCGGCTTGTTTTTTTTTGAAGTTCCTCCTGTAAGATACAAATAACACATATAAGTAATGAGACATGTATACTAAATAGTTAATAAAAATAACGATACTTATAATTTTTTCACCTACTATATGAGACTGTTCACTCGTATACAACTCATTGCTCTTTTAGCAAGCATACAATCACATTTCTTCTTGACTTTCAAAGATGGTGGAGAAAGAAGAATAGAAGGATCTGATTGAGATACTTCTTCTAATCTCTTCCATTTTGCCACCAATAAGTATAGGGGCAATCATTCTTTCTACCACTCTCTTGTTCTTTTTACCTTTTTTCCTGCAAATAAAAAATTGAAAAAAAGGTTACAATCAATAAAGACAATTGATAAGTAAATAAAATGCAAAATAAGTTAACTCA
The DNA here is from genome assembly GCA_037074505.1 of Albizia julibrissin. Classification (NCBI taxonomy): domain Eukaryota; kingdom Viridiplantae; phylum Streptophyta; class Magnoliopsida; order Fabales; family Fabaceae; genus Albizia; species Albizia julibrissin. The sequence continues at coordinate 23,989,804 of CM073485.1, forward strand.
CCAAAACTTTTGGAGTAGTCCGAAGCCTCAAAAACTTTTGCCATGTCACTTCATCAATGTATGAAGAATTGTTGCATAGAGTAAGATGAGGCTTACCAACTTCTACCTCAATATGCACGTAATTGTTCACCAGATTTATCTTAAACTTCCTCCAATGCTCACAACAATATGTCATAGTCTTCTTGTACAACATTTCACTCTGAGGAACGTCGTAGGTGAGCTGTTATGCATGCATTGAAGGACTTAGTGACAAATTTGTGACAAATTTGATAATCATTAAATGCAGAAGAGAACTTTATACCTGAATAGTATCCTAAATATGCTGCTTCACGCATTCATTGACATTTCTCCACTCCTCTATCAAGATGCTAGGCTTGTTACGTGCAAGGAGGCCGACATAACTTCTATATCGGCTTGCATTAGGCCTGATTGATTTTCAATATTTATCAAACTCAATTGGTATCTTCTGCCTGATACTTTGACTGAGGGCAATGGCTCTCATCCATGTGCCACTCCTACCCCTTCATACGGACTGGTTAATCGGCTCACTTTGATTCTGGCTCGAAGCATTGCTAGGCTCACTCTGATTAACACTAGATGGTTGGCTTTGATAAGCACTAGGTGGCTTCGAAGCCTCTGCATTAGGATGCCTCGGATTTGTCATTGTCCTGTTAAGACAAATCGTTAAGTTAGTAAGCTGAAAAAACTATATCTATAAAATAACTATATACATAATTCAGATATAACTCATAATGATAATTACTTTAGCTAGCTAACTTTCAAAGTGGTTTTATAAAGGGATTTCCTCCCATATCCCTTCACGATGATCATTTCTTGTGTCTTGTTCATTGTCTGCTTTATCTTCTTCGTTCAATTCTGGAAGACCCCTAGAAAAGGAGTCTCAAGAAGATCGTAATTTGAACGACTTTCCTCATCAATATCAATGACCCTTTTTCCTTGGAGAGCTATAGACCACATTTTATTTGCTTGATCGGTAATATAGAACACTTGTTTCGCCTGATCATCCATAATGGAAGGTTCATCTCCAAAACTTCTACTGTTCAGATCTACTAATGTAAATCCTAACTGATCAATCTTCACACTATTATTGACATCAACCTACTTACATTTGAAATTGGGAAATTTAATTTTAACATAGTCAACTACCTAAATCTCCTCAATAACCCCATAATAAGGTAGGACTGCCAATTTAGGGTTCTTATCTTTTGAATTAGAGAAGTGCATATATTTAGCCACTAACATAACACCGTTGTTCTGGATGGTGCTCCTATCATCTAAGGACTTCATGCAAAAGGTATAATCATTGATTATAAATGAAGTCCAACTTATGACATCAACCTTAGGACCACGTGCTAGCCATTTAATTGTATAAGAAACACATTCTTCTTCATCAACCTTATGTTTGAACTAATGTGCAAAAGTTCTGATATGCTCCCTAATTAAGCTTTGGTTATTCATTAGACTATTTGTTTTCCGTACAATTTCTTTTTGAACATTCATGTAATCTTGAACTTCATCAACATTATTTAATATATACAAGTGGAGTTGTTGCAATTTATCAGGATCCACACTCTTTACTGTAGCCCTGCATCTACCCCCTTCTTCGTCATGGCGTTTAGGAAGCTCAATATGTCTTACATTTGACAAATAATGTTGACAAAATTTCATGGCTTCTTCATAAACATATTTATGAACAATAGATCCTTCAGGCCAGTTAGGATTTTTCACATATCCTTTTAGGATTTTCATAGTTCTTTTAATTGGGTACGTCCATCAGAAATAGATAGGGCCACACAACTTTATCTCCCTCACTAGATGAAAAATTAGATGTACCATGATGTCAAAAAAAGAAGGAAGAAAAAGCTTATCAAGCTGGCATAAGATCAGGTATCCTTCATTTTCCAATTCATCCAATCTTTTCGTCTCAATTACTTTGCTACAAATAGCATTAAAGAAGAAACAAAGTCTAGTCAATATGTGTTGAAGATCATATTCGACAATGCCTCGAATAGCTTTTAAAAATAGTTGTTGCATTAAGATATGACAATCATGAGACTTTAGCCCTACTAACTTTAAGTCTTTCATCAACACAAGCTTCTTAAAATTTGAAAAATACCCTGAGGGAACTTTGATGCCATGTAAACACTCACAAAAATTTCTTTTCTTATCCTTAGACAATGTATGAGAAACTGGAGGACAAAAAGTTCTCTTACCATATGGCCTCGGATGCAAGTCTTCTCGTATTGCCATTTCTTATAAATCTAATCTTGCCTTCACGTCATCCTTAGAACAACCTTATATATTGAGTAGTGTCCCAACAATATTGTCACATACATTTTTCTCCACATGCATGAAATCAATACAGTGTTTCACATCAAGATTGCGCTAATATGGAAGATCGAAGAACACATACCTCTTTTTCCATATATTTTTCTCGTTTCTACTCTTTGTAGTCTTACCAAAGATAACATTGATATTTTTTACCTTTTCATACACATTCTCCCTAGTTAATGCCTCCAGAGCATCTTCAAACTCTTAGCCACCAATAAAAGCTTTTTTAATCAATGATACGGATGGCCCCGTTTAAGAAATCTCTTGTGGCCAAGATAAATGGTCTTTCTTCTATGTTGAAGTTGATAGTAGCACGTGTCTTCTTCAAAAATTGGACATGCTTTGTGGCCTTTAATGCTATATCCTGACAAGTTTCCATATGCAAGGAAGTCATTTATAGTACAAAAGATCATGACTCACATTTTAAAACATCTCCTTCTTGTTGGCGTAAAAAACTTTGACACCTTCATCCCACAACTCTTTCAAGTCTTCGATCAAGGGTTCTATATAAACATCAATGTCATTTCTGGGTTGTTTTGGTACTGAAATCAACATAGACAACATGATGTACTTTCTTTTCATGCATAACAAAGGAAATAAGTTGTAAATTACCAACAGAATATGCCATGAACTATGTATACTGCTTAGGCTACCATAAGGATTCATTCCATCCATGCTAAGTCCAAGCCTAAGGTTCCTAGGTTTTTTGCCGAAGTTAGGAATAATTTATCAATTTTCTTCTATTGAGAAGAATCAGCCGAATGTCGAAGCTTTCAATCAGAAATCCTCTCATCCGCATGCCATCTCAAATTCTTGGCATCAATTTCATTAGCAAATAAATGCTTGAACCTTGGTATGATTGGAAGATACCACAACACTTTTGCAGGGGCCTTATTTGATTTGTACCTTGGGGTTTCACAAATCGGATACTACTGCTTCTCTTCATGTTCTTTTCTATACAATATGCATTCATTATGGCATGCATGGATCTTTTTATACTTCATCCTTAGTAGACACAATATTTTCTTAGCATCATAGTATCGGCAAGGCGGCACATTATCATCTGGAAGCATGTCTTTAAAGGCCTCAAGCGTTTCTGAAAAACTTTTATTGCTCCATCCATACCGTGCTTTCAAGCTTACCAATTTCAATACTACTTTCAACAATTGGTATTTTGCACACCCCGGGTATAGAGGCTTCTCAGCATCATTGCACATATTACTGTATGCATGTGATTGCTTAAAAGCTTCTTCTCCTACATCATGAATAATATCCTCTATCTGATCATCTAAATCTGTGTCATTATCATCAAAGGTCAGTCCCCTTGTTGAGGTGCGCTTGGCATTTCTAATTCTTCACCATGCCATACCCATATTGTATAACCCTTACAAAATCCTTCACAAAATAAATGTGTGTATATATCTACAACACTTAGTGCTTCTCATTCAAACATTCTACACAAGGGCAATAGAACATCACACTGTCATCATTGGCATTTCTTCTAGTAAAGTCTAAAAAATCCCTCACCCCATTATCATATTCAACACTCGTCCGTTTAGCATTTATCCAACTACGATCCATATACTTTAAGACATTTTTTCTCTCTTTTCTATTTTTTTCCCTTGGAAAAGGCAGGAGTATGAACTTAAGTCTTTTAACTCACCAATAAAATGGATAAGATTTTAGGAGAGCTAAATAGCATCAATGCATGAACTTAAGTCTATCAACTCCAATTATTCAAGCAATATATCAATACAATTCCAACAACTCAGCAACAATCTTTGTTAGAATTCATGTTTTGATGATAAAAAAATAGTGATGAATTGTTTTGCAAGGAAATGACTAAGTTTAATAAAGAACAATGTGTTAAAATAACCAAAGAAACAATTGCACAAATAGTCGTTGAGAAAATCTGCAAAAGTGCTGATGCACTCAAGTTCTAGGGATATGAACTCAAGTTTGTTATCTGTACTCGAGTCCAGTAAGCATATTTCAGTGTAAATCTTACTATGTTTTATCTAATATTTGAGTTCTGTACATGTCAGGAAGCAACGCACTCGAGTTCAGGTAAAGCACTCGAGTTCTGAGAAGAAATGCACTCGAGTTATGAGAATTCTAGAAAGATAGTTTGTACCTGAGAGTTTGGTGCTATAAAGAACAAGAGGAGAACTCGAGTTTACAAGTTGCATTCAAGTTCACTATTACACTCTCAAGAGTTTCAACTAGAGAATTATGCAGAAACTTGAAGTACAGGGAGAACTCAAGTTCTAAGCTAGCACTCAAGTTCTAGACACTTTTGCACTCGAGTTTGGAAGTGCACTCTCGTGAGTTTATGGTAGAGACATTCTAGAGACGTTGAAGCAACACCATGTACTCGAGTTTTATAGTGAGAACTCAAGTTTAGTAAACACAGAAGTAAGAGTAAAATTAAACTTGACAACAATTCACATGCACAAGTGAGGGTTAAATAGTGCCACATGAAAAAGAAGAATCAAATTAAACTTGACACCTAACCAATGCTTACTTGTTATGATGAAGATTCGATGACATACAAGGAAATTAAAGCTGCAATTCAATTCCATAGAGGTGATTCACAATATAATGCTACTTATAAACAACCAAAAAACCACAGTTAACTAACACTAAGTTTATTAGAAAGTTCACTAACAGTTACATTGAGCATTTTTCATGATTCTGTATCTCAAATTCAGATAGCAAAATGAAGAAGGGGAAAAAGGAGGACAATGCCTTTGAGCAATTTATCAAAGAAAAAAGCCCAATGTATCTCATAATTACTTGGAGTCTGAGCTTGAGGAAGACACCGGCGGGAGCAAGAAACGACGAGGAGTACAACAATGGAACCCAAATTTCAACGATGGAGAAGATATCGACGGGAGCAAGAAACGGCGAGGAGACAGTTAGGGTTAAGGATAGAGGACAGACGTGGCAAGGAAAAGGGGCCGATCAGCTATGAAGGAGTTTAATTAGTATAAGAACTGTGAAATTTAGCAGAAGAAGGAGAGAGTCTTGATCATCATATACTTTAAAATTTAGCGTGAGCAAATGGAGAAATATGAATTTGTAATGGCGGGATCTTTTAGACAGGTTCCAGAAAATAACCGATCTTAAAAGTTCATATTTTAGACCGGTTGTATTAAAAAGCCGATCTTAAAAGTGAGGAATTTTTTATTTTTTTAAAGCTAATGTTTTTTAGACCGGTTCTATTAACAACCGGTCTAAAAAGCTTAATATTTTATACCAATTGTCTTACAAGTGAGGAATTTTTTATTTTTTTAATGCTAATATTTTAAGACCGGTTTCAATTAATAATAGGTCTAAAATAGTAAACTTTTAGACCAGATATTAATTCAAACCGATCTAAAAAGGTTTAAATATTTTTATTTTTTAATTGCTTTTAATTCAGAAAATATATTAGACCAGGTGTAAGTATAACTGGTCTAGAAAATGTATTTCATATTATTTTTTTAAAATTGATTTTATCTTTTTAGACTGATTCCTTATAAAATCGGTCTAAGTAATACATTTTAGACCATTTTATAAGGAACCGGTCTAGTAATTTTCTTATAATTACAAAATTGCCACTACTTATTTCTTTTAGACCTTATCCGCTATAATCGGTCTAAATGTGCTGGTCTAAAACATCTTTTTTCTACTAGTGTGTTACTGCATTTACCATGTAGACAACACTAAAAAAGGAGTTTGACGGAAATTCTGAAGCAAGGCTCAGGAGGATTATCGTCAAGCTTAACAATTATAAGCTGTGTCCAAATACTACCATCAAGTAGCATTTGAGGAACATGCAGAACATGATAAGGGAACATATCGAGGTAGGAGGAACCCTTTCTGAAGCACAACAAATTCAAGCTATTGTGAGATCACTCCCTACAAGTTGGGATCATATGAAACATACCATAACTCAGAACAATACCATCAAGACATTTGATGATATTGCTAATCACATCCAACTAGAGGATGATTGTATGGACGGTGCAAAGACCAATGATCAAACACTGTTAACTGAAAGAAAAAGGGCTTTATCCTAGAAGCATAGGCCCTATAAAGGCAAGGGAACCCATAAGAAGGGGAACCCAGGGGCACAAAAGGATAAGAACACCTTCAAGAAGAACAAGAAACCAGCAAAGAAGCAAGACCTTTCAAAGGTCAAGTACTACTCTTGCGAAAAGAAAGGCTATTTCGCTAAGGATTTCCCTGAAAAGTACAAGGTACTATGTGATAACTCTTCTTATTTTTCTTTTATTTCTAGTACTTTTGTTTCTAGTACTTCCTTTATAGCTGAGACTAATCCTGTGTGGGTTGTAGACTTAAGGGCCACAAACCATATAAGCAAAGATCGTGGGAACTTCACAAAGTTTCACAGGCTACCAGTTAGAAGCAGATGGCTTTATGTTGAGAAAAATACAATGGTAGAAGTCAAAGAGATCGACACCTGTAAACAGACTTTACAAGGCGGGCGAACCCTAATTTTGCAAGATGTCCTCTACGCTCTGGAAATCTAACGAAACCTTGTGTTTGTTATTTCTTTAGTTAAATTTAGTTTCAATGTTAACTTTTATGATCAAGTTGATGACATTTCAAATTTGATTGTTTTTTTTGGATTTGGTTGTATTTCATATGGTTTCTTTGTTTTAATGAATTATGACTTTGATTCTAATTATTACTATGCAATTTCATCCAATGTTAATCATTATACATGACACACCAGGTTAGGACACATTGGTCAAGAACGTATGACTAAACTAGCAAATGAAGGATTGCTAGGAGAAGTGTTGAAAAATGAAATGTCTCTATGTGAGCATTGCCTTACAGGAAAAAGCACAAGGAAACCCTTCGAAAAAGCAACTAGAGTGGGGAATATCCTCTAAAACTAGTATACTCGGATATCTACGGACCTATGAGTGTGTGGGCACGACATGAAGCATGGTACTTCATTACATTTATCGATGATTTTTCCTGATATAGGCATGTATACTTGATCTCTCACAAGTTTAAAGCTTTAGAATGCTTTAGGAAGTACCTTAATTTAGTCAAAAACCAATTGAACTGCAAGGTCAAAGCTTTGAGAACTGATAGGGGTCAAGTGTATCTCTCAAAACATTTCAAAATGCTCTGTGATGAAAAGGGAATTGCCAGGAAACTGACAATCCTTGGAACTCCTCAACAGAATGGGGTAATTGAGAGAAGGAATAGAATCCTTCTCGATATGGTTAGGTCTGTGATGTCACAAGCAGAACTAACAATTTCTTATTGGCATGGTACACTGCTAATTGTGACATTCATACGTAATTGAGTACCTTCCAAATCAGTCACTTCTATGCCTTATAAGTTGTGGACATGATGTAAATCGTATCTAAGTATCTTACGACCATGGGAGTCAGCGGCCTAAATACACAAATCATCTCACAAACATGGAAATTTGGGACCTAGAGGTAGGAAATGTATCTTTATAAGATACTCTGAGTAATCAAAAGGATATATTCATTGGCAAAAATGAGGACGACTCAATAACTGAGGTAGAATCAAGGGACACAGTATTCATAGAGGTAGATTTTCTTAGCAGAGGAAGCCTTAATCAAACTAAAACTCTATATGAGAGTGAGAAAGTTGAAGGCACTCCTCAAATCACTGACCTGAGTAGGAGAGTTGAGTCGTTTTCACAACGTGGAAACCTTACTGAATTGCAAAAAAGAACCCTGAAGTGATCCTACCCCAGAGAAGCCAAAGGGATAAAGTCCCTAGAAGATGCTTCTCCATTGAAGGGAAGTACTCATTGTCAATCCAGAAGATAATGAGGAAGATTTGACTATCAATAAAGAAGCACTGACTGGACCTGCTAAGGAAAAATGGCAAAAAGCCTTAAAAGAGGAGATGAATTCCGTGAAGGCTAACCAAGTTTAGGAATTGGTTGACCTGCTACCAGGTCAAAAGGAAATTGGGAACAAGTAGGTTCTTAAATACAATCAAAAGGAAAATAGACCAATTGATAAACCCAAAGTGCACTTGGTAGCTTAGGGGTACACCCAGTGAGAAGGAATAGACTATGAAGATACCTTTTCACTGGTGGTGCATTTTAATTCAATTAGACTTATACTCGCAATAGTGGCAAGTATGGATTTGGAGTTACATCAAATAGATGTAAAAATTGCATTCCTTAATGAAAAACCAGGTGTGTGTGTGTGTGTATGGAGAGAGGGCTTCATAGGAAAAGGAAGTGAACAAAAGGTTTGCAAACTCCTGAGGTCTATCTATGGACTAAAACAATCATCTAGATAGAGGTATATAAGGTTTCAAGAAGCAGTAACCTCATTCAACTTCAAAATTATCGAAGAAGATCAATGCGTCTACATAAAGCAGTTTGGAGATGATTTTATGATATTATCTCTCTATACAGATGATATACTCTTGGCTGGAACAAGCCTTAAGGTTGTTAAAATGATCAAGGACTGGTTATCCTTGAACTTTGAAATGAAAGATGTAAGACCTCATCTCATTAATGATATTAATCAGAGTAGTAATTTCGTAGTTGAGTGGGCACATAAGAATAGCATAAAATACTGATGTCATTGATACGATACTTGTTTATATACATAAATTCCTCACAGGGGATGTACACAGTAATTACAAACCTTAAAATAAATAAAATGTCTTCAGATAACCAAAGTTTGCTTTTGAGCTCGTCCGGAACCTTCTACTGCCAGAAATCTCAGTTCTGCCCCTTTGAGCCACTGCCTGCTGCTGGAAACTTTGTACATTTATGGAAAGGGTGAGATTTAAAGAATCTCAGTAGTAACTAGCAGTCTAGCATATACAATGTAAAAATAAATATGTCATGCACCATGTCATGTAAGATGATTGAAACTATGTATACACTTGCCGAAGGCCATACGACATGTTTGCACCCTGGTTTACTTAGCACCCCCTGTCGGGTCCCTGACTATAACTTGGCAAATTAGTGTGTCTAAGACACTTAGCTCATGAAAGAAAGTGTTACTATATGGAATGCATCATTTACATGCCTGAAAATCAGTCTAGCTTTGTCTTTGGTTTGGGCTTTCGGTATATCCTAAAATTTCAAATTTAGGATAATTGAGTTATTAGCTATTCATAACTCACTCTAGCTAGACTCAATGTTTTGGTTATCTATCAAAATTAAACAGTTTATGTATAGTATAACTCTACATAGAGCAGTTTCACTGTTTTTCCATATTGACAGATTTTAAGGCAATTTTGGAAATTCATAATTAATTTCAAAAAATCTAATTTGACTGATTACAAAGCCTGAATGAAGCTCTTTAAATTTACATTTGTGTAAAACTACTTAGGTTTGCTCATTGTAGTTATATCCTTCCCAGTAATTCGTTAAACATTGATGTTCCATATTGCATTCCAGAAAATAGGGAATAACTTCAAAAATCCATATCTCCCAATATACTTGCCTAAAAATTGCAAACTACCTATCCAATTAAAGCTCTGTATCTCTACTTTAATCTTGTCAAATTTTAGAATTTTTGGATAAGGTTTAACCTATAAAAAACCTTGCACAACATTACTGCCACACAGGGGCAGATCAAACAACATGCATATGTTGTTGGAAATTGTGCCCTAGGGGCCAATCGTTGTACTTTAAACATTATTGTTATTTAAAGAATTTCTCCATTTTTTTATCATATCATTTTCATGTTTATTATGATAACTGTATCCTTGGATGTATCATAAAGATTGTCCTAAATGCCCTTGGTCGGTTATCCATGAGGGAGCAAAGATGAAATAAGACCAGTATGACTTTGATAAGATATGGAGATACGAATCAAAGTCTTAGGCACTTGTAAGAGTACAAGGTGTTGAACCGACCCACTATGAGAAAGCTGCATGGACTAAGTCATAAGCTTATCTCATGTATAACCACGTCACAATGCCCTTTGAGCTGAGATCATCATGGATTCCTATATGAGAGTCGCTAATCTTTGACCTAGTTAAAAGTCACCTTTGACCAGGTAATGATAAAGGCTTCAATTGGGCTTAGTGGTTTTCATGTAGAGGAATGTGAATAATCAAGATGAGATGTGTCCCTCACATTAGTAGAGAGATATTACTGGCCCCCTCGATGAGTGAGTCTGAGAAATGTATGGCCATACTATGATGGAAAGGAGTTTCCATTTCTATAGTCAGACTACTCAGGATTTGGAAAAGTAATGGTCAGGAGCAGGAGAATGACACTATCCATGCTTCATCCTTGACCAAAATATCGTGTAACAAAAGGGACGTGACATGGTTGTATGATAGGCTGCATCGTATCAACGATCCACATGTGATTTGGGTAATTATAATGTCTTGCTAGAGGCTGCTTGCGACTTGTGGGCTAGTACAGTTATTGGTCCACTACCAACATCATGTAGGCCTGTAAGGTCGCACACAAGAATAGCCCAGCACGAGCTATAATGTCCAGATTCATTGAATCTAAGATGTGTCTAAGATTTAATGAATACAATGTTCAATCTATAGTGGATGAAATATATATATATGATATAAATTCAAAAATAATAATAATATTATATACAGATAATAATATTATTGTGTACTGTTAGTTTTATATTTAATTTATTTGATAAATTAAATAACTAAAGCTAATAGAGATATCGTTTCTTAGATTTAATTTATGAAGATAAATTAAATCAGTTGGCTCTTTATTCGGATTAAATAAATAGATTAGATTAAATCTATTTGAAAAATTTAATTAAATCAAAATTCATTTAATCCAATTCGAATTTCAAAATTAATTAAGATTAATTTTGAAGATTTAATAAGGCCCACATTAGTTATAAAACGTAGGGTTAGAGAACCCTAGGATAGAAGAAGCGTATTAGAAAGCCGCAAGAGAAAACCCCTAGAGAGGCATTGGAGGCGCTAGCACGCTGTTGGTGTTGGGTCTTGTTCGTGTGGATACCAGTAAAGAGAGCTGGTTCGTATAGTTGGCTCTTAGAGATCGAAAAGGAGAAAAAACGTAAAGGTACAATTCCTTTTGACATGATTTAAATGCCATTGATAGATCCTCATTTGGGATTGGAAATACTTTTGCAATTTAATTTTTGAATTTTTCCGCTGTATGCCTTCCAATCGCAACATATGTATACTTCATAAATTTCCAAATTGGCATACAAACATCCAAAAATTATGAACACTTGCATACCTACACAATTTTTCCTTCTAAATCCAATGAAATGATTAGAAATTAAAAATTCCTACTCCTTCCCCTTGTTCTTCCTCTTGAACGAAAATGGGATTCTTAGGAGGAACATGTTGTTTTCTTGTTTTCACTTGCTTAATCACTTCCTTTCTACTTCTAATAATAAGATTGACTACTTAAATACTAAATGAACATGTTTAAGGCAAATTTTGGCAGCATTTTCCCTAGGGTTTGCTTCATCCCAAATTTACAAATAAACCAACAACAACCATCAAGAAATGACAAGAGGATTAAGTTTGTAAGATTACCTCTTGATTACACCACTTTCTCTCTCCTCAACACCACTGCCCTCTCTCTCTCTTCTCCCTTGTTTTGGCTTGCTAAACATGGTTCCCAAGGTGGAGAAGAGATTAGAAGAGTTTTTCATGGAGTTAGACGGCAAGAACAAGTGGAAAATCACTTAGAACTCACCTTGTTTGCCTCATGATATTTGCTCTTCTCTTTGCCTCTCCATTTTTGTATGAGCTCTCTCTCTCTCTCTCTTCTTTCTTATATGCTGGCCAAAAATGGCCCAAGAGAAAGAGATAATGGTCTCATAAAAATATCCCAACTCACCTCCTCAAATATTATATTTAATTGGAAATTAACATGTGCCACTTTAATTAAATCATCATCTTTTCTCTTTCTCCATTTGCTTGGCCAAAATGTTTCTTGGAGGAGCTGAGAGAAAGCTTCTTGAATTATCATAATTTATCTCCTCAAATTTGCCTACAATTTTGGACTTTTCTTCTCAACTTTTTGACCTTGTTTCAAAGTGTTTCCAAAGGTCACCATTTAGGTTCACATAACCAAATATTCATTTTCCATCTTTCTCCCTCTTTTTGACTGAAATTTGCCCTAATTATTATATGAATATAAGAGATTCTTACTTTATGGCCAAACGACCATTTTGCCCATACATTTTTCCAACTTTCGCACTTGTTAGAAAACTTGGCAGAATTTTCATCAAAATTTAAAAATTCATATCTAATTGTATAGACATCCAATTGGGGTAGTTTCAAAGGCTATGTGACCCTTATTAAGTCTAGTATTAATAAAAAAAAATAACATTTGGCCAAATGGAAGCTCAACATTCCCAAAATTATTGTTTTTGGACGCTAACACTTAAAATCTCTAGTTTTACTGGGCTAATTTAAAAAATACATAACTCCTTGTGTACAGCTCCAAATAATCCATATAACCTATCAAATTAAATATTAATAAGTCTAATTTTATTATGGAAAGTTTCATAATTTTTGGACATCGTTTGCCCATTGAAAAATGTTACACAATATGACTGCCACAAGAAAATTCACTAGCAGCAACATTACTTTGTGTTTCAATTAACTATGTTGTATGTGATCTTTAATTGCCTTGATTTTCCATCCCCTATGCTCTTTAATACCCCAAGGGTATAAAGAAATTTTAGGGAATATAATCATGCTTTACTGGGATATTTGCTAAACCGGGGCTTAGCAGTCCACTTGAGTCAGGCTTATTCTCAATCCTTTTGTCCCAAAATTTGGGGTGTTACAAAAGACATGGGTAAAGCAGAATATATGTTGGGAGTCAAGATAAAGAGGAAAAATTCAAAAAGATTTATATTCTTGTCACAAAAGACATATATAGCAAAGATCTTAGAACGATTCAACATGAGAGACTGTAAACTTACGGACACCCCCGTTGTTAAAGGACACTACCTCAGCACAGAAATGTGTCCTGTGGAAGAATCCGAAATAAAGCAGATGAAAAGAGTCTCATACTCAGTGCAGTTAGAAGCTTGATGTATGCTATGCTATGCACTGGACTAGACATATGCTTCATAGTCGGTCTTGTGAGCTGTTTTCAATCCAACCCAGGAATCAAGATTGGGAAGCTGTGAAGAAAATCATGAGGTACCTGAAGGGAACAATGGATTACTTGCTATATTACCAAGATAGAGATATGTATCTAGTGAGGATACTCTGACGCTGACTAGGAGGGAGATATAGATGAACGAAACTCCACCTCAGGGTATAAGTACCTGTTAAGCAACAGAGCAATTTCTTAGAGGAGCAAGAAACAGACCTATGCGTCTCTGCCATCTATAGAATTGGAGTACATAGCTTGTTCTGCCATTGTTCAAGAAGCTATATGGCTTAAGAGATTTCTAGAATGTCTAGGAATAAAAGGCTGAAATGAGGGTCTTGTTTTGATACATTACGAGAGTCAAACCGCAATAGCTTATGCTAAGGACCCCAAGGATCACAATAGGACAAAGCATATAGACATTAAATATCATTTAGTAAGAGATATGATCACTAAAAAGGAAGTGACTGTTCAATACATTTCTACTCATAAAATGTTAATCGATCCCCTTACAAAGCCTATTGCTAGAAATGTAATACCTTATTTCCAATAGCCTCAGATGAGTACAAAAGAGTAGTGAAATCTATTATTATGGAACTAGAATTCGAGCCCGGACTACCCAAGTTTCAAAATCTTTCACAAATTCTCACTCTCATCAACTCAGGATTTGAACCTAAGGACGAGAGGGATTTTCAAAGGGTAGAAAATTTTACAAATTAATTCCATAAGTTTCGCTACGTCACAAATACCTCATCGACTCTTAAATTCATTATATCAGAGTATATGCGAGTGTTTTTTTCTTTTTAATTAAATTAGAGCTATTCTCTGCTCATACTATATTCATTAGTTCATTCATATACATGAAACACATAGCCACATACGGCTATCAAGCGAATTACATCAAATATAAAAATAGTGCCTTGTACTTCAATTTTCAATTCTCCTTTGTAATTCCTCTTTGCATATCTCCTTGCATTCTTCACTTGTCTAAATGGTTGGTTTGGAGGAGTGATATTCGAGGAATCTCAGTAGCATGCAAGAAGTGCTTTATGCATGACATGCTTGCTTATATAAATTTATGCCAACATAATGACAAATATGCATGCTCAATGTTTAACATGTTACACTAATGGCCATAGTATAAATAAAACATAGCTTCACTCATTTACATACGTTTCATACAATCCATCAAAGCAATCAACACATCAACACACAAGCACACATATCAAGTTATGCAAGTTACAAAAGTTCACTACCTTTTGGACTTCACATCCTCCTCTTGTACCTTGATCTTCCAACCTTTGCCTCTTCTTTATCACTTCATGGCCCTAGATAAGTAATAACATTATTAGATCCATGAAAATTGAATGCCCAATAGGCTAAATTAGCCTTTAATTCTTATATTTACCCTTGGAGTTCATACTAATTACATTTGTGCCATTAAAGCTGACAGATTTTTCACTATTCTTTGAAAAATCACAATTAATTCTATAGAACTCCAATTGGGGTGGTTCAAATTCTTATGTGATCCTTATTAAGTATAGTTTTAAGAAAAAATATAGTATCTATCCAATTGAAAGTTAAACATTCCCAAAATTATTATTTTTGGATGCTGCTATTGAATATTTCCAGTTTCACTGGGCTAACTTCAAAAATACATATATATTTATGTACAGCTCAAACCAACTTATATGGCCTATCAAATTAAATCTTGATAAGTATACTTTTATTTTGGTAAGTTTCAAGAATTTTGGACATCATTTGCTACTTGAATGATACCACACAAACACGACTGCCACACTGAGAATTTCATCGGTCACAACACTATTTTGTGTTTGACTTTACTATATTGTGTGTGACTTCTAATTGCATTATTTTATTATTCCCAATGCTCTTTAATACCCCCAAGGGTAAAAAGAAATTTTAGGGAATTTAATCGTGCCTCACAGGGACATTTTCTAAAACGGGGTTTAGTAGTCCACTTAATCTTGGTTGAATCTCAAGCCTCTTGTCCTAAAATTTGGGATATTACAGTTCTCCCCCGTTCAATAAATTTTGTCCTCAAAATTTTGAACATCTATATGGTACTATCTGTACTTTGGGGAATCATCTCTAAACACTCAGTCTATCTCTTTCGTGTGCAAGCTCACATAGCACGTGACATGATTTATCATATCATCAATCTAGATCCCTGATAGTATTCTACACTCACCACGTAGCACCTTTATTCACTCTGTACCCAGTATGTAGAGTTCAATCACAGGACCCACTAGTCTATTCTCCTAACGCTTGGTTTCTCAAGCCTCACTGCCTCTTCGAGACTCTCTCCCAGATCACATTATATGCATACCAAGCCTCTCATCTTCTTCGGGACTCTCCCGAATCATAATGTATGCATATCAAGCCTTACGGCTCATTCCACTACCACAACACTGGATACTTCGACCTTATTGCCTAGGGAATTACCCCCATGCCATAGGCATCTCAGGGCTTACTGCCTCAATTACAACCTGGTACAGTCTGATTGTGTGGCGTCCCTCGTTCCACTATGGAAAATACTCAGAGTCGCAATTGCACGAAATATAATGGCCCATTAAAATAATCGCAGCGCTAATATACTGATATAATGACACGATAATGCTTGATTATATACAACCGTCTCATAAGGGTATACAAAATAGTTACAAACCTTAAAATACATTACGGAGTCTTCAGATAACCAACATCTCTTCTTGTACTAGTCTGCCCCCCAGTTGACAGAAACCACTTTCATGTTCCTCGAGCCGTTGCCTGCTGCTGGAAACTTACATTTTATGGAAAGGGTGAGATTCGGGAGAATCTCAGTAGTAACATGCTTACATACAAATAGAATGCGAAAATAGATATGCAATGTTATGGCATGTAAGATGATCGAACGTTTGTGTGTACACTAGCCCAAGGTCAAACTTCACGTCTGCCCCTTGGTCGACTTGGTGCCCCTGTTGGGTCCACGACCATAACATGGCAGAATGGTGTGTCTAGGATACTAGCTTATGTTACAATGTATGACATTCATGATTAGTATCACATATTATAAGTATGAAGGATGTACTACCTGGAATAGGTCATTTCCTTGCTTGTCTTTAGTCCAGCTCTGATTCAGCTCGTCCGTCGCTATATCCTAAAATTACACATTTAGGATAAATGTGTTATTGATTGCTCATAACTCATTCTAGACTTATAGTGTTGGTTATCTCGACTCATGGTTGTATAATTACTAAAATACCCCTAAGACTTGGCTTATACCCATTTGTACCAAATTACTTACACTTTACCCCAAATATTGACTTGAGGTGATCTTACACAATTTCGTGTGTAGAATCCATTGGTGACTTTAGTTTACTCAAATTCAGGCCCTAAATGACGACAATACCCCTTGACAGCTATTAATTAGTGCTTTAAGGGCAATTCAGTCATTTCTCACACCAGGCCTTTTCTCACTTCGACATCAACATGAACCTTACTCATTTTTCTCTTCTGAACTCAATGGAATCATCCAATTGATGAAATTCTAACTCGTTCTTCGTCCCACACAATTAGTAGCAGTTATTGAGTTTTCAGAAGAGTTATGTCGGTTCTTCTTGTTCTCTTGCCTAAACATATCCTTTTTACTTCTAATCACATGATTAACTAGTTAGGCAAGCATTAGATATCGTTTAGACTCTTAAATCATTAGTTGAATAAGGAGTAAACAGTACCCGACTTCTACCATACTCATCCAATCAATAAACCGAAATAGTATAAATGAAGCATAAGCTTACCTTAACTCGTTTATGGCACTAACGACCTCCAATCAAGAATCCAAAACCATAGAATTGAAGCTCGTGATGAGTAGAAGAATGTTAGTGAAGGGTACTTGGAGAGAAGACGCCGTTTTGATAGCGTTTCGACCTTCTAAAGATTTCTCTCTCTCCTCTGTTCTTTCATCGTTCTCGTTCTGTCTCATTTTCTTTCTTCGTTTCTCATTATGTTCTGCATTTTCTCATTCTTATCTTATTCATACGCACGCAGGAATAAATGAGAAAGGATGATGAGTCATTAAAATATGGCTCTTATGTGGTCATAATCATTAGTCCACTTCTTTAGCTTTCTTGCATGATAATTCATCTCCTTTGTCATGCACCTTCATCCAATAAAATAGTGAGCTATATAGAGAGAATTATTATTCTCAAACTATCTCATTGTACCACCTTCATGTGGTTAATCGTAGCCTTTTGCTTAATAGTTCTTTTTCCTTTCTTGGGTATTAATTCTCTTAGTATTTGTTTCCCTCTTTTAGTTCCCATCTCATTAAAATCATTGGGAAAAATACTCATTTCTTGCTTTATTGGAAAAATTACCATTTTACCCTTGTGTTATTGGTGAGAATTACTCGTGCCCATTTAGGTCACTGGCCAAACTAGGGCCTAGTAGTTTTCTTAAATTAGGCTTATTCTTAGTTCTCTTGTCTTAAAATTTGGGATGCTACAGATTGTGCTGCTAGTCTCAATATATTCTCTAGACATACTGGT
Organism: Albizia julibrissin; assembly: GCA_037074505.1. Lineage (NCBI taxonomy): Eukaryota > Viridiplantae > Streptophyta > Magnoliopsida > Fabales > Fabaceae > Albizia > Albizia julibrissin. Next base: position 24,007,816 of record CM073485.1, read on the forward strand.
TCGATGTCATCGTGCTGGGTAATAACCATAATACTAGACATACAGGTCTTATCGCCTTGGGACACTACCCTATGCAAACTTGCATATTGGGTCGTATCGCCTCGAGCCTTCACTCGGCACATTTCTCAACACGTAACGTTTTGCCGACCTAAGGACTTACTAGCCCATCAGGTCTTATGGCCCTAGGACACTCAGTCCATCACCATGTTGAATACATATTGAGTCTAGCTACCTAGGACACATAGTCTTCTAGGTACCTTCGAGTCCATCTACCTAGGACACATAGTCCTCTAGGTACTTAAAACTCATTACAGGCTCTATCTCTTATTGCTCAACCCATTCACATTCTTATGTAATGTTAACAAAGCATGCCAAACAAACCATCATCACAACATTCATCAAAATAGCATTCGGCACGTTTGCATATAGCAACTACTGAACACTTAGTCCAATAAGTCACATGGCCCCAAGTTTTCACCCGTGCTATAGGTCCCGGGATTCCACTTGTACATAATAGGAGTTTCCATGGCCCCGAGTGTCCACCCGCGTAATAGGCCCCGGACGACTACTCGTGCATAATAGAAATCTCTATGGCATCCACTTGCGCAAAATAGGCCTCAAGCGACCACCCCATAAATACTAAATGCTCATTAGGTCTTACTGCCCAAAGGATCACCCTTATGCCATAGGCATCATGGGACTTCTAGCCTCGGGCCTCTGCCCATCAGGTTTGACTACCTAAGGACATGCTGATCCAAAAGGTCTTACTTCTTACTGCATATTCATAACATAAATATACTCGATGGTAAACATATACATGCTGAACCATTACAACAGATATAAGAGCAAGAGTTATTTCCTTAATACCGACGAGCCTGTTCTTCCTTAACCTCTTTCATCATTTGGCACTGGAGAGCCCCATGGTAATTCACTGGGTCATATAAAGCCCTCTCTCAAGGAAACTTATTTGATGGAAGACTTATTACAATATACCACTATTGAGAGTCAACGTTCTCATAGCTTTACTTTACAATTTTAACGTCACGGTGGCTTCACTCCTTGGTTTGTCATCACAGTGGCTGCACACTATGGTTTGACATCACAATGGCTCCACACTATGGAACTACACTCAGTGCGTTATGCAGTCACCTGAATGGTCAGCCTTACAATCAAACCTTCTGTAGGTAGCCCTCCTTGATCAGATCTCCCCACAGGTAGCCTTTTCCGATCAGAATTCCCCGTAGGTAGCCCTTTCCAATCAGAATCTTCTATAGGTAGCTCTGTCCGGTTGGTCGTCTCTGAATAGAAGTAACATTGTAATGGGAATCTAAATCTCATAAGGTCCTTCTTTTCTAGCAGTTATGTAATATGCTCTCTCTAATTTTTGCCATCTCATCTGGGGTCAATTTATTTGGACTTTTAATATTGGTCCTGCTCCACCCAATAGTCATAACTCTAAGGGAATATTCTATGATTAAGATCTTTCCCTTTGCTAGCTTAGTAACTAGCAACCTCTAATAACCTCATACACATTTCTGTACTATATTCTAGTACCTCAAGCCCCTCAGGCTGTTTCAAATTCTTGGAGAATCAATTCAACTACTGCAATTGATTCTCAGGTTATGATTCTATTCTTAGAACCTCAACATCACTTGAGTCAGAAAAATTAGGTTTCCTCAATTATACCCAGTAGGTACGCTAAGAATCAAAATCAATAGCATATATTTTAACCTTCACGGTTTTTGGGTAATATCCTCACAACATTACTGAAGGTCCAACATTATCCGTAAGGCTTACAAGGTTTAAACTTCCTTCATGGAAAAGAACCATAATGCAACCTTATTTACATTTCGACCTAAGCATTATTTCAGCTTAAATATAATCCAAACCTATCCTCAACCTTTAGTACCATCAACTCGGATCCTTTAGGATAGATATACGGCATAATCACTACTCATTATGTATCATCGTATATCATACCTACACACCTTTAACCCCATAGGTTACTAAGGATTATTATGATAAATATCATGTGATCAAAAGAGGATCTTATATATAAATATGTCTTTATATACATATATAAAGATAGTTGGCCAACAAAAAAAAAGGCACATGTAATATTGTAATGTGAATTTGTATATCTCTAGCCCGAGCACTCAAAGTGCAATGTTTGTATCAAATAAATGGGCAATTTGTGCGAAAGAGAAGAAATATAGCCACAATACTTTTTACAAAAGTTCAATATTGATAGACATTGACTTGTGGTGGATTGAATTTTTATATGTCTTGTTAACTTGGTAGTTTGACAATATATGAAAATTTGATGTTTGCTTAGACAACATGATTATAACCTGCGACTTACTATATTAGAAGGATTCAAGTTGCCAAAAGCAAATAACCATCAAGATCTCTATATGGCTGGAAGCAACTAGGACATATTTGATATTCCCAACTCGGTAAATATATGTTGAAGACAATCGAATCCACTCATGTATTTTTATAAATGTATCTATAAATGGGTATGCAATAATTATTGATATAAATATCATTAGAACTCTTGAAGAGCTTAAATCCTTAGGACTTTGAAGAGTTTGTAAAATCTACACATTGCTTAAACTCCTAAAGAGCTTGTAAAGTTGCAAACTACTTAAACTCCTGAAGAGCTTACCAGAGTTGTGAATTTCATGAAGAAAGAAGTTGAAATGAAGGACTTGGAAAGAATAAAATTTTTCCTTCAATTACAAAAATTGAATATTTGAAGAATTTTAGTGTAGTAAGATCTATCTATGGATTAATCACATCCATCATGTACTTCAATAGTTGTAAGATCTTTGAAGATGGATATAAACCCTTTTATACCTCAAGAAAGTGATGGAGAGATGCTTGGTCTAGAAGTATCATATCTTTAAACTTTAAGAAGGTTATGATGAAATATTTAGTCTAGGAGTATGATATCTCAGTACAATTGGAGCACTTATCTTGTTAGTCACACACAACTTGATATATCATTTATTTGTTAGTAAGACATAATTCTTCATCAACACAAAGACATTTGAATTGAATGTATTGACCAAGTCACTTCATGTGACAATATTTGAAAAGCTTGATCATGATATCAGACTTTGCAAACTCATAGGTTTTAACTCGCGTTGTTAAGAGGGGGATCTAATACAAATTGTACTCTTTTTTCATTGTCTATGGTTTTATCCTACAAGGTTTTTCTAGCCAGATTTTTAATGAGGTAGAATTGGGCATTGTATTAATTAATGGTGTACTCTTTTTCTTCTACTATGTTTTTGTCCCACTGAGTTTTTCTTAGTTGAATTTTTTTTAATGAGACACATGTTTAGTCATGGACATCCAAAGAAGAGTGTTATGAATATATTTGTAGATTTCCATATATATATCCCCCCATTATTTCCTATTATCCTCCCATTATCTCCTATAATTATGGAATCATATTAATTGTGATTGGAAAGTTGAATCCTATAAGTAGAAGGCTTATGTTATGTATTTTGTACTCTTGAATAGTGAATGAAAATTACTCTTTCTTACTCTCGAATTGTCTACTCATTCTTCCATTCTCTTCTCATCTTTCCCTTTTTATTTTATAGCAAAATAATATTAGTCCAAGAAAACTCATACATGTGAAAGTGCTTCAAATATTTATGAGGTGGCTTTTATTAATAATAGAAATAATATTTTTAGAGAAAATGGAAATAAAATACCATCTAAATTTTGAAATATCGAAAATGTAAGTCCTATATGTAATATCCTATATTAATCATTGGGGCCAAAAATATTTTTAAAATATTAATGATTTTACAATTTTACTCAGTGACAAAAGTCTCAATCCCCTTCACCAGCAACTTGTCGGACCTCTGCCGTCGCCGAGCACAAGTGTCAGCTCATGTTGGCACCCACCTATTGCCAGGGACCATCCCCGGAGCTCTACTGGCTGATATTTTTGTTCCAAAACTTATTTACAATTTTTGTATTGCAATTCATGACACTTCATTAGTTATTTACAAAGCTTAGAAATATCAAACTAAAGGATATGTTTCAAGAAATTTACCATATCAAAGGCATAATTCATTACACTTAATGCGTTTACTATACTTTATTAAGTGTGGAATTCGCAAAAAAGTGTTGTAAATTGTTTATATCAAATAGAGAAACTTGCCTTAAGTGTTGTAAAAGGGCATAAGTTTCATGGGGAAAATGTTGTAAATGGAGTATATGAAATGGTTAAATCATTTACTATACTATTAGCAACATTTACAACACTTCTATCAAGTTTGAACATTTCATAAATGCCACTTAACAACATTTGTTTACAATTTCAACACCCAGAAAAATACGAGTAAGGGATCATATATTAAATCATTTACTATACTACCTACGATATCTACAAATGTTTTTTACCATTAAACATGAAACATGTCCTTTTACTACATTTGAAGCGGGTTTCACCATTTCACATTAGTGATTTACAACATTTTTTTATTATTTTACTTTTATCTTTCTAAATGTTGTAAATAGATAATGAAATGAATTTTAATATAAAATTTGTAAACCAGTAGTGTATGGGTGTTAGCAATGAAGGTTCGGCACGAGAGGCCGTTGAGTGGTTGGGTGAGCTTCGAACTTTTTTTTAACTAAGGGAAACATTGTAAAAGATCAACATTTTAAAATTTCATTTGGAAACAATGACCAATAAAGAGACTTTACAAATTTGGACTCATGTTTTTAGCATTTTAAAATTTAAATGGTATTTTATTATCTTTTTCCATATTTCTATAAGATATATTAAAATGACAATTATAAGAAGGATTACTTTCTAATCTTGGACGAATAAGTAGATCATCACCATGGAAAATCTCATCTAGACTAAATGAAATGTGACTCCTCACAGAGGTTTCACCAGCAAATCACAACAAGTAATTCAAGAATTTCGAGGTTAATTTCATTATCTCACATAAATCTATAACTGGCAAAGCCTTTCTTGTAATTCTATTATTTTAAATCTAGTCCATATCTCTATGTTAACCACTTGCGATATTCACAGTATTCTTATATCAGCATAGGGCTGGACAATTTATATGAGAAAGATTAAACTTTGAAAGCATATCTTTTGCATTGCCACAATTTTCCCAAGTCATGATGATTTCTAAACATTTAGATTGTTGAAACAACCTACTTCAAATCATAATCTTTTTTGAATCTCCTATTTGAGATTGATGCTGCTGGGATTCGTACACACAGCGGAAGAAATTAACCGTTTAAAATTTTCGAATTTCGAACACCGGATCTATCAACAACGTTTAGACGGGTAATTAGAATAATACCTTTGTGATTTTGGCGTTTTCGTTCTCTAGGAGTCAACACTTCTAATCGCCTCTCTCTACTGGTATCCACACAAACAAGACTCAACACGGCAACATGCTAGCACCTTTAATCCTCTCTAGGGTTTCTTGGGGCTCTCTCAAAATATCCATACAGCCAAGGGTTCTCCAGCCCTTCGAATTTTATAACTTTTGTGGGTCGTATTAGGTTTTTTCAAAATTAATCTGAATTAATTTTGAAATTTAAATTAAATCAAATAAATCTGATTTGATTAAATCTGTCAAACATATTTAATTTTATCATATTTATTTAATCTAAATAAAGAGCCAATAGATTTAATTTATCTTTATAAATTAAATCTGAGATACGATATCTCTATTAGTTTTAGTTATTTAATTTATCAAATAAATTAAATATAAAACTAACACTATATAATAATAATATTATTATCTTTACATACAATATTATTATTATTTCAAATTTATATTATATTATATTATATTATATTATATTATATTATATTATATATATAATCCGTCCTCCCTATATTAAATATTATATTCATTGAATCTTAGACACATCTTAGATTCAATGAATCTGGACATTACAGCTCGTGTTAGGCTACTCTTGTGTGCGACCCTGTAGGCCCATATGAAGTTGGCAGTGTGCCAATACTGTACTAGCCCATAAGTTGCAAGCGACCTCTAGCAAGACATTACAACTACCCAATTCATGTGAGGATCGATAATACGATGCAACCTATTCTATAACCATGTCACGTCCTTTTTTGTCACACGATATTTTGGTCAAGGATGAGGCATGAAAAGTGTCATCCTCCTGTTTCTGACCATCACTTTCTCGATTCTTGAGTAGCCTAAAAATTATAAATGGAAACTCCTTCCCATTACAGTATGGCCATACATTTCTCAGACTTACTCATCGAGGGGCCCAGTAATATCTCTCACTAATGTGAGGGACAAATTACATCTTGACCATTCACATTCCTCTTCATGAAAACTCCTAAGCCCGATCATAGCCTTTATCATCACCCAGTCATAGGTGACTTTTGACTAGGTCAAAACTTAGCAACTCTCATGCAGGAATCCATGATGATCTCAGGTCGGAGGGATCTGTGACGTGATTATATATATGAGATAAGCTTATGTTTTAATCCATGCAGCTTTCTTATAGCAGGTCGGTCCAGTACCTTGTACTCCTACAAGTGCCTAAGACTTTGATTCGTATATCCATACTGTAATGGGAAGTCATACTGGTCTTATTTCATCTTTGCTCCCGCATAGATAACTGACCAAGGACATTTAGGATAATCTTTATAGTTTATCCAAGGATACAATTATCATAATAAACATGCAAATGATATGATAACAAAATGGAGAAATTCTTAAATAATAATAATGTTTAAAGTACAATGATTAGCCCCTAGGGCACAATTTCCAATAGATACTACTTTAGATTTACTCTAGTTGCTTCAACAAACTTTGCATCCTTAAACCACATCAGTGTTGTTATATGCAAGAAGAATTTGCTTCATAGTGTTTTTAGTCCATTCTGAGTGTAGTGATGGCACTTTGGCAAATGATGTCAACTTATTTCTTCTATATATCTCTACTCACTCTTTTTAAAAAAATGATACTTTATTAATGCCTAATTTCCCTTACTTTATCATATCAACCTTAGTTATATAATCCTTTTCAGTTTTATATATAATTCATTTTTTATAAAAAAATCTTGCACAAATATCTAAAATTTTTGCATGGTTAGATGATGTAACTGATATAGTTTGTTTCATAGATTACCATGAAATAACTATACCTCCACATGTAAACAAATAGACTATTTGTGATTTACCATAATGTAGATCAGACAAAAATCCAGCATTTGCATTACTAATTAGCTCATGCTTGGATACATTTGAGTAGAATAACCCCATGTTCGTAGTACCTTTAAGGTAATGAAGAATGAGATTTACTCTATTCCGATGCCTTTATGTTGGTGAAGAACTATATCTTGCTAATAAATTAATAGCAAATGATATATCATGATGTGTGATTAATAAGATACATTGGTGCTCCAATAGCACTAAGGTATGATACTTCTGGAATAAGTAGTTCTTCATCATTTTCTTTGCTAATTACTCAAGGTCTTACTAGTGTAGGAAAGACTTTTTACACTTGATGGAAATGACTTTTTACACTTGACGTATAATAGGTGTAAAAAGAACAGGTGTAGAAAGTCAGACTTTCTACACCTGTTCTAAAACACGTGTAGAAAGTCCCACTTTCTACTCATGCTATCTCAAAACACGTGTAGAAAGTGGGACTTTCTACAGTTGTTGTCTCACAACACGTGTAGAAAGTCCTACTTCTGACTTTCTACACCTCTCCTTGTGTGTCAAGTGTAGAAAGTGTGACTTTCTACACCTCTCCTTATGCGTCAAGTGTAGAAACTCATTTTTTGAAAAAAAATTGTTTATTTATTATGCTACAAATCTGTTTACATGATAATAAATAACCAAACACCTGAAAAATAAAAATAATTACAAAAAAACTAATATAAAATATAATATTTATTGTAAATTCCAATCCAAAATATTAACAAAGCTATATCAATGCAAGTAAACAAACTTGGCCTCACTTTTACAATGAAATTTATACAATCAAAGTCAAGTCCAATTTCCTAACAGTGACAATGAAATTCAACATGTTCAATCCCAAATAGTTATTAATATCACTCGTGACTATTAAAGGATCCAAATTGCTTCCAAAGTCAAAGAGCATCCAAGACAGAGAGAACCAAAGTTAATTTATTTTGATTCTAGAAGCCCTACAAACTTATAGCTCTCAACGGAATCAACCAGTGTTTCTTCTAATGGCTTGTATCTCCAACCCAACCTCTACAGTTTCTCTGAGCTCAACTTTATGCAATCATCTACTTCAACAAAGCTGTAAAATTAATAACACTTGTAAAAGCTAAACAAGGTGAAATAAAGTACACCATGAGCAGCCACCGAAACTATCAAACACTAAATAGAAAGCAAGAGCATATATTTCCTTTGTTTTCATAAACCATGGGAACTGAATCTTACTTTTTAGGGTACATCACACACATCTACTATCCATCGTTGTTTATTCTCTAGTGACTCCAGACCTTTAGTTTTAGACAAATATTTCAGTAAAGAAGCAGATGAATAAATTGCCCACCCTAAATTCAATCTATTGTAAAGAATAAATCCTTCCAGGTCTTAAGAATGACATGTAGTAAAGTTTTTTTTTCTATGGTACAAAACAATGAGGCATTGGCATTCAGTATATTGCAAAAGAAAGAATTTGGTAAAGCATGCTACTAACTAGCACCTTTAAATAGCTTGAGGAGGATCAAGCTACTTGCATTGAATGTGGACAAATAGTTATTTCTAAAGAGAGCCCAGTGTTTTTAGCAAAATCCAAGGCTTGCAATTCTGCCTCTGTCTTGGAATAATAATACCAGTTCTGGGTCATGAATGAAATGAGAGTAAGGAAAAATTCTTGATGATTGTGTGACTTAATAGTAGAGTATTGTCACCAAATAAAAATTCAAGTAAAATAGCATGCCCCATTAAAGACTATTATTTTCAAAATGAAGCACCAATGACAGATGCAAACCATAATCACCTTTGTTCATAGGAATTATCCATTACTTTATCCTTGGGCCAGTTTAGGTTCCTAGAAACAGCACCTAGAGAACACACAAAGACAACCCTTTCCACTTTTGCTTCAAGACAAGCCTTGAGGACATTAGTAGTGCTTGTCACAGAAGGCTCAATCATTTATACCTGCAGAAAACTTTGATTATAACATCAAAAAAACTTAAATGAAAAGTCAAGTGCAGATTATCATTTGAGGCTTACTCTCATTATTGCAGCTCTCAAATGAATTTAGGGATCGCCCACTTTCAGTAGATGGGTTTCAACTTTCAAGTCAAACAATTGACTACCTCTTTGGAATGAACTACTTGCACCACTAAACCTAACCAGATAATCAAAAGAGCAATGCTAAAACATTAGCATTGCTAGAATAACATCAGGTTCAACAGTTGACAAGAATATCGTTCAGAATTAAGGCTTCAGGTTCATAAAGCTCAAAAACTAGTAAGGCAAAATAGACAATCATGAATCAATATGGCCAACAACCACAGCTCAATCTAAAGCTTAACATGCCAATATCAAATTTCATATTTCTACCAAAGACCTTTCAAATTTTAACCTTAGGGGATGCAAACTATTAATCTACCCAAAATCCAAATTAATAGAGGAAAGGCATGATCTTTACCTCAAAGATGAAGAGTAGGTGCAGACCAAAGGCACAGGAAGCAACACTACTAAACACAGGTGATGCTCATGAAGACAAGCTAGTTGGAGTAAAATGAAAACAACGTGAAGGAGATGGTGAAGTTAATGTGAAGGAACGGTGGATCTATGAAAGAGAGAGAGAGATTAAGGGGATGAAAGTAGTGTTAGTGGTTGCTGGTTTAGTGACAAAGAGGAATGGAGAAAATGGTGATGGCTGGTGATGGTGATGGAGTGATGAGTATTGAGTGATATCGGTGATGTTGAAGGTAGAGCAAAAGGAGATGGAGGTAGGAGTGTGAGATTTTTAGCTTAAGGAGGTGAAGGCCGAATGAGGACAAGGATAGAGCAGCTGCACACTTAGCTCTGACGAGTGAGAAGAGATAGAGGCAAGGCAGAGAGAGGAAGAGAAAGGTGGATCTGGAGTGACGGAGGGCTGAGTTGTGGTCGATGGAAGCTGAGCTAAGGGGCTGAGGGCGATGGAGTTAGTATTGACAAAAGTTGAGCTAAGGTTGGTGGGTTGAGACAGGGAAGAGAAGAAAATAAAGAAAGCTTAGGGCTTGAGGTGGAAGAACGCGCGGGTTCTTATTTTTTTAAAAACAATTGACCACTTTCTACACAGGTTAGCAGCCCAACCCGTGTAGAATGTTTTCCACACGGGTTGGGTCCAACCCATGTAGAAAGATACTTTCTACATCGGTTGGGACCCCAACCGGTGTAGAAAGATACTTTCTACACGTGTTTGGCTCCCAACACGTGTTGAAAGTAATGATTTTTTTAAAAAAAATTTAAAAAAATTTAAAATAAAATTAAAGGCATCAATCACACTTGATTTCAAAAACATCTAAAAAATGCTAATTTATTAAATAAAAAATATTTTAAATTTACTTTCTACACGTGTTGTCTTTTCAACACATGTAGAAAGTTCCTTCATCTTCATATATTTACGAAAATGCCACTAGTCATACTTTCTACACGTATCTTGTTTTGACAGGTGTAAAAAATAGGTGTAAAATCTATATTTTGTACTAGTGTCTAAATGGGTCTTTATCCGCCTACAAAGACCTTACAATCATTAAGGTAAATAATGGATGTGACTTATCCATGTAAAAATGCTCTACGGCCTTCCTTGTGTAAGCTTCTTGTATACAAAGATCCCATTTTTTAAGGTATTCAATATGTAATCCAAGACAGAATTTTGTTTTTCCCAATCCTTGATTTCAATTCTTTCTTCAAACAATTAATTTCCTTTTGAAGCTCTTCAGGAATTCCAATGATGTTGATAATATCATCAACATAAATAACAATTATAGAAAACTCACTTTCAGATCTTTTCATATAGATGCATGGATATATTAGATAATTTTTGTATCATTCTTTTAACAAATATTCTTTGAGATGATTATACCACATACACCTTGATTTCTTCAAGCCATACATAGATTTATTTAACTTAACTGAGTATTGTTCTTGAGAAGTTGCATTTGATGATCTTGAGTGCTTTAAGGACTTTGACCTTCTGGCACCTTGAGTCCTTAAGGGACTTGTGCTTTTGACACCTTGAGTCCTTCAGAGAGCTATAGTTTTAGCACCTAGAGTCCTTCAGGAACTTATGCTTCTCGCATCTAGAGTCCTTTAAGGACTTGTGCTTATGGAACCTTAAGTTCTTTAGGGACTTGTACTTTCGGCACTTGTTAATAAATTTTGGCTCAGGATTCTCATTATCATTCATGATATCAAATACTATATTATCAATAAAGATGTCATCAATGCTTACTTCATTTTAGTCCCATTGTATTCTATACTTAATTTATTGACATCTCGTTATTTTTACATATCTCAGGTACCTTAGTCTCTTTTGGGACTATATCATTCTCTCCTAGAGATATCTCTTTTAGAGATAATAACTCTTTAGAAGATGGCTCTTCTGAAGCTAATAACTCTTTAGGAGATGGCTCTTTTGGAGCTACTAACTTTTTTTAATTATCCTCTGCTTGACTATCTATATTCTTAGCTCCTTTTCTATTTCAATGATTTTTATCTTTAGAATATATAGGCCTTCTTGCTTCAGGCGTGCTTTGGATTTATGCACAATAGGTTGTCCTTAGGGACATCAAATCTGATAGGAGCTTTAGCAACTGGAACATGTGACTTTGTCACTTTCGTTGGGTCAATAAATGCTTCTGGTATTTGATTAGCTAAATTCTACAAGTGAATTATCCTATGAAATTCTAGTTCACACTGTTATGTACGAGGATTAAAATGAGCCAATGATGATGATTCATTACACTAATCTCTTAACCCAACTGCTTATTTGCTCCTTTAATGTTAGGAAAACTTATTCATAAAAATGACAATTGACAAATTTAGCCGTAAACAAATCTCTTCTAAATGGTTCTAGATATTCTATGATTAAAGAAGATTCATACCCAACATATATTTCCATTCTTCTTTGAGGATCCATTAGGATCCATTTTTGGTGCATTGTTGTGTTGCTATTGGCACATATATTTTACACCAAAAAATCTGTAGATGACAAATGTTAGGTTCCTGACCAAAAACCATTTGTAAGGGAAAACCATTAGATAGCTTGTTGGCCTAATGAGAAATGACATTGCTTTATGGAAAATGGTATGACTCCCAACAAAAATTGGAAGATTAAATCTCATAAGTAAATGTATTGCAATTAATTGTAACTGTCTAACCAATAATTATGCAAGTCCATTTCACATATAAACATGAGCTACAGGATGTTCAATGTTAATTCCAAAGGACATACAATATTCATTGTAGGCTTGCAAAGTAAATTCACCAATATTATCAAGAAATATTTTACTTGATAGGATAATCAGGGTAATGTGCTCTTATTCTAATCAATTGAGCAAGTAATCTAGCAAACACCATATTGCAAGAAGAAGCAAACATGCAACCATTTAGTTGATGCATCAATTAAAACTATATAGTAATTAAATGGTCTGCATGGTGGGTATAATATCTCCCTATATTTGTTCTAAGAAAGTGAGAGACTCAATTTCTATTTTGCTTGGTGAGAGCCGAATAATCAACTTTCCCCTTGGAACATGCATCACATGAGAAACATGAGATTATGGTATTTGTTTACACTTCTGGGTATGTCTACATGAATTCTCAATTATTTTTTGCATCTTGATTGAACCGGGATAGTCTAACTGGTCATGCCAAACATTTAATTCATTAGTAAGCTTCTGGTTTACATTAGCCAATTTCTGGTTTGTATTGGCAAACTTCTAGTTTGTATTAGTACAGTTTTGGTTTACAATGTGTTTCAATTGTGCTTATAAATGCATAGTACAAGTCAGAAGAAAAAGTAGGAAAAATTTCTAATATGCATTTTCTATCAAAAAATAAATTTTTGATATCAAGACATTCTTGATTATTTTTAGTTTTTGTTTTCATGATATCCATTTCTGCTGATATCTTTGAAACCCATTTAGTTTCTTTCAGACTTGGTAGAATAAAATGCATTATCAATGCATAATTTTATTCCTTCAGGTAAGAAAATATTAGCTCTTCTAGAGCCTTTAATCAATTTATACTACCAGATATAGTCTGAACATTGGCCTCTCACATTATCAATGTAGAAAAATATTTATCATTTCTGAGTATGTGTGAGATATTGCACTATCAGTGAGACATAAATCTTTAAGACTTATGTCAATAAGACTAATTATTGGTTAAAAGAAATATGGAAATAAAGAAAAGCATAATTAAACTGAAATACATATGATAGAAGCAACTTTAAACACATTAAATCATAGCAATTCAAATAAACAAAGATAATTTACACTAAGAAATAAGCAACATCCAAATAAGTAATATCCATGTCATCATGCTTAAAAAAATGCTAGCCTGATCAACATGATTTATTTTAATCTTTGTCCACTTCAGGTGTGAATTTGAACCACCGTATTACAAAAAAATTGTGATTTAGTAGCAGTTAAAAGGTGTATTGCTACAAACAATATTAGTAGCGATTAACAAAACCGCTACAAAAACAACTGTTGCAAGCGATTTTGTAGCAGTTCAAAATAACCGCTACTCAAGGACAAAAAATGCTAATGAATTAGTAAGGGTTGTACACACCATTACAATAGTCAGATAAAGTCAACACATTATCTGACAATTTTGTAGCAGTTAAAAAACCTCTACAAATGTTAAGCAACCAATTTGTAGCGGTTAAATAACCACTACAAATTTGAAATGTGAATTTTTTAAGATTGGTGCTAATAACTTTGTAGCGGTTATATAACCGCTAAAAACATTTCCCCATGGCAAGAAAATGAGAAATGAAATTTTTGAATCTTCCTTGTAGCGGCTATAAAACCGCTACTAAGTTGAAATATGAATTTTTAAAAAATGGCGCCAATACATTTGTAGCGGTTATAGAACCGCTATTAAATTAGGATAAAATTTTAAAAGTGGGGTAAAAAATGTAATCAATTTTTTTATTCCACTTTTAGCTTTGTAGCGGTTCTAATAACCGCTACAAATATTTGAGAAAATGAAAAAAAATTATCCAATAATTTAATTCAATTGTCATAATATCGTTTTAAAAAGTTGATTATTATATAACTGGACAATAAGTACTTATTTTGTTGTCTCGTAGATGTTGATCATTATGGAATGATCATTAAAAATGTTGAGGAATAGTCCGTTAATTTCTGCAAAAAAAAACATTTAGTATGAATATTATAAGTAGAAAAAAAATGTGGAGATGAAAGAATTGATAAAAAATTTACCATATTTGATCACCTTACTTAGATTTTGGACTTTTGAAAAAAATCCTAGATGAGAAAAAATGAGAGAGAAGAAGGGAGTAAAGAAATTGAGAAGTGTATGAAAAGAGTTGGTGTGGGGGTATTTATAGGGATCTACGTAACTCTTGTAGTGGTTAATATCACGATTTTTATAGCGGTTGAATGTTGTAAAGATTGGGGTGTCATAGTTTGTAGCAGTTAAAATTTGTAGCGGTTTGTTTGCAGTTATAGCAGTTATAAAACCGCTACAAATGTTAGTCAAATTTTTTTTAAAAAAATAAAAGTTGGAAGAACAAAAGCATGGTTCCACTTAATCATTCTTCGTCGCCATCCCTATAAAATTTTTGTGGAGGAAATGTTAGTGTGTATTGTTTTATAGAAAACATTAAATTTAAATGATGTGAACTTATAAAAACTTACCGAACTATAGGTAAATTATTATCGCCTTTAGGGAAGAATTTTTCAAAATTGGCGGGATGGAATGGCTCACTCTCGTAGGTGATGTTGTCATTATCACCCATGTCGTAAAGGTCTTGAGGCTTTAAGTGAACCACCATGTTCCAATCCCTGTACCTCTCGTCCTCGACTTAATAAACCTAGTGTGCCTTTGACTCAAGAATATAGTGCTTATCATCTTTAGATTGAATGGTGTGAATTGGACAAGAGAAATTTACTGATATGATGCCTAAATCGTCAGTTGTGAGTCCCCGGGAAGTTGTCATATTTTACCATAAACACTTGAACAATGTAACAGTGAAACGGCCTTGGTAATTTAGTTCAAAAAAATCAATAAGCTTTCCATAGTAAGGGACACCTCCGAACTGCATGTTGCCATCACTATTGCTCACATAACTCCTTATCCCAAAGGTTCCAAAACCACCCAAATTTTAAGTTTGCAATCATTAATCTCGTGATACTGTGCAAAACTTGAAACCATTGACATTGTATGCTGTAAACCTTTTTGCATGGTCAAGAGGGCCGATTGTGAGGGCCCTTAACTCTGGTAAGTGTGGGTTATGGTCATTTAATATTCTGCGCACAAACTAGACTGGGAATTCTCTGTAGAACTTTTTGTCAACTTCAGAGGATGTTTGTGCTCGGATCTTGAGTTGATGTTTCACATGACTTCTGAATTCCCTGCAATTAATCATGGGAAGACGATCATGAAATGTAAATAAAAAATGTAAGGATAGTTGCAGAATAACATATGAGTGTATAATTTTTACAGAAGGAAGGGTTTAACTTGAGTGCAATTAATCAAGACATGTCTATATGCTTGCAACTTCTCAATTGCAATTAGTTTGAAGTTCTCACTTCCTCCAATTGGTTTACAAACATGAGAGATTAACAACTTTTTTGATGTTGTTGTCTCAGGTTCAGGACAATCGTCTACACGAGGCGGTCAGTTGAAAGCCGTCTCAATGTCATCAAAGTACCTTGAGTAAACATACAAGACTTCATCCCCTATATAACCTTCAGCTATGGAACCTTCTGGCCACACCTTATTCCTTACATAAGATTTTAATCTGCTAAGAAACCTATAAAGTAAAGAGAGAAAAATGATACTAAATGGTGAAATGGGTGAGTAGCAAATTTAGAAAGTAATGATGATGCACATATATAAAATGAGTACCTCTCAATAGGATACATTCATCGATATTAAATTGGGCTAGCGAGCTTTGTTTCTTGAACAAGGTGGACTGTCAGGTAAACCATCACAGTGAAAAAGGAGGGAGGAAAGATCATCTCCAAATGACAAAGCGTAAGAACGATTTTGGACTGTAGCTGATCGAGCTCCTCAACAATCAAAACCTTAGAACACAACTTCCAAAAGAAGGAGCTCAGCTCCAGTAAAACAATGGACACATTGGGAGGAAGTGCATTCTTTATAGCTAGTGGAAGTAACTGTTGTATAAGAACATTTGAGTGATGACTCTTCAGGCCAGCAAGTTTTTGTGCCTGCATGTCAATACATCGTGAAATGTTGCTTGAATAGCTATCATGAACTTTTATTTTCTTCAACGTAGCTAAGAAGAATTCCTTATTTGGTTTTTTAAGAGTGAACTTTACCATTTGAAATTTGTCATGCTCATCAGGCCACGTGTCTTCACGAACTCCCATGGCTCATAAATCTTTCCTCGCTTGAAGATGATCTTTTAACTTGCCAAGTTTGTTAAGCAGCGTGTATAGCACATTGTCGTATACATTTTTTTCAATGTGTATGACATCAAGGTTGTGTCAAAGTAAATTAGTTTTCCAATATGGAAGAGTGAAGAAGATGCTTATCTTCCGCCATTGCTAAGCTGCAAAAGCCGAAGTAGCCCTCCTACTCTTTCGCCCTGCAGTTGCTGAAACGTCATTTTTTCCAAACTTGAATTCATTGTCCTGAAGATGTCTACACCGGTTAAAGTCTAAGGAGGTCCTATTTTTTCCATTTTCCCATTGAAACGATTCAATTAACTCTTACTATGACATAAGTGAATTTACACATGTTGAATTTCCATTAACTCTTACTATTGTGACATAAGCAAAAAGGCAGGAAGTAATTAATGGCAATTCAAGAGGCCATCTTATTTTCCCATTCCTCTTGCACTTTTGGTCAACAAAGGGGAGGGAAGAGAAATATTTTATGTGGCCAAGATAAATCAAGAAAAGGAGGGGAAAAAATGAGCCAAGGGAAAATTACCTATGTAATTATTATTACCACCATTTATGACATAAGCCAAAAGTGATATGTTAAAGCAACATACTCCTCCTCTTCCACCTTCATTCAGCCAAACTGAAGTAAAAGGAGAGAGAGAGAGAGTTTCAAAAGTCTTTGAGAGCCAATAACACAAGAAGGACCTAGGGTTTTAAAGTGCAAGATTAAGGTAAAAACTTGTAAAATCTTGTGATTCTTGCCTCCTAATCACTGTATAACCTCTTCTACTCCATTAAATCCATGTTTTTCAAGACAGATCAAGGGTAAGAGAGAGGAAAATTTTGGCCAGGAGAGAGAAAGAGTGAACTTCAAGAGGTAATCTCCAAAACTTGATCTTCTTGACTTGTTTGGTGTTGTTGTTGATGTTGTTGGTGGATTTTGCCTTATTTTCTCTTGTTTTTCCAATATGGACTAAAGCAAACCCTAGGGAAAATGCTGCCAAAATTTCCTCTAAACATGTTCATTTATTTTTTAAATGATTAATCATGTGATTAGAAGTGGTAAGGAAGTGATTAAGCAAGAGGAATCAAGAAAACAACATATTCCTTCCAAGAACCCTAGTTTTGGCTAGTCACAGAATCATTAGAAGGAGCTAGAATTTTGTAATTCTGATTATTATATTGGATTTAGAAGGGAAAATTGTGTGGGAATATAGATGTTCATGATTTTTGAATGCTTGTGTGTGAATCTGGAATTTTTGGAAATTGTTGAGTAGATGTTGTTTAATTCAATTTCTGGAGACAATGTAATTGTTAATCCATTTTGCTGGCAAAAATTGGTCCAAAAATTATGTAACTTTCTAGAATTTAATTAGAGACATAGAGATTTAATTTGATAGGTATTTTGTAATTTTTGGACAAGTACATTGAGAGATATGGATTTTCAAAGTTATGCCCTGTTCCTGGAAGGAAATCTGTAATAGGTTGGGTTTGACAAAATTCTGGGAGTTCTGTGGCTATGATGGCTAGAATTGGGTAACTCTATGTGAAATTATACTTGAAGATATTTATATATAATTTGAAACCAATCAATTTGGAGTCGCTTAGAATTAATGGTGAATTTTTGAAGTTAAGCAAAAAGCTGGCAGATTTGAGAACAAAGGTGAAAATGAAAAATGTAATGGCATACAAGTAATTAAGTTGAACTTTGAAGGTGGAGTTAACCAACTTAAGATAGTTGGACCACCTTGACTTTACTTTTGACATAGTGTGTTAACTTTAATGACAATCAACCTGACTAATTGGATTATGCAAGTATTGGACGAAATAATAACCTATCGTCCCTAAATTCTAATTATAGGACTTAACAGCTGTATGGAGCTTAGAACTTGTTCAAACTTAAAGAAACGGTTAGATATTGCTCAAGGGAAGCAACCAGGTAGTAACTTGTCTTTCATATATTTATAAGATACACTATATGTTTTGTGTGATCATCATGAATTATCCGGCACATTCTGGTTATACGGTGCAGTTGCCTGGGGCCTTTCTATATGGGTGGACACCCGGGCCAATAACGTTCTGTGATGCACGAGTGGATGCCTGGGGCCTTTTTGCATGGGTATCCCTTAGGGCCTTATAATATACCTAGCGCTATAGTGATATATGAACTGCATGTGCTGCACTGAATGTTGTTGTGATGATTATGTTGTATAATGACTGTGTGGCATGCTTTGTGATATTATATATGTATGATTGGCTATCTGTTACTACTGAGATTCTGTTGAATCTCACTCTTTTTCAAAACCAATTTATAGTATTGGGAGATAGCTCAAGGGGCAAGAAGGTAAATACGGACAGCTAGAGGCTGGATAGAGAAAAACTTAAACTTTATGTTTGTTGTTTGTTCTTAATATTTTGGAATATTTTGGAACTGTAAATGATGTACATAATTGTGTAAACCCTGACAATAGTATGGTTATAGAACTGGTAATGCTAGTAGGCTAGTACAAGTACAGTACTTAAACTAAAAGGATAATTTAGCTAAATTACGCTTCCAATCGCTAATGAAACATAACTAAGGTAAGGAATGTGAGAACTAAGTAGAAAATCGCTCGCAAAATCTAATAAAATGAAAAGAAGAGCTGGTAAGACTTAGTGAGATAGTGAATGGTTTTGAAATTGTTTGGAAAAAATTTATTACTCTAAAAAATCCTTTCCAATCCTAGGTTTAAATCCTGAGATAGCCTTGGAATTTGCGAACGTTTTCTGAAGCTTGTTTAATTTGGGACTGGATCCTGGTTTCACAAATGATTGCACTACTCTTTTGTACTCATCTAAGGCTGTTGGACATAAGGTGTCACAGGGGGTGTTGTCACTGGGCTGGTCATCAGGTCTTGTCTCAAGGGCATGCGGATGACGAGCCTGGGTAGAGTCAATGGTATCATCATCAAATTGAGGATGAGGCGGCTGCATAATGAAGATAGGAATGGGGGGGACCTCTGGGAATGTCTCATCAGGGAATAGGTGACTCCATGCCTTGTTGAGCATGGAGTTCGTGATCTCCTACCACTACATTTGCGGTGCATAGTAGAAATCAGTCTGCTCTTGCATCTACTTCGCTATCACAGTAGATGCCCTTGAAATCTTCGACCGGATCTCCTTAACAGTCTCATCCCATAGACGTCTGGTCCCAGACTTCCGTGCTCAAGAGGTTCTTGCCTCAGAGCTGCCGCTCCTCCCATAGACCATGTTAGGTCTGGCGCCTAAGCCCATCCCTCTCACGCACCCAGGGTGTTCGATTAATCCCAAACCAGTTTTCAGTGGCGCAGTGGGGTCCATAGACCCCTAAGACTCTTGGGTATGGGTCTCTCTCAACTCAGCCTGGGACTATTGAATCTGTTCCTACAATTTTATGAAAGAAGTTATTATTATTAACAATAAATTAATTGTGATAAAAATTTTATTAACAATAATTATAATTATTATACTTACAATGGCCTCCTATGCCTACTGGGATGTTAGAGTCCCATCCCGATGCCTATGTGTCAGTGTAAATAACTCTCCGTCCGCCAGTTCTCCTCCTAAGCCTTCCTCTCCTGAAACAATGAAAACATTAAATTTATATTATAAACATTTAATTGAAATTAAATTATTAATAGTAATGTAAAATTAACTAAAATTGTAAATAAGGTACTAATTCACTGTAGGTCATAGCAAATGTCTTTAATTTAGCCGTGAGATGGATCCTCTACTGAGAGCGGCTCCTCGTGTTTCTTTGAGAAAGAGCCTACAACTCAAAAAAACAACTTTGAAGTTACCAAAAATTGAAATAAGTAATAATTATTAAAAAATATTAAAAACAACAAAAATTGCTCAAATAATAGTTATTAAAAAATTATTTACCCTTTATGACTCCTCCTGTACTAGACAAAACACACCTAGTCATTGGGTGGGACGCTATCTGGAACGTCCTCGATCAGCTGCTGTAGATGAATCATCCCATCTTTATTCTGGATATGGTAGAGATAGTTCCTCTTGTTCTTCTAGTCATCGCCCATCTTCATCAGCGTGTACCTCTTCTTGCTATCCAGGACGACAAACCTATCCTGTAAACAATTAAATAAAAAATATTTAAATACGATTATTTTGAGAACATAAAATTTAAAAATAATAATTAAAAATAGATAATTACAAATCATTTAATATAATTAAATGCAATTATTAATTACCTTAACTGCCTGATCCCACGCTAGATCCTTTGACACCTTCGGAACGTTCTTCCACGTCCTGAAGTGAATGGGGAATCGCATCCAGTTTAAGCCCAGCTGTTCATGTAACGGTTGAACAGGTGACCCCCATTGTCGATGGGCTGGTCCATGGGCTCATTCCATGGAACAACAACTCGTAGTCTTCGGTCTAGGATGTTCAGACCGGTCACATCAAGCCTCCAAGTAGAAATGTTCCCCTGCTTATCTGCATAATTCACCATTTACGTTAGTTAAATTTAAATTCACATTTAATATAACTGTATTTTCAAATTCAATAAGCGGCAAAACTATATTTTCACGTTTGGAATGAATTCCACCTAGATTCCTTAGGATTTTCCCATAATTTAATGATTTCAAAAGACATAGTTGCTATTAAATCTATTAATTGGGATCTAGTCATAATTTTCCGTTAAAGAAAAGTATAAGTACTTATAAAACGATTTTCCCAATTTCTTAAGTATAACAAACTTGAAGATAAAAAGATGATAAGTATTAAAAAAATATCAAGTAAAGATTTACATGATTGATGAAAGTAGTGTATGAGGTTAATTAATAAAGTCAATTTAAATTGATTAAAAAGACTATAAAAAATATTTAAATTAAATAATAAATAACAAGCTTTCAATAAATATTGAGAGTTATAAAATTAATTCTTTAGAATTTATATCAAAATCGAATACACAATCTTTCTTGAACATTTAAAAATTGTAATTTGAGTGCATATAAATTAAAATTAATAATTCATAATACACAAATAATAGAACGAATTTAAATATTTAATTTCTTAAATAAAAAATTACATTTACCTTGCACTTGCACTTGCACCTCAAACCCAATCGACCAGGAAGATGACCCTTATGGGTGGATCTGCTCCCGCGTGCCCTCCTCATCTAGAAACCGCTCCAACTCGTGAATGGGAATGTGGAGGTTGAAAACTTCATCATTCTCATCCAAGTCATTCAAATTGAGCTCACCTCCATCTCCCTCTCCCTCTTCCTTATGAGGGACCTATGGTGTCGCCTCCTCCTGTAGGGCCATCTGTTGTGGCTGTAGTGGGGCCACCTCTTGTGGCTGTAATGGGCCACTTCCTATGGATGTGATGGGGCCCACTCCTATAGTTGTTGTAGGTCTATCTTCTATGGCGTGGTCCCCCTCCCTCCGCGCTGACCACTGCCACTGACCCCTCCTCTACTGTTGCTACCACGTAGAACCAGTCTGGGAGGACAGTCAACCTCCTTCCCCTTCCCTATACCTCTTGAAGCCACATAGAAATCTCAAATTTGAAGGAAAGCTCTCAGAGAAGCGTCATAAAACAAAATGGCAAAATGGGAGAAAGGAAGGAGGCGCTATGTTTAAATACTGCTGAACTTTGTAGCGGTTCTAGGAAAAACACCTACAAAATCACCTTGAGTAACGTAATAATTTAACGCAGTTAAATTTTTGTAGCGGTTATACATTAGACCGCTACAAATGTTAAGTTGCTTGACTTTCTGTAGCAGTTTCACATAAAAACTGCTACATATATACATGTCGTTGAGATTCTCTGTACACAACATTTGTAGCGGTTACAAAATAACCGCTACCAAACTAGGGACCGTTTGCATCCTATAGCGGTTATAAGATATAACCGCAACAAAGATGCAGCTCTTTGTATTCTGTGCATTTTGTAGTGGTTGGTATGTATAACCGCTACTAACCATCAATTATCTGAAGAATTTGCAGCATGAAGCTAAACATTGGTTTGAAAGTAGTTACCAACCACATGAAAAAATTTAAATGTCATATGCTTGGTATCATATTACGTATCACGGGCTGTATAACAAGGAAAGCTCTAGTTTCCTGAGTTTTCCTTGTTATATCGCCAGTGATACGTAACATGATACCAATCATAGTCCATTTCCATTTTTTCATGTGTTGGCAACTACTTTGAAACCAATTTTTAACCTCATGCTACAAATTCTTCATTGATCCTTCATATTTCCTTTTCTCCGTACAATCTTTCACAAGGAGTGTGGGTTATAAAGGCGTGAACTTTGTAGCGGTTTTACGTCATAACCGCTACAAATGTTGAATCTTGTAGTGATTAGAACCGTAACCACTACAAATATATGGCTCTTTGTATTCTCTAGGGGTTAATGTAACAACGCCCATTATAAAATAACCACCATACAAGGCGCACCACCTTCGCGTGGTGCCACATTTATAGCGGTTTTATTAGTGGTAACCGCTATAAAATAACTGCCACAAAAGGCGTGCCACCTTCTCACCAAGGGGTGCCACATTTGTAGCGATTTTATTAGTGGTAACCGCTACAAAATAATCATCACAATAGGTGCGCCAGCTTCGCGCCATCTGGCGCCAAGTTTATGCCAAATTTGTAGCGGTTATACAACATTAACCTTTAGAAATATACAAACTTTATAGCGATTAAGACTTGTAAACTGCTACAAAGTCCATTCCCTACTTGGCGTTAGGCATACCATTGCAAATTTGTAGCGGTTTATCGCAAAACCGCTACAAAAGCCAAAATTTGTAGTAGCTAAAATGAACCGCTACAAATGCACCGCTATGAATTATCTTTTTCTTTTGAAGTGCCATGATTACAACCACGGCCACGCCTAATGCTATAGCCATCTCTATGTCCACATCCACGGCTACACTTAGATTTATTCGTTATTACATTCGCTTCTGGGAATAGAGTTGAGCCCATTTGACGAGTTTCATGATTTTTCAATAAATAATTCAGCATATTTCTAGAAACCTTTTTCATGATATTGTTGATGCAGGTGTAAATTGGATGCATGAAATATGGAGAATGTTTTATCTAACATATCTTTATTAGTAACATCCTCTCCACATAACTTTAATTGAGAAATAATTCTAAATATGGCCAAGTTATACTTGCTCACAAGTTTAAAATCTTGCAAACATATGCATATAGTCAAAACAAGCTTTTGAGAGGATGACCATTTTCTAGTGGTCATACCTTTCTTTTAAATTGTTATAAAGAACAAGCGGGTCTTTTAGAGTCAAATATTTAATTTTTAGACCTTCATCTATATGGTGGCATATAAAATTCATGGATCAAACATTCAAGATAAATGGTTCTTTTTAGTAATGACAAGAGCCACAAATTTAAATTTCACAAGATTTAAAATAGTTTAGGCCAATACGTTAAAAGGGAATTCATAAAATATGAAATATAACAACACAATATAATAACACAAATGATAATAATAGGAAATTCATAAAGACAATAAATAATTCATAAAGTAAAATATTACAACAAAATTAAAAACTTTATGGCTTTAGGCCACTTAATTCTCATGGCTTCAGGCCAATTAATCTCAAGATGAAAAGTTAGAATCATATGGCTTCTAACCTTTCAACTTCAAGATAATTAAAATTATATAGCTTCTGGCTTTTTTTCATCAAGATAAATAAAAGTTGCATATGATTTATAGCCATCCAACAAAATAGAAGATAAAAAAAATATTACTTATGGCCATATAATAAGGAATCAAATGAATATGACTTTTGGCCATATTGTAAGAGAGAAAAAGGCATAAGATTTATGGCCATATAATATCAAAATAAGAATCAAAATGATATGACTTTTGGTCATATAATCTCAAAATAGGAATAAGAGGAATATGACTTCTAGCCATATAATAGGAAATCAAAGCAATATGACTTCTGGTTATATAATTCCAGAATGAGAAATTAGAGCAATATGACTTATGTAAACAACTAAGCGACATAGTTCTTCATTCTAATTTTGTGTGTGTGTATTTTTTAGAATTTATCTTGTATGTATTTTCCAAAATTTATCTAATATGTGGAGACAACAAATACAAGGAATCCGGCTACTTATGTGTGCCGTAAAGGAAACAAGTGGATTAATGATATGCTTTTACATTAAAAAAATATATACTGAATACTCGTATATATTTGAAGGTTTTTTATATAGAAAAATATAGTTATTATGTTGTTTATATTTGGGAATTGGGATGGCTTAGTATTGTGGGGAAAGTTGTTGATGACAACTGGCACTAAAAATCAAATTAGAACGTGGGCATCAAATTTGTATTCCTTATCTGAACTTGTGAATTCCTAATTTTTGTGAATGGCTTGAGAGTAAGTGAATTTTTTACTTAAAAAACAAAACTTGTCAATCCATTATCTAAACTTGTCAATCCCTTATCTAAATTTGTGAATTCCTTATCTAAGCTTTTGAATGACATGAGAGAGTAAGTTAATTTTTTACTTAAACAAAAGTTGCAAATTCTTTATCTAAACTTATGAATTCCTTATTTGAACTTGTGAATGGCCTGAGAGGGTAAGTTGATATTTTACTTAAAAAAATGAAAGTTACGAATTCCTTAACTAAACTTATCAATTCCTTATCTAAACTTGTGAATGGCATGAGAGGGTTAGTGGATTTTTTACTTAAAAAAAGAAAGTGTTGAATTCCTTATCTGAACTGGTCAATTCCTTATCTGAACTTGTTAATGGGCTTGTGTAAAAGACCAAAGGTTTATATATATATATATATATATATATATATATATATATATATATATATATATATATATATATTTGTTTGCATTAGTTATATTGAATGGCATTGGTGGCCAATATTTTTTTGCAAACAAGTATTTATTCCTAAGGGAATATTCCCACCGAAGCTCCGGTGGCTGGCTAGCCCCCAGCTGGGTGGGTGGCGGTCGGCCCGGCAATGGGGGTACTTTTGTTTTAAATTAAAAAAAATGTAAGCACAAATATGTCGTTTTTTTTAATTTGAAAAAAAAGATAAATTGAGCCTAACACCTCTATATGATTATAAATATTCGAAACACATTGTTTGTCTTTTCATAATTTTAAAGTTCTTTTTAAAAGATTTTCTCTTAGTTATATATCTTTCTTGTCTCTTTTCCCATTCATTGTCTCTTACAAACATCATCTTTGTAAATAAAGATATATTTGAAAAAAATTATTTCTCTTACATATTTATTACTTTTTACCAATTTTAACCAACAATTCATTTTTTGTGACTTGGACAGTATTTGTTTATGAAAAAGATTAGAGGAAGTACAACTTAATTGTTATCATTCTTAATGTCTAAGGTATCAATTATGATTAAATATTAGTGCATTTATGATTATGTTCTATGATCCCGACAAATCTTTAATTTCATGAAATTGACATTAATTATGGTCTTATTCAATTTTTTTTTTGTTGGGTTTTATACAAAGGAAACGAAAACAAGTTGCCAAAATAGACCCGCTCATATCCATCTCTTGAAGAATGGTCTATAAAATTCTTTCATGGAACATGTTATTCTCTCTCGTCCTATATATTTTAAAAAGCTCTGAAGTATGGTTTTATTTTTATTTTTTCCGGATTTTGAGTATGGTTTTATTACTTGTATACTTTTCTATAGGGTGCTTAAAATTTTAAATAATTTTTTCTATTTTTCCTTATTGATCAATACCTCCAGTCTATTTTATAAGACGTTTCTAATTATTTCTCACATATCAATAAATAAAACATTAAATTTATAATAAAATTAAAGTTATTTCTAATACAATCTTTATTAATCGTACTAAACTAACATCATATTAATTTCTACTCACTCTCGCTACCCTTATTTAAATACTCCCTCTATTCCTTTTTATAAGGAACTTTAAACTAAATAGCATATACCAAAGCGGGAGTTAATGACAATAAATATGAAAATTGTAACCATTTTGACAAAAATACCCTTATCAAAATAAGAAAGAGAATAAGGAAATTATTATAATAAAAAGAATTCTAGAAGAGAGAATAAAAAAAATTAATATTGAAAGAAATTGTGGTAGAGAGAGTGTGAGAAAAATAGGTAATCAATCAATCGTCAACTTTATATATAAAATCTTGTAATACCCGCTTAAAAACCTATTTAACTAAAAATGGGTTGGGTAATCACATCATTAAATTTATCCACGCGCAATTATATTTATACTCATTTAGTTAATACCCGTTAATGTAATTTCCGTTTTTGAAAAATCATTGAAAATTATTTCCTAATATAGAAAATTTCCCTTTACTCCAAAATGTTTGACACCTCTAGCATCACATCCCTTAATTTTGGATAATGTAGTTTATTTTTATATTTGACTATATTATTTCATTTTATGATTTTCTCCTTAGGTGGGGGTTTATAATTTTTTTTTAATTTTACATTAAATTATATTCATATAGCGTGTATGCTTATTAAATAGGGAAAAAATAGGAGTGTAACAAAAAAAATTAAGACATTCACTGAATGTTTCTTATAAATAGAAATGGGGTATATGTGGCAGTTGTTTCTTAATAAAAAATGGGGGAGTATGAGTTTATATGAAAAAATAATTTAATGTTATAAGACTATCAAAATGTCTTATAAAATATATATATATAATTCTAAAAGAGATAATAAGAAATAGACTAGAGGGAGTGCATGTTAGTACTTCCTCAAATCCTTTTTATAACAAACAACCATCAAAATTGTGTGGTTCAAAATTTTACTTAAAAAAAAGTATAACTTTTAAATATTTCTTTTCAATTATACCCTTATTTAGAAAGAGTGTGCATGAGAGATAATTGGTGAACATTTATTGTAGAGAGATAATGAGTTACATATATTTGATGAGGGTAAAAATGAAAAAATCAATTTAAAATCACTGCATTAGTTATCACATAGACGATTAGAAGACTTATAAGTGCTTATACACGTAAGTTGAGACAACACTCATCTCACATATTTATCTCGTATACTATAAATCATGATTAAAAAGCTATTTTTGAAGACTATAATCGCTGTTTCAAACGAGCACAACACACATACTCTCTCTCTTTCATGCCTTTTTTTCTACTCATTTTATTTCACCTCCATTGTAATACCCTGAATTTTGGGATTAAAGGCTTGAGATTTAGCATGGACTGCTAGACCCCGGTTTAGAAAATGTCCAAGTAAGGAATGATGTTTTCCCAAAATTCCTTAATATGTTTGGATATTAAAAAGGAAATAAAAGGTAAGGGGAAAATGGTAATTTTGACAAAAGTTGAGAAATGATAGTTTTTCCCTAATATTCCCTATGATTTGAGTTGAATGGGAATTAAAAGGAGGGAAGTGACTACTTGATAAATAATAAGCCTAAGTGGGTGAATTATTATCAAGGAAAGTCAATAAGTAGAAAAGCTTAAGGCTTCGGTTGACCACTTGAGGTGGTATAATGGGATAATTTGAGAGTGAATTATACTCTCTTATTTCTCATTAATATTGATGGAATGATGAAGGAAAAGAGAAATGAAGCTTTCTGTGGAAGAAATGAGATAGGTGGACTAATTGAGTAAAGGTCACCTGGATGATTTTAATTAATCATCATCCTTCATCATCAGTTCTTATTCTCTCTCATGCAGAATTAAAAAGGGGAAAAGAAAGAGAAACAGATGAGAATGTATGAGAACGAGAAAGAAAGAAAGAGAATGGACGCCAGAACGCAGAGGAGAGAGATAAGAGAGAGAAAGTGATAATTCACCGAAACTCTACCGAAACGGCGTTTTCTCTCAAAGTACCCAGTACAAATATTCTTCTACTCATCCCGAGTTTCGATTCTATGGTTTCAGATTCTTATTTGGAGATGGTTGGTGCCGTCTCACCGGCCGGAGCGTTGTCAGAATTTTGAACCAAATTCAGAAAAGCGTAGAGGTAAGTGTAAGCTTCCTTTCTATCATTTCGGTTTGTTGTTTGGATGAGTATTTTGAGAGTAGGGTACTATTCATCTCTCATTCTATTTGTGTTTTGGGGGCCGAAATGATGTCCAATGGATGTCTAAACGGCTAATCATGTAATAAGAAGTAGAAAGGAAGATATTAAGTCAAAGAAAGGGAGGAACCGACACAACTCTTCTGAGAACTCTATATGGGTTGTCATACGTGGGGCGTGAACCATGAGTTAGAATTTCATTGATTGGATGATTTCATTGAGTTTAGAAGGGCAAATTGTGTAGGGTTTATGTTGATGACAAAGTGACAAAAGGCCTGGGGAGTGAAATGACTAAATTACCCTTATAGCTCTAAATAGGGGCTGTTAAGGGATATTTTCATTATTCGGGCCTGAATTTGACTAATCTGAAGTCATAAATGGATTCTACACACGAAATTATGTAGGATTGGCCCATGTCATAATTTTTGTAAAAGTTCAGTCGGGCCAGGCTTCCGAGGGCATTTTGGTAATTTAGCATGGGCTAAGTTATCCAATGAAACGAGTCTAGAATGTTATACGGATGAGTAATGACTCATTAAATATATTTGGAATTCTAAGACTCGATGGATGGTCGTGCCCAAACCGGAGCAAATAAGATGGATTGAGGACGGACATGAAGTCCAACAGGTAGTGAACTTTCCTTTCCTACATGTGTATGATATGTATATCTTGCTTTGATTATGTGACTGCTTTGCATGTTCGTGTTGAACATGTTGATTGATTGAAACTCTGTTATATTTGTGCAATGGCCATATGTATGTCATAACATCGAGCACGCAGCATGTCATTATGTTGGCATGAAATAGTGTAGGCAAGCATGACATGCATAGTGGTACTATTTGCTACTGAGATTCTCTCAAATCTCACTCCTCCCAAACAACAATAGTAACAGGTTGAAGAGTTCCTAGAGAAGTGCACGGAGGAGATATGAAGACGTGAAGTGAAGAGATGGTCGTAGTACGGGGTATCACTTTGTATTAAATGTAATTCATTTCCATTTGCTTATGTATATGATGTGTGTTTGAATGTTGTATAAGTAGAGAACCGCTCTAATGTAATAAGAGGATCGCTCTAGTGTAAATGAAGAGAACGGCTTTTAGTTTATTTAAATTATCGCTCGCTTACTCTTATTTAATGGAACTAAGAGCCGGTGAGGTAATGAAAGGAAGGGTGTTTCATTTGGTGGTATCAGAGCTATTGAAAATGAGGTGTCACATTTGGTGGTATCAGAATAATGATTCTGGCAATGATGGATAATTGTTAGAGTTATTAAAGCGTTGATTCTAGCAATATTGGGTAATTACTAGAAGTTCTCTGCTTAAATGATAGATTATAATCCTTGGTTAGATGCCTTATGGAAGGAGGCACGGTGGTGAATTTATGGGTAAGAGTGATGCCATGTGGAAAACAAGGATTTGGGTAACCTATGGATGGATTTGAGATGATTTTTGAAGTATTTATCAGCTTGGAATTGCTGATGAACTCGAGTTCATGTTGGTGAACTCGAGTTGATAGGCTAAACTATGATAGAAAAGTGGTCTCGGGCAAGAACTCTCAAGGGCAAAATGTGCAAACTCGAGTGCATTTTGGGGTACAAACTCAAGTTCATGTTGATGAACTTGAGTGCGACTTCAGTTCTTGCTTCCGGAAATCTTTTCTGGAATGAACTCTCATCTCGCACTTCCAGAACTCGAGTGCAAATGAACTCAAGTGCATTTTTGTGAACTTGAAGTGCAGATGAACTTGAGTGCAATTTTGAGAACTTGAAGTGCAGATGAACTCGAGTGCATTTTTAAGAACTTGAAGTGCAGATGAACTCGAGTGCAATTTTGAGAAGTTGAAGTACAGATGAACTCAAGTGCAATTTTGAGAACTTGAAGTACAGATGAACTCGAGTGCATTGTTTAGAACTTGAAGTGCAAATGAACTCGAGTGCATTTTTGAGAACTTGAAGTGCAAATGAACTTGAGTGCTCTTTTGAGAACTTAAAGTGCATAAGAACTCAAGTGTGACACTGACAACTCGAGTGCAAGCCTCCATGGCATGTGCAAGGTTGAAGTATAAGCTAAGTCTCGATGGATTATCATCAGAACTCGAGTGTGGCTGGTGGAACTTGAGTTTTAGGCCAGAACTCGAGTGCAAGAGTTCAAACTCGAGTTCAAAGGTAGTTTGCTGAACATGGAAATATGACTTTATGCAATGCTTGGAGGGAAGCTTTGGCACATTGTTGGAGACTTTGATGACATTTCATGGTATGGGTGAGGTATGTATGGACTACCAACACCTAATGACATATGAAATGATGTTAGAGGCATGGAGATGATAAGGTAAGTATTGATCTTCAATCCGAACCCTTTCTACTGCAGTAGGTACTGCACGGAAAAGTTTATTGATGGGGTTATGGAATTTGAGTTTGAGGTTTAGTAATTGTGTTAAGACTCTCCATGCTAAGTGATGATACTTAGTAACCCATGGGGGTTAAAGGATTGTGGGTATGATATACGATGATGCATGATGAGTAATGATCATGTCGTGTACCGGTCCTAGGGGATCTACATTGATAACACTAAAGGTTGAGAATACAATTGGAATGGATCTAAGCTGATATGGTGCTTAAGTCAAAACAATAATTAGGTTGCACTTTGGTTCTATTTTATGATGAAAGTCGGAACCTTGTGAACCTTGTAGATGAAGTCGGACATTCAGTAATTGGTTGAGAATATTACCCGGAACAGTGAAGGTTGGAATAGGTGCTATTGATTTTAAATCTTAGCGTGCCTATTGGGTAATTTGAGGAAATGATTATCGCTAGGTGAGATGTTGAGGTTCTAAGAGTCGAACCATACCTTGAGAATCAATTGCAATAAGTCGAATTGGTTCTTCAAGAATCTAAGATAGCCTGAATGGCTTGAGGTACTGAAGTATAGTACAGAGAAATATGAGAAACCTCGTACATATTTCTCGAGGGTGCTAGTTGCAAATCTAGCATGAGGGAAAGATCTTAATCATAGACTAATCCCTTTGAGTTATGATTATTGCCTGGGGTAGAATCAATATCAAAAGTCTAATGACTTGACCCCAAATGAGAGAGAGTAGACTATAGAACTGCTAGAGAAGAAGGACCTTATGAGATTTGAATTCCGTTACAATGGTACTTCTATTTGGAGGTAACCAATCGGAAAAAACTACCTACGGAGGATTCTAATCGAAAAGGGCTATCTACGGGGGAGTTTTGATCTGAGAAGGCTACCTATGGGGAGATATGATCGAAAAACACTACCTACGAAGGGTTAGATTGGAGGGGATGACCAGTCAGGGGACTTAGTAAAGCACCGAGTATAGGATCGTAGTGTGCAGCCTCTGTGATGACAATTATAAACATGCACATGTGAAATTGCCTTAAAAAATGATATTCCATAAAGCAAGAAGCAAATAAATGCTCCCTTTTCCATTGTGAATTCGGTTAAAAAAGAGAAGAAAAGGGGATATGTATGTATATATGTATATATGTGTATATATATATATATATATATATATATATATATATGGTTAGTTCATATTAAAGCAAGAAGAGGAAAAGTAAAAAGCAATATAGCATTAATTAGTAATTGCAAGATGTAATTGTTGGACAAGAAAGAAGGTATTCTAATTTCCTCATTCCTCTTCAAGTTTTGGTCAACAAAAGGGAATATATATATATATATATATATATATATATATATATATATATATATTTGTTGGCTGAATATTAGAGCAAGAATGAAAAGGGGTAAAAAAAAGAGCTCTTGACCAATCATAAATAGGCACATGTCAAAGTTAAACCAAGAGGAGAGATCATTAGATAAACTTCATTATCTCTTCTTCATTCTTCATATTTCGTCCAGCTGAACCAAGAAAGAGAGAGAGAGAGTTCAAAAAGCTAAGAATACAAGAAGAAGAGCTCTAGGGTTCCAAGTGCAAAATCAAAGGTAAGAAGCTTTCAAACTTGGTGCTTATGCTTCCTAATCTCTCTACAACCTCCTCTAACCTCTTCTTCTCCATGAAATCCATGTTTAGCAAGCTAAATCAAGAGAGAATAGAGAGTGAACAGTGGTGATATAGAGAGAGAAAGGGGTGAAATCAAGAGGTAATCACCAAAACTTGATCCTCTTGTCTTATACAATGTTATTATGGTTGTTGTTGTGGAATTTGTCTTGGTTTTCTCTTTTTTTTCAAATTTGGGCTGAAGTAAACTCTAGGAGAAATGCTACCCAAATTCCCTCTAAACATGTCCATTTAGTGTTTAAATAGTTAATCATGTGATTAGAAGTGGTAAGGAGGTGATTAAGCAAGAGAAATTAAGAAAACACAATTTCCCTCCTTAAACCCTAACTTTCTGTTCTGAATAGGATGTGATGAAAGAGTTGAAATTTTTTAATTTTGATGGTTTCATTGGCTTTAGAAGGAAAAATTGTGTTGGCATGCAAGTATTCATGATATTTGGATATTTGTATACAAATTTAGAAATTTATGAAGTTGAATAAGCAATGATGTTTGATTAGCCTCCTGTGAGGCAGTGATGTTGTGTAATATATTTTGTGGATCAAAATTTGTCTAAAAATTCTAAAACTTGGCAAGATTAAAGTAGAGACATAGGTTTTTAATTTTATGGGTAGTTTGTAATTTTTGGACAAGTATATTGGAAGATACGGATTTTCAAATATTGTTCCCTATTTCTAGAATGCAATCTAAGACAGTGGTATTTGGCGAATTTCTGGGAATGAAATGAATGCAGTGGTCAAATCTAAGTATTTTACAAAAAATTAGATTTTTATAGAATTAATTATGAAATTCCAAATTTGACTGAAAAGTTTTTCAATTTCTGGAAAAACAGTGAAACTGCACTGTTCAAAATTGTACTGTGCAGAACTGTTTAACTGTGATAGAGAACCAACACATTGAGTCTAGAGTGAGTTATGAATAGCTAATAACTCATTTATCCTAAAATTGAAATCTTAGGATATATCAGAATCCCGAGCCAGAGATGGAGCTGGACCGATTGACAGGCAAGGAAATGGCACATTCCAGGTAGTAACACTTTCTTTTATGCACTATGTGATCATCGTATGTTTAAGCATGCCATTCTTTATAATATGAGCTAAGTGTTGGACACACAAATATTCCAAGTTGTGGTCAGGGACCCAAAAGGGCGTCAAGTAGACTAAGGTGCAAACATGTCGTTTGGCCTTGGGTAAGTGTACATATAGTTTCGATCATCTTACATGACATGGTGCATGACATATTTATTTTCACATCGTATATGTTTGATTGTATGTTACTACTGAGATTCTCTGAATCTCACCCTTTCCATAAATGTACAAAGTTTTCAGCAACATGCAGCGTCTCGAAGGGAAAAACAGTAATTTTCGGCATCAAAAGGTTCCGAACAAGCTCATAAGCAAACATTGTTATTTGAAGACCTTTTATTTATTTTAAGGTCTGTAATTATTCTGTATACCCCTATGGGGAATTTCTATATATAAACAAGCATTGTATCAATAATATCAGTATTTTTATGCTATCTTATGTGCCCACTGATCTACGCAATTGCTACTCTAAGTAATATCAATAGTGAAGCGAGGTCTTACACATATGTTTGAGTCTTAACCAATGGCACCTATGAGCATGGAAGCTGATCTATTTGTTGTCAGCATTAGTAATATCTTAATTTTAAAATGTTTACTAGTATTCAAATTAATCACAACATAATATTGTTATTTCATGTTTTAGTTGATTAATTAAAAGAAAAATTCATTTTAAAATTAAAATAATCAGAATCTAACAATCCAGAATAATAGCAACAATCTATATGATCCAAACCTTAGTAAGGATTTTATCAAGCATTCATGTCTATCAATCCTTTGGTGAGTTTTGCTACAGTTTGGTTGTATAAAAAAAGTCTTCATTATTGATATAGTGTATCAAATAAGATTGTCTCCAATAAAATGATATATATATATATATATATATATATATATATATATATATATATATATATAAAGAAGATACCTTTTATCTTATTGAAAAATAAATATTTCTTAGAAAAAAGATCAAGCGAGCTTTGATCATATGAATTTATATCTAGATTAGTCCATGCATTATGAATCAAATATTTATAAAAGTAAACTCTTAATTATCCAGTAATAAAGTCTAGCAAGATTGAAATCCCTACCTCCAAACCAAAAACCATACATTTGTGGGATACTGAGGGAGAAATATCTTCAGAGATCTAAGACCAAATAAATGGAGAGAGAAAGACAGGGATTTTTGAAAAAAATGTACCTATTGTAAATATTGTATGAATGAATGTCCTTAGCCCCTCACTCTTAGAATTCCATATTGTGATTAATAGCCATAACCTCCAATGGTTTCGTATTGTATCATAATGTAGATTAATTCCTATGTTTATGACATTGTAACTCTTGAAAGGGTTTGAGGCCTATATATAGAGGCTTAACACAAAGAGTTGAATGTACATGAAAATGCTATATGAATAAGAGTTATCATCCCTCTTCATCTCTAATTCTCTCTTGTTTCTCTCTCCATCCCCCCATCTCATCTCTTATTTTCCTTATTTTCATAACACATTATCAACACAAAGCTCTAACGGGTATATTTTTCTCATCGTTGGCTTGACAATTTCTCCTACCTTCTTTTACTATATATCTATTTGATTTATCTAGGATAATATGAGCTATTACATGGAATTAAAGAGACCCTTTTATTGATTGTTTTATAATCGGGTTCCATGGCTAACATTTGGGATTGTTGTTGTTCTATTCTCCTTAGCAAGTTTTTTTTCCACTTTTATTTATCATTTTTTTGGGAATCTCTTGTTTATGCAAAATTTATATTTCCTTATTTTATATTTTGGTATTCTTTACATTTTAAGTTGTTATATTATGTTATTTCATTTTATTTATGTTTCATTTGTTTATTTACTTATTTAATATTTATATTTATTTATTTTATGTTATTTATTTCATCTTGTTTTATTGTTATTTTATTTACATTTCATTTATTTATATTGTTATATTATTGTTATTTCATTATGTCAATCTTTTATTTTCATTTGTTTATTATTATACACGATTATATAATATGATCTATATGATCATAGGCTTATCTATTATTTATATTTGATTATAAATTTATATTTACTTAATTTATTTTATAGCATTTTAATTTTATTGAAAGGCCAGAAGTCATAAAACTCAATGTTGTGATTAGATGACCAGAAGTCACATCACTTTTGTAGCAATTTTTATATAAAAGAATGCTATTGCTTTCATGAAATGGCATGATTGAAAAAAAAACTTTGGCAATTTGATGAATTTATTGTTACAAATATAAAATCCTTCAATGATTCAAATATCAAACTAAAAAAAAGGGAAAATGACTTAAAAATACCTTGGGAGAAAATTAATTGTTAAATGGAACCACGTGTGCAAAAACAAGCATCTGTCATATACAATAGAGTTTCCATTGTGTGCAACCATCTTCCGTGTGTGCAACATATCACCCACCATGTGCAATGGTAGCATTCAGCAATTAATTTGCCCACAAGGTACTTTTAAGAAATTCTCCCAAAAAAAAGCTCTTTACCTTTGCAAGATTTTTGGTATGGTCCTGAAGAACAATATTTGGAGAAATTGATGGTGTGTTATTGAAATAAAAGAACATGTCTATAAGAGTGAAAATGAATATGATCATATTGCATTGTTGAAATTAATAGTTGAAAGCCAATAATATTTTGTCTTGGCTATTGAACCACAGTTGTGGAAATAATAACATTCATAGGGTCATTAAAATTATGAGCAAATGTTATAATATGACTAGAAGTCATATGGAATGGAAAAATGATATAATATGACCATAAGTTATGTAGACTAATATGTATCATTTTATTGAAAGTAAAGATCAAAATGGTTGTGAAGCTAAAAAGACCATGAGATAATGTAAAAAATATCAAAATTAGTTATGATACTCAAAGCAATAAGTTATGGAGAAAGACGATCAAATTGTAAAGCCAAAAGAAATAATTATAAGCACTGAAGGCTATATGATTTTGATTTTGATTCATGTTTAAATTTAAATTTATTGTGAATAATTTATGAGGGAGAAATTATTATTTGATATTGTGATATTGGTAAGTTTTTGTAGGTGATGTACGAACTCAAATAGACCAAAAAATGATTATTGTGAAATTGTGCCAATTCATTTGCAAATTAAATTTAAATATTATTATGGGTGGATGTTCATATAATTCCTTGACTTGTAGGATTCCACCTCATGGTTAATCTCATTATACCTTATAACTCCCAAATTGAAAGGTTTCTAGTATTTATTAATATAAAATTCAATTTTTTAATTATATTCTTTATATATAATTGTACAATTTATTTGTAAATTTAAATATATGAGGGGTGTGTGTGAATTTTATTCATACATTAAACATTATATATATAGATTAAATAAGCTTTATGATCATGTAATTGATGGAGTTTACCATGTCAAGCTACAGACTGGTCTTTGTTTTCTTTTTTGCACTTCTTTGTTTCTTCACATGTTTCTCATAAATGCTCAACTTTTATATCGCAAACATGAAGGTCATTTCTTTCATTATTGACCTCTATTTTTCATTTTAGTTTTGTCTTCCATCTCTTTCCCTTTTTTTATATAAATTCAAATATATGAGATGTAAGCATTATTTGTATATAAATTTCAAAAATTAATCTTAATATGATACACATGTATTGTAAGTAAATTAGTTTTTATGTGACATTTGAGAGAAAAAAGAAAAATCATAAACTTATCGGTCATATTTAAATTGAGAAATTGAGAATTTACTCAAGTTTATGAGAAAAAAGTATTCTATAAAACCCAATTTTTAATCACCATTATTCCTTCTATCTAATTAATACATTTAATGGAATAAAATAGTGAAATGTGGTGTGGATAAATTTACAGAAAATTTTCAATTACCGGTTACACACAATTCAGCTAAGCAACAACACAAAGAAGCAATTAATGTCCACTTAAAAGCCTACTATTGTAACCAAACTGGGAACATAAAATTACACAAATAATGGCCTAATATGAGTATAAAAAAATTCAGCCATATAAAAGAAAATGAGCAAGAAATGATTTATTCCAATAAATCATAAAATGTAAGAGCAAAATGGTAATTTTGCCATAAAACAAGAAACAATTATTTTTTCCCTACTATTCCCTATAATTTCAGCCAAATGGGAATTAAAAAGAGGAAAATGGCTAATTGGTAATTAATAAGTCCATTTTGGAATATTATTACCAAGGGAAAATCAAAGTTGGAAGAAAAGTCAACAATTTCAACTAAAGTTAATATTTGTAAGAAGCAATTGTTGGAGATACAAGAAGCTATTTATTTCCCCCTTTTCTTTACAATTTCAGTGGAATAGAAAAGCAAGGGGAATATATATATGTATACTTGTTGGTCAACATTGATTCAAGAAGAAATTCTTGGCCAATCACAACAAAGTAAAAGTCAAAAAGTCGCATGACAAATTAAACAATTGGAAGAAGGGAATTGTGATAAAGCAAGAAGAAAATTAATAATCCCTATTTCCTCTACACACTTTTGGTCAATAAAGGGAGGAGGAAGAGAAATATTATGTGGTTAAGATAAGTCAAGAAAGGAAAGGAAAAAGAAGACCAAGTAAAAGTTACCTAATGAAATTTCCAACAACTCATATTATAACATAAGCAAATTTTGGATATTTCAAGAGGTAATATCCATTCCCTTCCCTCTTTAATTTTGGTGGACTATGGGAAAATGGATTTAAAGAATAATATTATAAATAA
The DNA here is from genome assembly GCA_037074505.1 of Albizia julibrissin. Classification (NCBI taxonomy): domain Eukaryota; kingdom Viridiplantae; phylum Streptophyta; class Magnoliopsida; order Fabales; family Fabaceae; genus Albizia; species Albizia julibrissin. The sequence goes on from CM073485.1 coordinate 24,046,381, forward strand.
GAAGAAAAAATGTCGACCAATGAAAACTAAGCACTTGTGAAGCAATTGGATGTTTCATTAAGGCATTAGCTCCTCCTTTCTTGCTCTTCATTTTGGTAAAACAGAACCAAAAAGAGAGAGAGAGAACTCAAGCATATTCAAGAGCAAGAACACAAGGAAGGAGACCAAGGGTTCCAAATCACCAACCAAGGTAAGAACTTGCAAAATCTTGTGAAAGAGAGATTGAACAGTGATTTTTTAGAGATATAAAGAACAAGAATCAAAAGGTAAACTTCAAAACTTGCTTCTCTTAGCTTGGTTGAGGTTGTTGGTGAATATTGCTTTGTTTTCTCTTATTTTTGAAAAATGGGCTGAAGCTAAACCTAGGGGAAATGCTGCCAAAATTTCCTCTAAACATGTCCATCTAGTATTTAAGTAGCTAATCATGTGATTAGAAGTAGAAAGGAAGTGATTAGACAAGAGAAAACAAGAAAACAACATAAACCTCTCAAGAACCCTAACTTTATGCCCTGTGTATGACGTGATGAAGGAGTGATACTTTGGTAATTTTGATGATTACATTGGCTTTAGAAGGAAAAATTGTATAGGCATGCAAGTGTTCATGATTTTTGGATGTTTGTATGCCAATTTGGAAATTTATGGAGTATATACAAGTTTTTTGATCTGCCCTATCTGGAATAGTGATATTATGCGTGGTTTTTCATAGGGCCAAACTTGTCCAAAAATTCAGAAACTTTTCATAATTAAAATATAGACATAGAGATTTAATTTGATAAGTATTTTGTAATTTTTGGACAAATAAATTGGGAGATATGAATTTTTGAATTTATGCCCTGTTTTTTTGGAATGCAATCTGGAACAGTGATGTTTAACGAATTATTGGGAATGATGTGTCTGTAATGGTCAAACATAACTATTTTTTCTCAAATTTAAATTGAAAGAGCTTCATTTAGGCTTTACAACCAGTCAAATTGGATTTTTTTAGAATTAATTATGAATTTCCAAAGTTAACTGAAAAATCTGTCAATTTCTGGAACAAAGTGAAACTGCACTGTACATAATTGTATTGTGCAGAAACTGTTGCAACTGCATTAAATAACTAGCAGCATACAATTTAAAAGCAGCAATGCTACAAGTAATAACCAGTTACTTGTAACTTTAATTTATATAGGAATTGGACCTTGCCCGAGCCAAAATCCAAGTATATGACACACGTGGAATTTTGAAAAAGACTCAAGTAGTAACTTCTTATTAGATATATTATGTGATTCCTATTATGTTGTATATGTCATTCATTGTAACATGAGCTAGTGTCTTAGACACACCAATTTGCCATGTTGTGGTCAAGGACCCAACATAGGCGCCAAGTAGAGTAAGGGGCAAACATGTAGTTTGACATTGGGCAAATGTACACATATAGTTTTGATCATCTTACATGACATGACATTGCATATTTACTTTCGCATTCTATATGTTTGTAAGCATGTTGCTACTAAGATTCCCTCGAATCTCATTCTTTTTCAAAACAAAATATTACAGCGAAGCGAGTAGCTCGAAAGGCAAGACGGTGGCTTCCGGTGATTAGAGTCCCGAAGCTCTCTGTTACTGCTATAGTTATTTTTGCTACTTTTTGAATGCTCTGTACATTTATATATATTCATCAAACCCTGCCATGGTTCTCTTATAATGTAAACATATACTTAATATCAATATGATTCCGATGTTTCTGTATGCCTTACAGAACTTTACGCTTATTACTCTGCGAATATCAAAATATTAAGGGGTTTGACATTTTTGGTATCAGAGCTTAAAGCGGTTCTGGCATTTATGGAACAATATATTGATATAGTCTTGTTTGTGTGGTAAGAGGAATCATGCGCGAAAGACAGCGACAACGAGATAGATTACCTATGTTAGGGAACTAGCATCCCCCATATCAGTGGATCCCTGAGGGCCAGCATCACATACAAAACCGGACACTCGACGAAAGCAGAGTGGTGGTGACACCTCTAAAGCATGTTCCATTGGAGGTGAATTTCCCGGTTGAGTTTTGTATCTTCTCGATCAGGGATTTCTTTTCAGACATGATTTTCTGGAACTGGAAGAAGAATGACATTGTTGAGTGAGGGCCGAACGATCACTCCGTAAAGTTCATAGAGCACATGACAAATTACGTGCGGAGGCATATGTACCTCGAGTGACATAAGGCCCAGACAGTATATTTGGGGTGCTGGAGGCGGCCATCACAACTTTTGAGGCAGGGCAGTCACAGGGAACCAGTGAATAGAAGCAGATATAGCCGGTATCTACATTATTGCACAAACATAGTAAAGTTAAGCGTGCTCGGCCTAGGAAAATGTCTGGATGGGTGACCCCCTGGGAAGTCACCTATACATGATAAATAGGGTGTGTAGCATCTTATACAATAGTTTATAAGTTGTATGTTGTTACAAACTTGTTTTAAACTACTATAATAGTCTGCTATACATCAATTTAAACTATTTATGTATCAGGATTTTATGAAATGAAAAATATGCCCTTATGGCTTTGTGCAATTTACCTCTTCCTTATTTTAATATAATGAAACCTAAAGATAGTGAGAACCAGAGGTAGACCAAGAGGTGGAGGCTTTGGGCATGATGGTAGTACAGCAAATTATTCTAGAAGCATTGAGGGATGAGCTGCAAGGGGTATAGCAAGAAAATAATGTAGACAAAGCAATGCACTCTAAATTGGTAAGCAGGAAGTAAACCAATATAGCAAGAGGAATATAAGCAGGATCTTCTGCTTAGAACTGCTCCTAGGGGAGACAGTTTACAACCGTAAGCTACACAGTTCAGCCAACAGGGGGTTGCTGTTGACAGAGAACGATGTCCTTATTTCATGAGGAAAGTTTGACTCTCAGCACAGCGAGCTAGTTTTCTAGCCTTACTAAGTAGAGCTTTTCTACAGCACCAAATTATTGATGGTGTTCAGACTAGCTATGATGAGCTCAACATTGACATTTTGAACCACTCAAAAAGCATAGAAGAGTACAAGAAGCACCTGTGAGTAGTGTCAAGACATGTTGACTCACAAAATATGATCCAACAGATCCTAATGAATTGGAAAGATTTTCCCGATCAGCAAAATTGGCCAAAGAAATGAAATTTCTGATGATACAACAGGGTGAGAAGGAGAAGCTGATCTCCACATACTTCAAAGAGGTTAACAAGGCAGCTGAAGAGTGCCAGATCACAGAGCACAATCTGTTGGATTTGAACAACCACAAAATTCTAGCAACAAGAACACATCTGGTGGTGGAAACTCTTCATAGAAGCGCCATTATCAAGATGGTTCTTCAAGCGGGGGTAATGATGAACCATACCATCCTGATAACCATACAAACTAAAGACCCACTTGGAAACAACAATGAGCCAAAAGAAGCTATGAATTGTTACTAAGGTACACAGTTTCAAGGTTCAGTCGAATGTTATAGGAGATCACTATAAAACTCTTACCAAATTATCTCAACACTATTGGACCTCATACGAGGCGATGAAATATCATAGTGGCGCTGCATAAGCTATATGAGCAAATAAAGTAGTGGGTTGGGGTCACAAATTGACGTATAACTTTTGACGACAACCAGAGAGGTTGGAAGTCGTACCCATGATGATCATCATCCCACTTCACAATATAACCTCTGTGATCTATCATGATTTGATCTATGAGGTCAACAGTGACACAACATACATGGTGTGCAGTATGACCTGTGTGGGCACAATGAAGCACCTGAGTGGTATGTAGCAGCTATCAGAGCATGTTAATCAACCTCATAATCAAGATGTACTCCTAACATGGCCAGATGTGAGTTCTAGTTGCATTTTTGAAAAGACAAGTAGCCTAATGGTCAAGAGGCAATGCGTAAAACATACGGCTAAGGTGGTGTGGCCAACAATATTACATCATGCATTATGTACAATGATATTACCCCTGTGACCTATGTGGTTTGCAACAACATGACCAATATGGCCTATAGTGGTACCACCTATGTAGTTTGAAGTTACACAACCTATATGGTTGATGGTGGTGCATGTAAACAGAGATTGGGATAAGCCCTAGTGCAATAGGGCGTAATGGTGGCAAATACCTCTCAATAGATGTAGCCTCACCAAATCAACTACCCCCACTTATGATTGTAGAGCTAGCAGTAATTAATTTTGATTTGTGAACATAAGACAAGTACAAATAGGTTGATGCCTGCTCCGGAACATTTATGTGACAAGTAAAGATACCATGATGTGACAAGTAGGGGTAAAGCAATCATTTTGGTCCAGAACAAAAATCATTGCCTTCATCCTGAATAGTGCACACCGTACGGGAAGTAACGGTCCAATAATCCTTTGACCTTGAACCCCGAATAGATAGATATAGTTTTAAACAGACATATTATCCGACCAAATTGGTTATAGAAAGTCAGATTGGCAGTAAGTCCCCGTGTACATGGTTGTTCTGGGCAGTGATACTAAAATATTCAGAGTTGTGCAAATGGAATAATCCAAGCTTTAAGGCTTAAATACAACAGGAACCGTCCTAATAAGGCAATGAGGCCTAGAATCACTAGAGGACTATGTGTCCTGAGATCATAAGACTTGTTGGACCAGTATGTCCTCAGGTCAGCAGATTATTAACCACTTAAAGATATGCCAACAGAGAATAGAGGCAATAAGACCCGAGGTGCATCTTTGCATGGGGCAATGTCCCTAAGCAATAAGGCCTAATAAGTACTTTATGCTAAATTGAACAGTGATGAACACGTTGAGAAGCAAGCAACTCTATGCCAAGCTAAGCGAATGTGAGTTTTAGCTTTCAGAAGTTATATTTCTGGGTCATGTAGTCTCACAGCAAGGGGTCTTCGTAGATCCAAACAAGGTGGAAGCAGTACTGAACTGGAAGAGGCTAGAAAAAATATTTGAGATACGCAGTTTTCTAGGTCTCGCATGCTACTACAGATGATCCATACCGAACTTCTCCAGAATAGCTTAGCCATTAACTAAGCTAACATGAGAGACTCAACATTTTGTGTGGGACAACAATTACGAGGAGAGCTTCACTGAGCTAAAATAAAAGCTAACAACTACACTAATTCTGACAATCTCAAATCCACAATTAACCTTTGTGGTTTATACATATGCCAGTGGGCATGGATTGGGATGTGTCCTAATGCAGCAAGGCCATATAGTGACATGCACATCATGATAGCTGAAGCCTCATGAATAATGATATCCTACACATGATCTTGAGTTGGCAGCGATTGTATTCGCACTCAAAATCTAGAGAGACTATCTCTATAGGGCGACCGTAGAGCTGTACTGCGACCACAAGAGTTTGAAATACCTATACGATCAGAAAGAGCTTAATATGAGACAATGCATATGGAAGGAGTTACTCAAAGACTACAATCTAGAGATCAAGTATCATCCAGTCAAGGCTAATGTCATAGCAGACACATTGAGTTGCAAAGCAATGCAGGTGGCAACCCTTATGACTCACGAGCAGAAGCTAATTGAGAACTTTCGAGCAGTTGAAGGAATTATATAGTGTCTAGAGCTATCGGCAAAACACTCAACATTCACCAAACCCTCAAGCAGATCATGAGGAGAGGGGGAATGTGTAGCTGCCTTTAGTACTTGGGCTACCACTTCCCCCTGATGCTTTGTAGTTCGCTCCTTCATAAACTCTTATGTGAGAAACCATATTTGTTCCTCCACTTCATCACATTGTTTCTAAAGCTTTTCATACATTTTGTCTGGTTATTTTTTTGAGGTTGCCGATGACCATAATATTTTATCTTCGTAAATCCAAAGCCGGCACCCATAACAAGACCAGGATGGTTAGGCCCCAATGTCTTCTCCAATATTTCCTCATTCACAGAAAGGTAGCCCTAGTGTTATAATTTCCTAGGACATGGCTTGCTATGCATTGAACAATAATGATAATATTGATAGTTAATTGAAGACATTGCTTCCATGAAACAGGGACTAATATTAATACTTACCATTTTGTCAATGACCTCCTTCATCTAAAGATCATTATAAGAGACATCTTTATTTTGCCTTGCCACTAACCAAAGTTCATTACAGGGAGGTCTATACTGTCCCCACACTTAGCAACTAACTTTTCAACAATCCAAGCATACCTCATTTACCCTCTCTTGTAGGGATACTTATTGTTCTTCACCTTCTCCCTATTCAGCCGGATTAAGTCCTACGAAACACACAACAATCAAGTTAATACTAAACAGATACACACAGGTCTTTATGAATTGTAAATAACAATTACCTGGAATGCCAATTCGCAATGTGAGATGAAAACTTCTCTCCAATCATCCGATTTTATATTGGACCGAACTTCCATGAGAACTTCTTTCTCATCAGCCTCTTCAGGATTCTACAAATACGCCTTCAGCAATACATGACAGAATGTGCGTAGTGAATTGTCAGCCTTCTTCATGACAAATTCCCTAATGTAATCTCTGTCTATATGATATGCAGAATGCAAAGTACACAATTCAAGTTAACTTTTTTTACAAGTACATAGCAAGTAATTAGCAGGCATATATACCTTACCTTGATATTGTCCTAAATAACACTTGCGTAATCTCCCTGTACCCAACGCTAGTTACCTTCCATGATAAGAACATTGGTCCTTGCTATTAAATTGATGTAGCTGATAAAGTGTGACAGATTAAGAGGTTGATTGTCATTGTTCCATGTCACGTGAAATCTTCTCCTCAAAGACTTTACTCGGTTCATAAAAGTCAAGGCGCAATAACCCCTCTTTACAATATCATGTGCTTATTCTAATGCCTCTTTTGGGGTCTCATTTCTAGGTGTCCTAGGGGCGACATCAGTACTAATGGGAATACCAATACTAGGAACAATGTCAAAAGTAGAGGCACTATTAGAACTAGGGGAATTATCAATTCCATGGGAAGTAGAACTGACCATTTTAACTGGAAAACAAAACTCATTTAGTCAGCCACAGGGAACAGAGCAATAGGTTTTCCAGAAAAATAAGATGCACAATTAAAGTCAAAACCTACCTACGTAAGACGAAGTGCAAAATAAGGAGAATGTGAAATATAGAAGAGAAATCATACATTAAAATAAGGAGAACAAAGCACACAAAAAAATATGACCTATCTTGGGCTCTGAAACAAAAAAGCGAGTTAGAGAATTGATGCGACTCACACGACTGTTTGATCGAACTTCAAAGAGAGCATTGGAGGATGTGGTTCACTTGAAAAAGATTGTTGAAGGTCAGAAAATTCAACCAAAGTTGTAGGGTTCCAAGGATGGTAGGTAATGTTCAACCAAATACAAGTATCTTAAGTGTATAATTTGGGAATGTGAAGAGGCACAAGATAGAAGGTGTTTTAAAAGACTTGACGAAACTTACTCATGGTTATAATTTTAGAACTGTTATGAAAGGTGGTCTTTTTCTAATGGTTCTTAATTTACATCCCCTAATGAACCTTTGAACAAAACTTTATGGTTTTAAAATCACAATCGTTAGTTTTAGTAAAAGGAGACGGTGTTTTCTTAATAACCATTAGGTATTTGACATGGTATTCTAAAAAGTGATAGGTTTTATATAATAACCATTACTTATTTGAATTTTTTCTAATAATTTTTAAAGTTGATTATTTAACCCCCATAGTACAAACAAAAACTAAAAAAACAGAAGTTTGAATAAACTAACAAAAAATAAAAAGTTATGTGGATGAAGGATCTGTTGCGTTATTAGATTCATATCCTTCTCTAGTAATTTATCTACCTTCTCAATCAAAGAGCGAATGAGAGGTCAGTTTTATCAAGCAGTTGTCTATGCATCCTTACTCTCATATGTAATTGATAAAGAACAAAAGTTAGAAGTTGGAATAGATCAAAGTAAATGTATAAATGGAGTTCATTTTTTTTGACATTTAAATGGAAAGGGTTTTGTGGATTATCTATTAGAACGTGTCATTTGGAATGAAAAGGGTTACATTAGCCTTGTAAAATGCCTAAATTAGTAATGGTTGTTTACTAATAACCATGAAGAGACAAATATTTTTTTTAATATTTTTGGCTACATCGCCCTAATGATTAATTTTTTTTAATATTCTAAAAATAAAAAAGTAGTAGTGGTTTTCAATCATCACCGCTACTAGAGTCCTCCGCCTCATCCTGCCCCTCCCCTAGCTCAGCACATCATCGACGTCTAAGGAAAGAAATGAAAAGTCTAACTGGAAGTTATCATATACAATATGATTGTGATGAAGGATGAGGTCCAACTTCCTATTCAGACTGTAGGGTGTCTAGCGAGATGCCTTGTGGAGCGGTTAAGGCTAGCCAACATCTGTAATATAACCTCTATTTGAGGAGAAGACAAAAAAGGAGAAGGAGGTGGTAGTGGTGAGGAGGAAGGGGGAGATTGTAGAGGTGGTGGTGTTGGTGGTAGTGGAGGAAGAGGGTGAGGGTAAGGATGACAAGGTGTAACACCCTACTTCCATAATCATTCTGATGAGTTTTACACAGTGGATTCGAACCACTAAGCGTTATTCTTTTATAACACTTTTTCAAATCCTAACCTCAAAACAGGATTCAAACCTGTAGTTAAGTAGGTTTTTTTGAAAATTTAAAACTTTTGCGGAAGTGTAATCTAGTGGTTCACAACTTTGTTACTACTCATCAATTCTTGTCTTTTTCCTTTAATTCAACTAGGGCTATTCTTCGCTTAAACTTAATTCCTTCATTTACATACATAAAATGTGTAGTCACATAAGGCTACCAAAGTGTCTAAATCAAATACAAATCAGTGCATTGCACTTCAATCTTTAATTCTCCTTCGTATTTCCCCTTTTGCATATCTCCATGTATTCTTCATATGTACTCAACATACCTATATGGTTGGGTGAGGAAGAGTGAGATTAGAGAGAATGTCAGTAGCAAACATACAGACAATGCATGTAAGATAAATGCTAGTGCATGATATGCTTTCCTTATATAGGCTCATGATATTCTGCATGCTCAATATTCATACATGCTTCACATAATAAAGCAAAGCAATACATAGCATACACATCACATACATGCAAGTTAAGTTCACTACCTTGTGGACTAATGTCTATTAGATATGATTAGTTTTGATGATGTCAAATATAGATATAAGATATTAAGAGCAAAAAGTTTGCTAAATATATTTATCTCCTTATATTGACTAACTACTATATTTAATGTTGTATATCTTATAGATTAGTCAAACAAAGCAAGAAAGAGATTGGAGAAAGAAGAGCTTGAAGAAACTAATGGGAATATCAAGATTCAAGCTCCTAGAAGAAATACTGGATTTTCTATGCTAAAAAGGGAATTCAAGCGGTACTGTAGCAGGTGGCACTGTTTGGTACTGTAGCGGAGGCTCTGTAGCAGTCAGAACTGTAGCATCGAGTTTTCACTGTAGCACTCAAGTTTGAATAGTAAGAACTCGAGTTCTGTACTGTAGCACTCGAGTTCAAGAAGTTTTGCATGCGAGTTTTGGTCAGAAACGACTTCCGGATGATTCCCAAGTTTTGTACTCGAGTTGGTTATGGATAACTCGAGTTTGGGACTGTTCAGCACAGCAAAAATTGGTCTGAACTCGAGTTTGAATATGAGAACTCAAGTTCACAGCGAAGAACAACATACTCTGTTCATCCCTGTTTTACGTTCAATTTGGGCGAGCTTAGTAATTCAATCATATCTCCCAAACCACAACTCTAATTGAGGCGAAACCAGTGGCATATGAAACAAAACTCCTAATGCGTCATTTTGACACTAGAACCAATATCAAAGGAGCTTATATGAATCAGATATAAACGATTGAAGCTGAAACTAAAATCACCTTCATATTCCAGAACAGCTTTCATATTTTGGACATATCTCACAAAATACATGTCCAAATGAGTTCAAACTAGTTCCATATCAAAGTAGACTCAAATAGATTTCCATGGATATATAATAAGTCAAATTTTGAGTTATATTCAATGTGGTATGGCTTCTGAAAGGCGATGCTTGAAAATGCATACGCTCTCTGCATTCGTTGGAACATAACTTGAAGAATACATTGAATTTGGAGTTGATTCCTTTTGCATTGGAATGTAAACAACAAGATTTTTCTAATGATTAATCATTTATCATAAAAAATGAATGATCATGTTTTGAGTCTACTATTCACACTCCGCAAGCTCGTTTCGGTTGATCAAAATCTGACATTGCACTCGAGTTTGAACTGACACACTCGAGTCCTCAGAAGATATACACTCGAGTGATGGAAGTTCTGAAATGAAAGTTTGTTCCCGAGATTCTGCAAGAAAGAGCTTATATGAAGTGCACTCGAGTTTGAGGAGGTGCACTCGAGTTCTGAGTTTTGATGTGGAAGTTTATACCCGAGATACATGTTGCTGGGAAACAAATGTTACACTCGAGTTAGGCAAGAAGCACTCGAGTCCTATACAGCATTTACACTTGAGTCCTGAGAGTTCTACCATAAAGAGTTTGTACCTGAGAGTCTTGTGATGAGAAGAACAAGTGTTGCACTCAAGTTCCTTAGCTTGCACTAGAGTTCTTATGTGTTTGCACTCGAGTTGGTGTTTTGCACTCTCGCGTGTTTATGACATAAGCTACCTGGATAGTACAAAAACTCACTACGCACTCGAGTTTGGTCTGATGCACTCGAGTTCTCACATTGTTAGAAACTGAGTAATTTCCAACGATCGATCTGAACATGTTTAAATGTTATCCAATGATTATGTTCTTACTTGTTATCATTATTAGACATTGTTTAATGTTTGTTTCAAGTGTGAATCAGGTAATCAACGTTCAGATAAACAAAATGCATAAGGAAGTCAAAAACGCCGGACACAACGAAATAGGCAACTGTTACTACACATGGTCCGACAAGCTTCAGAAGACTCTGCCACACGCTCTTACAGTTAGAAAAGAATTCAAAATACCCATACAGTCATAACAGATACAGTTGCAATGATTCATCTTCTGAATACCAATATTCAATGGCAACAAATCGGGATTAAGAAATGCTTTCAACAGGGGAAATATTTAAATACACTCAACGACCTTACAAAGCAATGGTATGAGACATATATTAAAGACAATAATGGATGACACAATATGGACACGAGAACATGCACATGGGTCGGTCCGATAGTGAGTAGTTGCTGCAAGTTGTGATGATTAAAGAATTCAAATGCCCATACCATTCTTCAGCGGATACATTGCAATATGGACAGAGAAGCTCAATGGGAAGAAAAATGCTCAATAGACAAACAAAGAAATGGAACTCCAACGGGTATATTGAGATGCAATCAATAGAATTAAATGAACAACAAGAACGTGCAAACAAAAAGCAACGGTATAAGTTATCTGTTGGAAGCATGATCAACTTTCAACAGGAAAATATCCAAATATACTCAACAATCAGAAGAAGCAATGCTTCTATATAAACCAAAGCATTCAAAGAAGAAGAGGAGAGGATGCAACAGCGACCAAATACCTGAGCAAAGAGAACCCAACTTCCAGTATGATGATATTATAAGTCGTCCGCCTCAAATACTCTCTGTTCTTATCAGTTTACAACATCATGTATAATTGAGAATGAGAATATTTGTATTGTACTTCAGTGAGCATTTATCCACTCTGTGAGAGAGTCTATAAACACTTCATCTATACTTCTGTATTGATCTCAAGGTAGAGGGACCTTGAGGGGGTTGATTACCTTACGAGGAAGTTGTAGAGAGAATTGCTAATAAGACTTTCTGCTCGTAAGACTTACAGTGGTGTAAACAGGAGAGAACGTTGCTGCTCATAAGACTTGCATGGGTAAGCAGGAGAGAAAGGTCTTTGGGATTGCTTTACTCAACTTACAGTAAGAGGGTGTAAACCTTACAGTGTGTAAGGGGGAGTAACTTTGTAAGAGTTGTAGCGGCTGTTCTTGTGCCTGATTAAACAAGAAGATAGTAGATTGGAAATCTCAGGAGGAGCCTGGGGACTGGACGTAGGTCATTGTGGATTGAACCGAACTAGAATAAATCATAGTTTGCATATTCTCTTCCCTAAGCTTTTACATTTCCAGCATATATGATCTATATATCTACATATGATTTTATAGTTCCATATATATTGATTTGATAAGTTGTGAAAAGATTTTAAAAGATAAGACTTTATTATCGTACACCCAATTCACCCCCCTCTTGGATGTCATCTAGGTCTAACAATGTCCATTCTTTATTTCCTCTTCTTCCCACCATCAGGGTTACTTGAAGTATCTTCCATGCTTCTTGACTTCTCCATGGCCCTAGATACTTAATCACATCATTAGAGCCATGATTGTGAGTTATTGGAAGTATATATTAAGGCCCAAGAAGTTAGAAAGGGCCTAATAGGTTGATTTCTTTCAAAAACATTAAATGCTGGAATTTAGGGGCTTGTCTGCGGCCAACAGAAGTCATAAAGTTTTAGGCTGTGGCCAAGAATCCTTTAGTTCTTGGCTGAAATTTCAAAAATCATAACTAAATATAAAAAATTTTAAATGAGGTAATTCTAAGTTCTAAGTGACCCTATTTAAGTATAATTTAAGGGGAAAATACCTCATGCTAACAATAACATGCCCAAAATTCTATAATTCTCAATTAATCCTCACTGCCATAGAATTGATTCCAGATTCAATGCCTAACTTTGAAAAATAATATCTTTTAATTCACTAGTCCAAATGGCTTATATTACCTATGAAATTAAAGCCCATGAAGTATAATTTTATTATTTAAAGTTTCATAAGGTTTGGACAAGTTTTGGCCATTCAAAAACACACCACAACAAATCTATTTCTGGAAAACGAATGAAACCACACTATTCCTTTAACTTCAATTTTTGGGTTTTCAATCCAACCCTTCTAAAATCACAACCACACCTAAACCCCATACAATTTTTCCAAAGGAATCCATTGGAAACCTCAAAATCAAAAAATTTATATTATTTTCCTAAGATTCCAGGTCTGGCTGAAACTTAGGTGTTCTTAGGCCAAAATTCTGTTTTTGATTCTAATGCTTTTGAGATCGATTTCTCACCGCTATCCCACACATTTTTTCATTCTAAATGCATTGGAAGCATCAAAACTAGAAAAATAAAACTCCTTCCCCATAAATTAGGGTCTGGACGAAACAAGGAAGCCTACGAAAACTTATCAAAATCTCATAATATGCGGCTCAAATTAGAGCTTATACGTACCTCTACTCGATTCCATAATTGGTTCTTGATTTTGGCAGCACCTCTCCCAAGTAGATGGAATCAAACACCTCTGATCAGAAATATGAAATTGTTGAAATGTTTCTCTCACTAAAAGGAACAATATTAGAGAAGACTCCGGGAGCTAGAAACGCTGAATTGGAGGTGAAATCGGCTTCGGAGCTTAAGAACTTCTACTATTTATGTTTTCTCTTTCCTCTTTCAATTTCTCAACATTCGTTCTTATTTTTATATGAATTTTTATATGGTTGGCTGAACATATAAAGCCCTTAATGAGTCTTAGAATTTTTTCGCCACGTGTCACAATTCTATGGTGCCATTTGTTCGGTGATCCAGCTATTCGGTGACACGTGTCACTTGCTTTTTGGTCTTCCATTTTTCTCTCTTTTAGGTGCTGCTATAATTGTTAAGGGAAGGGAGAGGCTTGAAAATTTCCCTGGACTCCTGGATTTGATGCTCAGGAAGTTAAGTACGTGACCAAGCCGGAAACCGATGGATTTCCCGGCTCAGACCGAGGTGGCACTCTTCGATTGTGACAAATTTAAAGGCAAGATTACTTTTTCATCATGAGAGGACAAGTTTCATGTTCTTATTTAGCCAAAAAAAGAAGTTGTGTCATAATTGCTTACGTTATTAAAGTTACTTTAATAAAGTCACTTTATTGGTGTCTACTCGGGATTCTACTCAGGTTTTTTCTCAGGACTACAAAACGCAGATCAAGACCTACTAAATAACACCAAGCCAAAGTGTGTATGTGGGCCCCACATACGCCACATATCGGCATCCATTCTAAAAAATGCAGGGTACACATGTATGCCCTGAAAATGACATGCGCACACCTACATCGGCCTATTTCGCCCAACAAATCGTGTAATATCCCATTTTTCACCAATACATTTATGTGTATCTATAGTATATTTAGAGGAATAAAATGGTGAAAAATGATGGGAATGAATTTATGAGAATTTATGGAAAATATGCCAATCGCCGGTTACACATAATTTTGTCGAATAAGGATGTAAGAAGGCGATTAATATACCGATAAAGGCCTATTATGGTAACCAAAATTCAAGAAATTGAATGACATGATTGATGGCCTCATTTAAGTTCTAAAATGGAGTTAAGCCAAAGAAATGGGCGAAAAATGATTTATTTCGGTAAATCATAAAATGCAGGGGCAAAACAGTAATTTTGCCGTAAAATGGAAAATAATTATTTTTCCCCAATATTCCCACTAATATGAGTTAAATAGGAATTAAAAAAGATTCAAATGACTACTTGATCATAAATAAATCAATTTTGGTGAATTATGGTCAAATAGTCAAAAGTCAATGACTTGGTCAACAAGTTACAAGTTGACACAATGGGATAAATGGAGATTCAGATTTCCCTTGCATTTCTCATGCATATTTCAGCTAAAATGAGGGAGTATTAAAGAAATTTGATTAATTAATGAATTATGTCATTCTGGACCAATTAGATTGTGACACATGGCAAGATCATCTAAAGCTATTTTAATATATATCAATCTTCATTCTCATCAGCTCCATTTCGCACGAAATCTGAAATAGAAAGAGTGAGAGCGAGAGCTACAGCGAAAGAGAGAAGGAAGGTCTAGGTTTCATCCAAGATTAAGGTGAGAAGCTTATATCTTGTTATTTAAGTTATATATCTCCTCCATGATCTCTTCTCTTCATTTCCTTACCATTGGAGCATTGGTATTTCAGCTGAATCAAATGCTGGAAGGAGAGAGAGAAAATGTGCAGGAGAGAGAAAGTTGAAGAAATCAAGAGGTAACTTCCCAAACTTGTTCCTCTTGCTTGACTAAGGTTAGTAGAGTTGTTATGGGCTTGATTATGATTCATTTGGTATAAGATAATTCAAGAAAACCCAAGAGACCATAATATGTAAATGTCTCCAATAAAGTCCAATGAATATCTAACTAGTTAATATATTGGTTATAAGTAGAAAGTAGATGATTAGGCTAAAGAAAACGAGAATCCGATACAACTTTTCTGAGAATTTAAATTCCCTTCCATGTATTGGACGTGGAAAATGGATAGGAATTTGATAATTTTGATGCTTCCATTGGATTTAGGAGGCCAAATTGTGTAGGGTATATGTTGACCCCGAAGTGAGAAAAGCCACGAAAAGTAAAATGACAAAATTACCCCTATTAAGCCTTATTTGAGGGTTGTCAAGGGTATTTTCGTTATTTGAGCCTGAATTTAGCCAATTTGAGGCTAGAAATGGATTCTACACGTGAAAATGTGTAGGAATGGCCTAAATTACGATTTTGAGAAAAATACTGATAATCAGGACCTAAGGGGTATTTTGGTAAGTTGTCACCATTATGTTAAATTTACCAATATTATGAGTTTGGAAGGATGCATGGATGAGTAATAACTTATTTGTGGTATTTGAATATTTCAAGACTTGACAACTCGTCTGGCCTCAGTAGTTGCCCGAGCTTGAATCGAGTGGGAAAGTTGCATAGAGAAACAACCAGGTAGTAACCGTCTTCATATGACATAGCATGCATATGTGTTGTATGATATCATCACAAAATGTCTAACATATTTAGATTATGTGGGGTGATCACTCGAGGCCTATCTTTGTGCGGGTTGACACTCAGGCAATAGTATTTATATTGCACGAGCGATGCCCGGGGCCTATCTTTGCGCGGGTACCCCTCGGGGCCAAAAACTTGTCTAGCGATAGCATGGTTTATGATTTGCATGAAAAGTACTAAATGATGTTATGATGATTTGATTGATGATTGTGTATAAAGCATGTTTTGTTGTTATCTTTTATGTTTGATTGCGTTACTACTGAGATTCCTGTGAATCTCATTCTTTTTCCCAAAAACAAATCTTCAGTACAGGGAACGAGCTCGCGGGGCAAAGAGAAGGTAAATTAGGCCGAGCGGCATAAGAGCTTAGTTAGGTTGTCAATTTCCTGTTATGTATTTTAAGACTTTTATGAGTTTTTGGATTGTATATGAAGTAGAGTAGATGAAATAGATATTGTGCATGTATGTGAATATCTGATAGAGGCATTGTAAGAAGTTCTAGCATTTTTAGCAACTCATGTTTTAAATTCGGTGAGTATTAGTTAATTGGTACTCTACCGTAGTGTTAGGAAACGAGGTGTCACAAATTGGTCCCTTACCTCATGACATAGTTGGGTGAAATCTTTCTACCAACCCACTGGCGCCGTATATGTGTCCTGTGCACATCTGCACCGACACTTTAATCATACTACCTGTAAATACCGAGCCCTTTTCTCGATAAGGCTAAGTCGCATAGTCCCTGAGAGTCTTTCTATATCCATCATTATTGGGACTCTTCCCAAACCAGGCTTAGTCATCTTCCTGATACAGGCTTATTCTCAAGTCTCTAGGCCCAAAATTTGGGATATTACATAAGGATAAGGAGGAGGAGGAGGAATGTGACACCTTATGTCCAATACCCTTAAATGAATGTAAAAGAGTAGTGAAATTATTTGTGAAACCAGGATCAGGTCCTGAATTAAGCAACTTTGGAAAACGTTTGCAAATTCTAGACCCATCTCAAGATTTGAACCTAGGACTAGAGACAATTTTTTAGGGTAGTAAAATTTTTCTCAAACAATTTCACAAACATTCTCTATCTCATTAAGTCCCATCGGCTCTTCTTTTCATTTTATTAGAGTGTGCAAGAGATTCTCTGTTTAGTTCTCATGTTTCATACCTTAGTTATGATTCGTTAGCGTTAGAAAGCATAATTTAGCTAAAGTATCATTTTATTAGCCTACCGACATTACTAGTTTCACTATCGTAGCACTATTAGAGTTACAGGCTATTTACAAATCTAAAATATCCAAAGTACATTAAAACAGATAACTAACCAAAACTAAATTCATTCGCATCCCAGCCTCTAGCCATCCAAATTTACCTTCTTTTTTCCACTTGAGCTATCTCCCTGTACTGTAGATAGGTTTATGAAAAAGAGTGAGATTCAAAATAATCTCAGTAGTAACATAATGCCAATCATACAAATATAACATCAAAAAGCATGCCACACAGTCATCATACAACAGAATCATCACAACAGCATTCAGTGCATCACATGCAGTTCATATATCATTATAGCGCTAGGTATATCACAAGGCCCTGAGGGATACCCGCGTAAATAGACCCCAGGCACCCAGTCATGTATTAATGAACATTATATTGGTCTGAGTGTCCACCCGCGCAGAAAGGCCTTGGGCGACCACCCTGCATAATCAGAATGTGTCAGACAGTTCATGATATTTCACACAACATACAGTGTATATTATAAACATATGAAAGACAAATTACTACCTAGCTGCTTCCCTTGAGTAGTTTCTACCTATTTATTTAAGCTATTAGGTCCTATAATTAGAATTACGGACAATGAGTCATTACTCAATCCAATCCTTTTGGTATAATGTAAACTAAATTATTCTTAGTTTAGCATGTTGGTTGTCATTTGAGTCACTTAGATAGCCCTTGGAAGTCCCAACAAAGGCCTATAGGGTTGGGAAACACCATACCAATCAACACCTCTTGAAAAATATGAAATATTGAAAATTTTGGGTCTTGGCCACGGCCAAAAACAGGTCCAAAAACTTTTGGGCTGCGGCCAAGAATACCCTATTTCTTGACCGAACTTCCAAAAATTATAACTAAATCTAGAAAAATCCAAATGAGGTTCTTCCATATGATACGTGACCCTCTTTAAGTATAATTTTAGGAGAAAATATATCCATAAGCTAAATGTACCCACATAAGTACAGAATTCCCCTTTTATTGGACACTGCTCCAGAATTTTCTAGTTTTTCATGACCAAACTTTAAAAATATAGAACTTCCAGCATACAAATCCAATTTTCTATTATGACCTATCAAATTAAATTTTGATAAGTATACGTTTATACTGGAAATTTTTACAAGATTTGGACATCATTTAGTCATTCAAAAACACAACACAACCTCACTGCCTCCAGAAAATGAATTACACAACATCTACTTCACAACTTTCAAAAATTCCAAATTCATATACAAGCATCCAAAAATTATGAACACTTGCATACCTACAAAATTTTGCCTTATAAAGCCAATGGAATTATCAAAATTATCAAATTCTCCCTCCTTCATCATGTCACACACAAGGCAGCAAGTTAGGGTTCTTAGGAGAAACATGTTGGTTTCTTACTTTCTCTTGCTTAATCACTTCCTCTTTTTAATTCCCATTTGACTGAAACTATTGGGAATATTAGGGGGGAAATTTTTTTTCTTGTTTTATGGAAAAATTGCCGTTTTGCCCTTACGTTTCATGGCTTATTGAAATAAATCATTTTTCCTTCCTTTCTCCTTGTTTTGGCCGAATTTAAGACAATATAATTAGGCCAATATTTGTGTCATTTTATGTTCAAATTTTGGTTACAATATTAGGCCTTTAAGTGGATATTCATTGCCTCTTTGTGTCCTTACTTGGCCGAATTATGTGTAACCGGCAATTGGAATATTTCTATAAATTTAGGCATTCCACAATTCACCATTTTATTCCACTAAATACTAAAAATATACATATAAGGAATATTGGTGGAAAAAGTAGGGCATTACAAGGAAGAAGGCAAGCATGGGGATGAGGAGGAGGGCGAATGGAAAGAATTCTCTAGCATCTGACCATGATAAGGGTGAAAAGGACGACGTTATAAAAAGGTGCTTTTTAGAAAAGTACTATGAACAAAATGAATACTTCATTCTAAAGTATTTAACTTTAAGAGAACTAGTACTTGGTGTCAGACCGAACGAGGATTTGAAAAGATGCTTTTTAGATTTGTACTTTACATGACGGTTGTTTATTATGAAATGTCATTTTTGTCATTCATACTTTTGGCTAATTGATATAGCCATTATATTTATGTTTTTGTTGGTGTAAGGTTGGAAGATGAATCATTTATAAGTGTTACATGACGATTGTTTAAAACAAACCTTCATTTTTGTCACTAAATAAATTATGGTTATTAACTACAATTGTTATGTTTGTGTTTTTGTGAATTCCTTCTCTTGCAATATATAAGGGTGTGCATAATTAAGCGTTATGTATCCTTGCGTGACATCCACTTGAACAAACATCACATTTATTAGCTATAACAATTATATATTGAGCATTATAAATGCCCAAATCTGTAGTAGTAGATGCACAATTTATTGTATTAGCTATTAGATGCTCCACTGATGTGTTAACTATTTTTGCAACAACTTCCTATTATTATTAAGTATGAATTATAGATCTATTTGTTCAGTATATAGTTATGCATTCATTGAAAAATGTTAGTAAATTATTACTTCCTTCTTGTTTGGTGAATTTATTCAAAGCTTTATTGTGTTAAAGTTAATATATATTAAATTGATTCATATTTAAATATATTTTAATGGAAGGTCTCCATTGATTTCATTATTTTATTACATGTGAGGTTGGTGGAAATTTAAGCACTTGATTTAAGTAATAATTATTGACCAATTTTGTTAAGTAATTTCTATATTTGGGATGTGAGATGCAATCTTACTTATTATATTTTATTGGGTTATTGCATAATATTATGAGAAAATATATATGTTGTGGATAATTTTAAATATTTCATACTCATGTTAAATATGTATCAAAAGAAGGAGACTGAAGTAGCGAAATTATATAGTAATGTAATAATATATGATAGTTCCTGAAGAACTTATGTATAACAAAATTGATACAGTTCCTAAAGAACTAATAAAGATTTGGAACTTTTATAGGTGGTAGAAGTATTGGTCATGATAATTATGACCCATAGAATCAATTAGATTTAAAGTGATAGCACAATTGGATTGAAATCCACAATTTTATGTGAACTATGAATCTTTTGGGCTTCAAAAAAAATATTATTGACCTACTATATTAATATGACTCACACTTGAGGGGGAAATTGTTAGAATATAAGTGTGACTCATATATACTTCCTAAATTGTACTCATATACTTTCTCACAAACCCTAATTAATTTCCCAACAATGGATGCCAAATTAAGATTTTATATCAATATGTTATGAAAGTTGTAAAGTTTATTTTGGTAAAGAAACATGATACAGTAATCCAGAAGTTTACTGATCATTCCCACACAAGTCTGATCCTAGTAGTGCTATTTTCCACTCGAAATTGTAAACCGACACAAATACGTGCTTCATGCCATACGGCTGCCGTGTCCGATGAATTTGCAAACTCATTGTCCAATATTGGAATCCTCATAAAAAATAGAGTGAGAAGTAGCATTCCCACACAATTCCGATCCTAGTAGTTCTATTTTCCACTCGAAATTGTAAACTGACTCAAATACGAGCTTCATGCCATACGATTGCCAAGTCGGATGAATTTGCAAACTCAGTGTCCGATATTAGAGTCCTCATAAAAAATGGAGTGAGAAGTAGCATTCCCACACAAATCTGATCCTAGTAGTGCTATTTTCCACTCAAAATTGTAAGCCGACTTCAATACGTGCTTCATGTCATACGGCTGCCGTGTCCGATGAATTTGCAAACTCATTGTCCAATATTGGAATCCTCATAAAAAATAGAGTGAGAAGTAGCATTCCCACACAACTCCGATGCTAGTAGTTCTATTTTCCACTCGAAATTGTAAACTGACTCAAATACGTGCTTCATGCCATACGATTTCCGAGTCATATGAATTTGCAAACTCATTGTCCGATATTGGAATGGTCATAAAAAATGGACGGAGTAGTAGCATTCCTACACAACTCCGAGTCCAGTAGTGCTATTTCCCACTCTAAATTGCAAACTGAATCAAATACGAGCTTCATGCCATACGATTGCCAAGTCGGATGAATTTGCAAACTCAGTGTCCGATATTGGAGTCCTCATAAAAAATGGAGTGAGAAGTAGCATTCCCACACAAGTCTGATCCTAGTATTGCTATTTTCCACTCGAAATTGTAAACCGACTCAAATACATGCTTCATGCCATACGGCTGCCGTGTCCGATGAATTTGGAAACTCATTGTCCAATATTGGAATCCTCATAAAAAATAGAGTGAGAAGTAGCATTCCCACACAAGTCCGATCCTAGTAGTTCTATTTTCCACTCGAAATTGTAAACTGACTCAAATACGAGCTTCATGCCATACGATTGCCAAGTCGGATGAATTTGCAAACTCAGTGTCCGATATTGGAGTCCTCATAAAAAATGGAGTGAGAAGTACCATTCCCACACAAGTCCGATCCTAGTAGTGCAATTTTCCACTCGAAATTGTAAGCCGACTCAAATACGTGCTTCATGCCATACGGCTGCCGTGTCCGATGAATTTGCAAACTCATTGTCCAATATTGGAATCCTCATAAAAAATAGAGTGAGAAGTAGCATTCCCACACAATTCCGATCCTAGTAGTTCTATTTTCCACTCGAAATTGTAAACTGACTCAAATACGAGCTTCATGCCATACGATTGCCAAGTCGGATGAATTTGCAAACTCAGTGTCCGATATTAGAGTCATCATAAAAAATGGAGTGAGAAGTAGCATTCCCACACAAATCTGATCCTAGTAGTGCTATTTTCCACTCAAAAATCTAAGCCGACTCCAATACGTGCTTCATGTGATACGGCTGCCGTGTCCGATGAATTTGCAAACTCATTGTCCAATATTGGAATCCTCATAAAAAATAGAGTGAGAAGTAGCATTCCCACACAACTCCGATGCTAGTAGTTCTATTTTCCACTCGAAATTGTAAACTGACTCAAATACGTGCTTCATGCCATACGATTTCCGAGTCGTATGAATTTGCAAAATTAGTGTCCAATATTGGAATCCTCATAAAAAATGGACGGAGTAGTAGCATTCCTACTCAACTCCGAGTCCAGTAGTGCTATTTCCCACTCTAAATTGCAAACTGGATCAAATACGAGCTTCATGCCATACGATTGCCAAGTCGGATGAATTTGCAAACTCAGTGTCCGATATTAGAGTCCTCATAAAAAATGGAGTGAGAAGTAGCATTCCCACACAAATCCGATCCTCTATTTTCCACTCGAAATTGTAAACTGACTCAAATACGTGCTTCATGCCATACGATTTCCGAATCGTATGAATTTGCAAAATCAGTGTCCAATATTGGAATGCTAATAAAAAATGGACGGAGTAGTAGCATTCCTACACAACTCCAAGTCCAGTAGTGCTATTTCGCACTCTAAATTGCAAACTGACTCAAATACGAGCTTCATGCCATATGATTGCCAAGTGGGATGAATTTCCAAACTCAGTGTCCGATATGTGAGTCCTCATTAAAAATGGAGTGAGAAGTAGCATTCCCACACAAGTCTGATCCTAGTAGTGCTATTTTCCACTCGAAATTGTAAACTGACTCAAATACGTGCTTCATGCCATACGATTTCCGAGTCGTATGAATTTGCAAAATCAGTGTCCAATATTGGAATGCTCATAAAAAATACACGGAGTAGTAGAATTCCTACACAACTCCGAGTCCAGTAGTGCTATTTCCCACTCTAAATTGCAAACTGACTCAAATACGAGCTTCATGCCATACGATTTCCGAGTCGTATGAATTTACAAAATCAGTGTCCAATATTGGAATGCTCATAAAAAATGGACGGAGTAGTAGCATTCCCACACAAGTACGATCCTAGTAGTGCTATTTTCCACTCGAAATTGTAAACTGACTCAAATACGAGCTTCATGCCATACGATTGCCAAGTCGGATGAATTTCCAAACTCAGTGTCCGATATTCGAGTCCTCATAAAAAATGGAGTGAGAAGTAGCATTCCCACACAAGTCTGATCCTAGTAGTGCTATTTTCCACTCGAAATTGTAAACCGACTCAAATACGTGCTTCATGCCATACGGCTGCCGTGTCCGATGAATTTGCAAACTCATTGTCCAATATTGGAATCCTCATAAAAAATAGAGTGAGAAGTAGCATTTCGACACAACTCCGAGTCTAGTAGTGCTTTTTCCCACTCCAAATTGCAAACTGAATCAAATACGAGCTTCATGCCATACGATTTCCGAGTCATATGAATTTGCAAAATCAGTGTCCAATATTGGAATGCTCATAAAAAATGGACGTACTAGTAGCATTCCTACACAACTCCGAGTCCAGTAGTGTTATTTCCCACTCTAAATTGCAAACTGAATAAAATACGAGCTTCATGCCATAGATTGCCAAGTCGGATGAATTTGCAAACTCAGTGTCCGATATTGGGGTCCTCATAAAAAATGGAGTGAGAAGTAGCATTCCCACACAAGTCCGATCCTCTATTTTCCACTCGAAATTGTAAACTGACTCAAATACGTGCTTCATGCCATACGATTTACGAGTCGTATGAATTTGCAAAATCAGTGTCCAATATTGGAATGCTCATAAAAAATGGACGGAGTAGTAGCATTCCTACACAACTCCAAGTCCAGTAGTGCTATTTCTCACTCTAAATTGCAAACTGACTCAAATACGAGCTTCATGCCATACGATGCCAAGTCGGATGAATTTCCAAACTCAGTGTCCGATATTGGACTCCTCATAAAAAATGGAGTGAGAAGTAGCATTCCCACACAAGTCTGATCCTAGTAGTGCTATTTTCCACTCGAAATTGTAAACTGACTCAAATAAGTGCTTCATGCCATACGATTTCCGAGTCGTATGAATTTGCAAAATCAGTGTCCAATATTGGAATGCTCATAAAAAATGGACGGAGTAGTAGAATTCCTACACAACTCCGAGTCCAGTAGTGCTATTTCCCACTCTAAATTGCAAACTGACTCAAATACGAGCTTCATGCCATACGATTTCCGAGTCGTATGAATTTACAAAATCAGTGTCCAATATTGGAATGCTCATAAAAATTGGACGGAGTAGTAGCATTCCCACACAAGTCCGATCCTAGTAGTGCTATTTTCCACTTGAAATTGTAAACTGACTCAAATACGTGCTTCATGCCTTACGATTGCCAAGTCGGATGAATTTACAAACTCAGTGTCCGATAATGGAGTCCTCATAAAAAATGGAGTGAGAAGTAGCATTCCCACACAAGTCCTATCCTAGTAGTGCTATTTTCTACTCGAAATTGTAAACTGACTCAAATACGTGCTTCATGCCATACGATTTCCGAGTCGTATGAATTTGCAAAATCAGTGTCCAATATTGGAATGCTCATAAAAAATGGACGGAGTAGTAGAATTCCTACACAACTCCGAGTCCAGTAGTGCTATTTCCCACTCTAAATTGCAAACTGAATCAAATACGAGCTTCATGCCATACGATTTCCGAGTCATATGAATTTGCAAACTCATTGTCCGATATTGGAATGGTCATAAAAAATGGACGGAGTAGTAGCATTCCTACACAACTCCGAGTCCAGTAGTGCTATTTCCCACTCTAAATTGCAAACTGAATCAAATACGAGCTTCATGCCATACGATTGCCAAGTCGGATGAATTTGCAAACTCAGTGTCCGATATTGGAGTCCTCATAAAAAATGGACAGAGTAGTAGCATTCCTACTCCACTCCGAGTCCAGTAGTGCTATTTCCCACTCTAAATTGCAAACTGAATCAAATACGAGCTTCATGCCATACGATTGCCAAGTCGGATGAATTTGCAAACTCAGTGTCCGATATTGAAGTCCTCATAAAAAATGGAGTGAGATGTAGCATTCCCACACAAGTCTGATCCTAGTAGTGCTATTTTCCACTCGAAATTGTAAACCGACTCCAATACGTGCTTCATGTCATACGGCTGCCGTGTCCGATGAATTTGCAAACTCAGTGTCCGATATTGGAGTCCTCATAAAAAATGGAGTGAGATGTAGCATTCCCACACAAGTCTGATCCTAGTAGTGCTATTTTCCACTCGAAATTGTAAACCGACTCAAATACGAGCTTCATGTCATACGGCTGCCGTGTCCGATGAATTTGCAAACTCAGTGTCCGATATTGGAGTCCTCATAAAAAATGGAGTGAGATGTAGCATTCCCACACAAGTCTGATCCTAGTAGTGCTATTTTCCACTCGAAATTGTAAACCGACTCAAATACGTGCTTCTTGCCATACGGCTGCCGTGTCCGATGAATTTGCAAACTCATTGTCCAATATTGGAATCCTCATAAAAAATAGAGTGAGAAGTAGAAATTCGACACAACTCCGAGTCTAGTAGTGCTATTTCCCACTCTAAATTGCAAACTGAATCAAATACGAGCTTCATGCCATACGATTTCCGAGTCATATGAATTTGCAAACTCATTGTCCGATATTGGGATGTTCATAAAAAATGGACGGAGTAGTAGCATTCCTACACGACTCCGAGTCCAGTAGTGCTATTTCCCACTCTAAATTGCAAACTGAATAAAATACGAGCTTCATGCCATACGATTGCCAAGTCGGATGAATTTGCAAACTCAGTGTCCGATATTGGAGTCCTCATAAAAAATGGAGTGAGAAGTAGCATTCCCACACAAATCTGATCCTAGTAGTGCTATTTTCCACTCGAAATTGAAAGCCGACTCCAATACGTGCTTCATGTCATATGGCTGCCGTGTCCGATGAATTTGCAAACTCAGTGTCCGATATTGGAGTCCTCATAAAAAATGGAGTGAGAAGTAGCATTCCCACACAAATCTGATCCTAGTAGTGCTATTTTCCACTCGAAATTGTAAACCGACTCAAATACGTGCTTCATGCCATACGGCTGCCGTGTCCGATGAATTTGCAAACTCATTGTCCAATATTGGAATCCTCATAAAAAATGGACGGAGTAGTAGCATTCCTACACAACTCCGAGTCCAGTAGTGCTATTTCCCACTCTAAATTGCAAACTGAATCAAATACGAGCTTCATGCCATACGATTGCCAAGTCGGATGAATTTGCAAACTCAGTGTCCGATAATGGAGTCCTCATAAAAAATGGAGTGAGAAGTAGCATTCCCACACAAGTCCGATCCTAGTAGTGCTATTTTCCACTCGAAATTGTAAACTGAATCAAATACGAACTTCATGCCATACGATTTCGGAGTCGTATGAATTTGCAAAATCAGTGTCCGATATTGGAATGCTCATAAAAAATGGACGGAGTAGTAGCATTCCTACACAACTCCGAGTCCAGTAGTGCTATTTCCCACTCTAAATTCCAAACTGAATCAAATACGAGCTTCATGCCATACGATTTCCGAGTCGTATGAATTTGCAAAATTAGTGTCCCATATTGGAATCCTCATAAAAAATGGACGGAGTAGTAGCATTCCTACTCAACTCCGAGTCCAGTAGTGCTATTTCCCACTCTAAATTGCAAACTGAATCAAATACGAGCTTCATGCCATACGATTGCCAAGTCGGATGAATTGCAAACTCAGTGTCTGATAATGGAGTCCTCATAAAAAATGGAGTGAGAAGTAGCATTCCCACACAAGTCCGATCCTAGTAGTGCTATTTTCCACTCGAAATTGTAAACTTAATCAAATACGAGCTTCATGCCATACGATATCCGAGTCGTATGAATTTGCAAAATCAGTGTCCGATATTGGAATGCTCATAAAAAATGGACGGAGTAGTAGCATTCCTACACAACTCCGAGTCCAGTAGTGCTATTTCCCACTCTAAATTGCAAACTGAATCAAATACGAGCTTCATGCCATACGATTTTTGAGTCGTATGAATTTGCAAAATCAGTGTCCCATATTGGAATCCTCATAAAAAATGAACGGAGTAGTAGCATTCCTACTCAACTCCGAGTCCAGTAGTGCTATTTCCCACTCTAAATTGCAAACTGAATCAAATACGAGCTTCATGCCATACGATTGCCAAGTCGGATGAATTTGCAAACTCAGTGTCCGATATTGGAGTCCTCATAAAAAATGGAGTGAGAAGTAGCATTCCCACACAAGTCCGATCGTAGTAGTGCTATTTTCCACTCGAAATTGTAAACTGACTCAAATACGTGCTTCATGCCATACGATTTCCGAGTCGTATGAATTTGCAAAATCAGTGTCCAATATTGGGATGCTCATAAAAAATGGACGGAGTAGTAGCATTCCTACACAACTCTGAGTCCAGTAGTGCTATTTCCCACTCTAAATTGCAAACTGAATCAAATACAAGCTTCATGCCATACGATTGCCAAGTCGGATGAATTTGCAAACTCAGTGTCCGATATTGGAGTCCTCATAAAAAATGGACGGAGTAGTAGCATTCCTACTCAACTCCGAGTCCAGTAGTGCTATTTCCCACTCTAAATTGCAAACTGAATCAAATACGAGCTTCATGCCATACGATTGCCAAGTCGGATGAATTTGCAAACTCAGTGTCCGATATTGGAGTCCTCATAAAAAATGGAGTGAGAAGTAGCATTCCCACACAAATCTGATCCTAGTAGTGCTATTTTCCACTCGAAATTATAAGCCGACTCCAATACGTGCTTCATGTCATACGGCTGCCGTGTCCGATGAATTTGCAAACTCAGTGTCCGATATTGGAGTCCTCATAAAAAATGGAGTGAGATGTAGCATTCCCACACAAGTCTGATCCTAGTAGTGCTATGTTCCACTCGAAATTGTAAACCGACTCAAATACGTGCTTCATGCCATACGGCTGCCGTGTCCAATGAATTTGCAAACTCATTGTCCAATATTGGAATCCTCATAAAAAATAGAGTGAGAAGTAGCATTTCGACACAACTCCGAGTCCAATAGTGCTATTTCCCACTCTAAATTGCAAACTGAATCAAATACGAGCTTCATGCCATACGATTGCCAAGTAGGATGAATTTGCAAACTCAGTGTCCGATATTGGAGTCCTCATAAAAAATGGAGTGAGAAGTAACATTCCCACACAAATCTGATCCTAGTAGTGCTATTTTCCACTCGAAATTGTAAGCCGGCTCCAATACGTGCTTCATGTCATACGGCTGCCGTGTCCGATGAATTTGCAAACTCAGTGTCCGATATTGGAGTCCTCATAAAAAATGGAGTGAGATGTAGCATTCCCACACAAGTCTGATCCTAGTAGTGCTATTTTCCACTCGAAATTGTAAACCGACTCAAATACGAGCTTCATGCCATACGATTTCCGAGTCATATGAATTTGCAAACTCATTGTCCGATATTGGAATGCTCATAAAAAATGGACGGAGTAGTAGCATTCCTACACAACTCCGAGTCCAGTAGTGCTATTTCCCACTCTAAATTGCAAACTGAATCAAATACGAGCTTCATGCCATACGATTGCCAAGTCGGATGAATTTGCAAACTCAGTGTCCGATAATGGAGTCCTCATAAAAAATGGAGTGAGAAGTAGCATTCCCACACAAGTCCGATCCTAGTAGTGCTATTTTCCACTCGAAATTGGAAACTGAATCAAATACGAGCTTCATGCCATACGATTTCGGAGTCGTATGAATTTGCAAAATCAGTGTCCGATATTGGAATGCTCATAAAAAATGGACGGAGTAGTAGCATTCCTACACAACTCCGAGTCCAGTAGTGCTATTTCCCACTCTAAATTGCAAACTGAATCAAATACGAGCTTCATGCCATACGATTGCCAAGTCGGATGAATTTGCAAACTCAGTGTCCGATATTGGAGTCCTCATAAAAAATGGACGGAGTAGTAGCATTCCTACTCAACTCCGAGTCCAGTAGTGCTATTTCCCACTCTAAATTGCAAACTGAATCAAATACGAGCTTCATGCCATACGATTGCCAAGTCGGATGAATTTGCAAACTCAGTGTCCGATATTGGAGTCCTCATAAAAAATGGAGTGAGAAGTAGCATTCCCACACAAATCTGATCCTAGTAGTGCTATTTTCCACTCGAAATTGTAAGCCGACTCCAATACGTGCTTCATGTCATACGGCTGCCGTGTCCGATGAATTTGCAAACTCAGTGTCCGATATTGGAGTCCTCATAAAAATTGGAGTGAGATGTAGCATTTCCACACAAGTCTGATCCTAGTAGTGCTATTTTCCACTCGAAATTGTAAACCGACTCAAATACGTGCTTCATGCCATACGGCTTCCGTGTCCGATGAATTTGCAAACTCATTGTCCAATATTGGAATCCTCATAAAAAATAGAGTGAGAAGTAGCATTTCGACACAACTCCGAGTCCAGTAGTGCTATTTCCCACTCTAAATTGCAAACTGAATCAAATACGAGCTTCATGCCATACGATTGCCAAGTAGGATGAATTTGCAAACTCAGTGTCCGATATTGGAGTCCTCATAAAAAATAAAGTGAGAAGTAACATTCCCACACAAATCTGATCCTAGTAGTGCTATTTTCCACTCGAAATTGTAAGCCGGCTCCAATACGTGCTTCATGTCATACGGCTGCCGTGTCCGATGAATTTGCAAACTCAGTGTCCGATATTGGAGTCCTCATAAAAAATGGAGTGAGAAGTAGCATTCCCACACAAGTCCGATCGTAGTAGTGCTATTTTCCACTCGAAATTGTAAACCGACTCAAATACGTGCTTCATGCCATACGGCTTCCGTGTCCGATGAATTTGCAAACTCATTGTCCAATATTGGAATCCTCATAAAAAATAGAGTGAGAAGTAGCATTTCGACACAACTCCGAGTCCAGTAGTGCTATTTCCCACTCTAAATTGCAAACTGAATCAAATACGAGCTTCATGCCATACGATTGCCAAGTAGGATGAATTTGCAAACTCAGTGTCCGATATTGGAGTCCTCATAAAAAATGGAGTGAGAAGTAACATTCCCACACAAATCTGATCCTAGTAGTGCTATTTTCCACTCGAAATTGTAAGCCGGCTCCAATACGTGCTTCATGTCATACGGCTGCCGTGTCCGATGAATTTGCAAACTCAGTGTCCGATATTGGAGTCCTCATAAAAAATGGAGTGAGAAGTAGCATTCCCACACAAGTCCGATCGTAGTAGTGCTATTTTCCACTCGAAATTGTAAACTGACTCAAATACGTGCTTCATGCCATACGATTTCCGAGTCGTATGAATTTGCAAAATCAGTGTCCAATATTGGGATGCTCATAAAAAATGGACGGAGTAGTAGCATTCCTACTCAACTCCGAGTCCAGTAGTGCTATTTCCCACTCTAAATTGCAAACTGAATCAAATACGAGCTTCATGCCATACGATTGCCAAGTCGGATGAATTTGCAAACTCAGTGTCCGATATTGGAGTCCTCATAAAAAATGGAGTGAGAAGTAGCATTCCCACACAAATCTGATCCTAGTAGTGCTATTTTCCACTCGAAATTGTAAGCCGACTCCAATACGTGCTTCATGTCATACGGCTGCCGTGTCCGATGAATTTGCAAACTCAGTGTCCGATATTGGAGTCCTCATAAAAATTGGAGTGAGATGTAGCATTTCCACACAAGTCTGATCCTAGTAGTGCTATTTTCCACTCGAAATTGTAAACCGACTCAAATACGTGCTTCATGCCATACGGCTTCCGTGTCCGATGAATTTGCAAACTCATTGTCCAATATTGGAATCCTCATAAAAAATAGAGTGAGAAGTAGCATTTCGACACAACTCCGAGTCCAGTAGTGCTATTTCCCACTCTAAATTGCAAACTGAATCAAATACGAGCTTCATGCCATACGATTGCCAAGTAGGATGAATTTGCAAACTCAGTGTCCGATATTGGAGTCCTCATAAAAAATAAAGTGAGAAGTAACATTCCCACACAAATCTGATCCTAGTAGTGCTATTTTCCACTCGAAATTGTAAGCCGGCTCCAATACGTGCTTCATGTCATACGGCTGCCGTGTCCGATGAATTTGCAAACTCAGTGTCCGATATTGGAGTCCTCATAAAAAATGGAGTGAGAAGTAGCATTCCCACACAAGTCCGATCGTAGTAGTGCTATTTTCCACTCGAAATTGTAAACCGACTCAAATACGTGCTTCATGCCATACGGCTTCCGTGTCCGATGAATTTGCAAACTCATTGTCCAATATTGGAATCCTCATAAAAAATAGAGTGAGAAGTAGCATTTCGACACAACTCCGAGTCCAGTAGTGCTATTTCCCACTCTAAATTGCAAACTGAATCAAATACGAGCTTCATGCCATACGATTGCCAAGTAGGATGAATTTGCAAACTCAGTGTCCGATATTGGAGTCCTCATAAAAAATGGAGTGAGAAGTAACATTCCCACACAAATCTGATCCTAGTAGTGCTATTTTCCACTCGAAATTGTAAGCCGGCTCCAATACGTGCTTCATGTCATACGGCTGCCGTGTCCGATGAATTTGCAAACTCAGTGTCCGATATTGGAGTCCTCATAAAAAATGGAGTGAGAAGTAGCATTCCCACACAAGTCCGATCGTAGTAGTGCTATTTTCCACTCGAAATTGTAAACTGACTCAAATACGTGCTTCATGCCATACGATTTCCGAGTCGTATGAATTTGCAAAATCAGTGTCCAATATTGGGATGCTCATAAAAAATGGACGGAGTAGTAGCATTCCTACACAACTCTGAGTCCAGTAGTGCTATTTCCCACTCTAAATTGCAAACTGAATCAAATACAAGCTTCATGCCATACGATTGCCAAGTCGGATGAATTTGCAAACTCAGTGTCCGATATTGGAGTCCTCATAAAAAATGGACGGAGTAGTAGCATTCCTACTCAACTCCGAGTCCAGTAGTGCTATTTCCCACTCTAAATTGCAAACTGAATCAAATACGAGCTTCATGCCATACGATTGCCAAGTCGGATGAATTTGCAAACTCAGTGTCCGATATTGGAGTCCTCATAAAAAATGGAGTGAGAAGTAGCATTCCCACACAAATCTGATCCTAGTAGTGCTATTTTCCACTCGAAATTGTAAGCCGACTCCAATACGTGCTTCATGTCATACGGCTGCCGTGTCCGATGAATTTGCAAACTCAGTGTCCGATATTGGAGTCCTCATAAAAAATGGAGTGAGATGTAGCATTCCCACACAAGTCTGATCCTAGTAGTGCTATGTTCCACTCGAAATTGTAAACCGACTCAAATACGTGCTTCATGCCATACGGCTGCCGTGTCCAATGAATTTGCAAACTCATTGTCCAATATTGGAATCCTCATAAAAAATAGAGTGAGAAGTAGCATTTCGACACAACTCCGAGTCCAGTAGTGCTATTTCCCACTCTAAATTGCAAACTGAATCAAATACGAGCTTCATGCCATACGATTGCCAAGTAGGATGAATTTGCAAACTCAGTGTCCGATATTGGAGTCCTCATAAAAAATGGAGTGAGAAGTAACATTCCCACACAAATCTGATCCTAGTAGTGCTATTTTCCACTCGAAATTGTAAGCCGGCTCCAATACGTGCTTCATGTCATACGGCTGCCGTGTCCGATGAATTTGCAAACTCAGTGTCCGATATTGGAGTCCTCATAAAAAATGGAGTGAGATGTAGCATTCCCACACAAGTCTGATCCTAGTAGTGCTATTTTCCACTCGAAATTGTAAACCGACTCAAATACGAGCTTCATGCCATACGATTTCCGAGTCATATGAATTTGCAAACTCATTGTCCGATATTGGAATGCTCATAAAAAATGGACGGAGTAGTAGCATTCCTACACAACTCCGAGTCCAGTAGTGCTATTTCCCACTCTAAATTGCAAACTGAATCAAATACGAGCTTCATGCCATACGATTGCCAAGTCGGATGAATTGCAAACTCAGTGTCCGATAATGGAGTCCTCATAAAAAATGGAGTGAGAAGTAGCATTCCCACACAAGTCCGATCCTAGTAGTGCTATTTTCCACTCTAAATTGCAAACTGAATCAAATACGAGCTTCATGCCATACGATTTCCGAGTCATATGAATTTGCAAAATCAGTGTCCCATATTGGAATCCTCATAAAAAATGGACGGAGTAGTAGCATTCCTACTCAACTCCGAGTCCAGTAGTGCTATTTCCCACTCTAAATTGCAAACTGAATCAAATACGAGCTTCATGCCATACGATTGCCAAGTCGGATGAATTGCAAACTCAGTGTCCGATAATGGAGTCCTCATAAAAAATGGAGTGAGAAGTAGCATTCCCACACAAGTCCGATCCTAGTAGTGCTATTTTCCACTCGAAATTGTAAACTGAATCAAATACGAGCTTCATGCCATACGATATCCGAGTCGTATGAATTTGCAAAATCAGTGTCCGATATTGGAATGCTCATAAAAAATGGACGGAGTAGTAGCATTCCTACACAACTCCGAGTCCAGTAGTGCTATTTCCCACTCTAAATTGCAAACTGAATCAAATACGAGCTTCATGCCATACGATTTTTGAGTCGTATGAATTTGCAAAATCAGTGTCCCATATTGGAATCCTCATAAAAAATGGACGGAGTAGTAGCATTCCTACTCAACTCCGAGTCCAGTAGTGCTATTTCCCACTCTAAATTGCAAACTGAATCAAATACGAGCTTCATGCCATACGATTGCCAAGTCGGATGAATTTGCAAACTCAGTGTCCGATATTGGAGTCCTCATAAAAAATGGAGTGAGAAGTAGCATTCCCACACAAGTCCGATCGTAGTAGTGCTATTTTCCACTCGAAATTGTAAACTGACTCAAATACGTGCTTCATGCCATACGATTTCCGAGTCGTATGAATTTGCAAAATCAGTGTCCAATATTGGGATGCTCATAAAAAATGGACGGAGTAGTAGCATTCCTACACAACTCTGAGTCCAGTAGTGCTATTTCCCACTCTAAATTGCAAACTGAATCAAATACGAGCTTCATGCCATACGATTGCCCAGTCGGATGAATTTGCAAACTCAGTGTCCGATATTGGAGTCCTCATAAAAAATGGACGGAGTAGTAGCATTCCTACTCAACTCCGAGTCCAGTAGTGCTATTTCCCACTCTAAATTGCAAACTGAATCAAATACGAGCTTCATGCCATACGATTGCCAAGTCGGATGAATTTGCAAACTCAGTGTCCGATATTGGAGTCCTCATAAAAAATGGAGTGAGAAGTAGCATTCCCACACAAATCTGATCCTAGTAGTGCTATTTTCCACTCAAAATTGTAAGCCGACTCCAATACGTGCTTCATGTCATACGGCTGCCGTGTCCGATGAATTTGCAAACTCAGTGTCCGATATTGGAGTCCTCATAAAAATTGGAGTGAGATGTAGCATTTCCACACAAGTCTGATCCTAGTAGTGCTATTTTCCACTCGAAATTGTAAACCGACTCAAATACGTGCTTCATGCCATACGGCTTCCGTGTCCGATGAATTTGCAAACTCATTGCCCAATATTGGAATCCTCATAAAAAATAGAGTGAGAAGTAGCATTTCGACACAACTCCGAGTCCAGTAGTGCTATTTCCCACTCTAAATTGCAAACTGAATCAAATACGAGCTTCATGCCATACGATTGCCAAGTCGGATGAATTTGCAAACTCAGTGTCCGATATTGGAGTCCTCATAAAAAATGGAGTGAGAAGTAACATTCCCACACAAATCTGATCCTAGTAGTGCTATTTTCCACTCGAAATTGTAAGCCGGCTCCAATACGTGCTTCATGTCATACGGCTGCCGTGTCCGATGAATTTGAAAACTCAGTGTCCGATATTGGAGTCCTCATAAAAAATGGAGTGAGATGTAGCATTCCCACACAAGTCTGATCCTAGTAGTGCTATTTTCCACTCGAAATTGTAAACCGACTCAAATACGTGCTTCATGCCATACGGCTTCCGTGTCCGATGAATTTGCAAACTCATTGTCCAATATTGGAATCCTCATAAAAAATAGAGTGAGAAGTAGCATTTCGACACAACTCCGAGTCCAGTAGTGCTATTTCCCACTCTAAATTGCAAACTGAATCAAATACGAGCTTCATGCCATACGATTGCCAAGTCGGATGAATTTGCAAACTCAGTGTCCGATATTGGAGTCCTCATAAAAAATGGAGTGAGAAGTAACATTCCCACACAAATCTGATCCTAGTAGTGCTATTTTCCACTCGAAATTGTAAGCCGGCTCCAATACGTGCTTCATGTCATACGGCTGCCGTGTCCGATGAATTTGAAAACTCAGTGTCCGATATTGGAGTCCTCATAAAAAATGGAGTGAGATGTAGCATTCCCACACAAGTCTGATCCTAGTAGTGCTATTTTCCACTCGAAATTGTAAACCGACTCAAATACGTGCTTCATGCCATACGGCTTCCGTGTCCGATGAATTTGCAAACTCATTGTCCAATATTGGAATGCTCATAAAAAATGGACGGAGTAGTAGCATTCCTACACAACTCCGAGTCCAGTAGTGCTATTTCCCACTCTAAATTGCAAACTGAATCAAATACGAGCTTCATGCCATACGATTTTTGAGTCGTATGAATTTGCAAAATCAGTGTCCCATATTGGAATCCTCATAAAAAATGGACGGAGTAGTAGCATTCCTACTCAACTCCGAGTCCAGTAGTGCTATTTCCCACTCTAAATTGCAAACTGAATCAAATACGAGCTTCATGCCATACGATTGCCAAGTCGGATGAATTTGCAAACTCAGTGTCCGATATTGGAGTCCTCATAAAAAATGGAGTGAGAAGTAGCATTCCCACACAAGTCCGATCGTAGTAGTGCTATTTTCCACTCGAAATTGTAAACTGACTCAAATACGTGCTTCATGCCATACGATTTCCGAGTCGTATGAATTTGCAAAATCAGTGTCCAATATTGGGATGCTCATAAAAAATGGACGGAGTAGTAGCATTCCTACACAACTCTGAGTCCAGTAGTGCTATTTCCCACTCTAAATTGCAAACTGAATCAAATACGAGCTTCATGCCATACGATTGCCCAGTCGGATGAATTTGCAAACTCAGTGTCCGATATTGGAGTCCTCATAAAAAATGGACGGAGTAGTAGCATTCCTACTCAACTCCGAGTCCAGTAGTGCTATTTCCCACTCTAAATTGCAAACTGAATCAAATACGAGCTTCATGCCATACGATTGCCAAGTCGGATGAATTTGCAAACTCAGTGTCCGATATTGGAGTCCTCATAAAAAATGGAGTGAGAAGTAGCATTCCCACACAAATCTGATCCTAGTAGTGCTATTTTCCACTCAAAATTGTAAGCCGACTCCAATACGTGCTTCATGTCATACGGCTGCCGTGTCCGATGAATTTGCAAACTCAGTGTCCGATATTGGAGTCCTCATAAAAATTGGAGTGAGATGTAGCATTTCCACACAAGTCTGATCCTAGTAGTGCTATTTTCCACTCGAAATTGTAAACCGACTCAAATACGTGCTTCATGCCATACGGCTTCCGTGTCCGATGAATTTGCAAACTCATTGCCCAATATTGGAATCCTCATAAAAAATAGAGTGAGAAGTAGCATTTCGACACAACTCCGAGTCCAGTAGTGCTATTTCCCACTCTAAATTGCAAACTGAATCAAATACGAGCTTCATGCCATACGATTGCCAAGTCGGATGAATTTGCAAACTCAGTGTCCGATATTGGAGTCCTCATAAAAAATGGAGTGAGAAGTAACATTCCCACACAAATCTGATCCTAGTAGTGCTATTTTCCACTCGAAATTGTAAGCCGGCTCCAATACGTGCTTCATGTCATACGGCTGCCGTGTCCGATGAATTTGAAAACTCAGTGTCCGATATTGGAGTCCTCATAAAAAATGGAGTGAGATGTAGCATTCCCACACAAGTCTGATCCTAGTAGTGCTATTTTCCACTCGAAATTGTAAACCGACTCAAATACGTGCTTCATGCCATACGGCTTCCGTGTCCGATGAATTTGCAAACTCATTGTCCAATATTGGAATCCTCATAAAAAATAGAGTGAGAAGTAGCATTTCGACACAACTCCGAGTCCAGTAGTGCTATTTCCCACTCTAAATTGCAAACTGAATCAAATACGAGCTTCATGCCATACGATTGCCAAGTCGGATGAATTTGCAAACTCAGTGTCCGATATTGGAGTCCTCATAAAAAATGGAGTGAGAAGTAACATTCCCACACAAATCTGATCCTAGTAGTGCTATTTTCCACTCGAAATTGTAAGCCGGCTCCAATACGTGCTTCATGTCATACGGCTGCCGTGTCCGATGAATTTGCAAACTCAGTGTCCGATATTGGAGTCCTCATAAAAAATGGAGTGAGATGTAGCATTCCCACACAAGTCTGATCCTAGTAGTGCTATTTTCCACTCGAAATTGTAAACCGACTCAAATACGAGCTTCATGCCATACGATTTCCGAGTCATATGAATTTGCAAACTCATTGTCCGATATTGGAATGCTCATAAAAAATGGACGGAGTAGTAGCATTCCTACACAACTCCGAGTCCAGTAGTGCTATTTCCCACTCTAAATTGCAAACTGAATCAAATACGAGCTTCATGCCATACGATTGCCAAGTCGGATGAATTGCAAACTCAGTGTCCGATAATGGAGTCCTCATAAAAAATGGAGTGAGAAGTAGCATTCCCACACAAGTCCGATCCTAGTAGTGCTATTTTCCACTCTAAATTGCAAACTGAATCAAATACGAGCTTCATGCCATACGATTTCCGAGTCATATGAATTTGCAAAATCAGTGTCCCATATTGGAATCCTCATAAAAAATGGACGGAGTAGTAGCATTCCTACTCAACTCCGAGTCCAGTAGTGCTATTTCCCACTCTAAATTGCAAACTGAATCAAATACGAGCTTCATGCCATACGATTGCCAAGTCGGATGAATTGCAAACTCAGTGTCCGATAATGGAGTCCTCATAAAAAATGGAGTGAGAAGTAGCATTCCCACACAAGTCCGATCCTAGTAGTGCTATTTTCCACTCGAAATTGTAAACTGAATCAAATACGAGCTTCATG
This sequence comes from Albizia julibrissin, assembly GCA_037074505.1. Classification (NCBI taxonomy): domain Eukaryota; kingdom Viridiplantae; phylum Streptophyta; class Magnoliopsida; order Fabales; family Fabaceae; genus Albizia; species Albizia julibrissin. Next base: position 24,084,608 of record CM073485.1, read on the forward strand.
CCATACGATATCCGAGTCGTATGAATTTGCAAAATCAGTGTCCGATATTGGAATGCTCATAAAAAATGGACGGAGTAGTAGCATTCCTACACAACTCCGAGTCCAGTAGTGCTATTTCCCACTCTAAATTGCAAACTGAATCAAATACGAGCTTCATGCCATACGATTTTTGAGTCATATGAATTTGCAAAATCAGTGTCCCATATTGGAATCCTCATAAAAAATGGACGGAGTAGTAGCATTCCTACTCAACTCCGAGTCCAGTAGTGCTATTTCCCACTCTAAATTGCAAACTGAATCAAATACGAGCTTCATGCCATACGATTGCCAAGTCGGATGAATTTGCAAACTCAGTGTCCGATATTGGAGTCCTCATAAAAAATGGAGTGAGAAGTAGCATTCCCACACAAGTCCGATCGTAGTAGTGCTATTTTCCACTCGAAATTGTAAGCCGGCTCCAATACGTGCTTCATGTCATACGGCTGCCGTGTCCGATGAATTTGCAAACTCAGTGTCCGATATTGGAGTCCTCATAAAAAATGGAGTGAGATGTAGCATTCCCACACAAGTCTGATCCTAGTAGTGCTATTTTCCACTCGAAATTGTAAACCGACTCAAATACGAGCTTCATGCCATACGATTTCCGAGTCATATGAATTTGCAAACTCATTGTCCGATATTGGAATGCTCATAAAAAATGGACGGAGTAGTAGCATTCCTACACAACTCCGAGTCCAGTAGTGCTATTTCCCACTCTAAATTGCAAACTGAATCAAATACGAGCTTCATGCCATACGATTGCCAAGTCGGATGAATTGCAAACTCAGTGTCCGATAATGGAGTCCTCATAAAAAATGGAGTGAGAAGTAGCATTCCCACACAAGTCCGATCCTAGTAGTGCTATTTTCCACTCTAAATTGCAAACTAAATCAAATACGAGCTTCATGCCATACGATTTCCGAGTCATATGAATTTGCAAAATCAGTGTCCCATATTGGAATCCTCATAAAAAATGGACGGAGTAGTAGCATTCCTACTCAACTCCGAGTCCAGTAGTGCTATTTCCCACTCTAAATTGCAAACTGAATCAAATACGAGCTTCATGCCATACGATTGCCAAGTCGGATGAATTTGCAAACTCAGTGTCCGATAATGGAGTCCTCATAAAAAATGGAGTGAGAAGTAGCATTCCCACACAAGTCCGATCCTAGTAGTGCTATTTTCCACTCGAAATTGGAAACTGAATCAAATACGAGCTTCATGCCATACGATTTCCGAGTCGTATGAATTTGCAAAATCAGTGTCCGATATTGGAATGCTCATAAAAAATGGACGGAGTAGTAGCATTCCTACACAACTCCGAGTCCAGTAGTGCTATTTCCCACTCTAAATTGCAAACTGAATCAAATACGAGCTTCATGCCATACGATTGCCAAGTCGGATGAATTTGCAAACTCAGTGTCCGATATTGGAGTCCTCATAAAAAATGGACGGAGTAGTAGCATTCCTACTCAACTCCGAGTCCAGTAGTGCTATTTCCCACTCTAAATTGCAAACTGAATCAAATACGAGCTTCATGCCATACGATTGCCAAGTCGGATGAATTTGCAAACTCAGTGTCCGATATTGGAGTCCTCTTAAAAAATGGAGTGAGAAGTAGCATTCCCACACAAATCTGATCCTAGTAGTGCTATTTTCCACTCGAAATTGTAAGCCGACTCCAATACGTGCTTCATGTCATACGGCTGCCGTGTCCGATGAATTTGCAAACTCAGTGTCCGATATTGGAGTCCTCATAAAAATTGGAGTGAGATGTAGCATTTCCACACAAGTCTGATCCTAGTAGTGCTATTTTCCACTCGAAATTGTAAACCGACTCCAATACGTGCTTCATGTCATACGGCTGCCGTGTCCGATGAATTTGCAAACTCAGTGTCCGATATTGGAGTCCTCATAAAAAATGGAGTGAGATGTAGCATTCCCACACAAGTCTGATCCTAGTAGTGCTATGTTCCACTCGAAATTGTAAACCGACTCAAATACGTGCTTCATGCCATACGGCTGCCGTGTCCGATGAATTTGCAAACTCATTGTCCAATATTGGAATCCTCATAAAAAATAGAGTGAGAAGTAGCATTTCGACACAACTCCGAGTCCAGTAGTGCTATTTCCCACTCTAAATTGCAAACTGAATCAAATACGAGCTTCATGCCATACGATTGCCAAGTCGGATGAATTTGCAAACTCAGTGTCCGATATTGGAGTCCTCATAAAAAATGGAGTGAGAAGTAACATTCCCACACAAATCGGATCCTAGTAGTGCTATTTTCCACTCGAAATTGTAAGCCGGCTCCAATACGTGCTTCATGTCATACGGCTGCCGTGTCCGATGAATTTGCAAACTCAGTGTCCGATATTGGAGTCCTCATAAAAAATGGAGTGAGATGTAGCATTCCCACACAAGTCTGATCCTAGTAGTGCCATTTTCCACTCGAAATTGTAAACCGACTCAAATACGAGCTTCATGCCATACGATTTCCGAGTCATATGAATTTGCAAACTCATTGTCCGATATTGGAATGCTCATAAAAAATGGACGGAGTAGTAGCATTCCTACACAACTCCGAGTCCAGTAGTGCTATTTCCCACTTTAAATTGCAAACTAAATCAAATACGAGCTTCATGCCATACGATTGCCAAGTCGGATGAATTTGCAAACTCAGTGTCCGATAATGGAGTCCTCATAAAAAATGGAGTGAGAAGTAGCATTCCCACACAAGTCCGATCCTAGTAGTGCTATTTTCCACTCGAAATTGGAAACTGAATCAAATACGAGCTTCATGCCATACGATTTCCGAGTCGTATGAATTTGCAAAATCAGTGTCCAATATTGGGATGCTCATAAAAAATAGACGGAGTAGTAGCATTCCTACAGAACTCTGAGTCCAGTAGTGCTATTTCCCACTCTAAATTGCAAACTGAATCAAATACAAGCTTCATGCCATACGATTGCCAAGTCGGATGAATTTGCAAACTCAGTGTCCGATATTGGAGTCCTCATAAAAAATGGACGGAGTAGTAGCATTCCTACTCAACTCCGAGTCCAGTAGTGCTATTTCCCACTCTAAATTGCAAACTGAATCAAATACGAGCTTCATGCCATACGATTGCCAAGTCGGATGAATTTGCAAACTCAGTGTCCGATATTGGAGTCCTCATAAAAAATGGAGTGAGAAGTAGCATTCCCACACAAATCTGATCCTAGTAGTGCTATTTTCCACTCGAAATTGTAAGCCGACTCCAATACGTGCTTCATGTCATACGGCTGCCGTGTCCGATGAATTTGCAAACTCAGTGTCCGATATTGGAGTCCTCAAAAAAATTGGAGTGAGATGTAGCATTTCCACACAAGTCTGATCCTAGTAGTGCTATTTTCCACTCGAAATTGTAAACCGACTCCAATACGTGCTTCATGTCATACGGCTGCCGTGTCCGATGAATTTGCAAACTCAGTGTCCGATATTGGAGTCCTCATAAAAAATGGAGTGAGATGTAGCATTCCCACACAAGTCTGATCCTAGTAGTGCTATGTTCCACTCGAAATTGTAAACCGACTCAAATACGTGCTTCATGCCATACGGCTGCCGTGTCCGATGAATTTGCAAACTCATTGTCCAATATTGGAATCCTCATAAAAAATAGAGTGAGAAGTAGCATTTCGACACAACTCCGAGTCCAGTAGTGCTATTTCCCACTCTAAATTGCAAACTGAATCAAATACGAGCTTCATGCCATACGATTGCCAAGTCGGATGAATTTGCAAACTCAGTGTCCGATATTGGAGTCCTCATAAAAAATGGAGTGAGAAGTAACATTCCCACACAAATCGGATCCTAGTAGTGCTATTTTCCACTCGAAATTGTAAGCCGGCTCCAATACGTGCTTCATGTCATACGGCTGCCGTGTCCGATGAATTTGCAAACTCAGTGTCCGATATTGGAGTCCTCATAAAAAATGGAGTGAGATGTAGCATTCCCACACAAGTCTGATCCTAGTAGTGCTATTTTCCACTCGAAATTGTAAACCGACTCAAATACGAGCTTCATGCCATACGATTTCCGAGTCATATGAATTTGCAAACTCATTGTCCGATATTGGAATGCTCATAAAAAATGGACGGAGTAGTAGCATTCCTACACAACTCCGAGTCCAGTAGTGCTATTTCCCACTTTAAATTGCAAACTGAATCAAATACGAGCTTCATGCCATACGATTGCCAAGTCGGATGAATTTGCAAACTCAGTGTCCGATAATGGAGTCCTCATAAAAAATGGAGTGAGAAGTAGCATTCCCACACAAGTCCGATCCTAGTAGTGCTATTTTCCACTCGAAATTGGAAACTGAATCAAATACGAGCTTCATGCCATACGATTTCGGAGTCGTATGAATTTGCAAAATCAGTGTCCAATATTGGGATGCTCATAAAAAATAGACGGAGTAGTAGCATTCCTACAGAACTCTGAGTCCAGTAGTGCTATTTCCCACTCTAAATTGCAAACTGAATCAAATACAAGCTTCATGCCATACGATTGCCAAGTCGGATGAATTTGCAAACTCAGTGTCCGATATTGGAGTCCTCATAAAAAATGGACGGAGTAGTAGCATTCCTACTCAACTCCGAGTCCAGTAGTGCTATTTCCCACTCTAAATTGCAAACTGAATCAAATACGAGCTTCATGCCATACGATTGCCAAGTCGGATGAATTTGCAAACTCAGTGTCCGATATTGGAGTCCTCATAAAAAATGGAGTGAGAAGTAGCATTCCCACACAAATCTGATCCTAGTAGTGCTATTTTCCACTCGAAATTGTAAGCCGACTCCAATACGTGCTTCATGTCATACGGCTGCCGTGTCCGATGAATTTGCAAACTCAGTGTCCGATATTGGAGTCCTCATAAAAAATGGAGTGAGATGTAGCATTCCCACACAAGTCTGATCCTAGTAGTGCTATTTTCCACTCGAAATTGTAAACCGACTCAAATACGAGCTTCATGCCATACGATTTCCGAGTCATATGAATTTGCAAACTCATTGTCCGATATTGGAATGCTCATAAAAAATGGACGGAGTAGTAGCATTCCTACACAACTCCGAGTCCAGTAGTGCTATTTCCCACTCTAAATTGCAAACTGAATCAAATACGAGCTTCATGCCATACGATTGCCAAGTCGGATGAATTTGCAAACTCAGTGTCCGATAATGGAGTCCTCATAAAAAATGGAGTGAGAAGTAGCATTCCCACACAAGTCCGATCCTAGTAGTGCTATTTTCCACTCGAAATTGGAAACTGAATCAAATACGAGCTTCATGCCATACGATTTCCGAGTCATATGAATTTGCAAAATCAGTGTCCGATATTGGAATGCTCATAAAAAATGGACGGAGTAGTAGCATTCCTACACAACTCCGAGTCCAGTAGTGCTATTTCCCACTCTAAATTGCAAACTGAATCAAATACAAGCTTCATGCCATACGATTGCCAAGTCGGATGAATTTGCAAACTCAGTGTCCGATATTGGAGTCCTCATAAAAAATGGAGTGAGAAGTAGCATTCCCACACAAGTCCGATCGTAGTAGTGCTATTTTCCACTCGAAATTGTAAACTGACTCAAATACGTGCTTCATGCCATACGATTTCCGAGTCGTATGAATTTGCAAAATCAGTGTCCAATATTGGGATGCTCATAAAAAATGGACGGAGTAGTAGCATTCCTACACAACTCTGAGTCCAGTAGTGCTATTTCCCACTCTAAATTGCAAACTGAATCAAATACAAGCTTCATGCCATACGATTGCCAAGTCGGATGAATTTGCAAACTCAGTGTCCGATATTGGAGTCCTCATAAAAAATGGACGGAGTAGTAGCATTCCTACTCAACTCCGAGTCCAGTAGTGCTATTTCCCACTCTAAATTGCAAACTGAATCAAATACGAGCTTCATGCCATACGATTGCCAAGTCGGATGAATTTGCAAACTCAGTGTCCGATATTGGAGTCCTCATAAAAAATGGAGTGAGAAGTAGCATTCCCACACAAATCTTGTAACATACTGAAATATGAATAACAAGAATTGCTTGTAAATGTAATTAGTCGGAAGAAAATTCACCGGTGCCAGTGTTGTGTATACAGTGTTATTTTGATAAAGAGGACACTTGGCAAGATTTTATTGGTTGTCATAAAGTAATAATTAAATGAAATAATCTTACTTTGTGTGGGGACCACGAAGGAGGACACCTCGTAGGTGAACCCGGGGAAATTTCCCTGACTTTCCTTTCCCTGATAAAGTGGACAGTTAGGTGGAGGGAAGAGATAGGGATGGGTCCCATATAAGGGACACATGGCATCATCTTAAGGAAGAAGAGAAAAGGTGCTTTTGACTTTAATGTGTTGGCCGAATAAGAGCGTGACACTTGTTCCCTCTTTTTGACAAAGTTACTTTAGCTTTTGAGTTGTCATCACCGGAGGATGCCACGTTGCCCCAAGCCGGGGAAATCCACCGGACTCTGATCTGGTTACCCGACTAATTTTCCCGAACACCGAGCTCAGGAGCCGGGGAAAAATCATCGGACTCTCATTTTCCCTGACCATTAGGAAGCTCAAGACCCATTTGATTAAAAGAAAGGACACGTGTCACCGTTTGGCTAAATCACCGAATATGTGGCACCATAAGATTGTGACACATGTTGGAACACCTTTATGACTTTCTTTAAACTCTATTATTTCATTTATCATCAGCAAAAATAGGAAGAAATCAGAAAAAACGTTGAGAAATAGTTAGAGGAAAGAGAAAACATGAATAGTGAATGTTCTTGAGTTCAATCCACCGAAACACTACCGAATCAGTGTTTTCTCCTAAAATTTCCTTCACAAACCTTCTTCTACTCATCCTAAGCTTCATTTCTACGGTTTCTGATTTTCATTTGGAGGTATTTGGTGCCATCTCACCAGACGAAGTACTGCCGGATTTCCGAACCGATTGTGGAAACGTATAGAGGTAAGCGTAAGTTTCATTTTGAACCGATTGGTTTGTTGTTTGGATGAGTCTTCATGAAGGTTAGGGTACTGTTCATTTTCGTCCAAAAGGAATTTTAAAGGATTAATCATGGTTTAATCATGTATTTATGGTTAAATGATGATTTATGATGATATTGGACTAAGTTGTTCAACAAAATTCTGTTTTGGTAATTTTGCTGAAAATGATTCTGTCTTGCCAGTAGGTTTTGGGGCTGAAGCTTTATGATTTTGATGATTTTGATCATTCCATTGAGTTCTACATGAAAAATTATGTGGAAAATCATGTACTTATAATTTTTGGATAATTATACAAAATTATGGAATTTTTGGAAGTTAGATGACCCTGCTGTTAGACTTGTTTTGCTGGAGCAGATTTGTTGCGGTGCGTTTTTCAGTAACCAAATCTTGTCGAAACCTTATGAAATTTTACATGATGAAAGTAGACATCCTGAGGTTCAATTTGATGGGTAATAGGACGCAATTGGACCAGTGGATTGAGAAATATGAGTTTTCAAAGTTTAAGGTTGATTCTGGAATGGAATCTGTGGCAGATTGGGTTTGACGAATTTTCTGGAATTGGGTGGTTATAATTAGTGCCTTGTAATATTTTTATTTACACTAGGACTTGAATATGATTGAACAGAACCTGGAACCAACTCATTTGGAGTTGTGTAGAATTAATTATGAATTTTCAAAGATTGAAGAAAATTCTGGCAGATTTACTCAAATGTGCGAAAATAAAGGATGCAATGGTATTATGTAATTGTAATGAACTTTAAGGGTAAAACTAACCAACTTGATATAGTTGAACCATTTTTGACTTTGATTTTAGGTTAGTATTCTAACCTTAATGACAACCGACTTGAGTATTTGGATTATACAAATATTGGACGAAATAATAACTTGTCGTCCGTAAATTCCATTTATAGGACCTAATACTGTTCAAAGTTTAAGATCTGCCCGAGCTTAGTGAAACAATTGGATATTGCTCAAGAGAAGCTATCAGGTAGTAACTTTGTCTTTCATATGTTATAAGATACATTGTATGTGTGTAGTTTCATCATGAACTGTCTGGAATATTTTGTTTATGCGGGGTTGTCGCCCGGGGCCTATTGCACGGGTTGACGCTCAGGCCATTGAATTTGTTTGTGATGCACGAGTGAATGCCGGGGCCTATTGCACGGGTAATACTCGGAGCCTTGTGATATACCTAGTACTATGATGGTATGAGAAATACATGTTGAATCGAATGATGTTGTGATGATTCTTTTATATGATGACTGTGTAACATGCTCTGTGATTTTATATCTATATGATTGACTACCTGTTACTACTGAGATTCTTTTGAATCTCACTCTTTTTCTATAAACAAATTACAGTACAGGCTGGTAGCTCAAAGGGCAAGAAGGTAAATACGGACAACTAGAGGATGAAGCTGAAAGATTTACTTTCTCTGTTGGTTGTCTGTTTGGATATTTTGGACATGTATATATTGTATAAATCGGTAACTATGACAATAGTATAGTAGTTGAACTGATAGTACTTGTAGCCAGGTATATGAATGGTAATGTAATAAAGAGATAACTTAGTTACATAACACTTCCTAATCGTTAGAGAAACATTAACGATCGAATACAACGTGAGATTGAAGCAGAGACACGCTCGTATACTCTGATAAAATGAAAGGAAGTATCAATGAGTCTAAATGAGATAGTGAATATTTGTGAAAAATGTTTGAAAAATTTTTATGCCATATGAAAAACCTACTCAATCCTAGATTTATCTCCTGAGATAATGTTGGGATTCATTAATGTTTTTAAAGTTTATTTAGTTTGGGATTAAATCCTGATTTCACAATTTATTTCACTACTCTTTTGTACTCATATGAGGTTATTGGAAGTAAGGTATTACATTTTGGTATCAGAGCGTTGATTCTGGCAACGATAGGTTTTGTTAGAGTCCTCTGCTTATGTTGATATGTTCTAACTTTTGTTAGCTACTTTGTGTTAGGAAGCATGTCTGATAGGGAAAGACAAAGAAGTAGATCACCCCCATCTATTAACCAGCTACCACCGGAGGAACGTATACCAGATGGTAGGCACTATATAGTCATTAATAGAGGAGGACCTGGACGTGGACCGAGAGTGACAAAAACTGCCAGGAAGAGAGTTAAATATCCAATATTTTTTGGACCTGCCCCTAGGGATGATGCTACTGTCGGTGACACAGATGACATAGAATTAGAGAACATTATGCAGTACTCAGACTCAGATGCAGAGTCAAGTGCTCCAGTGGTTGAGTTAGCATTTGACCCTCACCCAAATGATGAACTATGGGAGCGATTTAAGGATTTCTACCTGAACGCCTTTAATGAATACACTTCCTTTATGCAACGATATACGACATTCTTGGGCTCAATAAAGAAACTGTATGAGCACAAGGAAGAGCATGGGCTAGAGATGACAGATGATATTTGGATTCAAACCACACTAGCCTATTTTCCTGATATTACTTCTTGGATTGAGAAAAAGAATGAGATCATATTTTGGGGTCCTTTTGAGTTTTGGCCTTTTATTAACCATATGTATATGTATGTGTTGTATCATACGGACTAGTGATAATAAGGTAGTATGGGCTACTTATGTATATATCAAGCTACTTGGATGTAAATATAGTTGTTTTCCATAATGGATCTATGTTTATGTTGTGTGCTAATATTTAAAGCCTTGAGAAGTACATGTATACATACATATATATATGGTTGATGCCGTTTTAATGTGGTGTTCCTTTTTAATAGTGAAAAGGAAAAATGGTGCGACGTAGATCAGAAACTAATGTACCACCAATTACTGAACCTGAGAATAATGCAAGGCCTGACCCTATGCAACAAATTCTCGGAATACTGACACAACAACAAGCTATGATTCAGGATTTGCGAGAAGAAGTTCGAGAATTAAGAGAAAGCCAAAATGCTGATAGGGCACAATCTGGAAACCCTGAAGGGAATAACCCGAAGGGGAATAATTTAGAAAGGAACTACCCCGAGAGGAATCAAGAAGGGGAACAATCCCATAACGAAGAGCAGTCACAGTCTCTTGAGGTAAATCCAGAAATTCCTGTAGTTCCAGGACGTGAAGAGGATACTCTCCAGTATTGGATGCCTAAATTTATCCAGTACCAGCCTGAGGCATTCAAAGGGAGATTTGAACCACAAACTGCAGAGAATTGGGTAAACCAATTAGAGAAAATCTTTGATGTGTTAGAATGCCCTACAGAGATGAAAGCTAGGATGGCTATATATAAGTTGGTAGGTGATGCTGATAACTGGTGGAAGAATACAACACTTATGTTGCGTGCTCAAAATATTCCACTGACCTGGGAGTTATTCCAGGAGAAATTTTATGAAAAATACTTCCCGAGGTCAGTAAGAATTGAGAAAGAGAAGGAATTCCTGGCGATACAACAAGGTGATGATGAGACTTTTGATGCATACCTGTCTCGGTTTATTCGACTGTCCCGTTACTCTCCTTACTTAAAGATTAAAAAAGATGAGGAGTGGAGTTCCGATATGTTGATTCGGGGACTGAAGCCCGAAATGGAAGAGAAGCTTGTTGCCCAGCAGTTTACTAAATTTAACGAAGCTGTGGAAGTGTGTCGATTGATTGAGGGTAACTTAAAGAGAGTACGTGCCAATAAGAGTACCAACAATCGAGGTGGGCCTAGTCAGGGGGATACCTCACAGAAGCGTAAGGGGCAAGGGTTCTCACAAAAAGGAAATATCAATAAAAAGCCTTTTTGGTCTGGGAACCGTAGTGGCCAGAAAACCCTGACCTCTCAAACATGCCCTCGTTGTGGTAAGTCACATCCGGGACGACTTTGCAATGTCCCTGTGAGTCAGATAATCTGTTATGCTTGCCAAAAGCCAGGTCACTTTGCTGTAAATTGTCCCCAGCGAGCAGCACCACAGCCAGGTGATCCTAGATACAAGAATCAGGGACGAGTGTTTGCCTTGACACACGAAGAAGCGAAGAAGTCTCCTGAGTTGGTTCAAGGTAAAATTCTTCTTAATGGTAGTTCATTGCAAGCTTTATATGATTCGGGTGCTAGTCATTCCTTCATTGCTTATGACTGTGTTAAGCGCCTAGGATTACATATGCATAAATTACCATTTGACTTAGTTGTATCGACACCAATGGGTGTCAAAACTATGACTGCTGATGTCTGTTTGAACTGTGTGATAAATGTTGAGGGACATGAGTCTGCGGTTGACTTAGTCTGTTTGCCGCTCCAAAAACTTGAAGTTATACTGGGTTTTAACTGGCTGACAGCAAATAATGTATTGCTGGATTGTGGGAAAAAGAGGATAATATATCCTACTCAGCAGGAGACTAATAACAGAAAAACTAGTCTAAACTTCCTCTCAATGGCAGAAGCTGAGAAATGCCTAAGGAGGGGATGTCAGGGATATATTGTGTTCTTTTCTGTGCAAACAGAGACAGGAATAGCCTTGGAAGATATCCCAGTTGTAAGGGAATTTCCTGAGGTGTTTCCTGATGACCTTAGGGGTTTGCCTCCCGAACGGGAAGTAGAGTTTGCAATCGAGATCATGCCTGGAGCTGGATCTATATCTAAAGCCCCATATAGAATGGCTCCAAATGAGATGGCTGAGTTGAAGAAACAAATTGAGGAATTACTTGGGAAGGGGTTCATTCGACCCAGTGTTTCACCATGGGGAGCACCCGTACTATTTGTCAAGAAAAAGGACGGAAGCCTGAGGCTTTGTATTGATTACAGAGAGTTAAATAAGGTAACCGTCAAGAACAAGTACCCACTCCCCCGGATTGACGACCTTATGGATCAACTGTCTGGGGCAAGTATATTTTCAAAGATTGATCTAAGGTCCGGGTATCATCAACTGCGAGTGAAGGCGGAAGACATACCGAAGACTGCTTTCAGAACTCGGTATGGACACTATGAATTCCTGGTAATGCCCTTTGGGGTAACCAATGCACCTGCCATATTTATGGACTATATGAACCGCATCTTTCGTCAATACTTAGATCAGTTCGTGGTAGTCTTTATCGATGACATTCTGATATACTCTAAAAGTAGAGAAGAACATGAGGAGCACTTGATGATCGTATTAAGCATTTTACGGGAAAGGCAACTCTATGCTAAACTAAGTAAGTGTGAGTTTTGGCTCTCAGAAGTCAAATTTCTGGGCCATGTTATCTCACAAGAAGGGGTTGCAGTAGATCCTAGTAAGGTGGAAGCAGTACTAGATTGGAAAAGGCCAGAAACTGTTGCTGAGATACGTAGTTTTCTGGGTCTTGCTGGCTATTACCGGAGATTTATTCTGAATTTCTCTCGGATTGCTTTGCCATTGACCAAGCTCACGCGGAAAGATCAACCGTTTAAGTGGGATGATCGTTGTGAGAAGAGCTTCATGGAGCTGAAGGAGAGGTTGACAACTGCACCCGTATTGATTATCCCTGATCCCATGTTGACTTATGTGGTCTACAGTGATGCTAGTAAGCAGGGACTGGGATGTGTCCTAATGCAACAGGGCAAAGTGGTGGCCTATGCCTCTCGACAGCTGAAGCCTCATGAGATTAATTATCCCACACATGATCTAGAGCTGGCGGCAATAGTATTCGCGTTGAAAATCTGGCGACACTACCTATATGGTGTGATGGTTGAACTGTACTGCGACCACAAGAGTCTTAAATACCTGTATGATCAGAAGGAACTCAACATGAGACAACGCAGGTGGATGGAGTTGCTAAAAGATTATAACCTGGAGATCAAGTATCACCCAGGTAAAGCTAATGTTGTTGCTGATGCTCTTAGTCGAAAGTCAGTGCAAGTGGCAGTTATGATGATACAGGAGAGAAAATTAATAGAAGACTTTCGAGATCTAAACCTATCAAATCAAATCCTCTGTGCTGGTTATAGTATAGGCCAAGAGGAAAGTGATCTGAAAGCTGAGATTGCAGAAGCTCAAATGCACGATGGGAAAGCACAGTCCATTATGACTATGATTGAACAAGGTGAGACTCAGGACCATGATCTTTCACCAAGTGGATTGATTCGATACAAGAAGAGAATCTATGTTCCACTGAAAGTTGATCTGAGGCAGAAAATTCTTGATGAAGCGCACAAAAGTCGATATACCCTCCATCCAGGGATGGTGAAGATGTATCATGACTTGAAGGCAATGTACTGGTGGCCCAGGTTAAAGAAAGATGTGACCGAGTATGTGGCTCGATGTCTTACCTGTCAGAAGGTGAAAATTGAACACCAAAGACCACCGGGATTGCTTCAAAGTCCTGAAATTCCAGAATGGAAATGGGAAAGCGTAACCATGGATCTTGTGACAGGATTACCCAAAATTCGAAATCATAATGCGATCTGGGTGATTGTTGATCGTTTTACAAAATCAGCACATTTTATACCGATCAATGCCAGCTATTCTCCTGATAAATTGGCAGAGATTTATATCAAGGAAATAGTGAGACTCCATGGGACGCCGAAGAATATAATTTCTGATAGAGATCCTCGTTTTACTTCAAAGTTTTGGAGATCTCTACATGATGCTCTGGGCACTAAACTGAATTTCAGTACGGCTTATCATCCTCAAACGGATGGACAGACAGAGAGAACTATACAGACGCTGGAAGACATGTTGAGAGCATGTGTGATGGATTTCAAAGGAAGCTGGGACTACTACCTTCCACTTGCGGAATTCGCTTACAATAATAGCTATCATGCGAGCATTCAGATGGCTCCATATGAAGCATTGTATGGAAGGAAGTGTCAATCCCCTCTTTGTTGGACAGAAATGTCAGAAAGAAGACTGTATGGACCAGATATAGTGGATCAGACTACTGAGCAGATCAAGATCATTAAGCAAAGACTGCTTACAGCCCAGAGTAGACAAAAGAGTTATGCCGACAAACGAAGAAGACCGTTAGAATTCCAAGTTGGCGATCATGTATTTCTAAGGGTCTCACCTGTCACTGGTATTGGTAGGGCAATAAAGAGAAAGAAGTTAAGCCCTCGATATATTGGTCCATTTGAGATTTTGTCTAAAATTGGATCAGTAGCATACCGAATTGCTCTACCCCCGAACTTGAGCAGATTACACGATGTTTTTCATGTTTCGCAATTGAAAAGGTATCAACCAGACCCCCAGCATGTTATAGAATATGAAGATGTAGATATGAAAAATGATCTCACATATGAAATTGAGCCGGAACAAGTTATTGAGCGACAGGAGAGACAGCTCAGACATAAAAGTATTCCATTTGTGAAGGTAATCTGGAAGGGGTTATCACCTAGAGAGGCAACTTGGGAGGTGGAGGACAACTTGCGGAAAAGTTACCCGGAATTTATGTTTTAATACTTGTAACAAATTTCGGGGACGAAATTTCTTGTACAGGGGAGGAGTTGTAACATACTGAAATATGAATAACAAGAATTGCTTGTAAATGTAATTAGTCGGAAGAAAATTCACCGGTGCCAGTGTTGTGTATACAGTGTTATTTTGATAAAGAGGACACTTGGCAAGATTTTATTGGTTGTCATAAAGTAATAATTAAATGAAATAATCTTACTTTGTGTGGGGACCACGAAGGAGGACACCTCGTAGGTGAACCCGGGGAAATTTCCCTGACTTTCCTTTCCCTGATAAAGTGGACAGTTAGGTGGAGGGAAGAGATAGGGATGGGTCCCATATAAGGGACACATGGCATCATCTTAAGGAAGAAGAGAAAAGGTGCTTTTGACTTTAATGTGTTGGCCGAATAAGAGCGTGACACTTGTTCCCTCTTTTTGACAAAGTTACTTTAGCTTTTGAGTTGTCATCACCGGAGGATGCCACGTTGCCCCAAGCCGGGGAAATCCACCGGACTCTGATCTGGTTACCCGACTAATTTTCCCGAACACCGAGCTCAGGAGCCGGGGAAAAATCATCGGACTCTCATTTTCCCTGACCATTAGGAAGCTCAAGACCCATTTGATTAAAAGAAAGGACACGTGTCACCGTTTGGCTAAATCACCGAATATGTGGCACCATAAGATTGTGACACATGTTGGAACACCTTTATGACTTTCTTTAAACTCTATTATTTCATTTATCATCAGCAAAAATAGGAAGAAATCAGAAAAAACGTTGAGAAATAGTTAGAGGAAAGAGAAAACATGAATAGTGAATGTTCTTGAGTTCAATCCACCGAAACACTACCGAATCAGTGTTTTCTCCTAAAATTTCCTTCACAAACCTTCTTCTACTCATCCTAAGCTTCATTTCTACGGTTTCTGATTTTCATTTGGAGGTATTTGGTGCCATCTCACCAGACGAAGTACTGCCGGATTTCCGAACCGATTGTGGAAACGTATAGAGGTAAGCGTAAGTTTCATTTTGAACCGATTGGTTTGTTGTTTGGATGAGTCTTCATGAAGGTTAGGGTACTGTTCATTTTCGTCCAAAAGGAATTTTAAAGGATTAATCATGGTTTAATCATGTATTTATGGTTAAATGATGATTTATGATGATATTGGACTAAGTTGTTCAACAAAATTCTGTTTTGGTAATTTTGCTGAAAATGATTCTGTCTTGCCAGTAGGTTTTGGGGCTGAAGCTTTATGATTTTGATGATTTTGATCATTCCATTGAGTTCTACATGAAAAATTATGTGGAAAATCATGTACTTATAATTTTTGGATAATTATACAAAATTATGGAATTTTTGGAAGTTAGATGACCCTGCTGTTAGACTTGTTTTGCTGGAGCAGATTTGTTGCGGTGCGTTTTTCAGTAACCAAATCTTGTCGAAACCTTATGAAATTTTACATGATGAAAGTAGACATCCTGAGGTTCAATTTGATGGGTAATAGGACGCAATTGGACCAGTGGATTGAGAAATATGAGTTTTCAAAGTTTAAGGTTGATTCTGGAATGGAATCTGTGGCAGATTGGGTTTGACGAATTTTCTGGAATTGGGTGGTTATAATTAGTGCCTTGTAATATTTTTATTTACACTAGGACTTGAATATGATTGAACAGAACCTGGAACCAACTCATTTGGAGTTGTGTAGAATTAATTATGAATTTTCAAAGATTGAAGAAAATTCTGGCAGATTTACTCAAATGTGCGAAAATAAAGGATGCAATGGTATTATGTAATTGTAATGAACTTTAAGGGTAAAACTAACCAACTTGATATAGTTGAACCATTTTTGACTTTGATTTTAGGTTAGTATTCTAACCTTAATGACAACCGACTTGAGTATTTGGATTATACAAATATTGGACGAAATAATAACTTGTCGTCCGTAAATTCCATTTATAGGACCTAATACTGTTCAAAGTTTAAGATCTGCCCGAGCTTAGTGAAACAATTGGATATTGCTCAAGAGAAGCTATCAGGTAGTAACTTTGTCTTTCATATGTTATAAGATACATTGTATGTGTGTAGTTTCATCATGAACTGTCTGGAATATTTTGTTTATGCGGGGTTGTCGCCCGGGGCCTATTGCACGGGTTGACGCTCAGGCCATTGAATTTGTTTGTGATGCACGAGTGAATGCCGGGGCCTATTGCACGGGTAATACTCGGAGCCTTGTGATATACCTAGTACTATGATGGTATGAGAAATACATGTTGAATCGAATGATGTTGTGATGATTCTTTTATATGATGACTGTGTAACATGCTCTGTGATTTTATATCTATATGATTGACTACCTGTTACTACTGAGATTCTTTTGAATCTCACTCTTTTTCTATAAACAAATTACAGTACAGGCTGGTAGCTCAAAGGGCAAGAAGGTAAATACGGACAACTAGAGGATGAAGCTGAAAGATTTACTTTCTCTGTTGGTTGTCTGTTTGGATATTTTGGACATGTATATATTGTATAAATCGGTAACTATGACAATAGTATAGTAGTTGAACTGATAGTACTTGTAGCCAGGTATATGAATGGTAATGTAATAAAGAGATAACTTAGTTACATAACACTTCCTAATCGTTAGAGAAACATTAACGATCGAATACAACGTGAGATTGAAGCAGAGACACGCTCGTATACTCTGATAAAATGAAAGGAAGTATCAATGAGTCTAAATGAGATAGTGAATATTTGTGAAAAATGTTTGAAAAATTTTTATGCCATATGAAAAACCTACTCAATCCTAGATTTATCTCCTGAGATAATGTTGGGA
The DNA here is from genome assembly GCA_037074505.1 of Albizia julibrissin. NCBI lineage: Eukaryota > Viridiplantae > Streptophyta > Magnoliopsida > Fabales > Fabaceae > Albizia > Albizia julibrissin. Next base: position 24,101,910 of record CM073485.1, read on the forward strand.
TTCATTAATGTTTTTAAAGTTTATTTAGTTTGGGATTAAATCCTGATTTCACAATTTATTTCACTACTCTTTTGTACTCATATGAGGTTATTGGAAGTAAGGTATTACAAATCTGATCCTAGTAGTGCTATTTTCCACTCGAAATTGTAAGCCGACTCCAATACGTGCTTCATGTCATACGGCTGCCGTGTCCGATGAATTTGCAAACTCAGTGTCCGATATTGGAGTCCTCATAAAAAATGGAGTGAGATGTAGCATTCCCACACAAGTCTGATCCTAGTAGTGCTATGTTCCACTCGAAATTGTAAACCGACTCAAATACGTGCTTCATGCCATACGGCTGCCGTGTCCGATGAATTTGCAAACTCATTGTCCAATATTGGAATCCTCATAAAAAATAGAGTGAGAAGTAGCATTTCGACACAACTCCGAGTCCAGTAGTGCTATTTCCCACTCTAAATTGCAAACTGAATCAAATACGAGCTTCATGCCATACGATTTCCGAGTCGTATGAATTTGCAAAATCAGTGTCCGATATTGGAATGCTCATAAAAAATGGACGGAGTAGTAGCATTCCTACACAACTCCGAGTCCAGTAGTGCTATTTCCCACTCTAAATTGCAAACTGAATCAAATACAAGCTTCATGCCATACGATTGCCAAGTCGGATGAATTTGCAAACTCAGTGTCCGATATTGGAGTCCTCATAAAAAATGGAGTGAGAAGTAGCATTCCCACACAAGTCCGATCGTAGTAGTGCTATTTTCCACTCGAAATTGTAAACTGACTCAAATACGTGCTTCATGCCATACGATTTCCGAGTCGTATGAATTTGCAAAATCAGTGTCCAATATTGGGATGCTCATAAAAAATGGACGGAGTAGTAGCATTCCTACACAACTCTGAGTCCAGTAGTGCTATTTCCCACTCTAAATTGCAAACTGAATCAAATACAAGCTTCATGCCATACGATTGCCAAGTCGGATGAATTTGCAAACTCAGTGTCCGATATTGGAGTCCTCATAAAAAATGGACGGAGTAGTAGCATTCCTACTCAACTCCGAGTCCAGTAGTGCTATTTCCCACTCTAAATTGCAAACTGAATCAAATACGAGCTTCATGCCATACGATTGCCAAGTCGGATGAATTTGCAAACTCAGTGTCCGATATTGGAGTCCTCATAAAAAATGGAGTGAGAAGTAGCATTCCCACACAAATCTGATCCTAGTAGTGCTATTTTCCACTCGAAATTGTAAGCCGACTCCAATACGTGCTTCATGTCATACGGCTGCCGTGTCCGATGAATTTGCAAACTCAGTGTCCGATATTGGAGTCCTCATAAAAAATGGAGTGAGATGTAGCATTCCCACACAAGTCTGATCCTAGTAGTGCTATTTTCCACTCGAAATTGTAAACCGACTCAAATACGAGCTTCATGCCATACGATTTCCGAGTCATATGAATTTGCAAACTCATTGTCCGATATTGGAATGCTCATAAAAAATGGACGGAGTAGTAGCATTCCTACACAACTCCGAGTCCAGTAGTGCTATTTCGCACTCTAAATTGCAAACTGAATAAAATACGAGCTTCCTGCCATACGATTGCCAAGTCGGATGAACTTGCAAACTCAGTGTCCGATAATGGAGTCCTCATAAAAAATGGAGTGAGAAGTAGCATTCCCACACAAGTCCGATCCTAGTAGTGCTATTTTCCACTCAAAATTGGAAACTGAATCAAATACGAGCTTCATGCCATACGATTTCGGAGTCGTATGAATTTGCAAAATCAGTGTCCGATATTGGAATGCTCATAAAAAATGGACGGAGTAGTAGCATTCCTACACAACTCCGAGTCCAGTAGTGCTATTTCCCACTCTAAATTGCAAACTGAATAAAATACGTGCTTCATGCCATACGATTGCCAAGTCGGATGAATTTGCAAACTCAGTGTCCGATATTGGAGTCCTCATAAAAAATGGACGGAGTAGTAGCATTCCTACTCAACTCCGAGTCCAGTAGTGCTATTTCCCACTCTAAATTGCAAACTGAATCAAATACGAGCTTCATGCCATACGATTGCCAAGTCGGATGAATTTGCAAACTCAGTGTCCGATATTGGAGTCCTCATAAAAAATGGAGTGAGAAGTAGCATTCCCACACAAATCTGATCCTAGTAGTGCTATTTTCCACTCGAAATTGTAAGCCGACTCCAATACGTGCTTCATGTCATACGGCTGCCGTGTCCGATGAATTTGCAAACTCAGTGTCCGATATTGGAGTCCTCATAAAAATTGGAGTGAGATGTAGCATTTCCACACAAGTCTGATCCTAGTAGTGCTATTTTCCACTCGAAATTGGAAACCGACTCAAATACGTGCTTCATGCCATACGGCTTCCGTGTCCGATGAATTTGCAAACTCATTGTCCAATATTGGAATCCTCATAAAAAATAGAGTGAGAAGTAGCATTTCGAAACAACTCCGAGTCTAGTAGTGCTATTTCCCACTCTAAATTGCAAACTGAATCAAATACGAGCTTCATGCCATACGATTTCCGAGTCATATGAATTTGCAAACTCATTGTCCGATATTGGAATGCTCATAAAAAATGGACGGAGTAGTAGCATTCCTACACAACTCCGAGTCCAGTAGTGCTATTTCCCACTCTAAATTGCAAACTGAATCAAATACGAGCTTCCTGCCATACGATTGCCAAGTCGGATGAACTTGCAAACTCAGTGTCCGATAATGGAGTCCTCATAAAAAATGGAGTGAGAAGTAGCATTCCCACACAAGTCCGATCCTAGTAGTGCTATTTTCCACTCGAAATTGTAAACTGACTCAAACACGTGCTTCATGCCATACGATTTCCGAGTCGTATGAATTTGCAAAATCAGTGTCCAATATAAGAATGCTCATAAAAAATGGACGGAGTAGTAGCATTCCTACACAACTCCGAGTCCAGTAGTTCTATTTCCCACTCTAAATTGCAAACTGAATCAAATACGAGCTTCATGCCATACGATTGCCAAGTCGGATGAATTTGCAAACTCAGTGTCCGATAATGGAGTCCTCATAAAAAATGGAGTGAGAAGTAGCATTCCCACACAAGTCCGATCCTAGTAGTGCTATTTTCCACTCGAAATTGTAAACTGAATCAAATACGAGCTTCATGCCATACGATTTCGGAGTCGTATGAATTTGCAAAATCAGTGTCCGATATTGGAGTCCTCATAAAAAATGGACGGAGTAGTAGCATTCCTACTCAACTCCGAGTCCAGTAGTGCTATTTCCCACTCTAAATTGCAAACTGAATCAAATACGAGCTTCATGCCATACGATTGCCAAGTCGGATGAATTTGCAAACTCAGTGTCCGATATTGGAGTCCTCATAAAAAATGGAGTGAGATGTAGCATTTCCACACAAGTCTGATCCTAGTAGTGCTATTTTCCACTCGAAATTGTAAGCCGACTCCAATACGTGCTTCATGTCATACGGCTGCCGTGTCCGATGAATTTGCAAACTCAGTGTCCGATATTGGAGTCCTCATAAAAATTGGAGTGAGATGTAGCATTTCCACACAAGTCTGATCCTAGTAGTGCTATTTTCCACTCGAAATTGTAAACCGACTCAAATACGTGCTTCATGCCCTACGGCTTCCGTGTCCGATGAATTTGCAAACTCATTGTCCAATATTGGAATCCTCATAAAAAATAGAGTGAGAAGTAGCATTTCGAAACAACTCCGAGTCTAGTAGTGCTATTTCCCACTCTAAATTGCAAACTGAATCAAATACGAGCTTCATGCCATACGATTTCCGAGTCCTATGAATTTGCAAACTCATTGTCCGATATTGGAATGCTCATAAAAAAGGGACGGAGTAGTAGCATTCCTACACAACTCCGAGTCCAGTAGTGCTATTTCCCACTCTAAATTGCAAACTGAATCAAATACGAGCTTCCTGCCATACGATTGCCAAGTCGGATGAACTTGCAAACTCAGTGTCCGATAATGGAGTCCTCATAAAAAATGGAGTGAGAAGTAGCATTCCCACACAAGTCCGATCCTAGTAGTGCTATTTTCCACTCGAAATTGTAAACTGACTCAAACACGTGCTTCATGCCATACGATTTCCGAGTCGTATGAATTTGCAAAATCAGTGTCCAATATAAGAATGCTCATAAAAAATGGACGGAGTAGTAGCATTCCTACACAACTCCGAGTCCAGTAGTTCTATTTCCCACTCTAAATTGCAAACTGAATCAAATACGAGCTTCATGCCATACGATTGCCAAGTCGGATGAATTTGCAAACTCAGTGTCCGATAATGGAGTCCTCATAAAAAATGGAGTGAGAAGTAGCATTCCCACACAAGTCCGATCCTAGTAGTGCTATTTTCCACTCGAAATTGTAAACTGAATCAAATACGAGCTTCATGCCATACGATTTCGGAGTCGTATGAATTTGCAAAATCAGTGTCCGATATTGGAGTCCTCATAAAAAATGGACGGAGTAGTAGCATTCCTACTCAACTCCGAGTCCAGTAGTGCTATTTCCCACTCTAAATTGCAAACTGAATCAAATACGAGCTTCATGCCATACGATTGCCAAGTCGGATGAATTTGCAAACTCAGTGTCCGATATTGGAGTCCTCATAAAAAATGGAGTGAGATGTAGCATTTCCACACAAGTCTGATCCTAGTAGTGCTATTTTCCACTCGAAATTGTAAGCCGACTCCAATACGTGCTTCATGTCATACGGCTGCCGTGTCCGATGAATTTGCAAACTCAGTGTCCGATATTGGAGTCCTCATAAAAATTGGAGTGAGATGTAGCATTTCCACACAAGTCTGATCCTAGTAGTGCTATTTTCCACTCGAAATTGTAAACCGACTCAAATACGTGCTTCATGCCCTACGGCTTCCGTGTCCGATGAATTTGCAAACTCATTGTCCAATATTGGAATCCTCATAAAAAATAGAGTGAGAAGTAGCATTTCGAAACAACTCCGAGTCTAGTAGTGCTATTTCCCACTCTAAATTGCAAACTGAATCAAATACGAGCTTCATGCCATACGATTTCCGAGTCCTATGAATTTGCAAACTCATTGTCTGATATTGGAATGCTCATAAAAAAGGGACGGAGTAGTAGCATTCCTACACAACTCCGAGTCCAGTAGTGCTATTTCCCACTCTAAATTGCAAACTGAATCAAATACGAGCTTCCTGCCATACGATTGCCAAGTCGGATGAACTTGCAAACTCAGTGTCCGATAATGGAGTCCTCATAAAAAATGGAGTGAGAAGTAGCATTCCCACACAAGTCCGATCCTAGTAGTGCTATTTTCCACTCGAAATTGTAAACTGACTCAAACACGTGCTTCATGCCATACGATTTCCGAGTCGTATGAATTTGCAAAATCAGTGTCCAATATAAGAATGCTCATAAAAAATGGACGGAGTAGTAGCATTCCTACACAACTCCGAGTCCAGTAGTTCTATTTCCCACTCTAAATTGCAAACTGAATCAAATACGAGCTTCATGCCATACGATTGCCAAGTCGGATGAATTTGCAAACTCAGTGTCCGATAATGGAGTCCTCATAAAAAATGGAGTGAGAAGTAGCATTCCCACACAAGTCCGATCCTAGTAGTGCTATTTTCCACTCGAAATTGTAAACTGAATCAAATACGAGCTTCATGCCATACGATTTCGGAGTCGTATGAATTTGCAAAATCAGTGTCCGATATTGGAATGCTCATAAAAAATGGACGGAGTAGTAGCATTCCTACACAACTCCGAGTCCAGTAGTGCTATTTCCCACTCTAAATTGCAAACTGAATCAAATACGAGCTTCATGCCATACGATTGCCAAGTCGGATGAATTTGCAAACTCAGTGTCCGATAATGGAGTCCTCATAAAAAATGGAGTGAGAAGTAGCATTCCCACACAAGTCCGATCCTAGTAGTGCTATTTTCCACTCGAAATTGTAAACTGAATCAAATACGAGCTTCATGCCATACGATTTCGGAGTCGTATGAATTTGCAAAATCAGTGTCCGATATTGGAATGCTCATAAAAAATGGACGGAGTAGTAGCATTCCTACACAACTCCGAGTCCAGTAGTGCTATTTCCCACTCTAAATTGCAAACTGAATCAAATACGAGCTTCATGCCATACGATTGCCAAGTCGGATGAATTTGCAAACTCAGTGTCCGATATTGGAGTCCTCATAAAAAATGGACGGAGTAGTAGCATTCCTACTCAACTCCGAGTCCAGTAGTGCTATTTCCCACTCTAAATTGCAAACTGAATCAAATACGAGCTTCATGCCATACGATTGCCAAGTCGGATGAATTTGCAAACTCAGTGTCCGATATTGGAGTCCTCATAAAAAATGGAGTGAGATGTAGCATTTCCACACAAGTCTGATCCTAGTAGTGCTATTTTCCACTCGAAATTGTAAGCCGACTCCAATACGTGCTTCATGTCATACGGCTGCCGTGTCCGATGAATTTGCAAACTCAGTGTCCGATATTGGAGTCCTCATAAAAATTGGAGTGAGATGTAGCATTTCCACACAAGTCTGATCCTAGTAGTGCTATTTTCCACTCGAAATTGTAAACCGACTCAAATACGTGCTTCATGCCCTACGGCTTCCGTGTCCGATGAATTTGCAAACTCATTGTCCAATATTGGAATCCTCATAAAAAATAGAGTGAGAAGTAGCATTTCGAAACAACTCCGAGTCTAGTAGTGCTATTTCCCACTCTAAATTGCAAACTGAATCAAATACGAGCTTCATGCCATACGATTTCCGAGTCCTATGAATTTGCAAACTCATTGTCCGATATTGGAATGCTCATAAAAAAGGGACGGAGTAGTAGCATTCCTACACAACTCCGAGTCCAGTAGTGCTATTTCCCACTCTAAATTGCAAACTGAATCAAATACGAGCTTCCTGCCATACGATTGCCAAGTCGGATGAACTTGCAAACTCAGTGTCCGATAATGGAGTCCTCATAAAAAATGGAGTGAGAAGTAGCATTCCCACACAAGTCCGATCCTAGTAGTGCTATTTTCCACTCGAAATTGTAAACTGACTCAAACACGTGCTTCATGCCATACGATTTCCGAGTCGTATGAATTTGCAAAATCAGTGTCCAATATAAGAATGCTCATAAAAAATGGACGGAGTAGTAGCATTCCTACACAACTCCGAGTCCAGTAGTTCTATTTCCCACTCTAAATTGCAAACTGAATCAAATACGAGCTTCATGCCATACGATTGCCAAGTCGGATGAATTTGCAAACTCAGTGTCCGATAATGGAGTCCTCATAAAAAATGGAGTGAGAAGTAGCATTCCCACACAAGTCCGATCCTAGTAGTGCTATTTTCCACTCGAAATTGTAAACTGAATCAAATACGAGCTTCATGCCATACGATTTCGGAGTCGTATGAATTTGCAAAATCAGTGTCCGATATTGGAGTCCTCATAAAAAATGGACGGAGTAGTAGCATTCCTACTCAACTCCGAGTCCAGTAGTGCTATTTCCCACTCTAAATTGCAAACTGAATCAAATACGAGCTTCATGCCATACGATTGCCAAGTCGGATGAATTTGCAAACTCAGTGTCCGATATTGGAGTCCTCATAAAAAATGGAGTGAGATGTAGCATTTCCACACAAGTCTGATCCTAGTAGTGCTATTTTCCACTCGAAATTGTAAGCCGACTCCAATACGTGCTTCATGTCATACGGCTGCCGTGTCCGATGAATTTGCAAACTCAGTGTCCGATATTGGAGTCCTCATAAAAATTGGAGTGAGATGTAGCATTTCCACACAAGTCTGATCCTAGTAGTGCTATTTTCCACTCGAAATTGTAAACCGACTCAAATACGTGCTTCATGCCCTACGGCTTCCGTGTCCGATGAATTTGCAAACTCATTGTCCAATATTGGAATCCTCATAAAAAATAGAGTGAGAAGTAGCATTTCGAAACAACTCCGAGTCTAGTAGTGCTATTTCCCACTCTAAATTGCAAACTGAATCAAATACGAGCTTCATGCCATACGATTTCCGAGTCCTATGAATTTGCAAACTCATTGTCTGATATTGGAATGCTCATAAAAAAGGGACGGAGTAGTAGCATTCCTACACAACTCCGAGTCCAGTAGTGCTATTTCCCACTCTAAATTGCAAACTGAATCAAATACGAGCTTCCTGCCATACGATTGCCAAGTCGGATGAACTTGCAAACTCAGTGTCCGATAATGGAGTCCTCATAAAAAATGGAGTGAGAAGTAGCATTCCCACACAAGTCCGATCCTAGTAGTGCTATTTTCCACTCGAAATTGTAAACTGACTCAAACACGTGCTTCATGCCATACGATTTCCGAGTCGTATGAATTTGCAAAATCAGTGTCCAATATAAGAATGCTCATAAAAAATGGACGGAGTAGTAGCATTCCTACACAACTCCGAGTCCAGTAGTTCTATTTCCCACTCTAAATTGCAAACTGAATCAAATACGAGCTTCATGCCATACGATTGCCAAGTCGGATGAATTTGCAAACTCAGTGTCCGATAATGGAGTCCTCATAAAAAATGGAGTGAGAAGTAGCATTCCCACACAAGTCCGATCCTAGTAGTGCTATTTTCCACTCGAAATTGTAAACTGAATCAAATACGAGCTTCATGCCATACGATTTCGGAGTCGTATGAATTTGCAAAATCAGTGTCCGATATTGGAATGCTCATAAAAAATGGACGGAGTAGTAGCATTCCTACACAACTCCGAGTCCAGTAGTGCTATTTCCCACTCTAAATTGCAAACTGAATCAAATACGAGCTTCATGCCATACGATTGCCAAGTCGGATGAATTTGCAAACTCAGTGTCCGATAATGGAGTCCTCATAAAAAATGGAGTGAGAAGTAGCATTCCCACACAAGTCCGATCCTAGTAGTGCTATTTTCCACTCGAAATTGTAAACTGAATCAAATACGAGCTTCATGCCATACGATTTCGGAGTCGTATGAATTTGCAAAATCAGTGTCCGATATTGGAATGCTCATAAAAAATGGACGGAGTAGTAGCATTCCTACACAACTCCGAGTCCAGTAGTGCTATTTCCCACTCTAAATTGCAAACTGAATCAAATACGAGCTTCATGCCATACGATTGCCAAGTCGGATGAATTTGCAAACTCAGTGTCCGATATTGGAGTCCTCATAAAAAATGGACGGAGTAGTAGCATTCCTACTCAACTCCGAGTCCAGTAGTGCTATTTCCCACTCTAAATTGCAAACTGAATCAAATACGAGCTTCATGCCATACGATTGCCAAGTCGGATGAATTTGCAAACTCAGTGTCCGATATTGGAGTCCTCATAAAAAATGGAGTGAGAAGTAGCATTCCCACACAAATCTGATCCTAGTAGTGCTATTTTCCACTCGAAATTGTAAGCCGACTCCAATACGTGCTTCATGTCATACGGCTGCCGTGTCCGATGAATTTGCAAACTCAGTGTCCGATATTGGAGTCCTCATAAAAAATGGAGTGAGATGTAGCATTCCCACACAAGTCTGATCCTAGTAGTGCTATTTTCCACTCGAAATTGTAAACCGACTCAAATACGAGCTTCATGCCATACGATTTCCGAGTCATATGAATTTGCAAACTCATTGTCCGATATTGGAATGCTCATAAAAAATGGACGGAGTAGTAGCATTTCGAAACAACTCCGAGTCTAGTAGTGCTATTTCCCACTCTAAATTGCAAACTGAATCAAATACGAGCTTCATGCCATACGATTTCCGAGTCATATGAATTTGCAAACTCATTGTCCGATATTGGAATGCTCATAAAAAATGGACGGAGTAGTAGCATTCCTACACAACTCCGAGTCCAGTAGTGCTATTTCCCACTCTAAATTGCAAACTGAATCATATACGAGCTTCCTGCCATACGATTGCCAAGTCGGATGAACTTGCAAACTCAGTGTCCGATAATGGAGTCCTCATAAAAAATGGAGTGAGAAGTAGCATTCCCACACAAGTCCGATCCTAGTAGTGCTATTTTCCACTCGAAATTGTAAACTGACTCAAACACGTGCTTCATGCCATACGATTTCCGAGTCGTATGAATTTGCAAAATCAGTGTCCAATATAAGAATGCTCATAAAAAATGGACGGAGTAGTAGCATTCCTACACAACTCCGAGTCCAGTAGTTCTATTTCCCACTCTAAATTGCAAACTGAATCAAATACGAGCTTCATGCCATACGATTGCCAAGTCGGATGAATTTGCAAACTCAGTGTCCGATAATGGAGTCCTCATAAAAAATGGAGTGAGAAGTAGCATTCCCACACAAGTCCGATCCTAGTAGTGCTATTTTCCACTCGAAATTGTAAACTGAATCAAATACGAGCTTCATGCCATACGATTTCGGAGTCGTATGAATTTGCAAAATCAGTGTCCGATATTGGAATGCTCATAAAAAATGGACGGAGTAGTAGCATTCCTACACAACTACGAGTCCAGTAGTGCTATTTCCCACTCTAAATTGCAAACTGAATCAAATACGAGCTTCATGCCATACGATTGCCAAGTCGGATGAATTTGCAAACTCAGTGTCCGATATTGGAGTCCTCATAAAAAATGGACGGAGTAGTAGCATTCCTACTCAACTCCGAGTCCAGTAGTGCTATTTCCCACTCTAAATTGCAAACTGAATCAAATACGAGCTTCATGCCATACGATTGCCAAGTCGGATGAATTTGCAAACTCAGTGTCCGATAATGGAGTCCTCATAAAAAATGGAGTGAGAAGTAGCATTCCCACACAAGTCCGATCCTAGTAGTGCTATTTTCCACTCGAAATTGTAAACTGAATCAAATACGAGCTTCATGCCATACGATTTCGGAGTCGTATGAATTTGCAAAATCAGTGTCCGATATTGGAATGCTCATAAAAAATGGACGGAGTAGTAGCATTCCTACACAACTCCGAGTCCAGTAGTGCTATTTCCCACTCTAAATTGCAAACTGAATCAAATACGAGCTTCATGCCATACGATTGCCAAGTCGGATGAATTTGCAAACTCAGTGTCCGATATTGGAGTCCTCATAAAAAATGGACGGAGTAGTAGCATTCCTACTCAACTCCGAGTCCAGTAGTGCTATTTCCCACTCTAAATTGCAAACTGAATCAAATACGAGCTTCATGCCATACGATTGCCAAGTCGGATGAATTTGCAAACTCAGTGTCCGATATTGGAGTCCTCATAAAAAATGGAGTGAGAAGTAGCATTCCCACACAAATCTGATCCTAGTAGTGCTATTTTCCACTCGAAATTGTAAGCCGACTCCAATACGTGCTTCATGTCATACGGCTGCCGTGTCCGATGAATTTGCAAACTCAGTGTCCGATATTGGAGTCCTCATAAAAATTGGAGTGAGATGTAGCATTTCCACACAAGTCTGATCCTAGTAGTGCTATTTTCCACTCGAAATTGTAAACCGACTCAAACACGTGCTTCATGCCATACGATTTCCGAGTCGTATGAATTTGCAAAATCAGTGTCCAATATAAGAATGCTCATAAAAAATGGACGGAGTAGTAGCATTCCTACACAACTCCGAGTCCAGTAGTTCTATTTCCCACTCTAAATTGCAAACTGAATCAAATACGAGCTTCATGCCATACGATTGCCAAGTCGGATGAATTTGCAAACTCAGTGTCCGATATTGGAGTCCTCATAAAAAATGGACGGAGTAGTAGCATTCCTACACAACTCCGAGTCCAGTAGTGCTATTTCCCACTCTAAATTGCAAACTGAATCAAATACGAGCTTCATGCCATACGATTGCCAAGTCGGATGAATTTGCAAACTCAGTGTCCGATAATGGAGTCCTCATAAAAAATGGAGTGAGAAGTAGCATTCCCACACAAGTCCGATCCTAGTAGTGCTATTTTCCACTCGAAATTGTAAACTGAATCAAATACGAGCTTCATGCCATACGATTTCGGAATCGTATGAATTTGCAAAATCAGTGTCCGATATTGGAATGCTCATAAAAAATGGACGGAGTAGTAGCATTCCTACACAACTCCGAGTCCAGTAGTGCTATTTCCCACTCTAAATTGCAAACTGAATCAAATACGAGCTTCATGCCATACGATTGCCAAGTCGGATGAATTTGCAAACTCAGTGTCCGATAATGGAGTCCTCATAAAAAATGGAGTGAGAAGTAGCATTCCCACACAAGTCCGATCCTAGTAGTGCTATTTTCCACTCGAAATTGTAAACTGAATCAAATACGAGCTTCATGCCATACGATTTCGGAGTCGTATGAATTTGCAAAATCAGTGTCCGATATTGGAATGCTCATAAAAAATGGACGGAGTAGTAGCATTCCTACACAACTCCGAGTCCAGTAGTGCTATTTCCCACTCTAAATTGCAAACTGAATCAAATACGAGCTTCATGCCATACGATTGCCAAGTCGGATGAATTTGCAAACTCAGTGTCCGATAATGGAGTCCTCATAAAAAATGGAGTGAGAAGTAGCATTCCCACACAAGTCCGATCCTAGTAGTGCTATTTTCCACTCGAAATTGTAAACTGAATCAAATACGAGCTTCATGCCATACGATTGCCAAGTCGGATGAATTTGAAAACTCAGTGTCCGATATTGGAGTCCTCATAAAAAATGGAGTGAGAAGTAACATTCCCACACAAATCTGATCCTAGTAGTGCTATTTTCCACTCGAAATTGTAAGCCGGCTCCAATACGTGCTTCATGTCATACGGCTGCCGTGTCCGATGAATTTGCAAACTCAGTGTCCGATATTGGAGTCCTCATAAAAAATGGAGTGAGAAGTAGCATTCCCACACAAATCTGATCCTAGTAGTGCTATTTTCCACTCGAAATTGAAAGCCGACTCCAATACGTGCTTCATGTCATATGGCTGCCGTGTCCGATGAATTTGCAAACTCAGTGTCCGATATTGGAGTCCTCATAAAAAATGGAGTGAGAAGTAGCATTCCCACACAAATCTGATCCTAGTAGTGCTATTTTCCACTCGAAATTGTAAACCGACTCAAATACGTGCTTCATGCCATACGGCTGCCGTGTCCGATGAATTTGCAAACTCATTGTCCAATATTGGAATCCTCATAAAAAATGGACGGAGTAGTAGCATTCCTACACAACTCCGAGTCCAGTAGTGCTATTTCCCACTCTAAATTGCAAACTGAATCAAATACGAGCTTCATGCCATACGATTGCCAAGTCGGATGAATTTGCAAACTCAGTGTCCGATAATGGAGTCCTCATAAAAAATGGAGTGAGAAGTAGCATTCCCACACAAGTCCGATCCTAGTAGTGCTATTTTCCACTCGAAATTGTAAACTGAATCAAATACGAGCTTCATGCCATACGATTTCGGAGTCGTATGAATTTGCAAAATCAGTGTCCGATATTGGAATGCTCATAAAAAATGGACGGAGTAGTAGCATTCCTACACAACTCCGAGTCCAGTAGTGCTATTTCCCACTCTAAATTGCAAACTGAATCAAATACGAGCTTCATGCCATACGATTGCCAAGTCGGATGAATTTGCAAACTCAGTGTCCGATATTGGAGTCCTCATAAAAAATGGACGGAGTAGTAGCATTCCTACTCAACTCCGAGTCCAGTAGTGCTATTTCCCACTCTAAATTGCAAACTGAATCAAATACGAGCTTCATGCCATACGATTGCCAAGTCGGATGAATTTGCAAACTCAGTGTCCGATATTGGAGTCCTCATAAAAAATGGAGTGAGAAGTAGCATTCCCACACAAATCTGATCCTAGTAGTGCTATTTTCCACTCGAAATTGTAAGCCGACTCCAATACGTGCTTCATGTCATACGGCTGCCGTGTCTGATGAATTTGCAAACTCAGTGTCCGATATTGGAGTCCTCATAAAAATTGGAGTGAGATGTAGCATTTCCACACAAGTCTGATCCTAGTAGTGCTATTTTCCACTCGAAATTGTAAACCGACTCAAATACGTGCTTCATGCCATACGGCTTCCGTGTCCGATGAATTTGCAAACTCATTGTCCAATATTGGAATCCTCATAAAAAATAGAGTGAGAAGTAGCATTTCGAAACAACTCCGAGTCTAGTAGTGCTATTTCCCACTCTAAATTGCAAACTGAATCAAATACGAGCTTCATTCCATACGATTTCCGAGTCATATGAATTTGCAAACTCATTGTCCGATATTGGAATGCTCATAAAAAATGGACGGAGTAGTAGCATTCCTACACAACTCCGAGTCCAGTAGTGCTATTTCCCACTCTAAATTGCAAACTGAATCATATACGAGCTTCCTGCCATACGATTGCCAAGTCGGATGAACTTGCAAACTCAGTGTCCGATAATGGAGTCCTCATAAAAAATGGAGTGAGAAGTAGCATTCCCACACAAGTCCGATCCTAGTAGTGCTATTTTCCACTCGAAATTGTAAACTGACTCAAACACGTGCTTCATGCCATACGATTTCCGAGTCGTATGAATTTGCAAAATCAGTGTCCAATATAAGAATGCTCATAAAAAATGGACGGAGTAGTAGCATTCCTACACAACTCCGAGTCCAGTAGTTCTATTTCCCACTCTAAATTGCAAACTGAATCAAATACGAGCTTCATGCCATACGATTGCCAAGTCGGATGAATTTGCAAACTCAGTGTCCGATAATGGAGTCCTCATAAAAAATGGAGTGAGAAGTAGCATTCCCACACAAGTCCGATCCTAGTAGTGCTATTTTCCACTCGAAATTGTAAACTGAATCAAATACGAGCTTCATGCCATACGATTTCGGAGTCGTATGAATTTGCAAAATCAGTGTCCGATATTGGAATGCTCATAAAAAATGGACGGAGTAGTAGCATTCCTACACAACTACGAGTCCAGTAGTGCTATTTCCCACTCTAAATTGCAAACTGAATCAAATACGAGCTTCATGCCATACGATTGCCAAGTCGGATGAATTTGCAAACTCAGTGTCCGATATTGGAGTCCTCATAAAAAATGGACGGAGTAGTAGCATTCCTACTCAACTCCGAGTCCAGTAGTGCTATTTCCCACTCTAAATTGCAAACTGAATCAAATACGAGCTTCATGCCATACGATTGCCAAGTCGGATGAATTTGCAAACTCAGTGTCCGATAATGGAGTCCTCATAAAAAATGGAGTGAGAAGTAGCATTCCCACACAAGTCCGATCCTAGTAGTGCTATTTTCCACTCGAAATTGTAAACTGAATCAAATACGAGCTTCATGCCATACGATTTCGGAGTCGTATGAATTTGCAAAATCAGTGTCCGATATTGGAATGCTCATAAAAAATGGACGGAGTAGTAGCATTCCTACACAACTCCGAGTCCAGTAGTGCTATTTCCCACTCTAAATTGCAAACTGAATCAAATACGAGCTTCATGCCATACGATTGCCAAGTCGGATGAATTTGCAAACTCAGTGTCCGATATTGGAGTCCTCATAAAAAATGGACGGAGTAGTAGCATTCCTACTCAACTCCGAGTCCAGTAGTGCTATTTCCCACTCTAAATTGCAAACTGAATCAAATACGAGCTTCATGCCATACGATTGCCAAGTCGGATGAATTTGCAAACTCAGTGTCCGATATTGGAGTCCTCATAAAAAATGGAGTGAGAAGTAGCATTCCCACACAAATCTGATCCTAGTAGTGCTATTTTCCACTCGAAATTGTAAGCCGACTCCAATACGTGCTTCATGTCATACGGCTGCCGTGTCCGATGAATTTGCAAACTCAGTGTCCGATATTGGAGTCCTCATAAAAATTGGAGTGAGATGTAGCATTTCCACACAAGTCTGATCCTAGTAGTGCTATTTTCCACTCGAAATTGTAAACCGACTCAAACACGTGCTTCATGCCATACGATTTCCGAGTCGTATGAATTTGCAAAATCAGTGTCCAATATAAGAATGCTCATAAAAAATGGACGGAGTAGTAGCATTCCTACACAACTCCGAGTCCAGTAGTTCTATTTCCCACTCTAAATTGCAAACTGAATCAAATACGAGCTTCATGCCATACGATTGCCAAGTCGGATGAATTTGCAAACTCAGTGTCCGATATTGGAGTCCTCATAAAAAATGGACGGAGTAGTAGCATTCCTACACAACTCCGAGTCCAGTAGTGCTATTTCCCACTCTAAATTGCAAACTGAATCAAATACGAGCTTCATGCCATACGATTGCCAAGTCGGATGAATTTGCAAACTCAGTGTCCGATAATGGAGTCCTCATAAAAAATGGAGTGAGAAGTAGCATTCCCACACAAGTCCGATCCTAGTAGTGCTATTTTCCACTCGAAATTGTAAACTGAATCAAATACGAGCTTCATGCCATACGATTTCGGAATCGTATGAATTTGCAAAATCAGTGTCCGATATTGGAATGCTCATAAAAAATGGACGGAGTAGTAGCATTCCTACACAACTCCGAGTCCAGTAGTGCTATTTCCCACTCTAAATTGCAAACTGAATCAAATACGAGCTTCATGCCATACGATTGCCAAGTCGGATGAATTTGCAAACTCAGTGTCCGATAATGGAGTCCTCATAAAAAATGGAGTGAGAAGTAGCATTCCCACACAAGTCCGATCCTAGTAGTGCTATTTTCCACTCGAAATTGTAAACTGAATCAAATACGAGCTTCATGCCATACGATTTCGGAGTCGTATGAATTTGCAAAATCAGTGTCCGATATTGGAATGCTCATAAAAAATGGACGGAGTAGTAGCATTCCTACACAACTCCGAGTCCAGTAGTGCTATTTCCCACTCTAAATTGCAAACTGAATCAAATACGAGCTTCATGCCATACGATTGCCAAGTCGGATGAATTTGCAAACTCAGTGTCCGATAATGGAGTCCTCATAAAAAATGGAGTGAGAAGTAGCATTCCCACACAAGTCCGATCCTAGTAGTGCTATTTTCCACTCGAAATTGTAAACTGAATCAAATACGAGCTTCATGCCATACGATTGCCAAGTCGGATGAATTTGAAAACTCAGTGTCCGATATTGGAGTCCTCATAAAAAATGGAGTGAGAAGTAACATTCCCACACAAATCTGATCCTAGTAGTGCTATTTTCCACTCGAAATTGTAAGCCGGCTCCAATACGTGCTTCATGTCATACGGCTGCCGTGTCCGATGAATTTGCAAACTCAGTGTCCGATATTGGAGTCCTCATAAAAAATGGAGTGAGAAGTAGCATTCCCACACAAATCTGATCCTAGTAGTGCTATTTTCCACTCGAAATTGAAAGCCGACTCCAATACGTGCTTCATGTCATATGGCTGCCGTGTCCGATGAATTTGCAAACTCAGTGTCCGATATTGGAGTCCTCATAAAAAATGGAGTGAGAAGTAGCATTCCCACACAAATCTGATCCTAGTAGTGCTATTTTCCACTCGAAATTGTAAACCGACTCAAATACGTGCTTCATGCCATACGGCTGCCGTGTCCGATGAATTTGCAAACTCATTGTCCAATATTGGAATCCTCATAAAAAATGGACGGAGTAGTAGCATTCCTACACAACTCCGAGTCCAGTAGTGCTATTTCCCACTCTAAATTGCAAACTGAATCAAATACGAGCTTCATGCCATACGATTGCCAAGTCGGATGAATTTGCAAACTCAGTGTCCGATAATGGAGTCCTCATAAAAAATGGAGTGAGAAGTAGCATTCCCACACAAGTCCGATCCTAGTAGTGCTATTTTCCACTCGAAATTGTAAACTGAATCAAATACGAACTTCATGCCATACGATTTCGGAGTCGTATGAATTTGCAAAATCAGTGTCCGATATTGGAATGCTCATAAAAAATGGACGGAGTAGTAGCATTCCTACACAACTCCGAGTCCAGTAGTGCTATTTCCCACTCTAAATTCCAAACTGAATCAAATACGAGCTTCATGCCATACGATTTCCGAGTCGTATGAATTTGCAAAATTAGTGTCCCATATTGGAATCCTCATAAAAAATGGACGGAGTAGTAGCATTCCTACTCAACTCCGAGTCCAGTAGTGCTATTTCCCACTCTAAATTGCAAACTGAATCAAATACGAGCTTCATGCCATACGATTGCCAAGTTGGATGAATTTGCAAACTCAGTGTCCGATATTGGAGTCCTCATAAAAAATGGAGTGAGAAGTAGCATTCCCACACAAATCTGATCCTAGTAGTGCTATTTTCCACTCGAAATTGTAAGCCGACTCCAATACGTGCTTCATGTCATACGGCTGCCGTGTCTGATGAATTTGCAAACTCAGTGTCCGATATTGGAGTCCTCATAAAAAATGGAGTGAGATGTAGCATTCCCACACAAGTCTGATCCTAGTAGTGCTATTTTCCACTCGAAATTGTAAACCGACTCAAATACGTGGTTCATGCCATACGACTGCCGTGTCCGATGAATTTGCAAACTCATTGTCCAATATTGGAATCCTCATAAAAAATGGACGGAGTAGTAGCATTCCTACACAACTCCGAGTCCAGTAGTGCTATTTCCCACTCTAAATTGCAAACTGAATCAAATACGAGCTTCATGCCATACGATTTCCGAGTCATATGAATTTGCAAACTCATTGTCCGATATTGGAATGCTCATAAAAAATGGACGGAGTAGTAGCATTCCTACACAACTCCGAGTCCAGTAGTGCTATTTCCCACTCTAAATTGCAAACTGAATCAAATACGAGCTTCCTGCCATACGATTGCCAAGTCGGATGAACTTGCAAACTCAGTGTCCGATAATGGAGTCCTCATAAAAAATGGAGTGATAAGTAGCATTCCCACACAAGTCCGATCCTAGTAGTGCTATTTTCCACTCGAAATTGTAAACTGACTCAAACACGTGCTTCATGCCATACGATTTCCGAGTCGTATGAATTTGCAAAATCAGTGTCCCATATAAGAATGCTCATAAAAAATGGACGGAGTAGTAGCATTCCTACACAACTCCGAGTCCAGTAGTGCTATTTCCCACTCTAAATTGCAAACTGAATCAAATACGAGCTTCATGCCATAAGATTGCCAAGTCGGATGAATTTGCAAACTCAGTGTCCGATAATGGAGTCCTCATAAAAAATGGAGTGAGAAGTAGCATTCCCACACAAGTCCGATCCTAGTAGTGCTATTTTCCACTCGAAATTGTAAACTGAATCAAATACGAGCTTCATGCCATACGATTTCGGAGTCGTATGAATTTGCAAAATCAGTGTCCGATATTGGAATGCTCATAAAAAATGGACGGAGTAGTAGCATTCCTACACAACTCCGAGTCCAGTAGTGCTATTTCCCACTCTAAATTGCAAACTGAATCAAATACGAGCTTCATGCCATACGATTTCCGAGTCGTATGAATTTGCAAAATCAGTGTCCCATATTGGAATCCTCATAAAAAATGGACGGAGTAGTAGCATTCCTACTCAACTCCGAGTCCAGTAGTGCTATTTCCCACTCTAAATTGCAAACTGAATCAAATACGAGCTTCATGCAATACGATTGCCAAGTCGGATGAATTTGCAAACTCAGTGTCCGATAATGGAGTCCTCATAAAAAATGGAGTGAGAAGTAGCATTCCCACACAAGTCCGATCCTAGTAGTGCTATTTTCCACTCGAAATTGTAAACTGAATCAAATACGAGCTTCATGCCATACGATTTCGGAGTCGTATGAATTTGCAAAATCAGTGTCCGATATTGGAATGCTCATAAAAAATGGACGGAGTAGTAGCATTCCTACACAACTCCGAGTCCAGTAGTGCTATTTCCCACTCTAAATTCCAAACTGAATCAAATACGAGCTTCATGCCATACGATTTCCGAGTCGTATGAATTTGCAAAATTAGTGTCCCATATTGGAATCCTCATAAAAAATGGACGGAGTAGTAGCATTCCTACTCAACTCCGAGTCCAGTAGTGCTATTTCCCACTCTAAATTGCAAACTGAATCAAATACGAGCTTCATGCCATACGATTGCCAAGTCGGATGAATTTGCAAACTCAGTGTCCGATATTGGAGTCCTCATAAAAAATGGAGTGAGAAGTAGCATTCCCACACAAATCTGATCCTAGTAGTGCTATTTTCCACTCGAAATTGTAAGCCGACTCCAATACGTGCTTCATGTCATACGGCTGCCGTGTCTGATGAATTTGCAAACTCAGTGTCCGATATTGGAGTCCTCATAAAAAATGGAGTGAGATGTAGCATTCCCACACAAGTCTGATCCTAGTAGTGCTATTTTCCACTCGAAATTGTAAACCGACTCAAATACGTGCTTCATGCCATACGACTGCCGTGTCCGATGAATTTGCAAACTCATTGTCCAATATTGGAATCCTCATAAAAAATGGACGGAGTAGTAGCATTCCTACACAACTCCGAGTCCAGTAGTGCTATTTCCCACTCTAAATTGCAAACTGAATCAAATACGAGCTTCATGCCATACGATTGCCAAGTCGGATGAATTTGCAAACTCAGTGTCCGATAATGGAGTCCTCATAAAAAATGGAGTGAGAAGTAGCATTCCCACACAAGTCCGATCCTAGTAGTGCTATTTTCCACTCGAAATTGTAAACTGACTCAAACACGTGCTTCATGCCATACGATTTCCGAGTCGTATGAATTTGCAAAATCAGTGTCCAATATAAGAATGCTCATAAAAAATGGACGGAGTAGTAGCATTCCTACACAACTCCGAGTCCAGTAGTTCTATTTCCCACTCTAAATTGCAAACTGAATCAAATACGAGCTTCATGCCATACGATTGCCAAGTCGGATGAATTTGCAAACTCAGTGTCCGATATTGGAGTCCTCAAAAAAAATGGACGGAGTAGTAGCATTCCTACTCAACTCCGAGTCCAGTAGTGCTATTTCCCACTCTAAATTGCAAACTGAATCAAATACGAGCTTCATGCCATACGATTGCCAAGTCGGATGAATTTGCAAACTCAGTGTCCGATATTGGAGTCCTCAGAAAAAATGGAGTGAGAAGTAGCATTCCCACACAAATCTGATCCTAGTAGTGCTATTTTCCACTCGAAATTGTAAGCCGGCTCCAATACGTGCTTCATGTCATACGGCTGCCGTGTCCGATGAATTTGCAAACTCAGTGTCCGATATTGGAGTCCTCATAAAATATGGAGTGAGATGTAGCATTCTCACACAAGTCTGATCCTAGTAGTGCTATTTTCCACTCGAAATTGTAAACCGACTCAAATACGTGCTTCATGCCATACGGCTGCCGTGTCCGATGAATTTGCAAACTCATTGTCCAATATTGGAATCCTCATAAAAAATGGACGGAGTAGTAGCATTCCTACACAACTCCGAGTCCAGTAGTGCTATTTCCCACTCTAAATTGCAAACTGAATCAAATACGAGCTTCATGCTATACGATTTCCGAGTCATATGAATTTGCAAACTCATTGTCCGATATTGGAATGCTCATAAAAAATGGACGGAGTAGTAGCATTCCTACACAACTCCGAGTCCAGTAGTGCTATTTCCCACTCTAAATTGCAAACTGAATCAAATACGAGCTTGATGCCATACGATTGCCAAGTCGGATGAATTTGCAAACTCAGTGTCCGATAATGGAGTCCTCATAAAAAATGGAGTGAGAAGTAGCATTCCCACACAAGTCCGATCCTAGTAGTGCTATTTTCCACTCGAAATTGTAAACTGAATCAAATACGAGCTTCATGCCATACGATTTCGGAGTCGTATGAATTTGCAAAATCAGTGTCCGATATTGGAATGCTCATAAAAAATGGACGGAGTAGTAGCATTCCTACACAACTCCGAGTCCAGTAGTGCTATTTCCCACTCTAAATTCCAAACTGAATCAAATACGAGCTTCATGCCATACAATTTCCGAGTCGTATGAATTTGCAAAATCAGTGTCCCATATTGGAATCCTCATAAAAAATGGACGGAGTAGTAGCATTCCTACACAACTCCGAGTCCAGTAGTGCTATTTCCCACTCTAAATTGCAAACTGAATCAAATACGAGCTTCCTGCCATACGATTGCCAAGTCGGATGAACTTGCAAACTCAGTGTCCGATAATGGAGTCCTCATAAAAAATGGAGTGATAAGTAGCATTCCCACACAAGTCCGATCCTAGTAGTGCTATTTTCCACTCGAAATTGTAAACTGACTCAAACACGTTCTTCATGCCATACGATTTCCGAGTCGTATGAATTTGCAAAATCAGTGTCCCATATAAGAATGCTCATAAAAAATGGACGGAGTAGTAGCATTCCTACACAACTCCGAGTCCAGTAGTTCTATTTCCCACTCTAAATTGCAAACAGAATCAAATACGAGCTTCATGCCATACGATTGCCAAGTCGGATGAATTTGCAAACTCAGTGTCCGATAATGGAGTCCTCATAAAAAATGGAGTGAGAAGTAGCATTCCCACACAAGTCCGATCCTAGTAGTGCTATTTTCCACTCGAAATTGTAAACTGAATCAAATGCGAGCTTCATGCCATACGATTTCGGAGTCGTATGAATTTGCAAAATCAGTGTCCGATATTGGAATCCTCATAAAAAATAGAGTGAGAAGTAGCATTCCCACACAAATCTGATCCTAGTAGTGCTATTTTCCACTCGAAATTGTAAGCCGGCTCCAATACGTGCTTCATGTCATACGGCTGCCGTGTCGGATGAATTTGCAAACTCAGTGTCCGATATTGGAGTCCTCATAAAAAATGGAGTGAGAAGTAGCATTCCCACACAAATCTGATCCTAGTAGTGCTATTTTCCACTCGAAATTGTAAGCCGACTCCAACACGTGCTTCATGTCATACGGCTGCCGTGTCCGATGAATTTGCAAACTCAGTGTCCGATATTGGAGTCCTCATAAAAAATGGAGTGAGATGTAGCATTCCCACACAAGTCTGATCCTAGTAGTGCTATTTTCCACTCGAAATTGTAAACCGACTCAAATACGTGCTTCATGCCATACGGCTGCCGTGTCCGATGAATTTGCAAACTCATTGTCCAATATTGGAATCCTCATAAAAAATGGACGGAGTAGTAGCATTCCTACACAACTCCGAGTCCAGTAGTGCTATTTCCCACTCTAAATTGCAAACTGAATCAAATACGAGCTTCATGCCATACGATTTCCGAGTCATATGAATTTGCAAACTCATTGTCCGATATTGGAATGCTCATAAAAAATGGACGGAGTAGTAGCATTCCTACACAACTCCGAGTCCAGTAGTGCTATTTCCCACTCTAAATTGCAAACTGAATCAAATACGAGCTTCCTGCCATACGATTGCCAAGTCGGATGAACTTGCAAACTCAGTGTCCGATAATGGAGTCCTCATAAAAAATGGAGTGATAAGTAGCATTCCCACACAAGTCCGATCCTAGTAGTGCTATTTTCCACTCGAAATTGTAAACTGACTCAAACACGTTCTTCATGCCATACGATTTCCGAGTCGTATGAATTTGCAAAATCAGTGTCCCATATAAGAATGCTCATAAAAAATGGACGGAGTAGTAGCATTCCTACACAACTCCGAGTCCAGTAGTTCTATTTCCCACTCTAAATTGCAAACAGAATCAAATACGAGCTTCATGCCATACGATTGCCAAGTCGGATGAATTTGCAAACTCAGTGTCCGATAATGGAGTCCTCATAAAAAATGGAGTGAGAAGTAGCATTCCCACACAAGTCCGATCCTAGTAGTGCTATTTTCCACTCGAAATTGTAAACTGAATCAAATACGAGCTTCATGCCATACGATTTCGGAGTCGTATGAATTTGCAAAATCAGTGTCCGATATTGGAATCCTCATAAAAAATAGAGTGAGAAGTAGCATTTCGACACAACTCTGAGTCTAGTAGTGCTATTTCCCACTCTAAATTGCAAACTGAATCAAATACGAGCTTCATGCCATACGATTTCCGAGTCATATGAATTTGCAAACTCATTGTCCGATATTGGAATGCTCATAAAAAATGGACGGAGTAGTAGCATTCCTACACAACTCCGAGTCCAGTAGTGCTATTTCCCACTCTAAATTGCAAACTGAATCAAATACGAGCTTCCTGCCATACGATTGCCAAGTCGGATGAACTTGCAAACTCAGTGTCCGATAATGGAGTCCTCATAAAAAATGGAGTGATAAGTAGCATTCCCACACAAGTCCGATCCTAGTAGTGCTATTTTCCACTCGAAATTGTAAACTGACTCAAACACGTTCTTCATGCCATACGATTTCCGAGTCGTATGAATTTGCAAAATCAGTGTCCCATATAAGAATGCTCATAAAAAATGGACGGAGTAGTAGCATTCCTACACAACTCCGAGTCCAGTAGTTCTATTTCCCACTCTAAATTGCAAACAGAATCAAATACGAGCTTCATGCCATACGATTGCCAAGTCGGATGAATTTGCAAACTCAGTGTCCGATAATGGAGTCCTCATAAAAAATGGAGTGAGAAGTAGCATTCCCACACAAGTCCGATCCTAGTAGTGCTATTTTCCACTCGAAATTGTAAACTGAATCAAATACGAGCTTCATGCCATACGATTTCGGAGTCGTATGAATTTGCAAAATCAGTGTCCGATATTGGAATCCTCATAAAAAATAGAGTGAGAAGTAGCATTTCGACACAACTCTGAGTCTAGTAGTGCTATTTCCCACTCTAAATTGCAAACTGAATCAAATACGAGCTTCATGCCATACGATTTCCGAGTCATATGAATTTGCAAACTCATTGTCCGATATTGGAATGCTCATAAAAAATGGACGGAGTAGTAGCATTCCTACACAACTCCGAGTCCAGTAGTGCTATTTCCCACTCTAAATTGCAAACTGAATCAAATACGAGCTTCATGCCATACGATTGCCAAGTCGGATGAATTTGCAAACTCAGTGTCCGATAATGGAGTCCTCATAAAAAATGGAGTGAGAAGTAGCATTCCCACACAAGTCCGATCCTAGTAGTGCTATTTTCCACTCGAAATTGTAAACTGAATCAAATACGAGCTTCATGCCATACGATTTCCGAGTCGTATGAATTTGCAAAATCAGTGTCCGATATTGGAATGCTCATAAAAAATGGACGGAGTAATAGCATTCCTACACAACTACGAGTCCAGTAGTGCTATTTCCCACTCTAAATTGCAAACTGAATCAAATACGAGCTTCATGCCATACGATTTCCGAGTCGTATGAATTTGCAAAATCAGTGTCCCATATTGGAATCCTCATAAAAAATGGATGGAGTAGTAGCATTACTACTCAACTCCGAGTCCAGTAGTGCTATTTCCCACTCTAAATTGCAAACTGAATCAAATACGAGCTTCATGCCATACGATTGCCAAGTCGGATGAATTTGCAAACTCAGTGTCCGATAATGGAGTCCTCATAAAAAATGGAGTGAGAAGTAGCATTCCCACACAAGTCCGATCCTAGTAGTGCTATTTTCCACTCGAAATTGTAAACTGAATCAAATACGAGCTTCATGCCATACGATTTCCGAGTCGTATGAATTTGCAAAATCAGTGTCCGATATTGGAATGCTCATAAAAAATGGACGGAGTAATAGCATTCCTACACAACTCCGAGTCCAGTAGTGCTATTTCCCACTCTAAATTGCAAACTGAATCAAATACGAGCTTCATGCCATACGATTTCCGAGTCGTATGAATTTGCAAAATCAGTGTCCCATATTGGAATCCTCATAAAAAATGGATGGAGTAGTAGCATTACTACTCAACTCCGAGTCCAGTAGTGCTATTTCCCACTCTAAATTGCAAACTGAATCAAATACGAGCTTCATGCCATACGATTGCCAAGTCGGATGAATTTGCAAACTCAGTGTCCGATATTGGAGTCCTCATAAAAAATGGAGTGAGAAGTAGCATTCCCACACAAATCTGATCCTAGTAGTGCTATTTTCCACTCGAAATTGTAAGCCGGCTCCAATACGTGCTTCATGTCATACGGCTGCCGTGTCGGATGAATTTGCAAACTCAGTGTCCGATATTGGAGTCCTCATAAAAAATGGAGTGAGAAGTAGCATTCCCACACAAATCTGATCCTAGTAGTGCTATTTTCCACTCGAAATTGTAAGCCGACTCTAATACGTGCTTCATGTCATACGGCTGCCGTGTCCGATGAATTTGCAAACTCAGTATCCGATATTGGAGTCCTCATAAAAAATGGAGTGAGATGTAGCATTCCCACACAAGTCTGATCCTAGTAGTGCTATTTTCCACTCAAAATTGTAAACCGACTCAAATACGTGCTTCATGCCATACGGCTGCCGTGTCCGATGAATTTGCAAACTCATTGTCCAATATTGGAATCCTCATAAAAAATAGAGTGAGAAGTAGCATTTCGACACAACTCCGAGTCTAGTAGTGCTATTTCCCACTCTAAATTGCAAACTGAATCAAATACGAGCTTCATGCCATACGATTTCTGAGTCATATGAATTTGCAAACTCATTGTCCGATATTGAAATGCTCATAAAAATTGGACGGAGTAGTAGCATTCCTACACAACTCCGAGTCCAGTAGTGCTATTTCCCACTCTAAATTGCAAACTGAATCAAATACGAGCTTCCTGCCATACGATTGCCAAGTCGGATGAACTTGCAAACTCAGTGTCCGATAATGGAGTCCTCATAAAAAATGGAGTGATAAGTAGCATTCCCACACAAGTCCGATCCTATTAGTGCTATTTTCCACTCGAAATTGTAAACTGACTCAAACACGTGCTTCATGCCATACGATTTCCGAGTCGTATGAATTTGCAAAATCAGTGTCCAATATAAGAATGCTCATAAAAAATGGACGGAGTAGTAGCATTCCTACACAACTCCGAGTCCAGTAGTGCTATTTCCCACTCTAAATTGCAAACTGAATCAAATACGAGCTTCATGCCATACGATTTCCGAGTCGTATGAATTTGCAAAATCAGTGTCCCATATTGGAATCCTCATAAAAAATGGACGGAGTAGTAGCATTACTACTCAACTCCGAGTCCAGTAGTGCTATTTCCCACTCTAAATTGCAAACTGAATCAAATACGAGCTTCATGCCATACGATAGCCAAGTCGGATGAATTTGCAAACTCAGTGTCCGATAATGGAGTCCTCATAAAAAATGGAGTGAGAAGTAGCATTCCCACACAAGTCCGATCCTAGTAGTGCTATTTTCCACTCGAAATTGTAAACTGAATCAAATACGAGCTTCATGCCATACGATTTCGGAGTCGTATGAATTTGCAAAATCAGTGTCCGATATTGGAATCCTCATAAAAAATAGAGTGAGAAGTAGCATTTCGACACAACTCTGAGTCTAGTAGTGCTATTTCCCACTCTAAATTGCAAACTGAATCAAATACGAGCTTCATGCCATACGATTTCCGAGTCATATGAATTTGCAAACTCATTGTCTGATATTGGAATGCTCATAAAAAATGGACGGAGTAGTAGCATTCCTACACAACTCAGAGTCCAGTAGTGCTATTTCCCACTCTAAATTGCAAACTGAATCAAATACGAGCTTCATGCCATACGATTGCCAAGTCGGATGAATTTGCAAATTCAGTGTCCGATAATGGAGTCCTCATAAAAAATGGAGTGAGAAGTAGCATTCCCACACAAGTCCGATCCTAGTAGTGCTATTTTCCACTCGAAATTGTAAACTGAATCAAATACGAGCTTCATGCCATACGATTTCCGAGTCGTATGAATTTGCAAAATCAGTGTCCGATATTGGAATGCTCATAAAAAATGGACGGAGTAGTAGCATTCCTACACAACTCCGAGTCCAGTAGTGCTATTTCCCACTCTAAATTGCAAACTGAATCAAATACGAGCTTCATGCCATACGATTTCCGAGTCGTATGAATTTGCAAAATCAGTGTCCCATATTGGAATCCTCATAAAAAATGGATGGAGTAGTAGCATTACTACTCAACTCCGAGTCCAGTAGTGCTATTTCCCACTCTAAATTGCAAACTGAATCAAATACGAGCTTCATGCCATACGATTGCCAAGTCGGATGAATTTGCAAACTCAGTGTCCGATATTGGAGTCCTCATAAAAAATGGAGTGAGAAGTAGCATTCCCACACAAATCTGATCCTAGTAGTGCTATTTTCCACTCGAAATTGTAAGCCGGCTCCAATACGTGCTTCATGTCATACGGCTGCCGTGTCGGATGAATTTGCAAACTCAGTGTCCGATATTGGAGTCCTCATAAAAAATGGAGTGAGAAGTAGCATTCCCACACAAATCTGATCCTAGTAGTGCTATTTTCCACTCGAAATTGTAAGCCGGCTCCAATACGTGCTTCATGTCATACGGCTGCCGTGTCCGATGAATTTGCAAACTCAGTGTCCGATATTGGAGTCCTCATAAAAAATGGAGTGAGAAGTAGCATTCCCACACAAATCTGATCCTAGTAGTGCTATTTTCCACTCGAAATTGTAAGCCGACTCCAATACGTGCTTCATGTCATACGGCTGCCGTGTCCGATGAATTTGCAAACTCAGTGTCCGATATTGGAGTCCTCATAAAAAATGGAGTGAGATGTAGCATTCCCACACAAGTCTGATCCTAGTAGTGCTATTTTCCACTCAAAATTGTAAACCGACTCAAATACGTGCTTCATGCCATACGGCTGCCGTGTCCGATGAATTTGCAAACTCATTGTCCAATATTGGAATCCTCATAAAAAATAGAGTGAGAAGTAGCATTTCGACACAACTCCGAGTCTAGTAGTGCTATTTCCCACTCTAAATTGCAAACTGAATCAAATACGAGCTTCATGCCATACGATTTCCGAGTCATATGAATTTGCAAACTCATTGTCCGATATTGAAATGCTCATAAAAATTGGACGGAGTAGTAGCATTCCTACACAACTCCGAGTCCAGTAGTGCTATTTCCCACTCTAAATTGCAAACTGAATCAAATACGAGCTTCCTGCCATACGATTGCCAAGTCGGATGAACTTGCAAACTCAGTGTCCGATAATGGAGTCCTCATAAAAAATGGAGTGATAAGTAGCATTCCCACACAAGTCCGATCCTATTAGTGCTATTTTCCACTCGAAATTGTAAACTGACTCAAACACGTGCTTCATGCCATACGATTTCCGAGTCGTATGAATTTGCAAAATCAGTGTCCAATATAAGAATGCTCATAAAAAATGGACGGAGTAGTAGCATTCCTACACAACTCCGAGTCCAGTAGTGCTATTTCCCACTCTAAATTGCAAACTGAATCAAATACGAGCTTCATGCCATACGATTTCCGAGTCGTATGAATTTGCAAAATCAGTGTCCCATATTGGAATCCTCATAAAAAATGGACGGAGTAGTAGCATTACTACTCAACTCCGAGTCCAGTAGTGCTATTTCCCACTCTAAATTGCAAACTGAATCAAATACGAGCTTCATGCCATACGATTGCCAAGTCGGATGAATTTGCAAACTCAGTGTCTGATATTGGAGTCCTCATAAAAAATGGAGTGAGAAGTAGCATTCCCACACAAATCTGATCCTAGTAGTGCTATTTTCCACTCAAAATTGTAAGCCGGCTCCAATACGTGCTTCATGTCATACGGCTGCCGTGTCCGATGAATTTGCAAACTCAGTGTCCGATATTGGAGTCCTCATAAAAAATGGAGTGAGATGTAGCATTCCCACACAAGTCTGATCCTAGTAGTGCTATTTTCCACTCGAAATTGTAAACCGACTCAAAGACGTGCTTCATGCCATACGGGTGCCGTGTCCGATGAATTTGCAAACTCATTGTCCAATATTGGAATCCTCATAAAAAATGGACGGAGTAGTAGCATTCCTACACAACTCCGAGTCCAGTAGTGCTATTTCCCACTCTAAATTGCAAACTGAATCAAATACGAGCTTCATGCCATACGATTTCCTAGTCATATGAATTTGCAAACTCATTGTCCGATATTGGAATGCTCATAAAAAATGGACGGAGTAGTAGCATTCCTACACAACTCCGAGTCCAGTAGTGCTATTTCCCACTCTAAATTGCAAACTGAATCAAATACGAGCTTCCTGCCATACGATTGCCAAGTCGGATGAACTTGCAAACTCAGTGTCCGATAATGGAGTCCTCATAAAAAATGGAGTGATAAGTAGCATTCCCACACAAGTCCGATCCTAGTAGTGCTATTTTCCACTCGAAATTGTAAACTGACTCAAACACGTTCTTCATGCCATACGATTTCCGAGTCGTATGAATTTGCAAAATCAGTGTCCCATATAAGAATGCTCATAAAAAATGGACGGAGTAGTAGCATTCCTACACAACTCCGAGTCCAGTAGTTCTATTTCCCACTCTAAATTGCAAACAGAATCAAATACGAGCTTCATGCCATACGATTGCCAAGTCGGATGAATTTGCAAACTCAGTGTCCGATAATGGAGTCCTCATAAAAAATGGAGTGAGAAGTAGCATTCCCACACAAGTCCGATCCTAGTAGTGCTATTTTCCACTCGAAATTGTAAACTGAATCAAATACGAGCTTCATGCCATACGATTTCGGAGTCGTATGAATTTGCAAAATCAGTGTCCGATATTGGAATCCTCATAAAAAATAGAGTGAGAAGTAGCATTCCCACACAAATCTGATCCTAGTAGTGCTATTTTCCACTCGAAATTGTAAGCCGGCTCCAATACGTGCTTCATGTCATACGGCTGCCGTGTCGGATGAATTTGCAAACTCAGTGTCCGATATTGGAGTCCTCATAAAAAATGGAGTGAGAAGTAGCATTCCCACACAAATCTGATCCTAGTAGTGCTATTTTCCACTCGAAATTGTAAGCCGACTCCAATACGTGCTTCATGTCATACGGCTGCCGTGTCCGATGAATTTGCAAACTCAGTGTCCGATATTGGAGTCCTCATAAAAAATGGAGTGAGATGTAGCATTCCCACACAAGTCTGATCCTAGTAGTGCTATTTTCCACTCGAAATTGTAAACTGAATCAAATACGAGCTTCATGCCATACGATTTCGGAGTCGTATGAATTTGCAAAATCAGTGTCCGATATTGGAATGCTCATAAAAAATGGACGGAGTAGTAGCATTCCTACACAACTCCGAGTCCAGTAGTGCTATTTCCCACTCTAAATTGCAAACTGAATCAAATACGAGCTTCATGCCATACGATTTCCGAGTCGTATGAATTTGCAAAATCAGTGTCCCATATTGGAATCCTCATAAAAAATGGACGGAGTAGTAGCATTCCTACTCAACTCCGAGTCCAGTAGTGCTATTTCCCACTCTAAATTGCAAACTGAATCAAATACGAGCTTCATGCCATACGATTGCCAAGTCGGATGAATTTGCAAACTCAGTGTCCGATATTGGAGTCCTCATAAAAAATGGAGTGAGAAGTAGCATTCCCACACAAATCTGATCCTAGTAGTGCTATTTTCCACTCGAAATTGTAAGCCGACTCCAATACGTGCTTCATGTCATACGGCTGCCGTGTCCGATGAATTTGCAAACTCAGTGTCCGATATTGGAGTCCTCATAAAAAATGGAGTGAGATGTAGCATTCCCACACAAATCTGATCCTAGTAGTGCTATTTTCCACTCGAAATTGTAAGCCGGCTCCAATACGTGCTTCATGTCATACGGCTGCCGTGTCGGATGAATTTGCAAACTCAGTGTCCGATATTGGAGTCCTCATAAAAAATGGAGTGAGAAGTAGCATTCCCACACAAATCTGATCCTAGTAGTGCTATTTTCCACTCGAAATTGTAAGCCGACTCCAATACGTGCTTCATGTCATACGGCTGCCGTGTCCGATGAATTTGCAAACTCAGTGTCCGATATTGGAGTCCTCATAAAAAATGGAGTGAGATGTAGCATTCCCACACAAATCTGATCCTAGTAGTGCTATTTTCCACTCGAAATTGTAAGCCGGCTCCAATACGTGCTTCATGTCATACGGCTGCCGTGTCGGATGAATTTGCAAACTCAGTGTCCGATATTGGAGTCCTCATAAAAAATGGAGTGAGAAGTAGCATTCCCACACAAATCTGATCCTAGTAGTGCTATTTTCCACTCGAAATTGTAAGCCGCCTCCAATACGTGCTTCATGTCATACGGCTGCCGTGTCCGATGAATTTGCAAACTCAGTGTCCGATATTGGAGTCCTCATAAAAAATGGAGTGAGATGTAGCATTCCCACACAAGTCTGATCCTAGTAGTGCTATTTTCCACTCGAAATTGTAAACCGACTCAAATACGTGCTTCATGCCATACGGCTGCCGTGTCCGATGAATTTGCAAACTCATTGTCCAATATTGGAATCCTCATAAAAAATAGAGTGAGAAGTAGCATTTCGACACAACTCTGAGTCTAGTAGTGCTATTTCCCACTCTAAATTGCAAACTGAATCAAATACGAGCTTCATGCCATACGATTTCCGAGTCATATGAATTTGCAAACTCATTGTCCGATATTGGAATGCTCATAAAAAATGGACGGAGTAGTAGCATTCCTACACAACTCCGAGTCCAGTAGTGCTATTTCCCACTCTAAATTGCAAACTGAATCAAATACGAGCTTCATGCCATACGATTGCCAAGTCGGATGAATTTGCAAACTCAGTGTCCGATAATGGAGTCCTCATAAAAAATGGAGTGAGAAGTAGCATTCCCACACAAGTCCGATCCTATTAGTGCTATTTTCCACTCGAAATTGTAAGCCGGCTCCAATACGTGCTTCATGTCATACGGCTGCCGTGTCGGATGAATTTGCAAACTCAGTGTCCGATATTGGAGTCCTCATAAAAAATGGAGTGAGAAGTAGCATTCCCACACAAATCTGATCCTAGTAGTGCTATTTTCCACTCGAAATTGTAAGCCGGCTCCAATACGTGCTTCATGTCATACGGCTGCCGTGTCCGATGAATTTGCAAACTCAGTGTCCGATATTGGAGTCCTCATAAAAAATGGAGTGAGAAGTAGCATTCCCACACAAATCTGATCCTAGTAGTGCTATTTTCCACTCGAAATTGTAAGCCGACTCCAATACGTGCTTCATGTCATACGGCTGCCGTGTCCGATGAATTTGCAAACTCAGTATCCGATATTGAAGTCCTCATAAAAAATGGAGTGAGATGTAGCATTCCCACACAAGTCTGATCCTAGTAGTGCTATTTTCCACTCAAAATTGTAAACCGACTCAAATACGTGCTTCATGCCATACGGCTGCCGTGTCCGATGAATTTGCAAACTCATTGTCCAATATTGGAATCCTCATAAAAAATAGAGTGAGAAGTAGCATTTCGACACAACTCCGAGTCTAGTAGTGCTATTTCCCACTCTAAATTGCAAACTGAATCAAATACGAGCTTCATGCCATACGATTTCCGAGTCATATGAATTTGCAAACTCATTGTCCGATATTGAAATGCTCATAAAAATTGGACGGAGTAGTAGCATTCCTACACAACTCCGAGTCCAGTAGTGCTATTTCCCACTCTAAATTGCAAACTGAATCAAATACGAGCTTCCTGCCATACGATTGCCAAGTCGGATGAACTTGCAAACTCAGTGTCCGATAATGGAGTCCTCATAAAAAATGGAGTGATAAGTAGCATTCCCACACAAGTCCGATCCTATTAGTGCTATTTTCCACTCGAAATTGTAAACTGACTCAAACACGTGCTTCATGCCATACGATTTCCGAGTCGTATGAATTTGCAAAATCAGTGTCCAATATAAGAATGCTCATAAAAAATGGACGGAGTAGTAGCATTCCTACACAACTCCGAGTCCAGTAGTGCTATTTCCCACTCTAAATTGCAAACTGAATCAAATACGAGCTTCATGCCATACGATTTCCGAGTCGTATGAATTTGCAAAATCAGTGTCCCATATTGGAATCCTCATAAAAAATGGACGGAGTAGTAGCATTACTACTCAACTCCGAGTCCAGTAGTGCTATTTCCCACTCTAAATTGCAAACTGAATCAAATACGAGCTTCATGCCATACGATTGCCAAGTCGGATGAATTTGCAAACTCAGTGTCTGATATTGGAGTCCTCATAAAAAATGGAGTGAGAAGTAGCATTCCCACACAAATCTGATCCTAGTAGTGCTATTTTCCACTCAAAATTGTAAGCCGGCTCCAATACGTGCTTCATGTCATACGGCTGCCGTGTCCGATGAATTTGCAAACTCAGTGTCCGATATTGGAGTCCTCATAAAAAATGGAGTGAGATGTAGCATTCCCACACAAGTCTGATCCTAGTAGTGCTATTTTCCACTCGAAATTGTAAACCGACTCAAAGACGTGCTTCATGCCATACGGGTGCCGTGTCCGATGAATTTGCAAACTCATTGTCCAATATTGGAATCCTCATAAAAAATGGACGGAGTAGTAGCATTCCTACAAAACTCCGAGTCCAGTAGTGCTATTTCCCACTCTAAATTGCAAACTGAATCAAATACGAGCTTCATGCCATACGATTTCCTAGTCATATGAATTTGCAAACTCATTGTCCGATATTGGAATGCTCATAAAAAATGGACGGAGTAGTAGCATTCCTACACAACTCCGAGTCCAGTAGTGCTATTTCCCACTCTAAATTGCAAACTGAATCAAATACGAGCTTCCTGCCATACGATTGCCAAGTCGGATGAACTTGCAAACTCAGTGTCCGATAATGGAGTCCTCATAAAAAATGGAGTGATAAGTAGCATTCCCACACAAGTCCGATCCTAGTAGTGCTATTTTCCACTCGAAATTGTAAACTGACTCAAACACGTTCTTCATGCCATACGATTTCCGAGTCGTATGAATTTGCAAAATCAGTGTCCCATATAAGAATGCTCATAAAAAATGGACGGAGTAGTAGCATTCCTACACAACTCCGAGTCCAGTAGTTCTATTTCCCACTCTAAATTGCAAACAGAATCAAATACGAGCTTCATGCCATACGATTGCCAAGTCGGATGAATTTGCAAACTCAGTGTCCGATAATGGAGTCCTCATAAAAAATGGAGTGAGAAGTAGCATTCCCACACAAGTCCGATCCTAGTAGTGCTATTTTCCACTCGAAATTGTAAACTGAATCAAATACGAGCTTCATGCCATACGATTTCGGAGTCGTATGAATTTGCAAAATCAGTGTCCGATATTGGAATCCTCATAAAAAATAGAGTGAGAAGTAGCATTCCCACACAAATCTGATCCTAGTAGTGCTATTTTCCACTCGAAATTGTAAGCCGGCTCCAATACGTGCTTCATGTCATACGGCTGCCGTGTCGGATGAATTTGCAAACTCAGTGTCCGATATTGGAGTCCTCATAAAAAATGGAGTGAGAAGTAGCATTCCCACACAAATCTGATCCTAGTAGTGCTATTTTCCACTCGAAATTGTAAGCCGACTCCAATACGTGCTTCATGTCATACGGCTGCCGTGTCCGATGAATTTGCAAACTCAGTGTCCGATATTGGAGTCCTCATAAAAAATGGAGTGAGATGTAGCATTCCCACACAAGTCTGATCCTAGTAGTGCTATTTTCCACTCGAAATTGTAAACTGAATCAAATACGAGCTTCATGCCATACGATTTCAGAGTCGTATGAATTTGCAAAATCAGTGTCCGATATTGGAATGCTCATAAAAAATGGACGGAGTAGTAGCATTCCTACACAACTCCGAGTCCAGTAGTGCTATTTCCCACTCTAAATTGCAAACTGAATCAAATACGAGCTTCATGCCATACGATTTCCGAGTCGTATGAATTTGCAAAATCAGTGTCCCATATTGGAATCCTCATAAAAAATGGACGGAGTAGTAGCATTCCTACTCAACTCCGAGTCCAGTAGTGCTATTTCCCACTCTAAATTGCAAACTGAATCAAATACGAGCTTCATGCCATACGATTGCCAAGTCGGATGAATTTGCAAACTCAGTGTCCGATATTGGAGTCCTCATAAAAAATGGAGTGAGAAGTAGCATTCCCACACAAATCTGATCCTAGTAGTGCTATTTTCCACTCGAAATTGTAAGCCGACTCCAATACGTGCTTCATGTCATACGGCTGCCGTGTCCGATGAATTTGCAAACTCAGTGTCCGATATTGGAGTCCTCATAAAAAATGGAGTGAGATGTAGCATTCCCACACAAATCTGATCCTAGTAGTGCTATTTTCCACTCGAAATTGTAAGCCGGCTCCAATACGTGCTTCATGTCATACGGCTGCCGTGTCGGATGAATTTGCAAACTCAGTGTCCGATATTGGAGTCCTCATAAAAAATGGAGTGAGATGTAGCATTCCCACACAAATCTGATCCTAGTAGTGCTATTTTCCACTCGAAATTGTAAGCCGGCTCCAATACGTGCTTCATGTCATACGGCTGCCGTGTCGGATGAATTTGCAAACTCAGTGTCCGATATTGGAGTCCTCATAAAAAATGGAGTGAGAAGTAGCATTCCCACACAAATCTGATCCTAGTAGTGCTATTTTCCACTCGAAATTGTAAGCCGACTCCAATACGTGCTTCATGTCATACGGCTGCCGTGTCCGATGAATTTGCAAACTCAGTGTCCGATATTGGAGTCCTCATAAAAAATGGAGTGAGATGTAGCATTCCCACACAAGTCTGATCCTAGTAGTGCTATTTTCCACTCGAAATTGTAAACCGACTCAAATACGTGCTTCATGCCATACGGCTGCCGTGTCCGATGAATTTGCAAACTCATTGTCCAATATTGGAATCCTCATAAAAAATAGAGTGAGAAGTAGCATTTCGACACAACTCTGAGTCTAGTAGTGCTATTTCCCACTCTAAATTGCAAACTGAATCAAATACGAGCTTCATGCCATACGATTTCCGAGTCATATGAATTTGCAAACTCATTGTCCGATATTGGAATGCTCATAAAAAATGGACGGAGTAGTAGCATTCCTACACAACTCCGAGTCCAGTAGTGCTATTTCCCACTCTAAATTGCAAACTGAATCAAATACGAGCTTCATGCCATACGATTGCCAAGTCGGATGAATTTGCAAACTCAGTGTCCGATAATGGAGTCCTCATAAAAAATGGAGTGAGAAGTAGCATTCCCACACAAGTCCGATCCTAGTAGTGCTATTTTCCACTCGAAATTGTAAACTGAATCAAATACGAGCATCATGCCATACGATTTCCGAGTCGTATGAATTTGCAAAATCAGTGTCCGATATTGGAATGCTCATAAAAAATGGACGGAGTAGTAGCATTCCTACACAACTCCGAGTCCAGTAGTGCTATTTCCCACTCTAAATTGCAAACTGAATCAAATACGAGCTTCATGCCATACGATTTCCGAGTCGTATGAATTTGCAAAATCAGTGTCCCATATTGGAATCCTCATAAAAAATGGATGGAGTAGTAGCATTACTACTCAACTCCGAGTCCAGTAGTGCTATTTCCCACTCTAAATTGCAAACTGAATCAAATACGAGCTTCATGCCATACGATTGCCAAGTCGGATGAATTTGCAAACTCAGTGTCCGATATTGGAGTCCTCATAAAAAATGGAGTGAGAAGTAGCATTCCCACACAAATCTGATCCTAGTAGTGCTATTTTCCACTCGAAATTGTAAGCCGGCTCCAATACGTGCTTCATGTCATACGGCTGCCGTGTCGGATGAATTTGCAAACTCAGTGTCCGATATTGGAGTCCTCATAAAAAATGGAGTGAGAAGTAGCATTCCCACACAAATCTGATCCTAGTAGTGCTATTTTCCACTCGAAATTGTAAGCCGACTCCAATACGTGCTTCATGTCATACGGCTGCCGTGTCCGATGAATTTGCAAACTCAGTGTCCGATATTGGAGTCCTCATAAAAAATGGAGTGAGATGTAGCATTCCCACACAAGTCTGATCCTAGTAGTGCTATTTTCCACTCGAAATTGTAAACCGACTCAAATACGTGCTTCATGCCATACGGCTGCCGTGTCCGATGAATTTGCAAACTCATTGTCCAATATTGGAATCCTCATAAAAAATAGAGTGAGAAGTAGCATTTCGACACAACTCCGAGTCTAGTAGTGCTATTTCCCACTCTAAATTGCAAACTGAATCAAATACGAGCTTCATGCCATACGATTTCCGAGTCATATGAATTTGCAAACTCATTGTCCGATATTGAAATGCTCATAAAAATTGGACGGAGTAGTAGCATTCCTACACAACTCCGAGTCCAGTAGTGCTATTTCCCACTCTAAATTGCAAACTGAATCAAATACGAGCTTCCTGCCATACGATTGCCAAGTCGGATGAACTTGCAAACTCAATGTCCGATAATGGAGTCCTCATAAAAAATGGACGGAGTAGTAGCATTCCTACACAACTCCGAGTCCAGTAGTGCGATTTCCCACTCTAAATTGCAAACTGAATCAAATACGAGCTTCATGCCATACGATTTCCGAGTCGTATGAATTTGCAAAATCAGTGTCCCATATTGGAATCCTCATAAAAAATGGACGGAGTAGTAGCATTCCTACACAACTCCGAGTCCAGTAGTGCTATTTCCCACTCTAAATTGCAAACTGAATCAAATACGAGCTTCATGCCATACGATTTCCGAGTCGTATGAATTTGCAAAATCAGTGTCCCATATTGGAATCCTCATAAAAAATGGACGGAGTAGTAGCATTCCTACTCAACTCCGAGTCCAGTAGTGCTATTTCCCACTCTAAATTGCAAACTGAATCAAATACGAGCTTCATGCCATACGATTGCCAAGTCGGATGAATTTGCAAACTCAGTGTCCGATATTGGAGTCCTCATAAAAAATGGAGTGAGAAGTAGCATTCCCACACAAATCTGATCCTAGTAGTGCTATTTTCCACTCGAAATTGTAAGCCGACTCCAATACGTGCTTCATGTCATACGGCTGCCGTGTCCGATGAATTTGCAAACTCAGTGTCCGATATTGGAGTCCTCATAAAAAATGGAGTGAGATGTAGCATTCCCACACAAATCTGATCCTAGTAGTGCTATTTTCCACTCGAAATTGTAAGCCGGCTCCAATACGTGCTTCATGTCATACGGCTGCCGTGTCGGATGAATTTGCAAACTCAGTGTCCGATATTGGAGTCCTCATAAAAAATGGAGTGAGAAGTAGCATTCCCACACAAATCTGATCCTAGTAGTGCTATTTTCCACTCGAAATTGTAAGCCGACTCCAATACGTGCTTCATGTCATACGGCTGCCGTGTCCGATGAATTTGCAAACTCAGTGTCCGATATTGGAGTCCTCATAAAAAATGGAGTGAGATGTAGCATTCCCACACAAATCTGATCCTAGTAGTGCTATTTTCCACTCGAAATTGTAAGCCGGCTCCAATACGTGCTTCATGTCATACGGCTGCCGTGTCGGATGAATTTGCAAACTCAGTGTCCGATATTGGAGTCCTCATAAAAAATGGAGTGAGAAGTAGCATTCCCACACAAATCTGATCCTAGTAGTGCTATTTTCCACTCGAAATTGTAAGCCGACTCCAATACGTGCTTCATGTCATACGGCTGCCGTGTCCGATGAATTTGCAAACTCAGTGTCCGATATTGGAGTCCTCATAA
Source organism: Albizia julibrissin (assembly GCA_037074505.1). Lineage (NCBI taxonomy): Eukaryota > Viridiplantae > Streptophyta > Magnoliopsida > Fabales > Fabaceae > Albizia > Albizia julibrissin. The sequence continues at coordinate 24,141,646 of CM073485.1, forward strand.
AAAATGGAGTGAGATGTAGCATTCCCACACAAGTCTGATCCTAGTAGTGCTATTTTCCACTCGAAATTGTAAACCGACTCAAATACGTGCTTCATGCCATACGGCTGCCGTGTCCGATGAATTTGCAAACTCATTGTCCAATATTGGAATCCTCATAAAAAATAGAGTGAGAAGTAGCATTTCGACACAACTCTGAGTCTAGTAGTGCTATTTCCCACTCTAAATTGCAAACTGAATCAAATACGAGCTTCATGCCATACGATTTCCGAGTCATATGAATTTGCAAACTCATTGTCCGATATTGGAATGCTCATAAAAAATGGACGGAGTAGTAGCATTCCTACACAACTCCGAGTCCAGTAGTGCTATTTCCCACTCTAAATTGCAAACTGAATCAAATACGAGCTTCATGCCATACGATTGCCAAGTCGGATGAATTTGCAAACTCAGTGTCCGATAATGGAGTCCTCATAAAAAATGGAGTGAGAAGTAGCATTCCCACACAAGTCCGATCCTAGTAGTGCTATTTTCCACTCGAAATTGTAAACTGAATCAAATACGAGCTTCATGCCATACGATTTCCGAGTCGTATGAATTTGCAAAATCAGTGTCCGATATTGGAATGCTCATAAAAAATGGACGGAGTAGTAGCATTCCTACACAACTCCGAGTCCAGTAGTGCTATTTCCCACTCTAAATTGCAAACTGAATCAAATACGAGCTTCATGCCATACGATTTCCGAGTCGTATGAATTTGCAAAATCAGTGTCCCATATTGGAATCCTCATAAAAAATGGATGGAGTAGTAGCATTACTACTCAACTCCGAGTCCAGTAGTGCTATTTCCCACTCTAAATTGCAAACTGAATCAAATACGAGCTTCATGCCATACGATTGCCAAGTCGGATGAATTTGCAAACTCAGTGTCCGATATTGGAGTCCTCATAAAAAATGGAGTGAGAAGTAGCATTCCCACACAAATCTGATCCTAGTAGTGCTATTTTCCACTCGAAATTGTAAGCCGGCTCCAATACGTGCTTCATGTCATACGGCTGCCGTGTCGGATGAATTTGCAAACTCAGTGTCCGATATTGGAGTCCTCATAAAAAATGGAGTGAGAAGTAGCATTCCCACACAAATCTGATCCTAGTAGTGCTATTTTCCACTCGAAATTGTAAGCCGACTCCAATACGTGCTTCATGTCATACGGCTGCCGTGTCCGATGAATTTGCAAACTCAGTGTCCGATATTGGAGTCCTCATAAAAAATGGAGTGAGATGTAGCATTCCCACACAAGTCTGATCCTAGTAGTGCTATTTTCCACTCGAAATTGTAAACCGACTCAAATACGTGCTTCATGCCATACGGCTGCCGTGTCCGATGAATTTGCAAACTCATTGTCCAATATTGGAATCCTCATAAAAAATAGAGTGAGAAGTAGCATTTCGACACAACTCCGAGTCTAGTAGTGCTATTTCCCACTCTAAATTGCAAACTGAATCAAATACGAGCTTCATGCCATACGATAGCCGAGTCATATGAATTTGCAAACTCATTGTCCGATATTGAAATGCTCATAAAAATTGGACGGAGTAGTAGCATTCCTACACAACTCCGAGTCCAGTAGTGCTATTTCCCACTCTAAATTGCAAACTGAATCAAATACGAGCTTCCTGCCATACGATTGCCAAGTCGGATGAACTTGCAAACTCAGTGTCCGATAATGGAGTCCTCATAAAAAATGGACGGAGTAGTAGCATTCCTACACAACTCCGAGTCCAGTAGTGCTATTTCCCACTCTAAATTGCAAACTGAATCAAATACGAGCTTCATGCCATACGATTTCCGAGTCGTATGAATTTGCAAAATCAGTGTCCCATATTGGAATCCTCATAAAAAATGGACGGAGTAGTAGCATTCCTACTCAACTCCGAGTCCAGTAGTGCTATTTCCCACTCTAAATTGCAAACTGAATCAAATACGAGCTTCATGCCATACGATTGCCAAGTCGGATGAATTTGCAAACTCAGTGTCCGATATTGGAGTCCTCATAAAAAATGGAGTGAGAAGTAGCATTCCCACACAAATCTGATCCTAGTAGTGCTATTTTCCACTCGAAATTGTAAGCCGACTCCAATACGTGCTTCATGTCATACGGCTGCCGTGTCCGATGAATTTGCAAACTCAGTGTCCGATATTGGAGTCCTCATAAAAAATGGAGTGAGAAGTAGCATTCCCACACAAATCTGATCCTAGTAGTGATATTTTCCACTCGAAATTGTAAGCCGGCTCCAATACGTGCTTCATGTCATACGGCTGCCGTGTCGGATGAATTTGCAAACTCAGTGTCCGATATTGGAGTCCTCATAAAAAATGGAGTGAGAAGTAGCATTCCCACACAAATCTGATCCTAGTAGTGCTATTTTCCACTCGAAATTGTAAGCCGACTCCAATACGTGCTTCATGTCATACGGCTGCCGTGTCCGATGAATTTGCAAACTCAGTGTCCGATATTGGAGTCCTCATAAAAAATGGAGTGAGATGTAGCATTCCCACACAAGTCTGATCCTAGTAGTGCTATTTTCCACTCGAAATTGTAAACCGACTCAAATACGTGCTTCATGCCATACGGCTGCCGTGTCCGATGAATTTGCAAACTCATTGTCCAATATTGGAATCCTCATAAAAAATAGAGTGAGAAGTAGCATTTCGACACAACTCCGAGTCTAGTAGTGCTATTTCCCACTCTAAATTGCAAACTGAATCAAATACGAGCTTCATGCCATACGATTTCCGAGTCATATGAATTTGCAAACTCATTGTCCGATATTGAAATGCTCATAAAAATTGGACGGAGTAGTAGCATTCCTACACAACTCCGAGTCCAGTAGTGCTATTTCCCACTCTAAATTGCAAACTGAATCAAATACGAGCTTCCTGCCATACGATTGCCAAGTCGGATGAACTTGCAAACTCAGTGTCCGATAATGGAGTCCTCATAAAAAATGGACGGAGTAGTAGCATTCCTACACAACTCCGAGTCCAGTAGTGCTATTTCCCACTCTAAATTGCAAACTGAATCAAATACGAGCTTCATGCCATACGATTTCCGAGTCGTATGAATTTGCAAAATCAGTGTCCCATATTGGAATCCTCATAAAAAATGGACGGAGTAGTAGCATTCCTACACAACTCCGAGTCCAGTAGTGCTATTTCCCACTCTAAATTGCAAACTGAATCAAATACGAGCTTCATGCCATACGATTTCCGAGTCGTATGAATTTGCAAAATCAGTGTCCCATATTGGAATCCTCATAAAAAATGGACGGAGTAGTAGCATTCCTACTCAACTCCGAGTCCAGTAGTGCTATTTCCCACTCTAAATTGCAAACTGAATCAAATACGAGCTTCATGCCATACGATTGCCAAGTCGGATGAATTTGCAAACTCAGTGTCCGATATTGGAGTCCTCATAAAAAATGGAGTGAGAAGTAGCATTCCCACACAAATCTGATCCTAGTAGTGCTATTTTCCACTCGAAATTGTAAGCCGACTCCAATACGTGCTTCATGTCATACGGCTGCCGTGTCCGATGAATTTGCAAACTCAGTGTCCGATATTGGAGTCCTCATAAAAAATGGAGTGAGATGTAGCATTCCCACACAAATCTGATCCTAGTAGTGCTATTTTCCACTCGAAATTGTAAGCCGGCTCCAATACGTGCTTCATGTCATACGGCTGCCGTGTCGGATGAATTTGCAAACTCAGTGTCCGATATTGGAGTCCTCATAAAAAATGGAGTGAGAAGTAGCATTCCCACACAAATCTGATCCTAGTAGTGCTATTTTCCACTCGAAATTGTAAGCCGACTCCAATACGTGCTTCATGTCATACGGCTGCCGTGTCCGATGAATTTGCAAACTCAGTGTCCGATATTGGAGTCCTCATAAAAAATGGAGTGAGATGTAGCATTCCCACACAAATCTGATCCTAGTAGTGCTATTTTCCACTCGAAATTGTAAGCCGGCTCCAATACGTGCTTCATGTCATACGGCTGCCGTGTCGGATGAATTTGCAAACTCAGTGTCCGATATTGGAGTCCTCATAAAAAATGGAGTGAGAAGTAGCATTCCCACACAAATCTAATCCTAGTAGTGCTATTTTCCACTCGAAATTGTAAGCCGACTCCAATACGTGCTTCATGTCATACGGCTGCCGTGTCCGATGAATTTGCAAACTCAGTGTCCGATATTGGAGTCCTCATAAAAAATGGAGTGAGATGTAGCATTCCCACACAAGTCTAATCCTAGTAGTGCTATTTTCCACTCGAAATTGTAAACCGACTCAAATACGTGCTTCATGCCATACGGCTGCCGTGTCCGATGAATTTGCAAACTCATTGTCCAATATTGGAATCCTCATAAAAAATAGAGTGAGAAGTAGCATTTCGACACAACTCCGAGTCTAGTAGTGCTATTTCCCACTCTAAATTGCAAACTGAATCAAATACGAGCTTCATGCCATACGATTTCCGAGTCATATGAATTTGCAAACTCATTGTCCGATATTGAAATGCTCATAAAAATTGGACGGAGTAGTAGCATTCCTACACAACTCCGAGTCCAGTAGTGCTATTTCCCACTCTAAATTGCAAACTGAATCAAATACGAGCTTCCTGCCATACGATTGCCAAGTCGGATGAACTTGCAAACTCAGTGTCCGATAATGGAGTCCTCATAAAAAATGGACGGAGTAGTAGCATTCCTACACAACTCCGAGTCCAGTAGTGCTATTTCCCACTCTAAATTGCAAACTGAATCAAATACGAGCTTCATGCCATACGATTTCCGAGTCGTATGAATTTGCAAAATCAGTGTCCCATATTGGAATCCTCATAAAAAATAGAGTGAGAAGTAGCATTCCCACACAAATCTGATCCTAGTAGTGCTATTTTCCACTCGAAATTGTAAGCCGGCTCCAATACGTGCTTCATGTCATACGGCTGCCGTGTCGGATGAATTTGCAAACTCAGTGTCCGATATTGGAATCCTCATAAAAAATGGATGGAGTAGTAGCATTCCTACTCAACTCCGAGTCCAGTAGTGCTATTTCCCACTCTAAATTGCAAACTGAATCAAATACGAGCTTCATGCCATACGATTTCCGAGTCATATGAATTTGCAAACTCATTGTCCGATATTGGAATGCTCATAAAAAATGGACGGAGTAGTAGCATTCCTACACAACTCCGAGTCCAGTAGTGCTATTTCCCACTCTAAATTGCAAACTGAATCAAATACGAGCTTCATGCCATACGATTGCCAAGTCGGATGAATTTGCAAACTCAGTGTCCGATAATGGAGTCCTCATAAAAAATGGAGTGAGAAGTAGCATTCCCACACAAGTCCGATCCTAGTAGTGCTATTTTCCACTCGAAATTGTAAGCCGACTCCAATACGTGCTTCATGTCATACGGCTGCCGTGTCGGATGAATTTGCAAACTCAGTGTCCGATATTGGAGTCCTCATAAAAAATGGAGTGAGAAGTAGCATTCCCACACAAATCTGATCCTAGTAGTGCTATTTTCCACTCGAAATTGTAAGCCGACTCCAATACGTGCTTCATGTCATACGGCTGCCGTGTCCGATGAATTTGCAAACTCAGTGTCCGATATTGGAGTCCTCATAAAAAATGGAGTGAGATGTAGCATTCCCACACAAGTCTGATCCTAGTAGTGCTATTTTCCACTCGAAATTGTAAACCGACTCAAATACGTGCTTCATGCCATACGGCTGCCGTGTCCGATGAATTTGCAAACTCATTGTCCAATATTGGAATCCTCATAAAAAATAGAGTGAGAAGTAGCATTTCGACACAACTCTGAGTCTAGTAGTGCTATTTCCCACTCTAAATTGCAAACTGAATCAAATACGAGCTTCATGCCATACGATTTCCGAGTCATATGAATTTGCAAACTCATTGTCCGATATTGGAATGCTCATAAAAAATGGACGGAGTAGTAGCATTCCTACACAACTCCGAGTCCAGTAGTGCTATTTCCCACTCTAAATTGCAAACTGAATCAAATACGAGCTTCATGCCATACGATTGCCAAGTCGGATGAATTTGCAAACTCAGTGTCCGATAATGGAGTCCTCATAAAAAATGGAGTGAGAAGTAGCATTCCCACACAAGTCCGATCCTAGTAGTGCTATTTTCCACTCGAAATTGTAAACTGAATCAAATACGAGCTTCATGCCATACGATTTCCGAGTCGTATGAATTTGCAAAATCAGTGTCCGATATTGGAATGCTCATAAAAAATGGACGGAGTAGTAGCATTCCTACACAACTCCGAGTCCAGTAGTGCTATTTCCCACTCTAAATTGCAAACTGAATCAAATACGAGCTTCATGCCATACGATTTCCGAGTCGTATGAATTTGCAAAATCAGTGTCCCATATTGGAATCCTCATAAAAAATGGATGGAGTAGTAGCATTACTACTCAACTCCGAGTCCAGTAGTGCTATTTCCCACTCTAAATTGCAAACTGAATCAAATACGAGCTTCATGCCATACGATTGCCAAGTCGGATGAATTTGCAAACTCAGTGTCCGATATTGGAGTCCTCATAAAAAATGGAGTGAGAAGTAGCATTCCCACACAAATCTGATCCTAGTAGTGCTATTTTCCACTCGAAATTGTAAGCCGGCTCCAATACGTGCTTCATGTCATACGGCTGCCGTGTCGGATGAATTTGCAAACTCAGTGTCCGATATTGGAGTCCTCATAAAAAATGGAGTGAGAAGTAGCATTCCCACACAAATCTGATCCTAGTAGTGCTATTTTCCACTCGAAATTGTAAGCCGACTCCAATACGTGCTTCATGTCATACGGCTGCCGTGTCCGATGAATTTGCAAACTCAGTGTCCGATATTGGAGTCCTCATAAAAAATGGAGTGAGATGTAGCATTCCCACACAAGTCTGATCCTAGTAGTGCTATTTTCCACTCGAAATTGTAAACCGACTCAAATACGTGCTTCATGCCATACGGCTGCCGTGTCCGATGAATTTGCAAACTCATTGTCCAATATTGGAATCCTCATAAAAAATAGAGTGAGAAGTAGCATTTCGACACAACTCCGAGTCTAGTAGTGCTATTTCCCACTCTAAATTGCAAACTGAATCAAATACGAGCTTCATGCCATACGATAGCCGAGTCATATGAATTTGCAAACTCATTGTCCGATATTGAAATGCTCATAAAAATTGGACGGAGTAGTAGCATTCCTACACAACTCCGAGTCCAGTAGTGCTATTTCCCACTCTAAATTGCAAACTGAATCAAATACGAGCTTCCTGCCATACGATTGCCAAGTCGGATGAACTTGCAAACTCAGTGTCCGATAATGGAGTCCTCATAAAAAATGGACGGAGTAGTAGCATTCCTACACAACTCCGAGTCCAGTAGTGCTATTTCCCACTCTAAATTGCAAACTGAATCAAATACGAGCTTCATGCCATACGATTTCCGAGTCGTATGAATTTGCAAAATCAGTGTCCCATATTGGAATCCTCATAAAAAATGGACGGAGTAGTAGCATTCCTACTCAACTCCGAGTCCAGTAGTGCTATTTCCCACTCTAAATTGCAAACTGAATCAAATACGAGCTTCATGCCATACGATTGCCAAGTCGGATGAATTTGCAAACTCAGTGTCCGATATTGGAGTCCTCATAAAAAATGGAGTGAGAAGTAGCATTCCCACACAAATCTGATCCTAGTAGTGCTATTTTCCACTCGAAATTGTAAGCCGACTCCAATACGTGCTTCATGTCATACGGCTGCCGTGTCCGATGAATTTGCAAACTCAGTGTCCGATATTGGAGTCCTCATAAAAAATGGAGTGAGAAGTAGCATTCCCACACAAATCTGATCCTAGTAGTGCTATTTTCCACTCGAAATTGTAAGCCGGCTCCAATACGTGCTTCATGTCATACGGCTGCCGTGTCGGATGAATTTGCAAACTCAGTGTCCGATATTGGAGTCCTCATAAAAAATGGAGTGAGAAGTAGCATTCCCACACAAATCTGATCCTAGTAGTGCTATTTTCCACTCGAAATTGTAAGCCGACTCCAATACGTGCTTCATGTCATACGGCTGCCGTGTCCGATGAATTTGCAAACTCAGTGTCCGATATTGGAGTCCTCATAAAAAATGGAGTGAGATGTAGCATTCCCACACAAGTCTGATCCTAGTAGTGCTATTTTCCACTCGAAATTGTAAACCGACTCAAATACGTGCTTCATGCCATACGGCTGCCGTGTCCGATGAATTTGCAAACTCATTGTCCAATATTGGAATCCTCATAAAAAATAGAGTGAGAAGTAGCATTTCGACACAACTCCGAGTCTAGTAGTGCTATTTCCCACTCTAAATTGCAAACTGAATCAAATACGAGCTTCATGCCATACGATTTCCGAGTCATATGAATTTGCAAACTCATTGTCCGATATTGAAATGCTCATAAAAATTGGACGGAGTAGTAGCATTCCTACACAACTCCGAGTCCAGTAGTGCTATTTCCCACTCTAAATTGCAAACTGAATCAAATACGAGCTTCCTGCCATACGATTGCCAAGTCGGATGAACTTGCAAACTCAGTGTCCGATAATGGAGTCCTCATAAAAAATGGACGGAGTAGTAGCATTCCTACACAACTCCGAGTCCAGTAGTGCTATTTCCCACTCTAAATTGCAAACTGAATCAAATACGAGCTTCATGCCATACGATTTCCGAGTCGTATGAATTTGCAAAATCAGTGTCCCATATTGGAATCCTCATAAAAAATGGACGGAGTAGTAGCATTCCTACACAACTCCGAGTCCAGTAGTGCTATTTCCCACTCTAAATTGCAAACTGAATCAAATACGAGCTTCATGCCATACGATTTCCGAGTCGTATGAATTTGCAAAATCAGTGTCCCATATTGGAATCCTCATAAAAAATGGACGGAGTAGTAGCATTCCTACTCAACTCCGAGTCCAGTAGTGCTATTTCCCACTCTAAATTGCAAACTGAATCAAATACGAGCTTCATGCCATACGATTGCCAAGTCGGATGAATTTGCAAACTCAGTGTCCGATATTGGAGTCCTCATAAAAAATGGAGTGAGAAGTAGCATTCCCACACAAATCTGATCCTAGTAGTGCTATTTTCCACTCGAAATTGTAAGCCGACTCCAATACGTGCTTCATGTCATACGGCTGCCGTGTCCGATGAATTTGCAAACTCAGTGTCCGATATTGGAGTCCTCATAAAAAATGGAGTGAGATGTAGCATTCCCACACAAATCTGATCCTAGTAGTGCTATTTTCCACTCGAAATTGTAAGCCGGCTCCAATACGTGCTTCATGTCATACGGCTGCCGTGTCGGATGAATTTGCAAACTCAGTGTCCGATATTGGAGTCCTCATAAAAAATGGAGTGAGAAGTAGCATTCCCACACAAATCTGATCCTAGTAGTGCTATTTTCCACTCGAAATTGTAAGCCGACTCCAATACGTGCTTCATGTCATACGGCTGCCGTGTCCGATGAATTTGCAAACTCAGTGTCCGATATTGGAGTCCTCATAAAAAATGGAGTGAGATGTAGCATTCCCACACAAATCTGATCCTAGTAGTGCTATTTTCCACTCGAAATTGTAAGCCGGCTCCAATACGTGCTTCATGTCATACGGCTGCCGTGTCGGATGAATTTGCAAACTCAGTGTCCGATATTGGAGTCCTCATAAAAAATGGAGTGAGAAGTAGCATTCCCACACAAATCTGATCCTAGTAGTGCTATTTTCCACTCGAAATTGTAAGCCGACTCCAATACGTGCTTCATGTCATACGGCTGCCGTGTCCGATGAATTTGCAAACTCAGTGTCCGATATTGGAGTCCTCATAAAAAATGGAGTGAGATGTAGCATTCCCACACAAGTCTGATCCTAGTAGTGCTATTTTCCACTCGAAATTGTAAACCGACTCCAATACGTGCTTCATGTCATACGGCTGCCGTGTCGGATGAATTTGCAAACTCAGTGTCCGATATTGGAATCCTCATAAAAAATGGATGGAGTAGTAGCATTCCTACTCAACTCCGAGTCCAGTAGTGCTATTTCCCACTCTAAATTGCAAACTGAATCAAATACGAGCTTCATGCCATACGATTTCCGAGTCATATGAATTTGCAAACTCATTGTCCGATATTGGAATGCTCATAAAAAATGGACGGAGTAGTAGCATTCCTACACAACTCCGAGTCCAGTAGTGCTATTTCCCACTCTAAATTGCAAACTGAATCAAATACGAGCTTCATGCCATACGATTGCCAAGTCGGATGAATTTGCAAACTCAGTGTCCGATAATGGAGTCCTCATAAAAAATGGAGTGAGAAGTAGCATTCCCACACAAGTCCGATCCTAGTAGTGCTATTTTCCACTCGAAATTGTAAACTGAATCAAATACGAGCTTCATGCCATACGATTTCCGAGTCGTATGAATTTGCAAAATCAGTGTCCGATATTGGAATGCTCATAAAAAATGGACGGAGTAGTAGCATTCCTACACAACTCCGAGTCCAGTAGTGCTATTTCCCACTCTAAATTGCAAACTGAATCAAATACGAGCTTCATGCCATACGATTTCCGAGTCGTATGAATTTGCAAAATCAGTGTCCCATATTGGAATCCTCATAAAAAATGGATGGAGTAGTAGCATTACTACTCAACTCCGAGTCCAGTAGTGCTATTTCCCACTCTAAATTGCAAACTGAATCAAATACGAGCTTCATGCCATACGATTGCCAAGTCGGATGAATTTGCAAACTCAGTGTCCGATATTGGAGTCCTCATAAAAAATGGAGTGAGAAGTAGCATTCCCACACAAATCTGATCCTAGTAGTGCTATTTTCCACTCGAAATTGTAAGCCGGCTCCAATACGTGCTTCATGTCATACGGCTGCCGTGTCGGATGAATTTGCAAACTCAGTGTCCGATATTGGAGTCCTCATAAAAAATGGAGTGAGAAGTAGCATTCCCACACAAATCTGATCCTAGTAGTGCTATTTTCCACTCGAAATTGTAAGCCGACTCCAATACGTGCTTCATGTCATACGGCTGCCGTGTCCGATGAATTTGCAAACTCAGTGTCCGATATTGGAGTCCTCATAAAAAATGGAGTGAGATGTAGCATTCCCACACAAGTCTGATCCTAGTAGTGCTATTTTCCACTCGAAATTGTAAACCGACTCAAATACGTGCTTCATGCCATACGGCTGCCGTGTCCGATGAATTTGCAAACTCATTGTCCAATATTGGAATCCTCATAAAAAATAGAGTGAGAAGTAGCATTTCGACACAACTCCGAGTCTAGTAGTGCTATTTCCCACTCTAAATTGCAAACTGAATCAAATACGAGCTTCATGCCATACGATTTCTGAGTCATATGAATTTGCAAACTCATTGTCCGATATTGAAATGCTCATAAAAATTGGACGGAGTAGTAGCATTCCTACACAACTCCGAGTCCAGTAGTGCTATTTCCCACTCTAAATTGCAAACTGAATCAAATACGAGCTTCCTGCCATACGATTGCCAAGTCGGATGAACTTGCAAACTCAGTGTCCGATAATGGAGTCCTCATAAAAAATGGACGGAGTAGTAGCATTCCTACACAACTCCGAGTCCAGTAGTGCTATTTCCCACTCTAAATTGCAAACTGAATCAAATACGAGCTTCATGCCATACGATTTCCGAGTCGTATGAATTTGCAAAATCAGTGTCCCATATTGGAATCCTCATAAAAAATGGACGGAGTAGTAGCATTCCTACTCAACTCCGAGTCCAGTAGTGCTATTTCCCACTCTAAATTGCAAACTGAATCAAATACGAGCTTCATGCCATACGATTGCCAAGTCGGATGAATTTGCAAACTCAGTGTCCGATATTGGAGTCCTCATAAAAAATGGAGTGAGAAGTAGCATTCCCACACAAATCTGATCCTAGTAGTGCTATTTTCCACTCGAAATTGTAAGCCGACTCCAATACGTGCTTCATGTCATACGGCTGCCGTGTCCGATGAATTTGCAAACTCAGTGTCCGATATTGGAGTCCTCATAAAAAATGGAGTGAGATGTAGCATTCCCACACAAATCTGATCCTAGTAGTGCTATTTTCCACTCGAAATTGTAAGCCGGCTCCAATACGTGCTTCATGTCATACGGCTGCCGTGTCGGATGAATTTGCAAACTCAGTGTCCGATATTGGAGTCCTCATAAAAAATGGAGTGAGAAGTAGCATTCCCACACAAATCTGATCCTAGTAGTGCTATTTTCCACTCGAAATTGTAAGCCGACTCCAATACGTGCTTCATGTCATACGGCTGCCGTGTCCGATGAATTTGCAAACTCAGTGTCCGATATTGGAGTCCTCATAAAAAATGGAGTGAGATGTAGCATTCCCACACAAGTCTGATCCTAGTAGTGCTATTTTCCACTCGAAATTGTAAACCGACTCAAATACGTGCTTCATGCCATACGGCTGCCGTGTCCGATGAATTTGCAAACTCATTGTCCAATATTGGAATCCTCATAAAAAATAGAGTGAGAAGTAGCATTTCGACACAACTCCGAGTCTAGTAGTGCTATTTCCCACTCTAAATTGCAAACTGAATCAAATACGAGCTTCATGCCATACGATTTCCGAGTCATATGAATTTGCAAACTCATTGTCCGATATTGGAATGCTCATAAAAAATGGACGGAGTAGTAGCATTCCTACACAACTCCGAGTCCAGTAGTGCTATTTCCCACTCTAAATTGCAAACTGAATCAAATACGAGCTTCCTGCCATACGATTGCCAAGTCGGATGAACTTGCAAACTCAGTGTCCGATAATGGAGTCCTCATAAAAAATGGAGTGATAAGTAGCATTCCCACACAAGTCCGATCCTATTAGTGCTATTTTCCACTCGAAATTGTAAACTGACTCAAACACGTGCTTCATGCCATTCGATTTCCGAGTCGTATGAATTTGCAAAATCAGTGTCCAATATAAGAATGCTCATAAAAAATGGACGGAGTAGTAGCATTCCTACACAACTCCGAGTCCAGTAGTGCTATTTCCCACTCTAAATTGCAAACTGAATCAAATACGAGCTTCATGCCATACGATTTCCGAGTCGTATGAATTTGCAAAATCAGTGTCCCATATTGGAATCCTCATAAAAAATGGACGGAGTAGTAGCATTACTACTCAACTCCGAGTCCAGTAGTGCTATTTCCCACTCTAAATTGCAAACTGAATCAAATACGAGCTTCATGCCATACGATTGCCAAGTCGGATGAATTTGCAAACTCAGTGTCTGATATTGGAGTCCTCATAAAAAATGGAGTGAGATGTAGCATTCCCACACAAGTCTGATCCTAGTAGTGCTATTTTCCACTCGAAATTGTAAACCGACTCAAAGACGTGCTTCATGCCATACGGCTGCCGTGTCCGATGAATTTGCAAACTCATTGTCCAATATTGGAATCCTCATAAAAAATGGACGGAGTAGTAGCATTCCTACACAACTCCGAGTCCAGTAGTGCTATTTCCCACTCTAAATTGCAAACTGAATCAAATACGAGCTTCATGCCATACGATTTCCTAGTCATATGAATTTGCAAACTCATTGTCCGATATTGGAATGCTCATAAAAAATGGACGGAGTAGTAGCATTCCTACACAACTCCGAGTCCAGTAGTGCTATTTCCCACTCTAAATTGCAAACTGAATCAAATACGAGCTTCCTGCCATACGATTGCCAAGTCGGATGAACTTGCAAACTCAGTGTCCGATAATGGAGTCCTCATAAAAAATGGAGTGATAAGTAGCATTCCCACACAAGTCCGATCCTATTAGTGCTATTTTCCACTCGAAATTGTAAACTGACTCAAACACGTGCTTCATGCCATACGATTTCCGAGTCGTATGAATTTGCAAAATCAGTGTCCAATATAAGAATGCTCATAAAAAATGGACGGAGTAGTAGCATTCCTACACAACTCCGAGTCTAGTAGTGCTATTTCCCACTCTAAATTGCAAACTGAATCAAATACGAGCTTCATGCCATACGATTTCCGAGTCGTATGAATTTGCAAAATCAGTGTCCCATAATGGAATCCTCATAAAAAATGGACGGAGTAGTAGCATTACTACTCAACTCCGAGTCCAGTAGTGCAATTTCCCTCTCTAAATTGCAAACTGAATCAAATACGAGCTTCATGCCATACGATTGCCAAGTCGGATGAATTTGCAAACTCAGTGTCTGATATTGGAGTCCTCATAAAAAATGGAGTGAGAAGTAGCATTCCCACACAAATCTGATCCTAGTAGTGCTATTTTCCACTCAAAATTGTAAGCCGGCTCCAATACGTGCTTCATGTCATACGGCTGCCGTGTCCGATGAATTTGCAAACTCAGTGTCCGATATTGGAGTCCTCATAAAAAATGGAGTGAGATGTAGCATTCCCACACAAGTCTGATCCTAGTAGTGCTATTTTCCACTCGAAATTGTAAACCGACTCAAAGACGTGCTTCATGCCATACGGCTGCCGTGTCCGATGAATTTGCAAACTCATTGTCCAATATTGGAATCCTCATAAAAAATGGACGGAGTAGTAGCATTCCTACACAACTCCGAGTCCAGTAGTGCTATTTCCCACTCTAAATTGCAAACTGAATCAAATACGAGCTTCATGCCATACGATTTCCTAGTCATATGAATTTGCAAACTCATTGTCCGATATTGGAATGCTCATAAAAAATGGACGGAGTAGTAGCATTCCTACACAACTCCGAGTCCAGTAGTGCTATTTCCCACTCTAAATTGCAAACTGAATCAAATACGAGCTTCCTGCCATACGATTGCCAAGTCGGATGAACTTGCAAACTCAGTGTCCGATAATGGAGTCCTCATAAAAAATGGAGTGATAAGTAGCATTCCCACACAAGTCCGATCCTAGTAGTGCTATTTTCCACTCGAAATTGTAAACTGACTCAAACACGTTCTTCATGCCATACGATTTCCGAGTCGTATGAATTTGCAAAATCAGTGTCCCATATAAGAATGCTCATAAAAAATGGACGGAGTAGTAGCATTCCTACACAACTCCGAGTCCAGTAGTTCTATTTCCCACTCTAAATTGCAAACAGAATCAAATACGAGCTTCATGCCATACGATTGCCAAGTCGGATGAATTTGCAAACTCAGTGTCCGATAATGGAGTCCTCATAAAAAATGGAGTGAGAAGTAGCATTCCCACACAAGTCCGATCCTAGTAGTGCTATTTTCCACTCGAAATTGTAAACTGAATCAAATACGAGCTTCATGCCATACGATTTCGGAGTCGTATGAATTTGCAAAATCAGTGTCCGATATTGGAATCCTCATAAAAAATAGAGTGAGAAGTAGCATTCCCACACAAATCTGATCCTAGTAGTGCTATTTTCCACTCGAAATTGTAAGCCGGCTCCAATACGTGCTTCATGTCATACGGCTGCCGTGTCGGATGAATTTGCAAACTCAGTGTCCGATATTGGAGTCCTCATAAAAAATGGAGTGAGAAGTAGCATTCCCACACAAATCTGATCCTAGTAGTGCTATTTTCCACTCGAAATTGTAAGCCGACTCCAATACGTGCTTCATGTCATACGGCTGCCGTGTCCGATGAATTTGCAAACTCAGTGTCCGATATTGGAGTCCTCATAAAAAATGGAGTGAGATGTAGCATTCCCACACAAGTCTGATCCTAGTAGTGCTATTTTCCACTCGAAATTGTAAACTGAATCAAATACGAGCTTCATGCCATACGATTTCGGAGTCGTATGAATTTGCAAAATCAGTGTCCGATATTGGAATGCTCATAAAAAATGGACGGAGTAGTAGCATTCCTACACAACTCCGAGTCCAGTAGTGCTATTTCCCACTCTAAATTGCAAACTGAATCAAATACGAGCTTCATGCCATACGATTTCCGAGTCGTATGAATTTGCAAAATCAGTGTCCCATATTGGAATCCTCATAAAAAATGGACGGAGTAGTAGCATTACTACTCAACTCCGAGTCCAGTAGTGCTATTTCCTACTCTAAATTGCAAACTGAATCAAATACGAGCTTCATGCCATACGATTGCCAAGTCGGATGAATTTGCAAACTCAGTGTCTGATATTGGAGTCCTCATAAAAAATGGAGTGAGAAGTAGCATTCCCACACAAATCTGATCCTAGTAGTGCTATTTTCCACTCAAAATTGTAAGCCGGCTCCAATACGTGCTTCATGTCATACGGCTGCCGTGTCCGATGAATTTGCAAACTCAGTGTCCGATATTGGAGTCCTCATAAAAAATGGAGTGAGATGTAGCATTCCCACACAAGTCTGATCCTAGTAGTGCTATTTTCCACTCGAAATTGTAAACCGACTCAAAGACGTGCTTCATGCCATACGGCTGCCGTGTCCGATGAATTTGCAAACTCATTGTCCAATATTGGAATCCTCATAAAAAATGGACGGAGTAGTAGCATTCCTACACAACTCCGAGTCCAGTAGTGCTATTTCCCACTCTAAATTGCAAACTGAATCAAATACGAGCTTCATGCCATACGATTTCCTAGTCATATGAATTTGCAAACTCATTGTCCGATATTGGAATGCTCATAAAAAATGGACGGAGTAGTAGCATTCCTACACAACTCCGAGTCCAGTAGTGCTATTTCCCACTCTAAATTGCAAACTGAATCAAATACGAGCTTCCTGCCATACGATTGCCAAGTCGGATGAACTTGCAAACTCAGTGTCCGATAATGGAGTCCTCATAAAAAATGGAGTGATAAGTAGCATTCCCACACAAGTCCGATCCTAGTAGTGCTATTTTCCACTCGAAATTGTAAACTGACTCAAACACGTTCTTCATGCCATACGATTTCCGAGTCGTATGAATTTGCAAAATCAGTGTCCCATATAAGAATGCTCATAAAAAATGGACGGAGTAGTAGCATTCCTACACAACTCCGAGTCCAGTAGTTCTATTTCCCACTCTAAATTGCAAACAGAATCAAATACGAGCTTCATGCCATACGATTGCCAAGTCGGATGAATTTGCAAACTCAGTGTCCGATAATGGAGTCCTCATAAAAAATGGAGTGAGAAGTAGCATTCCCACACAAGTCCGATCCTAGTAGTGCTATTTTCCACTCGAAATTGTAAACTGAATCAAATACGAGCTTCATGCCATACGATTTCGGAGTCGTATGAATTTGCAAAATCAGTGTCCGATATTGGAATCCTCATAAAAAATAGAGTGAGAAGTAGCATTCCCACACAAATCTGATCCTAGTAGTGCTATTTTCCACTCGAAATTGTAAGCCGGCTCCAATACGTGCTTCATGTCATACGGCTGCCGTGTCGGATGAATTTGCAAACTCAGTGTCCGATATTGGAGTCCTCATAAAAAATGGAGTGAGAAGTAGCATTCCCACACAAATCTGATCCTAGTAGTGCTATTTTCCACTCGAAATTGTAAGCCGACTCCAATACGTGCTTCATGTCATACGGCTGCCGTGTCCGATGAATTTGCAAACTCAGTGTCCGATATTGGAGTCCTCATAAAAAATGGAGTGAGATGTAGCATTCCCACACAAGTCTGATCCTAGTAGTGCTATTTTCCACTCGAAATTGTAAACTGAATCAAATACGAGCTTCATGCCATACGATTTCGGAGTCGTATGAATTTGCAAAATCAGTGTCCGATATTGGAATGCTCATAAAAAATGGACGGAGTAGTAGCATTCCTACACAACTCCGAGTCCAGTAGTGCTATTTCCCACTCTAAATTGCAAACTGAATCAAATACGAGCTTCATGCCATACGATTTCCGAGTCGTATGAATTTGCAAAATCAGTGTCCCATATTGGAATCCTCATAAAAAATGGACGGAGTAGTAGCATTCCTACTCAACTCCGAGTCCAGTAGTGCTATTTCCCACTCTAAATTGCAAACTGAATCAAATACGAGCTTCATGCCATACGATTGCCAAGTCGGATGAATTTGCAAACTCAGTGTCCGATATTGGAGTCCTCATAAAAAATGGAGTGAGAAGTAGCATTCCCACACAAATCTGATCCTAGTAGTGCTATTTTCCACTCGAAATTGTAAGCCGACTCCAATACGTGCTTCATGTCATACGGCTGCCGTGTCCGATGAATTTGCAAACTCAGTGTCCGATATTGGAGTCCTCATAAAAAATGGAGTGAGATGTAGCATTCCCACACAAGTCTGATCCTAGTAGTGCTATTTTCCACTCGAAATTGTAAACCGACTCAAATACGTGCTTCATGCCATACGGCTGCCGTGTCCGATGAATTTGCGAACTCATTGTCCAATATTGGAATCCTCATAAAAAATAGAGTGAGAAGTAGCATTTCGACACAACTCCGAGTCTAGTAGTGCTATTTTCCACTCGAAATTGTAAACTGAATCAAATACGAGCTTCATGCCATACGATTTCGGAGTCGTATGAATTTGCAAAATCAGTGTCCGATATTGGAATCCTCATAAAAAATAGAGTGAGAAGTAGCATTCCCACACAAATCTGATCCTAGTAGTGCTATTTTCCACTCGAAATTGTAAGCCGGCTCCAATACGTGCTTCATGTCATACGGCTGCCGTGTCGGATGAATTTGCAAACTCAGTGTCCGATATTGGAGTCCTCATAAAAAATGGAGTGAGAAGTAGCATTCCCACACAAATCTGATCCTAGTAGTGCTATTTTCCACTCGAAATTGTAAGCCGACTCCAATACGTGCTTCATGTCATACGGCTGCCGTGTCCGATGAATTTGCAAACTCAGTGTCCGATATTGGAGTCCTCATAAAAAATGGAGTGAGATGTAGCATTCCCACACAAGTCTGATCCTAGTAGTGCTATTTCCCACTCTAAATTGCAAACTGAATCAAATACGAGCTTCATGCCATACGATTTCCGAGTCGTATGAATTTGCAAAATCAGTGTCCCATATTGGAATCCTCATAAAAAATGGACGGAGTAGTAGCATTCCTACTCAACTCCGAGTCCAGTAGTGCTATTTCCCACTCTAAATTGCAAACTGAATCAAATACGAGCTTCATGCCATACGATTGCCAAGTCGGATGAATTTGCAAACTCAGTGTCCGATATTGGAGTCCTCATAAAAAATGGAGTGAGAAGTAGCATTCCCACACAAATCTGATCCTAGTAGTGCTATTTTCCACTCGAAATTGTAAGCCGACTCCAATACGTGCTTCATGTCATACGGCTGCCGTGTCCGATGAATTTGCAAACTCAGTGTCCGATATTGGAGTCCTCATAAAAAATGGAGTGAGATGTAGCATTCCCACACAAGTCTGATCCTAGTAGTGCTATTTTCCACTCGAAATTGTAAACCGACTCAAATACGTGCTTCATGCCATACGGCTGCCGTGTCCGATGAATTTGCAAACTCATTGTCCAATATTGGAATCCTCATAAAAAATGGACGGAGTAGTAGCATTCCTACACAACTCCGAGTCCAGTAGTGCTATTTCCCACTCTAAATTGCAAACTGAATCAAATACGAGCTTCATGCCATACGATTTCCGAGTCATATGAATTTGCAAACTCATTGTCCGATATTGGAATGCTCATAAAAAATGGACGGAGTAGTAGCATTCCTACACAACTCCGAGTCCAGTAGTGCTATTTCCCACTCTAAATTGCAAACTGAATCAAATACGAGCTTCATGCCATACGATTTCCGAGTCATATGAATTTGCAAACTCATTGTCCGATATTGGAATGCTCATAAAAAATGGACGGAGTAGTAGCATTCCTACACAACTCCGAGTCCAGTAGTGCTATTTCCCACTCTAAATTGCAAACTGAATCAAATACGAGCTTCCTGCCATACGATTGCTAAGTCGGATGAACTTGCAAACTCAGTGTCCGATAATGGAGTCCTCATAAAAAATGGAGTGATAAGTAGCATTCCCACACAAGTCCGATCCTATTAGTGCTATTTTCCACTCGAAATTGTAAACTGACTCAAACACGTGCTTCATGCCATACGATTTCCGAGTCGTATGAATTTGCAAAATCAGTGTCCAATATAAGAATGCTCATAAAAAATGGACGGAGTAGTAGCATTCCTACACAACTCCGAGTCCAGTAGTGCTATTTCCCACTCTAAATTGCAAACTGAATCAAATACGAGCTTCATGCCATACGATTTCCGAGTCGTATGAATTTGCAAAATCAGTGTCCCATATTGGAATCCTCATAAAAAATGGACGGAGTAGTAGCATTACTACTCAACTCCGAGTCCAGTAGTGCTATTTCCCACTCTAAATTGCAAACTGAATCAAATACGAGCTTCATGCCATACGATTGCCAAGTCGGATGAATTTGCAAACTCAGTGTCTGATATTGGAGTCCTCATAAAAAATGGAGTGAGAAGTAGCATTCCCACACAAATCTGATCCTAGTAGTGCTATTTTCCACTCAAAATTGTAAGCCGGCTCCAATACGTGCTTCATGTCATACGGCTGCCGTGTCCGATGAATTTGCAAACTCAGTGTCCGATATTGGAGTCCTCATAAAAAATGGAGTGAGATGTAGCATTCCCACACAAGTCTGATCCTAGTAGTGCTATTTTCCACTCGAAATTGTAAACCGACTCAAAGACGTGCTTCATGCCATACGGCTGCCGTGTCCGATGAATTTGCAAACTCATTGTCCAATATTGGAATCCTCATAAAAAATGGACGGAGTAGTAGCATTCCTACACAACTCCGAGTCCAGTAGTGCTATTTCCCACTCTAAATTGCAAACTGAATCAAATACGAGCTTCATGCCATACGATTTCCTAGTCATATGAATTTGCAAACTCATTGTCCGATATTGGAATGCTCATAAAAAATGGACGGAGTAGTAGCATTCCTACACAACTCCGAGTCCAGTAGTGCTATTTCCCACTCTAAATTGCAAACTGAATCAAATACGAGCTTCCTGCCATACGATTGCCAAGTCGGATGAACTTGCAAACTCAGTGTCCGATAATGGAGTCCTCATAAAAAATGGAGTGATAAGTAGCATTCCCACACAAGTCCGATCCTAGTAGTGCTATTTTCCACTCGAAATTGTAAACTGACTCAAACACGTTCTTCATGCCATACGATTTCCGAGTCGTATGAATTTGCAAAATCAGTGTCCCATATAAGAATGCTCATAAAAAATGGACGGAGTAGTAGCATTCCTACACAACTCCGAGTCCAGTAGTTCTATTTCCCACTCTAAATTGCAAACAGAATCAAATACGAGCTTCATGCCATACGATTGCCAAGTCGGATGAATTTGCAAACTCAGTGTCCGATAATGGAGTCCTCATAAAAAATGGAGTGAGAAGTAGCATTCCCACACAAGTCCGATCCTAGTAGTGCTATTTTCCACTCGAAATTGTAAACTGAATCAAATACGAGCTTCATGCCATACGATTTCGGAGTCGTATGAATTTGCAAAATCAGTGTCCGATATTGGAATCCTCATAAAAAATAGAGTGAGAAGTAGCATTCCCACACAAATCTGATCCTAGTAGTGCTATTTTCCACTCGAAATTGTAAGCCGGCTCCAATACGTGCTTCATGTCATACGGCTGCCGTGTCGGATGAATTTGCAAACTCAGTGTCCGATATTGGAGTCCTCATAAAAAATGGAGTGAGAAGTAGCATTCCCACACAAATCTGATCCTAGTAGTGCTATTTTCCACTCGAAATTGTAAGCCGACTCCAATACGTGCTTCATGTCATACGGCTGCCGTGTCCGATGAATTTGCAAACTCAGTGTCCGATATTGGAGTCCTCATAAAAAATGGAGTGAGATGTAGCATTCCCACACAAGTCTGATCCTAGTAGTGCTATTTTCCACTCGAAATTGTAAACTGAATCAAATACGAGCTTCATGCCATACGATTTCGGAGTCGTATGAATTTGCAAAATCAGTGTCCGATATTGGAATGCTCATAAAAAATGGACGGAGTAGTAGCATTCCTACACAACTCCGAGTCCAGTAGTGCTATTTCCCACTCTAAATTGCAAATTGAATCAAATACGAGCTTCATGCCATACGATTTCCGAGTCGTATGAATTTGCAAAATCAGTGTCCCATATTGGAATCCTCATAAAAAATGGACGGAGTAGTAGCATTCCTACTCAACTCCGAGTCCAGTAGTGCTATTTCCCACTCTAAATTGCAAACTGAATCAAATACGAGCTTCATGCCATACGATTGCCAAGTCGGATGAATTTGCAAACTCAGTGTCCGATATTGGAGTCCTCATAAAAAATGGAGTGAGAAGTAGCATTCCCACACAAATCTGATCCTAGTAGTGCTATTTTCCACTCGAAATTGTAAGCCGACTCCAATACGTGCTTCATGTCATACGGCTGCCGTGTCCGATGAATTTGCAAACTCAGTGTCCGATATTGGAGTCCTCATAAAAAATGGAGTGATAAGTAGCATTCCCACACAAGTCCGATCCTATTAGTGCTATTTTCCACTCGAAATTGTAAACTGACTCAAACACGTGCTTCATGCCATACGATTTCCGAGTCGTATGAATTTGCAAAATCAGTGTCCAATATAAGAATGCTCATAAAAAATGGACGGAGTAGTAGCATTCCTACACAACTCCGAGTCCAGTAGTGCTATTTCCCACTCTAAATTGCAAACTGAATCAAATACGAGCTTCATGCCATACGATTTCCGAGTCGTATGAATTTGCAAAATCAGTGTCCCATATTGGAATCCTCATAAAAAATGGACGGAGTAGTAGCATTACTACTCAACTCCGAGTCCAGTAGTGCTATTTCCCACTCTAAATTGCAAACTGAATCAAATACGAGCTTCATGCCATACGATTGCCAAGTCGGATGAATTTGCAAACTCAGTGTCTGATATTGGAGTCCTCATAAAAAATGGAGTGAGAAGTAGCATTCCCACACAAATCTGATCCTAGTAGTGCTATTTTCCACTCAAAATTGTAAGCCGGCTCCAATACGTGCTTCATGTCATACGGCTGCCGTGTCCGATGAATTTGCAAACTCAGTGTCCGATATTGGAGTCCTCATAAAAAATGGAGTGAGATGTAGCATTCCCACACAAGTCTGATCCTAGTAGTGCTATTTTCCACTCGAAATTGTAAACCGACTCAAAGACGTGCTTCATGCCATACGGCTGCCGTGTCCGATGAATTTGCAAACTCATTGTCCAATATTGGAATCCTCATAAAAAATGGACGGAGTAGTAGCATTCCTACACAACTCCGAGTCCAGTAGTGCTATTTCCCACTCTAAATTGCAAACTGAATCAAATACGAGCTTCATGCCATACGATTTCCTAGTCATATGAATTTGCAAACTCATTGTCCGATATTGGAATGCTCATAAAAAATGGACGGAGTAGTAGCATTCCTACACAACTCCGAGTCCAGTAGTGCTATTTCCCACTCTAAATTGCAAACTGAATCAAATACGAGCTTCCTGCCATACGATTGCCAAGTCGGATGAACTTGCAAACTCAGTGTCCGATAATGGAGTCCTCATAAAAAATGGAGTGATAAGTAGCATTCCCACACAAGTCCGATCCTAGTAGTGCTATTTTCCACTCGAAATTGTAAACTGACTCAAACACGTTCTTCATGCCATACGATTTCCGAGTCGTATGAATTTGCAAAATCAGTGTCCCATATAAGAATGCTCATAAAAAATGGACGGAGTAGTAGCATTCCTACACAACTCCGAGTCCAGTAGTTCTATTTCCCACTCTAAATTGCAAACAGAATCAAATACGAGCTTCATGCCATACGATTGCCAAGTCGGATGAATTTGCAAACTCAGTGTCCGATAATGGAGTCCTCATAAAAAATGGAGTGAGAAGTAGCATTCCCACACAAGTCCGATCCTAGTAGTGCTATTTTCCACTCGAAATTGTAAACTGAATCAAATACGAGCTTCATGCCATACGATTTCGGAGTCGTATGAATTTGCAAAATCAGTGTCCGATATTGGAATCCTCATAAAAAATAGAGTGAGAAGTAGCATTCCCACACAAATCTGATCCTAGTAGTGCTATTTTCCACTCGAAATTGTAAGCCGGCTCCAATACGTGCTTCATGTCATACGGCTGCCGTGTCGGATGAATTTGCAAACTCAGTGTCCGA
This sequence comes from Albizia julibrissin, assembly GCA_037074505.1. Taxonomy (NCBI): domain Eukaryota; kingdom Viridiplantae; phylum Streptophyta; class Magnoliopsida; order Fabales; family Fabaceae; genus Albizia; species Albizia julibrissin. The sequence goes on from CM073485.1 coordinate 24,165,961, forward strand.
TATTGGAGTCCTCATAAAAAATGGAGTGAGAAGTAGCATTCCCACACAAATCTGATCCTAGTAGTGCTATTTTCCACTCGAAATTGTAAGCCGACTCCAATACGTGCTTCATGTCATACGGCTGCCGTGTCCGATGAATTTGCAAACTCAGTGTCCGATATTGGAGTCCTCATAAAAAATGGAGTGAGATGTAGCATTCCCACACAAGTCTGATCCTAGTAGTGCTATTTTCCACTCGAAATTGTAAACTGAATCAAATACGAGCTTCATGCCATACGATTTCGGAGTCGTATGAATTTGCAAAATCAGTGTCCGATATTGGAATGCTCATAAAAAATGGACGGAGTAGTAGCATTCCTACACAACTCCGAGTCCAGTAGTGCTATTTCCCACTCTAAATTGCAAACTGAATCAAATACGAGCTTCATGCCATACGATTTCCGAGTCGTATGAATTTGCAAAATCAGTGTCCCATATTGGAATCCTCATAAAAAATGGACGGAGTAGTAGCATTCCTACTCAACTCCGAGTCCAGTAGTGCTATTTCCCACTCTAAATTGCAAACTGAATCAAATACGAGCTTCATGCCATACGATTGCCAAGTCGGATGAATTTGCAAACTCAGTGTCCGATATTGGAGTCCTCATAAAAAATGGAGTGAGAAGTAGCATTCCCACACAAATCTGATCCTAGTAGTGCTATTTTCCACTCGAAATTGTAAGCCGACTCCAATACGTGCTTCATGTCATACGGCTGCCGTGTCCGATGAATTTGCAAACTCAGTGTCCGATATTGGAGTCCTCATAAAAAATGGAGTGAGATGTAGCATTCCCACACAAGTCTGATCCTAGTAGTGCTATTTTCCACTCGAAATTGTAAACCGACTCAAATACGTGCTTCATGCCATACGGCTGCCGTGTCCGATGAATTTGCAAACTCATTGTCCAATATTGGAATCCTCATAAAAAATGGACGGAGTAGTAGCATTCCTACACAACTCCGAGTCCAGTAGTGCTATTTCCCACTCTAAATTGCAAACTGAATCAAATACGAGCTTCATGCCATACGATTTCCGAGTCATATGAATTTGCAAACTCATTGTCCGATATTGGAATGCTCATAAAAAATGGACGGAGTAGTAGCATTCCTACACAACTCCGAGTCCAGTAGTGCTATTTCCCACTCTAAATTGCAAACTGAATCAAATACGAGCTTCATGCCATACGATTTCCGAGTCATATGAATTTGCAAACTCATTGTCCGATATTGGAATGCTCATAAAAAATGGACGGAGTAGTAGCATTCCTACACAACTCCGAGTCCAGTAGTGCTATTTCCCACTCTAAATTGCAAACTGAATCAAATACGAGCTTCCTGCCATACGATTGCTAAGTCGGATGAACTTGCAAACTCAGTGTCCGATAATGGAGTCCTCATAAAAAATGGAGTGATAAGTAGCATTCCCACACAAGTCCGATCCTATTAGTGCTATTTTCCACTCGAAATTGTAAACTGACTCAAACACGTGCTTCATGCCATACGATTTCCGAGTCGTATGAATTTGCAAAATCAGTGTCCAATATAAGAATGCTCATAAAAAATGGACGGAGTAGTAGCATTCCTACACAACTCCGAGTCCAGTAGTGCTATTTCCCACTCTAAATTGCAAACTGAATCAAATACGAGCTTCATGCCATACGATTTCCGAGTCGTATGAATTTGCAAAATCAGTGTCCCATATTGGAATCCTCATAAAAAATGGACGGAGTAGTAGCATTACTACTCAACTCCGAGTCCAGTAGTGCTATTTCCCACTCTAAATTGCAAACTGAATCAAATACGAGCTTCATGCCATACGATTGCCAAGTCGGATGAATTTGCAAACTCAGTGTCTGATATTGGAGTCCTCATAAAAAATGGAGTGAGAAGTAGCATTCCCACACAAATCTGATCCTAGTAGTGCTATTTTCCACTCAAAATTGTAAGCCGGCTCCAATACGTGCTTCATGTCATACGGCTGCCGTGTCCGATGAATTTGCAAACTCAGTGTCCGATATTGGAGTCCTCATAAAAAATGGAGTGAGATGTAGCATTCCCACACAAGTCTGATCCTAGTAGTGCTATTTTCCACTCGAAATTGTAAACCGACTCAAATACGAGCTTCATGCCATACGATTTCCGAGTCATATGAATTTGCAAACTCATTGTCCGATATTGGAATGCTCATAAAAAATGGACGGAGTAGTAGCATTCCTACACAACTCCGAGTCCAGTAGTGTTATTTCCCACTCTAAATTGCAAACTGAATCAAATACGAGCTTCATGCCATACGATTGCCAAGTCGGATGAATTTGCAAACTCAGTGTCCGATAATGGAGTCCTCATAAAAAATGGAGTGAGAAGTAGCATTCCCACACAAGTCCGATCCTAGTAGTGCTATTTTCCACTCGAAATTGTAAACTGAATCAAATACGAGCTTCATCCCATACGATTTCGGAGTCGTATGAATTTGCAAAATCAGTGTCCGATATTGGAATGCTCATAAAAAATGGACGGAGTAGTAGCATTCCTACACAACTCCGAGTCCAGTAGTGCTATTTCCCACTCTAAATTGCAAACTGAATCAAATACGAGCTTCATGCCATACGATTTCCGAGTCGTATGAATTTGCAAAATCAGTGTCCCATATTGGAATCCTCATAAAAAATGGACGGAGTAGTAGCATTCCTACTCAACTCCGAGTCCAGTAGTGCTATTTCCCACTCTAAATTGCAAACTGAATCAAATACGAGCTTCATGCCATACGATTGCCAAGTCGGATGAATTTGCAAACTCAGTGTCCGATATTGGAGTCCTCATAAAAAATGGAGTGAGAAGTAGCATTCCCACACAAGTCTGATCCTAGTAGTGCTATTTTCCACTCGAAATTGTAAACCGACTCAAATACGTGCTTCATGCCATACGGCTGCCGTGTCCGATGAATTTGCAAACTCATTGTCCAATATTGGAATCCTCATAAAAAATAGAGTGAGAAGTAGCATTTCGACACAACTCCGAGTCTAGTAGTGCTATTTCCCACTCTAAATTGCAAACTGAATCAAATACGAGCTTCATGCCATACGATTTCCGAGTCATATGAATTTGCAAACTCATTGTCCAATATTGGAATGCTCATAAAAAATGGACGGAGTAGTAGCATTCCTACACAACTCCGAGTCCAGTAGTTCTATTTCCCACTCTAAATTGCAAACTGAATCAAATACGAGCTTCATGCCATACGATTGCCAAGTCGGATGAATTTGCAAACTCAGTGTCCGATATTGGAGTCCTCATAAAAAATGGACGGAGTAGTAGCATTCCTACTCAACTCCGAGTCCAGTAGTGCTATTTCCCACTCTAATTTGCAAACTGAATCAAATACGAGCTTCATGCCATACGATTGCCAAGTCGGATTAATTTGCAAACTCAGTGTCCGATATTGGAGTCCTCATAAAAAATGGAGTGAGAAGTAGCATTCCCACACAAATCTGATCCTAGTAGTGCTATTTTCCACTCGAAATTGTAAGCCGACTCCAATACGTGCTTCATGTCATACGGCTGCCGTGTCCGATGAATTTGCAAACTCAGTGTCCGATATTGGAGTCCTCATAAAAAATGGAGTGAGATGTAGCATTCCCACACAAGTCTGATCCTAGTAATGCTATTTTCCACTCGAAATTGTAAACCGACTCAAATACGTGCTTCATGCCATACGGCTGCCGTGTCCGATGAATTTGCAAACTCATTGTCCAATATTGGAATCCTCATAAAAAATAGAGTGAGAAGTAGCATTTCGACACAACTCCGAGTCTAGTAGTGCTATTTCCCACTCTAAATTGCAAACTGAATCAAATACGAGCTTCATGCCATACGATTTCCGAGTCATATGAATTTGCAAACTCATTGTCCGATATTGGAATGCTCATAAAAAATGGACGGAGTAGTAGCATTCCTACACAACTCCGAGTCCAGTAGTGCTATTTCCCACTCTAAATTGCAAACTGAATCAAATACGAGCTTCATGCCATACGATTGCCAAGTCGGATGAATTTGCAAACTCATTGTCCGATAATGGAGTCCTCATAAAAAATGGAGTGAGAAGTAGCATTCCCACACAAGTCCGATCCTAGTAGTGCTATTTTCCACTCGAAATTGTAAACTGAATCAAATACGAGCTTCATGCCATACGATTTCCGAGTCGTATGAATTTGCAAACTCAGTGTCCGATATTGGAGTCCTCATAAAAAATGGACGGAGTAGTAGCATTCCTACTCAACTCCGAGTCCAGTAGTGCTATTTCCCACTCTAAATTGCAAACTGAATCAAATACGAGCTTCATGCCATACGATTGCCAAGTCGGATGAATTTGCAAACTCAGTGTCTGATATTGGAGTCCTCATAAAAAATGGAGTGAGAAGTAGCATTCCCACACAAATCTGATCCTAGTAGTGCTATTTTCCACTCAAAATTGTAAGCCGGCTCCAATACGTGCTTCATGTCATACGGCTGCCGTGTCCGATGAATTTGCAAACTCAGTGTCCGATATTGGAGTCCTCATAAAAAATGGAGTGAGATGTAGCATTCCCACACAAGTCTGATCCTAGTAGTGCTATTTTCCACTCGAAATTGTAAACCGACTCAAATACGAGCTTCATGCCATACGATTTCCGAGTCATATGAATTTGCAAACTCATTGTCCGATATTGGAATGCTCATAAAAAATGGACGGAGTAGTAGCATTCCTACACAAGTCCGAGTCCAGTAGTGTTATTTCCCACTCTAAATTGCAAACTGAATCAAATACGAGCTTCATGCCATACGATTGCCAAGTCGGATGAATTTGCAAACTCAGTGTCCGATAATGGAGTCCTCATAAAAAATGGAGTGAGAAGTAGCATTCCCACACAAGTCCGATCCTAGTAGTGCTATTTTCCACTCGAAATTGTAAACTGAATCAAATACGAGCTTCATCCCATACGATTTCGGAGTCGTATGAATTTGCAAAATCAGTGTCCGATATTGGAATGCTCATAAAAAATGGACGGAGTAGTAGCATTCCTACACAACTCCGAGTCCAGTAGTGCTATTTCCCACTCTAAATTGCAAACTGAATCAAATACGAGCTTCATGCCATACGATTTCCGAGTCGTATGAATTTGCAAAATCAGTGTCCCATATTGGAATCCTCATAAAAAATGGACGGAGTAGTAGCATTCCTACTCAACTCCGAGTCCAGTAGTGCTATTTCCCACTCTAAATTGCAAACTGAATCAAATACGAGCTTCATGCCATACGATTGCCAAGTCGGATGAATTTGCAAACTCAGTGTCCGATATTGGAGTCCTCATAAAAAATGGAGTGAGAAGTAGCATTCCCACACAAATCTGATCCTAGTAGTGCTATTTTCCACTCGAAATTGTAAGCCGACTCCAATACGTGCTTCATGTCATACGGCTGCCGTGTCCGATGAACTTGCAAACTCAGTGTCCGATATTGGAGTCCTCATAAAAAATGGAGTGAGATGTAGCATTCCCACACAAGTCTGATCCTAGTAATGCTATTTTCCACTCGAAATTGTAAACCGACTCAAATACGTGCTTCATGCCATACGGCTGCCGTGTCCGATGAATTTGCAAACTCATTGTCCAATATTGGAATCCTCATAAAAAATAGAGTGAGAAGTAGCATTTCGACACAACTCCGAGTCTAGTAGTGCTATTTCCCACTCTAAATTGCAAACTGAATCAAATACGAGCTTCATGCCATACGATTTCCGAGTCATATGAATTTGCAAACTCATTGTCCAATATTGGAATGCTCATAAAAAATGGACGGAGTAGTAGCATTCCTACACAACTCCGAGTCCAGTAGTTCTATTTCCCACTCTAAATTGCAAACTGAATCAAATACGAGCTTCATGCCATACGATTGCCAAGTCGGATAAATTTGCAAACTCAGTGTCCGATATTGGAGTCCTCATAAAAAATGGACGGAGTAGTAGCATTCCTACTCAACTCCGAGTCCAGTAGTGCTATTTCCCACTCTAATTTGCAAACTGAATCAAATACGAGCTTCATGCCATACGATTGCCAAGTCGGATTAATTTGCAAACTCAGTGTCCGATATTGGAGTCCTCATAAAAAATGGAGTGAGAAGTAGCATTCCCACACAAATCTGATCCTAGTAGTGCTATTTTCCACTCGAAATTGTAAGCCGACTCCAATACGTGCTTCATGTCATACGGCTGCCGTGTCCGATGAATTTGCAAACTCAGTGTCCGATATTGGAGTCCTCATAAAAAATGGAGTGAGATGTAGCATTCCCACACAAGTCTGATCCTAGTAATGCTATTTTCCACTCGAAATTGTAAACCGACTCAAATACGTGCTTCATGCCATACGGCTGCCGTGTCCGATGAATTTGCAAACTCATTGTCCAATATTGGAATCCTCTAAAAAAATAGAGTGAGAAGTAGCATTTCGACACAACTCCGAGTCTAGTAGTGCTATTTCCCACTCTAAATTGCAAACTGAATCAAATACGAGCTTCATGCCATACGATTTCCGAGTCATATGAATTTGCAAACTCATTGTCCGATATTGGAATGCTCATAAAAAATGGACGGAGTAGTAGCATTCCTACACAACTCCGAGTCCAGTAGTGCTATTTCCCACTCTAAATTGCAAACTGAATCAAATACGAGCTTCATGCCATACGATTGCCAAGTCGGATGAATTTGCAAACTCATTGTCCGATAATGGAGTCCTCATAAAAAATGGAGTGAGAAGTAGCATTCCCACACAAGTCCGATCCTAGTAGTGCTATTTTCCACTCGAAATTGTAAACTGAATCAAATACGAGCTTCATGCCATACGATTTCCGAGTCGTATGAATTTGCAAACTCAGTGTCCGATATTGGAGTCCTCATAAAAAATGGACGGAGTAGTAGCATTCCTACTCAACTCCGAGTCCAGTAGTGCTATTTCCCACTCTAAATTGCAAACTGAATCAAATACGAGCTTCATGCCATACGATTGCCAAGTCGGATGAATTTGCAAACTCAGTGTCTGATATTGGAGTCCTCATAAAAAATGGAGTGAGAAGTAGCATTCCCACACAAATCTGATCCTAGTAGTGCTATTTTCCACTCAAAATTGTAAGCCGGCTCCAATACGTGCTTCATGTCATACGGCTGCCGTGTCCGATGAATTTGCAAACTCAGTGTCCGATATTGGAGTCCTCATAAAAAATGGAGTGAGATGTAGCATTCCCACACAAGTCTGATCCTAGTAGTGCTATTTTCCACTCGAAATTGTAAACCGACTCAAATACGAGCTTCATGCCATACGATTTCCGAGTCATATGAATTTGCAAACTCATTGTCCGATATTGGAATGCTCATAAAAAATGGACGGAGTAGTAGCATTCCTACACAACTCCGAGTCCAGTAGTGTTATTTCCCACTCTAAATTGCAAACTGAATCAAATACGAGCTTCATGCCATACGATTGCCAAGTCGGATGAATTTGCAAACTCAGTGTCCGATAATGGAGTCCTCATAAAAAATGGAGTGAGAAGTAGCATTCCCACACAAGTCCGATCCTAGTAGTGCTATTTTCCACTCGAAATTGTAAACTGAATCAAATACGAGCTTCATCCCATACGATTTCGGAGTCGTATGAATTTGCAAAATCAGTGTCCGATATTGGAATGCTCATAAAAAATGGACGGAGTAGTAGCATTCCTACACAACTCCGAGTCCAGTAGTGCTATTTCCCACTCTAAATTGCAAACTGAATCAAATACGAGCTTCATGCCATACGATTTCCGAGTCGTATGAATTTGCAAAATCAGTGTCCCATATTGGAATCCTCATAAAAAATGGACGGAGTAGTAGCATTCCTACTCAACTCCGAGTCCAGTAGTGCTATTTCCCACTCTAAATTGCAAACTGAATCAAATACGAGCTTCATGCCATACGATTGCCAAGTCGGATGAATTTGCAAACTCAGTGTCCGATATTGGAGTCCTCATAAAAAATGGAGTGAGAAGTAGCATTCCCACACAAATCTGATCCTAGTAGTGCTATTTTCCACTCGAAATTGTAAGCCGACTCCAATACGTGCTTCATGTCATACGGCTGCCGTGTCCGATGAACTTGCAAACTCAGTGTCCGATATTGGAGTCCTCATAAAAAATGGAGTGAGATGTAGCATTCCCACACAAGTCTGATCCTAGTAATGCTATTTTCCACTCGAAATTGTAAACCGACTCAAATACGTGCTTCATGCCATACGGCTGCCGTGTCCGATGAATTTGCAAACTCATTGTCCAATATTGGAATCCTCATAAAAAATAGAGTGAGAAGTAGCATTTCGACACAACTCCGAGTCTAGTAGTGCTATTTCCCACTCTAAATTGCAAACTGAATCAAATACGAGCTTCATGCCATACGATTTCCGAGTCATATGAATTTGCAAACTCATTGTCCAATATTGGAATGCTCATAAAAAATGGACGGAGTAGTAGCATTCCTACACAACTCCGAGTCCAGTAGTTCTATTTCCCACTCTAAATTGCAAACTGAATCAAATACGAGCTTCATGCCATACGATTGCCAAGTCGGATAAATTTGCAAACTCAGTGTCCGATATTGGAGTCCTCATAAAAAATGGACGGAGTAGTAGCATTCCTACTCAACTCCGAGTCCAGTAGTGCTATTTCCCACTCTAATTTGCAAACTGAATCAAATACGAGCTTCATGCCATACGATTGCCAAGTCGGATTAATTTGCAAACTCAGTGTCCGATATTGGAGTCCTCATAAAAAATGGAGTGAGAAGTAGCATTCCCACACAAATCTGATCCTAGTAGTGCTATTTTCCACTCGAAATTGTAAGCCGACTCCAATACGTGCTTCATGTCATACGGCTGCCGTGTCCGATGAATTTGCAAACTCAGTGTCCGATATTGGAGTCCTCATAAAAAATGGAGTGAGATGTAGCATTCCCACACAAGTCTGATCCTAGTAATGCTATTTTCCACTCGAAATTGTAAACCGACTCAAATACGTGCTTCATGCCATACGGCTGCCGTGTCCGATGAATTTGCAAACTCATTGTCCAATATTGGAATCCTCTAAAAAAATAGAGTGAGAAGTAGCATTTCGACACAACTCCGAGTCTAGTAGTGCTATTTCCCACTCTAAATTGCAAACTGAATCAAATACGAGCTTCATGCCATACGATTTCCGAGTCATATGAATTTGCAAACTCATTGTCCGATATTGGAATGCTCATAAAAAATGGACGGAGTAGTAGCATTCCTACACAACTCCGAGTCCAGTAGTGCTATTTCCCACTCTAAATTGCAAACTGAATCAAATACGAGCTTCATGCCATACGATTGCCAAGTCGGATGAATTTGCAAACTCATTGTCCGATAATGGAGTCCTCATAAAAAATGGAGTGAGAAGTAGCATTCCCACACAAGTCCGATCCTAGTAGTGCTATTTTCCACTCGAAATTGTAAACTGAATCAAATACGAGCTTCATGCCATACGATTTCCGAGTCGTATGAATTTGCAAAATCAGTGTCCGATATTGGAATGCTCATAAAAAATGGACGGAGTAGTAGCATTCCTACACAACTCCGAGTCCAGTAGTGCTATTTCCCACTCTAATTTGCAAACTGAATCAAATACGAGCTTCATGCCATACGATTGCCAAGTCGGATTAATTTGCAAACTCAGTGTCCGATATTGGAGTCCTCATAAAAAATGGAGTGAGATGTAGCATTCCCACACAAGTCTGATCCTAGTAGTGCTATTTTCCACTCGAAATTGTAAACCGACTCAAATACGTGCTTCATGCCATACGGCTGCCGTGTCCGATGAATTTGCAAACTCATTGTCCAATATTGGAATGCTCATAAAAAATGGACGGAGTAGTAGCATTCCTACACAACTCCGAGTCCAGTAGTTCTATTTCCCACTCTAAATTGCAAACTGAATCAAATACGAGCTTCATGCCATACGATTGCCAAGTCGGATGAATTTGCAAACTCAGTGTCCGATATTGGAGTCCTCATAAAAAATGGACGGAGTAGTAGCATTCCTACTCAACTCCGAGTCCAGTAGTGCTATTTCCCACTCTAATTTGCAAACTGAATCAAATACGAGCTTCATGCCATACGATTGCCAAGTCGGATTAATTTGCAAACTCAGTGTCCGATATTGGAGTCCTCATAAAAAATGGAGTGAGAAGTAGCATTCCCACACAAATCTGATCCTAGTAGTGCTATTTTCCACTCAAAATTGTAAGCCGGCTCCAATACGTGCTTCATGTCATACGGCTGCCGTGTCCGATGAATTTGCAAACTCAGTGTCCGATATTGGAGTCCTCATAAAAAATGGAGTGAGATGTAGCATTCCCACACAAGTCTGATCCTAGTAGTGCTATTTTCCACTCGAAATTGTAAACCGACTCAAATACGAGCTTCATGCCATACGATTTCCGAGTCATATGAATTTGCAAACTCATTGTCCGATATTGGAATGCTCATAAAAAATGGACGGAGTAGTAGCATTCCTACACAACTCCGAGTCCAGTAGTGTTATTTCCCACTCTAAATTGCAAACTGAATCAAATACGAGCTTCATGCCATACGATTGCCAAGTCGGATGAATTTGCAAACTCAGTGTCCGATAATGGAGTCCTCATAAAAAATGGAGTGAGAAGTAGCATTCCCACACAAGTCCGATCCTAGTAGTGCTATTTTCCACTCGAAATTGTAAACTGAATCAAATACGAGCTTCATGCCATACGATTTCGGAGTCGTATGAATTTGCAAAATCAGTGTCCGATATTGGAATGCTCATAAAAAATGGACGGAGTAGTAGCATTCCTACACAACTCCGAGTCCAGTAGTGCTATTTCCCACTCTAAATTGCAAACTGAATCAAATACGAGCTTCATGCCATACGATTTCCGAGTCGTATGAATTTGCAAAATCAGTGTCCCATATTGGAATCCTCATAAAAAATGGACGGAGTAGTAGCATTCCTACTCAACTCCGAGTCCAGTAGTGCTATTTCCCACTCTAAATTGCAAACTGAATCAAATACGAGCTTCATGCCATACGATTGCCAAGTCGGATGAATTTGCAAACTCAGTGTCCGATATTGGAGTCCTCATAAAAAATGGAGTGAGAAGTAGCATTCCCACACAAATCTGATCCTAGTAGTGCTATTTTCCACTCGAAATTGTAAGCCGACTCCAATACGTGCTTCATGTCATACGGCTGCCGTGTCCGATGAGCTTGCAAACTCAGTGTCCGATATTGGAGTCCTCATAAAAAATGGAGTGAGATGTAGCATTCCCACACAAGTCTGATCCTAGTAATGCTATTTTCCACTCGAAATTGTAAACCGACTCAAATACGTGCTTCATGCCATACGGCTGCCGTGTCCGATGAATTTGCAAACTCATTGTCCAATATTGGAATCCTCATAAAAAATAGAGTGAGAAGTAGCATTTCGACACAACTCCGAGTCTAGTAGTGCTATTTCCCACTCTAAATTGCAAACTGAATCAAATACGAGCTTCATGCCATACGATTTCCGAGTCATATGAATTTGCAAACTCATTGTCCGATATTGGAATGCTCATAAAAAATGGACGGAGTAGTAGCATTCCTACACAACTCCGAGTCCAGTAGTGCTATTTCCCACTCTAAATTGCAAACTGAATCAAATACGAGCTTCATGCCATACGATTTCCGAGTCGTATGAATTTGCAAAATCAGTGTCCCATATTGGAATCCTCATAAAAAATGGACGGAGTAGTAGCATTCCTACTCAACTCCGAGTCCAGTAGTGCTATTTCCCACTCTAAATTGCAAACTGAATCAAATACGAGCTTCATGCCATACGATTGCCAAGTCGGATGAATTTGCAAACTCAGTGTCCGATATTGGAGTCCTCATAAAAAATGGAGTGAGAAGTAGCATTCCCACACAAATCTGATCCTAGTAGTGCTATTTTCCACTCGAAATTGTAAGCCGACTCCAATACGTGCTTCATGTCATACGGCTGCCGTGTCCGATGAACTTGCAAACTCAGTGTCCGATATTGGAGTCCTCATAAAAAATGGAGTGAGATGTAGCATTCCCACACAAGTCTGATCCTAGTAATGCTATTTTCCACTCGAAATTGTAAACCGACTCAAATACGTGCTTCATGCCATACGGCTGCCGTGTCCGATGAATTTGCAAACTCATTGTCCAATATTGGAATCCTCATAAAAAATAGAGTGAGAAGTAGCATTTCGACACAACTCCGAGTCTAGTAGTGCTATTTCCCACTCTAAATTGCAAACTGAATCAAATACGAGCTTCATGCCATACGATTTCCGAGTCATATGAATTTGCAAACTCATTGTCCGATATTGGAATGCTCATAAAAAATGGACGGAGTAGTAGCATTCCTACACAACTCCGAGTCCAGTAGTGCTATTTCCCACTCTAAATTGCAAACTGAATCAAATACGAGCTTCATGCCATACGATTGCCAAGTCGGATGAATTTGCAAACTCATTGTCCGATAATGGAGTCCTCATAAAAAATGGAGTGAGAAGTAGCATTCCCACACAAGTCCGATCCTAGTAGTGCTATTTTCCACTCGAAATTGTAAACTGAATCAAATACGAGCTTCATGCCATACGATTTCCGAGTCGTATGAATTTGCAAAATCAGTGTCCGATATTGGAATGCTCATAAAAAATGGACGGAGTAGTAGCATTCCTACACAACTCCGAGTCCAGTAGTGCTATTTCCCACTCTAATTTGCAAACTGAATCAAATACAAGCTTCATGCCATACGATTGCCAAGTCGGATTAATTTGCAAACTCAGTGTCCGATATTGGAGTCCTCATAAAAAATGGAGTGAGATGTAGCATTCCCACACAAGTCTGATCCTAGTAGTGCTATTTTCCACTCGAAATTGTAAACCGACTCAAATACGTGCTTCATGCCATACGGCTGCCGTGTCCGATGAATTTGCAAACTCATTGTCCAATATTGGAATGCTCATAAAAAATGGACGGAGTAGTAGCATTCCTACACAACTCCGAGTCCAGTAGTTCTATTTCCCACTCTAAATTGCAAACTGAATCAAATACGAGCTTCATGCCATACGATTGCCAAGTCGGATGAATTTGCAAACTCAGTGTCCGATATTGGAGTCCTCATAAAAAATGGACGGAGTAGTAGCATTCCTACTCAACTCCGAGTCCAGTAGTGCTATTTCCCACTCTAATTTGCAAACTGAATCAAATACGAGCTTCATGCCATACGATTGCCAAGTCGGATTAATTTGCAAACTCAGTGTCCGATATTGGAGTCCTCATAAAAAATGGAGTGAGAAGTAGCATTCCCACACAAATCTGATCCTAGTAGTGCTATTTTCCACTCAAAATTGTAAGCCGGCTCCAATACGTGCTTCATGTCATACGGCTGCCGTGTCCGATGAATTTGCAAACTCAGTGTCCGATATTGGAGTCCTCATAAAAAATGGAGTGAGATGTAGCATTCCCACACAAGTCTGATCCTAGTAGTGCTATTTTCCACTCGAAATTGTAAACCGACTCAAATACGAGCTTCATGCCATACGATTTCCGAGTCATATGAATTTGCAAACTCATTGTCCGATATTGGAATGCTCATAAAAAATGGACGGAGTAGTAGCATTCCTACACAACTCCGAGTCCAGTAGTGTTATTTCCCACTCTAAATTGCAAACTAAATCAAATACGAGCTTCATGCCATACGATTGCCAAGTCGGATGAATTTGCAAACTCAGTGTCCGATAATGGAGTCCTCATAAAAAATGGAGTGAGAAGTAGCATTCCCACACAAGTCCGATCCTAGTAGTGCTATTTTCCACTCGAAATTGTAAACTGAATCAAATACGAGCTTCATGCCATACGATTTCGGAGTCGTATGAATTTGCAAAATCAGTGTCCGATATTGGAATGCTCATAAAAAATGGACGGAGTAGTAGCATTCCTACACAACTCCGAGTCCAGTAGTGCTATTTCCCACTCTAAATTGCAAACTGAATCAAATACGAGCTTCATGCCATACGATTTCCGAGTCGTATGAATTTGCAAAATCAGTGTCCCATATTGGAATCCTCATAAAAAATGGACGGAGTAGTAGCATTCCTACTCAACTCCGAGTCCAGTAGTGCTATTTCCCACTCTAAATTGCAAACTGAATCAAATACGAGCTTCATGCCATACGATTGCCAAGTCGGATGAATTTGCAAACTCAGTGTCCGATATTGGAGTCCTCATAAAAAATGGAGTGAGAAGTAGCATTCCCACACAAATCTGATCCTAGTAGTGCTATTTTCCACTCGAAATTGTAAGCCGACTCCAATACGTGCTTCATGTCATACGGCTGCCGTGTCCGATGAACTTGCAAACTCAGTGTCCGATATTGGAGTCCTCATAAAAAATGGAGTGAGATGTAGCATTCCCACACAAGTCTGATCCTAGTAATGCTATTTTCCACTCGAAATTGTAAACCGACTCAAATACGTGCTTCATGCCATACGGCTGCCGTGTCCGATGAATTTGCAAACTCATTGTCCAATATTGGAATCCTCATAAAAAATAGACTGAGAAGTAGCATTTCGACACAACTCCGAGTCTAGTAGTGCTATTTCCCACTCTAAATTGCAAACTGAATCAAATACGAGCTTCATGCCATACGATTTCCGAGTCATATGAATTTGCAAACTCATTGTCCGATATTGGAATGCTCATAAAAAATGGACGGAGTAGTAGCATTCCTACACAACTCCGAGTCCAGTAGTGCTATTTCCCACTCTAAATTGCAAACTGAATCAAATACGAGCTTCATGCCATACGATTTCCGAGTCGTATGAATTTGCAAAATCAGTGTCCCATATTGGAATCCTCATAAAAAATGGACGGAGTAGTAGCATTCCTACTCAACTCCGAGTCCAGTAGTGCTATTTCCCACTCTAAATTGCAAACTGAATCAAATACGAGCTTCATGCCATACGATTGCCAAGTCGGATGAATTTGCAAACTCAGTGTCCGATATTGGAGTCCTCATAAAAAATGGAGTGAGAAGTAGCATTCCCACACAAATCTGATCCTAGTAGTGCTATTTTCCACTCGAAATTGTAAGCCGACTCCAATACGTGCTTCATGTCATACGGCTGCCGTGTCCGATGAACTTGCAAACTCAGTGTCCGATATTGGAGTCCTCATAAAAAATGGAGTGAGATGTAGCATTCCCACACAAGTCTGATCCTAGTAATGCTATTTTCCACTCGAAATTGTAAACCGACTCAAATACGTGCTTCATGCCATACGGCTGCCGTGTCCGATGAATTTGCAAACTCATTGTCCAATATTGGAATCCTCATAAAAAATAGAGTGAGAAGTAGCATTTCGACACAACTCCGAGTCTAGTAGTGCTATTTCCCACTCTAAATTGCAAACTGAATCAAATACGAGCTTCATGCCATACGATTTCCGAGTCATATGAATTTGCAAACTCATTGTCCGATATTGGAATGCTCATAAAAAATGGACGGAGTAGTAGCATTCCTACACAACTCCGAGTCCAGTAGTGCTATTTCCCACTCTAAATTGAAAACTGAATCAAATACGAGCTTCATGCCATACGATTGCCAAGTCGGATGAATTTGCAAACTCATTGTCCGATAATGGAGTCCTCATAAAAAATGGAGTGAGAAGTAGCATTCCCACACAAGTCCGATCCTAGTAGTGCTATTTTCCACTCGAAATTGTAAACTGAATCAAATACGAGCTTCATGCCATACGATTTCCGAGTCGTATGAATTTGCAAAATCAGTGTCCGATATTGGAATGCTCATAAAAAATGGACGGAGTAGTAGCATTCCTACACAACTCCGAGTCCAGTAGTGCTATTTCCCACTCTAATTTGCAAACTGAATCAAATACGAGCTTCATGCCATACGATTGCCAAGTCGGATTAATTTGCAAACTCAGTGTCCGATATTGGAGTCCTCATAAAAAATGGAGTGAGATGTAGCATTCCCACACAAGTCTGATCCTAGTAGTGCTATTTTCCACTCGAAATTGTAAACCGACTCAAATACGTGCTTCATGCCATACGGCTGCCGTGTCCGATGAATTTGCAAACTCATTGTCCAATATTGGAATGCTCATAAAAAATGGACGGAGTAGTAGCATTCCTACACAACTCCGAGTCCAGTAGTTCTATTTCCCACTCTAAATTGCAAACTGAATCAAATACGAGCTTCATGCCATACGATTGCCAAGTCGGATGAATTTGCAAACTCAGTGTCCGATATTGGAGTCCTCATAAAAAATGGACGGAGTAGTAGCATTCCTACTCAACTCCGAGTCCAGTAGTGCTATTTCCCACTCTAATTTGCAAACTGAATCAAATACGAGCTTCATGCCATACGATTGCCAAGTCGGATTAATTTGCAAACTCAGTGTCCGATATTGGAGTCCTCATAAAAAATGGAGTGAGAAGTAGCATTCCCACACAAATCTGATCCTAGTAGTGCTATTTTCCACTCAAAATTGTAAGCCGGCTCCAATACGTGCTTCATGTCATACGGCTGCCGTGTCCGATGAATTTGCAAACTCAGTGTCCGATATTGGAGTCCTCATAAAAAATGGAGTGAGATGTAGCATTCCCACACAAGTCTGATCCTAGTAGTGCTATTTTCCACTCGAAATTGTAAACCGACTCAAATACGAGCTTCATGCCATACGATTTCCGAGTCATATGAATTTGCAAACTCATTGTCCGATATTGGAATGCTCATAAAAAATGGACGGAGTAGTAGCATTCCTACACAACTCCGAGTCCAGTAGTGTTATTTCCCACTCTAAATTGCAAACTGAATCAAATACGAGCTTCATGCCATACGATTGCCAAGTCGGATGAATTTGCAAACTCAGTGTCCGATAATGGAGTCCTCATAAAAAATGGAGTGAGAAGTAGCATTCCCACACAAGTCCGATCCTAGTAGTGCTATTTTCCACTCGAAATTGTAAACTGAATCAAATACGAGCTTCATGCCATACGATTTCGGAGTCGTATGAATTTGCAAAATCAGTGTCCGATATTGGAATGCTCATAAAAAATGGACGGAGTAGTAGCATTCCTACACAACTCCGAGTCCAGTAGTGCTATTTCCCACTCTAAATTGCAAACTGAATCAAATACGAGCTTCATGCCATACGATTTCCGAGTCGTATGAATTTGCAAAATCAGTGTCCCATATTGGAATCCTCATAAAAAATGGACGGAGTAGTAGCATTCCTACTCAACTCCGAGTCCAGTAGTGCTATTTCCCACTCTAAATTGCAAACTGAATCAAATACGAGCTTCATGCCATACGATTGCCAAGTCGGATGAATTTGCAAACTCAGTGTCTGATACGTCCCGGGTCTGGGAGGGCGTGTGGATCGAGTTCGGGGTCTGGTGGCACCCACAGTCGTTGGAGACAGGGGCCCGTGTCTGTACTGGGATAAAGGAATAGGGGTGCGCCTCTGCTACCAGCTTAAGCTTTTAGCACGATGGTTAGCGCTTCAAAGTTAAGCGTGCTCAGCCGAGGGTAGTCTCAGGATGGGTGACCCCCTGGGAAGTCCTCGTGTTGTGGCACTTCGTTCCTGAGGTTTGGTATCAGAGCCAGCACGGGTTCGAATCCTACTTCCATCGAAAGGTTCGAGGACGAACCTCCTTAAAGAGGGAGGGAATGATACGTCCCGGGTCTGGGAGGGCGTGTGGATCGAGTTCGGGGTCTGGTGGCACCCACAGTCGTTGGAGACAGGGGCCCGTGTCTGTACTGGGATAAAGGAATAGGGGTGCGCCTCTGCTACCAGCTTAAGCTTTTAGCACGATGGTTAGCGCTTCAAAGTTAAGCGTGCTCAGCCGAGGGTAGTCTCAGGATGGGTGACCCCCTGGGAAGTCCTCGTAACCTCAGGAACGAAGCGCCACAACACGAGGACTTCCCAGGGGGTCACCCATCCTGAGACTACCCTCGGCTGAGCACGCTTAACTTTGAAGCGCTAACCATCGTGCTAAAAGCTTAAGCTGGTAGCAGAGGCGCACCCCTATTCCTTTATCCCAGTACAGACACGGGCCCCTGTCTCCAACGACTGTGGGTGCCACCAGACCCCGAACTCGATCCACACGCCCTCCCAGACCCGGGACGTATCAGTGTCCGATATTGGAGTCCTCATAAAAAATGGAGTGAGAAGTAGCATTCCCACACAAATCTGATCCTAGTAGTGCTATTTTCCACTCGAAATTGTAAGCCGACTCCAATACGTGCTTCATGTCATACGGCTGCCGTGTCCGATGAACTTGCAAACTCAGTGTCCGATATTGGAGTCCTCATAAAAAATGGAGTGAGATGTAGCATTCCCACACAAGTCTGATCCTAGTAATGCTATTTTCCACTCGAAATTGTAAACCGACTCAAATACGTGCTTCATGCCATACGGCTGCCGTGTCCGATGAATTTGCAAACTCATTGTCCAATATTGGAATCCTCATAAAAAATAGAGTGAGAAGTAGCATTTCGACACAACTCCGAGTCTAGTAGTGCTATTTCCCACTCTAAATTGCAAACTGAATCAAATACGAGCTTCATGCCATACGATTTCCGAGTCATATGAATTTGCAAACTCATTGTCCGATATTGGAATGCTCATAAAAAATGGACGGAGTAGTAGCATTCCTACACAACTCCGAGTCCAGTAGTGCTATTTCCCACTCTAAATTGCAAACTGAATCAAATACGAGCTTCATGCCATACGATTTCCGAGTCGTATGAATTTGCAAAATCAGTGTCCCATATTGGAATCCTCATAAAAAATGGACGGAGTAGTAGCATTCCTACTCAACTCCGAGTCCAGTAGTGCTATTTCCCACTCTAAATTGCAAACTGAATCAAATACGAGCTTCATGCCATACGATTGCCAAGTCGGATGAATTTGCAAACTCAGTGTCCGATATTGGAGTCCTCATAAAAAATGGAGTGAGAAGTAGCATTCCCACACAAATCTGATCCTAGTAGTGCTATTTTCCACTCGAAATTGTAAGCCGACTCCAATACGTGCTTCATGTCATACGGCTGCCGTGTCCGATGAACTTGCAAACTCAGTGTCCGATATTGGAGTCCTCATAAAAAATGGAGTGAGATGTAGCATTCCCACACAAGTCTGATCCTAGTAATGCTATTTTCCACTCGAAATTGTAAACCGACTCAAATACGTGCTTCATGCCATACGGCTGCCGTGTCCGATGAATTTGCAAACTCATTGTCCAATATTGGAATCCTCATAAAAAATAGAGTGAGAAGTAGCATTTCGACACAACTCCGAGTCTAGTAGTGCTATTTCCCACTCTAAATTGCAAACTGAATCAAATACGAGCTTCATGCCATACGATTTCCGAGTCATATGAATTTGCAAACTCATTGTCCGATATTGGAATGCTCATAAAAAATGGACGGAGTAGTAGCATTCCTACACAACTCCGAGTCCAGTAGTGCTATTTCCCACTCTAAATTGCAAACTGAATCAAATACGAGCTTCATGCCATACGATTGCCAAGTCGGATGAATTTGCAAACTCATTGTCCGATAATGGAGTCCTCATAAAAAATGGAGTGAGAAGTAGCATTCCCACACAAGTCCGATCCTAGTAGTGCTATTTTCCACTCGAAATTGTAAACTGAATCAAATACGAGCTTCATGCCATACGATTTCCGAGTCGTATGAATTTGCAAAATCAGTGTCCGATATTGGAATGCTCATAAAAAATGGACGGAGTAGTAGCATTCCTACACAACTCCGAGTCCAGTAGTGCTATTTCCCACTCTAATTTGCAAACTGAATCAAATACGAGCTTCATGCCATACGATTGCCAAGTCGGATTAATTTGCAAACTCAGTGTCCGATATTGGAGTCCTCATAAAAAATGGAGTGAGATGTAGCATTCCCACACAAGTCTGATCCTAGTAGTGCTATTTTCCACTCGAAATTGTAAACCGACTCAAATACGTGCTTCATGCCATACGGCTGCCGTGTCCGATGAATTTGCAAACTCATTGTCCAATATTGGAATGCTCATAAAAAATGGACGGAGTAGTAGCATTCCTACACAACTCCGAGTCCAGTAGTTCTATTTCCCACTCTAAATTGCAAACTGAATCAAATACGAGCTTCATGCCATACGATTGCCAAGTCGGATGAATTTGCAAACTCAGTGTCCGATATTGGAGTCCTCATAAAAAATGGACGGAGTAGTAGCATTCCTACTCAACTCCGAGTCCAGTAGTGCTATTTCCCACTCTAATTTGCAAACTGAATCAAATACGAGCTTCATGCCATACGATTGCCAAGTCGGATTAATTTGCAAACTCAGTGTCCGATATTGGAGTCCTCATAAAAAATGGAGTGAGAAGTAGCATTCCCACACAAATCTGATCCTAGTAGTGCTATTTTCCACTCAAAATTGTAAGCCGGCTCCAATACGTGCTTCATGTCATACGGCTGCCGTGTCCGATGAATTTGCAAACTCAGTGTCCGATATTGGAGTCCTCATAAAAAATGGAGTGAGATGTAGCATTCCCACACAAGTCTGATCCTAGTAGTGCTATTTTCCACTCGAAATTGTAAACCGACTCAAATACGAGCTTCATGCCATACGATTTCCGAGTCATATGAATTTGCAAACTCATTGTCCGATATTGGAATGCTCATAAAAAATGGACGGAGTAGTAGCATTCCTACACAACTCCGAGTCCAGTAGTGTTATTTCCCACTCTAAATTGCAAACTGAATCAAATACGAGCTTCATGCCATACGATTGCCAAGTCGGATGAATTTGCAAACTCAGTGTCCGATAATGGAGTCCTCATAAAAAATGGAGTGAGAAGTAGCATTCCCACACAAGTCCGATCCTAGTAGTGCTATTTTCCACTCGAAATTGTAAACTGAATCAAATACGAGCTTCATGCCATACGATTTCGGAGTCGTATGAATTTGCAAAATCAGTGTCCGATATTGGAATGCTCATAAAAAATGGACGGAGTAGTAGCATTCCTACACAACTCCGAGTCCAGTAGTGCTATTTCCCACTCTAAATTGCAAACTGAATCAAATACGAGCTTCATGCCATACGATTTCCGAGTCGTATGAATTTGCAAAATCAGTGTCCCATATTGGAATCCTCATAAAAAATGGACGGAGTAGTAGCATTCCTACTCAACTCCGAGTCCAGTAGTGCTATTTCCCACTCTAAATTGCAAACTGAATCAAATACGAGCTTCATGCCATACGATTGCCAAGTCGGATGAATTTGCAAACTCAGTGTCCGATATTGGAGTCCTCATAAAAAATGGAGTGAGAAGTAGCATTCCCACACAAATCTGATCCTAGTAGTGCTATTTTCCACTCGAAATTGTAAGCCGACTCCAATACATGCTTCATGTCATACGGCTGCCGTGTCCGATGAACTTGCAAACTCAGTGTCCGATATTGGAGTCCTCATAAAAAATGGAGTGAGATGTAGCATTCCCACACAAGTCTGATCCTAGTAATGCTATTTTCCACTCGAAATTGTAAACCGACTCAAATACGTGCTTCATGCCATACGGCTGCCGTGTCCGATGAATTTGCAAACTCATTGTCCAATATTGGAATCCTCATAAAAAATAGAGTGAGAAGTAGCATTTCGACACAACTCCGAGTCTAGTAGTGCTATTTCCCACTCTAAATTGCAAACTGAATCAAATACGAGCTTCATGCCATACGATTTCCGAGTCATATGAATTTGCAAACTCATTGTCCGATATTGGAATGCTCATAAAAAATGGACGGAGTAGTAGCATTCCTACACAACTGCGAGTCCAGTAGTTCTATTTCCCACTCTAAATTGCAAACTGAATCAAATACGAGCTTCATGCCATACGATTGCCAAGTCGGATGAATTTGCAAACTCAGTGTCCGATATTGGAGTCCTCATAAAAAATGGACGGAGTAGTAGCATTCCTACTCAACTCCGAGTCCAGTAGTGCTATTTCCCACTCTAATTTGCAAACTGAATCAAATACGAGCTTCATGCCATACGATTGCCAAGTCGGATTAATTTGCAAACTCAGTGTCCGATATTGGAGTCCTCATAAAAAATGGAGTGAGAAGTAGCATTCCCACACAAATCTGATCCTAGTAGTGCTATTTTCCACTCGAAATTGTAAGCCGACTCCAATACGTGCTTCATGTCATACGGCTGCCGTGTCCGATGAATTTGCAAACTCAGTGTCCGATATTGGAGTCCTCATAAAAAATGGAGTGAGATGTAGCATTCCCACACAAGTCTGATCCTAGTAGTGCTATTTTCCACTCGAAATTGTAAACCGACTCAAATACGAGCTTCATGCCATACGATTTCCGAGTCATATGAATTTGCAAACTCATTGTCCGATATTGGAATGCTCATAAAAAATGGACGGAGTAGTAGCATTCCTACA
Organism: Albizia julibrissin; assembly: GCA_037074505.1. Classification (NCBI taxonomy): domain Eukaryota; kingdom Viridiplantae; phylum Streptophyta; class Magnoliopsida; order Fabales; family Fabaceae; genus Albizia; species Albizia julibrissin. Next base: position 24,188,602 of record CM073485.1, read on the forward strand.
CAACTCCGAGTCCAGTAGTGTTATTTCCCACTCTAAATTGCAAACTGAATCAAATACGAGCTTCATGCCATACGATTGCCAAGTCGGATGAATTTGCAAACTCAGTGTCCGATAATGGAGTCCTCATAAAAAATGGAGTGAGAAGTAGCATTCCCACACAAGTCCGATCCTAGTAGTGCTATTTTCCACTCGAAATTGTAAACTGAATCAAATACGAGCTTCATGCCATACGATTTCGGAGTCGTATGAATTTGCAAAATCAGTGTCCGATATTGGAATGCTCATAAAAAATGGACGGAGTAGTAGCATTCCTACACAACTCCGAGTCCAGTAGTGCTATTTCCCACTCTAAATTGCAAACTGAATCAAATACGAGCTTCATGCCATACGATTTCCGAGTCGTATGAATTTGCAAAATCAGTGTCCCATATTGGAATCCTCATAAAAAATGGACGGAGTAGTAGCATTCCTACTCAACTCCGAGTCCAGTAGTGCTATTTCCCACTCTAAATTGCAAACTGAATCAAATACGAGCTTCATGCCATACGATTGCCAAGTCGGATGAATTTGCAAACTCAGTGTCCGATATTGGAGTCCTCATAAAAAATGGAGTGAGAAGTAGCATTCCCACACAAATCTGATCCTAGTAGTGCTATTTTCCACTCGAAATTGTAAGCCGACTCCAATACGTGCTTCATGTCATACGGCTGCCGTGTCCGATGAACTTGCAAACTCAGTGTCCGATATTGGAGTCCTCATAAAAAATGGAGTGAGATGTAGCATTCCCACACAAGTCTGATCCTAGTAATGCTATTTTCCACTCGAAATTGTAAACCGACTCAAATACGTGCTTCATGCCATACGGCTGCCGTGTCCGATGAATTTGCAAACTCATTGTCCAATATTGGAATCCTCATAAAAAATAGAGTGAGAAGTAGCATTCCCACACAAGTCCGATCCTAGTAGTGCTATTTTCCACTCGAAATTGTAAACTGAATCAAATACGAGCTTCATGCCATACGATTTCCGAGTCGTATGAATTTGCAAAATCAGTGTCCGATATTGGAATGCTCATAAAAAATGGACGGAGTAGTAGCATTCCTACACAACTCCGAGTCCAGTAGTGCTATTTCCCACTCTAATTTGCAAACTGAATCAAATACGAGCTTCATGCCATACGATTGCCAAGTCGGATTAATTTGCAAACTCAGTGTCCGATATTGGAGTCCTCATAAAAAATGGAGTGAGATGTAGCATTCCCACACAAGTCTGATCCTAGTAGTGCTATTTTCCACTCGAAATTGTAAACCGACTCAAATACGTGCTTCATGCCATACGGCTGCCGTGTCCGATGAATTTGCAAACTCATTGTCCAATATTGGAATCCTCATAAAAAATAGAGTGAGAAGTAGCATTTCGACGCAACTCCGAGTCTAGTAGTGCTATTTCCCACTCTAAATTGCAAACTGAATCAAATACGAGCTTCATGCCATACGATTTCCGAGTCATATGAATTTGCAAACTCATTGTCCGATATTGGAATGCTCATAAAAAATGGACGGAGTAGTAGCATTCCTACACAACTCCGAGTCCAGTAGTGCTATTTCCCACTCTAAATTGCAAACTGAATCAAATACGAGCTTCCTGCCATACGATTGCCAAGTCGGATGAACTTGCAAACTCAGTGTCCGATAATGGAGTCCTCATAAAAAATGGAGTGAGAAGTAGCATTCCCACACAAGTCCGATCCTAGTAGTGCTATTTTCCACTCGAAATTGTAAACTGACTCAAACACGTGCTTCATGCCATACGATTTCCGAGTCGTATGAATTTGCAAAATCAGTGTCCAATATAAGAATGCTCATAAAAAATGGACGGAGTAGTAGCATTCCTACACAACTCCGAGTCCAGTAGTTCTATTTCCCACTCTAAATTGCAAACTGAATCAAATACGAGCTTCATGCCATACGATTGCCAAGTCGGATGAATTTGCAAACTCAGTGTCCGATATTGGAGTCCTCATAAAAAATGGACGGAGTAGTAGCATTCCTACTCAACTCCGAGTCCAGTAGTGCTATTTCCCACTCTAAATTGCAAACTGAATCAAATACGAGCTTCATGCCATACGATTGCCAAGTCGGATGAATTTGCAAACTCAGTGTCCGATATTGGAGTCCTCATAAAAAATGGAGTGAGAAGTAGCATTCCCACACAAATCTGATCCTAGTAGTGCTATTTTCCACTCGAAATTGTAAGCCGACTCCAATACGTGCTTCATGTCATACGGCTGCCGTGTCCGATGAATTTGCAAACTCAGTGTCCGATATTGGAGTCCTCATAAAAAATGGAGTGAGATGTAGCATTCCCACACAAGTCTGATCCTAGTAGTGCTATTTTCCACTCGAAATTGGAAACCGACTCAAATACGTGCTTCATGCCATACGGCTGCCGTGTCCGATGAATTTGCAAACTCATTGTCCAATATTGGAATCCTCATAAAAAATAGAGTGAGAAGTAGCATTTCGACACAACTCCGAGTCTAGTAGTGCTATTTCCCACTCTAAATTGCAAACTGAATCAAATACGAGCTTCATGCCATACGATTTCCGAGTCATATGAATTTGCAAACTCATTGTCCAATATTGGAATGCTCATAAAAAATGGACGGAGTAGTAGCATTCCTACACAACTCCGAGTCCAGTAGTTCTATTTCCCACTCTAAATTGCAAACTGAATCAAATACGAGCTTCATGCCATACGATTGCCAAGTCGGATGAATTTGCAAACTCAGTGTCCGATATTGGAGTCCTCATAAAAAATGGACGGAGTAGTAGCATTCCTACTCAACTCCGAGTCCAGTAGTGCTATTTCCCACTCTAATTTGCAAACTGAATCAAATACGAGCTTCATGCCATACGATTGCCAAGTCGGATTAATTTGCAAACTCAGTGTCCGATATTGGAGTCCTCATAAAAAATGGAGTGAGAAGTAGCATTCCCACACAAATCTGATCCTAGTAGTGCTATTTTCCACTCGAAATTGTAAGCCGACTCCAATACGTGCTTCATGTCATACGGCTGCCGTGTCCGATGAATTTGCAAACTCAGTGTCCGATATTGGAGTCCTCATAAAAAATGGAGTGAGATGTAGCATTCCCACACAAGTCTAATCCTAGTAGTGCTATTTTCCACTCGAAATTGTAAACCGACTCAAATACGTGCTTCATGCCATACGGCTGCCGTGTCCGATGAATTTGCAAACTCATTGTCCAATATTGGAATCCTCATAAAAAATAGAGTGAGAAGTAGCATTTCGACACAACTCCGAGTCTAGTAGTGCTATTTCCCACTCTAAATTGCAAACTGAATCAAATACGAGCTTCATGCCATACGATTTCCGAGTCATATGAATTTGCAAACTCATTGTCCAATATTGGAATGCTCATAAAAAATGGACGGAGTAGTAGCATTCCTACACAACTCCGAGTCCAGTAGTTCTATTTCCCACTCTAAATTGCAAACTGAATCAAATACGAGCTTCATGCCATACGATTGCCAAGTCGGATGAATTTGCAAACTCAGTGTCCGATATTGGAGTCCTCATAAAAAATGGACGGAGTAGTAGCATTCCTACTCAACTCCGAGTCCAGTAGTGCTATTTCCCACTCTAATTTGCAAACTGAATCAAATACGAGCTTCATGCCATACGATTGCCAAGTCGGATTAATTTGCAAACTCAGTGTCCGATATTGGAGTCCTCATAAAAAATGGAGTGAGAAGTAGCATTCCCACACAAATCTGATCCTAGTAGTGCTATTTTCCACTCGAAATTGTAAGCCGACTCCAATACGTGCTTCATGTCATACGGCTGCCGTGTCCGATGAATTTGCAAACTCAGTGTCCGATATTGGAGTCCTCATAAAAAATGGAGTGAGATGTAGCATTCCCACACAAGTCTGATCCTAGTAGTGCTATTTTCCACTCGAAATTGTAAACCGACTCAAATACGTGCTTCATGCCATACGGCTGCCGTGTCCGATGAATTTGCAAACTCATTGTCCAATATTGGAATCCTCATAAAAAATAGAGTGAGAAGTAGCATTTCGACACAACTCCGAGTCTAGTAGTGCTATTTCCCACTCTAAATTGCAAACTGAATCAAATACGAGCTTCATGCCATACGATTTCCGAGTCATATGAATTTGCAAACTCATTGTCCGATATTGGAATGCTCATAAAAAATGGACGGAGTAGTAGCATTCCTACACAACTCCGAGTCCAGTAGTGCTATTTCCCACTCTAAATTGCAAACTGAATCAAATACGAGCTTCATGCCATACGATTGCCAAGTCGGATGAATTTGCAAACTCATTGTCCGATAATGGAGTCCTCATAAAAAATGGAGTGAGAAGTAGCATTCCCACACAAGTCCGATCCTAGTAGTGCTATTTTCCACTCGAAATTGTAAACTGAATCAAATACGAGCTTCATGCCATACGATTTCCGAGTCGTATGAATTTGCAAAATCAGTGTCCGATATTGGAATGCTCATAAAAAATGGACGGAGTAGTAGCATTCCTACACAACTCCGAGTCCAGTAGTGCTATTTCCCACTCTAATTTGCAAACTGAATCAAATACGAGCTTCATGCCATACGATTGCCAAGTCGGATTAATTTGCAAACTCAGTGTCCGATATTGGAGTCCTCATAAAAAATGGAGTGAGATGTAGCATTCCCACACAAGTCTGATCCTAGTAGTGCTATTTTCCACTCGAAATTGTAAACCGACTCAAATACGTGCTTCATGCCATACGGCTGCCGTGTCCGATGAATTTGCAAACTCATTGTCCAATATTGGAATGCTCATAAAAAATGGACGGAGTAGTAGCATTCCTACACAACTCCGAGTCCAGTAGTTCTATTTCCCACTCTAAATTGCAAACTGAATCAAATACGAGCTTCATGCCATACGATTGCCAAGTCGGATGAATTTGCAAACTCAGTGTCCGATATTGGAGTCCTCATAAAAAATGGACGGAGTAGTAGCATTCCTACTCAACTCCGAGTCCAGTAGTGCTATTTCCCACTCTAATTTGCAAACTGAATCAAATACGAGCTTCATGCCATACGATTGCCAAGTCGGATTAATTTGCAAACTCAGTGTCCGATATTGGAGTCCTCATAAAAAATGGAGTGAGAAGTAGCATTCCCACACAAATCTGATCCTAGTAGTGCTATTTTCCACTCAAAATTGTAAGCCGGCTCCAATACGTGCTTCATGTCATACGGCTGCCGTGTCCGATGAATTTGCAAACTCAGTGTCCGATATTGGAGTCCTCATAAAAAATGGAGTGAGATGTAGCATTCCCACACAAGTCTGATCCTAGTAGTGCTATTTTCCACTCGAAATTGTAAACCGACTCAAATACGAGCTTCATGCCATACGATTTCCGAGTCATATGAATTTGCAAACTCATTGTCCGATATTGGAATGCTCATAAAAAATGGACGGAGTAGTAGCATTCCTACACAACTCCGAGTCCAGTAGTGTTATTTCCCACTCTAAATTGCAAACTGAATCAAATACGAGCTTCATGCCATACGATTGCCAAGTCGGATGAATTTGCAAACTCAGTGTCCGATAATGGAGTCCTCATAAAAAATGGAGTGAGAAGTAGCATTCCCACACAAGTCCGATCCTAGTAGTGCTATTTTCCACTCGAAATTGTAAACTGAATCAAATACGAGCTTCATGCCATACGATTTCCGAGTCGTATGAATTTGCAAAATCAGTGTCCGATATTGGAATGCTCATAAAAAATGGACGGAGTAGTAGCATTCCTACACAACTCCGAGTCCAGTAGTGCTATTTCCCACTCTAAATTGCAAACTGAATCAAATACGAGCTTCATGCCATACGATTTCCGAGTCGTATGAATTTGCAAAATCAGTGTCCCATATTGGAATCCTCATAAAAAATGGACGGAGTAGTAGCATTCCTACTCAACTCCGAGTCCAGTAGTGCTATTTCCCACTCTAAATTGCAAACTGAATCAAATACGAGCTTCATGCCATACGATTGCCAAGTCGGATGAATTTGCAAACTCAGTGTCCGATATTGGAGTCCTCATAAAAAATGGAGTGAGAAGTAGCATTCCCACACAAATCTGATCCTAGTAGTGCTATTTTCCACTCGAAATTGTAAGCCGACTCCAATACGTGCTTCATGTCATACGGCTGCCGTGTCCGATGAACTTGCAAACTCAGTGTCCGATATTGGAGTCCTCATAAAAAATGGAGTGAGATGTAGCATTCCCACACAAGTCTGATCCTAGTAGTGCTATTTTCCACTCGAAATTGTAAACCGACTCAAATACGTGCTTCATGCCATACGGCTGCCGTGTCCGATGAATTTGCAAACTCATTGTCCAATATTGGAATCCTCATAAAAAATAGAGTGAGAAGTAGCATTTCGACGCAACTCCGAGTCTAGTAGTGCTATTTCCCACTCTAAATTGCAAACTGAATCAAATACGAGCTTCATGCCATACGATTTCCGAGTCATATGAATTTGCAAACTCATTGTCCGATATTGGAATGCTCATAAAAAATGGACGGAGTAGTAGCATTCCTACACAACTCCGAGTCCAGTAGTGCTATTTCCCACTCTAAATTGCAAACTGAATCAAATACGAGCTTCCTGCCATACGATTGCCAAGTCGGATGAACTTGCAAACTCAGTGTCCGATAATGGAGTCCTCATAAAAAATGGAGTGAGAAGTAGCATTCCCACACAAGTCCGATCCTAGTAGTGCTATTTTCCACTCGAAATTGTAAACTGACTCAAACACGTGCTTCATGCCATACGATTTCCGAGTCGTATGAATTTGCAAAATCAGTGTCCAATATAAGAATGCTCATAAAAAATGGACGGAGTAGTAGCATTCCTACACAACTCCGAGTCCAGTAGTTCTATTTCCCACTCTAAATTGCAAACTGAATCAAATACGAGCTTCATGCCATACGATTGCCAAGTCGGATGAATTTGCAAACTCAGTGTCCGATATTGGAGTCCTCATAAAAAATGGACGGAGTAGTAGCATTCCTACTCAACTCCGAGTCCACTAGTGCTATTTCCCACTCTAAATTGCAAACTGAATCAAATACGAGCTTCATGCCATACGATTGCCAAGTCGGATGAATTTGCAAACTCAGTGTCCGATATTGGAGTCCTCATAAAAAATGGAGTGAGAAGTAGCATTCCCACACAAATCTGATCCTAGTAGTGCTATTTTCCACTCGAAATTGTAAGCCGACTCCAATACGTGCTTCATGTCATACGGCTGCCGTGTCCGATGAATTTGCAAACTCAGTGTCCGATATTGGAGTCCTCATAAAAAATGGAGTGAGATGTAGCATTCCCACACAAGTCTGATCCTAGTAGTGCTATTTTCCACTCGAAATTGTAAACCGACTCAAATACGTGCTTCATGCCATACGGCTGCCGTGTCCGATGAATTTGCAAACTCATTGTCCAATATTGGAATCCTCATAAAAAATAGAGTGAGAAGTAGCATTTCGACACAACTCCGAGTCTAGTAGTGCTATTTCCCACTCTAAATTGCAAACTGAATCAAATACGAGCTTCATGCCATACGATTTCCGAGTCATATGAATTTGCAAACTCATTGTCCAATATTGGAATGCTCATAAAAAATGGACGGAGTAGTAGCATTCCTACACAACTCCGAGTCCAGTAGTTCTATTTCCCACTCTAAATTGCAAACTGAATCAAATACGAGCTTCATGCCATACGATTGCCAAGTCGGATGAATTTGCAAACTCAGTGTCCGATATTGGAGTCCTCATAAAAAATGGACGGAGTAGTAGCATTCCTACTCAACTCCGAGTCCAGTAGTGCTATTTCCCACTCTAATTTGCAAACTGAATCAAATACGAGCTTCATGCCATACGATTGCCAAGTCGGATTAATTTGCAAACTCAGTGTCCGATATTGGAGTCCTCATAAAAAATGGAGTGAGAAGTAGCATTCCCACACAAATCTGATCCTAGTAGTGCTATTTTCCACTCGAAATTGTAAGCCGACTCCAATACGTGCTTCATGTCATACGGCTGCCGTGTCCGATGAATTTGCAAACTCAGTGTCCGATATTGGAGTCCTCATAAAAAATGGAGTGAGATGTAGCATTCCCACACAAGTCTGATCCTAGTAGTGCTATTTTCCACTCGAAATTGTAAACCGACTCAAATACGTGCTTCATGCCATACGGCTGCCGTGTCCGATGAATTTGCAAACTCATTGTCCAATATTGGAATCCTCATAAAAAATAGAGTGAGAAGTAGCATTTCGACACAACTCCGAGTCTAGTAGTGCTATTTCCCACTCTAAATTGCAAACTGAATCAAATACGAGCTTCATGCCATACGATTTCCGAGTCATATGAATTTGCAAACTCATTGTCCGATATTGGAATGCTCATAAAAAATGGACGGAGTAGTAGCATTCCTACACAACTCCGAGTCCGGTAGTGCTATTTCCCACTCTAAATTGCAAACTGAATCAAATACGAGCTTCATGCCATACGATTGCCAAGTCGGATGAATTTGCAAACTCATTGTCCGATAATGGAGTCCTCATAAAAAATGGAGTGAGAAGTAGCATTCCCACACAAGTCCGATCCTAGTAGTGCTATTTTCCACTCGAAATTGTAAACTGAATCAAATACGAGCTTCATGCCATACGATTTCCGAGTGGTATGAATTTGCAAAATCAGTGTCCGATATTGGAATGCTCATAAAAAATGGACGGAGTAGTAGCATTCCTACACAACTCCGAGTCCAGTAGTGCTATTTCCCACTCTAATTTGCAAACTGAATCAAATACGAGCTTCATGCCATACGATTGCCAAGTCGGATTAATTTGCAAACTCAGTGTCCGATATTGGAGTCCTCATAAAAAATGGAGTGAGATGTAGCATTCCCACACAAGTCTGATCCTAGTAGTGCTATTTTCCACTCGAAATTGTAAACCGACTCAAATACGTGCTTCATGCCATACGGCTGCCGTGTCCGATGAATTTGCAAACTCATTGTCCAATATTGGAATGCTCATAAAAAATGGACGGAGTAGTAGCATTCCTACACAACTCCGAGTCCAGTAGTTCTATTTCCCACTCTAAATTGCAAACTGAATCAAATACGAGCTTCATGCCATACGATTGCCAAGTCGGATGAATTTGCAAACTCAGTGTCCGATATTGGAGTCCTCATAAAAAATGGACGGAGTAGTAGCATTCCTACTCAACTCCGAGTCCAGTAGTGCTATTTCCCACTCTAATTTGCAAACTGAATCAAATACGAGCTTCATGCCATACGATTGCCAAGTCGGATTAATTTGCAAACTCAGTGTCCGATATTGGAGTCCTCATAAAAAATGGAGTGAGATGTAGCATTCCCACACAAATCTGATCCTAGTAGTGCTATTTTCCACTCAAAATTGTAAGCCGGCTCCAATACGTGCTTCATGTCATACGGCTGCCGTGTCCGATGAATTTGCAAACTCAGTGTCCGATATTGGAGTCCTCATAAAAAATGGAGTGAGATGTAGCATTCCCACACAAGTCTGATCCTAGTAGTGCTATTTTCCACTCGAAATTGTAAACCGACTCAAATACGAGCTTCATGCCATACGATTTCCGAGTCATATGAATTTGCAAACTCATTGTCCGATATTGGAATGCTCATAAAAAATGGACGGAGTAGTAGCATTCCTACACAACTCCGAGTCCAGTAGTGTTATTTCCCACTCTAAATTGCAAACTGAATCAAATACGAGCTTCATGCCATACGATTGCCAAGTCGGATGAATTTGCAAACTCAGTGTCCGATAATGGAGTCCTCATAAAAAATGGAGTGAGAAGTAGCATTCCCACACAAGTCCGATCCTAGTAGTGCTATTTTCCACTTGAAATTGTAAACTGAATCAAATACGAGCTTCATGCCATACGATTTCGGAGTCGTATGAATTTGCAAAATCAGTGTCCGATATTGGAATGCTCATAAAAAATGGACGGAGTAGTAGCATTCCTACACAACTCCGAGTCCAGTAGTGCTATTTCCCACTCTAAATTGCAAACTGAATCAAATACGAGCTTCATGCCATACGATTTCCGAGTCGTATGAATTTGCAAAATCAGTGTCCCATATTGGAATCCTCATAAAAAATGGACGGAGTAGTAGCATTCCTACTCAACTCCGAGTCCAGTAGTGCTATTTCCCACTCTAAATTGCAAACTGAATCAAATACGAGCTTCATGCCATACGATTGCCAAGTCGGATGAATTTGCAAACTCAGTGTCCGATATTGGAGTCCTCATAAAAAATGGAGTGAGAAGTAGCATTCCCACACAAATCTGATCCTAGTAGTGCTATTTTCCACTCGAAATTGTAAGCCGACTCCAATACGTGCTTCATGTCATACGGCTGCCGTGTCCGATGAACTTGCAAACTCAGTGTCCGATATTGGAGTCCTCATAAAAAATGGAGTGAGATGTAGCATTCCCACACAAGTCTGATCCTAGTAATGCTATTTTCCACTCGAAATTGTAAACTGACTCAAATACGTGCTTCATGCCATACGGCTGCCGTGTCCGATGAATTTGCAAACTCATTGTCCAATATTGGAATCCTCATAAAAAATAGAGTGAGAAGTAGCATTTCGACACAACTCCGAGTCTAGTAGTGCTATTTCCCACTCTAAATTGCAAACTGAATCAAATACGAGCTTCATGCCATACGATTTCCGAGTCATATGAATTTGCAAACTCATTGTCCAATATTGGAATGCTCATAAAAAATGGACGGAGTAGTAGCATTCCTACACAACTCCGAGTCCAGTAGTTCTATTTCCCACTCTAAATTGCAAACTGAATCAAATACGAGCTTCATGCCATACGATTGCCAAGTCGGATGAATTTGCAAACTCAGTGTCCGATATTGGAGTCCTCATAAAAAATGGACGGAGTAGTAGCATTCCTACTCAACTCCGAGTCCAGTAGTGCTATTTCCCACTCTAATTTGCAAACTGAATCAAATACGAGCTTCATGCCATACGATTGCCAAGTCGGATTAATTTGCAAACTCAGTGTCCGATATTGGAGTCCTCATAAAAAATGGAGTGAGAAGTAGCATTCCCACACAAATCTGATCCTAGTAGTGCTATTTTCCACTCGAAATTGTAAGCCGACTCCAATACGTGCTTCATGTCATACGGCTGCCGTGTCCGATGAATTTGCAAACTCAGTGTCCAATATTGGAGTCCTCATAAAAAATGGAGTGAGATGTAGCATTCCCACACAAGTCTGATCCTAGTAGTGCTATTTTCCACTCGAAATTGTAAACCGACTCAAATACGTGCTTCATGCCATACGGCTGCCGTGTCCGATGAATTTGCAAACTCATTGTCCAATATTGGAATCCTCATAAAAAATAGAGTGAGAAGTAGCATTTCGACACAACTCCGAGTCTAGTAGTGCTATTTCCCACTCTAAATTGCAAACTGAATCAAATACGAGCTTCATGCCATACGATTTCCGAGTCATATGAATTTGCAAACTCATTGTCCGATATTGGAATGCTCATAAAAAATGGACGGAGTAGTAGCATTCCTACACAACTCCGAGTCCAGTAGTGCTATTTCCCACTCTAAATTGCAAACTGAATCAAATACGAGCTTCATGCCATACGATTGCCAAGTCGGATGAATTTGCAAACTCATTGTCCGATAATGGAGTCCTCATAAAAAATGGAGTGAGAAGTAGCATTCCCACACAAGTCCGATCCTAGTAGTGCTATTTTCCACTCGAAATTGTAAACTGAATCAAATACGAGCTTCATGCCATACGATTTCCGAGTCGTATGAATTTGCAAAATCAGTGTCCGATATTGGAATGCTCATAAAAAATGGACGGAGTAGTAGCATTCCTACACAACTCCGAGTCCAGTAGTGCTATTTCCCACTCTAATTTGCAAACTGAATCAAATACGAGCTTCATGCCATACGATTGCCAAGTCGGATTAATTTGCAAACTCAGTGTCCGATATTGGAGTCCTCATAAAAAATGGAGTGAGATGTAGCATTCCCACACAAGTCTGATCCTAGTAGTGCTATTTTTCACTCGAAATTGTAAACCGACTCAAATACGTGCTTCATGCCATATGGCTGCCGTGTCCGATGAATTTGCAAACTCATTGTCCAATATTGGAATCCTCATAAAAAATAGAGTGAGAAGTAGCATTTCGACGCAACTCCGAGTCTAGTAGTGCTATTTCCCACTCTAAATTGCAAACTGAATCAAATACGAGCTTCATGCCATACGATTTCCGAGTCATATGAATTTGCAAACTCATTGTCCGATATTGGAATGCTCATAAAAAATGGACGGAGTAGTAGCATTCCTACACAACTCCGAGTCCAGTAGTGCTATTTCCCACTCTAAATTGCAAACTGAATCAAATACGAGCTTCCTGCCATACGATTGCCAAGTCGGATGAACTTGCAAACTCAGTGTCCGATAATGGAGTCCTCATAAAAAATGGAGTGAGAAGTAGCATTCCCACACAAGTCCGATCCTAGTAGTGCTATTTTCCACTCGAAATTGTAAACTGACTCAAACACGTGCTTCATGCCATACGATTTCCGAGTCGTATGAATTTGCAAAATCAGTGTCCAATATAAGAATGCTCATAAAAAATGGACGGAGTAGTAGCATTCCTACACAACTCCGAGTCCAGTAGTTCTATTTCCCACTCTAAATTGCAAACTGAATCAAATACGAGCTTCATGCCATACGATTGCCAAGTCGGATGAATTTGCAAACTCAGTGTCCGATATTGGAGTCCTCATAAAAAATGGACGGAGTAGTAGCATTCCTACTCAACTCCGAGTCCAGTAGTGCTATTTCCCACTCTAAATTGCAAACTGAATCAAATACGAGCTTCATGCCATACGATTGCCAAGTCGGATGAATTTGCAAACTCAGTGTCCGATATTGGAGTCCTCATAAAAAATGGAGTGAGAAGTAGCATTCCCACACAAATCTGATCCTAGTAGTGCTATTTTCCACTCGAAATTGTAAGCCGACTCCAATACGTGCTTCATGTCATACGGCTGCCGTGTCCGATGAATTTGCAAACTCAGTGTCCGATATTGGAGTCCTCATAAAAAATGGAGTGAGATGTAGCATTCCCACACAAGTCGGATCCTAGTAGTGCTATTTTCCACTCGAAATTGTAAACCGACTCAAATACGTGCTTCATGCCATACGGCTGCCGTGTCCGATGAATTTGCAAACTCATTGTCCAATATTGGAATCCTCATAAAAAATAGAGTGAGAAGTAGCATTTCGACACAACTCCGAGTCTAGTAGTGCTATTTCCCACTCTAAATTGCAAACTGAATCAAATACGAGCTTCATGCCATACGATTTCCGAGTCATATGAATTTGAAAACTCATTGTCCGATATTGGAATGCTCATAAAAAATGGACGGAGTAGTAGCATTCCTACACAACTCCGAGTCCAGTAGTGCTATTTCCCACTCTAAATTGCAAACTGAATCAAATACGAGCTTCCTGCCATACGATTGCCAAGTCGGATGAACTTGCAAACTCAGTGTCCGATAATGAAGTCCTCATAAAAAATGGAGTGAGAAGTAGCATTCCCACACAAGTCCGATCCTAGTAGTGCTATTTTCCACTCGAAATTGTAAACCGACTCAAATACGTGCTTCATGCCATACGGCTGCCGTGTCCGATGAATTTGCAAACTCATTGTCCAATATTGGAATCCTCATAAAAAATAGAGTGAGAAGTCGCATTTCGACACAACTCCGAGTCTAGTAGTGCTATTTCCCACTCTAAATTGCAAACTGAATCAAATACGAGCTTCATGCCATACGATTTCCAAGTCATATGAATTTGCAAACTCATTGTCCGATATTGGAATGCTCATAAAAAATGGACGGAGTAGTAGCATTCCTACACATCTCCGAGTCCAGTAGTGCTATTTCCCACTCTAAATTGCAAACTGAATCAAATACGAGCTTCATGCCATACGATTGCCAAGTCGGATGAATTTGCAAACTCAGTGTCCGATAATGGAGTCCTCATAAAAAATGGAGTGAGAAGTAGCATTCCCACACAAGTCCGATCCTAGTAGTGCTATTTTCCACTCGAAATTGTAAACTGAATCAAATACGAGCTTCATGCCATACGATTTCCGAGTCGTATGAATTTGCAAAATCAGTGTCCGATATTGGAATGCTCATAAAAAATGGACGGAGTAGTAGCATTCCTACACAACTCCGAGTCCAGTAGTGCTATTTCCCACTCTAAATTGCAAACTGAATCAAATACGAGCTTCATGCCATACGATTTCCGAGTCGTATGAATTTGCAAAATCAGTGTCCCATATTGGAATCCTCATAAAAAATGGACGGAGTAGTAGCATTCCTACACAACTCCGAGTCCAGTAGTGCTATTTCCCACTCTAAATTGCAAACTGAATCAAATACGAGCTTCCTGCCATACGATTGCCAAGTCGGATGAACTTGCAAACTCAGTGTCCGATAATGGAGTCCTCATAAAAAATGGAGTGAGAAGTAGCATTCCCACACAAGTCCGATCGTAGTAGTGCTATTTTCCACTCGAAATTGTAAACCGACTCAAATACGTGCTTCATGCCATACGGCTGCCGTGTCCGATGAATTTGCAAACTCATTGTCCAATATTGGAATGCTCATAAAAAATGGACGGAGTAGTAGCATTCCTACACAACTCCGAGTCCAGTAGTTCTATTTCCCACTCTAAATTGTAAACTGAATCAAATACGAGCTTCATGCCATACGATTTCCGAGTCGTATGAATTTGCAAAATCAGTGTCCGATATTGGAATGCTCATAAAAAATGGACGGAGTAGTAGCATTCCTACACAACTCCGAGTCCAGTAGTGCTATTTCCCACTCTAAATTGCAAACTGAATCAAATACGAGCTTCATGCCATACGATTTCCGAGTCGTATGAATTTGCAAAATCAGTGTCCCATATTGGAATCCTCATAAAAAATGGACGGAGTAGTAGCATTCCTACTCAACTCCGAGTCCAGTAGTGCTATTTCCCACTCTAAATTGCAAACTGAATCAAATACGAGCTTCATGCCATACGATTGCCAAGTCGGATGAATTTGCAAACTCAGTGTCCGATATTGGAGTCCTCATAAAAAATGGAGTGAGAAGTAGCATTCCCACACAAATCTGATCCTAGTAGTGCTATTTTCCACTCGAAATTGTAAGCCGACTCCAATACGTGCTTCATGTCATACGGCTGCCGTGTCCGATGAATTTGCAAACTCAGTGTCCGATATTGGAGTCCTCATAAAAAATGGAGTGAGATGTAGCATTCCCACACAAGTCTGATCCTAGTAGTGCTATTTTCCACTCGAAATTGTAAACCGACTCAAATACGTGCTTCATGCCATACGGCTGCCGTGTCCGATGAATTTGCAAACTCATTGTCCAATATTGGAATCCTCATAAAAAATAGATTGAGAAGTAGCATTTCGACACAACTCCGAGTCTAGTAGTGCTATTTCCCACTCTAAATTGCAAACTGAATCAAATACGAGCTTCATGCCATACGATTTCCGAGTCATATGAATTTGCAAACACATTGTCCGATATTGGAATGCTCATAAAAAATGGACGGAGTAGTAGCATTCCTACACAACTCCGAGTCCAGTAGTGCTATTTCCCACTCTAAATTGCAAACTGAATCAAATACGAGCTTCATGCCATACGATTTCCGAGTCGTATGAATTTGCAAAATCAGTGTCCCATATTGGAATGCTCATAAAAAATGGACGGAGTAGTAGCATTCCTACTCAACTCCGAGTCCAGTAGTGCTATTTCCCACTCTAAATTGCAAACTGAATCAAATACGAGCTTCATGCCATACGATTGCCAATTCGGATGAATTTGCAAACTCAGTGTCCGATATTGGAGTCCTCATAAAAAATGGAGTGAGATGTAGCATTCCCACACAAGTCTGATCCTAGTAGTGCTTTTTCCACTCGAAATTGTAAACCGACTTAAATACGTGCTTCATGCCATACGGCTGCCGTGTCCGATGAATTTTCAAACTCATTGTCCAATATTGGAATCCTCATAAAAAATAGAGTGAGAAGTAGCATTTCGACACAACTCCGAGTCTAGTAGTGCTATTTCCCACTCTAAATTGCAAACTGAATCAAATACGAGCTTCATGCCATACGATTTCCGAGTCATATGAATTTGCAAACTCATTGTCCGATATTGGAATGCTCATAAAAAATGGACGGAGTAGTAGCATTCCTACACAACTCCGTGTCCAGTAGTGCTATTTCCCACTCTAAATTGCAAACTGAATCAAATACGAGCTTCATGCCATACGATTGCCAAGTCGGATGAATTTGCAAACTCAGTGTCCGATAATGGAGTCCTCATAAAAAATGGAGTGAGAAGTAGCATTCCCACACAAGTCCGATCCTAGGAGTGCTATTTGCCACTCGAAATTGTAAACTGAATCAAATACGAGCTTCATGCCATACGATTTCCGAGTCGTATGAATTTGCAAAATCAGTGTCCGATATTGGAATGCTCATAAAAAATGGACGGAGTAGTAGCATTCCTACACAACTCCGAGTCCAGTAGTGCTATTTCCCACTCTAAATTGCAAACTGAATCAAATACGAGCTTCATGCCATACGATTTCTGAGTCGTATGAATTTGCAAAATCAGTGTCCCATATTGGAATCCTCATAAAAAATGGACGGAGTAGTAGCATTCCTACTCAACTCCGAGTCCAGTAGTGCTATTTCCCACTCTAAATTGCAAACTGAATCAAATACGAGCTTCATGCCATACGATTGTCAAGTCGGATGAATTTGCAAACTCAGTGTCCGATAATGGAGTCCTCATAAAAAATGGAGTGAGAAGTAGCATTCCCACACAAGTCGGATCCTAGTAGTGCTATTTTCCACTCGAAATTGTAAACCGACTCAAATACGTGCTTCATGCCATACGGCTGCCGTGTCCGATGAATTTGCAAACTCATTGTCCAATATTGGAATCCTCATAAAAAATAGAGTGAGAAGTAGCATTTCGACACAACTCCGAGTCTAGTAGTGCTATTTCCCACTCTAAATTGCAAACTGAATCAAATACGAGCTTCATGCCATACGATTTCCGAGTCATATGAATTTGCAAACTCATTGTCCGATATTGGAATGCTCAAAAAAAATGGACGGAGTAGTAGCATTCCTACACAACTCCGAGTCCAGTAGTGCTATTTCCCACTCTAAATTGCAAACTGAATCAAATACGAGCTTCATGCCATACGATTGCCAAGTCGGATGAATTTGCAAACTCAGTGTCCGATAATGGAGTCCTCATAAAAAATGGAGTGAGAAGTAGCATTCCCACACAAGTCCGATCCTAGTAGTGCTATTTTCCACTCGAAATTGTAAACTGAATCAAATACGAGCTTCATGCCATACGATTTCCGAGTCGTATGAATTTGCAAATTCAGTGTCCGATATTGGAATGCTCATAAAAAATGGACGGAGTAGTAGCATTCCTACACAACTCCGAGTCCAGTAGTGCTATTTCCCACTCTAAATTGCAAACTGAATCAAATACGAGCTTCATGCCATACGATTTCCGAGTCATATGAATTTGCAAACTCATTGTCCGATATTGGAATGCTCATAAAAAATGGACGGAGTAGTAGCATTCCTACACAACTCCGAGTCCAGTAGTGCTATTTCCCACTCTAAATTGCAAACTGAATCAAATACGAGCTTCATGCCATACGATTGCCAAGTCGGATGAATTTGCAAACTCAGTGTCCGATAATGGAGTCCTCATAAAAAATGGAGTGAGAAGTAGCATTCCCACACAAGTCCGATCCTAGTAGTGCTATTTTCCACTCGAAATTGTAAACTGAATCAAATACGAGCTTCATGCCATACGATTTCCGAGTCGTATGAATTTGCAAAATCAGTGTCCGATATTGGAATGCTCATAAAAAATGGACGGAGTAGTAGCATTCCTACACAACTCCGAGTCCAGTAGTGCTATTTCCCACTCTAAATTGCAAACTGAATCAAATACGAGCTTCATGCCATACGATTTCCGAGTCGTATGAATTTGCAAAATCAGTCTCCCATATTGGAATGCTCATAAAAAATGGACGGAGTAGTAGCATTCCTACTCAACTCCGAGTCCAGTAGTGCTATTTCCCACTCTAAATTGCAAACTGAATCAAATACGAGCTTCATGCCATACGATTGCCAAGTCGGATGAATTTGCAAACTCAGTGTCCGATATTGGAGTCCTCATAAAAAATGGAGTGAGAAGTAGCATTCCCACACAAATCTGATCCTAGTAGTGCTATTTTCCACTCGAAATTGTAAGCCGACTCCAATACGTGCTTCATGTCATACGGCTGCCGTGTCCGATGAATTTGCAAACTCAGTGTCCGATATTGGAGTCCTCATAAAAAATGGAGTGAGATGTAGCATTCCCACACAAGTCTGATCCTAGTAATGCTATTTTCCACTCGAAATTGTAAACCGACTCAAATACGTGCTTCATGCCATACGGCTGCCGTGTCCGATGAATTTGCAAACTCATTGTCCAATATTGGAATCCTCATAAAAAATAGAGTGAGAAGTAGCATTTCGACACAACTCCGAGTCTAGTAGTGCTATTTCCCACTCTAAATTGCAAACTGAATCAAATACGAGCTTCATGCCATACGATTTCCGAGTCATATAAATTTGCAAACTCATTGTCCGATATTGGAATGCTCATAAAAAATGGACGGAGTAGTAGCATTCCTACACAACTCCGAGTCCAGTAGTTCTATTTCCCACTCTAAATTGCAAACTGAATCAAATACGAGCTTCATGCCATACGATTGCCAAGTCGGATGAATTTGCAAACTCAGTGTCCGATATTGGAGTCCTCATAAAAAATGGACGGAGTAGTAGCATTCCTACTCAACTCCGAGTCCAGTAGTGCTAATTCCCACTCTAATTTGCAAACTGAATCAAATACGAGCTTCATGCCATACGATTGCCAAGTCGGATTAATTTGCAAACTCAGTGTCCGATATTGGAGTCCTCATAAAAAATGGAGTGAGAAGTAGCATTCCCACACAAATCTGATCCTAGTAGTGCTATTTTCCACTCGAAATTGTAAGCCGACTCCAATACGTGCTTCATGTCATACGGCTGCCGTGTCCGATGAATTTGCAAACTCAGTGTCCGATATTGGAGTCCTCATAAAAAATGGAGTGAGATGTAGCATTCCCACACAAGTCTGATCCTAGTAGTGCTATTTTCCACTCGAAATTGTAAACCGACTCAAATACGTGCTTCATGCCATACGGCTGCCGTGTCCGATGAATTTGCAAACTCATTGTCCAATATTGGAATCCTCATAAAAAATAGAGTGAGAAGTAGCATTTCGACACAACTCCGAGTCTAGTAGTGCTATTTCCCACTCTAAATTGCAAACTGAATCAAATACGAGCTTCATGCCATACGATTTCCGAGTCATATGAATTTGCAAACTCATTGTCCGATATTGGAATGCTCATAAAAAATGGACGGAGTAGTAGCATTCCTACACAACTCCGAGTCCAGTAGTGCTATTTCCCACTCTAAATTGCAAACTGAATCAAATACGAGCTTCATGCCATACGATTGCCAAGTCGGATGAATTTGCAAACTCATTGTCCGATAATGGAGTCCTCATAAAAAATGGAGTGAGAAGTAGCATTCCCACACAAGTCCGATCCTAGTAGTGCTATTTTCCACTCGAAATTGTAAACTGAATCAAATACGAGCTTCATGCCATACGATTTCCGAGTCGTATGAATTTGCAAAATCAGTGTCCGATATTGGAATGCTCATAAAAAATGGACGGAGTAGTAGCATTCCTACACAACTCCGAGTCCAGTAGTGCTATTTCCCACTCTAATTTGCAAACTGAATCAAATACGAGCTTCATGCCATACGATTGCCAAGTCGGATTAATTTGCAAACTCAGTGTCCGATATTGGAGTCCTCATAAAAAATGGAGTGAGATGTAGCATTCCCACACAAGTCTGATCCTAGTAGTGCTATTTTCCACTCGAAATTGTAAACCGACTCAAATACGTGCTTCATGCCATACGGCTGCCGTGTCCGATGAATTTGCAAACTCATTGTCCAATATTGGAATGCTCATAAAAAATGGACGGAGTAGTAGCATTCCTACACAACTCCGAGTCCAGTAGTTCTATTTCCCACTCTAAATTGCAAACTGAATCAAATACGAGCTTCATGCCATACGATTGCCAAGTCGGATGAATTTGCAAACTCAGTGTCCGATATTGGAGTCCTCATAAAAAATGGACGGAGTAGTAGCATTCCTACTCAACTCCGAGTCCAGTAGTGCTATTTCCCACTCTAATTTGCAAACTGAATCAAA
This sequence comes from Albizia julibrissin, assembly GCA_037074505.1. NCBI lineage: Eukaryota > Viridiplantae > Streptophyta > Magnoliopsida > Fabales > Fabaceae > Albizia > Albizia julibrissin. The sequence continues at coordinate 24,209,195 of CM073485.1, forward strand.
TACGAGCTTCATGCCATACGATTGCCAAGTCGGATTAATTTGCAAACTCAGTGTCCGATATTGGAGTCCTCATAAAAAATGGAGTGAGAAGTAGCATTCCCACACAAATCTGATCCTAGTAGTGCTATTTTCCACTCAAAATTGTAAGCCGGCTCCAATACGTGCTTCATGTCATACGGCTGCCGTGTCCGATGAATTTGCAAACTCAGTGTCCGATATTGGAGTCCTCATAAAAAATGGAGTGAGATGTAGCATTCCCACACAAGTCTGATCCTAGTAGTGCTATTTTCCACTCGAAATTGTAAACCGACTCAAATACGAGCTTCATGCCATACGATTTCCGAGTCATATGAATTTGCAAACTCATTGTCCGATATTGGAATGCTCATAAAAAATGGACGGAGTAGTAGCATTCCTACACAACTCCGAGTCCAGTAGTGTTATTTCCCACTCTAAATTGCAAACTGAATCAAATACGAGCTTCATGCCATACGATTGCCAAGTCGGATGAATTTGCAAACTCAGTGTCCGATAATGGAGTCCTCATAAAAAATGGAGTGAGAAGTAGCATTCCCACACAAGTCCGATCCTAGTAGTGCTATTTTCCACTCGAAATTGTAAACTGAATCAAATACGAGCTTCATGCCATACGATTTCCGAGTCGTATGAATTTGCAAAATCAGTGTCCGATATTGGAATGCTCATAAAAAATGGACGGAGTAGTAGCATTCCTACACAACTCCGAGTCCAGTAGTGCTATTTCCCACTCTAATTTGCAAACTGAATCAAATACGAGCTTCATGCCATACGATTGCCAAGTCGGATTAATTTGCAAACTCAGTGTCCGATATTGGAGTCCTCATAAAAAATGGAGTGAGATGTAGCATTCCCACACAAGTCTGATCCTAGTAGTGCTATTTTCCACTCGAAATTGTAAACCGACTCAAATACGTGCTTCATGCCATACGGCTGCCGTGTCCGATGAATTTGCAAACTCATTGTCCAATATTGGAATGCTCATAAAAAATGGACGGAGTAGTAGCATTCCTACACAACTCCGAGTCCAGTAGTTCTATTTCCCACTCTAAATTGCAAACTGAATCAAATACGAGCTTCATGCCATACGATTGCCAAGTCGGATGAATTTGCAAACTCAGTGTCCGATATTGGAGTCCTCATAAAAAATGGACGGAGTAGTAGCATTCCTACTCAACTCCGAGTCCAGTAGTGCTATTTCCCACTCTAATTTGCAAACTGAATCAAATACGAGCTTCATGCCATACGATTGCCAAGTCGGATTAATTTGCAAACTCAGTGTCCGATATTGGAGTCCTCATAAAAAATGGAGTGAGAAGTAGCATTCCCACACAAATCTGATCCTAGTAGTGCTATTTTCCACTCAAAATTGTAAGCCGGCTCCAATACGTGCTTCATGTCATACGGCTGCCGTGTCCGATGAATTTGCAAACTCTGTGTCCGATATTGGAGTCCTCATAAAAAATGGAGTGAGATGTAGCATTCCCACACAAGTCTGATCCTAGTAGTGCTATTTTCCACTCGAAATTGTAAACCGACTCAAATACGAGCTTCATGCCATACGATTTCCGAGTCATATGAATTTGCAAACTCATTGTCCGATATTGGAATGCTCATAAAAAATGGACGGAGTAGTAGCATTCCTACACAACTCCGAGTCCAGTAGTGTTATTTCCCACTCTAAATTGCAAACTGAATCAAATACGAGCTTCATGCCATACGATTGCCAAGTCGGATGAATTTGCAAACTCAGTGTCCGATAATGGAGTCCTCATAAAAAATGGAGTGAGAAGTAGCATTCCCACACAAGTCCGATCCTAGTAGTGCTATTTTCCACTCGAAATTGTAAACTGAATCAAATACGAGCTTCATGCCATACGATTTCGGAGTCGTATGAATTTGCAAAATCAGTGTCCGATATTGGAATGCTCATAAAAAATGGACGGAGTAGTAGCATTCCTACACAACTCCGAGTCCAGTAGTGCTATTTCCCACTCTAAATTGCAAACTGAATCAAATACGAGCTTCATGCCATACGATTTCCGAGTCGTATGAATTTGCAAAATCAGTGTCCCATATTGGAATCCTCATAAAAAATGGATGGAGTAGTAGCATTACTACTCAACTCCGAGTCCAGTAGTGCTATTTCCCACTCTAAATTGCAAACTGAATCAAATACGAGCTTCATGCCATACGATTGCCAAGTCGGATGAATTTGCAAACTCAGTGTCCGATATTGGAGTCCTCATAAAAAATGGAGTGAGAAGTAGCATTCCCACACAAATCTGATCCTAGTAGTGCTATTTTCCACTCGAAATTGTAAACCGACTCAAATACGTGCTTCATGCCATACGACTGCCGTGTCCGATGAATTTGCAAACTCATTGTCCAATATTGGAATCCTCATAAAAAATAGAGTGAGAAGTAGCATTTCGACACAACTCCGAGTCTAGTAGTGCTATTTCCCACTCTAAATTGCAAACTGAATCAAATACGAGCTTCATGCCATACGATTTCCGAGTCATATGAATTTGCAAACTCATTGTCCAATATTGGAATGCTCATAAAAAATGGACGGAGTAGTAGCATTCCTACACAACTCCGAGTCCAGTAGTTCTATTTCCCACTCTAAATTGCAAACTGAATCAAATACGAGCTTCATGCCATACGATTGCCAAGTCGGATGAATTTGCAAACTCAGTGTCCGATATTGGAGTCCTCATAAAAAATGGACGGAGTAGTAGCATTCCTACTCAACTCCGAGTCCAGTAGTGCTATTTCCCACTCTAATTTGCAAACTGAATCAAATACGAGCTTCATGCCATACGATTGCCAAGTCGGATTAATTTGCAAACTCAGTGTCCGATATTGGAGTCCTCATAAAAAATGGAGTGAGAAGTAGCATTCCCACACAAATCTGATCCTAGTAGTGCTATTTTCCACTCGAAATTGTAAGCCGACTCCAATACGTGCTTCATGTCATACGGCTGCCGTGTCCGATGAATTTGCAAACTCAGTGTCCGATATTGGAGTCCTCATAAAAAATGGAGTGAGATGTAGCATTCCCACACAAGTCTGATCCTAGTAGTGCTATTTTCCACTCGAAATTGTAAACCGACTCAAATACGTGCTTCATGCCATACGGCTGCCGTGTCCGATGAATTTGCAAACTCATTGTCCAATATTGGAATCCTCATAAAAAATAGAGTGAGAAGTAGCATTTCGACACAACTCCGAGTCTAGTAGTGCTATTTCCCACTCTAAATTGCAAACTGAATCAAATACGAGCTTCATGCCATACGATTTCCGAGTCATATGAATTTGCAAACTCATTGTCCGATATTGGAATGCTCATAAAAAATGGACGGAGTAGTAGCATTCCTACACAACTCCGAGTCCAGTAGTGCTATTTCCCACTCTAAATTGCAAACTGAATCAAATACGAGCTTCCTGCCATACGATTGCCAAGTCGGATGAACTTGCAAACTCAGTGTCCGATAATGGAGTCCTCATAAAAAATGGAGTGAGAAGTAGCATTCCCACACAAGTCCGATCCTAGTAGTGCTATTTTCCACTCGAAATTGTAAACCGACTCAAATACGTGCTTCATGCCATACGGCTGCCGTGTCCGATGAATTTGCAAACTCATTGTCCAATATTGGAATCCTCATAAAAAATGGACGGAGTAGTAGCATTCCTACACAACTCCGAGTCCAGTAGTGCTATTTCCCACTCTAAATTGCAAACTGAATCAAATACGAGCTTCATGCCATACGATTGCCAAGTCGGATGAATTTGCAAACTCAGTGTCCGATATTGGAGTCCTCATAAAAAATGGACGGAGTAGTAGCATTCCTACTCAACTCCGAGTCCAGTAGTGCTATTTCCCACTCTAATTTGCAAACTGAATCAAATACGAGCTTCATGCCATACGATTGCCAAGTCGGATGAATTTGCAAACTCAGTGTCCGATATTGGAGTCCTCATAAAAAATGGACGGAGTAGTAGCATTCCTACTCAACTCCGAGTCCAGTAGTGCTATTTCCCACTCTAATTTGCAAACTGAATCAAATACGAGCTTCATGCCATACGATTGCCAAGTCGGATGAATTTGCAAACTCAGTGTCCGATAATGGAGTCCTCATAAAAAATGGAGTGAGAAGTAGCATTCCCACACAAGTCCGATCCTAGTAGTGCTATTTTCCACTCGAAATTGTAAACTGAATCAAATACGAGCTTCATGCCATACGATTTCGGAGTCGTATGAATTTGCAAAATCAGTGTCCGATATTGGAATGCTCATAAAAAATGGACGGAGTAGTAGCATTCCTACACAACTCCGAGTCCAGTAGTGCTATTTCCCACTCTAAATTGCAAACTGAATCAAATACGAGCTTCATGCCATACGATTTCCGAGTCGTATGAATTTGCAAAATCAGTGTCCCATATTGGAATCCTCATAAAAAATGGATGGAGTAGTAGCATTACTACTCAACTCCGAGTCCAGTAGTGCTATTTCCCACTCTAAATTGCAAACTGAATCAAATACGAGCTTCATGCCATACGATTGCCAAGTCGGATTAATTTGCAAACTCAGTGTCCGATATTGGAGTCCTCATAAAAAATGGAGTGAGAAGTAGCATTCCCACACAAATCTGATCCTAGTAGTGCTATTTTCCACTCGAAATTGTAAACCGACTCAAATACGTGCTTCATGCCATACGATTTCGGAGTCGTATGAATTTGCAAAATCAGTGTCCGATATTGGAATGCTCATAAAAAATGGACGGAGTAGTAGCATTCCTACACAACTCCGAGTCCAGTAGTGCTATTTCCCACTCTAAATTGCAAACTGAATCAAATACGAGCTTCATGCCATACGATTTCCGAGTCATATGAATTTGCAAACTCATTGTCCGATATTGGAATGCTCATAAAAAATGGACGGAGTAGTAGCATTCCTACACAACTCCGAGTCCAGTAGTGCTATTTCCCACTCTAAATTGCAAACTGAATCAAATACGAGCTTCCTGCCATACGATTGCCAAGTCGGATGAACTTGCAAACTCAGTGTCCGATAATGGAGTCCTCATAAAAAATGGAGTGAGAAGTAGCATTCCCACACAAGTCCGATCCTAGTAGTGCTATTTTCCACTCGAAATTGTAAACCGACTCAAATACGTGCTTCATGCCATACGGCTGCCGTGTCCGATGAATTTGCAAACTCATTGTCCAATATTGGAATCCTCATAAAAAATGGACGGAGTAGTAGCATTCCTACACAACTCCGAGTCCAGTAGTGCTATTTCCCACTCTAAATTGCAAACTGAATCAAATACGAGCTTCATGCCATACGATTGCCAAGTCGGATGAATTTGCAAACTCAGTGTCCGATATTGGAGTCCTCATAAAAAATGGACGGAGTAGTAGCATTCCTACTCAACTCCGAGTCCAGTAGTGCTATTTCCCACTCTAATTTGCAAACTGAATCAAATACGAGCTTCATGCCATACGATTGCCAAGTCGGATGAATTTGCAAACTCAGTGTCCGATATTGGAGTCCTCATAAAAAATGGAGTGAGAAGTAGCATTCCCACACAAATCTGATCCTAGTAGTGCTATTTTCCACTCGAAATTGTAAGCTGACTCCAATACGTGCTTCATGTCATACGGCTGCCGTGTCCGATGATTTTGCAAACTCAGTGTCCGATATTGGAGTCCTCATAAAAAATGGAGTGAGATGTAGCATTCCCACACAAGTCTGATCCTAGTAGTGCTATGTTCCACTCGAAATTGTAAACCGACTCAAATACGTGCTTCATGCCATACGGCTGCCGTGTCCGATGAATTTGCAAACTCATTGTCCAATATTGGAATCCTCATAAAAAATAGAGTGAGAAGTCGCATTTCGACACAACTCCGAGTCTAGTAGTGCTATTTCCCACTCTAAATTGCAAACTGAATCAAATACGAGCTTCATGCCATACGATTGCCAAGTCGGATGAATTTGCAAACTCAGTGTCCGATATTGGAGTCCTCATAAAAAATGGACGGAGTAGTAGCATTCCTACTCAACTCCGAGTCCAGTAGTGCTATTTCCCACTCTAATTTGCAAACTGAATCAAATACGAGCTTCATGCCATACGATTGCCAAGTCGGATTAATTTGCAAACTCAGTGTCCGATATTGGAGTCCTCATAAAAAATGGAGTGAGAAGTAGCATTCCCACACAAATCTGATCCTAGTAGTGCTATTTTCCACTCAAAATTGTAAGCCGGCTCCAATACGTGCTTCATGTCATACGGCTGCCGTGTCCGATGAATTTGCAAACTCAGTGTCCGATATTGGAGTCCTCATAAAAAATGGAGTGAGATGTAGCATTCCCACACAAGTCTGATCCTAGTAGTGCTATTTTCCACTCGAAATTGTAAACCAACTCAAATACGAGCTTCATGCCATACGATTTCCGAGTCATATGAATTTGCAAACTCATTGTCCGATATTGGAATGCTCATAAAAAATGGACGGAGTAGTAGCATTCCTACACAACTCCGAGTCCAGTAGTGTTATTTCCCACTCTAAATTGCAAACTGAATCAAATACGAGCTTCATGCCATACGATTGCCAAGTCGGATGAATTTGCAAACTCAGTGTCCGATAATGGAGTCCTCATAAAAAATGGAGTGAGAAGTAGCATTCCCACACAAGTCCGATCCTAGTAGTGCTATTTTCCACTCGAAATTGTAAACTGAATCAAATACGAGCTTCATGCCATACGATTTCGGAGTCGTATGAATTTGCAAAATCAGTGTCCGATATTGGAATGCTCATAAAAAATGGACGGAGTAGTAGCATTCCTACACAACTCCGAGTCCAGTAGTGCTATTTCCCACTCTAAATTGCAAACTGAATCAAATACGAGCTTCATGCCATACGATTTCCGAGTCGTATGAATTTGCAAAATCAGTGTCCCATATTGGAATCCTCATAAAAAATGGATGGAGTAGTAGCATTACTACTCAACTCCGAGTCCAGTAGTGCTATTTCCCACTCTAAATTGCAAACTGAATCAAATACGAGCTTCATGCCATACGATTGCCAAGTCGGATGAATTTGCAAACTCAGTGTCCGATATTGGAGTCCTCATAAAAAATGGACGGAGTAGTAGCATTCCTACTCAACTCCGAGTCCAGTAGTGCTATTTCCCACTCTAATTTGCAAACTGAATCAAATACGAGCTTCATGCCATACGATTGCCAAGTCGGATTAATTTGCAAACTCAGTGTCCGATATTGGAGTCCTCATAAAAAATGGAGTGAGAAGTAGCATTCCCACACAAATCTGATCCTAGTAGTGCTATTTTCCACTCGAAATTGTAAGCCGACTCCAATACGTGCTTCATGTCATACGGCTGCCGTGTCCGATGAATTTGCAAACTCAGTGTCCGATATTGGAGTCCTCATAAAAAATGGAGTGAGATGTAGCATTCCCACACAAGTCTGATCCTAGTAGTGCTATTTTCCACTCGAAATTGTAAACCGACTCAAATACGTGCTTCATGCCATACGGCTGCCGTGTCCGATGAATTTGCAAACTCATTGTCCAATATTGGAATCCTCATAAAAAATAGAGTGAGAAGTAGCATTTCGACACAACTCCGAGTCTAGTAGTGCTATTTCCCACTCTAAATTGCAAACTGAATCAAATACGAGCTTCATGCCATACGATTTCCGAGTCATATGAATTTGCAAACTCATTGTCCGATATTGGAATGCTCATAAAAAATGGACGGAGTAGTAGCATTCCTACACAACTCCGAGTCCAGTAGTGCTATTTCCCACTCTAAATTGCAAACTGAATCAAATACGAGCTTCCTGCCATACGATTGCCAAGTCGGATGAACTTGCAAACTCAGTGTCCGATAATGGAGTCCTCATAAAAAATGGAGTGAGAAGTAGCATTCCCACACAAGTCCGATCCTAGTAGTGCTATTTTCCACTCGAAATTGTAAACCGACTCAAATACGTGCTTCATGCCATACGGCTGCCGTGTCCGATGAATTTGCAAACTCATTGTCCAATATTGGAATCCTCATAAAAAATGGACGGAGTAGTAGCATTCCTACACAACTCCGAGTCCAGTAGTGCTATTTCCCACTCTAAATTGCAAACTGAATCAAATACGAGCTTCATGCCATACGATTGCCAAGTCGGATGAATTTGCAAACTCAGTGTCCGATATTGGAGTCCTCATAAAAAATGGACGGAGTAGTAGCATTCCTACTCAACTCCGAGTCCAGTAGTGCTATTTCCCACTCTAATTTGCAAACTGAATCAAATACGAGCTTCATGCCATACGATTGCCAAGTCGGATGAATTTGCAAACTCAGTGTCCGATATTGGAGTCCTCATAAAAAATGGACGGAGTAGTAGCATTCCTACTCAACTCCGAGTCCAGTAGTGCTATTTCCCACTCTAATTTGCAAACTGAATCAAATACGAGCTTCATGCCATACGATTGCCAAGTCGGATGAATTTGCAAACTCAGTGTCCGATAATGGAGTCCTCATAAAAAATGGAGTGAGAAGTAGCATTCCCACACAAGTCCGATCCTAGTAGTGCTATTTTCCACTCGAAATTGTAAACTGAATCAAATACGAGCTTCATGCCATACGATTTCGGAGTCGTATGAATTTGCAAAATCAGTGTCCGATATTGGAATGCTCATAAAAAATGGACGGAGTAGTAGCATTCCTACACAACTCCGAGTCCAGTAGTGCTATTTCCCACTCTAAATTGCAAACTGAATCAAATACGAGCTTCATGCCATACGATTTCCGAGTCGTATGAATTTGCAAAATCAGTGTCCCATATTGGAATCCTCATAAAAAATGGATGGAGTAGTAGCATTACTACTCAACTCCGAGTCCAGTAGTGCTATTTCCCACTCTAAATTGCAAACTGAATCAAATACGAGCTTCATGCCATACGATTGCCAAGTCGGATGAATTTGCAAACTCAGTGTCCGATATTGGAGTCCTCATAAAAAATGGAGTGAGAAGTAGCATTCCCACACAAATCTGATCCTAGTAGTGCTATTTTCCACTCGAAATTGTAAACCGACTCAAATACGTGCTTCATGCCATACGACTGCCGTGTCCGATGAATTTGCAAACTCATTGTCCAATATTGGAATCCTCATAAAAAATAGAGTGAGAAGTAGCATTTCGACACAACTCCGAGTCTAGTAGTGCTATTTCCCACTCTAAATTGCAAACTGAATCAAATACGAGCTTCATGCCATACGATTTCCGAGTCATATGAATTTGCAAACTCATTGTCCAATATTGGAATGCTCATAAAAAATGGACGGAGTAGTAGCATTCCTACACAACTCCGAGTCCAGTAGTTCTATTTCCCACTCTAAATTGCAAACTGAATCAAATACGGGCTTCATGCCATACGATTGCCAAGTCGGATGAATTTGCAAACTCAGTGTCCGATATTGGAGTCCTCATAAAAAATGGACGGAGTAGTAGCATTCCTACTCAACTCCGAGTCCAGTAGTGCTATTTCCCACTCTAATTTGCAAACTGAATCAAATACGAGCTTCATGCCATACGATTGCCAAGTCGGATTAATTTGCAAACTCAGTGTCCGATATTGGAGTCCTCATAAAAAATGGAGTGAGAAGTAGCATTCCCACACAAATCTGATCCTAGTAGTGCTATTTTCCACTCGAAATTGTAAGCCGACTCCAATACGTGCTTCATGTCATACGGCTGCCGTGTCCGATGAATTTGCAAACTCAGTGTCCGATATTGGAGTCCTCATAAAAAATGGAGTGAGATGTAGCATTCCCACACAAGTCTGATCCTAGTAGTGCTATTTTCCACTCGAAATTGTAAACCGACTCAAATACGTGCTTCATGCCATACGGCTGCCGTGTCCGATGAATTTGCAAACTCATTGTCCAATATTGGAATCCTCATAAAAAATAGAGTGAGAAGTAGCATTTCGACACAACTCCGAGTCTAGTAGTGCTATTTCCCACTCTAAATTGCAAACTGAATCAAATACGAGCTTCATGCCATACGATTTCCGAGTCATATGAATTTGCAAACTCATTGTCCGATATTGGAATGCTCATAAAAAATGGACGGAGTAGTAGCATTCCTACACAACTCCGAGTCCAGTAGTGCTATTTCCCACTCTAAATTGCAAACTGAATCAAATACGAGCTTCCTGCCATACGATTGCCAAGTCGGATGAACTTGCAAACTCAGTGTCCGATAATGGAGTCCTCATAAAAAATGGAGTGAGAAGTAGCATTCCCACACAAGTCCGATCCTAGTAGTGCTATTTTCCACTCGAAATTGTAAACCGACTCAAATACGTGCTTCATGCCATACGGCTGCCGTGTCCGATGAATTTGCAAACTCATTGTCCAATATTGGAATCCTCATAAAAAATGGACGGAGTAGTAGCATTCCTACACAACTCCGAGTCCAGTAGTGCTATTTCCCACTCTAAATTGCAAACTGAATCAAATACGAGCTTCATGCCATACGATTGCCAAGTCGGATGAATTTGCAAACTCAGTGTCCGATATTGGAGTCCTCATAAAAAATGGACGGAGTAGTAGCATTCCTACTCAACTCCGAGTCCAGTAGTGCTATTTCCCACTCTAATTTGCAAACTGAATCAAATACGAGCTTCATGCCATACGATTGCCAAGTCGGATGAATTTGCAAACTCAGTGTCCGATATTGGAGTCCTCATAAAAAATGGAGTGAGAAGTAGCATTCCCACACAAATCTGATCCTAGTAGTGCTATTTTCCACTCGAAATTGTAACCCCACTCCAATACGTGCTTCATGTCATACGGCTGCCGTGTCCGATGAATTTGCAAACTCATTGTCCAATATTGGAATCCTCATAAAAAATAGAGTGAGAAGTCGCATTTCGACACAACTCCGAGTCTAGTAGTGCAATTTCCCACTCTAAATTGCAAACTGAATCAAATACGAGCTTCATGCCATACGATTTCCGAGTCATATGAATTTGCAAACTCATTGTCCGATATTGGAATGCTCATAAAAAATGGACGGAGTAGTAGTATTCCTACACATCTCCGAGTCCAGTAGTGCTATTTCCCACTCTAAATTGCAAACTGAATCAAATACGAGCTTCATGCCATACGATTGCCAAGTCGGATGAATTTGCAAACTCAGTGTCCGATAATGGAGTCCTCATAAAAAATGGAGTGAGAAGTAGCATTCCCACACAAGTCCGATCCTAGTAGTGCTATTTTCCACTCGAAATTGTAAACTGAATCAAATACGAGCTTCATGCCATACGATTTCCGAGTCGTATGAATTTGCAAAATCAGTGTCCGATATTGGAATGCTCATAAAAAATGGACGGAGTAGTAGCATTCCTACACAACTCCGAGTCCAGTAGTGCTATTTCCCACTCTAAATTGCAAACTGAATCAAATACGAGCTTCATGATATACGATTTCCGAGTCGTATGAATTTGCAAAATCAGTGTCCCATATTGGAATCCTCATAAAAAATGGACGGAGTAGTAGCATTCCTACACAACTCCGAGTCCAGTAGTGCTATTTCCCACTCTAAATTGCAAACTGAATCAAATACGAGCTTCCTGCCATACGATTGCCAAGTCGGATGAACTTGCAAACTCAGTGTCCGATAATGGAGTCCTCATAAAAAATGGAGTGAGAAGTAGCATTCCCACACAAGTCCGATCCTAGTAGTGCTATTTTCCACTCGAAATTGTAAACTGACTCAAACACGTGCTTCATGCCATACGATTTCCGAGTCGTATGAATTTGCAAAATCAGTGTCCAATATAAGAATGCTCATAAAAAATGGACGGAGTAGTAGCATTCCTACACAACTCCGAGTCCAGTAGTTCTATTTCCCACTCTAAAGTGCAAACTGAATCAAATACGAGCTTCATGCCATACGATTGCCTAGTCGGATGAATTTGCAAACTCAGTGTCCGATATTGGAGTCCTCATAAAAAATGGACGGAGTAGTAGCATTCCTACACAACTCCGAGTCTAGTAGTGCTATTTCCCACTCTAAATTGCAAACTGAATCAAATACGAGCTTCATGCCATACGATTTCCGAGTCATATGAATTTGCAAACTCATTGTCCGATATTGGAATGCTCATAAAAAATGGACGGAGTAGTAGCATTCCTACACAACTCCGAGTCCAGTAGTGCTATTTCCCACTCTAAATTGCAAACTGAATCAAATACGAGCTTCCTGCCATACGATTGCCAAGTCGGATGAACTTGCAAACTCAGTGTCCGATAATGGAGTCCTCATAAAAAATGGAGTGAGAAGTAGCATTCCCACACAAGTCCGATCCTAGTAGTGCTATTTTCCACTCGAAATTGTAAACCGACTCAAATACGTGCTTCATGCCATACGGCTGCCGTGTCCGATGAATTTGCAAACTCATTTTCCAATATTGGAATCCTCATAAAAAATAGAGTGAGAAGTAGCATTTCGACACAACTCCGAGTCTAGTAGTGCTATTTCCCACTCTAAATTGCAAACTGAATCAAATACGAGCTTCATGCCATACGATTTCCGAGTCGTATGAATTTGCAAAATCAGTGTCCCATATTGGAATCCTCATAAAAAATGGACGGAGTAGTAGCATTCCTACTCAACTCCGAGTCCAGTAGTGCTATTTCCCACTCTAAATTGCAAACTGAATCAAATACGAGCTTCATGCCATACGATTGCCAAGTCGGATGAATTTGCAAACTCAGTGTCCGATAATGGAGTCCTCATAAAAAATGGAGTGAGAAGTAGCATTCCCACACAAGTCCGATCCTAGTAGTGCTATTTTCCACTCGAAATTGTAAACCGACTCAAATACGTGCTTCATGCCATACGGCTGCCGTGTCCGATGAATTTGCAAACTCATTGTCCAATATTGGAATCCTCATAAAAAATAGAGTGAGAAGTAGCATTTCGACACAACTCCGAGTCTAGTAGTGCTATTTCCCACTCTAAATTGCAAACTGAATCAAATACGAGCTTCATGCCATACGATTTCCGAGTCATATGAATTTGCAAACTCATTGTCCGATATTGGAATGCTCATAAAAAATGGACGGAGTAGTAGCATTCCTACACAACTCCGAGTCCAGTAGTGCTATTTCCCACTCTAAATTGCAAACTGAATCAAATACGAGCTTCATGCCATACGATTGCCAAGTCGGATGAATTTGCAAACTCAGTGTCCGATAATGGAGTCCTCATAAAAAATGGAGTGAGAAGTAGCATTCCCACACAAGTCCGATCCTAGTAGTGCTATTTTCCACTCGAAATTGTAAACTGAATCAAATACGAGCTTCATGCCATACGATTTCCGAGTCGTATGAATTTGCAAAATCAGTGTCCGATATTGGAATGCTCATAAAAAATGGACGGAGTAGTAGCATTCCTACTCAACTCCGAGTCCAGTAGTGCTATTTCCCACTCTAAATTGCAAACTGAATCAAATACGAGCTTCATGCCATACGATTGCCAAGTCGGATGAATTTGCAAACTCAGTGTCCGATATTGGAGTCCTCATAAAAAATGGAGTGAGAAGTAGCATTCCCACACAAATCTGATCCTAGTAGTGCTATTTTCCACTCGAAATTGTAACCCCACTCCAATACGTGCTTCATGTCATACGGCTGCCGTGTCCGATGAATTTGCAAACTCAGTGTCCGATATTGGAGTCCTCATAAAAAATGGAGTGAGATGTAGCATTCCCACACAAGTCTGATCCTAGTACTGCTATTTTCCACTCGAAATTGTAAACCGACTCAAATACGTGCTTCATGCCATACGGCTGCCGTGTCCGATGAATTTGCAAACTCATTGTCCAATATTGGAATCCTCATAAAAAATAGAGTGAGAAGTAGCATTTCGACACAACTCCGAGTCTAGTAGTGCTATTTCCCACTCTAAATTGCAAACTGAATCAAATACGAGCTTCATGCCATACGATTTCCGAGTCATATAAATTTGCAAACTCATTGTCCGATATTGGAATGCTCATAAAAAATGGACGGAGTAGTAGCATTCCTACACAACTCCGAGTCCAGTAGTTCTATTTCCCACTCTAAATTGCAAACTGAATCAAATACGAGCTTCATGCCATACGATTGCCAAGTCGGATGAATTTGCAAACTCAGTGTCCGATATTGGAGTCCTCATAAAAAATGGACGGAGTAGTAGCATTCCTACTCAACTCCGAGTCCAGTAGTGCTATTTCCCACTCTAAATTGCAAACTGAATCAAATACGAGCTTCATGCCATACGATTGCCAAGTCAGATAAATTTGCAAACTCAGTGTCCGATATTGGAGTCCTCATAAAAAATGGAGTGAGAAGTAGCATTCCCACACAAATTTGATCCTAGTAGTGCTATTTTCCACTCGAAATTGTAAGCCGACTCCAATACGTGCTTCATGTCATACGGCTGCCGTGTCCGATGAATTTGCAAACTCAGTGTCCGATATTGGAGTCCTCATAAAAAATGGAGTGAGATGTAGCATTCCCACACAAGTCTGATCCTAGTAGTGCTATTTTCCACTCGAAATTGTAAACCGACTCAAATACGTGCTTCATGCCATACGGCTGCCGTGTCCGATGAATTTGCGAACTCATTGTCCAATATTGGAATCCTCATAAAAAATAGAGTGAGAAGTAGCATTTCGACACAACTCCGAGTCTAGTAGTGCTATTTCCCACTCTAAATTGCAAACTGAATCAAATACGAGCTTCATGCCATACGATTTCCGAGTCATATGAATTTGCAAACTCATTGTCCGATATTGGAATGCTCATAAAAAATGGACGGAGTAGTAGCATTCCTACACAACTCCGAGTCCAGTAGTGCTATTTCCCACTCTAAATTGCAAACTGAATCAAATACGAGCTTCATGCCATACGATTGCCAAGTCGGATGAATTTGCAAACTCAGTGTCCGATAATGGAGTCCTCATAAAAAATGGAGTGAGAAGTAGCATTCCCACACAAGTCCGATCCTAGGAGTGCTATTTGCCACTCGAAATTGTAAACTGAATCAAATACGAGCTTCATGCCATACGATTTCCGAGTCGTATGAATTTGCAAAATCAGTGTCCGATATTGGAATGCTCATAAAAAATGGACGGAGTAGTAGCATTCCTACACAACTCCGAGTCCAGTAGTGCTATTTCCCACTCTAAATTGCAAACTGAATCAAATACGAGCTTCATGCCATACGATTTCCGAGTCGTATGAATTTGCAAAATCAGTGTCCCATATTGGAATCCTCATAAAAAATGGACGGAGTAGTAGCATTCCTACTCAACTCCGAGTCCAGTAGTGCTATTTTCCACTCTAAATTGCAAACTGAATCAAATACGAGCTTCATGCCATACGATTGCCAAGTCGGATGAATTTGCAAACTCAGTGTCCGATAATGGAGTCCTCATAAAAAATGGAGTGAGAAGTAGCATTCCCACACAAGTCCGATCCTAGTAGTGCTATTTTCCACTCGAAATTGTAAACCGACTCAAATACGTGCTTCATGCCATACGGCTGCCGTGTCCGATGAATTTGCAAACTCATTGTCCAATATTGGAATCCTCATAAAAAATAGAGTGAGAAGTAGCATTTCGACACAACTCCGAGTCTAGTAGTGCTATTTCCCACTCTAAATTGCAAACTGAATCAAATACGAGCTTCATGCCATACGATTTCCGAGTCATATGAATTTGCAAACTCATTGTCCGATATTGGAATGCTCATAAAAAATGGACGGAGTAGTAGCATTCCTACACAACTCCGAGTCCAGTAGTGCTATTTCCCACTCTAAATTGCAAACTGAATCAAATACGAGCTTCATGCCATACGATTGCCAAGTCGGATGAATTTGCAAACTCAGTGTCCGATAATGGAGTCCTCATAAAAAATGGAGTGAGAAGTAGCATTCCCACACAAGTCCGATCCTAGTAGTGCTATTTTCCACTCGAAATTGTAAACTGAATCAAATACGAGCTTCATGCCATACGATTTCCGAGTCGTATGAATTTGCAAAATCAGTGTCCGATATTGGAATGCTCATAAAAAATGGACGGAGTAGTAGCATTCCTACACAACTCCGAGTCCAGTAGTGCTATTTCCCACTCTAAATTGCAAACTGAATCAAATACGAGCTTCATGCCATACGATTTCCGAGTCATATGAATTTGCAAACTCATTGTCCGATATTGGAATGCTCATAAAAAATGGACGGAGTAGTAGCATTCCTACACAACTCCGAGTCCAGTAGTGCTATTTCCCACTCTAAATTGCAAACTGAATCAAATACGAGCTTCATTCCATACGATTGCCAAGTCGGATGAATTTACAAACTCAGTGTCCGATAATGGAGTCCTCATAAAAAATGGAGTGAGAAGTAGCATTCCCACACAAGTCCGATCCTAGTAGTGCTATTTTCCACTCGAAATTGTAAACTGAATCAAATACGAGCTTCATGCCATACGATTTCCGAGTCGTATGAATTTGCAAAATCAGTTTCCGATATTGGAATGCTCATAAAAAATGGACGGAGTAGTAGCATTCCTACACAACTCCGAGTCCAGTAGTGCTATTTCCCACTCTAAATTGCAAACTGAATCAAATACGAGCTTCATGCCATACGATTTCCGAGTCGTATGAATTTGCAAAATCAGTCTCCCATATTGGAATGCTCATAAAAAATGGACGGAGTAGTAGCATTCCTACTCAACTCCGAGTCCAGTAGTGCTATTTCCCACTCTAAATTGCAAACTGAATCAAATACGAGCTTCATGCCATACGATTGCCAAGTCGGATGAATTTGCAAACTCAGTGTCCGATATTGGAGTCCTCATAAAAAATGGAGTGAGAAGTAGCATTCCCACACAAATCTGATCCTAGTAGTGCTATTTTCCACTCGAAATTGTAACCCCACTCCAATACGTGCTTCATGTCATACGGCTGCCGTGTCCGATGAATTTGCAAACTCAGTGTCCGATATTGGAGTCCTCATAAAAAATGGAGTGAGATGTAGCATTCCCACACAAGTCTGATCCTAGTAATGCTATTTTCCACTCGAAATTGTAAACCGACTCAAATACGTGCTTCATGCCATACGGCTGCCGTGTCCGATGAATTTGCAAACTCATTGTCCAATATTGGAATCCTCATAAAAAATAGAGTGAGAAGTAGCATTTCGACACAACTCCGAGTCTAGTAGTGCTATTTCCCACTCTAAATTGCAAACTGAATCAAATACGAGCTTCATGCCATACGATTTCCGAGTCATATAAATTTGCAAACTCATTGTCCGATATTGGAATGCTCATAAAAAATGGACGGAGTAGTAGCATTCCTACACAACTCCGAGTCCAGTAGTTCTATTTCCCACTCTAAATTGCAAACTGAATCAAATACGAGCTTCATGCCATACGATTGCCAAGTCGGATGAATTTGCAAACTCAGTGTCCGATATTGGAGTCCTCATAAAAAATGGACGGAGTAGTAGCATTCCTACTCAACTCCGAGTCCAGTAGTGCTATTTCCCACTCTAAATTGCAAACTGAATCAAATACGAGCTTCATGCCATACGATTGCCAAGTCAGATAAATTTGCAAACTCAGTGTCCGATATTGGAGTCCTCATAAAAAATGGAGTGAGAAGTAGCATTCCCACACAAATTTGATCCTAGTAGTGCTATTTTCCACTCGAAATTGTAAGCCGACTCCAATACGTGCTTCATGTCATACGGCTGCCGTGTCCGATGAATTTGCAAACTCAGTGTCCGATATTGGAGTCCTCATAAAAAATGGAGTGAGATGTAGCATTCCCACACAAGTCTGATCCTAGTAGTGCTATTTTCCACTCGAAATTGTAAACCGACTCAAATACGTGCTTCATGCCATACGGCTGCCGTGTCCGATGAATTTGCGAACTCATTGTCCAATATTGGAATCCTCATAAAAAATAGAGTGAGAAGTAGCATTTCGACACAACTCCGAGTCTAGTAGTGCTATTTCCCACTCTAAATTGCAAACTGAATCAAATACGAGCTTCATGCCATACGATTTCCGAGTCATATGAATTTGCAAACTCATTGTCCGATATTGGAATGCTCATAAAAAATGGACGGAGTAGTAGCATTCCTACACAACTCCGAGTCCAGTAGTGCTATTTCCCACTCTAAATTGCAAACTGAATCAAATACGAGCTTCATGCCATACGATTGCCAAGTCGGATGAATTTGCAAACTCAGTGTCCGATAATGGAGTCCTCATAAAAAATGGAGTGAGAAGTAGCATTCCCACACAAGTCCGATCCTAGGAGTGCTATTTGCCACTCGAAATTGTAAACTGAATCAAATACGAGCTTCATGCCATACGATTTCCGAGTCGTATGAATTTGCAAAATCAGTGTCCGATATTGGAATGCTCATAAAAAATGGACGGAGTAGTAGCATTCCTACACAACTCCGAGTCCAGTAGTGCTATTTCCCACTCTAAATTGCAAACTGAATCAAATACGAGCTTCATGCCATACGATTTCCGAGTCGTATGAATTTGCAAAATCAGTGTCCCATATTGGAATCCTCATAAAAAATGGACGGAGTAGTAGCATTCCTACTCAACTCCGAGTCCAGTAGTGCTATTTCCCACTCTAAATTGCAAACTGAATCAAATACGAGCTTCATGCCATACGATTGCCAAGTCGGATGAATTTGCAAACTCAGTGTCCGATAATGGAGTCCTCATAAAAAATGGAGTGAGAAGTAGCATTCCCACACAAGTCCGATCCTAGTAGTGCTATTTTCCACTCGAAATTGTAAACCGACTCAAATACGTGCTTCATGCCATACGGCTGCCGTGTCCGATGAATTTGCAAACTCATTGTCCAATATTGGAATCCTCATAAAAAATAGAGTGAGAAGTAGCATTTCGACACAACTCCGAGTCTAGTAGTGCTATTTCCCACTCTAAATTGCAAACTGAATCAAATACGAGCTTCATGCCATACGATTTCCGAGTCATATGAATTTGCAAACTCATTGTCCGATATTGGAATGCTCATAAAAAATGGACGGAGTAGTAGCATTCCTACACAACTCCGAGTCCAGTAGTGCTATTTCCCACTCTAAATTGCAAACTGAATCAAATACGAGCTTCATGCCATACGATTGCCAAGTCGGATGAATTTGCAAACTCAGTGTCCGATAATGGAGTCCTCATAAAAAATGGAGTGAGAAGTAGCATTCCCACACAAGTCCGATCCTAGTAGTGCTATTTTCCACTCGAAATTGTAAACTGAATCAAATATGAGCTTCATGCCATACGATTTCCGAGTCGTATGAATTTGCAAAATCAGTGTCCGATATTGGAATGCTCATAAAAAATGGACGGAGTAGTAGCATTCCTACACAACTCCGAGTCCAGTAGTGCTATTTCCCACTCTAAATTGCAAACTGAATCAAATACGAGCTTCATGCCATACGATTTCCGAGTCATATGAATTTGCAAACTCATTGTCCGATATTGGAATGCTCATAAAAAATGGACGGAGTAGTAGCATTCCTACACAACTCCGAGTCCAGTAGTGCTATTTCCCACTCTAAATTGCAAACTGAATCAAATACGAGCTTCATTCCATACGATTGCCAAGTCGGATGAATTTACAAACTCAGTGTCCGATAATGGAGTCCTCATAAAAAATGGAGTGAGAAGTAGCATTCCCACACAAGTCCGATCCTAGTAGTGCTATTTTCCACTCGAAATTGTAAACTGAATCAAATACGAGCTTCATGCCATACGATTTCCGAGTCGTATGAATTTGCAAAATCAGTTTCCGATATTGGAATGCTCATAAAAAATGGACGGAGTAGTAGCATTCCTACACAACTCCGAGTCCAGTAGTGCTATTTCCCACTCTAAATTGCAAACTGAATCAAATACGAGCTTCATGCCATACGATTTCCGAGTCGTATGAATTTGCAAAATCAGTCTCCCATATTGGAATGCTCATAAAAAATGGACGGAGTAGTAGCATTCCTACTCAACTCCGAGTCCAGTAGTGCTATTTCCCACTCTAAATTGCAAACTGAATCAAATACGAGCTTCATGCCATACGATTGCCAAGTCGGATGAATTTGCAAACTCAGTGTCCGATATTGGAGTCCTCATAAAAAATGGAGTGAGAAGTAGCATTCCCACACAAATCTGATCCTAGTAGTGCTATTTTCCACTCGAAATTGTAACCCCACTCCAATACGTGCTTCATGTCATACGGCTGCCGTGTCCGATGAATTTGCAAACTCAGTGTCCGATATTGGAGTCCTCATAAAAAATGGAGTGAGATGTAGCATTCCCACACAAGTCTGATCCTAGTAATGCTATTTTCCACTCGAAATTGTAAACCGACTCAAATACGTGCTTCATGCCATACGGCTGCCGTGTCCGATGAATTTGCAAACTCATTGTCCAATATTGGAATCCTCATAAAAAATAGAGTGAGAAGTAGCATTTCGACACAACTCCGAGTCTAGTAGTGCTATTTCCCACTCTAAATTGCAAACTGAATCAAATACGAGCTTCATGCCATACGATTTCCGAGTCATATAAATTTGCAAACTCATTGTCCGATATTGGAATGCTCATAAAAAATGGACGGAGTAGTAGCATTCCTACACAACTCCGAGTCCAGTAGTTCTATTTCCCACTCTAAATTGCAAACTGAATCAAATACGAGCTTCATGCCATACGATTGCCCAGTCGGATGAATTTGCAAACTCAGTGTCCGATATTGGAGTCCTCATAAAAAATGGACGGAGTAGTAGCATTCCTACTCAACTCCGAGTCCAGTAGTGCTATTTCCCACTCTAAATTGCAAACTGAATCAAATACGAGCTTCATGCCATACGATTGCCAAGTCAGATAAATTTGCAAACTCAGTGTCCGATATTGGAGTCCTCATAAAAAATGGAGTGAGAAGTAGCATTCCCACACAAATTTGATCCTAGTAGTGCTATTTTCCACTCGAAATTGTAAGCCGACTCCAATACGTGCTTCATGTCATACGGCTGCCGTGTCCGATGAATTTGCAAACTCAGTGTCCGATATTGGAGTCCTCATAAAAAATGGAGTGAGATGTAGCATTCCCACACAAGTCTGATCCTAGTAGTGCTATTTTCCACTCGAAATTGTAAACCGACTCAAATACGTGCTTCATGCCATACGGCTGCCGTGTCCGATGAATTTGCGAACTCATTGTCCAATATTGGAATCCTCATAAAAAATAGAGTGAGAAGTAGCATTTCGACACAACTCCGAGTCTAGTAGTGCTATTTCCCACTCTAAATTGCAAACTGAATCAAATACGAGCTTCATGCCATACGATTTCCGAGTCATATGAATTTGCAAACTCATTGTCCGATATTGGAATGCTCATAAAAAATGGACGGAGTAGTAGCATTCCTACACAACTCCGAGTCCAGTAGTGCTATTTCCCACTCTAAATTGCAAACTGAATCAAATACGAGCTTCATGCCATACGATTGCCAAGTCGGATGAATTTGCAAACTCAGTGTCCGATAATGGAGTCCTCATAAAAAATGGAGTGAGAAGTAGCATTCCCACACAAGTCCGATCCTAGGAGTGCTATTTGCCACTCGAAATTGTAAACTGAATCAAATACGAGCTTCATGCCATACGATTTCCGAGTCGTATGAATTTGCAAAATCAGTGTCCGATATTGGAATGCTCATAAAAAATGGACGGAGTAGTAGCATTCCTACACAACTCCGAGTCCAGTAGTGCTATTTCCCACTCTAAATTGCAAACTGAATCAAATACGAGCTTCATGCCATACGATTTCCGAGTCGTATGAATTTGCAAAATCAGTGTCCCATATTGGAATCCTCATAAAAAATGGACGGAGTAGTAGCATTCCTACTCAACTCCGAGTCCAGTAGTGCTATTTCCCACTCTAAATTGCAAACTGAATCAAATACGAGCTTCATGCCATACGATTGCCAAGTCGGATGAATTTGCAAACTCAGTGTCCGATAATGGAGTCCTCATAAAAAATGGAGTGAGAAGTAGCATTCCCACACAAGTCCGATCCTAGTAGTGCTATTTTCCACTCGAAATTGTAAACCGACTCAAATACGTGCTTCATGCCATACGGCTGCCGTGTCCGATGAATTTGCAAACTCATTGTCCAATATTGGAATCCTCATAAAAAATAGAGTGAGAAGTAGCATTTCGACACAACTCCGAGTCTAGTAGTGCTATTTCCCACTCTAAATTGCAAACTGAATCAAATACGAGCTTCATGCCATACGATTTCCGAGTCATATGAATTTGCAAACTCATTGTCCGATATTGGAATGCTCATAAAAAATGGACGGAGTAGTAGCATTCCTACACAACTCCGAGTCCAGTAGTGCTATTTCCCACTCTAAATTGCAAACTGAATCAAATACGAGCTTCATGCCATACGATTGCCAAGTCGGATGAATTTGCAAACTCAGTGTCCGATAATGGAGTCCTCATAAAAAATGGAGTGAGAAGTAGCATTCCCACACAAGTCCGATCCTAGTAGTGCTATTTTCCACTCGAAATTGTAAACTGAATCAAATACGAGCTTCATGCCATACGATTTCCGAGTCGTATGAATTTGCAAAATCAGTGTCCGATATTGGAATGCTCATAAAAAATGGACGGAGTAGTAGCATTCCTACACAACTCCGAGTCCAGTAGTGCTATTTCCCACTCTAAATTGCAAACTGAATCAAATACGAGCTTCATGCCATACGATTTCCGAGTCATATGAATTTGCAAACTCATTGTCCGATATTGGAATGCTCATAAAAAATGGACGGAGTAGTAGCATTCCTACACAACTCCGAGTCCAGTAGTGCTATTTCCCACTCTAAATTGCAAACTGAATCAAATACGAGCTTCATTCCATACGATTGCCAAGTCGGATGAATTTACAAACTCAGTGTCCGATAATGGAGTCCTCATAAAAAATGGAGTGAGAAGTAGCATTCCCACACAAGTAAGATCCTAGTAGTGCTATTTTCCACTCGAAATTGTAAACTGAATCAAATACGAGCTTCATGCCATACGATTTCCGAGTCGTATGAATTTGCAAAATCAGTTTCCGATATTGGAATGCTCATAAAAAATGGACGGAGTAGTAGCATTCCTACACAACTCCGAGTCCAGTAGTGCTATTTCCCACTCTAAATTGCAAACTGAATCAAATACGAGCTTCATGCCATACGATTTCCGAGTCGTATGAATTTGCAAAATCAGTCTCCCATATTGGAATGCTCATAAAAAATGGACGGAGTAGTAGCATTCCTACTCAACTCCGAGTCCAGTAGTGCTATTTCCCACTCTAAATTGCAAACTGAATCAAATACGAGCTTCATGCCATACGATTGCCAAGTCGGATGAATTTGCAAACTCAGTGTCCGATATTGGAGTCCTCATAAAAAATGGAGTGAGAAGTAGCATTCCCACACAAATCTGATCCTAGTAGTGCTATTTTCCACTCGAAATTGTAACCCCACTCCAATACGTGCTTCATGTCATACGGCTGCCGTGTCCGATGAATTTGCAAACTCAGTGTCCGATATTGGAGTCCTCATAAAAAATGGAGTGAGATGTAGCATTCCCACACAAGTCTGATCCTAGTAATGCTATTTTCCACTCGAAATTGTAAACCGACTCAAATACGTGCTTCATGCCATACGGCTGCCGTGTCCGATGAATTTGCAAACTCATTGTCCAATATTGGAATCCTCATAAAAAATAGAGTGAGAAGTAGCATTTCGACACAACTCCGAGTCTAGTAGTGCTATTTCCCACTCTAAATTGCAAACTGAATCAAATACGAGCTTCATGCCATACGATTTCCGAGTCATATAAATTTGCAAACTCATTGTCCGATATTGGAATGCTCATAAAAAATGGACGGAGTAGTAGCATTCCTACACAACTCCGAGTCCAGTAGTTCTATTTCCCACTCTAAATTGCAAACTGAATCAAATACGAGCTTCATGCCATACGATTGCCAAGTCGGATGAATTTGCAAACTCAGTGTCCGATATTGGAGTCCTCATAAAAAATGGACGGAGTAGTAGCATTCCTACTCAACTCCGAGTCCAGTAGTGCTATTTCCCACTCTAAATTGCAAACTGAATCAAATACGAGCTTCATGCCATACGATTGCCAAGTCAGATAAATTTGCAAACTCAGTGTCCGATATTGGAGTCCTCATAAAAAATGGAGTGAGAAGTAGCATTCCCACACAAATTTGATCCTAGTAGTGCTATTTTCCACTCGAAATTGTAAGCCGACTCCAATACGTGCTTCATGTCATACGGCTGCCGTGTCCGATGAATTTGCAAACTCAGTGTCCGATATTGGAGTCCTCATAAAAAATGGAGTGAGATGTAGCATTCCCACACAAGTCTGATCCTAGTAGTGCTATTTTCCACTCGAAATTGTAAACCGACTCAAATACGTGCTTCATGCCATACGGCTGCCGTGTCCGATGAATTTGCGAACTCATTGTCCAATATTGGAATCCTCATAAAAAATAGAGTGAGAAGTAGCATTTCGACACAACTCCGAGTCTAGTAGTGCTATTTCCCACTCTAAATTGCAAACTGAATCAAATACGAGCTTCATGCCATACGATTTCCGAGTCATATGAATTTGCAAACTCATTGTCCGATATTGGAATGCTCATAAAAAATGGACGGAGTAGTAGCATTCCTACACAACTCCGAGTCCAGTAGTGCTATTTCCCACTCTAAATTGCAAACTGAATCAAATACGAGCTTCATGCCATACGATTGCCAAGTCGGATGAATTTGCAAACTCAGTGTCCGATAATGGAGTCCTCATAAAAAATGGAGTGAGAAGTAGCATTCCCACACAAGTCCGATCCTAGTAGTGCTATTTTCCACTCGAAATTGTAAACTGAATCAAATACGAGCTTCATGCCATACGATTTCCGAGTCGTATGAATTTGCAAAATCAGTGTCCGATATTGGAATGCTCATAAAAAATGGACGGAGTAGTAGCATTCCTACACAACTCCGAGTCCAGTAGTGCTATTTCCCACTCTAAATTGCAAACTGAATCAAATACGAGCTTCATGCCATACGATTTCCGAGTCGTATGAATTTGCAAAATCAGTGTCCCATATTGGAATCCTCATAAAAAATGGACGGAGTAGTAGCATTCCTACTCAACTCCGAGTCCAGTAGTGCTATTTCCCACTCTAAATTGCAAACTGAATCAAATACGAGCTTCATGCCATACGATTGCCAAGTCGGATGAATTTGCAAACTCAGTGTCCGATATTGGAGTCCTCATAAAAAATGGAGTGAGATGTAGCATTCCCACACAAGTCTGATCCTAGTAGTGCTATTTTCCACTCGAAATTGTAAACCGACTCAAATACGTGCTTCATGCCATACGGCTGCCGTGTCCGATGAATTTGCAAACTCATTGTCCAATATTGGAATCCTCATAAAAAATAGAGTGAGAAGTAGCATTTCGACACAACTCCGAGTCTAGTAGTGCTATTTCCCACTCTAAATTGCAAACTGAATCAAATACGAGCTTCATGCCATACGATTTCCGAGTCATATGAATTTGCAAACTCATTGTCCGATATTGGAGTGCTCATAAAAAATGGACGGAGTAGTAGCATTCCTACACAACTCCGAGTCCAGTAGTGCTATTTCCCACTCTAAATTGCAAACTGAATCAAATACGAGCTTCATGCCATACGATTGCCAAGTCGGATGAATTTGCAAACTCAGTGTCCGATAATGGAGTCCTCATAAAAAATGGAGTGAGAAGTAGCATTCCCACACAAGTCCGATCCTAGTAGTGCTATTTTCCACTCGAAATTGTAAACTGAATCAAATACGAGCTTCATGCCATACGATTTCCGAGTCGTATGAATTTGAAAAATCAGTGTCCGATATTGGAATGCTCATAAAAAATGGACGGAGTAGTAGCATTCCTACACAACTCCGAGTCCAGTAGTGCTATTTCCCACTCTAAATTGCAAACTGAATCAAATACGAGCTTCATGCCATACGATTTCCGAGTCGTATGAATTTGCAAAATCAGTGTCCCATATTGGAATCCTCATAAAAAATGGACGGAGTAGTAGCATTCCTACTCAACTCCGAGTCCAGTAGTGCTATTTCCCACTCTAAATTGCAA
This sequence comes from Albizia julibrissin, assembly GCA_037074505.1. Classification (NCBI taxonomy): domain Eukaryota; kingdom Viridiplantae; phylum Streptophyta; class Magnoliopsida; order Fabales; family Fabaceae; genus Albizia; species Albizia julibrissin. The sequence continues at coordinate 24,235,570 of CM073485.1, forward strand.
ACTGAATCAAATGCGAGCTTCATGCCATACGATTGCCAAGTCGGATGAACTTGCAAACTCAGTGTCCGATAATGGAGTCCTCATAAAAAATGGAGTGATAAGTAGCATTCCCACACAAGTCCGATCCTAGTAGTGCTATTTTCCACTCGAAATTGTAAACTGACTCAAACACGTGCTTCATGCCATACGATTTCCGAGTCGTATGAATTTGCAAAATCAGTGTCCAATATAAGAATGCTCATAAAAAATGGACGGAGTAGTAGCATTCCTACACAACTCCGAGTCCAGTTGTTCTATTTCCCACTCTAAATTGCAAACTGAATCAAATACGAGCTTCATGCCATACGATTGCCAAGTCGGATGAATTTGCAAACTCAGTGTCCGATATTGGAGTCCTCATAAAAAATGGACGGAGTAGTAGCATTCCTACTCAACTCCGAGTCCAGTAGTGTTATTTCCCACTCTAAATTGCAAACTGAATCAAATACGAGCTTCATGCCATACGATTTCCAAGTCGGATGAATTTGCAAACTCAGTGTCCGATATTGGAGTCCTCATAAAAAATGGAGTGAGAAGTAGCATTCCCACACAAATCTGATCCTAGTAGTGCTATTTTCCACTCGAAATTGTAAGCCGACTCCAATACGTGCTTCATGTCATACGGCTGCCGTGTCCGATGAATTTGCAAACTCAGTGTCCGATATTGGAGTCCTCATAAAAAATGGAGTGAGATGTAGCATTCCCACACAAGTCTGATATTAGTAGTGCTATTTTCCACTCGAAATTGTAAACCGACTCAAATACGTGCTTCATGCCATACGGCTTCCGTGTCCGATGAATTTGCAAACTCATTGTCCAATATTGGAATCCTCATAAAAAATAGAGTGAGAAGTAGCATTTCGACACAACTCCGAGTCCAGTAGTGCTATTTCCCACTCTAAATTGCAAACTGAATCAAATACGAGCTTTATGCCATACGATTGCCAAGTCGGATGAATTTGCAAACTCAGTGTCCGATATTGGAGTCCTCATAAAAAATGGAGTGAGAAGTAGCATTCCCACACAAGTCCGATCCTAGTAGTGCTATTTTCCACTCGAAATTGTAAACTGAATCAAATACGAGCTTCATGCCATACGATTTCCGAGTCGTATGAATTTGCAAAATCAGTGTCCGATATTGGAGTCCTCATAAAAAATGGACGGAGTAGTAGCATTCCTACACAACTCCGAGTCCAGTAGTGCTATTTCCCACTCTAAATTGCAAACTGAATCAAATACGAGCTTCATGCCATACGATTTCCGAGTCGTATGAATTTGCAAAATCAGTGTCCCATATTGTAATCCTCATAAAAAATGGACGGAGTAGTAGCATTCCTACTCAACTCCGAGTCCAGTAGTGCTATTTCCCACTCTAAATTGCAAACTGAATCAAATACGAGCTTCATGCCATACGATTGCCAAGTCGGATGAACTTGCAAACTCAGTGTCCGATAATGGAGTCCTCATAAAAAATGGAGTGATAAGTAGCATTCCCACACAAGTCCGATCCTAGTAGTGCTATTTTCCACTCGAAATTGTAAACTGACTCAAACACGTGCTTCATGCCATACGATTTCCGAGTCGTATGAATTTGCAAAATCAGTGTCCAATATAAGAATGCTCATAAAAAATGGACGGAGTAGTAGCATTCCTACACAACTCCGAGTCCAGTAGTGCTATTTCCCACTCTAAATTGCAAACTGAATCAAATACGAGCTTCCTGCCATACGATTGCCAAGTCGGATGAACTTGCAAACTCAGTGTCCGATAATGGAGTCCTCATAAAAAATGGAGTGAGAAGTAGCATTCCCACACAAGTCCGATCCTAGTAGTGCTATTTTCCACTCGAAATTGTAAACTGACTCAAACACGTGCTTCATGCCATACGATTTCCGAGTCGTATGAATTTGCAAAATCAGTGTCCAATATAAGAATGCTCATAAAAAATGGACGGAGTAGTAGCATTCCTACACAACTCCGAGTCCAGTTGTTCTATTTCCCACTCTAAATTGCAAACTGAATCAAATACGAGCTTCATGCCATACGATTGCCAAGTCGGATGAATTTGCAAACTCAGTGTCCGATATTGGAGTCCTCATAAAAAATGGACGGAGTAGTAGCATTCCTACTCAACTCCGAGTCCAGTAGTGTTATTTCCCACTCTAAATTGCAAACTGAATCAAATACGAGCTTCATGCCATACGATTTCCAAGTCGGATGAATTTACAAACTCAGTGTCCGATATTGGAGTCCTCATAAAAAATGGAGTGAGAAGTAGCATTCCCACACAAATCTGATCCTAGTAGTGCTATTTTCCACTCGAAATTGTAAGCCGACTCCAATACGTGCTTCATGTCATACGGCTGCCAGGTCCGATGAATTTGCAAACTCAGTGTCCGATATTGGAGTCCTCATAAAAAATGGAGTGAGATGTAGCATTCCCACACAAGTCTGATATTAGTAGTGCTATTTTCCACTCGAAATTGTAAACCGACTCAAATACGTGCTTCATGCCATACGGCTTCCGTGTCCGATGAATTTGCAAACTCATTGTCCAATATTGGAATCCTCATAAAAAATAGAGTGAGAAGTAGCATTTCGACACAACTCCGAGTCCAGTAGTGCTATTTCCCACTCTAAATTGCAAACTGAATCAAATACGAGCTTTATGCCATACGATTGCCAAGTCGGATGAATTTGCAAACTCAGTGTCCGATATTGGAGTCCTCATAAAAAATGGAGTGAGAAGTAGCATTCCCACACAAGTCCGATCCTAGTAGTGCTATTTTCCACTCGAAATTGTAAACTGAATCAAATACGAGCTTCATGCCATACGATTTTTGCAAACTCATTGTCCAATATTGGAATCCTCATAAAAAATAGAGTGAGAAGTAGCATTTCGACACAACTCCGAGTCTAGTAGTGCTATTTCCCACTCTAAATTGCAAACTGAATCAAATACGAGCTTCATGCCATACGATTTACGAGTCATATGAATTTGCAAACTCATTGTCCGATATTGGAATGCTCATAAAAAATGGACGGAGTAGTAGCATTCCTACACAACTCCGAGTCCAGTAGTGCTATTTCCCACTCTAAATTGCAAACTGAATCAAATACGAGCTTCCTGCCATACGATTGCCAAGTCGGATGAACTTGCAAACTCAGTGTCCGATAATGGAGTCCTCATAAAAAATGGAGTGAGAAGTAGCATTCCCACACAAGTCCGATCCTAGTAGTGCTATTTTCCACTCGAAATTGTAAACTGACTCAAACACGTGCTTCATGCCATACGATTTCCGAGTCGTATGAATTTGCAAAATCAGTGTCTAATATTGGAATGCTCCTAAAAAATGGACGGAGTAGTAGCATTCCTACACAACTCCGAGTCCAGTAGTTCTATTTCCCACTCTAAATTGCAAACTGAATCAAATACGAGCTTCATGCCATACGATTGCCAAGTCGGATGAATTTGCAAACTCAGTGTCCGATATTGGAGTCCTCATAAAAAATGGACGGAGTAGTAGCATTCCTACTCCACTCCGAGTCCAGTAGTGCTATTTCCCACTCTAAATTGCAAACTGAATCAAATACGAGCTTCATGCCATACGATTTACGAGTCATATGAATTTGCAAACTCATTGTCCGATATTGGAATGCTCATAAAAAATGGACGGAGTAGTAGCATTCCGACACAACTCCGAGTCCAGTAGTGCTATTTCCCACTCTAAATTGCAAACTGAATCAAATACGAGCTTCCTGCCATACGATTGCCAAGTCGGATGAACTTGCAAACTCAGTGTCCGATAATGGAGTCCTCATAAAAAATGGAGTGAGAAGTAGCATTCCCACACAAGTCCGATCCTAGTAGTGCTATTTTCCACTCGAAATTGTAAACTGACTCAAACACGTGCTTCATGCCATATGATTTCCGAGTCGTATGAATTTGCAAAATCAGTGTCCAATATTGGAATGCTCATAAAAAATGGACGGAGTAGTAGCATTCCTACACAACTCCGAGTCCAGTAGTTCTATTTCCCACTCTAAATTGCAAACTGAATCAAATACGAGCTTCATGCCATACGATTGCCAAGTCGGATGAATTTGCAAACTCAGTGTCCGATATTGGAGTCCTCATAAAAAATGGAGTGAGAAGTAGCATTCCCACACAAATCTGATCCTAGTAGTGCTATTTTCCACTCGAAATTGTAAGCCGACTCCAATACGTGCTTCATGTCATACGGCTGCCGTGTCCGATGAATTTGCAAACTCAGTGTCCGATATTGGAGTCCTCATAAAAAATGGAGTGAGATGTAGCATTCCCACACAAGTCTGATATTAGTAGTGCTATTTTCCACTCGAAATTGTAAACCGACTCAAATACGTGCTTCATGCCATACGGCTTCCGTGTCCGATGAATTTGCAAACTCATTGTCCAATATTGGAATCCTCATAAAAAATAGAGTGAGAAGTAGCATTTCGACACAACTCCGAGTCCAGTAGTGCTATTTCCCACTCTAAATTGCAAACTGAATCAAATACGAGCTTTATGCCATACGATTGCCAAGTCGGATGAATTTGCAAACTCAGTGTCCGATAATGGAGTCCTCATAAAAAATGGAGTGAGAAGTAGCATTCCCACACATGTCCGATCCTAGTAGTGCTATTTTCCACTCGAAATTGTAAACTGAATCAAATACGAGCTTCATGCCATACGATTTCCGAGTCGTATGAATTTGCAAAATCAGTGTCCGATATTGGAGTCCTCATAAAAAATGGACGGAGTAGTAGCATTCCTACACAACTCCGAGTCCAGTAGTGCTATTTCCCACTCTAAATTGCAAACTGAATCAAATACGAGCTTCATGCCATACGATTTCCGAGTCGTATGAATTTGCAAAATCAGTGTCCCATATTGTAATCCTCATAAAAAATGGACGGAGTAGTAGCATTCCTACTCAACTCCGAGTCCAGTAGTGCTATTTCCCACTCTAAATTGCAAACTGAATCAAATACGAGCTTCATGCCATACGATTGCCAAGTCGGATGAACTTGCAAACTCAGTGTCCGATAATGGAGTCCTCATAAAAAATGGAGTGATAAGTAGCATTCCCACACAAGTCCGATCCTAGTAGTGCTATTTTCCACTCGAAATTGTAAACTGACTCAAACACGTGCTTCATGCCATACGATTTCCGAGTCGTATGAATTTGCAAAATCAGTGTCCAATATAAGAATGCTCATAAAAAATGGACGGAGTAGTAGCATTCCTACACAACTCCGAGTCCAGTAGTGCTATTTCCCACTCTAAATTGCAAACTGAATCAAATACGAGCTTCCTGCCATACGATTGCCAAGTCGGATGAACTTGCAAACTCAGTGTCCGATAATGGAGTCCTCATAAAAAATGGAGTGAGAAGTAGCATTCCCACACAAGTCCGATCCTAGTAGTGCTATTTTCCACTCGAAATTGTAAACTGACTCAAACACGTGCTTCATGCCATACGATTTCCGAGTCGTATGAATTTGCAAAATCAGTGTCCAATATAAGAATGCTCATAAAAAATGGACGGAGTAGTAGCATTCCTACACAACTCCGAGTCCAGTTGTTCTATTTCCCACTCTAAATTGCAAACTGAATCAAATACGAGCTTCATGCCATACGATTGCCAAGTCGGATGAATTTGCAAACTCAGTGTCCGATATTGGAGTCCTCATAAAAAATGGACGGAGTAGTAGCATTCCTACTCAACTCCGAGTCCAGTAGTGTTATTTCCCACTCTAAATTGCAAACTGAATCAAATACGAGCTTCATGCCATACGATTTCCAAGTCGGATGAATTTACAAACTCAGTGTCCGATATTGGAGTCCTCATAAAAAATGGAGTGAGAAGTAGCATTCCCACACAAATCTGATCCTAGTAGTGCTATTTTCCACTCGAAATTGTAAGCCGACTCCAATACGTGCTTCATGTCATACGGCTGCCGTGTCCGATGAATTTGCAAACTCAGTGTCCGATATTGGAGTCCTCATAAAAAATGGAGTGAGATGTAGCATTCCCACACAAGTCTGATATTAGTAGTGCTATTTTCCACTCGAAATTGTAAACCGACTCAAATACGTGCTTCATGCCATACGGCTTCCGTGTCCGATGAATTTGCAAACTCATTGTCCAATATTGGAATCCTCATAAAAAATAGAGTGAGAAGTAGCATTTCGACACAACTCCGAGTCCAGTAGTGCTATTTCCCACTCTAAATTGCAAACTGAATCAAATACGAGCTTTATGCCATACGATTGCCAAGTCGGATGAATTTGCAAACTCAGTGTCCGATATTGGAGTCCTCATAAAAAATGGAGTGAGAAGTAGCATTCCCACACAAGTCCGATCCTAGTAGTGCTATTTTCCACTCGAAATTGTAAACTGAATCAAATACGAGCTTCATGCCATACGATTTTTGCAAACTCATTGTCCAATATTGGAATCCTCATAAAAAATAGAGTGAGAAGTAGCATTTCGACACAACTCCGAGTCTAGTAGTGCTATTTCCCACTCTAAATTGCAAACTGAATCAAATACGAGCTTCATGCCATACGATTTACGAGTCATATGAATTTGCAAACTCATTGTCCGATATTGGAATGCTCATAAAAAATGGACGGAGTAGTAGCATTCCTACACAACTCCGAGTCCAGTAGTGCTATTTCCCACTCTAAATTGCAAACTGAATCAAATACGAGCTTCCTGCCATACGATTGCCAAGTCGGATGAACTTGCAAACTCAGTGTCCGATAATGGAGTCCTCATAAAAAATGGAGTGAGAAGTAGCATTCCCACACAAGTCCGATCCTAGTAGTGCTATTTTCCACTCGAAATTGTAAACTGACTCAAACACGTGCTTCATGCCATACGATTTCCGAGTCGTATGAATTTGCAAAATCAGTGTCTAATATTGGAATGCTCCTAAAAAATGGACGGAGTAGTAGCATTCCTACACAACTCCGAGTCCAGTAGTTCTATTTCCCACTCTAAATTGCAAACTGAATCAAATACGAGCTTCATGCCATACGATTGCCAAGTCGGATGAATTTGCAAACTCAGTGTCCGATATTGGAGTCCTCATAAAAAATGGACGGAGTAGTAGCATTCCTACTCCACTCCGAGTCCAGTAGTGCTATTTCCCACTCTAAATTGCAAACTGAATCAAATACGAGCTTCATGCCATACGATTTACGAGTCATATGAATTTGCAAACTCATTGTCCGATATTGGAATGCTCATAAAAAATGGACGGAGTAGTAGCATTCCGACACAACTCCGAGTCCAGTAGTGCTATTTCCCACTCTAAATTGCAAACTGAATCAAATACGAGCTTCCTGCCATACGATTGCCAAGTCGGATGAACTTGCAAACTCAGTGTCCGATAATGGAGTCCTCATAAAAAATGGAGTGAGAAGTAGCATTCCCACACAAGTCCGATCCTAGTAGTGCTATTTTCCACTCGAAATTGTAAACTGACTCAAACACGTGCTTCATGCCATATGATTTCCGAGTCGTATGAATTTGCAAAATCAGTGTCCAATATTGGAATGCTCATAAAAAATGGACGGAGTAGTAGCATTCCTACACAACTCCGAGTCCAGTAGTTCTATTTCCCACTCTAAATTGCAAACTGAATCAAATACGAGCTTCATGCCATACGATTGCCAAGTCGGATGAATTTGCAAACTCAGTGTCCGATATTGGAGTCCTCATAAAAAATGGAGTGAGAAGTAGCATTCCCACACAAATCTGATCCTAGTAGTGCTATTTTCCACTCGAAATTGTAAGCCGACTCCAATACGTGCTTCATGTCATACGGCTGCCGTGTCCGATGAATTTGCAAACTCAGTGTCCGATATTGGAGTCCTCATAAAAAATGGAGTGAGATGTAGCATTCCCACACAAGTCTGATCCTAGTAGTGCTATTTTCCACTCGAAATTGTAAACCGACTCAAATACGTGCTTCATGCCATACGGCTGCCGTGTCCGATGAATTTGCAAACTCATTGTCCAATATTGGAATCCTCATAAAAAATAGAGTGAGAAGTAGCATTTCGACACAACTCCGAGTCTAGTAGTGCTATTTCCCACTCTAAATTGCAAACTGAATCAAATACGAGCTTCATGCCATACGATTTACGAGTCATATGAATTTGCAAACTCATTGTCCGATATTGGAATGCTCATAAAAAATGGACGGAGTAGTAGCATTCCTACACAACTCCGAGTCCAGTAGTGCTATTTCCCACTCTAAATTGCAAACTGAATCAAATACGAGCTTCCTGCCATACGATTGCCAAGTCGGATGAACTTGCAAACTCAGTGTCCGATAATGGAGTCCTCATAAAAAATGGAGTGAGAAGTAGCATTCCCACACAAGTCCGATCCTAGTAGTGCTATTTTCCACTCGAAATTGTAAACTGACTCAAACACGTGCTTCATGCCATATGATTTCCGAGTCATATGAATTTGCAAAATCAGTGTCCAATATTGGAATGCTCATAAAAAATGGACGGAGTAGTAGCATTCCTACACAACTCCGAGTCCAGTAGTTCTATTTCCCACTCTAAATTGCAAACTGAATCAAATACGAGCTTCCTGCCATACGATTGCCAAGTCGGATGAACTTGCAAACTCAGTGTCCGATAATGGAGTCCTCATAAAAAATGGAGTGAGAAGTAGCATTCCCACACAAGTCCGATCCTAGTAGTGCTATTTTCCACTCGAAATTGTAAACTGACTCAAACACGTGCTTCATGCCATATGATTTCCGAGTCGTATGAATTTGCAAAATCAGTGTCCCATATTGGAATGCTCATAAAAAATGGACGGAGTAGTAGCATTCCTACACAACTCCGAGTCCAGTAGTTCTATTTCCCACTCTAAATTGCAAACTGAATCAAATACGAGCTTCCTGCCATACGATTGCCAAGTCGGATGAACTTGCAAACTCAGTGTCCGATAATGGAGTCCTCATAAAAAATGGAGTGAGAAGTAGCATTCCCACACAAGTCCGATCCTAGTAGTGCTATTTTCCACTCGAAATTGTAAACTGACTCAAACACGTGCTTCATGCCATATGATTTCCGAGTCGTATGAATTTGCAAAATCAGTGTCCCATATTGGAATGCTCATAAAAAATGGACGGAGTAGTAGCATTCCTACACAACTCCGAGTCCAGTAGTGCTATTTCCCACTCTAAATTGCAAACTGAATCAAATACGAGCTTCATGCCATACGATTGCCAAGTCGGATGAATTTGCAAACTCAGTGTCCGATATTGGAGTGCTCATAAAAAATGGAGTGAGAAGTAGCATTCCCACACAAATCTGATCCTAGTAGTGCTATTTTCCACTCGAAATTGTAAGCCGACTCCAATACGTGCTTCATGTCATACGGCTGCCGTGTCCGATGAATTTGCAAACTCAGTGTCCGATATTGGAGTCCTCATAAAAAATGGAGTGAGATGTAGCATTCCCACACAAGTCTGATCCTAGTAGTGCTATTTTCCACTCGAAATTGTAAACCGACTCAAATACGTGCTTCATGCCATACGGCTGCCGTGTCCGATGAATTTGCAAACTCATTGTCCAATATTGGAATCCTCATAAAAAATAGAGTGAGAAGTAGCATTTCGACACAACTCCGAGTCTAGTAGTGCTATTTCCCACTCTAAATTGCAAACTGAATCAAATACGAGCTTCATGCCATACGATTTACGAGTCATATGAATTTGCAAACTCATTGTCCGATATTGGAATGCTCATAAAAAATGGACGGAGTAGTAGCATTCCTACACAACTCCGAGTCCAGTAGTGCTATTTCCCACTCTAAATTGCAAACTGAATCAAATACGAGCTTCCTGCCATACGATTGCCAAGTCGGATGAACTTGCAAACTCATTGTCCGATAATGGAGTCCTCATAAAAAATGGAGTGAGAAGTAGCATTCCCACACAAGTCCGATCCTAGTAGTGCTATTTTCCACTCGAAATTGTAAACTGACTCAAACACGTGCTTCATGCCATACGATTTCCGAGTCGTATGAATTTGCAAAATCAGTGTCTAATATTGGAATGCTCATAAAAAATGGACGGAGTAGTAGCATTCCTACACAACTCCGAGTCCAGTAGTTCTATTTCCCACTCTAAATTGCAAACTGAATCAAATACGAGCTTCATGCCATACGATTGCCAAGTCGGATGAACTTGCAAACTCAGTGTCCGATAATGGAGTCCTCATAAAAAATGGACGGAGTAGTAGCATTTCCACACAAGTCCGATCCTAGTAGTGCTATTTTCCACTCGAAATTGTAAACTGACTCAAATACGTGCTTCATGCCATACGATTTCCGAGTCTTATGAATTTGCAAAATCAGTGTCCGATATTGGAGTCCTCATAAAAAATGGAGTGAGAAGTAGCATTCCCACACAAATCTGATCCTAGTAGTGCTATTTTCCACCCGAAATTGTAAGCCGACTCCAATACGTGCTTCATGTCATACGGCTGCCGTGTCCGATGAATTTGCAAACTCAGTGTCCGATATTGGAGTCCTCATAAAAAATGGAGTGAGATGTAGCATTCCCACACAAGTCTGATCCTAGTAGTGCTATTTTCCACTCGAAATTGTAAACCGACTCAAATACGTGCTTCATTCCATACGGCTGCCGTGTCCGATGAATTTGCAAACTCATTGTCCAATATTGGAATCCTCATAAAAAATAGAGTGAGAAGTAGCATTTCGACACAACTCCGAGTCTAGTAGTGCTATTTCCCACTCTAAATTGCAAACTGAATCAAATACGAGCTTCATGCCATACGATTTACGAGTCATATGAATTTGCAAACTCATTGTCCGATATTGGAATGCTCATAAAAAATGGACGGAGTAGTAGCATTCCTACACAACTCCGAGTCCAGTAGTGCTATTTCCCACTCTAAATTGCAAACTGAATCAAATACGAGCTTCCTGCCATACGATTGCCAAGTCGGATGAACTTGCAAACTCAGTGTCCGATAATGGAGTCCTCATAAAAAATGGAGTGAGAAGTAGCATTCCCACACAAGTCCGATCCTAGTAGTGCTATTTTCCACTCGAAATTGTAAACTGACTCAAACACGTTCTTCATGCCATACGATTTCCGAGTCGTATGAATTTGCAAAATCAGTGTCTAATATTGGAATGCTCATAAAAAATGGACGGAGTAGTAGCATTCCTACACAACTCCGAGTCCAGTAGTTCTATTTCCCACTCTAAATTGCAAACTGAATCAAATACGAGCTTCATGCCATACGATTTACGAGTCATATGAATTTGCAAACTCATTGTCCGATATTGGAATCCTCATAAAAAATAGAGTGAGAAGTAGCATTTCGACACAACTCCGAGTCTAGTAGTGCTATTTCCCACTCTAAATTGCAAACTGAATCAAATACGAGCTTCATGCCATACGATTTCCGAGTCATATGAATTTGCAAACTCATTGTCCGATATTGGAATGCTCATAAAAAATGGACGGAGTAGTAGCATTCCTACACAACTCCGAGTCCAGTAGTGCTATTTCCCACTCTAAATTGCAAACTGAATCAAATACGAGCTTCCTGCCATACGATTGCCAAGTCGGATGAACTTGCAAACTCAGTGTCCGATAATGGAGTCCTCATAAAAAATGGAGTGAGAAGTAGCATTCCCACACAAGTCCGATCCTAGTAGTGCTATTTTCCACTCGAAATTGTAAACTGACTCAAACACGTGCTTCATGCCATACGATTTCCGAGTCGTATGAATTTGCAAACTCAGTGTCTAATATTGGAATGCTCATAAAAAATGGACGGAGTAGTAGCATTCCTACTCAACTCCGAGTCCAGTAGTGCTATTTCCCACTCTAAATTGCAAACTGAATCAAATACGAGCTTCATGCCATACGATTGCCAAGTCGGATGAACTTGCAAACTCAGTGTCCGATAATGGAGTCCTCATAAAAAATGGAGTGAGAAGTAGCATTTCCACACAAGTCCGATCCTAGTAGTGCTATTTTCCACTCGAAATTGTAAACTGACTCAAATACGTGCTTCATGCCATACGATTTCCGAGTCTTATGAATTTGCAAAATCAGTGTCCAATATTGGAATGCTCATAAAAAATGGAAGGAGTAGTAGCATTCCTACACAACTCCGAGTCCAGTAGTGCTATTTCCCACTCTAAATTGCAAACTGAATCAAATACGAGCTTCATGCCATACGATTGCTAAGTCGGATGAATTTGCAAACTCAGTGTCCGATATTGGAGTCCTCATAAAAAATGGACGGAGTAGTAGCATTCTTACTCCACTCCGAGTCCAGTAGTGCTATTTCCCACTCTAAATTGCAAACTGAATCAAATACGAGCTTCATGCCATACGATTGCCAAGTCGGATGAATTTGCAAACTCAGTGTCCGATATTGGAGTCCTCATAAAAAATGGAGTGAGAAGTAGCATTCCCACACAAATCTGATCCTAGTAGTGCTATTTTCCACTCGAAATTGTAAGCCGACTCCAATACGTGCTTCATGTCATACGGCTGCCGTGTCCGATGAATTTGCAAACTCAGTGTTCGATATTGGAGTCCTCATAAAAAATGGAGTGAGATGTAGCATTCCCACACAAGTCTGATCCTAGTAGTGCTATTTTCCACTCGAAATTGTAAACCGACTCAAATACGTGCTTCATGCCATACGGCTGCCGTGTCCGATGAATTTGCAAACTCATTGTCCAATATTGGAATCCTCATAAAAAATAGAGTGAGAAGTAGCATTTCGACACAACTCCGAGTCTAGTAGTACTATTTCCCACTCTAAATTGCAAACTGAATCAAATACGAGCTTCATGCCATACGATTTCCGAGTCATATGAATTTGCAAACTCATTGTCCGATATTGGAATGCTCATAAAAAATGGACGGAGTAGTAGCATTCCTACACAACTCCGAGTCCAGTAGTGCTATTTCCCACTCTAAATTGCAAACTGAATCAAATACGAGCTTCCTGCCATACGATTGCCAAGTCGGATGAACTTGCAAACTCAGTGTCCGATAATGGAGTCCTCATAAAAAATGGAGTGAGAAGTAGCATTCCCACACAAGTCCGATCCTAGTAGTGCTATTTTCCACTCGAAATTGTAAACTGACTCAAACACGTGCTTCATGCCATACGATTTCCGAGTCGTATGAATTTGCAAAATCAGTGTCTAATATTGGAATGCTCATAAAAAATGGACGGAGTAGTAGCATTCCTACACAACTCCGAGTCCAGTAGTTCTATTTCCCACTCTAAATTGCAAACTGAATCAAATACGAGCTTCATGCCATACGATTGCCAAGTCGGATGAACTTGCAAACTCAGTGTCCGATAATGGAGTCCTCATAAAAAATGGAGTGAGAAGTAGCATTTCCACACAAGTCCGATCCTAGTAGTGCTATTTTCCACTCGAAATTGTAAACTGACTCAAATACGTGCTTCATGCCATACGATTTCCGAGTCTTATGAATTTGCAAAATCAGTGTCCAATATTGGAATGCTCATAAAAAATGGAAGGAGTAGTAGCATTCCTACACAACTCCGAGTCCAGTAGTGCTATTTCCCACTCTAAATTGCAAACTGAATCAAATACGAGCTTCATGCCATACGATTGCTAAGTCGGATGAATTTGCAAACTCAGTGTCCGATATTGGAGTCCTCATAAAAAATGGACGGAGTAGTAGCATTCTTACTCCACTCCGAGTCCAGTAGTGCTATTTCCCACTCTAAATTGCAAACTGAATCAAATACGAGCTTCATGCCATACGATTGCCAAGTCGGATGAATTTGCAAACTCAGTGTCCGATATTGGAGTCCTCATAAAAAATGGAGTGAGAAGTAGCATTCCCACACAAATCTGATCCTAGTAGTGCTATTTTCCACTCGAAATTGTAAGCCGACTCCAATACGTGCTTCATGTCATACGGCTGCCGTGTCCGATGAATTTGCAAACTCAGTGTTCGATATTGGAGTCCTCATAAAAAATGGAGTGAGATGTAGCATTCCCACACAAGTCTGATCCTAGTAGTGCTATTTTCCACTCGAAATTGTAAACCGACTCAAATACGTGCTTCATGCCATACGGCTGCCGTGTCCGATGAATTTGCAAACTCATTGTCCAATATTGGAATCCTCATAAAAAATAGAGTGAGAAGTAGCATTTCGACACAACTCCGAGTCCAGTAGTGCTATTTCCCACTCTAAATTGCAAACTGAATCAAATACGAGCTTTATGCCATACGATTGCCAAGTCGGATGAATTTGCAAACTCATTGTCCCATATTGGAATGCTCATAAAAAATGGACGGAGTAGTAGCATTCCTACTCAACTCCGAGTCCAGTAGTGCTATTTCCCACTCTAAATTGCAAACTGAATCAAATACGAGCATCATGCCATACGATTTCCGAGTCGTATGAATTTGCAAAATCAGTGTCCGATATTGGAATGCTCATAAAAAATTGACGGAGTAGTAGCATTCCTACACAACTCCGAGTCCAGTAGTGCTATTTCCCACTCTAAATTGCAAACTGAATCAAATACGAGCTTCATGCCATACGATTGCCAAGTCGGATGAATTTGCAAACTCAGTGTCCGATAATGGAGTCCTCATAAAAAATGGAGTGGGAAGTAGCATTCCCACACAAGTCCGATCCTAGTAGTGCTATTTTCCACTCGAAATTGTAAACTGAATCAAATACGAGCTTCATGCCATACGATTTCCGAGTCATATGAATTTGCAAACTCATTGTCCGATATTGGAATGCTCATAAAAAATGGACGGAGTAGTAGCATTCCTACACAACTCCGAGTCCAGTAGTGCTATTTCCCACTCTAAATTGCAAACTGAATCAAATACGAGCTTCCTGCCATACGATTGCCAAGTCAGATGAACTTGCAAACTCAGTGTCCGATAATGGAGTCCTCATAAAAAATGGAGTGAGAAGTAGCATTCCCACACAAGTCCGATCCTAGTAGTGCTATTTTCCACTCGAAATTGTAAACTGACTCAAACACGTGCTTCATGCCATACGATTTCCGAGTCGTATGAATTTGCAAAATCAGTGTCTAATATTGGAATGCTCATAAAAAATGGACGGAGTAGTAGCATTCCTACACAACTCCGAGTCCAGTAGTTCTATTTCCCACTCTAAATTGCAAACTGAATCAAATACGAGCTTCATGCCATACGATTGCCAAGTCGGATGAACTTGCAAACTCAGTGTCCGATAATGGAGTCCTCATAAAAAATGGAGTGAGAAGTAGCATTTCCACACAAGTCCGATCCTAGTAGTGCTATTTTCCACTCGAAATTGTAAACTGACTCAAATACGTGCTTCATGCCATACGATTTCCGAGTCTTATGAATTTGCAAAATCAGTGTCCAATATTGGAATGCTCATAAAAAATGGAAGGAGTAGTAGCATTCCTACACAACTCCGAGTCCAGTAGTGCTATTTCCCATTCTAAATTGCAAACTGAATCAAATACGAGCTTCATGCCATACGATTGCTAAGTCGGATGAATTTGCAAACTCAGTGTCCGATATTGGAGTCCTCATAAAAAATGGACGGAGTAGTAGCATTCTTACTCCACTCCGAGTCCAGTAGTGCTATTTCCCACTCTAAATTGCAAACTGAATCAAATACGAGCTTCATGCCATACGATTGCCAAGTCGGATGAATTTGCAAACTCAGTGTCCGATATTGGAGTCCTCATAAAAAATGGAGTGAGAAGTAGCATTCCCACACAAATCTGATCCTAGTAGTGCTATTTTCCACTCGAAATTGTAAGCCGACTCCAATACGTGCTTCATGTCATACGGCTGCCGTGTCCGATGAATTTGCAAACTCAGTGTTCGATATTGGAGTCCTCATAAAAAATGGAGTGAGATGTAGCATTCCCACACAAGTCTGATCCTAGTAGTGCTATTTTCCACTCGAAATTGTAAACCGACTCAAATACGTGCTTCATGCCATACGGCTGCCGTGTCCGATGAATTTGCAAACTCATTGTCCAATATTGGAATCCTCATAAAAAATAGAGTGAGAAGTAGCATTTCGACACAACTCCGAGTCTAGTAGTGCTATTTCCCACTCTAAATTGCAAACTGAATCAAATACGAGCTTCATGCCATACGATTTCCGAGTCATATGAATTTGCAAACTCATTGTCCGATATTGGAATGCTCATAAAAAATGGACGGAGTAGTAGCATTCCTACACAACTCCGAGTCCAGTAGTGCTATTTCCCACTCTAAATTGCAAACTGAATCAAATACGAGCTTCCTGCCATACGATTGCCAAGTCGGATGAACTTGCAAACTCAGTGTCCGATAATGGAGTCCTCATAAAAAATGGAGTGAGAAGTAGCATTCCCACACAAGTCCGATCCTAGTAGTGCTATTTTCCACTCGAAATTGTAAACTGACTCAAACACGTGCTTCATGCCATACGATTTCCGAGTCGTATGAATTTGCAAAATAAGTGTCCAATATTGGAATGCTCATAAAAAATGGACGTAGTAGCATTCCTACACAACTCCGAGTCCAGTAGTTCTATTTCCCACTCTAAATTGCAAACTGAATCAAATACGAGCTTCATGCCATACGATTGCCAAGTCGGATGAATTTGCAAACTCAGTGTCCGATATTGGAGTCCTCATAAAAAATGGACGGAGTAGTAGCATTCCTACTCCACTCCGAGTCCAGTAGTGCTATTTCCCACTCTAAATTGCAAATTGAATCAAATACGAGCTTCATGCCATACGATTGCCAAGTCGGATGAATTTGCAAACTCAGTGTCCGATATTGGAGTCCTCATAAAAAATGTAGTGAGAAGTAGCATTCCCACACAAGTCCGATCCTAGTAGTGCTATTTTCCACTCGAAATTGTAAGCCGACTCCAATACGTGCTTCATGTCATACGGCTGCCGTGTCCGATGAATTTGCAAACTCAGTATCCGATATTGGAGTCCTCATAAAAAATGGAGTGAGATGTAGCATTCCCACACAACTCCGAGTCTAGTAGTGCTATTTCCCACTCTAAATTGCAAACTGAATCAAATACGAGCTTCATGCCATACGATTTCCGAGTCATATGAATTTGCAAACTCATTGTCCGATATTGGAATGCTCATAAAAAATGGACGGAGTAGTAGCATTCCTACACAACTCCGAGTCCAGTAGTGCTATTTCCCACTGTAAATTGCAAACTGAATCAAATACGAGCTTCATGCCATACGATTGCCAAGTCGGATGAATTTGCAAACTCAGTGTCCGATAATGGAGTCCTCATAAAAAATGGAGTGAGAAGTAGCATTCCCACACAAGTCCGATCCTAGTAGTGCTATTTTCCACTCGAAATTGTAAACTGAATCAAATACGAGCTTCATGCCATACGATTTCCGAGTCGTATGAATTTGCAAAATCAGTGTCCGATATTGGAATGCTCATAAAAAATGGACGGAGTAGTAGCATTCCTACACAACTCCGAGTCCAGTAGTGCTATTTCCCACTCTAAATTGCAAACTGAATCAAATACGAGCTTCATGCCATACGATTGCCAAGTCGGATGAATTTTTAAAATCAGTGTCCAATATTGGAATGCTCATAAAAAATGGACGGAGTAGTATCATTCCTACACAACTCCGAGTCCAGTAGTGCTATTTCCCACTCTAAATTGCAAACTGACTCAAATACGAGCTTCATGCCATACGATTTCCGAGTCGTATGAATTTGCAAAATCAGTGTCCAATATTGGAATGCTCATAAAAAATGGACGGAGTAGTAGCATTCCTACACAACTCCGAGTCCAATAGTTCTATTTCTCACTCTAAATTGCAAACTGACTCAAATACGAGCTTCATGCCATACGATTGCCAAGTCGGATGAACTTGCAAACTCAGTGTCCGATAATGGAGTCCTCATAAAAAATGGAGTGAGAAGTAGCAATCCCACACAAGTCCGATCCTAGTAGTGCTATTTTCCACTCGAAATTGTAAACCGACTCAAATACGTGCTTCATGCCATACGGCTGCCGTGTCCGATGAATTTGGAAACTCATTATCCAATATTGGAATCCTCATAAAAAATAGAGTGAGAAGTAGCATTCCCACACAATTCCGATCCTAGTAGTTCTTTTTGCCACTCTAAATTGCAAACTGAATCAAATACGAGCTTCATGCCATACGATTGCCAAGTCGGATGAATTTGCAAACTCAGTGTCCGATATTGGAGTCCTCATAAAAAATGGACGGAGTAGTAGCATTCCTACACAACTCTGAGTCCAGTAGTGCTATTTCTCACTCTAAATTGCAAACTGACTCAAATACGAGCTTCATGCCATACGATTGCCAAGTCGGATGAACTTGCAAACTCAGTGTCCGATAATGGAGTCCTCATAAAAAATGGAGTGAGAAGTAGCATTCCCACACAAGTCCGATCCTAGTAGTGCTATTTTCCACTCGAAATTGTAAACCGACTCAAATACGTGCTTCATGCCATACGGCTGCCGTGTCCGATGAATTTGGAAACTCATTATCCAATATTGGAATCCTCATAAAAAATAGAGTGAGAAGTAGCATTCCCACACAATTCCGATCCTAGTAGTTCTTTTTGCCACTCTAAATTGCAAACTGAATCAAATACGAGCTTCATGCCATACGATTGCCAAGTCGGATGAATTTGCAAACTCAGTGTCCGATATTGGAGTCCTCATAAAAAATGGACGGAGTAGTAGCATTCCTACACAACTCTGAGTCCAGTAGTGCTATTTCCCACTCTAAATTGCAAACTGAATCAAATACGAGCTTCCTGCCATATGATTGCCAAGTCGGATGAACTTGCAAACTCAGTGTCCGATAATGGAGTCCTCATAAAAAATGGAGTGAGAAGTAGCATTCCCACACAAGTCCGATCCTAGTAGTGCTATTTTCCACTCGAAATTGTAAACTGACTCAAACACGTGCTTCATGCCATACGATTTCCGAGTCGTATGAATTTGCAAAATCAGTGTCCAATATTGGAATGCTCATAAAAAATGGACGGAGTAGTAGCATTCCTACACAACTCCGAGTCCAGTAGTTCTATTTCCAACTCTAAATTGCAAACTGAATCAAATACGAGCTTCATGCCATACGATTGCCAAGTCGGATGAATTTGCAAACTCAGTGTCCGATATTGGAGTCCTCATAAAAAATGGACGGAGTAGTAGCATTCCTACTCAACTCCGAGTCCAGTAGTGCTATTTCCCACTCTAAATTGCAAACTGAATCAAATACGAGCTTTATGCCATACGATTGCCAAGTCGGATGAATTTGCAAACTCAGTGTCCGATATTGGAGTCCCCATAAAAAATGGAGTGAGAAGTAGCATTCCCACACAAATCTGATCCTAGTAGTGCTATTTTCCACTCGAAATTGTAAGCCGACTCCAATACGTGCTTCATGTCATACGGCTGCCGTGTCCGATGAATTTGCAAACTCAGTGTCCGATATTGGAGTCCTCATAAAAAATGGAGTGAGATGTAGCATTCCCACACAAGTCTGATCCTAGTAGAGCTATTTTCCACTCGAAATTGTAACCCGACTCAAATACGTGCTTCATGCCATACGGCTGCCGTGTCCGATGAATTTGCAAACTCATTGTCCAATATTGGAATCCTCATAAAAAATAGAGTGAGAAGTAGCATTTCGACACAACTCCGAGTGTAGTAGTGCTATTTCCCACTCTAAATTGCAAACTGAATCAAATACGAGCTTCATGCCATACGATTTCCGAGTCATATGAATTTGCAAACTCATTGTCCCATATTGGAATGCTCATAAAAAATGGACGGAGTAGTAGCATTCCTACACAACTCCGAGTCCAGTAGTGCTATTTCCCACTCTAAATTGCAAACTGACTCAAATACGAGCTTCATGCCATACGATTGCCAAGTCGGATGAACTTGCAAACTCAGTGTCCGATAATGGAGTCCTCATAAAAAATGGAGTGAGAAGTAGCATTCCCACACAAGTCCGATCCTAGTTGTGCTATTTTCCACTCGAAATTGTAAACTGACTCAAACACGTGCTTCATGCCATACGATTTCCGAGTCGTATGAATTTGCAAAATCAGTGTCCGATATTGGAATGCTCATAAAAAATGGACGGAGTAGTAGCATTCCTACACAACTCCGAGTCCAGTAGTGCTATTTCCCACTCTAAATTGCAAACTGAATCAAATACGAGCTTCATGCCATACGATTGCCCAGTCGGATGAATTTTTAAAATCAGTGTCCAATATTGGAATGCTCATAAAAAATGGACGGAGTAGTAGCATTCCTACACAACTCCGAGTCCAGTAGTGCTATTTCCCACTCTAAATTGCAAACTGACTCAAATACGAGCTTCATGCCATACGATTTCCGAGTCGTATGAATTTGCAAACTCATTGTCCGATATTGGAATGGTCATAAAAAATAGAGTGAGAAGTAGCATTTCGACACAACTCCGAGTCTAGTAGTGCTATTTCCCACTCTAAATTGCAAACTGACTCAAATACGAGCTTCATGCCATACGATTTCCGAGTCGTATGAATTTGCAAAATCAGTGTCCAATATTGGAATGCTCATAAAAAATGGACGGAGTAGTAGCATTCCTACACAACTCCGAGTCCAATAGTTCTATTTCTCACTCTAAATTGCAAACTGACTCAAATACGAGCTTCATGCCATACGATTGCCAAGTCGGATGAACTTGCAAACTCAGTGTCCGATAATGGAGTCCTCATAAAAAATGGAGTGAGAAGTAGCAATCCCACACAAGTCCGATCCTAGTAGTGCTATTTTCCACTCGAAATTGTAAACCGACTCAAATACGTGCTTCATGCCATACGGCTGCCGTGTCCGATGAATTTGGAAACTCATTATCCAATATTGGAATCCTCATAAAAAATAGAGTGAGAAGTAGCATTCCCACACAATTCCGATCCTAGTAGTTCTTTTTGCCACTCTAAATTGCAAACTGAATCAAATACGAGCTTCATGCCATACGATTGCCAAGTCGGATGAATTTGCAAACTCAGTGTCCGATATTGGAGTCCTCATAAAAAATGGACGGAGTAGTAGCATTCCTACACAACTCTGAGTCCAGTAGTGCTATTTCTCACTCTAAATTGCAAACTGACTCAAATACGAGCTTCATGCCATACGATTGCCAAGTCGGATGAACTTGCAAACTCAGTGTCCGATAATGGAGTCCTCATAAAAAATGGAGTGAGAAGTAGCATTCCCACACAAGTCCGATCCTAGTAGTGCTATTTTCCACTCGAAATTGTAAACCGACTCAAATACGTGCTTCATGCCATACGGCTGCCGTGTCCGATGAATTTGGAAACTCATTATCCAATATTGGAATCCTCATAAAAAATAGAGTGAGAAGTAGCATTCCCACACAATTCCGATCCTAGTAGTTCTTTTTGCCACTCTAAATTGCAAACTGAATCAAATACGAGCTTCATGCCATACGATTGCCAAGTCGGATGAATTTGCAAACTCAGTGTCCGATATTGGAGTCCTCATAAAAAATGGACGGAGTAGTAGCATTCCTACACAACTCTGAGTCCAGTAGTGCTATTTCCCACTCTAAATTGCAAACTGAATCAAATACGAGCTTCCTGCCATATGATTGCCAAGTCGGATGAACTTGCAAACTCAGTGTCCGATAATGGAGTCCTCATAAAAAATGGAGTGAGAAGTAGCATTCCCACACAAGTCCGATCCTAGTAGTGCTATTTTCCACTCGAAATTGTAAACTGACTCAAACACGTGCTTCATGCCATACGATTTCCGAGTCGTATGAATTTGCAAAATCAGTGTCCAATATTGGAATGCTCATAAAAAATGGACGGAGTAGTAGCATTCCTACACAACTCCGAGTCCAGTAGTTCTATTTCCAACTCTAAATTGCAAACTGAATCAAATACGAGCTTCATGCCATACGATTGCCAAGTCGGATGAATTTGCAAACTCAGTGTCCGATATTGGAGTCCTCATAAAAAATGGACGGAGTAGTAGCATTCCTACTCAACTCCGAGTCCAGTAGTGCTATTTCCCACTCTAAATTGCAAGCTGAATCAAATACGAGCTTTATGCCATACGATTGCCAAGTCGGATGAATTTGCAAACTCAGTGTCCGATATTGGAGTCCCCATAAAAAATGGAGTGAGAAGTAGCATTCCCACACAAATCTGATCCTAGTAGTGCTATTTTCCACTCGAAATTGTAAGCCGACTCCAATACGTGCTTCATGTCATACGGCTGCCGTGTCCGATGAATTTGCAAACTCAGTGTCCGATATTGGAGTCCTCATAAAAAATGGAGTGAGATGTAGCATTCCCACACAAGTCTGATCCTAGTAGAGCTATTTTCCACTCGAAATTGTAACCCGACTCAAATACGTGCTTCATGCCATACGGCTGCCGTGTCCGATGAATTTGCAAACTCATTGTCCAATATTGGAATCCTCATAAAAAATAGAGTGAGAAGTAGCATTTCGACACAACTCCGAGTGTAGTAGTGCTATTTCCCACTCTAAATTGCAAACTGAATCAAATACGAGCTTCATGCCATACGATTTCCGAGTCATATGAATTTGCAAACTCATTGTCCCATATTGGAATGCTCATAAAAAATGGACGGAGTAGTAGCATTCCTACACAACTCCGAGTCCAGTAGTGCTATTTCCCACTCTAAATTGCAAACTGACTCAAATACGAGCTTCATGCCATACGATTGCCAAGTCGGATGAACTTGCAAACTCAGTGTCCGATAATGGAGTCCTCATAAAAAATGGAGTGAGAAGTAGCATTCCCACACAAGTCCGATCCTAGTTGTGCTATTTTCCACTCGAAATTGTAAACTGACTCAAACACGTGCTTCATGCCATACGATTTCCGAGTCGTATGAATTTGCAAAATCAGTGTCCGATATTGGAATGCTCATAAAAAATGGACGGAGTAGTAGCATTCCTACACAACTCCGAGTCCAGTAGTGCTATTTCCCACTCTAAATTGCAAACTGAATCAAATACGAGCTTCATGCCATACGATTGCCCAGTCGGATGAATTTTTAAAATCAGTGTCCAATATTGGAATGCTCATAAAAAATGGACGGAGTAGTAGCATTCCTACACAACTCCGAGTCCAGTAGTGCTATTTCCCACTCTAAATTGCAAACTGACTCAAATACGAGCTTCATGCCATACGATTTCCGAGTCGTATGAATTTGCAAACTCATTGTCCGATATTGGAATGCTCATAAAAAATGGACGGAGTAGTAGCATTCCTACACAACTCCGAGTCCAGTAGTGCTATTTCCCACTCTAAATTGCAAACTGAATCAAATACGAGCTTCATGCCATACGATTGCCAAGTCGGATGAACTTGCAAACTCAGTGTCCGATAATGGAGTCCTCATAAAAAATGGAGTGAGAAGTAGCATTCCCACACAAGTCCGATCCTAGTAGTGCTATTTTCCACTCGAAATTGTAAACTGACTCAAACACGTGCTTCATGCCATACGATTTCCGAGTCGTATGAATTTGCAAAATCAGTGTCCAATATTGGAATGCTCATAAAAAATGGACGGAGTAGTAGCATTCCTACACAACTCCGAGTCCAGTAGTTCTATTTCCAACTCTAAATTGCTAACTGAATCAAATACGAGCTTCATGCCATACGATTGCCAAGTCGGATGAATTTGCAAACTCAGTGTCCGATATTGGAGTCCTCATAAAAAATGGACGGAGTAGTAGCATTCCTACTCAACTCCGAGTCCAGTAGTGCTATTTCCCACTCTAAATTGCAAACTGAATCAAATACGAGCTTTATGGCATACGATTGCCAAGTCGGATGAATTTGCAAACTCAGTGTCCGATATTGGAGTCCCCATAAAAAATGGAGTGAGAAGTAGCATTCCCACACAAATCTGATCCTAGTAGTGCTATTTTCCACTCGAAATTGTAAGCCGACTCCAATACGTGCTTCATGTCATACGGCTGCCGTGTCCGATGAATTTGCAAACTCAGTGTCCGATATTGGAGTCCTCATAAAAAATGGAGTGAGATGTAGCATTCCCACACAAGTCTGATCCTAGTAGAGCTATTTTCCACTCGAAATTGTAACCCGACTCAAATACGTGCTTCATGCCATACGGCTGCCGTGTCCGATGAATTTGCAAACTCATTGTCCAATATTGGAATCCTCATAAAAAATAGAGTGAGAAGTAGCATTTCGACACAACTCCGAGTGTAGTAGTGCTATTTCCCACTCTAAATTGCAAACTGAATCAAATACGAGCTTCATGCCATACGATTTCCGAGTCATATGAATTTGCAAACTCATTGTCCGATATTGGAATGCTCATAAAAAATGGACGGAGTAGTAGCATTCCTACACAACTCCGAGTCCAGTAGTGCTATTTCCCACTCTAAATTGCAAACTGACTCAAATACGAGCTTCATGCCATACGATTGCCAAGTCGGATGAACTTGCAAACTCAGTGTCCGATAATGGAGTCCTCATAAAAAATGGAGTGAGAAGTAGCATTCCCACACAAGTCCGATCCTAGTAGTGCTATTTTCCACTCGAAATTGTAAATTGACTCAAACACGTGCTTCATGCCATACGATTTCCGAGTCGTATGAATTTGCAAAATCAGTGTCCGATATTGGAATGCTCATAAAAAATGGACGGAGTAGTAGCATTCCTACACAACTCCGAGTCCAGTAGTGCTATTTCCCACTCTAAATTGCAAACTGAATCAAATACGAGCTTCATGCCATACGATTGCCCAGTCGGATGAATTTTTAAAATCAGTGTCCAATATTGGAATGCTCATAAAAAATGGACGGAGTAGTAGCATTCCTACACAACTCCGAGTCCAGTAGTGCTATTTCCCACTCTAAATTGCAAACTGACTCAAATACGAGCTTCATGCCATACGATTTCCGAGTCGTATGAATTTGCAAACTCATTGTCCGATATTGGAATGCTCATAAAAAATGGACGGAGTAGTAGCATTCCTACACAACTCCGAGTCCAGTAGTGCTATTTCCCACTCTAAATTGCAAACTGAATCAAATACGAGCTTCATGCAATACGATTGCCAAGTCGGATGAATTTGCAAACTCAGTGTCCGATAATGGAGTCCTCATAAAAAATGGAGTGAGAAGTAGCATTCCCACAGAAATCCGATCCTAGTAGTGCTATTTTCCACTCGAAATTGGAAACTGAATCAAATACGAGCTTCATGCCATACGATTTCCGAGTCGTATGAATTTGCAAAATCAGTGTCCGATATTGGAATGCTCATAAAAAATGGACGGAGTAGTAGCATTCCTACACAACTCCGAGTCCAGTAGTGCTATTTCCCACTCTAAATTGCAAACTGAATCAAATACGAGCTTCATGCCATACGATTGCCAAGTCGGATGAATTTGCAAACTCAGTGTCCGATAATGGAGTCCTCATAAAAAATGGAGTGAGAGGTAGCATTCCCACACAAGTCTGATCCTAGTAGTGCTATTTTCCACTCGAAATTGTAAACCGACTCAAATACGTGCTTCATGCCATACGGCTGCCATGTCCGATGAATTTGGAAACTCATTATCCAATATTGGAATCCTCATAAAAAATAGAGTGAGAAGTAGCATTCCCACACAATTCCGATCCTAGTAGTTCTATTTTCCACTCGAAATTGTAAACTGACTCAAATACGAACTTCATGCCATATGATTGCCAAGTCGGATGAATTTGCAAACTCAGTGTCCGATATTGGACTCCTCATAAAAAATGGAGTGAGAGGTAGCATTCCCACACAAGTCTGATCCTAGTAGTGCTATTTTCCACTCGAAATTGTAAACCGACTCAAACACGTGCTTCATGCCATACAATTTCCGAGTCGTATGAATTTGCAAAATCAGTGTCCAATATTGGAATGCTCATAAAAAATGGACGGAGTAGTAGCATTCCTACACAACTCCGAGTCCAGTAGTTCTATTTCCCACTCTAAATTGCAAACTGAATCAAATACGAGCTTCCTGCCATACGATTGCCAAGTCGGATGAATTTGCAAACTCAGTGTCCGATATTGGACTCCTCATAAAAAATGGACGGAGTAGTAGCATTCCTACTCAACTCCGAGTCCAGTAGTGCTATTTCCCACTCTAAATTGCAAACTGAATCAAATACGAGCTTTATGCCATACGATTGCCAAGTCGGATGAATTTGCAAACTCAGTGTCCGATATTGGAGTCCCCATAAAAAATGGAGTGAGAAGTAGCATTCCCACACAAATCTGATCCTAGTAGTGCTATTTTCCACTCGAAATTGTAAGCCGACTCCAATACGTGCTTCATGTCATACGGCTGCCGTGTCCGATGAATTTGCAAACTCAGTGTCCGATATTGGAGTCCTCATAAAAAATGGAGTGAGATGTAGCATTCCCACACAAGTCTGATCCTAGTAGAGCTATTTTCCACTCGAAATTGTAACCCGACTCAAATACGTGCTTCATGCCATACGGCTGCCGTGTCCGATGAATTTGCAAACTCATTGTCCAATATTGGAATCCTCATAAAAAATAGAGTGAGAAGTAGCATTTCGACACAACTCCGAGTGTAGTAGTGCTATTTCCCACTCTAAATTGCAAACTGAATCAAATACGAGCTTCATGCCATACGATTTCCGAGTCATATGAATTTGCAAACTCATTGTCCGATATTGGAATGCTCATAAAAAATGGACGGAGTAGTAGCATTCCTACACAACTCCGAGTCCAGTAGTGCTATTTCCCACTCTAAATTGCAAACTGACTCAAATACGAGCTTCATGCCATACGATTGCCAAGTCGGATGAACTTGCAAACTCAGTGTCCGATAATGGAGTCCTCATAAAAAATGGAGTGAGAAGTAGCATTCCCACACAAGTCCGATCCTAGTAGTGCTATTTTCCACTCGAAATTGTAAACTGACTCAAACACGTGCTTCATGCCATACGATTTCCGAGTCGTATGAATTTGCAAAATCAGTGTCCGATATTGGAATGCTCATAAAAAATGGACGGAGTAGTAGCATTCCTACACAACTCCGAGTCCAGTAGTGCTATTTCCCACTCTAAATTGCAAACTGAATCAAATACGAGCTTCATGCCATACGATTGCCCAGTCGGATGAATTTTTAAAATCAGTGTCCAATATTGGAATGCTCATAAAAAATGGACGGAGTAGTAGCATTCCTACACAACTCCGAGTCCAGTAGTGCTATTTCCCACTCTAAATTGCAAACTGACTCAAATACGAGCTTCATGCCATACGATTTCCGAGTCGTATGAATTTGCAAACTCATTGTCCGATATTGGAATGCTCATAAAAAATGGACGGAGTAGTAGCATTCCTACACAACTCCGAGTCCAGTAGTGCTATTTCCCACTCTAAATTGCAAACTGAATCAAATACGAGCTTCATGCCATACGATTGCCAAGTCGGATGAATTTGCAAACTCAGTGTCCGATAATGGAGTCCTCATAAAAAATGGAGTGAGAGGTAGCATTCCCACACAAGTCTGATCCTAGTAGTGCTATTTTCCACTCGAAATTGTAAACCGACTCAAATACGTGCTTCATGCCATACGGCTGCCATGTCCGATGAATTTGGAAACTCATTATCCAATATTGGAATCCTCATAAAAAATAGAGTGAGAAGTAGCATTCCCACACAATTCCGATCCTAGTAGTTCTATTTTCCACTCGAAATTGTAAACTGACTCAAATACGAACTTCATGCCATATGATTGCCAAGTCGGATGAATTTGCAAACTCAGTGTCCGATATTGGACTCCTCATAAAAAATGGAGTGAGAGGTAGCATTCCCACACAAGTCTGATCCTAGTAGTGCTATTTTCCACTCGAAATTGTAAATCGACTCAAACACGTGCTTCATGCCATACGATTTCCGAGTCGTATGAATTTGCAAAATCAGTGTCCAATATTGGAATGCTCATAAAAAATGGACGGAGTAGTAGCATTCCTACACAACTCCGAGTCCAGTAGTTCTATTTCCCACTCTAAATTGCAAACTGAATCAAATACGAGCTTCCTGCCATACGATTGCCAAGTCGGATGAATTTGCAAACTCAGTGTCCGATATTGGACTCCTCATAAAAAATGGACGGAGTAGTAGCATTCCTACTCAACTCCGAGTCCAGTAGTGCTATTTCCCACTCTAAATTGCAAACTGAATCAAATACGAGCTTTATGCCATACGATTGCCAAGTCGTATGAATTTGCAAACTCAGTGTCCGATATTGGAGTCCCCATAAAAAATGGAGTGAGAAGTAGCATTCCCACACAAATCTGATCCTAGTAGTGCTATTTTCCACTCGAAATTGTAAGCCGACTCCAATACGTGCTTCATGTCATACGGCTGCCGTGTCCGATGAATTTGCAAACTCAGTGTCCGATATTGGAGTCCTCATAAAAAATGGAGTGAGATGTAGCATTCCCACACAAGTCTGATCCTAGTAGAGCTATTTTCCACTCGAAATTGTAACCCGACTCAAATACGTGCTTCATGCCATACGGCTGCCGTGTCCGATGAATTTGCAAACTCATTGTCCAATATTGGAATCCTCATAAAAAATAGAGTGCGAAGTAGCATTTCGACACAACTCCGAGTGTAGTAGTGCTATTTCCCACTCTAAATTGCAAACTGAATCAAATACGAGCTTCATGCCATACGATTTCCGAGTCATATGAATTTGCAAACTCATTGTCCGATATTGGAATGCTCATAAAAAATGGACGGAGTAGTAGCATTCCTACACAACTCCGAGTCCAGTAGTGCTATTTCCCACTCTAAATTGCAAACTGACTCAAATACGAGCTTCATGCCATACGATTGCCAAGTCGGATGAACTTGCAAACTCAGTGTCCGATAATGGAGTCCTCATAAAAAATGGAGTGAGAAGTAGCATTCCCACACAAGTCCGATCCTAGTAGTGCTATTTTCCACTCGAAATTGTAAACTGACTCAAACACGTGCTTCATGCCATACGATTTCCGAGTCGTATGAATTTGCAAAATCAGTGTCCGATATTGGAATGCTCATAAAAAATGGACGGAGTAGTAGCATTCCTACACAACTCCGAGTCCAGTAGTGCTATTTCCCACTCTAAATTGCAAACTGAATCAAATACGAGCTTCATGCCATACGATTGCCCAGTCGGATGAATTTTTAAAATCAGTGTCCAATATTGGAATGCTCATAAAAAATGGACGGAGTAGTAGCATTCCTACACAACTCCGAGTCCAGTAGTGCTATTTCCCACTCTAAATTGCAAACTGACTCAAATACGAGCTTCATGCCATACGATTTCCGAGTCGTATGAATTTGCAAACTCATTGTCCGATATTGGAATGCTCATAAAAAATGGACGGAGTAGTAGCATTCCTACACAACTCCGAGTCCAGTAGTGCTATTTCCCACTCTAAATTGCAAACTGAATCAAATACGAGCTTCATGCCATACGATTGCCAAGTCGGATGAATTTGCAAACTCAGTGTCCGATAATGGAGTCCTCATAAAAAATGGAGTGAGAGGTAGCATTCCCACACAAGTCTGATCCTAGTAGTGCTATTTTCCACTCGAAATTGTAAACCGACTCAAATACGTGCTTCATGCCATACGGCTGCCATGTCCGATGAATTTGGAAACTCATTATCCAATATTGGAATCCTCATAAAAAATAGAGTGAGAAGTAGCATTCCCACACAATTCCGATCCTAGTAGTTCTATTTTCCACTCGAAATTGTAAACTGACTCAAATACGAACTTCATGCCATATGATTGCCAAGTCGGATGAATTTGCAAACTCAGTGTCCGATATTGGACTCCTCATAAAAAATGGAGTGAGAGGTAGCATTCCCACACAAGTCTGATCCTAGTAGTGCTATTTTCCACTCGAAATTGTAAATCGACTCAAACACGTGCTTCATGCCATACGATTTCCGAGTCGTATGAATTTGCAAAATCAGTGTCCAATATTGGAATGCTCATAAAAAATGGACGGAGTAGTAGCATTCCTACACAACTCCGAGTCCAGTAGTTCTATTTCCCACTCTAAATTGCAAACTGAATCAAATACGAGCTTCCTGCCATACGATTGCCAAGTCGGATGAATTTGCAAACTCAGTGTCCGATATTGGACTCCTCATAAAAAATGGACGGAGTAGTAGCATTCCTACTCAACTCCGAGTCCAGTAGTGCTATTTCCCACTCTAAATTGCAAACTGAATCAAATACGAGCTTTATGCCATACGATTGCCAAGTCGTATGAATTTGCAAACTCAGTGTCCGATATTGGAGTCCCCATAAAAAATGGAGTGAGAAGTAGCATTCCCACACAAATCTGATCCTAGTAGTGCTATTTTCCACTCGAAATTGTAAGCCGACTCCAATACGTGCTTCATGTCATACGGCTGCCGTGTCCGATGAATTTGCAAACTCAGTGTCCGATATTGGAGTCCTCATAAAAAATGGAGTGAGATGTAGCATTCCCACACAAGTCTGATCCTAGTAGAGCTATTTTCCACTCGAAATTGTAACCCGACTCAAATACGTGCTTCATGCCATACGGCTGCCGTGTCCGATGAATTTGCAAACTCATTGTCCAATATTGGAATCCTCATAAAAAATAGAGTGCGAAGTAGCATTTCGACACAACTCCGAGTGTAGTAGTGCTATTTCCCACTCTAAATTGCAAACTGAATCAAATACGAGCTTCATGCCATACGATTTCCGAGTCATATGAATTTGCAAACTCATTGTCCGATATTGGAATGCTCATAAAAAATGGACGGAGTAGTAGCATTCCTACACAACTCCGAGTCCAGTAGTGCTATTTCCCACTCTAAATTGCAAACTGACTCAAATACGAGCTTCATGCCATACGATTGCCAAGTCGGATGAACTTGCAAACTCAGTGTCCGATAATGGAGTCCTCATAAAAAATGGAGTGAGAAGTAGCATTCCCACACAAGTCCGATCCTAGTAGTGCTATTTTCCACTCGAAATTGTAAACTGACTCAAACACGTGCTTCATGCCATACGATTTCCGAGTCGTATGAATTTGCAAAATCAGTGTCCGATATTGGAATGCTCATAAAAAATGGACGGAGTAGTAGCATTCCTACACAACTCCGAGTCCAGTAGTGCTATTTCCCACTCTAAATTGCAAACTGAATCAAATACGAGCTTCATGCCATACGATTGCCCAGTCGGATGAATTTTTAAAATCAGTGTCCAATATTGGAATGCTCATAAAAAATGGACGGAGTAGTAGCATTCCTACACAACTCCGAGTCCAGTAGTGCTATTTCCCACTCTAAATTGCAAACTGACTCAAATACGAGCTTCATGCCATACGATTTCCGAGTCGTATGAATTTGCAAACTCATTGTCCGATATTGGAATGCTCATAAAAAATGGACGGAGTAGTAGCATTCCTACACAACTCCGAGTCCAGTAGTGCTATTTCCCACTCTAAATTGCAAACTGAATCAAATACGAGCTTCATGCCATACGATTGCCAAGTCGGATGAACTTGCAAACTCAGTGTCCGATAATGGAGTCCTCATAAAAAATGGAGTGAGAAGTAGCATTCCCACACAAGTCCGATCCTAGTAGTGCTATTTTCCACTCGAAATTGTAAACTGACTCAAACACGTGCTTCATGCCATACGATTTCCGAGTCGTATGAATTTGCAAAATATGTGTCCAATATTGGAATGCTCATAAAAAATGGACGGAGTAGTAGCATTCCTACACAACTCCGAGTCCAGTAGTTCTATTTCCCACTCTAAATTGCAAACTGAATCAAATACGAGCTTCATGCCATACGATTGCCAAGTCGGATGAATTTGCAAACTCAGTGTCCGATATTGGAGTCCTCTTAAAAAATGGACGGAGTAGTAGCATTCCTACTCAACTCCGAGTCCAGTAGTGCTATTTCCCACTCTAAATTGCAAACTGAATCAAATACGAGCTTCATGCCATACGATTGCCAAGTCGGATGAATTTGCAAACTCAGTGTCCGATATTGGAGTCCTCATAAAAAATGGAGTGAGAAGTAGCATTCCCACACAAATCTGATCCTAGTAGTGCTATTTTCCACTCGAAATTGTAAGCCGACTCCAATACGTGCTTCATGTCATACGGCTGCCGTGTCCGATGAATTTGCAAACTCAGTGTCCGATATTGGAGTCCATAAAAAATGGAGTGAGATGTAGCATTCCCACACAACTCCGAGTCTAGTAGTGCTATTTCCCACTCTAAATTGCAAACTGAATCAAATACGAGCTTCATGCCATACGATTTCCGAGTCATATGAATTTGCAAACTCATTGTCCGATATTGGAATGCTCATAAAAAATGGACGGAGTAGTAGCATTCCTACACAACTGCGAGTCCAGTAGTGCTATTTCCCACTCTAAATTGCAAACTGAATCAAATACGAGCTTCATGCAATACGATTGCCAAGTCGGATGAATTTGCAAACTCAGTGTCCGATAATGGAGTCCTCATAAAAAATGGAGTGAGAAGTAGCATTCCCACAGAAATCCGATCCTAGTTGTGCTATTTTCCACTCGAAATTGGAAACTGAATCAAATACGAGCTTCATGCCATACGATTTCCGAGTCGTATGAATTTGCAAAATCAGTGTCCGATATTGGAATGCTCATAAAAAATGGACGGAGTAGTAGCATTCCTACACAACTCCGAGTCCAGTAGTGCTATTTCCCACTCTAAATTGCAAACTGAATCAAATACGAGCTTCATGCCATACGATTGCCAAGTCGGATGAATTTGCAAACTCAGTGTCCGATAATGGAGTCCTCATAAAAAATGGAGTGAGAGGTAGCATTCCCACACAAGTCTGATCCTAGTAGTGCTATTTTCCACTCGAAATTGTAAACTGACTCAAACACGTGCTTCATGCCATACGATTTCCGAGTCGTATGAATTTGCAAAATCAGTGTCCGATATTGGAATGCTCATAAAAAATGGACGGAGTAGTAGCATTCCTACACAACTCCGAGTCCAGTAGTGCTATTTCCCACTCTAAATTGCAAACTGACTCAAATACGAGCTTCATGCCATACGATTTCCGAGTCGTATGAATTTGCAAACTCAGTGTCCGATATTGGAGTCCCCATAAAAAATGGACGGAGTAGTAGCATTCCTACACAACTCCGAGTCCAGTAGTGCTATTTCCCACTCTAAATTGCAAACTGAATCAAATACGAGCTTCATGCAATACGATTGCCAAGTCGGATGAATTTGCAAACTCAGTGTCCGATAATGGAGTCCTCATAAAAAATGGAGTGAGAAGTAGCATTCCCACAGAAATCCGATCCTAGTAGTGCTATTTTCCACTCGAAATTGGAAACTGAATCAAATACGAGCTTCATGCCATACGATTTCCGAGTCGTATGAATTTGCAAAATCAGTGTCCGATATTGGAATGCTCATAAAAAATGGACGGAGTAGTAGCATTCCTACACAACTCCGAGTCCAGTAGTGCTATTTCCCACTCTAAATTGCAAACTGAATCAAATACGAGCTTCATGCCATACGATTGCCAAGTCGGATGAATTTGCAAACTCAGTGTCCGATAATGGAGTCCTCATAAAAAATGGAGTGAGAGGTAGCATTCCCACACAAGTCTGATCCTAGTAGTGCTATTTTCCACTCGAAATTGTAAACCGACTCAAATACGTGCTTCATGCCATACGGCTGCCATGTCCGATGAATTTGGAAACTCATTATCCAATATTGGAATCCTCATAAAAAATAGAGTGAGAAGTAGCATTCCCACACAATTCCGATCCTAGTAGTTCTATTTTCCACTCGAAATTGTAAACTGACTCAAATACGAACTTCATGCCATATGATTGCCAAGTCGGATGAATTTGCAAACTCAGTGTCCGATATTGGACTCCTCATAAAAAATGGAGTGAGAGGTAGCATTCCCACACAAGTCTGATCCTAGTAGTGCTATTTTCCACTCGAAATTGTAAATCGACTCAAACACGTGCTTCATGCCATACGATTTCCGAGTCGTATGAATTTGCAAAATCAGTGTCCAATATTGGAATGCTCATAAAAAATGGACGGAGTAGTAGCATTCCTACACAACTCCGAGTCCAGTAGTTCTATTTCCCACTCTAAATTGCAAACTGAATCAAATACGAGCTTCCTGCCATACGATTGCCAAGTCGGATGAATTTGCAAACTCAGTGTCCGATATTGGACTCCTCATAAAAAATGGACGGAGTAGTAGCATTCCTACTCAACTCCGAGTCCAGTAGTGCTATTTCCCACTCTAAATTGCAAACTGAATCAAATACGAGCTTTATGCCATACGATTGCCAAGTCGTATGAATTTGCAAACTCAGTGTCCGATATTGGAGTCCCCATAAAAAATGGAGTGAGAAGTAGCATTCCCACACAAATCTGATCCTAGTAGTGCTATTTTCCACTCGAAATTGTAAGCCGACTCCAATACGTGCTTCATGTCATACGGCTGCCGTGTCCGATGAATTTGCAAACTCAGTGTCCGATATTGGAGTCCTCATAAAAAATGGACGGAGTAGTAGCATTCCTACACAACTCCGAGTCCAGTAGTGCTATTTCCCACTCTAAATTGCAAACTGAATCAAATACGAGCTTCATGCCATACGATTTCCGAGTCATATGAATTTGCAAACTCATTGTCCGATATTGGAATGCTCATAAAAAATGGACGGAGTAGTAGCATTCCTACACAACTCCGAGTCCAGTAGTGCTATTTCCCACTCTAAATTGCAAACTGACTCAAATACGAGCTTCATGCCATACGATTGCCAAGTCGGATGAACTTGCAAACTCAGTGTCCGATAATGGAGTCCTCATAAAAAATGGAGTGAGAAGTAGCATTCCCACACAAGTCCGATCCTAGTAGTGCTATTTTCCACTCGAAATTGTAAACTGACTCAAACACGTGCTTCATGCCATACGATTTCCGAGTCGTATGAATTTGCAAAATCAGTGTCCGATATTGGAATGCTCATAAAAAATGGACGGAGTAGTAGCATTCCTACACAACTCCGAGTCCAGTAGTGCTATTTCCCACTCTAAATTGCAAACTGAATCAAATACGAGCTTCATGCCATACGATTGCCAAGTCGGATGAATTTGCAAACTCAGTGTCCGATAATGGAGTCCTCATAAAAAATGGAGTGAGAGGTAGCATTCCCACACAAGTCTGATCCTAGTAGTGCTATTTTCCACTCGAAATTGTAAACCGACTCAAATACGTGCTTCATGCCATACGATTTCC
Organism: Albizia julibrissin; assembly: GCA_037074505.1. Lineage (NCBI taxonomy): Eukaryota > Viridiplantae > Streptophyta > Magnoliopsida > Fabales > Fabaceae > Albizia > Albizia julibrissin. The sequence continues at coordinate 24,271,122 of CM073485.1, forward strand.
GAGTCGTATGAATTTGCAAAATCAGTGTCCGATATTGGAATGCTCATAAAAAATGGACGGAGTAGTAGCATTCCTACACAACTCCGAGTCCAGTAGTGCTATTTCCCACTCTAAATTGCAAACTGAATCAAATACGAGCTTCATGCCATACGATTGCCAAGTCGGATGAACTTGCAAACTCAGTGTCCGATAATGGAGTCCTCATAAAAAATGGACGGAGTAGTAGCATTCCTACACAACTCCGAGTCCAGTAGTGCTATTTCCCACTCTAAATTGCAAACTGAATCAAATATGAGCTTCATGCCATACGATTGCCAAGTCGGATGAATTTGCAAACTCAGTGTCCGATAATGGAGTCCTCATAAAAAATGGAGTGAGAAGTAGCATTCCCACAGAAGTCCGATCCTAGTAGTGCTATTTTCCACTCGAAATTGGAAACTGAATCAAATACGAGCTTCATGCCATACGATTTCCGAGTCGTATGAATTTGCAAAATCAGTGTCCGATATTGGAATGCTCATAAAAAATGGACGGAGTAGTAGCATTCCTACACAACTCCGAGTCCAGTAGTGCTATTTCCCACTCTAAATTGCAAACTGAATCAAATACGAGCTTCATGCCATACGATTGCCAAGTCGGATGAATTTGCAAACTCAGTGTCCGATAATGGAGTCCTCATAAAAAATGGAGTGAGAAGTAGCATTCCCACAGAAGTCCGATCCTAGTAGTGCTATTTTCCACTCGAAATTGCAAACTGAATCAAATACGAGCTTCATGCCATACGATTGCCAAGTCGGATGAATTTTTAAAATCAGTGTCCGATATTGGAATGCTCATAAAAAATGGACGGAGTAGTAGCATTCCTACACAACTCTGAGTCCAGTAGTGCTATTTCCCACTCTAAATTGCAAACTGACTCAAATACGAGCTTCATGCCATACGATTTCCGAGTCGTATGAATTTGCAAAATCAGTGTCCAATATTGGAATGCTCATAAAAAATGGACGGAGTAGTAGCATATCTAAACAACTCCGAGTCCAGTAGTGCTATTTCCCACTCTAAATTGCAAACTGAATCAAATACGAGCTTCATGCCATACGATTGCCAAGTCGGATGAATTTTTAAAATCAGTGTCCAATATTGGAATGCTCATAAAAAATGGACGGAGTAGTAGCATTCCTACACAACTCCGAGTCCAGTAGTGCTATTTCCCACTCTAAATTGCAAACTGACTCAAATACGAGCTTCATGCCATACGATTTCCGAGTCGTATGAATTTGCAAACTCATTGTCCGATATTGGAATGCTCATAAAAAATGGACGGAGTAGTAGCATTCCTACACAACTCCGAGTCCAGTAGTGCTATTTCCCACTCTAAATTGCAAACTGAATCAAATACGAGCTTCATGCCATACGATTGCCAAGTCGGATGAACTTGCAAACTCAGTGTCCGATAATGGAGTCCTCATAAAAAATGGAGTGAGAAGTAGCATTCCCACACAAGTCCGATCCTAGTAGTGCTATTTTCCACTCGAAATTGTAAACTGACTCAAACACGTGCTTCATGCCATACGATTTCCGAGTCGTATGAATTTGCAAAATCAGTGTCCAATATTGGAATGCTCATAAAAAATGGACGGAGTAGTAGCATTCCTACACAACTCCGAGTCCAGTAGTTCTATTTCCCACTCTAAATTGCAAACTGAATCAAATACGAGCTTCATGCCATACGATTGCCAAGTCGGATGAATTTGCAAACTCAGTGTCCGATATTGGAGTCCTCATAAAAAATGGACGGAGTAGTAGCATTCCTACTCAACTCCGAGTCCAGTAGTGCTATTTCCCACTCTAAATTGCAAACTGAATCAAATACGAGCTTCATGCCATACGATTGCCAAGTCGGATGAATTTGCAAACTCAGTGTCCGATATTGGAGTCCTCATAAAAAATGGAGTGAGAAGTAGCATTCCCACACAAATCTGATCCTAGTAGTGCTATTTTCCACTCGAAATTGTAAGCCGACTCCAATACGTGCTTCATGTCATACGGCTGCCGTGTCCGATGAATTTGCAAACTCAGTGTCCTATATTGGAGTCCTCATAAAAAATGGAGTGAGATGTAGCATTCCCACACAACTCCGAGTCTAGTAGTGCTATTTCCCACTCTAAATTGCAAACTGAATCAAATACGAGCTTCATGCCATACGATTTCCGAGTCGTATGAATTTGCAAAATCAGTGTCCGATATTGGAATGCTCATAAAAAATGGACGGAGTAGTAGCATTCCTACACAACTCCGAGTCCAGTAGTGCTATTTCCCACTCTAAATTGCAAACTGAATCAAATACGAGCTTCATGCCATACGATTGCCAAGTCGGATGAATTTGCAAACTCAGTGTCCGATAATGGAGTCCTCATAAAAAATGGAGTGAGAAGTAGCATTCCCACAAAAGTCCGATCCTAGTAGTGCTATTTTCCACTCGAAATTGGAAACTGAATCAAATACGAGCTTCATGCCATACGATTTCCGAGTCGTATGAATTTGCAAAATCAGTGTCCGATATTGGAATGCTCATAAAAAATGGACGGAGTAGTAGCATTCCTACACAACTCCGAGTCCAGTAGTGCTATTTCCCACTCTAAATTGCAAACTGAATCAAATACGAGCTTCATGCCATACGATTGCCAAGTCGGATGAATTTGCAAACTCAGTGTCCGATAATGGAGTCCTCATAAAAAATGGAGTGAGAAGTAGCATTCCCACAGAAGTCCGATCCTAGTAGTGCTATTTTCCACTCGAAATTGCAAACTGAATCAAATACGAGCTTCATGCCATACGATTGCCAAGTCGGATGAATTTTTAAAATCAGTGTCCAATATTGGAATGCTCATAAAAAATGGACGGAGTAGTAGCATTCCTACACAACTCCGAGTCCAGTAGTGCTATTTCCCACTCTAAATTGCAAACTGACTCAAATACGAGCTTCATGCCATACGATTTCCGAGTCGTATGAATTTGCAAAATCAGTGTCCAATATTGGAATGCTCATAAAAAATGGACGGAGTAGTAGCATTCCTACACAACTCCGAGTCCAGTAGTGCTATTTCCCACTCTAAATTGCAAACTGAATCAAATACGAACTTCATGCCATACGATTTCCGAGTCGTATGAATTTGCAAAATCAATGTCCAATATTGGAATCCTCTTAAAAAATGGACGGAGTAGTAGCATTCCTACTCAACTCCGAGTCCAGTAGTGCTATTTTCCACTCTAAATTGCAAACTGAATCAAATACGAGCTTCATGCCATACGATTGCCAAGTCGGATAAATTTCCAAACTCAGTGTCCGATATTGGACTTGATGCGATCCAGAATCAAGAAGTTGTCTCTTCAGATTCAATTGATGACTCTTCAACTTCAAACTATCATTTTCAAATTCTAGCTAGTCCAGTCACAAGAGCACAAGCTAAAATATTTAGGGAAGCATTGATTGGGCTTATTCAAGAGGCCAATGCAAATCAGATGGCAATTGGATCAACAATTGTGGATAAAGATGTTGAAAACGTCATTAATTTCTTAAGGGCTGCAGATGGAGATACTAATCAAGTTTTGGGCTTGGAGACTTCAAAACAAAGAGCTTGGACCTAGTACTAGACATGGGAGGACTCATTTGGGCTTAAATAAGCACATTTTGGGCCTTGAATGCTGATTATATTTTGTGACTTTTATTTGTGCGAAAATTATTAGATAATGGGCCTATTTGACTTTTGGGTTTTCTAATTAATTAATTGTATTAGGTTAGTTTCTATTTTCTAGGATGCACTTAATGCAATTAGGGTTTCTGAATATTTCTCTTTAAATACCTTGTAACCCTTCATTTGGAGGGACATTAGACTTTGAGATTTGATTATTGAATGAAAGGTTGCACTTTTCTGCACCTTGCTTCTTGGGAGTGGATTCTCTCTAGGGTTCTTCTTAGAACTAACAGACTTATCAAGGCTTGATCAACCTTGTGGCGTCTTCCAACACTTTGGGTCCTTGTTCTTTCGTGCTCAAGGGTTCAAGTGGATCGTCGATCTGCATTTAGCGTTCTTGGGGTGCGTATATTCAGATTGGTTGTGGGTTCGTGGGGTCTTCCCTTGTGGGTTCGCACCATCTAAACCTCAAGGAACGAAGCGCCACAACACGAGGACTTCCCAGGGGGTCACCCATCCTGAGACTACCCTCGGCTGAGCACGCTTAACTGTGAAGCGTTAACCATCGTGCTAAAAGCTTAAGCTGGTAGCAGAGGTGCATCCCTATTCCTTTAAACCAGTACAGACACGGGCCCCTGTCTCCAACAACTGTGGGTGCCACCAGACCCCGAACTCGATCCACACCCCCTCCCAGACCCGGGACGTATCATTCCCTCCCTCTTTAAGGAGGTTCGTCCTCGAACCTTTCGATGGAAGCAGGATTCGAACCCGTGCTGGCTCTGATACCAAACCTCAAGGAACGAAGCGCCACAACACGAGGACTTCCCAGGGGGTCACCCATCCTGAGACTACCCTCGGCTGAGCACGCTTAACTGTGAAGCGTTAACCATCGTGCTAAAAGCTTAAGCTGGTAGCAGAGGTACAGCCCTATTCCTTTAAACCAGTACAGACACGGGCCCCTGTCTCCAACAACTGTGGGTGCCACCAGACCCCGAACTCGATCCACACCCCCTCCCAGACCCGGGACGTATCAGGACTCCTCATAAAAAATGGAGTGAGAGGTAGCATTCCCACACAAGTCTGATCCTAGTAGTGCTATTTTCCACTCGAAATTGTAAACCGACTCAAATACGTGCTTCATGCCATACGGCTGCCGTGTCCGATGAATTTGGAAACTCATTATCCAATATTGGAATCCTCATAAAAAATAGAGTGAGAAGTAGCATTCCCACACAATTCCGATCCTAGTAGTTCTATTTTCCACTCGAAATTGTAAACTGACTCAAATACGAGCTTCATGCCATATGATTGCCAAGTCGGATGAATTTGCAAACTCAGTGTCCGATATTGGAGTCCTCATAAAAAATGGAGTGAGAAGTAGCATTCCCACACAAGTCTGATCCTAGTAGTGCTATTTTCCACTCGAAATTGTAAACCGACTCAAAACGTGCTTCATTCCATACGGCTGCCGTGTCCGATGAATTTGCAAACTCATTGTCCAATATTGGAATCCTTATAAAAAATAGAGTGAGAAGTAGCATTTCGACGCAACTCCGAGTCTAGTAGTGCTATTTCCCACTCTAAATTGCAAACTGAATCAAATACGAGCTTCATGCCATACGATTTCCGAGTCATATGAATTTGCAAACTCATTGTCCGATATTGGAATGCTCATAAAAAATGGACGGAGTAGTAGCATTCCTACACAACTCCGAGTCCAGTAGTGCTATTTCCCACTCTAAATTGCAAACTGAATCAAATACGAGCTTCCTGCCATACGATTGCCAAGTCGGATGAACTTGCAAACTCAGTGTCCGATAATGGAGTCCTCATAAAAAACGGAGTGAGAAGTAGCATTCCCACACAAGTCCGATCCTAGTAGTGCTATTTTCCACTCGAAATTGTAAACTGACTCAAACACGTGCTTCATGCCATACGATTTCCGAGTCGTATGAATTTGCAAAATCAGTGTCCAATATTGGAATGCTCATAAAAAATGGACGGAGTAGTAGCATTCCTACACAACTCCGAGTCCAGTAGTTCTATTTCCCACTCTAAATTGCAAACTGAATCAAATACGAGCTTCATGCCATACGATTGCCAAGTCGGATGAATTTGCAAACTCAGTGTCCGATATTGGAGTCCTCATAAAAAATGGACGGAGTAGTAGCATTCCTACTCAACTCCGAGTCCAGTAGTGCTATTTCCCACTCTAAATTGCAAACTGAATCAAATACGAGCTTTATGCCATACGATTGCCAAGTCGGATGAATTTGCAAACTCAGTGTCCGATATTGGAGTCCTCATAAAAAATGGACGGAGTAGTAGCATTCCTACTCAACTCCGAGTCCAGTAGTGCTATTTCCCACTCTAAATTGCAAACTGAATCAAATACGAGCTTTATGCCATACGATTGCCAAGTCGGATGAATTTGCAAACTCAGTGTCCGATATTGGAGTCCCCATAAAAAATGGAGTGAGAAGTAGCATTCCCACACAAATCTGATCCTAGTAGTGCTATTTTCCACTCGAAATTGTAAGCCGACTCCAATACGTGCTTAATGTCATACGGCTGCCGTGTCCGATGAATTTGCAAACTCAGTGTCCGATATTGGAGTCCTCATAAAAAATGGAGTGAGATGTAGCATTCCCACACAAGTCTGATCCTAGTAGTGCTATTTTCCACTCGAAATTGTAAACCGACTCAAATACGTGCTTCATTCCATACGGCTGCCGTGTCCGATGAATTTGCAAACTCAGTGTTTGATATTGGACTCCTCATAAAAAATGGAGTGAGAGGTAGCATTCCCACACAAGTCTGATCCTAGTAGTGCTATTTTCCACTCGAAATTGTAAACCGACTCAAATACGTGCTTCATGCCATACGGCTGCCGTATCCGATGAATTTGGAAACTCATTATCCAATATTGGAATCCTCATAAAAAATAGAGTGAGAGGTAGCATTCCCACACAAATCTGATCCTAGTAGTGCTATTTTCCACTCGAAATTGTAAGCCGACTCCAATACGTGCTTCATGTCATACGGCTGCCGTGTCCGATGAATTTGCAAACTCAGTGTCCGATATTGGAGTCCTCATAAAAAATGGAGTGAGATGTAGCATTCCCACACAAGTCTGATCCTAGTAGTGCTATTTTCCACTCGAAATTGTAAACCGACTCAAATACGTGCTTCATGCCATACGGCTGCCGTGTCCGATGAATTTGGAAACTCATTATCCAATATTGGAATCCTCATAAAAAATAGAGTGAGAAGTAGCATTCCCACACAAATCTGATCCTAGTAGTGCTATTTTCCACTCGAAATTGTAAGCCGACTCCAATACGTGCTTCATGCCATACGGCTGCCGTGTCCGATGAATTTGGAAACTCATTATCCAATATTGGAATCCTCATAAAAAATAGAGTGAGAAGTAGCATTCCCACACAATTCCGATCCTAGTAGTTCTATTTTCCACTCGAAATTGTAAACTGACTCAAATACGAGCTTCATGCCATATGATTGCCAAGTCGGATGAATTTGCAAACTCAGTGTCCGATATTGGAGTCCTCATAAAAAATGGAGTGAGAAGTAGCATTCCCACACAAGTCTGATCCTAGTAGTGCTATTTTCCACTCGAAATTGTAAACCGACAAAAATACGTGCTTCATTCCATACGGCTGCCGTGTCCGATGAATTTGCAAACTCATTGTCCAATATTGGAATCCTCATAAAAAATAGAGTGAGAAGTAGGATTTCGACACAACTCCGAGTCTAGTAGTGCTATTTCCCACTCTAAATTGCAAACTGAATCAAATACGAGCTTCATGCCATACGATTTCCGAGTCGTATGAATTTGCAAAATCAGTGTCCGATATTGGAATGCTCATAAAAAATGGACGGAGTAGTAGCATTCCTACACAACTCCGAGTCCAGTAGTGCTATTTCCCACTCTAAATTGCAAATTGAATCAAATACGAGCTTCATGCCATACGATTGCCAAGTCGGATGAATTTGCAAACTCAGTGTCCGATATTGGAGTCCTCATAAAAAATGGAGTGAGAAGTAGCATTCCCACACAAGTCCGATCCTAGTAGTGCTATTTTCCACTCGAAATTGTAAACTGACTCAAATACGTGCTTCATGCCATACGATTTCCGAGTCGTATGAATTTGCAAAATCAGTGTCCAATATTAGAATGCTCATAAAAAATGGACGGAGTAGTAGTATTCCTACACAACTCCGAGTCCAGTAGTGCTATTTCTCACTCTAAATTGCAAACTGACTCAAATATGAGCTTCATGCCATACGATTTCCGAGTCGTATGAATTTGCAAAATCAGTGTCCCATATTGGAATGCTCATAAAAAATGGACGGAGTAGTAGCATTCCTACACAACTCCGAGTCCAGTAGTGCTATTTCCCACTCTAAATTGCAAACTGAATCAAATACGAGCTTCATGCCATACGATTGCCAAGTCGGATGGATTTGCAAAATCAGTGTCCAATATTGAAATGCTCATAAAAAATGGACGGAGTAGTAGCATTCCTACACAACTCCGAGTCCAGTAGTGCTATTTCCCACTCTAAATTGCAAACTGACTCAAATACGAGCTTCATGCCATACGATTTCCGAGTCGTATGAATTTGCAAAATCAGTGTCCAATATTGGAATGCTCATAAAAAATGGACGGAGTAGTAGCATTCCTACACAACTCCGAGTCCAGTAGTGCTATTTCTCACTCTAATTGCAAACTGACTCAAATACGAGCTTCATGCCATACGATTGCCAAGTCGGATCAATTTCCAAACTCAGTGTCCGATATTGGACTCCTCATAAAAAATGGAGTGAGAGGTAGCATTCCCACACAAGTCTGATCCTAGTAGTGCTATTTTCCACTCGAAATTATAAACCGACTCAAATACGTGCTTCATGCCATACGGCTGCCGTGTCCGATGAATTTGGAAACTCATTATGCAATATTGGAATCCTCATAAAAAATAGAGTGAGAAGTAGCATTCCCACACAATTCCGATCCTAGTAGTTCTATTTTCCACTCGAAATTGTAAACTGACTCAAATACGAGCTTCATTGCATATGATTGCCAAGTCGGATGAATTTGCAAACTAAGTGTCCGATATTGGAGTCCTCATAAAAAATGGAGTGAGAAGTGTGATTTTAATGCAAAGCTGCTTCCCTCTTGAATGCGCGAACCAACTTTGAAAAATCCCTGTAGCATTTTAGGAGATGAAAGGGATGATTTTTGCAACGCCGTAAACCATTTAGATGTCCTAATGCCTATTGGAATGAGAAGTTTCTTTAACACACAACTCCGAGGCTAGTAGTGCTATTTTCTACTTGAAATTGCAAACCGAATCAAATACGTGCTTCATGCCATACGGCTTCCGAGTCGGATGAATTTGCAAGCTCATTGTCCAATATTGGAATCCTCATAAAAAATAGAGTGAGAAGTAGCATTCCCACACAACTCCGATGCTAGTAGTTCTATTTTCCACTCGAAATTGTAAACTGACTCAAATACGAGCTTCATGCCATACGATTTCCGAGTCGTATGAATTTACAAAATCAGTGTCCAATATTGGAATCCTCATAAAAAATGGACGGAGTAGTAGCACTCCTACACAACTCCGAGTCCAGTAGTGCTATTTCCCACTCTAAATTGCAAACTGAATCAAATACGAGCTTCATGCCATACGATTTCCGAGTCGTAGGAATTTGCAAAATCAGTGTCCATTATTGGAATCCTCAGAAAAAATGGATGGAGTAGTAGCATTCCGACACAACTCCGAGTCCAGTAGTGCTATTTCCCACTCTAAATTGCAAACTGAATCAAATACGAGCTTCATGCCATACGATTTCCGAGTCGTATGAATTTGCAAAATCAGTGTCCAATATTGGAATCCTCTTAAAAAATGGACGGAGTAGTAGCATTCCTACTCAACTCCGAGTCCAGTAGTGCTATTTTCCACTCTAAATTGCAAACTGAATCAAATACGAGCTTCATGCCATACGATTGCCAAGTCGGATGAATTTGCAAACTCAGTGTCCGATATTGGAGTCCTCATAAAAAATGGAGTGAGAGGTAGCATTCCCACACAAGTCTGATCCTAGTAGTGCTATTTTCCACTCGAAATTGTAAACCGACTCAAATACGTGATTCATGCCATACGGCTGCCGTGTCCGATGAATTTGCAAACTCATTGTCCAATATTGGACTCCTCATAAAAAATAGAGTGAGAAGTAGGATTTCGACACAACTCCGAGTCTAGTAGTGCTAATTCCCACTCTAAATTGCAAACAGAATCAAATACGAGCTTCATGCCATACGATTTCCGAGTCGTATGAATTTGCAAAATCAGTGTCCAATATTGGAATGCTCATAAAAAATGGACGGAGTAGTAGCATTCCTACACAACTCCGAGTCCAGTAGTGCTATTTCCCACTCTAAATTGCAAACTGACTCAAATACGAGCTTCATGCCATACGATTTCCGAGTCGTATGAATTTGCAAAATCAGTGTCCAATATTGGAATCCTCTTAAAAAATGGACGGAGTAGTAGCATTCCTACTCAACTCCGAGTCCAGTAGTGCTATTTTCCACTCTAAATTGCAAACTGAATCAAATACGAGCTTCATGCCATACGATTGCCAAGTCGGATGAATTTGCAAACTCAGTGTCCGATATTGGAGTCCTCATAAAAAATGGAGTGAGAGGTAGCATTCCCACACAAGTCTGATCCTAGTAGTGCTATTTTCCACTCGAAATTGTAAACCGACTCAAATACGTGATTCATGCCATACGGCTGCCGTGTCCGATGAATTTGCAAACTCATTGTCCAATATTGGACTCCTCATAAAAAATAGAGTGAGAAGTAGGATTTCGACACAACTCCGAGTCTAGTAGTGCTAATTCCCACTCTAAATTGCAAACAGAATCAAATACGAGCTTCATGCCATACGATTTCCGAGTCGTATGAATTTGCAAAATCAGTGTCCAATATTGGAATGCTCATAAAAAATGGACGGAGTAGTAGCATTCCTACACAACTCCGAGTCCAGTAGTGCTATTTCCCACTCTAAATTGCAAACTGACTCAAATACGAGCTTCATGCCATACGATTTCCGAGTCGTATGAATTTGCAAAATCAGTGTCCAATATTGGAATCCTCTTAAAAAATGGACGGAGTAGTAGCATTCCTACTCAACTCCGAGTCCAGTAGTGCTATTTTCCACTCTAAATTGCAAACTGAATCAAATACGAGCTTCATGCCATACGATTGCCAAGTCGGATGAATTTGCAAACTCAGTGTCCGATATTGGAGTCCTCATAAAAAATGGAGTGAGAGGTAGCATTCCCACACAAGTCTGATCCTAGTAGTGCTATTTTCCACTCGAAATTGTAAACCGACTCAAATACGTGATTCATGCCATACGGCTGCCGTGTCCGATGAATTTGCAAACTCATTGTCCAATATTGGACTCCTCATAAAAAATAGAGTAAGAAGTAGGATTTCGACACAACTCCGAGTCTAGTAGTGCTAATTCCCACTCTAAATTGCAAACAGAATCAAATACGAGCTTCATGCCATACGATTTCCGATTTGTATGAATTTGCAAAATCAGTGTCCAATATTGGAATGCTCATAAAAAATGGACGGAGTAGTAGCATTCCTACACAACTCCGAGTCCAGTAGTGCTATTTCGCACTCTAAATTGCAAACTGACTCAAATACGAGCTTCATGCCATACGATTTCCGAGTCGTATGAATTTGCAAAATCAGTGTCCAATATTGGAACGCTCATAAAAAATGGACGGAGTAGTAGCATTCCTACACAACTCCGAGTCCAGTAGTGCTATTTCTCACTCTAAAGTGCAAACTGACTCAAATACGAGCTTCATGCCATACGATTGCCAAGTCGGATGAATTTCCAAACTCAGTGTCCGATATTGGACTCCTCATAAAAAATGGAGTGAGAAGTAGCATTCCCACACAAGTCTGATCCTAGTAGTGCTATTTTCCACTCGAAATTGTAAACCGACTCAAATACGTGCTTCATGCCATACGGCTGCCGTGTCCGATGAATTTGGAAACTCATTATGCAATATTGGAATCCTCATAAAAAATAGAGTGAGAAGTAGCATTCCCACACAATTCCGATCTTAGTAGTTCTATTTTCCACTCGAAATTGTAAACTGACTCAAATACGAGCTTCATTGCATATGATTGCCAAGTCGGATGAATTTGCAAACTCAGTGTCCGATATTGGAGTCCTCATAAAAAATGGAGTGAGAAGTGTGATTTTAATGCAAAGCTGCTTCCCTCTTGAATGCGCGAACCAACTTTGAAAAATCCCTGTAGCATTTTAGGAGATGAAAGGGATGATTTTTGCAACGCCGTAAACCATTTAGATGTCCTAATGCCTATTGGAATGAGAAGTTTCTTTAACACACAACTCCGAGGCTAGTAGTGCTATTTTCTACTTGAAATTGCAAACCGAATCAAATACGTGCTTCATGCCATACGGCTTCCGAGTCGGATGAATTTGCAAGCTCATTGTCCAATATTGGAATCCTCATAAAAAATAGAGTGAGAAGTAGCATTCCCACACAACTCCGATGCTAGTAGTTCTATTTTCCACTCGAAATTGTAAACTGACTCAAATACGAGCTTCATGCCATACGATTTCCGAGTCGTATGAATTTACAAAATCAGTGTCCAATATTGGAATCCTCATAAAAAATGGACGGAGTAGTAGCATTCCTACACAACTCCGAGTCCAGTAGTGCTATTTCCCACTCTAAATTGCAAACTGAATCAAATACGAGCTTCATGCCATACGATTTCCGAGTCGTAGGAATTTGCAAAATCAGTGTCCATTATTGGAATCCTCATAAAAAATGGATGATGGAGTAGTAGCATTCCGACACAACTCCGAGTCCAGTAGTGCTATTTCCCACTCTAAATTGCAAACTGAATCAAATACGAGCTTCATGCCATACGATTTCCGAGTCGTATGAATTTGCAAAATCAGTGTCCAATATTGGAATCCTCTTAAAAAATGGACGGAGTAGTAGCATTCCTACTCAACTCCGAGTCCAGTAGTGCTATTTTCCACTCTAAATTGCAAACTGAATCAAATACGAGCTTCATGCCATACGATTGCCAAGTCGGATGAATTTGCAAACTCAGTGTCCGATATTGGAGTCCTCATAAAAAATGGAGTGAGAAGTAGCATTCCCACACAAGTCTGATCCTAGTAGTGCTATTTTCCACTCGAAATTGTAAACCGTCTCAAATACGTGCTTCATGCCATACGGCTGCCGTGTTCGATGAATTTGCAAACTCATTGTCAAATATTGGACTCCTCATAAAAAATAGAGTGAGAAGTAGGATTTCGACACAACTCCGAGTCTAGTAGTGCTAATTCCCACTCTAAATTGCAAACAGAATCAAATACGAGCTTCATGCCATACGATTTCCGAGTCGTATGAATTTGCAAAATCAGTGTCCAATATTGGAATGCTCATAAAAAATGGACGGAGTAGTAGCATTCCTACACAACTCCGAGTCCAGTAGTGCTATTTCCCACTCTAAATTGCAAACTGAATCAAATACGAGCTTCATGCCATACGATTTCCGAGTCGTATGAATTTGCAAAATCAGTGTCCAATATTGGAATCCTCTTAAAAAATGGACGGAGTAGTAGCATTCCTACTCAACTCCGAGTCCAGTAGTGCTATTTTCCACTCTAAATTGCAAACTGAATCAAATACGAGCTTCATGCCATACGATTGCCAAGTCGGATGAATTTGCAAACTCAGTGTCCGATATTGGAGTCCTCATAAAAAATGGAGTGAGAGGTAGCATTCCCACACAAGTCTGATCCTAGTAGTGCTATTTTCCACTCGAAATTGTAAACCGACTCAAATACGTGATTCATGCCATACGGCTGCCGTGTCCGATGAATTTGCAAACTCATTGTCCAATATTGGACTCCTCATAAAAAATAGAGTGAGAAGTAGGATTTCGACACAACTCCGAGTCTAGTAGTGCTAATTCCCACTCTAAATTGCAAACAGAATCAAATACGAGCTTCATGCCATACGATTTCCGAGTCGTATGAATTTGCAAAATCAGTGTCCAATATTGGAATGCTCATAAAAAATGGACGGAGTAGTAGCATTCCTACACAACTCCGAGTCCAGTAGTGCTATTTCGCACTCTAAATTGCAAACTGACTCAAATACGAGCTTCATGCCATACGATTTCCGAGTCGTATGAATTTGCAAAATCAGTGTCCAATATTGGAATGCTCATAAAAAATGGACGGAGTAGTAGCATTCCTACACAACTCCGAGTCCAGTAGTGCTATTTCTCACTCTAAATTGCAAACTGACTCAAATACGAGCTTCATGCCATACGATTGCCAAGTCGGATGAATTTCCAAACTCAGTGTCCGATATTGGACTCCTCATAAAAAATGGAGTGAGAAGTAGCATTCCCACACAAGTCTGATCCTAGTAGTGCTATTTTCCACTCGAAATTGTAAACCGACTCAAATACGTGCTTCATGCCATACGGCTGCCGTGTCCGATGAATTTGGAAACTCATTATGCAATATTGGAATCCTCATAAAAAATAGAGTGAGAAGTAGCATTCCCACACAATTCCGATCCTAGTAGTTCTATTTTCCACTCGAAATTGTAAACTGACTCAAATACGAGCTTCATTGCATATGATTGCCAAGTCGGATGAATTTGCAAACTCAGTGTCCGATATTGGAGTCCTCATAAAAAATGGAGTGAGAAGTGTGATTTTAATGCAAAGCTGCTTCCCTCTTGAATGCGCGAACCAACTTTGAAAAATCCCTGTAGCATTTTAGGAGATGAAAGGGATGATTTTTGCAACGCCGTAAACCATTTAGATGTCCTAATGCCTATTGGAATGAGAAGTTTCTTTAACACACAACTCCGAGGCTAGTAGTGCTATTTTCTACTTGAAATTGCAAACCGAATCAAATACGTGCTTCATGCCATACGGCTTCCGAGTCGGATGAATTTGCAAGCTCATTGTCCAATATTGGAATCCTCATAAAAAATAGAGTGAGAAGTAGCATTCCCACACAAATCTGATCCTAGTAGTGCTATTTTCCACTCGAAATTGTAAACTGACTCAAATACGAGCTTCATGCCATACGATTTCCGAGTCGTATGAATTTACAAAATCAGTGTCCAATATTGGAATCCTCATAAAAAATGGACGGAGTAGTAGCATTCCTACACAACTCCGAGTCCAGTAGTGCTATTTCCCACTCTAAATTGCAAACTGAATCAAATACGAGCTTCATGCCATACGATTTCCGAGTCGTAGGAATTTGCAAAATCAGTGTCCATTATTGGAATCCTCATAAAAAATGGATGGAGTAGTAGCATTCCGACACAACTCCGAGTCCAGTAGTGCTATTTCCCACTCTAAATTGCAAACTGAATCAAATACGAGCTTCATGCCATACGATTTCCGAGTCGTATGAATTTGCAAAATCAGTGTCCAATATTGGAATGCTCATAAAAAATGGACGGAGTAGTAGCATTCCTACACAACTCCGAGTCCAGTAGTGCTATTTCTCACTCTAAATTGCAAACTGAATCAAATACGAGCTTCATGCCATACGATTGCCAAGTCGGATGAATTTCCAAACTCAGTGTCCGATATTGGACTCCTCATAAAAAATGGAGTGAGCAGTAGCATTCCCACACAAGTCTGATCCTAGTAGTGCTATTTTCCACTCGAAATTGTAAACCGACTCAAATACGTGCTTCATGCCATACGGCTGCCGTGTCCGATGAATTTGGAAACTCATTATGCAATATTGGAATCCTCATAAAAAATAGAGTGAGAAGTAGCATTCCCACACAATTCCGATCCTAGTAGTTCTATTTTCCACTCGAAATTGTAAACTGAATCAAATACGAGCTTCATGCCATACGATTTCCGAGTCGTATGAATTTGCAAAATCAGTGTCCAATATTGGAATCCTCTTAAAAAATGGACGGAGTAGTAGCATTCCTACTCAACTCCGAGTCCAGTAGTGCTATTTTCCACTCTAAATTGCAAACTGAATCAAATACGAGCTTCATGCCATACGATTGCCAAGTCGGATGAATTTGCAAACTCAGTGTCCGATATTGGAGTCCTCATAAAAAATGGAGTGAGAAGTAGCATTCCCACACAAGTCTGATCCTAGTAGTGCTATTTTCCACTCGAAATTGTAAACCGACTCAAATACGTGCTTCATGCCATACGGCTGCCGTGTTCGATGAATTTGCAAACTCATTGTCAAATATTGGACTCCTCATAAAAAATAGAGTGAGAAGTAGGATTTCGACACAACTCCGAGTCTAGTAGTGCTAATTCCCACTCTAAATTGCAAACAGAATCAAATACGAGCTTCATGCCATACGATTTCCGAGTCGTATGAATTTGCAAAATCAGTGTCCAATATTGGAATGCTCATAAAAAATGGACGGAGTAGTAGCATTCCTACACAACTCCGAGTCCAGTAGTGCTATTTTCCACTCGAAATTGTAAACCGACTCAAATACGTGCTTCATGCCATACGGCTGCCGTGTTCGATGAATTTGCAAACTCATTGTCAAATATTGGACTCCTCAAAAAAAAATAGAGTGAGAAGTAGGATTCCTACACAACTCCGAGTCCAGTAGTGCTATTTCCCACTCTAAATTGCAAACTGAATCAAATACGAGCTTCATGCCATACGATTTCCGAGTCGTAGGAATTTGCAAAATCAGTGTCCATTATTGGAATGCTCATAAAAAATGGACGGAGTAGTAGCATTCCGACACAACTCCGAGTCCAGTAGTGCTATTTCCCACTCTAAATTGCAAACTGAATCAAATACGAGCTTCATGCCATACGATTGCCAAGTCGGATGAATTTGCAAACTCAGTGTCCGATATTGGAGTCCTCATAAAAAATGGAGTGAGAAGTAGCATTCCCACACAAGTCTGATCCTAGTAGTGCTATTTTCCACTCGAAATTGTAAACCGACTCAAATACGTGCTTCATGCCATACGGCTGCCGTGTTCGATGAATTTGCAAACTCATTGTCAAATATTGGACACCTCATAAAAAATAGAGTGAGAAGTAGGATTTCGACACAACTCCGAGTCGAGTAGTGCTAATTCCCACTCTAAATTGCAAACAGAATCAAATACGAGCTTCATGCCATACGATTTCCGAGTCGTATGAATTTGCAAAATCAGTGTCCAATATTGGAATGCTCATAAAAAATGGACGGAGTAGTAGCATTCCTACACAACTCCGAGTCCAGTAGTGCTATTTCCCACTCTAAATTGCAAACTGACTCAAATACGAGCTTCATGCCATACGATTTCCGAGTCGTATGAATTTGCAAAATCAGTGTCCATTATTGGAATCCTCATAAAAAATGGATGGAGTAGTAGCATTCCGACACAACTCCGAGTCCAGTAGTGCTATTTCCCACTCTAAATTGCAAACTGAATCAAATACGAGCTTCATGCCATACGATTTCCGAGTCGTATGAATTTGCAAAATCAGTGTCCAATATTGGAATCCTCTTAAAAAATGGACGGAGTAGTAGCATTCCTACTCAACTCCGAGTCCAGTAGTGCTATTTTCCACTCTAAATTGCAAACTGAATCAAATACGAGCTTCATGCCATACGATTGCCAAGTCGGATGAATTTGCAAACTCAGTGTCCGATATTGGAGTCCTCATAAAAAATGGAGTGAGAAGTAGCATTCCCACACAAGTCTGATCCTAGTAGTGCTATTTTCCACTCGAAATTGTAAACCGACTCAAATACGTGCTTCATGCCATACGGCTGCCGTGTTCGATGAATTTGCAAACTCATTGTCAAATATTGGACTCCTCATAAAAAATAGAGTGAGAAGTAGGATTTCGACACAACTCCGAGTCTAGTAGTGCTAATTCCCACTCTAAATTGCAAACAGAATCAAATACGAGCTTCATGCCATACGATTTCCGAGTCGTATGAATTTGCAAAATCAGTGTCCAATATTGGAATGCTCATAAAAAATGGACGGAGTAGTAGCATTCCTACACAACTCCGAGTCCAGTAGTGCTATTTCTCACTCTAAATTGCAAACTGACTCAAATACGAGCTTCATGCCACACGATTGCCAAGTCGGATGAATTTCCAAACTCAGTGTCCGATATTGGACTCCTCATAAAAAATGGAGTGAGAAGTAGCATTCCCACACAAGTCTGATCCTAGTAGTGCTATTTTCCACTCGAAATTGTAAACCGACTCAAATACGTGCTTCATGCCATACGGCTGCCGTGTCCGATGAATTTGGAAACTCATTATGCAATATTGGAATCCTCATAAAAAATAGAGTGAGAAGTAGCATTCCCACACAATTCCGATCCTAGTAGTTCTATTTTCCACTCGAAATTGTAAACTGACTCAAATACGAGCTTCATTGCATATGATTGCCAAGTCGGATGAATTTGCAAACTCAGTGTCCGATATTGGAGTCCTCATAAAAAATGGAGTGAGAAGTGTGATTTTAATGCAAAGCTGCTTCCCTCTTGAATGCGCGAACCAACTTTGAAAAATCCCTATAGCATTTTAGGAGATGAAAGGGATGATTTTTGCAACGCCGTAAACCATTTAGATGTCCTAATGCCTATTGGAATGAGAAGTTTCTTTAACACACAACTCCGAGGCTAGTAGTGCTATTTTCTACTTGAAATTGCAAACCGAATCAAATACGTGCTTCATGCCATACGGCTTCCGAGTCGGATGAATTTGCAAGCTCATTGTCCAATATTGGAATCCTCATAAAAAATAGAGTGAGAAGTAGCATTCCCACACAACTCCGATGCTAGTAGTTCTATTTTCCACTCGAAATTGTAAACTGACTCAAATACGAGCTTCATGCCATACGATTTCCGAGTCGTATGAATTTACAAAATCAGTGTCCAATATTGGAATCCTCATAAAAAATGGACGGAATAGTAGCATTCCTACACAACTCCGAGTCCAGTAGTGCTATTTCCCACTCTAAATTGCAAACTGAATCAAATACGAGCTTCATGCCATACGATTTCCGAGTCGTAGGAATTTGCAAAATCAGTGTCCATTATTGGAATCCTCATAAAAAATGGATGGAGTAGTAGCATTCCGACACAACTCCGAGTCCAGTAGTGCTATTTCCCACTCTAAATTGCAAACTGAATCAAATACGAGCTTCATGCCATACGATTTCCGAGTCGTATGAATTTGCAAAATCAGTGTCCAATATTGGAATCCTCTTAAAAAATGGACGGAGTAGTAGCATTCCTACTCAACTCCGAGTCAAGTAGTGCTATTTTCCACTCTAAATTGCAAACTGAATCAAATACGAGCTTCATGCCATACGATTGCCAAGTCGGATGAATTTGCAAACTAAGTGTCCGATATTGGAGTCCTCATAAAAAATGGAGTGAGAAGTAGCATTCCCACACAAGTCTGATCCTAGTAGTGCTATTTTCCACTCGAAATTGTAAACCGACTCTAATACGTGCTTCATGCCATACGGCTGCCGTGTTCGATGAATTTGCAAACTCATTGTCAAATATTGGACTCCTCATAAAAAATAGAGTGAGAAGTAGGATTTCGACACAACTCCGAGTCTAGTAGTGCTAATTCCCACTCTAAATTGCAAACAGAATCAAATACGAGCTTCATGCCATACGATTTCCGAGTCGTATGAATTTGCAAAATCAGTGTCCAATATTGGAATGCTCATAAAAAATGGACGGAGTAGTAGCATTCCTACACAACTCCGAGTCCAGTAGTGCTATTTTCCACTCGAAATTGTAAACCGACTCAAATACGTGCTTCATGCCATACGGCTGCCGTGTTCGATGAATTTGCAAACTCATTGTCAAATATTGGACTCCTCATAAAAAATAGAGTGAGAAGTAGGATTCCTACACAACTCCGAGTCCAGTAGTGCTATTTCCCACTCTAAATTGCAAACTGAATCAAATACGAGCTTCATGCCATACGATTTCCGAGTCGTATGAATTTGCAAAATCAGTGTCCAATATTGGAATCCTCTTAAAAAATCGACGGAGTAGTAGCATTCCTACTCAACTCCGAGTCCAGTAGTGCTATTTTCCACTCTAAATTGCAAACTGAATCAAATACGAGCTTCATGCCATACGATTGCCAAGTCGGATGAATTTGCAAACTCAGTGTCCGATATTGGAGTCCTCATAAAAAATGGAGTGAGAAGTAGCATTCCGACACAAGTCTGATCCAAGTAGTGCTATTTTCCACTCGAAATTGTAAACCGACTCAAATACGTGCTTCATGCCATACGGCTGCCGTGTTCGATGAATTTGCAAACTCATTGTCAAATATTGGACTCCTCATAAAAAATAGAGTGAGAAGTAGGATTTCGACACAACTCCGAGTCTAAGAGTGCTAATTCCCACTCTAAATTGCAAACAGAATCAAATACGAGCTTCATGCCATACGATTTCCGAGTCGTATGAATTTGCAAAATCAGTGTCCAATATTGGAATGCTCATAAAAAATGGACGGAGTAGTAGCATTCCTACACAACTCCGAGTCCAGTAGTGCTATTTCCCACTCTAAATTGCAAACTGACTCAAATACGAGCTTCATGCCACACGATTTCCGAGTCGTATGAATTTGCTAAATCAGTGTCCATTATTGGAATCCTCATAAAAAATGGATGGAGTAGTAGCATTCCGACACAACTCCGAGTCCAGTAGTGCTATTTCCCACTCTAAATTGCAAACTGAATCAAATACGAGCTTCATGCCATACGATTTCCGAGTCGTATGAATTTGCAAAATCAGTGTCCAATATTGGAATCCTCTTAAAAAATGGACGGAGTAGTAGCATTCCTACTCAACTCCGAGTCCAGTAGTGCTATTTTCCACTCTAAATTGCAAACTGAATCAAATACGAGCTTCATGCCATACGATTGCCAAGTCGGATGAATTTGCAAACTCAGTGTCCGATATTGGAGTCCTCATAAAAAATGGAGTGAGAAGTAGCATTCCCACACAAGTCTGATCCAAGTAGTGCTATTTTCCACTCGAAATTGTAAACCGACTCAAATACGTGCTTCATGCCATACGGCTGCCGTGTTCGATGAATTTGCAAACTCATTGTCAAATATTGGACTCCTCATAAAAAATAGAGTGAGAAGTAGGATTTCGACACAACTCCGAGTCTAGTAGTGCTAATTCCCACTCTAAATTGCAAACAGAATCAAATACGAGCTTCATGCCATACGATTTCCGAGTCGTATGAATTTGCAAAATCAGTGTCCAATATTGGAATGCTCATAAAAAATGGACGGAGTAGTAGCATTCCTACACAACTCCGAGTCCAGTAGTGCTATTTCCCACTCTAAATTGCAAACTGACTCAAATACGAGCTTCATGCCATACGATTTCCGAGTCGTATGAATTTGCAAAATCAGTGTCCATTATTGGAATCCTCATAAAAAATGGATGGAGTAGTAGCATTCCGACACAACTCCGAGTCCAGTAGTGCTATTTCCCACTCTAAATTGCAAACTGAATCAAATACGAGCTTCATGCCATACGATTTCCGAGTCGTATGAATTTGCAAAATCAGTGTCCAATATTGGAATGCTCATAAAAAATGGACGGAGTAGTAGCATTCCTACACAACTCCGAGTCCAGTAGTGCTATTTCCCACTCTAAATTGCAAACTGACTCAAATACGAGCTTCATGCCATACGATTTCCGAGTCGTATGAATTTGCAAAATCAGTGTCCATTATTGGAATCCTCATAAAAAATGGATGGAGTAGTAGCATTCCGACACAACTCCGAGTCCAGTAGTGCTATTTCCCACTCTAAATTGCAAACTGAATCAAATACGAGCTTCATGCCATACGATTTCCGAGTCGTATGAATTTGCAAAATCAGTGTCCAATATTGGAATCCTCTTAAAAAATGGACGGAGTAGTAGCATTCCTACTCAACTCCGAGTCCAGTAGTGCTATTTTCCACTCGAAATTGTAAACCGACTCAAATACGTGCTTCATGCCATACGGCTGCCGTGTTCGATGAATTTGCAAACTCATTGTCAAATATTGGACTCCTCATAAAAAATAGAGTGAGAAGTAGGATTCCTACACAACTCCGAGTCCAGTAGTGCTATTTCCCACTCTAAATTGCAAACTGAATCAAATACGAGCTTCATGCCATACGATTTCCGAGTCGTATGAATTTGCAAAATCAGTGTCCAATATTGGAATCCTCTTAAAAAATCGACGGAGTAGTAGCATTCCTACTCAACTCCGAGTCCAGTAGTGCTATTTTCCACTCTAAATTGCAAACTGAATCAAATACGAGCTTCATGCCATACGATTGCCAAGTCGGATGAATTTGCAAACTCAGTGTCCGATATTGGAGTCCTCATAAAAAATGGAGTGAGAAGTAGCATTCCGACACAAGTCTGATCCAAGTAGTGCTATTTTCCACTCGAAATTGTAAACCGACTCAAATACGTGCTTCATGCCATACGGCTGCCGTGTTCGATGAATTTGCAAACTCATTGTCAAATATTGGACTCCTCATAAAAAATAGAGTGAGAAGTAGGATTTCGACACAACTCCGAGTCTAAGAGTGCTAATTCCCACTCTAAATTGCAAACAGAATCAAATACGAGCTTCATGCCATACGATTTCCGAGTCGTATGAATTTGCAAAATCAGTGTCCAATATTGGAATGCTCATAAAAAATGGACGGAGTAGTAGCATTCCTACACAACTCCGAGTCCAGTAGTGCTATTTCCCACTCTAAATTGCAAACTGACTCAAATACGAGCTTCATGCCACACGATTTCCGAGTCGTATGAATTTGCTAAATCAGTGTCCATTATTGGAATCCTCATAAAAAATGGATGGAGTAGTAGCATTCCGACACAACTCCGAGTCCAGTAGTGCTATTTCCCACTCTAAATTGCAAACTGAATCAAATACGAGCTTCATGCCATACGATTTCCGAGTCGTATGAATTTGCAAAATCAGTGTCCAATATTGGAATCCTCTTAAAAAATGGACGGAGTAGTAGCATTCCTACTCAACTCCGAGTCCAGTAGTGCTATTTTCCACTCTAAATTGCAAACTGAATCAAATACGAGCTTCATGCCATACGATTGCCAAGTCGGATGAATTTGCAAACTCAGTGTCCGATATTGGAGTCCTCATAAAAAATGGAGTGAGAAGTAGCATTCCCACACAAGTCTGATCCAAGTAGTGCTATTTTCCACTCGAAATTGTAAACCGACTCAAATACGTGCTTCATGCCATACGGCTGCCGTGTTCGATGAATTTGCAAACTCATTGTCAAATATTGGACTCCTCATAAAAAATAGAGTGAGAAGTAGGATTTCGACACAACTCCGAGTCTAGTAGTGCTAATTCCCACTCTAAATTGCAAACAGAATCAAATACGAGCTTCATGCCATACGATTTCCGAGTCGTATGAATTTGCAAAATCAGTGTCCAATATTGGAATGCTCATAAAAAATGGACGGAGTAGTAGCATTCCTACACAACTCCGAGTCCAGTAGTGCTATTTCCCACTCTAAATTGCAAACTGACTCAAATACGAGCTTCATGCCATACGATTTCCGAGTCGTATGAATTTGCAAAATCAGTGTCCATTATTGGAATCCTCATAAAAAATGGATGGAGTAGTAGCATTCCGACACAACTCCGAGTCCAGTAGTGCTATTTCCCACTCTAAATTGCAAACTGAATCAAATACGAGCTTCATGCCATACGATTTCCGAGTCGTATGAATTTGCAAAATCAGTGTCCAATATTGGAATGCTCATAAAAAATGGACGGAGTAGTAGCATTCCTACACAACTCCGAGTCCAGTAGTGCTATTTCCCACTCTAAATTGCAAACTGACTCAAATACGAGCTTCATGCCATACGATTTCCGAGTCGTATGAATTTGCAAAATCAGTGTCCATTATTGGAATCCTCATAAAAAATGGATGGAGTAGTAGCATTCCGACACAACTCCGAGTCCAGTAGTGCTATTTCCCACTCTAAATTGCAAACTGAATCAAATACGAGCTTCATGCCATACGATTTCCGAGTCGTATGAATTTGCAAAATCAGTGTCCAATATTGGAATCCTCTTAAAAAATGGACGGAGTAGTAGCATTCCTACTCAACTCCGAGTCCAGTAGTGCTATTTTCCACTCTAAATTGCAAACTGAATCAAATACGAGCTTCATGCCATACGATTGCCAAGTCGGATGAATTTGCAAACTCAGTGTCCGATATTGGAGTCCTCATAAAAAATGGAGTGAGAAGTAGCATTCCCACACAAGTCTGATCCTAGTAGTGCTATTTTCCACTCGAAATTGTAAACCGACTCAAATACGTGCTTCATGCCATACGGCTGCCGTGTCCGATGAATTTGCAACCTCATTGTCCAATATTGGAATCCTCATAAAAAATAGAGTGAGAAGTAGCATTTCGACACAACTCCGAGTCTAGTAGTGCTTTTTCCCACTCTAAATTGCAAACTGAATCAAATACGAGCTTCATGCCATACGATTGCCAAGTCGGATGAATTTGCAAACTCAGTGTCCGATATTGGAGTCCTCATAAAAAATGGAGTGAGAAGTAGCATTCCCACACAAGTCTGATCCTAGTAGTGCTATTTTCCACTCGAAATTGTAAACCGACTCAAATACGTGCTTCATGCCATACGGCTGCCGTGTTCGATGAATTTGCAAACTCATTGTCAAATATTGGACTCCTCATAAAAAATAGAGTGAGAAGTAGGATTTCGACACAACTCCAAGTCTAGTAGTGCTAATTCCCACTCTAAATTGCAAACAGAATCAAATACGAGCTTCATGCCATACGATTTCCGAGTCGTATGAATTTGCAAAATCAGTGTCCAATATTGGAATGCTCATAAAAAATGGACGGAGTAGTAGCATTCCTACACAACTCCGAGTCCAGTAGTGCTATTTCCCACTCTAAATTGCAAACTGACTCAAATACGAGCTTCATGCCATACGATTGCCAAGTCGGATGAATTTGCAAACTCAGTGTACGATATTCGAGTCCTCATAAAAAATGGAGTGAGAAGTAGCATTCCCACACAAGTCTGATCCTAGTAGTGCTATTTTACACTCGAAATTGTAAACCGACTCAAATACGTGCTTCATGCCATACGGCTGCCGTGTCCGATGAATTTGCAAACTCATTGTCCAATATCGGAATCCTCATAAAAAATAGAGTGAGAAGTAGCATTTCGACACAACTCCGAGTCTAGTAGTGCTTTTTCCCACTCTAAATTGCAAACTGAATCAAATACGAGCTTCATGCCATACGATTTCCGAGTCATATGAATTTGCAAACTCAGTGTCCGATATTGGAGTCCTCATAAAAAATGGAGTGAGAAGTAGCATTCCCACACAAGTCTGATCCTAGTAGTGCTATTTTCCACTCGAAATTGTAAACCGACTCAAATACGTGCTTCATTCCATACGGCTGCCGTGTCCGATGAATTTGCAAACTCATTGTCCAACATTGGAATCCTCATAAAAAATAGAGTGAGAAGTAGCATTTCGACACAACTCCGAGTCTAGTAGTGCTATTTCCCACTCTAAATTGCAAACTGAATCAAATACGAGCTTCATGCCATGCGATTTCCGAGTCGTATGAATTTGCAAAATCAGTGTCTGATATTGGAATGCTCATAAAAAATGGACGGAGTAGTAGCATTCCTACACAACTCCGAGTCCAGTAGTCCTATTTCCCACCCTAAATTGCAAACTGACTCAAATACGAGCTTCATGCCATACGATTTCTGAGTCGTATGAATTTGCAAAATCAGTGTCCAATATTGGAATGCTCATAAAAAATGGACGGAGTAGTAGCATTCCTACACAACTCCGAGTCCAGTAGTGCTATTTCCCACTCTAAATTGCAAACTGAATCAAATACGAGCTTCATGCCATACGATTTCCGAGTCGTAGGAATTTGCAAAATCAGTGTCCATTATTGGAATCCACATAAAAAATGGACGGAGTAGTAGCATTCCAACACAACTCCGAGTCCAGTAGTCCTATTTCCCACTCCAAATTGCAAACTGAATCAAATACGAGCTTCATGCCATACGGCTGCCGTGTCCGATGAATTTGCAAACTCATTGTCAAATATTGGAATCCTCATAAAAATAGAGTGAGAAGTAGCATTCCTACACAATTCCGATCCTAGTAGTGCTATTTTCCACTCGAAATTGTAAACTGACTCAAATACGAGCTTCATGCCATACGATTGCAAAGTCGGATGAATTTACAAACTCAGTGGCCGATATTGGAATCCTCATAAAAAAATGGAATGAGAAGTGTGATTTTAATGCAAAGCTGCTTCCCCCTTGAATGCGCGAACCAACTTTGAAAAATCCCTGTAGCATTTTAGGAGATGAAAGGGATGATTTTTGCAACGCCGTAAACCATTTAGATGTCCTAATGCCTATTGGAATAAGAAGTAGCATTAACACACAACTCCGAGGCTAGTAGTGCTATTTTCTACTTGAAATTGCAAACCGAATCAAATACGTGCTTCATGCCATACGGCTTCCGAGTCGGATGAATTTGCAAGCTCATTGTCCAATATTGGAATCCTCATAAAAAATAGAGTGAGAAGTAGCATTCCCACACAACTCCGGTGCTAGTAGTGCTATTTTCCACTCGAAATTGTAAACCGACTCAAATACGTGCTTCATGCCATACGATTTCTGAGTAGTATGAATTTGCAAAATCAGTGTCCAATATTGGAATGCTCATAAAATATGGACGGAGTAGTAGCATTCCTACACAACTCCGAGTCCAGTAGTGCTATTTCCCACTCTAAATTGCAAACTGAATCAAATACCAGCTTCATGCCATACGATTGCCAAGTCGGATGAATTTGCAAACTCAGTGTCCGATATTGGAATCCTCATAAAAAATGGACGGAGTAGTAGCATTCCTACACAACTCCGAGTCCAGTAGTGCTATTTCCCACTCTAAATTGCAAACTGAATCAAATACGAGCTTCATGCCATACGATTTCCGAGTCGTAGGAATTTGCAAAATCAGTGTCCATTATTGGAATCCTCATAAAAAATGGATGGAGTAGTAGCATTCCAACACAACTCCGAGTCCAGTAGTGCTATTTCCCACTCGAAATTGCAAACTGAATCAAATACGAGCTTCATGCCATACGATTTCCGAGTCGTAGGAATTTGCAAAATCAGTGTCCATTATTGGAATCCACATAAAAAATGGACGGAGTAGTAGCATTCCAACACAACTCCGAGTCCAGTAGTCCTATTTCCCACTCCAAATTGCAAACTGAATCAAATACGAGCTTCATGCCATACGATTTCCGAGTCGTATGAATTTGCAAAATCAGTGTCCAATATTGGAATCCTCATAAAAAATGGATGGAGTAGTAGCATTCCGACACAACTCCGAGTCCAGTAGTGCTATTTCCCACTCTAAATTGCAAACTGAATCAAATACGAGCTTCATGCCATACGATTTCCGAGTCGTATGAATTTGCAAAATCAGTGTCCAATATTGGAATCCTCTTAAAAAATGGACGGAGTAGTAGCATTCCGACTCAACTCCGAGTCCAGTAGTGCTATTTTCCACTCTAAATTGCAAACTGAATCAAATACGAGCTTCATGCCATACGATTGCCAAGTCGGATGAATTTGCAAACTCAGTGTCCGATATTGGAGTCCTCATAAAAAATGGAGTGAGAAATAGCATTCCCACACAAGTCTGATCCTAGTAGTGCTATTTTCCACTCGAAATTGTAAACCGACTCAAATACGTGCTTCATGCCATACGGCTGCCGTCTCCGATGAATTTGCAAACTCATTGTCCAATATTGGACTCCTCATAAAAAATAGAGTGAGAAGTAGGATTTCGACACAACTCCGAGTCTAGTAGTGCTAATTCCCACTCTAAATTGCAAACAGAATCAAATACGAGCTTCATGCCATACGATTTCCGAGTCGTATGAATTTGTAAAATCAGTGTCCAATATTGGAATGCTCATAAAAAATGGACGGAGTAGTAGCATTCCTACACAACTCCGAGTCCAGTAGTGCTATTTCCCACTCTAAATTGCAAACTGACTCAAATACGAGCTTCATGCCATACGATTTCCGAGTCGTATGAATTTGCAAAATCAGTGTCCAATATTGGAATGCTCATAAAAAATGGACGGAGTAGTAGCATTCCTACACAACTCCGAGTCCAGTAGTCCTATTTCCCACCCTAAATTGCAAACTGACTCAAATACGAGCTTCATGCCATACGATTTCTGAGTCGTATGAATTTGCAAAATCAGTGTCCAATATTGGAATGCTCATAAAAAATGGACGGAGTAGTAGCATTCCTACACAACTCCGAGTCCAGTAGTGCTATTTCCCACTCTAAATTGCAAACTGAATCAAATACCAGCTTCATGCCATACGATTGCCAAGTCGGATGAATTTGCAAACTCAGTGTCCGATATTGGAGTCCTCATAAAAAATGGAGTGAGAAGTAGCATTCCCACACAAGTCGGATCCTAGTAGTGCTATTTTCCACTCGAAATTGTAAACCGACTCAAATACGTGCTTCATGCCATACGGCTGCCGTGTCCGATGAATTTGCAAACTCATTGTCAAATATTGGAATCCTCATAAAAATAGAGTGAGAAGTAGCATTCCTACACAATTCCGATCCTAGTAGTGCTATTTTCCACTCGAAATTGTAAACTGACTCAAATACGAGCTTCATGCCATACGATTGCAAAGTCGGATGAATTTACAAACTCAGTGGCCGATATTGGAATCCTCATAAAAAAATGGAATGAGAAGTGTGATTTTAATGCAAAGCTGCTTCCCTCTTGAATGCGCGAACCAACTTTGAAAAATCCCTGTAGCATTTTAGGAGATGAAAGGGATGATTTTTGCAACGCCGTAAACCATTTAGATGTCCTAATGCCTATTGGAATAAGAAGTAGCATTAACACACAACTCCGAGGCTAGTAGTGCTATTTTCTACTTGAAATTGCAAACCGAATCAAATACGTGCTTCATGCCATACGGCTTCCGAGTCGGATGAATTTGCAAGCTCATTGTCCAATATTGGAATCCTCATAAAAAATAGAGTGAGAAGTAGCATTCCCACACAACTCCGGTGCTAGTAGTGCTATTTTCCACTCGAAATTGTAAACCGACTCAAATACGTGCTTCATGCCATACGATTTCTGAGTAGTATGAATTTGCAAAATCAGTGTCCAATATTGGAATGCTCATAAAATATGGACGGAGTAGTAGCATTCCTACACAACTCCGAGTCCAGTAGTGCTATTTCCCACTCTAAATTGCAAACTGAATCAAATACCAGCTTCATGCCATACGATTGCCAAGTCGGATGAATTTGCAAACTCAGTGTCCGATATTGGAATCCTCATAAAAAATGGACGGAGTAGTAGCATTCCTACACAACTCCGAGTCCAGTAGTGCTATTTCCCACTCTAAATTGCAAACTGAATCAAATACGAGCTTCATGCCATACGATTTCCGAGTCGTAGGAATTTGCAAAATCAGTGTCCATTATTGGAATCCTCATAAAAAATGGATGGAGTAGTAGCATTCCAACACAACTCCGAGTCCAGTAGTGCTATTTCCCACTCTAAATTGCAAACTGAATCAAATACGAGCTTCATGCCATACGATTTCCGAGTCGTAGGAATTTGCAAAATCAGTGTCCATTATTGGAATCCACATAAAAAATGGACGGAGTAGTAGCATTCCAACACAACTCCGAGTCCAGTAGTCCTATTTCCCACTCCAAATTGCAAACTGAATCAAATACGAGCTTCATGCCATACGATTTCCGAGTCGTATGAATTTGCAAAATCAGTGTCCAATATTGGAATCCTCATAAAAAATGGATGGAGTAGTAGCATTCCGACACAACTCCGAGTCCAGTAGTGCTATTTCCCACTCTAAATTGCAAACAGAATCAAATACGAGCTTCATGCCATACGATTTCCGAGTCGTATGAATTTGTAAAATCAGTGTCCAATATTGGAATGCTCATAAAAAATGGACGGAGTAGTAGCATTCCTACACAACTCCGAGTCCAGTAGTGCTATTTCCCACTCTAAATTGCAAACTGAATCAAATACGAGCTTCATGCCATACGATTGCCAAGTCGGATGAATTTCCAAACTCAGTGTACGATATTCGAGTCCTCATAAAAAATGGAGTGAGAAGTAGCATTCCCACACAAGTCTGATCCTAGTAGTGCTATTTTACACTCGAAATTGTAAACCGACTCAAATACGTGCTTCATGCCATACGGCTGCCGTGTCCGATGAATTTGCAAACTCATTGTCCAATATTGGAATCCTCATAAAAAATAGAGTGAGAAGTAGCATTTCGACACAACTCCGAGTCTAGTAGTGCATTTTCCCACTCTAAATTGCAAACTGAATCAAATACGAGCTTCATGCCATACGATTTCCGAGTCATATGAATTTGCAAACTCAGTGTCCGATATTGGAGTCCTCATAAAAAATGGAGTGAGAAGTAGCATTCCCACACAAGTCTGATCCTAGTAGTGCTATTTTCCACTCGAAATTTTAAACCGACTCAAATACGTGCTTCATTCCATACGGCTGCCGTGTCCGATGAATTTGCAAACTCATTGTCCAATATTGGAATCCTCATAAAAAATAGAGTGAGAAGTAGCATTTCGACACAACTCCGAGTCTAGTAGTGCTATTTCCCACTCTAAATTGCAAACTGAATCAAATACGAGCTTCATGCCATGCGATTTCCGAGTCGTATGAATTTGCAAAATCAGTGTCCGATATTGGAATGCTCATAAAAAATGGACGGAGTAGTAGCATTCCTACACAACTCCGAGTCCAGTAGTCCTATTTCCCACCCTAAATTGCAAACTGACTCAAATACGAGCTTCATGCCATACGATTTCTGAGTCGTATGAATTTGCAAAATCAGTGTCCAATATTGGAATGCTCATAAAAAATGGACGGAGTAGTAGCATTCCTACACAACTCCGAGTCCAGTAGTGCTATTTCCCACTCTAAATTGCAAACTGAATCAAATACCAGCTTCATGCCATACGATTGCCAAGTCGGATGAATTTGCAAACTCAGTGTCCGATATTGGAGTCCTCATAAAAAATGGAGTGAGAAGTAGCATTCCCACACAAGTCTGATCCTAGTAGTGCTATTTTACACTCGAAATTGTAAACCGACTCAAATACGTGCTTCATTCCATACGGCTGCCGTGTCCGATGAATTTGCAAACTCATTGTCAAATATTGGAATCCTCATAAAAATAGAGTGAGAAGTAGCATTCCTACACAATTCCGATCCTAGTAGTGCTATTTTCCACTCGAAATTGTAAACTGACTCAAATACGAGCTTCATGCCATACGATTGCAAAGTCGGATGAATTTACAAACTCAGTGGCCGATATTGGAATCCTCATAAAAAAATGGAATGAGAAGTGTGATTTTAATGCAAAGCTGCTTCCCTCTTGAATGCGCGAACCAACTTTGAAAAATCCCTGTAGCATTTTAGGAGATGAAAGGGATGATTTTTGCAACGCCGTAAACCATTTAGATGTCCTAATGCCTATTGGAATGAGAAGTAGCATTAACACACAACTCCGAGGCTAGTAGTGCTATTTTCTACTTGAAATTGCAAACCGAATCAAATACGTGCTTCATGCCATACGGCTTCCGAGTCGGATGAATTTGCAAGCTCATTGTCCAATATTGGAATCCTCATAAAAAATAGAGTGAGAAGTAGCATTCCCACACAACTCCGGTGCTAGTAGTTCTATTTTCCACTCGAAATTGTAAACTGACTCAAATACGAGCTTCATGCCATACGATTTCCGAGTCGTATGAATTTACAAAATCAGTGTCCAATATTGGAATCCTCATAAAAAATGGACGGAGTAGTAGCATTCCTACACAACTCCGAGTCCAGTAGTGCTATTTCCCACTCTAAATTGCAAACTGAATCAAATACGAGCTTCATGCCATACGATTTCCGAGTCGTAGGAATTTGCAAAATCAGTGTCCATTATTGGAATCCTCATAAAAAATGGATGGAGTAGTAGCATTCCAACACAACTCCGAGTCCAGTAGTGCTATTTCCCACTCTAAATTGCAAACTGAATCAAATACGAGCTTCATGCCATACGATTTCCGAGTCGTAGGAATTTGCAAAATCAGTGTCCATTATTGGAATCCACATAAAAAATGGACGGAGTAGTAGCATTCCAACACAACTCCGAGTCCAGTAGTCCTATTTCCCACTCCAAATTGCAAACTGAATCAAATACGAGCTTCATGCCATACGATTTCCGAGTCGTATGAATTTGCAAAATCAGTGTCCAATATTGGAATCCTCATAAAAAATGGATGGAGTAGTAGCATTCCGACACAACTCCGAGTCCAGTAGTGCTATTTCCCACTCTAAATTGCAAACTGAATCAAATACGAGCTTCATGCCATACGATTTCCGAGTCGTATGAATTAGCAAAATCAGTGTCCAATATTGGAATCCTCTTAAAAAATGGACGGAGTAGTAGCATTCCCACTCAACTCCGAGTCCAGTAGTGCTATTTTCCACTCTAAATTGCAAACTGAATCAAATACGAGCTTCATGCCATACGATTGCCAAGTCGGATGAATTTGCAAACTCAGTGTCCGATATTGGAGTCCTCATAAAAAATGGAGTGAGAAGTAGCATTCCCACACAAGTCTGATCCTAGTAGTGCTATTTTCCACTCGAAATTGTAAACCGACTCAAATACGTGCTTCATGCCATACGGCTGCCGTGTCCGATGAATTTGCAAACTCATTGTCCAATATTGGACTCCTCATAAAAAATAGAGTGAGAAGTAGGATTTCGACACAACTCCGAGTCTAGTAGTGCTAATTCCCACTCTAAATTGCAAACAGAATCAAATACGAGCTTCATGCCATACGATTTCCGAGTCGTATGAATTTGTAAAATCAGTGTCCAATATTGGAATGCTCATAAAAAATGGACGGAGTAGTAGCATTCCTACACAACTCTGAGTCCAGTAGTGCTATTTCCCACTCTAAATTGCAAACTGACTCAAATACGAGCTTCATGCCATACGATTTCCGAGTCGTATGAATTTGCAAAATCAGTGTCCAATATTGGAATGCTCATAAAAAATGGACGGAGTAGTAGCATTCCTACACAACTCCGAGTCCAGTAGTTCTATTTCCCACTCTAAATTGCAAACGGAATCAAATACGAGCTTCATGCCATACGATTGCCAAGTCGGATGAATTTCCAAACTCAGTGTACGATATTCGAGTCCTCATAAAAAATGGAGTGAGAAGTAGCATTCCCACACAAGTCTGATCCTAGTAGTGCTATTTTACACTCGAAATTGTAAACCGACTCAAATACGTGCTTCATGCCATACGGCTGCCGTGTCCGATGAATTTGCAAACTCATTGTCCAATATTGGAATCCTCATAAAAAATAGAGTGAGAAGTAGCATTTCGACACAACTCCGAGTCTAGTAGTGCTTTTTCCCACTCTAAATTGCAAACTGAATCAAATACGAGCTTCATGCCATACGATTTCCGAGTCATATGAATTTGCAAACTCAGTGTCCGATATTGGAGTCCTCATAAAAAATGGAGTGAGAAGTAGCATTCCCACACAAGTCTGATCCTAGTAGTGCTATTTTCCACTCGAAATTGTAAACCGACTCAAATACGTGCTTCATGCCATACGGCTGCCGTGTCCGATGAATTTGCAAACTCATTGTCCAATATTGGACTCCTCATAAAAAATAGAGTGAGAAGTAGGATTTCGACACAACTCCGAGTCTAGTAGTGCTAATTCCCACTCTAAATTGCAAACAGAATCAAATACGAGCTTCATGCCATACGATTTCCGAGTCGTATGAATTTGTAAAATCAGTGTCCAATATTGGAATGCTCATAAAAAATGGACGGAGTAGTAGCATTCCTACACAACTCTGAGTCCAGTAGTGCTATTTCCCACTCTAAATTGCAAACTGACTCAAATACGAGCTTCATGCCATACGATTTCCGAGTCGTATGAATTTGCAAAATCAGTGTCCAATATTGGAATGCTCATAAAAAATGGACGGAGTAGTAGCATTCCTACACAACTCCGAGTCCAGTAGTTCTATTTCCCACTCTAAATTGCAAACGGAATCAAATACGAGCTTCATGCCATACGATTGCCAAGTCGGATGAATTTCCAAACTCAGTGTACGATATTCGAGTCCTCATAAAAAATGGAGTGAGAAGTAGCATTCCCACACAAGTCTGATCCTAGTAGTGCTATTTTACACTCGAAATTGTAAACCGACTCAAATACGTGCTTCATGCCATACGGCTGCCGTGTCCGATGAATTTGCAAACTCATTGTCCAATATTGGAATCCTCATAAAAAATAGAGTGAGAAGTAGCATTTCGACACAACTCCGAGTCTAGTAGTGCTTTTTCCCACTCTAAATTGCAAACTGAATCAAATACGAGCTTCATGCCATACGATTTCCGAGTCATATGAATTTGCAAACTCAGTGTCCGATATTGGAGTCCTCATAAAAAATGGAGTGAGAAGTAGCATTCCCACACAAGTCTGATCCTAGTAGTGCTATTTTCCACTCGAAATTGTAAACCGACTCAAATACGTGCTTCATGCCATACGGCTGCCGTGTCCGATGAATTTGCAAACTCATTGTCCAATATTGGACTCCTCATAAAAAATAGAGTGAGAAGTAGGATTTCGACACAACTCCGAGTCTAGTAGTGCTAATTCCCACTCTAAATTGCAAACAGAATCAAATACGAGCTTCATGCCATACGATTTCCGAGTCGTATGAATTTGTAAAATCAGTGTCCAATATTGGAATGCTCATAAAAAATGGACGGAGTAGTAGCATTCCTACACAACTCTGAGTCCAGTAGTGCTATTTCCCAC
Organism: Albizia julibrissin; assembly: GCA_037074505.1. Classification (NCBI taxonomy): domain Eukaryota; kingdom Viridiplantae; phylum Streptophyta; class Magnoliopsida; order Fabales; family Fabaceae; genus Albizia; species Albizia julibrissin. The sequence continues at coordinate 24,305,998 of CM073485.1, forward strand.
TCTAAATTGCAAACTGACTCAAATACGAGCTTCATGCCATACGATTTCCGAGTCGTATGAATTTGCAAAATCAGTGTCCAATATTGGAATGCTCATAAAAAATGGACGGAGTAGTAGCATTCCTACACAACTCCGAGTCCAGTAGTTCTATTTCCCACTCTAAATTGCAAACGGAATCAAATACGAGCTTCATGCCATACGATTGCCAAGTCGGATGAATTTCCAAACTCAGTGTACGATATTCGAGTCCTCATAAAAAATGGAGTGAGAAGTAGCATTCCCACACAAGTCTGATCCTAGTAGTGCTATTTTACACTCGAAATTGTAAACCGACTCAAATACGTGCTTCATGCCATACGGCTGCCGTGTCCGATGAATTTGCAAACTCATTGTCCAATATTGGAATCCTCATAAAAAATAGAGTGAGAAGTAGCATTTCGACACAACTCCGAGTCTAGTAGTGCTTTTTCCCACTCTAAATTGCAAACTGAATCAAATACGAGCTTCATGCCATACGATTTCCGAGTCATATGAATTTGCAAACTCAGTGTCCGATATTGGAGTCCTCATAAAAAATGGAGTGAGAAGTAGCATTCCCACACAAGTCTGATCCTAGTAGTGCTATTTTCCACTCGAAATTGTAAACCGACTCAAATACGTGCTTCATGCCATACGGCTGCCGTGTCCGATGAATTTGCAAACTCATTGTCCAATATTGGACTCCTCATAAAAAATAGAGTGAGAAGTAGGATTTCGACACAACTCCGAGTCTAGTAGTGCTAATTCCCACTCTAAATTGCAAACAGAATCAAATACGAGCTTCATGCCATACGATTTCCGAGTCGTATGAATTTGTAAAATCAGTGTCCAATATTGGAATGCTCATAAAAAATGGACGGAGTAGTAGCATTCCTACACAACTCCGAGTCCAGTAGTGCTATTTCCCACTCTAAATTGCAAACTGAATCAAATACGAGCTTCATGCCATACGATTGCCAAGTCGGATGAATTTCCAAACTCAGTGTACGATATTCGAGTCCTCATAAAAAATGGAGTGAGAAGTAGCATTCCCACACAAGTCTGATCCTAGTAGTGCTATTTTACACTCGAAATTGTAAACCGACTCAAATACGTGCTTCATGCCATACGGCTGCCGTGTCCGATGAATTTGCAAACTCATTGTCCAATATTGGAATCCTCATAAAAAATAGAGTGAGAAGTAGCATTTCGACACAACTCCGAGTCTAGTAGTGCATTTTCCCACTCTAAATTGCAAACTGAATCAAATACGAGCTTCATGCCATACGATTTCCGAGTCATATGAATTTGCAAACTCAGTGTCCGATATTGGAGTCCTCATAAAAAATGGAGTGAGAAGTAGCATTCCCACACAAGTCTGATCCTAGTAGTGCTATTTTCCACTCGAAATTGTAAACCGACTCAAATACGTGCTTCATTCCATACGGCTGCCGTGTCCGATGAATTTGCAAACTCATTGTCCAATATTGGAATCCTCATAAAAAATAGAGTGAGAAGTAGCATTTCGACACAACTCCGAGTCTAGTAGTGCTATTTCCCACTCTAAATTGCAAACTGAATCAAATACGAGCTTCATGCCATGCGATTTCCGAGTCGTATGAATTTGCAAAATCAGTGTCCGATATTGGAATGCTCATAAAAAATGGACGGAGTAGTAGCATTCCTACACAACTCCGAGTCCAGTAGTCCTATTTCCCACCCTAAATTGCAAACTGACTCAAATACGAGCTTCATGCCATACGATTTCTGAGTCGTATGAATTTGCAAAATCAGTGTCCAATATTGGAATGCTCATAAAAAATGGACGGAGTAGTAGCATTCCTACACAACTCCGAGTCCAGTAGTGCTATTTCCCACTCTAAATTGCAAACTGAATCAAATACCAGCTTCATGCCATACGATTGCCAAGTCGGATGAATTTGCAAACTCAGTGTCCGATATTGGAGTCCTCATAAAAAATGGAGTGAGAAGTAGCATTCCCACACAAGTCTGATCCTAGTAGTGCTATTTTACACTCGAAATTGTAAACCGACTCAAATACGTGCTTCATGCCATACGGCTGCCGTGTCCGATGAATTTGCAAACTCATTGTCAAATATTGGAATCCTCATAAAAATAGAGTGAGAAGTAGCATTCCTACACAATTCCGATCCTAGTAGTGCTATTTTCCACTCGAAATTGTAAACTGACTCAAATACGAGCTTCATGCCATACGATTGCAAAGTCGGATGAATTTACAAACTCAGTGGCCGATATTGGAATCCTCATAAAAAAATGGAATGAGAAGTGTGATTTTAATGCAAAGCTGCTTCCCTCTTGAATGCGCGAACCAACTTTGAAAAATCCCTGTAGCATTTTAGGAGATGAAAGGGATGATTTTTGCAACGCCGTAAACCATTTAGATGTCCTAATGCCTATTGGAATGAGAAGTAGCATTAACACACAACTCCGAGGCTAGTAGTGCTATTTTCTACTTGAAATTGCAAACCGAATCAAATACGTGTTTCATGCCATACGGCTTCCGAGTCGGATGAATTTGCAAGCTCATTGTCCAATATTGGAATCCTCATAAAAAATAGAGTGAGAAGTAGCATTCCCACACAACTCCGGTGCTAGTAGTTCTATTTTCCACTCGAAATTGTAAACTGACTCAAATACGAGCTTCATGCCATACGATTTCCGAGTCGTATGAATTTACAAAATCAGTGTCCAATATTGGAATCCTCATAAAAAATGGACGGAGTAGTAGCATTCCTACACAACTCCGAGTCCAGTAGTGCTATTTCCCACTCTAAATTGCAAACTGAATCAAATACGAGCTTCATGCCATACGATTTCCGAGTCGTAGGAATTTGCAAAATCAGTGTCCATTATTGGAATCCTCATAAAAAATGGATGGAGTAGTAGCATTCCAACACAACTCCGAGTCCAGTAGTGCTATTTCCCACTCTAAATTGCAAACTGAATCAAATACGAGCTTCATGCCATACGATTTCCGAGTCGTAGGAATTTGCAAAATCAGTGTCCATTATTGGAATCCTCATAAAAAATGGACGGAGTAGTAGCATTCCAACACAACTCCGAGTCCAGTAGTCCTATTTCCCACTCCAAATTGCAAACTGAATCAAATACGAGCTTCATGCCATACGATTTCTGAGTCGTATGAATTTGCAAAATCAGTGTCCAATATTGGAATCCTCATAAAAAATGGATGGAGTAGTAGCATTCCGACACAACTCCGAGTCCAGTAGTGCTATTTCCCACTCTAAATTGCAAACTGAATCAAATACGAGCTTCATGCCATACGATTTCCGAGTCGTATGAATTTGCAAAATCAGTGTCCAATATTGGAATCCTCTTAAAAAATGGACGGAGTAGTAGCATTCCTACTCAACTCCGAGTCCAGTAGTGCTATTTTCCACTCTAAATTGCAAACTGAATCAAATACGAGCTTCATGCCATACGATTGCCAAGTCGGATGAATTTGCAAACTCAGTGTCCGATATTGGAGTCCTCATAAAAAATGGAGTGAGAAGTAGCATTCCCACACAAGTCTGATCCTAGTAGTGCTATTTTACACTCGAAATTGTAAACCGACTCAAATACGTGCTTCATGCCATACGGCTGCCGTGTCCGATGAATTTGCAAACTCATTGTCAAATATTGGAATCCTCATAAAAATAGAGTGAGAAGTAGCATTCCTACACAATTCCGATCCTAGTAGTGCTATTTTCCACTCGAAATTGTAAACTGACTCAAATACGAGCTTCATGCCATACGATTGCAAAGTCGGATGAATTTACAAACTCAGTGGCCGATATTGGAATCCTCATAAAAAAATGGAATGAGAAGTGTGATTTTAATGCAAAGCTGCTTCCCTCTTGAATGCGCGAACCAACTTTGAAAAATCCCTGTAGCATTTTAGGAGATGAAAGGGATGATTTTTGCAACGCCGTAAACCATTTAGATGTCCTAATGCCTATTGGAATGAGAAGTAGCATTAACACACAACTCCGAGGCTAGTAGTGCTATTTTCTACTTGAAATTGCAAACCGAATCAAATACGTGTTTCATGCCATACGGCTTCCGAGTCGGATGAATTTGCAAGCTCATTGTCCAATATTGGAATCCTCATAAAAAATAGAGTGAGAAGTAGCATTCCCACACAACTCCGGTGCTAGTAGTTCTATTTTCCACTCGAAATTGTAAACTGACTCAAATACGAGCTTCATGCCATACGATTTCCGAGTCGTATGAATTTACAAAATCAGTGTCCAATATTGGAATCCTCATAAAAAATGGACGGAGTAGTAGCATTCCTACACAACTCCGAGTCCAGTAGTGCTATTTCCCACTCTAAATTGCAAACTGAATCAAATACGAGCTTCATGCCATACGATTTCCGAGTCGTAGGAATTTGCAAAATCAGTGTCCATTATTGGAATCCTCATAAAAAATGGATGGAGTAGTAGCATTCCAACACAACTCCGAGTCCAGTAGTGCTATTTCCCACTCTAAATTGCAAACTGAATCAAATACGAGCTTCATGCCATACGATTTCCGAGTCGTAGGAATTTGCAAAATCAGTGTCCATTATTGGAATCCTCATAAAAAATGGACGGAGTAGTAGCATTCCAACACAACTCCGAGTCCAGTAGTCCTATTTCCCACTCCAAATTGCAAACTGAATCAAATACGAGCTTCATGCCATACGATTTCTGAGTCGTATGAATTTGCAAAATCAGTGTCCAATATTGGAATCCTCATAAAAAATGGATGGAGTAGTAGCATTCCGACACAACTCCGAGTCCAGTAGTGCTATTTCCCACTCTAAATTGCAAACTGAATCAAATACGAGCTTCATGCCATACGATTTCCGAGTCGTATGAATTTGCAAAATCAGTGTCCAATATTGGAATCCTCTTAAAAAATGGACGGAGTAGTAGCATTCCTACTCAACTCCGAGTCCAGTAGTGCTATTTTCCACTCTAAATTGCAAACTGAATCAAATACGAGCTTCATGCCATACGATTGCCAAGTCGGATGAATTTGCAAACTCAGTGTCCGATATTGGAGTCCTCATAAAAAATGGAGTGAGAAGTAGCATTCCCACACAAGTCTGATCCTAGTAGTGCTATTTTCCACTCGAAATTGTAAACCGACTCAAATACGTGCTTCATGCCATACGGCTGCCGTGTCCGATGAATTTGCAAACTCATTGTCCAATATTGGACTCCTCATAAAAAATAGAGTGAGAAGTAGGATTTCGACACAACTCCGAGTCTAGTAGTGCTAATTCCCACTCTAAATTGCAAACAGAATCAAATACGAGCTTCATGCCATACGATTTCCGAGTCGTATGAATTTGCAAAATCAGTGTCCAATATTGGAATGCTCATAAAAAATGGACGGAGTAGTAGCATTCCTACACAACTCCGAGTCCAGTAGTGCTATTTCCCACTCTAAATTGCAAACTGACTCAAATACGAGCTTCATGCCATACGATTTCCGAGTCGTATGAATTTGCAAAATCAGTGTCCAATATTGGAATGCTCATAAAAAATGGACGGAGTAGTAGCATTCCTACACAACTCCGAGTCCAGTAGTTCTATTTCCCACTCTAAATTGCAAACGGAATCAAATACGAGCTTCATGCCATACGATTGCCAAGTCGGATGAATTTCCAAACTCAGTGTACGATATTCGAGTCCTCATAAAAAATGGAGTGAGAAGTAGCATTCCCACACAAGTCTGATCCTAGTAGTGCTATTTTACACTCGAAATTGTAAACCGACTCAAATACGTGCTTCATGCCATACGGCTGCCGTGTCCGATGAATTTGCAAAATCAGTGTCCAATATTGGAATCCTCATAAAAAATGGACGGAGTAGTAGCATTCCTACACAACTCCGAGTCCAGTAGTGCTATTTCCCACTCTAAATTGCAAACTGAATCAAATACGAGCTTCATGCCATACGATTGCCAAGTCGGATGAATTTGCAAACTCATTGTCCGATATTGGAGTCCTCATAAAAAATGGAGTGAGAAGTAGCATTCCCACACAAGTCTGATCCTAGTAGTGCTATTTTCCACTCGAAATTGTAAACCGACTCAAATACGTGCTTCATGCCATACGGCTGCCGTGTCCGATGAATTTGCAAACTCATTGTCAAATATTGGAATCCTCATAAAAAATAGAGTGAGAAGTAGCATTCCTAAACAATTCCGATCCTAGTAGTGCTATTTTCCACTCGAAATTGTAAACTGACTCAAATACGAGCTTCATGCCATACGATTGCAAAGTCGGATGAATTTACAAACTCAGTGGCCGATATTGGAATCCTCATAAAAAAATGGAATGAGAAGTGTGATTTTAATGCAAAGCTGCTTCCCTCTTGAATGCGCGAACCAACTTTGAAAAATCCCTGTAGCATTTTAGGAGATGAAAGGGATGATTTTTGCAACGCCGTAAACCATTTAGATGTCCTAATGCCTATTGGAATGAGAAGTAGCATTAACACACAACTCCGAGGCTAGTAGTGCTATTTTCTACTTGAAATTGCAAACCGAATCAAATACGTGCTTCATGCCATACGGCTTCCGAGTCGGATGAATTTGCAAGCTCATTGTCCAATATTGGAATCCTCATAAAAAATGGACGGAGTAGTAGCATTCCTACTCAACTCCGAGTCCAGTAGTGCTATTTTCCACTCTAAATTGCAAACTGAATCAAATACGAGCTTCATGCCATACGATTGCCAAGTCGGATGAATTTGCAAACTCAGTGTCCGATATTGGAGTCCTCATAAAAAATGGAGTGAGAAGTAGCATTCCCACACAAGTCTGATCCTAGTAGTGCTATTTTCCACTCGAAATTGTAAACCGACTCAAATACGAGCTTCATGCCATACGATTGCCAAGTCGGATGAATTTGCAAACTCATTGTCCGATATTGGAGTCCTCATAAAAAATGGAGTGAGAAGTAGCATTCCCACACAAGTCTGATCCTAGTAGTGCTATTTTCCACTCGAAATTGTAAACCGACTCAAATACGTGCTTCATGCCATACGATTGCCAAGTCGGATGAATTTCCAAACTCAGTGTCCGATATTGGAGTCCTCATAAAAAATGGAGTGAGAAGTAGCATTCCCACACAACTCCGAGTCCAGTAGTGCTATTTCCCACTCTAAATTGCAAACTGACTCAAATACGAGCTTCATGCCATACGATTTCCGAGTCATATGAATTTGCAAAATCAGTTTCCAATATTGGAATCCTCATAAAAAATGGACGGAGTAGTAGCATTCCTACTCAACTCCGAGTCCAGTAGTGCTATTTTCCACTTTAAATTGCAAACTGAATCAAATACGAGCTTCATGCCATACGATTGCCAAGTCGGATGAATTTGCAAACTCAGTGTCCGATATTGGAGTCCTCATAAAAAATGGGGTGAGAAGTAGCATTCCCACACAAGTCTGATCCTAGTAGTGCTATTTTCCACTCGAAATTGTAAACCGACTCAAATACGTGCTTCATGCCATACGGCTGCCGTGTCCGATGATATTGCAAACTCATTGTCAAATATTGGAATCCTCATAAAAAATAGAGTGAGAAGTAGCATTCCTACACAATTCCGATCCTAGTAGTGCTATTTTCCACTCGAAATTGTAAACTGACTCAAATACGAGCTTCATGCCATACGATTTCCGAGTCGTATGAATTTGCAAAATCAGTGTCCAATATTGGAATCCTCATAAAAAATGGAAGGAGAAGTAGCATTCCTATACAACTTAGAGTCTAGTAGTGCTATTTCCCACTCTAAATTGCAAACTGAATCAAATACGAGCTTCATGCCATACGATTGCTAAGTCGGATGAATTTGCAAACTCAGTGTCCGATATTGGAATCCTCATAAAAAATGGATTGAGAAGTGGGATTTTAATGCAAAGCTGCTTCCCTCTTGAATGCGTGAACCAACTTTGAAAAATCCTTGTAGCATTTTAGGAGATGAAAGGGATGATTTTTGTAACGCTGTAAACCATTTTGATGTCCTAATGCCTATTGGAATGAGAAGTAGCATTAACACATAATTCTGAGGCTAGTAGTGCTATTTTCTACTTGAAATTGCAAACCGAATCAAATACGAGCTTCATGTCATATGGCTTTCTAGTTGGATGAATTTGCAACCTCATTGTCCAACATTGGAATTCTCATAAAAAATAGAGTGAGAAGTAGCATTCCCACACAACTCCGAGGCTAGTAGTGCTATTTTCCACTCGAAATTGTAAACTGACTCAAGTACGTGCTTCATGCCATACGGCTGCGGTGTCGGATTAATTTGCAAACTCATTGTCCAATATTGGAATCCTCATAAAAAATAGAGTGAGAAGTAGCATTCCCACACAACTCCGAGGCTAGTAGTGCTATTTTCCACTCCAATATTGGAATCCTTATCAAAGATGGTGTGAGAATTGAAATTTTAATGTTGAACAGCATCCCTCTTGAATTCATAAACCACCTCTAAAAAAATCATCTGCCATTTTGGGAGACAAAAGGGATGAATTTCGCAACTCCATAAACCATTTTGAAATAGTAACACTTAATAGAGTGAGTATGAGGATTCCTACACAGCTCTGAGGCTAGTGATGCTATTTACCTCTTGAAATCGAAAACTAACTCAAATACGAGCTTCATGCCATATGGTTGTCGAGTCGGATGAATTTGCAAACTTAGTGTCATATATTAGAGTCCTCATAAAGAATGGAGTGAAAAGTGGGATTTTCACGTAAAACTGCTTCCCTCTTGAATGTTCGAACCATCTCTAAAAAAATCCTCTAGCATTTTCAAAGATGAAATGGATAAATTTTGCAAGTTCGTTATCCATTTTGAAGTCCTAATGGGTAATCGAGCGATAAGGTGGATTCCCTAACAACTCTGAAGCTAGCTGTGATGTTTACCTCTTGAAATCGAAAACTAACTCAAATACCAGCTTCATGTCATATGGCTACCGAATCGGATGAATTTGCAAACTCAGTGTCTAATATTGGAATCCTCATAAAAAATGGAGTGAGAATTGAGATTTTAACGTTGAGCTGCTTCCCTCTTGAATGCGCGAACCAACTCTGAAAAAATCATGTAGCCTTTTGGAAGATGAAAGGGATGAATTTCGCAACGCCGTAAACAATTTTGAAGTCCTAATGGGTAATAGAATGAGAAGGAGGATTCCTACCCAACTCCAAGGCTAGTACTTCTTTTTCCCTCTTGAAATCGAAAACTTACTCAAACACGAGCTTCATGTCATATGGCTGCCGAATAGGATGAATTTGAAAACTCAGTGTCCAATATTAGAGTCCTCATAAAAAAACAGTGAGAAGTAGGATTTTAACGTAGAGCTGCTTCCCTCTTTAATGTGCAAACCAGCTCTAAAACAATCCTCTAGCATTTTGGGAGATGAAACAGATGAATTTAGCAACTATGTTAACCATTTTGAAGTCCTAATAGGTAATAGATTGAGAAGGAGGATTCCCAAACAACTCCAAATCTAATTGATGCGATCCAGAATCAACAAGTTGTCTCTTCATATTCAAGTGTTGACTCTTCAACTTCAAACTATCATTTTCAAATTCCAGCCGGTCCAGTCACAAGAGCACAAGCTAAAATATTTAAGGAAGCATTGATTGGGCTTATTCAAGAGGCTAATGTAAATCAGATGGCAATTGGATCAACAATTGTGGATAAAGATGTTGAAAACGTCATTAATTTCTTAGGGGCTGCAGATGGAGATACTAATCAAGTTTTGGGCTTGGAGACTTCAAAACAAAGAGCTTGGACCTAGTACTATACATGGGAGGACTCATTTGGGCCTAAATAAGCACATTTTGGGCCTTGAATGCTGATTAAATTTTGTGACTTTTATTTGTGCGAAAATTATTAGATATTGGGCCTATTTGACTTTTGGGTTTCCTAATTAATTAATTAATTATATTATGTTATTTTCTATTTTCTAGGATGCATTGAATGCAATTAGGGTTTCAGAATATTTCTCTTTAAATACTTTGTAACCCTTCATTTGAAGGAGATTAAAGACTTTGAGACTTGATTATTGAATGAAAGGTTGCACTTTTCTGCACCTCGTTTCTTGGGAGTGGATTCTCTCTAGGGATCTTCTTAGAACTAACAGACTTATCAAGGCTTGATCAACCTTGTGGCGTCTTCCAACACTTCGGGTCCTTGTTCTTTCGTGCTCAAGGGTTCAAGTGGATCGTCGATCTGCGTTTAGCGTTCTTGGGGTGCGTATATTCAGATTGGTTGAGTTCGTGGGGTCTTCCCTTGTGGGTTCGCACCACTAGTTGTGCTATTTCCCTCTTAAAATCGAAAATTAACTCAAATACGAGCTTCATGCCATATGGATGTCAAGTCGGATGAATTTACAAACCCAATGTCCAATATTGGAATCCCCTTCAAAAATGGAGTGAGAAATGAGATTTTAACGTTGAGCTGTTACCCTCTTGAAAGCGCAAACTAGTTCTGAAAAAATTATCTAGCATTTTGGGAAATGAAAGGGATGAATTTAACAACCCCTAAACCATTTAAAGTCCTAATGCTTAATTGAGTGAGAAGGAGGATTCCCACACAACACCGAGGCTAGTGATGCTATTTCCCTCTTGAAATCACAAACTGACTCAAATACGAGCTTCATGCCATATGGTTGCCGAGTCGCATGAATTTGCAAACTCAGTTTCATATATTGGAGTCCTTATAAAAAATGGAGTGAGAAGTGGGATTTTCACGTAAAGCTACTTCCCTCTTGAATGTTCGAACAAGCTCTAAAAAAATCCTCTAGCATTTTTAGAGATGAAATGGATGAATTTTGCAAGTCCGTTAACCTTTCTAAAGTCTTAATGGGTAATCGAGCGATAAGGTGGATTCCCTAACAACTCAGAAGCTAGTTGTGCTGTTTACCTCTTGAAATCGGAAACTAACTCAAATACCAGCTTCATGTCATATGGCTGCCAAATCGGATGAATTTGCAAACTCAGTTTCTAATATTGGAATCCTCTTCAAAAATGGAGTGAGAATTGAGATTTTAACATTGAGCTGCTACCCTCTTGAAAGTGCAAACTAGTTCTGAAAAAATCGTCTAGAATTTCAGGAAATGAAAGGGATGAATTTCACAACCCCTAAACCATTTTAAAGTCCTAATGCTTAATAGAGTGAGAAGGAGGATTCCCACACATCACCGAGGCTAGTGCTGTTATTTCCCTCTTGAAATCAGAAATTGACTCAAATACGAGCTTCATGCCATATGGTTTGCCGAGTCGCATGAATTTGCAAACTCAGTTTCATATTTTGGAGTCCACATAAAAAATGGAGTGAGAAGTGGGATTTTCACGTAAAGCTGCTTCCCTCTTGAATGTTCGAACCAGCTCTAAAAAAATCCTCTAGCATTTTTGGAGATGAAATGGATGAATTTTGGAAGTCTGTTAACCATTTTGAAGTCCTAATGGGTAATCGAGCGATAAGGTGGATTCCGTAACAACTCCGAAGCTAGCTGTGCTGTTTACCTCTTGAAATCGAAAACTAACTCAAATACCAGCTTCATGTCATATGGCTGCCAAATCGGATGAATTTGCAAACTCAGTGTCTAATATTGGAATCCTCATAAAAAATGGAGTGAGAATTGAGATTTTAACATTGAGTTGCTTCCTTCTTGAATGCGCGAACCAACTCTGAAAAAATCCTGTAGTATTTTGGGAGATGAAAGTGATGAATTTCACAACGCTGTAAACAATTTTGAAGCTCAATGCGTAATAGAACGAGAAGGAGGATTCCCACACAACTCTGAGGCTAGTACTTCTTTTTCCCTCTTGAAATCGAAAACTGACTCAAACACGAGCTTCATGTCATACGGCTGCCGAATAAGATGAATTTGAAAACTCAGTGTCCAATATTGGAGTCCTCATAAAAAAAGGAGTGAGAAGTGGCATTTTAACGTTGAACCGCTTCCCTCTTGAATGAGAAAACCAGCTCTGAAACAATCATCTAATGTGTAATGGAGCAAGAAGGAGGATTCCCAAATAACTCCGAGGCTAGTTGTTCTATTTCCCTCTTGAAATCCAAAACTAACTCAAATACAAGCTTAAGGCCATATGGTTGTCGAGTCGGATGAATTTGCAATCTCAGTATCTAATATTGCAATCCTCATAAAAAATGGAGTGAGAAGTGGAATTTTAATGTTGAATTGCTTCCCTCTTCAATGCGCTAACCATCTCTAAAACAATCTTCTAGCATGTTGGGAGATGAAAAGGATGAATTTCGTAACTTCTAAACCATTTTGAAGTCCCAATGCTTAATAGAGTGAGAAGGAGGATTCCAACACAACTCTGAGGCTAGTGATGCTATTTCCCTCTTAAAATCTGGTGCGAACCCACAAGGGAAGACCCCACGAACCCACAACCAATATGAATATACGCACCCCAAGAACGCTAAACGCAGATCGACGATCCACTTGAACCCTTGAGCACGAAAGAACAAGGACCCGAAGTGTTGGAAGACGCCACAAGGTTGATCAAGCCTTGATAAGTCTGTTAGTTCTAAGAAGAACCCTAGAGAGAATCCACTCCCAAGAAACAAGGTGCAGAAAAGTGCAACCTTTCATTCAATAATCAAGTTTCAAGTCTCCCTCCAAATGAAGGGTTACAAGATATTTAAAGAGAAGTTTCAAAAACCCTAATTGCATTAAATGCATCCTAGAAAATTGAAACTAACCTAATCAATTAATTAATTAAGAAACTTAAAAGTCAAATATGCAAATTGTCCAATAATTTTAGCACAAATAAAAGTCCTAAAATATAATCAGCATTTAAGGCCCAAAATGTGCTTATTTAGGCCCAGATGAATCCTTCCATGTATAGTACTAGGTCCAAGCTCTTTGTTTTGAAGTCTCTAAGCCCAAAATTTGATTAGTATCTCCATTTGCAGCCCATATGATATTAGTGACGTTTTCAGCATTTTTGTCCGGATTTGATCCGATCACCTCTTGCTTTGTCCAAGCCTATTGCACTAGCCCATTTAATGCTTCCTTAATTTGTTTAGCTCTTCCTCTTGTGATTGGTCCACTTGGAATTTGCAAAGGATCACTTGAATTTGAATGCACAACTTGCTGATTCGCATCATTCCCTCTCTCCTCAAAAGGATTCGTCCTCGAATCTTCACCTACATCAAAAGGAGATAAATCAGCTACATTAAAAGTACCACTAACAGAATACTCACCGGGCAAATCAATCTTGTAAGCGTTATCATTTATTCGCTCAAGCACTTGGAATGGACCATCTCCTCTTGGAGCTAATTTTGATTTTCTTTGAGTTGGAAATCTCTCTTTTCTCATATGCACCCACACCCAATCTCCAGGTTCAAAAAGAACACGCCTTCTCCCTTTGTTTGCTTTGGATGCATATTCCTCATTTTTCTTTTCAATTTGCTGTTTCACATGCTTATGAAGTTGCTGCACTAGTTCAGCTTTCTTTTTCCCATCAAGACTTTTTCTCTCATCAATAGGCAATGGTAATAAATCCAAAGGAGTTAGTGGATTAAAACCATATACTATTTCAAAAGGGGAATAATCAGTAGATGAATGCACACTTCTATTATATGCAAATTCAATGAATGGCAAGCAACCTTCCCAATTTTTTAAATTCTTTTGAATCACAATTCTAAGTAATTGAGACAAGGTTCTATTAACAACTTCAGTTTGTCCATCAGTTTGTGGATGACAAGCAGTAGAAAATAATAATTTAGTACCAAGCTTTCCCCACAAAACTCTCCAAAAATGACTCAAGAATTTTGTATCCCTATCAGAAACAATACTTTTAGGAACACCATGAAGTCTCACAATTTCTCTGAAGAACAAATCAGCAATATATGTGGCATCATCAGTTTTATGACATGCAATGAAATGTGCCATTTTAGAAAATCTATCAACAACTACAAATATGGAATCCATTCCTCTTTTTGACCTAGGCAACCCCAATACAAAATCCATTGAGATATCAACCCAAGGTTCACTAGGTACAGGTAAAGGAGTATACAAACCATGTGGCAAAACTCTAGATTTAGCCTTTTTGCATATTATGCATTTAGCACAAATTCTTTCCACATCACGTTTCATTTTAGGCCAAAAGAAATGCTCATGCAAAACATCCAAAGTTTTTTTCACACCAAAGTGACCCATTAAACCTCCCCCATGTGCTTCTCTCACAAGCAATTCACGCAATGAACATTGAGGCACACACAATTTGTTTTCTTTAAACAAGTATCCATCAACCCTGTAAAATTTATCAAATGTTTTCTTTTCACAAGCAAGAAACACTTCAGCAAAATCAGCATCATTTGCATACAACTTCTTGATATGTTCAAAGCCAAGCAATCTAGTATTAAGAGAAGAAAGAAGAGTATACCTTCTTGACAATGCATCGGCAACCACATTCTCTTTACCTTTCTTGTATTTGATGACATATGGAAATGTCTCAATAAATTCCAGCCACCTTGCATGTCTCTTGTTCAGCTTACCTTGCCCCTTAATATGCTTCAAGGACTGATGATCAGTGTGAATCACAAATTGTTTGGGCCAAAGGTAGTGTTGCCAATTCTCCAATGCTCTTTTAAGTGCATAGAGCTCTTTATCATAAGTTGGATACTTCAAGGCTGCTCCATTTAGTTTTTCACTAAAATAAGCAATTGGCTTGCTTTCTTGCATTAAAACAGCCCCTATCCCAACTCCAGACGCATCACATTCAATCTCAAAAGTTTTGCCAAAATCAGGCAATACCAACACAGGTGCAGAACACAATCTATCCTTAAGTTTAATGAATGCATCATCTTGTGCTTTATCCCATTTAAAACCAACAGATTTTTTTAATAACCTCAGTGAGTGGTGCAGCAAGTGTGCTAAAATCTTTTACAAATCGCCTATAAAAGCTAGCCAAACCATGAAAACTTCTTACCTCAGTTATGCTTTTAGGTGTTGGCCATTCTTTTATAGCTCTTATCTTTTCCTTATCTACTTCTATTCCTTTAGCACTCACCACAAAACCAAGAAAAACAATTTTATCCATGCAAAAATCACACTTCTTCATATTTGCAAATAATTTTTCCTTCCTCAAAACATCAAGCACACAATGCAAATGATTCAAATGCTCATCCAAATCCTTGCTATAAATCAGAATATCATCAAAATAAACCACAACAAATTTCCCAATAAAAGCACGCAAAACATGGTTCATTAATCTCATGAAAGTACTAGGCGCATTAGTTAAACCAAATGGCATAACTAGCCATTCATACAATCCATGTTTGGTCTTAAAAGCAGTTTTCCACTCATCCCCTTCCCTCATTCTAATTTGATGGTACCCAGATTTCAAATCAATCTTAGAAAATACAATAGAACCATGTAATTCATCAAGCATATCATCTAATCTAGGAATGGGATGGCGATACTTTACAGTGATATTGTTGACAGCTCTACAATCAATGCACATCCTCCAAGTCCCATCTTTCTTTGGCACTAGAAGTACTGGGACTGCACAAGGGCTCAAACTTTCTCTAATATAGCCTTTTGCCATGAGCTCTTCTACTTGCCTTTGAAGCTCTTTTGTTTCTTCAGGGTTGCTCCTATATGCTGGCCTATTAGGAATTGTTGCTCCAGGAATGAAATCAATTTGATGTTCAATTCCTCTAATAGGTGGTAAACCTGGTGGAATCTCTTCAGGGAACACATCATCAAATTCCTGCAACAAAGAACCAATAACACTAGGAAAAGAAGAGTTAATGTCATTAGTGTTAAAAAAGGATTCCTTGTAAACAAGGAGAAGCAAGTGTGTTTCAGCCAGAAAAGCACTCCTCACTTCACTTTCTTTTGCATAAAAACTCATTTTCTTTTTTTCTTTTCTCTCTTCACTCTTTTCCTTTCTCTGGCTTTCTTTTTCTGAACTCTCAGATTTTCTTCTCTCTTTCTCACTCCCTATTCTTTTTTATTTTTCTCTTTCATGTTTCTCATTTTCCATATCACTCTTTTTCTTATCTCTTTCTCTTTTCATCTTGAGTTGATCCTCATAGACTTGTTTTGGAGTCAATGGTACAAGAGTCACGGGTCTGTTGTTCATTACAAAAGAATATCTATTTGTAAACCCATCCCTCTTTACTTTTCTATCAAACTCCCAAGGTCTTCCCAAAAGCAGATGTGCAGCATGCATAGGAACAACATCACATATTATTTCATCACAATATTTGCCAATGGAAAAGGAAACAAGAACTTGCTTATCAACTTTAATTTCCCCACATTCATTCAACCATTGCAGCTTGTATGGTCTAGGGTGTCTAGTGGTAGGTAAATTCAATTTCTCAACTAATGTAGTGCTTGCAACGTTTGTTACACTCCCACCATCAATTATCAAGCTACAAACTTTATTATTGATGAGGCAACGAGTATGGAAAATATTTTCCCTTTGCTCATTCATCTCATTTTCCTTCACTTGACAATTCAAAGCTCTTCTAACCACAAGACATTCTCCTTCCACAGCATATTCAACCCCATCATCACTAGCATCTTCAATTAAGGGCATGGAATCATGATCACTTTCACTTTCGGTGACAACTTCATTATTTTTCAAAATCATGACTCTCTTGTTGGGGCACTGAGAAGCTATATGACCTATACCCAAACACTTGAAACACTTTATATCTCTATTTCTAGAAGTTTGGGAATCAGGTTTACCTTTGCTCTTTGATGTAGCGTCTTCTCTGCCTTTGGTTGCCTCCCTTTGGATAGCTCTTTCTCCTTTCTTCCAAATCTGTTTTTGTGAAGAACTTGATCCATAATGGAATTTTGAAGCACTTTTACGCTTGAGTTGCTTTTCCACCTTAATTGCCATATGCACCATGTCCTCTAACTCTACATAGTGTTGCAATTCCACTATGTCAGCAATGTCTTTGTGAAGTCCATTTAGGAAACGAGCCATTGTAGCCTCTCTTTCTTCTTGCACATTAGCTCTTATTAAAGCTAATTCCATCTCTTTATAATATTCCTCTACACTCTTAGAACCTTGTGTAAGGGTCTGCAACTTTTGATAAAGCTCCCTATAGTAATGATTAGGGATAAATCTCCTCCTCATTAGAGTTTTCATTTCTCTCCATGTTGTTACAGGCCTCTCACCATTATTTCTTCTGTTAGTGCCTAATTTATCCCACCAAACAATGGCATAATCAGTGAATTCTATTGCTGCTAACTTCACCTTTTTAGCCTCAGAATAGTTATGGCACTCAAAAATCATCTCTATCTTCTTCTCCCACTCCAAATATGCTTCAGGATCACTCCTACCTTGGAACGGTGGTATTTTCATTTTGATGCTCCCAAGGTTTCCATCGACTCTATTTCTTTCCCTAGGAATATTTCTGCCATGTCTTCTCTCATACCTCCTATCTCCTCTAACCCTATTTCTCCCCACTTCAAATTCAGATTCAAGATCTTCCTCACTAGCACCACTACCCTCATAACTTTCAGATTCAAATTCATCCATAGAAGCATCCCATTGCCTATTGTGCCTTCGAGGATTTGGCCGGACTCTTTGCAGATTTGCAATCCTTTCATCTTGCCTATCCATCCTATCCCTTATTTCTCCAAAAACCACATTCATACGTGCAAATTGTTGCTGCATTGCCCTGAGGTGGTCATCTAGATTCAGTGGATTACCACATGAAGTTTCTTCTGCATTAGACATGGTATCTGCAAGAAAGATGTTAGAGAAATAAATTTCCTCACAAATTCCTCACGTGTTTCCCTCAAGAATGTCACTCTTCACTCGTGTTTCACTCAAATTGGGCTTTTTGAATTGATGTATATCACTCTTGCCTTTTTCCGCTCTTAGATTCCTCTTGAGGCTCTTTAAAGAACTAAGCAATTTAATCAATGCAATCACAACTTATAGAGATCAACACAACACTCAGATATAAGGAACATCAAAGTGAGTATGGGAAAAGGAGTTTAAGGAAAAACAAAAGTTCAATTGACAAAGTGAAAAAGGTACAGTCAAATTCTAGGTATTAGGATAGATGCTTGCATATAACACTTCCAGCATACCAATTGGAACTTTCTTCTCTTTTTTTTTTGTTTTTTTGTTTTGCTGCTTTTTTTTGTCAATTTTTTTTTTCTTTTTTTTTTTCCTGATGCTGGTTTTTTTTTCTCTTTTTTTTTTTACTGAAATTTAAAGAGAATACTCAATCTATCACAAACAATCTCAAGCAATCTGAACCCAGAAATTCTAGAAATGCGTCATTTTCAAAAGACTATAACGTACTGTAGAAATTTTGGATTGAGATGAAACTGAAACGACTGGAAAGATGAGATTCTGAACAATGAGAATGACCTATTAAATGACCAAAACCGCAAAGTAAAACGTGTCAAACAAGGAAAGAAGATTTGATGACGTTCTGGAAAAAAATGACGAATTGACACAGAAAATTTGCAGAAACACGACTGATTTAAAATGACTAGAACTCACTAATGACAAATAGAATTGAACTAATTCCAAAACGATATGAAAGAAGAGATTTTGAACTATGAAAAGGACTTACTAAACATTGGAAACGACAAAGAGACGGTTAACGAAAAGAAGCAAAAATTTCAGACATGAACGCAGATGACCTAGACGAAAAGACTCAAGAACAAAGTACGAAACCCTAAGCGAAATTTAAAACAACGAATGGAAAGATGTGACCTGAGTTTAGATCCGAAGCTTTGATACCAAGATGGTGCGAACCCACAAGGGAAGACCCCACGAACCCACAACCAATATGAATATACGCACCCCAAGAACGCTAAACGCAGATCGACGATCCACTTGAACCCTTGAGCACGAAAGAACAAGGACCCAAAGTGTTGGAAGACGCCACAAGGTTGATCAAGCCTTGATAAGTCTGTTAGTTCTAAGAAGAACCCTAGAGAGAATCCACTCCCAAGAAACAAGGTGCAGAAAAGTGCAACCTTTCATTCAATAATCAAGTTTCAAGTCTCCCTCCAAATGAAGGGTTACAAGATATTTAAAGAGAAGTTTCAAAAACCCTAATTGCATTAAATGCATCCTAGAAAATTGAAACTAACCTAATCAATTAATTAATTAAGAAACTTAAAAGTCAAATATGCAAATTGTCCAATAATTTTCGCACAAATAAAAGTCCTAAAATATAATCAGCATTTAAGGCTCAAAATGTGCTTATTTAGGCCCAGATGAATCCTTCCATGTATAGTACTAGGTCCAAGCTCTTTGTTTTGAAGTCTCTAAGCCCAAAATTTGATTAGTATCTCCATTTGCAGCCCATATGATATTAGTGACGTTTTCAGCATTTTTGTCCGGATTTGATCCGATCACCTCTTGCTTTGTCCAAGCCTCTTGCACTAGCCCATTTAATGCTTCCTTAATTTGTTTGGCTCTTCCTCTTGTGATTGGTCCACTTGGAATTTGCAAAGGATCACTTGAATTTGAATGCACAACTTGCTGATTCGCATCAAAATCGCAAACTGACTCAAATACTAGCTTCATGCCATACAGCTGCCGAGTCGAATGAATTTGCAAACTCAGTGTCTAATATTGGAATCCTCATAAAAAATGGAGTGAGAAGTGGGATTTTAACATAAAGATGCTTCCCACTTGAATGCGCAAGCCAACTCTGAAACAATATTCTAGCATTTTAGGTGATGAAAGGGAAGAACTTCATAACTCCGTAAACCATTTTGAAGTCCTAATGCATAATAGAGTGAGAAGGAGGATTCCCAAACAACTCTGAGGCAAGTTGTTCTCTTTCCCTCTTGAAATCAAAAACTGACTCAAATACTAGCTTCATACCATATGGTTGCCGAGTCAGATGAATTTGCAAACTTAATGTCCAATATTGGAGTCCTCATCAAAAATGGAGTAAGAAGTGGGATTTTAACGTTGACCTTCTTCCCTCTTTAATGCGCAAACCAGCTTTGAAACAATCCTCTAGCATTTTTGGAGATGAAAGGGATGAATTTCACAACTGCTAAACCATTTTGAAGTCCTAATGCTTAATAGAGTGAGAAGAAGGATTCCCACACAACTCCGAGGCTAGTGATGCTTGTGAAACACATAGATATAATGATTATTATAGATTTGATGGTTTCCTTTTTGAAAAGGGGAAGTTATGTGTGCCTAAATGTTCAATTATGGAGCTCCTTGTCAAAGAGACTCATGAGGGAAGATTAATGGGACATTTTGGTATTCATAAAACTTTAGATTTGTTATAGGAACAATTTTATTGCCTTGGTATGAAACATGATGTTATATATGTTTGTGATGTGTACATATCATGTAGGCAAGTAAAATCTAGAGTTCAACTGCATGGCTTATATTCTCCTTTACCTGTTCCTGATTACCCTTGGACTGATATTTCTATGGATTTTGTGCTTGGTTTGCCTCGGTCCTCTAGTGGTAAAGATAGCATTTTTATGGTAGTTGATAGGTTCAGCAAAATGGCTCACTTTATTGCATGCGCTAAAACTAATGATGCTATTCATATTACTGATTTATTCTTTAAAGAAATTGTTAGATTGCATGGCATTCCTAGAACAACTGTTAGTGACCGAGATGCAAAATTCCTCAGCTATTTTTAGAGAACTCTATGGAATAAATTAGAGACTAAATTGTTGTTTTCCACCACTGCACATCGCCAAACGGATGGGCAAACAGAGGTTGTGAATAGGACAATTGCCGATTGTGTTATGGCCGGAGTCCTACTCATGGCGACCTGGTGGAACTGGGAGAAGCTGTAGGTATTATTGCGGGTCAATCTATTGGGGAGCCGGGTACTCAACTAACATTAAGAACTTTTCATACTGGCGGAGTATTCACAGGGGGTACTGCAGAACATGTACGAGCCCCCTCTAATGGAAAAATAAAATTCAATGAGGATTTGGTTCATCCTACACGTACACGTTATGGGCACCCAGCTTTTCTATGTTATATAGACTTGTATGTAACTATTGAAAGTGAAAATATTCTACATAATGTGACTATTCCACCAAAAAGTTTTCTATTAGTTCAAAACGATCAATATGTAGAATCAGAACAAGTGATTGCTGAGATTCGCGCGGGAACATACACTTTTAATTTTAAAGAGAGGGTTCGAAAACATATTTATTCTGACTCAGAGGGAGAGATGCATTGGAGTACCGATGTGTACCATGCACCCGAATTTACATATAGTAATGTCCATATCTTACCAAAAACAAGTCATTTATTGATATTATCAGGAAGGTCGTGCAGGTCCGGTGCAATCTCTTATGTGCCATTATACAAAAGAACTTGAAGAATTGGGAAAAATGTTTACCACATGTTGAATTTGCATACAACAGAACTATTCATTCCACTACATGCTATTCTTCATTTCAGATTGTTTATGGTTTCAACCCTTTGACTCTCTTAGATATTCTTCCCTTACCTTGCAATGAACATGCTAATCTTGATGGAGAGAAAAAGGTAAAATTTGTGCAGGACTTACATGCTAAAGTTTGAACCAATATTTAACAGAAGAATGAGTTAAATGCACAGGCTGCAAATAAAGGCTGACAGAAGGTCGTATTTGAACCCAGAGATTGGGTATGGGTACACTTTAGAAAGGAACGTTTCCCAACTCAACGAAAGTCTAAACTCACGCCACGAGGAGATTGACCATTTTAAATACATCAAAGGATCAATGATAATGCTTATAAAGTGGATCTCCTAGGTGAGTATAATATTAGTACCACCTTTAATGTTACAGATCTATCTCCTTATGATGCAGGTGGCGATTCGATGACAAATCCTTTTGAGGAGAGAGAAAATGATAGAGACAAGGCAGCCTCTCATAAGAGTCTAAAATCACAATATTCATTGCATGATCCATTAAGAGGAATTGGAGGCCCAATGACAAGAGCAAGGTGTTAGAACTAGCTAACACCCAAGAGGGGGCTGAATTGGGTGTACGATAATAAAGTGTGATCTTTTAAAAAATCTTTTTCCAACTTATAAAATCAATACATGTGGAAGTATAAATTATAGGCAGCTATGTAAATCTTATATACTGGAAATGTAAAAGCTTAGGGAAGAGAATATGCAAACTGTGATTTATCCTGGTTCGGTCCAATCCACGATGACCTACGTCCAGTCCCCAGGCTCCTCCTGAGATTTCCAATCTACTATCTTCTTGTTTAACCGGGCACAAGAAAAGCCTTTACAAATTTCTTACGAAGTCACTCCCCCTTACACACTGTAAGGTTAAGACCCTCTTATGGTAAGTTGAGCAAAACAATCCCAAAGACCTTTCTCTCCTGCTTATCCGTGCAAGTCTTACGTGCAGCAACGTTCTCTCCTGCTTACACCACTGTAAGTCTTATGAGCAGCAACGTTCTCTATTGCTTACACCTTGTAAGTCTTACGAGCAGAAAGTACTACTAGCAATTCTCTCTACAACTTTCCCGTAAGGTAATCAGCTCTCTCAAAGTCCCTCTACCTTGAGATCAATATAGAAGTATAGATGGTGTGTTTACAGACTCTCTCACAGAGTAGATAAATGCTCATTGAAGTATAACACAACAAATCTCACTCTCACAGATACATCATATATAAACAGATAAGAACAGAGAGTGCAAAAGGCGAAGGATTCAGGATATCAACATGCTTTTGTTTTTCTTTCTTTTGTACGCTGCCATTTCTGAGTTTGAATCCTCTTCTATTTATAGCTGAGTTATAGAAGAGGTCCATTGTTAAGCATCCGTCTGTTAGAGTCAATTGCTCCATTTGACCATTGCGTGTATTTGGAAATTTGCCCGTTCAAACCCATCGTGTGCTCTGACAGATGCTTCAGTTGTTTGCACGTTTCGTTGACTCATCTGTTAAATATTGATATTGCCCATGATTCATCATCGTTAAATATTCATCGGTTGCTTCCCATGTGAACTGTAGTGGAATACCTCTAATGCGCTGATAGAAAATAGCTGTTAGAGAATATTTTAAATATCACTCGAGTGGATAACTACTTCACCGAATGTGATCTACACCAGCTGAGTACACTATGAAATCCTTCGAGTAAATTCTTCAACTTGATATACATCACTTGGAATGTTCGGACATCTTCTGGAGGTGATTTTGATAAAATAATATTCCATTGGTAGTGATCTTGACAAAGCAATATTCCACTAGCAATGATCAGCATCTCTCGAGTGTACTATAAAATCATTTGAGTTGTTTCCTTGTTTCTGTCATTTTTCTTGCAGTAATTTGGCTCGCACTGGAAGTGATTCTAAAAATCTCATATCACTCGAGTGATTTTGGCATCACTGGAAGTGAAATCCGGAACCGTGAAAAATTCCTGCAGTGATTCTGGCGCCACTAGAAGTGATCTGCGTAATAACCCATATCACTCGAGTGAATTCTGGAATCACTTGAGTGATCTACAATTTTTAGCATATCACTCGAGTGATCACTAAAAATCACTCGAGTGATCTGTTTTTCAGATCACTTTAACTTCGTTGTTGCGTTTCCAATTCTTCAGCAAGCAGGGGTAAACTTCCAGATGACATAACTCTTTGAATATGGCTCCAAAATTTATGTAGTATCTATCAATGGAAATCTCTTGAAGTCTAGTTTCATATGGCACCGGTTTCAGCTCAATAGGATCAGTGGTTTGAGAGTTATAGCCAAAATACCAAACCTGTTCCAGAAAGTGATGCAGATATGAATGCCAAATTTGAACAATTATATCTCCAACATCTGAGCTCCTTTGATGTTGCTTTTGATGTTAAACTGACGCATTAGGAGTCTATTTTTATATGCAACTATTTTCGTCTCAATCAGAGTTGTATTTTGGGAGATATGATCAAATAACCAGACCTCGCTCAACTGGACGAACAACAGAGCATGAAACGCTAAACATCACTCGAGTGAATTAGTGAATCACTCGAGTGATTTTTACTATTTCAAGAATCACTCAAGTGATTCTCAAAATCACTCGAGTGATTATTAAATCACTCAATGCTACAGTGCCAAACAGTTCCAAATAGTGCCAATTGCTACAGTGACTTCTGAATTCCCTTCTGATCAGTATTTCTTCTGGGAACTTGAATCTTGATATTCCCATTAGTTCCTTGAAGCTCTTCTTTCTCCAATCTCTTTGACTAATCTATAAAATATACAACATTAAATATAGTAGTTAGTCAATATAAGAGATAAGTATATTATGCAAACTTTTGCTCTCATAATATTTGATATCTATATTTGTCATCATCAAAACTAATCACATCTAACATTCTCCCCCTTTTTGATGATGGCAAATCCTTAAAGAAAAATATGCTTAACTGTGAATAGACAAATTGAATGCAACATATTTTTCCATTTCTCTCCCCCTATTTGACATTAGCAAAAAGTTTGAAGTATAAAGAAGAAAGTTTCATGGAGAAGTAATTATGAAAATACATTTGAAATGTCATTTTCTCCATTAATCAAAATAAACAGTTTCCTTTCCCCTTTTTGAAAGTAGTGATGCAAATGAAACATGTTTTCAAGAAAGCTTTCCTAATAAAAGATATGCAAGGCATGTATAGAACATAAAGAGAGAGAGGAGGGTTTAGAAATGCTCATTTGGATTTGATAGGTTGATTGTAGATCCATGAAGTCCAGTCCACCATACTTTCACTGTACTATTATGGAGATGTCTCTAGGATGCTCTTAAGCTTCTATTCATCATAATATGCTTAGTGTTCCTTTGTATTGGTATAGGTATTTGTTGCTTTGAATGTTGCAGCCAATTTTTCTCTTGATTGATCAACAAAGCATATGTCCTCAAAGTTTATATAAACTCTCTTTTTAATGTGTTGAGGAATGATCTTCACATAGAGCAAATTTTCCTGTCATAAGTTAAAAATATTCTTGCAAGGAGAAAGGTTAGTGCAATCAAGTATCAAAAAATTTCCTTTCTATAAAGTATATGCAAATTGAGATCATGAAAAAGAAAATGGATAAGTATCTCTTCATCAAAACTAATCAATTGAGGGTAAATGAAAATGAGTATACTAAAATGATTTTCGTCAAATAAAGGAGATAAGCTTTTAAGATATAAAACACATGTTAATGTGAAGCTCCCCTTTAATGAGTGCATGGCTTTAAGAAATATGAGGAATTCAAATAAGAACTCTCATGGATTTGAAGAACAATTGAATAAACTGTGGAGAGAAATAAAGCATGAAATTTTGAAGATTTAGTCACGTTTTGAAAATGATGCTTGAATAATTGGGAAGTGTTTGAAATTATTTATGAGGAAATGAAGTTGATAGTTTGCATAAGAAAGAACACTGAGTTTAAGAGAATTTCAGAGATTTTTATCGAAAGGAAGATGATGATAATTTTGAAAATGAAAGTTCGCAGAAAGAACAACTGATATAATTTGTGATTTTACCATTCACTCCAAGTTCCTTACCTCACTCGAGTGCTTGACTGAAATCACTTGAGTCACCTACCTGTAGCCTTATTATCACTCGAGTGGTATCACTAATCACTCGAGTAACCTTCTATGTCACAGTACTTCTCTTTGTTCACTCGAGTGAACTTGTACCCATTACTCAAGTGTTCTCTGTTTACCTCTATTGCTCGAAGAGAGAACAAAACATCTACAAAACAAATTTCCTTATACCTTGATACTTCGGTTAGTATAGTAATCATCAAACACATGAACATATACAGAAACATTATCAGTAACAAAATATTCTTTTAACTTATTGGGATTAACCATTCCCAGTTGATCTTTCTCAAGGAGTTGTGAAAATGTCTGCTGCTATTTGAAGATGAAGATGAAGATGGATCGGAATGAATATTACTTTGACATCTTTCTTTTTGAACATGAATCTTTGATTAAGTGATGTCTCAGTCTGCTTCTTTGATGTCAATATCAAGCAATGTAATTGACTTCATAGATGTGTCTGCTTCGTTTGCTTGATCCACAAGCATTTCTTCAATATCACTCTTTAGATACTTTGGTACCCAACTCCTCTTGGTTCTATAAAATAACTCTTATGCTCTTATACAAGTGAATCATATGATATTTGGGCAAAGAGTATCATAAACCAATACAGACCAAAACATAATTTTACTCAATAAATTCAAATCATTGAATCATAAAGTATAACGATCAAGTAATACCAAGAATGATAATTTTCAAAGATCAATGACAATTTATAAACACAATTTATATTGAAAATATGTCATTGATAAGGTTTTCATGCAATCTATGTAAGTTGGATCAAAAGAGTAGAAAATCAATCCATAAAGACCAACTTTTATGAAATGACAACTTGTGAATGAAATCAAGTTTTCAAGAATGAAATATGTAAAGGATTTCAAATCTCAAGTGCTATTTCAAATCATGACAATTCATTGTAAAATTGAGATTTCAAATATATGCAAAACTTCTTGTTAGAACATGTTTACAATCGATGCTTATGTTAAAAGTAGTAGAAGTCAATATGTGTGTGTGTGTGTATATCAGAAAGCTCCATGTTAGACAGTGGGGTTAACATGTTTGAGAATTTTTCCAAGAGCAAAAAGTCATATAGAAAATGGATTAGCCAAAAAGGGCTTAACTTGATAGACATGTATAAGCACAATGACTTTGCTACTGATCAATAGATAATCTTGACAATGAAGAGTAAGAATACTACCAAGTCAAGTACTTGAATACTTTAGTTGCTCGAAGATAGGTAAAGTCAATTGTTAAGGCATTTGAGCAATAAAATGAGTATAATGGTTTATGGTTGATGAAACACATACTCATAAGACCAAATGATTAGAGTTCTTTAAAATATTCATAAGTCATTCCCCAGTTAATGCATTAACGAGCTTCTGTAATAAAGTTCTATACATTAACTGCAAGAATTTCACATAATGAATTCTTTTCTGGAGAATATACTTGAAACTCATATAGATAGTTAACTTGTTAAACATAAGGTCTAACTCGTTAGAAAATAAAGATTGAGAAGTTCAAGCTGTAACAAGTTAATGATCAAGAAATAATATGTGAATGAAGAGGAAGAACTCTAACAAATTGATTTGTAGCATTTCTGACATCTTAGTATAAATACATTGACTTCCAATTTTGAAACCAATTTGAATGAAGAAAATATATGAGTGTATGCACGTTAATAAACAGGATGAATTGAGATCTAAGCAAATTCTTGAATTGTGCATTTCAAACTCATACATAAAAAGATTATGTACAATTTCACTTTCGGTCCATTTAGAAATCTGAAACATTTTGAAAGCCACAAATAATTAATTGCTAATGATGTACAGTGATGATCAAGTATTTATCACTAAAATTGAGTTAGAAAGAACGAGTGCTACTAGGAGTTTTGAAAGCAAGGTTGTGACACTCAAATTCTGCATAAAGTTTTACATACTGATACATCGTACCTGACTTGAGTGTAACTTGTAGACACCCAAGTTAATTTCCATCGCATAGTATCCTTTTACTTAATTCCTCCAAGATCACTTGAGTAAATCATGCTTTTCTGTAGTGTTCTCCTCAAGGCTCATGTATGCTCTATTCATCTTTGTTTTAGTGATCAACATCAGAGCATTCTTTACTTCTTTCTTCAAACTATATAATCATTTTTCTCCCTTCGGTATCCAATTTTGCTTGGATCCACTCATGGTTAGTTTGTAGGAATCATAATTCAGATGCTCAAGCAATATAGTCAATTTGCAGAAATTGAACAAAATGATTTAAACATGACTTTATAAATAATAATATTTTCTCTTGAAGTATGCATATATGCATAAAGTGTTAAGCTATTGAACATTGCAATCCCTGCATGAAATTATCAAGTAGATTTTCTAATGGATGTGAAAACATAATTTCAAAATAGTTTGCAATGCTCGTTACTAACGTAGCATGATATAAACCTCAATCATTGTGTACCTTCACTTTAAGTAGTTGGAGGATTGGCTTTGCTTATCCACTTCCTCTTTCTGTTATGTTGATTCTTCATGTGTTCCCAAAGATGTATGCAAAGCTCTCTCAAATGATGTAGACTTCGATAGTATTTTTGTATGAGAGACCCTCCTTTTCTTGTTCCCCTCAATATAGTTGAATGGTACGCTATGGTAGTCCTTCGTTGAGGTGGAACATATACCTTTTCTCCATTGCTTCTTTTGGTGGTTATGTTCTGTAGCTCCAGCAATGGATGCTCCGAGAGTTCTCTTTTTCGATTGTATGAATCTCTTTATTGGTGCATGAGAAAGTCTTGGCTTCTTTTTCATCTTATCTCTACCTTTATGTCCATTTCCTTTCGGATCATCCTGCATACGTAAAGTACTAGATGGACATTTTGGTACCCACATATACTTGGGTCCTTGATTGTTAGTATTTGACTTTATATGTCCTTTCAGAACCTAAACATATTTATTTCTCACATTAGGATTTCTTCTAACATGGCATGTGTGAGAAATATGACCCGATTTACCACAATAATTGCAAATTGTATAAATATATGCATTTTGAGGCTTTATGCAAGTATTGTGTTGTTTGAGGGACGACAATCTCAAATATTCAGTTTGCCTACATTCTTTCTTCACAAATGAATTTCCTGCATGTTTGAAAATGTTTTTGCTTTTCTCAACAGAATCAATAATTGGTTGGAAAATAATTTTATGCAAACCTTGAAAATCTGTTTTGCAAGAATCACTAGAAGAATTGAAACTTTTTACCTTAAGTTCATCTTGAGCTTCAGAGAGTGATTTTTAATGTCTGTCTATAATGAGCTCTTTCCGAGAGTGTTCTATGATTTCTCCTTTGTCATTATCAGCTTCCAATTGTTCATTAACAGTAGAGGCACAGATTAAAGTTTCACATGAACTGTCAACACTTTCAACTTCAACACACTTGTTAGAAGTATATATAGAATCAAGTGTATCCCATATAGCTTTAGCAGAAGAACAAAATCTAATTTTCTCAAAATCATTTTTAGTTAAAGCACTATATATAATTTTCATTGCTTTAATATTCAGCGAAAATATTTTCTTTTCTCTGTCAGTCCAATTCTGTTTCGGTTTATGATCAAAAGTATTTGTAACAACATCCCACATATCAAAATCATATACTTTTATAAAACTAGTCATTCTAGCTTTACAAAACCAAAAATATATATCTTTCAAAATTGGTGCGATGGTATAATCGAAACCTTAAGAAAGCGAGCAACACTCAAAATCAGCCATTGAATACTCTTGAGACGGTTAAGTCCTTTAAACAAGAGTCCGGCTCTGATACCAAATGTTAGAACTGGCTGACACCCAAGAGGGGGGTGAATTGGGTATACGATAATAAAGTGTGATCTTTTAAAAAATCTTTTTCCAACTTATCAAATCAATACATGTGGAAGTATAAAATTATAGGCAGCTATGTATATCTTATATGCTGGAAATGTAAAAGCTTAGGGAAGAGAATATGCAAACTGTGATTTATCCTGGTTCGGTCCAATCCACGATGACCTACGTCCAGTCCCCAGGCTCCTCCTGAGATTTCCAATCTACTATCTTCTTGTTTAACCAGGCACAAGAAAAGCCTTTACAAATTTCTTACGAAGTCACTCCCCCTTACACACTGTAAGGTTAAGACCCTCTTATGGTAAGTTGAGCAAAGCAATCCCAAAGACCTTTCTCTCCTGCTTATCCGTGCAAGTCTTACGAGCAGCAACGTTCTCTACTGCTTACACCTTGTAAGTCTTACGAGCAGAAAGTACTACTAGCAATTCTCTCTATAACTTTCCCGTAAGGTAATCAACCCTCTCAAGGTCCCTCTACCTTGAGATCAATATAGAAGTATAGATGGTGTGCTTACAGACTATCTCACAGAGTAGATAAATGCTCACTGAGGTATAACACAAAAAATCTCACTCTCACAGATACATCATATATAAACAGATAAGAACAGAGAGTGCAAGAGGCGGAAGATTTAGAATATCAACATGCTTTTGTTTTTCTTTCTTTTGTACGCTGCCATTTCTGAGTTTGAATCCTCTTCTATTTATAGCTGAGTTATAGAAGAGGTCCATTGTTAAGCATCCGTCCGTTAGAGTCAATTGCTCCATTTGACCATTGCGTGTATTTGGAAATTTGCCCGTTCAAACCCATCGTGTGCTCTGACAGATGCATCAGTTGTTTGCATGTTTCGTTGACTCGTCTGTTAAATATTGATATTGCCCATGATTCGTCATCGTTAAATATTCATCGGTTTCTTCCCATATAAACTGTAGTGGAATACCTGTAATGCGCTGACAGAAAATAGCCGTTAGAGAATATTTTAAATATCACTCGAGTGGATAACTACTTCACCGGAAGTAATCTACATTAGCTGAGTACACTATGAAATCCTTCGAGTAAATTCTTCAACTTGATGTACGTCACTTGGAATATTCAGACATCTTCTGGAGGTGATTTTGATAAAATAATATTCCATTGGCAGTGATCTTGACAAAGCAATATTCCACTGGCAATGATCAGCATCTCTCGAGTGTACTATGAAATCATTTGAGTTGTTTCCTTGTTTCTGTCATTTTTCTGGAAGTGATTTACAGAAGCATTTCACTGGTAGTGGCTTTGTAAGTATAAGCATATCATTGACTATAAGTGATCTGAGACTGGAAGTGAAACTGAGAAAATGGCATATCAGTTCATTGGAAGTGATCTGGTGCATATTTGTATTCTCTGGAAATGATCAGTTAAGGCACTGGAGGTGATATGAGGAATTTTAATATTCACCGGAAGTGATTCAGCAACCACTGGAAGTGATATGGAAAATTTCATATATCACTCGAGTGAATTTGGCATCACTGGAAGTGATTTTGAAAACAGTGAATTTTTCTTGCAGTGATTTTCAATCCACTGGAAGTGAATTTGGCATCAATCGGAGTTGTATTTTGGGATATATGATTAAATAACCAGACCTCGCTCAGCTGGACGAACAACAGAGCATGAAACGCTGAACATCACTCGAGTGAATTAGTGAATCACTCGAGTGATTTTTACTATTTCAAGAATCACTCGAGTGATTATGAAAATCAATCGAGTGATTATGAAAATCACTCAAGTGATTTAAAAAATCACTCGATGCTACAGTGCTAAACAATGCCAATTGCTACAGTTACTTCTGAATTCCCTTCTGATCAGTTTTTCTTCTGAGAACTTGAATCTTGATATTCCCATTAGTTCCTTAAAGCTCTTCTTTCTCCAATCTCTTTGACTAATCTATAAAATATACAACATTAAATATAGTAGTTAGTCAATATAAGAGATAAGTATATTATGCAAACTTTTGCTCTCATAATATTTGATATCTATATTTGTCATCATCAAAACCAATCACATCTAACACAAGGAAACGTGCCATGAAGAAGGCCTTACAAAGAGTTATTTTGGATCTTCAAGCTTAGGAGAAGCGGTATGAGGCTCAAGATGCACAACCAAGGGATATCACTTATATATGTGCTAAAGAGTTTGGGCTGACAACCAATGGAGCCCAAATTGAAGATATAAGTGAAGATAACTTCCAAATGGGCCAAGAAGGGCTAAAGGGCCTGCAAAGGCTTAAATATGTGGGCTTGGGTTAGCTATAAGTGAGCCCAAGTCGTAAGTAGCAGCCATTAGTCCATTTATTGTGTATTATTTGAGTATTTAAATTGTTATGGGATGGACATAATTAATTAAGAGCCCATGAACAAAATTTATTTTTTTTAAAGAGTCTTAGGTGCCATTAATTAATTAATTATGGCATATTAGGGTTTTTTTTATTATCTTTTTGAATCAGCTTTTAAAAGCCCAATTATCCTATAATATCCATTGAATTCATTTATATATGCCTATATCTGATTTAAATAGATTCTAACCACCATATCCTCAAAATATCTATCCTTTAACTTATTTAGAGGATATTCAAATTAGTCATTTAGCAAAAAAATTCTGATTTTAAGTTATTTAGCTATTATCTCACCAATATCTGATATCCTTCCATCCAATCACCAATTTGATGTCCCAAATCATCCATGATCATTATAGGACGTTTTTTACCTCCCTCATACCTAATCATATTGGACTTTTGGGCTTTTAGGATTTTAGTTTATGCTTAGTCTTATTTTCCATTTAAAGTCAACATTGTACGTTTAGTTTTCATATTTGAATAAAAGAATTATTCAGGCAGATTGCTTCCTTGTATTCTTGTGAAGATACAATCAGGCATAAGAGGTTGATCAACTCTTGTGTTATACTTAGAGTTCTTGGGTTGTGTTTCCTTTGGATGCTGGGTTTCCTATACTCAGTGTTCTTTAGAACAAATGTTCATAGGGTTCTTAGTTCTAGATCTTTTATTTCTTTTTATTACTATAATTCACTTTCGTATCTGCTAACATTTCCTGTAATTTTTGGGTTTTCTAGGGCAGGTTCCTAGTGTGTCCACATCACACCGTGTCCAATATTGGAGGCCTAATGAAATATGGTGTGAGAAGAAAGATTTCCAAGCAATTCAAAGACATGTTGAGATGCTTCCCTCTTGAATGCGCAAACCAGCTCTTAAACAATCCTCTAGCATTTTTGGAGATGAAACTGATGAATTTTATGACTCCGTATACCACTTTGTAGTCCTAATGGGTAGTAGAGTGAGAAGGAGTTGTTGGAAATTGTGCCCTAGGGGCCAATCATTGTACTTTGAATATTGTCATTCAATGAATTTCTCCATTTTGTTATCACATTATTCGCATGTTCACTGTGATAATTGTATCCTTGGATAAATCATAATGATTGTCCTAAATGTCCCTGGTCGGTCATCTATGTGGGAGCAAAGATGAAATAAGACCAGTATGACTTTGATAAGGTATGGGGATACTAATCAAAGTCTTAGGCACTTGTAGGAGTACAAGGTGCTGGACCGACCCGCTATGAGAAAGCTGCATGGATCAAGTCATAAGCTTATCTCATGTATAACCACGTCACAATGCCCTTTGACATGAGATCATCATGGATTCCTACATGAGAGTTACTAAGCTTTGACTTAGTCAAAAGTCACCTTTAACCGGGTGATGATAAAGGCTACAATCGGGTTTAGTGGTTTTCATGCAGAGGAATGTGAATGGTCAAGATGGAATTTGTCCCTCACATTAGTAGAGAGATATTACTGGGCCCCTCGATGAGTGAGTCTGAGAAATGTATGGTCATACTACGATGGAAAGGAGTTTCCATTTCTATAGTCAGACTACTCAGGGATCGAGAAAGTAATGGTCAGGAATAGGAGGATGACATTCTCCATGCCTCATCTTTGACCGAAATATCGTGTGACAAAAGGGACGTGATATGGTTATACGGCAGTTTATATCGTATTGTCGATCCTCATATGAATTGGGTAGTCGTAATGTCTTGCTAGAGGCCGCTTACGACTTGTGGGTTAGTATAGTCATTAGCCCACTGCCAACTTCGTTTGGGCCTACAGGGTCGCACACAAGAATAGCCCAACACGAGCTATAATGTCCAGATTCATTGAATCTAAGATGCGTCTAAGATTCAATGAATACAATGTTTAATCTATGGTGAATGAATTTTAAATATATATTTATTATATACACATGTTGTGTGAATATTTATTTGATAAATATTTATATGTGTTATATATATATTTATATTTGGAAAGGAATATTAATAATATTATATACACATATGTATTTTTGAAATACATAAATACATATATAATATATATTATATATATATGATAGTATTATATTATATGATCATATGATAATATTATATTATATATATATATAATATATTATTTGATAATATATATTGAATATATGATAATATTATATTATATGATGATATTATTATATTGTGTATATATAAAGATATTATATGATAATATCTCATATTTAATTTATGAAGATAAATTAAATTCCATTGGCTCTTTATTCTAATTAAATAAATAGGTTAAATTAAAACTGTTGGACAGATTTAATTAAACCAGGTTTATTTAATTAGCTTATTAAAACAATTAAATGTTAATTGATATGATAAGGATTTTGAAATTAATTAAGATTAATTTTAAAAATCCAATATCCATCATAAAATAGATAACCCTACTAGTTATAAAATATGAGAGCTAGGGTTTTCTACTGATGATGAAAAACTAGAGAGCCACAAGAAAACCCTAGAAGGATATTAGAGGCGCTAGCACGCTGCCGGTGTTGGGGTCCTATTCGTGTGGATACCAGTAGAGGAAGCTGATATGAGTAGTTAGTTAGCTCCTCAAGATTGAAAAAGGCAAAACTCCAAGAAGAACTAGTTGACATGTTGATGTTGGGGATGGTTAATCTCATACTCATAGAGATTGACGCTCTTTTAAGAAGAATTAGCGGACATGTAGATGCCGGGGAAATTATTTCAAGAGCAACCAAACATGGAGATTTGTGAACTCGTAATACGTTGATGATTGTGGGAATTCAAACAAACATGAATAAGGTACGACTCTTTCTAACTTGATTTAAATGCCGTTGATAGATCCGCAATTGGGATTGGTAAACTTTTGCAATTTTAATTTTATTTAATTCTTTCGCTGTGTGCCTACCAATCCCAACAGGAGTATTCCCATACAACTCTGAGGCTAATAGAGCAATTTCACTCTTAAAATAGTAAATTACACAAATACAAGCTCTATGCCATATGGCTGCCGACTATGCTGGATTTGGAAACTCAGTGTCCAATATTAGAGTCCTCATCAAATATGGAGTGAGAAGTGGGATTTTCACTTAGAGTTGCTTCCTTCTTGAATACGCAAATCACCTTTGAAACAATCCTCTAGCATGTTGAGAGACGAAACATATGAATTTTGCAAGTCCGTAAACCATTTTGTGGTCCTAATGGGTAAATAGAGTGAGAAGGAGGATTCCTACACAACTTCAAGGCATGTATAGAAATTTCCCTCTTGAAATTGAACACTGACTCAAATACGAGCTTCAAGCCTCAAGGCCGCCGAATAGGATGAATTTCCAAACATGGTTTCCAATTTGGAGTCCTATTGAAAAGTAGTGTAAGAAGTAAGATTTATACACAATTCAAAGACACGTTGAGCTGCTTCCCTCTTGGATGTACAAACTAGCTCTTAAATAATCCTCTAGCATTTTTGGAGACAAAACTGATGAATTTTATGACTCCGTAAACCATTTTGTAGTCCTAATGGTTAATAGAGAGAGAAGGAGGATTCCCATACAACTCTAAGGCTAATAGAGCAATTTCGCTCTTGAAATAGCAAATTGACTCAAGTACGAGCCTAAAGCTATGTGGATGCCATATAGGATGGATTTGAAAACTCAGTGTCCAGTATTTGAGTCCTCATCAATAATAGAGTAAGAAGTAGGATTTTCACTTAGAGCTGCTTCCCTCTTGAATGCACAAATCATCACTCAAACAATCCTCTAGCATTTTGTGAGACGAAACTGATGAATTTCGTCAGTTCGTAAACCATTTTGAGGTCCTAACGGGTAATAGAGTGATAAAGAGGATTCTTACACAACTCCAAGGCCTGTAAGGGAATTTGCCTCTTGAAATCATTACCTGACTCAAATACGAGTTTTAAGCCTTATAGCTGCCGAATAGGATGAATTTCCAAACACCATGTCCAATATTAGTGTCCGAATGAAAAAATGGTGTGAGAAGTAAGATTTCCACGCAATTCAGAGACATGTTGAGCTGTTTCCTTCTTGAATGTGCAAACCCGCTCCTAAATAATTTTCTAGAATTTTTGAAGACGAAAATGATTAATTTTGCGACTTCGTAAACCATTTTGTAGTCCTAATGGGTAAAGTAGTGAGAAGGAGGATTCCCACACTACTCTGAGGCTAATAAAGCAATGTCGCTCTCAAAATAGCAATGTTACTCAAATACAAGCTTTAAGACATATGAGGCTGCCGACAATGATGGATTTGGAAACTCAGTATCCAATATTAGAGTCCTCATCAAATATAACGTGAGAAGTGGGATTTTAACTTAGAGCTGCTTCTCTTTTGAATGAGAAAATCATGTCTGAAATTGTCCTCAAGCATGTTGTGAGACAAAACGGATGAATTTTGCAAGTCCGTAAACCATTTTGAGGTCTTAATGTGTAAGGGAGTGAGAAGGAGGATTCCTATACAACTCTGAGGCCTGTATAGAAATTTCCCTCTTGAAATCGTACACTGACTGAAATACAAGCTTCAAGCCTCAAGGCTGCCGAATAGGATGAACTTCCAAACACGGTGTCCAATATTGGTGTCCGAATGGAAAATGGTGTGAGAAGTAAGTTTTCTACACAATTCAGAGACATGTTGAGCTGATTACCTCTAAAATGCACAAACCAGCTTTTAAAGAATCCTCTAGGATTCTTGGAGGTAAAACTGATTAATTTGACGACTCCGTAAACCATTATGTTGTCCTAACGGTTAATGGAGTGAGAAGGAGGATTCCCATAAAACTCTTAGGCTAATAGAGCAATTTCGATGTCGAAATAGAAAAGTGACTCAAATACAAGCTTCAAGACATATGGTTGCCAACTATGATGGATTCAGAAACTCAGTATCCAATATTTGAGTCCTCATAAAAAATAGAGTGAGAAGTAGGATTTTCACTTAGAGCAGCTTCCCTCTTGAATGAGCAAATCATCTCTGACACAATCATCTAGAATGTTGTGAAACAAAAAGGATGAATTTTACAAGTCTGTGAACCATTTAGAGGTCCTCATGGGTAATGGAGTGAGAAGGAGGATACCTACACAACTCCGAGGCCTGTATAGAAATTTGTTTGGTGTCCAATATTGGAGTCCTACTGCAAAATGGTGTGATAAGTACGATTTCTACACAAATTAGAGACATGTTGAGCTACTTCCTTCTTGAATGTGCAAACGCGATCCTAAATAATTTTTTAGCATTTTTGGAGACGAAACTGATTAATTTTACGACTCCATAAACCATTTTGTAGTCCTAATGGGTAATGGAGTGAGAAGAAGGATTCCTACAAAACTCTGAGCCCTGTATAGAATTTTCCCTCTAGAAATTAGAGGGAAGCATCAAGCCTCAAGGCTGCCGAATAGGATGAATTTCCAAACACGATGTCCAATATTGGAGTCCTACTTAAAAATGGTGTAAGAAGTAAGATTTCCACGCAATTCAAAGACATATTGAGCTACTTCCCTCTTGAATGCGCAAACCCACTTCTAAACAATTCTCTAGCATTTTTGGAGGTGAAGCTGATGAATTTTGCGACTCCATAAACCATTTTGTAGTCCTAATGGGTAATGGAGTGAGAAGGAGGATTCTTACACAACTCTTAGGCTAATAGAGCAATTTCGCTCTTGAAATAGCAAATTGACTCAAGTATGAGCCTAAAGCTATGTGGATGCCATATAGGATGGATTTGGAAACTCAATGTCCATTATGTTAGAACTGGCTGACACCCAAGAGGGGGTTGAATTGGGTGTATGGTAAGAATGTCTGACCTTTAAAATCTTTTTGCAGATTGTTAACTCAGTATATATATGGAAGTATAAATTGACAAGCAATTATATAAATCGTATATGCTGGAAATATAAAAGCTTAGAGAAGAGAATGTGAAAACTGTAATTTGTCCTAGTTCGGTCCAATCAACGACGACCTACGTCCAGTCCCCAGGCTCCTCCTGAGATTTCCAATCCACTATCTTCTTGTTTAATCGGGCACAAGAAAAGCCTCTATAATTCTGTTATGAAATTACTTCCCCTTACACACTGTAAGGTTTACTCTCTCTTACGACAAGTCGAGCAAAGCAATCCCAAGGACCTTTCTCTCCTGCTTACCCGTGCAAGTCTTATGAGCAGCAACGTTCTCTCCTGCTTACACCACTGTAAGTCTTACGAGCAGCAACGTTCTCTACTGCTTGCACCTTGTAAGTCTTACGAGCAGAAAGTCTTACTGTTGCTCTACAACTTCCCCTGTAAGGTGATCAATCCTCTTAAGGTCCCTCTACCTTGAGAACACTTCTAAAATACAGTTGAAGTGTTTACAAGCTCTCTCACAGAGTGTATAAATGCTCACTAAAGTACAATACAAATATTCACTCTCAAATGTACATAATATTGTAAACTGATAAGAACAGAGAGTATGTGAAGCGGATGACTTATAGTATTAGCATATTGGTAGTTGGGTTCTCATCTCTTGTGTATTTGGTCATTGCGCATCATCTACTCTCTTGTCTGAATGCTTCGGTTTATATAGGAGATGTGTTGAGAACCGTTAGAGCCTTCAAATATTTTCCCGTTGTAAGCCCATCTTGTGTTTGACAGATACTTTAGTGTTTTCTCATTGATCCGACAAATGCTTCGGCCGTTGCTTACAATTAGCACATTGTTGGTTGTTCATTTAATTTTGTTGCTGCCGATGATTCGTTGTCAGATAGGTCTTTAAACATTGATCTGTTGATAGCATCTCAACATACCCGTTAGATGTTCTGACAGATTTTCACTTTAGAAAAACTAGCCGTTATTAGTGGATGCTCAGCTTCTCGTGAAACAGCTTTTCGTCTCTTCCCATGATTTCTTTATGGTTAATCTGGAGAAGCACTTCAATCATTGATACAATGAAGTATAAGACATGAATACATTGAATGATCGATTTGAGACTTATTTTCTGTTTTCTAGGATTCATCATTTCGAGTGAGATGTTTGTTGTGAGTCACCTCCGAACTTGAAGATGCAACCCAAATGTTTGATCTCCTGTTTCACACTTGAAATAATTGTTAAATGATATTTAAGTACAACAACAAGTGTAAACGTACTAATTAGAGATTGAACTCTGAAATTCACTCTGATTCAGTCAGCTTCTGGAGGTGTTTCTGATAGGAACTGAATCACTCGAGTGATTATACAATCCACTGGAAGTGATTTTCTCAAATCAACATTTCACTTGAATGCAGAAGCATTTCACTGGAGGTGATCTGGTTTACTGAGTTATTTTCTAAATATATCACTTGGATGGCTCACAATATTGCTCTGGTGATCTCATGTTTCTGTCAAGCCTGAAAGTGATTCATCAAAATCAGCACATCACTTGAGTTATCAGTTCATTCACTGATATCTCATAAACAGAAGATCACTTGAATGGATATCAGCTCATTGGAAGTGATCTGGTGCATATTGGTTTTCTCTGGAAATGATCAGTTACGGCATTGGAGGTTATATGAGGAATTTTAATATTTACCAGAAGTGATTCAGCATCCACTAGAAGTGATTTTGCAAATAGTGAATTTTTCTTGCAGTGATTTTCAATCCACTGGAAGTGAATCTGAAAATTTTAAATATCACTCGTGTGATCTGACTATCAATGGAAGTGATTTCCAAAACAGTGTATTTTTCTTCCGGTGATTTTAGACGCACAAGAAGTGATTTTGGAAAATCTCATATCACTTGAGTGAATTCCATATCACAGGAAGTGAAATTGCAAACAGTGAATTTTTCTTGCAGTGATTTGGCTTGCACTGGAAGTGATTTGTAAAATCAACAGAATCACTCGAGTGATTTCGATATCACTGGGAGTGATTTTGAGAACAGTGAAAAATTCTTCCGATGATTTCTATGCCACTCGAGTGATATGCCATCTGACGCATTTCACTCAAGTGATTATTAATGATCACTCTAGTGATTATGTAAATCACTCGGGTGCTCTCTGTTCAGATCAATTGAACTCGTAGCTCCACTTCCAATTCGATAGCAAACAGAGGTCAACTTCCAAATGATATAACTCTTTGAATATGACTCTAAAATTACATTACTATATATCCATGGAAAGTTGTTTACGTCTAGTTTCATATGGCACCAGTTTCAACTCAATTGGATCTGTGGTTTGAGATTTATGTCTAAAATACCAAACCTGTTCTAGAAAGTGATGCTGATTTGAGTTTTATCTTTTAACACTCATATCTCTTTCATATGAAATCTTTTAATGTTGATTATGGTGTCAAAATGAATAAATAGACCTTGCTCAGCTGGACGAAAAACAGAGCATGAAAAACTGAAAATCACTCGAGTGAATAGTGAATCACTGCAAGTGATTTTCACTGACTCAAGTACGAGCTTGAAGCCTTATGGCTGCCGAATAGGATAAATTTCCAAACACCGTGTCTAATATTGGTGTCTGAATGAAAAATGGTGTGAGAAGTAAGATTTCCACACAATTCAGAGACATGTTGAGCTTCTTCCCTCTTGGATGCGCAAACCAGCTTTTAAACAGTCCTCTAGCATTTTTGGAGATGAAACTGATTAATTTTGTGACTCCATAAATAATTATGTAGTCCTAATGGGTAATAGATTGAGAAGGAGGATTCCCACACAAACCTGAGGCTAATAAAGCAATTTTTCTCTTGAAATAGCAAAGTGACTAAAATACGAGCTTCAAGACATATAGCTCCTGACTACGATGGATTTGGAAACTCAGTGTCCAATATTGGAGTCCTCATCAAATATGGAGTAAGAAGTGGGATTTTCACTTAGAGATGCTTCCCTCTTGAATGTGAGAATCATCTTTGAAACAATCTAATAGCCTGTTGTGAGACGAAACAGATGAATTTTGTAAGTCCGTAAACCATTTTGAGGTTCTAAAGGGTAATGGAATGAGAAGGAGGATTCCTACACAACTCCGACCCCTGTATAGAATAAACCATTTTGAAGCCCTAAAAGGTAATTGAGTGAGAAGGACAATTCCCACACAACTCTAAGGCTAGTAGTGGTATTTCCCTGTTGAAATTGCAAACTGACACAAACACGAGCTTCATGCCATACTGCTGCCGAATAGGATGAATTTCCCAACTAAGTGTCCTGTATTGGAGTCCTTATCAAAAATAAAGTGAGAAGTGGGATTTTACGTAGAGCTGCTTCCCTCTTGAATGCACAAACTACCTTTGAAAAAATCCTCTAGCATTTTGGGAGACAAAATAGATGAATTTTGGAACTCCGAAACCATTTTGAAGTCCTATTGGGTAATAGATTGAGAAGGAGGACTCACACACAACTTCAAGGCAAGTAGTGCTATTTACCTCTTGAAATCACAAACTGACTCAAATACAAGCTTCATGCCGAATGGCTGCCGAATAGGATGAATTTCTAAACTCATTGTCCAATATTAGAGTCTTCATGTAAAATGGAGTGAGAAGTGGCATTTTCACATAGAGATGCTTCCCTCTTGAATGAGCAAACAAGCACTGAAACAAAACTCTAACCTTTTGGGAGACACAAAGGATTAATTTTGCAACTCTGTAAACCACTTTAAAGTCCTAATGGGTAATCGAGTGAGAAGGAGGATTCCCACACAACTCCAAGGCTAGTAGTTCTATTTCCCTCTTGAAATCACAAACTGACTCAAATATGAGCTTCATTGCCAAATGGCTGCCGAACAGGTTGAATTTCCAAACTCAGTGTCCATTATTGGAATCCTCCTGAAAAATGGAGTGAGAAGTGGCATTCTCACGTAGAGATGCTTCCCTCTTGATTAAGTAAACAAGGTCTGAAAGATTTCTCTAGCATATTAGGGACAAAATAGATGAATTTGAAATCTCCATAAACCATTTTAAAGTCCTAATGGGTAATTGAGTGAGAAGGAGGATTCCCATACAACTCCAAGGCTAGTAGTGCTATTTTCCTCTTGAAATTGCAAACTAACACAAACACGAGCTTCATGCTATACGACTGCCGAATAGGAT
The DNA here is from genome assembly GCA_037074505.1 of Albizia julibrissin. Classification (NCBI taxonomy): domain Eukaryota; kingdom Viridiplantae; phylum Streptophyta; class Magnoliopsida; order Fabales; family Fabaceae; genus Albizia; species Albizia julibrissin. The sequence continues at coordinate 24,347,865 of CM073485.1, forward strand.
GAATTTCCAAACTTAGTGTCCGGTATTGGAGTCCTCATAAAAAATGGTGTGAGAAATGGGATTTTCACGTAGAGCTGCTTCACTCTTGAACACACAAACAAGCTCTGACAAAATCCTATAGCATTTTCAGAGACGAAATGGATGAATTTTGCAACTCCGTAAACCATTTTGAAATCCTAAAAGGTAATATACTAATAAGGAGGATTCCCACAAAACTCCAAGGCTAGTATTCCTATTTCCCTCTTTACATCACAAACTGACTCAAACATGAGCTTCATGCCAAACGACTGCCGAATAGGATGAATTTCCAAACTCAGTGTCCAATATTGGAGTCATAAAAAATCAAGTGAGATATGGGATTTTCACGTAGAGATGCTTCCCTCTTGAAAGCGCAAATAAGTTCTGAAACATTACTCTAGGAGACGAAACGGATAAATTTGACAACTTCGTAAATCATTTTGAACTCCTAATGGTAGTAGGCTGAGAAGGAGGATTCTTACACAACTCCAAGGGTAGTAGTGCTCTTTCCCTTTTGAAATTGCAAACTGACACAAACACTAGCTTCATGCTATACGGCTATCGAATAGGATGAATTGCAAACCCATTGTCCAATATCATTATGGGCGATGAAAAGGTTGAATTTTACAACTCTGTAATCCATTTTGCAGTCCTAATGGGTATTGAAGTGAGAAGGTGGATTCCAACACAACTCCATGGTTTGTAGAGCAATTTCCCTCTTAAATTTCAAAATGACTCAAATATGAGCTTCAAGCCTTATGGCTGGCGAATTGGATGAAATTGCAAACTCCGTATCCAATATGGGAGTCCTACTGAAAAATGGATTGAGAAGTGAAATTTCCACACACTTCTGAGACATGTTGTGCTCTTTCCCTCTTTAATGAGAAAACCAGCTCTTAAACAATCCACTAGTATTTTGGGAGATAAATCGGATGAATTTAGCGACTCTGTAAACCATTTTGTAATCCCAATGGGTAATAGAGTGAGAATGAGGACTCCTACACAACTCTGAGGCTAATAAAGCAATTTTACCATTGAAATCGTAAACTGACTCAAATACGAGCTTCAAGCCTTATAGCTGCCAACTAGGATGAAATTGCAAACTCAGTGTCCAATATTGGAGTCCTCATGAAAAATCAAATGAGAACTATGATTTTTAATGTAGAGGTGCTTTCCTCTTGAATAAGAAGATCATATTTAAAACAATCCTCTAGCATTTGCGGAGATGAAACGGATGTGTTTTGTAACTTTGTAATCATTTTTAAGTCCTAGTGGGGAATGGAGTGAGAAGGATTCCTACACAACTTCGAGGCCTGTAAAGCAATTTTCCTCTTGAAATCATAAACTGACTCAAATAATAGCTTCAAGCCTTATCGTTGCCGAATAGGAAGAATTTGCAAACTCTTTGTCTAACAATGGAGTCGTCATGAAAAATGGAGTAAGAAGTAGGATTTCCTGGTATACTTGTTTCCCTCTTAAATGGGCAAACTGTGATAGAGGTACAAGTGGCATCTTATATGGTGTCGAAAAAGGCATCCAAGTTGGTAACCAAGGTGACATCATCCATGTCAAACACGTCATAGGTGGCACATCTAATGAACAAAATGTTGTTTATATCATACAAGAAGATTCTATGCAAGCCCAAGATCCTCATCATGATATCAAGGGCCTAATTACTAGAAGCCTAGAAAAGAGTGAGCTGTTCGAGAGGTTGGAGCAAATATTTAGGCTTCAATTTGCTTCATTAATGGCTCATAATGTTAGAATATATGTTGAGGGTGCAAAGGAGGTCATAATCATGCTTATTCAAGCTCATATGCATGCTTTTACAAGACCTAGAAGCTTGAGCACGTGGCAAAGCATGAAGATCCATGAAATTGGGATAACATAAAGCAATAAGCCCAACATGATGATGTACAAGGTCCATGTGCAGTCCAGATTAAAGAATTTACTTTAAATACCATGTGACAAGCATGTGCCTTGGTGGAAGATTATAAGTGATGTCCAAGACAACTCAAGAAGCATCTAGAAGGCATCCTTATGCATCAAATCTGATTTGATTAGTTTCCTATTTTATTTGCATTAAATAAGGCCTTTTGGTCAAAGATTGTTCTTTGATTTAGTTTACTATTTTTAGGTAACTGACTTAGTCTTGAAGACTAAGTAATTTCCTTATACTTTTAGGCTAGTCTTGAAGACTAAGTAATTTCCTCATACTTTTAGGCTTGAATGGTGCTAACCAAGGCAATCAATTATCATTAAGGCATCATTTATTGCATTTATGACTAGGTTTAGAGTTTTAGTGCTTGTTTGGAATAGCGGTTGAAAATTTCAATCGTGCTTATGAATTGTAATTCACGGAATACGAAGTAACTTTTACGGTCTACGAGGTAGTTTTTACGGTCTACGAGGTGCTTTTACGGTCTACGAGATAAATATGTGGAGGAGATTTATCTCGATTTACGTGAATCGGACTTATATAATAAGCCCGATTCAAATAAGCTCAAACAAACAAGCTCTTAGAGTGTTCTTTTGTTTCCTATATATGAAGGCTGCGTTTTTGTATTGGAGAAGGGAGAAGATGATAATGATATGAATAAGAACTTTGTTCTTTGAGAATTTTATTTCTCTTGTGTGAGCTTTGCTTGCATGCTTGTATTCTCGTGCGAATACTCCGACTGTATCAAGAACCGATCATCCTTGTGGTGTCTTTATGGCTAGGGTTGTATGAGACAGGTTCTCTTAAGGTCCTACCTTTAATCATCTGTTCTGTTCATGTTTTCAAACTTGTTTTCTAGCCGGTCCATTCCCTCATTCATATCAAGTGGTATCAAAGCTTAAGGTTTGCTAGATTTCAAGTTCTATCCTTTTTGTTTTCCTTCTTGCTTCCGTTTTTTGTTCTTTCTTTGCTTCCATCGTCTGTGTTTTCCCATTTTCTTCTCTCCTCTTCCACCTATACTTTGTGTTTGTTGTGTGACTTTGTTAGCTCTTCAATTACAAAAAAAATCGTGCAAAAAAAAAAGGCAAGAAAAAAAGTCTGGTGCTGGAAAAAAAATCTGAGCAGAAAAAAAAGCTGAAACAAAAAATTTCGAAAATTCAAAAAAAAAGTGAGAGAGAGAGAGGAAAGAGCTGCAGGTTTTTAGAAATTTGAATATCAAAGGCAAGTTTTCTAATTTGACTACTTCTATTGCAAATCTCAAAACTTTCATAATTCTTCCTTCACTCCTATTTTGATTTCCTTTCCTTTTTTTTTCTCTTATTCCTTTTTTTCCTTTTCCCTTGTTATTTCCCTTTTTCCTTTCTATCATTATTCACATTTTCATCACATATTTCTCTCCTTTCTCACATATTCTCTAGTTCTTACAATTTCTGACTATAAAGCAAACTGAAATCGCAAACTAACTCAAATACGAGCTTCAAGCCTTATGGTTGCCGAATAGGATAAATTTGTAAACTCTGTCCAATACTAGAGTCCTCATGAAAAATGAATTGAGAATAGGATTTCCTTAAACAGTTGTTTCCCTCTGTAATGTGTAAAGCAAGACTAAAAACAATCCTCTAGCATTTTGGGAGACAAAATGGATTAATTTTGCCACTCCGTAAACCATTTTGAAGTCCGAATGGGTAATCGATTGAGAAGGAGGATTCCTACACAACTCAAAGGCTAGTAGTGCTATTTCCCGGTTGAAATTGCTAACAGACACACATACGTGGTTCATGCCATACGGCTGCCGAATAGGATGAATTTCCAAACTCAGTGTCCAGTATTGGAGTTCTCATAAAAAATGGAGTGGGAAGTGGGATTTTCGCGTAGAGCTACTTCCCTCTAGAATGCACATACCAACTCTGAAAAAATCCTCTAGCATTTTGGGAGACAAAACGGATGAATTTTACAATTCCGTAAACCATTTTTAAGTTGAATGGGTAATAGAGTGACAAGGAGGACTCCCAAACAACTCTGAGGCTAATAGAGCAATTTCACTATTGAAATCGCAAGCTGACTCAAATACGAGCTTCAAGCTTTATGACTTCCGACTAGGACGAAATTGCACACTCAGTTTCCAATATTGGAGTGCTCATGAAAAATCGAGTGAGAACTGTGATTTTTCACGTAGAGGTGCTTCCCTCTTGAATGCTTAAAATAATCCTCTAGCATTTTGGGTGACGAAACGGATGTGTTTTGCAACTCTGTAACCATTTTGAAGTCCTAGTGGGTAATGGAGTGAGAAGGAGGATTCCTACACAACTTTGAGGCCTGTAAAGCAATTTCCCTCTTGAAATCGTCAACTGATTCAAATACGCGCTTCAAGCCTTATTGCTGCCGAATAGGATGCATTTACACACTCTGTGTCCAATATTTGAGCACTCAAGAAAAATGGAGTAAGAAGTAAGATTTACTCGTGTAGTTGTTTCCGTCTTAAATGTGCAAACCAGCTCTAAAAAGATCCTCTATCATTTTTGAAAGACGAAATGGATGAATTTTGCAACTCCGTAAACTATTTTGAAGTCCTAATGGGTAATAGACTGAGAAGGAGGATACCCATACAACTCTAAGGCTAGTAGTGCTATTTCCCTATTGAAATAGCAAAGTGACTCAAATATGAGTTTCTTGCCAAACGACTTCCGAATAGGATGAATTTTGAAACTCAGTGTCCACTATTGGAGTCCTCATCAAAAATCGAGTGAGAAGTGGGATTTTCACGTAGAGATGCTTCCCTTTTGAATACGCAAAAAAGCTTTTAAACATTCCTCTATAATTTTTGGAAATGAAAGAGATGAATTTGGCAACTCTGTAAACCATTTTGAAGTCCTAATGGGTAATAGGTAGAGAAGGAGGATTCTCACACAACTCTAAGGCTAGTAGTGCTATTTACCTATTGAAATTGCTAACTAACTCAAACACTAGCTTCTTGCCAAATGACTACCAAATAGGATGAATTTGGGAACTCCGTGTCCAATATTAGAGTCCTCCTGAAAAATTGAGTGAAAGTAGGATTTCCATGCAATTCCAAAAACATGTAGAGTTGTTTCCCTCTTGAATAAACCAATCAACTCTGAAACAATCCTCTAGTATTTTGGTAGACCAAACAGATTAATTTTGCAACTTAGTAAACCATTTTGAAGTCCTAATGGGTCATGGAGTTAAAAGGAGGATTCAAACACAAGTCTGAGTCCTGTAGAGCAATTTCCCACTTGAAATTGCAAACTAACTCAAATACGAGCTTCAAGCCATATGGCTTCCGAATAAGATGAACTTACAAACACAGTGGTGTGAACACAGAAGGGAAGATCCCACGAACCCACAACCAATCTGAATATACACACCCCAAGAAAGCTAAACACATATCAATGATCTACTTGAACCATTAAGCACGAAAGAACAAGGACCCGAAGTGTTGGAAGAGGCCACAAGGTTGATCAAGCCTTGATAAGTCTGTTAGTTCTAAGAAGAACCCTAGAGAGAATCCACTCTTAAGAAATAAGGTGCAGAAAAATGCAACCTTTCATTCAATAATCAAGTCTGAAAGTCTCTGCCTCCAAATGAAGTATTACAAGGTATTTAAAGAGAAATATTCAAAAACCCTAATTCAAAAACCCTAATTACATTAAAATTCACACAAATAAAATGTGCTTATTTAAGCCCAATTGAGTCCTCCCATGTATAGTACTAAGTCCAAGCTCTTTGTTTTGAAGTCTCCAAGCCTAAAACTTGATTAGTATCTCCATTTGCAGCCTATATGAAATTAATGACGTTTTCAGCATCTTGTCCAGAATTGTTGATCCAATTGCCATACGATTTGCATTAGCCTCTTGAATCAACCCAATCAATGCTTCCTTAAATATTTTAGCTTTTGCTCTTTTGATTGGACCTGCTGGAATTTGAAAATGATCATTTGAAGTCATAAGAGCCATCACCTGAATTTGAAGAGATAACTTGATGATTCTGGATCGCATAATTCCCTCTCTCCTCAAAAGGATTCGTCCTTGAATCTTCACATTTCGTGTGTTTGACAACATATGGGAATGTCTCAATAAATTTCAGCCAGCTTGCATGTCTCTTGTTAAGCTTACCATGACCAAGTGAATGCACATAACAAAGAAAATCATTATTTTCCATGTAACAATCAAAATTTTCCAGATTTGGAAACAATTGTGCCTTTCCCAAAACTTCAAGAACATATTGCAGAGAATTCACATGCTCATCAAAATTGTTGGTGCAAGTAAGAGTATCATCAAAACAAGATCCAACATGCATATAAGAACACTTTAGAGAACCAGAATTGTTTTTCAATGCCACTCAAAGGAGATGAAGATTCAATACTTCTTGAAGATAAGAATCCATCGGGTGGCTTCTTAAGAATCAAATCCAAGAACACCTACAACGCATCAAAATCACAAGGCAAGTAATGATTAAGATCATTAGTAACCAAAACAATATCCTTGCAGTCACTCTTACCCTCACTTCTCTCACAACTCTTTTCATCGTTTTTTTTTCACTCAATTCTTCACACTCTTTATTTTGAAAATACTTTATACTCTCAATAGCTTTTTGTCTTTCAAACTCACTTTTACTCTCCTTACTTCGACAATACTTAATGCTTTCAATGTCTTTTTCTCTCTCAAGTTGAATTTTTGTCTCAAGAACAATTTCACAAAAATCGCCCTCATTCATATTTTCACTTTTCTTTTCATGATTGAGAGGAACTTATTCAATCACAAGATTGATAATTGGAACAAGAAGGCCTTCTTCACACTTCTCAGCTTGATTTTCAACATTAGGTTCTTCTTCCTCCTTGGGTGGCTGTAACTCGTCATTAGGGACTGTAACAATCAAGCTTTCAATCTCCTTTGAATTGGATCTACTTTCTGAACACTTTTGTCACTTGATCATTTGCTCATACTCAGCAACAAATTAAACCAAAATATCAATGTCCAAGAAGGTTAGGGTCGTTGCAAAACAAGCTAATTCAAGATTAAGCCAATTTACAAAACGATCCTTAGCGGCTATCAAAGCTAATTCCATCTCTTGAAAATATTCATCAACAATCATGGAGCCTTGTTTCAACTTTTGCAGCTTTCTTTGGAATTCTCTTTTTTATCTGAAGTTGTGACTAGACATCCATTGGTCATTTTCAGCATTAAACTTCTGGAGTCCTTTTAACAAGGATTGAAGATGTCTTTGAATTTCTTTTTCATCATGCATATTGATGGTACCTGAAAAGTTAGATTTAGAGAAAAAGGGACCTCACCACTCTACTTATGTGTTTCACTCAAACAAGTTTAGTGCCACTCGTGTTTTACTTAAATTTGGCTTTTAAATTGATGTATGTCACGCTTGCCTTTTTTCCACTCTTAGGTTCTCCTTGAGGCTCTTTAAAGAACTAAGAAATTTAATCAATGCAATCACAATTTGCAGAAATCAAACCAACACTTAGAAATATGGAATATCAAAGTGAGTATTAGAAAAGGAAATTGAGCGAAATCAGGAGTTCAAATGACAATCTCACAAACAGTCTTAAGCAATCTAAACCCATAAATTCCAGAAAAGCGTCCTTCTTGAAAAGACTCATTGTGAAAATCTTATATTGAGATGAAACCAAAATGAATGGAAAGAAAAGATTCTAAACTATGAAAATAGCCTATTAAAAAATGGAAAAAAACAAAGCAAAAGTGGTCAAACAATGATAGAATATTTGGTGACGTTCTGTAAAAATAAAGATCAACAAACACAGAAAATTTCCTGAAACTTGACTAGATTAAAATGGATAGAACTCACAAAAAACAAATTAGATTGCAACGATTCTAAACTGAGATGAAAGAAGAGATTTAAAACTACGAAAAGGACTCACTAAACGTTGGAAACCACAAAAAAATGCTTAACGAATAGAAGCAACAATTTCAGACACGAACGCAGATGACCTAGGCAAAAGACTCAAGAACAAACCACCAAACCTAAAACGAAAATTGAAACAAAGAACAGAAAGATATGACCTGAGTTTGAATCCAAAGTTTTGATACCAAGATGGTGCGAACTCACAAGGGAAGATCATTTGAACCCATAACCAATGTGAATATATGCACCCTAAGAAAGCTAAACAAAGATCTATGATCCACTTGAACCCTTGAGCATGAAAGAATAAGGACTCGAAGAGTTAGAAGACACCACAAGGTTGATCAAGCCTTGATAAGTCTGTTAGTTCTAAGAAGAACCCTAGAGAGAATCCACTCTCAAGAAACAAGGTGCAGAAAAATGCAACCTTTCATTCAATAATCAAGTTTGAAAGTCTCTGCCTCCAAATGAAGGGTTATAAGGTATTTAAAGAGAAATATTCAAAAACCCCAATTGCAATAAATGCATCTTAGAAAATAGAAACTAAAACTTAAAACAATTAATTAATTAGGAAACCCAAAAGTCAAATATGCCAATTATCTAATAATTTTCGTACAAATAAAATTCACAAATTATAATCAGTATTCAAGGCCTAAAATGTGCTTATTTACAACCAAATGAGTCTTCCCATGTATAGTACTAGGTACAAGCTCTTTGTTTTGAAGTCTCTAAGCCCAAAACATGATTAGTATCTCTATTTGTAGCCTATATGAAATCAATGACATTTTTAACATCTTTGTCCAGAATTGTTGATCCAATTGCCATATGATTTGCATTAGCCTCTTGAATCAACCCAATCAATGCTTCCTTAAATATTTTAACTTGTGCTCTTATGATTGGACCTGCTGGAATTTGAAAATGATCATTTGAAGTCATAAGAGCTATCACTTGAATTTGAAGAGATAACTTGCTAATTTTGGATCGCATCACACCGTGTCCAATATTGAAGTCCTACTGAAAAATAGTGTGAGAAGTAAGATTTCCACACAATTCTGAGACATGTTAAACTGCTTTCCTCTTTAATGCGCAAACCTGCTCTTAAACAATCCTCTAACATTTTTGGAGATGAAACTGATGAATTTTGTGACTCCGTAAACTATTATGTAGTCCTAATAGGTAATGGAGTGAGAAGGAGGAGTCCTACTCAACTCTAAGGCCTGTAAACTAATTTCGCTCTTGAATTCGCAAACTGACTCAAATACGAGCTTTAACCCCAATGGCTGCTGACTAGGATAGATTTGGAAACTCAATGTTCAATATTGGAATCCTCATAAAAAATAGAGTGAGAAGTGGGATTTTCACTTATAGTTGTTTTCCTCTTGAATGCAGAAATCAACTCTTAAACAATCCTCTAGCATTTTGTGAGAGGAAACGGATGAATTTTGCAAGTCCCTAAACCATTTTGAGGTACTAATGTGTAATGGAGTGAGAAGGAGGATTCCTACACAACTTCGAGGCCTGGAAAGCAATTTCCTGCTTGAAATCACAAATTGACTCAAAATACTAGCTTCAAGCCTTATGGCTCCTGAATAGGATGAATTTCCTAACACCGTGTCTAATATTAGAGTCCTACTGAAAAATGGTGTGAGAAGTAAGATTGCCACACAATTCTGAGACATGTTGGATTTTCACGTAGAGATGCTTGCATCTTCAATGCATAAATCATCTCTGAAAATATCCTCTAGCATTTTGTGAGACGAAACGGATGAATTTTGCAAGTCCGTACAACATTTTGTAGTCCTTATGGATAAAGGAGTGAGAACGATGATTTCCACGCAACTACAAGCCTATAGAAAAACTTCCCTCTTGAAATTGCAAACTGACTCAAATACGTGCTTCAATCCTTATGGCTTCCGAATAGTATGAATTTGCAAACTCCGTATCCAATATTTGAGACCTTATGAAAAATGGAGTAAGAAGTGTGATTTTCAGTTAGAGCTGCTTCTCTCTTGAATGCGCAAACCAACTCTTAAACAATCCTCTAACATATTTGAAGATGAGACTAATGAATTTTGTGACTCCGTAAACAATTTTTTTGTCCTAATGAGTACTGAAGTAAGAAGGAGGATTCCTACACAACTCCGAGCCCTGTAAATCAATTTCCCCTCTTGAAATCGTAAACTAACTTAAATACCAGCTCTAAGCCTTATAGCTCCCGAATAAGATGAATTTGCAAACGCCTCATCTAACATTGGAGTCCTTCTGAAAAATGGAGTGATAAGTAGGATTTCCACGCAATTCTGAGACATGTAGAGTTTTTTCTCTCTTGAGTGGGTTAACAAACACTGAAACAATACTCTAAAATGGTGGGAGACTAAGCGGATGAATTTTGCTACTACATAAGCATTTTGTAGTCCTTATTGATAATGCAATGAGAAAGAGGATTCCCATGCAACTCCAAGGCCTGTAGAGCAATTTACCCGTTGAAATCATAAACTGACTCAAATACAGGCTTCATTCTCTATGGCTGCTGACTAGGATGGATTTTTAAACTCAGTGTCCAATATTGGAGTCCTTATCAAAAATGGAGTGAGAAGTAGGATTTTGACATAGAGATGCTTCCCTCTTGAATGCGCAAACCAGCTCTGAAATAATCCTCTAGCATATTGGGAGATGAAACTGATGAATTTTGTAACTCCGTAAACCATTTTTAAGTCCTAAAGGGTAATAGAGACAGAAGGATGATTCTCACACAAATCTAAGGCTAGTAGTGCTATTTCCCTCTTCAAATCATAAAAATGACTCAAATACGAGCTGTATGCCATACGGCTGCCAATTGGCATGAATTTTTAAAATCAGTGGGAAGTGGGATTTCCATGTAGAGATGCTTCCATCTTGAATGCGCAAATCATCTTTCAAACAATCCTCTAGCATTTTGAGAGATGAAATGGATGAATTTTGCAAGTCTGTAAACCATTTTAAGGTCCTAATAGGTAATGGAGTGAGAAGGAGGATTCCTACACAACTTCGAGGCTTGTAAAACAATTTCCCTCTTGAACTTGCAAACTGACTCAAATATGAGCTCCAAGCCTTATAGCTCCCAAATAGGATAAATTTGAAAACTTCGTTTCCAAATTAGAGTCATCTTGAAAAACGGAGTAAGAAGTATGATTTCCGTGCAATTCTTAGACATTTAGAGTTGTTTCTCTCTTGAATGCGCCAACCAACTCTAAAACAATCCTCTAACATTTTGGGAGATGAAACAGATGAATTTTGTCACTCTATGAAACATTTTCTAGTCCTTACGGATAAAGGAGTGAGAAAGAGGATTTCCACGCAACTCCAAGTCCTGTAGAGCATTTTCCCTCTTGAAATCGCAAACTGACTCAAATACGAGCTTTAAGCCTTATGGCTACAGAATAGTATGAATTTGCAAACTTCGTTTCCAATATTGGAGGAGTCCTTATGAAAAATGGAGTGAGAAATTTGATTTTCAGTTAGAGCTGCTTCTCTCTTGAATGTGCAAACCTATTCTTAAACAATCCTTTGGCATTTTTGGAGACAAAACTGATGAATTTTGTGACTCCGTCAACTATTTTGTTGTCCTAATGGGTAATGGAGTGAGAAGCAGGATTCCTACACAACTCCAAGGCCTGTAAAACAATTTCCCTCTTAAAATTGGAAACTCATTCAAATACGAGCTCTAAGCCTTATAGCTCCTGAATAAGATGAATTTGCAAACTCCGCATCCAACATTGGAGTCCTTTTGAAAAATGGAGTGAGAAATAGGATTTCCACGCAATTCTGAGACATGTAGAGTTGTTTCTCTCTTGAATGGGCCAACCAACTCTAAAACAAATACTCTAAAATGTTGGGAGATGAAACGGATGAATTTTGCCACTCCATAAGCATTTTGTAGTCCTTATGTATAAGGAAGTGAGAAAGAGGATTCACATGCAACTTCAAGGCCTATAGAGAAATTTCCCTCTTGAAATCGCAAACAGACTCAAATATGAGCTTCAATCCCTATGACTACCGACTAGGATGGATTTTTAAACTCAAATTCCAATATTGGAGTCCTCATCAAAAATAGAGTGAGAAGTAGGATTTTCACATAGAGATGCTTCCCTCTTGAATGTACAAACCAGCTCTGAATCAATCCTCTAGCATTTTGGGAGATGAAACTAATGAATTTTGCAACTCCGTAAACCATTTTGAAGTTCTAAAGGGTAATAGAGTTAGAAGGAGGATTCTCACATAACTCCAAGGCTAGTAGTGCTATTTCCATCTTAAAATCACAAACTGACTCAAACACGAGCTTCATGACATACGGCTGCTGGGTGGGATGAATTTTTAAACTCAGTGACTAATATTGGAATCCTCATCCAAAATGGAGTGAAAAGTAAGATTTCCACATAGAGATGTTTCCCTCTTAAATGTACAAACCAGCTCTGAAACAATCCTCTAGCGTTTTGGGATGAAACAGATGTATTTTGCAACTCCGAAAACCATTTTGAAGTCCTAATGGGAAATAGAGTAAGAAGGAGAATTCCTAAACAACTTTGAGGCTTGTAGTGTTATTTCCTTGTTGAAATCGCAAATTGACTCAAACATGAGCTTCATGCCACACGGCTGTCGAGTGGGATTAATTTTTAAACTGAGTGTCCAATATTAGAGTCCTCATAAAAAATGGAGTGAGAAGTAGGATTTTCACAAAGGGATGCTTCCCTCTTGAATGCACATACCAGCTCTAAAACAATCCTCTAGCATTTTAGGAGACGAAACAGAAGAATTTAACAAACTTTGTAAACCATTTTGAAGTCCTAATGGGTAATAGACTGAGATAGAGGATTCCCATACAACTCTGAGGCTAATAGAGCAATTTTGCTCTTTAAATTGCAAACTGATTAAAATACGAGTTCAACAATTATGGCTACCGACTAGGATTGATTTGCAAACTTCGTGTCCAATATTGGAGTCCTCATGTAAAATAGAGTGAAAAGTAGAATTTCCACATAGAGTTGTTTCACTCTTAAATATGCAAACTAGCTCTGAAACACTCCTCTAGTATTTTAGGAGAGGAAACAGATGACTTTTGCTACTCCATAAACCATTTTAAAGTCCTAATGGTTAATAGAGTAAGAAGGAGGATTCCCACACAACTCCAAGGTTACTAGTGTTATTTCCCTCTCGAAATAGCAAATTGACTCAAATAAGAGGTTTAAGCCTTATTGATGCCGACTAGGACAGATTCACAAACTCAGTATCTAATACTAGAGTCCTCATAAAAAATAGAGTGAGAAGTGGGATTTTCACATAGAGTTGCTTCCCTCTTGAATGCACAAACCAGCTTTGAAAAAATGCTCTAGCATTTTGGGAGACGAAACGGAGGATCTTTGCAAGTCCATAAACCATTTTGAAGTCCTAATGGGTAATGGAGTGAGAAGGAGGATTCCAACACAATTCCAAGGCTTGTAGAGAAATTTCCCTCTTAAATTGTAAATGATAGAGGTACAAGTGGCATCTTATATGATGTCGAAAAAGGCATCCAAGTTGGTAACCAAGGTGACATCATCGATGGCAAACACATCATAGGTGGCACATCTAATGAACAAAATGTTGTTTATATCATACAAGAAGATTCTATGCAAGCCCAAGATCCTCATCATGACATCAAGGGCCTAATTACTAGAAGCCTAGAAAAGAGTGAGCTGCTCGAGAGGTTGGAGCAAATATTTAGGCTTCAATTTGCTTCATTAATGGCTCATAATGTTAGTATATATGTTGAGGGTGCAAATGAGGCCATAATCATGCTTATTCAAGCTCATATGCATTCTTTTACAACACCTAGAAGCTTGAGCACGTGGCAAAGCATGAAGATCCATGAAATTGGGATAACATAAAGCAATAAGCCCGACATAATGATGTACAAGGCCCATGTGCAGTCCAGATTAAAGAATTTACTTTAAATACCATGTGACAAGCATGTGCTTTGGTGAAGGATTATAAGTGATGTCCAAGCCAACTCAAGAAGCATCTAGAAGGCATCCTTATGCATCAAATTTGATTTGATTAGTTTCCTATTTTATTTGCATTAAATAAGGCATTTTGGTCAAAGATTGTTCTTTGATTTAGTTTTCTATTTTTAGGTAACTGACTTAGTCTTGAAGAGTAAGTAATTTTCTCATACTTTTAGGCTTGAATGGTGCCAACCAAGGTAATCAATTATCATTAAGGCATCATTTATTGCATTTATGACTAGGTTTAGAGTTCTAGAGTGTTCTTTTGTTGCCTATATATGAAGGCTGCGTTTTTGTACTGGACAATGGAGAAAATGATAATGATATGAATAAGAACTTTGTTCTTTGAGAATTTTATTTCTCTTGTGTGAGCTTTGCTTGCATGATTGTATTCTCGTGCGAATACTCCGACTGTATCAAGGACCGATCATCCTTGTGGTGTCTTTATGGCTAGGGTTGTAAGAGACAGGTTCTCTTAAGGTCCTACCTTTGATCATCCGTCCCGTTTGTGTTTTGAAACTTGTTTTCTAGCCGGTCCATTCCCCCATTCCTATCAAGGGAAGAATTAGGAAAGTTTCGTGATTTGCAATAAAAGTACTCAAATAAGAAAACTTGCCTTTGATATTCAAATTTCTACAAACCTGCAGCTCTTTCCTCTCTCTCTCTCTCTCTCTCTCACCTTTTTTTTTAATTTTCAAAATTTTTTTTTCTGCTCAGATATTTTTTTTCAAGCACTAGACTTTTTTTTTCCTGATTCCTTTGTTTCTGCTCAGATATTCAAATTTCTACAAACCAGGCTCTGATACCAAACCTCAGGAACGAAGCGCCACAACACGAGGACTTCCCAGGGGGTCACCCATCCTGAGACTACCCTCGGCTGAGCACGCTTAACTGTGAAGCGCTAACCATCGTGCTAAAAGCTTAAGCTGGTAGCAGAGGCGCACCCCTATTCCTTTAACCCAGTACAGACACGGGCCCCTGTCTCCAACGACTGTGGGTGCCACCAGACCCCGAACTCGATCCACACCCCCTCCCAGACCCGGGACGTATCATTCCCTCCCTCTTTAAGGAGGTTCGTCCTTGAACCTTTCGATGGAAGCAGGATTCGAACCCGTGCTGGCTCTGATACCAAACCTCAGGAACGAAGCGCCACAACACGAGGACTTCCCAGGGGGTCACCCATCCTGAGACTACCCTCGGCTGAGCACGCTTAACTTTGAAGCCCTAACCATCGTGCTAAAAGCTTAAGCTGGTAGCATAGGCGCACCCCTATTCCTTTAACCCAGTACAGACACAGGCCCCTGTCTCCAACGACTGTGGGTGCCACCAGACCCCGAACTCGATCCACACCCCCTCCCAGACCCGGGACGTATCATTCCCTCCCTCTTTAAGGAGGTTCGTCCTCGAACCTTTTGATGGAAGCGGGATTCGAACCCGTGCTGGCTTTGATACCAAACCTCAGGAACGAAGCGCCACAACACGAGGACTTCCCAGGAGGTCACCCATCCTGAGACTACCCTCGGCTGAGCACGCTTAACTGTGAAGCGCTAACCATCAGGCTAAAAGCTTAAGCTGGTAGCAGAGGCGCACCCTTATTCCTTTAACCCAGTACAGACACGGGCCCCTGTCTCCAACGACTGTGGGTGCCACCAGACCCCGAACTCGATCCACACCCCCTCCCAGACCCGGGACGTATCATGGATCCTATAATTAAAACCATAATTTGCATATGAAATAGGAATATATTCATATGGGTTGTGTAGTCTTAATTGAGTTCCATAAATCTTAATGCATGATTGATTGCTTAAATTCATATAGGAATATATTGGGTTAGCAATTAATTATAGAATTACTTGACCTTGGAAAAGGCTTGTAATTAAAATAGGGAAACTCGACTATCAATCATGTGGAATAAATTGGACTAGAATAGATAAGTGATTCAATCCGGAATTTATTAAGTGAAATCTAATCCCTAGGGCTTTTTCTCATATTTTTCTTTATATCATTTGTATTCATATTTCATCATTTCTATCTTGTAATCTCAATCACAACTAATCAACCGACTAAATAGAATTAAAATTACCAATTTTGGTACTTAGTGATTAATCCTCGTGGGAACGATCCTCTACTCACTTCTATATTACTTGATTACGACAGTGTACACTTGCACTTCTAAATACACCATCCTACACTCGTAACAAGTTTTTGGCGCCGTTGCCGGGGATTGTCATTAATATCAATACCAAGTAATTTTAATACTAATTTGGTCTTCATATTACATTTTTTTTGTGTCTTTTGTTTCTTTTCAGGTTTTTGCTTTGTATATGACCAGATCGAAGAAGACTGAATTACAACCTTGTGATTCTGAGATCGAGAGAACTTGTCGAAGAAATCGGAGAGTTGAAAGCAGTCTACTTCAATCAATTCAATGGCAAATCCGGAAGGAGAAGCAGCAGATACCAAAACACTCCGTAATTATGCAACACCAACAGTCATGGAGACAACTTCTGGAATTAGAAAACCACCAGTAGCAGCCAACAATTTTGACATCAAGCCTGCAATTATCCAGATGGTGCAAGCCAATCAGTTTGGTGGTTTATCAACAGAAGATCCCAACACACATATAGCCAGCTTCCTAGAAATATGTGACACATTCAAGCATAATGGTGTTACTGATGATGCCATTAGACTTAGACTTTTCCCTTTCTCACTCAGGGATAAGGCTAAGAGCTGGTTACATTCTCTACCAGTGGGAAGCATAACTACATGGGATGCCTTGCACAGAAATTTTTGGCGAAATACTTTCCGTCAGGAAAAACTGCAAAATTGAGGAATGAAATTACCTCATTTTCCCAGCATGAACTAGAAAGCCTTTATGAAGCCTGGGAAAGATACAAGGAGTTGCTAAGGAGATGTCCTCATCATAGGTTACCAGATTGGTGGACACGGCAAACATTCTACAATGGGATGGCGCATACCACCAGAATTATTGTAGATGCTGCAGCTAGAGGATCTTTAATGGGAAAAATTCTAGATGATGCCTACAATTTACTTAAGGAGATGGCGGCAAATGCATATCAATGGCCTTCTGAACATCATAATTCAAAGAAGGTACTTGAAGTGCACGAGCTGGATATCCTTACAACTTTATCTTCTCAAGTTGCATCTATATCCAAGCAAGTGAGCTTATTGACTAGTAAAGCAAATGCAATCAGTACTCCTTATGAAACATGTGACCGATATGGAGGACCTCATATGAGTACACAAAGTCAAGATGGATAGTCATCCATACCTTCTCAGTCGGAGCAAGCTCATTATATCGGAAATCAAAGAAATGACTCATTCTCAAACACTTATAATCCAGGTTGGCGGAATTATCCAAACTTTGGCTGGAGGAATAATCAAAATGTGTTCAAACCGCAAGGGAACTACCAGCAACAAGCTCTTCAACCACCAAATCCACCACAGCAAAAAGTGTGGAAGATGCACTGGCTCAACTAACCATGAATACATCTCAATTCATAGCTAGGACTGATGCAACACTCAGAAGCCACGAAGCCTCCATAAAGAACTTGGAGATCCAAATGGGCCAAATTACAAATATGCTGAATTCCAGACAACCAGGTACTCTTCCAAGTGACACTGAAAAAAACCCAAGAGAGCATGTGAAGGCTATTGCATTAAGAAGTGGGAAAGAATTGAAAGATCCTGTAATTCTACATAAGAATGACGGAGAAAAGAAAGAAAGTGAACAAGAAAAGAAGGAGGAAGCACAGAAACCTCAAGAAGATGATGTGGTACCAGGAAGAATCAGCTTTCCAGATAACCCTCCTCCATATGTACCACCAGTTCCATACCCTCAGAGACTTGTGAAGGCAAAGCTAGACAAGCAATTTAAAAAGTTTCTGGAGTTTTTCAAAAAGTTACATATTAACATCCCTTTTGCAGACGCTCTTGTCCAAATGCCTAGTTATGCAAAATTCATGAAGGACATTCTCTCAAATAAGCGTAAGCTGGAGGAATTTGAGACAGTTGCACTTACTGAGGAGTGCAGTGTCATTCTGCAAAAGAAACTACCACTAAAGCTGAAAGATCCAGGAAGCTTTTGCATACCTTGCACCATAGGTCAATGTAACTTTGAAAGAGCACTTTGTGACCTAGGAGCAAGTGTAAATCTCATGCCCTTGTCTGTTTACAGAAAACTTGGTCTTGGAGAGGTGAAGCCTACCACAGTTTCACTACTTCTTGCTGATCGATCAATTAAACATCCAAGGGGTGTCTTAGAAGATGTTCTGGTGAAGGTGGACAAACTCATATTTCCAACTGATTTCATCATACTTGACATGGAAGAAGATCAAGAAATTCCTATCATTCTTGGGAGGCCATTCCTAGCAACTGAGAGAACTTTAATAGATGTGCAACAGAGAAAGTTAACTTTACGAGCTCAAGATGACCAAGTATCTTTTAACATTTTTAAGGCTTGGCCATATCCAAATGAAGGTGACACCTGTTACAGAGTAGATACATTAACCAGATGCACAAAAGACGTGGTGAACAAAAGCTGCATGAATCAACCACTCGCAATAGGAATAGTAGATGTTTCAAAATCAACTAATCATGAAGTGCACAAAGAATATTGGACAATAAAAGCCTTAAATTCTGACTTAAAGGCAGCTGGTAAGAAGAGACTTCTCCAACTCAATGAGCTTGAAAAATCCAGACAACAAGCTCATAAGAATGCAAAGTTATACAAGGAGAAGACACAGGATAAAAGAATTTTAAGGAGAGAGTTCACGCCGGGACAAAAAGTTCTGATATGCAACTCAAGGTTAAAGCTATTTCTAGGAAAGCTGAGATCAAGGTGGTCAGGACCTTTTACTGTGGTTCAAACATGGCCATATGGAGCTGTGGAGATTCAAGATGGTGATCGAAAATTCAAAGTAAATGAGCAAAGGCTGAAAGAATATAATGACGGTGCACTCAACACTTTAAAAACTGTTATCACTTTGGAGGAAACAACAGGTAAGTCCTAATTTTTTTAAAAAAATAAAATTAAAAATTAAAATAAAAAAATTTATTGGTTTGGTCTTTGTCTAGCTAAAGACGTTAAAGAAGGGCGGCTATTTGGGAGGCAACCCAAAACTTCTTTTCCTTAATCTTTCATTTTTCTTTCTTACTTACTGAAGCACACAAAACTGCATCTTTAAATTTTAGTCTCATCATGGAGGAAATTATTGTAAAGCTTAAGAACAGGTTTCCTACTTTTCCCAAAGATGTGCTTAGGAAGATCTATAGTTGTCGACTTGAAAGAATAAAGACATTCAAGTGTTTGGGCCTTCCTGAGGATGTCCGCTGGATCATTGAAGCTAAGGTACGTTTAATAGGTGAGATTCATGATTCATTTATTAAACCTATGCCAGGTATGGGAAGAAGCTCCTACTCCAAAAAGATAAGAGCTAAAAGAATGAAGGTTTGTCCTAAATGTGTAAGGTGGAATTGTGATCAGCGCTGTAGGAGCAAAGGTATGGTTTCTATAAATCGAGAAGATAAAATCCAATTTATAAAGGATGGACTGAGTAAGGAGTCATTGGATGATATCATTCAGACTCTTGAGACGCATCCTAGTGGAGATGTTCATCATGTTCTTCTTGATTTATTAGACATATTCAACAAAGAAAAAGAGCGCTACCGTCTTGGGAATCTGACGTTAAAAGACCCTGTTTGCCAGTTTATAAGAAAATTGGATGGGTAGCAAATCCTCGATTCATAGAAAGCGTTTAAGCCGTTACTGGACGTAAAACCAGAGGAAGATGTGAGCCACAATCACAACTACTGTACATAATCTTGCTTTTGTCAATCTGTCTTATCTTTTTCAGTAAATTTTGACTTTCTTTACTCACTTTACTTAATTTCTTGGCACAGTGGCCCACTGGTCATTCGTGTCAGAAATTTTTTTTCAATTTTTTTTAAAAATGTGTGATTTGCATGATTTTGTTGTCACTGTTTTTGTAATATAAATATGTAATCTTCCATTTGTAAAAAAACACAAAATGTATGAGAGAGAAAAAGAGGAGTGGTATCACTCTAAAATGTAGATTTAAATCTATCTGCATTTTTGGTGAAATTGATTTGGGAAAGGATGGAGAGTTTATACCTGTAGCAAAGGAACTGGGACATGCATTAGCTGCTAGAAAGATCAACTTCATATACGGGGGAGGTATCCAGGGTCTGAGAGCAAGTGTGGCCATTGGTGCAACCATTAATGGTAGTAAAGGTTTGTGTGTAAGGGTGAAGGAGTTAGAAAATCACATTTTCTCCTTAGGGCAAGAGTTAGAGGTTTCAAACCTGCCTAAACGAATGAGACGTAAACCATGCTGATGCTTTTATTGCTCTACCCGGTGGTTTTGAAACGTTGGATGCGATCTCTAGCATTGCATATTGGGCTAAACTGAACTTTCATAAAAAAAAACCATTAAGATTGTTGAATGTTAATGGTTTTTATGATAAACTGTTGTCTTTTATTGATCATGCTATGGAAACAGGATTCATACCCCAAGCGACTCGCCATTCCATAATTTCTACTCCAACTGCTGAGCAACTACTGGATCAAATGCAAACTTATGAACCTAAACCAGATCCATTGGTTAACCAAATAGGTGGGCAATCTTCAAATAGCAGTCAGAAGCAGGATCCAGATACCACTCTCCGATTGTAACTTTCTTTTATCTTATGGTTTTACTCTTAGCATTTTGGTTTAATTTATTGTGTGTTTAGGTTGTTAAAAAAAACCTTTCTTTAATCTTTTGAAGACATTGAGGACAATGTCTGATTTAGGTTGGGGGAGGATTATAAAAAAAATTGCATGATTTTCTACATTAGATAGTTAGTAGTAAAACCATTAGATGCATGGGGTGTGAAAAGATGGCAGAGTAAAGAGTTATTCTTAACTCTTGAGACGCATCTTATTAGTTGTATTTTTTTTTCTTTCTTTTATGTTTCATCTAAAATTAAAAAAAAAATTTGAGTGTTTTTCAATGATTTTAAGAAGTATATAAGTTTGAAGCATGGATCAATTGAGTTTAGAGATTTTATAGCATGATTGAACAATTGATTGTTGAATTTGGTGATGAATTTTGAGATTGAATGAGTTGAATTTGAAAGTCCCTAACCGTGAGCTTTTGAGCCTATATGATCAATAGTGATTATCTTTCTTGTGTGTGATATTCACCTATTAAGTTGTCACTCTAGAACTTGCTTTAAATCTAGTTGAAATTACATGTCACATGCACATTCAAAAATGATAAAGGCATTAATTTTGTTTAGCCAGAGCCAAATAGTCAACCTTGCAATTATACCATTGATAAGCCTATTTGAGCCTAATTGATTATTTCTTTATTCTCAACCCATTAATATGTGTTTTAATGATTTATCAAGTGTTTTTACTTAATTCGAAAGATTAACAGAGCATTTGAAATTTCTGTGAAATGGGCTTTTGACAAGTGTGGGGGTCTATATATCATCAACCACAAAAGTGCAGAAGTTGTAAAAAAAAGAGAAAAAAAAAGAAAAAAAATGTAAATTATGGGTTGTTGGGATGAGATAGGCCAAGTTTATTCATAAGATGGACCATTTTTCAATTGCTCTATTTACTTAGTAAATATAGCCCTTCATATCACTTTTTACTTTCCTTTTTACCTTAACCCCATTACAACCTTTAATAAGTCCTTTTGATTTGAATTATGCATGTGAATTAGGTAGTGGAGATTGAGATTTTTGGCAAGCTTATGGTAGTGCAATTTTTTCAAGTGAATTTTCGCGAAACACTTACCTTAAAACACTTGAGAGATTGAGAGAATGAGCCACAATTATGAATTCGGTTCATTTATTTTCAAATGAAGTTACCAGTTTATACCTTTATTGATTCAAGAATAATATGATCTCTTTATTCTTTAATTGTGTCCTTGTTTATGACTTGACACTTCTGATTTTGTTGGAAGCACTTATTAGTTACTCTTTCTTGTCTGAGGACGTCCAAGAGCTAAGTGTGGGGGAATTTGATAAATAAAATATTTGCATATTTATTTTCCATTATATGATGATTTTATGGACTATATTTAAGCTGAATGTAATCAATTTGGGTGTAATTAATAAATAAATAATGATTTTCTTGCAGTCATGGACAGTACCGGACTAAGAAGAATTAAAGAAGGCATTTAAGGGGAAGTTACTATTGATGCGGTACTATTCACTGTGCACTGTTCATGTCTGGTACTGTAGCAGGGGTACTGTAGCGGACCATTGCGTTGTATTGTAGCGGTCGGTGTGTGTAGAAGTGGGACGGTTTAGTGCGGTTCCTGTAGCAGTCGGTTCACTGTAGCAAGTGGGTGGTCGGTTCACTGTAGAAAAATACTGTAGCAGTTCGAAAATGAAGCCTATAAATACAGCTTCTTGGCACCCTAAAATGAGAGGAAGAAAGAAAGAGAGAGAATTTCTATTTTAGAGAGAGAGTTGTTATTTTTAGAATTTATTTCTTACATTTTTTTTATTTCTTGCATACCTCCTACATGGATGGTTTTACCTCCTATATGGAAGGCCTAGGTAGTCCTCTTTTATGGATGGTATAGGTTGCCACCTACATGGATGGTTTTACCTCCTATATGGTAGGCTAGATTTTCTATTTTCATGCATCTTGTAGTTGTATTTTTTTGTTTTTGTAATTAATTTTTATGCAATATTTATGATGTTTGTAATATATTTTGGTATTTTTTTTAATTTTATCATGAGCTAAATTTTCCTTTTCCTAGGGTGATGACGTAGCTTACTAATGACGGATTGAATCTTAACTTATTAAATCTAGTTTTAATTTTTCCTTCATGATTGAGTTTTAATTATTGCTCTTAATGCTTACAATTGATTGGCCACCTTTTGGATGATTTTAATATGCATGTTGAGACCGGAAGGAGATACATGTGTGTGGATCCTATAATTAAAACCATAATTTGCATATGAAATAGGAATATATTCATATGGGTTGTGTAGTCTTAATTGAGTTCCATAAATCTTAATACATGATTGATTGCTTAAATTCATATAGGAATATATTGGGTTAGCAATTAATTATAGAATTACTTGACCTTGGAAAAGGTTAGTAATTAAAATATGGAAACTTGACTATCAATCATGTGGAATAAATTGGACTAGAATAGATAAGTGATTCAATCCGGAATTTATTAAGTGAAATCTAATCCCTAGGGCTTTTTCTCATATTTGTCTTTATATCATTTGTATTCATATTTCCTCATTTCTATCTTGCAATCTCAATCACAACTAATCAACCGACTAAATAGAATTAAAATTACCAATTTTGGTACTTAGTGATCAATCCTCGTGGGAACGATACTCTACTCACTTCTATATTACTTGATTACAACAGTGTACACTTGCACTTCTAAATACATCATCCTACACTCGTAACATGACTTATCAACCAACTTCTTCTTTGAGCTCAGGAAAATGTCGAATACTAGACAAATGTTGAATCCTATAATTTATGAAGATGGGTCATTACTTGATCCAATTCTATTGGCATAGTGATAATTGTGTTATTCTTGACTCATTTAGAATTCCTGTCCTTTACTTAACTTTGTTGGTTATCTTTAAGACTCATTGCATTAAGTCTATCGAATATCTAATCTAAGACATACTCTATGTCTTCCAACCTCATGTTTTGGGTATTCAGTGTGGTCACATTAGTCTCTAAATCATGCCTCTAATCCTCATGATCTTACAAACCACAATTTCCTTCAAACATTGAAAATTCAAGTATCAACCCTAATTTTCCATATTTCATCAGTCAAGTTTTAAAATTCATAACTTAATCTAGAAAAATCCAAATGAGGTGGTTCAAGTTCCTATGTGAACCTATTTAAGTCCTCTGTAAAGAAAAAATATCAATTACTTCCAATTACAAGGTTAAATTCTAGGAATCCTCACCAACCTCACTGCTACAAAATCTATTTCATATTTGATACTTAAAACTAATCCAAATAACACATTTTATACCTCATTTCAAAGATTAGGATGTGTACTAATAACCTATAAAATTTCACAATTATTGGACAAGGTTTGATTATCCAAAGCAACCTGATTCCCAAAAAAATAAATCTGGCAGCACTTATCTCAAACAACCTTTAACTTCAATTTTAGGGTTTTCAATCTAACCTTCTAAAATCATATCCACAAGCTATTCCCACACATTTTGTATTTAGAATCCATTTCCAACCACAAATTTGGCAAAATCCAATTCTTTCTTAAGAATTTGTTATGACCAAAACTTAGGGTTTTCAAGCTAAGAATTTGGTTTTCTATTAAAACGCTTCCGAAATCATTCTCATACCTTTATTCCACACAATTTTTCATTCTAAACCCATTGCAAACCTTAAAATCATCAAAATCACATTCATTTCCTAGTGCCCTATTCTGACCAAAATTCACCTTAAGGTCACACAAAGTGGTTTAGCAAATTATAACCACAATACTTGTCAAATTTCATTTCTATCATACTAAAACCTCATTTAACATTATATTTATGTTCATATGATCATCAAAACCCTAAGATTACCTCTTAAACAAAATTAGGGAAGAATATCAACCTCATGAAAACTCAACCAAATCTCAAGACACTATAGTCAAATCAGAGCTTACGCTTACATTTATCTTGTGTTATAGCCCGTTCTTGATTCCTCCAACTCCTAAAAATTTTATACAGAACTAAACTCCTCTTTTCAAGAATATAAAACCATAGAAATATTTCTCTTGATGGGATGAACAAGATTCGTGAAGGCTTTACGGGCTAGAAACGCGAATTCGAGGGTGAAATCAGCTCAAGAACACTTTCTCTCACTTGTTATTCAAAATTCTTGCCACCTTCTCTCTTCTTCCTTTTTCTCACTATTTTTCCCCTAATTTTTTCCCTTGGAAAAAATTTAAGGAGCTAGGAAGGAGTGTTTGATTAAATTCTCACATGTGTATATAAGTATTTAACTCGTAAGGTGACATGTGTCCTTAAATTTTGGTTGGCTCTCCCTTTAGGCCCTTGGCAAACTTTAATCATTCAGGAAATGAAGTCCAATGATTTCATCTAACTTTCATGTGCAATGTTCGGGAATTTCAAACATGTGGCCTAATCGGAGACCAATGAGTTGTCCCTTGACTAATTGAACATGTAATTTTTGTAATATCCCAAATTTTATTCACCAAAATTCCTTGTACATTTGTTAAAAGCTTAATCTTGTAGCCCAAAATGAAGAAGGGAAGAGCACAATTTTGACCCATTTTATTATGAAAATTTTGGCCAACAATAAAAAGAGAAGAAGGAAAACAACATTTAATTCAAAAATTGAAGAAATGTAAAGGCAAAATGTTTATTTGGCTAATAATTCAAGAAGATCTTTTTTTCATAATTAAGGAGCAAGGTCGGTCAAAAAGGGATAAAAAAAAAGAAAATGAATTTTTGGACACAAATTATGCCATATGGAAGCTTTGTGGCCAAGTGGAAAAAGAAGAAATAAAATATTTAAGACGTGCAAAAATTCATTAAAAAAATATTATTTTTA
This sequence comes from Albizia julibrissin, assembly GCA_037074505.1. NCBI lineage: Eukaryota > Viridiplantae > Streptophyta > Magnoliopsida > Fabales > Fabaceae > Albizia > Albizia julibrissin. Next base: position 24,373,349 of record CM073485.1, read on the forward strand.
AGGAGGTGGAAAATAATATTTGAAGAAGCTATTTAGCTCTTCCAAGGGCCAAAATTTCAGCAAACAAGAGAAAAGAGAGAGAGAGAGAACACAAGTTGAAGAGCAAAGAACAAAGAGAAGAGACAACGATTCAAGAAGCAAAACTAGGTAAGTTTGTAAGCACAATTCACTTGTTCTTGTCTCTAAATCATTAGAAACCTCTTCTAATCCTCATATCCTTCTTAAAATCACATGAAGCAAGAAGAAAATCAAGAAGAACAAGAAGGAAAGGGGACGGATTTTTAAGAGAAAGGAGAGAGAATCAAAGAGGTAATCCAAGAAACCTTATTTTACTTGTTGATTCATGGTTGTTGTGATGATTTGGTTGGTTGTTTGGCATGATTGTCGTCATGATTTTATGATTTGGAAGGCATAAACCTTAAGGAGAGGTGCTTCCCAAATTTTGATTAATCATGTGGGAAGTGTAATTAAAGGGTTCAAGAAGTGATTCAAGGTGAAAAGAAGGTGTTATGTTGAAAGAAAACATGAAACTTCATTTTTCCAAATTTTCCTTTATTTTTAGCCAAAGAGAAATTTGTGTTTGGGCTGGAATTTGATGATTCCATTGTGTTTAGAATGAAAAATTGTGTAGGGAACATGTGAAAAATGGAGTATGGAGGCTTTAGGGTAGTTTGGAAAATGGATTTTGATTTTGGAACTGAGGTCAAAAATTGATTCTACATGCGAAATTGTGTAGGAATTAAACCGGGTATAAAGGGAATTAAACCGGATTCTTAAGGGTATTTTGGTAATTATGCATTTTTTTATAAAGATAACCAACCATATGAATTTGGGAATAAAATATAAATGAGTAATAACTCATTTATTATAAATTTGGAATTTTAGAATTTGACATTTGCTCGAGCCAGACAAAGAATTATATTAGACTAGACTAGCTAGCAACTGTAAAGGATTTCAAGTAGTAACCCTATATTTCATACACTAAGTGATTGTTTATATGCTTTTGTGTTTCCATGTTTTGTTATATGAATTGTTTGTTACAAAACTTAGATGTGGTGTGGGTAAAACACAAGTACCATCAGGCCAAGTGGGACCCAGCTGAGATAGTGAGACAAGTACGCATAGACAGTTGTCTACTCTAGAACATTGCAACAAGTAAGGGTCAAACAGTCATTTGATCCTGAACAATGTATACAGTATGGCTAGTAGGGACAAACAGTCATTTGATCCTAAACGCTGAATGGACAGACATGTTTGCAGTATACTAGTTCTGTTACATTATGTGGTGAATTACATGTTTATTTATAACATTTTATATGATTGATTATGTGCTACTATTGAGATTCATATGAATCTCACCCCTTTCCATAAATTTAAAATTTATTCAGCTAGAGGAAACGGCTCTAAGGGCAAGGAGGTAGATACCCGTAAATAAGAGTTGCACTCCTATCCAAGTGTTGATATTGGTTATCTTCTATTTAATATCGTATTTTGGGATTTATAAATATTATGCACAAATCCTATGAGGATTCCTGTAATGTAATCAAGCACTTTATATCAGTATGTTTATGCTATTTATGTTTGCCTACTAAACTGTACGTTATTACTCTGATAAATGTAAGATATTAAGAGGTTTGACAATTTTCATGGGCTAGGTGGTGTCTTCATATTGGACCAACACAAAAGCAAAAGGTAGGAAAAAAGGTGGTGGGTGTATGTGGCGACATCATGTGGCTCCAACCCAAAAGTTGAAAGGTAGGTAAAAAGCTAGGGGCCGAGGTGTCATCACAGTATAGTTCCAACCCAAAAGTTAGGTAAAAAGATCATTATGAAAAAGCTACTTTATGTATATGGGACCCAAAATTGCGCCACCTATGTACTTGTACTTCAAGATTGCGCCACATGTAGGTGCTAATGTGTCCCAGACAAATGTCGCCAAGCCTGTATATGCCCTAAAAATGTCATGTATGCTAAAGTACACATGCACCGATATATTTTATCCGACTAATTAGTCATGTATCTCACAAGGGAGCTAGGTGGCGCCACACAGTTAAACCAACACAAAAGTGGAAGTTAGGTAAAAAGCCACTTTAGGCGTGTTCTCTTCAAAATGTGCCATATGTGCTTGTGTCTCAGGGAGTTGCCAAGTGTCTGTGTATATGTTAATAAATGGCACCATGTATATCTGGGTTTCATAAAGATAGTGCCAAGTGTATATAGGCACCTATAAATTTCATCCGACAACTTGTACAAACTAAGTAACACGGTTACTAAATTTTCGGGATGTTACAAGAATAACTCTAGAAGTATAAGTGATTCATTGTGTAGATTATATTAATTGATGTTCTTAGGTTAGTCATCCATCATTTTTCCTTCTATTTCTAAACTAGATTGCTAGTTTGTGATCCAGTAAATAAACAAACCGAATTGAACTTGCATTGAGTCGTTAGAGTGGAAATGAATATGTAAATTAGGATCACTAAGCAACTGAATATGTAGTGTACCTAATTTGTTTTGTTTCTCTTATATTGTATCACTACTATGCAAATGCTTCGAGAATTGACCAAGGTTGCTCTCCACTATTTATGTAGGAGTTATATCTAGAATTTTGATAGCTAAACGACAAGCTAATTAAATGGGATTAATTGGGAAATAAAATTATAAACTAGTATATGAGATGGTAAGATGATTTTGGTAGATCTTTAGTATTAAAATTGTGAATTTGGTAGCTTTTGGAAGCCTTGGTATTTTTATGTAGGAACAAGGATCAGAATGCAAACAGAGAAAGTTCATTGGGCCCAAGTGTAAATTGTAGATCAGGATCACTAGGCATCTAAACATCTATTGAACTTCTTAATTTGTTTTTTTTCTCTTGTATTGCGTCATTACTATGCAAATGCTTTGAGAATCAATCTAGGTTGCTCCCACTCTCTATATAGGAGTTAGATCTCGAATTTTTGAAGGTAAATAACAAGCTAATCATCATTTCTTGTGAAAATTTAGAAGTGTAGTCAATCTCCCATACCCTGAACCAATTAGTTGAATTTTTCCAAGTTTGGAAAGTGTTAAAATTAGTAGTAGTTTATGGCGCAAAAGAAATAGTAAATAGATTTACTAATGTTGTTATTCACATTACAAGTGTAATCAATTATTTCAAACACTACACTCTTGTAAAAATTGGCAAGTCTAGTCAATCTCTCACACCCTAACCCATTAGTTAATTTTTTCCAAGTTTTAAACTTGTTAAAAGTAGTAGCAAAAATGGAGTAAAGGAAATGGTAAATGCCTTTACAAATATTGTCAAACAAATTACAAGTGTAGTATTACTTGTTTATGTTTATTATATTATATTAATTTTTTAAACAGATTTATTTATTTTATAATTATAAATATCAATTTGTAATCATAAAAATTTCTTTAAAATATAATGAAATTATAATTTATTATTTTTATTATTTTTATAATTAGGAATGTTGTCAACCACGTTACAAGCATAGTAAATATGGGGAAAAGAGTGTCTCCAGTAACTTCTCTCTTCACTTCCTCTCTACTTAATATCTCAACTATTGAATCATATTTTAATAGGTGAGATTTAATGTTATGTAAAAAAAATATTATTATTCTATTACATTTAATAAAAATATACAATTATAATATTGTTACATAGCATTAAATCTCACTATTAAAACACGGTCCAATTGTTATAACATGAAGTAGAAAGGAAGTGGAGAGAAGGGTCAGTGGATATACCCATCTCCTGTAAATATCTATTGAAGTGTGTGTTGGAAATTGTGTTCTAGGGGCCAATCATTGTACTTTGAACATTGTTATTCAATGAATTTCTCCATTTAGTTATCACATTATTGGCATGTTCACTGTGATAACTGTATCCTTGGATAAATCATAATAATTGTCTTAAATGTCCCTAGTCAGTTATCTATGTAGGAGCAAAGATAAAATAAGACCAATATGATTTTGATGAGGTATGGAGATACGAATTAAATTCTTAGGCACTTGTAGGAGTACAGGGTGCTGGACCGACCCGCTATGAGAAAGCTGCATGGATCAAGTCATAAGCTTATCTCATGTATAACCACGTCACAATGCCCTTTGATCTGAGATCATCATGGATTCCTATATGAGAGTCACTAAGCTTTGACTTAGTCAAAAGTCATCTTTAACCGGGTGGTGATAAAGGCTACAATTGGGCTTAGCGGTTTTTATGCAGAGGAATGTGAATGGTCAATATGGAATTTGTCCCACATTAGTAGAGAGATATTACTGGGCCCCTCGATGAGTGAGTCTAAGAAATGTATGGACATACTACGATGGAAAGGAGTTTCCATTTCTATAATCAGACTACTCAGGGATCGAGAAAGTAATGGTCAGGAATAGGAGGATGACATTCTCCATGCCTCATCCTTGACTGAAATATCGTGTGACAAAAGGGACGTGATATGGTTATATGACAGGTTGTATCGTATTGTCGATCCTCATATGAATTGGGTAATCATAATGTCTTGTTAGAGGCTACTTACGACTTGTGGGTTAGTATAGTCATTGGCTCACTGCCAACTTTGTATGGGCCTACATGGTCACACACAAGAATAGCCCAACACGAGCTATAATGTCCAGATTCACTGAATCTAAGATGCGTCTAAGATTCAATTAATAAAATGTTTAATCTAGTGTGGATGAATTTTATATATATATAAACATGTGTGAATATTTGTTTGATAAATATTTATGTGTATATATATATTTATATTTGGCAAGGAAAATTAATAATATTATATATACATATATGTATTTTTGAAATACATACATATATATATTATATATATTATTGAATAATATATATTATATATATGATAATATAATATATATATATATTATATATATATATATTATATTATATGATAATATTATTATATTGTGTATATATATAAAGATATTATATGATAATATCTTAGATTTAATTTATAAAGATAAATTAAATCTAATTCCATTGGCTCTTTATTTAATTAAATAAATAGGTTAAATTAAAATTGTTAGACAGATTTAATAAAATCATATTTATTTAATTAGATTATCAAAACAATTAAGTGTTAATTGATATGATAAGGATTTTTGAAATTAATTAAGATTAATTTAAAATTCAAATATCCATCATAAAACAAATAACCCTAACTAGTTATAAAGGATAAGAGCTAGATTTTTCTACAGATAATGAAAAAAAATAGAGAGCCGCAAGAAAACCCTAGAAGGACATTGGAGGTGTAATACCTTATTTTCATAGCCTCATATGAGTATAAGTGAGTAGTGAAATCATTGGTGGGATTATTATGATTTGAACCTGGATTACCTAACTTTAGAAAACGTTCACAAATTCTCAATCTCAACTCAGGACTTGAACCTAGGGCTGAGATGGTTTTTTCAAAGGGTACAAAAATTTTTCTAAATAATTTCATGTGCTTCACTACATCACTAAGACTCATTGACTCTTAATGTCAATATATCAGAGTATATGCGAGCGTTTTACCTTTAATTTTATTAGAGCTGTTCTCTGCTAAACTTCATTCATACATCTATATACATACATATCAAATGTATAATCACAAAACATCAAATGTTTACACTAAATACAAAAGGTAGTGCCTTGTACTACAATCCACCCTTCACCTTCGAAGTTCCTCCTTGCATATCTCCAGGCATTCTTCACCTGTCTAAAAGGTTGGTTTGGGGAGAGTAAGATTCAAAGGAATCTCAGTAGCAAACATTACCATTATGCATGCCATATATATATGAATGCATGACATGCTTGCCTATACTATTTCATGCCAACATAATGTCATGCTGCATGCTAGATGTTATGACATACATATGGCCATTGCACAAATATAACAGAGCTTCAACCAATCATACATGTTCCATACAAATAGGTAAATCAGTCACATAATCAATGCAAGACATACATATCACATACATGCAGAAAATGTAAGTTCACTACCTCTCAGACTTTATGTCCTTCTCTTCTTGTCCCTTGATCCGCCAACAATTGCTTCTTCTTTGTCACTTCATGGCCCTAGGTAAGTGATAACATCATTAGAGCCATGAAAAGTAAATTCCCAATGGCCCACATTAGCCCTAAAGGCTTACTTTCACCCTTGGAGTTCATACCAATTACATTTGTGCCATTAAGTCTTAAATTCACATAAGACACATAGTTGACAAATTTTTCACCTAAATTTGAAAAATCATAATAAATTCTATAGAACTTCAATTGAAGTAGTTCAAAGCTTCATTTTGTCCTATTTAAGTATAATTTCAAGGAAAAATATCAATTTCTAGAAACTACCAACACAAAATCCCCAGAAATTTTCAAAACATCAACTGTTCCAGATTTAGTTTCAGAAATAAGGTCAAATTTTAAGAATTCACCATTAATTCTAGGAAACTCCAAATTGAGTGGTTCTAAATTCTATGGAAATATAATAATTCTAATTTCACATAGAAATACTAAATTTCAGCTATCACAGCCAAAAATTTCCCAGAATTTCCCCAAACTAAACCTGTCTAAATCACATTCCAGAAACAGGGCATAAGTTCAAAAATTCATATCTCCCAACATACTTGTCAAAAAATTAAAAAATACCCATAAAATTAAATATCTATGTCTCTATTTTAATTTTGGAAATTTTGAGAATTTTTGGATAAGTTTTGGTCTCTGAAATATCACACATAAACATACTATTCCAGAAATTCCCAGATTCACATGACTATAATTTGAAAATTCATAACTCCTAGAAAACTTGTCCAAAACCTTCATATTACCTATCATGTTAAATCTAATTATGTCTACTTTAAGTCTGGAAAATTTAGGAATTTTTGAACAAGTTTTAGACCTTCAAACATCACGCACAACACTGACTGCCACACAGGGCAGATTTAAGTAACATGCACATATATGTTCATAATTTCCCAAATTTATATACAAGCATCCAAAAATCATGAACACTTGTATACCTACACAATTTTGACTTTTAAAGGAAATGGAAGCATCAAAATTACCAAATTTCCACTTATTATCCACAAAATATCCAGAACAGAAACAGTAATTTAGAGTTCCCCGAAAGAGTTTGTCAGTTTCTCATTTTCTTTGGCTTAATCACTTCCTTTCTATTTCTAATCAAATGATTAGCTATTTAAACACTCATAAGACATTATTTAGCCATTGAAAATATCATTTTTTTATGAGAATGAATAGTACCCAACTTCCAATATACTCATCCAAACAACAAATCAATTGGTTAAAAAGGAAGTTTACGCTTACCTCTACCTGTTTCCGCAAACGGTTCAGAATTCCGGCAACACTCCGGCCGGTGAGACAGCGCCAACAACCTCCAAATGAGAATCTGAAACCATAGAAATGAAGCTCGTGATGAGTAGAAGAAGTTTCCTAAAGGGCACTTTGAGAGAAGACGCCGTTACGGTAGAGTTTTGACGAATATAATTTTCTCTCTCTTCTCTCTCCATTTCGTTCTGAACCTTCTCTCTCCCTCTTCTCGTTATTTCACGCAGGAAAAATGAAGAAGAAGATGGAGAATTGATCATTAAATGGGTGTTAATTAGCTTTCCATGTGTCAGCTTCTGATTGGCCCAAATAATTGATTTTCGCACATAATGCTTGATTTGGCAGAATTGTGTAGATATTCAATTGGGGTGGTTCCAAAAGGCTATGTGACCCTCATTGAGTCTAGTTTTAAATAAAAGTATAACCTTTGATCAATTAGAAGCTCACTCTTCCCATAATTTTAATCTTTGGATGCTGCCCCAGAAAATAGTTAATTTCGCTGGGCTAACTTCAAAAATTCATTTCTCTTTATGTACAACTCCAAATGACTTATATGACCTATCAAATTAAATATTGATAAGTCTACTTTAATTCTAGAAAGTTTCATAACTTTTTACCATCATTTACCCATCAAAAAAGGTCACACAATTACCACTGCTACACCGGGAATTTCACCGGTAGCAACACTACTTTGTGTTCCACTTTATTATATTATGTGTGGCTTCCAATCACTTCATTTTGTTATTCCCCGAGCTCTTTAGCTCACTAATATAATTCCTTTTAATATCCAAGGATATAAAGGAATTTTAGGGAAATTAAACATGCCTCTTAGGGACATTTGCTAAATCGGGGCTTAGCAGTCTACTTGATCCAGGCTTAATCTCAAGCTTTTTATCCTAAAATTTGGGATATTACATGAGGCGCTAGCACGCTGTCGGTGTTGGATCCTATTCGTGTGGATACCAGTAGAGGGAGTTGATATGAGTAGTTAGCTCCTCAAAATCCAAAAGGCAAAACTCCAAAGAAGAACTAGCCAACATGTTGATGTCGGGGATGGTTAATCTCACACTCATAGAGTTTGATGCTCTTTTAAGAATAATTAGCGGACATGTAAGATGCCGGGGAAATTATTTCAGGAGCAACCAAGCATAGAGATTTGAGAACTCGTAATACGTTGATGATTGTGGGCATTCAAACAAACATGAGTAAGGTACGACTCTTTATAACTCGATTTAAATGCCTTTGATAGATCCGCAATTGGGATTGGTAAACTTTTGTAATTTTAAATTTAATTATTCCGTTGTATGCCTACCAATCCCAACAGTGTGGTCAATTACATTATTGTTTGTTAATCAACTAATATTCTTGAAATCTTGTAAAATCTAGTTCATTAAGAAATGGTTAGGTTCAGGTATATTAGTTATATTAAACAATATAATTTATTGGTGCATTAATATCTCAAATAATACCCTAAGAACTTTCTTTTTTTATATTTATAAGATTCTTCTGTCAAATAAAACTATATCCCAATTAATGTTCATAACATTACAAATGATTTAAAATCACATTGTCTAATATCTCTTCATTTATGTAATTGTTACAAATCATTTAAAATGTGATTAAGATTCAAATAAATACAAACACGTGTCTAATAATTGACTAAAACCCAAAAAAATATGCATAGAGATTTAAAATGTAATGTTATAGCATTGGAATATTTCATTGTGTAATATTTTTCTCAATATTTTTCTTAATAATCCATCATCTCTTAATACTCAAATATTAATAGAAAGCTTTAGCACTACAGAATTAAAATTTAAAAGGGTTAAATATTGAAGTGATGGCTTTGATTTCATTCAAAATTAAACAAAAAATAAATGTTGAAGTAATGGTTGACTTTGATTTCATCATTTTTTTTAATATCATATTTGGCAATCTGATTTTATTATTATGTACAATATTTGATTTGATTTCATTTCATCTATTAAAATCCCAATAAATATTCATCGAGCATTCCTATTTTATTCTTTTAATCCTATTAATGAGACATGGTTAATGATTATTTCCTTATCAATGAGTAATTCTCATTTACTTCAATAATGAAGCAAGAGCAGTTATGGTGAAAGAATGGAGGTAGGACGATTGGTGCCAAGGGTTCTTCATTCTGCTCAGTTGCAACTTGCTCTCTTCCTCTATATGAAGAGTGGGACACATTACTTGGCATTTTTTTAATGCCTTATTGTATGAAGGGGCTTTTATCATTAACGATTACCTTCTTCAAATTAATGGAGTATAGCTTATCATTTTTTAGAGTATATAATAATATGTTGAATATCGTAATTTTATGTGCTATCAATTTCATTGTGACAATGATGTTAGGAAAATATATTAGTTGATTATTCTAACTCCTAAATCCTCTTCTAAGATAATAAAAATTCCTATTTGACATCTAATTTAAAATCAATTAATTTACTCATTGAGTTTAATAAATTCTATTATTTTATAAATGTATACATATATTTGTTGTGTCTAACTTCAATCTTACTTTAATATTACTAGGTCCATATTTCATACACATACATATGGAGAAATCCTAGCTATAGCAACACATCCCTCAATTTTGAATTACATTCATCTCACGCAACGCGCAATATGAAAATGCTTGTTGCATTATAAAAGTTGTCTATTACATGTTGCCAACTCTCAAGAGTTGACTTATATTTTTCTGTGCAAGTATATGACAAATAAGCTTGGTGGCTCAATGGTTTGTGATCCAAAGGTTGGGTGAAGGAGCTGCCATTAACGAAGAATGAAGCAGCTGACGGGAAAAAGCTGGACGACACAAAGGACAGATTGTTGGTGGAAGATGCCTGTGGCGCCTTGGTCCTTGTCAAATGCAGAATAGGTTGAGTGCTATGATTTTTTGAGTTGGGGCATTTAAATCTTTTAATAATTATAATAATAATGTGGGTCTCACCACTAAAAGTAACGGCATTAAATTTTTTAAATTAAATTTAATGATCATGGTTACTTTCGCCTCAGTTTTCAAAATATATAGTTACTTTTACCCTTCAGAAAAGTATCTAGTGTTAAACGCAATGGGAGAAAAATCTTATGTATTTTTGCACCTAACCCTTTTGAAAAAGAATGATAGATATGATAGATAAGTCTTACATTTAGAACTAATATTAATTCTTCGATTAGGTCATACATCACAGACAGTAGGAGTAATACATATCATTTACAGAGTTTCCATTCTGGTGTTACACAGCAGCACATCAAGAGGGCCTCTTACAAAAACATGGCTGCTACTACAAAACAACAAATGGTTTACATCCACGCTTTCACAGGCTTCAATATGGGAAGATCCTGATTACAATTGAGGCTTAGCTTTCATTCTTCCTGAAAATTTAAATGAATAGTCAGTTTTATAAAGATCCATTAATCACAAACTAAAAACACGTGCAGATGATAGTACAAAATTGCTTCAAATAAACGCTTATCTTTTGCCACTGTCACCCAAAATTCTTAAAATTTTGCTTTTAATACTTGCCAGATTAGACTGCACGCATAGCACATGCAAGCCAAGTCTAACAAATGATGCCAAAATTGCCATAAAAACCCCATGAAAGAAAAATACTTCCTAATTGTTGTGGTCTGTGAGCATAGTTACTATTACTGCAATATTGTGGCTTACTAAATTCAGCCTCAAACAGCAAAAACTATATATACAGTTAAAGGCGGACCCCAATGCTAAGCAGCTCCCGCACAATACGGGCTCAGGGGAAGAAGACCCTATATGTACGCAGCATTACCCTAACATATTGCCAAGAGACTGTTTCCAGGGCTCGAACCTTGGACGTGGGGGCGGAAAGCCAGCACACCCACCAGTTGCGCTAAGGCCCGCCTTCTATATGTACAGTTAAGTTAAGAAAAAATTATACAGCATATTTCCTAATATCATCAAACATGAGGCAAAGTGGTAGAAAAAAAAATACGATAACAAGGGAGAGTATAATTTTAATCCCTTTGGCAGCCAAATACAAACAAATTATACTGCTTGAATTCAGAAATAAAAGAGCAACTTAAAGTATGTTGAATTAAAAACAGCCCCTCTAAGATTTCAGTTAAAAAATTTACAATATTTCATACATAAACAGAATTATAAGAATCAACAAAGGCTCAATAGAAGTGCTATTCACTTCTAAGGTGAATCCAGAAAAAAATTACAACTTATGAGTAGTTTAGTTTGTATCACTAACCTTGCTCCCTCCAATTTCCCCACTACGTTGCTCATTGCATGAATGAGCATTTTTTTGACCTGTTTCCGTTGAAAGAGCCATAAAAAACTCAATTCTCATAATAAATGCTTGAAAATTGCACAAGAGTCAGATAAACATTGCTCATTGCAGTCATCTGAACCTCTAATCAAAATTTTGACCAACCAAATTTGACTATGCACCAATGCCATACATTCAATTTTTGATGAACCAAAGAATATAAAAAGGACAAGTACACACGGCCACATATACTATGCATGCCTTCAACAATATCATCTACACAAATGGAATCAACATCATTTGCATTGTTCCAAACTTTGACATCACATTTATATTTCACCCAAAAATTGTATAGTTCTCAGTGTGCTAGTTTATACCTCATCTTTAATAAACATCTTAAATATGCTTCAAACAATTAATTATTACAAGTAACAACTACATAGTTTAATCTATTACAAGTAACAGTGTGATTATCACAAAGCTAGTAAACAAAACCTCTTTAAACATAGCTTAAATGCAACAGAAAGAATACGAGAATAGAGAGGGACTTGGAATTCAGAACTTCATCCTCAATCATATAACTCCTCTCATGTCAGATTGTAAATTATAACTAAATAAACAACCATCATAAAATGACATAACTACCACCTATAATTACAACTTACAACTCATCCACAATCAGAATACCCACACCATATTCTTACATAGAGGCAGATATGAGGCAAAACGAAAAATGAGAAGTATCAAAGAGGAAGAATCCCACCAAACAAAAATAAAATATATATATATATATATATATATGTATATATATATATCATTCTTATACCTCCAATTTGTCCTCAATAGCCCTGTGATTTATGGGAAGTGTGCGAAATTCCTGTGTTAAATGAATACACTCATCTATACTTTCAGGTGACACAAAATCGAGAGCAACCTTGATACATGACTGCAAAAGCAAGGCACAACCATTTGCAGCAATTAAAATGTTGCCAAAAGATAATTATTATATATAAAATTGCCTTCAAAGAATAAGCATACGTATCCAAACTATTGAATTCAAGAAAACTTACAGCATTTTCTATTATTGCAAAGCTTTCAAAGAACTAATAAGATTACTAAGTTGAAGGATAGCTGTTAGAGCCCAAGCTAAAACAGTAGGAAAATAGTGCTGGCTGATATTGATTTAACAAAAATATTTCCTCCTCAAAAACAAAAAGGAAGAATTACAGCAGATAACTCACTAACTTCACACAAAGATACTAAAGAACTAGCACTAAAACGGAGATAAAAATGATGAAGGATGATCTTCCTCCACCCCCAACCTGACTTTCGAGAGGTCAGATGCTCTCCTCACTACACTCAATACAAAATAGTCCATCCCTTCCCCATGGAGAAACCACTACTATTATAGTCCAAAAAAAAAAGTGCCTCTCACAACCCCCAATACAACCTTTTCCTAGGTCAGGCCTATAGCAACCCTAAACCAACTCTAATGCTTGGTTTCTTTCTCCAAAAGAGTAAATATCTTGAGGACAATGCCCTGGCAATCAGAACTTGTATCTTTCTAGTTTTACTTTTATAATTTTGACCAGCAAAAGCAACTCTATCATTACCCTCCCCTAAAAGCTGCACCTTGTCCTCAAGGTGAGAGGTGGAGTTTGGTTTTGGCTCTCTAGAACAGTAGCTGAACCTTGAGTTGCTCGTGTAGCTCTCTTCCAACAATCTTCATCAGGCTTGTGCAGAGATAAAGCCATCCCTATCTTTGTCAAAGTTTTTGCTTCAAATACAATAATAATTACCAATTCAGCTGCTCGCATATTCATGCCATTCTTCCTCAATCCCTGGGTAATATCTTCAACTTCTACAGTTGAGAACGGAACCTCATAACAGTTGTGATATGAAAGCACATATTTGAAGCATATCTCAGCAACAAATGAACCACAAGGCAGAATACTTGTATTTGGATTCGTTGCAACTCCATCTTCATCAATTACTTCTTCTACCTGTCAGGAAAATTGGAGATGATGACGCCTCTTGTTCTTACTTTAGGCTAGTCGTATTTTCTCAGCAGAGTTGAAAACAACACCTTCTATATCAGTGAAGCTTGATTCACTAGATTCCCTTCTATTACTTTTGCCTTGTAGCTCTTGGTTGGCTGTCCCCAAAACCTCATTGCAGGAATTCACCAGATAAGAAAATTTGGTAATCCAAGCTTGAAACATAAAAATCGCACTCCTCTCAGCTTCATCATTGCAAGCTTTTGGCAACATAAATATAATTGCCTCGCTAAACCAGAAAATAACTTCACCCCAAACAAAACACATCAATTGCACATTGATATACATGTTCACAAGGAGCCTCTTGAATGTATCAAAATACTCAGTTAAAAGCCCAGTAGTTTGTCGCAAACATCCTCTTGTAGTTAGCAAACTCCCTTGTTTCTCCTTTTTCTTGGTGTATCAGCATCTAATAAGGGAGATGACATATCTGTCTTACTCACTTCATACCAGTAAATCACTTTAAATGAAACAGAGCACATGAATGCAGATGTGAAATGAATGCACATCACTACTCCTGCTGTATCAATGCCAAACAAATGAGAAACTGTTAATGCCAGCAGGAGCGAAACCATGGCAGTCCCTTTCTTCTTCGCTCTTGCTCTTCCAATTGCCTCATCATGGCCGAAATCCCCCTCTTCTTTTATGGTAGTGTAGGCATCAAGCAAAGAAGGAAGGCTCTTCGAAATTCCCAGTGTGAGACACAAGATCAAAACCCATCTCTTCCTCTCCACTACCTTTGCCTTTGTTCTATTCATGTTTTTCGAGTTTGCAATCACTGGGAGCACTCTTATGCTTATTCCCGTCACGTGCATTATCTAGAGCTTCTTGAATGCTTCAAAGTGCTTGAGTTAAAAAGCCCAGTAATTTGTCTTGAACATTCTCTTGGAGTCGGACAAAGTAGCAAATGATCCTGGCTTAATCTCAATAACCAAGAAAAATTCTTCATGCAAACCATAGCACATGAATGGAGGAGCGGCTTGCGTTGAACCCAGCCCCCAATCGTTAAATAAAGCAACCTCAAACTCACTGCTTCTTGCAATGTCAGCATCAAAAAGGCACAAAATCTCAACACCTGTGCTCCACCCTTCTTCACCTTCAGCGATAAAAAACAAAAGAGGAAGCCTTGTTTGTTGGCTCTTTATTCTGTTGCCCAGATTCAACTCCATTGTCTTCGCAATTTCTAAGCTTGAAAATGTAAAGGAAGGAGCAGTTGCCGTTCCCCCGTCTGATTCAATCTTCGACGAGTTCTCTGTTGGACTCATGTTTGAAAACGCCGGAGAGAATCCTCTTTTGGGCTCGGGTATGTGCACCACTCTCAGGCAATAGAAGTGGGCTGAAAATAACCTAGGCCTAGTTATGGTGCATTGGGTTATGATAACCCTACAGCCCTGTTCTTCCTTAAGCGTTCTCTTCCACTTTTCTACGCTGAATGCAGCTTCCACGACATCGTACAGGGTCATGACATTGAACGGTTGCAACTCTGCCTCAATCCTCTTTCTTCTTCTTCATCGTTTATCATACATCAAATGCTTTACCTTTGTCTTTTCAGTATCATATGTTGGCCTCATCTTTATAGTCACCTCTGTTCCAACAACATCTATTTGCTCGACCTCAAATTTGGGACTGCTTGATGCTATATTGATAGCTTGCAAGGCCTCTAAAGTTTCATGTTTCTTCTTTTCTTGTGGGTGTTTGCCTCTCTTCATCTCCATATTCGATTCTCTTGCTGAAACATTTGTGTGTTGGACATCTACAGAAACGTTTAGCTCCGCTTCTCCAACAGAAAAGGCTTCAACTTTCATCTTCTCTCTTCTGTTGTGACCAACAACTTCAAACTTTTCCTTTGCTGAAAAAGGCTGTAACTTTAATTGTTGTTCAGCCTCAAGTTCCTTGTCTCCCTCTGTTTCTTCTTCGTTCAAATGCCTCTCATTTTTCTCAATCGTTTCAAAATCATTATTGTCCAATATTATCTCTAATGTCTCCTTTGCTTGAACGGGCATCTCCTCTTCATTTGCTTTTCCCAAGTCTTCAACTTTGTTGTGCACAACTTGTGCCTCTAATTTCTTCTCCTTCTTTACTCCTCCATCTCCATTGTTGTGCAATGGTAATAGAATTGCATCTAGCATCTTAATTAGTTCTCTGAAGCTAAGCATACTCAAGTCTCTTTCCTCCAATCTTCCCTAGGATCTCGCTGCTCTGATACCAAAATGTTAGAGCCCAAGATAAGACAGAAGGAAAATAGTGCTGGCTGATATTGATTTAACAAAAATATTTCCTCCTCAAAAACAAAAAGGAAGAATTACAGCAGATAACTCACAAACTTCACACAAAGATACTAAAGAACTAGCAATAAAACAAAAAGATAAAAATGATGAAGGATGATCTTCCTCCACACCCAACCTGACTTTCAAGAGGTCAGATGCTCTCCTCACTACACTCACAATACAAAATAGTCCATCCCTTCCACTGGAGAAACCACTACTATTATAGTCCAAAAAAAAGTGACTCTCACAACCCCCAATACAACCTTTTCCTAGGTCAAGTCTATAGCAACCCTAAACCAACTCTAATGCTTGGTTTCTTTCTCCAAAAGAGAAAATATCTTGAGGTGAATGCCCTAGCAATCAGAAAGTGGCTTTCCTCATTCTTGTATCTTCCTAGTTTTACTTTTATAATATTGACCAGCAAAAGCAACTCTATCAACAGCATACTTCATTTTCAAATGAACATGTACCTCCCATAAAATCTTCAAGAACACTATACTGATGACTGATGCAGAGCCGTCAGAATGACATGCAGTTTAGACATGGTACCTTTATATTCTGTTTTTATTATGTTGTATTTTATCTATTCAGTTTGACTTAGCTATTTTGGAAAATCCAATAATTAAGATTTTTCACAGTTTAACTTGATAAACCTGATTTTGTGGAATTAGATTTCTCCAAACAATGTCAAGAGCATTCCCATTACGTATATGACGTTGGTTTGAAACTTAACAGGAGAGTGGAATTGAGAGTTAAGAGAGAAGAAACAGAGGAATAATGTTATGGTATTCAGACCTGAACGAGAGAGAAAGAGAGGAATAGAGTGAGAATCATGGGTTTATAGAAGAAAGGAGAAAGATGAGAGGATTTCTGAGTCTTCTCTTGTATTCACAATTGAGCCAAGTCACAATTTGATTTACAAATGAGTAGTGGGGTATCTATAATACTCATACCTCACTTTACCCTTCCGAATGGCTAGCCTCTCTAACGGTCATATTAAGATAACTGCCTAACTAACTAATAGTGTTATTTCCCCTTCAAACCATAATGATTAATTGTGCATGGTTGTGAATTTTTAGGGACTTGATTAATAAAATTAAATTTGAGGAACTAAATCAATAAACAAGTCAAACTTAAGACCAAACGAATCATCACCCCAAATATTTGGGTACACATGTTTGAGATCGTAAACACTAGGATGTCCACATCAAAAGTAGAGCAAATTCATTGCATCACTAATGGAAGTATAACTAACATAAACAGAATTCAACGCCACCCTCCTTTCTTGCCCTCAGAAGTGTTATTGTTGCATCTAGTTTACAGTTCAATATCCATGCTTCCCAAAAACAAACAAACTTCAAAAATAATAGTACATGAAAAGATCAAATTCATCATGCATATGCTTTCCAATTCAAGCAACTAAAGGTCAGGAATGCAAAACAAGGAGCTAATTATTTAAACTTACTGTAAAACAAAGCCTAAAAGGTCAAGGAAACTTTCTACTGTAACTATTTATTACACCTTAAGATTTCTGACTTGGTGAGGACAACCTGCAGGAATCAAAACGGCATCTCCCAGTTTCTGGACAAATGTCCATGGTTCAATTCCTGCAAAAGAAGGTAAACATAAAGACTAAATGATGCAATTGTATTTGTTTTATTTGAATAGTTTGGTATCATAGTGGCTCTGTTTCCTTAATTATATTTATATACAAAAAGAAGTGTGGGAGAACAAGGAAATAAATTACAATAATAAGTAGGAATCACTCCAGATAGGCCAAAGACATCCAACAAAGGAAAATAGCTATCAGGTATTTTAAACGATCAACCCAACATTCAACATTAAAACAGGGTATAGAAAAACACATTAAATGTGCTTGGCAGTTTTGAAGTATTTAGTAAGGATGTTTTAATGTAATTTAATAAAGCCCAAGCAGTCTAGGGCATTATGGTACATCCCAGTGAACAAAAATCAATTACATCATAATACATTATTGGAGAGTCAGAACAGAAAATGAGGATAAAAATCTGGAAATCTAGTATATAGGTAACAATGAAATCAGATATTATGCGACAATTAAAAAAGCAAGAAATAACTAACCATATTCCTCCTTCAGCTTCCTCTTATGGTACATAGTCAAATAAAAGGTCTGGTCATGGATAGGGTGAACAACCTAAAAAATAAAGCAAATCCTTTTAGAAAGAAGCATAGAACCATAACGATTTCAGCTATCAGCATGCAATAACCACTTGGTATTAATATCAATAATTTAATGATCATAAAATTCATAGCAATACTTCATGTCTTAGCAATCATAAACCACTTGGTATTCATTGTTAAGATAGAAGGAAAAAAAAAAGAGGAGCCTTAATGGGATCTACAGCTTCATTAACCACGCTCATATAATCATAAATTAGATCAAGTTCCAGGACAGTTAAAACTTATATAGATTCAACCAACTAGCTGCCACATTCACTTTTAACTACTTTCCACGTACTCAGACTATATTTACAATTTTCTTTCCATGAAAAAATGACATCAAGCCAATTAAATTGTTCCAGATCATATATAAAAAAGTTCTTCATTGTTTTTCATTAAAAATTTGAGAACAGCAAAGTATTCAGTATTCACGATTACATTTCTCATTATTCAAACATCTCAGTTACCCTATGAGATTTTGGTTCCCATCCCTGCCAGCTCAGCCCTAGTAGGTGGAAGTGGTTTGGTCCTAAATATAGGACCTTGATTCGCTTTGCCTCTCATTTAATATTTGTACCCACTTTGTCCCCGTTAGTTTTACAGTTTCTCTCTCTCTCTCTCTCTTTGTTCCCACAACTACAACTTTTATATAAGAAAGCAGTCATTCCCGAGGAATCATGCATAAATGCAATTGCTGACCTCAAGTGAACACAGCCTTTGAAAACAGACAAGAAAAAAAATCATCTTTCGTTTAATTTACCTCCTTTAATTGAATGCAGTTGACATGCCTGAATTCTCTGAAGTGCTTCTTAAGGTATTCCTGCAGTTTAGGGACATCCTGTCTCCTAAAAATATCCCAGAGAGCACCTCCCTCGTCAGAATCATATCCAAGAAACTCATTTTCAGAATCTGTAGTTTTTCCATTTTCAACATAACCTTCTACATCCTGACCATCGGCATATAGTTCCTTTCTGTCTTGTTCAAGATGCTTTTTTTTAAAATCCACTATTGTTGCAAGGAGATCAGCATCAAGGGGAATCTCAGAAGTATGAGTCAGTACATTCACCTAAATAGACGCAAGTTACCAAATACAGAATTCATATTTCCATTCACAAGGATGTAATTAAACAAGGATATAACAATAACATCAGGGAAAAAGAAAAGTCTACCAACAATAATTTTATTTCATCTATGATGATAACTATCATCACAAAACAAAAAGATTTCTAAAGCACCAAAACCAGAAGAGTTCAGTTATCAATGGATCAAAACTATCCAGTATCCATAAAACAAATGGAAAACTAGACATACAGAAATACATTCATCATGAATAATACAACCTCTAGTCCTTAATATTATATCTCATTTGTAGTGCAATTTGCACTACCAGCAAGATCTTATATTAAGGACCAGAGCTAGTATACAATTAATTCCACAGAACAGTAATAAACATTTAAACAACATTAGCATGGCACAGCTATCAGGAGGGGGAGTAACAAATTCCACAAAGGCAACAACATAAAACAATTCAACAGGTTATGTGAAAATATTAAATAAAAAAAGAACCAAATATATATAAATGAGTTAAAACAATGCTAGCAATCCTATGCATTTAGACTCATCAAAATCACCGTCTGTAGGAATAATTCAATCAATAACTGCAACTTGAAACAAGCAAAAAGCAAAATTCTCATTGTGCTACTATGAAGTAATTCTCCATAACCAAGAATGACAATAGACAAAATTTGATTGATGGTCAAGCATATACACCCAAAATAAACTGTAAAATGGAAAGAACTAACAACTACCATGAGTAAAATTCTAGCATAGCCTTCAAACCACAGCCTAATAAATAGGAAGAGAAGTCTCACAAAGCAGTGGAGCAGCTAAACTAGGCAGATCTGATTTGCATAGTATAAAAAGCGTCCAAACACCAATTCTATTGAAAACTTTTGGGGGGAAGAAAAACACCCAGGTACTAAGGAAACAGAGCTTACTGCATCAGACATATCACAATGAAGCTTTGTCACTGAATCACCCCGCCCAAGCTCCAAAGGAATTCCATAAGCTATATATGTCTTTGGACCAATATCTGGCTTTATAGTATTTTTTGACAACATGGAATAAAGGTTTAGCACACCATCATGAGGATTTGTATACTCCTTGTATGGTAAGGAAGAAATGAACTCAGCACAATGACGTGGTAATTGTTCCTCAAATAAATTAGAAGGAGGCCAATCTTTCAATTTCAATAACTGAGGCCACTTAGCAAAATCTTTTCGACCTTCTGAGTACCCTGCAAAGAATTGGTGGATATTGATGTCTCCCTGCATTCAAACACCTGTAACTCAGTGAAAGAAACCAAAAGCCACCAGCAAACATATTTTTCAAGTCCAAAACGGAGGATCATGATGTGTCAGGAAGGCATAACAGAAGAGTGAAGGTCTAGGAAGAGGCAATATTCAATGATTGACAAAACAGTGGAAATGACAGCAAAAGCAGCACAAATTTTAGTACAGAATTGTTCAGCAAGCATCAAGATTACCTAATTTATGCCCAAGTACCTTCTCAAAATATCTACTCTCAGTGAACAAACATGAAGGAAAATACATATGGCAAAAGAATCATAAACACCAAGCAAAACCAACCTCACACCAATCCAAGCAATCAAGGACCTTCACTTCCAAATGTTGAACATGATTGGTTTTAGTCATCTGACGGAATGCACGCCACATGACAAGTGGTTCCCAGCTTAAACCAGATGTACATTCAAGCACATTGCTGACAATCACCGGCTCTCCTTTACTCCAGTGCCACTGAAAATGCTTCAGATCCAAGGATCCTAAATCTCCAGCCCTTGGACAGTATATATAGTTGTCAGTAACAATGGGATCTTCACGAGAAGCAGCCTTCCTCCTATTCTCATTTCTAACATTGTTGTTGACACCATCTTGGTCAAAACATGAACACCACTGGTTACTTATCTGTGTTGCATCATCAAGCTTAAACACTTTGGCCATATTTTCAGCTTTCTTTACAAGTTCAGAAATCCAATTATCATGAAATATACATCGAAGTTCAAGACTACAACTACAACAACCACCAAGAAACCTTGGACAAGGGATGCTACCATCACTGGTCACCTTCAAATCCGATCTAGACCAATCACGATTCTTAGATTTCGTCTCAACATTTAATGTAGTTATTGTTGACTCGTTTTCCTCACCATGCATATAATTTAGCCCCCGGCTGATAAACTCATTCTTAACTGGCTCTGCACCTCCAACCAATTGCCCCTGACGAATCTCATGGCAACAGACCAGACAGAGGTCTAAAGAACATTCTTGACAGCTTCGGTGACAATCAAAGATTGAAGTTCTACAATTGTCGCTGCACAAAAATTTTATAATCATTTAATTAATCAAATAAATAACAACCAAATATGACCTTCAGAACTCACAAAATAAAGGAGTGAAAAGAGCCTAACCAGTAAACACGCTCATTATCAGTGCAATCTGTCCTTGCTACCTGGAGCTCTGAAAGCGAGATGCCTACATTGCACACCCAAGAAAAATTATGTCAGATCTGCACTAAGGCCTAATGAGGAATATCAATTTGCATTGACACTCAACAACTATGACAAAAAATATATAGCTAGAGAAAATTAAGACTTAATTCTAGTTCGTTAAGGAAATTGCTATCATCCAATATGCAACAAGATTGGACATCTTCTATACACTAGTAAACGCTATGAAGCTGCTGTTGTCATGTTGAGATCATTTTCTTGTTATTTTGGTTCAAGGATATCATATTCTCCAACAAGTTTCACTTATTTAAAACAAAATCTCTTCACCAATGAGAATTAATGTTATCCGGTCAATTTATGATCTCTTGTTAAGTATGGAATTGTAATGAGATAATTATGGTTATTTAAGCAAAAACATTAATTGAATTTAGTTGTTTTCATGGTTTATCTAATTTTCAGTTTCTGTTCTACAACACTATTCTGTAACAAAACCAGAACTAAAGCATAATAAACTGTATGTATACCAGGAATCCATTATTTCATCAAATGATTGCAGACACTAATCACAACTAAGCAAATTGAAAAGGAAAAATAGCATTGCTTTATTGACCAGTAATCTTGATTAAGACAGTTCATGAGAAGGCACCTTGTCTCTTAGCTTCATTCTCTTTCTCGATCATTTGTTCTTCATGCAGCTGCCTCAAATATGGAAGAAGCACTGATAGCAAATACTTACAGTGTCCAACTTCCTCCTTTGTGAGGATTTTTTCTTCCTTCTTTTCTACTTCCTTCTTTTTTTTCATTTTTGTAGGTCCTTCATTCTTCAATGTCTATAGAAAATATAATTCGTTTAGGTTTTAAATGTAGAATACAAAAAAAAAAGTGCAATTTAGAAATCAAGGACTGACTTTAATGAATTTATCAGAGCGCAGACATGCTTTGCAATTGCAGTTTCCACGACACACAGGGCACTCCTCAGCAATATCTTCCACTCTCAATTGAGGATACCTTTAGAATACACCAAAGACATGAAGGACTAAAATCAACACTTAATGCAAAGGTAAATGGTCAGAACGCACAAGTAACTTCAAATTTTTATTTCAATCTCATCCAAGCATAAGGTACGACCTTTATTTAGTTCAAACTGATGTGCAACAGAACAAAATGTTTGTACATTCAAGAGGACTCTGACCTGTATTTGTAGGCATATAAATGTGAACAGTATATAGATCTTACCCAACTAAGGACGCATGCTCAATAAAATATTAAGTGCAACACATGGAACGAAAGTAAGCAAAATGAAGTAGAAGGAAGGTAAATCATACCACCGCTGTAAACACAGGATGCAAAATCTTTTCCGCTTACATTTTGCACACCTAACAACCTCCCCCTTATCATTTCTCTGACACTGATGGCACATTAAGGACACCTTTTCAATCCACTGTTAAGTAGGAAACAGAAATTATAACCACGACTTGCAAGCTATAAATAATGTGCACCTCAAGCATAGCAAACAATAATGAAGAAGGAAATTTCTTACTTCAGGATCTTTCTTGTTTATTTTGGGCATCTCTTGCTTGTTAACTTCAGATTTAGAAGCCCTTAAAGTGTAGCCTTTAGTTGATCTTCTTTCTGAAGAAGATCTAGCCGTTCTCATTGAACCATGAGCCTCTGATACTTTGTGTTCTGCCTTTGCGCTTTTAGCTGCCTCCCTACGCCTTGAAGTTTGACCACAGTCCTTCACAGCACCCGCGGGATCACTCTGCTTCGAATGTCCTAAATCACCATTGTCCTCGGCTCCTACGCCTATCACTGACGTTTTATTTGATACAACTTTCGTCTTTTTCTGACATCTCCGTCTTTTCTTTTTTATAGGTTCTTCTTCCTCGTCTTCATAGTCGAAGGAAACAGGACAGAACGGTTTCTGCGATACTCTAGCACTACGCCTCGTCGCCTCTGCCAAAACCTCGTTCCCTGAGGCCTCCGTCTCAGACTTACGCTTTCTACCGCGCCTTTTCTTGACAATTTCGGTGCATTCCGCTAGAGAGCCGATTTTCGCTTGTTCGGTGTCAAGATTAAAACTTTCTTGTTCGGTGTCAAGATCGAAACTTTTTTTATTTACCCCGATTTTCGCTTGTTCGGTGTCAAGATCAAAACTTTCTTGCTTTGCCCCCTTTTCTCCTCCACCACCGCCTTCCGCCGAAGGCTGATTCTCGGAACGTTCCTCCCGTCCCATATCTTCTTCATCACCGTCTTGCTTCTCAGACTTGTAAAACTGCGGCAGTGGAGGCGAGTCGTCATTCTCCAGCCGGTTGCTTCTTTTTGATCGAACCAGCCGCATGCTTCCGTTAGCCATGGAAAACCAGGTTTCAGAGTCACAAAGACCAGAATTAATTTTCAAAATAAAGGGGTGTGATTGAGTAGAAACTGGAAAGTACAGTGGGCATGAGGGAGTTAACACGTTTATATAGAGGGGAGAAACTGACAATAGAAAAGGAAAACCATGGGTGATTTTGGGTGGATTTTCAAATCTGGCGCCAAGACTGATAAAAAATTGGTCCTTTAGAATGTTTCGGAGTTCGGACAGAACGCGCTTGTACTTCCACATGCTTTGCACCGGAAGAGTTTCGAAGAGTTTCCCCTTTTTTTTTATTAGAATTAGAATATGAATATGTTATTTTTAATAATATTAATATATTAATAAAAACCTTCCCGTCATAACTCCTAGATGTTTGGATAAACTATAGCTTATTTTATAAGTGTTTTTTACATAAGTCGAGACAAAACTCATCTCACATATTTACCTCGTATACCATAAATCACGATTGAAAAACACTTTTGAAGGTTCTAATTACTATTCCAAACACCCACGGTCCATCTCTTCTTTCACTAAGTGTTTGTTTGAGTTGGCAGTAGAGGCTACTTTTCTGATGTGATTTATGAAGTACGAGGTAAGTTATGATAGGAGTTTTACCTCAATTTATATAAACGTGCTTCTCTAACATTAACCCAAACAAACCCTAAGATCAAATATACGGGCTTCAATTTTACTAATGAACCACATCAAAAATGCCCCCAAAAAAAAATTAAGGTATAGCCTCAAATAATAACTCAATATAACTTCATAGTTTGATTTTGATATTTGATGCATCTAAAGCTCGTAATGTGAAATTTGAAATAAAATTGCCAAGCATTATATGTTGTTATTTTAATTTGGTTTTTTTTAACGTGGTTCATTATTAAAATATGTCTTCAATTGCAGTTGAGAAAGTAACTATCATCTTCGAAGTATAACCAATATCTTACAATGGAAGACAATTTAAAAGTTAAACAATAAATTAAGAGTTAATACTATTATGGGTTCTTATAATTTACCGTCATTTTGATTTTTCTCTTTAGGGTGTGTTTGGTATGAGGGGAGGGGAGGGAAATGGGGCGATTTTGCTCCCCTCCCCTTATTTGGATAACTAAAAATTTTAGGAGGGGATGGAGAATTTTTTAAAATTCTCCCTCCCCTCCCCTCCTAACCCTCCCCTCCAAAAATGGGGGGATTTGGAGGGAAATGTTAATGTTTGAGTTTAAATTGACTAATATGTCCATACTATTTTAAAATATTCTCACAATACCCTTCTCATTATTTAATTACAAAATTATAATTTTATATAGTAAATGTCTTTTATAATTATATTTATTTAATTTTTATAATTATAAAATTATAATTTTATGTATTAAATTCCTTATATAATTATATTTTATTAAATATGTTAGAAATTTATTAATTACAAATTAAATGAAATAAGAGCAAAATTGTCCATATAAAAATATTTCTCCTCCCCTCCCCTCCTATATCAAACATAATACTATTAAAATCCCTCCCCTCCCCTCTCTTTTTATCAACTCAAACAAGGTAAAAGAAAATCCCTCTCAAACCCCCCCCTCCCCTCCCCTCTATTTAAATCCCTCCCCTCCCCTTCCTTCTATCGAGCCAAACATAGCCTTAAAGGTTTAAACAGGTGGTTTTTATCTCTCGAATTTATGAGGTGTTAGCGGATGAGGGTGATGATAGGAGTGACCATGAAGATGAAGAGTTTGAGGATGAGGTGGGCCTCGTTGGTGGACATGAGCCATTACCTAAAGTAAGAGGGAGAGAAGAAAATGTTAGGCCTGATTGGAGGCTTTTTTTCATGGTCTAAATTTGGAGATAAGAAGGAGGTGCTTGCAGTTTTGGATAAGGATGCAATAAAGGTTGGAGTAAAGTTGCACCTTAAAACAAGTGAACCATTTAGAGGGAGGGTTGTTTTTAAGAATGGTTGACAATTTAATTTCTTTGCATCTAAAGATGTATCTAACCCAGGGCTGAATGTGAAGACTTTGCAATTGGAACATAGTTGCAGCCGGTTTTACAAGAATTCTAGGGCTACTGTGAAGTGGCTAGCTTCTTACTTTAAGAGCAAGGTGTAAGAGATGCCACAATATAAAGTAGCTAACATGAAGAAGGATGTTAAAGATGAGTCGATGCTGCATGTAAGCATTTACAAGTGTAAAAGAGCAAAGAAGATGATTATGGAAGAGTTGGAAGGGACTTATATTGATGAGTTTAAGAAGTTAGAGGCATACTGTGTAGCACCCTGTTTTTAATCACCAATATTCCTCCTATGTAATTAATACATTTAATGGAATAAAATGGTGAATTGTGGTATGCATAAATTTACAGAAAATTTCCAATTGCCGGTTACACACAATTCGGCCAAGTAAGGACACAAAGAAGCAATTAATATCCATATAAAGGCCTACTATGGTAACCAAAATTGGAACATAAAATGACATGATTAATGGGCTAATATACATGTCAAAAATCGGTCAAACCAAAGGAAATGAGCAAGAAATAATTTATTTCGATAAATCATAAAACGTAAGGGCAAAACGATAATTTTGCCATAAACAAGAAACAAATTATATTTCCTACTTCCTCTTACATATTTGGTCAAAGCAAGGGGACTACATATATATATATGTATATGTATATATATGTATATATATATATGCTTGGGTTACACTAAAGCAAGAAGAGAATTCTTGACCAATCACAAGGAAGTATAAGTCAAAAGCAAAAAGCATAAGACTTTGGTCAAAGAATTGTAAGATGGCATTATGGTATGTTCAATAGAGCAATATATACTCTCTCATCTCATTAAATTCGGCTGAAAAGAGAAGCAAAAAGAGAAAAGGAAATTATTTTGTAATATTAAACAAAGAGCATAATTTTGGACCAATTGGAAATAGGCACATGTAAAGCAAGTTTGGACAATTCCTTAAGTCATTAACCTTCTTCTTCTTCCATTCATTTTCATCCAAAATCTGCAACCAAAAGAGAGAGAGAGCTTCATATACACCAAGAGCAAAAGAGAAAGAACCTAGGGTTCCAAATCACTAACCAATGTAAGAACTTGCAAAATCTTGTGATTTTTGCCTCAAAATCTCTCTATAACCTCTCCTAACCTCTTCTACTCCATTAAATCCATGTTTTTCAAGACAAATCAAGAGGAAAATAGGGAGTGAACAATGATTTTTTAGAGAAAGAAAGCCAAGAAATCAAGAGGTAATCATCAAAACTTGATCATGTGATACGTCCCGGGTCTGGGAGGGGGTGTGATCGAGTTTGGGGTCTGGTGGCACCCACAGTCATTGGAGACAGGGGCCCGTGTCTGAAGCTTTTAGCACGATGGTTAGCGCTTCAAAGTTAAGCGTGCTCAGCCGAGGGTAGTCTCAGGATGGGTGACCCCCTGGGAAGTCCTCGTGTTGTGGCGCTTCGTTCCTGAGGTTTGGTATCAGAGCCAGCACGGGTTCGAATCTTGCTTCCATCGAAAGGTTCGAGGACGAACCTCCTTTAAGAGGGAGGGAATGACATGTCCCGGGTCTGGGAGGGGGTGTGGATCGAGTTCGGGGTCTGGTGGCACCCACAATCGTTGGAGACATGGGCCCGTGTCTGTGCTGGGTTAAAGGAATAGGGGTGCGCCTCTGCTACCAGCTTAAGCTTTTAGCACGATGGTTAGCGCTTCAAAGTTAAGCGTGCTCAGCCGAGGGTAGTCTCAGGATGGGTGACCCCCTGGGTAGTCTCAGCCGAGGACTTCCCAGGGGGTCACCCATCCTGAGACTACCCTCGGCTGAGCACGCTTAACTTTGAAGCGCTAACCATCGTGCTAAAAGCTTAAGCTGGTAGCAGAGGCGCACCCCTATCCTTTAACCCAGCACAGACACGGGCCCCTGTCTCCAACGACTGTGGGTGCCACCAGACCCCGAACTCGATCCACACCCCCTCCCAGACCGGGGACGTATCATCATGTTGTCTTATATCATGTTGTTGTTGTTGATGTTGGTGGTGGATATTGCTTTGTTTTCTCTTATTTTTGAAAAATGGGCTGAAGCTAAACCATGGGGAAATGCTATCCAAATTCCCTCTAAACATGTCCATTTAGTGTTTAAGTAGCTAATCATATGATTAGAAGTAGAAAGGAACTGATTAAGCAAGAGAAAACAAGAAAACAACATGTTACTCCTAGAAACCCTAACATTCTGTTATGTGTGACCTGAGGAAGGAGTAAGAATTTGATAATTTTGATGATTGCATTGGCTTTAGAAGGAAAAATTGTGTAGGTATGCAAGTGTTCATGATTTTTGGATGTTTGTATGCCAATTTGGAAATTTACAAAGTGTGTATGTACATGTTGTTGATCTGCCCAGTCTGGAACAATGATATTGTGTATGGTGTTTCATAAACCAAACCTTGTCCAAAAATTTTAAAAATTTCCAGATATAAATTAGACACATAGAGATTTAATTTTATAGGTAGTTTGTAATTTTTGGATAAGCACCTTAGGAGATATGGATTTTTGAAGTTATGCCATGTTTTTTGGAATTTAATCTAGAGCAGTGATGTTTAACGAATTACTGGGAATGATAGGACTATATTGAGGAAACCTAAATATTTTTCTTCAAAATTACATTGAAAGTGCTTCATTTTGGCTTTGAAATTAGTCAAATTGGAATTTTTTTAGAATTAATTATGAATTTCCAAAGTTTGCTGACCAATCTGCCAGTTTCTGGAAAACAGTGATACTGCACTATACAGAATTGTATTGTGCGGAAACTGTTATAACTGCATTAAATAACTAGCAGCATACAAGTTGAAAGCAGTAATGCTACAAGTAATAACCAGTTACTTTTAACTTTAATTTTGATAGGAATTGGACATAGGCCGAGCTGAAATCCGAGAGTAGGACAAACACGGAATTTTGAAAAAGATTCAGGTAGTAACTTCTTCTTATGTATACTATGTGATTACTAAATGTTGATTATGTCATTCACTGTAACATGAGCTAGTGTCCTAGACACACCAATTTCCATGTTGTGGTCAGGGACCCAACATGGGTGCCAAGTAGACCAAGGTGCAAACATATAGTTTGGCCTTGGGCAAGTGTACACACATAATTTGATCATCTTACATGACATGACATTACATATCTATTTTCGCATTCTATATGTTTGTAAGCATGTTGCTACTGAGATTCCCTCGAATATCATTCTTTTTCAAAACAAAACTGTACAGCAAAAGCGGGTGGCTCAAAAGACAAGACGATGGCTCCTGGTTATTAAGGTCTCGGAGCTCTCTGTTGCTGCTTTAGTTATTTTTCTTGTACTTTTTGCTACTTTTTTGGAATGCTCAATACATTTGTATATATTTTCAAACCCTGTGGGGGATTTCCCTGTAATGCAAACTTGTGCTTAATATCAATAATGTTTCCGCCATTTCTGTATGCCTTACGAAACTTTATGCTTGTCACTCTGCGAATGTCGAAATGTTAAGGGGTTTGACATATTGTCATGAGTTGAGGAGCTCTAATCCCGAATCTAATGTTTCTGTTGAAATTAGCAAGGAAGTGCTTGTAGGTGGGAGCAAAGTGTTCAGCCGCATGTATTTCTGCTTCATTGCTACTAAGGTATTAATTATATGATCAATTATTGTTGTTTCTGAATTGATTAAGTAATGTCTTTGAGAAAAAAGTAATACTTTATATTTCTATCACTGCAAAATTAAGCTTAAACAGTAGAGTTAATTAGTTTGTAATGGTAATTATACTCAAAATTATGTTAACTTCTAATATTAATTAGTTTTACTATTATAGAACTAATGTTTATGCATTTTAGTTTGTAATGTTAATTCATTTTAGATTGTAATGTTAATTAATTTCACTTTTTTTATATTAATTATGTTGCCTATTTGCTAGACTAGGTGGAAGATGTTAGAATTGGTAGGCACAACAGAAGAATTAAAATTTAAAATTGAAAAATTTTATCAATCCTATTTGTGGATCTGTCAACAACGTTTAAATCGAATGGTAGATAAATATACCTTTTTGAGTTTTTCCTTTTTCGATCTTAAGGAGCCAATTACTCATATCAACTCCCTAAACTGGTATTCACATGAATACGACAACAACACGGTCACTGTGTTAACGCCTCCAATGTCTCTCTAGGGTTTTTGCTGCGGCTCTATTTTTTCATCATTTGTAGAAAACCATAGCTCTCACTTTTTATAACTAATCAAGGTTTTCTATTATATGATGGATATTGGATTTTTAAAATTAATCTTAATTAATTTCAAAATCTATATCATATCAATTTAACACTTAATTGTTTTTTTATAAGAAAATTAAATAAATATGGTTTAATTAAATATGTCCAACAATTTTAATTTAACCTACTTATTTAATATAAATAAAGAGCCAATGGAAATAGATTTAATTTATCTTTATAAATTAAATCTGAGATACTATATCTCTATA
Organism: Albizia julibrissin; assembly: GCA_037074505.1. Taxonomy (NCBI): domain Eukaryota; kingdom Viridiplantae; phylum Streptophyta; class Magnoliopsida; order Fabales; family Fabaceae; genus Albizia; species Albizia julibrissin. The sequence goes on from CM073485.1 coordinate 24,403,875, forward strand.
TTAGTTATTAAATTTTATTTTATTAAATTAAATTAAATCTGAAACTAACACTACATAATATATATATATATATATATATATATATATATATATATATATATATATATATAATTCATCCACCCTAAATTAAGTATTGTATTCATTGGATTTTGACACATCTTAGATTCAATGAATCTGAACATTATAGTTCATGTTAGGCTATTCTTGTGTGCGACCCTGTAGGCCCATACCAAGTTGGCAGTAGGCCAATAACTACACTAGCCCATAAGTCACAAGCGGCTTCTAGCAAGACATTACAATTACCTAATTCATATGAGGATCGTTAACACAATGCAACCTGTCATACAACTATGTCACATCCCTTTTGTCACACGATACTTTGGCCAAGGATAAGACATAGATAATGTCATCCTCCTATTCCTGACCATTACTTTCTCGATCTTTGAGTAGTCTGACTATAGAAATAGAAACTTTTTTTCCATCGTAGTATGGTCATACACTTGTCAGACTCACTCATCGAGGGGCCCAGTAATATCTCTCTACTAATGTGAGGGACAAATTTCATCTTGACCATTCACATTCCTCTGCATGAAAACCACTAAGCCCAATTGTAGCCTTTATCATCACCCGGTGAAAGGTGACTTTTGACTAGGTCAAAGCTTAGCGACTCTCATGTAGGAATCCATGATGATCTCAGGTTAAAGGGCATAGTGACGTTGTTATACATGAGATAAACTTATGACTTGATCCATGCAGCTTTCTCATAGTGAGTCAGTTCAGCACCTTGTACTCCTACACGCCTAAGACTTTGATTCGTATCCCCATACCTTATCAAAGTCATAGTAGTCTTATTTCATCTTTGCTCCCACATAGATGACCGACCAGGGACATTTAGGATAATCATTATGATTTATCCAATGATACAATTATCACAGTGAACATGCGAATAATATGATAACTAAATGGAGAAATTCATTGAATAGCAATGTTCAAAGTATAATGATTGGCCCCTATGACACAATTTCCAACATCCTCCCACTTGCACTAGGTACAATCATTAGTTTTCTTAATTCACATTATTCTAACATGACGCTCATGCTTTGCCTGTGCAAACGGCTTAGTAAGAGGATCAGCAACATTGTCTTCTCCTACTACCTTGCATATTTTTATACGTATCATTGATTTCTCTGATAAGATGAAATCGCCTGAGCATATGTTTGGTCATTTGATGTGACATAGGCTCCTTGGTCTGTGCAATAGTTTCGCTATTGTCATAGAACAAATCTATTAGATTTGATATGGTATTCACCACCCCCAGTTCAATAACAAACTTTATGATCGAAACGGCTTCCTTAGTTGCCTCCGATGCTGCTATATACTCAGCTTCTATTACAGAATCTGCTACAGTACTCTGCTATAGCTCTTCCAGCTTACCACACCACCATTCAAAAGGAATATATATATCCAGATTGCGATCTAATATCATCTTGGTCAGTTTGGAAACTTGCATCTGTGTAACTAGGTACACAGAGCTCATCATCCAATCCACCATATACCAAGAATAGGTCCTTAGTCCTTCTTAGGTACTTTAGGATATTCTTGATAGCAGTCCAATGACCCTCACCATGATCTTGTTAATATTTGCTGGTCATACTTAAAGCAAATGAGACATCTGGTCGAGTACATAACATGGCATACATGATGGATCCAATGGCCAAGGCATATGGAACATTGCTCATGCGATCTAGCTGATCGAGTGTACTAGGACATAGATCCTTGCTAAGATGGATACCATGAGACATGGGTATGTAACCCCTTTTTGAATCTTGTATACTGAACCTATGCAGTATCTTGTCTATGTATGTGCTCTGACTTAGTCCTACTAGCCTTTTGGATCTATCTCTATAGATCCTAATCCCTAGGATGTAAGTGGCTTCGCCTAGGTCTTTCATCGAGAAAGACTTTCCTAACTAAAACTTGACACTCTACAAGGTAGGAATGTCATTTCCAATAAGTAGGATGTCATCTACATAAAACACTAGATATACAACTGTGCTCCCACTAATCTTCTTGTAAACACAAGGTTCATTGACGTTTTAAATGAATCCAAATCTTTGACTACTTCATCAAAACAATGATTCCAGCTCCGAGATGCTTGCTTCAATCTATAAATGGATGTTTGAAGCTTGTATACCTTACCAGAGTCCTTTGGACGCATAAAACCTTCAGGTTCTGTCATGTACACATTCTCAAGGAGCTTTCCATTAAGAAAGGCTGTTTTGACATCCATCTGCCATATTTCATAGTTATAATATGTTGCAATGGCAAGAAGGATTCTGATTGATTTGGCTATTGTAATTGGGGAACAGGTTTCATCATAGTCTATACTATGATTTTGAGTGAATCCTTTTGCAACCAATCGTGCCTTGAAGACATCTACTTTGCCATCCATGTCGGTTTTCTCCTTGAAAACCTACTTGCGTCCAATGGTTTTTACACCTTCAGATCGACTAAGGTTCATACATAATTGTCGTACATGGATTGCATTTCAGACTTCATGGCATTCATCCATTTCTCAGAGTTTGATCCTACTATGGCTTCTTGATAGGTGTTGGCTCATTCTGCTCAATGAGCAACACATTATGACTTCCAGTAATCAGAGATTCATATCTTTGAGGTTGTTGTCGTGTCCTATCAAACATTCATGAGCCTTATGTTACTTAAGGAAGCTCAGCAACTTGTTGTGAGTCTTCTCCATTTTCCAAATATGGTTCTGTGCTATCTTGTGACTCTCAAACTTCTTCGAGATATACCTCACTCCCTGATGCGATCCAGAATCAACAAGTTGTCTCTTCATATTCAAGTGGAGATTCGAGGACGAATCCTTTTGAGGAGGGAATGATGCGATCCAGAATCAGCAAGTTGTCTCTTCATATTCAAGTGACAACTCTTTAACTTCAAAAACTAAGGAAGCATTAAATGGGCTTGTGCAAGAAACTTGGACGAAGCAATTAGCAATCGGATAAAAGCTGGACGAAAATGCTGAAAACGTCACTAACTTCATTTGGGCTGCAAATGGAGATATTGATCAAGTTTTGGGCTTGAAGTCTTGCAATTGAAGAGCTTGGACCTAGTACTACACATGGGAGGACTCATTTGGGCCTAAATAAGCACATTTTGGGCTTTACATGCTTAATATATTTTATGGATTTTATTTGTGCGAAATTATTAAATAAGTTGCCATATTTGACTTTTGGGTTCTCTAGCACACCATATTAGACTTTTGTGTTTTCTAGAACATTGTATTAGAAATTTGAGTTTCCTAGCACATGGTTTTGGATTTCCTAGCACATGGTATTAGACTTTATAGTTGCAATTTTCTAAGTTGCAATTATTACAATTATGTAGTTTTTATCTATAAATACCTTGTGCTTCTTCATTTGTAAGACACTTGAGATTTGATATATGAATGAAAGTTGCATTTCTGCACTTTGTTTCTTGAGAGTGGATTCTATCTAGGGTTCTTCTTAGAACTAACAGACTTATCAAGGCTTGATCAACCTTGTGGCGTCTTCCAACACTTCGGGTCCTTGTTCTTTCGTGTTCAAGGGTTCAAGTGGATCGTAGATCTTTGTTTAGCTTTCTTGGGGTGAGCATATCTCAGAATTGGTTGTGGGTTCGTGGGATCTTCCCTTGTGGTTCGCACCATCTTGGTATCAAAGCTTCGGATCTAAACTCAGGTCATATCTTTCTGTTCTTTGTTTCCATTTTTGTTTTAAGTTTTGTGCTGTTCTTGTGTCTTTTCGTCTGCTCATTTGTGTTCGTGTCTGAAATTATAGCTTCTGTTTGTCAAGCGTTTGTTTATGTTTTTCAATATTTAGTGAGTCATTTTCATAGTTCAATATCTCTACTTTCATCTCGGTTTGGAATCATTCCAATCTGATTTGTCATTTGTGAGTTCTATTATTCATTTTAATCCATTGTGTTTCTAGAAATTTTCTGTGACTGTTCATCTTCGTTTTTCCAGAACGTCCCTAAATATTCTGTCCTTTTTCAACCACTTTCTCTTCATGATTTCCATCATTAAATAGGTCATTTCCATTGTTCAGAATCTCTTCTTTCTGCTCGTTTTGATTGCATCCAAATCCAAAATTTCCACAGTGATTTGTAGTCTTTACAATTCAGACGCTTTCTGGAATTTCTGGGTTCAGATTGCTTGTGTTGTAGTTTGTGATAGATTCTGTATATTCTCTTTAAGTTTCAGTAAAAAAAAAGAGACAAAAAAAAAAGAAAAAAATATATATACAAAAAAAGAAGAAGAAGATAAAGTTCCAATTGATGTGTTGATTGTGTTCTATGTAAGAATCTATCTTGATGTCCAGAATTTGACTGAACCTTTTCAATCTGTGTCAATTGAACCTTTCTAAGTGTTGTGTTGATTCTGCAAATTGAGATTGCTTTGATTATGAATTGCTTAGTTCTTTAAAGAGCCTCAAGAGGAATCTAAGAGTGGAAAAAGGCAAGAGTGACAATACATCACTCAAATAAGTTTTATTATCACTCGTGTTTCACTCCAATTTGGCTTTTAAAAGTATTGTCACTCTTGCCTTTTTCCACTCTTAGATTCCTCTTGAGGCTCTTTAAAGAACTAAGCAATTCATAATCAAAGCAATCTCAATTTGCAGAATCAACACAACACTTAGAAAGGTTCAATTGACACAGATTGAAAAGGTTCAGTCAAATTCTGGACATCAAGATAGATGCTTACATAGAACACAATCAACACATCAATTGGAACTTTATCTTCTTCTTCTTTTTTTGTATATATATTTTTTTCTTTTTTTTTGTCTCTTTTCTTTTTACTGAAACTTAAAGAGAATATACAGAATCTATCACAAACTACAACACAAGCAATCTGAACCCAGAAATTCCAGAAAGCGTCTGAATTGTAAAGACTACAAATCACTGTGGAAATTTTGGATTTGGATGCAATCAAAACGAGCAGAAAGAAGAGATTCTGAACAATGGAAATGACCTATTTAATGATGGAAATCATGAAGAGAAAGTGGTTGAAAAAGGACAGAATATTTAGGGACGTTCTGGAAAAACGAAGATGAACAGTCACAGAAAATTTCTAGAAACACAATGGATTAAAATGAATAATAGAACTCACAAATGACAAATCAGATTGGAATGATTCCAAACCGAGATGAAAGTAGAGATATTGAACTATGAAAATGACTCACTAAATATTGAAAAACATAAACAAACGCTTGACAAACAGAAGCTATAATTTCAGACACGAACACAAATGAGCAGACGAAAAGACACAAGAACAGCACAAAACTTAAAACGAAAATGGAAACAAAGAACAGAAAGATATGACCTGAGTTTAGATCCGAAGCTTTGATACCAAGATGGTGCGAACCACAAGGGAAGATCCCACGAACCCACAACCAATTCTGAGATATGCTCACCCCAAGAAAGCTAAACAAAGATCTACGATCCACTTGAACCCTTGAACACGAAAGAACAAGGACCCGAAGTGTTGGAAGACGCCACAAGGTTGATCAAGCCTTGATAAGTCTGTTAGTTCTAAGAAGAACCCTAGATAGAATCCACTCTCAAGAAACAAAGTGCAGAAATGCAACTTTCATTCATATATCAAATCTCAAGTGTCTTACAAATGAAGAAGCACAAGGTATTTATAGATAAAAACTACCTAATTGTAATAATTGCAACTTAGAAAATTGCAACTACAAAGTCTAATACCATGTGCTAGGAAATCCAAAACCATGTGCTAGGAAACTCAAATTTCTAATACAATGTTCTAGAAAACACAAAAGTCTAATATGGTGTGCTAGAGAACCCAAAAGTCAAATATGGCAACTTATTTAATAATTTCGCACAAATAAAATCCATAAAATATATTAAGCATGTAAAGCCCAAAATGTGCTTATTTAGGCCCAAATGAGTCCTCCCATGTGTAGTACTAGGTCCAAGCTCTTCAATTGCAAGACTTCAAGCCCAAAACTTGATCAATATCTCCATTTGCAGCCCAAATGAAGTTAGTGACGTTTTCAGCATTTTCGTCCAGCTTTGATCCGATTGCTAATTGCTTCGTCCAAATCTCTTGCACAAGCCCATTTAATGCTTCCTTTATTTGTTTGGCTTTTCCTCTTGTGATTGGTCCACTTGGAATTTGCAAAGGATCACTTGAATTTGAATGCACAACTTGCTGATTCGCATCACTAACCTTCTTGGACATTGATATGTTGGTTCAATTTGTTGTTGAGTATGAGCAAAAGATCAAGCAACAAAAATGTTCAGAAAGTAGCTCCAGTGCAAAGGAGATTGAAAGCTTGATTGTTACGGTTCCTAAAGACGAGTTAGAGCCAGCCAAGGAGGAAGATGTTGAAAATCAAGCTAAGAAGTGTGAAGAAGACCTTCATATTCCAAGTACCAATCTTGTGGTTGAAGAAGTTCCTCTCAATCATGAAAAGAAAAGTGAAAATATGAGTGAGAGTGATTTTTGTGAAACTATTCTTGAGAGAAAAATTCAGTTTGAGAGAGAAAAAGACATTGAGAGCATAGAGTGTTGTCAAAATAAAGAGAGTAAAAATGAGTGTAAAGAATTGAGTGAAAAGAAAGATGAAAAGAGTTGTGAGAAAAGTGAGGTTAAGAGTGACTGCAAGGGTATTTCTTTGGTTACTAATGATCTTAATCATTATTTGCCTTGTGATTTTGTTGTGTTGCAGGAATTTTTGGATTTGATTCCTAAGAAGCCACCCGATGGATTCTTATCTTCAAGAAGCATTGAACCTTCATCTCCTTCGAGTGACAGTGAAAAACATTCTGGTTCTCTAAAGTTTGATATTCTTGATAACTTATTGCCCTCTAGATGCCTTGAACTCCAGACCTTGAATTTTCATGATCACATGGGTTTTGCTATTTGTAGGAGTTCTTATATGCATGTTGCATCTTGTTTTGAAGATACTCTGATTTGTAGTAACAATCTTGAAAAGCATGTGAATCCTCTGCAATATGTGCTTGAAGTTTTGAGAAAAGAACAATTGTTTTCAAGCATGGAAAATTCTGATTGTTGCATGGAAAACATTGATTTTCTTTGTCATGTGTATTTGTTTGGTCAAGATAAGCTTAACAAGAGACATGCAAGTTGGCTGAAATTTATTGAGACATTTCCATATGTCACCATATATAAGAGAGGTAAAGAGAATGTTGTTGTTGAAGTATTGACAAAAAGGTATAGTGTTCTTCCTTCTCTAAATACTAAGTTGCTTGAATTTGAATATTTCATGAAATTGTATGCAAGTGACATTAGCTTTACTGAATTATTTCTTCCTTATGAAATTGAGCATTTTGCATCCAAAGGCCACATACCTAGCGGTGTTTGCTTTGAATCTGGAGATAGGGTGCATATGATAAAAGAAATCTTTTTAGCTAATAAGAAGTCTAAATTAGCTCCAAGAGGAGATAATTCATTTCCAATGCTTGAAAGACTCAATGATAATTGTAACGGCACAGCGTCTCCCGTCTCCCACTCGGGGTCCCTAGGGTCCCTAGCGGTGCCGGACTGAGTCACCCCACCTCACTAAGGTCTTTTCCCAACCAGGAACTGTCCCCTCCCCAAGGGAATTTAATACGCCTCCCCAGGGCTCGAAGGCTCAACCTGGGGGTAAGTACGAGCCTTAAGAGCAACCTGGTAACCACTTGCGCCGCGGTGCAAGTGGTTACCAGGTTGCTCTTAAGGCTCGTACTTACCCCCAGGTTGAGCCTTCGAGCCCTAGGGAGGCGTATTAAATCCCCATGGGGAAGGGACAGTTCCTGGCTGGGAAAAGACCTCAGTGAGGTGGGGTGACTCAGTCCGGCACCGCTAGGGACCCTAGGGACCCCGAGTGGGAGACGGGAGACGCCGTGCCGTTACAATAATGCTTATATGATTAGTGAGTATAATGCTAGTGCTACTTTAAATATGGCTAATTTATGTCCATTTGATCCAGGTGGAGATTCGAGGACGAATCCTTTTGAGGAGGGAATGATGCGATCCAGAATCAGCAAGTTGTCTCTTCATATTCAAGTGACAACTCTTTAACTTCAAAAACTAAGGAAGCATTAAATGGGCTTGTGCAAGAAACTTGGACGAAGCAATTAGCAATCGGATCAAAGCTGGACGAAAATGCTAAAAAACGTCACTAACTTCATTTGGGCTGCAAATGGAGATATTGATCAAGTTTTGGGCTTGAAGTCTTGCAATTGAAGAGCTTGGACCTAGTACTACACATGGGAGGACTCATTTGGGCCTAAATAAGCACATTTTGGGCTTTACATGCTTAATATATTTTATGGATTTTATTTGTGTGAAATTATTAAATAAGTTGCCATATTTGACTTTTGGGTTCTCTAGCACACCATATTAGACTTTTGTGTTTTCTAGAACATTGTATTAGAAATTTGAGTTTCCTAGCACATGGTTTTGGATTTCCTAGCACATGGTATTAGACTTTGTAGTTGCAATTTTCTAAGTTGCAATTATTACAATTAGGTAGTTTTTATCTATAAATACCTTGTGCTTCTTCATTTGTAGGACACACTTGAGATTTGATATATGAATGAAAGTTGCATTTCTGCACTTTGTTTCTTGAGAGTGGATTCTCTCTAGGGTTCTTCTTAGAACTAACAGACTTATCAAGGCTTGATCAACCTTGTGGCGTCTTCCAACACTTCGGGTCCTTGTTCTTTCGTGTTCAAGGGTTCAAGTGGATCGTAGATCTTTGTTTAGCTTTCTTGGGGTGAGCATATCTCAGAATTGATTGTGGGTTTGTGGAAAAATGGAAAAATCTAGCCTTCCATATAGGAGGTAAAACCTTCCATGTAGGTGGTAACCTATACCATCTATAAAGGAGGTTTACCTAGTGTGACACCTTATTTCCAATACTCCATAATGAGTATAAATGAGTAGTGAAATCAGTTGTGGAACCATGATTTAACCCTGGACTACCCAACGTTCAATACATTTCATAAATCCTCACTCTCAACTCAGGATTTGAACCTAAGGCTAAGATGGTTTTCAAAGGGTAAAATACTTTAAATACATTTCTACAAGATTCACTATTTCACAAATATCTCATCGCTCTTAATTTCATTACAATCAGAGTATACGCAAGCAATTCATTTTCCTTTTTTATGAAATTAGAGCTATTCTCCTTTAATTAAACTAGAGCGGTTCTCTACTAAACTTCATTCATACATTCATATACATATATGAAATGTAAAGCCATGCAAGGCTATCAAATGTAAATCAATTACATTAATACAATAGTAGTACCTCGCACTACGGTCTTCACCTTACCTCTGTAATCCTCCTCCATGAAAATCTCCCTGTACTCTTCACATGTCTAAAGGGTTGGTTGAGAAGAGTGAGATTTGAGAGAATCTCAGTAGCAAACTATACCACTATGTATGTAAGATATATATATGATGCATGGCATGCTTGCCATTCATAAAATCATGCCAATATCATGACATCTTCATGCATGCTCATGTTACAACATACTCATGGCCATCGTATAACATAACAAAGCATCAATCAATCAAGCAGTCACATAAACAATGCAAACACATACATCATATACATGCAGGCAAGGTAAGTTCACTACCTTTCAGACTTCGCGTCCGTCCTCAAACCATCATCTTTGCTCCGGCTCGGGCACCATCCGTCGAGTCCTAAATTCCAAGTATACAATAAATGAGTCACTACTCATCCATATATCATTCTAGACTTATCACTTTAGTGGATAACTTAGCCCAATTATGCTAAATTACCAAAATGCCCCTGTAATCCCGGCCCAACTGTACTTTCTCAGAAATTATGATCTAGGCCAATCCTACACAATTCCGTGTGTAGAATCCATTTATGACCTCAGATTAGTCAAATTCAGGCCCAAATGATAGAAATACCCTTGCCAACTCTTACTTAGAGCCTTAAGGAGTAATTTGGTCATTTCACCCTCTAGGCCTTTTCTCACTTCATCATCAACATGAACCCTACACAATTTGCTCTTATGAACTTAATGGAATCATCCAATTGATGAAATTCCAACTCTTTGCCCATGCTACACATAAGGCAGCCAATTTAGAGTTCTCAGAAGAGTTGTGTCGGTTTCTTCCTTTCTTTTGCTTAATCACCTCCTTTCTACTTCTAATTACATTATTAGCTATTTAGACATCCATTGGACATCGTTTATGCCTCGAAAACACTGTTTGAATGAGATATGAACATTACCCAACTCCCATACTACTCATCCAAATGACAAACCAATAGGTTCAGAAGGAAGCTTATGCTTACCTCTACACATTTCTGAATTCGGTTAGAAATTCTGACAACACTCCGGCCAGCGAGACGGCACCAACCACCTCCAAATTAGAATCCGTAACCACAGAAATGAAGCTCAGGATAAGTAGAAGAATGTTTGTACAGGGTACTTTGAGAGAAGATACCATTTTGGTAGAGTTCTGGTGAATGCAAGTTTTCTCTCTCTTCTCTCTCTCCTCCGTTCTCTCCGTTCGTTCTTGTTCTTTCTGATTTCTTGTTCTCCAGCCCTCTCTCATGCTCTCTCTCTCTCTTAATCGATTTCCACTGATTAAATGAGAAGAGGGTGATGAATGATGACTTAATGAAGTCATCAAAGTGGCCATACACCATTAGTCCACTTCTTTGGCTTTCTTGCATGACAATCCATTTCTCTTTTCATGCTTCTTTATCTACTGAAAATAATGAGATCAAAAGAGAGAAATATTACTCTCCAACTATCCTATTATACCACCTTACAAGTGGTTGACTAGAGCCTTAAGCTTTTGGCTCTTCAACTTTCCTTGATAATAATTCACCACATAGGCTCATTAATTACCAAGTAGTCATTTCCCCCCTTTTTAATTCCCATTCCACTCAAATTATAGGGAATATTAGGGAAAACCCATCATTTCTGGTCTTATGGAAAAATTACCATTTTTTCCTTACATGTTATGATTTATCGTAATAAACCATTTCTTGCCCCTTTCCTTTATTCCCTTCACGTTTGACTAATTTGGGTATCAATAATAGAGAAAATAATGGCTACTAGCCTTTCATTGGTCAAATGACCATTTTTTCCCTTGCATTATTTTTCTCCGAGCTCTTTAGCTCACCATAACATTTCCTTTTAATATCCAAGGATATAAAGGAATTTTGGAAAATAATACCATGTCTTGCTAGGGCATTCACTAAATTAGGGTCTAGCAATCCCCTTAATCCATGCTTAGTCTCAAGCCTCTTGTCCCAAAATTCAGGATATTACACCTATGCCTTCCATACAGGAGGTAAACCATCAATGTAGGAGGTATGCAAAAAGTAATAAAATGCATGAAATAATTTCTAAGATAAAAACTCTCTCTCCTTTCTCTCTCTTCCTTCTCTCCTCCTTCCTCCTTTTCTTTGGATGCCTAAGACCTCTATTTATAGGCTAGAAATCGAGTGATACACTGCTATGAACAGTGAAACCACGCTTGCTACAGTGCCCCCGGTATCTGCTACAATGACCGTATGAATAGTGAACTGATATAGTACCTTCTCTTAATGCCTTCTCAAAATCATCTTAATACGGTGCTGTACTTTACTGTCAAAAGAAAATCATTATTTATTTATCAATTACACCCAAATTCATTACATTAAGCTCAAATATCATCCATAAAATCATCATATAAGGGAAAATAAATATGCAAATATTTTACTTATCAAATTCCCCCACACTTAGCTCTTGGACGTCCTCGGACAAGGTGGAGTGACTCATAAATGCTTCCAACAAAATCAGAAGTTTCAAGTCATAAGCAAGAACACAATTGAAGAATAAAGAGATCATATTATTCTTGAATCAACCAAAGTATTAACTGGTAACTTCATTTGAAAATGAATGAACCAAATTTTTAATTGTGACTCATTCTCTCAATCTCTCAAGTGTTTAAGGGTAAGTGTTTCGCTCAAATTCACATGAAAAAAATTGCATTGCCATAAGCTTGCCAAAAATCTCAATCTCCACTACCTAATTCACATGCATAATTCAAATCAAAAGGACTTACTGAGGGTTGTAATGGGGCTAGGGTAAAAGGAATGTAAATAGTGATATGAAGGGCTACATTTAAGATGTAAATAGAGCAATTGAAAAATGGGCCATCTTATGACTAAACTTATCTCATCACAACAACCCATACACTTGTTCAAATACTTAATATCTTTTTTTTCTTTTTTTTCCTTTTCTCTCTCTCTTTTTTTTCATTACTTTTGCAATTCTACAGTTGATGATATACACACCCCCACACTTGTCAAAAGCCCATTTCACAAAAATTTCAAATGCTCTGCTAATCTTTTGAATTAGGTAAAAGCACTTGACATATCATTAAAACACATATTAATAGGTTGAGAATAAAGAAATAATCAATCAAGTTCAAAGGGGCTTATCAACGGTATAATTGTAAGGTTGGCTATTTGGCTATGGCTAAAGAAAATGAATGCCTTTATCATTTTCGAATGTGTATGTGACATGTAATTTTAACCAGATTAAAAGCAAGTTCTAGAGTGACAACTTAATAGGTAAATATCACACACAAGAAATATAATCATTATTGATCAAATAGGCTTTAAAGCTCATGGTCAGGGACTTTTAAATTTAGCTCATTCAATCTCAAAGTTCATCACCAATCCCAACAATCAGTTGTTCAATCATGCTTTGAAATCTCTAAGTTCAATTGATTCGTGCTTAGAACTTATATACTTCTTCAAATCATTGAAAAGTACCTAGAAAATATTTTTTTTCTTTTTTTTAAGTCAGACCATTTTTTTAATAAAGGATGAAACAAAAACATGCAACTAATAAGATGTGTCTCAAGAGTTAAGAATAACTCTTTACTCTGCCACCTTTTCACGCCCCATGCATCTAATGGTTTTACTAACTACCTATCTAATAGAATTTTTTAAATACTCCTCCCCCACCTAAATCAGACATTGTCCTCAATGTCTTATAGAGATTATAGAAAGTTTTATTTAAAACATAAATACACAATAAAGTAAACCAAAATGCTAAGAGTAAAACCATTGAGATTAAGGAAAATTACAACCGGAGAGTAGTATCTAGATTCTACTTCTGACTGTAATCTAAAGATTGCCTACCTATTTGATTGACTAATAGATCTGGTTTAGGTTCATAGGTTTGCAGTTTATCCAGTAGTTGATCAGCAGTTGGCGCAAAAATTATGGAATGACGAGTCGCTTGGGGTATGAATCCTGTTTCCATAACATGATTAAGAAAAGACAACAGGTTATCATAAAAACCATTAACATTAAACAATCCTAATGGCTTTTTTTGAAAGTTCAGTTTAGCCCAATATACAATGCTAGAGATCCCATCCAATGTTTCCAAACCACCGGGTAAAGAGATAAAAGCTTCAAGATGGTAGAACATACATTCCATTCGTTTAGGTAGGCTTGAAACCTGTAACTCTTGCCTTAAGGAAAAGATGTTATTTTTCAACTCCTTCACCCTTACACTCAAACCCTTGCTACCATTAATGGTTGCAGAAATGGCCACACTTCCCTTTAGGCCCTGAATACCTCCCCCGTAGACAAAGTTGATCTTTCTAGCAGCTAATGTACTTCCAAGTTCCCGTGCTACAGGTATAAACTCTCCATCCTTTCCCGATTCCTATGCTGCAGGTATAAACTCTTCATTCTTTCCCGAGTTAGTTTCACCAAAAATGCAGATAGATGTAAATCTATATTTTAGGGTGATACCCATTCTCTTTTTATTTCTCTCAGACATTTTGTGTTTTTACAAGTGGAAGAATACATATTTATACTAATAAAACAACGACAACAAGATCATGCAAATCACACATTTTTTCAAACAAGTTTGAAAAAAGTTTCAGACACGAATGACCGGTAGCCGTTACGTGACAAAAAAAATTAAACAAAAGGAGTAACGAAAGTAAAAAGTTACTGAAAAGATAAGATAGATTAGACAAAATCATGATTATGTACAATAGTTGTGATTTTGGCTCACATCTTCCTCTGGTTTTACGTCCAGTAATGACTTAAACGCTTTCTATGATAACTGATGCAGACGTCAAGGCTCTTTTTAGAGTTTGGAAGGCTGATAAACATTCCTCATTAAACATAAAGGGAGTATTTTTCTCCAATAACATGCAAAGGGGCTTTGTGATTTTTGAGAAGTCCTTAGTGAATCTTCTATAGAAGCCCGCATGTCCTAAGAAGCTTCGAATGCCCTTTATTAAGAAGGGAGGTGGTAGCTTTTCAATTGTTTCAATCTTGGCTCAGTCCACTTCAATGCCTCGATCAGATACCTTGTGACCCAGCACGATTCCTTTTTTTACCATGAAATGGCATTTCTCCCAATTTAGAACCAGATTTGTCTCCACACAGCGTTGTAAGACTTTTGCCAGGTTTGTAAGATAGTGATCATATGATTCTCCAAAGATTGAGAAATCATCCATGAACACCTCAATGAATTTCTCCACCATATCTGAGAAGATCACCATCATACTCCTTTGAAATGTTGTTGGTACATTACGTAGACCAAATGGCATTTTTCTGAAAGCAAATGTGCCATATAGACATGTAAAAGTTGTTTTCTCTTAATCCTCCGGTGCAATTGTAATTTGATTATATCATGTGTACCCGTCTAGAAAATAATAGTAAGCTTTCCTAGCTAGTCTGTCGAGTATATAGTCTATAAATGGTAGCGAGAAGTGGTCTTTTCTAGTGGCTTTATTGAGCTTTCTGTAATTAATACATACAAATGGAAGGAATGAGAATCTCATTGCAGATCATCTTTCTCAGTTAAAGCCATATAAATAAAAGAGAGAATCACCAATCTAGGAGAATTTTCTGGATGAGCAACTCTTTGCCATGCAATCACAACCCACCCCTTGGTATGCTGATTTCGTAAATTATTTGGTAAGCGGAGTAATGCCTTATAAACTCTCTAAAGTGCATAAGAAGAAGTTTCTAGCTGATGTAAGGCATTACCTTTGGGAGGATCCTTTCTCATATAAAAAATGCCCAGATCGAATTATCAGGTGATGTGTTCCTGAGGAAGAAATGGCTAGCATCTTAAATCACTGCCATTCATCCCCATATGGTGGTCATTTTGGAGCAAATCAAATAATTTATTAATGAGCTAAATTTTCCTTTTTGTAGGGTGATGATGTAGCTTACTAATGACAGATTGAATCTTAATGGGTGACCCGGGTTCATTCCCTGGCAACGGTGCCAAAAACTTATTATGATATGTAAATGGTTAATTAAAAAGTGCAAGTGTACACTATCATAAACAAGTAATATAGAAGTGAGTAGAGTATCGTTCCCATGAGGATTGATCACTAAGTACCAAAATTGATAATCTTAATACTAAGGAAAAATGAGAATTAGTTTTAATAAGTTAAGATTCAATCCGTCATTAGTAAGTTACATCATCGCCCTAGGAAAATGAAAATTTAGCTCATTATGAAATTAAATACAAAACCAAAATAAATTGAAGACATCATAAACGTTGCATACAAAGTAATTATTAAAGTCTAAAACATAAAGATACAACTACAAGATGCATGAAAATGGAAAAATCTAGCATTCCATATAGGAGGTAAAACCTTCAATGTAGGTGGCAACATATACCATCCTTAAAGGAGGACTACCTAGGCCTTCTATATAGGAGGTAAAACCATCTATATAGGAGGCATGCAAAAAGTAATAAAATGCATGAAATAAATTATAAGATAAAAAATCTCTCTCTCCTTTCTCTCTCTTCCTTCTCTCCTCCTTCCTCCTTTTCTTTGGTTGCCCAAGACCTCTATTTATAGGCTAGAAATCTGGTGATACAGTGCCATGAACAGTGAAACCGCATTTGCTATAGTAAAACTGCGTTTGCTACTGTGCCCCTATCTGCTACAATGACCGTATGAATAGTGAACTGCTACAGTACCTTCTCTTAATGCCTTATCAAAATCTTCTTAATACAGTGCTGTATGTGGCTGTCAAAACAAAATCATTATTTATTTATCAATTACACCCAAATTCATTAAATTAAGCTCAAATATCATCCATAAAATCATCATCTAAGGGAAAATAAATATGAAAATATTTTACTTATCACTTGCCTTTCCTTTACATACCCTTTCCTTTTTAAACCATCAAAACAGTGTTGGGCTTTTTTTTAATGTTCTGCTCAGCAGTTTTAAACATCCTATGTAGTTTAGAAATTGATTTCTCTATGTTGTAGTTCATAACAAACTAGTCATAACTGTTGGAAATTGTGCCCTAGGGGCCAATCATTGTACTTTGAATATTGTCATTCAATGAATTTCTCCATTTGGTTATCACATTATTCGCATGTTCACTGTGATAATTGTATCCTTGGATAAATCATAATGATTGTCCTAAATGTCCCTGGTCGGTCATCTATGTGGGAGCAAAGATGAAATAAGACCAGTATGACTTTGATAAGGTATGGGGATACTAATCAAAGTCTTAGGCACTTGTAGGAGTACAAGGTGCTGGACTGACCCGCTATGAGAAAGCTGCATGGATCAAGTCATAAGCTTATCTCATGTATAACCACGTCACAATGCCCTTTGACCTGAGATCATCATGGATTCCTACATGAGAGTTACTAAGCTTTGACTTAGTCAAAAGTCACCTTTAACCGGGTGATGATAAAGGCTACAATCGGGTTTAGTGGTTTTCATGCAAAGGAATGTGAATGGTCAAGATGGAATTTGTCCCTCACATTAGTAGAGAGATATTACTGGGCCCCTCGATGAGTGAGTCTGAGAAATGTATGGCCATACTACGATGGAAAGGAGTTTCCATTTCTATAGTCAGACTACTCAGGGATCGAGAAAGTAATGGTCAGGAATAGGAGGATGACATTCTCCATGCCTCATCTTTGATTGAAATATCGTGTGACAAAGGGACGTGATATGGTTATACGATAGGTTATATCGTATTGTCGATCCTCATATGAATTGGGTAGTCGTAATGTCTTGCTAGAGGCCGCTTACGACTTGTGGGTTAGTATAGTGATTGGCCCACTGCCAACTTCGTTTGGGCCTACAGGGTCGCACACAAGAATAGCCCAACACGAGCTATAATGTCCAGATTCATTGAATCTAAGATGCGTCTAAGATTCAATGAATACAATGTTTAATCTAGGGTGAATGAATTTTAAATATATATATTTATTATATACACATGTTGTGTGAATATTTATTTGATAAATATTTATATGTGTGTTATATATATATTTATATTTGGAAAGGAATATTAATAATATTATATACACATATGTATTTTTGAAATACATAAATACATATATAATATATATTATTTGATAATATATATTATATATATATGATAGTATTATATTATATGATCATATGATAATATTATATTATATATATATATAATATATATTATTTGATAATATATATTGAATATATGATAATATTATATTATATGATGATATTATTATATTGTGTATATATAAAGATATTATATGATAATATCTCATATTTAATTTATGAAGATAAATTAAATTCCATTGGCTCTTTATTCTAATTAAATAAATAGGTTAAATTAAAACTGTTGGACAGATTTAATTAAACCAGGTTTATTTAATTAGCTTATTAAAACAATTAAATGTTAATTGATATGATAAGGATTTTGAAATTAATTAAGATTAATTTTAAAAATCCAATATCCATCATAAAATAGATAACCCTACTAGTTATAAAATATGAGAGCTAGGGTTTTCTACAGATGATGAAAAACTAGAGAGCCACAAGAAAACCCTAGAAGGATATTAGAGGCGCTAGCACGCTGCCGGTGTTGGGGTCCTATTCGTGTGGATACCAGTAGAGGGAGCTGATATGAGTAGTTAGCTCCTCAAGATTGAAAAAGGCAAAACTCCAAGAAGAACTAGTTGACATGTTGATGTTGGGGATGGTTAATCTCATACTCATAGAGATTGACGCTCTTTTAAGAAGAATTAGCGGACATATAGATGCCGGGGAAATTATTTCACCAAACATGGAGATTTGTGAACTCGTAATACGTTGATGATTGTGGGAATTCAAACAAACATGAATAAGGTACGACTCTTTCTAACTTGATTTAAATGCCGTTGATAGATCCGCAATTGGGATTGGTAAACTTTTGCAATTTTAATTTTTTTTTATTCTTCCGCTGTGTGCCTACCAATCCCAACAATAACTTTTCGGGAGTAAGTTTATGTCAAATTTGTAGCTAACTCCTAGTTTATGGGAAATCCAAGCCTCTCAAGGTAATCAATATTATGATACCCTCTTTCCAATAGCTCAAATGAGTACAAATCAGTAGTGAAATCCATTATAGAACCAGGATTTAAACCTAGACTACCCAACGTTCCAAAACGTTCATAAACTCCCACTCTCAACTCAGGACTTGAACCTAGGAAAACTTCTCAATCATTTCCACAAGATTCACAACGTCATTAATACCTCATCGGCTTTTACTTTCAATATATCAGAGTACGCGAACGTTATACTTGTAATTAAATTAGAGCTATTTGTTACGAGTGTAGGATGGTGTATTTAGAAGTGCAAGTGTACACTGTCGTAAACAAGTAATATAGAGGTGAGCAGAGTATCGTTCCCACGAGGATTGATCACTAAGTACCAAAATTGATAATTTTAATACTATTTAGCCGATCGATTAGTTGGTGGTTGAGATTGTAAGTTAAAATGATTAAATGAAAATGCAATTATTATAAAGACAAATATAACAAAAAGGCCCTAGGGATTAGATTTCACTTAGTAAACTCCGGATTGAATCACTTATCTATTTTAGTCCAATTTATTCCACATGATTGATAGTCGAGTTTCCCTATTTTAATTACTAGCTTCTTCCAAGGTCAATTAATTCTATAATTAATTGCTAACCCAATATATTCCTATATGAATTTAAGCAATCAATCATACATTAAGATTTATGGAACTCAATTAAGACTACACAACCCATATGAATATATTCCTATTTCATATGAAAATTATGGTTTTAATTATAGGATCCACACACATGTATCTCCTTCCGGTCTCAACATGCATATTGAGATCATCCAAAAGGTGGCCAATCAATTGAAAGCATTAAGAACAATAATTAAAACTCAATCATGAATGAAAAATTAAAACTTTATTTAATAAGTTAAGATTCAATCCGTCATTAGTAAGCTACGTCATCACCCTAGGAAAATGAAAATTTAGCTCATGATGAAATTAAAAATAAAACCAAAATAAATTGAAAACATCATAAATATTGCAAAAATCATGATTATTAAATTCTAAAACATAAAGATACAACTACAAGATGCATGAAAATAGAAAAATCTAGCCTTCCATATAGGAGGTAACCTATACCATCCATAAAGGAGGACTACCTAAACCTTCCATGTAGGAGGTATGCAAGAACAATAAAAATGCATGAAATGAAACTCTAAGATGGTGTCCTCCCTTGTGCCTTCAACTCCTCTATTTATAGATGAATTGGGTGTAAGAATTTCCACATGAAAGGTAAGAATCTTGACTCTAAGCCACCAATATTGACTTTGTGACCACCTTTCTTATTGATTGCAGCTAACGTTTGGCAATTAAAACGTTGGAAGCTCACTTTATTGTCTTCATGAAAGTTGTAGTCTAGATTTTAGCTTGAAAACGCATATGAGAGCTCCTCATTTCAACATTTGTGGCTCCAGTTATGGTCAAATTAGTTGACAAAGGTCAGACCTAGACATAATCACATTCTCAACTTCTAAGCAAAAGTTGGAGCTCTTAAGGATAGAACTGAGTTTTCACCTCAACATAAAAGTTGTAGGAATTTTTCTCAGCTTTCTATCCATATAAAGAACGTCCTAATTCGACATCTAGAGCTCTAGATATTGCCTAAAAATTTAAACAGGGTCAAAATTTAGTATTTTCCAATGAATTCTATTTTATGTCAAATCATTATTTATTTATCAATTACACCCAAATTCATTACATTAATCTCAAATGTCATCCAAAAATGCTTCATATAAGGGAAAATAAATGTGCAAATATTTTACTTATCACTATTCTCTACTTAAACTTTATACATTCGTTTATATACATCAAATGAATAGCCACATAAGGCTATTAAAATAATTACACTAAATACAAATAGTAGTACCTCGCACTACGATCTTTACTTCACCTTGGCAAGTCCTTGATGTGGGATCATGCCAATATAGAGATGGAACTCTGAAGCAAGAGAAAGGCATGGAGATGGAAGCCCAAGCTCAAGTATGGAAGTCCAATGTCCCAAAAGATCCATTACAAAGCATTGGGGGTCCAATGACAAGAGCTAGAAGTAAAGCTATGAAGGAGGCCCTGAATTGTTTGATAAGAGAGCTTAGAGAGTTGGAGCCCATCTATTTGGAAGAGGCATCCTTGAATATGTCCAACAAAAGCCCAAGAATGGCGATCACATTCCTAGAAGCCCAACAAGATGATGTACAAGGCCCATATGGTGTCCAGATTGAAGAATTCACTTAAAATCCCATGTGCTGAGCATGTGCCTTGGAGGGTGATCATAAGTGACGTCCAAAGAGCATCTAGAAGGGATCCTTATGCATCAAATCTGATTTGATTAGCTTCCTATTTTATTTGCATTAAATAAGGCCTTTTTTTGGGTCAAATATTGTTCTTGAAAACTTTGATTTAGTTTCCTAGTTTTAGGTAGCTGACTTAGTCTTGAAGAATAAGTAATTTCCTAATATTTTTAGGCTTGAATGGTGCCAACCAAGGCAATCAATCATCATTAAGGCATCATTTATTGCATTTATGACTAGGATTAGAGTTCTAGAGTGTTCTTTAGTTGCCTATATATGAAGGCTACGTTTTGTACTCTTTTCTTCAGACTTGAATGATAAATTGAGAATTTTAT
Source organism: Albizia julibrissin (assembly GCA_037074505.1). NCBI lineage: Eukaryota > Viridiplantae > Streptophyta > Magnoliopsida > Fabales > Fabaceae > Albizia > Albizia julibrissin. Next base: position 24,424,933 of record CM073485.1, read on the forward strand.
TTCTCTTGTGTGAGCCTTGCTTGCATCCTTGTATTCTCGTGCGAATACTCCGACTGTATCAAGGACTGATCATCCTTGTGGTGTCTTTGTGGCTAGGGTTGTAAGAGACAGGTTCTCTTAAGGTCCTACCTTTGATCATCCGTTCCGTTCGTGTGTTCAAACTTGTTTTCTAGCCGGTCTGTTTCCCCCATTCATATCAGTCCTCCTCGCTTATCTCTAGGCATTCTTCACCTGTACTCAACATACCTATTTGGTTGGGGGAGGAGGAGTGAGATTCAAGAGAATCTTAGTAGTAAACAATACCACTATATATATATATATGATGCATGACATGCTTGCCTTACTAACTTCATGCCAACATAATGACATATCTGCATGCTTAATGTTATGACATACTCATGGCTATCACATAAATACAATAGAGCTTCAATCAATCAAGTATGCTCAACACAAATAGGCAAAGTAGTCACATACAAAAATGCAAATATATACATATCAAAATACGTGCAGGCTAGGTAAGTTTACTACCTTTTGGATTTCGTGTCCTTCCTCAAACCATCGTCTTTGCTCAGGCTTGGCATAATCCATCGAGTCCTAAATTCCCAAATGTACAATAAATGAGTCTTTACTCATCCATGTATCATTCCAATCTTATAATATTGGTTAACTTAGCATAACAATGCTAAATTACCAAAATGCCCCCAGAGACTCAGCTTACGCCCCCTTCGTACCCAGTCCAACTATACCATACTAGAAATTATGACTTGGGCTAATTCTACACAATTTTGCATGTAGAATCCATTTTTAACCTCATATTAGTCAAAATCAAGCCCAAATAATGAAAACACCCCATGAAGCCCTTACTTAGAGTCTTAAGGGTAATTTGGTCATTTCACATTCTTAGGTTTTTCTCACTTTGTCCTCAATATGAACCCTACACAATTTACCCTTCTAAACTCAATGGAATCATCCAATTAATGAAATTCCAATTCTTTTCTCATGCCACTCACAGGGCAGCAAATTAGAGTTTTCAGAAGAGTTGTGTCGGATTCTTGCTTTCTCTTACTTAATCATCTCCTTTATACTTCTAATCATATGATTAGCCATTTAGACATCCATTAGACATCATTTAGGCCTTAAAAAGACACTTCGAATGATACATGAACAGTACCTAACTCCCATAATACTCATCCAAACGACGAACCAATCGGTTTAAAAGGAAGCTTACGCTTACCTCTACACGTTTATGAATTTGGTTCAGAATTTTGGCAGCACTCCAGCTAGTGAGACGACACCAACCACCTCCAAACGAGAATCTAAAACCGCAGAAATGAATTTTGGGATGAGTAGAAGAAGGTTTGTACAAGGCTCTTTGAGAGAAGACACTGATTCGATTGTGTTTCGGTGAATTGAAACTCCGGAAACACTGTTCACTTATCTCCCTCTCTTCCGTTCATTTTCTCTGTTCTCATTCTCTAGCCCTCTCTCATGCTCTCTCTCTTTTAATCTGTTTCCATCGATTAAAATGAGAAGAGGGTGATGAATGATGACTTAATGAAGTCATCTAAAGTGGCTCCCCAGAAGTCTAATTCTTTGACTTTCTTGCATGATAATTCATTTCTTTTCATGCTTCTTCATCTACTGAAAATAATAAGATCAAAAGAGAGAAATATTACTCTCAAACTATCTCATTATGCCACCTTACAAGTGGTTGACCAAAGCCTTGACTCTTTGACTTTCCTTGATAACAATTCACCAAACTAGGCTCAGTGATTACCAAGTAGTCATTTTCCCTCATTTTAATTCCCACTCAACTGAAATCATTGGGAATATTAGGGACAAATACTCATTTCTTGTCTTATGGCAAAATTACCATTTTCCCTTACATTATTTTCCCATTTTCGCACTTATTGCAAAGCTGGGCAGAATTTTCATCAAATTATAAAAATTCATATCTAATTGCATAGATGTCCAATTGGGGTGGTTCTAAAGGATATAGGACCCTTATCGAGTCTAGTTTTAAGGAAAATATAACCTTTGGCCAGCTGGAAGTTCATCATTCCCAGAATTCACATCTTTGAAAGCTGACACTGAAAATCACCAGTTTCATTGGGCTAACTTCAAAAATACATAACTCCTTGTGTACAGCTCCAAATGGCTTATATGACCTGTCCAATTAAAGCTTGATAAGTCTACTTTCATTATAGAAATTTTAAGAATATTTAGACATCATTTTCCCCTTAAAAGATGTCACACAAACAAAAATGCCACACCAAGAAATTCACTGGTAACAACACTTCTTTGTGTTCCCATTCACTATGTCGTGTGTAACTCCTCATTGCATTGTCTTGTCATGCCCCCAAGCTCTTCTAATTCATCACAATATTCCCTTTAATACCGCAAGGTTATAAAGGAATTTTAGGGAATACAAGTATGCCTCACTAGTACAATTGCTAAATTAGGGTCTAGCAGTCCACTTAATCTAAGCTTATTCTCAAGCCTCTGGTCCCAAAATTCAGGATATTATAAATATAGCCTTTCTGTTAGAACTGGCTGACACCCAAGATGGGGTAATTGGGTGTATGGTAATAATGTCTAATCTTTTAAATTCTTTTTGCAGATTGTTCACTTAGTATATAGGGAAGTAGCAATTATGTAAGTCGTATATGCTGGAAATATAAAAGTTCAGGGAAGAGAAGATGCAAACTGTGTTTTATCCTGGTTCAGTCCAATCCACGATGAACTACATCCAGTCCCCAGGCTCCTCCTGAGATTTCCAATCCACTATCTTCTTGCTTAACCGGGCACAAGAAAAGCCTTTACAAAACTTACAAGAGTTACTCCCCTTTACACACTATAAGGTTAACTCCCTCTTACGGCAAGTCGAGCAAAGCAATCTCAAAGACCTTTCTCTCCTGCTTAGCTGTGCAAGTCTTATGAGTAGCAACGTTCTCTCATACTTACACCACTGTAAGTCTTACGAGCAACAACGTTCTCTACTGCTTGCACCTTGTAAGTCTTACGAGCAGAAAGTCTTACTGAAAATTCGCTCTACAACTTCCCCTGTAAGGTGATCAATCCTCTCAAGGTCCCTCTACCTTAAGAACACTTCTAAAATACAAATGAAGTGTTTACAAGCTCTCTCACAGAGTGTATAAATGCTTACTGAAGTACAATACAAATATTATCACTCTCAATTATACATGATATTGTAAACTGATAAGAATATAGAGTATGTGAGATGAAAGACTTATGATATCAACATATTAACATAGTTGGGTTTTGATCACTTGTGTGTCTGTTCGCTGTAGTATCTCTATGTCTTCTTCTTGAATGCTTCAGTTTATATAGAAGATAGGTTGAGAGCCATTGGAACATTCAAATATTTTTCTGTTGAAAGCCCATCGTGTGCTTGACAGATACTTTAGCATTTTCCATTGATCTGACAGATGCTTCAGTCGTTGCTTACAATTAGCAAGTTATTAGTTATTTGTTGAATATTGCTAGTGCCCATGATTAGTTGCCGTCGAATGTTGTTCCGATGAGTGGTAGTGGATAACACCTATAATACACTGACATAAAATAGCCATTAGAGAATCTTTTAAATATCACTTGAGTGATTATACATTTCACTAGGAGTGATTTCTCAGAAGCAACATTTCACTCGAGTGAATTTTAACTTCACTGGCAGTGATTTTTGAAAACTGGAGAATCATCGGAACTGAACTTAATTTCACTGGTGGTTATTTTTAGAAAATAATATTCCATTGGCAGTGATCTTGACAAAGCAATATTCCACTAGCAATGATCAGCATCCCTCGAGTATAGCTCAAAATTCCTTGAGTGATTTCCATGATTATGTGAGGTTTCTGAAGGTGATTTTGATAAGAACAATGAATCACTTGAGCTATGAATGAATTCTCTGGCAGTGATATCAATTCACTTGAGTGCAGCATTACTTCACATAGGTGATTTTGATAAAACAATAAATCACTCAACTGCAGAAGCATTTCATTGGCAGTGGCTTTGTAAGAGTAAGCATATCACTTGAGTGCTTTGTAATCCACTGGCGATGATGAACCAAAATGACATGAATGAAACTGATCTAACTTTAAGTGATTAAGAGACGCTGGACGTGTACTGAGGTAATCTGGTTCATGTTCATATTCTCTTGCAATGATTTGAAGTTCATCGGAAGTGATGCTGAGAAATTGGCATATCACTCGACAGAAAGTGATTTCAAGAAACAAGCAAATCATTCGACCTGATTGAGATTCACCGGTAGCAATAGTGATTCAGTTGGAATTCACTGGCAGTGCGTTCAGGCTTCTTCTGTCAAAAATCATCATATCACTTGAGTGAATTTCAGATCACTGGAAGTGATTTCGTGTACAATGAAATTCACCAGAAGTGTTTTGGCTTGCACTGGAAGTGATTATGAGAAATCTCATATCACTCGAGTGAATTTCATATAACTGGAAGTGAATTTGCAAACAGTGAATTTTTCTTGTAGTGATTTTGGCTCGCACTGGAAGTGATCTGCAGAAACTGGAAATCACTCGAGTGAATTCGGCTACATTGAGAGTGATTTTTGAAATAGTGAAATTTTCTTCCAGTGATTTCTGTGCCACTCTAGTGATCTACCATCTGACACATTTCACTTGAGTGATCATTAATGATCACTCGAGTGATCTTCCTGATTACTTGAGTGTTTATGTAAATCACTCGGGTGTTCTCTGTACAGATCGCTTTAACTTGCAGCTCCACCAGCAAACATGGGTAAATTTCCATATGACATAACTCTTCGAATATAACTCCAAAAATTGCATATTATACATCAATGGAAATATCTTTAAGTCTAGTTTCATATGCTACTGGTTTCAGCTCAATCGGATCTGTGGTTTGAGAGTTATGGCCAAAATACCAAACCTATTCCAGAAAGTGATGCTGATTTGAGTTTCATCTTGAAATACTCATATTGCCTTCACATGAACTCCTTTAATGTTGATTCTAGGGTTAAAATGACGCATTGGAAGTTTAGTTTCATATGCAACTGGTTTCGTCTCAATCGCAATTGTATTTGGAGAGATGTGATCGAATAACCAGACCTCGCTCAGCTGGACAAAAATAGAGTATGAAAAACTAAGCATCACTCGAGTGATTTTCACTATTTCCAGAATCATTCGAGTGATTTTAAAAATCACTCGATGCTACAATATGCTATAGTACGCTACAAGATGCACCTTCAGCCATGTTGCAGGAATGTAAGGCCTTTGTGGTCTCACACCTTTCTTGCCTTTCATGTTGCTGGAACATTTGATCATTCAAAAGCTTGTCACAATCAGCTTGCCTCTAGAAAATGAAATCTGGAAGCACTACTACTTTAACTTCAATATTTGAGTTTTCAATCCAACCCTTCTAAAATCATGTTCAACTTATATATCTCATATATAAGTACATAATAAGCTATTAAACTCAATTTAAATTCACAATTGGCCTGGCTCTGATGCCACTGTTGGGATTGGCATGCACAGCGGAAGAATTAAAATTTAAAATTGCAAAAGTTTACCAATCTCAATTGCGGATCTGTCAACAACGTTTAAATCGAGTAGTCGAGAAATGTACCTTTTTGAGTTTTGCCTTTTTCGATCTTAAAGAGCTAATTACTTAGATCAACTCCCTATACCGGTATTCACACGAATACGACTCCAACACGGTCAGCGTGCTAGCGCCTCCAATGTCTCTCTAGGGTGTTTGCTGCAACTCTCTATTTTTTCATCATCTGTAGAAAACCCTAGCTTTCACTTTTTATAACTAGTCAGGATTTTATATGATGGATATTTGATTTTTAAAATTAATCTTAATTAATTTCAAAACTTATATCATATCAATTAACACTTGATTGTTTTTGATAAGCAAATTAAATAAATATGGTTTAATTAAATATGTCCAACAGTTTTAATTTAACCTATTTATTTAATTTGAGTAAAGAGCCAATGGAAGTAGATTTAATTGATCTTTATAAATTAAATCTGAGAAACTATATCTTTATGTTAGTTATTAAATTTAATTTTATCAAATAAAATTACATCTGAAACTAACACTACACAATAATAATATTATGTGTGTGTGTGTGTGTGTGTATATATAATTTGTCTACCCTAGATTAAACATTGTATTCATTGAATCTTAGACACATCTTAGATTCAATGTATCCAGACATTATAGTTCATGTTAGACTATTCTTGTGTGCGACCCTGTAAGCCCATACGAAGTTGGCAATGGGTCAATAACTATGCTAGCCCACAAGTCATAAGCAGCCTCTAGCAAGACATTATGATTACCTATTCATGTGAGGATCGTTAATACGATGCCACTTGTTATACAACCATGTCACGTCCTTTTTATCAAATGATACTTTGGCCAAGGATGAGGCATGGATAATGTCATCTTCCTATTCCTGACCATTATGTTCTAGATCTCTGTGTAGTCTGACTACAGAAATGGAAACTCCTTTCCATCGTAGTATGGCCATACATTTCTCAGACTTACTCATGGAGGAGCACAGTAATATCTCTCTACTAATGTAAGGGACAAATTCCATCTTGGCTATTCACATTCCTCTGCATGAAAACCACTAAGCGTGATTGTAGCCTTTATCATTACCCGGTCAAAGGTGACTTTTGACTAGGTTGAAGCTTAGTGACTCTCATGTAGGAATCCATAATGATCTCAAGTTAAAGGGCATAGTGACGTGGTTATACATGAGATAAACTTATGACTTGATCCATGCAGCTTTCTCATAATGGGTCGGTTCAGTATGTTGTACTCCTACAAGTGCCTAAGACTTTGATTCGTATCCCCATACCTTATCAAAGTCATAGTAGTCTTATTTTATCTTTGCTCCCACATAGATGACTGACTAGGGACATTTAGGACAATCATTATGATTTATCCAAGGATACAGTTATCACAGTGAAGATGCGAATAATATGATAACTAAATAGAGAAATTCATTGAATAACAATGTTCAAAGTACAATGATTAGCCCCTAGGGCATAATTTCCAACAGAAGACTGGTTGCAGGCCTATCATTGGTGTTGATGGGATCTTCCTGAAGGGAAATGCAATAGGTTTTATGGTAACTGCAACTAGATTGGATGCAGATGATTCTTTGTACCCAATAGCATTTGTAATCACACAAAAGGAGAACATGCTTAATTTGGGTGTTGCCTCAGTTCTGTAATTTTGTTTTCCTTTTGCTTTGGTTATTGTAGAACATAGTAGCAATCATAAAATTTGGTTCTTTGGGTTTGGTCATTTAGATTGATTTTGGTTTTGCAGATTCTTAATTCATTTCCGTAAGTCAAAAAGTAAATGCATATAATGTATAATTAGGTTTTTGCATGTTTTGTTTGATGTCTTTTAAAGGGTTTAGTTTTTAAGTTGTGTAATATGTTCATCTTCTAACCAAGGTTCTGGCATATCATCATTTTTGATATTTAAAGTGAGTATAGTGTTATGAAAATTCACATAAATGGTTAAAAGCCATAAATTATGTGCTAGACATGGATTATGTGCAATTGATTAAAAAGCAATAATTTTGACCACTTAATTTATTCTCTAAATTTGTAGGGGTTACTTGCTGTTGTGTCCAAGGTGTTACTATTGGCTGAGCATAGACTATATGCATGACATATATATGTGAACTGGAGCAAGGCATGGAGGGGCATAAAATTAAAGAAGAGGTTTTTCTCATGTGGATGGAGTACCTATGTTGAACAGTTCACTAACAACTTAACTGCCCTTGGTTACTTGAAGAAACCAGTAGCAGATGCATTGGTCACCTATCCTGTTCAGAGTTGGGTAAGGGCTTATTTTAGTTGTAGGAGTTTGTCTTGGATTGTGGATAACAACTTGATGAAAGTTTCAATGCCTGGATTGATAATGCAGGTATCTACCTATTATAAGAATGGTAGATGGAATTAGAGTTAAGATTATGAGCAAGCGGGCAAACAATGAATTGAATATAGGAAGGTGGATAGGGAACTTTAGTCTAAAGTGTGTTACTTTATATGAGAAAAATAAGGAGTTATCAATTGGTTGTATGGTTTCCTTTAATGGTGACGATAGATATGAGGTCACCGAAGGGGAAGATAGACACAAAGTAGACATTAGCAGGAAGCAATACAGTTGCACGGTATGGGACTTGACTGGTATTCCATGCCAGCATGTCATATGTGCATTATATCATACACAAGTTGATTTTGTTACTTAGATTTCAATGTTTAATCATAAGCAGACATACCTTGCTAGTTATAGAACTAAGTTCCAACTTATGAGAGGGAAAATATTCTAGTCGGTTGCCAAGTTTCAGCCCATGAAACCACCTCATATGTGCAAACTGCCTAGTAGACCCACCAAGAAGAGAAAAGGGGATGATGAAACTGATAGGAGAGAGAAGGTGTTTGGTATTCAGTAACAGCAACCAACTACGTACTGATGCTGACACAAACGCAGACCTCCCTCCACCTCCACATGAGAAGTTGTCCAAGAGAGGGTTAACTTATAAATGCATAATTTGTCACCAAGAAGGGCACAATAGAGCCACATGCAAAGATGTGAGTATTTAATTACTTAGGCTTTTTTTCACTTTGAATATGTTATCTTACTAATCAAATGTCCTCTCTTAATTGTAGCGACTACAAGGAAGTACCTTGAGGCTAAAGATTAGTAAGTGAAAACGTGCTTACACTGACCAATCCAACGTCAGTACACAAGAATCTCAGACCACTACAAGGCCACATAGTGGACAAGCTTTCTATAAGAGTAGAGTTGTTAGTGGCATGGGAGTTCGTATTAATGAGGACACTGGATGCACTATGTATAATGTATGCAATGAAATTGTGTTTTCATGTTACAATAGTTAATTTCACCTCTTACCATAATCTTTTTTGTATTTTTGTAGCCTGGTATGACTTCGCATGTTGTTGTATATAAAGGGATGGTTGAAGAGTACATTCACCAATATGAGGACCCTGAAATAAGATTCCTAACCCCAAATGAGAGAACAATAAGGACCACAAGGAGCATGTCTGCATCATCACATGCCAAGGGCCTTAATAAATCTAGATTTGAGGTGATGGAGCAAGTGTTTCCACCCCTTCTAACTTGCCATTCACTTCTCCAGGGGTTATATGGAAAATACAAAATACGATGATAACCTCACAACTTCTAGCACATAAGGATCTCATGATAAATACTTGTGGAAGTAGGAAGAAGACCACCGCAAAAAGAGGAAGGGCTAACTGGTGATTTAGTTAATGGGAGTTTATTTTGGCATATTTTGCTTCATTTTCTACTAAATGACACATACGTGGCTAACTTATGATGCACCTAACAGGTGTTTAGGATTGCTCTATTTTGGTCAAAACTCATGTAGTGACTATGCTGCTGTCTTATGTATTGATGGCAATTTTTTGGGTGATAGTGAATTGAAGTAGATGTTAAGATGCCATCTAATGTTTATATCAGATTATGATATATTTCAATTGACTCCTACTTGACTAACATGTGATATGTAATGCTCCTTGTTCCTTTAATTCTTCATGTACAAGTCTATCTATGCTCAAGTATACTAATTTGAATGTTCAATCAGGGATAACATTCCAAGTATAGTGTCCTTGTCTCAAACTCTATCACACACCTTATTTTCTACAATCTGATTGCCTATTTATTAATAATTGCTATTTATTAATTTTTTAGCATTTTTTTACAACCATTTTCTTTTGAGTGATATATTTCTGTGTTTGAACCATGAACATCATGCTAGTGTCTTAGTTTTATTTAATAACAAGTTACACAAGTAATATCACATATTTTGTATAAAAAAATAATATCACATTATTTGTTATCTTAAAAAACAGTTTCTATATATTAAATTTTTAATTACAAAAATAGCACTTTACTTCAGTGATTGTCACACCTTATGTCTAATAGTCTCAGATGAGTGCAGAAGAGTAGTGAAATCAGTTATGGAACCAGAAATTGGTCCCAAATTAAACATATTTTGGAAAGCGTTCACAAACTCCAAACTTACCCCAGGAGTTGAGCCTGGGATTGGAAGGGATTTTTGAGTGAAATAAAAATTTTCCAAGCAATTTCACAAACATTCACTATCTCACTGAGTCTCATCGGTACTTAAATCCATTTTATTAGAGTATGCGAGCGTGTCTTTGCTTATGTTTCATGATACGTTCTTTAGTTAATGTTTCTTCATTAATTGGAAGCATGATCTCTTTATCGAATTATCGTTCATTTACTAAGCTACTGGCATTACCAGTTCCACTACTATACCATTGTCAGAGTTACAAGTTATTTACACTATACAGATCCAAAATATTTTAAAACAGACAACCAACATAAACTAAGGTCTTTCTCGATCCAGCCTCTAGTTGTCCGCATTTACCTTCTTGCCTCTCGAGCTGTCTCCTTGTACTGTAGATTGGTTATGAAAAAGAGTGAGATTCGAAAGAATCTCAGTAGTAACAGATAGCCAGTCATATAGATATAACATCACAAAGTATGCCACACAGTCATCATACAATAGAATCATCACAACAACATTCAGTGCATAACATGCAGTTCATATATCACCATATATGGCACTAGGTATATCACAAGGCCCCAAGTGATACATGTGCAATAGGCCTTGGGCACCACTCTTGTATCACATAACATGTAATATATCTTATAACATATGAGAGACAAGTTACTACCTGGCTACTTTCGTTGAGCAATTTCCAACTGTCAAACCCCTTATTATTTTGACATTAATTGGAGTATTAACGCACAGTTCCATGGGTAAAAAGAAATAACACATTATACTAATATAAAATTCTTGATTATATTACAGAAAATCCCTACAGGGTTTGTGCTTATTACAGTACATATCCAAATACAAAGAAAGACTATCGGATAACCAACGAAGAAATTCTCGAACCATCATCGAACCTTCATCTGTCGGTATATGCTACTTTGCCCTTTGAGCTATTTCCACTTGCCGAATAAATTTTAAATTTATGGAAAGGGTGAGATTCATATGAATCTCAGTAGTAACAAAATATCAATCATATAAAATGTGAAATATAAACATGCATTGTCAAACCCTGCAGAATTTAGACATTTCATAAAGCATCATTGCATAGTTCAAACATGCAAGCAGAATTTATACAAATATACTGATATATATTTCTTGATTATAATATAGGAGTCCGGAAAGTAGTTCAGTATTACATATTACATTCCAAAATTTAAGTAGTCTATACTATGATTAACATTGGAATAGCTCCATAGTCTGCTCGACCTCAATCCTTGTGTTCGGCTTTCTCCTTGCCTTTGGAATTGCTATGCCTAGCTGAATAATTTGTTTATAGGAAAGGGATGAGATTCGAATGAATCTCAGTAGTACTAGAAATTATTCATATAAAAATGTAAATAGTAAACATGTAATGTAGCATTTATCATGATGCAGTAATCAAAATGCCTAAGCCTACTTGACAATGCTCAGGAAATAAATGATGATTTTGTTCGGATCAAAATGATCATCTGTTACTGATTTGCACAGTATCATATCATAATGTGTCACAACAACAACTTGGAGCAGGCCTATTCCTATCCGTACTCATCATAACTTGGAGCAGGTCAATACCTATCCGTACATATCAAGTTACTCAACTGGGTCTACCTTGCCACATAGTACCTCCAAGGTTCCATGTGGTGGTTTAACTCATCATCCACACCTAGAGAGTATCAACACCACAAAGCAATATATTGAACAGATAATGGCAACCATCACATATTAACATTCACATAGTATATGAAAGATAGAGTTACTACCTTGATTCCTTTCCTTCCCTAGTGTATTGGTCCTTGTAGGTCCCGCTAAGAAGATATCAAATCCTAAAATTAATCAAATGATTGCAATTAAACTACTATTTAGGTCTCTTTCACTTTGAAATTTATAAATTCAACATTTCCTTCAAAAATCAAAAAATTTACCAAAATGCCCTTGGGAATCCGATCCGGCCCCGATTTTTGTATTTTTCCAAAAATTACAACTTAGGTCCATTCCACATATTTTCGTGGGTAAATCTCATATTTGACCTCAGATCAGATTAATTCCAAGTCAAATTACAATTTTGCTCTTGACAACCCAACTTAAGGTTTTTAAGGGTAAAATCGTCATTTCACAATTCAAGGCTTTTCACACTTCGCATTCAACATGAACCCTATATAATTTTCCCTTCTAAACACTATGAAACCATTTGAATCATGAAATTCCAGCTTTATCTCTCATTTTCTCTCTTGACTGAAAGTTACAAGATAATTAAGAAAGTTATGTTCCCATTATTCGATCTCCTAGAATGCTTTCTTTCTACTTGTATTCCTTCGTCTAAGAATTAATTCAAATACTTAACATAATCAATGAAAATTTGGGTAGCATTTCCACTTAGAAAGTGGACATCCTAAATTTACAAAAACATCAAAAATAATTCAGAATCCAGCTAGAATACAGTTACAACTTAGTTATCGATAAGAATCTCAGAGTTTGAGCAACTTACCTCACTCTTTTCTTCTCCTTCCCACCTTGGCCAAAATATTCCTCTTCTCCCTTGATGTTTTACTTGTTAAATGGCTATTTTCAATAGGATAGGGAGGTTAGGGAGGAATTTCTAATAATATAACACAAGATCAGGCAGAGGTTTCGGCATACTTACCTTATATTTATGCTTGGGACTTTATTTCCTCTTCCTCCTCCTCTTTCTCTCTAGTTCCCTTCCTTTCCTTCTTCTTTTCTATTCTTGGCTGATCAAGGCCCCTTTTATAACCATTGTGCAGAATTTTTGGGAAAACTCTAGACATTAGCATGGCATCTTCCTATTGGCTCTTGATTATTCATTTTGTAAATTATGTCTTTAATAATAATCAATTATGTAATATATTCCTCATTAGCCACCTGTCCCATTCTCTTCAAAAATTAATCAAAAATTTATAGATTATATTTATTTTGTCAAAATGATCATTTTACCCTTGCAATTTCATAATATTCAGAAAAATTCACAGAATTGTTACCAAACTTCGAAAATTCATATCTAATTGTATAGATATCCAATTGGGATGGTTCTAAAGCCTATGTGACTCTTACTAAGTCTAGGTTTATGGAAAAATATTAAATTTAACCAATTGAAATATTACTATTCCGAGAAGTTTTTATTTTTGAAATCTGTTCTTGAAAATGTCAGATTCGCTGGGCAAGATTCAATTATTCATTTCTCCTTGTTTACAACTCTAAAAATTCCATATGACCTATCAAATTAAATCTTACCATGTCTACTTTAATTCTGGAAATTTTCAAAATTTTTGGAGGTCATTTACTAATTTAAAAGTGTCATACAATCCAACTGTCTTAAGAGGAAATTCACCAACTAACTTGGATAACAACTATTTTGTCATATGTAATCTTATTGACTTTGCTTTGTCTCCTTATATGTTCTTTTATCATGGAATACCATAATACCTACATGACATTTAATGATCAAAGTTTGGGACATTACAATTCTCCCCCCGTCAATAAAATTTCGTCTCCGAAATATTTGTCATACAAATATATTCATAAGCTCTGGCCACCGCTTTCGCATATCTTCTTCCTTCTCCCATGTGGCTTCCCTTGAGGACACTCCTTTCCACACCACTTTTACAAATGGTATTGTCTTGTACCAGAGCTGCTTCTCTTGTCGATCAATAATATGTTCAGGCTCTACCTCAAAAGTAAGGTTATCTTGTACATCGATATCTTCATATTCCAGAACATGTTCCGGATTTGGCTGTTATTTCTTCAATTGTGAGACATGGAAAACATCATAAAGACGACTCAAATTTAGGGGTAAAGCTATTTGATAGGTGACTAGTCTGACTCTAGATTGAATTTCAAATGGTCTAATATATCGAGGACTTAGTTTCCTTATCTTTAAAGCTCTCCCAACTCCAGTGACCGGTGAAACCTTTAGAAATACATGATCTCCCACTATAAACTCCAATGGTTTCCGTCTTTTGTTTGCATAACTTTTTTGTCTGCTTTGGGCTGCTAACAGTCTCTATTTGATCAATTTGATTTGTTCTGTCGTTTGATCAACTATATCTAGCCCAAATACTTTTCTTTCCAATAATTCTGTCCAACACAACGGTGATTGACATTTTCTACCATACAATGCTTCATAAGGGGAAATTTATATACTTGAGTGATAACTATTATTATATGTAAATTCAGCAAGTAGAAGGAATCTGTCTCAGTTGAAATCCAGCACACAAGCTCTCAGCATATCCTCCAATATCTGTATCGTTCTTTCTGTTTTTCCATCTGTTTAAGGATGGTATGCAGTACTAAAATTAAGTTTTATACCTAATGCTTCATGCACTGCCCTCTAGAATTTTGAAGTAAATCGAGGGTCCCGATTAGAAATGATATTCTTTGGAATACCGTGCAACCGTACAATTTCCTTTATATAAAAATCTGCTAACTTTTCCAGAGAGTAATTGATACTGATTGGCAGGAAATGAACGGTCTTAATAAATTGATCGACGATTACCCAAATAGCATCAAAATTTTTAATTTTGGGTAAGCCTATCATAAAATCCATTGTAACACCTTCCCCATTTCCACTCAGGAATCTCAGGGTTTTGTAGCAATCCTGATGGTCGGTGATGTTCAACTTTGACCTTCTGAAAAGTAAGGCAATAAGCTATGAACTAGGTTACATCCTTTTTCATTCCTGGCCACCAGTATATAGACTTCAAGTTGGGGTACATTTTAATTGCTCCTGGATGTAAAGTGTATTTACTTTTTTGTGCCTCTTCCAAAATTTGTCGGCTTAACTCAGCTTTTGGTGGAATATATATTTGCTTCTTGTACTTGACTATTCCACTTAGTGAAAGGTCATACTCCTGGGTTTCCCTCCTTTCTATCATATCTTTCATATTTTGAGCTTAATCGTTATGCAACTGAGCTTCTTTAATTGCAGTTCGCAGGTCACTTTCTATGTGATTGATGCCACTAATCATCACCTGATTAGACAAATTAAGATCTCAAAAATCTTCAATCAATTTTTGTTCTTGTATCATCAGGGCTGCCACCTGAACTGTTTTTCTGCTTAAGGTATCTGCAACAACGTTAGCCTTACCTGAATGATATTTAATTTCCAAGTTATTGTCCTTACGCAACTCCATCCAACATTGTTGCCTCATGTTCAACTCCTTCTAATCATATAAATATTTCAAACTTTTATGGTCGCAGTATAATTCTACAGTCGCACCGTAGAGATAATGTCTCTAGATTTTCAACCCAAACACTATAACTGCTAGCTCAAGGTCATGAGTGGGATAATTAATTTCATATTGCTTCAGCTGATGGAAGGCATAAGCTGCAACTCTGCCCTGCTGCATCAGGACACAGCCCAATCCATACTTACTGGCATCACTATAGACCACATAGGTCAATTGTGGGTCGGGAATCACCAATACTGGTGTTGTTTTCAATCTCCCCTTCAACTCTATAAAGCTTCTCTCACAATTCTTATCCCACACAAAACGCTGAGCTTTTAAAGTTAACCTTGTCAAAGGTAGTGCAATCCTGGAGAAATTTTGTATAAATCACCGGTAATAACCAGCTAGATCAACAAAACTGGCCACTTTTGCTACATTTTCTGGTCTTTTCCAGTTCAACACTGCTTCTACTTTGCTGGGATCCATAGAAACTCCCTCATGAAAGACTACATGGCCGAGAAATTTCACTTTTGTAAGCCAAAACTCACATTTACTCAGCTTGGCATAGAGTTGCTTACTACGTAGCGTACCCAATACAGTCCTCAGATGTTCCTCATGATCAGCCCTATTCACAAGTATACAAGTATATTGTCAATAAAGACCACTACAAACTGGTCTAAATATGGACAGAAAATTCGATTCATATAGTCCATAAATACTGCAGGTGTATTGGTCAGCCCAAATGGCATCACCATGAATTCATAATGCCCGTATCTGGTTCAAAAAGCAGTCTTAGGTATATCTTCTGCTCTTACTCGCAACTGGTGATATCCGAACCTTAGGTCAATCTTTGAAAATATGCACGAACCTGACAATTGATCAAGTAAATCATTAATTCGAGGAAATGGGTACTTAGTCTTTATAGTTACTTTATTCAACTCTTTGTAGTCTATGCACAATCGCAGACTTCCATCCTTCTTTTTAACAAAGAGCACTGGGGCTCCCCATGGTGACACACTGGGTCTAATGAACCCTTTTTCGAGTAACTCCTTAATCTGCTTCTTTAGTTCTACCATCTTATTCGGTGCCATTCTGTATGGAGCCCTTAATATTGGTTCTACCCCCAGCTTAGTTTCAATTGCAAATTCTGCTTCCCTTTCTGGTGGTAATCCACTAATATCTTCTGGAAATACCTCAGAAAATTCCCTTACTATAGGGATATCTTTCAGAGCTAATCTGGCTTCTTTCTGGACATAAAAGAATACTATATACCCTTGACAGCCTTTTTGTAATTGTTTTTCAACCTTAGATGCTGAGAGAAAGTTGAGATTACCACCATGACTGGTAGTTGGTTGTGGAGTAGGATAACTGGTCCGCTTATTCCCACAGTCCAATAACACATTATTGGCAGTTAGCCAATCAATGCCAAGGATTACTTCTAAATTTTTCAGGGGCAAGCAAAATAAGTCTACTACTGATTCTCGTTTTTCAACATTTAGGATATAGTTTAAACAAACTTCAGCGGTGATAGATCGATTACCCATAGGTGTTTATACCACTAAATCATACGGTAACTGATATACTACCAGACCCAGTCGTCTTACATAATTATAAGTAATAAATGAATGTCTAGCGCCAGAGTCAAATAATACTTGTACATAACTACCATTAAGCAAAATAGTACCTTGAATTAGCTCAGGAGATTTTCTGACCTCTTCTTGGGTTATGGCAAAGACTCTTCCTTGGGCCCTCTACCTTGGTTCTTCCATTCTATGCTATTACTGAGGGCAATAAGTAGCAATGTGTTCTAGTTGATTGCAGTTATAACAGATTACTTCACATGATCTACCAGGATGAGAAGGCTTGCCACATCTTCCACATTGTGAATTTTCGGTAGGCCGTTGATTATTATGGTACAATTGATATGTCCTTTTAAGCTCTGCCACAAAAAATTCCCAATTTCACTGGACTAACTTCAAAAATTCATATCTCTTTGTGTGAAACTCCGAAAATTCTATATGACCTATCAAATTAAATCTTATTATGTCTAATTTTATTTTGAAAATTTTTAGAATTTTTGGACATCATTTTATATTTTAAAAATATTACACAACATGACTGCCTCATCGAGAAACTTACTGGCAACATCCTTATCTTATGTACAAAATAACTATGTTGTGTGTGAATCTTGATTGCCTTATTATACCTCTTAATACGATTTTTAATTCACCATTTTTATTCCTTTAGTACCACTAAGGTATAGAGGAATGTTGGTGATTGAAATTTGGGATATTACACCAACCGATTGTCTTAGCTCGGGTAAGTTTTAAGCTATAGAAAAAAATTAGGTCCTATATTTAGAATTTACGCATAACATGTTATTATTTCGTCCAATACTTGCATAATCCAATTAGTCAAGTTGGTTGTCGCTAAAGTTAGTATACTATGCTAAAAGAAAAGTCAAAGAGGTTCAACTATCCCAAGTTGGTTAATTCCGCTCTTAAAGTTCAACTTAATTATTTTATGCCATTACATTTTTCATTTTCACTCTTGTTCTCAAATCTGCCAACTTTTTGATTAACTTCAAAAATTCATCATTAATTCTAGAAAAATTAAAATTGATTGGTTCAAAACTCTATGTAAATATATTTAAGTATAATTTCACATAGAAATACTCAAATTTGGCTATCATAGCCACAAAATTCCAAGAATTGCGCCAAACCCAACCTGTTCCAGATTTCATTCTAGAAACAGGGTCTAACTTTAAAAAATCATATCTTTTAATGTACTAGTCCAAAAATTATGTTCTACCTATCAAATTAAAGATCTAGATGTCTACTAAAATTCTGAAAAATTTCATAACATTTGGACTATGTTGACCAGTAAAAAATACATTACAACCAGACTGCTTCCAGGAAACAGATTAAATAACATTTACTCTTCAACTTCCAAAAACTTCAATTTCATATACAAGCATTAAAAAATCATGAACACATGTATTCCCACACAAATTTTCCTTATAATTCCAATGGAACCATTAAAAATATAAAATTCTAGCTCCTCCCTATTGTTCTGTATATGGCCGAAATAATAGAAGGAAAAGGGAAAAACATGTTTTTATGAATTCAATCCATAAACTCCTTTCTTTCTACTCATAATCACATATTTAACCATTTAAACACTAACTAATCATGGTTTGAGGAAATTTTGGCAGCATGACCCATTAGTGTTTCATCTTCCAAAATTTACAAAATCAACAAAACAACCACAAATCAAGCCAACAACAACGACAACAATATATTAACCAAGAGGATTAAAGTTCTTGAGATTACCTTTTGTTTTTCTCACTTTCTCTCTCTATGGTTTCAGCCTCCTCTCTCTCTTCTCTTTAAATTTTGCTTGCTAACCATGGTATTTAAGAAGGAGATGGGATTAGAAGAGGTGTTACAACAATTAGAAGGCAAGAGTTCTTGGATTTTCATCTCTTACCTTGAATTTTCATCCATTTTTGTCCAGCTCCCTCTCTTTCTATATTTTCCTTACTTGACTAAAATATGGGTCTTGAAATGGATAAGACAAGCTTTTAAAATATCTCTCCTCTTACCCTTTAAAATATTATGTTTTAATAAAACTATCACATGCCAATTTAATTTTCATCATCTTTCTCTTTCTATATTGATTTTTGACCGTAAAGCATCTTGAAATGGAAAGAGAAAATGGTCTTGTAATATCTCCATGCATTCCATTATAATTAACATGTAAGAGGCTCGTTTATAACTCTTACTTTTGACTTTTCAACTCTTAATTTTACTTGGCTATAAATTGCTCCTTCTTGATTCAATTTCAGCCAAGCACTTTATTTCTCCATTGCCATCCCCTTTTTGACCAAAAATGTCAAGAAAGAGGATAAATAATTATTGTTTCTTGCATTATTAGAAAATTACCATTTTACCCTTACATTTTATGATTTTTGTACTAAATCATGTCTTCCTTCTTTTCTCCTTGTTTTGGCCGAAATTAGGGCAATGCCATTGGGCCAATATTTGTGCTCTTTCATGCTCTAATTTGTGTTACAATATTAGACCTTTAAGTAGAGAAAAGTTGCACCTTTATGTCTTAGCTTAGCCAATTGTATGTAACTACTGATTGGAGTGTCTTTATTATTTTACGTACACCATGATTCACCATTTTATTCTACTAAATGTCACAAATACATACAAGGAATATTGGTGAATAAAAGTGGAGTATTACAGCTCTCCCCCCTTACAATAAATTTCATCCCTGAAATTTGCTACACAGGTTGCCTTTTACTTCCCAGGTTACCTCCTTTGGGGATAGTCCCTTCTAAATCACCTTCACAAAGGGCATGCTGCGATGTATGATGACAGAGGTACAAGTGGCATCTTATATGTTGTTGAACAAGGCATCCAAGTTGGCAACCAAGGTGGCATCATCATGTTGGGCTTATTGCTTCATGTTATCCCAATTTCATGGATCTTCATGTTTTGCCACGTGCTCAAGCTTCTAGGTTTTGTAAAAGCATGCATATGGGCTTGAATATGTATGATTATGGCCTCATTTGCACCCTCAACATATATACTAACATTATAAGCCATTAATGAAGCAAATTGAAGCCTAAATATTTGCTCCGGCCTTTCAAACAACTCACTCTTTTCTAGGCTTCTAGTAATTAGGCCCTTAATGTCATGTAGAGGATCTTGGGCTTGCTTAGAATCTTCTTGTATGATATAGACAACATCTTGTTCATTGTATGTGCCACCTATGATGTGTTTGCCATAGATGATGCCACCTTGGTTGCCAACTTGGATGCCTTGTTCAACAACATATAAGATGCCACTTGTACCTCTATCATTCTCCTCCTCTTGAAGAAGAGTTGTCCTCGACTCTTGAGGGTCATATTCACCATGTGGAACAAGCATTGTTGGGTCATCATAATTATGCTCTTGTTGTGATGCTAAAACAGTACTAGGAAGAGAGTAGTTAGTATCAAGAAAATGTTCTTCTTTTACATAATCTTTATCCTTATCTTTACTCTCATTCTTTTTATGTTCATTCAAGTCACTCTCAATTATTTTCACCTCAAACTCAATTTCTCTTTCACTCTCAATTTTTCTTTTCTCTTCAAGCATTTTTTCTTGCGCCTCTTTTTCTTTTTTGATCTTTTCTTTTTCTCTATGTCTCTCTTTTTTCTTCATGAGTTTTTCTATCTCAATGGCTATAGAGACCATTCCTTGAATATCACTATATGGGTACAACTTCATTTGTTTTGCAATATCTGGATTCAGCCCATGTAGAAATCGATCCATAGTTTCCTTTGAGCTTTCTTTGACTTTAGCTCGAAGAATAGCAATGTGCAACTCATCAAAATATTCTTTAACGCTCAAGGGACCTTGCTTTAGCTCCTGCAATTCTTTATAGAGCTTAAAATGGGATGATTCCTTTAACTTGCGCACCTCTTTATGTAGCTTAGAAATGTCATGTGTCATGCTTTCCATGAATAACTTGAATTCCTCAAGTGCTTCTTCTTTACTCATATTGAACCTGAAATGTTAATTTGGGGAGGGGGATATCACTCGTGTTTCACACAAATATGGCTTTTAACTTGAAGTATCACTCTTGCCTTTTACCACTCAAGCTTGCCTCCTATATAGTATTCTTGATTGAAACTCAACAAAATCAAGAGACAATATTAGTATGCGGTAATCTTCTTAGCCAGATATTGGAAGAACCAAGGAATAAATGAGAAAGGAGAGAAACATGTGATGGAAAAAAAGGATGAGAAGGGGAAAAATCTGAATAATAGTGGAAAAGAAGAAGAGAAATAACAAGGGAAAGGAGTCAGGGGAAAAAGGAAAGGAAATCAAAATAGGAGAAAAGGAAGAATTAGGAAAGTTTTGTGATTTACAATAAAAGTACTCAAATAAGAAAACTTGCCTTTGATATTCAAATTTCTACAAACTTGCAGCTCTTTCCTCTCTCTCTCTCTCACTTTTTTTTAATTTTCGAAAAAAAAAATTTCAGCTTTTTTTTTCTGCTCAGATTTTTTTTTCCAGCACTAGACTTTTTTTCTTGCCTTTTTTTTGCACGATTTTGTTTTTGTAATTGAAGAACCAACAAACACAAAGTATATGGGTGGAAGAAGATAGAAGAGAATGGGAAAACACAAGAAGACAGGAAGACGATAGAAACAAAGGAAGAAGGAAAACAGAAGCAAAGAAGGAAAATAAAAGGATAGAACTTGAAATCTAGCAAACCTTAAGCTCTGATACCACTTGATATGAATGAGGGAACGGACCAGCTAGAAAGCAAGTTTGAAGACACGAACGAGACGGATGATAGGACCTTAAGAGAACCTGTCTCTTACAACCCTAGCCATAAAGACACCACAAGGATGATCGGTCCTTGATACAGTCGGAGTATTCGCACGAGAATACAAGGATGCAAGCAAAGCTCACACAAGAGAAATAAAATTCTCAAAGAACAAAGTTCTTATTCATATCATTATCATCTTCTGAATTGTCCAGTACAAAAACGCAGCCTTCATATATAGGCAACAAAAGAACACTCTAGAACTCTAAACGTAGTTATAAATGCAATAAATGATGCCTTAATGATGATTGATTTCCTTGATTGGCACCATTCAAGCCTAAAAGTATGAGGAAATTACTTACTCTTCAAGACTAAATAAGTTACCTAAAAATAGAAAACTAAATCAAAGAACAATCTTTGACCAAAAGGTCTTATTTAATGTAAATAAAATAGGAAACTAATCAAATCAGATTTGATGCATAAGAATGCCCTCTAGATGCTTCTTGAGTTGTCTTGGACATCACTTATAATCCTCCACCAAGGCACATGTTTGTCACATGGTATTTAAAGTAAATTCTTCAATCGAGACTGCACATGGGCCTTGTACATCATCATGTTGGGCTTATTGCTTCATGTTATCCCAATTTCATGGATCTTCATGTTTTGCCATGTGCTCAAGCTTCTAGGTTTTGTAAAAGCATGCATATGGGCTTGAATATGCATGATTATGGCCTCATTTGCACCCTAAACATATATACTAACATTATAAGCCATTAATGAAGCAAATTGAAGCCTAAATATTTTCTCCGGCCTTTCAAACAGCTCACTCTTTTCTAGGCTTCTAGTAATTAGGCCCTTGATGTCATGTAGAGGATCTTGGGCTTCCTTAGAATCTTCTTGTATGATATAGACAACATCTTGTTCATTGTATGTGCCACCTATGATGTGTTTGCCATAGATGATGCCACCTTGGTTGCCAACTTGGATGCCTTGTTCAACAACATATAAGATGCCACTTGTACCTCTGTCATATGAGCTGCCTTTCTTGTCTATCGATGATTCATTCTGGCTCAGCCTTGTAAGTGAGATCGTCTTGCATATCTACATCTTCATACTTAATAACATGCTGGGGGTTTGGTTGGTACTTCTTCAATTGTGAAATATGAAAGACGTCATGCAATCTGCTTGGGTTTGGGGATAGAGCAATCTGGTACACCATGGGCCCAATTCTTGACAAAATATCAAACGGCCCGATGTATTGAGGGCTTAGCTTTTTTATTTTTATCGCCCTTCGCCCTTCTGATATCGGTGACAAGTGAAACCTTCAGGAATACATGATCGCTGACCTGGAACTCTAACAGTCTTCTCTTCTTGTCAGTATAGCTCTTTTTCCTACTCTGGGCTGCAAGCAATCTCTGCTGATGATCCTGATATGTTTAGTAGTCTGATCTACTATATCTGGCCTGTACAATCTCCTTTCTAATAATTCTGTCTAGCAGAGAGGGGATTGAAACTTCCTTTTCATACATCACTTCAAACGGAGACATTTGAATGCTCGCATGATAGCTATTCTTGTAAGCGAATTCTGCAAGTGGAAGGTAGTGATCCTAACTTCCTTTGAAGTCCATCACAAACGCTCTTAGCATATCTTCCAGTATCTGTATGGTTTTCTCTATCTGTCCATCCGTCTGAAGATGATAGGTTGTACTGAATTTCAGTTTAGTGCCCAGAACTTCATGCAGAGATCTCCAAAATCTTGAAGTGAAACGAGAATCTCTGTCAGAAATTATACTCTTTGGCATCCCATGGAGTCTTACTATCTTCTTGATGTATATCTCTGCCAGTTTATCAAGAGAATAGCTAGCATTGATCGATATAAAATGCGCTGACTTTGTGAAATAATCAACAACCACCCAAATCGTATCATGATTTTGGAGTTTGGATAACCCTACCATAAGATCCATGGTTATGCTCTCCCATTTCCACTTGGAATCTCAAGATTTTGAAGTAATCTTGGTGGTCTTTGGTGCTCAATTTTTACCTTCTGGAAAGTAAGACATCGTGCCAAATATTCTGTCACATCTTTCTTTAATATGGGCTACCAGTACATCTCCTTCAAGTGCGGTACATCTTTACCAACCCTGGGTGGAGGGTATATCGACTTTTATGCCCTTCATCTAGGATTTTCTGCCTCAGATCAGCTTTCAGTGGAACATATTCTCTTCTTTTATCGAACTAGTCGACTTGTTGAAAGGTCGTAATCTTGAGTCTCTCCCTATTCGATCATATTCCTGTAGACTGTCCAATCTTAGCCTTTAGATCACTTTCCTCTTGGCTAATACCATAACCAGCACAGAGGATTTGATTTGACAAGTTTAGATCTCGAAAGTCTTCTATTAATTTCCTCTCCTTTATCAACATAGCTACCACCTATACCACCTTTCGAATAAGAACATCAACGATGACATTGGCTTTACCTGGACGATACTTGATCTCTAGGTTGTAGTCCTTTAGCAACTCTATCCACCTGCGCTGTCTCATATTTAGCTATTTCTGATCATACAGGCACTTAAGACTCTTGGTAGTAGTACAGTTCCACAATCACACCATATAAGTAGTGTCGCTAGATTTTAAGCGCAAACACAATTGTTGTAAGCTCTAGATCATGTGTGGGATAATTCATCTCATGAGGCTTCAGCTGTCGAGAGGTATAGGCTACCACTCTGCCTTGTTGCATCAAGACACGTCCCAGTCCCTACTTGCTAGCATCACTGTAGACTACGTAGGTTAACTTGAGATCAGGGATAATCAACATGGGTGTAGTTGTCAACCTCTCCTTCATCTCCATGAAGCTCTTCTAACATTGATCGTCCTACTTGAATGGTTGATCTTTCTGCATGAGCTTGGTTAACGGCAAGGGGATCTGGGAGAAATTCTGAATGAATCTCTGGCAATAGCCAGTTAGACCCAGAAAACTGCATATCTCAGCAATAGTTTCTGGCCTTTTCTAGTCTAGTATTGCTTCCACCTTACTAGGATCCATTGCAACCCCTTCTTGTGAGATAACTGTTAGGGTTGGAAGGCACAACGGAAGAAATTAAGCCTTTAAAATTTTTCCCAATCCTGAACATGGATCTATCAATGACCTTTACATCAAGTTAGAAAAAGTCATACCTTTGCGCTTTTGCCTTTTCCAATCTCAAGAAGCCGACACCTCAGAATAGCTCCCTCTACCGGTATCCATACGAAGATGACACAATACTGGTAGCGTGCTAACGCCTCCAATGCCTCTTTTGGGTTTTCTTGCGGCTCTTTATTTCTCTTATGCCTTAGGGCTCTGTAGCCCTTCATTTTTATAACTAATCAGGGCTATATTTGATCTTCAAAATTAATCTTAATTAATTTTAAAGTCCATGTTATATCAATTAACATTTAATTAGTTTTATGAGCTAATTAAATAAATTTGGTTTAATTAAATCTGTCCAACAGTTTTAATTTCACCTATTTATTTAATCCAAATAAAGAGCCAATAGATTTAATTTATCATTATAAATTAAATCTGAGATACTATATCTGTATGTTAATTATTAAATTTAATTTTATCAAATAAAATTAAATCCGAAACTATCACTACATAATATTATATATATATATATATATATATATATATACATATATATGTATATATATGTATGTATAATTTTTATTTTCCTTTTTTAAATTTTATATCATATATATAAAATTCGTCCACCATAAATTGAACATTGTAATCATCTAAACCCTAGACCCTAGACCTTAAACCCTAAACCCTACATCTTAGATTCAATGAATCTGGACATTATAGCTCGTGTTGGGATATTCTTGTGTGCGACCTTGTAAGCCTATACGAAGTTGGCAGTGGGCCAATAACTCTACTAGCCTAAAGTCGCAAGCAGCCTCTAGCAAGACATTATGACTACCCAATTCATATGAGGATCGTTAACACGATAGAGCCTGTCATACAACTATGTCACGTCCCTTTTGTCACACAATATTTTAGCCAAGGATGATGCATGGATAGTGTCATCCTCCTGTTCTTAATCATCACTTTCCCGATTCCTGAGTAGTCTGACTATAGAAATGGAAACTCCTTTCCATTGTAGAATGGCCATACATTTCTTAGACCTACTCATTGAGGGGGCTCAGTAATATCTCTCTACTAATGTGAGGGATAAATTCCATCTTAACCATTCACATTCCTCTGTATAAAAACCACCAAGCCTAATTGTAGCCTTTATCATCACCCGGTCAAAGGTGACTTTTAACTAGGTCAAAGCTTAGCGACTCTTATGTAGGAATCCATGATTATCTCATGTCAAAGGGCATAGTGACGTGGTTATACATGAGATAAACTTATGACTTAATCTATGTAGCTTTCTTACAGCGGGTCGGTCAAGTACCTTGTACTCTTAGAAGTTCCTAAGACTTTAATTCGTATCTCCATACCTTATTAAAGTCATACTGATCTTATTTCATCTTTGTTCCTGCATAGATGATCGACCAGGGACATTTAGGATAATCTTTATGATTTATCTAAGGATACAGTTATCATAATAAACATGCGAATAATATTATAACAAAATAGAGAAATTCATTAAATAATAATGTTCAAAGTATAATGATTGGTCCATAGGGCACAATTTCTAACAATAACATGGCCCAAAAATCTGACTTTTGAAAGCCAAAACTCAATTTGCTCAACTTTGCATAGAGTTGCCTTTCCCGCAGAATACCTAGCACGATCCTCAAGTGTTCCTCGTGCTCTTCTCTATTCTTAGAGTATATCAAAATGTCGTCAATAAAGACTACCATGAACTTATTAAAGTATTGATGAAAGATGTTGTTCATGTAGTCTATAAACATAGTAGGTGCATTGGTTACCCCAAAAGGCATTACCAGGAACTCATAGTGCCCATACCGGGTTCTGAAAGCAGTCTCCAATATGTCTTCTGCTTTTACACGTAGCTGATGATATCTTGACCTTAGATCAATCTTTGAGAACTCACTTGATTTAGACAGTTGATCTAGAAGGTCATCAATCTAGGGAAGCGGGTACTTGTTATTGACAGTCACCTTATTTAGCTCTCTGTAATCAATATATAGCCTCAGCCATCTCATTTAGAGCCACTCTGTACGGGGCTTTTGATATGGACCCAGCTCCAGGCATGATCTCGATCGCGAATTCACTTCTCTTTCTGGAGGCAAACCACTAAGGTCATTTAGAAACACATCAGGAAACTCTCTTACAACCAGAATGTCTTCCAAGGTTATTTATGTCTTTGCATGTATGGAAAAGAACATGATATATCTCTGGCAACCCGTCCTTAGGAATTTCTTAGCTTCCACCAATAAGAGGAAGTTCAGACTAGCATCGCTGTTATCGGCCTCCCGTCGAGTAGGATATATTATCCTCTTATTCCTACAATCCAGTAGCACATTATTCACCGTCAGTTAGTCAAAACCTTATATAACTTCAAGTTTTTAGAGCAGCAAACAAATTAAATCAATTGTAGACTCATATCCCTCAATGTTTATCACACAGTTCTAACAAGCATCGACAATAATAGTTTTGACACCTATCGGCATCAACACAATCAAGTCAAATGGCGGTTTATGCACATACAATCCTAGGTGCTTAGTGTAATATCCTGAATTTTGGGACAAGAGGCTTGAGATTAAGCTTGGATGAAGTGGACTGCTAGACCCTATTTTAGCAATTATTCTAGTAAGGCATACTTGTATTCCCAAAAATTCCTTTATACATTTGTGGTATTAAAGGAAAATATTGTGATAAATTAGAAGAGCTTGGGGGAATGACAAGACAATGCAATGAGGAGTCACACACGACATAGAAAATGGGAACACAAAGTAGTGTTGTTATCAGTGAATTTCCAGGTATGACAGTCGTGTTTGTGTGACATCTTTCAAGGGAAAAATGATGTCCAAAGATTGTGAAACTTTCCAGGATGAAAGTAAACTTATCAAGATTTAATTTGATAGGTCATATAAGCCATTTGGAGCTGTACAGAAAGAGATATATATTTTTGAAGTTAGTCCAGTGAAACTAGTGATTTTTGGTGTCAACTTCCAAAGATGAGAATTCTAGGAATGATAAGCTTCTATTTGGCCAAAGTTTATATTTTTACTTAAAATTAGACTTTATAAGGATCACATAGCCTTTAGAATCATCCTAATTGGTCATTTTTACAATTAGATATGAATTTTCAAAGTTGAATGAAAATTCTGCCCAGTTTGCATTAAGTTCGAAAATGGGAAAAATAATGTAAGGGAAAAATGGTAATTTTGCCATGAGACAAGAAATGAGTATTTTTCCCGAATATTCCCAATGATTTTAGTTAAATGGGAATTAAAAAGAGGAAAATGACTACTTGGTAATTAATGAGCCTATGTTGGTAAATAGTTATCAAGGGAAGTTAAAGAGTCAAAAGCATAAGGCTTTGGTCAACCACTTGTAAGGTGTCATAATTGGATAATTTGAGAGTAATTTATACAAGAAATGAGATAGTTGGGCCATTTGGAAGCTACCATTTTGGAGCCACTCTTCATCCTTTTATTCTCATTCTTTCTTTCAGAATCAGAACAAAAGAGAGAGGGAGAGAGCCAGACGAGATAACGAGAATGGGAGAGAAAGAAAGAAGTGAACAGTGTTTTCAGAACTTTAATTCACCGGAACACTGCCTAATCGGCGTCTTTTCTCAAAGTTCCCTGTACAAACCTTCTTCTACTTATCCCAAGCTTCATTTCTATGATTTCGGATTTTCATTTGGAGGTGGTTGGTGCCATCTCACTGGTCAGAGTGTTGCCAGAATTTTGAATCGAATAGAGAAACGTGTAGAGGTAAACGTAAGCTTTCTTTTTAACCTATTTGTTTGTTGTTTGGATGAGTATGGCAGGAGTTGGGTACTATTCATCCTTATATAAAATGGTGTTTTTTAGGCCTAAATAATGTCTAATGGATGTCTAAATAGTTAATCATATGATTAGAAGTAAAAGGGAAGTGATTAAGCCAAAGAAAAAAAGATATCGACACAACTCTTTTGAGAACTCTAAATTGCTACCCTATGTGTGGCATGAGAAAAGAGTTGGACTTTCATCAATTGGATAATTCCATTGAGTTTAGAAGGGAAAATTGTGCGGGGTTCATGTTGAGGGCAAAGTGAGAAAAGCCTTAGAATGTGAAATGACCAAATTACCCTTAAAGCTCTAAGTATGAGCTGTCAAGGGGTATTTATATCATTTAGCCTTGAATTTGACCAATCTGAGGTCAGAAATGGATTGTACACATAAAATTGTGTAGAATTATCCTAGGTCATAATTTCTGGTATGGTACAGTTGGACCGGGTACAGAGGGGCGTAGGCTGGGTCTCCGGGGGAATTTTGGTAATTTAGCATTATTGAGCAAAGTTAACCAATAATATGAGTATGAAATGATACATGGATGAGTAATGACTCATTTACTGTATATTTGAGAATTTTAGGACCCGACAGTTGTGCCCGAGCCAAAGCAAAGACGGTGAATCAAGGAAGGACACAAAGTTTGAGAGGTAGTGAACTTATCTAGCTTGCATGTATTTGATATGTATGTGTTTGCATTGTTGTATGTGACTGCTTGATTGATTGATATTTGTTATGTTATACGATGGCCATGAGTATGTTGTAATATTGAGCATCTAGAAGTCATCATATTGGCATGATTTTTTGAATGGCAAGCATGTCATGCATCATATATATATCTTACATGTATAGTGGTATTGTTTGTGCTGAGATTCTCTCAAATCTCACTCTTCCTCACCCAAACATATAGGTATATTGAGTATAGGTGAAGAATTCCTAGACATATGCGAGGAGGAATTGCGAAGGTGAAGTGAAGATCATAGTGCAAGGCACTACCATTTTGTATAGGTGTAATTGTTTTGGTGGTTTTGTAGATATACATTTTATGTATATAGAATGAATGAATGAAGTTTAAGCAGAGAATAGCTCTAATTTAATTACAAGTATAACTCTTGCGTACTCTGATGTAATGAATTTAAGAATCGATGAGGTTGTAATGACGTAGTGAAACTTGTGGGAATGATTCAAAGGTTTTCTACCCTTTGAAAAACCCTCTCGACCTTAGGTTCAAATCCTAAGTTGAGAGTTGAAATTTGTGAACATTTTGGAATGTTGGGTAGTCCAGGTTTAAATCCTAGTTCCACAATGGATTTCACTACTCATTTGTACTCATTTGAGGTTATTGGAAAAAGGGTATCACACTTAGCACAATCCTAAGCAATGAAGGAGTGACTAGTACCTGAATAATATAAAGCTTGCAACAAATTGCCATTGAGAAAAATTTCACCTTAAACTAGCTCAGGAGACTTTTTCGCTTCTTCATGTGTCAAGGCAAATACTCATATCTAATTCTTGTGTATGGGCTTAGTAGGTTGTTGTGCTGCTTACTAGGGACAATTTATAGCAATATGGCCTGGCTTTTGGTAGGCATAATAGATCACCTGGTTTATAGGAACATTACAACATCATCCCGGATAAGACTTGCCACACTGAGAGCACGTTTGAGACGTTGGGGGGTTTTTAGCCGCTGCAGTTGCCAGACTAAAAGGGCTTTTTGTTGTCTCCCTTTTTTGAGAATCTTGTCCCTTGTGCTTCTGGGAGGTATCCCCGAACTAGGCCCTTCTCGATTGCTGATACTCTTACTGGTATGTACTTTCTTCAGGTTACCTTCAGTCAGTTGGCATACTTCCATAGCCTTATTGAATTCAGTAAACTGCCGGGCAATGAGCTTCTTTTCCATTTTGGGCTTCAGTCCCTGGATTAGCATATCAGTGCTCCACTACTCATCATCTTTAAACTTTAGGTAAGAAGAGTAACAGGAACATCGAATGAACAAAGACAGATATTCATCGAAAGTTTCATCGTCACCTTGTTAGATTGCTAGGAATTCTCTTACCTTCTCATTCCTTACCAACCTCAGGAAGTAGTTCTCATTAAATTTCTCTTGGAATAACTCCTAGGTTAGCATAATGTTACGGGCCTATAGTACAAGTGTCGTGTTCTTCTACCTATGGTCAGTGTTGCCTTCTAATTTATATATAGCCATCATGGCTTTCATCTCTGTAGGGCATCCCAACACCTCAAAGATTTTCTCTAATTAATTCAGCTAGTTCTCAGCAGTCTACGGATTGAATCTCCCCTTGAATGCCAAAGGCTGGTACTTGATGAATTTGGGCATGTAATATTGGAGAGTATCCTCTTCTCGTTTTGGAACTACAGGAGGCTCTGAGTTTACCTCGAGCGATTGCAATTGCTCTTCACTTTGAGATTGTCCCCCTTTTAGATTTCCCTTAGGGTTGTTCCCCTCCAGGTTATGCCCTTCAGGGTTTTCAGATTATGCCCCATCAGTATTCTTCCTTTCTCTTACTTCTCGAATTTCTTCTTGCAAGTCTTGGATCATGGCTTGTTGTTGCGTCAGCATTCAAAAATTTGTTGCATAGGATTAGGCCTTGAGTTATTCTCGGGTTCAGGATTTAGTGGTACATTCCCCCTAGTCTACATCACACCATTGTTACTTTTCCATATATGTACATATGTACCTTTTAAGATTTTAAATACCAACACAACTGATACATAAATCCATTACAACAAACATTCATATTTGCATCAAAATGGCTTGGTATTTACATCAAAAGAAGCATGTTCTACAACATCAACCAGTTATATGTACAATAAGTGGCTTAATATTTACACCAAAAGAAGACTATGCTATCTTACTAAGCACACCACTATTATTCTACCTTATTATCACTAGTCCATATGAAACATCACATATAAATACATATGACTAATAAAAGGCAAAAGCTCAAAACGACCCTGAAATATGATCTCATTCTTTTTCTTAATCCAAGAAGTGAAGTCGGGGAAATAGGCTAGCATGTTTTGAATCTACATATCATTAGTCATCCCTAGTCCAAGGTCCTCCCTCTACTCGTACAGTTTTTGTACCGAGTCCAAGAATGCAGTGTATTGTGTTATGGGGAAATGAAATCATTAAAGGCCTTTAGGTACAAATCCTTAAGTTGCTCCCATAGTTCGTGGTTTGGGTGTAGGTTAAACGCTAACCCAACCATTGGAGCACTCAACTTTGCATCTGAGTTTGGGTGTTGATAATGTCCCCTAACTCTAGGTTATTCGTGTCAGCGACGGTAGCTGTGTCCCTAGGGGCAAGTCCGTAAAACTTTAGAACCTTAACCCTCTTCCTGGCCTTACGCACTACCCTCGGCTCACATCTAGGCCCTCCTCTCTTAATGACTACGTACAGCTTACCCTCTGGTATACGTTCCTCTGGTGGAGGCTAGTTAATGGATGGCAGTGAGGGTGACCTACTCCTCTGTCTCCTCCTATCAGACATGCTTCCTACCACAAAGCAACTAACAAAAGGTTAAAACTAATTAACATAAGCAGAGGACTCTATCAAATACCTATTGTTGCTAGAATCAACATTTTGATACCATAAAAATGTGACACCTTATGTCCAATAGCCTCAAATGAGTTCAAAAGAGTAATGAAATCAGTTATAGAACCAGAACTTGGTCCTCGATTAAACATATTTTTGAAAACCTTCACAAACTCCAAACCTACCCCAGGAGTTGAACATGGGATTCGAAGGAATTTTTGAGTGAAATAAAAATTTTCCAAACAATTTCACTATCTCACTGAGTCTTATCGGTACTTAAATCCATTTTATAAGAGTATGCGAGTGTGTCTCTGCTTATGTTTCATGATACGTTCTTTAGTTAATGTTTCTTCATTAATCAGAAGCGTTATCTCTTTATCAAATTACGGTTCATTTACTAAGCTACTGATATTACCAGTTCTACTATTGCACCATTCTCAGAGTTACAAGTTATTTACACTATACAGATCCAAAATATTTTAAAACAAACAACCAACATAAACTAAGATCTTTCTTGATCCAGCCTCTAGCTGTCCGCAATTACCTTCTTACCTCTCAAGCTGTCTTATTGTACTGTAGATTGGTTATGAAAAAGAGTGAGATTCGAACGAATCTCAGTAGTAATAGATAGCCAGTCATATAGATATAACATCACAAAGCATGCCACACAGTCATCATCCAATAGAATCATCACAACAGCATTCAGTAAATAACATGCAATTCATATATCACCATAGCGCTAGGTATATCACAAGGCCCTAAGTGATACCTGTGCAATAGGTCTTGGTTCTACTCGTGCATCACACAACGTTATATTGGCCTGAGCATCCACCTATGCAAAAATTCCTCGGGCGACCACCCTGCATAACCGTAATGTGCCAGACAATTCATGATTGATAAGTAAAATATTTGCATATTTATTTTCCCTTATATGATGATTTTGTGGACTATATTTGAGCTGAATGTAATTAATTTGGGTGTAATTAATAAATAAATAATGATTTTCTTGCAGCCATGGATAGTACCGGATTAAAAAGAATTCAAGAAGGCATTTAAGGGAAAATTACTATTCACGTGGTACTATTCACTGTGCACTGTTCATGCGGGTACTGTTCACTGTAGCAGTTTCACTATAACGGACGGTGTGGTCGGTTCACTGTAGCAGTGCGGTTCCTGTAGCAGTCGATGCACTGTAGCAAGTGGGTGGTCGGTTCACTGTAGCAAAATCACTGTAGCAGTCCGAAAATGAAGCCTATAAATAGAGCTTCTTGGCACCCTAAAATGAAGGAGGAAGGAGGAGGAAGGAAGAGAGAGAGAGAGTTTCTATTTTAGAGAGAGAGTTGTTATTTTTAGAATTTATTTCTTGCATTTTTTTTACTTCTTGCATGCCTTCTACATGGATGGTTTTACCTCCTATATGGAAGGCCTAGGTAGTCCTCCTTTATGGATGGTATAGGTTGCCACCTATATGGATGGTTTTACCTCCTAGATGGTAGGCTAGATTTTCCATTTTCATGCATCTTGTAGTTGTATTTTTATGTTTTTATAATTAATTTTTATGCAATATTTATGATGTTTGGAATATATTTTGGTTTTGTTTTTAATTTTATCATGAGCTAAATTTTCCTTTTTCTAGGGTGATGATGTAGCTTACTAATGACGGATTGAATCTTAACTTATTAAATCTAGTTTTAATTTTTCCTTCATGATTGAGTTTTAATTATTGCTCTTAATGCTTACAATTGATTGGCCACCTTTTGGATGATTTTAATATGCATGTTGAGACCGGAAGGAGATACATGTGTGTGGATCCTATAATTAAAACCATAATTTGCATATGAAATAGGAATATATTCATATGGGTTATGTAGTCTTAATTGAGTTCCATAAATCTTAATGCATGATTGATTGCTTAAATTCATATAAGAATATATTGGGTTAGCAATTAATTATAGAATTACTTGACCTTGGAAGAGGCTAGTAATTAAAATAGGGAAACTCGACTATCAATCATGTGGAATAAATTGGACTAGAATAGATAAGTGATTCAGTCCGGAATTTATTAAGTGAAATCTAATCCCTAGGGCTTTTACTCATATTTGTCTTTATATCACTTGTATTCATATTTCATCATTTTTATCTTGCAAATCTCAATCACAACTAATCAACCGACTAAATAGAATTAAAATTACCAATTTTGGTACTCAGTGATCAATCCTCGTGGGAACGATACTCTACTCACTTCTATATTACTTGATTACGACAGTGTACACTTGCACTTCTAAATACACCATCCTACACTCGTAACAATGATGAATACAAAAAACATGCATTATATCTTATAACATATGAGAGACAAGTTACTACCTGGCTGCTTCCGTTGAGCAATTTCCAACCGTTTGTCTGAGCTTGGGCAATTTTTAAGCTCCAGACAGTTGTTAGGTCCGATAATTAGAATTTACGGAGGACATGTTATTATTTTGTCTAATACTTGCATAATCCAATTAGTAAAGTTGGTTGTCACTAAAGTTAGTATACTATGTTAAAAGCAAAGTCAAAGTGGTCCAACTATCCCAAGTTGGTTAATTCCGCCCTTAAAGTTCAACTTAATTACTTTATGCCATTATATTTTTCGTTTTCACTCTTGTTCTCAAATCTGCCAGCTTTTTGATTAACTTCAAAACTTCATCATTAATTCTAGGAAACTCCAAATTCATTGGTTCCAAATTATATGTGAATATATTTAAGTATAATTTCATATAGAAATACTAAAATTTGGCCATGATAGCCACAAAATTCCAAGAATTGCGCTAAACCCAACTTGTTCCAGATTTCATTCCATAACCAGAGCCTAACTTTGAAAAATTATATCTTTTAATATACTAGTCCAAAAATTATGTTCTACCTATCAAATTAAAGATCTAGATGTCTACTAAAATTTTGGAAAATTTCATAAGATTTGGACTATGGTTGGCAAGTAAAAAATACATTACAACCAGACTGCTTATAGGAAACAGATTAAACAACATTTACTTACTCTTCAACTTCCAAAAATTTCAAATTCATATACAAGCATCAAAAAATCATGAATACATGTATTCCTACACAATTTTTTCCTTATAAATCCAATGGTACCATTAAAAATACAAAATTCCAGCTCCTCCCTATTGTTCTGTATCTGGCCGAAATAATAGAAGGAAAAGGGAAAAAACATGTTTTTTATGAATTCAATCCATAAACTCCTTCCGTTCCACTCCTAATCACATATTTAACCATTTAAACACTAATTAATCATGGTTTGAGGAAATTTTGGTAGCATGAACCCTTAGGGTTTCATCTTCCAAAATTTACAAAATCAACAAAAGAACCACAAATGAAGCTAACAACAACAACAACCATCGCAACAACAACATATTAACCAAGAGGATCAAAGTTCTTGAGATTACCTCTTGTTTTTCTCACTTTCTCTCTCTATGGTTTCAGCCTCCTCTCTCTCTTCTCTTAAAATTTTGCTTGCTAACCATTGTATTCAAGAAGGAGAATGGATTATAAGAGGTGTTACAACAATTACAGGGCAAGAGCTCTTGGATTTTCATCTCTTACCTTGGACTTTTGCCTGGATCACTTGAGTTCTCTTGCTTGGCTCCCTTTTTGTCTAGATCCGTCTCTCTCTACATTTTCCTTACTTAACCAAAATATGGGTCTTGAAATGGATAAGAGAACTTTTAAAATATCTCTCCTCAGCCCTTTAAAATATTATGTTTTAATAAAACTATCACATGCCAATTTAATTGTCATCACCTTTCTCTTTCTCTATTGTTTTTTTGACCGTAAATCATCTTGAAATGGAAAGAGAAAATGGTCTTGTAATATCTCCATGCATTCCATTGTAATTAACATGTAAGAGGCTCGTTTATGACTCTTACTTTTGACTTTTCAACTCTTAATTTTACTTGACTATAAAGTGCTCCTTCTTGATTCAATTTGAGCCAAGTACTTTATTTCTCCATTGCCATCCCCGTTTTGACTGAAAATGTCAAGAAAAAGGAGAAATAATTATTGCTTCTTGCATTATTGGCAAATTACCATTTTGCCCTTGCATTTTGTGATTTTTGTACTAAATTATGTCTTCCTTCCTTTCTCCTTGTTTTGGCTGAAATTGGGGCAATATCATTAGGCCAATATGTGTGCTCTTTCATGCTCTAATTTGTGTTACAATCTTAGGCCTTTAAGTAGACAAAAGTTGCACCTTTATGTCTTAGCTTAGCCAATTGTATGTAACTATTGATTAGAGTGTCTTCATCTTTTTATGTACACCACGATTCACCATTTTATTCTACTAAATATCACAAATACATACAAGGAATATTGGTGAATAAAAGTGGGGTATTATAGTCATGCTCTTGTTAAAGGAACAAAGAAAAAGTAAACATTCTTTGCTTCACCATATCCTTATTAGCTTCCTTACCCTCACCTTTTTCATCATTATGTTTTTGTCATAATTTACACACAATTATTTAAGGGGACTATATATGTTTATAAACTATGAAAAGAAAAAGAAGCCAAGAGATAATAAAAATAGGGGCGACGAGTTTGGGAGATCGTCATCTTGGATAAGGAAAAAATTAAAATCAACAGAGACCAAATATTAGTAATAAGTTCTGCACATGATTTTAGGCATACATTTGATTTTATCATTCCCAACTCATACATTAATCCTTCTCAAATCAAACATTAATCCTTCCTATGGTTACATTAATCCATCTTCATTTAACACACAATGAAAACAAAATAAACACCCAAGTCAACAATAATGCACAAAAAGCTAGCCTA
This sequence comes from Albizia julibrissin, assembly GCA_037074505.1. Lineage (NCBI taxonomy): Eukaryota > Viridiplantae > Streptophyta > Magnoliopsida > Fabales > Fabaceae > Albizia > Albizia julibrissin. The sequence goes on from CM073485.1 coordinate 24,461,930, forward strand.
ACTCTTCTTTCATTCTTCTTCATGTTTGCATAAATGTCAACAATATCATGTTCAACATATCCAGCCACTCTTTACTCATCCCATTTTCTCCTCAACCTTACATTCTCATCATATACTCGATCCACATGCCCATAGAGCTCATTGATCACGTCCTTGTATCGTTCTCCTACCTCTTCATCATGCCATTAGAAAAAACCACATCCCCTCTCTATATATTCAAAGAATATCATCCAAACAATGTCAACACTAGTGCAGAAAAGACTTTTTACATGTGACGAAATTGACTTTTTACACGTGACGCACGACAGGTGTAGAAACAGCAGGTGTAAAAAGTCTGTATTTTCTACACGTATTCTTAAACACGTGTAGAAAGTTCACTTTCTACACCTGACTTATCAAGTGAGGTGTAGAAAGTCCCACTTTCTACACCTGACTTGAGACGTCAGGTGTAGAAACTCATTTTTTGAAAAAAAAAATTATATATTCATTATGCTATAAACTCATTTACATGATAACAAATAACCAAACACCTGACAAATAAAAATAATTACAACAAAACTAATCTGAAATATCAAATTTATTATAAATTTGAATCCAAAATATGAAATCAACAATTCTTTAACAATCCCTTGAAGCTAAGTAGAGAAAATGTATGAAATGAAACCTGGTTGAAATGTTGCTGTAATTTCTCATTTGTCAGGTTGATACAGAATTGCTCAAAACTGCACAGGACCCATCATATGACGTAAAAAGTTGGAAAACTTTGGAAGATTAACGCAAGAAAAATTAAGCCAAAATGTTTAGTGATGTTGATTGATCACAAATATTACAACATAACCATTCTGCATTAGTAAGTCAAAAGAAAAAAGAAAGAAAGAAATTAAGGCAGCCTTACAAGAAGAATTGATCACCAATAATTATTTACCCTAGCAGAGCAATTTGGCCCCTGCATCCCTATAAACTATCAAGGATACGTGCATGAACAGCACAAAAGAAAGTCAAAATGAAAACAGATGTGTCTCAGGTCATGGATATTCATCAACTGATGCATCAAAGATTAGCAAAGTTACTTCTTTTGTATCAAAATTCACATTCGTAGGACTATTAATTTATTTAATTAAGCATCCTACCTCATCAATAGAAACCATTCAAAAAATTCTCAGCAAAAAATTATTTCTGTGAATAACAGACAAAAGCGTACCGGTTAAGCACCTGTTTGTCTTGAAACTCTCGAATCCGTATATATCCAGAACCCCAATTAACTTCTTCGCATTAGGATCTTGACCGATAGAGTTATTAATCCTGTTTACAATCCTGGACCAATAGTATTTACGTTGATTAAACTATAAAAACTCGTAAATATGTAAATGCAACTTAACCTTCACAAGAACTTTAACGTAAATAGAAACTTATATACAGGTTCACAAACTTCACAGACAGTTACCAGTCAAACAGCTTTGAGTAAACTACTTTGGCCAATGAATCTCTGCTGAGAGCTGCCGAATTTGGATCAAGCCCTTTGTTATGGCCTCACCACGTGTTACCATGACACGTTTGCACAAGGAGTCCTCAAGCAACTTCTCGTCGCACCTAGCATTAAGAAATAAGTAAATTCCAGTCATAGACGTAAATTTCAATTATGTAGAAATGCTAAGATGAAGGGGGGAAATCACTTACATCAAAAGTTCAGCTGTGGTTTTTAGGTGGGAACGAGATTGATCATCCTTGGGTTCAGAGGAATCCGGCTCATCCCCCTTCTGAAATTCAATGTTTCCTAAATGAAGTATTGCAGCTATTACTCTGAATATAGCATCCTGAAAAGACGCGTGACAAAAACCTGTGAAGAAAACAAATAACAAAATTATCCATACACACTGTACCGAAGGGTACCTGCTCGTCAGAATTGATTCCAACAACCTCCATAGCTCTCCTAGTTGCAAGGTATTCCTTCGATTCATCCAATCCATCCAATTCGAAGAAATTTGATTTGTTTAAGTAATGATATGTTCTTGGATTTTCCAATTTAAACCTTTTAAGATCCTAGATAAATAAAAGGATATAGCAAATAAGTTCTCACTGAGCACTCATTAAATCACGCAAGCAAAACAGGATCCAACTGGCAAAACAAATTCAAAAGTCAAAAGTCAAAACCACTTCCTGACAAAAAGTTTTAAGCTTATTCTGAATTTTAGAACTCTTATTGAACATTCTTTAACAATCCCATGAAGCTTTGTATTGCAATAACCCCTACCTCATACCACAAAATGTTTCTCTGGTCTAACTCCCACATCATCAAGCCTAGCAACCATTTTTTAAGCCTTGCATTTGAGAAATATGGCCGCAGGAAAAAAGGCAAGCGAATATGAAGGTAGTCATGCAAGGTTTTTTTCTAAATCTCATATACTACATAAGTCAATATCTTATTTCAAAATGCAGATTCTCATGGCTTCTAGACTTGCATTATTAAGTTTGCCTACATTGTATCACATTCTGTAGTCCCAAATCTGTAGCAGATTACCTTATATGTCATGGCATAAAATGATAAATTTAAATCTAACCAGGCTATTTTATTTGATACCCAGTGACTAGCATATCCATGTCATAAACTCAGAAAATTAGAATGCCAAACATTAAAGAACAATGTTTTAGAAAGAAGCAGACTTAATTTCTGTATGCCATAATTTGTTATCCAAAGAGAAGAATATTTCGCCTCTTCTGGTGCAGCACAACGAATCGACTGCTTGACGGGGTGGCGCAACATACCAGCTTTGCGAATCGACTGCTCGACGGGGCGGCGCAACGGGCACGCCCCTCAGGCCTGTGGGTTACGGCTCAGAAGAACCCACCAGCACCCGCAGGCATGGTTTCGACAAACATGCCTTGATTCTTGTGTCCGCAGCCGATCGCGACCTTACGGATCAGGGTCTGACCGATTGTGAGGGGATCTTGGCGAGGGAGGAGGGCAGGGGATCGGGAAGGCAAGGGATCTTGGCGAGGGAGACAACAGGGGGTCTTGGCGGGGGACGAGTGAAAAAGCTGAGGCTGGGGATGAGGGCAGGGATCTTGGTGGGGTAAAGGGAGGGTCTTGGCGAGGGAGGAAAAAAATGATTGATTTTCTACACTGGTTAGGTTGCAACCGGTGTAGAAAGTGTTTTCTACACCGGTTGATTCCCAACCGGTGTAGAAACTATGAATTTCTACACCGGTTGGGAACTAACCGGTGTTGAAAGAGACTTTTTACACCGGTTGAGAACCAATCGGTGTAGAAAGTATGATTTTCTACACCCGTTGGGATCCAACCGGTGTAGAAAGTTGCCATTTATTTTTTAAAAAATTAAAAAATTAGATTAAATTCATTAATATTAAAGAAAAAATATTTTAAATTTATTTTCTACACGTGTTGTCTTTTTAACACATGTAGAAAGTATGATTTTCTACACTGGTTGGGATCCAACCGGTGTAGAAAGTTGCCATTTATTTTTTAAAAAATTAAAAATTAGATTAAATTCATTAATATTAAAGAAAAAATATTTTAAATTTATTTTCTACATGTATTGTCTTTTTAACACATATAGAAAGTTTCTTCATTTTTAAATATTTACGAAAATGCCACCGGTCATACTTTCTACACGTGTCCTATTTTGTCAAGTGTAAAAAACAGGTGTAAAATCTATATTTTGTACTAGTGCAAATAATACCACAACCCTCTACATCAATCAAATATTCTATTCTAAACAAGGATTCCTACATACCTAAAGATAATTTTTGCATTCCAAAAATCTCCTGCCTGGGTTTGCTCTATCCATGAGATACACAAGGAGCATCGATGGCATAGTAATAAAACCTTGACGGAGCATCGTTTTCACCCTCTGTATGTAGACAAGTGAGCATCATTACCCTTCTTCTCCTAGCCATTGTCAAAGATGTCGTCGAGTATCCCATTCTTCAACTTCTCTGCTATCTTCGATGGTCTTCCACAGATGCACCTCTGTTCTCTTGAATGGTCCTTTATAGATGATTCTCCATTCCAAACCCTTCTTTTTATTCAACACATATCAGGGTTAGTAGGGATATAAAGACCCCTCATTATTGACCCAACCTTACCCAGTCAAAGGCCATTCAATAACTCAACGCTATCGTGGCTATCTGACGTGGCATTTGACGTGTCAAAATATAGTATGTGATAGACATTAGTTAGCCTTTCTGTTATTGGAGGGTGAGATTGCTATCTTTTATTACTTCCAAGGCGACATTGAACCTAAAAAAAAATTTCAGGGCTCAATTGCTCCTTGACGAAAACTTTCGGGGTAAATTTGCTACTTAACCCAATTCTATAATGCACCAGTTGATGGAAATTATACACCTTGGTAGATATTCTTCCTATGAATATGATAGTTTCTTGTGTCCAGATGTGGCAATGGTTTTTGTGATGGATACTCATCCCTCTTTCAGAGATAACGTGAAATAAGGAAATTCACTCATATCATGTGGCCGTAAATTACTTTAATTATTATGCACTCTAATCGCATAACTTGCACCAGCTAGATAAATCAAAAAGTATATCTATATCTTTCAGTAAATACTGAAGAAGGTTAAGGAAATGATTCATAGGTAAGTGAGAGAAAGCCATAATCTTTCATTTCATGGTCATGCATTATCACAAAGGATGGCATTGCAATTTGCTAGACTTTTGATCATATTGGACAAACACTTGTAATGAGTTTCAAGTAGTTTTTACATTCTTTAGTTTTGATAAGTATTATGTTTGGTCACAATGAATATATTGTAAGATAAAATGCTCTATTTACCTATGTTTTGATGCTGAAAAATAGAGGTAAACCTAAAAAGAGAGAGAAATCAACAAAAAAAAACCATCAAAGCAGAGGGAGGATGTTGAACAACATGAACCTCATACCTGGGCATGAGATATGATTTTGTGATCGGGTAGGGCAAGATGGTCAGTAAGAATAAATTTAAGATTATAAGAATATACATATTCTCTTCTTTACCTGGAGACTACATTCCAATTCAAGTAATCTTAACATATTTCCATTAAATTAATGAAGGAGCTGGGGACTTGCAGATAACTTAGAAGATGTTGATATATGTGTGTCCGTGTGTGTAAGGCAAAGTGAGAGAAAAAACATGCATAATTAACCTTGGCTTTCAAATATATAAGTTTAGGATTTATTTTTCCACCTAAGCTCCAAATGAGTATCTTTAATGGTGTTAGTGCTAAACAAGCTTAATTAATAGTGTTAATTCAGATAGTATATTTTTAAACTTTAAGGACCAATGATTTATAACGAAGTAAATTTGAGAGGCTAAACCCAAAATCACAATAAACTGTAAGGACTAAAAATGGTATTAACCCTTAGATTAATCATTACCTAATAAATATTAAAAATCAATAATAAAAAATATTATTATCAAGAAAATAAAAAATATAACTCAAATTTAAAATCTTACAAAACTAATAATAGATATATGTACTTTTAAATTATAATATGTAATTTATTATCCAATACGTACTCCATTTTCTCTCCTCAATAGAGATTTGTCCGTTTACTCTCATTACTACAGATTTTGTCATGTATAACACTTAACAAATAATGATTATAGTGAATAAACGTTATGTATGTCCAGGCGGAGGTTGCGTAAAGATATATAATGCTAAAACCTAATAGTTAATATACACACCATCATGTATTGAGAGGCAGAATCCACGAAAATACAAAAATAACGGTTGTAGTTAATAACCATAATTTTTTTAGTGAGATATATGATGGTTCTTACAAAACAATTACATGTAATACTTACAAAAAATTTCCAATCTCTTATATTAGTGAAGACAAAACATAATGGTATTCATAACCAACTATCATCTAACACTTTTATAACCCTTCATAACATCACTAGACATTCATAAGTCATAACTTATAACCCTTTGTAATATGTTAGACCTCTATTTAAACTCACATATTCCTTGTAATTCTGACTACGTTTCTTTATTAGCCTCCTTCTTCTCTCCTTGATCTTGTTAAGTTCCTAGGAAGCTCATCCGCCGCCGCCGCCACTTCTAGCACCACCACCACCACCTCATCCTCTTCCACTTCCTCCACCTCCTCTTGAAATGGAGGCACTGATGCAGATGTAGGCAGGCCTTGACTGCCACATAAGGCATCTCACATCATATGCCAACAAGCTGAATAAGAAGTAAAACTACATACTTCATCATAACGATGCTGAATATGACTTGCAGTTAGACCCTTCATCTCCCTCCTCCGATAATGAGGATGAGGACGGCAGTGGTAGTGATGACTAAACATCATCATCATTTTTTAAAATATTAAAAATAAAGTTAACAAAAAAACTTAATAATTCATGGTTATTAATTAAGAATCGTAAATTATTCTTTCCTGCCATCCTCATCCTCCTACTCATTCTCATTATCGAAGGAGGGAGATAAAGTTAACCAAAAACAATTTAATAATTCATTATTATTAATTAAGAACCATAAAGTATTTTTATCTTATCCGATGATGAGAATGAGGATGAGGATGAGGAAGAGGACGATGTACAAGAATAATTTAATAAAAAACAACTTAATAATTTATAGTTATTAATTAAGAACCGTAAAGTATTCTTGTCAACATATTGAACTGTTCTAACATAATAAAACATTAAGTTATTAATAAAGTTAACAAAAAAAAACTTAATAATTTACTGTTATTAATTAAAAACATAAAGTATTCTTGCAAACATACTTAATGGTTCTAACTTAATAAACATTAATTAACACTTTTGAAACCTTTTCTCTTCCCTGTGCTAACTAGGGTGCCTCCTTGTTATTCAATGATCATTAGGAGAATATAGGTACCTTGTTCAACTTCCAACACATGCAATGATGGTTTTTTACTTCTCTTCTAAATGCCTATTACAGTATTTAAACTTCACATTTTCATTTGTTTTTCCTATGCTTTCTTCATCCTCCTCCTCTTTATTATCTTGCTTAATTGGCAAGATGAACCGCTGTGTGGAAGACATGACAGCAAACTCTCAGCATAATCCTGCACTGTCTCCTTCTCCTCCTTCTCAACTTCTACCTCCTGCTTCTTATCCTTAACATCCACCTTGGCCTCTTCCACTGCCACCTCCGCTTCTGGCTCTGCTACCTTCTCCTCTACTTCCACATCCTATGCTTGCTCAACTGGAGGCAATGTTACGGCATGTACAACAGACTGACCATATCGCAATGATGCTTTCTAGATACCTCTCTAATATGAAAAGGAAGGCCAATCTCATACTTGATGAGTATGGGATTAGCCATGATCCTAACAATGATCTTGGCAAATCCTTTGGTGACAAGTTTTGGTGATCTCATCAGTTTATCAGGCTACTCACCATTGTTCTTTTTATTTTATTTTTCTTAAATTTTTTTTAAGAAAAAAGAATATAGCCAATGGTTCTTATAGAAAAACCTTCAGAAATTAAAATAAATAATGATTCTATTAAAAAAACAGTCACCATTTATATTGATATGTAAATCTAAAGGATGCAACGGGCTCAATAATCCACAAAACCCTCTCTATATAAACGTCTGAAAACTGAACTCCACTTCTATTTCAACTTCTCATACCCAACTACAAGATTTTGTTCTTTTTCACCAAAATGATGGACAAATACAAGAGAACTTTTGCTTTATCATCCAGGAATAAATCAAAAGATGAACTCCCTCCACTAATAAACATTGAAGGGCTTGTCCACATGACCTACGAGCTCCATCATATGGTCCCAGTTTACTTGAAAAAGCAAGGACACATGGACCAGTGCTTAAATGAAGTTACCATTCTCATTCGCTCTTTGAATGAGAAGGTAGACAAGTTACAAGAAAAGGAAGAATCTGATAATGCATTGGATTCCTAAAACATCTCTATAACTTTTTATTTTATTTTGTTTATAAAATTTGTCTTATCTTGTTCATAAAATGGAGGTTGACTAATTTTTTTTTTAAAATTGAAATATATAACAGTTATTAAGTAAAACATATCACTTATTAGAATACCATGTAAAAAAAGTAAAATACATAATGATTATTAACAAAGAACTATGATAAATGTAAACAAAGAAATAACAGTTCTTATAGATGAACCAAGATGTAAAGTCTTAGGTATGATAACCCAAAAACACCCTACCATTCATCTTCTATTTAAAGGTCTAAAGCAGAACATACTTGATGTAATACCCTGAATTTTAGGACTAGAGACTAAGCCTGAATAAAGTAGACTTCTAAGTCTAGTTTAGAAAGAATTCAAACCACACCCAGAATAAAGTATGAATTTTGGTGCGAATTAGTTGAAAGAAAGTACTCGATTCCTTTAGGATATGTCAGAATGATATAAAACCTAACTCAGATCCAAAGGAAAAGGGAAATGGTGTCTAGAAAGAAATAATATAAAGAAATAAAAGAACTAATGGCACAAGAAATAATATTGCCATGATCAAGGGCAAAAGAGATATTTGCCACTTAATCTTGAGGTTAAAATTAGAAGATAAAATGAAGGGTCAAGATTTGCTTTTGAAAAGCAAGAGTTGAGGGTTGAAAAAGCAATCAACTCCCTCCTCTTAAGTCATAAAAAATGTCAAAAGGGGAAAAAGGGAAACAAAAGAAGGGTTTGGTCAAAGTTTTAACCTTGCAAGAAGACTTTGGTCCAACTTAAACCCATTCTTATGTGATCAATTGGACAACACATTTTCCTCTCCTTTATTGTGTCAAATCAATCAAGACTCTAAAATGAAAGAAATATAATTTAATTTAAACCATATCTATTGACAAGTCTAAAAGAAAGGAAAGTAGAAGAGAGGAAAAGTCAACAAGTCTTGCATTTTGTTTCGACTTGGAAAGTTGACAAAAAAGCAAGCTTCCAAGAGGAAATGTGTCGACATAATTCCCTCCTTTTTGAATATCAATTTTGGTCAAGCTAAAAGGAGAGAAGGAAGAGTGGAGTTTGATTTAACCAAACCACCTTAGTCAATTAACTCAAGCTACTTTTAGCAAGACACCATGACTTTTTGACACATCACCATATCTCTCCTCCCTCACTTCATTTTCGGCTAAGCAATAAAAAGGGTTGAAGATAAATTGAATTAAAAATTACACTCTCTCTCACATACTTAGAAAATTTGGCTAAATTCAGAAAAAAGAAGGAAAAAGAAAAAGGAAAGAGAAAGATAAGCCATGGAAAAACAAGAAGCAAGGTAAGACTTCTAACTTGATTTTCACCCTCCTAATCACCTTTCTATCTCTTGAGATCTCATTAAAGTTGTTCCTCTCATCAAGATCTTCATTTCTATAGTTTTAGTTTCTTGAGAAGAGGTGTTTTGTGCTGTCTATAAAGTGCCAAAGTTAGAGAATTAAGAAAAGAACTTAAGAAAGAGCAAGAGGTGAGCAAGAGCTTCCTTTTGACATATATATTATCTTATTTGGGGGAATTTTTGGGGTTTGTTCTTGCTGACCCAGTTTTGGCCAAATAGGGTTTTTAGGGTTTCATCATGCTTTGGTCATATATATGTGGTTAATGATGTTTGGAAAGCACATGAACCTAGTTTGGTGGATAAATTGTGAATTTGTGAATTGTTGTTTTGAAACCCTAATTTTGGTTAGAGAAAAGCATAAAGAAGGAGAATGATTTTGCTAACTTTGAGGTCTCCAATGGACTTCTTTGACAAAATTGTGTAGGAATAGGTTGTTGGCATAATTTTAGAAAGAATGGAATGAAATTCCAAAAATTGGAATAAGGCTGCCAATTAGCGTTTCCTGCGTGACAATATGAATGTGCTATGTTTTTGGGTAATAGAACAATGTACAATGGCCATGAGCTTTTCTAGAACAAAATTAGACCAATCATGCTTTAATTTAATAGGTAATATAGGTCAGTTGGATCTGTATACTATGAGTTATGCATTTTTGAAGTTGGTCATGTAAAATTGGCATGTTTTTGAGGCGGTGTCTAGTGAATGGTAAATATTTAGATTGAAGTAATATAGATTGTTGTGCATCTAATTAGCTTAAGGAAATATTTTCCCTAAAACAAGACTTAATAAGGGTCACATAGCCTTTAGAACAATTGCAGATTCATTTCTACAAAAAGATATGAATTTTCAAAATTGGTTGAAAATTCTGTGAGCTTTTAGTAAATGTACAAAATTAAAAAGGTAATGGCACAATGTAATTACCTTGAACCCTAAGGGTGGAAGTAAAGCCTATGAGGCTAGTATAGCACAATTAGAATTCATTTATCATGGCACTAATTATATGATTATATATCTAGGGCCATGAAAAGTCATTAAAGAAGAAGAATAGAAGAATTTCCAAGAAACTTCAATGGTTGGAAGAAGAGGGGACAAGAAGAGGACACAATCTAAAAGATAGTGAACTTTTCAAACTTGCATAACTTCATATGTGTGCTTGTGTAATGATGTGTTAATTGCTTTGATGAATTGTATTAAACATTTGTGAATGAGTGAAGCTCTATTTTACTTATGCGATAGCTATTGGTGTAATGTATTATACATTGAGCATGCATATATGTCATTATGTTATCGTGAATTTATGTAAGCAAGCATGTCATGTATAAAGCATTGCTTATATGCATTTGTTAGCATTGTTTGCTACTGTGATTCCTCTAAATCTCACCCTCCCCCATTAACCATATAGACCCGTGTGTAAGAGACAGAAGGAATGATTGAACAGGAACAAGAAGGGAAGAAGATGAAGAATTGAAGAAGAAAGAATATTTATTTTATTGTATGTAAATTATTTACACAACAATATATTTATATGAATAAGCAAGTTTTAGTTGAATGGTAATTGAGATCACTGAGAACAAGAATTAACTTTGATATATGGTAAGAAGAATGGGTAATGAGTCAGAAATGAGTAATAAACCCCAAAGGAATTAATGCTTAATGCTTTTGATACGTAATTAAAGGGGTATGTAAGATGGGTGTTACATTTTTGGTATCAGAGCAGAGATTATGGCATTTGGCTAGTATGCTCTGCTGCTGAGAATAGGTGTATTGATACCTTCTTAGTAATCCTATAGCTAGAATGAATTATGGGTAAGAAATAAACCCAGAGAAATAGAATTTTCCCCGACCGCTATGTGGAAAATTGATTTAGAGGAAGGGGTAGAGCTGTGCATAGAGAATGAAACAGAGCATCAATGATGTATACCCAGTAGAGAAGGGTATGAGCTCTGAAAAATCTGACACTGAGCTAGCCTATGACCCAGATTCCAGCAGAATTCTATGGTTAATCATGCTTAGGCGAGGGAATTTTTAGGATGGTGACCCCTGGTAAGTACCATAAAAATTTAAAAACCTCTTGATTAAAGGTTTGAGTGCCTTGAGATATGAAAGATGGTGATCCTTAGGGATGCTATGAGATGTTAGAATGAATATGGTGAAGGTTGAGAATAGAATAGAAACTATGAATCATGATGATCCTAGCATGCTTATTGGGTATGGCTGAGGTTCCAGAATTAGGTTGATGAACCAAACAGTTGGATAGGCATCCAAAGGGTTGCTACTAACTGAACCATGACCTAAGAATCAAACAATAGGTACTAGAATATGGTAAAAATAGGAATGGGGTTCTTGAAGGTTGCCAGCTGCTAATCTAGCATAGGGAAAGATCTTGATTACAAAATATTCCCTTAGAAAGAAAAAAGAATGAAAGTAGAAGGAATGATGAGGAAATAGATCTCTGTTGAACTAAGAGAAAGAATGAATCTGCCTTCCATTCTACTAACTTGAGGCTATACTAGGAGTCGATTGGTGGACGACAGACAATATGTTAAAAGGTATAAATATAATACTCCCGGTTAGGGATGCAGAATTTGCAATGTTTCCTGGAGCTGGATTGATATCTAAAGTTTATACAGAATGAACCCAAGTGAGATGGCACAATTAAAGAAAATAGATTGTAGAATTGCTGGAGAAAAGCATTTTTGTGACCCAGTAAATCGCCATGGGGTGCTCCAGTATTGTTAGTAGAAAGAAAGATGAGGAAGGGAATTAAGAAAGAACAAGCTCGACGATATAAAGGAAAGCAACTCTTGCTCTCATATCTTATGTAATGGTTCTACACTTATGTATAAAGCATCGAATATATTCATGTTATGAATATATGGTAGGCAGTAAGACCTACTAGGCCAGTGCATCCTTAGGTTATCAAACCTGGTAAGTATTTAATAAAAGCCCTAAGTCCTATTGGACCAATGTATCCATAGGCTGGCAGGGGCATTTCATATGAAGCCCTAAGTCCTGTTAGACCAGTGTGTTTAGAAGTTGGCAGAACGCATTCAGAATTATAAGGGTAAAAGTCCACGTTCGTGATACCAAGAATACAGGGAAGTGTCCTGAAGAGGTTGTAAAGCCTGAGAGTTACAGGCAATATCTTGGAACGGCCGGAAAGCTAGAATACAATGGACTATGTGTCCTGAGAATTTCCCAATGGACTGTGTCCTATAAATGGTAAACTTGATCAGTTAGGCCTTGTGAATGAATATGAATGCTAAACTTGACCAATTAAGGGCCCGTTTGGTTCAATCCCATTATATCATGCAGTACAGTGCAATACGATGCAATGGTAATGCAATGTAATATTAATTACAGGGCTAGTGTTTGGTTTGATTTTTAAGTAAGGTGCAATGAATTATTATTTTAACAATTATTTAAATTAATATATTACACAAAGTCTATTTTACCCTTACTATAATCTTTGTAAAAAGAAAGTTAAGAGTCAGGTGGAGGAGGAGGAGGTAGTGGCGGCTGTGCCGAGTGGTGGGTGGCTGCAGCGATGGAAGAGGAGGAGGTAGTGGCGGCGGCAGTAGCAAAGGAGGAGGTAGTGACGGCGGTGGCGACGGAAGAGGAGGAGGAGGAGGTAGTGGCGGCGGCAGAGGTAGAGGAAGAGGAAGAGGAGGTAGTGGAGGTGGTGGCAGGGGGCGGCTGCGGCAGCGGAAGAGGAGGAGGAGGAGGAGGTAGTGGTGGTGGGAACGGAGAAGGAAGAGGTAGTGGCGATAGAGAAGGAGGAGTAGTGGCAGCGACAGGTGTCGGTGAGGGAGGAGGAGGAGGTAGTAGCAACGGGGCCGAGCGGCAGCGGATGAGGAGGAGGTAGTAGCTGCGGTGCCCGGTGGTGGCAGCGGCAGAAGAGGAGGAGGTAGTGGTGGTGGTGGAGGAGGAGGAGGTGGTGGCGGTGGTTGCAGCGGCAGAGGAGGAGGAGGTAGTAGCGACGGTAGAGGAGAAGGAAGTAGTGGTGGCGAGAATGGAAAATGAGGAGGTAGTGGCGATGGTGGCCAGTGGCGGAGGAGGAGGAGGAGGTAGTAGCAGAGGTGCCGGGTGATAGCAGCGGTAGAGGAGGAGGAGGTGGCGGCAACGGCAGAGGAGGAGGAGGTGGCAGCAGGTGGCGGCAACAGCAGAGGAGGAGGAGGTGGCGGCGGTGGCGGCACATGGTTGCAGTGGTGGAGGAGGTGGTGGCAGTAGGTGGCGGCGGTGGTGGAGGCATCGGCGGTAGCGGTTGTGGCGATGTGGCTAAGTAAAAATATATAAGTAAAATAAAGAGTAGTAAAACTAAAGGGTAAATTAGATTTTTCTATGCAATGGGATGGTAATGAGGATTCATAGAGGGGAAGGTATGAATGAGGATTACCAATTTTTTGGTAATCATCATTACCATGGTAAACCCTATTACCATGCTAAAGAGCAACCAAACACTCTTCTCATGGTAATACAATCATGATTACCATTGCATGCATGCAATGTAGTTGAACCAAACGGGCTCTAAGTCTTGTGAATGAATATGAATGCTAAACTTGGCTGGTTAGGTCTTGTTAATCAATATGAATACTTGAGAATGGATTGTTTGTTTTGCATGCTTTATGAACATTACATATGTGTATGAATGGCTTGAGTAGAGATGAGGCAAGCTTCACCCAAGAGGGGGGTGAATTGGGTGATGTCAAATTTTTCGATTGATACGGCTAAGTTGAACTGAACGAAGAGAGTGTAGAGATGAGAGAAAATGCACATAGAAGTTTTTACTGGTTCGGCCCCAATCCCAGGCCTATGTCTAGTCCTTAGAGATTAACACCTTTTGAGCTTTTCTCTAATCTCCAATATTTAGTTGGCTCTTGGAACGCACAGTACAACAAATTTGTCTCTTAAGGACTACAAGCAAAAACATTCTACACTTGGAACTTTCTCTCCCCCTTATGACAAGTCAAAGCAATTCTAACTACCCTTCTCTCATACTTACTTATGCAAGTCTTACGAGCAGCAACGTTCTCTCCTGCTTACACTACTGTAAGTCTTACGAGCAACAACGTTCTCTCTTGCTTGTACCTTGTAAGTCTTACGAGCAGAAAGTCTTCCAAGGAACTCTCTTTACAACTTCCCCCGTAAGGAAATTCTACCCTCTCAAGGTCCCTTTACCTTGAGATGAAGATTACAATCAAAGTATTTACAAAACTCTCTTACAGAGTGGATATGATGAACACTAAAGCACTAAATGAATACAAAGAAAATCAAAGACTTGTGTAAACTGTAATCGTATTCGTTGTTCTCTCATTTTGTTCCGTTACTATCTTCGTCTTTGAAAACTCTTTATATAGAAGTCTTGAAGATATACGTTGTAGTGTTTTTGTTGTGGAGCGGGATGTTTGAATTTTCAGATAGGCTGTCAAGGTATGCACTAGTTACTCATGGTGGTTGTTGGCCCATGTGCAGTGACAACTAACCCATATTATTATGTTCGCTATTTTTGACTTCTTTATTCATTTTTCCAATCCAAACTTTAATGACTTGTTTCACACTTGGAACAAACATTAAATGATGTTTAAGAATGATAATAAGTGTAAATATAAAGATTAGATAACACATATCTTGAGTGCATAGTATAACTTGAGTGCTCTTTCAATACAAGAACTCAAGTTCTTCATACCAAACTTGAGTGCATAGTGTAACTTCAATATCTTCAGAAGTCTTCTATCAGAAACTCGCGAGAATGCACTTTCAAACTCGAGTGTAAAAGCCGTCAGAACTAGAGTGTACTAGGTATTTTCAAGTTTATGCTAAGTTCTCTTATTGAAACTCTCAGGAGTGCATTTATGAACTCGAGTGCAAATCGCCATAGAACTCAAGTGCGTCTTGTTGAACTCGAGTGCTTCATGTTCTCCTTGATTCTGAAATGTTTTTGACCAAAACTCTCGAGAGTTCAAAATTGGAACTTGAGTGTATGTAGGGTCAGAACTCAAGTTTATAAAGCAGAACTCGAGTGAATCATGTTCTTGAGAATTTTAGAACTTCCCTGGAACAAACTCATGGGAGTGAAACATTTAAACTCGAGTGCATATTGATTTCAAACTCAAGTGCATGTTGTAAAACTCGAGTGTACCACTTGTTCTTCTCATCATAATTCTCTCGGGTACAAACTCTCATGCTTGAACTCTTTGAACTTGAGTGCGATGAAGTTAAGAACTCATGTGTTTCTGAGAACTCGAGTTCACTTCTTATCTTTCACACTCCTAATCTCTCGGGTATAAACTCTCTCCCCAGAACTCTCATGACTTGAGTGCAAGGCATCTTAGAACTCGAGTGCATCATTGTAAACTTGAGTCCAATGGTTCCTGACATAGACACAATTCAAATATTATTTAAATCTTATTTACACAAGAAAATACTAACTAGACTCGAGTGTATCTTCCAGACTTGAGTTCATTAACATGAGAACTCGAGTACATAAACACAGACTAGAGTGCACAAGCAATTTTTACAGACTATGCCAACGTGATTTTGTGCAATGCTTTCTTTTGTAAATTTAACATATTGTACTTGGTTAAACTTGATCATTTCCTTGTAAAACAATTCATCACTATTTTATTGTCATCAAAACATGGATTCTAATAAGTTGGAGCTTGGAATGAATTTATAATTGATGACCTTCTAGAACTGTTGTCTGGTTCCTGTGAAGTTTCTAAAATTGAACATTAAATGGGCCAATGCACCTGCTACCTTTGTATATTGTATGAGTTGAATTGTAAACATATTTTTTCAATAGAATTTATGATTAGTTTGTAATGGTCATTTCTGAGCTATGTTGTCTCAAAAGAAAGGGTCCTCGTGGAACCCAGAATAGTGGAAACAGTACAGAACTGGAAGATGCTAGAAATTGTTGTAGAAATACTCAGTTTACTGGGTCTTGCTAGATTAATTTAGAATTTTTTGTGAATCGCTTTGCCACTAATAAAAGCTCATTCGAAAGAAAGAATTACTTAAGTGGGATAATATCTGTGAGAGAATTTCAAAGAGATGTAAGAGAGGTTGAAACTCACACCAGTATTGAATATTCTCGATCGGAGAATGCGACCTGTGTAGTCTATAAAAAATGTGACTTGTGTGGTCTGCAGAGAATGTGACCCATGGGGTCTACAATGAAGTGACCAGTACAGTCTGTAAGGAAATGAGAAAGAATAAGAAAGATGTTAGAAATTGTGCTCTAGGGGTCAATCATTGTACTTTGAATCATAAAGATTATCCTAAATGTCCTTGGACGATCATATTATTCGCATGTTTATTGTGATAATTGTATCCTTGGATGAATCATAACGATTATCCTAAATGTCCTTGGACGATCATCTATACGGGATCAAAGATGAAATAAGACCAGTATGACTGTGATAAGGTATGGAGATACGAATCAAAGTCTTAGGCACTTGTAAGATTACAAGGTGCTAGACCGACCTGATATGAGAAAGTTGCATGGATCAAGTCATAAGCTTATCTCATGTATAACCATGTCACTATGTCCTTTGACTTGAGATAATCATGGATTCCTACATGAGAGTTGCTAAACTTTGACCTAGTCAAAAGTCACCTTTGACTGGGTGATAATAAAGGCTACAATCATGCTTGGTGGTTTTCATGTTGAGGAATGTAAATGGTCAAGATGTAATTTATCCCTCATATTAGTAGAGAGATATTACTGGGACCCTCGAAGAATGAGTCTAAGAAATGTATGGCCATACTACGATGGAAAGGAGTTTCCACTTCTATAGTCAGACTTCTTAGGAATCGAAACAGTAATGGTCAGGAACAGGAGGATAACACTATCCATGCCTTATCCTTAGCCGAAATATTGAGTGACAAAATGGACGTGACATGGTTGTATGATAGGTTGTATCGTGTTAAGGATCCTCATATAAATTAGGTAGTCGTAATGTCTTGCTAGAGGCCGCTTGTGACTTATGGGCTAGTACAGTTATTAGGCCATTACCAACTTCGTATGGACCTACAGGGTCATATACAAGAATAGCCCTACACGAGCTATAATGTCTAGATTCATTGAATCTAGGATGTGTCTAAGATTCAATGAATACAATGTTTAACTAGGGTGGATGAATTTTATATATATGTGACATAAAATTCAAAAATGAAAAAGAATAATATTATATATATGTGTGTGTGTTTGTGTGTGTGTCTATATATATATATATGCGCAATATTAGTTTTAGATTTAATTTTATTTGATGAAATTAAATTTAATAACTAACATAGAGACATAGTATCCCAAATTTAATTTATAAAGATAAATTAAATCTATTTCCATTGGCTCTTTATTCGGATTAAATAAATAGGTTAAATTAAAAATGTTAGATAGATTTAATTAAACCAAATTTATTTAATTAGCTCTTAAAAAAATTAAATATTAATTGATATAATATGGATTTCAAAATTAATTAAGATTAATTTTGAAGATCCAATATAGTCCTTATTAGTTATAAAAACGAAGGGGCTAGATAATCCTAGCACGGATTAGAAAGAGTGAGTCGTAAGAAAACCCTAAATAGGCACTGGAGGTGCTAGCACACTATCCTTGTTGGAGTTGTATTCATGTAGATACAGGTAGAGGGAACTAATATGACGTTTTGGCTCCTAGAGATCGAAAAGGAAAAAATAAAAAAAGGTACTATTCAAACTACTCGATTTAAATGTCATTAATAGATCCGTGATTGGGATTAGTGGATAAATTGTGAATTTGTGAATTGTTGTTTTGAAAGGCTAATTTCAGTCAGAACAGGGCATAAAGAACGAAAATTATGTTACTAATTTTGAGGTTTCCAATGGATTTCTTAGTAAAAATTGTGTAGGAATAGGTTATTGGCATGATTTTAGAAAGAATGGAATAAAATTCCAAAAATTGGAATAATGTTGCCTATTAGGGTTTCCTGCGTGGCAGTCTAAATGTGCTGTGTTTTTGGGTAATAGAATGTTTTCTAATGGCAATAAAACTTTCTAGAATAAAATTAGACTTGTCAAGCTTTAATTGGATAGGTCATTTGGATCATACACCATGAATTATGAATTATTAAAGTTAGGCATTGAATTTTGAATGAATTCTATGGCAGTGAGGCTTTAGTCGTAGTTCTGGAATTTTGTGGCTATAGTTGGCTTTGAGTAATATTTTTCTTATAAAATAGACTTAAAGATATTTAAATAGGAATTTGAAGTACCCTAATTAGAGTTCTATAAAATTAGTTATGATTTTTCAAAATTTGGTTAAAATGCTGGCAGCTTTTAGCTACCATGCTAATTTAAGAAAGGAAGGGCCAAATGTAATTAGTATGAACTCTAAGGGTGAAAGTAAGTATATAGGACTAATTTACCCTATTAAGAATTCATTTATCATGGCACTAATTATATGATTATATATATCTAGGGCCATGTGTAATATCCTGAATTTTAGGCCGAGAAACTTGGGGATAAGCATTACCAGGAAAACAACTATGCCTAAGTGACGAGAGATAGAAAGACTCTAGGACTAGGAGACTGTGATTTGGCCCTACTGGGAAGAGGACCCAATATATGCAAGCAGTAGGATTAAAGTGTTAGTGTAGATGTACACATGACACATATACGGTGCCATTGGGTTACTAGAAAGATGCCACCTAGCTATGTCAATAGGTATGAGACTGATTGATCAAGCAAATTTAGCTGGCATAGGTGTGCACATAGCATTTTCATGGTAGACATGTGTATTCTGCGTTTATAGAAAAGATACCAGTATGTGGTGCTATGTGTGGCCTATAACACATTTTCTAACCTGGCGTTATTTGGTGGGCCTTGATATACCTGAAGCAATCATGAGTGAATCCCTAGTAGAATACCGAGTAAGCACCGATAAAGTAACTTTATTAAAGTAGCTTTAATAAAGTAAGTCATGATAGCTAATGATGATACAACTTTTATGGTGGCTCCACAAGAAATTGACAAGTGTCCTCTCATAATGACAAAGTACAAGATCACTTTTTTGTTGGCATGCTAAGAAGATCACAAGTGCCCCTAATGATGACATTTACTTTTTTCCTTTTTGTGTTGGCACCATCAGAAGACACCACCTAGCTCTTAAATCAGGGGAATCCATAGGTCCTTGGCTCAATCGTGTACTTAACTTCCAGAAGACTGAACCTGGGAGTCATGGGAAATTTGCAGGCCTCTCCTTCCCTTGACATAAAGTGACACCTAACGGAGAGAGGAGAGAGGAAAAATGAAATTAAAAGTGGACACCTCTCACTCCACCATTTAATCACAAGACACATGTCAACACAAGAGCTTAATACATGTGATTAAAGCTTATTTAACCCTCTCCAAGACCCATTATTTTAACTAACAAGAGAGAGGAGAGGAAAATAGCAAAAACTCTAGAGAAAATAGAAAGAAGAGAGAAGGAGTGTGAGCACCTTTCCTTTTATTACCTCACCGGCTCTTCGTTCCATTAAATCAGAGTGATCGAGCGATAAATTATTAAGCTAAAATCCGTTCTCATTAATTACATGTTACGAGTATAGGATGGTGTATTTAGAGAAGTGCAAGTGTACACTGTCGTAATCAAGTAATATAGAAGTGAGTAGAGTATCGTTCCCACGAGGATTGATCACTAAGTACCAAAATTGATAATCTTAATACTATTCAGCCTATCGATTAGTTGTGATGGAGATTGCAAAATAAAAATAATGAAATATGAACATAAATAATATAAAGAGAAATATGAGAGAAAGCCCTAGGGATTAGATTTCACTTAACAAATTCCAGATTGAATCACTTGTCTATTTTAGTCCAATTTATTCCACATGATTGATAGTCGAGTTTCCCTAATTTAATTACTAGCCTCTTCCAAGGTCAAGCAATTCTATGATTAATTGCTAACCCAATATATTCCTATATGAATTTAAGTAATTAATCATGCATTAAGATTTATGGAACTCATTAAGACTACACAACCCATATGAATATATTCCTATTTCATATGCAAATTATGGTTTTAATTATAGGATCCACACACATGTATCTCCTTCCGGTCTCAACATACATATTGAAATCATTCAAAAGGTGGCCAATCAATTGAAAGCATTAAGAATAATAATTAAAACTCAATCATGAAGGAAAAATTAAAACAGATTTAATAAGTTAGATTCAATCTGTCATTAGTAAGTTACGTCATCACCCTAGGAAAAGGAAAATTAGCTCATAATAAAAGTAAAAGCAAAACAAACATAAAATAAAAGCATCATAAACATTGCATAAAAATTAATTACAAAAGCATAAAAATACAACTACAAGATACATGAAAATGGAAAATGTAGCCTACCATGTAGGAGGTAAAACCTTCTATGCAGGAGGCATACAAAAAGTAATACAATGCAAGAAATGACTATCTAGCCTTCCATATAGGAGGTAAAACCATCCATCCAGGAGGCATGCAAGAAGTAAGAAAATGCAAGAAATAAATTCTAAAATAACAACTCTCTCTAAAATAGAAGCTCTCTCTCTCTCTCTCTTCCTTCCTCTTTCTTGCCAATAAGCTCTATTTATAGGCTTCATTTCAGGGGCTACAGTAGCTGCTACAGTAAAAGCCGGCTGCTACAGTGCCGCGTTTCACCTACCACACTTCACCAACCGCACGCTACAGTGAAATACAATGTCGTCTACAGTACCCTGCTACAGTACGCTACAGTGATTCCAAACAGTACCAGACATGAACAGTGCACAGTGAATAGCCCATGAATAGTCTTCCCCTTAAATGCCTTCTTTAATTCTTCTTAATGCGGTACTGTCAATGGCTGCAAGAAAATCATTATTTAGTTATTAATTACACCCAAATTGTTTACATTCAGCTCAAATATAGTCCACAAAATCATCATATAAGGGAAAATAAATATGCAAATATTTTACTTATCATTGCACAAGAGCGGTTCTCTGCTTATACAACATTCATACATACACATACATGAAATATACACACATATACAAAATACAAGAAGTAGTGCCCCGTACTACGGCCTTCTCTTCACTTAACGTCTCCATATCTCCTCCGTGCATACTTCCAGGCACTCTTCAACCTGCCACTATTGTCGTTTGGGAGGAGGGAGATTTGAGAGAATCTCAATAGTGAACAGTACCACTATGCATGACAGATATATATGAATGCATGACATGCTTACCTACCTTATTTCATGCCAACATAATGACATACTTCATGCTCAATGTTATGACATACCAATAGCCATCACACAAATATAACAGAGCTTCAATCAATCAAATATGCTAAACACAAATAGGCATAGCAGTCACACAATCAATGCATATAACACACATATCACACCCATGCAGGAAAGGTAAGTTTACTACCTGTCAGACTTCACATCCGTCCTCAATCCTTCATCTTTGCTCCGGTTCAGGCACGACCATCCATCGAGTCCTAGAATTCCAAATACATTCAATGAGTCACTACTCATCCTTATAACATTATAGACTCGTTTTCATTGGTTAACTTAGCCCAATTATGCTAAATTACCAAAATGCCCCCAGAAGCCCGGCCCAACTGTACTTTTACAGAAATTACAACATGGGCCAATCCTACACAATTTCACGTGTAAAATCCATTTATGACCTCAGATTGGTCATTTCACCTTCTAGGCCTTTTATCACTTTCCCTTCAACATGAACCCTACACAACTTACCCTTCTGAACTCAATGGAATCATCCAATCGATGAAATTCCAACTCTACCCTCATAAACCATATAGGGCAGCCATTATAGAGTTCTCAGAAGAGTTGTGTCGGTTCCTTCCTTTCTTTGACTTAATATCCTCCTTTCTACTCCTTATTACATGATTAGCCATTTAGACATCCATTGGACATCATTTCGGCCCCTAAAACACGGGTAGTATGAGAGATGAATAGTACACTACTCTCAAAATACTCATCCAAATGACAAACCAAATGGTAAAAAGGAAGCCTACGCTTACCTCTACCCGATTATGAAATCGGTTCAAAATTCTGGCGACGCTCCGGCCGGCAAGACGGCACTAACAGCCTCCAATCGAGAAACCAAAATCATAGAAATTAAGCTTGGGATGATAGAACAACATTTGTACTGGACATTTCGAGAGAAAATGCCATTTCGGATGAGTTCCGGCCAATACAAGTTTTCTCTCTCTCCTCTTGTTCCATCGCATTCTCATTCTTCTTTCCTCCTTTTTCATTCTGATCTGTTTCTCTTTCTTTTCCCTTTTAATTTGACCGCAGGAAAGGAAGAGAATAAATTGATGAAGGATGATGATTAATTAAAATCATCTGGTGGCCTTTACTCAATTAGTCCACCTATCTTATTACTTGCACCACAAGTTTCCTTTCTCTTTTCCTTCATCATTGCATTAATATTAATGAGGAATAAGAGAGTATAATTCACTCTCAAACTATCTCATTATACCACCTCAAGTGGTCCACCAAAGCCTTAAGCTTTTCCTTATATTGACTTTACTTGATAATAATTTACCCGCTTGGGCTTATTAATTACCAAGTAGTCATTTCCCTTGTTTTAATTCCAATTTAACTCAACATATTGGGAATATTAGGGGAAAACCATCATTTCCCATCTTATGGAAAAATTACTATTTTGCCCTCACCTTTTATTTCTTTTTTAATACCCAAAGATATTAAGGAATTTTGGGATAGATATCATTCCTCACTTAGACATTTGCTAAATCGGGGTCTAGCGGTCCATTAAATCCAAGCTAAATCTCAAGCCTCTTATCCTGAAATTCAGGGTATTACAAGGAGAGTGAAGAGTGAAAATCTTTAGAGTTCTAGAGCTGATTCCAACCCTGAATCGTTGTTTTCGACCGGTAAGCCCTTCACAAATATTGTTTTACTCACTGAGAGCTTTCTTTCTATGATCTCATTTTTCTAATCAGAGGTGTTTTGTGCCGTTTAGTTGGTTGGAGTGTTGCTGGAATCCTGAACTTATTGCAGAACTGTAAAGAGGTAAGCCTAAGCTTCGATTTAAACCTATTATCTTATGGTTTCATTGAGTTTTAAGTACTTCTTAGGCTAATCATGGGTTTTAGCCAAAAGGAGTTTTTGGGGTCTAATGGTGATTTAAGCTCAAATATGATGAAATAATGTGTTTGATGATAGTATAAGACAAGTATAAGTGGTCAAAATGCAAACTTGGTTTTGCTAGTTTGGGGTTGTGGTTCGGTCAGAACCAATACACAAGGAAGGAGTGTGATTTTGTCATTTTTGAGGGTTCAATTGGATTATACACAAAAAAAGGTGTGGGAATAATCCCTGGTTATAGTCTTGAATGAATTGGAATGAAAAAACAAAAGTTGAAACTTTGATATAGTACTGCCATATTTTGTCTTCTAAAGCCAGTCAGTTTGTGATGAGTTTTTGACTAATTAAATCTTATCCAATTTCCATGAAACTTTTCATAATAAAAGTAGACATGCTAAGCTTTAATTTAATAGGTAATATGTGCCATTTTGGTCAGCATATTAAGAGATATGAATTTTTGAAGTTAGGTATTGAATTTGGAAAGTTTTCTAGACCGGTGAGTATTGATTAATAATTCTGGAATAGTGTACGTGTATTTTGTAATATTCCAAAAATTAATTACCAAAATTCCATGTATATTTATTTATAGTTGATGGAATAGAATGGTGAATTTTGGTGTACTTGGAGTAGCCAGAATAATGGAAATAGAAATTATATGAAATTTTTGGCCAAGAAAGACCTAAAGCCCAATTTTTATTTTGGTAAAAGCCTAACAATGTGACCTAAAATTTAGTATGGAAGAGCACAATTTCTAGGCCCAAAATATTGCCAAAATTCAGCCAAGATGAAAAAAGGAGAAGAAATTAACAATTGTTTTAAAATTCAAGAAGATGTAAGAGCAAAATTGTCATTTTGGCTAAATAAAATAAATTCAGCAATTTTGCTCAAGAATTAAAGGGAAAGTCAGTTAAGAGGAAGAGGCAAGAAGAAGAAAGAATTCTCTAGACAATTTGACAAATGGAAGCAAAAGAAGAGGCATGTGAACAAAAATAATAAAGTAAAAATCACATGCAAAAATTACAATAAAAAATAATAAATTAAGGAGGTGATAGAGAGCTCTAGAGAACTCCATAAAATACTTCAAGAGGTCATTATTTTCGGCCAAACACATGCAAAAAGAGAGAGAAAGAGTCTTGAAGAAACAAGAACAAGAGAAAGAAGGCTAGAGTTCAAGAAGGAATCAAGGTAAGTTAGTAGAAATTTCTACTTGTTCTAGACTTATAATTCATGGAAACACCTTCTTAACCTCTATGCCATCTTAAATCAGCCATAAAGCAAGCATAAACTGAAGAGGAAGAAGGGAGGAGAAGGACGGTTTTGAGAAAGAAAAGAATAGAAACAAGGGTAAGCCATGAAACCTTGAATTTCTTGTTGTAATTAAGGTTGTGATTGTTGTTGGTTTGTTTTGCTTGGATTTTGTGGTTTGGGATTTTCAAACTATAAGGGGAGATGCTGCTCAAATTAATATTAATCATGTTAAATGATGTTTAAAGAGTTAAACATGAGATTATAGGTGAAAAGGAAGTGATTAACTAAGTGGAATCATGAAACTTCCTTATTTCCAAAATTTCTAGATTTTTAGTTAGACCTATAATAGGGAGTTAGAGCTGGAATTTTGTATTTTTGATGATTCCATTATGTTTAGAATGGAAAATTGTTTAGGGAACATGTGGATTTTGGAAGTGTGAAGGTCTTAGGGTGTGAAATGACAATTTTGCCCCTAAAATCCTAAATTGGTGGCTGTCAAGGGTAATCTGGTAATTTGAGTGTGGATTTGGCAAAAATAAGTTTAAAAATGGATTCTACATGCGAAATTGTGTAGGAATAGCCTGGGTCATAATTTTTGAAAAAGTACAAATATATTAGGTATAAAAGGAATTAGATCGGATTCCCTAAGGGCATTTTGGTAATTACTCAATTTTGAGCTAAGATAACCAATTTATAAATTTTAGAATGAGATATGAATGAGTAATAACTCATTTGCAATCACTTTGGAAATTTTAGGATTTGATATATGCCGAGCAGAATTAGAAATCAAAGACCGATAATAGTTAGTCAAGGAAATGTGTAAGATAGTAACTCTATCTCTCATATTCTATGTGATTGTTAATATGCATTGTTTGCCATGTTCTGTGCAATGAGATGTGAATAGAAGTAATTCCTAGAGCTGGGTGTGAGAAAAGCATAAGTACCACCCTGAGGGACAAGCAAGGTACCTTTAGGACCGACATATACCTAATCTAGGTAGGCCAATGTGATATGCCTGTGTGGCATTATTTCTCACTAAGTATGGGACAAGCAAGGTACTACTCTATGGGATGAGTATTGGACCATAAGACAAGGTGGACCTAGTTGAGTGGCATGGCAAGTATAGACAGGTTGATGCCTGCTCTGGAACATTGATGTGATCACAATGTGATAAGATGTGTGGAAGTAAGAATTAGACTATCATTTTAATCTGGAAAAAATCATTGCTTTGATCCTGAACATTGTCAAACATGTGCACATCATTATTAATTATTGTATCATATATACAGCATTGCATGTTTACTTTTCACATTTTATATGATTGATTGTCTATTATTACTGAGATTCGCTCGAATCTCATCCCTTTCCATAAATAATAATTTATACAGCAAGGCAAAGTAGCTCAAAAGGCAAAGAAGTAGACTCTTGAAATTGAAAGGACTGCCTTTTGAGGAAACTTTTGTGTTAGTTATCTTGTATCTTTATTATATATTTTAGGTTATGTATTATGTTATGTACAAACCCTGTGGGGATTCCTGTAATATAATCAAGAATTTTATATCAGTGTGTTTATTCTATCTCTGTATGCCCTCTGAAATGTGCATTGATACTTTATTAAATGTCAAAATTATGTGGGTTTGATATTTTTGGTATCAGAGCTAGTTATTAAGATGGCTATAATTCGCCACCGTGATCGGGGATTTTCACAATATGATTTATGGTTTAGTACTGGCTTTTACCCTGACAAGGCGTAGGGGCTAGCCACCTTATTGTTGTCGCTGTCGTGAGGCGGTACCTAAAACTAGCAGCTGAGGTACCTTTTATTGCCATGGTGTATAGGCACCACAGAGACATTTTTGGTATCAGAGCATGCGGTTCTGGAAATAACAGAATGATATACTAATATGATCTTGATTATGTTATAATAGGAATCATGAGCAAGGAACGACATCATAGGAATAGATCACCGCTGTCAGTAAATTGGCCCTCGGACAGATAACGAGCATAGTCACAATAAGTTGGGTGGGGCCCTAGGACACTGCAAACTGTAAGAAAGCGTGTACCGCCAAGACGAGCTAATAGACCCTAGCCTAGACTTGAGTCAATGACCAATTCTTTAGTAGAAGACTCGGAACAACCATTAACTGATGGGACTGAGTTGGATCCATATGATGTGACAAGCTCCAGGGCAGACTCCATACACATAAGGCGTGATTTACAACCAAATGACCAATTATGGGGCTACATCCACAATCTATTCAGGTGGGCTCTTCATATCCGGGAAACTCTAATAGCCAAGTACAAGTAGCTATTGCACGACATGGATACTTTATATTGGGATTAAAGGTTCCTTGGTATAGAATTCCTCGATGACTATTGGATCCGGACTACATTGTATTTCTTCCCAGATACAATATTTTGGATTCGAAAGGGCAATGGCATTATGAAGCAGGGATCAAGGGATAGTTTTCTAGAATTTAGAGCTCATATGAAGGATTTTGTACTACAACATATGTATCTAGACTGGGACTGATATATGACATGTACATAGTTTTTGGTTGGTTGGAGATGGCTGACATGACTCGTTAGGACATGTACAGTTCTGAAGTACCTATACTCGAGGATAGATAGAGCCGGTATCAGTGTAATGAAAGCTAAGCGTGCTCAGCCTAGGGAAATGAAAAGATGAGTGAGCCCCTGGGAAGTTTTTGGAAAAATGTTAAGCTGTGTAATAAAACATGTTGTACAAAGACTTGTATGCTAAGTAATGTTAAAATCTTCCCTAAATTGCTATGAATGTCTCTTGTGTGTCATGTTTTGACTATTTGTGCATCTAAACTTTATGAAATGACTAAAATGCCCTTATGATTATGATTATATTATGAATTAATCTCTTCCTTATTTCAATATAGTGAGTCATAAAGATGGTCAGACGTAGAGGAAGAGGAGTGGGTCAGGGGAAAGAAGCAAGGGCTGACCAAATGGAGCAAATATTAGGCATGCTTACGAAATAGAGAATTATGATTCATGACTTGAGGGATGAGCTAAGAGAAGTGCAATAAAAGCAGGAAGTACATAAGGAGAGAGTAAACAATCCTGGAGGACCAGCAAATGAACCTGTTCAGCCTGCAAATACTATTCTGAAAAATCCTCTAAATAGACCTGTTGTTGAGGTTGAGAGCCTACCGTCGTGGGTGACAAAATTTTTTCAATAGGGGCTACCATTCTTTAAGGGAAGATTTGATCCTTAAGTAGCGGAAGATTGGTTATTACGTATAGAGAAAATCTTTCAGATTCTAGAGTACCTAAATGACATAAAGCACAATTGGTAATTTACAAACTGGAGGGTGATGCTGATAGATGTTGGAAAAATAATGAAATGGTTATGCATGCCCAAAATATCCCTCTTACCTGAGAATACTTCCAAGAACAGTTTAATGAAAAATATTTTCCTCGGCCAGTTCAGATTGCTAAGGAAACTGAGTTCTTGACAATCCAACAAGAGGAGAAAGAAAGCTTTGGTGAATACCTCGCTCGATACATCTATTTATCTTGATATTCTTCATACTTAAGATTCTGAGATGACAAAAAGTGGAGTTTGGATATGTTAATCCAGGGGTTAAGACCTGAGTTGAAAGAAAAATTGGTTTCAAAGCAATTCACTGAGTTCAATAAGGTAGTAGAGGTGTGTTGAATTACTGAAAGCAACTTATTGAGCCTCTACACTAGCAAAACCTCTAACAGTAAAGGGACATTGAGCAATGGGAACTCTTTGGGATAAGTGAAAAAGTCTGGGAGGACCATCCCGATGAAATGATAAGACGCCATATCAGCCTGGGAATTGCAGCAACCAAAAACCCTCTAAGAATAGAACATGTTGGCGTTATGGTAGGCCTCATCATCCTGGCAGGCCTCTAAGATAATTTGCTATAGATGTCAACAATCGGGGCATATTGTTGTTAATTGTCTATAGCAGTAGTAGAGAATAAAATAGCTAAGGCAGAGAACTCAAGGTAGAGTCTTCGCTATGACGCAGGAAGAAGCCAGAAAATCTCCCGAGTTGATTCAAGGTACGATTCTTCTTAATGGTAACTATGTACATGCATTGTATGATTCAAGTGCTAGTAATTTATTTATTGCATATGATTGTGTGAATTGATTGGGCCTGAGAGATTACCATATGATTTAGTAGTGTCAACACCCACGGGTGTTCAATTTATTACTGCTGAAGTTTGTTTAAATTGCATTATAAATGCTGAGGGTATATTTTCGAAAATTGATTTACGGTCAGGGTATCATCAGTTACGTGTAATAGTAGAAGATGTACCTGATAACTCTCCATTTTTAGTACATTTAAATGATATTTTAGAGATATTTGGAGAGTTATCTAGGTAAATTTTGAGAGATTTTTATGAGATTATAAGAGCAAATTAAATTGGTGAATCATTCGGGGATTTTATTTTAAATATTATAGTTTTAATCTAAAATATAAATAATTTAATTTAGGCTAATAATCGTAAGGATTCACTGCTTTGAAAAGAAAAAATTATAGAAAAGATCTCGTATTTTCAGGAAATTATGATTGAGCCCCAAAACATTTCAAAAAATTTCACTTTAGTCCCTCTTCTAAAGTTTCAAATATTTTCATTTTAGTCCCTTAGTCAAAACACACGTTTTGACCAAGGGGACTTAGGTCTTCAGGAGTTACAGGCACTTAAGCTACAGGCTAAAGAATGATAGAGGAGGAGGCTGGCAGTGAGAGGAGGGCGGCTGGAAAAGAAGAGGGGAGTCCGAGAGAGTAGAGTGGTGGTGATTGGGAAGAAAAGCAGAGCATAGCAGTGGCTACTAATCAGTATCTTCTTGTCATTACTAAATGAGAAAAGAGATGGAAGATGGTGAGCTGAGATTTTAAGAGAGAAAGAGCTTGGAGGAGCCATTTTCTCCACGGTCCTTCATCATTATCGTAGAGCTCACAAGGGAGAGAGGAGAATGAATTTTTGATCATCAGGAGCAGACGTTGGCATCATTTTTTTGCATCTGATGAAGAGAGCTTGAAATAGAGAGAGCAGCGACAAAGAAGGAATCAGCTTCTTTTCGTCATCACAAAACTAGAGAGAGATAGAGTCCGACAGTAGCAGCATCGTTATCATCATAGTCTGAATCGGAGTGAGTGAAAGCCAGAAGAGCATAGAGCAAAGATTTATAGAGTACCTCTGGCATGATTCCTCATCCTCTTCTCTGGTACCATTGACTTTCTCGTACACAAGGTCACAGTTTCAGTGTCATGAATCAAAGTAAAAGCTACAGGAACATAGGAGCTTGAACGTGAATATTCATCATCTGTGAACAGTAGCCGTGTGTTGTCTTATTCTCTTTTATTGTTCTATAGTTTGATGGCTTTTGGACTGATTTGCTGCTTGATGTTGGTTAAAGCTATGTGTGGCTAATTTCCTTAAACCTAGAGTAGTTATGAACTAATTTGGGGATTTGTGCATGTATGAACCAATTAATTGTGCTTATTGTTATTTTAGTTTACTTAATCTTGTATTATTTTGTCTACTTTGTGCTTGATCACCATTAAGTAGGAAATTGGAGAATTTAGATTAGCCTTGGAAGAGGGATCTTAATTGGACCATAGGATTAAGTAATGTGGGATTAGAATTTATTCTAATTTTCCAATAGGATAGAAATATACCTATTGGACCCATATAATCATTTTAGAGTGAAATTGGACATTCATTACCTCTTGAGTAAATTAGTTAGGAATAACAATTTCAACTTGAGAGAGGTATGAGTGATTTGAAGATACTTATATCCATTTAAGCTCTAGATTAGTAGATTAACATTAAGTGCATTTAATTGGGTAAATACATGCTCTAACCTTGAAAAAGAGATTAGCCACTCTAGGTTGTTTTCCTCCATTTAGATCTCCCAAAACATTAAATTTAGTGCTCTTGCTTTTGTTTAAATTGATTTTCAAATTAATTTCCTTCTTTGATTTGCTAAACTTAAATGAAAATAGGAAATGTAATACCTAATCACTAGTTCACTTGAATCTTTGTGGGACGACCTTGATTTGTTATTATACTATTTCAACGGCCCGTACACTCTTGGTGCTTATTTAAAATTTAGTAGCATTAGTACCAAAGACCATATTCAGAACTTGATATGGGCATTACGAATTCCTAGTGATGCCATTTGGGCTGACCAATGTACCTGCAATATTCATAGACTACTTGAATTAGATTTTCTGTCCATATTTAGACCAATTAATGGTAGTCTTTGTTGATGATATACTTGTGTATTGAAGGAGCAAAGCCGAGCACGAAGAGTATTTGAGAACTGTGTTAGGCACTCTGAGAGACAAGCAACTCTATGCCAAGCTGAGCAAGTGTGAGTTTTGGCTTTTAGAAGTAAAATTCCTAGGCTATGTAGTCTCACAAAAAGGGGTCTTGGTGGATCCCAGTAAAGTGGAAGCAGTAATAAATTGGAAAAGACTAGAGAATGTTGCTGAAATACATAGTTTTTTGGTTCTTGCCGATTATTACCAACAATTTATACAAAATTTCTCCAGAATAGCCTTACCTTTGACAAGGTTGACATGAAAAACTCAACATTTTGTGTGGGACGAAAGTTGTGAGAGAAGCTTCACAGAGCTGAAGGAGAGATTGACAATAGCACCAAGGCTAATAATCCCCTATCCACAGTTGACCTATGTGGTTTACAATGATGTAAGCAAGCATGGATTGTGATATGTCCTGATGCAGTAGGGCAGAGTGGTAGCATATGCCTCTCATCAGCTGAAGCATCACGAACTAAATTATCCCACTCATGATCTTGAGTTAGCAGCAATTGTATTTGCATTGAAAATCTAAAGACAATATCACTACAATTACAAGAGTTTGAAATACTTGTATGATCAGAAAGAGTTAAATATGAGGCAGCGCAAATGGATGGAGTTACTTAAAGACTACAACCTAGAAATCAAATATCATCTAGGAAACGCTAATGTAGTTGCAGATTCATTGAGTAGAAAAACAGTGCAGGTAGTAGCTCTGATGATACAAGAACAAAAAATGATCGAGAATTTTAGAGATCTCAATCTGTCTAATAAAATTTTGATTAGTGGAAATAATGTCAGTCATATAGAAAATGATTTGCAAACAACAATTGAGGAAGTTCAGTTGCAGAATGAACAAGCACAAAGTATGAGGAGTATGATAGAAAGAGGGGAGACTTGGGAATATAACCTATCATCAAGTAGACTAATCAGATAAAAGAAGAAAATATATGTTCCGCCATAGGCTAATTTAAGACAAAAAATGTAATATCCCGAATTTTGGGATTAGAGGTTTGAGGATAAGCTTGAATCAAGTGGACTGCTAAGCCTCAGTTTAGCAAGTGTCCCAGTAAGACATAATTTTATTCCCTAAAATTCCTTATACTTGGGTGGCATTAAGGGGAATAAAATTATGAATTAAAGAGCATGTTAGTTGGCAAATCAAGGAATTTAGAGGCCATGCACAACATACTTAATTGGAACACAAATTAGTGTTGTTGCCAGTGAGTTTTCCTGTGTGGCAGTCGTGTTTTGTGACATTTTTTCAATAGGAAAATGATGTCCAAAAATTGTGAAATTTTTCAAAATGAAAGTAGACTTATCAAGTTTTAATTTGATGTATCATAGAAGACATTTAGAGTTGTACACAAGGAGTTATGTATTTTTGAAGTTAGCTCAGTAAAACTGGAGATTTTCAGTGGTAATGTCCAAAAACAATAATTCTAGGAAATATGAGCTTCCAATTGGCTAAAGGCTATATTTTTCCTTAAAACTAGACTTAATAAGTGTAACACCCCACTTTTTCCACCAATATTCCTTGTATATATTTGTAATATTTAGTGGAATAAAATGGTGAATTGTGGTATACATAAAATGACGAAAGCACTCCAATCGGTGGTTACATTTAATTGGCTAAGCTAAGACATAAAGGTGTAAATTTTGTCGACTTAAAGGCTTAATATTGTAACTCAAATTAGAGCATGAGGGATCACAAATATTGGCCTAATTATATTGCATCAATTTCAGCCAAAATAAGGATAAAGGAAGGAAGACATGATTTAATACAAAAATCATAAAATGTAAGGGCAAAATGGTAATTTGCCAATTATGCAAGAGGAAATTAATATTTCCTATTTTTGTTGACATTTTTAGTCAAGCAAGGGGACATATTAAAGGAAAGAAATGCTTAGCTAAAATGAATCAAGAAGGAATGAATTATAGCCAATTAAAGTGGAGAGTTGAAAAGTCAAAAAGCTAAGTGTCATAAAGAGCTCTTATAAGCTAATTAAGAATGGAATAAATGGAGATAATGCAAGAACCATTTCCTTCTCTATTTGAAGATGTATCCCACGGTCAAAAAGTAAGATGGAAAGAGAAAAGATGACGACCAAGTTGTTAGAGCAAGCTTTTCACCCAAGAGGGGGGGTGAATTGGGTGATTACAAAATAATTAGAAATTTAAATACAATTTATAAAACTTTAAGGCACAGTAATAAAAAGGAAGAGATATCACCAAGGTTCACACAGAGATTTATACTGGTTCGGTCTCAATCACTTGACCTACGTCCAGTCCTCAGAAATCCTTCTAAGCCTTTCACTATATCTTCCAAGATTCAATGGATTCTTGGCACCACAGTACAATCAGCAAGTTCCTCTGGACACTCGCTCCCCCTTACACAAGGTAATCTTAAATCCCAACTTAAGGTTCCTCAACCTTAAGTTATCACTATTGGAAATAAATGCGTATGACTGACAAATCTCTCTCACAGAGTGTATAGATAAAAATTGAAATACGAATGAGGATTTGAAGCACTTGTAAAAGTATTGTTTGCAATGTATTCAAGCGTTTCTCTTCGTACATTTATTTTTCGAATGGCTGGACATATATATTAGAGGCTTTGAAGACCGTTGTAAATTTGTCCGTTGATTCAAAGATGCTTGTGACAAATGTAACAGTCTTCCGTTACTTATGAATTTTGCTGCCGCCCATGAATAGTTGTCGTTTGAATGGAGAGTTCAGTTACTCGTCATGTGCGTGATGGTGGAGTACAGCTGTAACACACTTGAGAATATGATCGTTAGATAATATTAAATATCATAAGAGTAATATGATTCACTGGAAGTGTTTTCTGAAACTTAAGGAAACCATCGTGAGAAATCTTGCTTTCACTGGAGATGGATTTCAGCAACTGAGTATCGAAGCCATATGATTTTGATAGAAAACTGGAGCAATCAGTAATATCAAAAATTAACTAACAAAATCTACTGAATTTCATAGGAGTAATTGCAAATGGATCACAGTGATTGTCTGAGAGTGTTACTGGAGCAATAAAATATTATTGGAGTGAATATGATGTCACTGGAAGTGATTTGAAAAACATTAAAATATTCTGTGAGTGATTACAGACTCACTGGAAATGAACATGAAATTTCATATGTCACTCGAGTGAATTTGGTATCACTGGAAGTGATTTTGTAGATAGTGATTTCTTCTTGCAGTGATTTTCAATCCACTGGAAGTGATTTAGAAGTTTTCAGACATCACTCGAGTGATTCAAGATCACTGGAAGTGATTTGGAAAACTTGGCGCATCACTCGAGTGATCTGATATTCACTGGAAGTGATTTTCAAAACAGTGAATTTTTCTTGCAGTGATTTGGCGCATCACTGGAGTGATTTCACATATCACTCGAGTGATCTGGTAATTTTCCACATCACTCGAGTGATTTCAATGATCACTCGAGTGATCTTGAATATCACTCGAGTGATTAACTAAATCACTCGAGTGATCTTGCTCAGATCACTTAAATCACTTCTTTTGCTGATATAAAATCCATGGACTTCCAAAACATGATTTGTTATCACCAAAACATGAAATCTAACATTCTCCCCCTTTTTGATGATGACAAAACATATTATATGATCATGTTCAAAATTTTGATTTTCTAACAAACTTTTCTTGATCGTTTTCAAAAAATTTCGCAACCACTTGACTAGCAAGGACTAAAAGGAGTTGTTATAAAGATTAAGAGTTTTTGACCTTATATAGAAAATAAAAGATGTTAGTTCAAGGTTCAAAAACCATTATAAACAGAATGCACAAATGAAGTATAACTTCTTGCTTTTCATGAGATCATATTGGCAGCTGCAAACATAAACACAATTGCATTAAAACTATATTCTCATTAGATTAGAATCCTTGAACAAGTACATCAAATTGCACTACTACACAACGGAAAACTACATTATAAAAAGTACATATGGTCATATCAGTTCTTCTCCCCCTTTTTGGCATCATATAAAGGAGATGCAGAAGGCGTAGATGCTTGAGTGGGTGCAGAGGCAAAGAAGGAGACAGGTGGAACATATGGAATGATAGAAAGCTGGGCAGGAGACTGGAAGGAAAAGGTCGTAGAAGAGGGTTAAAGAGGAGTGGTGGAAGTAGAATGAGTAGGTCCTATGACCTCTGTAGTAACATCCTCAGCAATAATCTCCTCAGTATGAGAACTGGAAGCAGTGTGATGTGATGAAGATGATGGAGTCTGGAGGATGGGATCAGCCTGTGGAATATCACCTGCAGGAATAGGGTCAGATATAAAGGATGTGGGAGGTGCAAGAGGAGGAGTGTCTGAAGGAATGATAGGAGGATCAGAAAGTGAAGGATCTGGAAGTGGAGAGTCTAATGTAGGAGGTACATGTGAGGTGGTTGGTGGTAAGTCAGGGAAAGGAATGTGAAGGTGAGACCTGAGTACATCCTCAATCCTCTGGATCCTCTATGTCTGATCTGTCTGGCGCTCCAAAAGTATTTGGAAGTTGTGATTTACTGCCTCTACTAACACTTTAACTTGGTAGTTTACTTGATCAATCAGTTCAGTGTTAGACTTCCTTAACTGAGTGACAGCAGACTGGATGGCATCCTGAATATATGTCTCAAGGGCAGCCTGAGTGAATGAAGGACCATGAGATACTGCTCTAGAAGACTGAGCCTTATCCATCTTGGAAGGTGAAGGATCCATCTTCTTGGTATGATAATCTCTCTGGCTTGCCTCAGGAGGTGGTGAATGATTTCTCTGAGGCTGTGAAGAAGCTCCAGCTGGAATAGTGATTCCCATCCGAGTGAGGTGAATCTTCCCAAACTTAGGAATCCTCACTATGTCTCCCTTAAGTGTCAAGTGCCAAATATTGTGCATGGAGAGAATATAGGACACAAGCTGAGGATAGGGAATTGTAGTAGACCTGGAGGAGTGAAACCTGAACCTCTTCATTTCTTGAAAAATGAGCTCAGCCACTTTCTTCTTTCTCTTGTCATAAGAGATGCCATCATTTGAAGATCCTTCCCAGTGATATGAGTGAAGTTCTTTGCCTTGTTAACTATGCTACGGGAATAAATATAGAACAAGGCTCTCTGGTCATTGGTTAGAGCTACTGAGGAAGAGGGTAGAGGCACACCAGGCTGTCCAGGTCTAAAAATGTCAACCAGCTCATGAATACTAAAGACTCAGGGAGGCTTCATAGGTACATCCTCTATGCCTAGGTAGGTGTTTATAAGATCTCCAGACAGTAGGACTTTTTGATCTCTCACAATTGTTTCAATCCTTTCAACAATAGTGTTTCCATGGCTATCTTTTACATCCGCAATCTTCATGTTATAGTAAAAATACTTAACAACTAAGGGATTATAAGACATTCTCAGTCTCAACCATGGTTCATATTGTTTCAAATAGGGAGTCAAGTCAATATGAAATTTCTTTTTCAGCTCTTCCAAGTCTACCCAGACAACAGGACATAAATCTCTCTTGGCAAAATGTGAGGCAAACACAATGGAATTCAAAATTCTGAGGTTACCCGTGTTAAACCCAGGAGGTGGTTCAAGGATTTCAGGGGTTTCTTCAGCCAAGGACTTAGAATACCGACTACCAGAAGCTTGAGATGCATACCGTGATTTCTGAGGAACTAAAGCAGCTAAGATATTGATAGCACGAGTAATTTTCCTCTGCAATGTAGACTCTTGAATGTCTTCTTCTCATTGTTTCTCTTTCCCTTTGCCTTTCAAGCTTGTATGAGAACGAGTAGTCATCCCCGTCGGTTCTTCAATGCGAATCCCTTTGGGTTTGTGAATGGTCGGAATGGGTTCTTGTTCAGATGATGCTTTCGGCCTCTTAGACGGTGGAGAGGATGGAGGAGATTGCCTGGGTCTTTTGGTTCTCGCCATTGGTACAGACGCTGGGTACTGTCGAGAGTTTGTGAAATAAATGATGTCGGGAACAGTCGGAAATTGAGAGGAATGAGTGAGACTAGAAGGGACTTCTTAGATGGGATTTATCGGTGAAGGAGAGATATGAGGATTTGGGTTTCTGGGTTCAAGAGATTTCAGAGAGTTTGAGAGAATTTTAGCGAGTGAAAGTGAACGGACGAAGTGAAGTGAACAGTCGCGTGAGGGGAAAAAACTGATATAACACAGGTTTTTAATATTCACTCGAGTGATTTTGGTTTTCACTCGAGTGAAGTATAAAAATCACTCGAGTGAAGTCCAAAATTGCTTCACAGAATCTAAAATCACGCTGTAACTGCAAGATTTTTAATTAAAACACTCATGTGACTTACCTGTGACAAGATTATCAATCTAATTACTTGATTTACCTGTGGTTGCAGTATTTCATTGTTCACTCACTCGAGTTGGTCTTTTATCATCACTCGAGTGTTTTCCTCTCTGTTTATCTCTGTTATTTGAAGATATTACAGAGCATCCTGCAAAACAGCTTTATAGATACTCCGATGCTTAAGTTAGTTATGGGATCATCAAAAAATTATGAAATCAACATTTATAAAGATTAAACAACTTACAATTCATTGGGATTTACCATTCCCAATTCCCTTCGTATATACATGAATTATTCTCGGGCAAGAGGTTTGGTGAAAATATCAGCTAATTGTAAATGTGTAGGTATGAATAATACCTTGACATCCTTTTTCTGAATATGATCTCTAATGAAATGATGTCTCACATCAATATGCTTGGTCCTTGAATGCTGTACATGATTTTTCGCCAAACTTATTGTACTAGTGTTGTCACAGTAAATAGGAATTTCTTTAAGATATATGCCAAGATCTTGAAGTTGCTGTTTTAGCCATAGTACTTGTGAACAACAGCTTGAGGCTGCTATATATTCTGCTTCCGTTGAAGATAATGATACTGTAGTTTGTTTCTTACTGAACCAAGAAACAACTGCACCTCCAAGGAATTGACATTGCCCACTTGTGCTCTTCGTATCTGTTTTATAACCACCATGATTAGAATCAGAATAGGCAACTAGAT
Source organism: Albizia julibrissin (assembly GCA_037074505.1). Taxonomy (NCBI): domain Eukaryota; kingdom Viridiplantae; phylum Streptophyta; class Magnoliopsida; order Fabales; family Fabaceae; genus Albizia; species Albizia julibrissin. The sequence continues at coordinate 24,500,009 of CM073485.1, forward strand.
ATTCGTTACCTCTTTTGGAGTACCATATACCCAACTCTTTTGTGTCTGCCATATATATGAAAATTCTTTTCACTAATTCAGCATGTGATACTTTGGGGCATGACTGAAATCTTGCACATAAACCAACACTGAATTGAATATCAGGTCTGTTGGCTGTGAGGTAGAGTAATGATCCAATCATTCCTCGATATTGAGTTATATTGAAATCAACTCCTTTTTCATCAGCATCCATAAGTACCGTTGAACTCATAGGTGTATCTGCACCATTAGCTTCATCCAATCCAAACTTCTTCAGCAATTCTTTTAAGTATTTAGTCTGTGATATGAATATTCCATTCTTTCTTTGTTTAATTTGTAAACCCAGAAAGAATGTCAATTCTCCCATTAAAGACATTTCAAATTCTCCCTGCATAATCTCAGAGAATTCTTTACACAGAGAATCATTAGTAGCACCAAATATAATATCATCAACATAAATTTGAACTACCAACATATCATTTAGTTTTCGTTTTATAAATAAAGTTGTATCGACTTTTCCTTGAGTAAAACCAAATTCGATGAGAAATTTGCTCAACCTTTCGTACCAGGCTCTAGGAGCTTGCTTTAAACCATATAGGGCCTTTTTTAGTTTGAAGACATGATTTGGTTTGGATACATCTTCAAAACCTAGAGGTTGTTCTACATAAACTTCCTCCTTGATGTACCCATTTAAGAAAGCACTTTTCACATCCATTTGATATAATTTGAATCCCTTGATGCACGCAAAGGCTAAGAGTACTCGTATAGCTTCCAATCTTGCTACTGGAGCATATGTTTCCTCATAATCAATACCTTCTTCCTGATTATAGCCCTTGGCAACCAATCTTGCCTTGTTTATGATAATAGTTGCGGATTCATCGAGTTTGTTCTTGAATACCCATTTAGTTCCAATAACCGAGTGGTCTTTAGGCCGGGGTACCAAATCCGAAACTTGATTTCTGTCAAATTGATTTAATTCTTCTTGCATTGCTAACACCCAATCATTATCTAATAGGGCCTCATCAATGTTAGAAGGTTCCAATTGAGAAATGAATGCAGAAAGCTAACTTCGTTTAAAACCTTGTTTCTAGTTTTAACTCCTTCATTGACTTCTCCTATTACTTGATCTAGAGGATGACTCTTGATGTATTTCCAGGCTCGAGGTTGATCAGGTTGACTTAGATCAACTTCTTTTTCAATATTATTAACCTCAAGATTGGGAGAGTTAACAGAAGATTGGTTACTGATTATCTCATCGTCAATGTTTTTACTAGAGGACACATATTCATCGAATACAACATGAATTGATTCTTCTACAACACATGTTCGTTTATTAAAAACTCTATATGCTTTACTTTGATTTGAATAGCCTAGGAACAAACCCTCATCAGCCTTAGAATCAAATTTTTCCAAGATTATCTTTACCGTTGTTATGAATAAAGCACTTACAACCAAATATGTGTAGATGAGCAAGGTTTGGTTTCCGTCCCTTGTAGAGTTCGTATGGTGTCTTTCCAAGTTTGGTTCTGACATACTCTCTATTTGAGATGTAGCATGCAGTGTTCATAGCGTCTGCCCAGAAGACTTGAGACACACTCTTTTCGTTGAGCATTGGTCTTGCCATTTCTGTAAGAACTCTATTCTTTCTTTCCACGACTCCATTCTGTTGTGGAGTTCTTGGTGCTGAAAAATTGTGATTAATGCCATTTGTATCACAATATTCTGCAAATGCTTGATTATCAAATTCTCCACCATGATATGTCCGGATACCTGCAATCAACATACCTTTCTCATTTTGCACTTTCTTGGCAAAGGCAATGAATTTACTAAACGTTTCATCTTTGGATGACAAGAATATATTCCAGGTAAATCTAGAGAAATCATCAACAATAACAAAGGTGTACAAATTTCCACCAAGACTCTTAACTCTTGCTGGACCAATCAGATCCATATGCAATAATTGAAGTGGTCTGTTAGTGGTAATTTCATTTTTTGATTTAAAAGATGATTTAGTTTGCTTACCTTTTTGACAAGCGTCACAAATTAAATCATTCCTGAAGTTTACATTAGGTAAACTAATTACCAAATCCTTTTTGAGTAATTTATCTAATTGATGCATATTCACATGGGCAAGTTGCTTATGCTAAAGCCAACTCTCATCAGTGTTACTCAAAAGGCAATTTTCAGAAATATTTTCATTCATATCAAGAGTATAGCAATTACCTTCTCTTTTTGCCTTGAGTTTTGACTTCAAATTCTTCTTTTCAATTTGCAGATCCTTCTTGCTAACTATCAGACATTCTTCTGAGTCAAATATTACCCAGTTGTCTTTATCTGTGCTTTGGCTTACACTTAATAGATTGTGACATAAACCTTCAACATAATATACGTCTTTGATTTTATCCTTGACTTCCCCAAGCCCTGCTATCCTTCTGGTTTGATTTCCTCCAAATTTTACCTTGCCACCTTCCTTGGGTACTAATGTGGTGAAGTTCTCAGGATCACCAGTCATATGTCTTGAGCATCCACTATCTATATACTATTTGTTTGATTTGGATGCTCTGAAGCAAACCTGCAGTTAAGGATAATTAAGTTTTAGGTACCCATATCTTTTTGGGTCCTTTTGGGTTAGTACATATAACTTCTTGTTCATGAACCTTCTTAGGTATCCATTTATAGGTTCCTATAATTCCTTTCTTTTTATGAAAACATGAAGAAGTGTAGTGTCCTTTTTTATTGCAGTAATTACAATAAGTAAAAGGATTAGATGTGTGCACAGAACGTGTGAAATAACTTAAATATGGTTTACCTCCTGTCTTCTTCTTACCCTTTCCTTTGTCTAAGTCTGGATCATATCCTATACCAGACTTATCATTCACAAGACGTTGTGCTTTTAAAATAACATTTAACATCTCACTTCCTTTTGTAAACTTTTCAAGAGTTTTAGTAAGATCAATATTTTTCTTCTCAAGAGACAAACACTTTTCGCAATCTTTATCCGATGGATCTTTAGTTCTTTCTTCAAGAAATTTGTTTCTCTTTTCACATGCAATCAAATTTTTAACAATTTTGACAAATTCAGAATGTAAAGCATCATATTCATTTTGTAATTCATCATAAGTAGGATCAGAATCATTTACCTCCTCGTCTGTTTCCTCTTGAGCAACCAGGCATATATTGGCTATCTCTTCATTATCGCTTTCTTCATCTGAGGAGCTATCTCCCCATATTGCAGAAACAAATGCCTTCTTTCTGTTAAAGGATTTGATGTTTCTCTTTTCTTTATTTTTCTGTAATAACTCTGGACATTCTGATTTGATATGTCCAGGTTTACCACATTCGTAGCAGATGATCTCCTTGGCGTCTCTTCTGCCGCTAGTTCCACCTCTTTGTAAATTCCTGAACCCTTGGCCTTTATAAAATTTCTTGAATCTTTTGATCATCAAGCCTATTTCATCATCATCGGCCACCTCTTCTTCTTCTTGGCTGTCTGCCTTTGTTTTTGTCACACTTAGTGCAAGACTTTTCTTTCTCCTGTCACCAACTTCTTCTAGCTCTCGTTTGAATTTTAGTTTGCTTTCATATTCAGAAAGACTTCCAAACAAAGAAGCTACAGATTGCATTGATTCTCCTTTGGCCTCCTCTATTGCTGTGACTTTGGCCTCCCATTCTTTGGATAGTTTGTTTAATATTTTTTGTACTTGAACATTCTGATCATAGATTTTACCAAGTGCTGCAAGTTGATTAACAAGATGAGTATATCTAAGTTCAAATTCAGCTATTGACTCACCTTCCTTCATACGAAGTAGATCAAACTCTGTAGTTAGAGTATTGACTCGATTTTCTTTTATTCTTGATGTTCCTTCATGAGCTACTTCCAAAGCTTGCCACATTTCTTTAGCAGTCTGAAGAGTACAGATTCTGAAGTATTCTTTTTGACTCAGTGCACTCTGAATCATCAAAATTGCTTTGCTGTTGAGAGTCACTAGCCTTTTGTCATTGTCATCAAATTCTGCTGGTGATTTAGGAACTTTTCGAGATTCTTCAGTCTTTGTAGGCACATAGTTTCCAGTTTCAATTACATCCCATAGTTCATATTCTGTAGCCATTACGAATACACGGAACTTAGCTTTCCAGAAGGAAAAATGCTCACCACTAAAACCTGGTGGTCTAGTGATAGAAGCTCCGTCAGGAAGGATTCCTTCACCCATGCTTGCCATCGGATCCTTCTAAGGTTGTTAAACCTAAACAAGAAGACCTGTGCTTTGATACCAAATGTTAGAGCAAGCTTTTCACCCAAGAGGGGGGTGAATTGGGTGATTACAAAATAATTAGAAATTTAAATACAATTTATAAAACTTTAAGGCACAGTAATAAAAAGGAAGAGATATCACCAAGGTTCACACAGAGATTTATACTGGTTCGGTCTCAACCACTTGACCTACGTCCAGTCCTCAGAAATCCTTCTGAGCCTTTCACTATATCTTCCAAGATTCAATGGGTTCTTGGCACCACAGTACAATCAGCAAGTTCCTCTGGACACTCGCTCCCCCTTACACAAGGTAATCTTAAATCCCAACTTAAGGTTCCTCAACCTTAAGTTATCACTATTGGAAATAAATGCGTATGACTGACAAATCTCTCTCACAGAGTGTATAGATAAAAATTGAAATACGAATGAGGATTTGAAGCACTTGTAAAAGTATTGTTTGCAATGTATTCAAGCGTTTCTCTTCGTACATTTATTTTTCGAATGGCTGGACATATATATTAGAGGCTTTGAAGACCGTTGTAAATTTGTCCGTTGATTCAAAGATGCTTGTGACAAATGTAACAGTCTTCCGTTACTTATGAATTTTGCTGCCGCCCATGAATAGTTGTCGTTTGAATGGAGAGTTCAGTTACTCGTCATGTGCGTGATGGTGGAGTACAGCTGTAACACACTTGAGAATATGATCGTTAGATAATATTAAATATCATAAGAGTAATATGATTCACTGGAAGTGTTTTCTGAAACTTAAGGAAACCATCGTGAGAAATCTTGCTTTCACTGGAGATGGATTTCAGCAACTGAGTATCGAAGCCATATGATTTTGACAGAAAACTGGAGCAATCAGTAATATCAAAAATTAACTAACAAAATCTACTGAATTTCATAGGAGTAATTGCAAATGGATCACAGTGATTGTCTGAGAGTGTTACTGGAGCAATAAAACATTATTGGAGTGAATATGATGTCACTGGAAGTGATTTGAAAAACATTAAGATCTTCTGTGAGTGATTACAGACTCACTGGAAATGAACATGAAATTTCATATGTCACTCGAGTGAATTTGGTATCACTGGAAGTGATTTTGTAGATAGTGATTTCTTCTTACAGTGATTTTCAATCCACTGGAAGTGATTTAGAAGTTTTAAGACATCACTCGAGTGATTCAAGATCACTGGAAGTGATTTGGCAAACAGTAAAATATTCTTGCAGTGATTTTCAATCCACTGGAAGTAATTCAGCAAAAATACTATATCACTCGAGTGATTCAAGATCACTGGAAGTGATTTGGAAATCTTAAGGTATCACTCGAGTGATCTGGCATTCACTGGAAGTGATTTTCAAAACAGTGAATTTTTCTTGCAGTGATTTTTCAATCACTTGAAGTGATGTGGCGCATCACTCGAGTGATTCAAGATCACTGGAAGTGATTTGGAAAACTTGGCGCATCACTCGATTGATTTCACATATCACTCGAGTGATCTGGTAATTTTCCACATCACTCGAGTGATTTCAATGATCACTTGAGTGATCTTGAATATCACTCGAGTGATTAACTAAATCACTCGAGTGATCTTGCTCAGATCACTTAAATCACTTCTTTTGCTGATATAAAATCCATGGACTTCCAAAACATGATTTGTTATCATCAAAACATGAAATCTAACACAAGTGAATTTACACATGTTGAATTTCCATTAACTCTTACTATGACATAAGCAAAAAGGAAAGAAGTAATTAATGGCAATTCAAGAGGCCATCTTATTTTCCTATTCCTCTTGCACTTTCTCGGGAAGAGTTTGTCGGTTTCTTGTTTTCTTTGACTTAATCTCTTCCTTTCTACTTCTAATCAAATGATTAGCTATTTAGACATCCGTTGGACATCGTTTAGCCATTAAAAACATCTTTTAAAACAAGCCATGAACAGTACCCAACCTTCCCATAACTCATCTAAACAACAAATCAATCGGTTAAAAAGGAAGCTTACGCTTACCTTTACTCGTTTCTGCAAATGTTTTAGAATTTCGGTAATACTCTGGCTGGTGAGATATCACCAACCACCTCCAAACGAGAATATGAAATATTAGAAATGAAGCTTGCGATGAGTAAAAGAAGATTCATGAAGGGTACTTTGAGAGAAGACGCCGATTTGGTAGTGTTTCGGCGGCTTGAAGTTTCTCTCTCATCCTCCTCTATTTTCACTCTGATCTGCTCTCTCTCTCTCTCTAATTCTGATTTTTTGCACAGGAATATGAGGAAGAAGATGAGGAATTTTTCATTAAATTGGTGTTAAAGTTGTTTGCCACATGTTAGCTTCTCATTGGCCCAAAATTCCAATTTTCGAATATAATGCTTGACTTGGCAGAATTTTCATTAAACTTTGAAAATTCATATCTAACTATAAAAATGTTCAATTAGGGTGGTTCTAAAGGCTATACAACCCTCATTGAGTATAGTTTTAAGAAACAATATAACCTTTGGCCAATTGAAAGCTCATTCTTCCCAAAATTTTAATCTTTGAATGTTGTCTGAGAAAATAATTAATTTCACTAGGCTAATTTCAAAAGTTCATTTCTCTTTATGTACAACTCTAAATGACTTATATGACCTACAAATTAAATCTTGATAAGTCTACGTTTATTCTAGAAATTTTCATAATTTTTGGACATGATTTTCCTCTTGAAATCTGCCACACAAATACTCAATATGTTGTGTGTGACTTCCAATCACTTCATTTTGCTATTCCCCGAGCTCTTTAGCTCACCAATATAATTCCTTTTAATATCCAAGGATATAAAGGAATTTGGGGACATAATACTATGCCTCACTATGACATTTACCAAACAGGGGTCTAGTGGTACCCTTTAATCTAGGCTAAATCTTAACCTCTAGTTCCAGAATTCAGGATATTACAGGATCTTTGTCAGAAATTATATTCTTTGGTGTCCCATGGAGTCTCACTATCTCCTTGATGTATATCTTTGCCAGTTTATTAGGAGAATAGCTGGTGTTTATCGGTATGACATGCGTTGACTTTGTGAAATGATCAACAATCACCTAGATCACATCATAATTCTGGATTCTGGGTAATCCTACCACGAGATCCATGGTTACGCTTTCCTACTCCACTATGGAATATCATGACTTTGAAGCAAACCTAGTGGTTTATGGTGCTCAATCTTTAACTTTTGGAAGGTAAGGCATCGTACCGTATATCCTGTCACATCTTTCTTCAATTCGGGTCACCAGTATATCGCCTTCAAGTTATGGTACATCTTTACCATCCTTGGGTGGAGGGTATAATGACTCTTGTATGCATCATCTAGGTTTTTCTACCTCAGATTAACTTTCAGTGGAACATAGGTTCTCTTCTTGTATCAAACCAGTCTACTTGGTCAAAGATCATAGTCCCGAGTCTATCCCCGTTCGATCATAGTCTTGATAAACTATGCTTGCTTATCTTGCATTTGGGCTTCTGCAATCTCAGTCTTTAAATCACTTTCCATTTGGCTAACACTGTAACCAGTATAGAGAATTTGATTTGTCAAGTTTAGATCTAAAAAATCTTCTATTAATTTCCTCTCCTATATCATCAAAGCTGCCACCTACACCACCTTTCGACTAAGAGCATCAGCAATGACATTAGCTTTTTTTGGGTGATACTTGATCTCCAGGTTGTAGTCTTTTAGCAACTCCATCCACCTGCGTTATCTCATGTTGAGCTCTTTCCAATTATATAGGTACTTAAGACTCTTTTGGTCACAGTACAATTTAACAACCACCCCATATAGGTAGTGTCGCCAGACTTTAATCATAAACACAATTGCAGCCAGCTCAAGATCATGTGTGGGATAATTCATCTTATAAGGGTTCAACTATAAAGAGGCACATGCCACCACTTTGTCCTGCTGCATCCGGACACATCCTAACCCCTGCTTGCTAGCATAACTGTAGACCATAAGAGTCTTAATTACCTGTATGATCAGAAGAGCTTAACATGAGACAACGTTGGTAGATAGAGTTGCTAAAAGACTATAACTTAGAGATAAAGTACCACCTGGGTTAAAGCTAATATTGTTTTTTATGCTCTTAGTCAGAAGGCGATGTAGGTGGCAGATGTGATGATACATGAGAGGAAGTTAATAGAATATTTATGAGATCTAAACTTGAAAAATCAAATCCTCTGTGCTAGTTATAGTATTAGCCGAGAGGAAAGTGATTTGAAAGCTTAGATTGCAGAAGCTCAAATGCGAGATGAACAAGTACAGTCCACAGGACTATGATTGAATGAAGTGGGACTGAGGACTATGATCTTTCATTAAGTGGACTGGTTCGATACAAGAAGAGAATCTATGTTCCACTAAAAGCTGATCTAAGGTAGAAAATCTTAGACGAAGCACATAAAAGTCGATAAACCTTCCACCCAGTGATGGTAAAGATGTATCACGAATTGAAGCTGATGTACTACTAGCCCATATTGAAGAAAGATGTAATATCCTAAATTTTGGAACTAAAGGCTAGAGAGTAAGCCTGAATTAAGTGGACTATATATGAGACCACAGTTTAGCAAATGTCCTAGTGGCGCATGGTTGTATTCCCTAAAGTTCCTTTATATCCTTTAGATTTTAAAGGGAATATTATGATGAATTTAAAGAGCTTGGGGAAGACAAAACAACGCAATTAGAAGACACACACAAAGTAGTGTTGCTACCGGTGAATTTCCCGGTGTGGTAGTTGTGTTTGTGTGACATATTTCAAGAGGAAAAATGATGCCCAAAAATTATGAAACTTTTTAGAATGAAATTAGACTTATCAAGATTTAATTTGATAGGTCATATGCATTATTTGGAGTTGTACACAAAGAGATATGTATTTTTAAAGTTAGCCTAGTGAAACTGGCTATTCTCAGTTGCAGCGCTCATAAATAATAATTATGGGAAGTGTGAGTTTCTAATTGGCCAAAGTTTATATTTTTCCTTAAAACTAGACTAAATAAGGGTCTCATAGCCTTTGTAACCACCCCAATTGGATATCTACACAATTAGATATGAATTTTCAAAGTTGATTGAAATTCTGCCAAGTTTTGTATTTAGTGCGAAAATGAAATCAAATGTAAGGGCAAAATGGTAATTTTTCCATAAGACAAGAAATGACTATTTTCCCCTAATATTCCTAATAATTTCAGTTAAATGGGAATTAAAAAGAGGAAAATGGCCACTTGGTAATTAATAAGCCTATTTTGGCAAATTATTATTAAGGAAAGTCAAAGAGTCAAAAATCATAAGGCTTAGGTCAACAAAATTGTAAAATGACCTATAGGATAATGCAAGATCAATAATTCCTCTACCATTTTTATGGATTTACGGTGGAAATGAAGAAAAGAAAAGAGAGAGGAATTTTCAATGGAAATAATGGATGAAAAGTCAAAGTTTTGACCAATGAGAAATTGCCACATGTAAAGCCATTTGATGATTCATTTAATCATCAACTCTTCATCTTCTTCATCCATTCATTCCCGTGCAAAATAAAAATGGAAGAGAAGAAAAGAGAGAGTTGAACGTGAAGAGCAAGACACACACCAAAAGCTAGGGTTCTTCCAAGATCAAAGGTAAGGAGCATGTATACTTGGAGTTTATGCTTCCAAATCATGTAGTAACCTCTCCTCCTCCTCGAAATCCATGGTTTTCAAGACAAAATCAATAGAGAGGAGAGAGTGAACAGTGGCATTTTAGAGAGAGAAAGTGGAGGAATCAAGAGGTAAACTTCAAAACTTGTCTCTCTTGCCTTGTTGGATGTTGTTGGTGTTGTTGTTGCTGGATATTGGCTTGTTTTCTCTTATTTTTCCAAATTTGGGCTGATGAAATCCTAGTGGAAATGCTACCAAAATTTCCCCTAAATCATGTTCATTTAGTGTTTAAATAGCTAATCATGTGATTAGAAGTAGAAAGGAAGTGATTAAGGAAGAGAAAACAAGAAAATAACATGTTGCACCTAAGAACTCTGTTTTTTTGCCTTGTACTTTCACATGTAGAAGGAGTAGGAATTTGAGCATTGTGATGCTTCGATTAGCTTGAGAGGGAAAAATTGTGAAGGTATACAAGTGTTCATGATTTTTGGATGCTTGTATATGAGTTTGGAAATTTTGAAGTATGAGTATACATGTTGTTAATCTGCTCTGTCTGGAGGCAGTGTCATTGTGATATGTTTTTGAGTGGCCAAATGTTATTCAATGACCATAAAATTTTCTAGATTAAAAGTAGACATAATGAGATTTAAAAGTATATGTAATATGAAGGATTTGGAGTATTACACTAAGAGTTATGATTTTTCAAAGTTTAGTTATGTAAAATTGGGCAATTCTGGATTAGTGTCCACTCAAAGGAAACTATGTAAATATATGTGTACATTTAGCTTATGTACATATTTTTCTCTAAAATTAGAAATAACAAGGGTCACGTAGAACTTAGAATCACCGCATTTGGAGTTTTGTAGAATTATTTATGGTTTGTACAAGTTCGGCTAAGAATCAGGAAAGGGGAAAATCTGTCTGCCAATTTACCTTGGCCGCAGCCAGCATTTTTGGCCGCGGCCAACACCCCCAAATTCCAGGATTTCATGTTTTTGAGGGAAATTGACCTATTTAGCCCTCCCTAGCTTCTTGGGCCTTAATATACACTTCTAATGACTCACAATCATGGCTCTAATGATGTAATTAGGTATTTAGGGCCATAGAGAAGTCAAGAAAGAAGAGGAATGAATGAATTTCCAAGAAGCTTCAATGGTTGGAAGAACAGGTAAAAAAGGAAGGATAGTGATCCACAAGGTAGTAAACTTTCTTACTTGTATGTATGTGATGTTTATACTTTGTATTGATTTGATGTATTGCTTTGCTTTATTATGTGAAGCATGTATGAATTAATGAAGCACTGTTTCTGTTTTTGCTATGGCCATAAGTATGTTGTACGAAACATTGAGCATGCAGAATATCATTATGTGAACATGAGCCTATGTAAGACAAGCATATCATGCACTGGCATTCATCTTACATGCTTTGTCGTATGTTTACTGTAAGACCTCATTTTCAATAGCTCTGATACCAAAATTGTAAGCACCCTTCCTTACATTACCTTACCGGCTCTTAGTTCTATAATATCAGAGTGAGCGAGCGAATATATCAATAAACTAAAAGCCGTTCTCTTATTCATGCTAGAAAATTTCTCAAATACATTAGAGTGATTCTCTGCTTATACAACATTCATACATACACATATATACACATATATGAAATACAAGAAGTAGTGCCCTGCACTACGACCTCCTCTTTACTTCACGTCTCCATATCTCCTCCGTGCATCTTCCCCTGTCACTATGGTTGTTTGGGAGGAGTGAGATTTGAGAGAATCTCAGTAGCAAACAATACCGCTATACATGGAAGATATATATGAATGCATGACATGCTTGCCTACACTATTTCATACCAACATAATGACATGCTGCGTGCTTTATCAAACCCCACAGAATTTAGACATTTCATTAAGCATCATGGCATAGTTCAAACAGGCAAACATAATTTATATAAATATACTGATACATGTTTCTTGATTATAATACAGGAAACTAAAAAGTATTAGTAAGTCATATACTACATCCCAAAAATTTAGTAGCCTATACTATACTGAGCACCGACATAACTTCATCAACTGCTTGTCTTCAGTCTTTGTATTCGACTTTCTCCTTGCCTTTGAAATTGCTATTCTTAGCTGGATAATTTGTTTATAGGAAAGGAATGAGATTCGAACGAATCTCAGTAGTAACCAGAAAATCATTCATATAAAATGCAAATAGGAAACATGCAATGCAGCATTTATCATGATGCAGCAATCAAAATGCCTAAGCCTATCTGACAATGCTCAGGAACCAAAAGATGATTTTGTCCGGATAAAAATGATCATTTGTTCCTGATATGCACAAATCATATCATAATGTGATCATAATAATAACTTGGAGCAGGACTACACCTGTCCGTACTCATCATAACTTGGAGTAGGTCAATACCTGTCCGTACATATCAAGTCACTCAACTGGGTCCACCTGACCACATAGTACCTCAAAGGTTCCATAGGGTGGTTTAACTTATCATCCACACCCAAAGAGTATCAACACCACAAAGCAATACATTAAACAGATCATGGCAACCATCACATATTAACATTCACATAGTATATGAAAGATAGAGTTACTACCTTGATGCTTTTCCTTTCCTAATGTAACTGTCTTTGTAAGTCCCGCTAAGCAGATATCAAATCCTAAAATTAACCAAAATAATTGCAATTAACTACTATTTAAGTCTATTTCACTTTGAAACTTATAATTTTAGCATTTCCTTCAAAATCACAAAATTTACCAAAATGCCCTTGGGGACTCGGTCTGGCCTATGTATTTTGTACTTTTTCCAAAAATTACAACTTAGGTCTATTCCACATATTTTCATGTGTAAATCTCATATTTGACCTCAGATCAGATCAATTCCATCTCAAATTACAATTTTTCCCTTGATAGCTCAACTTAGGGTTTTAGGGGCAAAATCGTCATTTCACAATCTGGGGCTTTTCACACTTTGCACTCTTCATGAACCCTACACAATTTTCCCTTATAAACATCATGGAACTATTAGAATCATGAAATTCCAATCCTAACCCTCATTTTTAGGCCTAACCTAAATATTCATGATTTTTGGGAAAAATTAGATTTTTCTTGATTTTAACCCTTAAAACACCTTCTTGTCACTTGTTTCTCCTTGTTTAATCATCCAATCATCATTTTAACATAACCAATGGAAATTTGGGCAGCATTTTCCCTTAGAAAATGGACATCACAAATTTAAAAAAACATCAAAAAAAATCCAGAATCCATCCAGAATACAGTTGTAACTAAGTTATTGGTAAGAATCTCAGGGTTTGAGTAACTTACCTCACTTCTTCCTCTTGTTCTCCCTTGGCTGAAACTTTATCCCTTTCTCCTTGAATTTTTTATTGATTAAATAGCTATTTCAAGAAGGCATGGAGGTTTAGGAGAGTTTTCTAATACTATAACACATGATTGAACAAAGATTTCGGCATACTTACCTTATACTTGAGCTTAGAGCTTCTTCCTTCTTCCTCTTCTTCTTTTTCCTCCTACCACTCTTCTTTCCTTCCTTTCCAACCCTCTTGGCCGACTTGGTTCATTTATAGGCAAGGGGGAGACAGGTGGAGAATTATAGACACATTTGTTGGAGATTTCTCATTGGTCCAAGTGTATACATTGTAGTAATTACATAATTAATTATGTAATTATTCTAAAATTTCCATAAAATTACCATGTGTCCTACCTTTTCTGTAATGTATATATAACTATCCCAGATTATTTTTATGTGGGCCAAAATGATCATTTTGCCCTTGCAACTTCTTTGATTTTCGCAACATTTGCAAAAATTGGCAGAATTATCACCAAACTTTGAAAATTCATATCTAATTGTGTAGATATCCAATCGGGGTGGTTCCAAAGCCTATGTAACCCTTATTAAGTCTAGTTTTAGGGACAAATATATAAAATTTTGCCAATTAGAATCTCAATATTCCCAGAAGTTTTATTTTTGAAACCTATCCCAGAAAAGTCAATTTCGCTGGGCAGAATTTAAAAATTCATTTCTCCTTATATACAGTTCCAAAAATTTCATATGACCTATCAAATAAAATCTTATCATGTCTACTTTCATTCTGAAAAATTTTAGAATTTTTGGAGGTCATTTAAGAATTTAAAAGTGTCACACAATCCAAATGCCTTAACAGGAAATTCACCAACTTACTTGTATAATAACTATTTTGTCATATGTAATCTTATTGACTTTACTTTGTCACCTTATATGTTCTTTTATCATGAAACACCATAATAGCTACATGACATTTAATGATCAAAATTTGGGATATTACATGCTTGATGTTATGACATACCAATGGACAATGTACAAATACAACAGAGCTTCAATACATCAAACATGTTCAACACAAACAGGCAAAGTAGTCACATAATCATTGTAAAACATACATATCATACACATGTAGGAAAGGTAAGTTCACTACCTGTCGGACTTCATGTTCGTCCTCAATCCTTTGTCTTTGCTCCGGTTCAGGCACGACCATCTATCAAGTCCTAGAATTCCCAAACATTTAATACATAAGTCATTACTCTTTCTTATATCATTCTAGACTCATATTAGTTGATAACTTAGCCCAATTATGCTAAATTATCAAAATGGCCCCGGAAGCCCGACCCAACTGTCCTTTTACAGAAATCACAACATGGGCCAATCCTACACAGTTTCACGTGTAGAATCCATTATGACTTCATATAAGTCAAATTCAGGCCTAAATGATGAAAATGCCCCTTAACAGCCCCTATATAGAGCTAAAAGGGTAAATTGGTCATTTCACCCTCTAGGCATTTTCTCATTTTCTCTTCAACATGAACCGTACACAATTTGCCCTTCTAAACTCAATGGAATCATCCAATCGATGAAATTCCAACTCTACCCTCATAAACCATATAGGGCAGCCATTTTAGAGTTCTCAGAAGAGTTGTGTCAGTTCCTCCCTTTCTTTGACTTAATATCCTCCTTTCTACTCCTTATTACATGATTAGCCGTTTAGACATCCATTGGACATCATTTTAGCCCCCAAAACATGAATAGAATGAGAGATGAACAGTACACTACTTCTGAAATACTCATCCAAATGATAAACTGAAATGGTAGAAAGGTAACACACGCTTACCTCTACCCGCTTCAGAATTCGGTTCAGAATTATGGTGACGCTCCAGCCAGTGAGATGGCACCAACCACCTCCAAACGAGAATCTAAATCCATAGAATCGAAGCTCGGGATGAGTAGAAGAACATTTGTACTAGACATTTTGAGAGAAAACACCGTTTCGGACGAGTTCCGGCCAATACAAGCTTTCTCTCCCTTCTCTCTCTCCACCGCCTTTGTTCTTGTTCTCTCCGTTCTCTTTCCCTCTTCCTCGTTCTGATCTGTTTCTCTTTCCTTCTTTTCCCTTTTTAATCTGAACGCACGGGAAAGAGAATTAATTGATGAAGGATGATGATTAATTAAAATCATCTAGGTGACCTTTACTCAATTAGTCCACCTATCTCATTTCTTGCATAGCAAGTTTCTTTTCTCTTTTCCTTCATCATTCCATTAATATTAATGAGAAATAAGAGAGTATAATTAACTCTCAAATTATCCCATTATATCACCTCAAGTGGTCTACCAAAGCCTTAAGCTTTTCCTCTTATTGACTTTACTTGATAACAATTCACCTGCTTGGCTTATCAATTACCAAGTAGTTATTCCCTCCTTTTAATTCCCATTTAACTCAACATATTGGGAATATTAGGGAAAAATCCTCATTTCTCATCTTATGGCAAAATTACCATTTTGCCCTTACCTTTTATTTCCTTTTTAATACCTAACAATATTAAGGAATTTTGGGATATAAACCATGTCCTCACTTAGACATTTGCTAAACCGGGTTCTAGCAGTCCATTAAATCGAGGCTTAACCTCAAGCCTTTGATCCTAAAATTTAGGGTATTACATTTACTACTGATATTCTCTTGAATCTCACTCTCCCCGACCAACCATATAGGTATATGAACAGGAAAGAAGAGAATGCTTGAAAATGATTCAGAAGAAAAGAAGACGAAGAATTGAAGACTGAATTGTGTTTAGTTTATTGTGTGTATCATTATTTGCACACAGAGAATAGTTATTTGTAAGAATATAAGTATTAGAATTAACCAGTATTGGGATCATTGAGAATAAGAAATACTATAGTAATTATACAAGGAATTAAGAAACAATAAGTTGCTAAGAAGTTATAAATCACTTTGGGATGATGTCAAAAACAAGGTTTTTAAACCATTCAGAAAGGCCCACTCAATTACAAGTTCGAATCTTGTATTGAGGTTGGAAATTGAAACAAATTTGCAAAAGAAAGATCGCTTAGTGGTTCGATCATTGTGTAAAACTCATTAGAACGATTATGTAAGTAAGGTGTTACAAAAGACGTGATAGAATATGTGGCACGTTGCCTTACCTGCCAGAAGGTAAAAACTGAGGACCAGCGACCCCCAGGATTGCTTTAGAGTCCCAAGATTCCTGAGTAGAAGTGGGAGAGCATGACTATAGATCTTATGGTAGGATTATCCAAAATCCGAAAATCATGATACGATCTAGGTGATTGTTGATCGTTTCACGAAGTCAACATATTTCATAGCGATCAACGCCAACTATTCTCCTGATAAACTGGCAGAGGTTTATATCAGGGAGATAGTAAGACTCCATGGGACACCAAATAGTATAATTTCTGATAGAGATCCTCGCTTCACTTCAAGATTTTGGAATCTCTGCATGAAGCTCTAGGTACTAAACTGAAATTTAGCATGGCCTATCATCCTTAGACAGATGGACAGACAGAGAGAATCATACAGATGATGGAAGATATGCTAAGAGCTTGTGTGATGGATTTCAAGGGAAGTTAAGATCATTACCTTATACTTACGGAATTCGCTTACAACAATAGCTATCATGCGAGCATTCAGATGACTCTGTATAAAGCATTGTATGGAAGGAAGTGACAATCCCCTCTCTGCTAGATAGAGTTATTTGAAAGAAGGTTGTATGGGCCAGATATACTAGATTAGACTACTGAGTAGATCAAAGTCATCAAGCAAAGACTGCTTGCAACCTAGAGTAGGAAAAAGAGCTATGCCGACAAGTGAAAAAGACTGTTAGAGTTCCAGGTCGGTGATCATGTATTCCTGAAAGTTTTACCTGTTACCAGTGTCAGAAGGGTGATAAGGAGAAAGAAGCTAAGCCCTCGCTACATCGAGGCGTTCGAGATTTTGTCAAGAATTGGGCCTGTAGCATACTGGATTACTCTACCTCCAAACTTGAACAGATTGCATGACGTCTTCCATGTTTCGCAACTGAAGAAGTAGCAACTAGACCCCCAGCATATTATTGAGTATGAGGATATGGATATGTGAGACGATCTCACTTACGAGGATGAGCCAGAACATATCATTGATAGACAAGAAAGGCAGCTCAAAAATCGCAACATACCATTTATGAAGGTGGTCTGGAAGGGACTATCTTTAAGAGAGAAGACATGAGAAGCATAAGAAGATATGAATAGATGCTACCCGGAATTTATACCTTATAAGGTGTAACAAATTTTAGGGATGAAATTTATTGAACGGGGGGAGAGCTGTAATACCCTACTTTTCCATCAATTTCCTTGTACATATTTATTGTATTTAGTAGAATAAAATGGTGAATTGTGTGGTGTACATAAAATGATAAAAGCACTCCAATTGGTAGTTACATATAATGGCTAAGCTAAGACACAAAATTGTAACTTTTGTCTAATTAAAGGCCTAATTTTGTAACTCAAATTGAAGCATGAGAGAGGACAAATATTGGCCCAATTATATTGCATCAATTTCAGCTAAAATAAGGAGAAAGGAAAGAAGACATGGTTTAATACAAAAATCATAAAATGTAAGGGCAAAATGGTAATTTGAAAATTATGCAAGAGGCAATTAATATTTCTTATTTTTTTTGACATTTTTTGTCAAGCAAGGGGAAATATTGAAGAAAAGAAATGCTTGGCTAACATGAATCAAGAAGGAATGAATTATAGACAATTAAAGTGGAGAGTTGAAAAGTCAAAAGGCTAAGTGTCATAAAGAGCTCTTATAAGCTAATTAAGAATGGAATACATGGAGATAATGCAAGAGCCATTTCCTTCTCCATTTGAAGATGTATTCCACGGTCAAAAAGCAAGATGGAAAGAGAAAAGATGATGACCAATTGAATTTACACATGTTGAATTTTCATTAACTCTTACTATGACATAAGGAAAAACGCAAGAAGTAATTAATGGCAATTCAAGAGGCCATCTTATTTTCCCAATCCTCTTGCACTTTCGGTCAAGATAAATCAAGAAAAGGAGAAAAAAAAGATGAGCCAAGGGAAAATTACCTATGTATTTTGGAAAAGGTTATGTTTGGCATAATTCTGGGAATGTTGTGGCTATGATGGCTAGAATTGAGTATTTTTATGTGAAATTATACTGAAATAAATTTACATAGAATTTATAACCACATAATTTGGAGTTCCCTAGAATTAATGGTGAATTTTTGAAATTAAGCAAAAAGCTGGCAGATTTGAGAAGAAAGGTGAAAATGAAAAATGTAATGACATACAAGTAATTAAGTTAAACTTTAAAGGTGGAGTTAACCAACTTAGGATAGTTAGACCACCTTGACTTTACTTTTGGCATAGTGTATTAATTTTAATGTCAACGAACTTGACTAATTGGATTATACAAATATTGGACGAAATAATAACCTATCATCCCTAAATTCTAATTATAGGACCTAGTAGCTGTCCGGAAGCTAAGACCTGGCCGAGTTCAGGGAAACAATTGGATATCTCTTAAGGGAAGCGACCAGGTAGTAACTTGTCTTTCATATATGTATAAGATACATTGTATGTTCTATGTGTTCATCATAAATTGTTTGGCACATTCTGGTTATGCAGGGTGGTCACCTGGAGCCTTTCTGAACGGGTGGACGCTCGGGGCTTTGTGATATACCTAGCACCATGGTGATATATGAACGGCATGTGATGCACTTAATGCTGTTATGATGATTATGTATATGATGATTGTGTGGCATGCTTTGTGATGTTATATCTATATGACTAGCTATCTGTTACTACTTAGATTCCTTCGAATCTCACTCTTTTTTCGAAACTCATCTACAGTGCAAGGAGATAGCTCAAGGGGCAAGAAGGTAAATACAGATGGCTAGAGGCTGGAGTAAAGAGTCTTTAACCTTTTTGTTGGTTGTTTGTTTAATATACTTTGGATATTTTGGATCTGTAATTAGTGTAAATAGCTTGTAATGCTAGCAATGCTACAATAGTGAAACTGGTAATGCTGGTAGACTAGTGATCGGACAATAATTAATCTAAAAGGGTAGTTTAGCCAAATTACGCTTCTGATCGCTAACGAAATATAACTAAGGTATGGAATGGGAGAACTAAGTAGAGAATCACTTGCAAACTCTAATAAAATGAAGAGAAGAGCCGATGAGACTTAGCAAGATAGTGAATGTTTGTGAAATTGTTTGAGAAAATTTTTATTCCTCTAAAAAATCCTTTATAATCCCAGGTTTAACTCTTGAGAAAGGATTGGAATTTCTGAACATTTTCTGAATTCGATTACTCCAAGATTGTTCCTAGTTTCACAAATGATTACACTACTCTTTTGTACTCATATGAGGCTATTAGACATAAGGTATCATAATAAGGGTCACATAGCCTTTAGAACTACCCCAATTGGAAGTTTATACAATTATATATGAATTTCAAAGTTTGATGAAGATTTTGTCCATTTTTTTAGCAAGTGCTAAATGGGGAAAAATGTGAGGGCAAAATAGTCATTTGACCAATAAAGCAAGAAGCTGATATTTTTCGCTTTTCTTGCTGAATAATTCGGTCACAAAGGGGCACAAGAAGAGAACTAATCACTTGGCCTTAGATGATGTCACATGGATAGATTATTAGCCAAGTGAAAAGATGATGATCAAAGTCAATATTCACATGGTTGATTAGTAATTAAATATCATATTTGAGGAGGTGAGTTAGGATATTTTTATGAGACTTATTTAGTCCCTTTTTGCAGCCATTTGGCGTCAAATGGAAAGAGGAAGGGAAACAAATACTTGGCTATGATTGATTCAAGAAGGAAATTTGTTGGCCAAGTAAAATTATACACATGCTTATTTGCATTAAATAATACTATCTCATAAAGCAATTAGAGATATTCAAGAGCTCTTTATTCCTCTTATTCCTTCTCATTATTTTGGCCAAGCTAACACCGAGAGAGAGAGAGAGAGAGAGAGAGAGGACATTTTGAAGAAGCAAAGGTAAAGAAGAAGGAGCAAGGATCAAGAAGCCAAACTAAGGTAAGTTGCAAGTAAATCTTCCTTGTTCTTGCCTTCTTCTTCATGGTTACTCTTCCTAGTCTCTATGCCATCTTGAAATACATGTTAGCAAGCCAAAAACAAGAGGAAGAGGGAGGAGAAAGGTGGCCCCTAGAGAGAGAAAGAGGAGGAATCAAAGGTAAATCATAAAACCTTGCCTAACTTGATTTATGTTTGTTGTTGGTGGTTTGATTGGTTATTGACTTGGTTTTTATGACTTTGTGATTTTGGGAAGCTTAAACTCTAATGGTTTATGCATCCTAATTTTCCATTAAACATTTGGGAAGTGTGTTTAAATGATTAAACATGAGATTAGAAGTGAAAAGGAGGTGGTTTAAGGATTGAAATCATAAAACAACATTTCCCCCTAATTTCTCCTATATTTTGGCCAGACCTGAAACTATAGGAAGGAGATGGAATTTCATCAATTTGATGGTTATATTGTGTTTATAAGGGAAAATTATATAGGGTTCATGATATGAATAGGGGAAACAGACTGGCTAGAAAACAAGTTTCAACACACGAACGGGACGGATGATCAAAGGTAGGACCTTAAGAGAACCTGTCTCTTACAACCCTAGCCACAAAGACACCACAAGGATGATCAGTCCTTGATACAGTCGGAGTATTCGCACGAGAATACAAGGATGCAAGCAAGGCTCACACAAGAGAAATAAAATTCTCAATTTATCATTCAAGTCTGAAGAAAAGAGTACAAAACGTAGCCTTCATATATAGGCAACTAAAGAACACTCTAGAACTCTAATCCTAGTCATAAATGCAATAAATGATGCCTTAATGATGATTGATTGCCTTGGTTGGCACCATTCAAGCCTAAAAATATTAGGAAATTGCTTATTCTTCAAGACTAAGTCAGCTACCTAAAACTAGGAAACTAAATCAAAGTTTTCAAGAACAATATTTGACCCAAAAAAAGGCCTTATTTAATGCAAATAAAATAGGAAGCTAATCAAATCAGATTTGATGCATAAGGATCCCTTCTAGATGCTCTTTGGACGTCACTTATGATCACCCTCCAAGGCACATGCTCAGCACATGGGATTTTAAGTGAATTCTTCAATCTGGACACCACATGGGCCTTGTACATCATCTTGTTGGGCTTCTAGCAATGTGATCACCATTCTTGGGGTTTTGTTGGACATATTCAAGGATGCCTCTTCCAAATAGATGGGCTCCAACTCTCTAAGCTCTCTTATCAAACAATTCAGGGCCTCCTTCATAGATTTACTCCTAGCTCTTGTCATTGGACCCCCAATGCTTTGTAATGGATCTTTTGGGACATTGGACTTCCATACTTGAGCTTGGGCTTCCATCTCCATGCCTTTCTCTTGCTTCAGAGTTCCATCTCTATATTGGCATGATCCCACATCAGTTCATGTGGATTGTGAAGTGTGAAAAGCCCTAAAATGTGAAATGACCAAACTACCCTTAAAACCCTAAGTTAGGGGCTCCAAGGGTAATTTTGTAATTTGGGCTGGAATTTTACCAATTTGAGGTCAAACATAGATTCTACATGCAAAATTGTGTAGGATTAGCCTAGGTCATAATTTTTGGTGAGGTACAATGGGACTGGGTACAAAAAGCGTTGACCGGGTCTCAAAGGGCATTTTTATAATTTAGCATTTTTAAGTTAAGATAATCAACAATTTGGAATAATACATGAATAAGTAATGATTCATTCATTGTACATTTGGAAATTTTAGGACCAGACAGTTGTGCCTGTAATATCCCAAATTTTCGGACTAGAGACTTAAGATTTAGCCTATATTAAAAGTGACCACTAGACCCCTGTTTGGTAAATGTCATAGTGAGGCATAGTATTATTTTCCAAAATTCCTTTATATCCTTAGATATTAAAAGGAATTATATTAGTGAGCTAAAGAGCTCGGGAATAACAAAACAAAGTAATTAGAAGTCACACACAATATAATAAAGTGGAACACAAAGTAATTTTGCTACCGGTGAAATTTTCGATGTGGCAGTGGTGATTGTGTGACATTTTTCAATGGGTAAATGATTTTGAAAAATTATGAAACTTTCTAGAGTGAAAGTAGACTTATCAAGCTTTAATTTGATAGGTAATATAAGTCATTTGGAGCTGTACACAATGAGAAATGAATTTTTTACGTTAGCCCAGCCAAATTAACTATTTTCAATGGTAAGGTGAGCAGTAAAGGACTTGAGTATCACATCTTTTATATCAGTCTCGAGAGCTTAGATGGTCGCACTTCCTAGTCTCACTAGAATGTGTCTCTTCACTCCTTCACTAACTTGTTGAGGTTCCCGCTGATTGAACTAACAAATGGAACCTTCATTACTCTTAATTAGTCGTTGCATCCGTTCCATCATCTCCAAACGTTAGATTGCCGCTATAAATCTCCTCAACCAAGTCCTAAGTCCCTCATATAGTTCTTTATCCTCCGACTATAAATTTTGGTAATCTCTATATTTTATTCTTTAAGTTTGTTTTACTTAATCACATTCCTTCAAGATGAGAAGTAAGAATCCCGAACTTTATTTTCCTTCTACTACTTATTCTCTTTCAACTCTATCTCCTCCACCAAAAACTTCGGCCAAGAGGAAACGTCATCCAAAACCTAAGTTCAAAGCCTCTGAACCTCCATTCAAAAAGTCCAAAACTCTTTCTATCAAGGAACCCATATTAACCCAGTCAAAAACTAAAGAAGTGAAAGGGAAAGGCAAAGAAACTGTAAAAGAGGCATCTCATGAATCTTCCTCTAATAGTGAAACGGTTAGAATACCCCGAGAGGCGATAAGACAATCCAAGCTCGATGCCTTAATGAGCAAGTTTGCAATTGGAGTAGGTGGTTCTGCACTAAAGGCTAGTCCGTTTAAGTCCCACAAACCAGCACACTCTTCTATACCTTCTATATCTCAAGCACCGGAAGAAGAAGAAGAGACTGAGCCACAAGAAGGCTTCAACACCTCTCCTCGAAAACCATTGGACAAGAAGGTATTCCATAATGAATTTGCACATCAAAAATTTTATCCAGTAGTTTACGTTGATTTAGATCACCTGTTCACCCACTATTATAATAACCTTCAATAATATATGAATTACTATGAATTGTGGCTTAATAGTTATCTCTTGTATTCACCCTCTGTTGTTCGAACTTTTTATTCAAATGACTATGAAAAACATGATTTCAAAAAATGGTGAATTATTAGAGGAGGATATTGAAACCACTATTTATGGATAGTTGATCAGAATCACTTTCACCATTATTAACCACATCCTTGGTTATAATGATCTACCACCTGAGCCTACTTCTGAGTTTACACCTGCCGAAATTCATCTTCTCTTGAGACCTGGTGAAAATAAGGCCCTTTGAATTTCAAACCTATTCAGATGCCTTCCATTCAGCATATTCTGTTCTATATTTACACCAGAAGCATTGTTAACAAGTTAAAGAACTTCACCCACTTTACTCATAAGGACTATTATATGATGGCTTCCTTGCTTCCGGTCAACAAAGAAATGTAGGTGAGATGATTTTCCAAGAGATGAGGCGGTTTTAGTTTTTATCTACCTTGAACACCTACATCCCTCTATCTCAAATTGTCTCCCTCATCCTCAGGTACAACAAGATTTGGTATTTGGAAAAAGATAAGAAAGTAAGGATACCACATTTTGGAATGACACAAATGCATAGGATGGGTATCACACTTCCTTTGGAGATTGAGAAGAGACACTCTCCTTCTACCGCTGATGAGGCACAATCATCTACACAAGGAAGACCAAAATCCCCTTCTTTTATTGGTGCATCCATTCAGAATTATGTTAGGGAGCTGATTACCAAGGTTGTTAAAGGTCTCAGAACTAAAATGATTGAACAATATCAGTAATTAACAGGGCAATTTGAGGGGTTGATAAACATGATGGAACAATAGGTTGACCAAATTGAGTAAGACTAATCATAACTTCAAGATCATCATAGATACTGAGGCAGAACATCCTAAGAGGACAGATGACTTGGCGGTACTTTTTTGGGCTACTCACGACATTCCTGGTCCGTCTACATCTATTCCACCTTCCTCTACTACTCCTACCCTATGGATCCCTCTGTTCTGTTCACATGTATTGATCTCATTACCTCTTCCCATATGGATATCACCCTTGATACTCTTGATATTACATCTACTCAGCCATCATCACCACCCTTTACACCAGCACCGTTTGATCCATCCACGGTATTGGTTGTTTACTCTCCACCAATATCACCATCATCTGATATTACCTTCTTAGTACCACCCTCTGTAGATGATGACAAAAAAGGGGAGAAGAAGGAGTGATGGCATTTGAGCTCTCTGTACTAGTTTAAGGGGGAGTTTCTTTGAGTCTTAATGTTTAATTGAGGGGGAGTCAATGTTTGGGGAGTTATTTTTATGTATTGGGAGTCAGTTTATCAATTTGATTATGAACTCATGTATTTAAAGCTTGTACTTAGTTTAATGCAATTCTTGTATGGTGTTTCTTTTTATGATTCAATAACATTGGCTTGGTGTTTGTGAAATTTGACTCTTGAATTCTATATTCTGCAAGCTATTTTTTAATCTTTGCATCACTAATAATGAATTCTTGCAGATTTCAAAGTTTGAAAAGTTTGACTTGGCTCATGGCAACATTAAAGAGGAATATAACCAAATTGTTTATCAAGAACTTAGAATTCAAAATAAAATCATTTATGTATCTATGTTTTTTAAAACTTATTATGAAGTTAAACAAATTTCAAAATTCTCAAATCCATCACTAAGGTTTTGCCATCATAAAAAAAGGGGGATAATGTTAGAATCCATGTTTTGATGATAACAAAATAGTGATGAATTGTTTTGCATAGAAATGATCAAGTTAAATAAAGCACAATGTGTAAAAATCTGCTTTGCATAAAGTCTTGTTGATAAATTCAATATAATTGTTGTTGCACTCGAGTTTTGTGACATGCACTCGAGTTCTGGATATGCACTTGAGTCTATTGATATTTTCTTATTTAGATACCATTAAGACTTAACTGATATTTGAATTGTGTACATGTTAGGAACCATTGCACTCGAGTTTTCACTGACACACTCGAGTGCTAAGAAGATATGCACTTGAGTCTTGGAAGTACTTGAATGAGAGTTTCTTCCAGAGACTTGGCAAGAAAGAGTTGATATGAAGTACACTCGAGTTTGAAGAGGAGCATTCAAGTTCTGCGAGTTTAAGAATGACACCGAGAGTCATGAGGCTGAAAGCATAAGGCATCCACTCGAGTTCTCAAAACCACACTCGAGTTAAGAGAGTTTAAGCTTCAGAATTTGTACCTGAAAGATTGATATTAAGGAAATCAAGTATACACTCGAGTTCTCAGATATGCACTCGAGTTCTCTATGCCATTTGCACTCGAGTACAGACAGTGATGTCAAGAGAGTTTGTTCCAAAGACAGCCATATCCTAAAGAGATGAAGTACGCTCGAGTTCTGGAGGTTACACTCGAGTTTACCCATTGCACTCTCAAGAGTTCTAATCAGAAACGTTGACAGAATGATAAAAATTATTATGCACTCGAGTTCACCCATAAGCACTCGAGTTCTGTGATCTTTTGCACTCGAGTGTTATATGATAAACTCGAGTTCATGCATTGATAGAAACTAAGAAGACTTCAGTGATTGATTCGAATGTGTTTATATGTTATTCAATTTTTATATTTCACTTATTATCACTCTTAAACATTGTTTTATGTTTGGTTCAAGTATTAAACAGGTTTTTGACGATCGGATTAATAAAATGAATAATGAAGTTAAAAATGGAAGACACAATTATGTGAGCTAGTTGTCACTACACATGGGCCAACAAACACCACGAGTAACCATCGTACACTTTAACAACCTGTGTAAAGAATTCAAATACCCATGCCACTTCATAATGGATACATTGCAACATTTGTCTTCTGTACATTGATATAAAGAACTTCCATAGATGAACTAAAATAGATAGAGAACACACATGAAAGAGCTTACCAACTTACAAGTCTTTGAAATTCTGTTGTATTCATATTGTGAGCATCAGTGATTATCTTATCTGCTTTATAAGAGAGTTTTTGTAAACACTTTCATTATAATCTTCATCTCAAGGTAGAGGGACCTTTAGAGGGTAGAGTTTCCTTACAGAAGAAGCTGAGAGAGAGTTCCTTAGAAGACTTTCTGCTCGTAAGACTTATAAGGTACAAGTGGGAGAGAACGTTGGTGCTCGTAAGACTTACAATGGTGTAAGTAGGAGAGAACGTTGCTGCTCATAAGACTTGCATAAGTAAGTGGGAGAGAAGAGTTGTTGTAATTACTCTGCTCGTAAGACTTATCGTAAGGGGGAGAGAAAGTTCTAAGTGTAGAACATTTCTACTCGTAGTCCTTGCGAGGACAGTTGTTGTATCATGCACTCTAATAGCCGACTAAATCTTGGAAGATTAGTGAAAATCTCAGTAGGTGTTGACCTTTGGGGACTAGACGTAGGCCTGAGATTGAGGCCGAACTAGTATAAATCTCTGTGTCCAATTTCTCTCATCTTTACACTCTCTTCGTTCAGTTTAACATAGCCGTATCAACTGTAAAAATTTGATATCACCCAATTCACCCCCTTTTAGGTGAAACTTTCCTCTTACAATAGTTGATGGAATAAAATAGTGAACTTTGGTGCACTTGGAGTAGCCAAAATAGTGGAAATAGAAATTATATGAAATTTTTAGCCAAGAAAGACACCTAAAGGCTAATTTTTATTTTGGTAAAGTCCTAACATTGTGGCCTAAAATTTAGTATGGAAGAGCATAATTTCAAGGCCCAAAATTCGGCCAAGATGAAGAAAGAAGAAGAAATTAGCAATTGTTAGAAAATTCAAGAAGATGTAAGGGTAAAATGGTCATTTTTTCTAAATAAAATAAATTTAGCTATTTTCCTCAATAATTAAGGGGAAATTTGGTTAAGAGGAAGAGGCAAGAAGAAGAAAGAATTCTCTAGACAATTTGACAAATGGAAGCAAAAGAAGAGGCATGTGAAAAAATAAGTAATAAAGTAAAAATCACATGCAAAAATTACTATAAAAAATAATAAATTAAGGAGGTGATATAGAGCTCTAGAGGACTCCATAAAACACTTCAAAAGGCTATTATTTTTGGCCAAACTCATGCAAAAGAGAGAGAAAGAGTCTTAAAGAAACAAGAACAAGAGAGAAGAATGCTAGAGTTCAAGAAGGAATCTAGGTAAGTTAGTAGAAATTTCTACTTGTTCTTGACTTGTAATTCATGGAAACACCTTAACCTCTATGTCATCTTAAATCAGCCATAAATCAAGCATAAACTCAAAAGGAAGAAGGGAGGAGAAGGACAGTTTTGATAAAGAAAAGAAGAGAAACAAGGGTAAGCTATGAAACATTGAATTTCTTGTTGTAATTAAGGTTGTGATTGTTGTTTGGTTGGTTGTTGGCTTGTTTTGCTTGGATTTTGTGGTTTGGGATGTTCAAACGCTAAGGGGAGATGCTACCCAAATTAACATTAATCATTTTCAAATGATGTTTAAAGAGTTAAACATGAGATTATAGCTGAAAGGAAGTGATTAACTAAGTGGAATCAAGAAACTTCCTTATTTCCAAAATTTTTTAGATTTTTGGTCAAACTTAGAATAGGGAGTTAGAGATGGAATTTTGTTTTTTTTAATGATTCCATTGTGTTTAGAATAGAAAATTGTGTAGGGAACATGTGAATTTTTGAAGTGTGAAGGTCTTAAGGTGTGAAATGACAATTTTGCCCCTAAGACCCTAAATTGGTGTTGTCAAGGGTAATATGGTCATTTATGTGTGAATTTTGAAAAAGAGGTAAAAAAAATGGATTCTACAAGGGAAATGGTGTAGGAATAACCCTGGTCATAATTTTTGAAAAAGTACAAATATACAGGGTATAAAAGGAATTAAACCGGATTCCCTAGGGGTATTTTGGTAATTACGTGATTTTGAGCTAAGATAACTAACTTATAAATTTTAGAATGAGATATGAATGAGTAATAACTCAATTACAATCACTTTAGAAATTTTAGGATTTGATATCTGTCAAGCCAGACTAGAAATCAAAAACCAATAATAGTTAGGCAAGGAAAGGTGTAAGGTAGTAACTCTATCTCTCATATTCTATGTGATTGTTAATATGCATTGTTTTCCATGTTCTGTGCAATGAGATGTGAATGGCAGTAATTCCTAGAGCTGGGTGTGGGAAAAGCATAAGTACCACCTTGAGGGATAAGCAAAGTACCTCTAGGACCGACAGATACCCAGTCTAGGTAGGTCAATGTGATATACCTATGTGGCATTATTTCTCGTTGGGTGTGGGACAAGCAAGGTACCACCCTATGGGATGAGCATTGTACCATAAGGCCAGGTAAACCCAGTTGAGTGGCATGGCAAGTACGGACAGGTTGATGCCTGCTCCGGAACATTGATGTGATCACAATGTGATAAGATGTATGGAAGTAAGGATCAGGTGATCATTTTAATCCGGACAAAATCATTGCTTTGATCCTGAACATTGTCAGACATGTACACATCATTATTAATTGTAGCATCATATATGCATCATTGCATGTTTACTTTACACATTTTATATGATTGATTGTCTGTTACTATTGAGATTCACTTTAATCTCATCCCTTTCTATAAATAATAATTTATACAGCAAGGTAAGGCAGCTCAAAAGGCAAAGAAGTAAACTCTGGAAATTAAAAGGACTGCCTTTTGAGGAGGCTTTTGTGTTGGTTATCTTGTATCTTTATCATATATTTTGGGTTATGTATTATGTTATATACAAACCCTGTAGGAATTCCTGTAAAATAATTAAGAATTTTATATCAGTGTGTTTATGCTATTTATGTATGCCCTCTGAACTGGGTGTTGATTATTTATTAAATGTTAAAATTCTGCGAGGTTTGACATATTTAGCAGTGGGAAGTATTTTTCCTTTAAAATAAACTTAATGAGGGTCACCTAGAACTTTGAACCACCTTATTTAGAGTACTAGAGATTTAATTATGATTTTTCAAAGTTAGGTGAAAAATATGGCAGATTAGAGGGACCCATGAAATTGTGGCATTTAAAGTAATTTTGGATAAGTATGGGCCCAAAGATAAGAGATATGTCCTAGAGGCTAATGTAGCCACATTGGACACTAATTTGTCATGGCTCTAATGATGTGGTTATATATCTAGGGCTATGAGACAACAAGGAAGAGGAAATGGAAGATTTCATAAGCAACTTCAAAGGTTTGAACATAAGGTACAAGAGGAGGACTCAAAGACAAGAGGTAGTAAAACTTGCCTAGCCTGCATGTATTTGATATGTATGCTTGTGCATTAATTATGTGATTGCTTTGTCTAATTGTGTTAAGCATATTTGATTGATTGAGCTCTGTTTTTATTTATGCTATGGCCATTAGTATGTTGTAACATTAAGCATACAAATATATTATTATGTTGGCATGGTTGTCCTGACTACTAGCTAGGTGGCATCAAGCCATTTAACCAACCTGAAAGCAAAAATGCTGTAGGGGCTAAAGTGTCAACATTACACAATTCTAACCCAAAATTACTTTAATAAAGCCACTTTATTAAAGCCACTTTAATAAAACTACTTTATCGGTGTAAGCCTCAGACAACGCCACATGTATACTTACTGTAACACCCCAAATTTTGAGACAAGAGGATTGAGAATAAGCCTAACTCAAATAGACTACTAAGCTCCATTTTAGCAAGTATCCTAGTAAGGAATAATTTTATTCCCAAAAATTAAAGGGAATTGAATGGAAAATTAGAGAGCACAATAAGTGATAAAACAAGGCAATTAGGGGTTGCATACAACATAATTATATTTGGAACACAAAAGAGATTTGCTGCCAGCGGGTTTTCCAGCAAGGCAGCTATGTTGTGTGACATTTTTCATTGAGTTTAGAAGGAAAAATTGTGTAGGGTTCATGTAGACTGAAGTGAGAAAAGCCCTAGAATGTGAAATGACCAAACTACCCTTAAAACCCTAAGTTAGGGGCTGCCAAGGGTAAATTGTAATTTGGCCCTGAGTTTGACTAATTTGAAGTCAAAATAGACTCTACATGCACAATTGTGTAGGATTAGCCCTGGTCATGATTTTTGGAATAGTACAATTTGGCCGGGTACAAAGGGGCTTATATCGGGTCCCAGGGGGTATTTTGGTAATTTTGTGGTTTTGAGTCAACATAACCAACACAATGAGTTTAGTATGAGTTATGAATAAATAATAACTCATGTATCCTAAATTTGTAATTTTAGGATATACCGATAGTCCGAGCCGAAGACAGAGTTGGACCAATTGACAAGCAAGGAAAGGGTATGTTCCAGGTAGTAACTTCTTCCTACGTATACTATGTGATTACTCAATGTTGTATATGTCATTCACTGTAACATGAGCTAGTATCTTTGACATACCAATCTACCATGTTGTGGTCAGGGACCCAACAACGGTGCCAAGTAGACCAAGGTGCAGACATACCGTTTGTTATTGCGTAAGTGTACACATAGTTTTGATCATCTTACATGACATGACATAACATATCCATTTTTGCATTTTATATGTTTGAAAGTATGTTACTACTGAGATTCTCTGAATCTCACCCTTTCCATAAATGTATAAAGTTTCCAGCAGTAGGCAGCAGCTCGAAGGGCAGAACAGTAATTTCTAGAAACTGGAGGTTCTGTGCCAGTGCGAGAGGAGGCGTGGGTTATCTGAAGACCTTTCTATTTGTTTAAGGTATGTAATTACTTTGTCCACCTCTATGGGGAATTCTGTATGTAATCAAGCAATGTTGTTTCAATATATCGGTATATTTATGCTATTTCTATGTGCCCACTGAGCTACGCTAATGCTACTCTGAGTAATATCAATAATGAAGCGAGGTCTTACATTTTTGGTATTAGAGCAGTGGTAATGGCCACAGTGCGTGCGGCTCGAGCACTAGGATAGTATATTGATATGCTTGATTATACAGTGACGAGAACAACGAAGTGAATTACTTTGGCTAATTCACAATCAATCCCCTGAAAGGGAAAAGTTAGCCCAAGCAAAATAGTGAGTACCCGGAGGGCAGCTAGTATCATAATCCTGGTCTGAGGGCGGTATAAGGACATTATAGAACCCGAGAAAGCGGGTACAACCAAGGCCAGTGTATTGACTACACCATAGATTGATATCACCTGAGTCATCTCTCACTGGTGACATTGATCAACTATAAACAGAAAAGACAATGTCAAACAGACAAGAAAAAGTCAGATCTGGATTCCGTTACCGATTATAGAGTTGAAACGATATACATGATGCATGACCAAAGATAGATTAGGAACTATGGGAGGATGTCTAGGGTATATATATTTGCAGGCTGTCTGAAAGCATGACACCCCCAGAGACTAGCATACAATGTACTCAGACGGTCTGATCCCAGTATAGTATGAGCAAGGTCTTTTAGATTTAGAGACATGGATGACATTGGGATCTGCACAACACTGCACTTCTTTCCAAATACAGTGGTTTAGTCCGGAAGAAGAACAAGATTACAGAGCAGGATCCAACAGAAAATATTATGGACTTTAGGGAGCAAATCGCAAGGTATGTGTCCGCGTACATGTATCAGCATTGATATGTAGTCCATGCACAATATTTTGATGCCTGGAGACAGTGGGCATGATTTTTGAGACAAGGGAAATCACAGGGTATTGATAGTCAGAGGCAGTTATAGTCGGTATCTGCATTTTCTCATGAGTATACGAAAGTTAAGCATGCTCAACCTAGGAAAATCTTAGGATAGGTGACCCCCTGGGAAGTTACATAAACATGATATGTTATGTAATGCAAAGGAGCAAAAACATGTTATACAGTAGGATAGAGTCTATATGTAGTTATAGGTTTTCCCCGTCTACGGTAAACCCCTGTTGTATATTATTACAGTAGTACTTGTGTGCCCAACATATTATGAAATGACTAATATACCCTCATGTTGTGAGGAAATTTGGAATCTTACAATTAAAGGTTTAGAATTCTGATTAGCAGTGTTCAGATGACCTAATGGGTGTTTAGAGGCATGGAGATGACAAAATAGGCATTGATTTTAATCTGAACCATTTATGCTGCAGTGTTGCTGCTAGAAAGGTGCATTCAATGAGGTTATGAAAACTCGAGGCTTAGAAATTATTTTGAAGTTTCTCCATGCTAAGTAATGATCCTTAGTTATCCTGTGGGGTTAACGGTATGTAGGCATGATAGCGGTGATGGATGATGTGTGTTGATTATGTCGTATATCTAACCTAGAGGACCCGATTTGATGATACTGAAGGTTGAGGATAGGTATAAAATAAATCTAAGCTGAAATATTGCTTAAGTCGCAATGTGAATAAGATTGCACTACGGTTCTGTTCCATGATGGAAGTTGAGCCTTATGAACCTTGCGAATGATGTTGAACCTTCAGTAATGTTTCAAGGATATTACCCAAATACCATGAAGGTTAGAATATGTGCTGTTGATTTGATTGTTTTAGTATGCCTATTGGATAGGTGCAATTGATCATGATTGTTTTTAGCAAGCCTATTGAGTAGGAACAATTGATCTTGATTGCTTTTAGCAAGCCTATTGGGTATAGTTGAGGAAAGTGATTATCGATTTATATGATATCGAGGTCCTAAGATAAGGTCGAGTGGATTGTATAGCCCCGCCTATACTTAACAATATTCACTTGGGATTCAATTAGATGTCATAGGAGATTTCTATGGAACTCCTATTGAATCATCTCGATATTGTTAACTCCTCTGAGGAAATAACACATCAAAGAGGCGCAACAAAAGCATAGTGAATTTATGCGCAATTCTTTTGAGTTGCAAGAGAGGTTGCTATCACACCAGTATGATCATCGCACATCTAAATAATATTTGTAGGGTCTACCATGAGTCGACCTGTGAGGTCAGCAATGATACAACGTATGTAGTATGTAGTATAACCTATGTGGCCAGCAATATTACATCTTGCATGATATACAATGATAGTACAAGTAGTTACCAAGGTGCTCACAATTTAAGACCTTCATCTTGCCCTTAGGGTGAGGGTTCGAGGCCCTGGGGAGGTGATTAGAACCCCTTGGGGGAGGGGACAATTCCTAGCTGCGAGCTACGGTTTGGGCACCGTGTCGTAGTCTGATATCAACGTCTAGGATGGGGCGGCAATATAACCAGTAAGGTATACAGTGACACCACCTATGTAGCCAATAGTCACAAAACATATATGGTTTATGGTGACGAATGTGAACAGAGATTGGGATGAGCCCTAGAGCAGTAGGGTGTGATGGTGGCGAATTCCTCTCAACAATACAATGTTGACAATCCCATATCCACAATTGACCTTTGTGGTCTATAAGACTGCAAGCAAGCTCGGATTGGGATGCGATTTAATGTAGCAAAGCCAAGTAATGGCACATGCATCACAACAGCTGTAGTCTCATAGAGCTAATTTCCTCACTTGTGTTGTAGAGCTAACAACAATTGATGTTGATTTGAGAATATGAGGAAAGCATGGATAGGTTGATGCCTGTTCTGAAATATTGCACACAGTATGAGCAGCAAGGGTCAAATAATATTTGATCCCAAGTAGTGCACACAATACAACTAGTAAGGGTCAAATAGTCATTAGATCCCAAACACCGAAAAGGAAAGTATAGTAAAAGATAGTCATACTTATAGACATGTCAATTGGCAGTAAGATCTAGTGTACATGTTTGTACAGGGCAGTAAGACCAGAATATTTAATGCGATGAGAGTAGAACGATTTAAGCCATAAGGCTAACTACACCGGGCGATGTCCTGACAAGGCATTGAGGTATAGAGTTACTAGCGGACTGAGTACCCACCGATTGTAAAACCTATTCGATTAGTATATCTACAGGCTAGAAAATTGCTAAGCAATCAACGATATGTCAAATAGTAAATAAAGGTAATAAGACCTGATGTGCATGTTTGCATGGGGCAGTGTGTTAGAACTGGCTGACACCCAAGAGGGGGGTGAATTGGGTGTACTATAAGAAAGTCTGATTGTTTAAAATCTTTTCGCATCTTATCAAATCAATATATATGGAACTATAAATTCATACACAGAGATATAGATCATATATGTTGGAAATGTAAATTAGGGAAGAGAATATGCAAACTGTAATTTATCCTGATTCGGTCCAATCCACGATGACCTACATCCAGTCCCCAGGCTCCTCCTGAGATTTCCAATGCATTATCTTCTTGTTTAACTGGGCACAAGATAAGCTTCTACAAACTCACACAAGTTACTCCCCCTTACATAGTGTAAGGTTTACTCCTTCTTACAGCAAGTCAAGCAAAGCAATCCCAAAGACCTTTCTCTCCTGCTTACCCGTGCAAGTCTTATGAGCAGCAACGTTCTCTTCTGCTTACACCACTATAAGTCTTATAAGTAGCAAAGTTCTCTACTGCTTGCACCTTGTAAGTCTTATGAGTAGAAAGTCTTTGATAATTCACTCTACAACTTCCCCCATAAGTTGATCAATCCTCTCAAGTTCTCTCTACCTTGAGATCACTTGTAAAATATAGATGAAGTGTTCACAGACTCTCTCACAAAGTAGATATGATACTTACTGAAGTACAATACATATATTCTCACTCTCTCAAATATACATGCTATTGAAAATGGAGTATAGTAGAGAGTGCGTGAGGCAGAAGACTTATAACAGCATGTTGATGTAGTTAGGTTCTCGTCGTTTTGTTGCTCGTATGTATCTCAGTTCGCTGTAGTCTCTCTTTTATGGTTTTCGAAAGATTAAGCTTATATAGCAGAAGCTGTGAGAGCCGTTGTGTCTATTCAAATATTTTCCTGTTGAAACCCATCGTGTGCTCTGAAGATACTTCAACGTTTTCTGTTGATCATGCTCAGACAAATGTTTTAACGTTGCTTTCTTTCTGTTTTGCACGTTTGTTGAATCGTTTATTGAATAGTCATGTTGCCCATGATTTTTTGTCATTGAGTGTTGATCTGTTGTATGGCATGTGATCGGTAGTGCATAACACCTGTAAAAGCACTCAGAGAAATAGCCGTTAGAAAACATCACTCGGGTGATTACAGACTTCACTGGCAGTGATCTTGAAAAACTGAAGAATCACTGGAAGTGATTTTCAGAAGATAAAATAATTAACACTTGACTGCAAAAGCATTTCACTGGTAGTAATCTTGATTTCTAGATGTGACTGTCATTAGAACTGATTCTGATTCAGTGAAGAGTGCACTGAGTGATCATAGATGCTGACAACAAGTGAAACTGACAAAACTTCATATCAATTGATCTTGGCACGTCTCTGGAAGTGATATGCAAAATCAACATAATCACTTGATTGGATATTATCTGAAAGAAAGTGAACTGAGGCATTTGATATCCAGTGGGAGTGATCTTGGTTTCACCAGAGGTGATTCAGATTCTCTGGAAGCATTCTAATTCTTATTGGAATTTACTAGCTATGCGTGGGGGGCTTCTTCTGTCCTAAAATCATTACATCGCTCGATCATATAACATCTAACTTTTAGTGATATGAGGCATACTGGCTTTCACTGGAGGTGCATTCAGGTTCATTGGAAGTGATTTGAGAAAGTGAGTAATTCACCGAAAGTGATTCAGCATCCACTGGAAGTGATATGGCAAACTTCATATATCACTCGAGTGAATTTGGCATTACTGGAAGTGATTTTGCAAACAGTGAATTTTTCTTACAGTGATTTTCAATCTATACTATAAGTAAATCTGCAAATTTTAAATATCACTCGAGTGATCTGACTATCACTGGAAGTGATTTCCAAAACAGTGTATTTTTCTTCCAGTGATTTCAGACGCACTGGAACTGATTCTGGAAAATCTCATATCACTCGAGTGAATTCCATATCACTGGAAGTGAAATTGCAAACAGTGAATTTTTCTTGCAGTGATTTGGCTTGCACTGGAAGTGATTTGCAAAATCAACAAAATCACTCGAGTGATTTTGAGAACAGTGAAAAATCTAACGCATTTTACTCAAGTGATTATTAATGATCACTCGATTGATCTTCCTGATCACTCAAGTGATTATGTAAATCACTCAGGTGCTCTCTGTTCAGACCACTTGAACTCGTAGCTGCTATTTCAATTTGACAGCAAACATGGGTCAACTTCCAGATGGCATAACTCTTAGAATATAACTCCAAAATTGTCATGTTATATATCATTGGAAATATATTTATGTCTAGTTTCATATGGCACCGGTTGTAGCTTAATAGGATCAGTGGTTTGAGAGTTATGGCCAAAATACCCAAGCTGTTCTGGAAGGTGATGCTGATTTCAACTTCGAATTCAAACATTTATGTATGATTCATCTGAGCTCTTTTGATGTTTCTTCTAGTTTCAAAACGACGCATTGGAAGTCTATTTTTATATGCAACTAGTTTTATCTCAATCAGAGTTGTATTTTGAGAGATATGATTGAATTACTGACATCGTTCAGCTGGACGGAAAATAGAGCCTAAAAAATTGGACATCACTCGAGTGAATAGTGAATTACTCGAGTGATTTTTACTATTTCCCGAATCACTCGAGTGATTGTTAAAATCACTCGATGCTACAGTAATTATATGCTACAGGCCCATATAACTTGAATCTTCATGTTCTTCATTAATTCTTACAAGTTCTTCATTTCTCAATCTCTTTCATTTCTTGACTAATCTACAACATATGCAACATTAAATATAGTAGTTTGTCAATGTAAGAGATAAGTATATTGTGCAAAATTCTTGCTCTTAATATTTGACATCTACATTTGTCATCATCAAAACTAATCATATCTAACACAGTGTCCCTGGCAGTAACCCCTTAAAAGTATCCAACAAGGGTAAATCTCATCGTTCTCTTGAGGATAATCAAAATGAGTTGATGTCCGAAATTTCGAGGACAAAATTTTATTGATAGGGGGAGAAATGTAACAGCCCAAATTTTGAGACAAGAGGATTGAGAATAAGCCTGACTCCAGTAAGACTACTAAGCCCCAGTTTAGCAAGTTCCAATTGACAAGCAAGGAAAGGGCATGTTCCAGGTAGTAACTTCTTCCTACGCATACTATGTGATTACTCAATGTTGTATATGTCATTCACTATAACATAAGCTAGTGTCTTTGACATACCAATCTGCCATGTTCTGGCTAGGGACCAAAGGGGCACCAAGTAGACCAAGGTGCAGACATATCATTTGTTATTGGGCAAGTGTACACATAGTTTTGATCATCTTACATGACATGACATGACATATCTATTTTCATATTCTATATGTTTGAAAGTATGTTACTACTAAGATTCTCCAAATCTCACCCTTTCCATAAATGTATAAAGTTTCCAGCAGTAGGCAGCAGCTTGAAGGGCAGAACAGTAATTTCTATAAACTGGAGGTTCTGGGCCAGTGCGAGAGGAGGTGTGGGTTATCTGAAGACTTTTCTATTTGTTTAAGGTCTGTAATTACTTTGTCCACCCCTATGGGGAATTCTGTATATAATCAAGCAATGTTGTTTCAATATATCAGTATATTTATGCTATTTTTATGTGCCCACTGAGCTACGCTAATGCTACTCTGAGTAATATCAATAATGAAGTGAGGTCTTACACTTATACCTTTAGAATGCGCCATATGTCAAAGTGTAATCTATTTCTTCCCTTTTTATGTCTTGACCGACTTTAATCCTCAAGGAAGGGAAGTCTGATGATTTCACTGGCTTTCATAAGCCATGTTGGGGAAAGTCGGACATGCGACTTAACCAAAGGCCGACTAGTCATCCTATCTAATTCAACATGTGTTGCATAAGGGCTAGGTGGCACCTTATCATAATGCCATCCCAAAAATAAAAAGCCAAAGGAAACTAGGTGGCATCATCTCATGGCTCCAACCTAAAAGCTACTTTTCAAAAAGTTGCTTTATGTGTGTCTTACTCAAGGTAGTGCCACATGTGCATGACCCTCAGAAGATGCCAAGTATCCATGTAGGCTATGAGATAGCACCACATATACACAGACATGGCATAAGATGGCACCTTGTGTACCTGGGTACTGATACACTTTATCCGACTACTAACACACACGGTAACTTATCATCATGCCAACTCAAAAGCTACTTCATACATGTGGGACCCACATGGCGCTAAGTGTGTAACACTCCATTTTAGTCAACATTTTTAGTGTGTAACCAAGTGTGTAATTAATACATTTAATGGAATAAAATGGTGAATTGGGATATACATCAACTGATAGAAACACTCTAATCGGTGGTTACACACAACTTGGTTAAGCTAGGACACAAAGGAGCAACTAATGTTTACTTAAAGGCCTAACATTGTAAGCTAAATTAGAGCATGAAAATACACAAATAATGGCCCAATAATAGTGTTAAAATTTGGCCAAAAACAAGGAAGAAGAGAAAGACATGAATTTTTACAAAAATGTAATGGCAAATGGTAATTTGCTAACAAAACATGAAACAAATATTTTTCCCTTTTTCTCTCAATAATTTCGACCAAAGAGGGAAAATAAAAGGGAAAATAGCTATTTGGTAATAAATATCATAATTAGGAGTATTTGTTACCAAAGGAAATTAAAGTTGAAAATTCAAAAGTAAAAATGGATTTATGTGATTATTTGGAAGATAGGATTATGGAAGAAGCAAGAAGCAAATTTATTTTCTTTTTCCTTTTGGTAATTTTGGTCAAGGGGAAATTAAAAGGGAAATAGAATAAATGGCCCATATTAATTCAAGAAGAGGGGAAAATGTGAGCCAAGTAAATTCCCATATTAATTTACCATGAAATAATGTTATGACATAAAGTAAAGAGATATTACAAAAGCTCTTAATTCTCTATTGCACTTCCATTATTTCGGTCAAAGAGGAAAGCAAGGGGAATATATTGATTTGGTTAATATTAATTTAAGAAGAAGAAAAGCAAGAGCAAATTAGAACCAATCACATGTTATTATAACAAAAAGCAAGAAGGGATATTTTGATAAAACCATAATTCCTTCCCTTCCTTCTTCATATTTCGGTCATCACCATCCAAATAGAGAGAGAGAGAAGAGTGTTCAAGAGCTCAAGAACACCAAGGGAGGTCTAGGGTTTCAAGAGCCAATAAGCAAGGTCAGAGCATGAAATCAATTTGCTTATGCCTTCCAAACTCCTTAGAACTTCCTCTAACCTTTTCTTCTTGAATTTCATGATTAGCAAGCTAAATCAAGAGAGAAGAGAGAGAGAGAGAGGGCAGTGACATCCTAGTGAAAGAAAGTTGTGAAATCAGGAGGTAATCTCATAAACTTGATCCTCTTATGATATATGTTGGCGTTGTAGATGTTATTGTTGAATTTGGCTTCATTTTTGCTTGGCTGTAAATTTAAGAAAATGAAACCCTAAGCTGAAATGCTACCAAAATTTCCTCAAATCATGTTCATTTAGTATTTAAGTAGTTAATCATGTGATTAGATGTGGAAAGGAAGTGATTAAGGAAGAGAAATCAAGAAAACATACTTTCCCTCCTAAGACTTTAACTTTCGGCCAGAAGTAGAACCTAAGGGTTGAGCTGGAATTTTCAAATTTTGATGGTTCTATTGGATTTAGAAGGAAAATTTTGTAGGAAAGCATGTGTTCATGATTTTTGGATGTTGGTATACAAATTTGGAAATTTATGAAGTTGAATATGAATGTTGTTTGATCTGCCTCCTCTGAGTTAGTAATATTGTGTAATGTATTTCATGGGTCAGACCTTGTCCAAAAATTCTAAAATTTTGTAGGATTAAAGTAGAGACATAAAGCTTCAATTTTATGTGTAGTTTGTAATTTTTAGACAAGTGCATTGGAGGATATGAATTTTTGAATTTGTGCCCTGTTTCTAGAATGTAATATGGAACAGGGGATGTTTGGCGAATTTCTAGGAAACATAAGATGACAATGGTCAAATGTAATTATATTTCCATGAAAATAAGTTTAAAGAGATTCATATAGGCTTTAGAATTATTCAATTTGGAATTTTCTAGAATTAATTATGATTTTCCAAATTTGATTGAAAGTCTGCCAATTTATGGAAAAACAGTGAAATTGCACTGTGCAGAATTGTACTGTGAATAAATTGCTTAACTATGATAGATAACGAAGACATTGAGTATAAAGTGAGTTATGAATAGCGAATAACTCAGTTATCTTAAATTTGAAATCTTAGGATTGATAACTCTATATTTTTGGTATATTTAAAGTGTATTTCGAAGATTTTTGGAGAGTTATATAAGCAATTTTTGAAAGATTTCTGAGATTTTAGAAGCAATTGAATTTGGTGAATCATTTAGGGATTTTAGTTTAAATATTATAGTTTTAATATAAAATTTAGATAATTTAATTTTGGATAATAATGAGTAACTGTTTTGAAAAAAAAATATTTTCAGGAATTCTGAATGAGCTCCAAAATATTTCAAAAATTTTCATTTCAGTCCCTCCTCAAAAGTTTTATATGTTTCCATTTTGGTTCCTTAGTCAAAACTTATGTTTTGACCAAGGGACTTAGGTCTTCTGAGGGACGCTGAAAATGGTTGTTTTGGGAGAAGCTACGGTTTTAGAGCAAAACAAAGAGGAGCGACGACATTGTTCTAAGGAGAGACTAGAGGGAGCAGCGAACATTTGGAGGATAGGAGCTACTGGGTTTTTAATAGAGAAATGACAGAGCTGAGAGTCTGAGAGTGAGCTGGTTCCAGTCATCATTGAACCAAAGGGACACAGGAGAGAGCCTGAGATGACAATGAGTTGAAGACCATCACCATCACCATCATTATCCGTGACACCATCCTCCATTGCCGGAGAAATAGAGCTGGAATATGACAGTTTCATAGCATAGTTATCGGAGCATCAACATCACTTTCGGTCTCCTTCTTCCATCAACCACTTAGACCTTCATTGCCACCATCGCCCGAGTGATCCGAGTTGAACCAGAAAAGAGAAGAAACGGAGGAGGAGGATGGCACTGTGGTGGCTGGTTGATCGTTCTCAACCTTGAGAACCATAGGCAGTCGATATTTTGGAGAGAAGGATAGCAACAGTACTATTCATACTTCTTCTTTGTTATATCGGAAGATCAGATTTGGATGGCTGCAAGATTAAAAGAACATAGCATAGCTGACTTAAAGAAAATTGAAGCATAAGAGGAGACTTTGAATAAAAGAGAAGACGTATTGCTCATTGATTATTTCTATTTCTCTTGCCTTCATGGATCTGATTCTAAATGTTGATTTTGCTGTGAGGAACTTTATTAAGGCCATGTGTGGCTAATTCTCTTTAAACTTAGAGTAGCTATGAACTAATTTGAGGATTTAAGCATGTATGAACCATTTATTTGTGCTTATTGTTAATTTTGTTTACTTAATTTTGTATTGGTTTTCTACTTTGTGCTTGATCACCACTAAGTATGAATTGGGAAATTTAGATTAGCCCTAGAAGAGGGATCTTAATTGGATGATAAGATTAAGTAATGTGGGATTAGAATTTATTCTAATTTTCCAATAGGATAGGAATATACCTATTAGACCCATATAATCATATTAGATAGATTTTGGACAGTTATTGCCTCTTGAGTAAATTAGTTAGGAATAACAAATTTACCTTGAGAGAGGGGTATGAGTAATTGGAAGATACTTATATCTATTCAAACTCTAGATTAACAATTTAACATTAAGTGCATTTATTTTGGGTAAATATATGCTCTAAGACTTGAAAAATGGATTAGCCACTATAGGTTATTTTCCTCCATTGAAATCTCAAAAACATTAATTTTAGTACTTTTGCTTTTGTTTAAATTGATTTTCAAATTAGTTTCCTTCTTTGACACTCTCAACTTAAATGAACATAGGAAATTTAATGCATAATCACTAGTTCACTTGAATCTTTATGTGATCACCTTTATTTGCTATTATACTATTTTCACGGCCCGTACATTTGCGGTGCTTATTTAAAATTTAGTAGCATCAATTTTTTGGCATCGTTGCCGGGGATTCAAAGCAATTGGTTAGTAGAATTAGAATTCCTTTAGTAATTTTAGCTTGAGCAATTTTATTTTATTTTTGTTAGTTCTTTGTGTTAGTGTGATACTCTTGAGATATGTTTAGCTTTCCAGGTATTTTAGTATATGACCGGCAGATCCAAAGCTACAAAGACACCACAGAAAACAA
Source organism: Albizia julibrissin (assembly GCA_037074505.1). Lineage (NCBI taxonomy): Eukaryota > Viridiplantae > Streptophyta > Magnoliopsida > Fabales > Fabaceae > Albizia > Albizia julibrissin. The sequence continues at coordinate 24,542,728 of CM073485.1, forward strand.
CACTACTACCAAACAGGCTTTCAATGACGTATATTTAATGATGTTTCTCAAAGAAACGCCGTAGGTAATTGTTTCTTTTTTTCAAAAAAATGAATTATAACGTACTGCGCTTTCTATTATAAGCGTAATAACTTAGTGTTAAGATTCTATGGCACTTCCTTAAGAAATGCCATACAAGGCTTTTTTTTTCTTTTTTTTATACCAAGTATATCAGTTATGGCGTTTTACAGCAAATCGTCATAACTAGTGTAATGATTTAAAATTATTTTGAACGTTTAGATGCTACTCAAGTTATATACATGTAGTCAGCAAATAAACTTCCCCCAACTTGTTTATTTCTAATGCTTTAATTAAGAATTAAAATAAATGAAGTAAATATTTTAAAAATAAATTAACAAAAGCTATACAAACACTTTATCTAAAAAAAATGTTTAAATGAAATTTTCACCTTAGTAATAGGAATAATATGCAAAAAAAAGTTATCAGAAAAAAAATGCACCTTAGTCGATGCTTTCTTGAAAAACGCCTGATAAGATCCTTAAAATATGAAAAAATCAGAATTGCCTAAAAAATAATTTAGTTCCTTAACCGCAGTTTTTAGAAAAGCGTCGGTTAAGGGAATAAAACTTTTTGCCTTAATCGGCGCTTATCTAAAGTGCCGGTTAAGGCAATTGCCTTTTTGGCAATTGCCTAAAGCTAATAAGGCACAAATATATAATTGTCTTGGTCGTACAGCACGGATATATATATATATATTAAATATATATTATATTATTTATAAAAAATTTTATTTATAATATTTAAAATTAGGTTGGTTATATCTGATAATTGTCTTCAAAAATATAATTTAAAATTGACTTTTAATTATGATGTAAAATTAAACAAAGTAAAAACTAAAAAAGTATATTCAGTATATATAAAGCATGAGAGATGAAGGCCAGATCTTTGAAGATTGCAAAAAAGTATGTTAAGTTACTTTTAAATAAACACATAAAAAAATAAATAATTGACCTTGGACGGCGCTTTACATAAAGTGCCATCCAAGGTCTTTTTTTAAAAAAACAATCGATATTGGTGAACACATTTAAACCTCATTTATTCTCAACGTTAACATTCATGTAGTTATAGTAAACTTTCTCACACTTATTTATTTTTAATGATTTAATTACGAAGAAAAAATAAATAAAGAAAAAAAAATTAATTTATAGCAAACTTTCCCACACTTATATTAATTTCCTTGCACCAAGACCTTTTATTCCATTAGTTATCAGCCAAAAAAATGTACCTTAATCGGCATTTTCAAAGAAAGTGTCGACTAAGATCCTTGAAATATCAAAGGAATAATCTGTAAAAAAAAGTTACCAAAAAAAAATCTATCGACTAAAGTCCTTAAAAATAAAAAAGAAATAATATGTAAAAAAATTATCAAACAAAAATCTGGACTTTATCCAGCGCTTTACAGTGAAATGCTGGAGAAGGCAACAATTTTTATTGCCTTATTCGACGTTTTAGTAAAGCGCCGAAGAAGGCTAATAAATATTAGCCTAGTTGAAGCGCCAGATTTACCTTAGGAAATTGATTGCCTAAGGCAATATATATAATTATATATAATATTGTATAATATATATTATATATAATATATATAATTATATTATAATATATTAATACATATATTATAATATTATATTATATATAATATTAGATATTGTTAGGAAATATGTATCTTTGAACGGCATTTAAATATCAAGTGTCGTTAAAGATTATTAATTTTGAATTTAACGTCATTGTTTTTTAATTTTTTATTTCGATTATTGAAAGCTATGACGCTTGGTGAGCGCGGAGCTTCTATAGACTTTGAATTTAAGGTTCTATTTTAACTTTTCACCAGCCCGCCATTGTCGTCTTCCTCGCGCGCTCTCCAGCTCCCAATTTTTTAAATCTCCATTACTCCACCCTATTGTCTTATCCCTTCAATACACACTCTATTATCTTGGTCCCTATTTCCTATAGAAGCCCCTTAGCTTGTAAGTGTTTTTTTAGATACAGAAGCTTAAATCTGTATGCTTTCTTCTTTTTTTTTAGTTAAAATCTGTCATGAATATTATATTTATGCTTATTTGTTTTCCAGATATTTACTTGGAGTTCTTCCATGCTTGATAGATAAAGATGGGAATTAAATATTGCTAAGAAAACCTACAAGTTTGATGATGGATTTGGATGTAAATACAGATCAAGGGTTTCATTAGAAAAAAAAAGCAGTCACGCAAATTTTTTTTTAAAATGGACCTTTTATGACGCTTCATATGGAAGCGCCGTAAGAGGTGCAATAACCTCCTACGGCACTTCCACAGGAAGTGCCGTAGAAGGTTCTTCACCTCCTACAACGTTTCCAACTGAAAATGCCGTAAGAGGTTAGTCTTTTTTTAAAATAATAATAATAATTAAATACAATGTTCCGGCGTTTTTTAAATTCAACAAGCGCCGCAGGTTCTTCTTATGGCACTAGATGCTATACCGTTTGCAAAACGCCATAATATTTTTTAAAAAAAGTGCTGCTTGTCGTGTTTTTTGTAGTAGTGCAAGAAGCATCCAAGAACTTTTGGAAGCTACAAAATCTCATACTCGAGCAAGGAAGGGTGTCAAAACTGATACTAAAGTAATGGCTGAAGATGAAAATGACCGTTTGGGTGTCAATGATTTCTTGGGAAGACAATTTTGTGGGTATCAATCAGGAATCAGAGTGCCTGAATTCCTAGCCAACAATTTTGAGATCAAGCAGACTATGCTGAAGATGCTTGAATTACATAGTCAGTATGCCGGAAATGATTTAGAAGATCTAAATCGGCACTTGATTCAATTCCTTGATATTTGTGACTCATTCAAGAAAAATAGAGTTCCTAATGATGTGATTTGCCTTAGGCTTTTTCCTTATTCTCTACAAGGAAAAGTTAAAGAGTGGCTCAATAATTTAGAAGAGGGTAGTGTCACTTATTGGGCCGTGTTAGAAGACAAGTTCAGATCTCGATTCTTTCCATATAACAAGATGGTCGATGCAAGAGCTGCTCTTACTAATTTTTGCCAACAGTTTGGGCAACACCTATATGAAGCTTGGGAGAGATTCAAGTGGCTTGTTAGACAGAGTCCTGGCCATAATTTTGAGAAGTGGGTATTGCTTCAAATCTTCTGAACCCAGTTGACTCTTGAATCCATATCAGAACTGAATGCTGTTACTAATGGAGGAATTACAAAGCAACCGGTGAATTATGTTTGGGGATGCTTAGATGACTTATCAGCTGACTTTATTCAGAATAACAATGAAAGAAGATCAGTGAAGTCAATTAAGAAAGTTAATTATGACACTTTATCACAATTGGTAGCTATGTTAAGTGCTATGAATAAGATATTTGATCACCTAGAAGCTTAAGTACGCCTATCCCAAGGTGGACATATGGGGGTTAATGCTATTCATGCTCCTTGTGATTATTGTGGAGATGAACATGCTACGGGACAATGCCTCATGTCTCAACAGATAGAGTCAGTCAATTATACAGGAAACTACAATGGCAATAATTAGATTAATCCATATTCCAATACCTACAATTTTGGGTGGCGTAAAAATCCTAATCTCTCTTGGAAACATGGTGAAACTCTTAATGAAGCATCTACTTCTAATACAAAGCCAATGACACCTCCTAGTTTCTATCACTTGGAAAAGGAAGTTAAGCCTATTCAAGAGCCCAAAACTGATCTTGAAGCGATGGTGTCTTAGCTCATGAGTTTTCAACTAAAGAGTACTCAAGATCTAGCTACTACTAATGTAACATTGAGTTCATCCATCAAGAATCTTGAGGTTCAAGTGGGGAAACTTGGAACTGCTGTGAATGCAGTACAACAAAGAGAATTTCCAAGTAATACTGTGACTAATCCTCACAGCAATGGAAAAGAGGAATGTAAAGCTCTCGTTTTAAGAAGTGGTAAAGAGTTACATGAGATTTCATAAGCAGTGAAGAAACCTTCAGCTTCTAATGGCCAAGAGACTCTTACGATCATTATAAAGAATGATGAAGAGCTTACTCAAAAGACAAAATTTGATAATGAGTCTAAGAAAGGTGAAGTGAAAAAGAAGTATACCAATGAGAATCTCAAATGGGTACCACCTTTGCCATTTCCTCAACGATTCCAAAAGAAAGCTTTAGATGAGCAATACAAGAAGTTCTTTGGGATTTTCAAGCAACTACACATCAATCTCCCTTTACTTGAAGCTTTAGAGCAAATTCCTTAATATGTGAAGTTTCTTAAAGAGATGTTGAGTAAGAAAAGAAGATTTATTGATTATGAAACAGTACCCCTTACTGAAGAATGTAGTGCTATTATTCTCAACAAGTTTCCTCTTAAACAGAAGGATCCTGGTAGTTTTTTTATACCTTGCATAATTGGAGAAAAGTTTCAAGGTGGAGCTTTATGTGATCTAGGCTCAAGTGTCAACTTGATGCCATTATCTGTGTTTCAAAAATTGCAACTTGGTAAAGCTCATCCAATCTTTGTGACACTTCAGTTAGCTGATCAAAATTTAGCTTATCCAAAGGGTATCATTGAAGATGTTTTGGTTAAAGTTGATAAGTTTATTTTTCCAGCTGACTTCATTATGATAGATTGTGATGAAGATAGCACTCTCCCACTCATTGTAGGAAGACCTTTTCTTGCTATAGCTCAAACTTTGATTGATGTTGAAAAAGGGGAGATCAAGTTGAGAGTGAATGATGAAGAAGTTATTTTCAACATGAACAAGGCGTTGAAGTATTCTAGGGACATAACTTATGTGATTCAAGAGACTTTAGAATCTTATGTTATAAAAGACCCTTTGGAAGATGTGTTACTTGGGATTATTGATGTTGAAGAAGGGAATTTAGTAGAATACAATAGGTTACTTGAGACTTCTTCTCCTTACAGTAATCGATCAAAGCAATTTGAGTTGTTAGAGATGGAATCAAGGCAAACTTCTTTGAAGCCTTCTATTGAAGAAGCACCAATTTTGGAGCTTAAGCCCTTACCATCACATCTTCAATATGCTTATTTGGGTGAATCTGAGACACTTCCTATTATTATATCTTCTTCTTTATCTGAAGATCAAAGAGAAAGGTTCCTAAAAGTTCTTCGGGATCATAAAAGGGTTTTGGGTTGGACAATTGCCGACATCAAAGGTATAAGTCCCTCAATTATGATACATAAGATACTCATGGAAGATGATTACAAGAAGTCTATTTAGAATCAGCGAAGATTGAATCCTATGATGAAAGAAGTAGTCAAGAAAGAAGTTATTAAGTGTTTGATGCTGGAATCATTTTCCCTATTTCAGATAGCTCATGAGTTAGTCTAGTGCAGTGTGTTTCTAAGAAAGGAGGCATGACGGTTATTTCTATGAGCATGATGAGCTCATCCCCACTCATACAGTTATAGGTTTGGAGAGTATGTATGGATTACAGAAAGTTGAATGAAACAACAAGGAAGGATCATTTCCCACTTCCTTTTATCGACCATATGTTAGACCAATTACATGGGTACTCATGTTATAACCAAATTTTTGTTGCTCCTGAAGATCAAGAAAAGACAACGTTCACATGTCCTTATGGTACCTTTACCTTCAGAAGAATGCCATTTGGTTTGTGTAACGCCCCTGCTACTTTCCAAAGATGTATGATAAGCATATTCTTTGATATGATAGAAGAGATAATGGAAGTATTCATGGACAACTTATTGGTCTTTGGTGAATCATTTGAAGAATGTGTGATACATTTGGATAAGGTGTTAAGGAGATGTGAAGAGACAAATTTGGTTCTTAATTAGGCAAAGTGTCATTTCATGGTGACTGAAGGTATAGTTCTTAGGCATAAGGTTTCTAAAAAGGGCTTAGAAGTTGATAGAACAAAGACTTATATGATTGAGCAACTTCCTCCTCCTTCTAATATCAAAGTTGTGAGAAGTTTCTTGGGGCATATTGGATTCTATTGTCGATTCATTAAATATTTTTCCAAGATTTCAAAGCCTCTTTCACAATTACTTGAGAAAGATACTCCTTTCACTTCAATGAGGAGTGCATGAATGCTTTTGAAGAATTGAAGAGTCGATTGATTTCAGCTCCTATTATTGTGGCTCCTTATTGGTCACTACCTTTTGAAGTGATGTGTGATGCAAGTGACTATATTGTTGGAGCTATGTTAGGGCAGAGGCGTGATAATATATTCCATCCTATCTACTATGCAAGCAAGACACTAGTTATAGCACAGGTAAATTACTCTACTACTGAAAAAGAAATTGATGTGGGATCATGCCAATATAGAGATGGAACTCTGAAGCAAGAGAAAGGCATGGAGATGGAAGCCCAAGCTCAAGTATGGAGGTCCAATGTCCCAAAAGATCCATTACAAAGCATTGGGGGTCCAGTGACAAGAGCTAGGAGTAAAGCTATGAAGGAGGCCCTGAATTGTTTGATAAGAGAGCTTAGAGAGTTGGAGCCCATCTATTTGGAAGAGGCATCCTTGAATATGTCCAACAAAAGCCCAAGAATGGTGATCACATTGCTAGAAGCCCAACAAGATGATGTACAAGGCCCATGTGGTGTCCATATTGAAGAATTCACTTAAAATCCCATGTGCTGAGCATGTGCCTTGGAGGGTGATCATAAGTGACGTCCAAAGAGCATCTAGAAGGGATCCTTATGCATCAAATCTGATTTGATTAGCTTCCTATTTTATTTGCATTAAATAAGGCCTTTTTTTGGGGTCAAAGATTGTTCTTGAAAACTTTGATTTAGTTTCCTAGTTTTAGGTAGCTGACTTAGTCTTGAAGAATAAGCAATTTCCTAATATTTTTAGGCTTGAATGGTGCCAACCAAGGCAATCAATCATCATTAAGGCATCATTTATTGCATTTATGACTAGGATTAGAGTTCTAGAGTGTTCTTTAGTTGCCTATATATGAAGGCTACGTTTTGTACTCTTTTCTTCAGACTTGAATGATAAATTGAGAATTTTATTTCTCTTGTGTGAGCCTTGCTTGCATCCTTGTATTCTCGTGCGAATACTTCGATTGTATCAAGGACTGGTCATCCTTGTGGTGTCTTTGTGGCTAGGGTTGTAAGAGACAGGTTCTCTTAAGGTCCTACCTTTGATCATCCGTCCCGTTCGTGTGTTCAAACTTGCTTTCTAGCCGGTCCGTATTCCCCATTCATATCAAGTGGTATTAGAGCTTAAGGTTTGCTAGATTTCAAGTTCTATCCTTTTTGTTTTCCTTCTTCCTTCCAGTTTTTTTTGTTCTTTCCTTGCTTCCATCTTCTGTGTGTTTTCCCATTCTCTTCTCTCCTCTTCCATCTATACTTTGTGTTTGTTTTGTGACTTTGTTAACTCTTCAATTACCAAAAAAAAATTCGTGCAAAAGAAAAAAAAAACAAAAAAAGAGTCTAGTGCTGAAAACAAAATCTGAGCAGCAAAGAAAAGCTGAAAATTTTTTTTTTCGAAAATTCAAAAAAAAAAGTGAGAGAGAGGAAAGAGTTGCAGGTTTTTAGAAATCTGAATATCAAAGGCAAGTTTTCTTATTGAGTACTATTGCAAATCACAAAACTTTCCTAATTCTTTCTTTTCTCCTATTTTGATTTCCTTTCCTTTTTTTCCCCTGATTCCTTTCCCTAAGTTATTTCCCTTCTTCATTTCCATCATTATCACATTTTTTTCCCTTCCTTTTCCATCTTCTTTCATCCCATAATTCTCTCCTTCTTTCTCTGGTTCTTACAATTCTGGTTATGAAGATTACCACATACTAACTTTGTCTCTTGATTTTGTTGAGTTTCAATCAAGAATACCATAGGAGACAAGCTTGAGTGGTAAAAGGCAAGAGTGATACGTCAAGTTAAAAGCCATATTTGTGTGAAAACACGAGTGAATATATAACTTTTGAGTGAAACACGTGAGTAGAGTGGTAAGGTTCCATATTACTATATTCCCCTATCATTATCAAACTAACATCCAAAATTAAAGATGAGTGACCAGGAATCCAAAAGAGAAGAATTCACTACAGACTTCAAATTATTCATGAAGGCCATGCAGGAGGAGTTTTTCAAACTCAAGATGGACATGGAGGAGTTAAAGGCATCAAAAGCATCCAGCAGCGAGGAGCAAGTGAGCCAATATGAATCTTCATCGTCAAAGAGCAAAAGAAGACATTCTAAACGTGACATGGATGTATATGATCCAAAGATCAAGTACCCTACCTTCAAGGGAAATACAAATCCAGATGCATACCTTGATTGGGAGATGAAATTTGAGCAAATATTCTGAATGAATGATTGTTCTGAAGAAAAGAAGGTAAAATTAGCTTCATTCTAGTTTTCTGACTATGCTGTTGTTTGGTGGGAAGATTTACAGCTGAAAAGGCGCCTTAAAGGCAAAGGTCCACCTCGTACGTGGGAGAAGTTGAAGAAACTTATGCGCAACAAGTATGTTCCAAGTTACTACTATCGAGAGCTAAATAGAAAATTGTGATTGTTTAACCAAGGCTCTATGACTGTGGATGAATATGTACATGAGCTTGACCTTCTTAAGATGCGTGCCGGAGTACAAGAAGGTGAAGAAGCAAGCATGACCAGAATTATTGATGGGTTGAGGCTTGAAATAAGAGACAAAGTAGAGATGTATACTTTTGTTGATAAAGAGGAGCTAGTGCATAAAGCCATTACAATTGAGAAGCGGGTTAAAGAAAAACGTTCCAAATCCTCTTCTTATGGCTGGAAGGACTCTAAATTAACCTCCAAGTGGAAGGATTCTAAGGCTAAAGATGACACCAAATTTACACCTAAAGCTAAGGAGGAATCCAAAGTGAAAGCTGATGGTGGTAAGAAGTCTAACTCTAAAACTTTTTCTTTTGATAAAACATCCTCTCTACAATGCTTTAAATGTCATGGAAAAGGCCATATTGCTTCCCAATGTTCCAACAAGAGAGCTATGATTCTTAAGGATAATGGCGAGTATGATAGTGTGCATTCTAGTAGCGGAAGTGATGATGACATGCCTTCTTTAGTGACTGATTCTGAATTGGAGATTGATGAAGCTGAACCTGTTAAAGGAGAAGCATTAGTGGCTAGGAGAGCCCTCAACATGCAACTAAAGGAAGATAATGAGCAAGAGCAACGAGAGCTCATTTTCCATACTAGGTGCTTCATCAAAAATAAGGTTTGTAGCATGGTTATTGATAGTGGTAGTGTCACCAATGTTGCTAGTACCTTACTTGTTGATAAGTTAGACTTACCTACTATGAAGCATCCTAAACCTTATAAGTTGCAATGGTTGAATGATAGTGCGGAAGCTAAAGTCAATAAGCAAGTTTTGGTTTCCTTCTCTATTGGGAATTATCATGCTGAAGTTTTATGTGATGTTGTCCCCATGCTTGCTGGACATCTTTTACTTGGAAGACCATGGCAATTTGATAGTAGGGCGCAACATGATTGTTACAAAAATTGCTATTCTATACCCTTTAATGGGAAACTCATTGTACTGAAACCACTTAGACCTAGAGAAGCTTATGAAGATCAAGTGAGGATTGAGCAGGAGTGCAAAAAAAGAGATGAGTTGAGTAAAAAAGAGAGAGTCCAAAAGAAGGAAAATAGAGTGAAAGAAAAGAAAAAGAAAGAAAAAGAGAAAAGTGAAGAAAAGAAAGAGAGTTTATTTTCAGGGAAAAGTGAGGTTAAGAGAGCATTGTTGAGTGAGCAAGTCTAGTGCTTGTATGTAAGGATGCTTACTTTTCTACTAATGAACTTAACCCCTCCTTGCCTTCTAGTGTTTTGTCTTTATTGCAGGAATTTGGTGATTTATTCCCCAATGAGATACCTGATGGGCTTCCTCCCTTGAGAGGAATTGAGCATAGGATTGATTTCATTCCTGGAGCTTCCCTACCTAATAGACCTGCTTATAGAGCCAATCCTGAAGAAACTAGAGAAATTCAACGTCAAGTAGATGATCTTATGAGAAAAGGCTTTGTAAGGGAAAGTTTGAGCCCATGTGCTGTCCCAGTGCTCCTAGTGCCCAAGAAAGATGGTTCATGGCGGATGTGCGTAGATTGTAGAGCCATCAACAAAATAACAGTTAAGTATCGCTATCCCATTCCTAGGTTAGATGACATGTTAGATGAGTTGCATGGTGCTGCATTATTTTCTAAAATTGATCTTAGGAGTGGTTATCATCAAATTCGCATGAAAGAGGGAGATGAATGGAAAACTGCATTTAAAACTAAGTTTGGATTGTATGAATGGTTAGTTTGCCCTTTGGGTTGACTAATGCACCTAGTACTTTCATGAGTTTAATGAATCATGTTTTTCGTTCATTTATTGGGAAGTTTGTGGTTGTCTACTTTGATGATATTCTTGTGTACAGTAGAACATTAGATGACCATGTTATGCACTTGCGTGAGGTTTTCCAAACTCTTAGGGAGAATAGCCTATACGCTAATTTTCAAAAGTATTCCTTTTGCATGGATTCTGTTGTGTTTCTTGGTTTTGTTGTAGGTGCCCAAGGGATCCATGTAGATGAAGAGAAGGTGAAAGCTATTCGAGATTGGCCGACTCCAATAAATGCTAATGAAGTCAGGAGCTTTCATGGATTAGCAAGCTTCTATAGGAGGTTTGTTAAAGATTTTTCCACTATTTCTGCACCTCTAAATGAGCTTGTGAAAAAGCATGTGACCTTTAAATGGGGTGAAGCACAAGAAAATGCTTTTCGCACCTTGAAAGTGAAATTAACTAATGCACCATTATTGTGTTTACCTGATTTCAACAAAGTTTTTGAAGTTGAATGTGATGCTTCTGGAATTGGCATTGGTGCTGTTCTGATGCAAGAATCTAAGCCTATCGCCTACTTTAGTGAAAAGTTGAATGGAGCTTCCTTGAATTACTCTACTTATGATAAGGAACTCTATGCTTTGAAAAGAACTTTGGAAACTTGGCAGCATTATTTATGGCTTCGAGAGTTTATCATTCATTCTGACCATGAAAGTTTAAAGTTTCTAAAGTCTCAAGGTAAGCTTAACAAGAGGCATGCTCGCTGGTTGGAGTTCATTGAAACCTTTCAATATGTGATCAAGCATAAACAAGGTAAAGAGAATGTTGTTGCTGATGCTCTTTCTAGGAGGTATTGTCTTATTACCTCTCTTCATGCTAGATTACTTGGATTTGAATTATTGAAAGGATTGTATGACTCTGATTGTGATTTTTCTAAGATCTGGTCTTCTTGTGAAAAGCATGGTTTGCATGACTTTTATAGAAGTGATGGGTTTCTTTTTAAGAAAGATAAATTGTGCATTTCCAATTGTTCTATGCGTGAACTGCTTGTAAAAGAAACTCATGGTGGTGGTTTGATGGGTCATTTTGGAGTTGATAAGACGTTAGCTCTTTTGCATGAACACTTTTATTGGCCTCATATGAGGAAAGATGTAGTTTCTGTTTGTGCTAAATGTGTGACATGTAAGCATGCAAAGTCTAAAGTTCAACCCCATGGATTGTATTCCCCCTTACCTGTGCCTTCCCAACCTTGGGTAGATATTTTTATGGATTTTGTGTTGGGTTTACCTAGATCTCAATCCGGCAAAGATAGCATCTTTGTTGTGGTTGATAGGTTTAGTAAAATGGCTCATTTCATTGCATGTTCGAAAACAAATGATGCTGTGCATGTTGCTGATTTGTTCTTCAAGGAAATTGTTAGATTGCATGGATTGCCTAAAACAATTGTGAGTGATAGGGATGTCAAGTTTCTTAGCCATTTCTGGAGGACTTTATGGGGTAAGCTAGGAACAAAATTATTGTTTTCTACTGTGGCACATCCCCAAACAGATGGGCAAACTGAGGTAGTAAATAGAACACTCACTACTTTGTTGCGTGCAATAATTCAGAAGAACTTGAAAAATTGGGTAAATTGTTTGCCTCATTGAATTTGCTTACAATAGAGCTGTTCATTCCTCTACTTCCTTCTCTCCATTTGAGATTGTTTATGGCTTTAATCCTTTATCTCCTTTGGATATCTTACCACTGCCATCTAGTGAACGAGCTAACCTTGATGGCAAGAAAAAAGCAGAATTTGTACAGGGATTACATGCTAAAGTGAGAGCCAACATTGAGAGGAAGAATGAACAATATGCCAAGCAAGCTAACAAAGGGCGCAGAAAGGTTGTTTTGGAGCCTGGAGATTGGGTTTGGGTATACTTACGAAAGGAGAGGTTTCCAGAACAACGGAAATCTAAGTTGCAACCAAGAGGAGATGGCCCTTTCCAAGTCTTAGAGCGCATAAATGACAATGCTTATAAAATAGATCTCCCAAGCTCCTATGGCAGTATTAGTGCTACTTTTAATGTGGCTGACTTAACTCTCTTTGATGTTGCAGATTCGAGGATGAATCCTTTTGAGCAAGGAGGGAATGATGTGGGATCATGCCAATATAGAGATGGAACTCTGAAGCAAGAGAAAGGCATGGAGATGGAAGCCCAAGCTCAAGTATGGAAGTCCAATGTCCCAAAAGATCCATTACAAAGCATTGGGGGTCCAATGACAAGAGCTAGGAGTAAAGCTATGAAGGAGGCCCTGAATTGTTTGATAAGAGAGCTTAGAGAGTTGGAACCCATCTATTTGGAAGAGGCATCCTTGAATATGTCTAACAAAAGCCCAAGAATGGTGATCTCATTGCTAGAAGCCCAACAAGATGATGTACAAGGCCCATGTGGTGTCCATATTGAAGAATTCACTTAAAATCCCATGTGCTGAGCATGTGCCTTGGAGGGTGATCATAAGTGACGTCCAAAGAGCATCTAGAAGGGATCCTTATGCATCAAATCTGATTTGATTAGCTTCCTATTTTATTTGCATTAAATAAGGCCTTTTTTTTGGGGTCAAAGATTGTTCTTGAAAACTTTGATTTAGTTTCCTAGTTTTAGGTAGCTGACTTAGTCTTGAAGAATAAGCAATTTCCTAATATTTTTAGGCTTGAATGGTGCCAACCAAGGCAATCAATCATCATTAAGGCATCATTTATTGCATTTATGACTAGGATTAGAGTTCTAGAGTGTTCTTTAGTTGCCTATATATGAAGGCTACGTTTTGTACTCTTTTCTTCAGACTTGAATGATAAATTGAGAATTTTATTTCTCTTGTGTGAGCCTTGCTTGCATCCTTGTATTCTCGTGTGAATACTTCGACTGTATCAAGGACTGGTCATCCTTGTGGTGTCTTTGTGGCTAGGGTTGTAAGAGACAGGTTCTCTTAAGGTCCTACCTTTGATCATCCGTCCCGTTCGTGTGTTCAAACTTGCTTTCTAGCCGGTCCGTATTCCCCATTCATATCAGAAATGCTTGCTATAGTGTTTGCTTTTGAAAAGTTTAGAGTCTACTTGATAGGTGCTTAGATTTTAGTTTACACTAATCATACTGCTATCAAATATCTGTTAGGGCAGAAAGAGTCCAAACCTAGATTGATTAGATTGGTTTTATTGTTACAGGAATTTGATGTGCACATAGTTGATAGGAAAGGAATTGAAAATCAAGTTGCTGATCATTTATCTAGGATTTTAAACTCTTTTGATTGTGCGAATGACTTGTTGGTCAATGAATATTTCCCTTATGAACAGTTGTTTGCTATTAGTAGTTATGGTTTGCCTTGGTATGCTGATCTTGTGAATTATCTTGTGTGTGATGTGTTACTTCCTGATTTGACTTTCTATCAAAGAAAGAAATTTTTGCATGATGTTGCCTATTATATCTGGGAAGAACCATTTTTTTAGAGATGTGCTAATTTGGTTATTAGAAAATGTATGCCTGAGGTTAAACAAGAGGCAATTTTAATTGAATGTCATGAAACTTCATATGGGGGACATTATGGGGGGTAAAGAATTGCATCTGAAGTGCTTGATTCTGGTTTTTATTGGCCTTCTTTGTTTAAGGATGCTCACCATTTTGTTTCCAAGTGTGATAGATGTCAAAGAACAGGTAACATTTCTAAGAGATATGAGATACCTCAATCTGGAATATTAGAGGTGACGTTATTTGATGTATGGGGGATGGATTTCATGGGTCCTTTCCCATCTTCAAGAGGAAACCAATATATTCTTGTTGCGGTAGAGTATGTGAGCAAATGGGCTGAAGCTATTGCTTGCCAAGCTAATGACGCCAATACAATAATTTGCTTCTTGAAGAAGTATATCTTCACAAGATTTGGCACTCCTAGAGCGACCATTACTGATGAGGGAACTCATTTCAACAATAAGAATTTCAAGGCTCTCTTGGAAAAATATGGAGTGCACCACCGGATGTCACTTGCATATCATCCTCAAACTAATGGCTTATATGAGTTGGCTAACAGGGAGATTAAGAGGATCCTTGAGAAAACTGTAGGCCCTATAAGAAAAGATTGGTCTGATAAACTTGATGATGCTTTGTGGGCTTACATAATAGCTTTTTGTACTCCATTGGCATGTCACCTTATAGGTTAGTTTTTGGCATAGCATGTCATTTGCCACTTGAGTTGGAGTATAAAGCACAGTAGGTAATCAAGAAGTTAAATATGGATCACAAATAAGCTGGAGCTAAAAGGTTATTGGAGCTAAATGAGTTAAAAGAATTGTGATTTCAGGCATATGAGAGTGCAAGATTATATAAAGAAAGGACAAAAAAATGGAATCACAAGCATATTTTAAAGTGCAATTTCAAGCCTAGGCAATTAGTTCTTGTCTTCAATTCAGAGCTCAAGTTGTTTCCTGGAAAGCTTTGATCTATATGGTCTGGTCTATTTAAAGTGGTTTCTATGTCATTAAAGGGTGTAATTGAAGTTAAAAATGAGAGCATAGGAAATTGCTTTAAAGTGAATGAGCAAAGACTAAAGCACTATCATGGTGGTGAGGTGGATTGGCAAGCAATAGTTCATCACTTGACACAACTTCCCTGAGTTTTTGACATAGTCTGGCTGAGGACTATAAACCAAGCGCTTCTTAGGAAGCAACCCAAGGTTTCTTTTGATGTTTGTTGATTTTGTAGGACTTTTGGTAGCCCCTGATGATGTATTCCACATTAGTAGCCATAAGTTTGAGCATTTGAAGCACAAGACAAGGATTGAAAGGGGAGTATTCTTCTACTTTTCTTTGTTTTTGAATTAATTGTTGATAACATGTTATGGGATATGAGTGCTGGTTATATTCTAGCTTTACATGTGATTGATATTTGTTGTTGACTATTGAGTTAAGTGGTGGCATTTGTGAATTGTGCTTAATTGGTGAACATTTGAAATCTTTGAAACTTTTGCTATCCTTACACTTGGATATGATTATTTCTTCACTTTTATTACTTGTGTTACTTGTTCACATTGAGGACAATGTGACATTTAAGTGTGGGGGTGAGGGTACCATTGATTTTGTATGACTTGTCCTCAATTTTCAAAAATTTCTTTGATTTTGCATATAAATAGAAAAATTTTGACAAATTTTGAACAAAATTTTTGTTTTTCATGGAAGCTCTGATTTTACTTGTGTATATTGACAAAGTTGGGTTGATTTGAATTTGAAAATGATTGAGTTTTATTAGAATTTGGTTTTATCTTCTTGGAATGTTAGTAAATAGGCAAGTGATTTGGCTTAGATAATTTACTTTAGGATGTCAAATGCCAGTGAGAAATTTGAGCATAATTTTCATTCATTTCAAGAGGGAGTACACTTATTGTGATTTCATCTCTAGAAATTGTCTTGAATCTCTTTTGAAGCTTTAAAACCTTTTGCATTCAAAAAGATGATTTAGGCATTCATTTCATAGCTAGTTAAGTCAAATGACCATCCTTGTCATATGAAAATCATTTGCTTTACCCCATTTGATCCTCAACTTGTTTTTTAAAAGAAAATTGCATTGAGTAAATAGCCCTTTGTTTGAGAAATGTAATTTTTATATCTTTTCCTTTCCATTCATTTATTACTTTAGTTAGTGCTAAGTAAAGCAATTTTAGAACAAGAGTGAAGGGATTAGGAAGTCAATGTATGTGAATTGGTCTGGATACTTTACAAAAAAAAGAAAAAGAGAAAAAGTGAAATAGAAAGAAAGAAAAGAAAGATTGGAAGAAGTGTGTATATGAAAAAAAATATATATAAAAAATAGAAAGAAAAAAGAAAAATAGAAGAAAGAAAGAAAGAAAAATGGTGAAGTTAAATGAATAAATTTGTTTATAGTGTAAATGATTTTGTTTTCTTTAAGTAATTATTCCTTTATTTTTCATGAATTTCATGGAATTTCTTGGCACTAATTAAAGTATTCTTCCATATCATTTAACCACTTTCATTTCATTATCTTACCTTATTCATTGCAACCCTCAAAAAGTCCTTTTGATTTGAGTATGCAATGGGATAATATAGTGGAGATTGAGATGATAAACAAGCCTATGGTAGATGGGTTGCAATAGGTGGAATTGAGTGAAACACAAGCCATTTATTATCTTGAGAGATGAGTGCAAACACTTACCTTGTGAGGGACATTCTATTGTGATTTATCTTTGTCAAATTAATTGCCTTGCTACTTGCATTTTTAGAAGATGAAAAACAGTTCTAATAAAGCTTCATTATTGAAAATTTGAATTACTTTCAATTTTGTAATTTTTTAAAAAAATCTCACTTCCATGAGCTTCTATGGTTGTTTTAACCTTTTAAAATTTTGAGGACAAGATTTGATGTAAGTGTGGGTGTGTGATAACTCTCTATTTTTAATATATTTAAAGTGTATTTCGAAGATATTTGGAGAGTTATATAAGCAAATTTTGAAAGATTTCAATGAGATTTTAGAAGCAATTCAATTTGGTGAATCATTTAGGGATTTTAGTTTAAATATTATGTTTTAATATAAAATATAGATAATTTAATTTAGGATAATAATGATAATAATGAGTCACTGTTTTGAAAAAAAAAATTTCAGGAATTCTGAATGAGCTCCAAAATATTTCAAAAATTTTCATTTGAGTCCCTTCTCAAAAGTTTTATACATTTCCATTTTAGTCCCTTGGTCAAAACTTGTGTTTTGACCAAGGGACTTAGGTCTTCTGAGGGACGCTGAAAACGACTGTTTTGGGAGAAGCTATGGTTTTCGAGAAAAATAGAGGAGTGGTGGCATTATTCTGAGGAGAGACGAGAGAGAGCAGCGGACATTTGGAGGAGAGGAGTTGCTGGGTTTTTATCAGAGAAATGACAGAGCTGAGAGTCCGAGAGTGAGATGATCGTCTTCCAGCCATCATCAAACCAAAGAGACACAGGAGAGAGCTTGAAGATGACAATGAGTTGAAGACCATTACCGTCACCATCATTATCCGTCACACCATCCTCCATTGCCGAAGAAACAGAGCTGGAACGTGACAGTTTTAGAGCACAGCTATCGGAGCATTAACATCACTTTCGGTCTCCTTCTTCCATCAACCAATTGGACCTTCATTGCTACCATCACCCGAGTGATTCGAGCTGAACCAGAAAAGAGAAGAAACGGAGGAGGAGGCTGGCATTGTGGTGGCTGGTTGATCGTTCTCAACCTTGAGAACCATAGGCAGTCGATATTTTGGAGAGAAGGATAGCAATAGTACTATTCATGCTTCTTCTTTGTTATATCATAAGATCAGATTTGGATGGCTGCAAGATTAAAAGAACATAGCATAGCTGACTTAAAGAAAATTGAAGCATCAGAGGAGACTTTAAATAAAAGAGAAGACGTATTGCACAGTGATTATTTCTGTTTCTCTTGCCTTCATGAATCTGATTCTAAATGTTGATTTTGCTGTGAGTAACTTTATTAAGGCCATGTCTGGCTAATTCTCTTTGAACTTAGAGTAGCTATGAACTAATTTAAGGATTTGAGCATGTATGAACCATTTATTTGTGCTTATTGTTAATTTTGTTTACTTAATTTTGTATTAGTTGTCTACTTTGTGCTTGATCACCACTAAGTATGAATTGGGGAATTTAGACTTTCCTTGGAAGAGGGATCTTAATTGGATGATAGGATTAAGTAATATGGAATTAGAATTTATTCTAAGTTGCCAATAGGATAGAAATGTACCTATTGGACCCATATAATCATATTAGAGTGATTTTGGACAGTTATTGCCTCTTGAGTAAATTAGTTAGGAATAACAAATTTAACTTGAGAGAGGGGTATGAGTAATTGAAAGATACTTATATCTATTCAAACTCTAGATTAACAATTTAACATTAAGTGCATTTATTTTGGGTAAATATATGCTCTAAGACTTGAAAAAGGGATTAGCCACTCTAGGTTGTTTTCCTCCATTGAAATCTCAAAAACATTAATTTTAGTACTTTTTCTTTTGTTTAAATTGATTTTCAAATTAGTTTCCTTCTTTGACACTCTCAACTTAAATGAAAAAAAGGAAATTTAATGCCTAATCACTAGTTCACTTGAATCTCTGTGGGATAACCTTGATTTTCTATTATTCTATTTTCACAGCCTGTACACTTCCGATGCTTATTTAAAATTTAGTACCATCAAGGATATATTGAAAGCCTGAGGCAGAGACGGAGCTGGACCGATTGACAGGCAAGGAAAGGGTACGTTCTAGGTAGTAACACTTTCTTTCATGCACTATGTGATAATTATATGCTTTGGGTATGCCATTTTTTATAGTTTGAGCACAGAGACAAGGGCACATTAGCTTAGCTGTGATATGGGATCTATTGAAAGTACACGCGAATAAGCCTGGGTCTAAACAGTAGTTTGGCCTTAGACATTGTACAACATGGTGAATGACATATTTGTTTTCACATCGTATATGTTTGATGTTATGTTACTACTGAGAATCTCCGAATCTCACCCTTTCCACAAATATACCAAGTTTCCAGCAGCAGGTAGCGGCTTGAAGGGCAAAACGGTAATTTCCGACAACAAAAAGTTTCGGACGAGCTTAGCAACAAACTTGGTTATTTGAAGACCTATTATTTATTTCAAGGTTTGTAATTATTCAATACGCCCCTATGGGGGAATTTATGTATATGAACAAGCAATGTATCAATGATATCAGTATTTTTATGCTATTTTTATGTGCCAATTGAACTACACAGTTGCTACTTTGAATAATATCATTAATGAAATGAGGTCTTACATTTTTGGTATCAGTGCAGTGGGTCTAGCCATAGTACGTGCAGTTCTGGCACTAAGATAGTATACTAATATCTTAATTATACAGTGACAAGAACAGCAAAGTGAATTACTTTGACTGATTCACAGTCAAGCACTGTGGAAGTGGTGAATTCCTGGAGGGCGGTATAAGGATGAGCCAGATCTGTTGGTTAAGACCAAAGTGAGGGCCTCATCCTAAAGCAGAATTACTAGTAGGCTAACTAGTGTCAGACAGATAAGCCACAGATAACTTTATAGACTTTTGGGAGCATATCATAGGATACATGTTTGAGTGTATGTACCGGCACTGATATGCAGCCCATGCACAATATTCTAATACCTAGAGGTAGTGGGCATGATTCTTGAGATAAGTACAGTCATGGGGTACAAATGGTCGAAAGTAGCTAAAGCTGGTATCCGCATTATCTCATGAGTACACAAAAGTTAAGCATGCTCAACCCAAGGAAATCTTGAGATAGGTAACCCCTAGGAAGTTACATGAACATGTTATGTTATGTAACGTAAAGAAGCAAGAGCATATTGTACAGTAGTTCAAAGGCTATATGTAGTTACAGGTTTTCCTTGTCTACTATAAACCTCTACTACATGTTATTACGAGGGTACCTGTGTACTCGATACGTTGTAAAATGACTTATATACTCTCAAGTTATGTGGTAGTTGAATTAGAAGTTTTAGAGGACATAAATAATCATTAGAGGCATAGAGATGATGAAATAAGCATTGATCTCGAATCCAAACTATTTTTGTTGCAGTGAGTACTGCTAAAAAAATTTTATTTAATGAGGTTATGAAAACTCAGGCATAGAAATTGTTTTGAGGTTTCTCTGTGTCAAGTAATGATCCGTAGTGATCCTATGGGATTAAAGGCATATAGGTATGATATACGGAAATGCATGATAAGTGGTGATTATGCCGTGTATCTAACCTATAGGATTTGATTTGATGACGCTGAAGGTTGATGATAGGTTTAAAACATATCTAAGCTGAAATAGTGATTGGGTCGCAATGCGATTAAAGTTGCACTATAGTTCTGTTTGATGAAGGAAATTAAACCTTGTGAACCTTACAAATGATGTTGAACCTTCAATAGTGTTTTAAGGATGCTACCCGAATACCGTAAGGTTAGAATAGCGGCGATTGATCTTGATTGTGTTAGCATGCCTATTGGGTACAATTGAGAAAAATAATTTTTGACTTATGTGATGTGGAGGTAGTAAGACAAGTGCAAGCAGTTAGTGCAGCCCTGCCTATACTTAACAATGTTTATTTGGGGTTCAATCAGAAGGCATAGGAGGTTCCTATGGAATCCTATCAGATCATCTTGACATTGTTAACTCTTATGAGGAAATAAAACATCTGAGTGGCACAACAGAAGCATAGTAAATTGATGTGCAATTCTTGAAAGTTGCAAGAGAGGTTATCAGTCTCACTAGTGCTGATTATCCCACATTGCAAAAAGAGCTCTGTGGTCTGCAATAATGTAGCTTGTATGGTATATAGTGATTTGATCTATGAGGTCAGCAATGACACAACATACGTGGTGTGCAGTATTACCTGTGTGGTCACAATACAATAAAGCACCTGTATGGCGTGCAGCAATAAGGTAGCCCTATCAGAGCATGTTATTCAACCTTATGATCAGGATGTACCCCTGACATGGTCAGATGAGAGTTCTGGTTGCACCAGTGAAAAGCACAAGTAGCCCTATGGTTGAGAGGCGGTACATAAAATATGTAGCTGAGGCGGTGCGCCAACAATATTACATCATGTGTGATGTACAGTGATATTACCCATGTAAACCTTTATGGTTTGCAGGAACATGACCAGTATCATATACAGTGACACCACCTATATAGCCTACAATGAAACAATACTAGTCAACAAATATATGTATTTCCCTTTACTTCCCTTGTCTTGAACGAAACTATAATGGAAAAAGAGAATTAATAATGCTTCTTGCACTTCTTACAATTGTATCTATAAATATTAGCTTTAGTTTCATTTGTTGACTTTTCCAACTTTGATTTTTTCCTTGGTAATAATATATCAAAATGTGCTAGTTAATTACCAAGTGGTCATTTTGCTCTTTTTTATTTTTTCCCCTTGACCAAACTATTAGGGAAAATTAATTACTTCTTATTTTATTAGTAAATTACCATTTTGCCCTTATATTTTATGATTTATGTATTAAATAATGTCTTCCTTCCTTTCTCCTTGCTTTGGACGAAGTTGATGCAATATAATCAGGCTAATATTGGTGTCATTTTATGCTCCAATTTTAGTTATAATATTAGGTCTTTAAGTAGACAAAACTTACACCTTTGTGTGTTAACTTAGCCAATTATATGTAACTACCGATTCGAGTGCTTTCATCATTTTATGTATACCATAATTCATCATTTTATTCTACTTAATATCACAAATATATACAAGGAATATTGATGGAAAAAAGTGGGGTATTATACTGTTGACAGAGGCTTACACCTCTATCTTCTGAGGAAAGTTTGATTTCCAGCTGATATAGGATTGGTTTTCTCCTACCTTACTAAGTGGTGATTTTTCACAGCATGAAATTTTTTACTGTGTTTAGGCTAGTTGTAATAGACTCAGTATTGACATTCTGATCCACTAAAGGAGTGGAGAAGAACATGAGAAGTACCTATGAGTGGTGCTAAGACATGTTGACTCACAGAATAGGATCCAGCAGATCCTAATAAAGTAGGAACAATATTGAGCCGAAAGAGGCCATGAATTTGTCATCAAGGTACACAGTTTTTAGGGTTCAGTCAGATGACATAGGAGGTTCCTATAGAACTCCTATCAGATTATCTTGACATTGATAGCTCGAAGGAGGAAATAAAATATTAGAGTGACACAGTAGAAGTCATCATGAGCCAAAAAAAAAAACAGTGGAGTGGGATAATAAATGTATGTGTAACTTTTGAGGACAAAAATTCCTTTCTATAAGATATAAGCAAATTAAGATCATGGAAGGAAAAAATATGAGTAACTCATCATCAAAACTAATCAATTGAGAATGAATGCAGATGGGTATGATGATTTTCTTCAAAAAAAGGAGATAAGCTTTTAAGGGATAAAACACATGTGAATGTGAAGCTCGCCCTTAATGAATACATGGCCTAAAAAATCATTATGAAGAATAGAGTTAAAAATTCTCATAGATTTGAAAAACTATTGAAAAAATTTTGTAGAGAAATTGAGCATGAAAGTCGAAAGATTTAGTGAAAAATCAAGTTTTGAAAATGACGATGCTATTGAAGGGTTTTAACAGTTATACCCCAATATCACTCGATCATCACTTCAGTGCTTACTCGAGTGGTACAACTCAGAGACTTTAAATTAATAAAGAATATAATACCTCACTTGAGTAATGTCATAATCACTTGAGTCACAGTCCTCTTTAGTCTCTGTTCAACGCTCAAGAGTTGGAATAACAAGATAAGCTTGGAGAAAGACTTTATATTTATTCATCCTCTTAGCATGTGCCTTTTGTCAAGCTCTATCTGAAAATTCTGATTTGCGCATAGCTCCCTTACTCTGTCATCCACCATCTCGATGAGCTTCTTCGCATACCAGCATGAAAGGGAAAGGGAAAGAAAAACAGCGAGAAGCAGACGTCCAAGAGTCTACTTTGCAAAGGAAAATCACACGGGCAGTGAATATCTTGGCAGCCTCAGTTCCTTAGAAGTCACAGTATTGATAATTTCAAACAAGATTATCTAAAACTTTGTCTTTCTGAATTGTGAGTAAGAGTTTAGGTGATCTAGCTCTTGCTGAGAATTTAGATTCATCATCATTAGATGCCTTAATCTCTACTCTATCTACTGTTGCTTAGATAGAACTTTGAAGTTCTAGTTCACTAAGTCATACGGCTGCCTCATCTTATCATTCATTGAATGATAATCTCAGCATTGTTTATAGCAAGATCATTATGCAAGTGTTGAAGCTCCTCTTTTAGATAGCCCTTTTAATCTTTGCTTGTTGTCTCTAATGTCTCCTCAGTTAGCCTTTGATCTTTGTATTCGAAAGCAGACCATTTTGGTCAACTCCTGAAAAAGTATAAATATATGCTCTTTGGTACCCAACTTTCTCTTGGGTCTATACAATATTAGACGTTATAACTCTTTTGCTCTTATATAATTGAATCATACGATATTTGAGCAAAGAGTACAATAACAAAAAATGACTAAAGTATAATTTTATCCTAATTAAATAAATCAATGTCATTAAATCATAAAGGGTATTGAGTAAATGATATCAAGAATGATGTTTTCCTGATCAATGACAATTTGTAAGTATTCTTTATATAGAAAATATGTCATTAATTTAATTCTTTATGCACAGCTTATTCGTGAGATCAAAGGAAAGTGGTAGATACATCCATAAAATTTTTTATCAACTTTTGTGAAATGATAAATCATGATTTAAATCAGATTTTCCAAGAATGATAATAAAATATGTAAATTGTTTCAAATCTCAAATGTCATTTCAAATCATGAATATGCATTATGGCATAAAGATTTTGAATATGTGGAAAAACAATTTATGAAGTTTATCAATGCTTATGCTAAAACCTTTAGAAGTCAATACATGTTTATATATATATTAGAAAGCTTCATTTTTGGATTGCATGTCAAATCTTGAATTCAACATGTTGGAGTATTTTCTAGAGAGCAAAATTCATAAGAATAAAGCATTATCCAACTAGGCTTAGTATAACAGGAATGAATGAGCTTAATGACTTTGCTATTGACCAAGAGACAGTCTTGACTATGAAGAGTAAGAATACCACCAAGTCAAGGATTTGAATGCTCGTTGCTAAAAGATAATATCAATCATTAAGACATTCGAGCAATAAAGATAAATATATGGATTTAACTATAAAGCATAAGGTCGTTGGTCCAAATGACTAAGTTCCAAAATGCTTGTCTTATTAAGTTATTCCACGGTAATGTTTAACACATGTAATGCATCAATGAACATATGTAATTCTTGGAATAACTTAGCCAAATAGATTCTAGGCATTAGCCACAAGGCTTTCACATATTGAGTTCTTTTATGGGGAATACACTTAAAACTCATATAGATAGTTAACTTTTTAGACATAAGGTCCAACTAGTTAAAAAATAAAGATTGATGAGTTCAAGCTATAGCAAGATTATGATCAAGAGATAATATGCGAATGATGAGGAAAAACTCTAGTGGATGTATTTGAAGTATTTCTGATATTTTAGTACAAACATATTAACTTTCAATTTTGAAACCAATTTGAATGCAGACAATATATGAATAATTTCAAATCATGTGTATGAACTAGGATGGATTGAAATTCAAGTAAAATTTTGAAATGTGTTTTTCAAACTCAAATACATAGAAAGATTATGCACAATTTCATTTTTGGTCCATTTAGCAATCTGAAACATTTCAAAAACCATAAATGATTGATTGCTAATAATATGAAATTAATGAGAAAGTAGTATCTGAGTTGGGAAGAACGAGTGCAACAGTTGAGTTTTGAAATTACTGATATAAAGTCGCAACACTCGAGTTCTGCAAAAAAATGTTTACTAACTAATACAGCATACCTGGCATGAATAGTATAGTAATTATCCATGTATATTCCCTTGTTGATTTGTAGGCACTGAATGACAGATTTGAGTTGAAATTTGGTTGATTTCCATTATGCCTAGATGATCACTCGAGTGCTCACTTGAGTGATTCAAAGACATCACTCGAGTGGTCACTCGAGTAATCAATCTTTTTAGCTATTGACTGTTCATATTCAACCGTTAAGTCGTTTCTTTTGAATTTATTTCAACTATTTTGCCCTACCAAGTTACCACTCAAGTGATTCTCCCTCTATTTATGCCTATTTTTCTTACCACATAACAGAGTGTTCCTTTCTTTTTCCTACAAAACAATATAACCCTTTTTCTTCCTTTCGTATCCAATTTTACTTAGATTCACTCATTGTTTGCTTGTAGGAATCATAATTCACATGCTCTAAGAATATATTCAATTTGAAGCAATTTAGCATAATTAATTAAACATTACTTTATGCATGAAAATATTTTCTCTTCAAGTATACGTATATGCATAAAGATTTAAACTATTGATCATTGCAATCTCTATAAATATATTAAATGGATTTTCTATGGGATGCTAAAACATATGTTCAAAATAGCTTGCAATGCTCATTCATAAGGTAACAAGGTATAAATCTCAATGAATATTAGAGATAATAGATAGGAGGTTTTACCATTATATACTTTTACCTTAGGTGCTTGGAGAATTGTCTTTGCTCACCCACTGCATCTTTCTAATGCCTTTTGTTTTTGTATCTTTAGCTTTAGGATCATGCAAAACTTTCACATATGATGTAGACTCCGAGAGAATTTCCTTCTGTGTACGAGAGATCAACATTTTCTTGTTCTCCTCAATGTAGTTGAATGGTACTCTATGGTAACCCTTCCTTGAGGTGGAAAGTAGTCCTTTAATTTTATCCATTGCTTCTTTTTGTGATTATACTTTATAGTTCATGCAATGGGTTCTTCGAGAGTTCTCCTTTTCGATATAGTTGATATAAACCTCTTTATTAGTGTATGAAAAACTCTTGTCTTTTTCTTCATCTTCTTTATACCTTTATGTCCATTTCTTTTTGCTTAATCCTTTATACATAAAGTACTAGATAGAAATTTTGGTACCCACATATACATAGGTCCTTGATTGTCAGCATTAGACTTTACATGTCCTTTCGGAACCCAAACATATTTATTTCTTACATTAGAATTTCTTCTAGTATAGCATGTGTGAGAAATATGACTAGACTTACCACAATAATTGCAAAATGTATGAAGATATGTATTATGAGGTTTTATGCAAGTATTGTGTTGTTTGAGCAACAACAATCTCAAATATCCAGTTTGCCTACGTTCTTTATTCACATATAAATTTCCAGTATGATTAAAAACATTTTTTTCTTTTCTCAATAGAATCAACAATTGGTTGGAAAATAATTTTATGCAAATTTTAAAAATCAGTTTTACGAAGATCATAAAAAGAATTGGAACTTTTTACCTTAAGTTCATCTTAAGCTCCAGAGAGTGATTTTTCATGGTCATCTATAATGAACTCTGTTCGGGAATCCTCTTCTTCTTGTCTATCCATGTTGATTGTATTATGAAAGTATTATATGATTTCTCCTTCTTCTTCAATATCTTCCAATTGTTCATGTGACAAAGATGCGTAGTTTATACTTTCACATGAACTGTCAACATTTTTAACTTCAACACACTTGTTAGAAGTATATACATAATTAAGAGTATCCCATACATCTTTAGCATTAGAGTAAAGTCTAATTTTCTCAAAATCATTTTCTGTCACAGCACTATAGAGAAACTGCATTGCTCTAATATTCAACAAAAATATTTTCTTTTCTCTGTCAGTCCAACCTTTCTCGGTTTATGATCAAAAGCATTTGTAAAAACATTTCACATATCAAAATCATATGCTTTTATAAAACTAGTCATTCTAGCTTTCCAAAACCAAAAACCAATATCTTTTAAAAGAGGTAAGATTGTATAATCAAAACCTTCTGAAACCATAAAATACCTAAAATCAGCTATTGATAACTCTTGAGATGATTAAGTCCTTTAAACAAGAGCCTAGCTTTGATACCAAATGTTGAACCAGCTGACATGCAAGAGGGGGTGAATTGGGTGTACGATAAGATATTACAAACTTTTAAATCTTTTTGCAACTTATTAATTAAGTATATATGGAAGTATAAACACAAGAGTATATGCTGGAAATATAAGAGCTTAGGGAAGATAATATGCAAACTATGATTTATCCTGGTTCGGTCCAATCACGATGACCTATGTCTAGTCCCCAGGCTCCTCCTAAGATTTCTAATCCATTATCTTCTTGTTTAATCGTGTTAGGATTGGTAGGCACACAGCGAAAGAATTAAAATTTTTAAAATTGCAAAAGTTTACCAATCCCAATTGCGGATCTATCAACAACATTTAAATTGAGTTAGAAAGAGTCGTACATTGTTCATGTTTGTTTGAATTCCCACAGTCATCAACATATGGCCAACTCTCTAATCTCCATACTTGGTTGCTCGTGAAACAAATTCCCCAATATCAACATGTTGGGTATTTCTTCTTCATAAAGCATCAAACTCCATGAGTACTAGATTAACCATCACCAGCATCAACAAGTTGGCTAATTCATCTTTTAAGTCTTTCCTTTTTCGATCTTAAGGAGCCAACTACTTAAATCAGCTCCCTCTACTAGTATCCACACGAACAGGACCCAACACCAATAGCGTGCTAGCGCCTCCAATGCCCTTCTAGGGTTTTCATGCGGCTCTCTATTTTTTCATCATGTGTAGAAAACCCTAGCTCTCACCTTTTATAACTAGTCAAGGTTATCTATTTTATGATGGAGATTGGAGTTTTAAAATTAATCTTAATTAATTTCAAAGTCCTTATCATATCAATTAACACTTAATTGTTTTGATAAGCTAATTAAATAAATCTGATTTAATTAAATCTATCTAACAGTTTTAATTTAACATATTTATTTAATTAGAAGAAAGGTAATTGAATTAGATTTAATTTATCTTTATAAATTAAATCTGAGATATTATCATATATATAATATATATTATCAAATAATATATATATATATATATATATATATATATATAATATTATCATATATATAATATATATTATCAAATAATATATATTATATATGTATGTATGTATTTCAAAAATACATATGTGTATATATAATATTATTAATTTTCTTTTCCAAATACACACAACATGTGTATATAATATACATACATATATATATATATACATATATATGCATATATATATATATACATATATATAATTCGTCCACCCTAGATTAAACATTATATTAATTGAATCTTAGATGCATCTTAGATTCAATGAATCTAGACATTATAGCTCGTGTTGGGCTATTGTTGTGTGCGACCCTGTAGGCTCACACGAAGTTGGCAGTGGGCCAATGACTATTGATAAGTAAAATATTTGCATATTCATTTTCCCTTATATAATGATTTTGTGGACTATATTTGAGCTGAATGTAATTAATTTGGGTGTAATTAATAAATAAATAATGATTTTCTTGCAGCCATGGATAGTACCAGATTAAAAAGAATTAAAGAAGGAATTTAAGGGAAAGTACTATTCACGTGGTACTATTCATTATGCATGTTCATGCTGGACTATTCACTGTGTACTGTTCATGCGGGGCACTGTCACTGTAGCAGTTTCACTGTAGCAGACAGTGTGGTCGGTTCACTGTAGCAGTGTGGTTCCTGTAGCAGTCGGTGCACTGTAGCAAGTGGGTGGTCGGTTCACTGTAGCAAAATACTGTAGCAGTCCGAAAGTGAAGCCTATAAATAGAGCTTCTTGGCACCCTAAAATGAAGAGGAAGGAAGAGAGAGAGAGAGAGTTTCTATTTTAGAGAGAGGGTTGTTATTTTTAGAATTTATTTCTTGCATTTTTTTACTTCTTGCATGCCTCCTACATGGATGGTTTTACCTCCTATATGGAAGGCCTAGGTAGTCCTCCTTTATGGATGGTATAGGTTGCCACCTACATGGATGGTTTTACCTCCTATATGGTAGGCTAGATTTTCCATTTTCATGCATCTTGTAGTAGTATTTTTATGTTTTTGTAATTAATTTTTATGCAATATTTATGATGTTTGTAATATATTTTGGTTTTGTTTTTAATTTTATCATGAGCTAAATTTTCTTTTTCCTAGGGTGATGACGTAGCTTACTAATGACGGATTGAATCTTAACTTATTAAATCTAGTTTTAATTTTTCCTTCATGATTGAGTTTTAATTATTGCTCTTAATGCTTACAATTGATTGGCCCCACCTTTTGGATGATTTTAATATGCATGTTGAGACCGGAAGGAGATACATGTGTGTGGATCCTATAATTAAAACTATAATTTGCATATGAAATAGGAATATATTCATATAGGTTGTGTAGTCTTAATTGAGTTCCATAAATCTTAATGCATGATTGATTGCTTAAATTCATATAGGAATATATTGGGTTAGCAATTAATTATAGAATTACTTGACCTTGGAAGAGGCTAGTAATTAAAATAGGGAAACTCGACTATCAATAATGTGGAATAAATTAGACTAGAATAGATAAATGATTTAATCCGGAATTTATTAAGTGAAATCTAATCCCTAGGGCTTTTACTCATATTTGTCTTTATATCACTTGTATTCATATTTCATCATTTTTATCTTGCAATCTCAATCACAACTAATCGACCGACTAAATAGAATTAAAATTACCAATTTTGATACTTAGTGATCAATCCTCGTGGGAACGATAGTCTACTCACTTCTATATTACTTGATTACGACAGTGTACACTTGCACTTCTAAATACACCATCCTACACTCGTAACAACTATACTAACCCACAAGTCGTAAGCGACCTCTAGCAAGATATTACGACTACCCAATTTATATGAGGATCGACAATACGATACAACCTATCATACAACCATATCACGTCCCTTTTGTCACACGTTATTTCGGTCATGGATGAGGCATGGAGAATGTCATCCTCCTATTCCTGACCATTACTTTCTCGATTTATGAGTAGTCAGACTATAGAAATGGAAACTTCTTTCAATCGTAGTATGGCCATACATTTCTCAGACTCACTCATAAGGGGCCCAGTAATATCTCTCTATTAATATGAGGGATAAATTCCATCTTGACCATTCACATTCCTCTGCATGAAAACCACTAAGCCCAATTGTAGCCTTTATCATCACCCGGTTAAAGGTGACTTTTGATTAAGTTAAAGCTTAGTGACTCTCATGTAAGAATCCATAATGATCTCAGGTCAAAGGGCATTGTGACGTTGTTATACATGAGATAAGCTTATGACTTGATCCATGCAGCTTTCTTATAGCGGGTTGGTCCAGCACCTTATACTCCTACAAGTGCCTATGACTTTGATTCATATCCCCATACCTTATCAAAGTCATACTGGTCTTATTTCATCTTTGCTCCTACATAGATGACCGACTAGGGACATTTAGGACAATCATTATGATTTATCCAAGGATATAGTTATCACAGTGAACATGCGAGTAATGTGATAACTAAATGGAGAAATTCATTGAATAACAATGTTCAAAGTATAATGATTTGCCCTTAAGGCACAAATTCAACATCCTCTAACTTACACCAGGTCCAATCATTATTTTACCTAATTCACATTGTCCTAACATGACGCTTATGCTTTGCCTGTGCAAGCGGCTTAGAAAAAGGATCAGCAACATTGTCTTCTCCTGCTACTTTGCATATTTTTATATCACCTCTATCATTGATTTCTCTGATAAGATGAAATCGCCTGAGTATATGTTTGGTCCTCAATAGCTTCGCTATTGTCACAGAACAAATCTATTGGATTTGGGATAGTAGGCACCAACCCTAGTTCAATAACTAACTTTCTGATCCAAATGGTTTCTTTTGCTGCATCTGATGCTGCTATATACTCAGCTTCTATTGCAGAATCTACTACAGTACTCTACTTGTAGCTCTTCCAACTTACTGTACCACTATTCAAAAGGAATATATATCCAGATTGGAATCTAAGATCATCTGGGTCATTTTGGAAACTTGTATCTGTATAACCAGTTACACAGAGCTCATCATCCAATCCACCATATACCAATAATAAGTCCTCAGTCATTCTGAGGTAGTTTAGGATATTCTTGACAGCAGTCTAACAACCCTCACTACTCTGACTTAGTCCTATTAGCCTCTTAGATCTATCTCTATAGATCCTAATCCCTAGGATATAAGTGGCTTTACCTGACTCTTTCATCGAGAAAGACTTCCCTAACCAAGACTTGATACTCTGCAAGGTAGGAATGTCATTCCCAATGAGTAGGATGTCATTTTCATAAAGCACTAGAAATACAACTGTGCTCCCACTAACCTTCTTGTAAACACTAGGTTCATCGATGTTTTGAATGAATCTAAACTCTTTGACTACTAAAAAAAAAATTATTCCAACTTCGATATGCTTACTTTAATCCATAAATGGATCTTTGAAGCTTGCATACCTTACCAAAATCCTTTGGACGCATGAAACCTTCAGGTTGTGTCATGTACACATCCTCAAGGAGCTTCCCATTAGGAAGGCTCTTTTGACGTCCATCTACCATATTTCATAATCATAATATGCTGTAATTGTAATACCCCAATTTTCACCAATACTTCTTGTATTTATATTTGAGATAATTAGTGGAATAAAATAGTGAAATGTGGTAAGCATGACTTTGTGGAATTTTCCAATTTTCCGGTTATACTTAATTTGGTCGAGAAAGGATATAGAGAGGTAATTAATGTACAATTAAAGGCCTAATACTGTAACCAATTCATGGGCATAAAATGATACATATGATGGCCTCATTTAAGTGGTAAAATTATGCTAAGGCAAAGAAATGAGCGAAAAATGATTTATTATGATAAATCATAAAATGTAGGGGCAAAATATTAATTTTTCCATTAAGTGGGAAATAATTATTTTTCCCTAATATTCTTGATAAATTTAGTTAATTGGGAATTAAAGAGAGAGAAATGGCTACTTGATCATTAATAAACCAATTTTGGTGAATTAGTATCAAGAAATGTCAAATAGTCAAAAGTCAAAGGTGCAAAAGTCAACCATTTGCAAGATGGCAATGGAATAGTGGAAGATCAATATTTTCTCTCTTAATTCTCATCATTTTTGGCTGAATATGAAAGCATGAAGAGGAGATGTAATTAATTAAAGAAATGGCATTTTCGAGCCAATCACAAATTGCGATGTGTATTAACCAAATAACCTTTTTAATTATATCACCTTTTCCTTATCTCTTCAGCTTCATTTTCAAGATCAAACTAAACCAAATAGAGTGATTGAGAGCTGAGCACGGTGGAAGGAAGAAGAGGCTAGGGTTTTCTTAGAATCAAAGGTAAGAAGTTGTTACCTTGTGTCTTAAGCTTCCTAATCCCTCTATCAACTCTCCTACTCACTTCTCCACCTTTGGAACCATGGATTTCTAGCTGATTCAAGAGCTGTGGAGAGAGAGACAAAAATGTTAAGGAGAGAGAAAGTGGTGGAAATCAAGAGGTAACTTCTCAAACTTGTTCCTCTTGCTTGGTTAATGCTATTAGAGCTGTTCTTGGCTTGATTTTGGTTATTTTCGTTAAAGATAGCTCATGAAACATAAAGGACCTTAATGGTCAAGTTTCTCCAAATCAAGTCCATTGAATGTCTAAATAGCTAATAGTGTGATTATAAGTAGAAAGGAGGTGATTAGAAAAAAGAAAACGAGAAACAATCATATCTTTTATGGGAAACCTATAGGATTGCCCTGTGTTGGACGTGGAAAATGAGTAAGAATTTGATAATTCTGATACTTCCATTGAGTTCAGGAGGCAAAATTATGTAGGGTCTATGTAATACCCCATTTTTCACAAACACTCATTATGTGTATATATTTTGAATATATCAAATGGAATAGACTGGTGAAGTATGGTGCATGAATTTATGTGAATTTATGAAGAATATTTCAATCGCCGGTTACACGTAATTTGGCCGAATAAGGATATAAAGAGGTGATTAATGCATAATTAAAGGCCTATTATTGTAACAAAAAAATTGAGGAAATTAAATGACATGAATGATGGCCTCATTTAAGTGATAAAGTGAGTTTAAATCGAAGAAATGGGTGAGAAATGATTTATTGTGATAAATCATAAACGTAGGGGCAAAACGGTAATTTTTCTGTAAAATGGGAAATCATTATTTTCCCCCAATATTCCCACTAATATGAGTTAAATGGGAATTAAAAAGAGTAAAATGACTACTTGATCATAAATAAATCAATTTTGGTAAATTATTGTTAAGAATTGTTAAATAGTCAAAAAGTCAATGACTTGGTCAACAAGTTACGAGATGGAACAAACAGATATTGGAGATTCAGATTTCTCTCCTATTCTCATGCATATTTTCGGCTGGAATGAGGGGGTATGAAGAGAAATGGAATTAATTACATAAATTTCTTTGTTTGGACCAATCATGAAGTGCCAAGTGTCCAAATTAATTAAACCCTCCATTATATCATTCCTTTCTTCATCTTCAGCTCATTCTCACGCATGATTGAATCAAAAAGAGTGAGAGTGAGGGCTGAGAATGTGAAGAACGAAAGAGAGAAGGAAGGGAGCTAGGGTTCATCAAAACTCAAGCTAAGAAGTTGCTACCTTGTGTCTTAAGGTTCCTAATCCCTCCATAGTCTCTTCTCCTCACCTCTCTACCCTTGAAATCCTTGATGTTTAGCTGAATCAAACGCTATAGAGAGAGAGAGAGGAAAACGAGTAGGAGAGAGAAAGTTGAAGAAATCAAGAGGTAACTTCCCAAACTTGCTCCTCTTGATTAATTGATGCTAGTAGATTATTTTTGGGCTTGATTATGAGTCATTTGGTATAAGATAATCCAAGAAAACTCAAGAGACCTTAATATGTAAGTATCTCCAAATCAAGTCCAATGAATGTCTAACTAGTTAATATATTGATTATAAGTAGAAAGGAGGTGATTAGGCTAAAGAAAACGAGAATCCGACACAACTTTTCTGGGAATCCTAAAGGGTGAACATGTGTTAGATGTGGCAAATGGGTAGGAATTTAATAATTCTGATGCTTCCATTGGGTTTAGGAGACCAAATTGTGTATGGTCTATGTTGACCCCAAAGTGAGAAAAGCGACAAAAAGTGAAATGACCGAATTATCCCTTATAATAAGCCTTATTTGAGGGATGTCAAGGGTATTTTTGTCATTTGAGCTTGAATTTGGCCAATTCAAATTTAGAAATTGATTCTACACGCGAAAATGTGTAGGAATGGCCTAAGTCATGATTTAAGTAAAAATACTGATAACAAGGACTTAAGGGGTATTTTGGTAATTTGGCACTATTAGGCTAAATTTACCAATGGTATGAGTTTGAAAGGATATATGGATGAGTAATAACTCATTTGTGGTATTTGAAGATTTCAGGACTTGACAACTGGTTCGGCCTCAGTAGTTACCCAAGCTCGTATCGCATGGGGAAAAGTTGCATAGAGGAGCAACTAGGTTGTAACCGTCTTCATATGACATAGCATGCATATGTGTTGCTTGATATCATCAAAATGTCAAACATATTTAGATTATGCGGAGTAATCACCCGAGGCCTATCTTTACACAGGTTGACACTGAAGCTATGATATTTATATTTGCACGAGCAGTGCTCGGGGCCTATCTTTGCGCGGATACCCCTTGGGGCCAAGTATCTTATCCAACGCTAGCATGGTTTATGATTTGCATTAAATACACTAAATGATAATTTTGGTGAATGATGAGGTGTAAAGCATGCTTTGTGTGTTATCTTGTATGTATGATATGTGTTACTAATGAGATTCCTATGAATCTCATTCTTTTTCCCAAAAACAAACCTCCAGTACAGGGAGGGAGCTTGTGGGGTAAAGAGAAGGTAAATGACGAAAAGTTGAGGCCAAGCAGCAGAAGATCATAGTTACGGTTGTCTAGTTCCTATTGAATGTTATGTATTTTAAGATTTTTATGAGCTTTTGGGTTTGTATATGAAGTGAAGCGGAGAGATGGCATATGTGTTGTAAAATGAATTGTTCATGTATGTGAATATATGTGAATATTCATACCGATAGAGGTATTGCTCACACTCTGATGTTTCAAATTCGGTGAGTATTAGCTAGTTGGTACTCTACCGTAGTATTAGAAAGGTATCACAGTCTATGTTGATCATAAAGTAAGAAACGCCCAGAAAGTGAAATGGCTGAATTACCCTCTAAAAGCGCTAATTAAGGGTTGTCAAGGGCATTTTCATCAATTAGACTTGATTTTGAAAAATCCAAGGCTAAATATGGATTCTACATGCGAAATTGTGTAGGATTAGCCTAAGTTACGAATTTTGGTAAAGTGGAGTGAGACCGAGTACAAAGGGGATAAACTAGGCCTCTAAGGGTATTTTGGTAATTTAGCACTTTTAGGCTAAGTTTACCAATGTTGTAAGTTTGGAATTGTGTATGAATGAGCAATGACTCATTTATGTTATATTTGAGGATATCAAGACTTGACAGCGCCATCCGAAACATAGAACTTGCCCGAGCTTGAATAAGCGAAAAGAAATTTGTTAAAGAAGATCGACCAGGTAGTAACTTGTCTTCATATGGCATAACATGCATTGTGTGTTGTTTGAAATCATCACAAAATGTCTAACACGTTTTGATTATGTGGGGTGATCACCCGGGGCCTATCTTTGTGCGAGTTGATACTCAGGCCAACATAATGTTCATAATTGCACGAGCAGTGCCCGGGGCCTATCTTTACACAGGTACCCCTCGGGCCCAAGTAACTTGCCTAGCGCTACGGTAGTTTATGAATTGCATTAAATGTACTAAATGATGTTGTGATAATTTTCCTGATTGATGAATGAGAAGCATGCTTTGTAATGTTATCTCTATATGTTTGACATGTGTTACTTTTGAGATTCTTGCGAATATCACCCTTTTTCTTCAAAACCACCTTCAATATAAAGAGAAAGTTCGAGGGGCAAGAAGAAGGTAAATGGCGATGACTAGAAGTCAAGATGCTGGAGACTTCAGTCATTTGGTTGTCTAGTCCCTTATGTTTTGTGAATGCGTTTGGATTTTGGTGTTGTATATGATGTATATGTTGTGTAAGCAATGTAAAGGTAATCTAGTGAATGAATGGTAGAAATTTAGTAGTTTTGCTTTCTATCACTAACGAAATGTGTATGTGAAATGGACTATATAAAGTTGGCAGAGATACGCTCATAAACTCTGATAAACATGAGCAAAAGGGAAAACCGGTGAGTCATAACGAGTTAGTTAAAGTTGTGAAAAGAGTTTTGAGAAATTTTTACCACCATTTCATCTCTAGGTTCAACTCTTATGTGAGATAGGGAAATTTATAAGTATTTTCGGAAGTTGGGTGTTCCAGGTTCAAATCTTGGTCTCCCGAGTGATTTCACTTCTCTTTTGTTCTCAACCGAAGCTATAGAAAATGAGGCATCACATTTTTGGTATTAGAGCGTTGGTTCTGGCAATATTGGGAATTTGCTATAAGTCCTTTGCTTGAGTTTATAAGATTTACATTTTCGTTAGCAATTTTGGGATTGAAAGCATAAGTATAGGATATGGTGCAGGATAATTACAAATGGGGAAATAAGGATTTGGATAGGTATGAGTGTATTTGGGTTCATTATTGAACTTTTTTTTGTTTTGATCAGCTAATGAAGTCAAGTTCAGTATGGCAAACTTGGATGATAGAGTATGAACGACCAGAAGAGTTTTTGGCAGTCCCATAGGTGATCACTCGAGTGACCACTCAAGTGATAACCTTAATCACTCAAGTAACCACTCGAGTAATGAACTGTGCAGTGGGGAAAAATCTAAGGCGAAAGTTTCTGGCAGGATTTTTAAGGGATCACTCGAGTTGTAATGACCATTCATCACTTGAGTGAACACTCAAGTGATGGGTTATGCCTTGTGGAAAAAATGTAAGATAAAAGCCTTTGGCAGAAGTTTTATGTGGCCCCAATCACTCGAGTGATGGTTTCAAGAATGAACATTCAAATTTTTTTGCCAGTTTTCTGTGGGCATCACTAGAGTGACCACTCGAGTGATGACCCAATCACTCAAGTGATCACTCGGAGTCATGAAGGCAGATTGCATAATTATCAACTAATAGTTTCTTTAGATACTTTTACCTATAGTGCTCCATTTAACCTGATGGTTTCCTTGCAGAATAGTTTATCACTACTTAGTGTAATCAAAATATGGATTCCAATATGGTAGTGAACAGAGAAGCAGGAGTGATAAGAGTAAGACGAACAGCTCGGAGAGTGTTCCAGCTCCTGTTGCTATCAAGAAAAAAAGTGGGTTAGACAATAGAAAGCCAAGGAGCTGGTCACCTTGACTTCCTTCCGTTAATCAACCTCCACCAAAAAAGCAGATCCTAGAAAGTGAAGTTTATGTAATCCTTAATAGAGAGGGATGTGGACCAAGAATGGCATGTACAAATAGAAAGAGCGTCAAGTGGCCACCGTTCTTTAGTCCTATTACTAGAGATGAAGCTATGGTGGTAGACACAGATGATGTAGAGCTGGATAACAGTGTACAACATCTAGACTCAGCTATAGAATCGAATGCCCTGGTAGAAGACTTGGCTTTTGATCTACATCCAAATGACGAATTGTGGGAACAACTGAAGGATCCACATGTGACAGCTTTTACTGATTTCTTCACTCCCACGACCCAGTATACAACATTCTTGGAGTCAGTAAAAAAGCTATATGAACAAAGAGAGGAACTTGAGCTAATGATGGACGATGATGTTTGGATTTGAACTATATTAGCCTATCTTCCTGATTTCACTTCTTGGATTAAGAAAAAGAATGAAGTTATAGTTATGGGTCCTTTCGAGTTTTTACCTTTTATTGAGCATATGATTATGTATGTATTGTTTAATATGCACAAGGAATAGAAGGATAATGGTATGCTCAGTAAGACAACATAGGCTTACTTTTGATGTAAATGCTAAGCCACTTATTGTACATATAACTAGTCCCTATAGTAGAACATACTACTTTTGATATAAATACCAAAGCCACTTGAATGCAAATATAAATGCATATGATTGATGTATGTTGGTATTTGAAATTTGAAGAAGTTTATATGTACATATATGTGGTGATGTGGTATTAATGTGATGTTCCTTCTTGATAGTGAAAAGGAACAATGGTATGAGGTAGACCAATGAGAAATGAGCCACAAAATCCTGAACCAGAGGGTAACACGGAGCCTAACCTTATGCAACAAGTTTTTACAATGTTAGCTCAACAACAAACTATGATCCATGACTTACGAGAAGAAGTCCTAGAATTTAGGGAAACACAAAATGCGAATGAGGCACAACCTAAATGGGACAATCCTGAAGGGAATAACCCAAAAGGGAATCCCCCTGAAGGAAATCATCTTGAGGGGAATCCAAATGGACAACAACCATCTAGTGATGAGCAATCGCAGTCACACATGAGATGAGCTCAGAAATTCTCGTTGTTCAAGAACCAGGGGAGAATGTTGTCTAATACTTGATACATAGAAGTAATTAATATACAATTAAAGGCCTAATATTGTAACCAATTCATGGGCATAAAATGATACACATGATGGCCTCATTTAAGTGGTAAAGTTATGCTAAGGCAAAGAAATGAGCAAAAAATGATTTATTACGGTAAGTCATAAAATGTAGGGGCAAAACGATAATTTTGCCATAAAGTGGGAAATAATTATTTTTTCCCTAATATTCTCAATAAATTTAGTTAAATAGGAATTAAAGAGAGAGAAATGACTACTTGATCATTAATAAACCAATTTTGGTGAATTAGTATCAAGAAATGTCAAATAGTCAAAAGTCAAAGGTGCAAAAGTCAACCATTTGCAAAATGGCAATGGAATAGTGGAAGATCAATATTTCCTCTCTTAATTCTCATCATTTTCGTCTGAATATTAAAGCATAAAGAGGAGATGGAATTAATTAAAGAAATGACATTTTTGAGCTAATCACAAATTGCCATGTGTATTAACCAAATAACCCTTTTCATTATATTATCTTTTCCTTATCTCTTCAGGTTCATTTTCATGATCAAACTGAACCAAATAGAGTGAGAGAGAGTTGAGCATGGTGGAAGAAAGAAGAGGCTAGGGTTTTCTTAGAATCAAAGGTAAGAAGTTGTTACCTTGTGTCTTAAGCTTCCTAATCCCTCTATCAACTCTCCTACTCACTTCTCCACCTTTGGAACCATGGATTTTCAACTGATTCAAGAGTTATGGAAAGAGAGAGAGAAAAATGTGGAGGAGAGAGAAAGTAGTGGAAATCAAGAGGAACTTTCCAAACTTGTTCCTCTTGCTTGGCTAATGCTATTAGAGTTGTTCTTGGCTTGATTTTGGTTGTTTTAGTGCAAGATAACTCATGAAACCTAAAGGACCTTAATGGTCAAGTTTCTCCAAATCAATTCAAATGAATGTCTAAATAGATAATAGTGTGGTTATAAGTAGAAATGAGGTTATTAGGCAAAAGAAAATGAGAAATCGACACAACTTTTCTAGGAATCCTATGGGATTTCCCTGTGTTGGACGTGGTAAATGAGTAGCAATTTGATAATTCTGATGCTTCCATTAAGTTTATGAAGCAAAATTGTGTAGGGTTTATGTTGATCATAAAGTGAGAAAAGCCCCAGAAAGTGAAATGGCTGAATTGCCCTTTAAAAGCATGAATTAAGGGCTGTCAAAGGCATTTTTGTCATTTGGGCTTGATTTTGACCAATTCGAGGTTAAAAATAGATTCTACATGTGAAATTGTGTAGGATTAGCCTATGTTACAAATTTTGGTAAAGTGGAGTGAGACAAGATACAAAGGGGATAGATCGGGCCTCTAAGGGTGTTTTAGTAATTTAGCACTTTTAGGCTAAGTTTACCAATGTTGTAAGTTTGGAATTATGTATGAATGAGTAATGACTCATTTATGGTATATTTGAGGATTTCAAGACTTGACAGTCATCCAGAACACAGAACTTGCCTGAGCTTGAACAAGCAAAAAGAAATTTGTTAAAGAAGAGCGACCAGGTAGTAAATTGTCTTCATATGACATAACATGCATTGTGTGTTGTTTAAAATCATCACAAAATGTCTAACATGTTTTGATTATGCGGGTTAATCACCCGGGGCCTATATTTGTGCGGGTTGATACTCAAGCCAACATAATGTTTATAATTGCACGAATGGTGCCCGGGGCCTATCTTTGCACAGGTATCCCTCGAGGCCAAGTAACTTTTCTAGTGCTACGGTAGTTTATGAATTGCATTAAATGCACTAAATGATATTGTGATAATTTTTTTGATTGATGACTGTAAAGCATGCTTTGTAATGTTATCTCTATATGTTTGACATGTGTTACTACTGAGATTCCTCTTAATGTCACCCTTTTTCTTCGAAACCACCTTCAATACAGAGAGAAAGCTTAAGGGTAAAGAAGAAGGTAAATGGCGAAGACTAGAAGTCAAGGTGCTGGAGACTTCAGCCATTTGGTTGTCTGGTCCCTTTTGTTTTATTAATGCGTTTGGATTTTGGGGTTGTATATGATGTATATGTTGTGTAAGAAATGTAAAGGTAAGCTACTGAATGAATGGTAGAAATTTAGTAGTTTTGCTTCCTATTGCTAACAAAATATGTATGTGAAATGGACTATATAAAGTTGGCAAAGATACGCTCATAAACTCTGATAAACATGAGCAAAAGGGAAAACCGGTGAGTCATAACGAGTTAGTGAAAGTTGTGAAAAGAGTTTTGAGAAAGTTTTACCACCCTTTCAACTCTAGGTTCAACTACTGGGGTGAGATAGGGAAATTTATAAGTATTTTCGGAAGTTTGGTGTTCCGGGTTTAAATCCTGGTCTCCCGAGTGATTTCACTACTCTTTTGTACTCAACCGAAGCTATAGAAAATGAGGTATCACAACGATGGCAAGAATAATTCTAATTGATTTGGCCATTGTAACTGGGGAAAAAGTTTCATCATAGTCTATACCATGAGTTTGAATGAATCCTTTTGCAACTAGTCGTTCCTTGAAGACATTTATTTTTCTATCCATATCAGTTTTCTCCTTGAAAAACCCACTTGCACCAAATGATTTTTACACCTTCGGGTGGATTGACAAGTAAGGTTCGTACCTAATTATAGTACATGGATTGCATTTCAGCCTTTATGGCGTTTAGCCATTTCTCAGAGTTTGGTCCTATTATGGGTTCTGGAGACGTGGTTGGCTCATTCTGCTAAATGAGCAATACATTACGACTTCTAGTAATCAGAAATCCATATCTCTGAGGCTGATGCCGTATCCTATCAAACCTTCGTGGGCCTTGTGCTACTTAAGCAGGCTCAGCAACTTGTTGTGAGTCTTCTCTATTTTCCATCTGTGGTTCTGTGCTATCTTCTAACTCTCGAACTTCTTCGAGATGTACCTTACTGTCACTGGTTCTTTTAGAGATAAACTCTCTTTCTAGAAAGATACGGTTCCAGATTACAAACACTTTGTTATCAGTGGGATTACATATATGGTATCCCTTCGTTTCCTTTTTATACCCCATAAAAATGCACTTTGAGGATTTGGGTACTAATTTATTAGAGGCTTGTCACTTAAAATATGTAATGGCCCTGCTCCCAGCAATCTGGCCTGAGAGTGGTTCGGCACACACTCCACGCAACCTGCCATGAGAGTGCGGCAAGCTTATAGAGTGCCCACCTCCATTATTCCCCCTCAAGGGAACCTCCCCAGGATCGAACTTGAGACGCTAGGCATAACACGCCCAAGCTATCAATCCTGGTACCAGTGAGCTAGCTATTGGAAGGGATCACATGAGTGATCACTCGAGTAATAACCTTAGATCACTCGAGTGATGAATACCAAAATGCATGATAAGTATTTGTTAATAATTGATTTAATGTCTTTATGTCTAACACTTCATTATACTAGTGATTAAGCATTTTACATGTGATCAAAAAAGGATTAATATACAAATTGGAAAAAGGAATTTTGTAATATCCCAAACTTTAGAACTAGAGGCTTGAGAATAAGCCCGAATCAAGTGGACTACTAAGCCCCAGTTTAGCAAGTGTCCCTGGAAGGCATAAGAAGCATAATGGATTTGAATTCTAAAAGTTGGAATAATGCTTCCAAGGTGTATCCTATACAGGGCAGTCAATTTGCATGATGTTTTTAAATAGGTAAATGATGTCTAAAACTTATGAAATTTTTCAGAATGAAAGTAGACTTATCAAGGTTTAATTTGTAGGTCATATAAGTCATTTGAAGCTGTACACAAAGAGTTATGTATTTTTGAAATTTGCCCAACAAAATTGGCTAGCTTTTGTGACATTGTCCAAAAATGGAAATTATGTGAATTATATAAGTGTCCATTTGGCTAAAGGATATATTTTTTCTTGAAAATATACTCAATAAGGGTCAAATAGTCTTTAGAACCATACCAATTAGACATTTGTGCAATTAGATATGAATTTTCACAATTTGATGAAAATTCTGGCAGATTTGAGTATATGTGCAAAAATTGGTAAAATGTAAGGGCAAAAATGGTAATTTTCCAATAAAGAAGAAGAAATAAATATTTCCCTTATTCCCTTGATATTTTCGGTTGATCAAAGGGAAATAATGGAAAATTCAATGCTTGGCTCAAATTAAATCAAGAGGAAGAATGAATTATAACCAAGTAAGTTTAGGTTTGAAAAGTCAAAAAGTAAGGGTTGTAAAGAGCTCACTTACTTATTAATTGCAATGGAATAGATGAAGATAATATGAGACCATTTCCTTTCTCCAATTCAAGATGCCACTTACAGTCAAAAAGAAACATGGAAAGAGAAAATATGAAGGCAATTAATTGGCATGTGTCAATTACATAAAATACAATATATCAAAAAGCAAGAAAGAGAGATATTTTTAAAAGCTTCTCTTATATATTCCAAGACCATATTTCGGTCAAGCTGAGAAATGAGAGAGAGAGAGAGAGAGAGAGGGTGGTGAACACAAAGAGAGCA
This sequence comes from Albizia julibrissin, assembly GCA_037074505.1. NCBI lineage: Eukaryota > Viridiplantae > Streptophyta > Magnoliopsida > Fabales > Fabaceae > Albizia > Albizia julibrissin. The sequence continues at coordinate 24,585,727 of CM073485.1, forward strand.
AGAACATTGAGGAAGAGCTAGGGTACAAGGCAAAAAATCCAAGGTAAGAGATGAAAACCCAAGAGTTCTTGTCTTCTAATTCTTGTAACACCTCTTCTAATCCCTTCTCCTTCTTGAATACTATGATTAGCAAGCAAAATTTCAAGAGAAGAGAGGGAGGGGGCTGACACCTAGAGAGAGAAAGTGAGAAGATTAAGAGGTAATCTCTAGAACCTTGGTCCTCTTGCTATATATGTTGTTGTTGTGGTAATTGTTGTTGTTATTGGCTTGTTTTGTTGGTTTTTGTAAAATTTGGAAGATGAAACCCTAAGAGGTCATGCTTTTCAAATTTCTTCAAAACATGTCCAATGAGAGTCAAAGTGATTAAATATGTGATTAGGAGTGAAAATGAAGGAGTTTATGGTTTGAAAGCATGAAAACATGTTTTTCCCTTTCCTTTCTATTATTTTGGTCAGTCATAGAACCATAAGAAGAAACTGAAATTTTGTATTTCTAATGGTTCCATTGGATTTATAAGGGAAAATTGTATAGGAATACATGTGTTCATGATTTTTGGATACTTGTATGTGAATCTGGAATTTTTGGAAATTGTTGAGTAAATGTTATTCAATTCATTTTCTGGCAGCAGTGTGGTTGTGATTAGAGCCAGGAAAATGGGCCGAGCCCGTCGGGCCGGCCCGTTTAGGCCCTGAATTTACAAGGGCCGGGCTTGAGAATTTTTGCTTAAAAAGTGAACGCGGGCCTAAAAGGGCCAGCCCTGTAGGGCCAAGGGCCTAAAAGGGCCGGCCCTTTAGGCCCTGATATATTTTTTATTTTTAAAAATTATTTATATGATAATAATATTATTGATCTTTTATATTTTGTTAATGATGTTGAAAATATTTAGTTGTTATTATCTTTTTTAAAATTAAGTTTCATAAGAATATTTTGTATTAAGAATCATAAAAATAAAAAATTTATAAAAGATATTTCTTATTTTATAAGAAAAATACGTTAGATATTTCTTATTTACTCTAAAGTTTCACATATGATGGTAATTTACTAACTTATTTGTATTTTATGTTTTTTATAGAGTTATTTATCATTTTAGATTATTCTTTGTTGTAGATAAAGATTATGAATATATTCATGATTTGGGAGAAGAAATTCTTGATATTTTTACCCTCAAGTAGAGCCTACTACTCAAACTGAAGCACAATCAAATTTTCTTGAAATTGATTATAGTGGTGAAGAAGATGAAAATGATAGTCGTCATACTCATGTTGCTTAGAGTATTTAACTTCTTGCCTTCTTATACTTTTGTGCGAATTGTGAATTATTTGTGGATACTATTTTTTACCTTTGAATATGAATTAGTAACAGTATTTATTTTATTGCATGAGGCGTGTAGACGTGTAGTTAAATCTTGTGTAAATAGCTTCAGGCCTTGCGGGCCGGCCCTGGCCCTCATGCTCTCAGGACGAGCTTTGAAAAACGGCAATTTTTCTTACCTTGGGCCTGTAGGGTCGGCCCTTTTAGGCCCTGGCCCGTTAAGGGCCAGCCCTATAGGGCCGGGCCGGTCCTGATTCTCAGTTCTAGTTGTGATGCATTTTTCATTAATCAAACCAGGTCCAAAAATAATGAAACTTTCCAGAATTAAAGTAGAGATGAAGAGCTTTAATTGGATCTATGGAAAATAATTTTTGGACTATTATACTAAAATATGTGATCTTTCAAAGTCAGGCTCTATTTTTGGAAGGAAATATGGAACAGGTTGGGTTTGGCGCAATTCTGAGAATTTTGTGGCTGTAATGGAAAATTTTGGGTATTTTACTATGAAAATAAACTTAAATATATTTACATATAATTTGGAACCACTCCAATTGGAGCTTTATAGAATTAATTATGATTTTTCAAATTTTGGTCAAAATGCTGGCAGCTTTTGGTTACCAAGCGAATTTGAGAAAGGAAGGGGCTAAATCTAATTACTATGAACTCCAAGGGTGAAAGGGTGCCCTTAGGGATAATGTAGCCCATTTGGCATTCACTTTTTATTGCTCTAATAATGTCATTACTTATCTAGGGCCATAAAGTGACAATGAAGAGGCAATGGTTGGAAGACCAAGATACAAGAGGAGGACACAAAGTCCAAGAGGTAGTGAACTTACCCTACTTGCATGTATTTGATATTTATGCTTGTGTAGTGATATATGTGATTGATTTACTTGATTGTGTAGAGCATATTTGAATGATGAAGCTCTAGTTCTATTTATTCGATGGCCATGAGTATGTTACATGAAACATTGAGCACGCAGAAATGTCATATTGTGGCATGCATATAGTTAAGGCTAACATGTCATGCCCTCAGCATATATCATGCATGCATTTTGGTAATTGTTTACTACTAGGATTCCTCTAAATCTCACCCTCCCCTAACCAACCATTTAGACAGGTGGACATAAGTGGGATGCTTGAAGTTGCGTGAGAAGAGAACGTGATGGTGGACCAAAGATTTAATGGTCCAGTACTGTATATTTAAAAAAAAACTTCAACACTTTGGTAGCCTTGTGTGGCTACACAATTGTGTATGTAACTGAATGAATTTAGTTTGAGCAGAGAACCACCCTAATTGAATTAAAGGAAAAAGATAAGAATTGATATGTAATAATAAAGTTGTGAATCATTAGTATACGCTTCCGTAAAAGATTTTGAAATATTCAGAAAAAAAAACCCACTCAACTATAGGTTCGAATCTTGTTTTAAGATTGAGATTTGACATGCATTATAAAAGAACATCGTTTAGTGGTTCAAATTCACTATGTAAAACTCATCAGAATGAGTGTAAATGTAAGGTGTTACATTTATTTGGTATTAGAATAGTGATTCTGGTAAAGGAATAGTCTGCTCAGAGATAAAGGTCCAGTTAGAGCAAAAGGTTCTGACTATAAGGTATATTCTCTGCTCATGTGAATAGCATAGTGATTCCCTGTTAGTGCTCTACTATAAGTGGGAGTTACAAATAGCTTGGGGCCTAAGGAATTAGGCCACCCCTGTAATTATTTTAATTATTTTAAGGTATGTAATTAGTGTGTATGAAATTCTTGTATATGAACAAGCATATTGTATCAATAATATCAGTATTTGTGCTATTCATATGTGCCCACTGAACTACACAACTACTACTTGAGCAATATCAATAATGAAGCGGGGTCTTACAACTCTGTAAGCTCAAAATATTCCTATCACTTAGGAATTATTTCAGGAGCAGTTCAATGAAAACACTTCCCCGATTAGTTTGAATTGCAAAAGGAAATAGAATACCTAATCATACAGCAAGATGAGAAGGAAAGTTTTGATGAGTACTTGACATGTTACATCTTCTTGTCTCGATACTCTTCTTATCTGAGGTATCGTGATGATGACGGGTAGAGCTCATACATGATGATACTAGGACTAAAACCAAAATTGAAACATAAATTAGTCTCCAAGCAATTCACATAATTTAATAAGGCAGTAAGAAAAAAATGCCAAATCACGAAAATCAACTTGTTGAATTGTACACTAATAAAGATACTAGCAATAAGGGAGCATTTAGCAGTAAGGGTTCTTCCCAGGAACGTGAGAAACTAAGAGGTCTAAACAGGAAAAATGACAAAAATCCTTATCAGTTAGTTAACCATAATAACTATAGACCTCCTGGGAATATAACATGTTGGCAGTATGGCAAGCCCCATCATTCTGGAGGCTATGTAGTGCTCCAGCCAAACCATGAATCTAATATAATTGTCAGCAACTAAGCGTTTAACCAACAACTACCTACGATAACAAATAAACAGAGAAGCCGAGGAAGAGAACTTAGGGCAGAGTCTTGCTACGACACATGAGGAGGCTTGAAAGTCTCTGAAACTGATCTAAGGTACAGTTATGCTTAATGGTAATTCCATACAAGTATTGTATGATTCAGGTGCTAGTCTTTCCTTTATTGCATATGACTATGTGAGATGGCTAGACCTAAGTGTGAATTAACTACCCTATGATTTGGTTGTGTCTACACCTATGGGTGTCAGATCTATTGTAGCCAATATTTATTGAATTGTAAAATAAACGCCAAAGGACATGAATCAATAGTGGATCTAATTTACTTTTTATTGCACAAATTGGAAGTAATTTTTGGTAATGATTGGTTGGCAGCGAATAATATTCTAATAGACTGCAGAAACAAAAGGGTCTTTTAACCCTAATGTATGTATGTATATGTGTGTGTGTGTGTGTGTGTGTGTGTGTGTGTGTGTGTGTATGTATGTACCTATATATACATCAATTCTGGTCTCAGTCCCCATATCATCATATATACCTACACACACACACACCCATACCCACACACACACCCACCTAAGTATAGAAGCCAACCTTAAAATTCTTTCAGCAGCTGAAGCTAAGAGATGTCTCCATAAAGGTTATCATGGGTACATGATACTTTAGTCCATATGGTTAGAGGCTGGAGTAGCACTTGAAAATATTCTCACAGCAAATGAGTTCCCTGCAATGTTTCAGAAGATATCAATAGATTGCCTCACGAAAGGGAATTGGAGTTTGTAATTGAGATTAAGCCTGGAGTAGGACCCAAGCCCAAAGTGACAACCCCCTTAATATTTTGACATTTATCATAGACTAATGAGAAATTCAATGTGCATACAGAAATAATACATTATACTGATCTAATATTCTTGATTACATTACAAAAGATCCCTCCTGAGTTTGTAAAATTTACAAAACAAATCCCAATTAAAAAGAGAATCTACAGATAACCAACATAAAATTATATATACATCAATTCTGGTCTTAGTCCCCATATAATCATATATACCTACACACACACACACATACCCACCTAAGTCTAGAAGCCAACCTTAACTTTCTTTCAGCAGCTGAAGCTAAGAGATGTCTCCATAAAGGTTATCAGGGGTACATGATACTTTAATCCACGTGGTTAGAGGCTGGAGTAGCACTTGAAAATATTCTCACAGTAAATGAGTTCCCTGCAATGTTTCAGAAGATATCAATAGATTGCCTCACGAAAGGGAATTGGAGTTTGTAATTGAGATTAAGCCTGGAGTAGGACCCATGCCCAAAGTGACAAACCCCTTAATATTTTGACATTTATCATAGTACTAATGAGCAATTCAATGGGCATACAGAAATAATACATTATACTGATCTAATATTCTTTATTACATTACAAAAGATCCCTATAGAGTTTGTAAAATTTACAAAACAAATCCTAGTTACAAAGAGAATCTATAAATAACCAACAGAAAAGTTCCTTGATCTGTACCGAACCCACAATCGCCGGTATCTGCTACTTTGCCCTGTGAGCCTCTTCCTCTAGCTGAATTAATTTTTAAATTATGGAAAGGTGAGATTCATATGAATCTCAGTAGTAACAGGCTATCAATCTTATAAAATGTGAAAAGTAAACATGCAATGCAGCATATATCATGATGCAGTAATCAATGATGCCAAGCACATGTCTTATAATGCTCTGGAACAAAGTGATGGTTTTGCCCAGGATCAAAATGATCGCCTGTTCTCGACTTGCACAAGTCACAAACTCAAACATAGGAATCCACCTATCTAATGTGATCACACTAATAGTGCACAAATCCTAATCTCGTACATTGGAATTTACCTATGTAATGTGATCACATGGTACCTTGCTTATCCCATGGGGTGGTGGTACCTTGCTTGGTACCTTGCTTGTCCCATACCCAGCGAGTACTCATACCACATGGAACACATTGTACACAACATGGTAATCAATGCATATTAACATTCACATAGAATATGAGAGATAGAGTAGCTACTTGGACTCCTTTCCAAAGCCTAGCTACCTACCGCTCCTTTAACATTTCGTCCGAGTCGGGCAATTATCAAATCCTAAAATTTTCAAATTGATAACAAATGAGTTATTACTCATTTATATCTTATTTTCAACTCATAAGTTGGTTATCTTTACTCAATTTGACAAATTACCAAAATGCCCCTAGGGAAACCGATCTAATTCTCCTTATACCCGGTATTATTATACTTTCTCAAAATTATGACCTAGGCTATCCCTACATGTTTTCTAGTGTAGAATCCATTTTTGACCATATTTTTGAAAAATTCACACTCGAATGACTAGATTACCCTTGGCAGCCACAAGTTAGGGTTTTAATGGCAAGATTGTCATTTTCATAGGTTTTCCAGAAATTTCTAGTTTTTTCAGTCAACTTTGAAAATTCATAACTAAATGTAGAAAATTTTAAATTGGGTGGTTCCAGTTCCTATGCAAATATATTTCACTCCTATTTTAAATAAAAATATCAAAAAGCACCAGAAATATCCAAACAATTCCTAAAAATTCAACCAATCTAGTCTTCCACAAAATTTGTTCCAGATTCATGGTCAAAATTTGGAAAATCATATCTTTCAATCCACTAGTCTAAATGGCTTATAATAACTATTAAATTAAAGCGCATGATGTCTACTTTCATCTTGTAAAATTTCATATAATATGGACTAGACTAATCTATTCAAAAGAACACCACAATAAAATTGGACCAAGCTGGAAAAATGGAAGTTTCATATTTAAACCTTTAAAACACCTTCCTTTCCACTTGTAATTATATGATTAATACCTTAAACATTATTTAAATATGATTAGTGTTAATTTTGGAAGCATCTCCACTTAGGGTTTAAATATCCCAATTTACAAAATTTATCACAAACAAACCACTAACCAGCCAGACAACAATCATAACTTTGGGTTCAACAAGAATTTCAAGGTTTTTCTTGACTTACCTTGATTCTTCCTCTTCCTCTTCTTCTCCTAACCATCACCTTCCTTCTTATTTTCTTGAGTTTTTGCTTGTTTGATGGCTAATCTAAGATGACATAGAGGTTGAGAAGAGATTCCACAAATTAGAGGACAAGAACAAGTAGAAATTTCTACTTACTTAGCTTGATCTTGCTTCTTGTTCCTTCCTCTTATTTCTCTTACCTTTCTCCAAATATCTTCCTCTCTCATTTCCTTCCATTTTGGCTGACTTGAAGGCCCTTTTAAAGAGAGTTAGAGAGCTCTCTAGATTACTCTCCCTTCTTACACTTTTAGTATTATTTTATTTGTAAATTTTAACATGTGAATAATATATTAATAGTATTCTTTTCACATGCTTATCACTTGGTTCCTCTAGAAATTTTTTATGTCTCTTGCTTCATTCCTTCCAACTGACCTTATCTTAATTATTTGAGAAATTTTTTTGAATTTGTTGATTTTTCCAAAATGACCATTTGCCCTTATATTTTTCCATTTTCGCACTTGCTGGAAAGATTGCAGAATTTTTATCAAAAACTTCATATCTAATTATATATATATCCAATGGGTATGGTTCCAAATGATATATGACCTCCATTAAGTCTATTTCCAAGGAGAAATATAGCCTTAAGCCAACTAGAAGATCAACATTTCTAGAATTTCAATTTTTGGACGTTGCCTCAAAAAATTGCCAGTTTTACTGGGCTAAATTCAAAAATATATATCTCCTTGTGTACATGTCTAAATGACCTATATGACCTATCAAATTAAAGCTTGATAAATATTATTTCATTATGGAAATATTCAGAATGTTTACACATCATTTTCCCATTTAAAAATGTCACACAACATGACTGCCTCACTAGCAGCAACACTAACTTGTGTTCTAAATAACTATGTCATATGTGTGTCGTCTAATTGCCTTGTTTTTTTACTTAATGTGCTATTTAGTTCACCATTTTATACCCCTTAATACCACCAAGGTATAAAGAACTTTTGGTAACTAAAATTTGGGATGTTACAATTCTCCCCCATCAATAAAATTTCGTCCTTGAAATTTCAGACATTGTATAGATTCAACTATACTTTGGGGAGTTATTTCACATTACTCATCTAGTTCTTTTAATATCTCAGTCTATCTCTTCCTATGAAAGTTCTAGAAGTATGCAACACATTCCCTAGACTCTCTGGTCCAATACCATACCAGTACTTTTGCTCCTCGCAAGTTTGTACACTAAGTTTCATTGTATCTAGCTTTTGCTCGTCACAATCCGAGTGTTTCTCGATTTACCAGCTTAAGGACACATTGGTCCAATTAGTTTTATGGCCTTTGGACTTCAATCCCACATCTATATTGAATGTATATCAAGATCTATAACCATAAATACAATCTTACAACTATTCTGTGCATATCTCAAATTCCAACTTTTGCTATTTAGCCTTTATACGTCTATACATTGTTTATGAAGCGTTCAAAGATAAATTATCCAGCAATAATTAGTCTATTGACAATTGGTAACCACAGGATACATATGCCCTTAGAAAATAATAGGGCATATTGCATATCTACCACTAATTACCCATAAGGTCCTATAACCTGGGTAACTTCCCATACAAACTGCGTTTACAAGTCTTATGGCCTATAGACATATTGGCCCAATAGGTCATACTACCTAATATATTTTCTCCACACGAATATGCTTCTAAGTGAACTCATATTTATAGAATCATCACATTAGATATGGAAACAAAAGTTCCTTGACTTTCACTATTGTCATTCTTAGATCATGATCTGCTTAACTAATATTGTTGTCATAGATCGAGATTTGTGATTAAGGCTGCAGCTTGCACTATCTTGCTACTCAACACATTCACATTTACATCAGCCCTTCCTGGATGTTGTTTAACTTCTAGGTTGAAATCTTTAAGCAACTCTATCCATTTGTACTGTCTCCTATTCAATTCTTTCTAACTACAGTTATTTTCAAGCTCTTGTGGTAGTAGTACTGTAATACCTTATTTTCAATAGCCTTAGATGAGTACAAAAGAGTAGTGAAATTCATTGTGGAACTAGGATTTGAACCCGGACTACCCAAGTTTCAAAATATTTCACAAATTCTCACTTTCAACTCAGGATTTGAACCTAGGTTCGAGAGGGATTTTTAAAGGGTAGAAAATGTTACAAATTAATTTAACAAGTTTTGCTACATCACAAATGCCTCATCGGCTCTTAAATTCATTATATCATAGTATATACTGTTAGACCTGGCTGACACCCAAGAGGGGGGTAAATTGGGTGTACGATAAGAAAGTCTGATTTTTTAAAATCTTTTCAAAACTTATCAAATCAATACATATGGAACTATAAAATCATATGCATATATATAGATCATATATACTGGAGATATAAAGCTTAGGGAAGAGAAGATGCAAACTGTGATTTATCCTGATTTGGTCAATCCACGATGACCTACGTCCAGTCCCCAGGCTCCTCCTGAGATTTCCAATCCACTATCTTCTTGTTTATCTGGGCACAAGAAAAGCCGCTACAACCCACAAGTTTAACGGGGCACTTGTGTAGCCTATTACGGAGTTACTCTCCCTACACACTGTAAGGTTCACTCCCTCTTACAGTCTTACGAGCAAAGCAATACTCCCTACAGCTTCCCCGTAAGGTAATCAACCCTCTCAAGGTCCCTTTACCTTGAGTTCAATATATAAGTATAGATGAAGTTGCTTACAGACTCTCTCACAGAGTAGATAAATGCTCACTGAAGTACAATCCAAATATTGACTCTCAAATGTACATAATAAGTAAAATAGATATTTATGGAGAGTGTGAGAGATGAAGGTTTATGGCAGCAACATGTTAGTAGTTGGGTACTCGTTACTTCATCATCTCTGTACGCTGTGTCTGGGTGTTTAGTCGCTGTTGAATCGTCTCCCTTTTTGGATGCTTTGGTTTATATAGCTGATGTGTTGAGAATTGTTAGAGTATTTAAACATTTTTCCGTTGCAAGCAGATCGTGCTTCGTTAGAGTTCGTTGCTTCATTTGAACGTTGAGCGTGTTTGGATATTTTCCCGTTACAAACCCATGATTTGTTGTCGCTGAATATTGATCCGTTATTTAGCCATTTATCTGTTGGAGTCCCATTGCTATGTTCTTACTAATGAATGTTGCAATGTACTGTTGTAGAGTGGGATGTTTGAATTTGCGTTCAGGCTGTCACAGTGCATAACGATTTCGCGTGGTTGTTGAAAACATGTGCCCTGACAGCTAGCCCATATCTTTATGTCTGCTATGTCTGACTATTTTAACTTGTCACTGCAATCCAAACTTTAATACTTGTTTCATACCTCAAACATTTGTCAAATAATGTTAAAGTATAGAGACATATGTGAATACAATGATTATATATGATTTAAACATGTCTGGATTCATCCCGTGATTTTACTCAGCTTCTGCTAATGTAAGGACTCGAGTTTAGCAGCTCCAACTCGAGTGTAAAACATGTAAGAACTCGAGTGCTTATGAGAGAACTTGAGTGCATAGCATTTTTCACCGTTCTATCATTGTTCCTGATAAGAAATCTCAAGAGTGCAAAGACAAACTCGAGTGTGCAAGGGACTAGAACTCGAGTGCAAGATTCAAGACTCGAGTGCACTTCCTTTTCTTCACAGTTGCAAATCTATCAGGTACAAACTCTCATGGAAGAACTCTCAGGACTCGAGTGTGATGCTTTATAGAACTTAAGTTGTCCTCCTTAAACTTGAGTGCACTTCATATCAGCTGATTCTCATGAACTCTCTGGAACAAACTCTCATTCCAAAACTTCCATCACTCGAGTGTATGTCAGATGTTTGCGGGAGTATGAACAGTGGACTTAAAACATGGTGCATTCATTTTTTATTCCAAGTATGATAAATGATTGATCATTAGAAAGCTCTCATCATCTACATTCTAATGCAAAAGGAATCAGCTCCAAACTCATTGTATTCTCCAAGTTATGATCCAATGAGTGTAGACAATGTATGTATTTTCATGCATCAACTTCCAGAAGCCATACTGCATTGAATGTGACTCCAAATTTAACATATTATATATTCATGGAAATTTCTTTGAGTCTACTTTCATATGGCACCAGTCTCAGCTTAATTGGACGGGTAGTTTGGGAGATATGTCCAAAATACGAAAAATCGTTCTGGAATATGACAGTGATTTGAAGTTTTACTTAAAAAATTCATATATGCTTCATCTGAGCTCCTTTCATGTTTGTTTTAGTGTAAAAATGATGTCTTAGGAGTCTAGTTTTATATGCCACAGTTTCATTTCAATCGGAGTTGTGGTTTGGGAGATATGATTGAATTACTGAAGCTCACCCAAACTGAACGTAAAACAGGGATGAACAGAGTACACTTTTGTTCATACCAAACTCGAGTTCTGATCCCCAAACTTGAGTTCTAGCCCATTTTTGCAGTTCTGAATAGTACCAACTTAAGTTTTACATGGCCAACTCGAGTGTAAAACTTGGGATACATCCGAAGATCGTTTCTGCCAAAAACTCACACGAAGAACTCCTTAAACTCGAGTGCTACAGTCCCCAAACTCGAGTGCTAGAGTAACTGGTTGCTACAGTATATCTGCTACAGTAACTTCTGAATTTCCTTCTGAGCATAGAATCATACTGTATTTCTTCTAGGAACTTGAATTTTGATATTTTCATTAATTCCTTCAAGTGGTTGTTTCTCCAATCTCTTTCTTGCTTTGCTTAACTAATCTATAAGATATACAATATTAAATATGGTAGTTAGTCAATGTAAGAAGATAAATATATTATGCAAACTTTTTTGCTCTTAATATCTGATATCTATATTTGACATCATCAAAACTAATCATATCTAACATATGCAAGAATTTTTTTAATTAAACTAGAGCTATTCTTTGCTCATACTGCATTCATTCATTCATTCATATAGAAGAAACATAAATCCACATACGACTATCAAGCGAATTACATCAAATATAAAAATAGTGCCTCACACTACGATAATCAATTCACCTTCTTCGTAATTCTTCTTCGCATTTCTCCATGTATTCTTCACTTGTGCTCAACACCTATATGTTTGGGTGAGGAAGAGTAAGATTCGAAGAATCTCTCAGTAGAAAACATTACTACTATGCATGCAAGATATATATTTAATGCATGACATGCTTGCCATTCATAAAATCATGCCAATAATGACATCTACATGCTTAATGTTATACATACTCATGGCTATTATTTAAACATAACAAAGTTTTAATCAATCAAGCATGCTCAATACAATTAGCAAAGTAGTCACATAAAATGATGCAAAACATACATATATCTTATACATGCAGGCTAGGTAAGTTTACTACCTTTTGGACTTTGCGTCCTCCTCTTGTACCTTGATCTTCCAATCATTGCCTCTTCTTTATCACTTTATGGCCCTAAATAAGTAATGACATTATTAGAGCCATGAAAAGTGAATGCCCAATGGGCTACATTAGCCTTAAAGGCTTACTTTTACCCTTGGAGTTCATACTAATTACATTTGTGCCATTAAGTCTTAAATTCGCATAAGACATAAAGCTGACAGATTTTTCACTATACTTTGAAAATCAAAATTAATTCTATAGAACTTCAATTGGGGTGTTTCAAAGACCTATGTGACCCCTATTGAGTCTACTTTACAGGAAAAATAACTACTCTTGCAAACCCCATGCACACAAGTCCAGACTTCATGATTACTCTCCACTGTCTCAAGACAGCTTTTAAAATCATTACTAAACTTCAAAAAATTGTATCTCCCAATGTACTTATCCAATTATTACCAATTACCCATTAAATTAAATATTTTTGGGTGTAATTTGTTTCTGAAAATATCATGGACATTGGACTTTATTATATTAGACAAAATCACGTCTCAATAAGTCTATCACTGAACAGCTTCCAGATTCAATGTACAACTTTCAAAAATCATAAAAATCTAAATTAATTGGTTCCAAGCTCATTGTAACCCTATTTAAGTATAATTTCAATGAAAAATATCATTGTATGGAAAATACCGACAAAAAATTACCAGAAATTGACCAAACATCACTGTTCCAGATTTGATTTCAGAAACAAGGCCAAATTTTGAAAAAACATAACTCCTAGTGTACTGCTCTAAATCCTTCATATTACATATCATTTTAAATCTCATTATGTATACTTTTAATCTGGAAAATTTCATGGTCATTGGATAACATTTGGCTACTCAAAAACACGTCACAACGATACTGCCTCCAGAAAAAGAATTACACAGCATCTACCTCACAACTTTCAAAAATTTCAAATTCATATACAAGCATTCAAAAATCATGAACACTTGCATACCTACACAATTTTTACTTCTAAAGCCAATTGAATTATCAAAATTAACAAATTCCCACTCCTTCTCCACGTCACAAACAGGGAAGAAATCAAGGTTCTTAGGAGTACATGTTGTTTTCTTGTTTTCTCTTTCTTAATCACTTCCTTTCTACTTCTAATCAAATGATTAGCTATTTGAACACTAAATAGACATGTTTAGAGGAAATTTGGGTAGCATTTCCCTTAGATTTTGCTTTAGCCCATATTTTACAAAGCAAGCCAAAACCAACAACAACATCTAATAACACAAGAGGATCAAGTTTATGAGATTACCTCTTGATCCCTTGGCTTTCCCTCTCTTGAACGTCTCTGGTCTCTCTCTCTATACTCTTGATTAACCTTGCTAATCATGGTTTTTTAGAAAGAGAAGAGGTTAGAAGAAGTTTCTACATGTTTTGGGAAGGCAAAAGTACTAAGATTTCAACACTTATCTTAATTTTTGCCTTGATCTAAAACCTCCTCTTTTCTTGCTCTTGATTTCATCCAACCCTCCCTCTCTCTGTTTTTCCACTTTTCCATCGAAAATGAAGATGGAAAGAGGAAATATGATAACTTAATGAAATGGTTCAAGTTGCCTTAACATGTGGTCACACCCTGTTGGTCCAAATTTATGATTTTTGTCCAAATAATTCCATTTCCCTTTTCTTTTCCCTTGGTCAGCTGAAATGCAAGAGGAATGGGAAAATAAGATGTTCTCTAGCATTGCCATTAATTACTTTTTTTGCCTTTTTGGTCAAACTTTCCAAGTTGGAAAAATTTGAAGAGGCTTTGACCAATTGACCAAACTATTTCCCTTCCTAATTGGCCCTTACTTGGACAGTTTTTAAGGATTAAAAGGAGAGGAAATATTGACCAATTGTTCTTACAAATTTGCTTCTTCAAGCCTAGTCACAATTGTTGGCTTTTCTTCATTTCCGCACATAATGCAAAACTAGGTAGAATTTTCAACAAACTTTGAAAGTTCATATCTATTTGTGTAGATATCTAATTGGGGTGGTTTCAAAGGCTATGTGACCCTTATTAAGTCTAGTTTTAAGGAAAAATATAAAATATGGCCAAATTAGAAGCTCACACTTCCCAAAAGTTTTGTTTCTAGATGCTATCACAGATAATTCCCAGTTTCACTGGGCTAACTTCAAAAATACATATCTCTTTGTGTACAGCTTCAAATAGCTCATATGACCTATCAAATTAAAGCTTGATAAGTCTAATTTAATTCTTGAAAGTTTCAGAATTTTTGGACATCATTTGCCCCTTGAAAGATGCCACACAGGAAAATTCACCGGTAGCAATACTACTTTGTGTGTGACTTCTAATTGCATTGTTCTGTCTTCCCCGAGCTCTTTAATTCTCCATAATATTCCCTTTAATACCCAAGGGTATAAAGGAATTTTGGAGAATACAATTATGCCTTACTAGGATATTTACTAAGTTTAGTAGTCTACTTAATCCAGACTTGATCTTAAGCCTCTTGTCCTAAAATTTGGGATATTATAAGTACAATTCTACGGTGCCCCATAGAAACAATGTCTCCAAATTCTAGTGCACACATAGTTATTTCTATCTCAAGATTTATATGTAGGATATTTTAGTCTGTGAGGCTTCAGCTGACAAGAGGCTCATGTCACAATGTTATCTTGATGCATCAGGACACATTCCATTTTATGTTTGTTCACATTAACACAGACCACATAGGTTGACTACAAATCAATACCTCTTATGTCAATAACATTTATATTGTCGTCAATTCATCTCTTAGCCCAGTGAAGCTCCCCTTACTACTATCATCCCATATCAAATGTTAAGTTATCATGTACGCCTTATCAAAGCAAAACAATACTAGAGAAATACTACATAACTCCTTTATAACAACCAGCAAGACCCAAAAAACTACCATTCTCTAGCCTTTGCATCATGTACCACTGATAAATCTTTCTGTAGACATTTCTCAACTTTAGTCGTTGAAAGAAAATTAAAATTTCCTTTGGCATCGACATATGATCGTGAACTAGGTTAAATGTCTTTGCTTCCACAATCTAGCAAAACATCATTTGCCATCAATCAATCATTACCAGGAATTACTAGCATTTCATACAATTATAGGCTAATCAGATCCACTACTAGAGTTTATCCTTCTATCATTTATTACATGCTTTCATATACATTAGCTGTAATGATTCTGACACCCATGGGTGTAAACATAATCAAATCATGGTGTAGCCAATGTTTACTCAGGGGTAACCATCAATCCTAATCTTATACCATAAAGGAAGTACTAGAGCCTAAATCACACAATACTTGTTTGAATTTACCCTTAGGTAGATTCGTACTTGGATCAGTTCCAGAGACTGGCTGGCTTCCTTTTGTGTTGTTGCAAACTCTGCCTTGAGTTCTCTATCTCAACTCCTCTGTCCATCATTGACATGGACAGTTATTGTCTAAATACCCTAGTTGTCTATAATTAACAATCCAGCTAGAACACTACATAGCTTCCTGAATAATGGGGCTTATCGTAATGCCAATAGGCTTTGCTCCCTTATTTCCAGTTTTGTTACTCGTATACTCATTCAGTAAGTTACATCCGATGACTTGGTGTTACTCCTATCCGTTTGCATTATCCTCTAGTTTATAAATTACCAGCTATACTTTGATAGAATTCTAGAAATTTCCTCCATACGAGACTACTGCTCCTTTACTATCTAAGGATCATACTTCCCTCGAAGGCAGGAGGTTGTTATTGGAAAAATCGTATTTGTCTTGATTGCTGACTTTCACTTTGAACAGTAGGTCCAGGAAAAAACCTAGGCGAAGGCTGCAAGTTAGAGTTCACAAGCTATATACGCTCATTCCCCTATCTACTAAGATTGTTTCCTCTTTTCTCTTATCTGTAATTTATTTTACTTCACCTTGACAATTTGTTACTCAAACCATATATTATAGTATGTTGCTTTGTCAACATGACTATTATCTGCTGTATTGGGTTAGGTCTAGCTCCCTGACCCTACTAGGCACCTCGACCTCTTTATCTCACCACCTCTATGTCTCCTTATTTACAAATAATAAAGAGACAACTTTCATGTGTTCACAAGAGCACTTTTTTCATTTCATGAAATTTGAACACACAGATACCTTACTTTTTACAACAGTTTGGGAAAGAATTTTAGTAATACTCTACCTATAAGTAACCATACAACCTGTTTCTACCCGCTTGCATTTCGTGACTTAACTTCAACAACTTCCCAAGGGGTCACCCATCCTTCTATTTCCTTAGGCTGAGCACACTTAACTTTAATATACCAGTGCAAAAATGCTGGTACCGACTCCAACCACTTTCAAGTGTTGGTACCCTTAGATAGCCCTCATCCTGATTGGTCAAGTCAACCATCTCCGGGCAACCAAATACTATGTATAATTCATATTATATAGTTCAATATGTACTCGGCTATATACTCCATAAACTCTATAAAATTAACATGTGTACCCTACTTTATAAGGTCATTCATCCTCCACGCCCAAAACGCAATGTTAAAAGAAGAAATTTAAACATTGTATAGATCTTATCTTCATCCAGAAACTCTTTACTATGTAATATTTGCTCCCCGTATAATGTGTCCACATCATGCACGCACTGTACATACTGGGAAGGGATCAGAGTATCCTGACCACGGAGAGCCTGCATAAACTTAATCCTGAATTCGACTGTAGATTATATCCCATGTATATAGGTTCTTCTCTAGAATAGGTAATCCTTGTATAAATCCAACTCCATTCCCATAGTTATCAGTTGCTCCACATTATCAGTAGATAACTTGACTATCGGCCCTGGTCCGGATCAGGCCTGTATACTGACCTTTTCCGCATCTACTTCCATGAAGCCTGCAACTTCCTGAAACCACTCCCAACTTAATATAGTCATCCTGACTGCCCTCCAGATATCCCTTAATCCTCTAGAGAAAATTCAACGACAATGGTATTTACTCCTTATCACCTTATTCCACTTGTATTTCTCATTACAACGTAATCAAAAAATCATATCAGTATACTATCCTGTTATTGCCAGAACCTTATGCTCAGATACCAAAAATGTCAAACCCCTTAATATTTTGATATTTATTAAAGTACTAACACACAGTTCAATGGGCATACATAAATAATACATTATACTGATATAATATTCTTGATTACAATACAGAAGATCCCCACAGAGTTTGTAAAATTTACAAAACAAATCCCAGTTACAAAGAGAATCTACAGATAACCAACATAAAATTTCCTTGATCTACACCGATCCGACAATCGCTAGTATTTACTACTTTACCCTGTAAGTCACTTCCTCTAGCTGAATTAATTTTTGAATTATGGAAAAGTGAGATTCATACGAATCTTAGTAGTAACAGGCTATCAATCTTATAAAATGTGAAAAGTAAACATGCAATGCAGCATATATCATGATGCAGTAATCAAAGATGCCAAGCACATGTTTGATAATGCTCGGGAACAAAGTGATGATTTTGCCGAGGATCAAAATGATCGCCTATTCTCGACTTGCACAAGTCACAAATTTGTATATAGGAATTGTTGGAAATTGTGCCCTAGGGGCCAATCATTGTACTTTAAACATTATTATTCAATGAATTTCTCTATTTAGTTATCATATTATTCGCATGTTCACTGTGATAACTGTATCAATGGATTGTCCTAAATGTCCTTGGTCGATCATCTATATGGGAGCAAAGATGAAATAAGACCAGTATGACTTCGATAAGGTATAGGGATACGAATCAAAGTTTTAGGCACTTGTAGGAGTACAAGGTGCTGGACTGACCTGCTATGAGAAAGCTGCATGGATCAAGTCATAAGCTTATCTCATGTATAACCACGTCACAATTCTCTTTGACATGAGATCAACATGGATTTCTACATGAGAGTGACTAAGCTTTGACTTAGTCAAAAGTCACCTTTAACCAGGTGATGATAAAGGCTACAATCGGGCTTAATGGTTTTCATGCAGAGGAATGTGAATGGTCAAGATGGAATTTGTCCCTCATATTAGTAGAGATATATTACTGGGCCCCTCGTGGTGAGTCTGAGAAATGTATGGCCATACTACGATCGAAAGGAGTTTCCATTTCTATAGTCAGACTACTCAAAGATCGAGAAAGTAATGGTCAAGAATAGGAGGATGACATTATCCATGCCTCATCCTTGACCAAAATATCATGTGACAAAAGGGACGTGATATGATTATATGACAGGTTGTATCGTATTGCCGATCCTCATATAAATTGGGTAGTCGTAATGTCTTGTTACAGGTTCGCACACAAGAATAGCCCAACACGAGCTATAATGTCCAGATTCATTAAATCTAAGATGCGTCTAAGATTCAATGAATACAATGTTTTATCTAGGGTGGACGAATTATATATATATATATATATATATATATATATATATTATATACACATGTTGTGTGAATATTTATTTGATAAATATTTATGTTTGTGTGTGTGTGTGTGTATTTATATTTGAAAAGAAAATTAACAATATTATATATACACATATGTATTTTTGAAATACATACATACATATATAATATATATTATATGAAAATATTATATTATATATATAATATATATTATTTGATAATATAAATTAAATATATGATAATATTATATTATATGATAATATTATTATATTATGTATATATAAAGATATTATATGATAATATCTCATATTTAATTTACAAAGATAAATTAAATATAATTCAATTGACTCTTTATTCTAATTAAATAAATGGTTAAATTAAAACTGTTGGACAGATTTAATTAAACTAGATTTATTTAATTAGCTTATCAAAATAATTAAGTGTTAATTGATATGATAAGGATTTTAAAATTAATTAAGATTAATTTTAAAAATCCAATATTCATCATAAAATAGATAACCCTGACTAGTTGTAAAAGGTAAGAGCTAGGATTTTCTACATATGATGAAAAAATAGAGAGCTACAAGAAAACCCTAGAAGGATATTGGAGGCGCTAGCACGCTGCCGGTGTTGGGCTATGTTCGTGTGGATACCAGTAGAGGGAGCTGATATGAGTAGTTAGCTCCTCAAGATCAAAAAAAGCAAAACTTCAAGAAAAATTAGCAGACATGTAGATGCCAGGGAAATTATTTCAGGAGCAACCAAACATGGAGATTTGAGAACATGCAATATGTTGATGATTGTGGGCATTCAAAAAAATATAAATAAGGTATGACTCTTTCTAACTCAAGTTAAATGCCTTTGATAGATACGCAATTGGGATTGGTAAACTTTTGCAATTTTAAATTTTAATTCTTCGGCTGTGTGCCTACAAATCCCAACAGGAATCCAGCTATCTAATGTGATCACACTAATAGTGCACAAATCCTAATCTCGTACATAGGAATTCACCTATGTAATTTGATTACATAAACAATCCAGAGCAAGAATCCACCTATCCGTACTTACCAAACCACTCAACTGGGTCCACCTGGCCACATGGTACCTTGCTTGTCCCATGGGGTGGTGGTACCTTGCTTAACCCGCACCCAGTGAGTACTCGTACCACATGCAACACATTGTACACAACATGGTAAATAATTTATATTAACATTCACATAGAATGAGATAGAGTTACTACTTGGACTCATTTCCGAAGCCTAACTACCCACCGCTCCTTTAACATTTCGTCTGGGTTGGGCAATTATCAAATTTTAAAACTCCCAAATTGATAACAAATGAGTTATTACTCATTTATATCTTATTTTCAACTCATAAGTTGGTTATCTTTACTCAAGTTGCCAAATTACCAAAATGCCCCTAGGGAAATCGATTTAATTCTCCTTATACCTGGTATCATTATACTTTCTCAAAATTATGACCCAGGCTATCGCTACATATTTTCATGTGTAGATTCCATTTTTGGCCATAGTTTTGAAAAATTCACACTCAAATGACTAGATTACCCTTGGCAGCCACCAGTTAGGGTTTTAAGGGAAAAATTGTCATTTTCATAAGTTTTCCAGAAATTTCCAGCTTTTTCAGTCAACTTTGAAAATTCATAACTCAATGTACAAAATTATAAACTGAGTGGTTCTAGTTCCAATGCAAAGATATTTCACTCCTCTTTTAAAGAAAAATATCACAAAATTTGTTCTAGTTTCATGGTCAAAATTTGGAAAATCATATCTTTCAATCAACTAGTCCAAATGGCTTATATTACCTATCAAATTAAAGCCCATGATGTCTACTTTCATCTTGTAAAATTTCATATAATATGGATTAGATTAATTTATTCAAAAGAACGCCACAATAAAATTGGACCAAGCTGGAAAAATGGAAGTTTCATGTTTAAACCTTTAAAACACCTTCCTTTCCACTTGTAATCATATGATTAATACCTTAAATTTTTTTTAATATGATTAGTGTTAATTTCGGCAGCATCTCTCCTTAGGGTTTGAATATCCCAATTTACAAAATTTATCACAAACAAACTACTAACCAGCCAGACAACAATCATAACTTTGGTTTCAACAAGAATTTCAAGGTTTTTCTTGACTTGCCTTGATTCTTCTTCTTCCTCTTCTCCTAACCGTCACCTTGCTTCTTATTTTCTTGAGTTTTTGCTTGTTTGATGGCTAATCCAAGATGACATAGAGATTGAGAAGAGATTCCATGAATTAGAGAACAAGAACAAGTAGAAATTTCTACTTACTTACCTTGATCTTGCTTCTTATTCCTTGTTTCCTCTTATTTCTCTTACCTTTCTCCAAATCTCTTCCTCTCTCCTTTCCTTCCATTTTGGCTGACTTCAAAACCCTTTTAAAGATATTTGGAGAGCTCTCTAGATTGCTCTCCCTTCTTCCACTTTTAGTATTACTTTATTTGTAAATTTTAACATGTGAATAATATCTTAATATTATTCTTTTCACATGCTTATCACTTGGTTCCTCTAGACATTTCTTCATGTCTCTTGCTTCTTCCCTTTCAACCAACCTTACCTTAATTATTTGAGAAATTTTTTTGAATTTATTGATTTTGCCAAAATGACTATTTTACCAAAATGACTATTTTGCCCTGACATTTTTCCATTTTCGTACTTGTTGGAAAAATTGGTAGAATTTTCATCAAATTTTGAAAACTCATATGTAATTGTATAGATATTCAATTAGTGTGGTTACAAAAGTTATGTGACCCCCATTAGCAAAGTTCATGTTTTCTTGTCTCTAATCTCTTGAAAACCTCTTATAATCCTTAAATCCTTCTTGAAACCATGTGAACGAAGAAGAAAATTAAGAGAAAGAAGAAGAAGAAGGGGATGGTTTGGTGAGGGAAGCAAGAGGAACCAAAGGTAATCCAAGAAACCTTGATTTCGTTATAAATTCATGATTGTTGTTGATAGTTTTGGTTGGTTATTCGCTTTTATTGGTTTGAATTTTTGATTTGGGATGCATGAACCCTAAGGGGAGATGCTTCCCAAACTTTGATTAATCAAGTACAAGAGGTGTTTAAGTGGTTTAAGAAGAAGATTATAAGTGAAAAAGAGGTGTTTTGTTGAATGGAATCATGAAACTTCAATTTTCCCTAAGTTTCTTAAAATTTTGGCCAGACCTGGTTTGAAGGGTTAGAGCCATAATTTGATGGATTTAATGATTCCATTTAGTTTAGAATGGAAATTTGTGTAGGGTATATGTGAAAAATGCAGTTTGGAGGCTTTAAGATGTGAAATGACAATTTTACCCATAAAACCCTACTTTCTGGCTGTCAAGGGTAATTATGGAAATGTATTATGAATTTTTCAAAATTGAGGTCAAAAATGGATTCTAAACACAAAATTGTATAGAAATATTCCAGGTCATAATTTTTGGAAAAGTACAATTATACGAGGTATAAAGGGAATTAGATCGGTTTTTCTAGGGGCATTTTGGTAATTTTGTGTTTTGGGTAGAGATAACCAACTTCATGAGTTTTGGAACAAGGTATGAATGAGTAATAACTCATTTGTTATCCATTTAGAATTTTAGGATTTTATATTTTCCCGAGCTAGACGAAAAATTAAAGGACCAGTATTAGCTAGCCTTTGGAAAAGGTTCAAAGTAGTAACTCTATCTTTCATATTCTATGTGATTGTAAATATGCATTGTTTGTCATGTTCTGTGCAATGACATGTGAATGGCAGTAATTCCTAGAGTTGGGTGTAGGAAAAACATAAGTACCACCCTGAGGGAAAAGTATAAGTACCTCTAGGGTAGTAGGTACCCAATCTAGGTAGGGTAGTGCAAGTACAGATAGAAAAACATATGCTCTGGAACATTATAGCAAGTAAGGGTTGTTACGGGTGTAGGATGGTGTATTTAGAAGTGCAAGTGTACACTGTCGTAATCAAGTAATATAGAAGTGAGTAGAGTATCGTTCCCACGAGGATTGATCACTAAGTACCAAAATTGGTAATTTTAATTCTATTTAGTCGGTTGATTAGTTGTGATTGAGATTGCAAAATAGAAATGATGAAATATGAATACAAGTGATATAAAGACAAATATGAGAAAAAGCCCTAGGGATTAGATTTCACTTAATAAATTCCGGATTGAATCACTTATCTACTCTAGTCCTATTTATTCCACATGATTGATAGTCGAGTTTCCCTATTTTAATTACTAGCCTCTTCCAAGGTCAAGTAATTCTATAATTAATTGCTAACCCAATATATTCCTATATGAATTTAAGCAATCAGTCATGCATTAAGATTTATGGAACTCAATTAAGACTACACAACCCATATGAATATATTCCTATTTCATAAGCAAATTATGGTTTTAATTATAGGATCCACACACATGTATCTCCTTCCGGTCTCAACATGCATATTAAAATCATCCAAAAGGTGGCCAATCAATTGTAAGCATTAAGAGCAATAATTAAAACTCAATCATGAAGGAAAAATTAAAACTAGATTTAATAAGTTAAGATTCAATCCGTCATTAGTAAGCTACGTCATCACCCTAGGAAAAGGAAAATTTAGCTCATGATAAAATTAAAAACAAAACCAAAATATATTACAAACATCATAAATATTGCATAAAAATTAATTACAAAAACATAAAAGTACAACTACAAGATGCATGAAAATGGAAAATCTAGCCTACCATATAGGAGGCAAAACCATCCATGTAGGTGGCAACCTATACCATCCATAAAGAAGGACTACCTAGGCCTTCCATATAGGAGGTAAAACCATCCATGTAGGAGGCATGCAAGAAGTAAAAAAAATGCAAGAAATAAATTCTAAAAATAACAACTCTCTCTCTAAAATAGAAACTTTCTCTCTCTCTTCCTTCCTCCTTCTTCCTCCTCATTTTAGGGTGCCAAGAAGCTCTATTTATAGGCTTCATTTTCGGACTGCTACAGCGATTTTGCTACAGTGCACCGACTGCTACAGTGAACTGACCACCCACTTGCTACAGTGCACCGACTGCTACAGGAACCGCACTGCTACAGTGAACCGACCACACCGTCCGCTACAGTGAACAGTACCACATGAACAGTGTGCAGTGAATAGTACCGCGTGAATAGTAACTTTCCCTTAAATGCCTTCTTTAATTCTTTTTAATCCGGTACTATCCATGGCTGCAAGAAAATCATTATTTATTTATTAATTACACCCAAATTAATTACATTCAGCTCAAATATAGTCCACAAAATCATCATATAAGGGAAAATAAATATGCAAATATTTTACTTATCAAATTCCCCCACACTTAGCTCTTGGACGTCCTCGGACAAGAAAGAGTAACTAATAAGTGCTTCCAACAAAATGAGAAGTGTCAAGTCATAAACAAGGACACAATTAAAGAATAAAGAGATCATAGTATTCTTGAATCAACAAAAGTATAAACTGGTAACTTCATTTGAAAATAAATGAACCGAATTCATAATTGTGGCTCATTCTCTCAATCTCTCAAGTGTTTTAGGGTAAGTGTTTCGCTCAAATTCACCTGAAAAAATTGCACTACCATAAGCTTGCCAAAAATCTCAATCTCCACTACCTAATTCACATGCATAATTCAAATCAAAAGGACTTATTAAAGGTTGTAATGGGGTTAAAGTAAAAGGAATGTAAAAAGTGATATGAAGGGCTATATTTACTAAGTAAATAGAGCAATTGAAAAATGGGTCATCTTATGAATAAACCTGGCCTATCTCATCCCAACAACCCATAATTTACATTTTTTTTCTTTTTTTTTTACAACTTCTGCACTTTTGTGGTTGATGATATATAGACCCCACACTTGCCAAAAGCCCATTTCACAAAAATTTCAAATGCTCTGTTAATCTTTTGAATTTAGTTAAAGTACTTGATAAATCATTAAAACACATATTAATGGGTTGAGAATAAAGAAATAATCAATTAGGCTCAAAGGGGCTTATCAATGGTATAATTGCAAGGTTGGCTATTTGGCTCTGGCTAAATAAAATGAATGCCTTTATCATTTTTGAATGTGCACGTGACATGTAATTTCAACTAGATTTAAAGCAAGTTCTAGAGTGACAACTTAATAGGTGAATATCACACACAAGAAAGATAATCACTATTGATCATATAGGCTCAAAAGCTCACGGTTAGGGATTTTCAAATTCAGCTCATTCAATCTCAAAATTCATCACCAAATTCAACTATCAATTATTCAATCATGCTATAAAATCTCTAAACTCAATTGATCCATGCCTCAAACTTATATACTTCTTAAAATCATTGAAAAGCACTCAAAAAAATTTTTTATTTTTTTTTTATTTTAGATGAAACAGAAAGAAAGAAAGAAAATTACAACTAATAAGATGCGTCTCAATAGTTAAGAATAACTCTTTACTCTGCCATCTATGCATACTCCATGCATATAATGGTTTTACTAACTAACTATCTAATGGAGAAACTATGCGCTTTTTTTTTTAATAATCCTCCCCCAACCTAAATCAGACATTGTCCTCAATGTCTTCTAAAGATTAAAGAAAGTTTTTTTTTAACAACCTAAACACACAATAAATTAAACCAAAATGCTAAGAGTAAAACCATAAGATAAAAGAAAGTTACAACCGGAGAGTGGTATCTGGATCTTGCTTCTGACTGCTATTTGAAGATTGCCCACCTATTTGGTTAACCAAGGATCTGGTTTAGGTTCATAGGTTTGCATTTGATCCAGTAGTTGCTCAGCAGTTGGAGCAGAAATTATAGAATGGCGAGTCGCTTGGGGTATGAATCCTGTTTCTACAGCATGATCAGGAAAAGACAATAGGTTATCATAAAAACCATTAACATTTAACAATCCTAATGGTTTTTTATGAAAGTTCAGTTTAGCCCAATATGCAATGCTAGAGATCCCATCCAACGTTTCAAAACCACCGGGTAGAGCGATAAAAGCATCAGCACTGTAAAACATACGTCCCATTCGTTCAAGCAGGCTTGAAACCTCTAACTCTTGCCCTAAGGAGAAGATGTGATTTTCTAACTCCTTCACCCTTACGTTCAAACCTTTACTACCATTCATGGTTGCAGCAATAGCCACACTTCCCCTCAGGCCTTGAATACCTCCCCCGTAGACAAAATTGATCTTTCTTGCAGCTAATGCACGTCCTAGTTCGTTGGCTGCAGGTATAAACTCTCTATCCTTTCCCAAGTCAGTTTCACCAAAAATGCATATAGATTTAAAACTGCATTTTAGAGTGATACCACTCTTCTCTTTTTCTCTCTCAGACATTGTGTTTTTTTTTACAAATGGAAGATTACATATTTATATTACAAAAACAGCGACAACAAAATCATGCAAATCACACATTTTTCAAAAAAATTTGAAAAAAATTTCTGACACGAATGACCAGTAGGCCACTGTGCCAAGAATTAAGTAAAGTGAGTAAAGAAAGTCAAAAGTTACTGAAAAAGATAAGACAGATTGTAGAGCCATCAACAAAATAACAGTTAAGTATCACTATTCCATTCCTAGGTTAGATGACATGTTAGATGAGTTGCATGGTGCTGCATTATTTTCTAAAATTGATCTTAGGAGTGGTTATCATCAAATTCGCATGAAAGAGGGAGATGAATGGAAAACTGCATTTAAAACTAAGTTTGGATTGTATGAATGGTTAGTTATGCCCTTTGGGTTGACAAATGCACCTAGTACTTTCATGAGTTTAATGAATCATGTTTTTCGTTCATTTATTGGGAAGTTTGTGGTTGTCTACTTTGATGATATTCTTGTGTAGAGTAGAACATTAGATGACCATGTTATGCACTTGCGTGAGGTTTTCCAAACTCTTAGAGAGAATAGCCTATACGCTAATTTTCAAAAGTGTTCCTTTTGCATGGATTCTGTTGTGTTTCTTGGTTTTGTTGTAGGTGCCCAAGGGATCCATGTAGATGAAGAGAAGGTGAAAGCTATTCGAGATTGGCCGACTCCAACAAATGCTAATGAAGTCAGGAGCTTTCATGGATTAGCAAGCTTCTATAGGAGGTTTGTTAAAGATTTTTCCACTATTGCTGCACCTCTAAATGAGCTTGTGAAAAAGCATGTGACCTTTAAATGGGGTGAAGCACAAGAAAATGCTTTTTGCACCTTGAAAGTGAAATTAACTATAGCACCATTATTGTGTTTACCTGATTTCAACAAAGTTTTTGAAGTTGAATGTGATGCTTCTGGAATTGGCATTGGTGCTGTTCTGATGCAAGAATCTAAGCCTATCGCCTACTTTAGTGAAAAGTTGAATGGAGCTTCCTTGAATTACTCTACTTATGATAAGGAACTCTATGCTTTGAAAAGAACTTTGGAAACTTGGCAGCATTATTTATGGCCTCGAGAGTTTATCATTCATTCTGACCATGAAAGTTTAAAGTTTCTAAAGTCTCAAGGTAAGCTTAACAAGAGGCATGCTCGCTGGTTGGAGTTCATTGAAACCTTTCCATATGTGATCAAGCGTAAACAAGGTAAAGAGAATGTTGTTGCTGATGCTCTTTCTAGGAGGTATTGTCTTGTTACCTCTCTTCATGCTAGATTACTTGGATTTGAATTGTTGAAAGGATTGTATGACTCTGATTGTGATTTTTCTAAGATCTGGTCTTTTTGTGAAAAGCATGGTTTGCATGACTTTTATAGAAGTGATGGGTTTCTTTTTAAGAAAGATAAATTGGGCATTCTCAATTGTTCTATGCGTGAACTGCTTGTAAAAGAAACTCATGGTGGTGGTTTGATGGGTCATTTTGGAGTTGATAAGACGTTAGCTCTTTTGCATGAACACTTTTATTGGCCTCATATAAGGAAAGATGTAGTTTCTGTTTGTGCTAAATATGTGACATGTAAGCATGCAAAGTCTAAAGTTCAACCCCATGGATTGTATTCCCCCTTACCTGTGCCTTCCCAACCTTGGGTAGATATTTCTATGGATTTTGTGTTGGGTTTACCTAGATCTCAATCCGGCAAGGATAGCATCTTTGTTATGGTTGATAGGTTTAGTAAAATGGCTCATTTCATTGCATGTTTGAAAACAAATGATGCTGTGTATGTTGCTGATTTGTTCTTCAAGGAAATTGTTAGATTGCATGGATTGCCTAAAACAATTGTGAGTGATAGGGATGTCAAGTTTCTTAGCCATTTCTGGAGGACTCTATGGAGTAAGCTAGGAACAAAGTTATTGTTTTCTACTGTGGCACATCCCCAAACAGATGGGCAAACTGAGGTAGTAAATAGAACACTCACTACTTTGTTGCGTGCAATAATTCAGAAGAACTTGAAAAATTGGGTAAATTGTTTGCCTCATATTGAATTTGCTTACAATAGAGCTGTTCATTCCTCTACTTCCTTCTCTCCATTTGAGATTGTTTATGGCTTTAATCCTTTATCTCCTTTGGATATCTTACCACTGCCATCTAGTGAACGAGAGCTAACCTTGATGGCAAGAAAAAAAGCAGAATTTGTACAGGGATTACATGCTAAAGTGAGAGCCAACATTGAGAGGAAGAATGAACAATATGCCAAGAAAGCTAACAAAGGGCGCATAAAGGTTGTTTTTGAGCCTGGAGATTGGGTTTGGGTACACTTACGAAAGGAGAGGTTTCCAGAACAACGGAAATCTAAGTTGCAACCAAGAGGAGATGGCCCTTTCCAAGTCTTAGAGCGCATAAATGACAATGCTTATAAAATAGATCTCCCAAGCTCCTATGGAAATATTAGTGCTACTTTTAATGTGGCTGACTTAACTCTCTTTGATGTTGCAGATTCGAGGACGAATCCTTTTGAGCAAGGAGGGAATGATGTGGGATCATGCCAATATAGAGATGGAACTCTGAAGCAAGAGAAAGGCATGGAGATGGAAGCCCAAGCTCAAGTATGGAAGTCCAATGTCCCAAAAGATCTATTACAAAGCATTGGGGGTCCAATGACAAGAGCTAGGAGTAAAGCTATGAAGGAGGCCCTGAATTGTTTGATAAGAGAGCTTAGAGAGTTGGAGCCCATCTATTTGGAAGAGGCATCCTTGAATATGTCCAACAAAAGCCCAAGAATGGTGATCACATTGCTAGAAGCCCAACAAGATGATGTACAAGGCCCATGTGGTGTCCAGATTGAAGAATTCACTTAAAATCCCATGTGCTGAGCATGTGCCTTGGAGGGTGATCATAAGTGACGTCCAAAGAGCATCTAGAAGGGATCCTTATGCATCAAAACTGATTTGATTAGCTTCCTATTTTATTTGCATTAAATAAGGCCTTTTTTTGGGTCAAAGATTGTTCTTGAAAACTTTGATTTAGTTTCCTAGTTTTAGGTAGCTGACTTGGTCTTGAAGAATAAGTAATTTCCTAATATTTTTAGGCTTGAATGGTGCCAACCAAGGCAATCAATCATCATTAAGGCATCATTTATTGCATTTATGACTAGGATTAGAGTTCTAGAGTGTTCTTTAGTTGCCTATATATGAAGGCTACGTTTTGTACTCTTTTCTTCAGACTTGAATGATAAATTGAGAATTTTATTTCTCTTGTGTGAGCCTTGCTTGCATCCTTGTATTCTTGTGCGAATACTTCGACTGTATCAAGGAATGATCATCCTTGTGGTGTCTTTGTGGCTAGGGTTGTAAGAGACAGGTTCTCTTAAGGTCCTACCTTTGATCATCCGTCCCGTTCGTGTGTTCAAACTTGTTTTCTAGCCGGTCCGTTCCCTCATTCATATCAGAGGTCCTCCATATCGGTCACAGGTTTCATGAGGAGTACTGATTGCATTTGCTTGACTAGTCAATAAGCTCACTTGCTTGGATATAGATGCAACTTGAGAAGATAAAGTTGTAAGGATATCCAGCTCGTGCACTCCAAGTACATTCTTTGAATTATGACGTTCAGAAGGCCATTGATATGCATTTGCCGCCATCTCCATAAGTAAATTGTAGGCATCATCTAGATTTTTTCCAATTAAAGATCCTCCAGCTGCAGCATCTACAAGAATTCTGGTGGTATGCGTCATCCCATTGTAGAATGTTTGCAGTGTCCACCAATCTGGTAACCCATGATGAGGACATCTCCTTAGCAACTCCTTGTATCTTTCCCAGGCTTCATAAAGGCTTTCTAGTTCATGCTGGGAAAATGAGGTAATTTCATTCCTCAATTTTGCAGTTTTTCCTGACGGAAAGTATTTCGCCAAAACTTTCTGTGCCAAGGCATCCCATGTAGTTATGTTTCCCACTGGTAGAGAATGTAACCAGCTCTTAGCCTTATCCCTGAGTGAGAAAGGGAAAAGTCTAAGTCTAATGGCATCATCAGTAACACCATTATGCTTGAATGTGTCGCATATTTCTAGGAAACTGGCTATATGTGTGTTGGGATCTTCTGTTGATAAACCACCAAACTGATTGGCTTGCACCATCTGGATAATTGCAGGCTTGATTTCAAAATTGTTGGCTGCTACTGGTGGTTTTCTGATTCCAGAAGTTGTCTCCATGACTGTTGGTGTTGCATAATCACGGAGTGTTTTGGTATCTGCTGCTTCTCCTTCCGGATTTGCCATTGAATTGATTGAAGTAGACTGCTTTCGAACTCTCCGATTTCTTCGACAAGTTCTCTCGATCTCAGAATCACAAGGTTGTAATTCAATCTTCTTCGATCTGGTCATATACTAAGCAAAAACCTGAAAAGAAACAAAAGACACAAAAAGAAAAATGTAATATGAAGACCAAATTAGTATTAAAATTACTTGGTATTGATATTAATGACAATCCCCGGCAACGGCGCCAAAAACTTGTTACGGGTGTAGGATGGTGTATTTAGAAGTGCAAGTGTACACTGTCGTAATCAAGTAATATAGAAGTGAGTAGAGTATCGTTCCCACGAGGATTGATCACTAAGTACCAAAATTGGTAATTTTAATTCTATTTAGTCGGTTGATTAGTTGTGATTGAGATTGCAAGATAGAAATGATGAAATATGAATACAAGTGATATAAAGACAAATATGAGAAAAAGCCCTAGGGATTAGATTTCACTTAATAAATTCCGGATTGAATCACTTATCTGCTCTAGTCCTATTTATTCCACATGATTGATAGTCGAGTTTCCCTATTTTAATTACTAGCCTCTTCCAAGGTCAAGTAATTCTATAATTAATTGCTAACCCAATATATTCCTATATGAATTTAAGCAATCAGTCATGCATTAAGATTTATGGAACTCAATTAAGACTACACAACCCATATGAATATATTCCTATTTCATATGCAAATTATGGTTTTAATTATAGGATCCACACACATGTATCTCCTTCCGGTCTCAACATGCATATTAAAATCATCCAAAAGGTGGCCAATCAATTGTAAGCATTAAGAGAAATAATTAAAACTCAATCATGAAGGAAAAAGTAAGACTAGATTTAATAAGTTAAGATTCAATCCGTCATTAGTAAGCTACGTCATCACCTTAGGAAAAGGAAAATTTAGCTCATGATAAAATTAAAAACAAAACCAAAATATATTACAAACATCATAAATATTGCATAAAAATTAATTACAAAAACATAAAAGTACAACTACAAGATGCATGAAAATGGAAAATCTAGCCTACCATATAGGAGGTAAAACCATCCATGTAGGTGGCAACCTATACCATCCATAAAGGAGGACTACCTAGGTCTTCCATATAGGAGGTAAAACCATCCATGTAGGAGGCATGCAAGAAGTAAAAAAATGCAAGAAATAAATTCTAAAAATAACAACTCTCTAAAATAGAAACTCTCTCTCTCTCTCTTCCTTCCTCCTTCTTCCTCCTCATTTTACGGTGCCAAGAAGCTCTATTTATAGGCTTCATTTTCGGACTACTACAGTGATTTTGCTACAGTGAACCGACTGCTACAGTGAACCGACCACCCACTTGCTACAGTGCACCGACTGCTACAGGAACCGCACTGCTACAGTGACCGACCACACCGTCCGCTACAGTGAAACTGCTACAGTGAACAATACCACATGAACAGTGCGCAGTGAATAGTCGCGTGGATAGTAAGTTTCCCTTAAATGCCTTCTTTAATTCTTTTTAATCCGGTACTATCCATGGCTGCAAGAAAATCATTATTTATTTATTAATTACACCCAAATTAATTACATTCAGCTCAAATATAGTCCACAAAATCATCATATAAGTGAAAATGAATATGCAAATATTTTACTTATCAAGGGTCATATAGTTATTTGATCCTGAACAGAGCATGTAGTAAGGCCAGTAGGGGATAAATAGTCATTTGTACCTGAACGTCGAGCAGAATAGAATTGTGATTACTTATTGGCAAATAGTGACAAACGACTATTTTGATCAGAACAAAATCGTCGTTTGATCCTGAACATTGTTTGACAGACATATGCACAATATTATTATCTACTACATCATATGTTGCATTGCATATTATCTTTTGCATTTTATATGATTGATAGTGTGTTACTACTAGGATTCATTAGAATCTCACCCTTTCCATGAATATAATTCATTCAGCTAGAAATAACGGCTCGAAGGGCAAAGAAATAGATATCGGCAACAGATGATTCTGGTGCTGAACAAGAACTCTCTGATGGTTATCTGTTAACTCTTTCTTTGTATTTTATGGATTTGTAACTGATATGTACAAAACTTGTGGGGATTCTCCTGTAATAATCAAGTATTTTATATCAGTATATTTATGATATTTCTGTATGCCCACTGAACCATACGCTAATACTCTAATAAATATCAAAATAATGAGGGGTTTGACAGCTACCTTAACATTCATCCTATGATCATGACGGATACAATCTAAGGTCGTATTTTAGGAAAGCGATTGACGCATATCAAAATGATATATGAGTGAAAGGAAGATTACCTAGAATATTCATACCCATGCTGGTGTCTGAGACATGTCCCTTATGACATTAATTTTTGGTAATTTCATAAGTGTGGACACTAAGCATATGAGAAGGCAATTTAAGTTTTATCTTGACCTGAGAGAGATTAGATCTGCCATTTAAAACTGTACATTGGTAAATTTAATATCCTGAATTTTGGGCCTAGAGACTTGAGGATACACCTATATCAGGTAGACTACTAAGCCCAGTTTGTGAAGGGTCCCAAGAATGAGGAGAGATAGAAAGACTCTAGGGGACTATGTGATCTGGCCCTACCGGCTAGAGGGCTATATAAGTAGGAAGTAGGATTAAAATGTTAGTGTAGATGTGCATAGTACACATATACGGTCCTTTAGGTTGATAGAAAGATGCCACCCAACTATGTCATGAGGTATGAGACTGATTGGTCAAGAAAAATATGCTGGTATTGGTGTGCACATGGCATTTTGAGGGCAGATATGTGCATCCTACGATTTTAGAAAAGACACTAGTATATGGCGCCATGTGGGGCCCATAGACACACTCCAACATAGCGTCATTTGGTAGTCCTCGGTATATGTGAAGTAATCCAGAGTAAAAACCTGATTGAAATCTCAAGTAAACATCGATAAAGTAACTTTATTAAAGTAGCTTTAATAAAGCAAGTAATGATGGTTAATGATGGCTAATGATGATTTCACTTTGTAGTTAGCACTATAAGAAATTGACAAGTGTCCTCTCATAATAACAAAGTACCAATTAACTTTTGAATTGGCTTGATAGAAAAGTGACAAGTGTCCCTATTGATGACACTTGCTTTTTGCCTTTTAAGTTGGCATCTCTAGTACACGCCCCTTAGAGCTTGAGTCAAGGGAATCTACCGGTCCCTGGCCTGGTCACATACTTGACTTTACCAAACACCAAACTCGGGAGTCAGGGGAATTCATCAGGCCTCCTCTTCCTCTAAAACATGTAAGGACAACTAGAGAGAGAGGAAAGAGAAAAGAAAATGTTTTAAGGACACATGGCATCTTATGGATTAATCACCTTGCCACATGTGTGATACCTCATATAAGTACAAAAGAGTAGTGAAATTATTCTTGAAACCCGGATTAAGTCTCGGATTAAGAAATACCAAAAAAATTTCACAAATTCCGAACCAATCTCAAGACTTAAACCTAGGATTGGAAAGGATTTTCGAGGGTAATAAAATTTCTCAAACCATTTTCACAAACATTCACTAATCTCACTAAGTCTCACCGCGCTCTTCTTTTCATTTTATCAGAGTTTGCGAGCGATTCTCTGCTTAGTCTTCATGTTCTATACCTTAATTATGGTTCATTAATGATTGGAAGTGTAATATAACTAAATTGTTCTTTTACTAGTCTACTAGCATTACCAATTTAACTATTATGACATGTTAGAGTTACAAGCTATTTATAGTATATACATGACCAAAATATCCAAAATACACATAACAGACAACCAACAAAAACTACAGCTTCTTTGTTCCAGCCTCTAACTGTCTGCATTTACCTTCTTCTTGCCCTTGAGCTCTCTCCTTGTACTGTAGATGGGTTTTCAAAAAAGAGAGAGATTCAAAAGAATCTCAGTAGTAACATAGTGTCAATCATATAAATATAACATCATAAAGCATGCTACACAATCATCATACAACATAATTATCACAACAACATTCAGTGCATCACATGCAGTTCATAAACTACTATAGCGTTAGGTAAATTCAATGGCCTTGAGGGATACCCACACAAAAGGCCCCAGGAATCCACTCATGCATCATAGAACGTTATTACCCCGAGCGTCCACCTACGCAGAAAGGGCCCGTGCGACAGCATAACCAAAATGTGCCAGAAAATTCATGATGATTTCACACATACATTGTATATTATAAACATATAAAAGACAAGTTACTACCTGGTTGATTTCCTTTAGCAATTTCCTGCTGTTTGTCAGAGCTCGGGCAAGTCTTAAGCTTTTGAATCACTGTTAGGTCCTATAACTGGAATTTACAGACGACAGGTTATTATTCCGTCCATTACTTGCATAATGCAATTAGTCAAGTTGGTTGTCACTAAAGTTAGTATACTAAACTAAAACCAAAGTCAAGGTGGCCCAACCATCCCAAGTTGGTTATTTCCACCCTTGTTCTTAAATCTACTAACTTTTGCTTAACTTCAAAAATTCACCATTAATTCTAGGAAACTCCAAATTTAGTGGTTCTAAATTCTATGTAAAGCTATTTTACTATAATTTCATATAAAAATACTCAAGTTTAGCCACCACAACCAAAAAATTCCCAAAATTTTGGCAAACATCACTGTTCTAGATTTCGTTCCAGAAAACAAGGTATAACTTCAACAATTCATATCTCCCAATGTGTCAAATGCAGAATTTAGACATTTCATAAAGCATCATTACATAGTTCAAACCATAAACAAAATTTATACAAATATACTGATATATGTTTTATGATTACGATACAGGAGTCCGAAAAGTAGTCAAGTATTACATATTACAACCCAAAAACTTGAGTAGTCTACAATATAATTAACACTGGAATAATTCTATAAACTGCTTGTCTTCAGTCCTTGTGTTCCACTTTCTCCTTATCTTTGGAATTGTTATGCCTAGCTGGATAATTTATTTATAGGAAAAGAATGAGATTCGAACGAATCTCAGTAGTAACCAAAAATCATTCATATAAAATGCAAATAATAAACATGCAATGCAACATTTATCATGATGCAGCAATCAAAATGGCTATGCCTATCTGACAATGTTCAGGAAACAAATGATGAATTTTGTCGAGATCAAAATGATCATATGTTCCTGATCTGCACAAATATCATCTCATAATGTGATCACAGCAACAACTTGGAACAGACCTATACCTGTCCATACTCATCATAACTTGGAGCAGGTCAATACCTGTCTGTACACATCAAGTCACTCAACTGGGTCCTCCTGGCCACATGGTACCCCAAAGGTTCCATGGGGTGGTTTAACTCATCATCCACACCCAGAGAGTATCAACATCACAAGCAATACATTGAACAGATCATGGCAATCATTGCATATTAATATTCACATAATATATGAAAGATAAAGTTACTACCTTATTGCCTTTCCTTCTCTAATGTAAACCGTCTTCGTTGGTCCAGCCATACAGATATCAAATCCTAAAATTAACCGAAATAGTTGCAATTAAGCTACTACTTAAGTCTATTCCACTTTAAAACTTACAACTTTAGCATTTCCTTCAAAATCATGAAATTTACCAAAATGCTCATAGGAACCCGGTCTAACCCCGGTATTTTGTACTTTTCCAAAAATTACAACTTAGGTCTATTCCACATATTTTCATGTGTAAATCTCATATTTGATCTCAGATCAGATCAATTGCAACTCAAATTACAATTTTTCCCTTGATAGCCCAACTTAAGGTCTTAGGGGCAAAATCGTCATTTCACAATCTAGGGCTTTTCTCACTTTGCATTCAACATGAACCCTTCATAACTTACCCTTATAAACATCATGGAATCATTAGAATCATGAAATTCCAACTCTATCCCTTCTTTCTTACTCTAGCCGAAAGTTTGGTAAGTTTTGGGAAAATTCATATTTTCATGATTCCAAACTTTAAAACACTTTGTTGACAGTTGATTCCACTTGTTTAATCATTCAATCTCAAATTTAACATAATCAATAGAAATTTGGGCAGCATTTACCCTTATAAAATGGACATCCCAAATTTATAGAAACACAAAAAAAATTCAGAATCCAGCTAGAATATAGTTGTAACTCGGTTATCGGTAAGAATCTCAGAGTTTAAGTAACTTACCTCACCTCTTCTTCTTCCTTTCTACTTGGATGAAACTTTACCCCTTCCTCTTGAAGTTTTTTGCTGATTATATAACTAATTTAAGAATGGATGGAGGTTTAGGGGAATTTTCCAATGCTATAACATAAGATTAAGCATAGATTTTGGCGTACTTACCTTATTACTTGAACTTAGAGCTCCCTTTCTCTTCCTCTTCCTCTTTCTCTTGTTCCTCTTTTCCTTTCCTTCTTTCTTTCCCAAATGGCTGACCAAGGCCTTAAATAAACAAGATGACAGAATTTTGAAGAAGTCTCTAGAATCAACTTGGCATAATTCTATTGGTCCTTGGTTAATTATTGTATATATTGTATTTAAATATCATACATATACAATTTTTCATTTTAAAGCCAATGGAAGGATCAAAATTATCAAATTCTTACTTTTTCCCCACGTCACACACAGGGAAGCAATTAGGATACTTAGGAGAGTTATGTTGGTTTCTTGCTTTCTCTTGCTTAATCACTTCCTTTCTACTTCTAATCAAATGATTAGCTATATAAAAACTAAATGGACATGTCTAGAGGGAATTTGAGTAGCATTTCTCATGGTTTAGCTTCAACCCATTTTTCCCAAAAACAAGACAAATCAACACCATGTTCACCAATAACACCAACAACAACTTCAATTAAGGTAAAAGAAGCAAGTCTTGAAGTTTACCGCTTGATTCCTCCTCCTCCTCTCTCCTCAATGTCAGCCCTCTCTCTCTCTCTTCTCTTGAGATTTTTGTCTTGAAACCATAAATTTAAAGGAGCAGGGTGATTAGGAGAGGTTATAAAGGGATTAGGAAGCTTAAACTTCAAGATTACAAGCTTCTTACCTTGGATTGTGGAAACCCTAGCTCCTTTGCCTTCTTCCTTCTTCAACCATTGTCAAGTTCCCTCTATCTCTCTTTGGTTCTGTTTGCATGAGAATGAGAATGAAAAAGATGAAGAGATAGTGCTTAAATGAATTATCAAAAGTGGCTTTGCATGTGGAAAATTTTCATTCGTCAATAATTTGAATTTCTTGCATGATATTTCAAATAATTCCATTTCCCTTTTACTTCTCTTGATCAGCCAAACATGCATGAGAAATGAGAGAGAAAAATATTTCTCTTGAATTACCCTAATGCCATCTTACAAATTATTGACCTTGGACTTTTGACTTTTGACTCTTTGACCTTCCTTGATAATAATTGACCAAAATAGGCTTATTAATTACCAAGTAGCCATTTTCCTCTTTTTAATTCCCATTTAACTGAAATTATTGGGAATATTAGAGAAAAATAATTATTTCCTGTTTTATGACAAAATTACCGTTTTGCCCTTATATTTTATGATTTATCGAAATAAATCATTTCTTGCTCCTTTCGTTTGGGTTGGCCTAATTTTTGACACTTGTATAAATCCATTATTTGTGTCATTTTATGCTTAAATTTTGGTTACAATATTAGGCTTTTAAGTGGACATTAATTGCCTCTTTGTGTTCTTACTTAGCTGAATTATGTGTAACCGGCGATTGAAATATTTCTGTAAATTTATATAAACCACAATTCACCATTTTATTCCACTAAATGTCACAAATATACATATAAGGAATATTGGTGAAAAAGTGAGGTATTACAGCTCTCCCCCCGTTCAATAAATTTCGTCCCCGAAATTTGTTATACCTCATATGGCATAAATCATAAGTAACGTCTTTTAATATCTTCCTCTACTTCCCAAGTCACCTCCCTTGGTGATAGTCCTCTCCAAACCACTTTCACAAATGGTATGCTACGATGTATGATCTGTCTTTCTTGTCTATATATGATTCGCTCTAGTTCAGCCTCATAGGAAAGGTTATCTAACATATCCACATCTTCATACTCGATAATATACTGAGGGTCTGGTTGGTACTTCTTCAATTGTGAAACATGGAAAACATCATGCAATCTGCTTAGGTTTGGAGGTAGAAAAATCTGGTACGCTACGGCTCCAATTCTGGACAAGATCTCAAACAGCCTGATGTAGTAAGGGCTCAGCTTCTTTCTCTTTATCGCCCTTCTAAAACTAGTAACAGGTGAAATTTTCAAAAATACATGATCAATGACCTCGAATTCCAACAATCTTCTTTGTTGGAAATTATGCCCTAGGGGCCAATCATTGTATTTTGAACATTGTTATTTAGTGAATTTCTCTATTTAGTTATCACATTATTCACATGTTTACTATGATAATCGTATACTTAGATAAATCATAACGATTGTCCTAAATGTCTCTGGTCAGTCATCTATGCGGGAGCAAAGATGAAACAAGACTAGTATTACTTTGATAAGGCATAGTGATACAAGTCAAAGTCATAGGAATATGTAGGAGTACAAGGTGTTTGACCGACTCACTATGATAAAGCTGCATGGATCAAGTCATAAGCTTATCTCATGTATAACCACGTCACTATGCCCTTTAACCTAAGATCATCATGGATTCCTACATGAGAGTCGCTAAGCTTTGACCTAGTCAAAAGTCACATTTGATCGGGTGATGATAAAGGCTACAATCAGGCTTGGTAGTTTTCATGCAGAGGAATGTGAATGGTCAAGATGGAATTTGTCTCTCACATTAGTAGAGAGATATTACTAGGCCCCTCGTGAGTGAGTCTAAGAAATGTATAGCCATACTACGATGGAAAGGAGATTCTATTTCTATAGTCAGACTACTTAGGGATCGATAAAGTAATGGTCAAGAATAGAAGGATGACATTCTCCATGCCTCATCCTTGACCGAAATATCGTGTGACAAAAGGGACGTGACATGGTACTATGACAGGTTGCATAGTATTAATGATCCTTATATGAATTGGGTAGTCGCAATGTCTTGCTAGAGGCCGCTTGTGACTTGTGGGCTAGTACAGTTATTGGCCCACTACCAACTTCGTATGGGCCTACAAGGTCGCACACAAGAATAGCCCAACACAAGCTATAATGTCCAGATTCATTAAATCTAAGATGCGTCTAAGATTCAATTAATATAATGTTTAATCTAGGGTGGACGATATATACATGTTGTGTGAATATTTATTGGATAAATATTTATTTATGTGTGTGTATATTTACATTGGAAAAGAATATTAATAATATTATATATATACATATATGTATTTTTAAACTACATATAAATATTTATATATAATATATATTATTGTATGATATATATTATATATGATAATATTATATTAAATATAATATATATATTATATACGATAATACTATTACATTGTGTATATATATAGATATTATATTATAATATCTCATATTTAATTTATAAAGATAAATTAAATCTAATTCAATTGGCTCTTTATTCTGATTAAATAAATAGATTAAATTAAAATTGTTGGACATATTTAATTAAATCATATTTATTTAATTAGTTTATCAAAAAAATTAAGTGTTAATTGATATGATAATGATTTTCGAAATTAATTAAGATTAATTTAAAAAATGCAATATCCATCAAAAAATAGATGACCCTGACTAGTTATAAAATGTATGAGCTAGGGTTTTCTACGGATGATGAAAAAAAGAGAGCCGCAAGAAAACCCTATAGGGGCATTGGAGGCGCTAGCATGCTGTGGGTGTTGGGTCCTATTCATGTAGATACCTGTAAAGGTAGCTGATCTGAGTAGTTGGCTCCTCAAGATCGAAAAAGGAAAACCTCAAAAGATGAATTAGCCAACTTGTTAATGCTGGGGATGGTTAATCTAGTACTCATTGAGTTTGATGCTCTTTGAAGAAGAATTAGCCAATATGTTGATGCTGGAGAATTTGTTTTAGGAGAAACCAAGCATGGAGATTTGAGAGTTGGCCATGTGTTGATAACAATGGGCATTCAAACAAACATGAACAAGGTACGACTCATTCTAACTCGATTTAAATGTTGTTGATAGATCCACAATTGGGATTGGTAAACTTTTGTAATGTTAAAATTTTTAATTCTTCCGTTGTATGCCTACCAATCCCAACATTCTTCACTTATCGGCATAGCTCTTTTACCTACTTTGGGCTGCAAGCAGTCTCTGCTTGATGATTCTAATCTGTTCAGTAGTTTGATGACTATATCTAGCTCATACAATCTTCTTTCTGATAACTCTGTCCAGCAGAGAGGGGATTGGCATTTTCTTCTGTACAACGCTTCATACGGGGTCATCTGAATGCTCGCATGATAGCTATTGTTGTAAGTGAATTATGCAAGTGGAAGGTGTTAGAGCAAGCTTTTCACCCAAGAGGGGGGGTGAATTGGGTGATTAGAAAATAATCAGATATTTAAAACAAGTTTATAAAACTTTAAGCACAGTAAATAAAAAGGAAGGGATACCACCAAAGTTCACACAGGGATTTATACTGGTTCGGTCTCAACCACTTGACCTACGTCCAGTCCTCAGAAATCCTTTTGAGCCTTTCACTATATCTTCCAAGATTCAATGGGTTCTTGGCACCACAATACAAACAGCAAGTTCCTCTAGACACTCGCTCCCCCTTACACAAGGTAATCTTAAATCCCTTCTTAAGGTTCCTCAACCTTAAGTTATCACTATTGGAAATGATTAAGTATGACTGACAAATCTCTCTCACAGAGTATGTAGATAAGAACTGAAGTACAGATGAAAGCTTGAAGCACTTGTAATGATATTTCTTGTAGAGTATTCAGGCGTTTCTGTTTATTGTTCATTTTTTGAATGGCTGGACATATATAATAGAGACTTTGATGACCATTGTCAATTTGTCCGTTGATTCAAGTGTGCTTCTGACAAATGCACCAGTATTTTTCTTTCCGTTATTTATGAATTTTGCTGCCGCCATGAATAGTTGTCCTTTGAATGGAGAGTTCAGTTACTTGTCATGTCGTGATGGTGGAGTACAGCTGTAATACACTTGTGAATATCACCGTTAGAAAATATTTGTATATCCACAGAATAATATGATTCACTGGAAGTGTTTTCTGAAAAATCAATAAAACCATCAGGAGTGATTTTGTTTTCGCAACTGAACAGTGAAATAATATGCCATATGATTTTGACAGCAATCTGGAGAAATTAATAATGATTATCAATAACAGAATTTAACTAACAAAAACTGTTGATCTTCATGGAAGTAGTTGCAAGTGGATCAGTGTTTGAGAGAGTTATTGACAAAAGGAAACATCACTGGAGTGAATATAATATCACTGGGAGTGATTTTGAAAATGTTAAAACCTTCCCACAGTGATTACAGACTTACTGGAAGTGAAGATGAAATTTCCATATTCCACTCGAGTGAATTGGAATCACTGGAAGTGATTTTGTAAATAGTGATTTCTTCTTGCAGTGATTTTGAATCCACTGGAAGTGATTTGGAAGATTTCAAACATCACTCGAGTGATTCAAGATCACTGGAAGTGATTTGACAAATAGTAAAATATGCTTGCAGTGATTTTCAATCCACTAGAAGTGATTCAGCGAAAATACGATATCACTCGAGTGATTCAGGATCACTGGAAGTGATTTGAAATTCTTCAAGTATCACTCGAGTGATCTGGCATTCACTGGAAGTGATTTTCAAAACAGTGAATTTTTCTTGCAGTGAATTTTCAATCACTTGAAGTGATTTGGCGCATCACTCGAGTGATTCAGGATCACTGGAAGTGATTTCCAAAACAGTGAATTTTTCTTGCAGTGATTTATCAATCACTGAAAGTGATTAGGCGCATCACTCGAGTGATTTCACATATCACTCGAGTGATCTGGAAATTTTCCACATCACTCGAGTGATTTCAATGATCACTCGAGTGATCTTGAATATCACTCGAGTGATTAACTAAATCACTCGAGTGATCTTGAATATCACTCGAGTGATTAACTAAATCACTCGAGTGATCTTCCTCAGATCACTTTAATCACTTGTTTTGCTTATATAAGGTCCATGGACTTCCAAAACATGATTTGTTATCATCAAAACATTAAATCTAACATTCTCCCCCTTTTTGATGATGACAAAACATATTATATGATCAAGTTCAAAATTTTGATTTTCTAGCAAATTTTTCTTGATCTTTTTCAAAAATTTTGCAACCACTTGACTAGCAAGGACTAAAAAGAGTTGTTTTAAAGATTAAGAGTTTTTGACCTTATATAGAAAATAAAAGATGTTAGTGCAAGGTTCAAAAACAATTATGAACAGAATTTAAACATGCACATATGAAGTAACTTCTTGCTTTTCATGAGATCATATTGGCAGCTGCAAACATAAACACAAATGCATTAAGATCATATTTTCATTAGATTAGAGTCAAGTACATGACAGTTCAGAAAACATACTTAAACTATACAAGCTACATAACTACATGATAAATACTGAAACAAGCTACACAAGCTGCACAACTACATGATAAATACTGAAGCTACATACTAAAAACATATGATCATATCAGTCAGTTCTTCTCCCCCTTTTTGGCATCATCTAAAGGAGAGGTAGATGGCGTAGATGCCTGAGTGGATGTAGAAGTAAAGAAGGAGATAGGTGGAACATATGGAATAATAGTAAGCTAGGCAGGAGACTGGAAGGAAAAGGTCCTATGACCTCTGTAGTAACATCCTCAGCAATAATCTCCTCAGTATGAGAACTGGAAGAAGCAGTGTGATGTGATGAAGATGATGGAGTCTGAAGGATGGGATCAGCCTGTGGTATATCACCAGCAGGAATAGGGTCAGATATAAAGGATGTAGGTGGTGCAAGAGGAGGAGTGTCTGAAGGAATGATAGGAGGGTCAGAAAGTGATGGATCTGGAAGTGGAGGATCAGATGTAGGAGGTACATGTGAGGTGGTAGGTGGTGAGTCAGGGAATGGAATGTGAACGTGAGACCTGAGTGCATCCTCAATCCTCTGGATCCTCTGTGTCTTCTCTGTCTGGCGCTCAAAAAGTATTTGAAAGTTGTGATTTACTACCTCTACTAACACTTTAACTTGGTAGTTGACTTGATCAATCAATTCAGTGTTAGATTTCTTCAACTGAGTGACAACAGACTGGATGGCATCCTGAATATATGTCTGAAGAGAAGCCTGAGTGAATGAGGGACCATGAGATACTGCTCTGGAAGACTGAGCCTCATCCATCTTGGAAGGTGAAGGATCCATCCTCTTAGTATGATGATCTCTCTGGCTTGCCTCAGGAGGTGGTGAATGATGTCTCTGAGGCTGTGAAGAAGCTCCAGCTGGAATAGTGATTCCCATCCGAGTGAGGTGAATCTTCCCAAACTTAGGAATCCTCACAATGTCTCCCTCAGGTGTCAAGTGCCAAATATTATGCATGGAGAGTATGTAGGACACAAACTGAGGATAGGGAATTGTGGTAGACCTGGAGGAGTGAAACCTGAACCTCTTCATTTCTTGGAAAATAAGCTCACCCACATTTCTTCTTTCTCTAGTCATAAGAGATGCCATCATTTGAAGGTCCTTCCCCGTGATATGAGTGAAGTTCTTTGCCTTGTTGACCATGCTACGGGAATAAATATAGAATAAGGCTCTTTGGTCATTGGTGAGAGCTGCTGGGGAAGTGGGTAGAGGCACACCAGGCTGTCCTGGTCTAAAAATGTCAACCAGCTCATGAATAT
This sequence comes from Albizia julibrissin, assembly GCA_037074505.1. NCBI lineage: Eukaryota > Viridiplantae > Streptophyta > Magnoliopsida > Fabales > Fabaceae > Albizia > Albizia julibrissin. The sequence continues at coordinate 24,629,901 of CM073485.1, forward strand.
TAAAGACTCGTGGGGGTTTCATAGGTACATCCTCTATCCCTAGGTAGGTGTTAATGAGATCTCCAGAAAGTAGGACCTTTTGATCTCTCACATTTGTTTCAATTCTCTCAACAATGGTGTTTCCATGGTTATCTTTTACATCCGCAATCTTCATGTTACAGTAAAAATATTTAACAACCAAGGGATTATAGGATATTCTCAGTTTCAACCATGGTTCATATTGTTTCAAATATGGAGTCAAATCAATATGAAATTTCTGTTTCAGCTCTTCCAAGTCTACCCACACAACAGGACAGAAGTCTCTCTTGGCAAAATGTGAGGAAAACACAATGGTATTTAAAATTTTCAGGTTACCCGTGTTAAACCCAGGAGGAGGTTCAAGGATTTCAGTGGTTTCTTCAGCCAAAGACTCAGAAAACCGACTACCAGAAGCTTGAGACGCATACCGTGATTTCTGAGGAATGGAAGCAGCTAAGATATTGACAGCCTGAGTAATTTTCTTCTGTAATGTAGACTCTTGAATGTCTGCTTCTCATTGTTTCTCTTTCCCTTTGCCTTTCAAGCTTGTATGAGAACGGGTAGTCATCCCCGTTGGTTCTTCAATGCGAATCCCTTTGGGTTTGTGAATGGTTGGATTGGGTTCTTGTTCAGATGGTGCTTTCGGCCTTTTAGCCGGTGGAGAGGATGGAGGAGATTGCCCGGGTCTTTTGGTTCTCGCCATGGGTACAGTCGCTGGGTATAGCCGAGAGTTTGTGAAATGGGTGCTGTCAGAAATCAAGAGAAGAGAGAGCGACAAGGGGAAATGAGTGAGACAAAAATGAACTTGCTTAGAGGGGATTTGTCGGTGAAGGAGAGCTATGAGGATTTGGGTTTCTGGGTTCAAGAGATTTCAGAGAGTTTGAGAGAATTTTGAGCGAGTGAAAGTGAACGGTGGAAGTGAAATGAACAGTCTCGTGTTGAGAAAACTGATATAACCAAGTTTTTAATATTCACTCGAGTGATTTTTACATTCACTCGAGTAATTTTGGTTTTCACTCGAGTGAAGTATAGAAATCACTCGAGTGAAGTCCAAAATTACTCCACAGAAGCTAAAAGCACGCTGTAACTCCAAGATAATTAATTAAAACACTTAATGTACTTACCTGTGCTAAGATTATCAATCTAATTACTTGATTTACCTGTGGTTGTAGTATTTCACTGTTCACTCACTCGAGTTGGACTTTTATCTTCACTCGAGTGTTTTCCTCTCTGTTTGTCTCTATTATTTGAAGATATTATAGAGCATCCTGCAAAACAACTTTATAGATACTTCGATGCTTAAGTTAGTTATGGGATCATCAAAACAATATGAAATCAACATTTATAAAGATTAAACAACTTACAATTCATTGGGATTTACCATTCCCAATTCCTTTCGTATATACATGAATTGTTCTCGGGCAAGAGGTTTGGTGAAGATATCAGCTAGTTGCAAATGTGTAGGTATGAATAACACCTTGACATCCTTTTTCTGAATATGATCTCTAATGAAATGATGTCTCACATCAATATGCTTGGTCCTTGAATGCTGTACAGGATTTTTTGCCAAACTTATTGTACTGGTGTTGTCACAGTAAATAGGAATTTCTTTAAGATATATGCCAAGATCCTGAAGTTGCTGTTTTAGCCATAGTACTTGTGCACAACAGCTTGAGGCTGCTATATATTCTTCTTCCGTTGAAGATAATGATATTGTTGTTTGTTTCTTACTGAACCAAGAAACAACTGCACCTCCAAGGAATTGACATTGCCCACTTGTGCTCTTTCTATCTGTTTTATAGCCACCATGATCAGAATCAGAATAGGCAACTAGATATTCTTTACCTCTTTTAGGATACCATATACCCAAATCTTTTGTGTCTGCCAGATATCTGAAAATTCTTTTAACTAATTCAGTGTGTGATACTTTGGGGCATGACTGAAATCTTGCACATAAACCAAAACTGAACTGAATATCAGGTATGCTGGCTGTGAGGTAGAGCAATGATCCAATCATTCCTCGATATTGAGTTATATTGAAATCAGCCCCTTTTTCATCAGCATCCATAAGTACCGTTGAACTCATAGGTGTATCTGCACCATTAGCTTCATCCAATCCAAACTTCTTGAGCAATTCTTGTAGATATTTGGTCTGTGATATGAATATTCCATTCTTTCTTTGTTTAATTTGTAAACCCAGAAAGAATGTCAATTCTCCCATTAAGGACATTTCAAATTCTCCCTGCACTATCTCAGAGAATTCTTTACACAGAGAATCATTAGTAGCTCCGAATATAATATCATCAACATAGATTTGAACTACTAAAATATTATTTAGTTTTCGTTTTATAAATAAAGTTGTATCGACTTTTCCTCGAGTAAAACCAAATTCAATGAGAAATTTGCTTAACCTTTCATACCAGGCTCTAGGAGCTTACTTCAAACCATATAAGGCCTTTTTTAGTTTGAAAGCATGATTTGGTTTGGATACGTCTTCAAAACCTGGAGGTTGTTCTACATAAACTTCCTCCTTGATGTACCCATTTAAGAAAGCACTTTTCACATCCATTTGATATAATTTGAATCCTTTGATGCACGCAAAGGCTAAGAGTACTCGTATAGCTTCCAATCTTGCTACTGGAGCATATGTTTCCTCATAATCAATACCTTCTTCTTGATTATAGCCCTTGGCGACCAATCTTGCTTTATTTCTGATAATAGCTGCGGATTCATCAAGTTTGTTCCTGAATACCCATTTAGTGCCAATAACCAAGTGGTCTTTAGGCCGGGGTACCAAATCCCAAACTTGATTTCTGTCAAATTGATTTAATTCTTCTTGCATTGCTAACACCCAATCATTATCTGATAAAGCTTCATCAATGTTAGAAGGTTCCAATTCAGAAATGAATGCAGAAAAGCTAACTTCGTTTAAAACTTTGTTTCTAGTTTTAACTCCTTCATTAACTTCACCTATCACTTGATCTAGAGGATGACTCTTGATGTATTTCCAGGCTCTAGGTTGATCTAGATGACTTAGTTCAACTCCTTTTTCAAAATTATCAACCTCAAGATTTGGAGAGTTAACAGATGGTTGGTTACTAGTTATCTCATCATCAAAGTTTTTACTAGAGGATACATGTTCATCAATACAACATGAATTGATTATTCTACAACACATGTTCGTTTATTAAAAATTCTAAATGCTTTACTTTGATTTGAATAGCCTAGGAAAAGTCCTTCATCAGCCTTAGAATCAAACTTTCCAAGATTATCTTTACCATTGTTATGAATAAAGCACTTACAACCAAATATGTGTAGATGAGCGACGTTTGGTTTCCGTCCCTTGTAGAGTTGATATGGTGTCTTTCCTAGTTTGGTTCTGACATACGCTCTATTTGAGATGTAGCATGCAATGCTCATAGCGTCTGCCCAGAAGACTTAAGACACATTCTTTTCCTTGAGCATTGCTCTAGCCATATCTGTAAGAACTCTATTCTTTCTTTCCACGATCCATTCTGTTGTGGAGTTCTTGGTGCTGAAAAATTGTGATCGATGCCACTTGCATCGCAATATTCTGCAAATACTTGATTATCAAATTCTCCACCATGATCTGTCCTGATTCCTGCAATTAACATACCTTTCTCATTTTGCACTTTCTTGGTAAAGGCAATAAATTTACTAAAAGTTTCACCTTTGGATGACAAAAATATATTCCAAGTAAATCTAGAGAAATCATCAACAATAACAAATGTGTACTAGTTTCCACCAAGACTCTTAACTCTTGCTGGACCAATCAGATCCATATGCAATAATTGAAGTGGTCTGTTAGTGAAAATTTCAGTTTTCGATTTAAAAGATGATTTAGTTTGCTTACCTCTTTGACAAGCATCACAAATTAAATCATTCTTGAAATTTACATTAGGTAATCCAATTACCAAATCCTTTTTGACTAATTTACCTAATTGATGCATATTAACATGGGCAAGTCACTTATGTCATAGCCAACTCTCATCAGTGTTACTCAAAAGACAATTTTCAGAGATATTTTCATTCATATCAAGAGTATAGCAGTTACCTTCTCTTTTTGCCTTGAGTTTTGACTTCAAATTCTTCCTTTCAATATGCAGATCCTTCTTGCTGACTATCAGACATTCTTCTGAGTCAAATATTACCCAGTTGTCTTTATCTGTGCTTTGGCTTACACTTAATAGATTGTGACATAAACCTTCAACATAATATACGTCTTTGATTTTATCTTTGACTTCCCCAAGCCCTGCTATCCTTCCGGTTTGATTTCCTCCAAATTTTACCTTGCCACCTTCCTTGGGTACTAATGTGGTGAAGCTCTCAGGATCACCAGTCATATGTCTTGAACATCCACTATCTATATACCATTTATTTGATTTGGATGTTCTGAGGCAAATCTGCAGTTAAGGATAATTAAGTTTTAGGTACCCATATCTTTTTGGGTCCTTTTGGGTTAGTACATATAACTTCCTGTTCATGAACCTTCTTAGGTATCCATTTATAGGTTCCTATAATTCCTTTCTTTTTATGAAAACATGAAGAAGTGTAATGTCATTTTCTATTGCAGTAATTACAATAAGCAAAAGGATTAGATGTGTGCACAGAACGTGTGAAATAACTTAGATATGGTTTACTTCCTGTCTTCTTCTTACCTTTTCTTTTGTCTAAGTTTGGATCATATCCTATACCAGACTTATGACGTTGTGCTTTTAAAATAACATTTAACATCTCACTTCCTTTTGTAAACTTTTCAAGAGTTTTAGTAAGATCAATATTTTTCTTTTCAAAAGACAAACACTTTTCGCAATCTTTATCCAAAGGATCTTTAATTCTTTCTGCAAGAAATTTGTTTCTCTTTTTACATGCAATTAAAGTATTAACAATTTTGACAAATTCAGAATGTAAAGCATCATATTCATTTTGTAATTCATCATAAGTAGGATCAGAATCTTTTACCTCCTTGTCTGTTTCTTTTTGAGCAACCAGGCATATATTGGCTGTCTCTTCATTATCGCTTTCTTCATCTGAGGAGCTATCTCCCCATATTGCAGAAACAAATGCCTTCTTTCTATTGAAGGATTTGATGTTTCTCTTTTCTTTATTTTTCTGTAATAACTTCGGACATTCTGATTTGATATGTCCAGGTTTACCACATTCATAGCAGATGATCTCCTTGGCGTCTCTTCTGCCACTAGTTCCACCTCTTTGTGAAATCCTGAATCCTTGGCCTTTATAGAATTTCTTGAATCCTCTAATCATCAGGCCTATTTCATCATCATCGATCTCCTCTTCTTCTTCTTGGCTTTTTGCCTTTGTTTTTGTCACACTTAGTGCAAGACTTTTCTTCCTCCTGTCACCAACTTCTTCTAGTTCTCGTTTGAATTTTAGTTTGCTTTCATATTCTGAAAGGCTTCCAAACAAAGAAGCTACAGATTGCATTGATTCTCCTTTGGCCTCCTCTATTGCTGTGACTTTGGCCTCCCATTCTTTGGAGAGTATGTTTAATATTTTTCGTACTTGGACATTCTGATCATAGAATTTTCCAAGTGCTGCAAGTTGATTAACAAGATGAGTATATCTAAGTTCAAATTCAACTATTGACTCACCTTCCTTCATTCGAAGTAGATCAAACTCTGTAGTTAGAGTATTGACTTGATTTTCTTTTATTCCAGATATTCCTTCATGAGCTACTTCCAACGCTTGCCATATTTCTTTAGCAGTCTGAAGAGTACAGATTCTGAAGTATTCTTTTTGACTCAGTACACTCTGAATCATTAAAATTGCTTTGCTGTTGAGGGTCACTAGCCTTTTGTCATTGTCATCAAATTCTGATGGTAATTTAGGAACTTTTCAAGATTCTTCAGTCTTTGTAGGCACATAGTTTCCAGTTTCAATTACATCCCATAGTCCGTTTTCTGTAGCCATTACGAATACACGGAACTTAGCTTTCCAGAAGGAAAATGCTCACTACTAAAACCTGGTGGTCTAGTGATAGATGCTTCGTCAGGAAGAATTGCTTCACCCATGCTTGCCATCGGATCCTTCTAAGGTTGTTAAACCTGAACAAGAGACCTGTGCTCTGATACCAAATGTTAGAGCAAGCTTTTCACCCAAGAGGGGGGGTGAATTGGGTGATTAGAAAATAATCAGATATTTAAAACAAGTTTATAAAACTTTAAGCACAGTAAATAAAAAGGAAGGGATACCACCAAAGTTCACACAGGGATTTATACTGGTTCGGTCTCAACCACTTGACCTACGTCCAGTCCTCAGAAATCCTTTTGAGCCTTTCACTATATCTTCCAAGATTCAATGGGTTCTTGGCACCACAATACAAACAGCAAGTTCCTCTAGACACTCGCTCCCCCTTACACAAGGTAATCTTAAATCCCTTCTTAAGGTTCCTTAACCTTAAGTTATCACTATTGGAAATGATTAAGTATGACTGACAAATCTCTCTCATAGAGTATGTAGATAAGAAATGAAGTACAGACGAAAGCTTGAAGCACTTGTAATAATATTGCTTGTAGAGTATTCAGGCATTTCTCTTTATTGTTCATTTTTCGAATGGCTGGACATATATAATAGAGACTTTGATGACCATTATCAATTTGTCCGTTGATTCAAGTGTGCTTCTGACAAATGCACCAGTATTTTTTCTTTCCGTTATTTATTAATTTTGCTGCCGCCCATGAATAGTTGTCCTTTGAATGGAGAGTTCAGTTACTTGTCATGTGCGTGATGGTGGAGTACAGCTGTAATACACTTGTGAATATCACCGTTAGAAAATATTTGTATATCCACAGAATAATATGATTCACTGGAAGTATTTTCTGAAAAATCAATAAAACCATCAGGAGTGATTTTGTTTTCGCAACTGAACAGTGAAATAATATGCCATATGATTTTGACAGCAATCTGGAGAAATTAATAATGATTATCAATAACAGAATTTAACTAACAAAAACTGTTGATCTCCATGGAAGTAGTTGCAAGTGGATCAGTGTTTGAGATAGTTATTGACAAAAGGAAACATCACTGGAGTGAATATAATATCACTGGGAGTGATTTTGAAAATGTTAAAACCTTCCCACAGTGATTACAGACTTACTGGAAGTGAAGATGAAATTTCCATATTCCACTCGAGTGAATTGGAATCACTGGAAGTGATTTTGTAAATAGTGATTTCTTCTTGCAGTGATTTTGAATCCACTGGAAGTGATTTGGAAGATTTCAAACATCACTCGAGTGATTCAAGATCACTGGAAGTGATTTGGCAAATAGTAAAATATGCTTGCAGTGATTTTCAATCCACTAGAAGTGATTCAGCGAAAATACGATATCACTCGAGTGATTCAGGGTGATACTTAAAAAATAACACGATATATCCTGGCATCCCTTCTTCTGGCATTTCTCAGCTTCTGCGAAAGAGATAAAGTTCATATTGGTATTTTTGTCATTGAGCTCCCGCTAAGTAGGATATATTATCCTCTTGTTTCCGTAATCTATGAGAATATTATTTGCCATCAGTCAGTCAAAAGCTAGTATAACTTCAAGTTTTTTGAGTAGCAAACAAATCAAATAAACTGTTGACTCATGTCGCTCAATGAATATCACGCAGTTCAGACAAGCATTGGAAGTTATAGTTTTAAAACCCATCGGTGTCGACAAAATCAAGTCAAATTGCAGTTTATGTACATGAAATCCTAGGCGCTTAGCATAGTTATAAGCAATGAAGGAGTGACTATCACCCGAATCATATAAAACTTGCAACAAACTTCCATTGAGAAATATTTTACCTTGAACTAACTCAGGAGACTTCTTCGTTTCTTCCTAGGCCAAGGCAAATACTCAGCCCTAATTCTTCTGTCTGGGCTCAGTAAGTTTTGGTACTGCTTACTGGGGACAATACACTGCCAAATAGCGTGGCTTCTAGCAGGAATAAAAAATCACTTGGCTCATCGAAAGATTACAAAGTCATCCCATATGGGACTTGCCACACTAAGGGCACATTTGAGATATCAAGGGTTTCTGGCCTCTACAATTCCCAAGCCAAAAGGGTTTTTTGTTGTCTCCCTTTTGTAGGAATCCTTATCTCTTACGCTTATGTGAGGTATTCCCCTGAGTAGGTCCACCTCAATGACTAGTACTCTGATTGGTATGCACTCTCTTCAAGTTTCCTTCTGTCAGTCAGCACACTTCCACAACCTTATTAAATTTTTTAAACTGCTGGGAAACTAGTTTCTCTTTCAACTCAGCCTTTAGTCCCCAAATCAGCATATTAGAGCTCCACTCATCATCTTTAAGTTTTAGGTAGGAAGAGTAACGGGACTGTTGAATAAATTGAGACAGTCATATATTAAAGGTCTCGTTGTCACCTTGTTGAACTGCTAGGAATTCTTTCTCCTTCTTAATCCTTACTGACCTCGAGAAATACTTTTCATAAAATTTCTCCTGAAATAACTCCCAAGTCAGCGGGACATTCCAAGCACGTAGTACAAGTGTCGTATTCTTCCACCAATAATCAGCATCGCCTTCTAGTTTATATATAGCCATTCTGGCCTTCATCTCTGTAGAGCATCCTAGCACCTCAAATATTTTCTCTAATTGGTTCAGCCAATCCTCAGCAGCCTGCAGATCAAATTAAATCTCCCCTTGAATGCCAATGGTTGGTACTTCACGAATTTGGGCATCCAATATTGGACAGTATCCTCTTCAAGCTCTTAAACAACGGGAATTTATGAATTTCCTTCACACGACTGTGATTGATCGTCACTTGATGGCTTTTCCCCATTTGGATTCCCCTCAAGGTGGTTCCCTTCTATGTTGTTTCTCTCCGGGTTATTACCCTTAGGGTTTACCGGTTGCACCTCATCAACATTCCAATTTTCTCTCAATTCCCAGACTTCTTCTCACAAGTCTTGAATCATTGCATTCTGAGAACTTGCTGTATAAGATCTGGCCTCACATTATTCTCAGGTTTAGGATTTGGTAGTACATTCCTCTCTCTTCTAGGTCGTACCATGGTTCCCTTTCGCTATTAAGAAGGAATACTACGTTAATACCACATTAACACATATATGTACATATATACTTCTCAAGATTTTAAATACCATCAGATAACAGATATATACATCCATTATAGCAAACATTCACATTTGCGTTAAGGTGGCTTGGTATTTATATCAAAAGAAGCCTGTCCTACAACAAAAACCAGACACATGTACAATAAGTGGCTTAACATTTACACCAAAAGAAAGCCTATGCTATCTTACTAAGCATATTATTATTGTTCTAGCCCCTTATCCCTTGTGCATATTAAACAGTACATACAAAATCATATGTTTAATAAAAGGAAAAAACTCAAACAGACCCATAATTACGATCTCATTCTTTTTCTTGATCTAGGACGTAAAGTAAGGCAAATAGGCTAACGTAGTTTGAATCCAAACATCATAAGTCATAATTAGCCCAAGCTCCTCCCTCTGTTCATACAGCTTCTGTACCGACTCCAAAAATGTTGTGTACTATGTCATGGGGAGTAAAGAAATTATTAAAGGCCGTTAGATACAAATTCTTAAGATGCTCACATAGTTCATGATCATGGTGTGGATCAAATGCTAGCTTCTCTACTGGAGCTCTCGACTCTGCATCTAAGTCTGGATGTTGCACACTGTCCTCTAACTCTAAGTCATCCGTGTCCACCACAATAGCTTCGTCCCTAGCGATATGACCATAGAACACTAGATACTTAACGCTCTTCTAGCATGTACGCACAATCCTCGGTCTACGTCCAGGTCCTCCTCTATTAATAACTACATAGTCCTTACCCTCTGGTCTGCTCCTCTGGTGGAGGCTGGTTAATCGATGAAAGTAAGGGTGACCTACTTCTTTGTCTTTTTATCTTGGTAGAGACAGGAGCTGGAACACTCTTCCAAGTGGTACGTCTCACTCTTATAATTCCTGCTATTTATACAACACTATATTAGAATCAGTGTTTTAATGATAACAAAATAGTGATGAAAATGTTTTGTAAGGAAATGATCAAGTTAAATGAAGTACCATGCGTTAAAATATCTAAAGAAAACATTGCACAAAGTCACATTTACATATCCTGTATTATTACGTCTGCACTCGAGTTTGAATGCATAAACTCGAGTTATGGCCAACAAACTTGAGTCTTGCAAATGACACTCGAGTTTAATTGATACACTGTTGAGACTTAACTGATACTTGAATATTACACATGTCAGGAGGAATCACACTTGAGTTCACAAAAATGCACTCGAGTCTTCAAGGATTTGCACTTGAGTCTTGAGAGTTTTGAAATAAGAGTTTATTCCAGAAAAATCTCAGATGCTATGGATAAATGTTGCACTTGAGTTTGAGGAGTAGCACTCGAGTTTTGTGAAGACACTACACTCGAGTTCTACGAGTTCTGGTAAAAGAGTTTATACCCAAGAATTTACAACTATAAGAAATAGAGATGTACATGAGTTAGGGTTTTACACTCTCGCGAATGCTTGATCGAGATTACCTGATGCATGAGAAAATGCTCTATGTACTCGAGTTCAACAGGATGAACTCGAGTTCACCAGTTGACCAAAGCTAAATAAACAATAATGATCAGTCCAAATACACTTATATGTCATCCAATCCTTATTTTCTCACTTGTTGTCATCTTAGACATTGTTCAAACAGCCATGCCTTCTAATACAAAGTAGCTAACAAAGGATTAGAACCTATTAACATAAGCAAAGGACTCTAGCAAATACCTATTATTGCCAGAATCAACGCTCTGATACCCAAAAAATCATACCTTATTTCCTATAGCCTCAGATGAATACAAAAGAGTAGTGAAATTATTCATGAAACCTAGATTAAGTCCCAGATTAAGAAATACCAAAAAACATTCACAAATTCCAAACCGATCTCAAGACTTGAACTTGGGATTAGAAAGGATTTTTTAGGGTAATAAAACTTCACAAACCATTTTCAAAAAAAATTCACTAATCTCATTAAGTCTCACCGTGCTCTTCTTTTCGTTTTATCAGAGTTTGTGAGCGATTCTCTACTTAGTCCCTACGTTCCATACCTTAATTATGGTTCATTAATGATTGGAAGCATAATATAACTAAACCGGTCTTTAACTAGTCTACTGGCTTTACCAGTTTAACTATTGTAACATGTTAGAGTTACAAGCTATTTATAGTATATACATGACCAAAATATCCAAAATACACATAACAGACAATGAACAAAAAACTACAGTCTTTTGTGTTCCAGCCTTTAACCGTCCGCATTTACCTTCTTCTTGCCCCTTGAGCTCTCTCCCTGTACTGTAGATGGGTTTTCAAAAATTGTGAGATTTAAAATAATCTCAGTAGTAACATAGTGTCAATCATATAAATATAACATCATAAAGCATGCTACATAGTCATCATACAACAAAATTATTACAACAACATTCAGTGCATCACATGTAGTTCATAAGCTACCATAGCGTTAGGTAAATTTAATGCCCCGAGGGATACCCGCGCAAAAAGGCTCTGAGAATCCACTCGTACATCATAGAAAGTTATTGCCAAGAGCATCCCCCTGCGGAGAAAGGCCCTAGGAGACAATTCTGCATAACCAGAATGTACCAGACAATTCATGATGATTTTCACACATACAGTGTATATTATAAAAATATGAAAGACAAATTACTACCTGGTTGCTTTCCTTTAGCAATTTCCTCCCGTTTGTCAGAGCTCGGGCAAGTCTTTAGCTTTGAATCGCTCTTAGCTCCTACAATAGGGATATGCAAATGATAGGTTATTATTTCATCCAATACTTTCATAATGCAATTAGTCAAGTTGGTTGTTGTAACATACTGAAATATGAATAACAAGAATTGCTTGTAAATGTAATTAGTCGGAAGAAAATTCACCGGTGCCAGTGTTGTGTATACGGTGTTATTTTGATAAAGAGGACACTTGGCAAGATTTTATTGGTTGTCATAAAGTAATAATTAAATGAAATAATCTTACTTTGTGTGGGGACCACGAAGGAGGACACCTCGTAGGTGAACCCGGGGAAATTTCCCTGACTTTCCTTTCCCTGATAAAGTGGACAGTTAGGTGGAGGGAAGAGATAGGGATGGGTCCCATATAAGGGACACATGGCATCATCTTAAGGAAGAAGAGAAAAGGTGCTTTTGACTTTAATGTGTTGGCCGAATAAGAGCGTGACACTTGTTCCCTCTTTTTGACAAAGTTACTTTAGCTTTTGAGTTGTCATCACCGGAGGGTGCCACGTTGCCCCAAGCCGGGGAAATCCACCGGACTCTGGTCTGGTCACCCGACTAATTTTCCCGAACACCGAGCTCAGGAGCCGGGGAAAAATCATCGGACTCTCATTTTCCCTGACCATTAGGACAGCTCAAGACCCATTTGATTAAAAGAAAGGACACGTGTCACCGTTTGGCTAAATCACCGAATATGTGGCACCATAAGATTGTGACACATGTTGGAACACCTTTATGACTTTCTTTAAACTCTATTATTTCATTTATCATCAGCAAAAATAGGAAGAAATCAGAAAAAAAACGTTGAGAAATAGTTAGAGGAAAGAGAAAACATGAATAGTGAATGTTCTTGAGTTCAATCACCGAAACACTACCGAATAGTGTTTTCTCCTAAAATTTCCTTCACAAACCTTCTTCTACTCATCCTAAGCTTCATTTCTACGGTTTCAGATTTTCATTTGGAGGTATTTGGTGCCATCTCACCAGACGAAGTACTGCCGGATTTCCGAACCGATTGTGGAAACGTATAGAGGTAAGCGTAAGTTTCATTTTGAACCGATTGGTTTGTTGTTTGGATGAGTCTTCATGAAGGTTAGGGTACTGTTCATTTTCGTCCAAAAGGAATTTTAAAGGATTAATCATGGTTTAATCATGTATTTATGGTTAAATGATGATTTATGATGATATTGGACTAAGTTGTTCAACAAAATTCTGTTTTGGTAATTTTGCTGAAAATGATTCTGTCTTGCCAGTGGGTTTTGGGGCTGAAGCTTTATGATTTTGATGATTTTGATCATTCCATTGAGTTCTACATGAAAAATTATGTGGAAAATCATGTACTTATAATTTTTGGATAATTATACAAAATTATGGAATTTTTGAAAGTTAGATGACCCTGCTGTTAGACTTGTTTTGCTGGAGCAGATTTGTTGCGGTGCGTTTTTCAGTAACCAAACCTTGTCTAAACCTTATGAAATTTTACATGATGAAAGTCGACATCCTGAGGTTCAATTTGATGGGTAATAGAACGAAATTGGACCAGTGGATTGAGAAATATGATTTTTCAAAGTTTAAGGTTGATTCTGGAATGGAATCTGTGGCAGATTGGGTTTGACGAATTTTCTGGAATTGGGTGGTTATAATTAGTGCCTTGTAATATTTTTATTCACACTAGGACTTGAATATGATTGAACAGAACCTGGAACCAACTCATTTGGAGTTGTGTAGAATTAATTATGAATTTTCAAAGATTGAAGAAAATTCTGGCAGATTTACTCAAATGTGCGAAAATAAAGGATGCAATGGTATTATGTAATTGGAATGAACTTTAAGGGTAAAACTAACCAACTTGATATAGTTGAACCATTTTTGACTTTGATTTTGGGTTAGTATTCAAACCTTAATGACAACCGACTTGAGTATTTGGATTATACAAATATTGGACGAAATAATAACTTGTCGTCCGTAAATTCCATTTATAGGACCTAATACTGTTCAAAGTTTAAGATCTGCCCGAGCTTAGTGAAACAATTGGATATTGCTCAAGAGAAGCTATCAGGTAGTAACTTTGTCTTTCATATGTTATAAGATACATTGTATGTGTGTAGTTTCATCATGAACTGTCTGGAATATTTTGTTTATGCGGGGTTGTCGCCCGGGGCCTATTGCACGGGTTGACGCTCAGGCCATTGAATTTGTTTGTGATGCACGAGTGAATGCCGGGGCCTATTGCACGGGTAATACTTGGAGCCTTGTGATATACCTAGTACTATGATGGTATGAGAACTACATGTTGAATCGAATGATGTTGTGATGATTCTTTTATATGATGACTGTGTAACATGCTCTGTGATTTTATATCTATATGATTGACTACCTGTTACTACTGAGATTCTTTTGAATCTCACTCTTTTTCTATAAACAAATTACAGTACAGGCTGGTAGCTCAAAGGGCAAGAAGGTAAATACGGACAACTAGAGGATGAAGCTGAAAGATTTACTTTCTCTGTTGGTTGTCTGTTTGGATATTTTGGACATGTATATATTGTATAAATCGGTAATTATGACAATAGTATAGTAGTTGAACTGATAGTACTTGTAGCCAGGTATATGAATGGTAATGTAATAAAGAGATAACTTAGTTACATAACACTTCCTAATCGTTAGAGAAATATTAACGATTGAATACAACGTGAGATTGAAGCAGAGACACGCTCGTATACTCTGATAAAATGAAAGGAAGTATCAATGAGTCTAAATGAGATAGTGAATATTTGTGAAAAATGTTTGAAAAATTTTTATTCCATATGAAAAACCTACTCAATCCTAGATTTATCTCCTGAGATAATGTTGGGATTCATTAATGTTTTTAAAGTTTATTTAGTTTGGGATTAAATCCTGATTTCACAATTTATTTCACTACTCTTTTGTACTCATCTGAGGTTATTGGAAGTAAGGTATTACAGTTGTCACTAAAGTTAGTACACTAAGGTGAAAGCAAAGTCAGGGTGGCCCAACTTGTCACTAAAGTTGGTTATTTCCACCCTTGTTCTCAAATCTACTAACTTTTGCTTAACTTCAAAAATTCACCATTAATTCTAGGAAACTCCAAATTGAGTGGTTCCAAATTCTATGTAAACATATTTCAGTATAATTGGACATAAAAATACTCAATTTTGGCCACCACAACCACAACATTCTTAGAATTTCGACAAACAGTACTGTTCCAGATTTTATTCCAGAAAACAAATTATAACTTCAACAATTCATATCTACTAATGTACTTGTCCAAAAATTACAAAATACCTATAAAATTAAAGCTCTATGTCTCTACTTTAATTCTGAAAAGTTTCAAAAATTTTGGACAAATTTTAATCCTTGAAACACCACGTACAAACATACTATTACAGACAGGGTAGATTATCAACATGCACACATATACTTTATAAATTCCCAAATTCACATACCAGCATCAAAAAGTTTTGTTAGAGTCCTCTGCTTATGTTGATATGTTCTAACTTTTGTTAGCTACTTTGTGTTAGGAAGCATGTCTGATAGGGAAAGACAAAGAAGTAGATCACCCCCATCTATTAACCAGCTACCACCGGAGGAACGTATACCAGATGGTAGGCACTATATAGTCATTAATAGAGGAGGACCTGGACGTGGATCGAGAGTGACAAAAACTGCCAGGAAGAGAGTTAAATATCCAATATTTTTTGGACCTGCCCCTAGGGATGATGCTACTGTCGGTGACACAGATGACATAGAATTAGAGAACATTATGCAGTACTCAGACTCAGATGCAGAGTCAAGTGCTCCAGTGGTTGAGTTAGCATTTGACCCTCACCCAAATGATGAACTATGGGAGCGATTTAAGGATTTCTACCTGAACGCCTTTAATGAATACACTTCCTTTATGCAACGGTATACGACATTCTTGGGCTCAATAAAGAAACTGTATGAGCAAAAGGAAGAGCATGGGCTAGAGATGACAGATGATATTTGGATTCAAACCACACTAGCCTATTTTCCTGACATTACTTCTTGGATTGAGAAAAAGAATGAGATCATATTTTGGGGTCCTTTTGAGTTTTGGCCTTTTATCAACCATATGTATATGTATGTGTTGTTTCATACGGACTAGTGATAATAAGGTAGTATGGGCTACTTATGTATATATCAAGCTACTTGGATGTAAATATAGTTGTTTTCCATAATGGATCTATGTTTCTGTTGTGTGCTAATATTTAAAGCCTTGAGAAGTACATGTATACATACATATATATATGGTTGATGCCGTTTTAATGTGGTGTTCCTTTTTAATAGTGAAAAGGAAAAATGGTGCGACGTAGATCAGAAACTAATGTACCACCAATTACTGAACCTGAGAATAATGCAAGGCCTGACCCTATGCAACAAATTCTCGGAATACTGACACAACAACAAGCTATGATTCAGGATTTGCGAGAAGAAGTTCGAGAATTAAGAGAAAGCCAAAATGCTGATAGGGCACAATCTGGAAACCCTGAAGGGAATAACCCAAAGGGGAATAATTTAGAAAGGAACTACCCCGAGAGGAATCAAGAAGGGGAACAATCCCATAACGAAGAGCAGTCACAGTCTCTTGAGGTAAATCCAGAAATTCCTGTAGTTCCAGGACGTGAAGAGGATACTCTCCAGTATTGGATGCCTAAATTTATCCAGTACCAGCCTGAGGCATTCAAAGGGAGATTTGAACCACAAACTGCAGAGAATTGGGTAAACCAATTAGAGAAAATCTTTGATGTGTTAGAATGCCCTACAGAGATGAAAGCTAGGATGGCTATATATAAGTTGGTAGGTGATGCTGATAACTAGTGGAAGAATACAACACTCATGTTGCGTGCCCAAAATATTCCACTGACCTGGGAGTTATTCCAGGAGAAATTTTATGAAAAATACTTCCCGAGGTCAGTAAGAATTGAGAAAGAGAAGGAATTCCTGGCGATACAACAAGGCGATGACGAGACTTTTGATGCATATCTGTCTCGGTTTATTCGACTGTCCCGTTACTCTCCTTACTTAAAGATTAAAAAAGATGAGGAGTGGAGCTCCGATATGTTGATTCGGGGACTGAAGCCCGAAATGGAAGAGAAGCTTGTTGCCCAGCAGTTTACTAAATTTAACGAAGCTGTGGAAGTGTGTCGATTGATTGAGGGTAACTTAAAGAGAGTACGTGCCAATAAGAGTACCAACAATCGAGGTGGGCCTAGTCAGGGGGATACCTCACAGAAGCGTAAGGGGCAAGGGTTCTCACAAAAAGGAAATATCAATAAAAAGCCTTTTTGGTCTGGGAACCGTAGTGGCCAGAAAACCCTGACCTCTCAAACATGCCCTCGTTGTGGTAAGTCACATCCGGGATGACTTTGCAATGTCCCTGTGAGTCAGATAATCTGTTATGCTTGCCAAAAGCCAGGTCACTTTGCTGTAAATTGTCCCCAGCGAGCAGCACCACAGCCAGGTGATCCTAGACACAAGAATCAGGGACGAGTGTTTGCCTTGACACACGAAGAAGCGAAGAAGTCTCCTGAGTTGGTTCAAGGTAAAATTCTTCTTAATGGTAGTTCATTGCAAGCTTTATATGATTCGGGTGCTAGTCATTCCTTCATTGCTTATGACTGTGTTAAGCGCCTAGGATTACATATGCATAAATTACCATTTGACTTAGTTGTATCGACACCAATGGGTGTCAAAACCATGACTGCTGATGTCTGTTTGAACTGTGTGATAAATGTTAAGGGACATAAGTCTGCGGTTGACTTAGTCTGTTTGCCGCTCCAAAAACTTGAAGTTATACTGGGTTTTAACTAGCTGACAGCAAATAATGTATTGCTGGATTGTGGGAAAAAGAGGATAATATATCCTACTCAGCAGGAGACTAATAACAGAAAAACTAGTCTAAACTTCCTCTCAATGGCAGAAGCTGAGAAATGCCTAAGGAGGGGATGTCAGGGATATATTGTGTTCTTTTCTGTGCAAACAGAGACAGGAATAGCCTTGGAAGATATCCCAGTTGTAAGGGAATTTCCTGAGGTGTTTCCTGATGACCTTAGGGGTTTGCCTCCCGAACGGGAAGTAGAGTTTGCAATCGAGATCATGCCTGGAGCTGGATCTATATCTAAAGCCCCATATAGAATGGCTCCAAATGAGATGGCTGAGTTGAAGAAACAAATTGAGGAATTACTTGTGAAGGGGTTCATTCGACCCAGTGTTTCACCATGGGGAGCACCCGTACTATTTGTCAAGAAAAAGGACGGAAGCCTGAGGCTTTGTATTGATTACAGAGAGTTAAATAAGGTAACCGTCAAGAACAAGTACCCACTCCCCCGGATTGACGACCTTATGGATCAACTGTCTGGGGCAAGTATATTCTCAAAGATTGATCTAAGGTCCGGGTATCATCAACTGCGAGTGAAGGCGGAAGACATACCGAAGACTGCTTTCAGAACTCGGTATGGACACTATGAATTCTTGGTAATGCCCTTTGGGGTAACCAATGCACCTGCCATATTTATGGACTATATGAACCGCATCTTTCGTCAATACTTAGATCAGTTCGTGGTAGTCTTTATCGACGACATTCTGATATACTCTAAAAGTAGAGAAGAACATGAAGAGCACTTGATGATCGTATTAAGCATTTTACGGGAAAGGCAACTCTATGCTAAACTAAGTAAGTGTGAGTTTTGGCTCTCAGAAGTCAAATTTCTGGGCCATGTTATCTCACAAGAAGGGGTTGCAGTAGATCCTAGTAAGGTGGAAGCAGTACTAGATTGGAAAAGGCCAGAAACTGTTGCTGAGATACGTAGTTTTCTGGGTCTTGCTGGCTATTACCGGAGATTTATTCTGAATTTCTCTCGGATTGCTTTGCCATTGACCAAGCTCACGCGGAAAGATCAACCGTTTAAGTGGGATGATCGTTGTGAGAAGAGCTTCATGGAGCTGAAGGAGAGGTTGACAACTGCACCCGTATTGATTATCCCTGATCCCATGTTGACCTATGTGGTCTACAGTGATGCTAGTAAGCAGGGACTGGGATGTGTCCTAATGCAACAGGGCAAAGTGGTGGCCTATGCCTCTCGACAGCTAAAGCCTCATGAGATTAATTATCCCACGCATGATCTGGAGCTGGCGGCAATAGTATTCGCGTTGAAAATCTGGCGACACTACCTATATGGTGTGATGGTTGAACTGTACTGCGACCACAAGAGTCTTAAATACCTGTATGATCAGAAGGAACTCAACATGAGACAACGTAGGTGGATGGAGTTGCTAAAAGATTATAACCTGGAGATCAAGTACCACCCAGGTAAAGCTAATGTTGTTGCTGATGCTCTTAGTCGAAAGTCAGTGCAAGTGGCAGTTATGATGATACAGGAGAGAAAATTAATAGAAGACTTTCGAGATCTAAACCTATCAAATCAAATCCTCTGTGCTGGTTATAGTATAGGCCAAGGGGAAAGTGATCTGAAAGCTGAGATTGCAGAAGCTCAAATGCACGATGGGAAAGCACAGTCCATTATGACTATGATTGAACAAGGTGAGACTCAGGACCATGATCTTTCACCAAGTGGATTGATTCGATACAAGAAGAGAATCTATGTTCCACTGAAAGTTGATCTGAGGCAGAAAATTCTTGATGAAGCACACAAAAGTCGATATACCCTCCATCCAGGGATGGTGAAGATGTATCATGACTTGAAGGAAATGTACTGGTGGCCCAGGTTAAAGAAAGATGTGACCGAGTATGTGGCTCGATGTCTTACCTGTCAGAAGGTGAAAATCGAACACCAGAGACCACCGGGATTGCTTCAAAGTCCTGAAATTCCAGAATGGAAATGGGAAAGCGTAACCATGGATCTTGTGACAGGATTACCCAAAATTCGAAATCATGATGCGATCTGGGTGATTGTTGATCGTTTTACAAAATCAGCACATTTTATACCGATCAATGCCAGCTATTCTCCTGATAAATTGGCAGAGATTTATATCAAGGAAATAGTGAGACTCCATGGGACGCCGAAGAATATAATTTCTGATAGAGATCCTCGTTTTACTTCAAAATTTTGGAGATCTCTACATGATGCTCTGGGCACTAAACTGAATTTCAGTACGGCTTATCATCCTCAAACGGATGGACAGACAGAGAGAACTATACAGACGCTGGAAGACATGTTGAGAGCATGTGTGATGGATTTCAAAGGAAGCTGGGACTACTACCTTCCACTTGCGGAATTCGCTTACAATAATAGCTATCATGCGAGCATTCAGATGGCTCTATATGAAGCATTGTATGGAAGGAAGTGTCAATCCCCTCTTTGTTGGACAGAAATGTCAGAAAGAAGACTGTATGGGCCAGATATAGTGGATCAGACTACTGAGCAGATCAAGATCATTAAGCAAAGACTGCTTACAGCCCAGAGTAGACAAAAGAGTTATGCCGACAAACGAAGAAGACCGTTAGAATTCCAAGTTGGCGATCATGTATTTCTAAGGGTCTCACCTGTCACTGGTATTGGTAGGGCAATAAAGAGAAAGAAGTTAAGCCCTCGATATATTGGTCCATTTGAGATTTTGTCTAAAATTGGATCAGTAGCATACCGAATTGCTCTACCCCCGAACTTGAGCAGATTACACGATGTTTTTCATGTTTCGCAATTGAAAAGGTATCAACCAGACCCCCAGCATGTTATAGAGTATGAAGATGTAGATATGAAAAATGATCTCACATATGAAATTGAGCCGGAACAAGTTATTGAGCGACAGGAGAGACAGCTCAGACATAAAAGTATTCCATTTGTGAAGGTGATCTGGAAGGGGTTATCACCTAGAGAGGCAACTTGGGAGGTGGAGGACAACTTGCGGAAAAGTTACCCGGAATTTATGTTTTAATACTTGTAACAAATTTCGGGGACGAAATTTCTTGTACAGGGGAGGAGTTGTAACATACTGAAATATGAATAACAAGAATTGCTTGTAAATGTAATTAGTCGGAAGAAAATTCACCGGTGCCAGTGTTGTGTATACGGTGTTATTTTGATAAAGAGGACACTTGGCAAGATTTTATTGGTTGTCATAAAGTAATAATTAAATGAAATAATCTTACTTTGTGTGGGGACCACGAAGGAGGACACCTCGTAGGTGAACCCGGGGAAATTTCCCTGACTTTCCTTTCCCTGATAAAGTGGACAGTTAGGTGGAGGGAAGAGATAGGGATGGGTCCCATATAAGGGACACATGGCATCATCTTAAGGAAGAAGAGAAAAGGTGCTTTTGACTTTAATGTGTTGGCCGAATAAGAGCGTGACACTTGTTCCCTCTTTTTGACAAAGTTACTTTAGCTTTTGAGTTGTCATCACCGGAGGGTGCCACGTTGCCCCAAGCCGGGGAAATCCACCGGACTCTGGTCTGGTCACCCGACTAATTTTCCCGAACACCGAGCTCAGGAGCCGGGGAAAAATCATCGGACTCTCATTTTCCCTGACCATTAGGACAGCTCAAGACCCATTTGATTAAAAGAAAGGACACGTGTCACCGTTTGGCTAAATCACCGAATATGTGGCACCATAAGATTGTGACACATGTTGGAACACCTTTATGACTTTCTTTAAACTCTATTATTTCATTTATCATCAGCAAAAATAGGAAGAAATCAGAAAAAAAACGTTGAGAAATAGTTAGAGGAAAGAGAAAACATGAATAGTGAATGTTCTTGAGTTCAATCCACCGAAACACTACCGAATAGTGTTTTCTCCTAAAATTTCCTTCACAAACCTTCTTCTACTCATCCTAAGCTTCATTTCTACGGTTTCGGATTTTCATTTGGAGGTATTTGGTGCCATCTCACCAGACGAAGTACTGCCGGATTTCCGAACCGATTGTGGAAACGTATAGAGGTAAGCGTAAGTTTCATTTTGAACCGATTGGTTTGTTGTTTGGATGAGTCTTCATGAAGGTTAGGGTACTGTTCATTTTCGTCCAAAAGGAATTTTAAAGGATTAATCATGGTTTAATCATGTATTTATGGTTAAATGATGATTTATGATGATATTGGACTAAGTTGTTCAACAAAATTCTGTTTTGGTAATTTTGCTGAAAATGATTCTGTCTTGCCAGTGGGTTTTGGGGCTGAAGCTTTATGATTTTGATGATTTTGATCATTCCATTGAGTTCTACATGAAAAATTATGTGGAAAATCATGTACTTATAATTTTTGGATAATTATACAAAATTATGGAATTTTTGAAAGTTAGATGACCCTGCTATTAGACTTGTTTTGCTGGAGCAGATTTGTTGCGGTGCGTTTTTCAGTAACCAAACCTTGTCTAAACCTTATGAAATTTTACATGATGAAAGTCGACATCCTGAGGTTCAATTTGATGGGTAATAGAACGAAATTGGACCAGTGGATTGAGAAATATGATTTTTCAAAGTTTAAGGTTGATTCTGGAATGGAATCTGTGGCAGATTGGGTTTGACGAATTTTCTGGAATTGGGTGGTTATAATTAGTGCCTTGTAATATTTTTATTCACACTAGGACTTGAATATGATTGAACAGAACCTGGAACCAACTCATTTGGAGTTGTGTAGAATTAATTATGAATTTTCAAAGATTGAAGAAAATTCTGGCAGATTTACTCAAATGTGCGAAAATAAAGGATGCAATGGTATTATGTAATTGGAATGAACTTTAAGGGTAAAACTAACCAACTTGATATAGTTGAACCATTTTTGACTTTGATTTTGGGTTAGTATTCAAACCTTAATGACAACCGACTTGAGTATTTGGATTATACAAATATTGGACGAAATAATAACTTGTCGTCCGTAAATTCCATTTATAGGACCTAATACTGTTCAAAGTTTAAGATCTGCCCGAGCTTAGTGAAACAATTGGATATTGCTCAAGAGAAGCTATCAGGTAGTAACTTTGTCTTTCATATGTTATAAGATACATTGTATGTGTGTAGTTTCATCATGAACTGTCTGGAATATTTTGTTTATGCGGGGTTGTCGCCCGGGGCCTATTGCACGGGTTGACGCTCAGGCCATTGAATTTGTTTGTGATGCACGAGTGAATGCCGGGGCCTATTGCACGGGTAATACTTGGAGCCTTGTGATATACCTAGTACTATGATGGTATGAGAACTACATGTTGAATCGAATGATGTTGTGATGATTCTTTTATATGATGACTGTGTAACATGCTCTGTGATTTTATATCTATATGATTGACTACCTGTTACTACTGAGATTCTTTTGAATCTCACTCTTTTTCTATAAACAAATTACAGTACAGGCTGGTAGCTCAAAGGGCAAGAAGGTAAATACGGACAACTAGAGGATGAAGCTGAAAGATTTACTTTCTCTGTTGGTTGTCTGTTTGGATATTTTGGACATGTATATATTGTATAAATCGGTAATTATGACAATAGTATAGTAGTTGAACTGATAGTACTTGTAGCCAGGTATATGAATGGTAATGTAATAAAGAGATAACTTAGTTACATAACACTTCCTAATCGTTAGAGAAATATTAACGATTGAATACAACGTGAGATTGAAGCAGAGACACGCTCGTATACTCTGATAAAATGAAAGGAAGTATCAATGAGTCTAAATGAGATAGTGAATATTTGTGAAAAATGTTTGAAAAATTTTTATTCCATATGAAAAACCTACTCAATCCTAGATTTATCTCCTGAGATAATGTTGGGATTCATTAATGTTTTTAAAGTTTATTTAGTTTGGGATTAAATCCTGATTTCACAATTTATTTCACTACTCTTTTGTACTCATCTGAGGTTATTGGAAGTAAGGTATTACAGTTGTCACTAAAGTTAGTACACTAAGGTGAAAGCAAAGTCAGGGTGGCCCAACTTGTCACTAAAGTTGGTTATTTCCACCCTTGTTCTCAAATCTACTAACTTTTGCTTAACTTCAAAAATTCACCATTAATTCTAGGAAACTCCAAATTGTGTGGTTCCAAATTCTATGTAAACATATTTCAGTATAATTGGACATAAAAATACTCAATTTTGGCCACCACAACCACAACATTCTTAGAATTTCGACAAACAGTACTGTTCCAGATTTTATTCCAGAAAACAAATTATAACTTCAACAATTCATATCTACTAATGTACTTGTCCAAAAATTACAAAATACCTATAAAATTAAAGCTCTATGTCTCTACTTTAATTCTGAACAGTTTCAAAAATTTTGGACAAGTTTTAATCCTTGAAACACCACGTACAAACATACTATTACAGAATGGGTAGATTATGAACATGCACACATATATTTTATAAATTCCCAAATTCACATACCAGCATCAAAAAGTCATAAACACTTGCACACCTACACAATTTGGCCTTATAAAGCCAATGGAAGTATCAAAATTATGAAATTATTACTTCTTCCCCATGTCACACACAAGGAAGCAATTAGTATTCTTAGGACAGTTATGTTGGTTTCTTGCTTTCTCTTGCTTCATCACTTTCTTTCTACTTCTAATCACATGATTAGCTATTTAAACACTAAATAGACATGTCTAAAGGGAATTTGAATAGCTTTTCCCATGGTTTAGCTTCAGCCCATTTTTCCCAAAAACAAGACAAATCAACACCATGTTCACCAATAACACCAACAACAACTTCAATTAAGGTAAAAGAAGCAAGTCTTGAAGTTTACCTCTTGATTCCTCCTCCTCCTCTCTCCTCAACGTCAACCCTTTCTCTCTCTTCTCTTGAGATTTTTGTCTTGAAACCATGAATTTAAAGGAGCAGAGGTGATTAGGAGAGGTTATAAAGGGATTAGGAAGTTTAAACTTTAAGATTACAAGCTTCTTACCTTGGATTGTGGAAACCCTAGCTCCTTTACCTTCTTCCTTCTTCAACCATTGTCAAGTTCCCTCTATCTCTCTTTGGTTCTGTTTGCATGAGAATGAGAATGAAAAAGATGAAGAGATGGTGCTTAAATGAATCATCAAAAGTGGCTTTGCATGTGGAAAATTTTAATTGGTCAATAATTTGAATTTCTTGCATGATATTTCAAATAATTCCATTTCCCTTTTACTTCTCTTGATCATCCAAACATGCATGAGAAATGAGAGAGAAAAATATTGCTCTTGAATTACCCTAATGCCATCTTACAAATTGTTGACCTTGGACTTTTGACTTTTGACTCTTTGACCTTTCTTGATAATAATTGACCAAAATAGGCTTATTAATTACCAAGTAGCTATTTTCCTCTTTTTAATTCCCATTTAACTGAAATTATTGGGAATATTAGGGAAAAATAATTATTTCCTGTTTTATGGAAAAATTACCGTTTTGTCCTTACATTTTATGATTTATCTAAATAAATCATTTCTTGCTCCTTTCCTTTGGTTTGGCCTAATTGTTTACCCTTGTATGAAGCCATTATTTGTGTCATTTTATGCTCAAATTTTAGTTACAATATTAGGCTTTTAAGTGGACATTAATTGCCTCTTTGTGTCCTTACATGGCCGAATTATGTGTAACTGGTGATTGAAATATTTATTTAAATTTATGTACACCACAATTCACCATTTTGTTCCACTAAATGTGACAAATATATAAGGAATATTGGTGAAAAAGTGGGGTATTACAACATGTCACCTTAGGAAACAATTAAGAGCAAGATTTAATCCTCACCCTTCATCCTCCATTAAGTATTTGGCCAAGGGCTAAAAGAAGAGGAAAAAGAAGGAGGAAAACACCAAGAAATTAGAAAAGGAGAGAAGGAGAGTGAATAGTAAAAGACCCAAGTTCCAAAGCCGATTCCGATCTCAAATCACCGTTATCGACTGGTAAGCCCTTCAGGAAAGTTATTCTACTAACTAAGAGCTTTCTTTCTATGGTCTCAGTTTTTTGATTACATGTGTTTTGTCCATTTAGTTACTTGAGTTTCACCGGTATTCCGAACTGATTGTAGAATCATGAAAAGGTAAGCCTAAGCTTCGTTTTGAACAAATTGTCTTGACCATGAGGGATCTATGGGGATTTATGTTGTTTTAATCATGTATAATATGATATATGATGATTAATGATGGTGTTAGACTAGTTAGTGGTAAAAAATGCAAACTTAGTTGTTGTTAGTTTGGGTTTATGGTTCAACCAGAACAGAAACCAGGGAAGGCATGTGATTTTGGAATTTTTTATGTAACCATTGGATTCTAAACAAAAAACAGTATAGGAGTAGCCCGTGGTTATAATTTTGAATGAATGAGAATGAAAAACCAAAAGTTGGAATTTTGGTAAAGTGCTGCCAGATTTCCTTTTCTGGAAGCAATCTGATTATGACGCGTTTTTGAGTAATCAAATCTTGTCCAATGGCCATGAAACTTTCCATAATGGTAGTAGACCTTTCAAGCTTTAATTTCAGAGGTAATATGTGCCATTTGTATTAGTATAGTAGGAGTTATAAATTTTTGAAGTTAGGCAATTAAAACTGGGACGATTTTGTGACAGTAAGGATTTAATGGGATTTCTGGTTGTGTGAGTACAAGTGGTAGTGGGAGGAATTTTCCCCTAAAGATAGACTTAATGAATGACACATAAAATTTTGAACTACCTAATTTGGATATTTATAGAAAAAGATATGAAATTTCAAATTTGATTGAAATTTTGCTAGCTTTTAGCTTTTGTGCAAAAATAAGAAAGTAAGGGAAATTGGTAATAAAGTAACTTGTAAAGGTTAAGACAAGCACTTGGAGTTAGTATAGGCCCATTGGCTACACATTGGGCTTAGTGCATTGACTTTAAAGATAACCAACCTAAGTATTTTGAGTTTCTAAGAATTGGGACAAGTAATAACTTGCCCGTCTGTGAATTATAAATTATAGGATTTAACATTTTTTTGGATGCCCACGATATTGGGAACAAGAACAGAGTTTGGAAAGGCTGCCAGGTAGTATAACTTACCTAATCTACATGTACTTGATATGTATGCTTGTGCATTGATCTATGCTATTGCTTTTCCCAATTGTGTTGATCATGACTGAATGATTGAAGCTTTGTTTACATTTATGCTATGGCCATGAGTATGTTGTAATATTGAGTATGCAGGTATATCATTATGTTGGCATGATTTCATGTAAGGCAAGCATGTCATTCATTAAACATTTATCTTGCATGCTAAGTGGTATTGTTTGCTACTGAGATTTTCCTGAATCTCACCCCCACAACTATCCATATAGGCACATGAACACAGGAGAGGGATGTAGAATGGTGTGCTAGAAGAAGTTGCAATAAAGAATTGAAGAGTACGACGTGTTAATCTGTTATGTAAATATTAAAGTTTGATGTAGTTAAGTGTATAACTTGCATGACGGATGAATGTTCTTCTAAATGTGATAAATGAACTAGAAATGGGTAATCACATAGTACGTGCCTATTAGTTAAGAAACTTTCCATACATAAGAACAACTAGAAAAATGAGCAAAGAATCACTCTGATTAAGATAATAAAGGGAATTAAGGAAAGATGAGTCATAATGAGTAGGGAACCATGGTGAACAATTTTTGAAAAGTTTTAAGTTATTCATAAAGGCCCTCATCAAGTGTAGGTTCAAATCCTGTATTAGGGTTGAGATTTGAAATTGTTTGCTAAGAAATATCACTTAGTGGTTCAGATTCACTGTATAAGATTCATCAGAATGATAATGTAATTAAGGTGTTACAGTAAATGTAGG
The DNA here is from genome assembly GCA_037074505.1 of Albizia julibrissin. NCBI lineage: Eukaryota > Viridiplantae > Streptophyta > Magnoliopsida > Fabales > Fabaceae > Albizia > Albizia julibrissin. The sequence continues at coordinate 24,657,494 of CM073485.1, forward strand.
ACATGTGAGGCATAGTATTAAATTCAAACTATACAAAGAAGGCTTGTCTTGTGCTGGTCCTATGAAAGGGATTGCTAGTACAGGAACCTAATAAATGTCCACATAAATGTCTTGTGCTGGTTCAGATTCACTGTATAAGATTCATCAGAATGATAATGTAATTAAGGTGTTACAGTAAATGTAGGACATGTGAGGCATAGTATTAAATGACAAAGCAACTAGAATGAAAAAATGATGAGAGAAAGATAAGGGTCATGGTATTTTATCCACCAAGTGTGAGCGAGAGATGTTAGAAAATGGGCTCAGTCTACCCTTGGTGGAATAGACCCAAACCCATTGGCCTTTAGGTAAAAATGTAATATCCAATTTTATAGAGTATTTGTAGAAAATATTCCCTAATTATTTGAAACAAATTAGTTGGAACAATTTCCTGTAAGAATTAATGGGAACAATTTTTGTTATGTGGGTTTTATATGTGTATGGAAAACAAAAAGTGGGGATAACTACACAGAACATAACTATCTGGTAATTTTTTCTCTTATTCTCTCCTTCCTCCAGTACATTTTGTTGTGTATTATAGCAGGAGTCCACCCACATGACCCAATTTGTGTGGGTATCTTTTGTGTGAATCTACACTCCACGTACGCTCGTAAATCTACAGCATCATTGTTAGAATGATGTCTCCATCCTTGCTGCTACATGATGATGTTACTAGTGCGGGTATTTTTCTTGACATCATGACTAGTTAATTGGGTGCTATAATATATTTATGGGGTCTAGCTTGCTTGATACTTATATAGTTTTCTAATGTTATGGTTTCATCCGAATTGAAAATACCCTAAGTGGCTTTGTACTTTTTTTCTTGTCATGCTTAGAAGGAACGGATTACCGATTGCTTTGTAAATTTATCTTATATTTTTATGGTTAAAGTTCACAGCTTTGAATGTTGTACTGTATAATCCAATATAATCTCATTGTTTTATTATTTTCTCCCTTTTTCATCTCATTATTATAACTTTCTCACTAATAACCCATCCTCTTTCTTGTCATTGTTTTCTCACTCATGGATTCCCGCTCTTCTCGTGCTTCAAGCTTTTTTTCACTGTTCAATTGTCTCAGTGGTGAAGGGAACAAAGTATTTTGATGTTATTTGTATTGCTTGCCTTTTCTCTTTTTGTTAGAGGTAAAAAAATATTGCAGATTTTGTGTTTAGGGATGTATTAATATATAAAGCTATTATAGATTGAAATAGATTATGTTTTCTTACTTGGAAACTTGAGTGAATATGATGACATCATATTACTATAATTTATAAGAACCTCTTTCTTGTCATTGTTTTCTCACTTATGGATTCCCGCTCTTCTCGTGCTTCAAACTTTTTTTCACTGTTCAATTGTCTCAGTGGTGAAGGGAACAAAGTATTTTGATGTTATTTGTATTGCTTGCCTTTTCTCTTTTTGTTAGAGGTAAAAAAATATTGCAGATTTTGTGTTGGGGGATGTATTAATATATAAAGCTATTATAGATTGAAATAGATTATGTTTTCTTACTTGGAAACTTGAGTGAATATGATGACATCATATTACTATAATTTATAAGAACCTCTTTCACAATGGAATTCAGTTCTGGATATCAATACTTGCTAGATTAGAACGCGATGGCTATTTGTACCTTTTGCATTTGCCATATATAAGAACTTGTATCTTATTACTGTTATTCAATGCTATTCTCCTTGTGTAAGAAGAAGGGGATCTCGTGTGTCCTTTTTGGTGATTCAGTTGGCTAAAGATGCTTGGACTTAAAGCTAGTGAAAGGGCTTCAAAGCTGCTTATCATTAAACAAAATGCATTTGTTGAGAAAGAACATCGTAATTGACTAGCTTACTTTAGCATTACTATTTAATGTTAAATGAGTTGTGTCATATGGTACTAAAATTTCTTGGTTGTAGGCTTGATTGGTTTTTGTTCTACCTTCAGGGATTTTATGATTGACCTTTTTCCAACAAGGGTATTTGAAAAAAATACTATTATGATTGAGGAGAGCATTGTTGTCGGATAGCCAGACGGGCTGATGTGATGTCCTGAATTTTGGGACTAGAGGCTTAAGATTAAGCCTGTAACAAGTGAACTACTAGACCCCTGTTTAGTAAATGTCATAGTAAGGCATTATATTATTTTCTAAAATTATTTTATATCCTTGGATATTAAAAAGAATTATATTTGTGAGCTAAAGAGCTCAGGGAAATAACAAAACGATATAATTAGAAGTCACACACAATGTAATAAAGTGGAACACAAAGTATTGTTGTTATCGGTGAAATTCCCGATGTGGCAGTCATGTTTGTGTGGCCGATTCCAAGGGGAAAATGATGTCTAAATATTATGAAACTTTCCAAAATGAAAGTAGACTTATGAAGCTTAATTTGATAGGTTATATAAGTTATTTGGAGTTGTAAACAAAGAGAAATGAATTTTTAAAGTTAGCCCAGTGATATTAATTATTTTCTGGGACAACATTCAAATATTAAGATTCTAGAAAGCGTGAGCTTTCAATTGTCTAAATTTTATATTTTTCCTTAAAACTAGACTCAATAAGGGTAGCATAGCCTTTATAACTACCTAAATTGGATATTTGCACAATTAGTTATGAATTTTCAAAGTTTAATGAAAATTTTGCCAGATTAAGCATTTTGTGCGAAAATTGTAATTTTGGACCAATCATGGCTTGACACGTGGTGAGTTAATTGGACCACCCATTTAATCAATTTTTCACCTTCTTCTTTATTCATTCTGCATGTAGAAAACATAGAAAAGAGAGAGAGAGAGAGAGATGCTATGCCAAAAATGGAGAAAGAAGAGAGAGAAATTTCAAGGCTCCGAAACACTGCCGAATCGGCGTCCTCTCTGAAACTGTCCTTCAGAAAACTTCTTCTACTCATCATGAGCTTCATTTCTATGGTTTTGGATTCTCATTTGGAGGTGGTTGGTGCTGTCTCACCAGCCAGAGTGTTTCCAAAATTCTAAACTGTTTGCGGAAATAAGTAGAGGTAAGCATAAGCTTCCTTTTTAACCAATTGGTTTGTTATTTGGATGAGTTATGGGAAGGTCGGGTACTATTTATGGATGGTTTTAAAGGATTTTTTTTAATGGCTAAAAGATGTCCAATTGATTTATAAATAGCTAATCATTTGATTAGAAGTAAAAATGAAGAGATTAAGCTAAAGAAAACAACAAACCGACAAACTCTTCCTGAGAACTTTCATTTTCTGTTCTGGCTGTTTTGTGGGGAAGGAGTGGAAATTTGATGATTTTGATGCTTCCATTGTCTTTATGAGGAAAAATTGTGTAGGTATACAAGTGTTCATGAATTTTGGATGCTTGTATATGAATTTGGGAAATTATGAAATATGTGTGTGCATATTGCTTAATCTGCCCTGTGTAGTAGTAAGTGTTGGGCGTGATTTTTGAAGGTCTAAAACTTGTCCAAAAATTATGAAATTTCTTAGGATTAAATTAAACATGTTGATTTTTAATTTTATAGGTATTTTGTAATTTTTGGATAAGCATAGTATGAGATATGAATTTTTCAATATATGCGTTGTTTAGTGGAAAGAATCAGAAACAATGATGTTGTGTGAAGCTCTTCATAGGGCAAACTTTGTCCAAAAATTCTGAAACTTTCCAGAGTTAAAGTAGAGAAATAGCTCTTTAATTTTAAAGGTATTTTCTAATTTTTGGACAAGTGTGCTAAAAGATGTGATTTTTCAAAGTTATGCCTTGCTGCTGGAAGAACATCTGAAACATTTGGTGTTTGGTAAAATTCTGGGAATGTTGTGGTTGTAGCATTTGAAATTGAGTATTTTTATGTGAAACTAGACTGAAGTAGGTTTGTATAGAGCTTTGAACCACCTCATTTGAATTTTTTGAAATTAGTTATGATTTTTCAAATTTAGGTGAAAAATCTGTTAGCTTTATGTCTTATGTGAATTTAAGACTTATTGGTACAAATGTAATTGGTATGAACTCTAAGGGTGAAAGAAAGCCTTTAGGGCTAATGTGATCCATTAGGAATTTACTTTTCATGGCCCTAATGATGTCATTATTTATCTAGGGCCAAAAAGTGACAAAGAAGAAGCTATGGTTGGAAGATCAAGGTACAAGAGGAGGAGACAAAGTCCAAGAGGTAGTGAACTTACCTTTTCTGCATTTATGTGATATGTAAGTCTTGCATTGATTATGTGACTGCTTTTCCTATTTGTGTGGAACATGTATGATTGGTTAAAGCTATGTTATATTTGTGCAATGGCCATGTATGTCATAACATTGAGCATGCAACATGTCATTATGTTGGAATGAAATAGTGTAGGCAAGCATGTCATACATTCATATATATTTAGCATGCATAGTGATAATGTTTGCTACTGATATTCTCTCAAATCTCACTCCTCCTAACCAACCATTTAGACAGGTGAAGATGCAGGAGGATGTATGGAGGAAATATGAAGTTGAAGTGAAGAATGTAGGGTAAGACACTACCTTGTGTTTGGTGTAAATGATTTTATAAGTTGGCTTTGTATATATGTGTATGGATATACATGTATGTGGATGTATCTATATAAATGAATGTAGTTTAAGAAGAGAACCGAGCCGCTCTAATGTAATGAAGAGAATAGCTCTAATTCCAGTATAAAGGAAAGTGATTCGCTTGCATATACTCTGATATAGTAGAATTAAGAGCCGATGATGTATTAGCGACATAGTGAATCTTATGGAAATAAATTTTAAGTATTCTACCCTTTGAAAAACTTATCTCAGCCTAGGTTCAAGTTCTTAGTTGAGTTTGGAAGTTTTATGAACTATTGTGAGAGTTGGGTAGTCCGGGTTCAAATCCTGGTTCCACAGTTAATTTCACTACTCATCTCTACTTATCTTGGGCTATTGGAGAAGGTTGTCACAGCTAAGGTGGTTTGTGTTGTGTTGAGTCACACTTTTGTTATTCGAATGTGCAAAAAATATGTAAATGGTCACAAAACCATTTCTGTAGTATGGGACAATTTTTTTTTTGATATCTGGTTCTTTGTTTCTTTTCTTTCTTTATTTTTTGCCATAATTTGGTTATTTGTTTCTAATTGTTGTAATGCAAACCATGATACATTATGCACTACTTGCCCCCTTATTGTAGATGTTATCGAGGTGGCAAATATGTGGTCATTTTCAGTAATTATGTGAATTTTATGAATATAATTTTAACTATTTTCTTTATTGATAGTTATTGTTTCAACTATTTGCAAATGTATCTTCCAAGTATCGTAATTATCTATCATTATGTGAAGTATCACATCTTTCTTAATAAGGATAGAATACACTATAAACTAAGCCTTGGGAAAGGGTGAGTAAAAAGGCCAGAATGAAGTGGACTTAATATTTCAGGTATAGTAAATGCCTATTTAACAAAAAATTAAGTAGAAGATAATATGGCAGCTTGAGAAGACCTTCTTACATTGTGAAATGGAGAAAGAGCTACTGTGTTGGTTAACTAAAATTGAATCTACTTTACTAGTGGGAGAGTTGAAATGAAAGAAGGTAGCTCATTTAGAGGAGTGCTGAGTCAGTTTTGAGAGAATTCTCTCTTAGAGTTCATAAAGGAATTAGAGAAAAGTCCTTCTACATATTATCTATTCTTTCTCACTTTGTAGCTTCATTATCTAGAAATTAATGAAGATTTCCAAGCCAATTTCAGCGATGGTTGCAATAGAACAAGGAGCAATGAGAGGCTAAATCCTTCATCATCTTAGAACCTGAGCTATAACAGCTATTATCAGGGAGTCTATTCCAAATTCCTTTGATTGTTGTTGTCAGATTTGATTTGTATTTTAGTATATTGAAAATGTAATCTGATTAGAATAGAGTGTTCTGTTGCTATGCAATCTAATCTAGAGTTGATAAACTTGTGTTATTATGTTGATTTGCTTCGTGTATATTGATTTACAATATGAGCAGCTCAGATTATTAATATGATCTGGTATTCTTAGTTTATAATCACTAGAAATCAATGATGGATTATTTTGAATACATTTTTTTATATCAATTTGAGTTTTTGACAACCTGCTGATATGTATGACTCTTCCAAGTTTCTAAATGCTTGATGATTTACTAAGTTGGTGAATTGTTCATTCAGTTAGTAATCCTAAGTGGAATTGGCTAGGCATTCCAAAATGGAAATGACAATTATGGTGAAGTTAATGTTCCAAGGTAAAGCTTTCTTGCTAGTTGCATAATCAACTCCTCTTGTGACATCTCTTGTTTCTTAAGGAAATAACTAGAAAATATACAAACAATTTGCTTAAGGATTAGATATTGATTTTATAATTGTTAGAACTCCAATTGCTACACTATTTAATTTGCCAAATTCTCCTTTAATCAGATTTCCTAACAAGCTACATAACCAAGAGACTAAACCTAGGTTGCTTCTATTGTATTAAAAAAGTTAATGTAGCATAATTTTGAGAGCTACATGACAACTTATCAAATGGCGTTGTTGCCAGCTGTTTAGTTTTTTGATAAGATTTCTGATTGTTTGATGATTTTAAGTTATATTTTGTTATGCATTTGATTATGGATCAGCTACTTTTGGACGATTTAATTCTAATCATTTACTTTGCTTATGTGTTATTCTATGTGAGTGTATGTGTAGTTGTGATTATCAATTCTGTTGCTGCTATGTTGTTACTAGTGTAAGAAATTTGTTTATTGATTGTTGTTTTGATAAATATGTGAGTGTATGTAAGTCTTGCTGAAGCGACATTGAAATTCTATTTACTAACTGAGTTTATCAAATTCAATATTAGCTTGAGTATTTGTTTGCTAATATTTGGATATATATTCTACCTTGTATTCTTCATTTTTGCATTATATGACTACAAAAGATAAAGGTAAACTGCTACCACATAATACTGATATCAATATGACCTTAAGGGAACTTTAAAAGACTAAGACTCTGTCTCGCACAAGTATTGCACCTGTCATTGATATTGAACCTTGTGTTGTTGATCACTGTCTACCCTCAATTCCTAATTCTGAATGAGTTTGGTGCTTTAATTGATCATCATTTAGTTATGGAAGGTCTTGATAGAATTCAAGCTGCAATGAATTGTAATCATAATGAGCAGCAAGCTAAAAATAGACTTAATCCTATGCTTGCTGAGAAAGATGAAGAGAATAGAAGCATTAGGGAACTGAAAAATTCAGCATTTGGTTATGATCTTTATGAATTTTACAATAATGCTGTTAATTTATAGCTTAAAAGTTTTGTGCTGAATGTTATCCCTAAATTCTATGGTCATACAAGTGATGATCCTCATCATCATTTAAATGAATATTTCTCCATGCTTTCCACCCAATTTGTGGTGCGAACCCACAAGGGAAGACCCCACGAACCCACAACCAATATGAATATACGCACCCCAAGAACGCTAAACGCAGATCGACGATCCACTTGAACCCTTGAGCACGAAAGAACAAGGACCCGAAGTGTTGGAAGACGCCACAAGGTTGATCAAGCCTTGATAAGTCTGTTAGTTCTAAGAAGAACCCTAGAGAGAATTCACTCCCAAGAAACAAGGTGCAGAAAAGTGCAACCTTTCATTCAATAATCAAGTTTCAAGTCTCCCTCCAAATGAAGGGTTACAAGATATTTAAAGAGAAGTTTCAAAAACCCTAATTGCATTAAATGCATCCTAGAAAATTGAAACTAACCTAATCAATTAATTAATTAAGAAACTTAAAAGTCAAATATGCAAATTGTCCAATAATTTTCGCACAAATAAAAGTCCTAAAATATAATCAGCATTTAAGGCCCAAAATGTGCTTATTTAGGCCCAGATGAATCCTTCCATGTATAGTACTAGGTCCAAGCTCTTTGTTTTGAAGTCTCTAAGCCCAAAATTTGATTAGTATCTCCATTTGTAGCCCATATGATATTAGTGATGTTTTCAGCATTTTTGTCCGGATTTGATCCGATCACCTCTTGCTTTGTCCAAGCCTCTTGCACTAGCCCATTTAATGCTTCCTTAATTTGTTTGGCTCTTCCTCTTGTGATTGGTCCACTTGGAATTTGCAAAGGATCACTTGAATTTGAATGCACAACTTGCTGATTCGCATCATTCCCTCTCTCCTCAAAAGGATTCGTCCTCGAATCTTCACCTACATCAAAAGGAGATAAATCAGCTACATTAAAAGTACCACTAACAGAATACTCACCGGGCAAATCAATCTTGTAAGCGTTATCATTTATTCGCTCAAGCACTTGGAATGGACCATCTCCTCTTGGAGCTAATTTTGATTTTCTTTGAGTTGGAAATCTCTCTTTTCTCATATGCACCCACACCCAATCTCCAGGTTCAAAAAGAACACGCCTTTTCCCTTTGTTTGCTTTGGATGCATATTCCTCATTTTTCTTTTCAATTTGCTGTTTCACATGCTTATGAAGTTGCTGCACTAGTTCAGCTTTCTTTTTCCCATCAAGACTTTTTCTCTCATCAATAGGCAATGGTAATAAATCCAAAGGAGTTAGTGGATTAAAACCATATACTATTTCAAAAGGGGAATAATCAGTAGATGAATGCACACTTCTATTATATGCAAATTCAATGAATGGCAAGCAACCTTCCCAATTTTTTAAATTCTTTTGAATCACAATTCTAAGTAATTGAGACAAGGTTCTATTAACAACTTCAGTTTGTCCATCAGTTTGTGGATGACAAGCAGTAGAAAATAATAATTTAGTACCAAGCTTTCCCCACAAAACTCTCCAAAAATGACTCAAGAATTTTGTATCCCTATCAGAAACAATACTTTTAGGAACACCATGAAGTCTCACCATTTCTCTGAAGAACAAATCAGCAATATATGTGGCATCATCAGTTTTATGACATGCAATGAAATGTGCCATTTTAGAAAATCTATCAACAACTACAAATATGGAATCCATTCCTCTTTTTTACCTAGGCAACCCCAATACAAAATCCATTGAGATATCAACCCAAGGTTCACTAGGTACAGGTAAAGGAGTATACAAACCATGTGGCAAAACTCTAGATTTAGCCTTTTTGCATATTATGCATTTAGCACAAATTCTTTCCACATCACGTTTCATTTTAGGCCAAAAGAAATGCTCATGCAAAACATCCAAAGTTTTTTTCACACCAAAGTGACCCATTAAACCTCCCCCATGTGCTTCTCTCACAAGCAATTCACGCAATGAACATTGAGGCACACACAATTTGTTTTCTTTAAACAAGTATCCATCAACCCTGTAAAATTTATCAAATGTTTTCTTTTCACAAGCAAGAAACACTTCAGCAAAATCAGCATCATTTGCATACAACTTCTTGATATGTTCAAAGCCAAGCAATCTAGTATTAAGAGAAGAAAGAAGAGTATACCTTCTTGACAATGCATCGGCAACCACATTCTCTTTACCTTTCTTGTATTTGATGACATATGGAAATGTCTCAATAAATTCCAGCCACCTTGCATGTCTCTTGTTCAGCTTACCTTGCCCCTTAATATGCTTCAAGGACTGATGATCAGTGTGAATCACAAATTGTTTGGGCCAAAGGTAGTGTTGCCAATTCTCCAATGCTCTTTTAAGTGCATAGAGCTCTTTATCATAAGTTGGATACTTCAAGGCTGCTCCATTTAGTTTTTCACTAAAATAAGCAATTGGCTTGCTTTCCTGCATTAAAACAGCCCCTATCCCAACTCCAGACGCATCACATTCAATCTCAAAAGTTTTGCCAAAATCAGGCAATACCAACACAGGTGCAGAACACAATCTATCCTTAAGTTTAATGAATGCATCATCTTGTGCTTTATCCCATTTAAAACCAACAGATTTTTTAATAACCTCAGTGAGTGGTGCAGCAAGTGTGCTAAAATCTTTTACAAATCGCCTATAAAAGCTAGCCAAACCATGAAAACTTCTTACCTCAGTTATGCTTTTAGGTGTTGGCCATTCTTTTATAGCTCTTATCTTTTCCTTATCTACTTCTATTCCTTTAGCACTCACCACAAAACCAAGAAAAACAATTTTATCCATGCAAAAATCACACTTCTTCATATTTGCAAATAATTTTTCCTTCCTCAAAACATCAAGCACACAATGCAAATGATTCAAATGCTCATCCAAATCCTTGCTATAAATCAGAATATCATCAAAATAAACCACAACAAATTTCCCAATAAAAGCACGCAAAACATGGTTCATTAATCTCATGAAAGTACTAGGCGCATTAGTTAAACCAAATGGCATAACTAGCCATTCATACAATCCATGTTTGGTCTTAAAAGCAGTTTTCCACTCATCCCCTTCCCTCATTCTAATTTGATGGTACCCAGATTTCAAATCAATCTTAGAAAATACAATAGAACCATGTAATTCATCAAGCATATCATCTAATCTAGGAATGGGATGGCGATACTTTACAGTGATATTGTTGACAGCTCTACAATCAATGCACATCCTCCAAGTCCCATCTTTCTTTGGCACTAGAAGTACTGGAACTGCACAAGGGCTCAAACTTTCTCTAATATAGCCTTTTGCCATGAGCTCTTCTACTTGCCTTTGAAGCTCTTTTGTTTCTTCAGGGTTGCTCCTATATGCTGGCCTATTAGGAATTGTTGCTCCAGGAATGAAATCAATTTGATGTTCAATTCCTCTAATAGGTGGTAAACCTGGTGGAATCTCTTCAGGGAACACATCATCAAATTCCTGCAACAAAGAACCAATAACACTAGGAAAAGAAGAGTTAATGTCATTAGTGTTAAAAAAGGATTCCTTGTAAACAAGGAGAAGCAAGTGTGTTTCAGCCAGAAAAGCACTCCTCACTTCACTTTCTTTTGCATAAAAACTCATTTTCTTTTTTTCTTTTCTCTCTTCACTCTTTTCCTTTCTCTGGCTTTCTTTTTCTGAACTCTCAGATTTTCTTCTCTCTTTCTCACTCCCTATTCTTTTTGATTTTTCTCTTTCATGTTTCTCATTTTCCATATCACTCTTTTTCTTATCTCTTTCTCTTTTCATCTTGAGTTGATCCTCATAGACTTGTTTTGGAGTCAATGGTACAAGAGTCACGGGTCTGTTGTTCATTACAAAAGAATATCTATTTGTAAACCCATCCCTCTTTACTTTTCTATCAAACTCCCAAGGTCTTCCCAAAAGCAGATGTGCAGCATGCATAGGAACAACATCACATATTATTTCATCACAATATTTGCCAATGGAAAAGGAAACAAGAACTTGCTTATCAACTTTAATTTCCCCACATTCATTCAACCATTGCAGCTTGTATGGTCTAGGGTGTTTAGTGGTAGGTAAATTCAATTTCTCAACCAATGTAGTGCTTGCAACGTTTGTTACACTCCCACCATCAATTATCAAGCTACAAACTTTATTATTGATGAGGCAACGAGTATGGAAAATATTTTCCCTTTGCTCATTCATCTCATTTTCCTTCACTTGACAATTCAAAGCTCTTCTAACCACAAGACATTCTCCTTCCACAGCATATTCAACCCCATCATCACTAGCATCTTCAATTAAGGGCATGGAATCATGATCACTTTCACTTTCGGTGACAACTTCATTATTTTTCAAAATCATGACTCTCTTGTTGGGGCACTGAGAAGCTATATGACCTATACCCAAACACTTGAAACACTTTATATCTCTATTTCTAGAAGTTTGGGAATCAGGTTTACCTTTGCTCTTTGATGTAGCGTCTTCTCTGCCTTTGGTTGCCTCCCTTTGGATAGCTCTTTCTCCTTTCTTCCAAATCTGTTTTTGTGAAGAACTTGATCCATAATGGAATTTTGAAGCACTTTTACGCTTGAGTTGCTTTTCCACCTTAATTGCCATATGCACCATGTCCTCCAACTCTACATAATGTTGCAATTCCACTATGTCAGCAATGTCTTTGTGAAGTCCATTTAGGAAACGAGCCATTGTAGCCTCTCTTTCTTCTTGCACATTAGCTCTTATTAAAGCTAATTCCATCTCTTTATAATATTCCTCTACACTCTTAGAACCTTGTGTAAGGGTCTGCAACTTTTGATAAAGCTCCCTATAGTAATGATTAGGGATAAATCTCCTCCTCATTAGAGTTTTCATTTCTCTCCATGTTGTTACAGGCCTCTCACCATTATTTCTTCTGTTAGTGCCTAATTTATCCCACCAAACAATGGCATAATCAGTGAATTCTATTGCTGCTAACTTCACCTTTTTAGCCTCAGAATAGTTATGGCACTCAAAAATCATCTCTATCTTCTTCTCCCACTCCAAATATGCTTCAGGATCACTCCTACCTTGGAACGGTGGTATTTTCATTTTGATGCTCCCAAGGTTTCCATCGACTCTATTTCTTTCCCTAGGAATATTTCTGCCATGTCTTCTCTCATACCTCCTATCTCCTCTAACCCTATTTCTCCCCACTTCAAATTCAGATTAAAGATCTTCCTCACTAGCACCACTACCCTCATAACTTTCAGATTCAAATTCATCCATAGAAGCATCCCATTGCCTATTGTGCCTTCGAGGATTTGGCCGGACTCTTTGCAGATTTGCAATCCTTTCATCTTGCCTATCCATCCTATCCCTTATTTCTCCAAAAACCACATTCATACGTGCAAATTGTTGCTGCATTGCCCTGAGGTGGTCATCTAGATTCAGTGGATTACCACCTGAAGTTTCTTCTGCATTAGACATGGTATCTGCAAGAAAGATGTTAGAGAAATAAATTTCCTCACAAATTCCTCACGTGTTTCCCTCAAGAATGTCACTCTTCACTCGTGTTTCACTCAAATTGGGCTTTTTGAATTGATGTATATCACTCTTGCCTTTTTCCGCTCTTAGATTCCTCTTGAGGCTCTTTAAAGAACTAAGCAATTTAATCAATGCAATCACAACTTATAGAGATCAACACAACACTCAGATATAAGGAACATCAAAGTGAGTATGGGAAAAGGAGTTTAAGGAAAAACAAAAGTTCAATTGACAAAGTGAAAAAGGTACAGTCAAATTCTAGGTATTAGGATAGATGCTTGCATATAACACTTCCAGCATACCAATTGGAACTTTCTTCTCTTTTTTTTTTTGTTTTTTTTTGTTTTGCTGCTTTTTTTTGTCAATTTTTTTTCTTTTTTTTTTCCTGATGCTGGTTTTTTTTTTCTCTTTTTTTTTTTACTGAAATTTAAAGAGAATACTCAATCTATCACAAACAATCTCAAGCAATCTGAACCCAGAAATTCTAGAAATGCGTCATTTTCAAAAGACTATAACGTACTGTAGAAATTTTGGATTGAGATGAAACTGAAACGACTGGAAAGATGAGATTCTGAACAATGAGAATGACCTATTAAATGACCAAAACCGCAAAGTAAAACGTGTCAAACAAGGAAAGAAGATTTGATGACGTTCTGGAAAAAAAATGACGAATTGACACAGAAAATTTGCAGAAACACGACTGATTTAAAATGACTAGAACTCACTAATGACAAATCGAATTGAACTAATTCTAAAACGATATGAAAGAAGAGATTTTGAACTATGAAAAGGACTTACTAAACATTGGAAACGACAAAGAGACGGTTAACGAAAAGAAGCAAAAATTTCAGACATGAACGCAGATGACCTAGACGAAAAGACTCAAGAACAAAGTACGAAACCCTAAGCGAAATTTAAAACAACGAATGGAAAGATGTGACCTGAGTTTAGATCCGAAGCTCTGATACCAAGATGGTGCGAACCCACAAGGGAAGACCCCACGAACCCACAACCAATATGAATATACGCACCCCAAGAACGCTAAACGCAGATCGACGATCCACTTGAACCCTTGAGCACGAAAGAACAAGGACCCGAAGTGTTGGAAGACGCCACAAGGTTGATCAAGCCTTGATAAGTCTGTTAGTTCTAAGAAGAACCCTAGAGAGAATTCACTCCCAAGAAACAAGGTGCAGAAAAGTGCAACCTTTCATTCAATAATCAAGTTTCAAGTCTCCCTCCAAATGAAGGGTTACAAGATATTTAAAGAGAAGTTTCAAAAACCCTAATTGCATTAAATGCATCCTAGAAAATTGAAACTAACCTAATCAATTAATTAATTAAGAAACTTAAAAGTCAAATATGCAAATTGTCCAATAATTTTCGCACAAATAAAAGTCCTAAAATATAATCAGCATTTAAGGCCCAAAATGTGCTTATTTAGGCCCAGATGAATCCTTCCATGTATAGTACTAGGTCCAAGCTCTTTGTTTTGAAGTCTCTAAGCCCAAAATTTGATTAGTATCTCCATTTGCAGCCCATATGATATTAGTGATGTTTTCAGCATTTTTGTCCGGATTTGATCCGATCACCTCTTGCTTTGTCCAAGCCTCTTGCACTAGCCCATTTAATGCTTCCTTAATTTGTTTGGCTCTTCCTCTTGTGATTGGTCCACTTGGAATTTGCAAAGGATCACTTGAATTTGAATGCACAACTTGCTGATTCGCATCAATTTGACTTTGGAATATGTCAAATCCCATAATATTTCGATATTCATAGAGTAATAAGTACAAAATTCCGTAAGGCATATAGAAACATCAGAATCATACTGACATTAAGTACATATTTACAATATAGAGGAATCCCCACAGGGTTTGAAAAATATTTACAAATGTATAGAGCATTCAAAAGAAAATAGAAGTGCATCTACGGATAACCAAAATCAGCTTCAGGTTGCACCGGGACCTAATCCAGGGTAACCACCTCCTTACCTTTCGAGCTACTAGCCACAGCTGTAAAGTTTTCAATTTGAAAAAGAGTGAGATTTGACAGAAGCTCATTAGTAATAGACATTTCAAACATATAAAATGTAATAATAAATATGCAATGTGCCATGTCATGTAAGATGCTAACTCGTGCTGTATGCATATTGTCAAAGGCTAAACGAATGTTTGTGCCATAACTTAACTTGTGTCTAAGGTCAAACGACATGTTTGAATCCCTGACTTGTTCGCTTGTACCTTTGCTGGATCCAAGATCACAACTAGGCTAATGTCATGTTACAAAAGACGGCATACACAAACATATAGATAATTACATAGTATATGAAAGTACTATTACCTGACTCCTTTTTCAGTTTCCGGGTTTGTCCTAAACTTGTTCCTGCTTGGCTATTTCCAATTCCAATAAAAATTAAAGTTACAAGTAACTGATTATTACTTGTACTATTATTGCATTTTAATTACTATTTGTTGGTTATCTATCACAGTTATAACATTTTCTACACAGTACAACTCTGTACAATGCAGTTTCACTATTTCCACAAACTGGTAAATTTTTCAGTCAATTTTGAAAATTCATAATTAATTATAAAAAATAAAATTTGATTGATTCCAAAGCTTTAATGAAGCTATTTAAATGTAAAGTTTTGTAAAAATAACTTATGTTTGACCACTACATTCAGGTCATTCCCAAAAACTTTCCAAATACCACTGTTCCATATTGTATTCTAGAAATAGGACATAATCTTTGAAAATCCATATCTCTCATTGTAATTGTCAAACAATTAAAAAGTACCTATCAAATTAAATCTCTATGTCTCTACTTTAATCCTACCAAGGTTCATAATTTTTGGACAAAGTTTGTCCAAAGAAATACATTGCATAATATCACTGACTCAGGAGGAAGATCAAACAACATGCACATTCAACTTCATAAATTTCCACATTTCAACATATGCATCCAAAAATCACGAACTCATGTAGACCCACATAATTTTTCCTTATAAAGCCAATGGAACATATAATTGTTCCTTATAATGGGATAGTTTGTGAGTGAATCATACTCTCTTATTTCTCATTAATATTAGTGGAACGATGAAGGAAAAGAGAAATGAAACTTGTTATACAAGTAATAAGATAGTTGGACTAATTCGTGGTAAGCCACTTGGATAATGTTAATTAATCATCATTTCCTTCATCCTTTTATTCCTCTTTCTCATTTAAAGGGAAGAGAAATTAGAAACGAGAGAGAGAGAGGATGAGAACGGAGGAGAGAGAGAAGAGAGAGAAAACTTGTGATTGCCGGAACTCTACCGAAACGACGTTTTCTCTCAAAGTACCCAGTACAAACATTCTTCTACTCATCCTAAGCTTTATTTCTATGGTTTCATATTCTCATTTGGAGGTGATTAGTGACATCTTGCCTGCCTGAGTGTCGCCAGAATTCCGAAACAAATTCAGAAGCCTGTAGAGGTAAGCGTAAGCTTCCTTCTAAACCTTTTGGTTTGTTGTTTGGATGAGTATGGTGGGAGTTGGGAACTATTCACTCTTCATTCAATCAGTGTTTTGGAGGCCAAAATGATGTCTAATGGATATCTAAACGGCTAATCATGTAATTAGAAGTTGAAAGGGGGGTATTAAGCTATAGAAAGGGAGAAACCGACATAACTCTTCTAAGAACTCTAAATTGGCCGCCTTGGGTATGGCATGAGAATGAGTTAGAATTTCATCGATTAGATGATTACATTGAGTTCAGAAGGGAAAATTGTGTAAGGTTCATGTTAATGATGAAGTGAGAAAAGGCCTAGAGGGTGAAATAACCAAATTACCCTTATAGCTCTAATTAGGGGCTGTCAAGGGGTATTTTCATCATTTGGGCTTGAATTTGACTAATCCAAAGTCATAAATGGATTCTACACATGAAATTGTGTTGGATTGACCCAGGTCATAGTTTTTGAGAAAGTACAGTTAGGCCTGGCTTCTGAGGGCATTTTAGTAATTTAGCATAATTGGGCTAAGTTATCCATTATAATGAGTCTAAAATAATACATGGATGAGTAGTGACTCATTTATTGTATATTTGGAATTCATGACTCAACGGATGGTGCCCAAACCGAGAGGTAGTGAACTTACCTTACCTGCATGTAGTTGATATCTATGTCTTGCATTGATCATGTGACTGCTTTGCCTATTGAGCATATTTGATTAATTGAAGCTCTGTTATATTTTTACAATGGCCATATGTATGTCATAACATTGAGCACACATCATGTCATTATATTAGCATGAAATAGTGTAGGCAAGCATGTCATGTATTCATATATATCTTGCATGTGTAGTGGTAATGTTTGCTACTGAGATTCTCTCGAATCCCACTCTTCCCAACCAACCATTTAGACAAGTTGAAGAATACATGGAGATATGCATGGAGGAGATATGAAAGGTGAAGTGAAGATCGTAGTGCAAGGCACTACTATTTGTATTTGATGTAAGGTTGAATAGTTTATGTGTAGTTATACATTGATGTATATAAATGCATGTATGAATAGATCAGCAGAGAATTGCTCTAGTTTAATTAAACGAGAATAGCTCTAATTTCATTAAAAAGGAAAATGAATCACTTGTGTATACACTGATTGTAATGAAATTAAGAGCGATGAGATATTAGTGACGTAGTAAATCTTATGGAAATGTATTTAAAAAGTTCTACCCTTTGAAAACCCTCTCAGCTCTAGGTTCAAATTCTGTGTCTGGAGTGAGGATTTATGAACATTAGTAAATGATGGGTAGTCTGGGGTTAAATCCTAGTTTCACAATTGATTTCGCTACTCATTTATACTCATTATGGAGTATCAGAAATAAGGTGTCACAAGGATGAGAGGTCGTACTGAATCGAGGCTTGGTACCCAAAGCTTCATGCATCGCCTTCCAAAACTTAGAGGTGAATTAAGGATCTCTGTCTGATATGATGCTCTTTGACGTACAATGAAGATGCACTATCTCCTTAATATAGATGTCTGTGAGTTTGTCAGGAGAGTAGTGTATGCTAATTCAGAGAAAATGAGCTATTTTTGGGAACTAGTCAACTATGACCCAAGTTGTAACATGATTTTGAACCTTTAGTTGTCTTGTCACAAAATCCATGGTGATGCTCTCCCATTTATACTCAGGAATTGTAGGGTTTTGCAGTAGCCTTAAAGGTAGTTGATGCTCGGCTTTGACTTTCTGACATGTAAGACAGAGAAATGAACCTTGTCACTTCTCGTTTCATGCCTAGCCACTAATATGTGGACCTTGTTAGAACTGGCTGACACCCAAGACGGGGGTGAATTAGGTGTACGATAAGAAAGTCTGATTGCTTAAAATCTTTTTGCAGCTTATCAAATTAATACATATGGAACTATAAATTCATATCTGCTGGAAATGTAAAAGCATAGGGAAGAGAATGTGCAAACTGTGATTTATCATGGTTTGGTCCAATCCACGATGACCTACGTCCAGTCCCCAGGCTCCACTTGAGATTTCCAATCCACTATGTTCTTGTTTAACTGGGCACAAGAAAAGCCTCTACAAATTCACAAGAGTAACTCCCCCTTACACACTGTAAGGTTACTCTCTCTTATGGCAAGTCAAGCAAAGCAATCCCGAAGACCTTTCTCTCCTGCTTAGCTGTGCAAGTCTTGTGAGCAACAACATTCTCTCCTGCTTACACCACTATAAGTCTTACGAGCAGCAACGTTCTCTACTGCTTGCACCTTGTTAGTCTGAGAAAAAAGTCTTGCTGGCAATTCACTCTACAGCTTCCCCGTAAGGTAATCAACCCTCTCAAGGTCCCTCTACCTTGAGTTCAATACAGAAGTATATTTGTAAGGATTTACAGACTCTCTCACAGAGTAGATAGGATACTCACTGAAGTACAATACAAATATTCACTCTCAAATGTACATGACAATGAAAACAGATATTAACGGAGAGTATGAGAAATGAAGATTCATGACAGCAGCATGTTGGCAGTTGGGTTCTCGTTACTTCATCATTTCTGTTCACTGTAGTATTTCTCTGTAAATCTCCTTCTTGAATGCTTCAGTTTATATAGAAGATATGTTGAGAGCCGTTGGAGCATTCAAATATTTTTCCGTTAAAAGCCCATCGTGTGTCTGACAGATACTTTAGCGTTTTCCTATTGATCTGAAAAATGCTTCAGTCATTGTTTACAATTAGCACGTTATTGGTTATTTGTTGAATATTGCTAGTGCCCATGAGTAATTGCCGTCGAATGTTGTTCCGATGAGTGGTAGTGGATAACACCTGTAATATACTGACAGAATATAGCCGTTAGAGAATCTTTTAAATATCACTCGAGTGATTATACATTTTCACTGGGAGTGTTTTCTCAGAAGCAATGTTTCACTCGGGTGAATTTTAACTTCACTGGCAGTGATTTCTGAAAACTGGAGAATCACTAGAAGTAAACTTGATTTCACTGGAGTTGATTTTGATAAAATAATAAATCACTCGACTGTATAAGCATTTCGCTGGTAGTGATCTTGATTTTCGGATGTGATTCTGATTTGCTGCCACTGGAATTGATTCTGTCACAGTGGAGAGTATACTGAGTGATCACCGGAAGTTGTGTATCAAAATACCCATATCACTCAAACGAATCTGATCTGACTTGAAGGTATTCAGTTCACTGTAAGGAGTTGGATATCACTGGAAGTGCTACTGAAAGATTAGCATATCATTGACTAGATAACACTTGACTTGAAGTGATCTGAGACTGGAAGTGAAACTGAGAAAATGGCATATCAGTTCATTGGAAGTGATCTGGTGCATGTTAGTATTCTCTGGAAATGATCAGTTATGGCACTGGAGGTGATCTGAGGAATTTTAATATTCACCGGAAGTGATTCAGCAACCACTGGAAGTGATATGACAAATTTCATATATCACTCGAGTGAATTTGGCATCACTGGAAGTGATTTTGCAAACAGTGAATTTTTCTTGTAGTGATTTTCAATCCACTGGAAGTGATCCTAAAAAATCTCATATCACTCGAGTGATTTTGGCATCACTGGAAGTGAAATCCGGAACATTGAAAAATTCCTGTAATGATTCTGGCTCCACTGGAAGTGATCTGCGGAATAACCCATATCACTCGAGTGAATTCTGAAATCACTCGAGTGATCTGTTCTTCAGATCACCTTAACTTCGTTCTTGCGTTTCCAATTCTTCAGCAAGCAAGGGTAAACTTCCAGATGACATAACTCTTCAAATATGACTCCAAAATTTATTTATTATATATTAATGGAAAGCTCTTGAAGTCTAGTTTCATATGGCATCAGTTTCATCTCAATCAGATCTGTAGTGTAAGAGTTATGGCCAAAATACAAAATCTGTTCCAGAAAGTGACGCTGATATGAAGACCCGATTAGAACACTTATATCTCTTTCATATGAGCTCCGTTCATGTTTATTCTAGTTTCAAAATGACGCATTAGAAGTCTATTTTCATATGCAACTGGTTTGGTCTCAATCGGAGTTTTATTGTGAGAGATATGATCAAATAACCATGCCTCGCTCAGTTGGACGAACAACAGAGTATGAAAAAGCTGCAAATCACTCGAGTGAACAGTGAATCACTGCAAGTGATTTTCACTGTTTTCATAATCACTCGAGTGATTCTGAAATCACTCGGTTGCTACAGTGCTATAGTATGCTACAGTACCAAACAGTTCCAAATAGTGCCAAACAGTACCAATTGCTACAGTGACTTCTGAATTCCCTTCTGATCAGTATTTCTTCTACGAACTTGAATCTTGATATTCCCATTAGTTCCTTGAAGCTTTTCTTTCTCCAATCTCTTTGACTAATCTATAAGATATACATCATTAAATATAGTAGTTAGTCAATATAAAGAGATAAATATATTAAGCAAACTTTTTGCTCTTAATATCTTATATCTATATTTGGCATCATTAAAACTAATCATATCTAACATTCTCCCCCTTTTTGATGATGACAAATCCTACAAGAAAAATATGCATGAATGTGAAGTATAGATATTATGCAACATATTTTTACTTGCCTCTCTCTCCCCCTATTTGTCATTAGCAAAAAGTTTTTGAAATGTCTTTCTCTCTATTAAACAAAATAAACATGTCAAGAAAATAATTTTCTCTCTCTCCCTTTATGTTTTAATGTGATGCAAATGAAAGATAGTTTTCACAATTTTCAAATTTGAAACAAACATGCACATTAAAAGGTGTTTTCGTAAAAAAAATATAAATATATATATGCACAATGTTCTCAAGATATAAAGAGATAAGGTTTAGAAATGCTCATTTGGATTTTGGCAATTTGATGATAGATTCATGAAGTTCAGCTTATGCCACATTCTCGGTGCAACTCTGAAGTATATGTTGTCTTCAAGATACTCCTCACTGAGTTTAACTCCTTGTTCCATCACAGTATGCTTAATGCTTCTTTAATTTGTATTGGCATAATTATTTGTTACTTTGAATGTTGCAGCCAATATAGTTCCCTTGATTCATCATTAAAGCATATGTCCTCAAGATTGATATATTCTTCTTGTAGAGTGCTGAGGAATGATCTTGTATAAAGCAAGTTCTCCTGCTATAACTAAAAAGCATTCTTGCAAGAAGAATGGTTAGTACAATAAAAAATTTCCTTCCTATAAAGTATATGCAAATTGAGATCATGGAAAGGAAAATGGATAAGTATCTCATCATCAAAACTAATCAATTGAGGGCAAATGAAAATGAGTATACTAAAATGATTTTCGTCAAATAAAGGAGATAAGCTTTTAAGATATAAAACACATGTGAATGTGAAGCTCCCCCTTAATGAGTGCATGGCTTTAAGAAATATGAGGAATTTAAATAATAACTCTCATGGATTTGAAGAACCATTGAATAAACTGTGGAGAGATATAAAGCATGAAATTTTGAAGATTTAGTCACGTTTTGAAAATGATGCATGAATAATTGGGAAGTGTTTGAAATTATTTATGAGGAAATGAAGTTGATAGTTTGCATAAGAAGGAACACTGAGTTTAAGAGAATTTCAGAGATTTTTATCTAAAGGAAGATGATGATAATTTTGAAAATGAAAGTTTGCAGAAGGAACAACTGATATAATTTGTGATTTTATCATTCACTCCAAGTTCCTTACCTCACTCGAGTGCTTGACTGAAATCACTCGAGTCACCTACCTGTAGCCTCATTATCACTCGAGTGGTATCGCTAATCACTCGAGTAACCTTCTATGTCACAGTACTTCTCTTTGTTCACTCGAGTGAACTTGTGCCCATCACTCGAGTATTCTCTATTTACCTCTATTGCTCGAAGAGAGAACAAAACATCTACAAAACAAATTCCCTCATACCTTGATGCTTAGGTTAGTATAGTAATTATCAAACACATGAACATATACAACATATACAGAAACATTATCAGTAACAAAATATTCTTTCAACTTATTGGGATTAACCATTCCCAATTGATCTTTCGCAAGGAGTTGTAAAAATGTCTGCTGCTATTTGAAGATGAAGATGGATCGGAATGAATATGACTTTGACATCTTTCTTTTTGAATATGATTCTCTGATTCAGTGATGTCACAGATTGCTTCTTTCTTTGATGTCAATATCAAGCAATGTAATTGAATTCATAGATATGTCTGCTCCGTTTGCTTGATCCACCCGCATTTCTTCAATAGCATTCTTTAGATACTTTGGTACCCAACTCATCTTGGTTCTATAGAATAACTCTTATGCTCTTATACAAGTGAATCATATGATATTTGAGCAAAGAGTATCATAAACCAATACAGACCAAAATATAATTTTACTCAATAAATTCAAATCATTGAATCATAAAGTATAACAATCAAGTGATGCCAAGAGTGATAATTTTCAAAGATCAATGACAATTTATAAACACACTTTATATAGAAAATATGTCATTGATAAGATTGTCAAGCAATTCATATAAGTCAGATCAAGAGAGTAGTGAATCTATCCATAATGACCAACTTTTATGAAATGACAACTTGAATGAAATCAAGTTTTCAAGAATGAAATATGTAAAGTATTTCAAACCATGACAATGCATTGTAAAATTAAGATTTCAAATATATGCAAAACTAATTGTTAAAACATGTTTACAGTCGATGCTTATGATAAAAGTAGTAGAAGTCAATATATGTGTGTGTATATCAGAAAGCTCCATCTTAGACAGTGGGGTTAGCATGTTTGAGAATTTTCCCAAGAGCAAAAGTCATATGAAAATGAATTAGCCAAAAGGGGCTTAACTATATAGAAATATGTAAGCACAATGACTTTGCTATTAATCAAGAGATAATCTTGCCTCTTGGAATTCAGTCATGAAACATATGAGCATGTACGACAAGAATTTGAATACAAGACTCTAGATACTCAGAAATGAATAAAGACAAATATTAATGCATATGAGTAACAAGATGAGTACAATTATTTATAGATGATGAAGCACATACTCAATAGTCCAAATGACTAGAGTTCCATAATATCATCCTAGTATGTTATTCTACTATTATGGTTAATGCATTAATAGTCAATGCATTAATGAAGATTCACAAGGCTTGGAATAACTCAACCAATAAGGATTTATGCATTAAGAACAAGACTTTTCATAAATTCAGTTCTTTTCTAGGATATAAACTTGAAACTCATACAGATGCCTAACTTATTAGATATGAGGTCTAACATATTGCAAAGGAGTTCAAGTATGTGATAGCACCAAGAAATAACAATAATGGGAAAGACTCTAGCGGAAGGATTTAAAGCATTTTTGACATTCAGTTTACAAGAATATTAACTTCCAAGTTTGAAATCAATTTGAATGCAATCTGAGTATGAATGTTTTTTTCAAAAACATGTGTATGCACTTTTATAAAACAAGATAAATTGAAACAAAAAACACATTTGTGGATTGTGCATTTCAAAACTCAAGTGCATAAAAAGATTATGCACAATTTCACTTTTGGTCAATTTAGCAATCTGGAACATTTCAAAAATCACAAATGATTGAATGCTAATGATGGGCAGTAATGAGAAAATATTTATCACTTAAATTGAGTTGGAAAGAACGAGTGCTACTAGGAGTTTTGAAAACAAGGTCGTGAGACTTAAATTCTTCAGAAAGTTTTACATACTGACACATCATACCTGGCTTGAGTGTAACTTGTAGGCACCCAAGTTAATTTACAATTTCTTGTTTCTTTGTACTCAAGTCCTCCAAGATCACTTGAGTAACCCATGCATTTGATTCAAGCTTTACTGCATTTTCTCCTCAAAATTCATTTATGCTCTATTCATCCTTGTTTTACTGACCGAGAGCATGACATTCCTTTCTTCTTCCTACAAAACCGTATAATCCTTTTTCTTCCTAAGGTATCCAGTTTTACTTGGATCCGCATATGGTTAGCTCATAGGAATCATAACAGAATTCACATAGTCTATGAATATAATTAAATCATAACAATTGAATATAATAAATTTATGACTTTATGCATAAGAAGAGTTTTGAAACATGCATGTATGCATAAAGAACTAAACTATTGAACATTGCAATCCCTTTGTAAATAAGTTTACAAGATGAGTTTTTCAAAGGATTTGAAAACATATTTCTAAGATAGTTTACAATGCTCATTCCTAAGGTAACATGTATAAACCTCAATAAATATTAAAGATAACAATATAGGAGGTTTTACCATTTTGCACATTTACCTTAGGTGCTTGGAGGATTGCCTTTGCATACTCATTGCATCTTTCTTTAAAGCTTTGTTTTTGCATATATAGCTTTAGGATTATGCAAAGTTCTCTCAAATGATATAGGCTTTGAGAATATTTGTGCATGAGAGATCCTCCTCTTCTTGTTCTCCTCAACGTAGTTGAATGGTACATTATGGTAGCCCTTTCTTAAGGTAGAATGTACTTCTCTTGCTATTATCCATTACTTCTTTTGCTTTGACAATGAGGTTATAGCAATGGCTTCCTTATTGATGCATGAGAAACTCTTGGCTTCATCTTCTTTGTACCATTATGTCCATTTCTTTTTGAATTATCCTGCATACATAAAGTGCTAGATGGACATTTTGGTACCCACATATACTTGGGTCCTTGATTGTTAGTATTAGACTTCTTATGACCTTTTGGAACCCAAACATATTTATTTTTCACATTAGAATTTCTTCTAATATAGCACATATGAGAAATATGACTGGATTTACCACAATAATTGCAAATAACATGATGGTATACATTGTGAGGTTCTATGCAAGTATTATGTTGTTTGAGGAATGACAATACCATATATCCAGTTTGCCTACTTTCTTTCTTCAGATACAAGTTTCCAGCATATTTGAAAACAATTTTGTTTTTCATTGCAGAATCAACAATTGGTTGGAAAACATTTTTATGCAAACTTTGAAAATCAGTTTTATAAGAGTTATAAGAAGAATTGGAACTTTTTACCTTAAGTTCATCTTGAGCTCTAGAGGGTGATTTGTCATGGTCGTTTGTGATGAGTTTTGTTTGGGAATCCTCTTCTTCTTTTTCTTCTGTGTTAACTACATCATGGAAGTGCTTTATAATTCCTTCTTCATTCTCAACTTCCATTTGTTCACTGATTCTGGATACACAGCTAATAGTTTCAAGTAAACGATCTATACTGTGAACTTCAACATGCTCATTAGAAGTATATATAGAATCAAGAGTATCCCAGATATCTTTAGCATTAGTGCAAAATCTAATTTTCTCAAAATCATTTTCTGTCACAGCACTATACAAAATCTTCATTGCTCTAATATTTAATGAAAACATTTTCTTTTCTTTGTTTGTCCAATCCTTTCTTGGTTTATGATCAAAAGCATTTGTAAAAAAACATTCCACATATCAAAATCATATGCTTTTATAAAACTAGTCATTCTAGCTTTCCAAAACCAAAAATCTATATCTTTCAAAAATTGGTGGGATGGTATAATCAAAACCTTCAGAAAGTGAGCAACACTCAAAATCAGCCATTGAATACTCTTGAGACGGTTAAGTCCTTTAAACAAGAGTCCGGCTTTGATACCAAATGTTAGAACTGGCTGACACCCAAGAGGGGGGGTGAATTGGGTGTACGATAAGAAAGTCTGATTGCTTAAAATCTTTTCGCAGCTTATCAAATCAATACATATGGAACTATAAATTCATAAGCAGATATATAGATCATATATGCTGGAAATGTAAAAGCTTAGGGAAGAGAATGTGAAAACTGTGATTTATCCTGGTTCGGTCTAATCCACGATGACCTACGTCCAATCCCCAGGCTCCTCCTGAGATTACCAATCCACTATGTTCTTGTTTAATGGGCACAAGAAAAGCCTCTAAAAATTCACAAGAGTAACTCCCCCTTACACACTGTAAGGTTACTCTCTCTTATGGCAAGTCAAGCAAAGCAATCCCTAAGACCTTTCTCTCCTGCTTAGCTGTGCAAGTCTTGTGAGCAACAACATTCTCTCCTGCTTACACCACTATAAGTCTTACGAGCAGCAACGTTCTCTACTGCTTGCACCTTGTTAGTCTGAGAAAAAAGTCTTGCTGGCAATTCACTCTACAGCTTCCCCGTAAGGTAATCAACCCTCTCAAGGTCCCTCTACCTTGAGTTCAATACAGAAGTATATTTGTAAGGATTTACAGACTCTCTCACAGAGTAGATAGGATACTCACTGAAGTACAATACAAATATTCACTCTCAAATGTACATGACAATGAAAACAGATATTAACGGAGAGTATGAGAAATGAAGATTCATGACAGCAGCATGTTGGCAGTTGGGTTGTCGTTACTTCATCATTTCTGTTCGCTTTAGTATTTCTCTGTAAATCTCCTTCTTGAATGCTTCAGTTTATATAGAAGATAGGTTGAGAGCCGTTAGAGCATTCAAATATTTTTCCGTTGAAAGCCCATCGTGTGTCTGACAGATACTTCAGCGTTTTTCTATTGATCTGACATATGCTTCAGTCGTTGCTTACAATTAGCACGTTATTGGTTATTTGTTGAATATTGCTAGTGCCCATGAGTAATTGCCGTCGAATGTTGTTCCGATGAGTGGTAGTGGATAACACCTGTAATACACTGACAAAAAAAAGCCGTTAGAGAATCTTTTAAATATCACTCGAGTGATTATACATTTCACTGGGAGTGTTTTCTCAGAAGCAATATTTCACTCGGGTGAATTTTAACTTCACTAGCAGTGATTTCTGAAAACTGGAGAATCACTGGAAGTAAACTTGATTTCACTGGAGTTGATTTTGATAAAATAATAAATCACTCGACTGTATAAGCATTTCGCTGGTAGTGATCTTGATTTCCGGATGTGATTCTGATTTGCTGCCACTGGAACTGATTCTGTCACAGTGGAGAGTATACTGAGTGATCACCGGAAGTTGTGTATCAAAATACCCATATCACTCAAACGAATCTGATCTGACTTGAAGGTATTTAGTTCACTGTAATGACTTGGATATCACTGGAAGTGCTACTGAAAGATTAGCATATCATTGACTAATAACACTTGACTTGAAGTGATCTGAGACTGGAAGTGAAACTGAGAAAATGGCATATCAGTTCATTGGAAGTGAACTGGTGCATGTTAGTATTCTCTGGAAATGATCAGTTATGGCACTGGAGGTGATCTGAGGAATTTTAATATTCACCGGAAGTGATTCAGCAACCACTGCAAGTGATATGACAAATTTCATATATCACTCGAGTGAATTTGGCATCACTGGAAGTGATTTTGCAAACAGTGAATTTTTCTTGCAGTGATTTTCAATCCACTGGAAGTGATCCTGAAAAATCTCATATCACTCAAGTGATTTTGGCATCACTGGAAGTGAAATCCGTAACAGTGAAAAATTCCTGCAATGATTCTGGCTCCACTGGAAGTGATCTGCGGAATAAACCATATCACTCGAGTGAATTCTGAAATCACTCCAGTGATCTGCAATTTTTGGCATATCACTCGAGTGATAAATAAAAATTACTCGAGTGATCTGTTCTTCAGATCACTTTAACTTCGTTGTTGTGTTTCCAACTCTTCAGTAAGCAGGGGTAAACTTCCAGATGACATAACTCTTCGAATATGACTCCAAAATTTCTGTATTATATATCAATGGAAAGCTCTTGAAGTCTAGTTTGATATGGCACCCGTTTCAGCTCAATCGGATCTGTAGTGTGAGAGTTATGGCCAAAATACAAAATCTGTTCCAGAAAGGGACGCTGATATGAAGACCAGATTAGAACACTTATATCTCTTTCATATGAGCTTAGTTCATGTTTATTCTAGTGTCAAAATGACGCATTGAAAGTCTATTTTCATATGCAACTGGTTTGGTCTCAATCAGAGTTTTATTGTGAGAGATATGATCAAATAACCAGGCCTCGCTCAGCTGGACGAAGAACAGAGTATGAAAAAGCTGCAAATCACTCGAGTGAACAGTGAATCACTGCAAGTGATTTTCACTGTTTTCAGAATCACTCGAGTGATCCTGAAATCACTCGGTTGCTACAGTGCTATAGTATGCTACAGTACCAAACAGTTCCAAATAGTGCCAAACAGTACCAATTGCTACAGTGACTTCTGAATTCCCTTCTGATCAGTATTTCTTCTACGAACTTGAATCTTGATATTCCCATTAGTTCCTTGAAGCTTTTCTTTCTCCAATCTCTTTGACTAATCTATAAGACATACATCATTAAATATAGTAGTTAGTCAATATAAAGAGATAAATATATTAAGCAAACTTTTTGCTCTTAATATCTTATATGTATATTTGGCATCATCAAAACTAATCATATCTAACAGACCTCAGATTATGGTACATCTTAGTTGCTCCTGGGTGTAGAGTGTATTTACTCTTATATGCCTCTTCTAGGATTTACTGCTTTAGCTCTGTCTGTGGGGGAACGTATATCTACTTGTGGTACCTGACTAGGCCTTTTGGTAATAAGTCATGTTTTTGAGTCTCTCCCTTCGCAATTAGGTTTCTGATAGATTGAGCATGTCTATCCTGCATCTGAGCTTTTTCTATATCTTCTCTCATATCGTTCTCTTCCTGAATCATGTTGCTTCCATTAATCATGATATGATTCAATAAATTGAGATCTCTGAAATTCTAAGTTAGCCTCTGTTCGTGAATCATAAGGGCTGCCACCTTCATTGTCTCATGGCTGAATGCATCTGCCACTATATTAGCCTTTCCTGGGTGATACTTGATCTCCAGGTTCTAATCTTTGAGCAACTCCATCCACCTGCCCTACCGTATGTTGAGCTCTTTCTGATCGTACAGGTATTTCAAACTCTTGTGGTCGTAATACAGCTCTACGGTCGCCCTATAGAGATAGTCACCGGTGGAAAAATGGTTTTTTAGATGAGGTCTTGATACAGCCGGTCTAAAAAGTAAGACACTTTTTAGACCGGTTATTTAAATAACCGTTCTAAAAAGTGTCTTAATTTTTTTTGGAGTCCATTAATTATGTTTTTATGCTTAGTCTATACATATCCTAAAAGCATGCTTCCAAGGTCATACTTATAGTTACTAATCACGAATATATCTTGGTGGAGTCATACCTGAAGAACACAATAAGCACAACTCAAAAATATGCAACACCCAGTGCAAATACATAATGAGCTGTGAATGGATGGCTCAACAATATGAAATAATATTAGGAAATAAATTAGAAAATAAAGTAATTATAACGCAAGTTGGAAGATAATTTTTGTTTAAGAAATTTTGTCGGAGAATAAATATTTAGAAACAAGGCAAATGACAAAAGAAAACACTAACCTCAGCCCCTAATGAAGAATCCAATTTGTAAACTTTCTCATATGTCACAATCGTAAACCTGAAACAAATATGAGTATAAATTTTTGTAATAGAAATCGATCTGAAATATATGACAGTATCTACTCTGAAGTATGTATGAAACTAATTAAGTAGAGCGCTTATCTTAAACCAATCGGAGGGAAGAAAAGCTGAGCTTTACGATGATGGATTCCACCGTACCTCTGCGTTGACGGTGAAGATGGTCAAGGATGGAGGAGCGATGTAGGAAAGAGGAGCTGTTACAGCACGAGGGAGGAGTTTATAAGAAACTTGATGAGTATCAGATTTCAAAGTTGAAATTAGGCGCGAGATAAAGCCGCGAAGATTTTAAATTTTAGGGTGGACTTTTAAGACCGGTTATTTGACAAAACCGGTCTTAAAAGTGTTCACTTTTAGACCGGTTATAACTAATAACCGATCTTAAAAATAAATAAAAAATTAATTTTTTAACTTTGCATCTTTTAGACCGGTTATCATCAACAACCGGTCTAAAAAGTTTTATCTTTTAGACCAGTAATTAGTGACAACTGGTCTAAAAAGTCTTAAAATTTTTTAATTTTTAATTAATTTTATATTTTTAGACCAGTTTTTTAGATAACCGGTCTAAATAATATCTTTTAGATCAGTTATTTTAAGAACCGGTCTAAAAAATTCTTTATAATTATGAAACTGCCACCGGTCATATTTTTTAGACCTTATCCGCAATAACCGATCTAAATAATACGGTCTAAAAAAACTATTTTACACTAGTGAGTATCTCTAGATTTTCAGTGCGAATACAATCGCTACCAACTTAAGATCGTGCGTGTGATATCTCTATTTGTGAGGCTTCCGCTGATGGGATGTATATGCCACTACTCGGTCTTGTTGCATCAGGACACATCCCAATCCATGCCTATTGGCATCTATGTAAACCATGAAGGTTAACTGTGGATCTGGGATTGTCAACATGAGTGTTGTGGTTAACTTCTATTTCAACTCTGCGAAACTACTCTCACAACTGTTGTCCCACACAAAATTTTGAGTTTTTCGTGTCAACTTTGTCAGTGACAAAGCTATTCTAGAGAAGTTCTGTATAAACCATTTGTAATACCATACAAGACCCATAAAATTGCGTATCTCAAATACTGTTTCTGGCCTCTTTCAATTTAGTATTGCTTACACCTTGTTTGGATCTACTGAGACTCCTTTCTGTGAGACTACATGACCTATAAATTTAACTTCTGGAAGCCAAAACTCATATTTGCTTAGCTTGGCATAGAGTTGCTTGCTCTGCAATGTGTTCATTAAAGTTCTTAAGTGAGGTTCATTGTAACATACTGAAATATGAACAACAAGAACTGCTTGTAGATGTAATTAGTCGGAAGAAAATTCACCGGTGCCAGTGTTGTGTATACGGTGTTATTTTAATAAAGAGGACACTTATCAAGATTTTATTGGTTGTCATAAAGTAATAATTAAATGAAATAATCTTACTTTGTGTAGGGACCATGAAGGAGGACACCTCGTAGGTGAACCCGGGGAAAATTCCATGACTTTCCTTTCCCTGATAAAGTGGACAGTTAGGTGGAGGGAAGAGATAGGGATGGGTCCCACATAAGGGACACATGGCATCATCTTAAGGAAGAAGAGAAAAGGTGCTTTTGACTTTAATGTGTTGACCGAATAAGAGCGTGACACTTGTTTCCTCTTTTTGACAAAGTTACTTTATCTTTTGAGTTGTCATCACCGGAGGGTGCCACGTTACCCTGAGCCGGGGAAACCCACCGGTCTCTGGTCTGGTCACCCGACTAATTTTCCTGAACACTAAACTTAGGAGCCGGGGAAAAATCATCAAGCTCTCATTTTCCCTGACCATTAGGACAGCTCAAGACCCATTTGATTAAAAGAAAGGACACGTGTCACCGTTTGGCTAAATCACCGAATATGTGGCACCATAAGATTCTGACACATGTTGGAACACCTTTATGACTCTTTAAACTCCATTATTTCATTTATCATCAGAAAAAATAGGAAGAAATAAAAAAAAAGTTGAGAAATAGTTAGATGAAAGAGAAAACATGAATAGTGAATGTTCTTGAGTTCAATCCATCGAAACACTACCGAATCAGTGTTTTCTCCCAAAATTTCCTTCACAAACCTTCTTCTACTCATCCTAAGCTTCATTTCTACGGTTTCGTATTTTCATTTGAAGGTGTTTGGTGCAATCTCACCAGACAAAGTACTGCCGGATTTCCGAACCGATTGTGGAAACGTATAGAGGTAAGCGTAAGCTTCATTTTGAACCGATTGGTTTGTTGTTTGGATGAGTCTTCATGAAGGTTGGGTGATAAGTAAAATATTTGCATATTCATTTTCCCTTATATGATGATTTTTTGGATGACATTTGAGCTTAATGTGATGAATTTGGGTGTAATTAATAAATAAAAAATGACTTGACATAAAATAGAATTTATTGGAAAATACTAAATTTTAACCCTGTTTCAGTTTTCAGGAAATATCTGGAGCTCTAGATGTCGGATTGGGATGTTCTTTATATGGATAGAAAGCTAAGAAAAATTCCTACAACTTTTATGTTGAGGCAAAAACCCAGTTCTGTCCTTAAGAGCTCCGAATTCTGCTTAGAATATTAAGCACGTGAATTCATCCAGATTTGACCTTTGTCCACTAATTTGACCATAACTGGAGCTGCAAATGTTGAAATGAGGAGCTCTCAGATGCGTTTTCAAGATAAGGTCTAGAGCTACAACTTTGATGAAGACAACAAAATGAAATTCCAACGTTTTAATTGCCGAAAGTTGGCTGCAATCAAGGAGCAAGGTGGTCACAAAGTCAATATTGGTGGTTTAGAGTCAAGATTCTTACCTAACATGTGGAAATTCTTACACCCAATCCATCTATAAATAGAGGAGTGGAAGGCACAAGGGAGGGCAGCATCTTAGAGTTTAATTTCATGCATTTTGTTGTTCTTACATACCTCCTACATGGAAGGTTTAAGTAGTCCTCCTTTATGGATGGTATAGGTTGCCTCCTACATGGAAGGTTTTACCTCCTACATGGAAGGCTAGATTATTTTCATGCATCTTGTAGTTATGTCTTTATGTTTTAGAATTTAATATTCATGTTTTCTGCAATATTTATGAAGTTTTCAATTTATTTTGGTTTTGTTTTTAATTTTATCATGAGCTAAATTTTTCTTTTCCTAGGGTGAGGACGTAGCTTACTAATGACGGATTGAATCTTAACTTGTTAAATCTAGTTTTAATTTTTCCTTCATGATTGAGTTTTAATTATTGTTCTTAATGCTTTTAATTGATTGGCCACCTCTTGGATGATTTTAATATGCATGTTGAGACCGGAAGGAGATGCATGTGTGTGGATCCTATAATTAAAACCATAATTTACATATGAAATAGGAATATATTCATATGTGTTGTGTAGTCTTAAATGAGTTCCATAAATTTTAATGCATGATTAATTGCTTAAATTCATATAGGAATATAATGGATTAGCAATTAATCATAGAATTGCTTGACCTTGGAAGAGGCTAGTAATTAAATTAGGGAAACTCGACTATCAATCATGTGGAATAAATTGGACTAGAATATATAAGTGATTCAATCCGGAATTTGTTAAGTGAAATCTAATCCCTAGGGCTTTTTCTCATATTTGTCTTCACATCAATTGTATTCACATTTAATTATTTTTATCTTGCATTCACAATCACCAATCGATTGGCTAACTAGTATTAAAATTATCAATTTTGGTACTTAGTGATCAATCCTCGTGGGAACGATACTCTACTCACTTTTATATTACTTGATTACGACAGTGTACACTTGCACTTCTAAATACACCATCCTACACTCGTAACAAGTTTTTGGCGCCGTTGCCGGGGATTGTTGTCATTAATATCAATACCAAGTAATTTTAATACTAATTTGGTCTTTACATTACATTTGTCTTCTTTTTGGTGTCTTGTATTTCTTTTCAGGCTTTTGCTTAGTGCATGACAAGATCGAAGAAGATTGAATTACAACCTTGTGATTCGGAGATCGAGAGAACTTGTCGAAGAAATCGAAGAGTTCAAAAGCAGTCTACTTCAATCAATCTGATGGCAAATCCGGAAAGAGAAATAGAAGATACCAAGACACTCCGTGACTATGCAACACCAACAGTCATGGAGACAACTTCTGGAATCAGAAAACCGTCAATAGCAGCTAATAATTTTGAACTCAAGGCTGGAATTATCCAGATGATGCAAGCAATTCAGTTTGGTGGTTTACCAACAGAAGATCCCAACACACATATAGCCAGCTTCCTAGAAATTTGTGACACATTCAAGCATAATGGTGTTACTGATGACGCCATTAGACTTAGACTTTTCCCTTTCTCACTCAGGGATAAGGCTAAGAGCTGGCTATACTCTTTACCAGTGGGAAGCATAACTACATGGGATGCCTTGGCGCAGAAATTTTTGGCACAATACTTTCCTTCAGGAAAAACAGCTAAATTGAGGAATGAAATTACCTCATTTGCTCAACATGAACATGAAAGCCTCTATGAAGCATGGGAAAGATACAAGGAGTTGCTAAGGAGATGTCATCATCATGGGTTACCAGATTGGTGGCAATTGCACTCATTCTATAATGGGATGACACATACAACCAGAATTCTTGTAGATGCTGCAGCTGGAGGATCCTTTATGGGAAAGAGTCTAGAAGATGCTTACAATCTTCTTGAGGAGATGGCAGCCAATGCATACCAATGGCCTTCTGAACGACATGTTTCAAAGAAAATGCTAGGAGTGCATGAGCTGGATATCCTTACAACTTTGTCTTCTCAAGTTGCATCTATATCCAAGCAAGTGAACTCATTGACAAGTCAAGCAAATGCAATCAACACTCCTCATGAAACCTGTGATCGATATGGAGAACCTCATATGAGCACGCAAAGTCAAGAAGGAAACCCATCCATGCCTTCTCAATCTGAGCAAGCTCATTATATCGGAAATCAAAGAAATGATCCATTCTCAAACACTTACAATCCAGGTTGGCGGAATCATCCAAACTTTAGTTGGAGGAATAATCAAAATGTGTTCAAGCCGCAAGGGAACTACCAGCAACAAGCTCTTCAACCACCAAATCCACCGCAGCAGAAAATAAATATAGAAGATGTACTCGCTCAACTAACCATGAATACATCTCAATTCATGGCTAGCACTGACGCAACATTCAGAAGCCAGGAGGCCTCAATAAAGAACTTGGAAATTCAGATGGGCCAACTTGCAAATATGCTGAACTCCAGACAACCAGGTACTCTTCCAAGTGACACTGAAAAAAATCCAAGAGAACATGTGAAGGCTGTTACATTAAGGAGTGGGAAAGAATTGAAAGAACCTGTAATTCAACAGAAGAAAGATGGAGAAAATAAAGAAAGTGGAGAAGAACAAAAGGAGGAAGCACAGAAACCTCAAGAAGATGATGTGATACCAGGAAGAATCAGCTTTCCAGATAACCCTCCTCCATATGTACCACCAGTTCCATACCCTCAAAGACTTATGAAGGCAAAGCTAGACAAGCAGTTTAAAAAGTTTCTGGAGGTTTTCAAAAAGCTACATATCAACATCCCTTTTGCAGATGCTCTTGCCCAAATGCCCAGCTATGCAAAATTCATGAAGGACATTCTCTCAAATAAGCGTAAGCTGGAGGAATTTGAGACAGTTGCACTTACTGAGGAGTGCAGTGCCATTCTGCAAAAGAAACTACCACCAAAGCTGAAAGATCCAGGAAGCTTTTGCATACCTTGCACCATAGGTCAATGTAACTTTGAAAAAGCACTTTGTGACCTGGGAGCAAGTGTAAATCTCATGCCCTTATCTGTCTACAGAAAACTTGGTCTTGGAGAGGTGAAGCCTACCACAGTTTCACTACTTCTTGCTGATCGATCAATTAAACATCCAAGGGGTGTCTTAGAAGATGTTCTGGTGAAGGTGGACAAACTCATATTTCCAGCTGATTTCATCATACTTGATATGGAAGAAGACCAAGAAATTCCTATCATTCTTGGGAGGCCATTCCTAGCAACTGGGAGAACTTTAATAGATGTGCAACAGGGAAAGTTGACTTTACGAGCTCAAGATGACCAAGTATCTTTTAACATTTTTAAGGCTTGGTCATGCCCAAATGAAGGTGACACCTGTTACAGAGTAGAAACAATGACCAGCTGCACAAAAGACGTGGTGAATAAAAGCTGCATGGATCAACCACTTGCAATGGGAATAGTTGATGTTTCTAAATCAACTAATCCTAAAGTGCACAAAGAATATTGGGCAATAAAAGCCTTAAATTCTGACTTAAAGGCAGCTGGTAAGAAGAGACTTCTCCAACTCAATGAGCTTGAAAAATCCAGACAACAAGTTCATAAGAATGCAAAGTTATACAATGAGAAGACAAAAATATGGCAGGATAAAAGAATTTTGAGGAGAGAGTTCACGCCGGGGCAAAAAGTTCTGATATGCAACTCAAGATTAAAGCTCTTTCCGGGAAAGCTGAGATCAAGGTGGTCAGGACCTTTTATTGTGGTTCAAACATGGCCATATGGAGCAGTGGAGATTCAAGATGGTGATCGAAAATTCAAAGTAAACGAGCAAAGGCTGAAAGAGTATATTGACGGTGCACTCAACACTTTGAAAACTGTCATCACTTTGGAGGGAACAACAGGTAAGTCCTAATTTTTTTTTTAAAAAAAAAAAAATAAAAAATAAAAAAAAAATAAAAATAAATAAAAAAAAAATAAAAAAAATAAAAAAATTTATTGCTTGGGTCTTTGTCTAGCTAAAGACGTTAAAGAAGGGCAGCTATTTGGGAGGCAACCCAAAACTTCTTTTCCTTAATCTTTCATTTTTCTTTCTTACGTACTGAAGCACACAAAACTGCATCTTTAAATTTTAATCTCATCATAGAGGAAATTATTGTAAAGCTTAAGAACAGGTTCCCTACTCTTCCCAAAGATGTGCTTAGGAAGATCTATAAATGTCGACTTGAAAGAATGAAGACTTTCAAGCGTTTAGGCCTTCCTGAGGATGTCCGTTGGATCATCGAGGCTAAGGTACGTTTAATAGGTGACATTCATGAATCAATTATTAAACCTATGCCAGGAATGGGAAGAAGCTCTTATTCCAAAAAGCGAAGAGCTAAAAGAATGCAGGTCTGTTCTAGATGTGCAAGGTGGAATTGTGATCAGCGCTGTCGAAGTAAAGGTATGGTTTCGATAAATCGAGAAGATAAAATTCAATTTATAAGGAATGGACTGAGTAAGGAGTCATTGGATGATATCATTCAGACTCTTGAGACGCATCCTAGTGGTGATGTTCATCGTGTTCTTCTCGATTTATTTGACATATTCAACAAAGAACAAGAGCGCTATCGTCTTGGGAATCTGACGTTAAAAGACCCTGTTTGCCAGTTTATAAGAAAACTGGATGGGAAGCAAATCCTCGATTCATAGAAAGCGTTTAAGCCGTTACTGGACGTAAAACCAGAGGAAGATGTGAGCCACAATCACAACTACTGTACATAATCATGCTTTTGTCTAATATGTTGTATCTTTTCAGTAACTTTTTGACTTTTGGTACTCCTTTTTGTTTAATTTCTTCACGTAACGGCTACCGGTCATTTGTGTCGGATGTTTTTTTTTCAAACTTGTTGACAAAATGTCTGATTTGCATGATCTTGTTGTCGTTGTTTTAGTAGTATAAATATGTATTCTTCCACTCATAAAAACAAAAACAAAAAAAAAATGTCTAAGAGAAAAATAGAGAGCAAGGGTGTCACCCAAAAATGTAGATTTACTTCTATTTGCATTTTTGGTGAAACTGACTCAGGAAAGGATGGAGAGTTTATACCTGCAGCACAGGAACTGGGACGTGCACTAGCCGCTAGGAAAATCAACTTTGTCTACGGGAGAGGTCTCGGGGGCCTGAAGTTAAGTATGGCTATTCCTGCAACCATTAATGGTAGCACGGGTTTGTGTGTAAGGATAAAGGAGTTAGAACATCAATTCTTCTTCTTAGGCCAAGAGTTAGAGGTTTCAAGTCTGCCTGAACGAATGGGACGTATGTTTTACCGTGCTGATGCTTTTATCGCTCTACCCGGTGGTTTTGAAACGTTGGATGGGATCTCTAGTATTGCTTATTGGGCTAAACTGAACTTTCATAAAAAACCATTAGGATTGTTAAATGTTAATGGTTTTTACGATAACCTGTTGTCTTTTCTTGATCATGCTGTGGAAACAGGATTCATACCCCAAGCGACTCGTCATTCCATCATTTCTGCACCAACTGCTGATCAACTACTAGATAAACTGCAAACCTATGAACCTCAACCAGATCTATTAGTAAAAGAAAAAGGTGGGCAATCTTCAGACAGCAGTCGAAAGCAGAATCCAGATACCACTCTCCGGTTGTAAACTTTCCTTAATCTTAATGGTTTTACTCTCAGCATTTTGGTTTAATTTATTGTGTGTTTATGTTGTTCAAAAAAAAAAAAAAACTTTCTTTAATCTTTAGAAGACATTGAGGACAATGTATGATTTAGGTTGGGGGAGGATTATAAAAAAAAAAAAAAAAAAAGAGCATAGTTTCTCCATTAGATAGTTAGTTAGTAAAACCATTAGATGCATGGGGTATGCATAGATGGCAGAGTAAAGAGTTATTCTTAACTCTTGAGACGCATCTTATTAGTTGTAATTTTTTTTGTTATTTCATCTCTTAAAAAAAAAAAAAAAAATTCTATTTAAGTGTTTTTCAATGATTTTAAGAAGTATATAAGTTTGAAGCATGGATCAATTGAGTTTAGAGATTTTATAGCATGATTGAATAACTGATTGTTGAATTTGGTGATGAATTTTGAGATTGAATGAGCTGAATTTGAAAGTCCCTAACCGTGAGCTTTTGAGCCTATATGATCAATAGTGATTATCTTTCCTGTGTGTGATATTCACCTATTAAGTTGTCACTCTAGAACTTGCTTTAAATCTAGTTGAAATTACATGTCACATGCACATTCAAAAATGATAAAGGCATTCATTTTGTTTAGCCAGAGCCAAATAGCCAACCTTGCAATTATACCATTGATAAGCCCCTTTGAGCCTAATTGATTATTTATTCTTAACCCATTAATATGTGTTTTAATGATTTATCAAGTGCTTTCACTGAATTCGAAAGATTAACAGAGCATTTGAAATTTTTGTGAAATGGGCTTTTGACAAGTGTGGGGGTCTATATATCATCAACTACAAAAGTGCAGAAGTTGTTAAAAAAAAAAAGAAAAAAAAAAGAGAAAAAGAAAAAGAAAAAGAAAAAGAAAAAAAAAATGTAAATTATGGGTTGTTGGGATGAGATAAGCCAGGTTTATTCATAAGATGACCCATTTTTCAATTGTTCTATTTACTTAGTAAAAATAGCCCTTCATATCACTTTTTACATTCCTTTTACCTTAACCTCATTACAACCTTTAATAAGTCCTTTTGATTTGAATTATGCATGTCAATTAGGTAGTGGAGATTGAGATTTTTGGCAAGCTTATGGTAGTGCAATTTTTTCAGGTGAATTTGAGCGAAACACTTACCCTAAAACACTTGAGAGAGATTGAGAGAATGAGCGACAATTATGAATTCGGTTCATTTATTTTCAAATGAAGTTACCAGTTTATACTTTTATTGATTCAAGAATACTATGATCTCTTTATTCTTTAATTGTGTCCTTGTTTATGACTTGACACTTCTGATTTTGTTGGAACCACTTATTAGTTACTCTTTCTTGTCCGAGGACGTCCAAGAGCTAAGTGTGGGGGAATTTGATAAGTAAAATATTTGCATATTCATTTTCCCTTATATGATGATTTTTTGGATGACATTTGAGCTTAATGTGATGAATTTGGGTGTAATTAATAAATAAAAAATGACTTGACATAAAATAGAATTTATTGGAAAATACTAAATTTTAACCCTGTTTCAGTTTTCAGGAAATATCTGGAGCTCTAGATGTTGGATTGGGATGTTCTTTATATGGATAGAAAGCTAAGAAAAATTCCTACAACTTTTATGTTGAGGCAAAAACCCAGTTCTGTCCTTAAGAGCTCCGAATTCTGCTTAGAATATTAAGCACGTGAATTCATCCAGATTTGACCTTTGTCCACTAATTTGACCATAACTGGAGCTGCAAATGTTGAAATGAGGAGCTCTCAGATGCGTTTTCAAGATAAGGTCTAGAGCTACAACTTTGATGAAGACAACAAAATGAAATTCCAACGTTTTAATTGCCGAAAGTTGGCTGCAATCAAGGAGCAAGGTGGTCACAAAGTCAATATTGGTGGTTTAGAGTCAAGATTCTTACCTAACATGTGGAAATTCTTACACCCAATCCATCTATAAATAGAGGAGTGGAAGGCACAAGGGAGGGCAGCATCTTAGAGTTTAATTTCATGCATTTTGTTGTTCTTACATACCTCCTACATGGAAGGTTTAAGTAGTCCTCCTTTATGGATGGTATAGGTTGCCTCCTACATGGAAGGTTTTACCTCCTACATGGAAGGCTAGATTATTTTCATGCATCTTGTAGTTATGTCTTTATGTTTTAGAATTTAATATTCATGTTTTCTGCAATATTTATGAAGTTTTCAATTTATTTTGGTTTTGTTTTTAATTTTATCATGAGCTAAATTTTTCTTTTCCTAGGGTGAGGACGTAGCTTACTAATGACGGATTGAATCTTAACTTGTTAAATCTAGTTTTAATTTTTCCTTCATGATTGAGTTTTAATTATTGTTCTTAATGCTTTTAATTGATTGGCCACCTCTTGGATGATTTTAATATGCATGTTGAGACCGGAAGGAGATGCATGTGTGTGGATCCTATAATTAAAACCATAATTTACATATGAAATAGGAATATATTCATATGTGTTGTGTAGTCTTAAATGAGTTCCATAAATTTTAATGCATGATTAATTGCTTAAATTCATATAGGAATATAATGGATTAGCAATTAATCATAGAATTGCTTGACCTTGGAAGAGGCTAGTAATTAAATTAGGGAAACTCGACTATCAATCATGTGGAATAAATTGGACTAGAATATATAAGTGATTCAATCCGGAATTTGTTAAGTGAAATCTAATCCCTAGGGCTTTTTCTCATATTTGTCTTCACATCAATTGTATTCACATTTAATTATTTTTATCTTGCATTCACAATCACCAATCGATTGGCTAACTAGTATTAAAATTATCAATTTTGGTACTTAGTGATCAATCCTCGTGGGAACGATACTCTACTCACTTTTATATTACTTGATTACGACAGTGTACACTTGCACTTCTAAATACACCATCCTACACTCGTAACATTGGGGTACTATTCATTTTCATCCAAAAGGAATTTTAAAGGATTAATCATGGTTTAATCATGTATTTATGGTTAAATGATGATTTATGATGATATTGGACTAAGTTGTTCAACAAAATTCTGTTTTGGTATTTTTGCTGAAAATGATTCTGTCTTGCCAGTGGATTTTGGTGCTGAAGCTTTATGATTTTGATTATTTTGATCATTCCATTGAGTTCTACATAGAAAATTATGTGGAAAACCATGTACTTATAATTTTTGGATAATTATACAAAATTATGGAATTTTTGAAAGTTAGATGACCCTGCTGTTAGATTTGTTTTTCTGGAGCAGATTTATTGCGATGCGTGTTTCAGTAACCAAACCTTTTCTAAACCTTATGAAATTTTACATGATGAAAGTAGACATCCGGAGGTTTAATTTGATGGTTAATATGATGCAATTGGACTAGTGGATTGAGAAATATGATTTTTCAAAATTTAAGGTTGATTCTGGAATGGAATCTGTGGCAGATAGGGTTTGACGAATTTTATGGAATTGGGTGGTTATAATTAGTACCCTGTAATATTTTTATTTACACTAGGACTTGAATATGTTGGAACATAACTTGGAATCAACTCATTTGGAGTTTTTTAGAATTAATTATGAATTTTCAAATATTGAAGAAAATTCTGATAGATTTACTCAAATGTGCGAAAATAAAAGATGCAATGGTATTATGTAATTGTAATGAACTTTAAGGGTAAAACTAACCAACTTGATATAGTTGAACCATTTTTGACTTTGATTTTGGGTTAGTATTCTAACCTTAATGACAACCAACTTGAGTATTTGGATTATACAAGTATTGGACAAAATAATAACTTGTCATCCGTAAATTCCATTTATAGGACCTAATACTGTTCAAAGCTTAAGACATGCTCGAGCTTAGTGAAACAATTGGATATTGCTCAAGAGAAGCTATCAGGTAGTAACTTTGTCTTTCATATGTTATAAGATACATTGTATGTGTGTAGTTTCATCATGAATTGTCTGGCACATTTTGTTTATGCGGGGTTGTCGTCCGGGGCCTATGGCACGGGTTGACGCTCAGGCCACTGAATTTGTTTATGATGCACGAGTGAATGCCGGGGCCTATTGCACAGGTAACGCTCAGAGCCTTGTGATATACCTAGTACTATGATGGTATGAGAACTACATGTTGAATTGAATGCTGTTGTGATGATTCTTTTATATGATGACTGTGTAACATGCTCTGTGATTTTATATCTATATTATTGACTACCTGTTACTACTGAATTCTTTTGAATCTCACTCTTTTTCTATAAACAAATTACAGTACAGGCTGGTAGCTCAAAGGGCAAGAAGGTAAATACGGACAGCTAGAGGATGAAGCTGAAAGATTTACTTTCTCTGTTGGTTGTCTGTTTGGGATATTTTGGACATGTACATATTGTATAAATCGGTAACTGTGACAATAGTATAGTGGTTGAACTGATAGTACTTGTAACCAGGTAAATGGATGGTAATGTAATAAAGAGATAACTTAGTTACATAACACTTCCTAATCGTTAGAGGAACATTAACGAATGAATGCAACGTGAGATTGAAGCAGAGCCAACGCTCGTATACTCTGATAAAATGAAAGGAAGTATCAATGAGTCTAAATGAGACAGTGAATATTTGTGAAAAATGTTTGAAAAATTTTTATTCCATATGAAAAACCTACTCAATCCTAGATTTATCTCATGAGATAATGTTGGGATTCATTAATGTTTTTAAAGTTTATTCAGTTTGGGATTAAATCCTGGTTTCAGAATTTATTTCCCTACTCTTTTGCACTCATCTGAAGTTATAGGAAGTAAGGTATTACATTCATGCTCTGCTCTGCTTTGCGAGTACATTAGTATGTCATCGGTAAAGACTACCACGAATTGATCCAAGTATAGATAGAAGATTTGATTCATGTAGTCTATGAATACTACAGTTGCATTGGTTAGCCCAAATGGCTTTACTAGAAACTCATAATGGCCATATCGTGTTCTAAAAGCAGTATTCGACACATCATCTGCCCTCACTCTGAGCTGATGATACCTAGATCTCAATTCAATCTTTGAGAACACATAGAATCTGAAAATTGGTCGAGAAAATCATCGATTTTGGGAACCGGGTATTTGTTCTTGACAGTCATCTTATTTAACTCCCTGTAATCGATACAGAGTCATAGGCTTCTGTCTTTCTTTTTCACGGAAAGCATTGGGGCTCCCCATGGTGAGACACTAGGTCTGATAAACCCTTTCTCTAATAGTTCTTCAATTTACTTTTTTAACTCCACCATCTTACTTGGTGCCATTCTATATAGGGCTTTAGATATCGGTTCTACTCCAGGCTTGGTTTCTATTATGAATTCCACTTCTTTATGCGGGGGTAATTCGACGATATCTTTCAAAAATACATCATGAAATTCATCTACGACAGAGATATTCTCTAACATTATTCCTACCTCTGATTGCATGGAGAAGAACACAATGTACCCCTGACAGCCTTTATGTAGGCATCTCTCAGCTTCAGCTGCAGAGAGAAAGTTTAGATTGATTGCGGTGTTGGCTTTTGATGGTGGATTAAGGTAAATGACCCTTTTGCTTCCACAGTCTAGAAATACATTGTTTGCAGTCAGCTAGTTAATACCCAAAATAACCTCTAGTTTACTCAACCATGAGCAAATTAGATCTACTATGGACTTATGTCCCTCAACGTTTACTACACAATTCAAACAAACTTCGGTAGTGACGAATTTGTTACCCGTAGGCATAGATACTATCAAATTGTAAGGTAATCGATACACACTCAGGCCTAGCCATCATCGCAGTCGTATGCAATGAATGAGTGACTGGCTCCTGAATCAAACAATGCTTGTACTAAATTACCATTGAGAGAAATCATACCTCGAATCAACTCCGATGATTTCTGACCTTCCTCTTGTGTCAAGGAAAAAGATCAGCCTTGAACTTGCTACCTTAGCTTTCCAAGTTCTTGCCGCTATCGACAATTACTAGTAATATATCCTGGCTTATGGCAGTTGTAGCAAATACTCTGTCCTGCTGGTACTAGCACTTGCCTTACCTGACTACATGTCTAGCCATAATGATAAGGCTTGCCATAATGTCTACACATTCTATTTCTAGAAGGTCTTTGGTGGCCTCGGTTGTCAGTCTGATTTGGCTATTTATTGCTACCACTATGTAACA
Organism: Albizia julibrissin; assembly: GCA_037074505.1. NCBI lineage: Eukaryota > Viridiplantae > Streptophyta > Magnoliopsida > Fabales > Fabaceae > Albizia > Albizia julibrissin. The sequence continues at coordinate 24,701,898 of CM073485.1, forward strand.
CTTTACTTACGTAATCATTCTGATGAGGTTTAGGCAGCAGATCGAACCACTAAGAGATCTTTCTTTGCAAAGTTCTTTCAATTCCCAACCTCAATATAGTATTCGAACCTGTACTTGAGTGGGCTTTTCTGAATGGTTTAAAAACCTTGTTTTTGATATCATCTTAAAGTGGTTTGTAACTTCTTAACAACTCATCGTTTCTTAATTCCTTATATAATTACTAGATTATTTCTTATTCTCAATGATCCCAATACTGGTTAATTCAAATACTTATATTATTCTTACAAATAAATATTCTCTGTGTGTAAATAATGATACATACAATAAACTAAACACAATTCAATCTTCAATTCTCATCTTCTTTTCTTCTGTATCGACTTCTAGCATTCTCTTCTTTCATGTTCATATACCTATATGGTTGGTGGGGGACAGTGAGATTCGAGAGAATCTTAGTAGCAAACATACAGATAATGCATGTAAGATGAATGCTAGTACATGATATGCTTGCCTTACATAGGAACATGTTCACATAATGATATTCTGCATGCTCAATGTTTCGTAGAACAAACTTATGGCCATAGTAAAAATAGAAACAGAGCTTCATTCATTCATACATGTTTCACATACTCAAGCAAAGCAATACATCAAATCAATACACAACATAAACATCACATACATACAAGTAAGTAAGTTTACTACTTGGTGGACCATAGTCCTTCCTTTTGTTTCCTCTTCCTCTAACCATTGAAGCTTCTTAGAAATTCTTCCATTCCTCTTCTTTCTTGACTTCTCTATGGCCCTAGATACCCAATCACATCATTAGAGCCATGATTATGAGTCATTAGAAGTGTATATTAAGGCCCAAGAAGCTAGGGAGGGCTAAATAGGTTAATTTCCCCTCAAAAACATGAAATCTTGGAATTTGGGGGGTTTGGCCGCGGCTAAAAACCAGACAGAAACATTTTAGCCGCGGCCAAGAATCTCGCTGTTCAGAATTTCACCGTCCTAATTCTTGGGCGAATTTGTAAAAATCATAACTAAATGTAAAAAGTCCAAATAAGGTGCTTCTAGGTTATATGGAACCCTCTTTAAGTCTACTTTAAAGGAAAAATATAGCTCTAAGCTAAAAATACTCCCATAAGTACATAATTCCATTTAATGGGACACTACTCCAGAATTGCCCAGTTTAACATGACAAAACTTTGAAAAATCATAACTCCTAGAATACTTGTCCAATTAACCTTTACCACCTATCCATTAAAGGTCTGTATCTCTACTTTAAGTATGGAAAGTTTCATTGTCTTTGGACAACATTAAGCTACTCAAAACACATCACAAAGACACTGCCTCTAGAAGACAGATTTCACACTACTTACTCTTCAACTTCTAAAACTTCCAAATTCATATACAAGCATCCAAAAATCATGAACACTTGTATACGTACACAATTTTGCCCAAGGAATCCATTGGAAACCTCAAACTTGAAAAATTCCCATTCCTTCATCACATTCTATTTAGACCAGAAAACTAGAGTTTTCTACAACAATTCACCAAAATAGAATTTTGTTCAACAACTTGGTCCAATCTCATCATAAAACATAATCTAACCATAAACACATGATTAAACCTCAAAAATATCCCTTAGACCAGAAATGAATAGTACCCACCCTTACAAATACTTATCTAAACAACAAACCAATAGGTTCAAAAAGAAGCTTACGCTTACCTCTACGTGTTTCTGCAATTGGTTTGGAATTCTGGCAATACTCTAGCCGGTGAGATGGCACCAAACACCTCCAAATGAAAATATGAAACCATAGGAATGAAGCTTGGGATGAGTACAAGAAGGTTTGTGAAGGGTGTTTTTAGAGAAGACGCCAATTCGATAGTGTTTCGGTCAATTGAAGTTCTGAAAAATCACTATTCACCTCTCCTCTCTCCTCCAACATTTTTTCTTTATTTTCTCTAATTTTTCCTACTTTTTGGGATGCTGGCTAAAAAATATATGGCTTAGGAGGAGTTTCAAAAAGTTATGCGAAGTGTCGTGATCCTGTGGTGCCATTTGTTCGGTGTTGCACTGATTCGGTGACATGTGTCACCTACTTTAATAAAGTGGGTCCTATCTCTTATTCTTAGGATTTTAGCCATCCCCTTTGTCAGTGAAAGTAAGGGTCTAATGATTTTCCCCGGCTCCTTGGCTTAGTGAATTCCCCTTACTTCTATGCCACATGTCACCATCTTAGAATGCCAACACAAAAGGTAAAAGGATATTTCATCATTAATGGGACATGTGTCACCTTCTTATTCATCCAACATAAAAGTTATGTTATGATTACTTACTTTATTAAAATTACTTTAATAAAGTTACTTTATCGGTGTCTACCGGGACTTACTCGGGATTGCATCACATATATCGAAGCCTGTCAAATGACACCAAGTCAGAGTATGTATGTGAGCCCCACATGGTGCCACATACCGATATCCAATTCAAAAACGCATGGTACACATATATTCCCTAAAAATGGCATGTACACACCTACATCGGCATATTCCGCCCAACTAATCGGTCCCTTACCTCTTGACATAGTTGGGTGGCATCTTTCTACCAACCTAGTGGTACCGTATATGTGTCAAGTGCACATCTGCACTGACATTCTGATCATACTGCCTCCAAATACTAAGCCATTTTCCTGGTAAGGCCAAATCATAAGTCCCTAAGAGTCATTCTATATCTCATCATTCCTGGGACTCTTACTAATATGGGATTGATAGTCTACTTTATTCAGGCTTATTCTCTAGCCTTTAGTCCTAAAATTTGGGATATTACACACTAGAAGAACCACCCTGATATTGGTGCTTCTATGAAGAACTCCTGCTGCTAGATGCATTCTTACTTATAATACTTCTGTGGGTATGCAGCTCCCATAAGTTATGCTATGTTATTCGGCACTCTTCGACTACCCTATTGAATTCATTGAAGTGCCGAGAGACCAGCTTCTCCTTTAACTTTGGCTTCAGCCCTTGTATCATCATGTCTGAACTCCACTCTTCATCATCACAGAATTTCAAGTAGGAGGAGTATCAAGACAAGTGGATGTATCTAGCCAGGTATTCATCAAAGCCTTTCTTTTCACCTTGCTGGATTGTTAGGAATTCGGTCTCCTTAGCCGTCTCACTAATAAGGGAAAATACTCGTCGTTCAATTTCTCTAGAAATAATGCCTAGGTCATGAGAATATTTCATGCTTGTAGGATTGCCTTAGTACTTCCCCATCATCTGTCAGCATCAGCTTCCAGTTTATATATGTCTAGCCGGGCTTTTATGTCATCTAGTCACTTTAGAACCCTGAAAAATCTTCTCCAAATAGGATAACCAGTCCTCTGCAACTTTGGGGTCAAACTTCCCATACAATAGAGTTGGATGGTGCTGATTTAATCTTGTTACCCAGGTCTGTATGCTCTCAATTTTGACCATCGAGCGCTTTGGAACCTCTAGCACCTCTGGCTTAGGCTCTGGAGACTACAGGTGACCTCCTCCTTATTCACCAGAGTTATTGTAAGTTTCAGCATCATTGTTTTGCTTTTGTTGCACCTCTTTCAGGTCATTACGTAATTTGTTCAGTGTATTTTGTTGTTCCATCATCATTAACATTAATTGTTGCATCTGGTTAGGCCTAGCGCCTGGTTCCTTATTATTATCCTCGTGTCTACTGCTACCCTACCACCAGCTCTACCGCCTCTACCTCAGACTCTGACACCACTTCGTGTACGTGCCATATCTATAATTCACTATTCATGAAAATAGAGAAGGAAATAAATTTTATATAGATGTAAAGGCATTTTTGTCATTTCATAAAAGTTTCAGGTACATGAGTTTGTCATACATATCGCATAGCATGTATTTACAACGTTTAGGAGTCATACCATATATCATACATCCTAAAACTACTATATCACAAGTCTTTGTTATGCTTATACATCAAGTCTTAACTGTACATATAGCTTCCCACGGGGTTACCTATCCGGGGATTGCCCTGAGGTAAGCATGCTTAACTTCGAATGTACCCAATCAAAATGCAGTCATCGGCTCTAGCAGCTTCTGTCTACTGGTACTCTACAACTGCCCTTGCTCCAAAAGATGTACTGATTACCTCTTATTACCCAAAATATACGGCCTGTGTCCCACATTAATCCAGGTACAAATGCCTCTACACAAAGGCTAACATGTAGTCCCTGAATTCCCCGAAATGATCATTCGGTCCACACTCGACGATATCGTTCTTCTTCCAATTCTAAAAGTTAGTGTTCAGGAAGAAGTCCATGGTCGTAAAGATCCAACGCTCATCTGGCAGATGATCTCTAGTATTACCTGCATCCAAATAAGCTAGGTACTGATCGAGTAAGTCATCATGTGCTCATACATCACATCTATATCGACCCTATACATACTCCCACAACTCCTTATCAGGTTGTAGGTTGTATCAGTGGTGTACTCTTCTACCCTGGAGCCCGCTTTGCCACTTGCGTAGGATGCTGACCAGCTACCCTTGGCTACTTGGTACCACCGATAGATACATCTGGTATCAGCTCTGGTAATAGATGTATTCCAAATATTAGTATCGGCTTGATGCTCTTTCATTGCATCTTCAACACCCTCGAACCTCCCAGCTTTTTCAGCCATATGCTATGCCGTCCCTCCAAAATCTGCTCCTTAGGAGGACATTGGTTTATGAAAGGAGGTGATTGGTCCCTCTATCGTTGTTCGCATCCAGTCATGATTCCCTGTCACCATGCAAAGAAGACCATATTAGTATTCCATTCTATAAATGCCAGAACTACTTTAGTCTCTGGTACAAAAAATTTCAAACCCCTTAACATTTTGGATATTTGAAGAGTAATAAACGTAAAGTTCTGTAAGGCATATAGAAATAGCGGAATCATACAGACATTAAGTACATGTTTACAATACAGAGGAATCCCCATAGGGTTTGAAAAATATTTACAAATGTACAGAGTATTCAAAACAAAACATAAGTGTATCTATGGATAACCAAAATCAGCTTCAGGTTGCACTGGGACCCTAATCCCAGGTAACCACCTCCTTGCTTTTCGAGGCGCTAGCCTCAACTTTAAGGTTTTCAGTTTGAAAAAGGGTGAGATTCTAGAGATTTGAGAGAATCTCAGTAGTATCAGACATTTCAAACATATAAAATGAAATAATAAATATGCAATGTGTCATGTCATGTAAGATGCTAACTCGTCCTGTATGCATACTATCCAAGGCAAAACGAATGTTTGCGCCCCGGCTTAACTTGTGTCTAAGGTCAAACGACATGTTTGAATCCATAGCTTGTTCACATGTACCTTCGCTGGATCCCAGATCACAGCTAAGCTAATGTCATGTTACAGAAGATGGCATACACAAACATATGGATAATTACAAAGTATATGAAAGAAAGTACTAGTACCTGACTCCTTTTTCTGTTTTCGGGTTTCTCCTAAACTTGTTCCGGCTCGGCTATTTCCAATTCCTATAAAAATTAAAGTTACAAGTAACTAGTTTTTACTTGCACTATTACTACATTTTAATTACATGATAAGTAAAATATTTGCATATTCATTTTCCCTTATATGATGATTTTATGGACTATATTTGAGCTGAATGTAATCAATTTGGATGTAATTAATAAATAAATAATGATTTTCTTGCAGCCATGGATAATACCGGATTAAAAAGAATTAAAGAAGGCATTTAAGGGAAAGTTACTATTCACGTGGACTATTCAATATGCACTGTTCATACGGGGGTACTGTTCACTGTAGCAGTGCGGTTCATGTAGCAGTCGGTGCACTGTAGCAAGTGGGTGGTCAGTTCACTGTAGCAGTGCGGTTCATTGTAGCAAAATCACTGTAGCAGTCCGAAAATGAAGCCTATAAATAGAGCTTTTTGGCACCCTAAAATGAAGAAGGAGGAGGAGGAAGGAAGAGAGAGGGAGAATTTCTATTTTAGAGAGAGAGAGTTGTTATTTTTAGAATTTATTTCTTGCATTTTTTTACTTCTTGCATGCCTCCTACATGGATGGTTTTACCTCCTATATGGTAGGCTAGATTTTCCATTTTCATGCATCTTGTAGTAGTATTTTTATGTTTTTGTAATTAATTTTTATGCAATATTTATGATGTTTGGAATATATTTTGGTTTTGTTTTTAATTTTATCATGAGCTAAATTTTCCTTTTCCTAGGGTGATGACGTAGCTTACTAATGACGGATTGAATCTTAACTTATTAAATCTAGTTTTAATTTTTCCTTCATGATTGAGTTTTAATTATTGATCTTAATGCTTACAATTGATTGCCATCTTTTGGATGATTTTAATATGCATGTTGAGACCAGAAGGAGATACATGTGTGTAGATCCTATAATTAAAATCATAACTTGCATATGAAATAGGAATATATTCATATGGGTTGTGTAATCTTAATTGTGTTCCATAAATCTGAATGCATGATTGATTGCTTAAATTCATATAGGAGTATATTGGGTTAGCAATTAATTATAGAGTTACTTGACCTTGGAAGAGGCTAGTAATTAAAATAGGGAAACTCGACTATCAATCATGTGGAATAAATTGGACTAGAGTAGATAAGTGATTCAATCCGGAATTTATTAAGTGAAATCTAATCCCTAGGACTTTTTCTCATATTTGTCTTTATATCACTTGTATTCATATTTCATCATTTCTATCTTGTAATCTCAATCACAACTAATCAACCGACTAAATAGAATTAAAATTACCAATTTTGGTACTTAGTGGTCAATCCTCGTGGGAACGATACTCTACTCACTTCTATATTACTTGATTACGACAGTGTACACTTGCACTTCTAAATACACCATCCTACATCCGTAACAAGTTTTTGGCGCCGTTGCCGGGGATTGTCATTAATATCAATACCAAGTAATTTTAATACTAATTTGGTCTTCATATTAGATTTTTTTGTGTCTTTTGTTTCTTTTCAGGTTTTTGCTTAGTATATGACCAGATCGAAGAAGACTGAATTACAGCCTTGTGATTCTGAGATCGAGAGAACTTGTCGAAGAAATCGGAGAGTTCGGAAGCAGTCTACTTCAATCAATTCAATGACAAATCTGGAAGGAGAAGTAGTAGATACCAAAACACTCCTTGATTATGCAACACCAACAGTCATGGAGACAACTTCTGGAATCAGAAAACCACCAGTAGCAGCCAACAATTTTGAAATCAAGCCTGCAATTATCCAGATGGTGCAAGCCAATCAGTTTGGTGGTTTATCAACAGAAGATCCCAACACACATATAGCCAGTTTCCTAGAAATATGCGACACATTCAAGCATAATGGTGTTACTGATGATGCCATTAGACTTAGACGTTTCCCTTTCTCACTCAGGGATAAGGCTAAGAGCTGGCTACATTCTCTACCAGTGGGAAGCATAACTACATGGGATGCATTGGCACAGAAATTTTTAGCGAAATACTTTCCGTCAGAAAAAACTGCAAAATTGAGGAATGAAATTACCTCATTTTCCCAGCATGAACTATAAAGCCTTTATGAAGCCTGGGAAAGATACAAGGAGTTGCTAAGAAGATGTCCTCATCATGGGTTACCAGATTGGTGGACACTGCAAACATTCTACAATGGGATGACGCATACCACCAGAATTCTTGTAGATGCTGCAGCTGGAGGATCTTTAATGGGAAAAAATCTAGATGATGCCTACAATTTACTTGAGGAGATGGCGGCAAATGCATATCAATGGCCTTCTGAACGTCATAATTCAAAGAAGGTACTTAGAGTGCACGAGCTGGATATCCTTACAACTTTATCTTCTCAAGTTGCATCTATATCCAAGCAAGTGAGCTCATTGACTAGTCAAGCAAATACAATCGTACTCCTCATGAAACCTGTGACCGATATGGAGGACCTCATATGAGTGCACAAAGTCAAGATGGACAGTCATCCATACCTTCTCAGTCGAAGCAAGCTCATTATATCGGAAATCAAAGAAATGACCCATTCTCAAATACTTATAATCCAGGTTGGTAGAATCATCCAAACTTTGGCTGGAGGAATAATCAAAATGTGTTCAAACCGCAAGGGAACTACCAGCAACAAGCTCTTCAACCACCAAATCCACCACAGTAAAAAGTGAATGTGGAAGATGCACTGGCTCAACTAACCATGAATACATCTCAATTCATGGCTAGGACTGATACAACACTCAGAAGCCACGAAGCCTCAATAAAGAACTTGGAGATCCAAATGGGCCAAATTGCAAATATGATGAATTCCAGACAACCAGGTACTCTTCCAAGTGACACTGAGAAAAACCCAATAGAGCATGTAAAGGCTATTGGATTAAGGAGTGGGAAAGAATTGAAAGATCCTGTAATTCTACATAAGACTGAGGGAGAAAAGAAAGAAAGTGAACAAGAAAAGAAGGAGGAAGCACAGAAACCTCAAGAAGATGATGTGGTACCAGGAAGAATCAGCTTTCCAGATAACCCTCCTCCATATGTACCACCAGTTCCATACCCTCAGAGACTTATGAAGGCAAAGCTAGACAAGTAGTTTAAAAAGTTTCTGGAGGTTTTCAAAAAGTTACATATCAACATCCCTTTTGCAGACACTCTTGCCCAAATGCCTAGTTATGCAAAATTCATGAAGGACATTCTCTCAAATAAGCGTAAGCTGGAGGAATTTGAGACAATTGCACTTACTGAGGAGTGCAGTGCCATTCTGTAAAAGAAACTACCACCAAAGCTGAAAGATCCAGGAAGCTTTTGCATACCTTGCAGCATAGGTCAATGTAACTTTGAAAGAGCACTTTGTGACCTAGGAGCAAGTGTAAATCTCATGCCCTTATCTGTCTACAGAAAACTTGGTCTTGGAGAGGTGAAGCCGACCACAGTTTCACTACTTCTTGCTGATCGATCAATTAAATATCCGAGGGGTGTCTTAGAAGATGTTCTGGTGAAGGTGGACAAACTCATATTTCCAGCTGATTTCATCATACTCGGCATGGAAGAAGACCAAGAAATTCCTATCATTCTTGGGAGGCCATTCCTAGCAACTGGGAGAACTTTAATAGATGTGCAACAGGGAAAGTTGACTTTACGAGCTCAAGATGACCAAGTATCTTTTAACATTTTTAAGGCTTGGTCATGTCCAAATGAAGGTGACACCTGTTACAGAGTAGATACATTGACCAGCTGCACAAAAGACGTGGTGAATAAAAGCTGCATGAATCAACCACTCGCAATGGGAATAGTAGATGTTTCAAAATCAACTAATCCTGAAGTGCATAGAGCATATTGGGTAATCAAAGCCTTAAATTTTGACTTAAAGGTGGCTGGTGAGAAAAGACTTCTCCAACTCAATGAGCTTGAAGAATTCAGACAACAAGCTTATGAGAATGCCAAGTTATACAAGGAGAAGACAAAAATGTGGCATGACAGAAGAATTATGAGGAGAGAGTTCACACCGGGACAAAAAGTGTTGTTGTATAACTCAAGGCTAAAGCTCTTTCCGGGAAAGTTGAGATCAATGTGGTCAGGACCTTTTACTGTGGTTCAAACATGGCCATATGGAGCAGTGGAGATTCAAGATGGTGATCGAAAATTCAAAGTAAATGAGCAAAGGCTGAAAGAATATAATGACGGTGCACTCAACACTTTGAAAACTGTCATCACTTTGGAGGAAACAACAGGTAAGTCCTAATTTTTTTTAAAAAAATAAAAATTAAAAAAATAAAATAAAATAAAATAAATTTTTTTTATTGGTTTGGTCTTTGTCTAGCTAAAGACGTTAAAGAAGGGCGGCTATTTAGGAGGCAACCCAAAAACTTCTTTTCCTTAATCTTTCATTTTTCTTTCTTACTTACTGAAGCACACAAAACTGAATCTTTAAATTTTAGTCTCATCATGGAGGAAATTATTGTAAAGCTTAAGAACAGATTCCCTACTCTTCCCAAAGATGTGCTTAGGAAGATCTATAGCTGTCGACTTGAAAGAATGAAGACATTCAAGCATTTGGGCCTTCCTGAGGATGTCCGTTGGATCATTGAAGCCAAGGTACGTTTAATAGGTGAGATTTATGATTCATTTATTAAACCTATGCCAGGTATGGGAAGAAGCTCTTACTCCAAAAAGAGAAGAGCTAAAAGAATGAAGGTTTGTCCAAAATGTGCAAGGTGGAATTGTGATCAGCGCTGTAGGAGTAAAGGTATGGTTTCTATAAATCGAGAAGATAAAATTCAATTTATAAAGGATGGACTGAGTAAGGAGTCATTGGATGATATCATTCAGACTCTTGAGACGCATCCTAGTGGCGATGTTCATCATGTTCTTCTTGATTTATTAGACATATTCAACAAAGAAAAAGAGCGCTACCGTCTTGGGAATCTGACATTAAAAGACCCTGTTTGCCAATTTATAAGAAAACTGGATGGGAAGCAAATCCTCGATTCATAGAAAGCGTTTAAGCCGTTACTGGACGTAAAACCAGAGGACGATGTGAGCCACAATCACAACTACTGTACATAATCTTGCTTTTGTCAAGCTGTCTTATCTTTTTCAGTAACTTTTGACTTTCTTTACTCACTTTACTTAATTTCTTGGCACAGTGGCCGACTGGTCATTCGTGTCAGATATTTTTTTTCAAATTTTTTTTTTGAAAAATGTGTGATTTGCATGATTTTGTTGTCGCTGTTTTTGTAATATAAATATGTAATCTTCCATTTGTAAAAAAACACAAAATGTATGAGAGAGAAAAAGAGAGGAGTGGTATCACTCTAAAATGCAGTTTTAAATCTATATGCATTTTTGGTGAAACTGACTCAGGAAAGGATGGAGAGTTTATACCTGTAGCACAGGAACTGGGAAGTGCACTAGCCGCTAGAAAAATCAACTTTGTCTACGGGAGAGGTCTCGAGGGCCTGAAGTTAAGTATGGCTATTCCTGCAACCATTCATGGTAGCAAGGGTTTGTATGTAAGGATAAAGGAGTTAGAACATCACTTTTTCTTCTTAGGCCAAGAGTTAGAGGTTTCAAGTCTGCCTGAACGAATGGGACATATGTTTTACCGTGCTGATGCTTTTTTCGCTCTACCCGGTGGTTTTGAAACGTTGGATGGGATCTCTAGCATTGCATATTGGGCTAAACTGAACTTTCATAAAAAACCATTAGGATTGTTAAATGTGAATGGTTTTTATGATAACCTGTTGTCTTTTCTTGATCATGCTGTGGAAATAGGATTCATACCCCAAGCGACTCGTCATTCCATCATTTCTGCACCAACTGCTGATCAACTACTAGATAAACTGCAAACCTATGAACCTCAACCAGATCTATTAGTAAAAGAAAAAGGTGGGCAATCTTCAGATAGCAGTCAGAAGCAGAATCCAGATACCACTCTCTGGTTGTAACTTTCTTTTATCTTATGGTTTTACTCTTAGCATTTTGGTTTAATTTATTGTGTGTTTAGGTTGTTTAAAAAAAACCTTTCTTTAATCTTTAGAAGACATTGAGGACAATGTCTAATTTAGGTTGGGGGAGGATTATTAAAAAAAAATTGCATGATTTCTACATTAGATAGTTAGTAGTAAAACCATTAGATGTATGGGGTGTGAAAAGATGGCAGAGTAAAGAGTTATTCTTAACTCTTGAGACGCATCTTATTAGTTGTAATTTTTTTTTCTTTCTTTCTGTTTCATCTAAAAATTAAAAAAATAAAAAAAATAAAAAAAATAAAAATTTTGAGTGCTTTTCAATAATTTTAAGAAGTAGATAAGTTTGAAGCATGGATCAATTGAGTTTAGAGATTTTATAGCATGATTGAACAATTGATTGTTGAATTTGGTGATGAATTTTGAGACTGAATGAGCTGAATTTGAAAGTCCCTAACCGTGAGCTTTTGAGCCTATATGATCAATAGTGATTATCTTTCTTGTGTGTGATATTCACCTATTAAGTTGTCACTCTAGAACTTGCTTTAAATCTAGTTGAAATTACATGTCACATGCACATTCAAAAATGATAAAGGCATTCATTTTGTTTAGCCAGAGCCAAATAGCCAACCTTGCAATTATACCATTGATAAGCCCCTTTGAGCCTAATTGATTATTTCTTTATTTTCAACCCATTAATATGTGTTTCAATGATTTATCAAGTGCTTTTACTTAATTCGAAAGATTAACAGAGCATTTGAAATTTCTGTGAAATGGGCTTTTGACAAGTGTGGGGGTCTATATATCATCAACCACAAAAGTGTAGAAGTTGTTAAAAAAAAGAGAAAAAAAGAAAAAAATGTAAATTATGGGTTGTTGGGATGAGATAGGCCAGGTTTATTCATAAGATGACCCATTTTTCAATTGCTCCATTTACTTAGTAAAAATAGCCCTTCATATTACTTTTTACATTCCTTTTACTTTAACCTCATTACAACCTTTAATAAGTCCTTTTGATTTGAATTATGCATGTGAATTAGGTAGTGGAGATTGAGATTTTTGGCAAGCTTATGGTAGTGTAATTTTTTCAGGTGAATTTGAGCGAAACACTTACCCTAAAACACTTGAGAGATTGAGAGAATGAGCCACAATTATGAATTCGGTTCATTTATTTTCAAATGAAGTTACCAGTTTATTCTTTTGTTGATTCAAGAATACTATGATCTCTTTATTCTTTAATTGTGTCCTTGTTTATGACTTGACACTTCTGATTTTGTTGGAAGCACTTATTAGTTACTCTTTCTTGTCCGAGGACGTCCAAGAGCTAAGTTTGGGGGAATTTGATAAGTAAAATATTTGCATATTCATTTTCCCTTATATGATGATTTTGTGGACTATATTTGAGCTGAATGTAATCAATTTGGGTGTAATTAATAAATAAATAATGATTTTCTTGCAGCCATGGATAGTACCGGATTAAGAAGAATTAAAGAAGGCATTTAAGGGAAAGTTACTATTCATGTGGTACTATTATTCATTGTGCACTATTCATGCGGGTACTATTCGCTGTGCACTGTAGTAGTGCGGTTCCTGTAGCAGTCGGTGCAATGTAGCAAGTGGGTGGTCGGTTCACTGTAGCAAAATCACTGTAGCAGTCCGAAAATGAAGCCTATAAATAGAGCTTTTTAGCACCCTAAAATGAAGAAGGAGGAGGAGGAAGGAAGAGAGAGAGAGAATTTCTATTTTAGAGAGAGAGAGTTGTTATTTTTAGAATTTATTTCTTGCATTTTTTTACTTCTTGCATGCCTCCTACATGGATGGTTTTACCTCCTATATCGAAGGCCTACGTAGTCCTCCTTTATGGATGGTATAGGTTGCCACCTACATGGATGGTTTTACCTCCTATATGGTAGGCTAGATTTTCCATTTTCATGCATCTTGTAGTAGTATTTTTATGTTTTTGTAATTAATTTTTATGCAATATTTATGATGTTTGGAATATATTTTGGTTTTGTTTTTAATTTTATCATGAGCTAAATTTTCCTTTTCCTAGGGTGATGACGTAGCTTACTAATGACGGATTGAATCTTAACTTATTAAATCTAGTTTTAATTTTTCCTTCATGATTGAGTTTTAATTATTGATCTTAATGCTTACAATTGATTGCCATCTTTTGGATGATTTTAATATGCATGTTGAGACCAGAAGGAGATACATGTGTGTAGATCCTATAATTAAAATCATAACTTGCATATGAAATAGGAATATATTCATATGGGTTGTGTAATCTTAATTGTGTTCCATAAATCTGAATGCATGATTGATTGCTTAAATTCATATAGGAGTATATTGGGTTAGCAATTAATTATAGAGTTACTTGACCTTGGAAGAGGCTAGTAATTAAAATAGGGAAACTCGACTATCAATCATGTGGAATAAATTGGACTAGAGTAGATAAGTGATTCAATCCGGAATTTATTAAGTGAAATCTAATCCCTAGGACTTTTTCTCATATTTGTCTTTATATCACTTGTATTCATATTTCATCATTTCTATCTTGTAATCTCAATCACAACTAATCAACCGACTAAATAGAATTAAAATTACCAATTTTGGTACTTAGTGGTCAATCCTCGTGGGAACGATACTCTACTCACTTCTATATTACTTGATTACGACAGTGTACACTTGCACTTCTAAATACACCATCCTACATCCGTAACATTACAGTTTGCTGGTTATCTATCATAGTTATAATAGTTTCTACACAGTACAACTATGCACAGTATAGTTTCACTGTTTCCACGAACTAGCAAATTTTTCAGTCAATTTTCAAAATTCATAATTAATTCTACCAAAATCAAATTTTACTTATTTAAAAGCCTAAATAAAGCTATTTAAATCTAAATTTGTGTAAAAATACTGAGGTTTGACTACTACATTCAGATCATTCCCAGAAATTCACCAAATACCAATGTTCCTGATTGCATTACAGAAACAATGCACAATCTTTGAAAATCCATATCTATCATTGTACTTGTATAAAAATTAAAAGATACCTATAAAATTAAAGATTTATGTCTCTAATTTAATCCTGCTAAGTTTCATAATTTTTGGACAAGGTTTGTCCAAAGAAATACATTGTACAATATATCACTGACTCACTGGAGGCAGATCAAACAACATGCACATTCTACTTCATTAATTTCCACATTTCAACATATGCATCCAAAAATCATGAACTCATGTTGAACCATACAATTTTTCCTTCTAAAGAACCATCAGAATTTTGAAATTCCCATTCTACCCTCAGCTGTTGTCTCTCACCGAAACAAGGGTCTTAAGGAGGGAAATTGTGTTTTCCTAATTTCTCTTGCTTAATCACCTCATTACCACTTCTAATCACATGATTAACCATTTAAACAGTAATAGACATGATTAGAGGAAATTTTGGTAGCATTTCCCCTAGCGTTTGCATCAGCCCAAATTTGAAAAACAAGAGAAAACAAGGAAAATACCACTAACAACATCAACAACACCAAACAAGTAAAGAGGATCTAGTTTTGAAGATTACCTCTTGATTCCAACAATTTCTCTCTCCGGGCTGAAATTCCTCTCTCTCTTTACACCCTTGATTTGTCTTGAAAAACATGAATGTAATGGAGTAGAAGAGGTTAGGAGAGGTTATAGAGAGATTAGGAGGCAAAAATCAATAAGTTTGTAAGTTTTTACCTTTGATCTTGCACTTAGAAACCCTAAGCTCTATTTCTTGTGTTCTTAGCTCTTTAAACTCTCTCTCTCTCTTTCTTGATTTAGCTTGGCTGAATATGAAGAATGGAATGAAGAATTAGAGGCTTTTGAATATATATATTTACTTTATGTTATATTATGTTTTAATGAATATTACATGTGCATATTTACTTGGCTCCCTTTTTTCCTTTCCTCCTAAATTAATTAGGACCACACACTTGATTTCTCTTCCTTTCCATTTATTTGACTGAAATTGTATAGGAAAAAAGGAGTCTTGATTGCTTCTTGAATCACCTTAACATTGCATCTTCTAATATGGCTAATCAAGGTCATATTACTTTTTTACTTTTGACTTTTTGACCTTTTCCCCTTCTTGCTTTAATATGAACTAACCATAAATATATATACCCTTTGCTTCTCTCTTTTTGACCGTGCATATAAGAGGAAAAAGGAATAGAAATTGGTTCCTTGCATTGCCATTAATTGCTTCTTCCAAGTTTATCAAAATTGGTCATACTACTTTTAACTTTTGCAACTAAATTTTCCTCTTGGTAATAATATTATAATATGGACTTATTAATTACCAAGTAGCCATTTTACCCTTTTTATTTCCCCCTTGGCTGAAATTATTAGGAGAAATAGAGGAAAATATTTGTTTCCAATTTTATTGGCAAATTACCATTTTGCCCTTACATTTTTGTGAAAATTAATGTCATACTCTTTTTCCTTTATTTTGGCTTATTTTTGACATGTATATTAGGCTATTAATTATGTTATTTTATGCTCCAATTTAGGTTACCATATTATGCCTTTAAGTGAATATTCATTGCTCCTTTGTGTCCTTGCTTAGCCAAGTTGTGTGTAACCGACAATTGGAATATTTCTGTAAATTTATGTATACCATAATTTACTATTTTATTCTATTAAATGTATTAATTACATAGGAGGAATATTGGTGACTAAAAATGGTGTGTTATAGAACAAGTATTGAAGAAGGCATCTCATTTTTCATATTATGCAGAATGGGGATGGGGAAGGAAGAAAAAGAGAGAAAAGATGAGAGAGATTGAGAGAGAATTCATAAAGGCAAGAGAGGAAGGCAACACAATTTCAATCAATATCATAAGCTAAGGACAAATAAGATGTGTTAAGTACTATATATAGCTTTAAACCATGAGAAGGAAAGTTGTATTCTGAATTCCTTGAATCAAAGCATGTTCAAGTGAGCCTATTTATATGTACAAGCGTATATCTTCTTAATTAATGCTATGATACATTTCCTACTATTACGATATGATTTCCTAATAATGTTGATATACAATCCTTAATTTTATGGGATATGATTCTAAGATACAATCCCTGATTTTGTAGGATATGATTCTAACACTCCCCCTTAAGTTGGAACATATATATTAATCATGCCCAACTTGTTACGAAGATACTCAACCCGTGTCCCATTTAAGGCTTTCTTTAGAAGGTCTTCTAGTTGGTCGTTCGATTGTAGATGCCCTGTAGATATAATGTTCTCTTTAATCTTATCACAAATAAAACAACAGTCGATTTCAATATGTTTTGTATGCTCATAGAACACAGAGTTTGATGCTATGTTCAATGCCCGCTTTATTATCACACCATAGCTTCAAAGGAAATGTCGTGGCATACCAATCTCCTTTGTGAGGTGAAAGACCGACACAATTTCCTATACTGACTAGGACATGGCTCTATATTCTTCTTTTGTACTAGATTTTGATAGAACACATTGCTTCTTATTTCTCTAAGATATCAGGTTTTTACAATCAAACACACAGTAACCCGTAGTGGACCGCCTTATAGCTTTTGAGCCTGCATGATCCGTATCGCAGAAGCACTCGACTTTAGTGTACCCATAATATGTATAGAGAATGCCATGACCTGGGGAACCTTTCAAATAATGCACAATATGCTCAAGGCCTCCCACTGTGCCATTATTAAGGATGCCATGAATTGACTAAGTACACTGACCGTAAAAGTTATATCAGGACGAGTTACTATTAGATAATTCAGCTTTTCGATAAGTCTCCGATGTCTTTTAGGAAATGCAAATGGCTTAAGTTTCTCTCGATCAATTTTCTCCTTCAAGTCATCAGGAAGCTCAACAAACAAGATATCATTAAGATCCAATAACAGATTCAGAATCATGGGAATTCTGCTAAGTATAGCTCTAAGCTTCTAAGTCTCCTTCAAGAGATCAAGAACATACTTTCTTTGAGTCAAGAGGATGCCCTTCTTGCTTCTTATAACCTCAGTACCTAGAAAGTACTTCAATGGTCCTATGTCTTTTTGTCTGGAAGTGGGAGTTAAGAAAGACTTTAAGTTCTGATATTCTAAAGGTGTTACTTCCATAATCATAATATCATCAACATACATTACTAGAAGAATTATGTCGGCATCTAACTGGTGATAGAACACATAGTGATCATACTTACTTTGGCTCAATCCAAATTTCTTAACCACATCATAAAATCTATCAAACCAGTCTGTACAATAACTTTTGAAGATAGCACATCTTACCATGCTCCCCCTAAACAATGAACCCAGGTGGTTGCTCCATATAGACTTCCTCAAGAAGATCACCATTTAGGAAGGCATTATTAACATCAAACTGCTGCAAATCCCAACCATAGGTGGTAGCTAGAGAGACAAGTAGGCAAACCAAAGTTAACTTAGCCACTAGGGAGAAAGTCTCTGAATAATCAATACCATAAGTGTGAGTATAATCTTTGGGAACCAGCCAAGCTTTCAACCATTCTAAGGAACTATCAGCTTTAGTCTTAACAAAAAACACTCATTTACATCAAATAGCCCTCTTTCCAAAAGGTAGATCAATAAGGGTCCAAGTACCACCCTTTTTTAGGGCCATCATTTCTTCTTCCATCTCTGTACTCCAACCAGGGTGAGCTAGAGCATGGTTAGTAGGGGTGGAGATAGAACTAAGGGTGGCAACAAGGGAAAAATTATGGTAGGACACAAAGGAGGAGATAGGATAGGCATAGTCAGCATATCTTTTTAGAAGGCAATGGGTGCAGGTACCTCTTCTAAGAGCGATGGGTAGGTCTTCAGATGGGTCAGCAGGAGGATCAGGCACTACGGAATCAGAAGTAGGTGAACCAGGGATAGGAATGTCAAGATCTGGGGAATCAAGAGCAAGTGAGTCATAAACAGAATCAGTCACTGAGGCAAGCACTGGTGAAGGCAGAACATTGGCCACATCATCACCATTGATTAATCAAGGTTCAAAACAGCTGCTTGTACTGGTGAGATAGGGACTTGATAGAGTAAGATATCATCAAACTTATCAACTGGGGAGGGAGACTCAAACGATACTGAAGACTTAAAGAAAGAAGAGGAATTATGAAAGGACACATTAGTGGACACAAGATAACGACGGAGATCAAGAGAGTAACACCGATAACCTTTATGGACTCAAGAATAACCAAGAAGGAACATTCAAAGACTTTGGTTTGAGTTTACTGATACTAGGATGAACATCCCGAACAAAGCACACTCAACCAAAAAAATTTCAGATTAACAGGAAACAACTTAGTGTTGGGGAACAAAAGGAAATATGGAGTGTCACCCCTAAGACTAGTCAAAGGAATATGGTTAATGAGAAAACATGTAGTAGGCACAATATCATCCCAGAATGGTTTAGGAATATAGGAGTGAAATATGAGAGCTTAGGCAGTTTCTAATAGATGACGGTTCTTTCTTTTAACAACACAATTTTGATCAGAAGTATCAACACAAGAAGATTGGTGAAAGATGCCATAGTGGTGCATACAATCTGTGAATTAGGTGGAAAAATATTCTTTCGCATTATCACTTTGAAGGATTTTCATAGGAGTACCAAACTGAGTGCTAATTTCAATATAGAAATTATGAAAATGAGAAAACAATTCAGAACGCTATTTCATTAAGTAAAGCCAAGTTGTCTGGGAATAATCATCAACAAAAGTAACAACGTATCTAAAACCAGTCTGAGACGCAACTAAACAGGGACCCTAAACATCAAAATGAACTAACTCAAAGGTGGGATACAGTTCATATATTAATAAGAGGTACCAAATGAACACGATGGTATTTGGCAAGCTGACACAACTCACAATCTAAAGCAAACACAGAAGAAAACTGAGGATACATGTAACATACTGAAATATGAATAACAAGAACTGCTTGTAAATGTAATTAGTCGGAAGAAAATTCACCGGTGCCAGTGTTGTGTATACGGTGTTATTTTGATAAAGAGGACACTTAGCAAGATTTTATTGGTTGTCATAAAGTAATAATTAAATGAAATAATCTTACTTTGTGTAGGGACCACGAAGGAGGACACCTCGTAGGTGAACCCGGGGAAAATTCCCTGACTTTCCTTTCCCTGATAAAGTAGACAGTTAGGTGGAGGGAAGAGATAGGGATGGGTCCCATATAAGGGACACATGGCATCATCTTAAGGAAGAAGAGAAAAGAGCTTTTGACTTTAATGTGTTGGCCGAATAAGAGCGTGACACTTGTTCCCTCTTTTTGACAAAGTTACTTTAGCTTTTGAGTTGTCATCATCGGAGGGTGCCACGTTGCCCCAAGCCGGGGAAATCCACTGGACTCTGGTCTGGTCACCCGACTAATTTTCCCGAACACCGAGCTCAGGAGCCGGGGAAAAATCATCGGACTCTCATTTTCCCTGACCATTAGGACAGCTCAAGACCCATTTGATTAAAAGAAAGGACACGTGTCACCGTTTGGCTAAATCACCGAATATGTGGCACCATAAGATTGTGACACATGTTGGAACACCTTTATGACTTTCTTTAAACTCTATTATTTCATTTATCATCAGCAAAAATAGGAAGAAATCAGAAAAAACGTTGAGAAATAGTTAGAGGAAAGAGAAAACATGAATAGTAAATGTTCTTGAGTTCAATCCACCGAAACACTACCGAATCAGTGTTTTCTCCTAAAATTTCCTTCACAAACCTTCTTCTACTCATCCTAAGCTTTATTTCTACGGTTTCGGATTTTCATTTGGAGGTATTTGGTGCCATCTCACCAGACGAAGTACTGCCGAATTTCCGAACCGATTGTGGAAACGTATAGAGGTAAGCGTAAGTTTCATTTTGAACCGATTGGTTTGTTGTTTGGATGAGTCTTCATGAAGGTTAGGGTACTGTTCATTTTCATCCAAAAGGAATTTTAAAGGATTAATCATGGTTTAATCATGTATTTATGGTTAAATGATGATTTATGATGATATTGGATAAGTTGTTCAACAAAATTCTGTTTTGGTAATTTTGCTGAAAATGATTATGTCTTGCCAGTGGGTTTTGGGGCTGAAGCTTTATGATTTTGATGATTTTGATCATTCCATTGAGTTCTACATGAAAAATTATGTGGGAAATCATGTACTTATAATTTTTGGATAATTATACAAAATTATGGAATTTTTGAAAGTTAGATGACCCTGCTGTTAGACTTGTTTTGCTGGAGCAGATTTGTTGCGGTGCATTTTTCAGTAACCAAACCTTGTCTAAACCTTATGAAATTTTACATGATGAAAGTAGAGATCCTGAGGTTCAATTTGATGGGTACTAGGACGCAATTGTACCAGTGGATTGAGAAATATGATTTTTCAAAGTTTAAGGTTGATTCTGGAATGGAATCTGTGGCAGATTGGGTTTGACGAATTTTCTGGAATTGGGTGGTTATAATTAGTGCCTTGTAATATTTTTATTTACACTAGGACTTGAATAGGATTGAAAAGAACCTAGAACCAACTCATTTGGAGTTGTGTAGAATTAATTATGAATTTTCAAAGATTGAAGAAAATTCTGGCAGATTTACTCAAATGTGCGAAAATAAAGGATGCAATGGTATTATATAATTGTAATGAACTTTAAGGGTAAAACTAACCAACTTGATATAGTTGAACCATTTTTTGAATTTGATTTTGGGTTAGTATTCTAACCTTAATGACAACCGACTTGAGTATTTGGATTATACAAATATTGGACGAAATAATAACTTGTCGTCCGTAAATTCCATTTATAGGACCTAATACTGTTCAAAATTTAAGATCTGCCCGAGCTTAGTGAAACAATTGGATATTGCTCAAGAGAAGCTATCAGGTAGTAACTTTGTCTTTCATATGTTATAAGATACATTGTATGTGTGTAGTTTCATCATGAACTGTCTGGAATATTTTGTTTATGAGGGGTTGTCGCCCGGGGCCTATTGCACGGGTTGACGCTCAGGCCATTGAATTTGTTTGTGATGCACGAATGAATGCCGGGGCCTATTGCACGGGTAATACTCGGAGCCTTGTGATATACCTAGTACTATGATGGTATGAGAACTACATGTTGAATCGAATGATGTTGTGATGATTCTTTTATATGATGACTGTGTAACATGCTCTGTGATTTTATATCTATATGATTGACTACCTGTTACTACTGAGATTCTTTTGAATCTCACTCTTTTTCTATAAACAAATTACAGTACAGGCTGGTAGCTCAAAGGGCAAGAAGGTAAATACGGACAACTAGAGGATGAAGCTGAAAGATTTACTTTCTCTGTTGGTTGTCTGTTTGGATATTTTGGACATGTATATATTGTATAAATCGGTAACTATGACAATAGTATAGTAGTTGAACTGATAGTACTTGTAGCCAGGTATATGAATGGTAATGTAATAAAGAGATAACTTAGTTACATAACACTTTCTAATCGTTAGAGAAACATTAACGATTGAATACAACATGAGATTGAAGCAGAGACACGCTCGTATACTCTGATAAAATGAAAGGAAGTATCAATCAGTCTAAATGAGATAGTGAATATTTGTGAAAAATGTTTGAAAAATTTTTATTCCATATGAAAAACCTACTCAATCCTAGATTTATCTCCTGAGATAATGTTGGGATTCATTAATGTTTTTAAAGTTTATTCAGTTTGGGATTAAATCCTGGTTTCACAATTTATTTTACTACTCTTTTGCACTCATCTGAGGTTATTGGAAGTAAGGTATTACAATACAACCTCTTGAGGGATGAAAGAAACACATAACCAAGACAAAAATGGACTTCAAAAGGGAATGACCCACCACAACAAGCAATAGAATGTGACACCTAATCATTTAAGATGAATGTCCACTAGATTCATAGCCTCTACCAATAATCTACTTTGTCAAAAGATCCAGAATCAAACAATGGTGAGGGAACAACCAGATAAAATAGTTTAAATGATGAGTTAGTTTATTGGGAAACAAAAGATTAAACGTAAGATCAAGAATACTAAGGAGAGCAGATAATGAAATGGATGGAGTTGCTTTAACAGTGCTTGATCCAAATACATAGACAGGGGAACCATTGGCGATGAATATGGAGGATGGGTTGGCATAAGGGGCATATGATGAAAATAAATGATAGTTATCTGTCATATGGTTGGTAGTGCTAGAATTAATGACCCACTTCATTGAAGTAGTAGGAAGACTAAAGGATGAATTATTTGTAGCTAGTGCCCCTACAGATGATGGACTAGAACCAGACTAATAAGGTGTCTGTGCAATATGAGCAAAACCACACTACTGATCACACTACTGTTTATTCTACAATTTATGACAATTCTGCTTAATATAACAAGGCTCCTTACAATAATTGCAGATACTATTTCTAGAAGTCATGTTTGGAGACTGTTGCCCTGTTTAGAGCTATAATTCTTATTTTCAAAGAGGCCACACCCAGCCAAAGTACTAGCATTTGAATCTCCAGACGGACGAACTAAACTATCAGCACGAAGAACCTGTGAGAACATATCTTCAAGAGATGGAAGCTCTAGACTAGACAGAATCTGAGTGTAATACTTTATTTCCAATAGACTCAGATGAGTGTAAAAGAGTATTAAAATCATTTATGGAACCAGAATTTAGTTCAAGATTAAACATACTTTAGAAAATGTTCACAAATTCCAGACCTATATCAGGAATTAAACCTGGGATTTGAAGGGATTTTTGAGTGGAATAAGAATTTCTCCAAACAATTTCACAAGAACCCACTATCTCACTAAGTCTCATCGGTAATTAAATCCATTTTATCATAGTGTGCAAGCGTGTCTCTGCTTAAGTCTCATGATACGTTCATTAGTTAATGTTTCTTTGTCAATTAGAAGCGTTATATCTTTAATAAGTTATCTTTTGTTTACTAGGCTACTAATACTACCGGTTCTACCACTGTACTATTATTAGTTTTACAGAGTTATGTATAATATATACATATCCAAAATATCTGAAGCATCTAAAATGTTCAAAACAGACAAACAAAAAATTAAAATCTTTCTGCTCCATCCTCTAGTTGTCTGTATTTACCTTCTTACCTTTTGAGCTACCAGCCTGTACTAAAAATTTGTTTATAGAAAAAGGGTGAGATTCAAAAGAATCTTAGTAGTAATAGGAAGCAAATCATATAGATACAAAATCACAGAGCATGCCACATAGTCATAATATAACAGAATTATCACAACAGCATTCAACACATCACCAAAGCGCTACGTATATCACAAGGCCCTAAGTATTACTCGTGCAATAGGCCTCGAGCATCCACTCATGCATCACAGATAAATTCAATGGCTTGTGTCCTGTTGTGCTATAGGCCCCAGGTGACTACCCCACATAAACAGAATGTGTCAGACAATTCATGATGAATCTACAAAAAATACAATGTATCTCATAACATATAAAAGAAAAAGTTACTACCTGGTCACTTCCCCTAAGCAATATCCAATTGTTTCTCTAAGCTCGGGCAGGTCTTAGATCCAGAATAGCTATTAGGTCCGATAATTAGAATTACAGACGACAAGTCATTACTTAATCCAATCCTTTTGGTATAATGTAAGCTAAATTATTCTTGGTTTAGCTTGTTGGTTGTCATTTGAGTCACTTTAGTAGCCCTTGGAAGGCCAAACAAATGACTATCACTACTACAAAATAATAAAGTTATGGCGCTTATATTAACAATATATGTTCTACTTGACAAGGGTCACATATCCCAACGCCACTAAAAAAGCTGTGACGCTACCTACAAGCGCCACATCATGTAATTTTTTTGTTTAAATGACCCTAGGGTGGCGCTTCCTTGAGGAAGTGACATAGAAAGTTCCAACTTCCTGTGGCCCTTCCTCAAGGAACCGCCACTCTAGGCCTCTATTTTTTTTAATTTCATGCTACCTAACATGGTACTTCTTTGAGGAAGTGCCACAGGAAGTTCCAACTTCCTGTGGCCCTTCCTCAAGGAAGCTCCACTCTACTCCCTTAGTTTTTGTATTTCACGCCTAGAGTGGCTCTTCCTTAAGGAAGCACCACCCTATGTATATTTTTTTAAAAAATACAAATTTCTTGTTTTTCATCAGACCCCGTATCATAACAGTGAAAACACAAATTTCTATACCCAATCAAACTATAATGGAATAACTAAAAATGGATACAAACAAATAACTAATTAATAAAATTAAAACTGAATATATATTTACTCAATTGTGAATATAAGACAATAATTAATTCAGCTACTTAAATACACAATAACAACAATAAGCAAATAAACAACCTAGCACCTTATATAGTATTGCTAGCTAGAACATTGTATGAGCACATATTCACACCATTCCTCGATGAGTTCATTGATTTGATTGTCACTCAAACTGTCACAATATTGATCTTTATAATACTACACAGATAGAATAATGCAGACGTGAATTAAATGACTAAACATTAATTATCAGAAAATTAATTAAATTTAAAACACAATATGAATTGTACTAAAATGACTTACTTTTGGTGGAACCTGAAGCTAATCATGAGTAATTACGTCCTTCGTGAATTTCATTATATAATACCCGCAATCATCGTTATTGGGCTGGAAAGGGCACTGCAACAATATAATAAAATAGTTAACTAAATTTTTTAATAAAATTTTGTTAAAATCAAAATGCAATTAAATTCTTATATTAGTACCTGTATCTTCTTCCAGGTATAGCTATGGGCAGGATCTACAGATCTAGAAAAGCTTAAGATGGCAGAGGCTCTATATACAATCAATGTACTAAGAAAACAAATAGATGTTGATTACTTATGGTTATTCAGTGACTTACACAAGTATATATTTACACACATATACACGCGTATATATACGTACCTATTGATCAGCCGCAACATATGAGGATGATCTGCAGGAACACCTCCACTTAAAGGATCTATATAGTAAATGCGAGGGCTAGAAGATGCCATTGCATTGATCACAATCAAGATCAAATATTCCCTAAAATATTTTGAAAATTTTTCTTCAACCATGCATGATATGGTAAAAGTGAGCAATAAACAAATATAAAGTGAAATACTACCAATAATAATAACTTAATTACCCTGTATTGTATGGCACCAGAAATAACATATTTGGTTTTGCTCTCTGTCTAAAGTATTCTTTTAGATCATAAGATTGAGCATCGAGATCTACTCTGCCCATGTGGTGTCTAATGAGATAAGGGTTGACAAATAAGAACTGGATCCTGTGTGTGTCTACCAAGATGTCATGGTACAGTGCCTTTACAGAGAAAAAAAAATGTGATTATGACAAAAAAAATTGAAAGATAAATAATAATAATATTGATAAATGATTATAATAAAGTGCCTAATCCAGATGTTGATGACCAAAGTACCAAGCCATCCATGATTAAAAATTTCGCCCAACACATTAGCAATAATATGTTCAGCTATGCCCTGAACACCATAGATGTGTCTATCAAATGGTAATGATAGACTTCCTTCGTATATCAACCTAGGTGCAATGGATTCCAACTGATTGCGATGAGATCATTTTTCTTCTGCTCTATTGGCTAGCTGAGGCTTTGGAATTCGGTTGTGTTATCAAACACTTTGAGACCTTGCCATACAGTTGAATTTTTTTCCTTTAGAATGTTCGACCTGTAAAAATCATGAAATTAAATAATGTAGTGCATAGGAAAAGTAGAAGGAATTGTACATGAACTACCTTATTACATGGCTCTATCAAACCTATTGGCCAAACAACATAGCCGCCTACAACATCTTTAACCATTGTATCATCATCCAGAGAAGGGATGGGTAATAGCGCATCATCATTCGTGCAAACATCGACCCTTACATGGATTGTGTTCTCCGATAATGGTGAATTGTGGAGGGTATCATTTTCTGTGTTGTAGGCAACACCCACTGTAACTGCATGCTTTCCAGAATGCTCAACATATAACTTACATTCTGACTCGCCCTATGAAAGATAGATCAGTTAAGGAAGTTATGTTATACACTAATTGATAATGTAACGATTGATTAGATAAGAAATTAATTACCAAAGGGAGATGGACTTTAGGGATAGAAGTACAACTATCTCTTACACTTGGACTGTCACAAGGAGGACCATTTGGTATTGCCTTAGACTGCACTAAGTGATCAATATGCGCCCTTAGTTGTGCGTTTTGTTCTTGCAACAAACGGATTTGCGAATCAATTTGTTCTTGCATTTGATGCTTGAAGGAGTTCATCTCCTCTCGCAACTGCAAAAAGTCACTCTTGTTTGAGCGCTTCTAGCGTCCGAAGTATGTTGTTTATGTCACGCCAAAACCAATACCTCAAACACGACCATCATACTCAGGTACACCCAGCGCTCTGCTCAGTAGATCATCACGACCAACATAAGTTGCCAACTCTAGCACCTCTTATGTCATTGATCGCTATCACAAAAAGAATTGCAACATTGTTGGTTATTATAAACTAGAATCATTTAAGCAGTGTTAATTATTTATTGTATATACTCATATGTTTTAATACTTACACAATATTCTTCAACTCTTCTTGCTTCTTTACTTCGAATTTCCCCCTTTTTTGTTTGTGCAACCGGCTACCCACAAGTCATGTCGTAGAACCTGTGTAATATCTGAATTTGATTCTTCTATCTACATATGAAAGTTAGTTGAAGTTAAAAATTAGTCATACAAATTAAAGAAATAATCATTAGTTATAATTGTTTGCTCTAACTTTTCATAAGATACAGGTCCTTGTGTGTAGCGGTATGGCATATTGATTGCATTAGACCGATTCTTCTCACTTAGCTCCTATTTAGATGACATCCATGTAATTCATATTAATAAATATTAATTACAAACATATTACACGTAGTTTGTAAAGTATAATATTACATCACATTAAATTGTTAACTTGTATGTGTTCTCATAAACTCATCCCAAATTTCTTGACTGATGATCCCGTTGTATAATTCTGGTGGTGTTGGAATGATATTCTTATTATCATCCCTCCAGAAATATTTCACAAGATCGGAACAAAAATTTCTCATGAGTTTGCTGGCTTTTCTAAGCACAAAGTTCTCATGATCATTACCATCAATAACAAAGCAAGACTATAACATAAACCAAAGTTAATTTTTTATATTGCATTTATATGAAATAGAACAACCCAAGTAATAAAGTAATTAATGTCTTACCTAGACTTTACCCTATATTTCATTCCCATATTATTTCTTCACTTGTCTCTAGTTTTGAATTGTAATAGGAACTCTATCCTGGACTGTAGTCCTAATAAAATTATTGAGGGTGCTACTATTCGGTCCAATTGGATTCCCCTTTTCATTCCATTGAAGTTCCAATTTAATGCACATGCTTCTCATTTTTATCAATCATACCATTATGGTCCTGCCACGGGAGACACGCTGAACAAATATTTCTCTATCAACATCTGTGGGAACATTATCATCTTCACGTGGAGAACCCATTTCCCTGCAAGTTAAACAAATAAAAAATAATATAAGTGCACAGTGACAATCATGTCAATAAAAGTAAATGAATTTGACATATATGAATACAGGTAAAACATACAAGTAAACAAGTTAGCATTCATTATCTTTTCCTCTTTCTTGTTTGATTTAAAATTTTCTTCTCATCATTCTTGTTGAATTGACAATTGTGTATCTCTTGAGTCTCTTAGTAGATGGAATTGAAAGATTGACTTAAGTCCCCTCTTCATGATCATGTCTCATATATAAGGGTTTATCTTCATCTTCATCTTCATTTATACCGATAACTTCTTACCCCAAAATCTCAAAAGAAGGATCATCCTCAACAATATTCAAATTTTCATTACTCTCAAAATCAACTTGTTCTTGACGATTCTTGTTTGATGGGAGTACAATGGACCAATTATTCTTAGCAAGATCTAGAATGAAAAAAACTTGTTCAGATTATGATGCTAAAATAAAAGGATCATCTTTATACCAAACTTTAGAAATGTCCACTTGAACAAAGCCAAACTCATCTATCTACAATCCACTGTTGTTATTAACCTACTTACATCTGAAGACAGGAACCCTTAACATAGAGTAATATAACTCCTATATACATTTAATGACACCAAAGTATGATATTAGTGCGTTGACTGGATGTATGTCTTTAGCACTGGATCTATACCAAGAATCAGCAACAAGTGTTAACCCACTATTCTGCATCGTACTCCATGTATCATGTTCTTGTGTATAGAATGTGTAACCATTGATTGCATAACCATTGTAAGATAATCCATTTAAGTTTAGTCCCTTCGACAGATATATCAATTTCTCAGAAACTGAATCAGGATTCCTCTCCATGTCATCATCAATGCACTTTTTTTAACCAACTTGAAAAATGTTGATTGTGTTCTTTTGTTATTAAATTTTCATTCCTGTCACCATATAATTGTCGAAGAGCTTCCTTGTGTTCATCAACAAATGGTTAAACCTCATCAGTGTTATATAGCACATACAGATGAGCTTGCTCCCATTCAATCACTATTATCATGATTACATCTCGTCCAGTTAATCCTTTTCCTTATCTTCGGCCATCATGACGAGACTTTGGGATCCCCGTAGGATCAACATTTGATAGAAAATCAGCACAGAAGTCACTTGCTTCTTCAACCATGTATCGGTCACTATACAACCTTCTGGTCGATATCTATTTTTCACATACCCTTTTAAAATTTTCATAAATCGCTCATTCGGGTATATCCAACTCAAGTAGACTCGATCGTACAACTGAACCTCTTTGACCAAGTATATAGCTAGGTGGACCATAATGTCAAAAAATGAAGGTGGAAAATACATTTCAAGTTCACACATAGTACAAACAATTAGCCATTGTAAATGTCGTAACTTGGTTGAACCAACCGCTTTACTATAGATCAACTTGAAAAACATGCAGAGTTTAGTGATGTTTTTCTTACATTTTTTGGTAAGATGAACCGTTTACCAGCCGGTAAGAAATTCTGTATGAGCACATGATAGTCATGAGATTTAAGGTTCTTTAACTTCAACTCTTTCATTGATACAAGGTTCTTGATATTGGAAGAGTACCCCTTTGGAACTTTAATTCCTTGTAGAAACTTGCAAAACTTTTTTTTCTCTTTCCTCATACGGTGCCCTTTCTTAATCGGTGCCAACTCTTCTCTTATTCCCAAATTCACCAAACTCAACCTTGCATTGACACCATCCTTACTTTTTCCTTGCAGATTGAGCAACGTGCCAATTAGACTATCATAGATATTTTTTTCAATATGCATAACATCCAGATAATGCCTAACATATAAGGACTTTCAATATGAAAGTTCAAAGAAAATAGACTTCTTCTTCTTCCAACTACTTGTCCCGATTTGATTTGCATAAGGCTTGCCAAAATTGTTATCCAGCTCTTTTACATTTTCAAATACTTGAGCACCAGTCAAGATCTTTGGTGGACTACCTTCTTCTGAGTCACCATTGAAGGCCTTTTTCCACTTCCTCCTATGGTGTTTTGATGGTAAGAATCTCCGATGTCCCATATAGACATTTTTCTTACAATTATCTAGTCGTATTAAATGAGTATCATCTTCACATATAGGGCACACACAATATCCTTTAACGTTGTATTCAAATAGATTACCATAAGCTGGGAAATCATTAATTGTGCCACACAACATAGCTTTCAAAGTGAAACTTTCTTCCCTATACCCATCGTACACATTCACGCCATCTTCCCAAAGTAGCTTCAAGTCATCGATTAAAGGAGCAAATTATACATCTATATCATTTCCAGGTTACTTTAGCTTAAAAATTAACATCGACAACATCATAAATTTACTTTTCATTATCAAGTGTGGAGGAAGGTTATAAATCATCAATATCATCGGCCATGTGCTATTTGTACTACTTTGAACCTTGTGCGCATTGATTCCATCAGTTGATAGTGCAAGGTGTAGGTTCCTTACCTCGTTTACAAAGTCAGGGTACTCATGATCAATTTTTTCTATTGAGGGGCGTCTGTAGGGTGCCTAAGCTTTATTTCTTCAATCCTTTCATCTGCATGCCATGTCAACTACTTCAAGATCTCTGTATTACTGTACAGATGCTTGAATCTTGGAATAATGGGAAAATATCATAGGACCTTTAAGGGACTTTTTCCTTTCTTCTTCCCAAATCAAGATGCATTGCATTTAGGACACTTTTCTAACGTTGCATATAGTTTCTAAAATAATATGCAATCGTTAGGGCATACATGTATCTTCTCATATCCCATACCAGTTGTAGAGCAAAGAATTTGCTTTACCTCATATGTCTTCGTAGGAAGTATATTTTCTTCTAGAAGCATATCATGCAAAAGTTCAAGTAGTGCTGTGAAACCTGAATCACTCAACCCATACCGTGCTTTAAAGTTGTACAATTTCAGCACTGCTAGCAATCTTGTTTATTTTATACAACCAGCATAAAAGGGTTGCTCTGCATCACCTTTCAACTTCTCAAATTGTCTTAGTTATAAAGTACCTCTTCTGTAATACCCCACTTTTTCACCAATATTCCTTACATGTATATTTGTGGTATTTAGTGGAGTAAAATGGTGAATTGTGGTATATACATTTACAGAAATATTTCAATTGCTAGGTTACATATAATTTGGCCGAGTAAGGATACAAAGAGACAATTAATGTCTACTTAAAGGCCTAATATTGTAACCAAAATATGAGCATAAGATGATGCAAATGACAGCTTCTTTTAAGTGTTAAAATTTAGACAAATGAAAGGAAATGAGCAAGAAATGATTTATTTCGGTTAATCATAAAATGTAGGGGCAAAACGGTAATTTTTCCATAAAGTGGGAAATAAGTATTTTTCCCTAATATTCCTAATAATTTCAATTATATGGGAATTAAAAAGAGGGAAATGGCTACTTGATAATTAGTAAGCCTATTTTAGAGAAATATTATCAAATAAAGTCAAATAGTCAAAAGTCAAAGATAAAAAAGTCAACAACTTGCAAGATGGTAATGGGATAGTGCAAGATCAATATATACTACCTCAATTCTCATGCGTTTTTGGTTGAGCAAGAGAGGAGAAAGGAAAAGAAATAATTAAACAAGAAATGACATTTTTAGACCAATAAGGAATTGCCACATACATGAAACACTTTGACTATTAATTATATTAACATTCCCTTCATCTCTTCATTCTCATTCTCGTGCAAAACAAAACGCAAGAGTGAGAGAGAGAGTTGCTGAGAACGGTGGAGAGCTTCATACAAGGAGGGCTAGGGTTTAAAGAATCAAAGGTAAGGAAGTCAAAATCTTGTGATTTAAGCTTCCTAATCCCTCTATGACCTCTCTTACTCACCTTTACTCTTTTGAATCTATGGTTTTCAAGAGAAATCAATGGTGTAGAGAGAGAGAGCATAAAACATTGAGGAGAGAGAAAGAGGTGGAAATCAAGAGGTAATCCTCCAAGCTTGTTTCTCTTGCTTAATTGATGTTGTTATTGTTGTTCTTATGTTGGTTTTGAATGCTTTGTTAAAGTTAGAAGAAGAAACCTAAGGGACCTTGCTGTCTAAGTTTCTTCAAACCATGTCCAACGAATGTCTAAATAGCTAATCATGTGATTATAAGTAGAAAGGAGGTGATTAGATAAGAGAAAACAAGAAACTAACATAATTTTTTTGGGAATCCCATTTGCTTTCCCTATGTTAGACGTGTAAAAGGAGCATGAATTTGATATTTCTAATGCTTCCATTGGGTTTGGAAGGTAAAATTGTGTAGGGCATATGTTGATGATGAAGTGAGAAAAGCCCCAGAATGTGAAATGACCAAATTACCCTAAAAGCTATAAGTAAGGGCTGTCAAGGGAATTTTTGTCATTTAGGCCTGATTTTGATCAATATGACTTCAAAAATTGATTCTACACACAAAATTGTGTAGGATTAGCTTAGGTCATAACTTTGGTATAGTGAGACCGGGTACAAAGGGGTGTATATTAGGTCTTAAGGAGCATTTTGGTAATTTAGCACTTTTAGGCTAAGTTAACCAATACTATGAATTTGGAATTATACATGGATGAGTAATGACTCATTTATGGTATATTCAAAAATTTCAGGACTTGGTAGTTGTTCGTAACTTAAAGCTTGTCCGAGCTTGGACAAAAGGAAGGGAGTTGCTAAAGGAAAGCAATCAGGTAGTAACTTGTCTTTCATATGTTATGATAAGCAATGTATGATATGTTATGAAAGCAATCACGGGGCCTATCTTTGCACTGGTGGATGCTCAAGCCAATATAATGCTCACTGTTACACGAGTAGGTGCCCAGGCTTATTTGCACGGGTATCCCTCGGGGCTTTGTAATATATCTAGCGCTACAATAGCTTACAAGCTACATGTGATGCATTAAATGCTAGTGTGATGATTCTGATGAATGATGTTTGTTTAGCATGCCTTGTGGTGTTATAACTATATGATTGATATATGTTACTACTAAGATTCTTTTGAATCTCACTCTTTTTCAAAAACCCACCTATAGTACAGGGAGAAAGCTCGAGGAGTAAGAAGAAGGTAAATGCGGATGACTAGAGGTTGAGACATTGAAGACTTTAGTCATTTTGGTTGTCTAGTTCCATATGTTTTGGGTATTATGGGATCTGTATATGTTGTATATGACTTGTAAGCATAACAACAATTTAAGAATAACTGGTAGATGAATGATAGTCGATAAGTGTTTATGCTTCCTATCGCTAACGAAATGTGTATAAGTAATGGAATGTGAGAACTAAGAAAAGCACGCTCGTAAACTATGATAAAAAAATAAAAATGAAGAACCAGTAAGACTAAATGATATAGTGAAAATGGTTTGTGAAATTTTAC
This sequence comes from Albizia julibrissin, assembly GCA_037074505.1. Classification (NCBI taxonomy): domain Eukaryota; kingdom Viridiplantae; phylum Streptophyta; class Magnoliopsida; order Fabales; family Fabaceae; genus Albizia; species Albizia julibrissin. The sequence goes on from CM073485.1 coordinate 24,735,386, forward strand.
TACCCTCTCAACCTTAGACTCAACTCCTGAGTTGAGGTTGGAAATTTGTAAGTATTTTCAAAAGTTGGGTAGTCCGGGTTCAAATCCTGGTCTCATGCATGATTTCACTACTCTTTCATACTCATCTGAGGCTATTGAAATGAGGCATCACATCTTCGATCGCATTTAGCATTTCTTCAAGACCATCATCTTCATCACACATGCTTCGGTCAAACTCATTAGAAGCACTACTCGTGGTATACAGCCGATCACTACAGGGATCGTTTGTCTGACCATGCCTTATCCATCGTGTATATGTTTGATCAATCCTATGACATACTAAATGATCTAGTAAATCAAGTGGACTAATCCGCTTTCCATAACAACAAGATAAGAAGGGACACAAGATTTTGTTAGAATCTTTTGTATGCTCAATTACAAATCTAACAAACTCTTTCAGCCCATCTATATATTCCCTTGAACAACAATCAAATGACATCCATTTTTGATCCATCTATGCCTTCAACCTTTTTTTAAACAATGGTTAGTTGCTAGAACACTGCATTTACTAATTATTTTTATCTTCTCTAATTTATTTTAAAATAAAATCGGATAACAAGAATAGGGGCCATGTATTCACGTGTGTGTATAACAATTAAAAAAACAGACCGAGCATCTATGCGTGTAGCTAGTTATTGAATTGGATAGTATATAATATTCTTTTTTAACCAAAAGAGTGGCCTCCTAATGCCGTTTACTTGTTATTATAATCAATTTATTGGATTTTGTAGTAGGTAATTCTATTCACATAATATCCCATTAAAAGAAAAAAAAGTACATTTATCAGTTTTTAAACATGCCAACATATGAAAGGAAGCTTTTAATTTCTAATACTCATGAATAAAACAAAGCATGTAACAAGATCGGATTGTGCTATAGCCTAAGTTCTTTGCTAAAATATAGGAAAGAATAAAAAAATCAAATATAATTTTGTGTAAAGTTGTATAGTATTAAAAAATATAGTTAAAATGTTGAAGGAAAAAGAAACAAAACCAAGGACTCAATGTTCTTCAAAGAAGATAGAATATTTGAACTTTTATATGACTCATTAGAAGATTGAAACTATCAATGCTTGAATCTCACTAATGCTGGATATATATACTTCCTCTGATATTCAATTATAAGATCTATGTATATTAGTTATCAAATTTCAATCCTGAAGTAACCACAATTTACTTTCGTATGACGTGAAAAACCACAAGTTTGATAACTATTTCCATAGTTACGAATGAACTCTTATATTAGAGAAGAATTGAGGAACAAAAACGTAAAATCTAAATAAATAAATGCCAATTCACTTTGCTAGCTGTTATTCAATTTGGAGGACGTAATTAGAAGGTTGAATAATTTTGCATATAAGGTAATATCCGAAGTTTGAATTAACATGTTGCTTATTATGTCACTCTAAAATCCAAATAAATAAATAAATCCCAATTCACTCTGTCAATTCTTTAAATTCATGTTTGATTGCGAGCAACTAAGACCAAGTGGCAAACACATACACGTGTAGGGTCACAAAAAAGAGACTTTGTCCAAACACAACAAAATTTTTTTTACAAAACAAAATGAAAGACATGTATATACAAAGCATGGAGTATAGTACAGGTTCTCAATAATTTTTTTTAAAAAAAGACAAACTTACTGATTTGGAGTGGGGGCTAAATATGACTTAGAGACTTGAGTGGGGACCAAAAGAGGAGGAGACAAGAGCTAGTAGGGACCAAGAAATGCTGTCAATGGAATGGGAGCTTGACGCTTGATGGTGAGCTGGATAGGAGCTGAGAGTGGGGACCAAAAGAGGAGACTAGAGCTGGTGGGCATCTGTCGGGGTAACGGCAACTTGACGATGGGAGCTGACGATGAGTTGAGTTGAGAGTTGGGGAGCTAAGAGTTAAAGTAGATGGAGGGAATGGGAAAATGATTAGCGGAGTGGATTTTTATCCACATCCAGCCAATAAGTATTGGGTCACCTTATACCGTTCTTTTTAAATAAAATAATACTTTAATATTTCTATATTAATATTATTTATTTAATATAATATTAAATGCACTTGAGTGAAGAGAAAGTGGTACTGGGTGACCCTTAGTCAACCAAGCGCCACCCAATAACATTTTTAAAAAAATTATAATTAAATATTTAATTTTAATATTATTTATTTAATATAATATTAAATGCACTTGACACAAGGAGCTGCTAGTTGGAAGGTGAGAGAAGAGAGGTATTGATTGACGCTTGGTCAACCAAGCACCACCCAATACCATTTTTTAAAAAAATTTATAATTTAATAATTAATATTAATATTATTTATTTAATATAATGTTAAATGCTTGAGCTGGGGAATGGAATTGAAGCTAAGAGAAGAAAGGTATTGGGTGACGCTTGGTTGACCAAGCGCCACTCAATACCATTTTTTTTAAAAAACATATAATTTAATAATTAAAATTAATATTATTTATTTAATATTATATTTCCTAATTTACGGGATGGTAGTTGAGAGAAAGGTATTGGGTGATGCTTGGTCAACCAAGCACCACCCAATACGTTTTTTAGAAAATATAATATTTAATATTTAATATTAATATTTTTTATTTAATATAATTTTAAATACTATAGGTAGGATGGGAGAGCTGAGCTTCACGGGACAGGAGAAAGCTGAGAAGTAAGGTAATTAAAGTGTGATTAGCGGGTTCAATATTTATTTTTAACTAAAATATAATTTAATATTAATATTTTTTATTTAATATAATATTAATTGTTGTCGAGGGGGACGAGAGAGCTTGGCACAAAAGCTAAGATTCGCAAGAGCTGAGAGGTAATTAAAATGGTAATTAAGTTGATTGACCATATTTTTGTTTTAAAAAATATAATACAATTTATTCAATTATTTAATATTAATATAATAAATTTAATATATCTTTAAATGTTGTCAGGGGGGATGCTAAGTGTGATTAGCTGGTATTGGGTGATACTTGATTAACCAAGCGTCACCCAATACCATATTATTTTCAAAAATATAATATAACTCATTTAAAAATTTAAAAATTAATATTAATATAGAATATATATTTATATTAAATTATATATTTATATGATTTATGTATTAGTATTAGAATTTGTAATTTCTTAATTTATTATAGAATTTAGCATATATAATGAATTGAATATTTATAATAAATAATTCTAAATATATAATTAGAATATGAATTTTATATTTTAAATTTCTTTATTTTTTATTATATATTTATATTATTTCTTATATATTAGAATTCGAATTTAGAATTTCTTATTTTAGTATAGAAATATATATATATATATATATATATATATATATATATATATATATATATAAAGAGTTGAATATATATAATCTATATAGAAATGTAAATATATAATTCGAATATGAATTTCGTATTTTAAATTTCTTTCTTATTTATTTTTCCAGCCAATCATAAAAAAGAAAAATAAAATTGTATAATAAAGAAAATATTAAAAAACAAGTAAAAAAAGAGCTTACTGGGTGGCACTTGTTTGAGTAAGTGCTATGCAATAATGTAGTCAGCTGTAGTGTTTTATTCAGTAAGCGCCACAGCTACTACTGAATTTGTTTTAAAATAAATGATTGGGTGACACTTTTTTAATAAAATGTCACCCAATCCCCACTTTAGCTATGGCCCTTCCTTATAGAAACGCCACAGCTGATTCATATTTTACCAACAAAAAATTTATCTACAAGTTGTAAAGAAGTGCCACAAAACGTGTCCTACTAATCCATCTTTTTGTAGTAGTGTATGAGATTGGGAAAGATCATACCAATCAACACCTATTGAAAAATATGAAATATAAAAAAATTTGGGTCTTGGCCGCGGCAAAAAATAGGTCAGGAGCTTTTGGGCCGGCTAAGAATCCCCTGTTTCTTGGCTAAAATTCTGAAAATTATAAATAAATCCAAACAATTTTAAATGAGGTGCTTTCAAGTTTTATATGACCCTGTTTATGTCTACTTTCATGGAAAAATATAGCCATTAGGCATATGGACACTAATCAATACAGACTTTCTTTTTATTGGACACTGCTCCAGAATTTTCTAGTTTTACATGACTAAAATTTAAAAATGTAGAACTTCCAGTATACACATCCAAATGATACAAATGAAATATCAAATTAAAGCTTGACATGTCTATTTTCATACTAGAAAGTTTCACAATTTTTGGACATTATTTTCCTATTTAAAATTGTCATAAAACCGATTGCCCTTCACAGAACACACAAACTAGCAGATTTTCAATTTTGCAATATATATTTCTATTGGTCTAGAAATTACAACCAGGGGCTATTCTTACACATTTTTCCATTCTAAACATAATGGTAATATCAAAATCATCAAAATCATAAAGCTTTAGCCTCCCATCACACTGACCAAACAGAACCCTTTTTTAGCAAAATCACCAAAACAGAATTTTGTCCAACAACTTGGTCCAATATCATCATAAATCATCATTTAACCATAAACACTTGATTAAACCTAAAAAATACCCCCTAGATGAAAATGAATAGTACCCCAACCCTAATGAAAACTCATCAAAACAACAAACCAATCGGTTCAAAATGAAGCCTACACTTACCTCTACCCGTTTTCGCAACCGGTTCGGAAATCTGGCAGTACCTCATCCGATAAGATGGCACCAAACACCTCCAAATTAAAATCCAAAATCATAGAAATGAAGCTTGCAATGAGTAGAAGAAGGTTTACGAAGGGTATTTTGGGAGGAAGCGCCAATTTAGTAGTTTTTTTGTGGATTGAAGTTCTTGAAACTTACTATTTACTCTTCATCTCCCCTCTAACTTTTTTCTTATTTTATGTGATTTTCCCCTCTATTTTTAATGCTGGTTGATATATATGGCCTAGGAGGAGCCTTGAAAAAATCATGCCATGTGTCAAATCCCTATGGTGCCACTTGTCCGATGAACCTTTAATTCGATGACATGTGTCACTTACTTTAATAAAATGGGTCCCGCCTCTTTTCTTGTGCTTTTAGCCATCCTTTTTGTTAGGGAAAGTAGGGGTCTGATGATTTTCCTTAGCTCCCGGCTCAGTGTTTAAGAAAGTTAGTCAGGTGACCAGACCGGAGACAAGTTGATTTCCTCGGCTTGGGGTGAAGTGGCACCTTTCGATGATGAAAACTCAAAAAGATAAGGTTACTTTTTGATAATTAAGGGACAAGTGTCATCTCTTGGTTGGTCCAACACATAAAGAAAAAAGCAACTTTATGTTTCCTCCTCTTAAATGGCGCTAAGTGTCAATTCTGTAGGACCCGCGTTCTTTTTTTGCGTTCCACCTAATCGTCCAGGGACTTGAAGAAAAGTCCCTACATGAAGTAAGAATTAATTAATTTAATTATTTAATTATTACTTTATGAATTAACAAATGGAATTTTACCGAGTGTCCATTTTATTGGAAAATGGAGTCATACACACATGATTTGGCACTAGTGAGTTTCTTCCGACTACTTATATTTACAAGCAATACCGGGCGCTCAAAATTTGGTATGTTACACTGAGAGTGGATGGTCTTGTAAGAAGGGTCAAGAGCTTCAAAAAAACTAATGATAACATGAAATTCCATATTCTTGATACGGGTTTGAAGATCCACTTGTGGAGACATAAGTACCTTCATCTCTTTATACAACCGCTTAAAGTCCAAGAATAAATCCTTCAAGGGATTACCCTACTACTGAGAGCAATAAAAGCCTTTACATACTTCATGAATTCGAGTAATATTCCCTTTACCAGAGAACATAAATTCATGATAACTCATAATTTCTTTCACAGTGTTGCGTGATTAACAGAGGATAGAATCCGTGGTTCAATAGAGTTATAAATTTGGAAAAAGATTTGAGCATCTACTCTAGACCAAGCCAAACTTTTCTCATCATTACTAGAAGGGGGATCCTGAGTTAAATGGACTTTCTTCTTAATGGCCAAAATATAATCTCTAATAGTCTTGTTCCAGTCATTATAGTTTGTCCATTTCAATTTTTAATTAGTAATCTTAGCAAACATGGGTAGCATATCATTCATCTTAGATACAACTATTGAAGAGTAACTAAAGAATCACAATAATAAGAGATTAAGCATGTTTAAGAGAATAATCAACAATCAATAGAAATACCAAACAGTGAACACAATCGCTAACCACACTAAAGTACTAAAATTTCGCAAGACAAAGGTAAATAAAAGTTTCAGAGTAAGGAGAAGAAGAAACCCATAGCTTGAAGTGTGAAACTAGAGCTTGATAACCCCTAGAAATAGGTTGGGCGAAACAAACGGTGAAAACAGTGCCGAAAAGTACAAAAAAATAGAGAGTTCCCTACACATCAAAAGTGATTAGAATGAGACCAAACTCCAGGGGTAGGCCGGAAATCACCTGTCGACCGTCGAGGAGGACACTAGAGTAGAAAAGGGTGCTGGGAAAACTCAATGAAACATAAACGCAATATCAAACCAGAGAATCTCTGATACCATGTAAATCATAAGAAGGAAAATTGCGTTCTGAATTCCTTGAATCAAAACATATACAAGTGAGCCTATTTATATATATAAGCATATATCTTCCTAATTAATGCTATGATATGTTTCCTACCATTATGATATGATTTCCCAATAATGTTGATATACAATCCCTAATTTTGTGGGATATGATTCTAACAATAGCCTTAACTCTAACCTTAGAAATTAATGATAGAAAGTTCTTGAATGTAATTACAATAATAATAAAAGATTCAAAATAAAAATAAGTAGTCATAAATGAGAATAATTAATAAAAAGAAATAAATAAGAATCATTCTACATTAAACAAGATAGTCTTCATATTTTCTTGGAATCCTTTTCTTAAGGGCATGTACGACCCTTGTACGACCCTTGTGCAGTAGGCACTTGCCCATCTTGGCTTGTTTCCTCTTCAGTTATTTTTTTTCTGTTTTCTCAATGGTTGATCATTTTGTAGTTATGTGAGTGATTTTATAGAAGTGCTTCCCTGCTTGCTCGATGAGCATTTCGTTCAAAAGAAGCTGCAGAACTTGTGTGTACTAGGCAGCAAGCTTAGTTCATTTCTTTTTGTAAACTACAACTAAACGAGAAAAATATAGAAAGACTCTCATCTATATTTCTAATCATTAAAATACTAATTTGTTTGGGCCCAAGATGCTTTGACATTTATGGTTTATTTTATTAATTTGATTCCATTTTATCTTTGTTTTGTGATAGGCTGGTTTATTTTTATGTTGAAAAGTCAAACAATCACAATAATGAATGAACTCCCTAATAATTGGACCCGTTACTAACTCCGTGAAGCCCAATAACTAACATGTGCTTCTTGGGATGTACTTAGCAATAGAAAACTTGCTTCATTATCCACATCATGTTATAAAAAAATGTTCATTTTAATCTGATTATCAATATCAAATATATAATTTATAACTAAGTTGTAAATGCTACATATCTTTCCATTAATTTTGTGCAACAACGGGAACCTACTTCATAATTTTATAAATAAAAAGTTATAACTTTTAGTGTTATACTTTAAATCAATTATTTTAAAAGGATATTGTTATGTAGTCAAAGCATTATTGACCAATTACACCAAATACATTCCTAAAATTTTCTTCAACATGAAGTTATATGTTTGATTCTTTTTAAATATATCTACGAACAACTAGATAGATATGTGGTATATAAAGAGCTTATTATATATAGATTAGTTTTTTGAGAATAAATTTTGAAAAAAATTCATATTAATACAATCGATGTTTGGGGGAAATTTTTTCTAAAAAAATATATTTAAAGGAGTGAATCATTGCCATTGTCTGGCCAAAAATATATTGATCACTGCCCTAGAATGCTCTAGTTTTTCCAGACCAAAACTTAAAAATATAGAACTTACAGCATACAAATCCAAATGAAAAAAATGACATGTGAAATTAAACTTGACATGTCTACCTTTAGATTGGAAAGTTTCACAAGTTTTGGACATCATTTGCCTATTTAAAAGTGTCATGCAAACAATCAGCCATGCATAAAACGTACATTGGTAGCATTTACAGTTCCGCAATATATATTTCCAGTGGTCCAGAATTTACAACATACCATATTCCCACACAATTTTACCTAAGGAATCCATTGGAAACCTTAAATTTGGAAAAATCATTCTCCTTCTTCATGCCCTGTTCTGACCAAAATTAGGGTTTCAAATCAACAATTCACAAATTCTCAATTTGTCCACCAAACTAGGTTTATATGCTTCCCAAACATCATATAATTACATATACATTATTAAAGCTTCATGAACCCTGGAAAACCCTAAATAACCAAAATGTTGGGAATCGTACACGCAGCGGAAAAATTAACTGTTTAAATAAAAACTTTCGAATCCCAATCGTGGATCTATCAAAGACGTCTAAATCGAGTAGTTAGAATAGTACCTTTATGTTTCTCGTGCTTTCGATCTATAGGAGTCAACACCTCTGGTCGCCTCCCTCTACCGGTATCCACACGAACAAGACCCAATTCGACAGCGTGCTAGCGCCTCCAAGATGCCTCTCTAGGGTTTCTCGCGGCTCTCCAAGTTCTTCGTACGGCCTAGGGTTCTCTAGCCCTTCAAATTTTATATCTGATGTGGGCCGTATTGGAATCTCAAAATTAATCTTAATTAATTTGAAATTCAAATTAAATCAAATAAATCTGATTTGATTAAATCTGTCAAACAGATTTAATTTATCATATTCATTTAATTTAATTAAAGAGCCAATAGATTTAATTTATCTTTATAAATTAAATCTAAGATATGATATCTATATTAGCTTTAATTATTTAATTTATCAAATAAATTAAATATAAAACTAACATCTTATAATAATATTATAATCTATATATATTATTATTATATATATATTTTTTCGAATTTATATATATATATATAATTCATCCACCCTAGGTCAAATATTATATTCATTGAATCTTAGACACATCTTAGATTCAATGAATCTGGACATCATAGCTCGTGTTGAGCTATTCTTGTGTGCGACCCTGTAGGCCCACATGAAGTTGGCAGTGGGCCAAAACTATTCTAGCCCACAAGTCGCAAGCGGCCTCTAGCAAGACATTGCGACTACCCAATTCACATGAGGATCGATGATACGATGCAACCTTTTATACAACCATGTCACGTCCCTTTTTGTCACACGATATTTCGGTCAAGGATGAGGCATGGACAACGTCATCCTCCTGTTCCTGACCATCACTTTCCCGATTCCTGAGTAGCCTAAAATTAGAAATGGAAACTCCTTCCCATTACAGTATGGCCATACATTTCTCAGACTCACTCATCGAGGGGCCCAGTAATATCTCTCACTAATGTGAGGGACAAATTCCATCTTGATCACTCACATTCCTCTTCATGAAAACTCCTAAGCCCGATTGTAGCCTTTATCATCACCCGGTCAAAGGTGACTTTTGACTAGGTCAAAACTTAGCAAGTTTCATGCAGGAATCTATGATGATCTCAGGTCAGAGGGCTCTGCGACATGATTATATGTATGAGATAAGCTTATGACTTAATCCATGCAACTTTCTCATAGCGGGTCGGTCCAGCACCTTATACTCCTATAAGTGCCTAAGACTTTGATTTGTATCTCTATACCTCATCAAAGTCATACTGGTCTTATTTCATCTTTGCTCCCGCATAGATAATTGACCAGGGACATTTAGGATAATCTTTATAGTTCATCCAAGGATACAATTATCATAGTAAACATGCAAATGATATGATAACAATAAGGAGAAATTCTTAAATAACAATAATGTTTAAGGTACAATGATTGGCCCTTAGGGCACAATTTCCAACACAAAATTAGGGAAATAAGAATAAGGCCTAAAAATTCTACCAAACGACACAATACACAACTCAAAATAAAGCTCTTTCTCACCTTTTGCTCTTTCTTGAGCTCTTTTCTTGCTTCTCCACCATTTGCTCTTGCAAGATGGCTTAAAACTCCTCCTCATCAAAAATAAAAAACCATGGAAATGAAGATCTTGAAGAGGGGAACAAGATTCATGAAGATCATTTGAGCCAAAGAAATGGTTAAGAAGGTGAAAATCAAGCTAGAAGCCATACCTTCAAATGCGTCTTCCTTCTTTGGTCTTCCTTGAAGCTTGGCCGTCCAAAATGAGAGAGTGGGAGAGTGAAAATATTCATATTTTTTCCTCCCTTCTTGAACTAATTACTTGGCCAAAAATTTTCCTTAGGAAAAAGCAAAACACGTGGCCAAAATTCTACCTTGTTGAACAAGCCAAATAAGTTACCATGTATGGTAAATTCCAACGGTAATTATGTTGACTTTTACTTCCCTCTTCTCTTCTATTTTTGAACGAATTTTCTCTTCAAAAAGGAGGAAAAATATTGACCGATTATCTCTTGTTGTCTTTCATTTTTTAGTTAACATTTTCAAGTTGCAATTGTTGCCTATTTGACCAAGCTTTTCCTTTCCTTCTTTACCCCTTGTTTGGATGTTATTTGTGAACATAAAGGGAGATGAAATTTTTCTTTTCAACCCTTATAATTGCTCTTTCTTTTCAAGAGAAAATCCTAGCCCTTCATTTTATTTTCCAATCTTAACCTTAAGATCAAGTGCCAATTCTCTCTTTTGCCCTTGATTTTGGCAATATTATTTCTTATTCCATTAATTCTTCAATCCGCTTCCTTAATTCTTTCTAAAAACTTCTTTCCTTTTCCCTTAGATCCGAGTTAGGTTTTATGTCATACTGACATATCCAAAAAGAATGGGGTACTTTCTTTTGCGTAATTTACACCAAAATTCATACTTTATTCCGGGTGCGATTTCTATAAGCCATTCTTCTTCTTATGCCTTCCAGGGATACTTGCTAAACCGAGGCTTAGCAATCTACTTGATTCGGGCTTATCCTGAAGCCTTTAATCCAAAAATTTAGGATATTACAATTCCCCCCCATTCAATAAACTTTATCCTTAAAATTTCAAACAACTATATCTCAGGGAATCATTTCTAGACACGCAGTCTATTCTTTTACTATGGAGGCTCATCGAACATGCACTCAAACCACCATATTTTCCATAAAGATCTCAGATAGTATTCAACAATCATCATACAACATTCTCATTCATTCAATACCCAATATGTAGCATTCAACACTGGACCCACTAATCCATTCTCACAGCGCTAAGTTCTCAGGCCACACAGCCTCTTTGGGACTCTACCTGAATCACATTGTATGCATATCAGGCCTTACAGCCTCTTCAGCACTCCACCCCGAATCACAATATTAGGCCCTACAATCTTTTGGGACTTTACCCGAATCACACTATATGCATATCAAACCTTACGGCTCATTCTACTCCCACAGCACTAGATATTCCGGTCTTACTGCCCAGAGAATCACCCCATGCAAATCAGAACCCTCCGTAGGTAGCCCTTTCCGATCAGAATTCTCTGTAGGTAGTTCTTTCCGATTGGTCATCTTTGAATTGAAGTACCATTATAACAGGAATCCAAATCTTATAAGGTCCCTCTTCTCAAGCAGTTATGTAATCTGCCTTCTCTAATTTCCACCATCTAATTTAGGGTAAGTTTGTATGGACTTTCAATATCAGTCCTGCTCTAGGCATAATCATAACTCTAAGGGAATATTCTATGATTAAGATATTTCCCTATGTTAGCAACTAGCAACCTCCAAAAACCTCATACACATTTTTGTACTACATTCTAATGCCTTAAGCCATTCAGGCTATTTTAAATTCCTAGAGAATCAATTAAACTGTTACATTTAATTCTCAGGTTATGATTCAACTCTTAGAACCTCAACATTATCTGAGTCAAAAAATTAGGTTTCCTCAATTATACCCAATAGGTGCGCTAAGGATCAAAATTATTAGCACCTATTCTAACCTTCATAATTTTCTGGTAATATCCTTAAAACATTATTGAAGGTTCAACATTATCCACAAGGTTCAAACTTATGTCATGAAATAGAATCATAGTGCAACCTGATTCTCATTACGACCTAAGCACTATTTCAGCTTAGATATGATCCAAACTTATCCTTAACATTTAGTATCATCAGATCTGATCCTTTAAGATAGATATACGGTATAATCACCACTAATCATACATCAACGTATACCTTTAACCCCACGTGGTTACTAAGTATCATTACTTAGCACGAATAAACCTCAAACTAATCACAATGCATCGAGTTTCCATAACCCCATCAAATAAACTTTTTTCTGGACAATACTTATTGCAATAGAAATAGTTCGGATTAAAGATCAATACTTTCTTCATCATCTCTATGCCTCTAATCATTCTTTAGGTCATCTATGAACTTTGAGTCATAATTCCAAACCTTTAAGCAAAAGGTTTCAGATTTCCAAGGTACTTCTCAAGGGGTTACCCATCCCAGGATTTCTCTTGTTTGAGCACACTTAACCACGGAGTCCTGATGGTATCAGGGGTATTAGTGTAATACCTTATTTTTATACCATACAAAATAGTCCAAAACGTGACCCATTACTAGATCAGAGACCAGACACAGTTTTCAATCCATTTGGGATCCCGACTTCACTACAGTGTTCGATCGTATAGTTAAGTTGGTTTTCGAAAAGTTTTTCAAAACATTTTAGCTATGGTCTCATTTTCAATTTTAAAATCCGTTTAATTCATTCAGGTCTGTTTTCATTTGTTAATGTCAGAGTACTTACTAAAGTTCTTAGCGGATATTTGGGTTAAGTTTGTTACTAAAGGGTCCACCGGGTGTGGTTAGGCTGTTCTAATTAATTTACAACGGTTACATAGAAACTTCCAGGTCTACAATTGGTGTACTCCTACCACTATGGGTACTAGTTTTATAAAATACCATTCAGTATTATATACAGATCCAAAAGTTAGATAACTAATAGAAAACAAACTCTAAGTCCTCACTTTAATCCGTCTGTGGCTACCTTCTTCCCGTGAGAGCTACTTGCCTGTGCTGCAGGTTAGTTATTGGAAAAGGCTAAGATTCAAAAGAATCCCAGTAGTAACAAATAACACTCGTATAAAATGCATACAGAGAAACATGTCATATCAACCACCACATACCAAACAATTTAATATTCATTTAACAATCAGAGATATGTTTATGCAATAATAAATTCTATTCAAGGACTTACCGTCCCTTTCCATAGCGCTGGGTATTCTACTGGGCCAAAGCCCTTCTCATTTGAATGCTTAATGGGCAATTATACCCGATTCATGTTCACAGTTGAAGTATGTATAATGGCAATAATATGCATGAAGCAGGATACATAGAATATGGGGGAGAAGTTACTACCTTAGCCTTTACAATGTTCCACGATGTGTTACCACTTCCTTGGTCATCCCGGGAAGATATTGAATCCTATATATATGGGAATTCATGAATTGGACGGGTTATTAGTTATCCCAACACTTTTGTATAAGCTAAACTAAATTATTCTTGTCTCATCCCTATATTTATCCTTGATTTTAACTTGTTGGTTATCATTATAGTCATTTAGGTAGCCCTTGGAAGCTCAAACAAAGGCCTATAGGGTTGGGAATTGCCATACCATTCATAACCTCTTTGAAAATATGAAATATGGAAAATTTTAGCTCTTGCCGCGGCCAAGAATCCCTTGGATCTTGACCGAAATTCTAAAAATCATAACTAACTTTACAAAATTCCAAATGAGATGGTTCTAAGTTCTACATGACCCAGATTAAGTCTAATTTTATGAAAAAATATAGTCATTAGCTAAATGAACATAAATTAATACAGAATTCCTTCTTATTAGACCCTGTTCCAGAATTTTCTAGTTTTTCATGTCCAAAGTTTAAAAATTCATATCTCCCAATCTGCTTATCCAAAAATTACAAAATACCTATCAAATTAAAGCTCTATGTCTCTACTTGCATTATAGAAAGTTTTAGAATTTTTGGACATGGTTTGACTAATGAAATATCTTTAAAAAACCACTGTTCCAAACAGGGCATATTAACAACATGCACACACACTTCATAAATTTCCAAATTGATATACAAGCATTCAAAAATCATGAACACTTTCATACCTACACAATTTTACCTTCTAAAGCCAATGAAAGTATCAAAATTATCAAATTCTTACTTCTTTATCATGTCACCTACACAGCAGTAAGTTTAAGTTCTTAGGTGACTTATGTTGTTTTCTTGTTTTCTCTTGCTTAATCACTTCCTTGCTACTTCTAGTCACATGATTAACCATTTAAACACTAAATGGACATATTTTGAAGAAGTTTAAGCAGCAGGACCCTTTAGGGTTTCATCATCCAAACTTTACAAAATAACAAAAACCAAGCCAAGAACAACAAGAATAACAACAACAAAGGCACAAGAAGCAAGTTTAATTTTGGAGTTTACCTCTTGATTCTTTTTGCTTCTCTTTCTAAACATGTCAGCTCCCTCTTTCTCTTCTCTTTGGATTTTTCCTTGAATCCATGAATTTGATAGAGTATAAGAGATTAGGAGAGGTTATAGAGTGATTAGGAAGCTTAAACTTCAAAATTACAACTTTCTTACCTTGGATTTTGGAAAACCCTAAGCTCTTCCTTGCTCTTGAGCTCCCTCTATTCCAGCAGCTCCCTCTCTCTCCTTGATCATATTTTTGGATGGAAAAGCCAAGGAAATGGTGACTTAAAGAATTGGTTAAAGGGCTTTACACATGGTGGTATCTCATTGGTCCAATGTTTGACCTTTTGGTTCAATTCTCCATTTCTTTTTTTCTTCTTCTTCTTTTCACCGAAATACATGAGAAGTGAGAATGGGAATATGTTAATCTTAATTTATGCCAATGCCATCTTGCAATTTCTTAACCCAAGCCTTTGACTTTTTGACTATTTGAACTTTCTTGATAATAATTCACCAAAATAGGCTTATTAATTACCAAGTAGCCATTTTCCCTTTTTAAATTCCCATTTGGTTGAAATTATTGGGAATATTAGGAAAATAATTATTTCCTTGTTTTATGGAAAAATTACCATTTTGCCCTTATATTTTCTTCCATCTTTGCACTTAATGCAAAATTAGGCAAAATTTTCATCAAACTTTGAAAATTCATATCTAATTATAAAAATGTCCAATTGGGGTGGTTCCAAAGGCTATACTACCCTTATTAAGTCTAGTTTTAAGGATAAATATAGCTTTTATCCAATTGAAAGCCCATCATTCCCAGAATTTTTCCAAACATGACTTGTTTCCAGATTGCATTCTAGAAACAAGGCATAACTTCAAAAATACATAACTCTTTGTGTACAGCTCCAAATGACTCATACGACCTATCTAATTAAAGCTTGATAAGCCTAATTTCATTATAGAAAGTTTCACAATTTTTGGACATCATTTGACTCTTGAAAGATGCTACATAACACAACTGCCACACAGGAAATTTCACCAGTAGCAACACTACTTTGTTTTCCAATTTTCCAAAATTCATTATCAAGGCTATGTCCACACAATTTTTCCATTTTCCTTTGGATCCAGGTTAGGTTTTATGTAATTCAGATACATCCTAAAGGAATCAGGTATTTTCTTTAGACTAATAAGCACCGAAATTCATATTTTGTTCCGATGCGGTTTCTAATAGCCATTCTATTTCTTATTCATTCATAGGACTCTTACTAAAATAGGCTTGGTACTCTACTCTATTTAGGCCTATTCTCTAGCCTCTAGTCCCAAGATTCAGGATATTACAATTCTCCCCCCGTTCAATAAATTTTGTCCTCGAAATTTGCTACCAGTGTGATTCTTAATAATACTTCAAAAGGACCACTGTAGCAAGGGTTTTACTTCTTTCTTTCTACATTCTATCGATACCTTAAATTCTATAGGACACAAATTCTAGAGAGCACCTCAAATTCTAGTGGACACCTTAAATTCTATAGGACACCCCATATTCTAGAGGGTACATCAAATTCTCCACACCTCAAATTCTAGAGGTTTTCTCATTCAGTCTTATTCCTATAGATCTTATTCGTCTATCATGCATCTAAGCTTCTTCAATTGAAGCTTACAGACTACTTTCCTCTTGACTAGCACTATAGCAAGCAAGTACTATTTGAACTAACAAGTTCATATTTCTAACCCTTCTATCAGTTTCTATTTCTGTTTCTCAATGACTGGTAACTGCACCGCTTTTCAATTCAAAGCATTAATGATGATAATCGTGTCAATGATTTTTTTTATTCACCTACGTTGTCTCTTATTCAACCTTTTTGATTTTGAAATATTCAAAATTCTTGTGGTCACAGTACATTTTCACAATTGCACTATAAAAAGATATTGTTGTTCTATTTTTAAAGAAAACATAATCATTGCCAACTTAAATTCATGAGTGGGGTAATTCATCTCATAAGGTTTCAACTGTTGAGAGGCATACATCACCACTCTGTCCTGCTCTACCAGGACGTTTCCTAATCCTTTCTTTCTTTCTCATTTTGTTGCTGACCGTACTGGTCGCTTCATTGTAAACCATATAAGGGTCGCATTCTAGGATTGGGAATATTCAATACTGGTGCGAGTTTCAACCTCTCCTACAGCTCTATGAAATCCTCTCACAGACATCATCCCACAAAAAAATTTCTTTTTATAATTCTTTCTTTTAAGTGAGTAGCAAAGTGATTCAAGAAAAGTTCTAAATTCATCTGGCAAGACCCAACAAACTGAGTATTTATGCAACAGTTTCTGGCCTCTACCAGTTCTGTACTGCTTCCACTATCTAGGTTCCTCTAAGGATCCCTTCTTTTCAAACAACATAGTTTAAAGATGACCAATACAAACTGGTCAACAATTTTGTTCGAAAATTCAATTCTTGAAAAAATTGTGTTCCAAATTCAATTCATACAAAATTCAGTTTATACAATACACAAAGATAGCAGGTACGTTGGCCCTTTTAAAAATTCAATTTTTGAAACTACACAAGAACTAGACAACTATTATAAAAGGTTATCAATTCTAAATTCATTATAGGCACCAACTCTTGCTACTCAAGCAATTCATATACATATGTAATGTTCACAAAGCACGTAAAAGAAACCATCCCTTCTCAAGCATTCATATTCATTTACAGGACACGCAGTCCATTAGGAAATTCTTAGAACACGCACTCCCTTCTATTCCAGCCTTACGGCCGTTATTTTAGCCATGAGACCATTCTTTTCCAGCCTTTCGGCTATTTCAATTCTAGCTTTACAGTCATTCTATTTTAGCCTTTTGACCATTTCAGGACACATAGTCCATTAGGATATTCTCAGTCTTTACAACCTCTTCAGGACATTTCCCAGCATTCTCAGGCTTTGCAATCTCTTCGGGACGCTACCTGGCAATTCTTGGTCTTACGACCGTGGGCTTCTACCCTTCTAATTCTGAATGTTGTTCGGGTCTGACTGCCTAAGGACATACTAGCCTATTAGGTCTAATTGACCACCGTATATTTATAATATAAATACACTTGATGGTAAATACATACTTGCAGAACCATTATATAAGACACGACAGCCACACGGAATTTCATCAGTAGCAATACTACTTTGTGTTCTAATTTTCCAACATTCATAATCAAGGCTATGTCCACACAATTTTTCCCTTTCTTTTGGATCTGGGTTAGGTTTTATGTCATTCAGACACATCCTAAAAGAATCAGGTATTTTCTTTAGAATAATACGTATCAAAATTCATATTTTGTTCCGGATGCGATTTCTAATAGCCATTCTATTTCTTATTCATTCCTAGGACTCTGACTAAAATAGGCTTAGTACGTACTCTACTCTATTTAGGCCTATTCTTTAGCCTCTGGTCCTAAGATTCAGGATATTACAATTAGTACTCCTACTAATCCGTATATCTCTAGGCATCGATATGCCATATATACCTCGATCTCAGTATATCATGTTATACTGCCCATAAATGATTGATAATGTCCCACAGGGAAACATAAGTAATACCAGCTTCTTAGTATAACCCCTTTATGTATTCTCATAACACAGGGGGAAAATCTAGGTTATACCCTAACTTAATATCAAGAGCCTTAGAGTTAGCAACATAATCTGAATCATGCGCTTCCTCTTCTATCCTTAGGGTCTCATTACCATTATTATCAGTAGAGGAATCCCCATTGGGACTGGGCACCAATAACATCCCTATCAAGCGGAGTCATTTCCTCTATATAGACCTTTGACCCTTCCTTCAATAGGCTGATTAACAGATAGAGGAGGTCTAATTCCTTAGGTTCCTCTACAATTAGCAACTTCTAGTTATAGTAGCACTAACTGGGAATTACTATACTATTCATATGAGTAGGGAATATAACCTATAGTTAGAACCTTTTGCTGTGACTGGACCCTTATCTTTAAGTAGACAATTCTATTGCCATAACCACTGCTCTGATACCAAAAAGTAATACCTTACATTTTACACTCGTTCTGATGAGTTTTACACAGCGAATTCTATTAGATATGATTAGTTTTGATGATGCCAAATATAGATATCAAATATTATGAGAGCAAAAGTTTGCATAATATACTTATCTCTTATATTGACTTAACTACAATTTAATATTGTATATCTTGTAGATTAGTCAACCAATAAAAAAAAGAGATTGAGGAATGAAGAACTTGTAAGAATTAATGAAAAATATGAAGATTCAAATTCTTTGGGTACTGTAGCAGTGGGCACTGTAGAATACGGTTACTGTAGCGTATTTCACTGTTTGGAACTGTTTGGCACTGTAGTATCAAGTGATTTAATAATCACTCGAGTGATTCTTGAAATAGTAAAAATCACTCAAGTGATGTTCATTGTTTCATGCTCTGTTGTTCGTCCAGCTGAGCGAGGTCTGGTTATTTGATCATATCTCCCAAAATGCAACTCCGATTGAGACAAAACCAGTTGCATATGAAAATAGACTCCCAATGCGTCAATTTGAAACTAGAAGAAACATCAAAGGAGCTCAGATGTTGGAGATATAATTGTTCGAATTTGGCATTCATATCAGCGTCACTTTCTGGAACAGGTTTGATATTTTGGCTATAAATCTTAAACCACTGATCCTATTGAGCTGAAACCGGTTCCATATGAAACTAGACTTCAATAGCTTTCCATTGATATATAATACAGCAATTTTGGAGCCATATTCGAAGAGTTATGTAATCTAGAAATTTACCCCTGCTTGCTGAAGAATTGGAAACGCAACAACGAAGTTAAAGTGATCTGAAGAACAGATCACTCGAGTGATTTTTAGTGATCACTCGAGTGATATGCTAAAAATTATAGATCACTCGAGTGATTCCAGAATTCACTCGAGTGATATGGGTTATTACGCAGATCACTTCCAGTGGCGCCAGAATCACTGCAGGAATTTTTCACTGTTCCGGATTTCACTTCCAGTGATGCCAAAATCACTCGAGTGATATGAGATTTTTCAGAATCACTTCCAATGTGAGCCAAATCACTGCAAGAAAAAATCACTGTTCTGAATTTCACTTCCAGTGATCTCCAAATCACTCGAGTGATATCTCAGTTTTTCCAAATCACTTCCAGTACGTCTGAAATCACCGGAAGAAAAATACACTATTTTGGAAATCACTTCCAGTGATGTCAGATCACTCGAGTGATATTTAAAATTTCCAGATTCACTTCCAGTGGATTGAAAATCACAGCAAGAAAAATTCACTGTTTGCAAAATCACTTCCAGTGATGCCAAATTCACTCGAGTGATATATGAAATTTGTCATATCACTTCCAGTGGTTGCTGAATCACTTCCGGTGAATATTAAAATTCCTCAGATCACTTCCAGTGCCGTAACTGATAGTTTCCAGAGATTACCAATATGCACCAGATCACTTCCAATGAACTAATATCCATTCAAGTGATCTTCCATTTGTGAGATATCAGTGAATGAACACATAATTCAAGTGATGTGCTGATTTTGATAAATCACTTTCAGGTTTGACAGAAACATGAGATCACCATAGTAATATTGTGAGCCATCCGAGTGAAATTTTGTTTCATGAAAATCACCTTCAGTGAAGTGATGATGCACTCAAGTGAATTGATATCACCACCAGAGAATTTACTGATAGCTAGAGTGATTCATTGTTCTTAATAGAATCATGGAAATCACTCAAGGGATCTTGAGCTACACTCGAGGGATGCTGATCATTGCTAGTGGAATATTGTTTTGCCAAGATCACTACCAATGGAATATTATTTTCTAAGAATTACCTCCAGTGAAATCAATTCCACTTGCAGTGATTCTCCAGTTTTCAGAAATCACTGCCAGTGAAGTCTGTAATCACCTGAGTGATGTTTTCAAACGGCTATTTCTCTAAGTGGATTTACAGGTGTTATGCACTACCGATCACATGGCATACACGGATCAATATTGAGCGACAACAAATCATGGGCAACATGACTATTCAATAAACGATTCAACTAACGTCCAAAACAGAAAGAAAGCAACGCTGAAACATTTATAAGAGATCAACAGGAAATGTTGAAGCATCTGTTAGAGCACCATGATCAATGGGCATAACTGTTGAACTTTCTGTCTGAGCACACGATCGGCTTACAAAGGGAAAATACTTGAATACTCCAACGGCTCTCAACCTATCTTATATAAACCGAAGCATTCAAGAAGAAGATAGAGAGATTTTTATAGAAAAATACTACAGCGAACATAAATGATGAAGTAACGAGAACCCAACTGCCAACATGCTGCTATCATAAATCTTCATCTCTCACACTCTCCGTTAATATCTATTTTCATTGTCATGTACATTTGAGGGTGAATATTTGTATTGTACTTCAGTGAGGATTTATCTACTCTGTGAGAGAGTCTGTAAACACTTCATCTATACTTCAGTATTGATCTTGAGGTAGAGGGACCTTAAGAGGGCTGATTACCTTACAGGAAAGTTGTAGAGAGAATCACCAATAAGACTTTCTGATCATAAGACTTACAAGGTGCAAGCAGTAGAGAACGTTGCTGCTCGTAAGACTTACAGTGGTGTCAGCAGGAGAGAACGTTGCTGCTTGTAAGACTTGCACGGGTAAGCAAGAGAGAAAGGTCTTCGGGATTGCTTTGCTTGTGTTGCCATAAGAGAGAGTAACCTTACAGTGTGTAAGAGGGAGTACTTTGTAAGAGATTTGTAGAGGCTTATCTTGTACCCAGTTAAACAAGAAGATAGTGGATTGGAAATCTCAGGAGGAACCTGGGGACTGGACGTAGGTCATCATGGATTAGATCGAACCAGGATAAATTATAGTTTGCATCCTCTATTCCCTAAGCTTTTACATTTCCAGCATATATGATCTATATATCTGCTTATGAATTTATAGTTCCATATGTATTGATTTGATAAGCTGCAAAAAGATTTCAAACAATTAAACTTTCTTATCGTACACCCAATTCACCCCCCTCTTGGGTGTCAGCCAGTTCTAACAAATTCAAACCACTAAGCGACGTTCTTTTATAATGTTTTTTTAAATTCTAACCTTAAAATAGGATTCGAACCTGCATTTGAGTGGGCCTTTGTGAAAATTTTAAAATCTTGCGGAAGCGTATTCTAGTGTTCACAACTTTGATATTACCCATTGGTTCTTATCTTTTCCTTTTATTCAATTAAGGCAATTCTCTACCCACACATAGTTCATTTATTTACATACATAATTGTATAGCCACACGAGGCTACCAAAGTGTCTATGTTTAATACAAAAACAATAGACACATTCTTCTCTTCGATCCACCTTCAGATTTCCCTCTTGTAATCCTCTTCTCGGTTCTCAATATACTTATATGGTTGGGTCAGGAAGAGTTAGATTTGAGATAATCTCAGTAGTACACAGTGCTAACTAATACATATAAGAAATGCTTTGTACATGACATGCTTGCTTACATAAACTCATGCTAACAAAATGACATATATGCATACTCAATGTTTAACATATTACACTAATGGTCATGGTATAAACAAAACAGAGCTTCACTTATTCATATATGCTTCATACAATTCATCAAAGCAATTAACACAACAATACACAAGCACACATATCAAGTTATGCAAGTTAGGAAAGTTCACTGCCTTTTGGACTTATGTCCTCTTCTTGTCCTTTTTCGTCCAACCACTGAGCCTTCTTGGAAATTCTTCCATTCTTTTTCTTTCTTTATTTCTGATGGCCCTAGATATATAATCATATCATTAGGGTCATTTTATTAAGTCAAAAGTCAGGTCAATGTAGTCCAACTACCCCAAGTGGGTTAATTTCACCCTTAAAGTTCAACATAATTACATAGTGCCATTACATTTCCTATTTTTGCACATTTATTCAAATCTGTCATAATTTTCATAAATCTTTGAAAATTCATAACTAATTGTTTAGATGTCTAATTGTGATGATTCTAAAGGATATATGACTCTAATTAGTCTAGTTTCAGTGAAAAATAAAGCCATTACACTTATGGGCATATATCAATATAGTATCTCACTTTATTGATCATTGCCCTAGAATTCACAAGTTTTTCCAGACCAAAATTTAAAAATGTAGAACTTCTAGCATACACATCCAAATGAAACAAATGACATATAAAATTAAAGCTTGATATGTCTACTTTTAGACTAAAAAGTTTCACAATTTTTGGACATCATTTTCCTATATAAAAATGTCATGCAAACAATCTACCCTGTACAGAACACACACTGGCAGCATTTACAGTTTTGTAATATATATTCTAGTAGTCCATAATTTACAACCACACCATATTCCCACATAATTTTGCCCAAGGAATCCATTGTAAACCTCAAATTAGGAAAAGTCATTCTCCTTCTTCATGCCCTATTCTAACCAAAATTAGGGTTTCAAATCAACAATTCACAAATTTTCAATTTGTTCACCAAACAAGGTTCATATGCTTCCCAAACATCACATAATTACATATATATGATCAATGCTTCATGAACCCTAGAAAACCCTAAATAATTGAAACTAGGGTAGCAATAATAAGGCCAAAAAATTCTACCAAACAACACAATACATAACTCAAAATAAAGCTCTTTCTCACATCTTGCTCTTTCTTGAGCTCTTTTCTTGCTTCTCCACCATTTTCTCTTACAATATAGCTTAAAACTCCTCCTTATCAAAAATAAATAACCATATAAATGAATATCTTGAAGAGGGGAACAAGATTCATGAAGATCATTTGAGCCAAAGAAGTGGTTAAGAAGGTGAAAATCAAGCTAGAAGCCATACCTTCAAATGTGTCTTCCTTCTTTGGTCTTCCTTAAAGCTTGGCCGTCCAAAATGAGAGGGTGGGAGAGTGAGAATATTCAAATTTTTTCCTTCCACCTTGACCTAATTACTTGGTTAAAAATTGGCCTTTGGAAAAGGTAAAATATGTGGCCAAAATTCCTCCTTGTTTAACAAGCCAAATAAGTTACCATATGTGGTAAATTCCCATGGTAATTATGTTGAATTTTACTTCTCTCTTCTCTTCTCTTTTTGGACAATTTTGGTCTTCAAAAATTAGGAAAAAGATTGGCCTATTATCTCTTGTTGTCTTGTCTTTTTGAGTCAACATTTTCAAGTTGGAATTATTGCCTATTTGACCAAGCTTATCCTTTCCTTCTTTGCCCCTTGTTTGGACCTTTTTTGTATCCATAAAGGGAGAGGAAAAGTTTCTTTTCAACCATCATAATTTATCTTGCTTTTGAAGAGTAAATCCTAGCCCTTCATTTTGTCTGCCAATCTTAACCTTAAGATCAAGTGGCAATTGTCTCTTTTGCCCTTGATTATGGCAATATTATTTATTATGCCATTAATTCTTCAATCCTCTTCCTTAATTCTTTTTAAACACTTCTTCCCTTTTCCTTCGGATCCGGGTTAGGTTTTATGTCATATTGACATATCCAAAAGGAATCGGGTACTTTCTTTTGCGTAATTTGCACCGAAATTCATACTTTATTTTGGGTGTGATTTTTGTAAGGAATTCTACTTCTTATGCCTTCTAGGGACACTTGCTAGACCGAGGCTTAGCAGTCCATTTGATTCAGGCTTATCTATAAGATCTAATCCCAATATTCATGATATTGCATGACACATGTCATTAAAAACATCATCCAACACCCCCAAAGATTATTAATTTTGTGTAGCCACCAAAATTAAGAGGAAAAATAAGAAAAATTCAAGAGAAAAAAAAAGAGGAAAGAAGTTTTATGTTCTTGAGCATTTTTACCTATTTCGCCTCTAATTTCACATTTTTGACCAATTAACCTTTCACTAATCTTCTTTTACTTAATGAGAGCTTCATTTCTATGATTTTAGATTTCTAATTTAAGGAGTTTATTGCTATCTACTTTATAGAAGTACTGCCAAAATCCTGAACTAATCGTAGAATCGAATAGAGGTAATCAAAAGCTTTGATTTGAGCATATTATTATCTTGATGTTTTGATGAGTATTTATGATGTTTTGAACCCTCTAAATTTTTAGACAAGAGAGGGATTTAGGGTTCTAATGGTCTTTTGACGATGAATATGATGTTATATAGGGTTTTATGATGAGAAATAACATGTATTAAAGTTGAAATTGGAAGAACACTTATTGTTCTAATTAGGGTAAGAATCTGTCCAACCTGAATTCAAGGGGTTAGAGTTGGAATTTGATAAAATTGAGGTTAGAAATGAATTTCTTTAGCCAAATTATGTAAGAATAGCATGTGGAAATGATCTTTGGATGATTGGTTTCAAAATACCTAATTTGAAGTTTGAAGTGTTAATGTTCAATGCCACAAATTCGAGTTACATTGGTTTTGGGATGTTCTTGAGTGAACAAACCTTGTCCAATGACTGTGAAACTTTACATGTTGTTATTAGACATCCTGAGCTTTCCAATGATATATAGAATGTGCCACATGGCTTGGTAGACGGAGAGTTATGCCTTGTTAAACTCAGGCATTAAATATGGATAGAATCCTGTAATAGTGAATGATGATTGTGAATTCTATAATTATTTGCATACAATTGGTAGTATTGAGTATTTTTTATATAAATTAGACTTATTGAGTGTCACACAGGACTTTAAAGCATACCAATTGGAGTTTTCTAGACTAAGTTAGGAATTTTCAAAGTTTGTTTAAAATTCTGGCAGCTTATGGATAACATGCAAATTTAAGATACCTATGATCAAATGTAACAAGTTTGAACTCTAAAGGTAAATGTAAGCGTGTGAGTCTAATGTAAGCTCATTTACTATTCATTTGGTATAATATATCAATCTTAAAGATATCCAACATATTAGGATAAGTAATCATCTGCTTGCAGAATAAATCAAAGAATCTCTTCAGAATCCTACAAGATCTATATTTTTCTAGCATATTAGGTCAATAGAAAATAAATGGGTTCTACACTAGCTTCTGTTATTTATTCTTGCCCTTTGGAATCAAACTTAACTCAATTTTCCTTGGTCACTTCAAATCCATAGGCTATCCCAAGTGGCAGATTTGACACCTAACTTTGAAAATTCATAACTTAATCTCTAAAAGTCCAAATAGGGTGGTTCCAAGTTCTATAAAAAGATCTGTAAGTCCTATTTTAGGGAAAAATCTCACTCACTGCTAATGACAGGGTAAAAAGCACAAGAATCTATGTCCAATCTTTCTGCCTCAAAATACATTCCAGTGTTTGTGTCTCAACTTCAACAGGGCGTAACTCTCAATTGACAGAGCTAAATGTCCTATATTATATATCATTAGAAAGCCTAGTATGTCTACTACAACCCTTTTAAGTAGCTTAGCTATTGGACAAGGTTTGACCACTAAAACAAACTCAAAAGTAGACTACCATGAATCCGACAGATTCAACATAACACCTTGAATTCCAAAATTAGAGTTTTCCAACCAATCATCTAAAAATCATATCCACATACTATCCCTACACAATTTCAGCCATAGAATCTATTTGTAATATCAAATTAATCAAATCTAGATCCAATCTCAAGAACAATGGCTCGTTGAATCTAACCCTTAAGGACATAAATTGTGTTCTTGCAATTTCAACCTAAAAACATGTGATTAATTAACCATCATTAACCCTTAATTAACATCATGCTCATCATCAAGCACCCATTAAGGCTCAAAATCCCTATCTTGGCCAAAACCCTAGGGATCCTTTAACCTCAAAAATATTCAGTAAAACATCAAAATGTTGTACTCAAATCAAGGTTTACGATTACCTCAACTCAATTATCTAATCGGTTCTCGATTCTGGCAGTACTTCTACCTATAAGGTGTCACAAAACACCTTTGATCAGAAATCCAAAACTATAGCAACATTTCTCTCAATGAGTAGAAGAAAATTAATGAAGGTTTCGGAGGCTAGAAACGAGATCTTAGGCTTTAAATCGGCTGTACAACTTAAGAACATGAAAATTTATCTCTTCTTTCTTTTTCTCTTAAATTTCTCTCTATTTTCCCCTATTTTTATGTTATTGTACGAATTTAATGAGGTATGGAAATATTGGAAGATTTTTTAATTACATGTGTCACTTACTTCAAAAATCAGGGATGCCGGGTGCTCTTTTTTTAGAAATTATCGGGTAACTGGTGATCCTGTATACCGAATGCTCTTGCTTTTACACTGTAGGGTACCCAGTACACCTCCTAAAATCTATATTCCCTTCCCTTCTCTCATGGTTGGATGAATTCATTGTTCAAGGGAGAGGGAATCTGTTTAATTTATCTGACTTTTGGTACCGTAGTCGGGAAAATCGGGCATATAGTCAGACTGGAGAGCAATGGGTTACACTGGCCTTTTTCACCTATATCAAGTGTTCAACAATAGGTGCCGGCGTGTGATTGGCTAATCAGGGAAGAAAGTCAACAAGCTTCTTTAATAAAGCTACTTTTTGATATAAGGCCGCTGGTTTTACAACACGTGTCACCTTCCCCTTGATTGCTGCCATATGTCTTGCAGGCTGCCCAAAGAGTGCCATATGCCCCTTGTGCCTCATGATTTCACCACATACATAACTAGGTGTCCTTGACCAATGACACCAAGCTGGTATCCTTTCAAAAACGCAGGGTACATGCACCTGCTCTGAAAATGTCATGTGCACACCTACAACAGCATATTTTATCTGATTAATTAGTAACATATGTCTATGTCTTCAAGAATACACCGTAAAAGTGTTTGTGTGGCATAAAAAGATACAACATGCCCTAAAAATTACCACATGTGAGCCTGTGTGTCTTATGGCATATTGAGTATACATACATACTGATAACTCTCATCCGACCATACACACACATGACAACTTCTCACTGCGCTAACTCAAAAGCTACTTTATGGATGTAGGACCTAGATAGCACCATACATACCTCTGGGTGCCAACAAAATGATGCTAAATATGCCAAAGTGCCTATACGCTGGTATCTTTTATCCAACCACTTATACGCACTGAGCCTCACGTAATCTAGAGACTTGTTCTCAACCCGAAAGGCTGAATCATATAGTCCCATGAAACTCATTCTCTCTTTGGGAATCTTACTAAACTGGACTTAATAGTCTTCTTGACTTAGGATTATTCTCAAGCTTGTAAGCCTTTATTCAAGATATTACACCTCTCCCCTCGTTCAATAAATTTTGTCCTTAAAATTTTGAACATTGTATAGAATTAACTATACCTATCGGGGAATCACTTTTTATCACTCAATCTATTTCTTTTCTATGCAAGCTCACAGAGCATGCAACACAATTCATCATATCATCCCCAAAGATCCAAGATAGCATTCAGCAATCATCAGAACACATTATTTGGACTCACTAGTCTAATACTACAACAAAAGTCAACAACCATAGTGCTAGTCACAAAGGTCTTATGGCCTAATGCCTTCATCCCATACAAGATTCACATCGGGCCTTACTACTGTCCGATGAGCTAAGGCCTCTGCCCTATACAAACTTACACATCGAGTCTTACTACTTCAAGCCTCTCCTTATCACAATCTGGAAGTGTAAGAATCTGTTGGCCCAAGGACACACTGGTCTAATAGGTCTTATGGACTCAAAATACTCAGTCCAACATCCGTGCTGAATGCATATAAGGACTTATAACCTCAAAACACAATCCTAGAGTTATTCTGAACACATTCTAGGCTCTAACTCTTACTACTCAAGATATTCATACACTTATATAATGCTCATAAAGCATGCTAAAAAACCCATCCAATAACAGCAATCATATTAAGAGCATTCCTCAATCATAAACATTGGACCAATGGTCCATACTAAAATGTTTGGTATCACTGGTTTTACAATCAAACACATCTGCCCATGTAAATATGCATCTGGGTCACACTCCATGCAGATTTGTGCACCGGTCTTAATGTCACAAGAGTACACGCTGGTACTTGTTGTTAGACATCTAACACATGAAAAGTCCAATACTACCCACTGGTCTCTAGTCCGGCTACATACCCGATTTTACCGACTACGGTACTAGAAGCTAAATGAATTCATCAGACTCTCTCTCCCTTGACCAATAAATTCAACTAACCATGTGAAAGAGAAAGGGAAGACATATTTAAGAGGGTGTACCAAGTACCCTACAGTGTAAAGAAAGAGCATATGGTACACAGGATCACCGGTTACCTGGTAATTTCCAAAAAAGAGTACCCAGCACCCTAACTTTTAAGACATGTGACATAAGATTTTAACGTTTTTAAACACTCCTTCACCCCTAAAAAATTTTAGTCACTATAGAAAATAAGGAAAAATATAGAGAAATTCAAAAGAAAAGGAAAGAAGAGAGAAGTTTTTATGTTATTGAGTTCTACAACTGATTGGAATCCTAAGATCACATTTCTAGGCACTGTTTTGGTGCTGCCTCTACAGTCAAAGTACTCCTGGAATCAAGAAACGATCATAGAATCAAATAGAGGTAATCGTAAGCTTCAATTTGAGTATAGTATCTTGTTGTTTTAATAAGTATTTTTGAGGTTATAGACCCTCTAGGGTTTTAGTTAAGAGAGGGATTTTGAGCCTTAATGGGTGTTTGATAATGAACATGAAAAATTGAGGTTTAATTATGGTTAAGGACATGTTTAGAGGTTGAAATTGCAAGAACACAATTTATGTCCTTAAGAGTCAGATTTGACTAGCCCTTGTTCTTAAGGCTGGAGTTGGATTTCGATTATTTTGATATTAGAAATGGATTCTATAGCTGAAATTATGTAGGGATAGTATGTGGATATGATTTATAGATGATTAGTTAGAAAATCGTAATATTGGAAGTCAAGGTGTTGAAATTGAATCTACCAGATTGATGGTAGTATGCTTGTGAGGTGTTTTTGAGTGGCTAAACCTTATCTAATGGCTATGATACTTTATAAAGTTGTAGTAGACATCTTAAGCTTTCAAATGATATATAATATACGCTATTTGACCCTATAATTGAGAGTTATGCCTTGTTGAATTTAAGACACGAACACAGGATTGTATTTTAAGGCATTAGTATTAGTCATAGATTCTTGAGGTTTTAAACCTTTGATTAGCACTGAGTGATATTTTTCCTTGAAAGAAAACTTAAAGAGCTTTCCATAAGACTTAGAACCACCCTATTTGAATTTTTCTAGATTAAGTTATGAATTTTCAAATTTGGGTGTCAAATCTGTCAGGTTGGGATGACCTATGGAATTAAGGTGTTTAAAGTCAATTGAACTAAGTTTGACTCTAAATGATAATATTGTATACTAGAAGCTAGTATAAACCCCATTTATTGTCTATTGATATAATGTACTAGACTTAGAAGATGCCTAACCAAGTAATAACACGTTCGATATGAATTCTAACTTCTAGGATTCAATCTTTGCCTGAACCAACCAAGAGATTGAGAAGCAAGGATAAGTGATCGAAAAGGCGTACAAGTAGTAACTCTTTCTTTCATATAATATGTAATACTTTTCATGTATGTTTCACCATCAAATGTGATTGTGTTTGAGCATATGAGTATGCCGAGTGGATGCCTGTGGCATTTCAGCATATATTAGGTGGATGCCTGTATTTGTGACCTAGCGCTATGGTAATGTGATTTCTATATGTTGTGCTGCATGATAAAGTGTTAAATGCTCTTGAGATGCTCATTGTGTTGTGATGGTTTATATGGCATGCTTTATATACTTACATTTTATATGATTGAATGTCTGTTACTACTGAGGTTTTAATGAATCTCATCCTTTCTAAAATTTCATTATTAAGCAAAGACAAGTGACACGAAGGGCAAAGAGGTAAGCACCGATGAGTGAGGAAGGAGCTAATAATGGAGATACTTTGTTGACTATCTGTATATATATATATATATATATATATATATTGGATATGTAGTGTATATTGATAATATACTATCAAACCCTGCATAATTTAGACATTTAATGAAGTATCAACCCACAGTTCAATGGGCATACAGAAATAGCATAAACATATACTGATATAAAATTCTTGATTATGTTACAAGATTTCCCCATAGGTTTGTACATAATATGATACATAACCCAAAATATATATAAAGCTACAAGATAACCAACATAGAAGTTTCTTTAAAAGCCAGTCCCATTAATTCCTATGATCTACTTCATTGTATGTTGTATTGATTGGCTTTATTGCATAAATTTTATTTACGGAAAGGGATAAGATTCGAATGAATCTCAGTAGTAACAGACAATTAATCATATAAAATGTGAAAAGTAAACATGCAATGCAACATATATTATGATGTAGCAATAAATAATGCCAAGCACATGTTTGACAATGTTCAGGATAAAATCGATGATTTTTTTGGGATCAAAATGATCGCCTGATCCCTACTAGCACACATCTTATCACATTATGATCACATCAATGTTCTGGAGCAGGCATCAACATGTCCGTACTTGCCATGCCACTCAACTAGGTCCACCTGGCCTCATGGTACTACGCTCATACCATGGGGTGGTACCTTTCTTGTCCCACACCTAGCGAGAAATTATCATCAATCATATTAGCTGACCTAGACTGGATGCCCAGTGGCTAAGAGGTACTTATGCTTTCCCTCAAGGTAGTGCTTGTACTTTTCCCACATCTAATTCTAGGATACTTACTACCTTACATATATTATTACATAGAACATGGCAAACAATGTAAATTAACGATCACATAGAATATGAGAGATAGAGTTACTACCTTACACCTTCCCTTGCCTAACTACTATCAGTCTTTGATTTCTGGTCCGGCTTGGCAGATATCGAATCTTAAAATTTCCAAAGTGATTACAAATGATTTATTACTCATCCATACCTCATCCTAGAATTTAAAAGTTGGTTATCTTAGCTCAAAATCATGTTATTACCAAAATACCCCTAGGGAATTCAATCTAATTCCCTTTATACCCGGTATATTTGTACTTTTCAAAAAATTATGACCTGATCTAATCCTACACAATATTTCATATTGAAACCATTTTTTACCATAGTTTGGACAAAATCACACTGCAATGACCATATTACCCATGGCAGCCAGTAATTTAGGGTTTTAAGGGCAAAATTGTCATTTCACCCCTTAAGGCCTTCACACTTCCAAAATCCACATGTCCCCTACACAATTTTTCATTATAAACACAATGGAAGCATAAAAAACACAAAATTCCAGCTTAAACTCTATGTTCCAGGTCTGACCAAAAATCTGGAATTTTTAAAGAAATTAAAAGTTTCATGATTTCAATTTTAATCACCTGCTTTTCACATGTAATCACATGTTTAACTCTTTAAACATCATTTGAACATGATTAATGTTAATTTGGACAGCATCTCCCCTTAGAATTTAAACATCCCAAATTACAAAGTCTAACCAAAACAAGCCAACAACCAACAACAACAACAAACACAAGCTTGAATCTTAAAAAATTCACAAGTTTTTAAGCTTACCTTTGATTTCTCTTCTTCCTTCTCCAAAAACCGCCACCCTTTCTCTTTTTTCCTTAAGTTTGTGCTTAATTTAGGGCTGATTTAAGATGGCATAGAGGTTATAAAGGTGTTTCCATGAATTATATGTCAAGAACAAGTAGAAATCTCTACTAACTTACCTTGATTCCTTCTGGATCTCTAGCCTCCTCTTCTTGCTCTTATGTTTGTCCCTCCAAATCTTCTTCTCTCTTTTCTTCTTGTCTTGACTGAATTTGATAGCCTTTTGAAGTAGTTTATAGAGTTCTCTATAGCTCTCTTGCTTCTTCCTAATTATATATATTTTTATTTTAAATTTTAGCATGCGATTTTTATTATAATATTTTTTTCCACATGCTATCTCTTATGCTTCCACTTGTCCAATTAATGTAGAAAAATATTCCTCCTTCTTGTTCCTTCTTATTAACTAAATTTTTTCTTAATTATTAAGGAAAATTGCTGAATTTATTTTATCTAGCCAAAATGATCATGTTGCCCTAACATTTTCTTAAATTTTGGAAACAATTACTACTTTATTCTTTTTCTTTCTTCTTGACCGAATTTTTCAAAATATTAGGCCTAAAATTGTGCTCTTTTATACTTAATTTTAGGTCACAATGTTACGCTTTTACTAAGGTAAAAATTATACTTCAGTTATTTGTTGACCAAAAATTTCATATAATTTCTATTTTCATTATTTTGGCTACTTTAAGTACACCAAATTTCACCATTCTATTCCATTAAATATAAACAAATATATATGGAATTTTGGTGATTAAATTTGGGATATTACAGCTCTTCCCCATCAATAAAATTTTATCCTTAAAATTTGCTACACAAACATACCCATGTATTATAGGTAACGCGTCTGTATCTCCTCTTCCATCTTCCATGTAGCTTCTCTAGGAGATAATCATTTCCAAACTACTTTCACGAATGGAATACTCTTGTGTTTGAGTTGTTTCTCTTGATGATCAATGACTTGGTCAGGTTTACTTCAAATGTGAGTTCTTTCGCATATCTATATCCTCATACTTAATTACATGCTCCGGATTGAATTGATATTTCTTTAATTGGGAGACATGGAAAACATCGTGCAATCGACTTAAATTTGGGGGTAAAGCTTTTTGATACGCTATTGGCTTAACCCTTAATAAGATTTTGAATGGACCAACGTATCTAGGGCATAATTTATTCACATTTAATACCCTACCAATCCTCGTAACTAGTGAAACTTTCTGAAACACATGATCCCTAACTGCAAATTCTAAAGGTTTTCTCCTTTTATTAGCATAACTTTTCTGTCTGTTTTGAGTAGCTAACAATCTCTACTTAATCTGCCTAATTTGCTCCATTGTTTGATCAACTATGTCTGGCCCAAAAAGCTTCCTCTTAGAATATTCTGTCCAACATAAAGGTAATTAACATTTCCTTCCATATAGGGCTTCATAAGGAGCAATCTGAATACTCAAATGGTAACTATTATTATACACAAACTCTACAAGTAGAAAGAATCTATCCCAACTTCCTTTGAAATCTAATGCATATACTCTTAACATATCTTATAGCGTATGTATTATTCTTTTCATCTAAACGTCTGTATGAGGATAGTATGCGGTGCTAAATCAGAGTTTGGAGCCTAAAGCTTCGTGTAATGACTTCCAAAATTTAGAGGTGAATCGAGGATCTCGATTGGAAATAATATTCTTTGGTGTACCATAAAATCTCATGATCTCTTTAATGTAAAGCTCTACCAGCTTTTCAGGAGAGTAACTAATGCTAATTGGTAGGAAATAGGTTGCCTTAGTGAATCGATCAACAATTAGCTAAATAACATCATGATTTCTAACTTTGGGTAACCTTGTCACGAAATATATTGTAATGCTTTCCTGTTTCCATTTAGGAATCTTAGGCTTTTGCAGTAGCCCTGATGGTCGCTGATGTTTAATTTTCACCTTCTGGCAGATAAGACAATGTGCTATAAATTTTGTCACGTCCCTTTTCATCCCTGGCCACCAATATATAGATTTTAGGTTATGGTACATCTTAATTGCTCCTGGATGTAAAGTATATTTACTCTTGTGTACCTCTTCCAGGATTTACAGTCTTAATTCAGCTTGTGGTGGAACGAATATTCACTTTTGGTATCTGACTAGTCTACTTGGTGACAGGTCATATTCTTGAGTCTCTCCTTTTTCTATCATACTCCTTATATTCTGTGTTTTTTCTTCCTACAACTGAGCTTCCTCAATTGCTATTTGTAAATCGTTCTCTACTTGACTGACACTACTACCACTTATCAAAATCTGATTCGACGAGTTGAGATCTCTAAAATCCTCTATTAGCTTTTGTTCTTGTATCATTAAGGCTGCCACCTGCACTGTCTTTCAGCTTAATGCATCTGCAACTACATTAGCCTTCCCTGGATGGTATTTTATTTTCAGGTTGTAATCTTTAAGCAATTCCATCCATCTGCGCTACCTCATGTTTAAATCTTTATGATCATACAAGTATTTCAAACTCTTGGGTTGCAGTACAGCTTTACAATTGCACCATAAAGATAATGTCTCCAGATTTTCAATGCAAATACAATTGCTGCTAACTTAAGATCATGAGTGGGATAATTCTATTCGTGACGCTTCAGCTGACAGGAGGTATATGCTACGACTCTGCACTGCTGCATCAGGACACATCCCAATCCCAGCTTGCTTTCATTTCTATAGACCACATAGGTGAATTGTTGATTGGGGATTAGCAGCACTGGTGATGTTGTCAATTTCTCCTTCAACCTTGTGAAGCTCCTCTCACAACTCTTATCCTACTCAAAATGTTGAGTTTTCCATGTCAACCTTGTCTATGGTAATGCTATTCTAGAGAAATTCTGTATAAACCTTCTGTAATAACCGGTTAAACCCAGAAAATTACATATTTCAACAACATTCTCTAGTCTTTTCCAATTCAGTATTGCTTCTATTTTGCTGGGATCCACTGAGACCCCTTCTTGTGAGACTACATGGCCTAGGAATTTTACTTCCGAAAGCCAAAACTCACACTTGCTTAACTTGGCATAGAGTTGCTTATCCTTTAGTGTACCTAGCACTGTTCTCAAATGCTTCTCGTGCTCGACTTTGCTCCATGAATACACAAGTATATTGTCAATAAAGACTACTACAAATTTGTCTAAATATGGATGGAAAATCCAATTCATGTAGTCTATAAATATTGCAAGTGCATTGGTCAGCCCAAATGGCATCACTAGGAATTTGTAATGCCCATATCTTGTTTTGAACGTGGTCTTTGGTACATCTTCTACTTTTACCCTTAACTGATGGTACCCTAACCTTCGATCAATCTTCGAGAATATACATGAACCAAACAACTGATCGAGCAAGTCATCAATTCTGGGGAGTGGATACTTGTTCTATACGGTTACTTTGTTTAGTTCCCTGTACTCAATATATAGGCACGGACTTTCATCTTTCTTCTTGATGAAAAACACTAGAGCTCCCCATGGTGAGACATTGGGTCTAATGAACCCTTTTTCTAATAACTCCTCCATCTGCTTTTTTAGCTCTGCCATTTCATTTAGAGCCATTCTGTGTGGGGCTTCAGATATTAGTTTTATTCTATGCTCTTTCTCAATTGTAAATTCCACTTCCCTTTCTGGAGGTAATCCACTAATATCTTCTGGAAATACCTCAGGAAACTCATTCACTATAGGGATATTTTCAAGTGCTAACTGAGTTTTTGATTGCACAGAAAAGATTACCATATACCCCTAACAACCTTTATGCAAATATCTTTCAGCTTTAGTCGTCGCAAGAAAGTTAAGTTTGACTTCTGAACTGATATGTGCTTGCAGATTATAATAAACAACTCGTATATTTCCGTAATCTAATAGAACATTATTAGCCGTCAACCAGTCAATACCAAGAATTACTTCTAATTTATATAATGGCAGAAAAATTAAATATACTGTCAACTTATATTCCTCAGCATTTATATTGCAATTTAAGCAGACTTCAGCGGTAATAGATCGAGCACCCGTAGGTGTTGACACTACTAAAATATATAGTGATCGATACACTCTTAGGTCCAGCCGATTCACACAATCATATGCAATAAATGAATGACTAGTGCTTCAATCATACAATGCTTGTACAAAGTTACCATTAAGCATAATCATACCTTGGATTAATTCGAGAGATTTTCTAGCTTTATCCTACGTCATGGCAAATATTCTACCCTGAGCTCTCTACCTCAACTCTCTTAGTCCTTACTACTGATATGGACAATTAACAATAATATTTCCTAGTTGAGGACAAGTAAAATAGATTGGTGGCCAGGGTAGTGCATTACATGGTCTTCTTAGATGATAAGGCTTACCACAATACCAACAAGCTCTATTTCTTGTAGGTTTCTGGTTATTACTGTTACTAAGCTTATATGGCTTCGTATCATTTCTTCAGGATGATTCTCTAGGGTTTTTGTATTTTTGAGAAGTGTTCCCGCTACACAATACCCCTTTGTTATTAGAACTCCTACCAGTGTACAGACTCAGCAAGTTACTTTCCGTAATTCGACACTCCTTCACTGCCTTATTGAACTTAGTGAATTGCTTTGAAACTAATTTTTATTTCAACTCATGTGTCAACCCCCAGATCAACATATCCGAACTCCATTCTTCTTCATCTTGAAATCTCAGGTATAAAGAGTATCGAGATAAACGGATGTATTGGGAAAGATATTCTTCAAAGCTTTCTTTCTCCTCTTGCTGGATAGTCAGGAACTTAGTTTCCTTAGCAATCCGAACTGATCGGGGAAAATATTTTTCATTAAATTGTTCTTGGAAGTATTCCCAGGTTACAGGGATGTTCCGGCCCTGCATAATCATTTATGTGTTTTTCCACTATCAATCTGCATCTCCCTCCAGTTTATAAACTGCCAGTTGCACTTTTACATCATTTAGACATTCTAGAATCTGAAAAATTTTCTCTAAGCACGACAACTAATTTTTTACGGCTTATGGATCGAATCTTCCGTTATAGACTGGTGGTCTATGCTAACTGCACTTTGTCACCCAGGACTGCAAGTTTTCAACTTCAACAAAAGGTCTGTTCAGAGGTTATTCTATAATAGGATTTATAGGTTGGATAGGTTCATTTCCTGGTCCTCCAGGGTTATTCATTCTTTCCCTATCTACTTCCTGCTTTTTTTGCACTTCTCTTAACTCATCCTTCAACTCATGGATCATGGTTCTCTGTTCTGTAAGCATGCCCAATATTTGCTCCATTGGGTCGGGCCTTACTTCTTGCCCCTGACTCACTCCTCTTCCACCACGTTTGACCATCTTTATAGTTCACTATTTTAAAACAAGGAAGAGATTGATTCATTATATATTCATAAGGGCACTTTCTTCATTTCATAAAGTTTGGATGCACAAACAATCCAATCTTGACACATAATAGACATTCATAGCAATTTGGGGAAAGATTTTAACATTACTTAACGTACGAGTCTTTATACAACATGTTTTAATACATAACTTAACATTTTTCCAAAACTTCCCAGGGGGTCACCTATCTTTCCATTTCTTTGGGCTGAGTGTAATATCCCAAAATGTACTTAAGGGCTAAGTGTACAAATAGACAGTAAAATTAATGATAGAATTGTCCCTAGAAATTGTACAATGATTTTAGTTCTGATTAGCTATTAGTAGATTACTTAATTTTTGACTAAAATCGGGAATAGTAAAAAACATAATAGAAACACAAGAATAAAAAGGGGAATGACACTACTAGTAAGGAAAAAAGGCTATATAAATCCTTAGTGTACAACTAAAGAGAAATAAAAGAAAAAAAGATTAATGGCATATGAATTATAATTGCCAAGATCAAGGGTAAAGAAGGAAGAAGAAGCTTAGTCAAATGGTCTTCATTTGAATAAGTTGAAAAATTGACCAAAAGGCAAGATCACAAGAGAAACATGGTCAATATAATATCCTCCTTTTAGAATGCTTAAAACGTCCAAGACTAGGAGGAGAGAGAGAATCCAAATTCAAACCATCTTATATTCATGTAACAAGTCAAAATGGAAGAAGGAAAGGTCAACAATTGCAACTTAGGAAAAGTTGACTCCAAAAAGCAAGACATAATGGAATATTATAACATCTTAATCTCCCTTTATTTTCCTCATAATTTAGTCATGACAAGCAAAGGGAAGGAAAGAGAAAAGTTGACCAACAATTAACCACCTTAGGTTAATTAATTCTTCACCTTTCCAAGACTTCACCAAAATTTGACACATGGTTTTTTTCCTTTTTGTCTTGGTGATTCACGGCCAAGAAAATTGAAGAAGTGAGGATTGAATATCAAACCATACACTCCCTCTTCCATTCAGTAAGCAAGTTGTCTAACACAACCAAGGAAATAGAAAAGAAGAGTTGGAGAAGACAAGAACAAGGTGAGACTTTCCATCTTGATTTCACCTTGTAGATCACTTCTATGGCTCAAACACTCTTCATAAACATTGTTCCTCTTGATGAGAACTTCATTTCTATGGTTTTATAATTTTAAGAGGAGGTGTTTTAAGCCATCTTGCAAGAGCAAAATTTAAACAACCAAAGAAAGAACCTAAGGAAGAGCAAGAGGTGAGCTTTAGCTTCATTTTGAACTATTGATTGTCTTGGTTGGTTGAGAATTTTGGCATGTGAAATTTTGCCCAAGCTAGGGTTTTGAAGATTCATGGTGTTTTGATTTCATTCATGGTATTTTATGATGTTTAGAAGGCATATGAAACTAGTCTGAGGCTTAAATTGGAAGTTTGGTAATTGTTGGTTTATATGTCAAACTTCTGCCCTGTGCATGATATGGTGAAGGAATTAGAATTTGATAATTTGTATGTTTCCATTGGATTTAGAAGGAAAAATTATGAAGGTATGCAAGTTTTCATTATTTTTGGATACTTGTATATGAATTGGGAATTTTTGAAAGTAAAGAATTAATGTTGTGTAATCTTCCTTCTGGAAACAATTTGGTTGCAATGTGTATTTCGTTGGCCAAATGATGTCCAAATTTTATGAAACTTTCTATAGTAGACTTGTAAAGCTTTAATTTTATAGGTCATAATGGTCAATTGGATTTGTGTACTGAGTTCTACATTTTTGAAGTTGGGTCATGTAAAACTGGAACTTTCTGGTACAGTGAGTAGAAAGGGGACATTCTATATTAATTCGTGCATATATAGCTAATGGATAATTTTTCATTGCAATTATACTTAATCAGGGTCACGTAGAACTTAGAACCACCTCATTTGGATTTTTTTAGAATTAGTTATGATGTTTTGAATTTCGGTCAAGAATCAGGGGATGCTTGGCCGCAGCCAAAGGATTTCTTGGCTGCGGCCAAATAGTTTCTGACCTGTTTTGTTATGGCCTCGGCCAAGACCCAATTTTTCCTAAATTTCATATTTCCCAATAGGTGATTATTGGTATGGCCTTTCCCAACCCTATAGGCCTTTGTTTAAGCTTCCAAGGGCTACCTAAATGACTCTAATGATAACCAACAAGTTGAAACCAAAGATAAACATAGGGATGAGTTAAGAATAATTTAGTTTACCTCATACAAAGTTATTGGAATAAGTAATAAGCCATTCAATTCATGAATTCCCATATATAGGATTTGATATCTGCCCGGGATGACTAAGGAACTGGTAACACACCAAGAAACATTGTAAAAGCTAAGGTAGTAACTTCTCCCTCATATTTTATGTATCCTGCTTCATGCATGTTATTGCCATTTATACATCCTTGAATTATGAACATGAATTGGGCAAATTGCCCATTAAGCATTCAGATGAGAAGGGCTTTGGCTCAATAGAATACCCAGCACTATAGAAAGGGACAGTAAGTCCTTGAATAGAATTGGTTGTTGCATATTCATATCTCTGAATGTGTGAATGAATATTGAATGCATTTGGTATGTAATGGTTAATATGACATGTTTCTCTGTATGCATTTTATATAAGTGTTATTTGTTACTACTGGGATTCTTTTGAATCTTACCCTTTTTCCAATAACTAACCTGTAGCACGGGCAAGTAGTTCTCACGGGAAGAAGGTAGCCATGGATGGGTAGAAATGAAGATGTGGAGTTTATTTTATGTTGGTTATCTTACTTTTGGATTTGTATATAGACCGAATGGTATTTTGATAAACTGAGTACTCTTGGTGGAAAAGTACACCAATTGTAAACATGGAAAGTTGTATTTAATCAATGTAGATTATCTAGAATAGGATGACCGTACCAGGTGGACCCTTTAGCAGCGAATTTAATCGAATATCCGCTAAGAACTTTAGTACGTACTTTGATATTAACAAATGGAAACAGACCCGAATGAATTAAACCAATTTGAAAAATGAAAATGAGACCATAAGAAAAATGTTTTGAAAAACTCTTCGAAAACCCACTTAACTATAGGATTGAACCCTGTAGTGAAGTCGGGATCCCAAATGGATTAAGAACTGTTTCTGGTCTCTCATATGGCATCAGGTCACATTTTGAACTATTTTGTACGGTATAAAAGTAAGGTGTTACACTGAGCATGCTTACTTTTACTATACCAGCACAAAACACTAATACCGACTCTACCTGTCCTCGAGTATGAGTACCCCACTACTATACATGTCCTAACTATTCATGTTAGCCATCCTCAGCAAACCAAAAACTATGTACAAGTCATATTTCAGTTCTAGTCTAGATACATATGTAACAATACAAAATCCTTCATGTGAGCTCTAAACTCCGGAAAACTATCCCTGGGTCCCCAGTCCATGATGTCAATAGTCTTCCAGATCCAGAATGTTGTGTCTGGAAAGATATACAATGTGGTCCAGATCCAATAGTCGTCGGGGAACTCTATACCAAGGTACTTGAAGGAGGCGTGTGCTTCATTCCTTGGTAACCTCTTCAAAATTTTAACCAAGAATTGCAATATGGAGTGCAATATCGAATCATCTCTCGAAGAGCTTTTTATTAATTAGCTAGTAACTAAGTGTAAAGGTTGGCATAAAAAAAGTTAAAAAGGATTTTTGTACTTTTTATCTAACAACTAAATTTCAATTAAACTAAAATGCTTTAAAAATAAATATTTTTGGATTTTTAAAATAAAAGTGGAATGGAATGGAAATTGGTTTTGAAAAGTATGATTAAATCCCCTAAAACAGTCAATTTCATCAATCATTGCTTCAAAAGATAATGGGAGTGTGCCAGTTTGACAAATTTGCTAAAAAGACCCTTTGAGCTAGCTTTAGCTAGCTTGATCTAGGTGAATTAATTCCTCCACACCGGGTAAATTAATCCCTCTAACCAAAACCCAATTTAAAATACTAGCAATTGCAACCAAAGCCCCTCAAAATACCAAACCTCAAATATTGTTGAGTCTAGTGCATTAATCAATGATTATTCCTAAACTTAGAAAATAATCATTTCTTAAAACACAATTAAAAACTACTTTGTATGCAAATTATAAAATTACTAAGTTTTCTAAAATACCAAACCCCATCAACCGATGAGTCTAATACCAAAAGAGAGGAACCCCCACTCTAAAGACACTACTACAAAAAACAACATAAATGACACTTATTTTTATAAATATTATATCATTTGGGAAGCGTTACAGGTTTCAGCCCCATAAAAGCAACCTACGGCTCTTCTTAAATTTTTGAAAGCACTGGTGCTTTTTATTTTAAATATATCTGCTACGACACTTTTTTCGGGAAGCGTCATAGGAGGTTATAGACCTCCTATGGCACTTCCAATTGAAGCACCGTAGGAGGTCTATAGATCTCCTATACCGCTTCCCCAAGGAAGCGGTGTAAGAGGTGGTAATTTTTTTTATTTTGTTTTCCATAATTATATCCTTTTCCTGAACCCATGCCAATTCAAATCCATAGAAATTTACAATACAATCGATGGTAAAAAAAGTAAACCAAATCAGAATTAAGTAACACATAACTAGTTCATAAAATGAGTACTAAATGTATCTAATTACAACGTAATTGTATGTACAAATAAAAGCAATTATATGTATTATATCCGTAACATTAATTTCTTTGTCTACTTCAATCTCAACATTCTCTCTTCGCTCTCTCTCCATGGTTGTTGCAGCGAGGTTAGTATGCTCTTTCTCTCTCTCTCTCTCTCTAAATCACATACTCTTCTAATCTACTCACATCTTAAGGCTTTTCTCACTTTCCATGGCTCTATATCATTCTATCGTCACTAGAAGGATTTCATTTTCCTTCCCTTTGCCTTTTCCTTCCTCATATGCTCATATCTTACCCTTTTTTTATTGTTTCTTCAAATCACTTGACCATTTAATCAAGAACTCCAGCAAATTATCAAATACTATTCATAAGAACTCTAGCATTTAAGTTGCTCAAACATGAGCCACACACGTTTTACACGTATAAGATTCAAATTCAAGACAAATTTTAAGTAAAAAAATGTTGACCAAATGTTAGAAAAAAAACAACTTACAGGCAAGGATGCTTTTGTAGGATGAGACATAAGTAGAAAACAACACATAGGACAGGAAGCTTTATATTGCAATGGAAATGGCGACCAAATGTTGAAGAAATGTGTAGAGGAGGAGACAAGAATAAACAAAAAGTGGGGGACCAAGGAAGCTTCTGCTTGCCACCGTCAAATAGAATGGAAATAATCGATAAGGATAGGTGGTAGATCAA
The DNA here is from genome assembly GCA_037074505.1 of Albizia julibrissin. Classification (NCBI taxonomy): domain Eukaryota; kingdom Viridiplantae; phylum Streptophyta; class Magnoliopsida; order Fabales; family Fabaceae; genus Albizia; species Albizia julibrissin. The sequence goes on from CM073485.1 coordinate 24,778,251, forward strand.
TCGAAGGGACAAAAGGAGAGCTCTGTGAAATAAGAAGATGAAGGGCACTGGAGAAGATGAAAAAAATCAAAAAATGGCTCTCCTGCATCTCCAAATGAATTTATAATACCTTGTATGACACTTGCTTTGTAAGCGTCATAGAAGGCCATGCTTTTTTAGTTAAAAAAATGGCAGTGAATGACTGCAAGTAGGGGAAAGACTAATTTTTAAAAAATAAAAAAAAATTAAAAGGAACCTTGGATTTTAGAGAGATGAACCATTAAAAAATGCATGTTTGGTTGCGTTTTAAAAAATGCATTAAAAAAATAGAAAATATTTGACCTTGGGCGGCACTTTAACATAAAGCGCTGCCTAAGGTTTTTGCATGGCGCTTATGTAAGGTCCTCTCTTAATTCCATAATATTAAATATTATCTCTCAAAGACTAATCACAATAGAGATAAAATTTCACAAACTATTAAATATTATAATATCCAATCCATGATACGATAATCCAAAGTATGCAGATAAATCAGAGTTTATAGGATGTAGGTCCTATGAGTGGCAATATACATTAATTCAACTCATAATAAACTACAAGAGGCCATAGTGATATATCTATGTCTCAGGAGCTCCTCCTGACATTCCAGCACGGAAACTATCACCTGAAAAATGTTAAATCGACGGGGTGAGACAAAAGCCTCAGTAACCAGCTTTCCAACTCATTACACATGCTAACATGTATTCATGAGGTGCCAAGTGGAACAATTTATATAATAAAATATTAAAAATCTAATATCATTGTTTTGTACACAAATCTCATATCATAAATTATAATATTATATCTCAAATCTCATATCACAATTCCCAAGTGCCTCCCATCAATCCAACCAAACTGCCTTATTTCCGCCGACTAGACCCATGGGCTAAGTTAATATCTATGTTACTGGCCACTCAAAGAGCTCTCCGGTCACATTATAAGGATTGGCCAAAATCCACAGAGCATGTTTCTAGACCATGGGTCTTTCCCCTCATTGAACTAGTGGGGTGCCGTAGTCCCTCATTGAACTGGTGGGACAATAGAAAGCCAACCATCGTGCACCAATGGAGGCTATACCACATGGTAAAATTAACTTTATCCATCTCAACCCAAAGCAAACAACCCAATATGTATCAATAAATAGCTCAATAGGAATTTTCTCAAGATTTCCATACTCATATGAGGATATTCAAAATATACCAATACATCTTACAATTTAAGTCACAAGGTTCCACAAAGCAAGTTTATAACAAAATACTCCTCAATATTACTCATTGAAATAATTTATAAATATCCATATATGATTTTCAATCTCATAATCATTTTACAAATACTCACAAACACATACCAACACATATAATAAGTGGAAAGTGGTTACCTCTCGCCAAAGCTAATTATTATCACACTTTCCAAATCCAAGAGCTCAAACACACACCAAAATCAATCTATCACAATCAATTTACTATCCGTTAATAATTTTCCAAAAGTCAAAATTATAACTTATTTACAAATTCTAATAATAATATACTATAAAAACTGAAAATAACAATTTAGGGTTTAAATTATAAAATGACAGTTTAGTCCTTCAAATTTCATAAATGACAGTTTAGTCCTCCTAATTTCATAAATGATAGTTTAGTCCTATGAATTTCATAAATAACAGTTTAGTCCTTCAGATTTTAAAACTGTACCAACTAAAATTTCAATAATATCTCCATTAACCCAAATAAATTATTTAATCTAAATTTAATCGGTTTAAAAGTCCAAAATAACATTATTTATAAGTTGATTATATAGAAAATTCATTATTAAATCTTATACCAACTAAATAATAAAAATAAACCGATTAAAATTAACTATTAGTCATCATCTATATTCTTATAGTCATATACTGACAAAACTCAAACTTATCCAAAATTCTAATCCTAAAATATTCTCTAATCAGTACAAAATTAATATCATAAGAAAGAGAAAATTATTTAGAAAATATTTCATAAAAGAAGTTTTATAATTAGAATAGATTTTGAGTACCTTATTGATCCCTGAAGAAATAAAAATACTCCTATCAGAGCCTTGCCCGTCACCTTTCTGCACACACTTCACGCAGATTTGTTGCGTGAAGTGTGTTGAGGCGAGGAGGTATTTATAATACCCCCTCCTGCCTCATTTAATATTTTTTAAACGTGTGGCACTGTCATTTTTCAAACATGGGGGCGCCGCCCCCACGTTTATATATATATATATATAATATTTTAATAATATAATATATTATATTATATAATAATATTATATTATAAAATAATATTTTTTATTATATTTTTTTTAGTCCTTAAAAATTACCTATTAAAAATGATAATTTTCTCTAAATTATAATTATATCCCAAAAATAAAAAAATGAGGATGTTACAGCTTATGTTTAAACCTTAAGCTGCGCTTTATGTTAAAGCGCCGCCTAAGGTATACCTTGGCCGGTGCTTTGTCTTAAAGCGTTGCCCAAAGTCAAATATTTTCTATTTTTTTAATGCATTTTTTCAAAAGCAACCAAACATGCTTCTTTTTTTTAATGCTTCATCTCTCTAGATTTCTTGATATGGCCGATTAATTTGGTTTTAGGGATAAAAAAATTTATTGTGTTTCTTAGATAAACTGTTTGTTTACATCTCTTCAAACATTATAAAACAATATATAAAAATTTGGGATTTAGATTTATATATACTTAATATACTTTTTTGGTTTTTACTTTGTTTAATTTTACTTCATAATTAAAAGTCAATTTCAAATTATATTTTTGAAGATAATTATCATATCAAAAATCAATATGGTTTTTTAGTTTTGGTTGCATCATATCATAATTTGAATCATTAAACTTTGACTCACAAACGGCTTATTGGTAATGTATTATAAAATAATGTAAAACATGAGAATAAATATATGAGGCTAAATTAGATAAAGTGATGTAACTAAAAAGAAGACAAAAATTTGAACATGACAAATAAATTAAATATACACAATGTAACTAAAATTAAAAAAAAAAGTTAAAACCTTGGTAGGCTCTTCCCTGGGGAAGCGTCATCCATGGTTTAATACCAGCAATGACTCTTTGCTATGAAGCGTCGTAGCTGGCTCTTAATTTTTTTTTTCAAAAAAAGAAAGTCTTATATTGCACTTTTATAAAAGTGTCATACAAAGCTAACACTAAACTATGACGATTATAATAGGAAGCACCATAGGAAGCACCGTAGCTTCTAATTTGTTTTTTAAAAAAGAAACAAATATCTATGGCATTTCTTTGAAAAAGTGTTATTAGAGGTGCGCCACTAAAAGCATCTTTTATAGTAGTGAGATGCTATTAAGCACTCTTAGTGTATGATTTAAATTAATTAATGCAATTGGTTCAATGCAACTTCAAATCAAGTCAATATCTACACAATATCATGCAAGACAATAGAGAATCAATGGAATTATACTTAAACATATATGTAACCACATATATTGATGAGCACAGGATTCAACATCAACTAATTTAAATCATAAATTAATCCAAACTAAGTTCTTAACCAAGTAACAATGGTCTAGACACATAAATACAATCTCCAAGATAGAAAATCATAATTACAAAGCTAAACAAATGGATTAAAACATAAAACTAGATAGTAGAACACTCCCCTTTCAAGCTCCAATCTCAAAAATCAATTCATTGCTTTAGGAGAAGAAAAAGTCAGCCACTAATACCAATAGAACCAACATCAATATACAACACAACCACTATCTGAATCAACTCAGCCATGGAAAATACTCAAAGAGACATAATCAAAAGCAATTAATTTATAAACTCCTTAATAAGAAAGATAATAAAGCTCGCTGGAATGGTTAACAACAAATAGAGACTGATTGAACAGAGTAGTGGTTTCTGGTTAAATGCAGTAGCTCCTTGGTTCTTTTTGCCTTGTCTCATTCTGATTTTCTTCCACAATGATAATAAGAGATGATGATAGAGATATGAGGATGATGCAGTGATGACGGTGAAGGCACGATGGAGCTGGTGAGGAATGGCAGTGATGATGAAGTGATGAAAGTGGAGAAGAGATGATGATGGTGAAGTGAAGTTGATCGCTGCCCCCAGCTCTCTGTTTCTCTGTTTTTCTTTTTTTATTCCTGTCTCTAACAGCTCTTCAAGTAAGATAGACGGTGGAAGCTCATTGGTGGAAATGGAGGAAGGAGGAGAGGGGTGCTGCTGGCGAGAGAGGAAGAAGGTAATTAATGAAGAAGATGAAGAAGAAGGCGATAATCTCTCGTAGTATTGTTCCTCTTTTTTGTATGCCTCCTACCACAACTTTTCATCTGAAACTAATTAAAAGAAACTAACCTAAGGACAGCCAAAACACGGAGTTTTGGCTTGGACCAAATTGGAATTTTCCAAATTCGCTGGGCTAAACTGTCATTTATAAAATTCAAACCCTAAACTGTCATTTTCAATTTTAATCCACTTTTTCAAAAATCTACCATTAAATACAATTAAACCAATATCAAATCCTCTCAAGAAATAAATGATTAAGAGTAATTAACATTATTTTGACAATTTTACCCCTTTTAGTCATAATTTAATATATTTACTCTTAATATAAGTTAAGCACAAAGAATGCATTTTAAGCTAAATATTATGACAAAAACCATAATTAAAGTATAAACATTTATTATTAAAATAGGGATTTTTCAGTACCTTTGATCCCAATATAAAGTATCTACATCGTGCAATAGCTGCTTGTACTGGGCTATTAGAGTTTTCTGGATACGAAGAGCCCGTCTGAATAACTTATAGATGTAGCCCTATAGTTGCTCATATGGTCATAAATCATGCCTTATATGTATAGAGTCTACCCTGGAGCTTGATACTTCATATGGATCTGACTCAGTCCCATCAGTAAATGGTTGCTCCGTATCCCCTATTGAAGAATTGGTTGGGGACTCTGGCCAAGGTTGGGATCTATTAGCTTGTCTCGACGGTACACGCTTCCTCACTGTTTGTAGTATCCTAGGGACCTGCCTACCTTGCTGTTGTCTGTCTGAGGGCCAATTTACCTACGACAATAACCCATTTATATAATATCGTTCTTCACTAATGATTCATGTTACACATAATCAAGACCATATCAATATACCCTTCTGTTATTGACAGAACCGCATGCTCTAATACCAAAAATGTCAAATCCCGCATAATTTAGACATTTAATGAAGTATCAACACACAGTTCAGTGGGCATACAGAAATAGAATAAACATACTGATATAAAATTATTGATTATGTTACAGGATTTCCCCACAAGGTTTGTACATAATATGATACATAACCCAAAATATATATAAAGCTACAAGATAACCAACATAGAAGTTTCTTCAGAAGCCGGTCCCATCAATTCCCATGATCCAGTTCTTTGCCTTTTGTACTGCTTGGCTTTGCTATATAAATTTTATTTATGGAAAGGGATGAGATTCAAATGAATCTCAGTAGTAACGGATAATCAATCATATAAAATGTGAAAAGTAAATATGCAATATAACATATATTAGGATGTAGCAATAAATAATGCCAAGCACATGTCTGACAATGTTCAGGATCAAAGCGATGACTTTGTCAGGATCAAAATGATAGTCTGATCCCTACTGTCACACATCTTATCACATTATGATCACATCAATGTTTCAGAGCAGGCATCGACCTATCTGTACTTGCCATGCCACTCAATTGGGTCTACCTGGCCTCATGGTACTATGCTCATTCCATAGGGTGGTACCTTACTTGTCCCATACCTAGCGAGAAATTATCATCAATCATATTGGCCGACCTAGACTAGATACCGAGTGGCCAAGATGTACTTATGCTTTCCCTCAAAGTAATACTTGTGATTTTCCCAGATCCAATTCTAGGATACTTATCGCCTTACACATATCATTGCAAAGAACATGGAAAACAATGTAAATTAACGATCACATACAATATGAGAGATAGAGTAACTACCTTACACGTTCCCTTGCTAACTACTATCAGTCTTTGATTTCTGGTCCGGCTCCGCAGATATCGAATCTTAAAATTTCCAAAGTGATTACAAATGAGTTATTACTCATCCATACCTCATCCAAGAATTTATAAGTTGTTTATTTTAGCTCAAAATCATGTAATTATCAAAATGTTCTTTGGGAATCCGGTCTAATTCCCTTTATACCCGGTATATTTGTACTTTTCAAAAAATTATGACCTGAGCTAATCCTGCACAATTTTTCATATAGAAACCATTTTTTACCTCAGTTTGGACAAAATCACACTGTAATAACCATATTACCCTTGGCAACCAACAATTTTGGGTTTTATGGGCAAAATTAACATTTCACACCCTAAGGCCTTCACTATGACACCTTATTCTCAATAGCCCAAGATGAGTATAAATGAGTAGTAAAATCATTTGTGGGATCAGGATTCGAACCCAGATTACCCAACTTCAGAAAACGTTCACAAATTCCCAATCTCAACTCAGGAGTTGAACCTGGGGTTGAGAGGGTTTTTCAGAGGGTAAAAAAATATTTCAATTATTTCCATGAGTTTCACTACGTCAATAACTCTCAACGGCTATTTGTTTTATTATATCAAAGTATGCGAGCGATTCTCTGCTTAAACTTAATACATTCATTTACATACATGGAATGTATAGCCACATATACATCAAATGTATAATTACACATAACCACCACACTCTTACATCAAATATAAATAGTAATGCCTTGCACTACGATCTTCACTTCACCTTCATATCTCCTCCGATACATATCTCCCTACACTCTTCACCTGTCTAAATGGTTGGTTAGGAGGAGTGAGATTCGAGAGAATCTCAGTAGCAAATAATACCACTATGCATACCAGATATATATGAATACATGACATGCTTGCCTACACTATTTAATGCCAACAAGATGTCATGCATCATGCTTGATGTTATGACATACATATGGCCATTGCACAAATATAACAGAGCTTCAACCAATCATACATGTTCCACATAAATAGGCAAAGCAGTCACATAATCAATGTAAGAAATACATATCACATACATGCAGAAAAGGTAAGTTCACTACCTTTTGGACTTTGTGTCCTCCTCTTGTACCTTAACCTTCCAATCATTGCTTCTTCTTGGTCACTTCATGACCCTAGATAAGTAATAGTATTATTAGAGCCATGAAAAGTGAATGTTCAATGGCCTACATTAGCCCTTAAGGCTTACTTCTATCCTTGGAGTTTATTCTAATTACATTTGGCCATTTTCTTTCCTAAATTCGTATGGTAGCCAAAACTAACATCATTTTGACCAAAGTTTGAAAAATCATATTTAATTTTATAGAACTCCAATTGAGGTGTTCCAAAGTCCTATGTGAAGCTCTTTAAGTATAATTTAAGGGTAAAATACTTTGGTTTGACCAATGTCATCATAGTTTTCGCAGAAATTCTCCAAACTCCACTGTTCCCAGATTTGCTTCCAGAGTCAGGGTACAATTTCAAAAATTCATATCTTCCAATGTACTTGTCCAAAAATTACAAACTACCTATCAAATTAAAGCATCTACTTTAATTCTGCCATGTTTCAGAATTTTTGGACATGTTTTGTCTAATGAAATACATTTCACAATCAGACTGCTTCCAGTGAACCAAATCAAACAACACCTCCTCTTAACTTCTAAAAATTCCAGATTAATATACAATCATCAAAAAATCATGAACACATATATTCCCACACAATTTTCAATTCTAAATCCAATGGAACAATAAAAAATACCTAAATCCAGTTCCAATAAGACAAAAATTCCCCTCGATGAAATTTGGATAATTTAAGGGAAAATGAGTTCTTTTGATTTTAATCCATAACCCACATTCTCTTCACCTCTTACCCATGATTTATGAAGATTTAGGCAGCACCTCCCCTTAGGGTTTGTGCATCCCGATCATCAAAACAAAACCAAACAACACAATATATAGCTCAAATCAAAGCTCAGGCTCACCTCTTTCACTTTCTAGGGCTTGTTCTTGATTCCTCCAACTTTGGTATTTTGTAGACAGTACCAAACACCTCCTTTCAAGAACTAAAACCATAGAAATGAAGTTCTCATCAAGGGGAACAAGGTTCATGAAGATAATTTGAGCTAAAGAAATGGTTAAGAAGGAGAAAATCAAGCTAGAAATGATTACTTTGTTCTTGTCTCTCTTTTCTCTCTCTTTGAGCTTGTTGGCCGACTTTAGCTAATAGATGAAGGTGAGAGAGAGTGTTTGATTGAATAAATATCCATTTGTTCTTCTTTCAATTCTCTCGGCCGAAATAATGAAGAAGCCCAAAAGAATGATTTAGCTTCTTGAACCATTCACTTACTTTATGTCATATACTTGGCCCTTATTTCTTTTCTCCTATAATTAATTCTAGCTAAGTATTATATCCTCTTTCTTGGTTTCTTTATTCCACCGTATATAATGAGAGAAGGAAGGGATATTAATTAAATTCATCAAATATCTCCTCTAATTTATGTTATAATATTTTTTTATTGCCAATTTGCATGTGTTTCAATTGTTGACCCAAGTCTCCACCTTTTCCCACTTGACTTTGATGACTTCCAAAACCACCAATTATGTCAAGTATTTATTTCCTCCTCCCTCTCTCCTTTTGGACGTCACATGGCCCCTTTGGAAGAGCAAAATTGGCTTCTTGAATAAGCCATTTCCATTTCAAACATTAGACTACAATTTTGACTTTTCAACCACACTTTCAATTGGCTAGAATTGATCCAACTCTTAGTATATCTAACTCAAATAATTATTTCCCTTCTTGCTCCCCTTTTTGACCATCCAAACTTATAAGATTAAGGGAAAAATATAGGCTTTGATTTTCATTAACCAAATGACTACTTTGCCCATACATTTTTGTGATTTTCGCATAAGCTGGAAAACTGAGTAGAATTTTTACTAAACTTTGAAAATTCATATCTAATTTTGCAGATATCTAATTGGGGTGGTTCCAAAGGCTATATGACCCTCATTGAGCCTAATTTTAAGGAAAAATATAAAATTTGGCCAATTGGAATCTCAATATTCCATAATTTTAATCTTTGAATGCTGTCCTAGAAAATAATTAATTTCGCTGGGCTAACTTCAAAAATTCATTTCTCTTTGTGTACAGTTTCAAATGACTTATATGACCTATCAAATTAAAGCTTGATAAGTATAATTTAATTATGGAAATTTTATAATATTTGGACATCATTTACCCTTTGAAAAATGCCACACAAGCACGACTGCCATATCAAGAATTTCACCGGTAGCAACACTAATTTGTGTTATAACATAATTATGTTGTGTGTGACCTCTAATTGCTTTGTTTTGTCATTCACAATGCTCTTTAATACCCCCAAGGGTATAAAGAAATTTTAGGGAATTTAATCATGCCTTACTAGGACGCTTGCTAAAACGGGGCTTAGCAATCCACTTGATTTAGTCTTATTATCAAGCCTCTAGTTCCAAAATTCAGGATATTACATTCACACTTCCAAAATCCACATGTCCCCTACATAATTTTTTCATTTTTAACACAATGGAACCATCAAAAACACAAAATTCCACCTCAAACTCCATGTTCCAGGTCTAACCAAAAATTAGAAATTTTTAAAGAAATTGCAAGTTTCATGATTTCACTTGTTTAATTAACTCCTTTTCTCATGTAATCACATGTTTAACTCTTTAAAAACAATTTAAATATGATTAATGTTAATCTGGAAAGCATTTCCCCTTAGGAGTTGAACATCCCAAATTACAAAGTCCAACCAAAACAAGCCAACAACCAACAACAACAAGCTTCAATCTTCAAAAATTCACAAGTTTTTAAGCTTACCTTTGATTTCTCTTCTTCCTTCTCCAAAAACCGCCACCCTTCCTCTTTTTTCCTTGAGTTTGTAGTTACTTTAGGGCTGATTTAAGATGGCATAGAGGTTATAAAGGTGTTTCCATGAATTATATGTCAAGAACAAGTAGAAATCTCTACTAACTTACCTTGATTCCTTCTAGATCTCTAACCTTCTCTTCTTGCGCTTATGTTTGTCCCTCCAACTCTTCCTCTCTCTTTTCTTCTTGACTTGACCAAATTTGATAGCCTTTTGAAGTGGTTTATAGAGTTCTCTATAGCTCTCTTGCTTCTTCCTAATTATATATATTTTTTATTTTAAATTTTAGCATGCGATTTTTATTATAATATTTTTTTCCACATGCTATCTCTTATGCTTCCACTTGTCCGATTAATATAGAAAAAATCTTCCTCCTTCTTGTTCCTTCTTCTTAACTAACTTTTTCCTTAATTATTAAGGAAAATTGATGAATTTATTTTATCTAGCCAAAATGACCATTTTGCCCATACATTTTCTTGAATTTTTGAAACAATTACTTTTTTCTTCTTTTCCTTTCTTCTTGACCAAATTTTTCAACCAATTAGGTCTAAAAATTTTGTTCTTTCATACCTAACTTTAGGCCACAATGTTAGGCTTTTACCAAGGGAAAAATTGGACTTTAGGTCTTTCTTGGCCAAAAATTTTATATAATTTCTATTTCCACTATTTTGGCTTTTTAAGTACACCAAAATTCACCATGCTATTCCATTAAATATAAATAAATACACATGGAACTTTGATGATTAAATTTTTGATATTACATATACCACGCTTAGTGAAAGTTTTTCATTAACCCTTTAAATGATAGTATGAAGCGGTATCAGAGTACTTAGTTATTTTATCAAAATTATGAAGAATTTGGTAATTACAATACATGTAAAGGTAAGATCAGTATACAAGATAAGGGTATTAGTACCTAAACGTGATATCAAAATTATCAGAGAGCAGTGGTATTGGAGTGCAAAATCAAGACGATAGTATTAGTATCCATATTATGTTAATAAATCACTGTGAATTAAGTAATAACATATACATATAAGTTAAATGAAGAGGGGTTTTACATATTTGGTATCGAAGTAGAGATTCTAGCAATCGACTGCTATTCTCTACTTATGTGAATCATGTGTTGATACCTTATTAGTGACCCCATGACTAGAATGAGTTATTGGGTGATAGACAAACCCAAAAAGATAGATCTTCCCCATTTATTAAATAGCTTGCCAAAAGAAAAGGAAAAGCTGTGTATAGAGAAAGAAATAGAGTAGTAGTGATGTATACCCTGAGGAAAAGAGTACGAGCTCTGGTGATAGTAATGTTAGTGGTGTCTAGTCCTAGTATGGATTTTTTCCGCCAGTAAGATTGAGGCTCTAGAGATAGATGAGGTAGCACAGGATTTGGATTTTGTTGCTAACTCTAGGACTTCTGATATTAAGATAGAATATGATTTATATCCCCACCAGGTGTTACGGGAATACATAGAGGAGCTATACCAAGAAGCTGGTACTGCTTATGTTTTATGTGGGGACAATATTTAACATTTTTAGGGAGGATAATAAGATATACTGGGATCGAAATATATATTAGATACAGATGCCTAGTGATATGCTATGGATTCGGACAGCCCTAATGCACCGAATTCTATTAGAACTCCACAGTTAAGTATGCTCAGGCGAGAGTAGTCCTAGGATGGGTGACCCCCTGGGAAGTTCTCATGTTCAAACCTTTAATAAAGGTTAGAGTGTATAAAGGTTCTGTTGATTCGAGGTGTTATTCTTTGATGATTTAAATAATGCTTAGAAGCATGGAGATGATGATGTAAGTATTGATCTTTAATATGAAACATTTCTGTTGCAGTGAGTGCTGCTCAGAAAAGTTTATTTGATGAGGCTATAGAAACTAAAGGCCTAATGGTTATCTTGAGGCTACTCCATGCTAGATGAATTACGATGTTATGTGGATGTAAGGTGAATATTTTGATCATGATGATTCTTCATATGTCTATTGGGTATAGTTGAGGAAATGATTTCTTGACTCAGGTATTATTGAGGTTCTAGATTCAGTTATGAATTTAGAAGTTGGGTGACTATTTAAAGAATTATTACCCAGTGAATCATAACCTAATAATCAAATTCAAGAGTTGAATTGATTCTTTAGGAATTTGAAATGGCCAGAGCAATTCGAGGTACTAGAATTTGTTAAGCACGTGTATGAGGTTTTCTAAACATTGCTAGTTGCTAACCTAGTGTAACACCTTACATTTACACTCATTCTGATGAGATATAGAAAGACTCCCAGGGACTATGCGATTTGGCCTTACCGGGTAGAGGGTTCGGTATTTGCAGGCTGTATGATTAAAGCGTAAGTATAGATGTGCATAGGACATATATACGATGCCATTGGGTTGGTAGAAAGATACCACCTAACTATGTCATGAGGTAAGGGACCGATTAGTCGGGCGAAATAGGCCGGTTTAAGTGTGCACATGCCATTCTCAGGGCGTACATGTGTACCTTGTGTTTCTAGGGTGGATGTTGGTATGTGGCGCCATGCAGGTCCTATATAGACACTCCTACCTAGTTTCATTTGAAGAGCCTCGATATGTATGTCATAATCCAGAGCAAGACCCAAGTGGAATCTCGAGTAAACACCAAAAAAGTAGCTTTATTAAAGTAATGTTATTAAAGTAGCTTTAATAAAGTAATAATCATGATCCAACTTTTGGGTTGGCATCACAAGAAAGTGAAACTTGTCATTTCGTTATGAGATTAATAAAATGACTTTTGTGTTGGCACTCTATAGGGGGTGCCACCTCACCCTGAGCCAGAGAAAATCCACCTGTCTCCAGTCTAGTCACCCAACTGACTTTCCCAAACATTGAGCCTGAGAGCTGGGAAAAATCATTAGACCCCTATTTTTCTTGAAATGTTAGATGGCTAAAAGCCCGAGAAAGAGGCAGGACCCACTTTATTAAAGTAGGTGATACGTGTCACCGAACTAGTGGAATACAAGACAAATGGTACCATGAGACCTTGACACTTGGCATGACTTTTCCAAGATCATTCCTTGGCCATATATTTCATCTAGCTACTCCAAAAATCAGAAAAAAAATGCTGGAAAATCATGAGAAAATGTTAGACGAGAGATGAAGATTGAATAGTAACTTTTCGCAACTTGAATATGGCGAAACACTACTGAATCGGCATTTTCTCTCGAAATAGCCTTCACAAACCTTTTTCTACTCATCCCAAGCTTCATTTATACAATTTTGGACTTTCAATTAGAGGTGGTTTGTGCCATCTCACCGGACGGATTAATGCCAGATTTCGGAACCTACTAAGGAAACTCTTAGAGGTAAGCGTAAGTTTCCTTTCGAACCGAATGGTTTGTTGTTTGGATGATTTTTTATGGGGGTATATTACTATTCATTTTATTGTCTAGGGGGCATTTTTTAGGTTTAATCATGTATTTACTGTTAGATGATGAATTATGGTGATGTTGGACCAAGTGGTTGGACAAAATTTTGTTTTGGTGAATTGTTGTCTTGTGAGGTTCTGTTTTGGCTAGAACATAGCATGAAGAAAGAATAGGAATTTACCAAATTTGAGGTTTCCAATGCATTCCTTGGGTAAAATTGTGTGGTTTTAAGGTGCGGTTGTGATTTTAGAAAGGATGGATTGAAAACCCAAAAACTTAAGTTAAAGAAACAATGCTGCCAGATTTCGTTTCCACGGGGCAGGTTGCTTTTGATGTGTTTTTGAGTGGCCAAATGTTATTATCCAATGACCTCAAAACTTTTTAGAATTAAATTAGACATATCAAGCTTTAATTTGATACATAATATGTGCCATTTGGGTTAGTAGATTGTGAGTTGTGAATTTTTGAAGTTAGGTAATGATTCTTGAATCAATTTTGTCGCAGTAAGGCTTAATTGAGAATTCTGGAATTCTAGGCATGTGATTGTTATCATGAGAAATTTGACCATTAAACTAGACTTAAAGAGAGTCAAATATAACTTTGAATCACTCCATTTAAATATTTTTAGATTTAGTTATGATTTTTGGAATTTTAGCCAAGAAGCAGAGGAATTTTTGGCTATGGCCAAGCATTTTGGCCGCGGCCAAAAGGAGGTCAGTAACTTTTTAGCCACAGCCAAAGGATTCTTGGCTATGGACAAGACCCCAAATTCTAGCATTTCATGGTTTTTTTAAGAAATTGACCTATTTAGCCCTTCCTAACTTCTTGGGCCTTAATATATGCTTCCAATGACTTACGATCATAACTCTAATGATGTGGTTGGGTATCTAGGGCCATGGAGAAGTCAAGAAATAAGAAGAATAAGAGAAGATACTTCAAGTAACCCATATGGTCGGAAGAAGAGGAAACAAAGGAAGGACATTGGTACACAAGGTAGTAAACTTGAATAACTTGATATGTGTGCTTGTGTATTGATGTGTTGATTGCTTTGATGAATTGTATGAAGCATATGTGAATGAGTGAAACTCTATTTTTTTTATACTATGGTCATTAGTGTAACATGTTGAACATTAAGCGTGCATATATGTCATTATGTTGGCATGAATTTATGTAGGCAAGCATGTCATGCACAAAGCATTTCTTATATGCATTTGTTAGCACTATTTAATACTAAGATTCCCTCAAATCTCACTCTTCCTCATCCAACAATATAGGCATGTTGAGTACAGGTGAAGAATGCATGGAGAAATGCAAAGGGGAAATAAGAAGGAGAATTGAAGATTGAAGTGCAATGCACTGATTTGTATTTGATTTAGACACTTTTGTAGCCTTATGTGGCTACACATTTTATGTATGTAAATGGATGAATTAAGTTTGAGCAGAGAATAGCCCTAATTAAATTAATGGGAAAAGATAAGAATTGATGAGTAATAACAAAGTTGCAAACCACTAGAGTACGCTTCATAAAAGATTTTAAAATTTTCAGAAAAAACCCACTAAACTACAGGTTTGAAGCCTGTTTTAGGGTTAGGATTTGAAAGTGTTATAAATGAATAACACTTAGGGGTTCAAGTTTGCTGCGTAAAACTCATCAAACAAGTGTAAATGTAAGGTGTTATATTTAATAGTATCAAAACAGTGATTCTGGCAATGGAATTGTCTACTCAGAGATACAAGTCCAGTCAGAGCAAAGGTTTTGACTATAGGTTATATTCTCTGCTAATGTAAATAGTATAGCGATCCCCTATTAGTGCTATTTTGACTGGGAGTTAAGATAGCAGAGGGATCTAAGGAGTTAGACCACCCCTGTATGTTAATCAACCCATTGAATGAAAGTGAAAAGGTCTACACAGAGGAAGTGGCTCCACTTGACAGAGGTCTTAGTTGTGCCTAGTCCCAGTGGGCATTACTCTACTGGTAATAGTGACAATGAGACCCTAATACTAGAAGAGGAAGCGCATGATTCAGATTCTGTTGCTAACTCTTGGGCTCCTGATATTGAGTTATAGTATGACCCAAATTTTTCCCATATGTTATGAGAACACATAGAGAGGCTATGCCAAGAATCTGGTACTGCTTATGTTTCCCTATGGAGAAAGTATCTAGAATTTCTAGGCAAGATGACATGTCATATTGGGATTGAGGTATGTATGGGCTACCGATACCTAGTGACAAATGGTATGATACTTGTAATACCTTACATTTACACTCGTTCTGATGAGTTTTACGCAACAAACTCAAACCACTAAGCGTTAATCTTTTATAACACTTTTACAAATTCCAACCTCAAAACAAGATTCGAACTTGTAGTTAAGTGAGTTTTTCTTGAAAATTTTAAAACTTTTGTGAAGCATATTCTAGTGGTTCACAACTCTGTTATTACTCATATATTCTTATCTTTTCTCCTTAATTTAATCAGGGCAATTCTCTGCTCAACTTAATTCATTTATTTACATACACAACTATGTAGCCACACAAAGCTACCAAAGAGTCTAAATCACATAAATTTACAATTTTTTACCCTTAAATCTTCGGTCCCCTATCGCATTCTCTTCTTGTGCAACTTCCAGCATCCCACCTCTATCTACCTGTCTAAATGATTGGTTGGGGGAGGGTGAGATTTGGAAGAATCTCATTAGTAAATAGTACCATAATGCATGCAAGATAAATGCTAGTGCATGATATACTTATCTTATGTAGGCTCATGCTCACATAATGACATCTTTGCAAGCTCAATGTTTCATACAACATATTTATAGCCACAGCATAAACAGAAACAAAGCTTCATTTATTCAAATATGCTTCACATAATCAATCAAAGCAATAAACAAGCATATATATCAAATACATACAAGTAGGGTAAGTTTACTACCTTAATTGTCCTTCCTTGATCCATTGTCGATTCCACTGTCTTTGGTCCAGCTCGGCACAACTATCCAATCCTAAAATTCCCAATTTAATAATAAATGAGTTATTATTCATTAATAAATCATTGTAAATTCACATTGCTGGTTATCTATCATAGTTTCATCAGTTTCTACACAATACAATTCTTCACAGTGCAGTTTCATTGTTTTCCATAAAACTGATAGATTTTCAGTCAAATTTGGAAAATCGTAATGAATTATAGGAAATTCCAAATTAACTGATTCTAAAGCCTATGTGAATATATTTAAATTTAAGTTTACAGAAAAATATCTAATTTTGACATTATCATCAGGTCATTCCCAAAAAATTCGTCAAACCTCCCCTGTGCCGAATTTCCTTCCAGAAACAGGGCTCAAATTTGAAAACTCATATCTCTTAACCTACTTGTTCAAAAATTACAAAATACCTTTGAAATTAAAATTCTATATCTCTACTATAATCATGAAAAGTTTTAGAATTTTTGGACTAATTTTGTCTAATGAAAAACAAGACAGAACCACACTGCATCCAGAAAATGAATTACACAACATCAACTTCACAACGTTAAAAAATTCCAAACTCATATAAAAGCATCCAAAAATCATGAACACTTACATAACTATACAATTTTTCTTTATAAATCCAATGAAACCATCAAAAATACAAAATTATCACTCCTTCATCACGTCCAATCCAGAATAGGAGGTTATGATTCTTAGGAAAATTATTTTGTTTTCTTATTTTCTCTTGCTTAATCACCTCCTTACCACTTCTTATCAAATGATTAACCATTTAAACATTAAGTGGACATGTTTAGAGGAAATTTGGGCTGCATTTACCTTTGGTTTTGCTTCCACCCATTTTTCAAAAATAATAGAAAACAAAGCAATATTCAACAACAACAACGTCAACCAAGCCAAGAGAAGCAATTTTTGAAGTTTACCTCTTGACTACTACTTTTTCTCTCTCCTGGCTAAACACTCCTCTCTCTACACCCTTGATTTGTCTTGAAAATCATGGATCAACTGGTGGAGAAAATATTAGAGAGTATTTCCAAGGGATTGAAGACAAGAGCACAATAATTTTGTCATCAACTCACCTTGCTTTGGCTCTTAAATACTTGAGCTCCCTTATCCTCCATATTTTCGTTCAGCACTTGTCTCTATCTTGTTCTTGGTTGTTTGGCCGAAAAATGTCCAAGAGAAAGAGATAAGAAGCCTTTTAAAAATATCATAATCCATCTCCTTGAAATATTATATTTTATTATAATAAGCACATGCCATTTTCTTATGTCATCATCTTTTTTTCTTGCTTTAATTGCTTGGGTTAAATTGTTTTCTTGGAAATATGGAAAGAGCTTTATGAAATATCACAATCTTAGCTCCTTTAATATTAATCTTTTAGTTGCAATTGTTGACCAAATCTTCATCTTTTTCTTTCCTTCTTTTTTTGTTGTTGGTAACTATCTTTTTCTTTCCTTCTTCATGTTATATGATTATGGCCCTTTTTAATTGAAGACATCAACCTTTTGTTTGACCATAAAAGCTTGACCAAAATATGAGAGGAAAGAAGGAGTTAATAACTTCTTGAAATATCTACTTGCTTTTGTGAAATATTATTGTTTATTGCTTTTTGACCATATGCATAGTTTTGCTTGGCTATAATTCTTTCTTCTTAAATTAAATATAGCCAAGTAAATTAATTTCCTTTACCTCCTTTCTAGCTGACCAAAATATCTCACTACTATGGAGAAAATAATCGATTTTTGCTTTATTGGTCAAATGACCATTTTGCCCATACATTTATTTCCATTTTCGCACTAACTGAAAAATTGGGCAGAATTTTCATCAAAATTTGAAAATTCATATATAATTTTATAGATATCCAATTAGGGTGGTTTTAAAGGATATGTGACCTTTATTAAGTATAATTTTAAGGAAAAATATAAACTTTTGCCAAATAGAAGGTCATACTTCCCAGAATTATTATTTTTTTACGCTACCACTGAAGATCGCCAGTTTTACTGGGCTAAATTTAAAAATACATATCTCTTTTTGTATAGCTTCAAATGACCCATATAAACTATCCAATTAAAGCTTTATAAGTCTACTTTCATTCTGGATAGTTTCATAATTTTTGGACATCGTTTTCCAATTGAAAAATGTCACACAAACATGACTGCCACATAAGGGAATTCACTCGCAGCAACACTACTTTGTGTTCCAATTAACTATATTTTATGTGACTTCTAATTGTATTGTTTTTGTCATTCCTTGAGCTCTTTAATTCACAATAATATTCCCTTTAATACCCCAAGAATATAAAGGAATTTTGAGGAATACAATTATGCCTTACTGGGATACTTGCTAAGCTAGGGCTTAACAGTCCACTTGATCCAGGCTTAATCTCAGACCCCTTGTTCCAAAATTAAGGATATTAAAACTCTCCCCCCCATTCAATAAATTTTGTCCTCAAATTTTCAAACATCTATACCTTGGGGAATCATTCTAGACACTCAGGGCCCGTTTGGTTCGATCCCATTACACCATGCAATGTAATGCAATACGATACAATGGTTATACAATGCAATATTAATTATTGGGCTAGTGTTTGGTTTGATTTTTAAGCAAGGTGCAATGAGTTATTATTTTAAAAAATATTAAAAATTAATATATCACAAAAATTCTATTTTACCCTTATAATAATCTTTGTAAAAAAAAGTTAAGAGCCATTGCGTTACCTTATCATAATTGTCATGCTATCTCGCCGAGGATCATTAGATGGCGATGGTTGTGGTGGTGGAGGATGGTAACGGTATTACGAATGAAGAAGGTGGTGATAGCAATAACAATAGATAGGAGCTAGTGGTGGTGATGGCAGGGGTAGTGACTGTGGAGGTGGAAAAGGAGGAAGTAGTAGAGTTGACAGTGGTGATAGTGGCAGAGGAGGTCATAGTGGCTATAGTGGTAATGGTAGTGGAGGAGGAGGTTATGATGGCGGGCGGCGGTAAAAGTGGATGTAGTGGTGATAAGGTTTGGTCGAGAAGGAGGAGGTCATGGCAGCAGTGGCAATGGTGGAGGTGGGTGGCGGTGGAAGAGAAGGTAGTTTGTGGTAGAGGGCGATGGAATATGAGGAGGTATTAGCGGTAGCAATAGTGAGGGGTGGTGGGGAAGAAAGAAGAGGTAGTGTCGCTGATGGTGGGTGGCGGTGGTGGAGGTAGTGGAGAGCGGCAGCGAGGGTCAGCGGTAGTGGTGGCAGTAGCAACAGTAGGGGAGGAAGAGGTAGTGGCGGTGGCAAGGGGTGACTGGTGCGAACCCATAAGGGAAGATCCCATGAACCCACAACCAATTCTGAGATATGCTCACCCCAAGAAAGCTAAACAAAGATCTTCGATCCACTTGAACCCTTTAACACGAAAGAACAAGGACCCGAAGTGTTGGAAGACGCCACAAGGTTGATCAAGCCTTGATAAGTCTGTTAGTTCTAAGAAGAACCCTAGAGAGAATCCACTCTCAAGAAACAAAGTGCAGAAATGCAACTTTCATTCATATATCAAATCTCAAGTGTCTTACAAATGAAGAAGCACAAGGTATTTATAGATAAAAACTACCTAATTGTAATAATTGCAACTTAGAAAATTGCAACTACAAAGTCTAATACCATGTGCTAGGAAATCCAAAACCATGTGCTAGGAAACTCAAATTTCTAATACAATGTTCTAGAAAACACAAAAGTCTAATATGGTGTGCTAGAGAACCCAAAAGTCAAATATGGCAACTTATTTAATAATTTCGCACAAATAAAATCCATAAAATATATTAAGCATGTAAAGCCCAAAATGTGCTTATTTAGGCCCAAATGAGTCATCCCATGTATAGTACTAGGTCCAAGCTCTTCAATTGCAAGACTTCAAGCCCAAAACTTGATCAATATCTCCATTTGCAGCCCAAATGAAGTTAGTGACGTTTTCAGCATTTTCGTCCAGCTTTGATCCGATTGCTAATTGCTTCGTCCAAGTCTCTTGCACAAGCCCATTTAATGCTTCCTTAATTTGTTTGGCTTTTCCTCTTGTGATTGGTCCACTTGGAATTTGCAAAGGATCACTTGAATTTGAATGCACAACTTGCTGATTCGCATCATTCCCTCTCTCCTCAAAAGGATTCGTCCTCGAATCTTCACCTACATCAAAAGGAGATAAATCAGCTACATTAAAAGTAGCACTAACAGAATACTCACCAGGCAAATCAATCTTGTAAGCATTATCATTGATTCTTTCTAGCACTTGAAATGGACCATCTCCTCTTGGAGCTAATTTTGATTTTCTTTGAGCTGGAAATCTCTCTTTTCTCATATGCACCCACACCCAATCTCCAGGTTCAAAAAGAACACGCCTTCTTCCTTTGTTGGCCTTAGATGCATAATGCTCATTTTTCTTTTCAATTTGTTGTTTCACACGCTGATGAAGTTCCTGCACTATTTCAGCTTTCCTTTTTCCATGAAGACTTGCTCTCTCATCAATAGGTAGTGGTAATAAATCCAAAAGAGTCAGTGGATTAAAACCATACACTATTTCAAAAGGAGAATAATCAGTAGATGAATGTACACTTCTGTTATATGCAAATTCAACAAATGGCAAGCAATCTTCCCAATTTTTCATGTTCTTTTGAATCACAATTCTTAGTAATTGAGACAAGGTCCTATTGACAACTTCAGTTTGTCCATCAGTTTGTGGATGACAAGCAGTAGAAAATAACAATTTAGTACCAAGCTTTCCCCACAAAACTCTCCAAAAATGACTCAAGAATTTTGTATCCCTATCAGAAACAATGCTTTTAGGGACACCATGAAGTCTTACAATTTCTTTAAAGAACAAATCAGCAATATATGTGGCATCATCAATTTTATGACATGCAATGAAATGTGCCATTTTAGAAAATCTATCAACAACCACAAATATGGAATCCATTCCTCTTTTTGACCTAGGCAAACCTAAAACAAAGTCCATTGATATATCAACCCAAGGTTCACTAGGCACAGGTAAATGAGTATACAAACCATGTGGTAAAACTCTAGATTTAGCCTTTTTACATGTTATGCATTTAGCACAAATTCTTTCCACATCTCGCTTCATTTTAGGCCAAAAGAAATGCTCATGCAAAACATCCAAAGTCTTTTTCACACCAAAGTGACCCATTAAGCCTCCCCCATGTGCTTCTCTCACAAGCAATTCACGCAATGAACATTGAGGCACACACAATCTGTTTTCTTTAAACAAGTACCCTTCAACTCTGTAAAATTTATCAAATGCTTTCTTTTCACAAGCAAGGAACAATTCAGCAAAATCAGCATCATTTGCATACAAGTCCTTGATATATTCAAAGCCAAGCAATCTAGTATTAAGAGAAGAAAGAAGAGTATACCTTCTGGACAATGCATCAGCAACCACATTCTCAGTACCTTTCTTGTATTTGATGAGATATGGAAATGTCTCAATAAATTCCAGCCACCTTGCATGTCTCTTGTTCAACTTACCTTGACCTTTAATATGCTTTAAGGATTGATGATCAGTGTGAATCACAAACTGTCTTGGCCAAAGGTAGTGTTGCCAATTCTCCAATGCTCTTTTAAGTGCATAAAGCTCTTTGTCATAAGTTGGATACTTCAAGGTTGCTCCATTTAGCTTTTCACTAAAATAGGCAATTGGCTTTCCTTCCTGCATTAAAACAGCTCTTATCCCAACTCCAGATGCATCACATTCAATCTCAAAAGTTTTGCTAAAGTCAGGAAATGCTAACACAGGTGCAGAACACAATTTTTCCTTAAGTTCAATTAATGCATCATCTTATGCTTTATCCCATTTAAAACCAACAGATTTTTTAATGATCTCAGTGAGTGGTGCAGCAAGGGTGCTAAAATCCTTCACAAATCGTCTATAAAAACTAGCCAAACCACATTTGACAACATTGTCCCTTCTCTCTCTTACGGTCGTGACATGCTTCATCACCCCATTCCATCTTCCTTAAAGTTTCAATCTCTACAAGCTTTGATCTCGACGAGAATGAAGGAAATCGACCTAGGGAAGATCCCACGAACCCACAACCAATTCTGAGATATGCTCACCTCAGTTATGCTTTTAGGTGTTGGCCATTCTTTTATAGCTCTTATCTTTTCCTCATCAACTTCTATTCCTTTAGCACTCACCACAAAACCAAGAAAAATAATTTTATCCATGCAAAAATCACACTTGTTCAGATTTGCAAACAGTTTTTCCTTCCTCAAAACATCAAGCACACAATGCAAATGATTCAAATGCTCATCCAGATTCTTGCTATAAATCAGAATGTCATCAAAATAAACCACAACAAATTTCCCAATGAAAGCACGCAAAACATGGTTCATTAGTCTCATGAAAGTGCTAGGCGCATTAGTTAAACCAAACGGCATAACTAACCATTCATACAATCTATGTTTGGTCTTGAAAGCAGTTTTCCACTCATCCCCTTCTCTCATTCTAATTTGATGGTATCCAGATTTCAAATCAATCTTAGAAAAGACAATAGAACCATGCAATTCATCAAGCATATCGTCTAATCTAGGAATGGGATGGCGATACCTTACAGTGATATTGTTGACAGCTCTACAATCAATGCACATCCTCCAAGTTCCATCTTTCTTTGGCACTAAAAGTACTGGAACTGCACAAGGGCTCAAACTTTCTCTAACAATCCTTTTGCCAAGAGCTCTCTCACTTGCTTTTGAAGCTCTTTTGTTTCTTCAGGATTGCTTCTATATGCTGGCCTATTAGGAATTGTTGCTCCAGGAATGAAATCAATTTGGTGTTCAATTCCTCTAATAGGTGGTAAACCTGGTGGAATTTCTTTAGGGAACACATCACCAAATTCCTGCAACAAAGAACCAACAACACTAGGAAAAGAAGAGTTAATGTCATTAGTGTTCAAAAAGGATTCTTTGTAAACAAGGAGAAGCAAGTGTTTTTCAGATAGAAAAGCACTCCTTACTTCACTTTCCTTTGCATAAAAACTCATTTTCTTCTTTTCTTTTCTCTCTTCACTCATTTCCTTTCTCTGAATTTCTTTTTTTAAACTTCCAGATTTTCTCTCTTTTTCTCTCTCTTTTCTTTTTGATGTTTCTTCCTCATTTTTCTCATTTCCCATATCACTCTTTTTCTCATCTCTCTCTCTTTTCATCTTGAGTTGATCCTCATACACTTGCTTTGGAGTCAAGGGTACAAGAGTCACGGGTCTGCTATTCATTACAAAAGAATATCTATTTGTAAACCCATCCCTCTTTACTTTCCTATCAAACTCCTATGGTCTTCCCAAAAGTATATGTGTAGCATGCATTGGAACAACATCACACAGTATTGAATCACAATATTTTCCAATTGAAAAAGAAACAAGAACTTGCTTATCAACTTTAATTTCCCCACATTCATTCAACCATTGCAGCTTGTATGGTCTAGGGTGTCTAATGGTAGGCAAATTCAACTTCTCAACCAATGTAGTGCTTGTAACATTTGTTACACTCCCACCATCAATGATCAAACTACAAACCTTGTTATGAATGAGGCAACGAGTATGGAAAATGTTTTCCCTTTGCTCATTCATCTCATTCTCCTTCACTTGACAATTCAAAGCTCTTCTAACCACAAGGCATTCTCCTTCCACGGCATATTCAACCCCATCATCACTATCATCTTCAAGTGAGGGCATGGAATTATTATCACTCTCACTTTCAGTCATAACTTCATTATTTTTAAGAATCATGACACTCTTATTGGGACATTGAGAAGCTATATGACCTGTACCCAAACACTTGAAACACTTTATATCTCTATTTCTAGAAGTCTGGGAATCATATTTACCTTTGCTCTTTGATGTAGCTTCTTCTTTGCCTCGAGTTGTCTCCTTTTGGATAGTTCTTTCTCCTTTCTTCCAAATCTGCTTCTGTGAAGAACTTGATCCAGAATGGAATTTCGAAGCACATTTACGCTTGAGTTGCCTTTCCACCTTGATTGCCATATGCACCATGTCCTCCAGCTCCACATAATGTTGCAATTCCACTATGTCAGCAATTTCTTTGTGAAGCCCATTTAGGAAACGAGCCATTGTAGCCTCCCTGTCTTCTTGTACATTGGCTCTTATCATAGCTAACTCCATCTCTTTATAATATTCCTCCACACTTCTAGAGCCTTGTGTAAGGGTCTGCAACTTTTGATAAAGCTCCCTATAGTAATGGTTAGGAATAAATCTCCTCCTCATTAGAGTCTTCATTTCCCTCCAAGTTGCTACGGGCCTCTCACCATTATTTCTCCTATTAATGCCTAATTTATCCCACCAAACAATGGCATAATCAGTGAATTCTATTGCTGCTAACTTCACCTTTTTTGCCTCAGAATAATTATGGCACTCAAAAATCATTTCTATCTTCTTCTCCCACTCCAAATATGCTTCAGGATCACTCCTTCCTTGGAAAGATGGTATTTTCATTTTGATGCTCCCAAGGTTCCCATCCACTCTATTTCTTTCCCTAGCAATATTTCTGCCATGCCTCCTCTCATACCTCCTATCTCCTCTATGCCTATTTCTTTCCACTTCATATTCAGATTCAAAATCTTCCTCACTAGCACCGCTAACCTCATCATTCTCAGATTCAAACTCATCCATAGAAGCATCCCTTCGCCTATTGTGCCTTCTAGGATTTGGTTGAACTCTTTGCAGGTTTGCAATCCTTTCATCTTGTCTATCCATCCTATCCCTTATTTCTCCAAACATAACATTCATACGTGCAAAATGTTGCTGCATTGCTCGGAGGTGGTCATCTATATTTATTGGATTACCACCAGAAGTTTCTTCTGCATTAGACATTATATCTGCAAGAAAGACATTAGAAAAAATAATTTTCCTCACGAATTCCTCACGTGTTTCCCTTGAGGATGTCACTCTACACTCGTGTTTCACTCTAATTTGGCTTTTAAATTGATGTATTGTCACTCTTGCCTTTTTCCACTCTTAGATTCCTCTTGAGGCTCTTTAAAGAACTAAGCAATTCATAATCAAAGCAATCTCAATTTGCAGAATCAACACAACACTTAGAAAGGTTCAGTTGACACAGATTGAAAAGGTTCAGTTAAATTCTGGACATCAAGATAGATGCTTACATAGAACACAATCAACACATCAATTGGAACTTTATCTTCTTTTTTTTTGTATATATTTTTTTTTCTTTTTTTTTGTCTCTTTTTTTTTACTTAAACTTAAAGAGAATATACAGAATCTATCACAAACTACAACACAAGCAATCTGAACCCAGAAATTCCAGAAAGCATCTGAATTGTAAAGACTACAAATCACTGTGGAAATTTCGGATTTGGATGCAATCAAAACGAGCAGAAAGAAGAGATTCTGAACAATGGAAATAACCTATTTAATGATGGAAATCATGAAGAGAAAGTGGTCGAACAAGGACAGAATATTTAGGGACGTTCTGGAAAAACGAAGATGAACAGTCATAGAAAATTTCCAGAAACACAATGGATTAAAATAAATAGAACTCACAAATGACAAATCAGATTGGAATGATTCCAAACCGAGATGAAAGTAGAGATATTGAACTATGAAAATGATTCACTAAATGTTGAAAAACATAAACAAACGCTTGACAAACAGAAGCTATAATTTCAGACACGAACACAAATGAGCAGACGAAAAGACACAAGAACAACACAAAACTTAAAACGAAAATGGAAACAAAGAACAGAAAGATATGACCTGAGTTTAGATCTGAAGCTCTGATACCAAGATGGTGCGAACCTACAAGGGAAGATCCCACGAACCCACAACCAATTCTGAGATATGCTCACCCCAAGAAAGCTAAACAAAGATCTACGATCCACTTGAACCCTTTAACACGAAAGAACAAGGACCCGAAGTGTTGGAAGACGCCACAAGGTTGATCAAGCCTTGATAAGTCTGTTAGTTCTAAGAAGAACCCTAGAGAGAATCCACTCTCAAGAAACAAAGTGCAGAAATGCAACTTTCATTCATATATCAAATCTCAAATGTCTTACAAATGAAGAAGCACAAGGTATTTATAGATAAAAACTACCTAATTGTAATAATTGCAACTTAGAAAATTGCAACTACAAAGTCTAATACCATGTGCTAGGAAATCCAAAACCATGTGCTAGGAAACTCAAATTTCTAATACAATGTTCTAGAAAACACAAAAGTCTAATATGGTGTGCTAGAGAACCCAAAAGTCAAATATGGCAACTTATTTAATAATTTCGCACAAATAAAATCCATAAAATATATTAAGCATGTAAAGCCCAAAATGTGCTTATTTAGGCCCAAATGAGTCCTCCCATGTGTAGTACTGGGTCCAAGCTCTTCAATTGCAAGACTTCAAGCCCAAAACTTGATCAATATCTCCATTTGCAGCCCAAATGAAGTTAGTGACGTTTTCAGCATTTTCGTCCAGCTTTGATCCGATTGCTAATTGCTTCGTCCAAGTCTCTTGCACAAGCCCATTTAATGCTTCCTTAATTTGTTTGGCTTTTCCTCTTGTGATTGGTCCACTTGGAATTTGCAAAGGATCACTTGAATTTGAATGCACAACTTGCTGATTCGCATCAGTGACGGAGGAAGAGGTAGTGGTGGCGGTGGCAAATGGAGGTGACAGCGGTGGAGAAGGTAATGGCGATAGCGGTTCTGGCGTGATATGGCGAAGTGAAAAGATATATGTAAAATAAAGAGAAGTGAAACTAAAGGGTAAATTGGTCTTTTTCAACCATGCAATGGGATGGTAATGAGGATTCATAGAGGGGAGGTATGGATAAGGATTACCAATTTTTTGGTAATAATCATTACCATGCTAAAGAGCAACCAAACACTTTTCTTATGGTAATGCAATCATGATTACCATTGCAGGCATGCAATGAGGTTGAACTAAATAGGCTTTCAATCTATCTCTTTCATGTGCAAGCTCATATAGCATGCAATACAATTCATCATATCATCAATAAAGGCTCAGATAGTATTCAGTAATCATCATACAACATTCACATCCATATTCCACCCAGTTTCTAGCATTTAATACATGACCCATTGGTCCATTCTCATATCGGTTGGTTTCTCAGGCCTCACTATCTCTTCAGGTCTCTCTTGGATCACACTATATGCATACCTGGCCTTCTAGCTTCTTTGGGACTCTCCTAGATCACACTGTATGCATATCAAGCCTTACAGCTCATTCTACTTTCACAAGGGTAGATATTATAGCCTTACAGCCTAAGGGATCACTCCCATGCCATAGGTGTCTCAAGACTTACTACCTCAGCTACAACCTGTTATAGTCTGAATTTTTTTCCAGGCTTAAAATATACTCTGAAAACACTGGTCTAATGTCACCACACTAGGCAACAACCACAGTGCTTGACACACAGGTCTTATGGCCCATGG
Organism: Albizia julibrissin; assembly: GCA_037074505.1. NCBI lineage: Eukaryota > Viridiplantae > Streptophyta > Magnoliopsida > Fabales > Fabaceae > Albizia > Albizia julibrissin. The sequence goes on from CM073485.1 coordinate 24,806,098, forward strand.
ATATTTCCCTATGCAAACTTGCACAATGGGTCTTATTTCCTCAAACCTTCACTCGTCACAATTCTCAACATATAACATTCTGTCGACCTAAGGACATACCAGTCCCTTAGGTCTTATGGCCTCAGGACATTCAGTTCATCATCTTTACTGAATACATCTTGAGTCTAGCTATCTAGGACACACAGTCCCCTTAGGTATTTTGAGCTCATTACAAGCTCCATCTCTTGCTGCTCAAGCCATTCATACACTTATGTAATGTTCACAAAGAATGCTAAATAAACTATCATCATAAGAGCATTCAACACGTTAGCTTATAGCATAACGACATCCACTAGACCCTTGGTCCCACAAGTCACATAGCCCCAAGTGTTCACCCACATAATAGGCCCTGAGATTCCACTCATACATAACAGGAGTTTCCATGGCCCCGAGTGTCCACTCGCACATAAAGGCTTCGGGTGACTACTCATGCATAATGGAAATCTCCATGGCTCTAGCATCCACCAACATAAATAGGCCCTGGGCAACCACCCTACGAATTCTGAATGCTCATCAGGTCTTACTGCCTAGGGAATCACCCATATGCCATAGGCATTGCGGGACTTACAGCCTCGGGTTCTTCCCGTCAGGTCTGACTGCCTAAGGACACACTGCCCAATAGGTCTTACCGTCTACCATATATTCATCACACAAATATGCCTAATGGTAAGTATACATGCAGAACCATTACATAACATATGAGAGCAAAAGTTATTTTCCTTTATACCGTCGAGCCTGTTCTTCCTTAATTTCTTTCATCAACCAGCACTGGAGCACCCCATGGCATTTTATTGGGTCCCATAAACCCTTCTTTCAAGGAAAATCATTCAATGGAAGACACATTACAATGCACCACCGTTGACAGTCAACGTTCCCCCAACTCTACTCTATGGTTCGACGTCACGATAGCTTCACTCTATGGTTTGTCGTCTCGGCGGCTGCATATTATGGCTCGACATCATGGTGGCTCCATGCTACGGTACTATACTCAGTACTTTACTCAGTCACCTAACTAGTCAGACCCTCTGGTCAAAATCGTTTGTAGGTAGCCCTCTCCGATCAAATCTCTCAATAGGTAGCCTTTTTCGATCAGAACTCCCTATAGGTAGCACTATCAGATCAGAATCTTCTGTAGGTAGCTCTTTCTGGTTGGTCATCCTTGAATGGAAGTACCATTGTAACGAGAACCTATGTCTCACAAGGTCCATCTACTCTTAGCAATTCCCCGATCTGCATCTTTAATTTCTGCCATCTCATTTAGGGTCATTATATAAGGACTTTTGATATTAATCCAGCTCTATGCATAATCACAACTCTAAGGGAATGTTCTATGATTAAGATCTTTCCCTATGCTGGATTAGCAACTAGCAACCTCCAGAATCCTCACACACATTTATGTACAATATTCTAGTAACTTAAGCCATTCAGGATATTTCAAATTCCTAGAGAATCAATTCAACTATTGCATTTGATTCTCAGGTTGATTCTTCTCTTACAACCTCAACACCACACAATGTGAAAATCATTTTTTCACAAATATCCCCAATAGCCATGCTAAAATCATGATCAATCGCGCCTATTCTAACCTTTATAATATTTGGATAATATCTTCAAAACATCACTAAGGATTCACCACTATCCACAAGGTTTACAAGGTTCAAACTTCTGTCATGAAATAGAACCAAAGTGAAGCCTAATTCACATTTCAACCTAAGCACTATTTCAGCTTAGATCTGATTCAAGCTTATCCTCAAACTTCAGTATCATAAAATCGGATCCTCTAGGATTAATATATGGCATAATCATCACTCTTGACATCGTTAAGTATCGCCATATATCCTGCCTCAAGGTACTTAAACCTTCATGCATTATAACCTTTAGTCTAAGGTTTCTACATGGGGACTTCTCAGGGGACCACCTATCCTAAAATTGCTCTCACCCGAGCACGCTTAACCTCAAGGTTCTGATATAATCTGGGGTATCAGTGCCTGTACAAATCCATATATCACTGGGTATCGGAAGCTCATATATGTCTTGATCCCAGTACAATAAATCTGCCTTTTAAGAAATGCTAAGTACTGTCACCACAGGGAAACACAAACAGTACCAGCACCTCAACATAACTCCCCTATGCATCCCCATAACACAGGGGAAAACAAAATCTAGGTCATACCCTAACTCAATATCAGGAGACCTAGAGTTAGCAACAAAATCTAAATCTTGCGCTCCGTCTTCTATCCTTATGGTCTTATTGTCATTGTCACCAGTAAAGGAATCCTTACTGGGACTGGGCACCACTAACATCCCTGTCAAGCAGAGCCACTTCCTTTATATAAACCTTGATAACTCTCTATTTTTAGTATATTTAAAGTAGATTTTGGGTATATTTGGAGAGTTATCTAGGAAATTATAAAAGGATTTTTTAGAGATTTTGATATGATATCAATTTGCTAGATTATTTAGGGGATTTTATTTTAAATATTATAGTTTTAATATGAAATAGAAATAATTTAATTTTGGATGATAATAATGATAATGATTCACTGTTATGAAAAAAAAGCTTGCAAAAACTCAAAGAAAAGAACCCATATTTATAGGAAATTCTGATCGAGCTCTAAAATATTTCAAAATTTTTCACTTAAACCCCTTAAGAATTTTTTTAAAAAATACTCACTTAGGTCCCTGGTCAAAACTTGTGTTTTGACTAGAGAATTAGGTTATTGTTGGCAGCTGGAGAGTGAGTTATAGAGATGGGAGTAGCTTACGGGTTTTTGGCTAAGATACAAGGCAAGGCAAGAGTGAGGGAGAGAGTGACAACAAAAACTAGAGGAAAGGGACCAATAAAGAATGTCATTGGTGACCTCATTGGCGTCTAGAGTGAGAGAGAAAATTTGAGATAAGAGACACCGAAGAGGTTGCCGCAGCAATGATGGAAAGAGGGAAAGAGTGGTGGCTGGGGATCTGTCATTGTTGAACGAGAATGGAGGGAAAGCAACGTCATTTTTCTTTATTCATGGTATCATCAGCATAGTTGAGAAGAGCTGCTGGGGCTCAAGAAGATGATTACCACTATTCATCGTCTTCTTCAACTAGCTGTGAGGACAGCGGAGGCTTCCTCTTCAGATAGAACAAACTTGCGAGCTGAGAGGACTGTAGGTTGCTAGAGATTTAAAGAAAAGAATAGGGGAGACACAGCTGAGAGCTAAAGATCACGAGCTTAGCTACAGGAAGAGCTTGAATCAGAACAGAGAAACCGAGTAAGAAGAAGCAGTCAAATGGAGTAGGAAATGTAGTGCTTTATTCTCTTTCTTGTTTATTAGGCTATTTTTCTCTCTATCTATTTCATGATTTAGAGCTAAATTTTGTTGATGTTGTAACTGTATATAAGGCCATGTGTGGCTAATTGTTTTTGAACTTAGAGTAGCTATGAACTAATTGAGGCATTTAAGCATGTACAAACCAATTAATTGTGCTTATTGTTAGTTTAGTTTACTAAATCTTGTATGATTTTGTCTACTTTGTGCTTGATCACCACTAAGTAGGAATTAGGGAATTTAGATTAGCCTTGGAAGAGGCATCTTAATTGGACCATAGGATTAAGTAATATGGGATTAAAATTTATTTTAATTTGTCAATAGGATAAGAATATACCTATTAGACCCAAATAATCATTTTAGTGTGAAATTGGACATTTATTGCCTCTTGAGTAAATTAGTTAGGAATAACAATTTTAACTTGAGAGAGGGGTATGAGTAATTGGAAGATACTTATATCTATTTAAAATCTAGATTAACAAAATAACATTAAGTGCATTTAATTTGGGTAAATACATGCTCTAAGACTTGAAAAAGGGATTAGTCACTCTAGGTTGTTTTCCTCTATTGAAATCCTAAAAATATTAAATTTAATACTTTTGATTTTATTTAATTTGATTTTCAAGTTCATTTCCTTCTTTGATTCACTCAACTTAAATGAAAATGGGAATTTTAATTCCTAATTATCTATTACCTTGAATCTCTATGGGACGACCTTGATTTTCTATTGTACTATTTCAACGGCCCGTACACTTGCGATGCTTATTTAAAATTTAGTAGCATCAAACCTTTGCCCCTTTCTTCAGCAGGATGATTAACATATAGGGGTAGTCTAATTCGTCAGGTTCCTTGGCTATCTGAAACTCCTAGTTACAGTATCATTAATAGAGGGTCACTATACTATTCATATGAGCAGAGAATGTACACCATAGTTAGAACCTTTTGCTTTCATTGGACCTTTATCTCTGAGCAGACAATTCCATTGCCAGAATCACTGCTCTAATACCAAATAAATGTAACATGTCAAACCCCTCATTACTTTGACATTTATCATAGTATTATCGCGTAGTTCAATGGGCATACAGAAATAATATAATATACTGATATAAAATTCATAATTACGTTACAAAAAGATCTCATAGCGTATGTACAATTTACAATACTAATCCTAGTTATAGAGCACAACAAATAGATAACCAACTAAATGTTTCTTGATCTTCACTGAACCTTTAGTTGCCGATATCTATTACTTTACCCACTGAGCCGTTTCCACTTGCTGAGTAAATTTTGAAATTTTGGAAAGGGTGAGATTCACACAAATCTTAGTAGTTACATAATATCAGTCATATAAAATGTAAATAGTAAACATGCAATGCAGCATTTATCATGATGCAACAATCAAAATGCCTAAGCCTATCTGACAATGTTCAGTAACCAAATGATGATTTTAACCTGATCGAAATGATCATCCATTCCTAATCTGCAATATCATATCTCGTACATAGGAATTCACATATGTAATGTGATCACATAACAACTTGGAGCAGGCCTATACCTGTCCGTACATATCATATCTTCGAGCAGGTCAATACCTGTCTGTACATATTAAGCCACTCAAATGGGTCCTCCTGGCCACATGGTACCCCAAAGGTTCCATAGGGTGGTTTAAATCTTAACCCACACCCAGATAGTATCAATACCACAAGCAATACATTGAGCAGATCATGGCAAAACAAAGCATATTAACATTCACATAAAATATGAGAGATAGAGTTACTACGTGAGTGCCTTTCCTTCCAAAAATTACAACTTAGGTCCATTTCACATATTTTCATATGTAAATCTCATATTTGACCTCAGATCAGATCAATTCCAGGTCAAATTATAATTTTGTCCTTAATAGCCCAACTTAGGGTTTTAGGGGAAAATTAGTCATTTCACCATCCGGGGCTTTTCACACTTCGTATTCAACATGAACCCAACATAATTTTCCCCCCTAAACATCATGAAACCATTAAAATTATAAAATTCTAAATCCTTTCCCTAGTTTTGCTTTTGGCCGAAACTTACACAAATTTTAGGGAAATTGGATTTTCCTTTGGTTTTAGCCCTTAATCCACCATATTACACTTGTTTCCATTGGTTTGTTCATGAAATCACCACTTTAGCATAATCAATGGAAATTTGAGCAGCATCTCCCCTTAGAAAATGGACATCCTAAATTTACAAAAGCACAAAAAAAAAATCCAAAATCGAGCCATAATACAATTATAACTAAGTTACCGGTAAGAATCTTAGAGTTTGAGTACTTACCTCATTTCTTCTTCGTCCTTTCCACTTGGTTGAAATGTTCCTCTTCTTCCTTGGAGATTTTCTTGTTGAATGGCTATTTCAAGAGGATAGGGAGGTTAGGAAGGGATTCCTAGTACTATAACACAAGATTGTGTAGAGATTTCGGCATACCTACCTTATATCTGAGCTCAGAGCTTCTCTTCCACTTCTCCTTTTTCTTTTTCCTCCTACCACTCTTCTTTCCTTCCTTTCCATCCCTCTTGGCTGACTTGGCCAGCTTATAGACAAGGGAGAGACTTGTGGAGAATTCTAGAGGCACTTGGTTGGCATTTTCTCATTGGTCAATATGTATATATTGTAATAATTACATAATTAATTGTATAATTATTCAAAAATTTCCATCTGTCCTTCCTTTTCTCTAATATATGTATAAAATAATCCAGATTATTTTTATGTGGGTCAAAATGACCATTTTACCCTTGCAACTTCTTTAATTTTTGAAACATTTGCAAAAATTGGCAGAATTATCAAAAAACGTTGAAAATTCATATCTAATTGTATAGATATCCAATTGGGTTCCAAAGAATATCTAACGTTTCTTATTTCTAGGTTTAGGGAAAAATATAACATGTAGCCAATTTGAAGCTCACCATTCCCAAAATTTTTATTTTTGAAGTTTGCTCCAGAAAAACGTCAAATTCGCTAGACAAAATTCAAAACTTTATTTCTCCTAGTATACAACTCCAAAAATTCCATATGTCCTATCAAATTAAATCTTATCATGTCTACTTTAATTATAGAAAATATCAGAATTTTTAGAGGTCATTTACTAATTTAAAAGTATCACACAATCCAACTATCTCAAAAGGAAATTAACCAACTATCTTGTAAAACAACTATTTTGTCATGTGTGACCTTATTGACTTTGCTTTGCTACCTTACAAGTTCTTTTATCATGAAATACCATAATAGCTACATGACACTTAATGATCAAAATTTGGGACATTACAATTCTCCCCCCATCAATAAAATTTCATCCTTGAAATTTTGTCATACAAATATATTCATGAACTCTGGATACTACTTCCGCAAATCTTCTTCCGTCTTTCATGTAGCTTCCTTTAGAGATAATCCTTTCCATACCACTTTTATAAATGGTATTGCCTTGTGCCTGAGCTGCTTCTCTTATTGATCAATAATTTGTTCACGCTCCACTTCAAAGGTAAGGTTATCTTACACCTCGATATCGTCATGTTCCAGAATATGTTCCAGATCTGACTGGTATTTCTTTAATTAAGAGATATGAAAAAAATCATGCAGACAGCTTAAATTTGGAAGTAAGGCTATCCGATAGGCCATCGGTCCAACTCTAGATAAACTTTTAAATGGTCCGATGTACCTAGGACTCAGTTTCCTTGTCCAATTCTAGAAAACAGTGAAACTTTCAAGAATATATGATCTCCAACCTTAAATTGCAACAGTTTCCGTCTTTTGTCTGCATAACTTTTCTACATGTTTGTGCCGTTAATAGTCTCTGCTTAATCAATTTGATTTATTCTGTTGTTTGATCAACTATATATGGCCCAAACATTTTCTTTCAATTAATTATATCCTTTTCAACCCTCAATCTGTCTTTTCTTATGCAAGTTTGCAAAGTATGGAACACATCCATTACAAATTTCACAAATGTTGAGCGTCAGTATCTCCCACATTCCATAATTCTTTCAAAAAATTTTCAATAATCCCCAAACAACCTTTAGTATTTATTGAAACATATTTCCTAGACTTACTAGTCTAGTATCATATCATAGCTTTTGCTCCTTACAAGTTTATACACATTCCCAGATCTAACCTCTGCTCAGCACATTCTGGACGTTTTTTTAATTTGCCAACCTAAGGACACATTGGTCCAATAGCTTTAATGGCCTTTGGACTTCCAGTCCAATATATATACTGAATGCAATTCAAGATTTATAATCATCATTACAATCTTAAAACCTTTCAGAGTACATCTCCAATTTTCAACTTTTGCTATTTAGCTACTTATACGTCTATATATATTGTTCACGAATGAACTCATATATACCAAATCACTATATTAGATATGGAAATAAAATTTCCTTGACCTTCATATAATCATATTAACATTTCCTAGACAATATTCAACTTCCAGATTATGATCTTTAAGCAACTATGTCCATCTATGCTAACTCATGTTCAACTCTTTATGATCGCACAGTTATTTTAAACTCCAATGGTTGCAGTACAACTCTACGATGTCCCATAGAAACAACTGTAGAAATAATATCTCTAGCTTTCCCATACACATAATTTCTACTATCTCATCATATGTAGGATATCTTAGTTTGGGAGGCTCTAACTGACGAGAGGTTCACGCCACCATGTTATCCTGTTGCATCAGGACACATTCCAATCATATCTTACTCATATTATCACAGACTACATAGGTCAATTGCAAATCAAGACCATACAAGTTAATTGCAAATCAAGACCATACATGTCAATAACAACTTAAGACCACTTTGGTCAATAGTATCATCAATTCCTCTATTAGCCTTGTGAAGCTTCTCACACAACTATTATCCCACATAGAGTGTTATGTTATCACACCAACCTTATCAAAGGTAGAATAATACTGAAGAAATACTATACGACTCATTCATAATAATCATCAAGATCCAAAAAAATACAATTTTTCTAGCCTTTTTTGGTTATGTATTGCTTCCACTTGCTGGAATTCAATAGGTCGCCTTCTTGTGGGACTACATGGCCCAAAACTTAATCTCTAAAAGCCAAAACTCACATCAGCATAGAATTACTTATTTCACAATATGCTCAATACTTATTTCAACGCTTCTGTGTTTTACTTTGCTTAATCATTTACAAGACCTAGTTGGTCAAGTTTATTATTCATAGGACATATAGTCCGCTATACTATTCCTCAAATCACATAGCTCATTTTATTTTGACTGTTTCAGAATGCTTCCTGTAACTCTCAGGTTTCTACTTTTCCAAATTTAACAAAGAGTACTAGAGCTATTGCTCTAAGTTTGATCTCAATTATAACTTCCGCTTCCCTTTCTAGAGGTATCATATTGATATTCTTTAAAATATTACGAGGGATCCATTCATTGTCAGAATATTCTTAAGTGCTACTCCAGCCTTTCGCATCAATATATGATTGTAAATTAAATATCTTTGCTTCCACAACCTAGCAAACATCGTTATTACCAATCAAATATTATCAAGAATACTCCCAATAGGCTAATCACATTCATGGCCACCGCTTGTCTTTCGACATTTAGTACATGTTTCATAAACATTAGCTCTAATGGATTTAACATCTGTTGGTGTAAACATAATCAATTCATGGAGTAACAATTGTATACTCTAGGGTTTCTATTTCACTTAAGCTTATGCCATAAAGGGAGTACTATTATCTAGATCACATACCATACTTGTACGGAATTACCGTTAGGTAGATCCACACTTTGGATTAGTTCTCAAAATTTGCTAGTTTTCTTCTATGTCGTTGTGATCTCTACTCTAAGTTCTCTACCTCATTTCTTTCGTCCATCATCATAGTGGAAAGTTACCGGTAACGCCTCAATTGCCAACAATTGTAATAGGTTAATAATCTAGTTAAAATACTATATGGCCTCCCAAATAATGGGCTTATCATCATGCCTACAGGCTTCATTTCCTCTTGCCTGTTTTATTGTTCGTATATACATTTAGTAGGTTACTTCTCTACTGTTGCATTAAATTTAATGTATTGTTCGGGGACTAATTCCTTTTCTAGCCCCAATCTCATTCTCTGTATTTTCATATTTGTACTTACTTCTCATTAGCCAAAGATATATTAACTGTCTATGCTAAGCTGAGGTGAGGCTTGAACATTAGCCTTGGCCATCCTTCCTTACAGTGCACAGTCTCTAGGGTTTTGTGGGTTATAGGTCCATTATGCTTTTGTTGCGCAACTATGATAAAATCCTGGGGATATCCTCTACTTTCATAATCTGTACCCTTTTAATGTGTTACTACTATTCTCTTGTTTATACATTACTAATCATTCTATGATAGAATTCTAGAAATTTTGTTTATACAAAGTCATTATTCCTCTATTTTCTGAGGATCAAACTTCCCTTGGAAGCAAAAGATTATTGTTGGCAAAACTATGTCTGACATGTCTGCCAATTTTTATTCTCATGAACAGGTTTAAGTAAAAGCCTAGACAAAGTTTGCTGGTCAGGGCTCACGGGTTATATACGCTCATTTCCTTGTCCACTAAGTTTGCTTCCTCTTTCCCTATCCTCATATTATTATTATTATTATTATTATTATTATTATTATTATTATTATTATTATTCTTTTCTGCATTCCTTACAGTCCATTACTCAAATTATCTTTCCATTATACACTGCTCTGTTAACTTGCCTATTATCTGCTGTATTGGGTTAGGTCTAGTTCCCTGCCCTTACCTCGTATCTATATCTCTTTGTCGTACTATCTCTATGTCTTCGTAGATGAAAGTAGAGAAGAGGTAATTTCCACATGTTCACAAGGGCATTTTTGTCTTTTCACATGGTTTAGACACACAGTTACTTCAATATTAACATATAGCGATCCTTTACAGTAGTTTGGGAATGCTTTTTGGATAATACATTGCCTAAAAGTGATCGCACAACATGTTTATATTCATTTGCATCTTATGACTTAACATTTCAACAACTTCCCAGGGAGTCATCTATCCTTCCATTTTCCTGGGCCGAGCATGCTTAACTTTTATATACCGGTGCAAAAATGCGTGTACCGGCTTCAACTGCTTCAAAGCATTAGTACCTCTGGACTGCCCTTATCCTGATTAGATGGGTCAACCATCTTTGGATGTCAAATATTATGTTTAAATTATTTATCAATACCGGTACATATAATATGCTATGTACTTGGTCATATGCTCCACTAACTCCATAAGTTATCATATGAATCCCATTTTATAAGGTCACTCTTTCTCTATGCCTAGAATACAGTGTTGAAGAAGAACCTTCGTGTCGTATGGGTTCATTTTTCATCTGGAAATTCTATACCATATAATCTCTACTTCAAGTGCAATATGCCGATTCCATACACATACTAAGTATACTGGGGTTCAGGGTATTCTGAACATGAAGAGTCAACATGAGCATAATTTTGATGCATCTTCTCAATTCCTAATTTAACTACAAATCCCATTCCATTTGTATGGGTTTAGCTCTGACGCTGGCAACTTGTCATAATCTGGCTTCATTCCAACCGACATCGGTTACTTCGCATCATCTAAAAATAACTTGGCTGTCAAACATGGTATGGGTTGGGGCCCGCAGCTTCCTTGCACTATTTTTGATTAGCTATAGTCGTCTTGACTGCCCTCTAGGCATCCTCTTGTCCTTCGAGAAAATTTATCGATAATGGTGACCTATTCTACTGTCACCTTATTCCATTCGTCTTTCTCATTATAACGTAATCAAGATCATATCAATATACTATTTTTTAATTGCCAGAACCGCATGCTCTGATACCAAAAATGTCAAACCCCTCATTATTTTGACATTTATCAAAGTATTATCGCGCAGTTCAATGGGCATACAGAAATAGTACAATATACTGATATAAAATTCATAATTACGTTACAAAAAGATCCCATAGGGTATGTACAATTTACAATACTAATCCTAGTTATAGAGCACATCTAATAAATAACCAACTAAATGTTTCTTGATCTTCACTGAACCTTTAGTTGCCAATATCAATTACTTTACCCACTGAGCCGTTTCCACTTGCTGAGTAAATTTTTAAATTCTAGAAACGGTAAGATTCACACGAATCTCAGTAGTAACAAAATATCAGTCATATAAAATGTAAATAGTAAACATGCAATGCAGCATTTATCATGATGCAACAATCAAAATGCCTAAACCTATCTGACAATGCTCAGGAACCAAATGATGATTTTGCCCAGATCAAAATGATCATCCGTTCCTAATTTGCAATATCATATCTCGTACATAGGAATTCAATAAGGAATTCACATATGTAATGTGATCACATAACAACTTGGAGCAGGCCTATACCTGTCCGTACATATCATATCTTCGAGCAGGTCAATTCCTGTCCGTACATATTAAGCCACTCAACTGGGTCCTCCTGGCCACATAGTACCCCAAAGGTTCCATAGGGTGGTTTAAATCTTTACCCACACGCAGAGAGTATCAATACCACAAGCAATACATTGAGCAGATAATGGAAAAACAAAGCATATTAACATTCACATAGAATATGAGAGATAGAGTTACTACGTGAGTGCCTTTCCTTCCCTAATGTATTTGTCCTCATGGGTCCCGCTAAACAGATATCAAATCCTACAATTAATCAAAATAACTGCCATTAAACTAATATTTAAGCCTCTTTCTCTTTGAAACTTATAACTTCAACATTTCCTTCAAAATCACAAAATTTACCAAAATTCCCCTGGGGACCCGGTTAGGCCCCAATATTTTGTACTTTTCCAAAAATTACAACTTAGGTCCATTTCACATATTTTCATATGTAAATCTCATATATGACCTCAAATCAGATCAATTCCAAGTCAAATTATAATTTTGTCCTTAATAGCCCAACTTAGGGTTTTAGGGGAAAATTAGTCATTTCACCATCCGGGGCTTTTCACACTTCGTATTCAACATGAACCCAACATAATTTTCCCCCCTAAACATCATGGAACCATTAAAATTATAAAATTCTAAATCCTTTCCCTAGTTTTGCTTTTGGCCGAAACTTACACAAATTTTAGGGAAATTGGATTTTCCTTTGGTTTTAGCCCTTAATCCACCATATTACACTTGTTTCCATTGGTTTGTTCATGAAATCACCACTTTAGCATAATCAATGGAAATTTGGGCAGCATCTCCCCTTAGAAAATGGACATCCTAAATTTACAAAAGCACAAAAAAAAAATCCAGAATCGAGCCATAATACAATTATAACTAAGTTACCGGTAAGAATCTTAGAGTTTGAGTACTTACCTCATTTCTTCTTCGTCCTTTCCACTTGGTTGAAATGTTCCTCTTCTTCCTTGGAGCTTTTCTTGTTGAATGGCTATTTCAAGAGGATAGGGAGGTTAGGAAGGGATTCCTAGTACTATAACACAAGATTGTGTAGAGATTTCGGCATACCTACCTTATATCTGAGCTCAGAGCTTCTCTTCCACTCTTCCTTTTTCTTTTTCCTCCTACCACTCTTCTTTCCTTCCTTTCCATCCCTCTTGGCTGACTTGGCCAGCTTATAGACAAGGGAGAGACTTGTGGAGAATTCTAGAGGTACTTGGTTGGCATTTTCTTATTGGTCAATATGTATATATTGTAATAATTACATAATTAATTGTATAATTATTCAAAAATTTCCATCTGTCCTTCCTTTTCTGTAATATATGTATAAAATAATCCAGATTATTTTTATGTGGGTCAAAATGACCATTTTACCCTTGCAACTTCTTTAATTTTCGCACATTTGCAAAAATTGGCAGAATTATCACCAAATGTTGAAAATTCATATCTAATTTTATAGATATTCAATTGGGGTGATTCCAAAGGATATATGACCCTTATTATGTATAGTTTTAGGTAAAAATATAACCTCTAGCCAATTTGAAGCTCACCATTCCAAAATTTTTATTTTTGAAGTTTGCTCCAGAAAAATGTCAAATTTGTTAGGCAAAATAAAAAATTCATTTCTCCTTGTATAAAACTCTAAAAATTCCATATGTCCTATCAAATTAAATCTTATCATGTTTACTTTAACTCTAGAAAATTTTAGATTTTTTAGAGGTCATTTACTAATTTAAAAGTATCACACAATCCAACTATCTCAACAGGAAATTCACCAACTATCTTGTAAAATAGCTATTTTGTCATGTGTGACCTTATTGAGTTTGCTTTGCTACCTTATAAGTTCTTTTATCATGAAATACCATAATAGCTACATGACACTTAATGATCAAAATTTGTGACATTACATAACACCTTACATTTACACTTATTTTGATGAGTTTTACGTAGCGAACTCAAACCACTAAGCGTTAATCTTTTATAACACTTTTACAAATCCCAACCTCAAAATATGATTCGAACCTGTAGTTGAGTGGATTTTTCTTGAAAATTTTAAAACTTTTGAAGAAGCGTATTCTAGTGGTTCACAACTATGTTATTACTCATATATTCTTATCTTTTCTCATTAATTTAATTAGGCAATTATCTACTCAACTTGATTCATTTCTTTACATACACAACTATATAGCCACAAAAATCTACCGAAGTGTCTAAATCACATAAATTTACAGTTTTTGACCCTTAAATCTTTAGTCCACAATCATATTTTCTTCTCGCGCAACTTCCAGCATACAACCTCTGTCCACCTGTCTAAATGGTTGGTTGGGGGAGGGTGAGATTCAGAGGAATCTGAGTAGTAAAAAGTACCATAATGCATACAAGATAAATGCTAGTGCATGATATGCCCGCCTTACATAGGCTTATGCTCACATAGTGACATCTCTGCATGCTCAATGTTTCATAAAACATATCTATAGCAACAGTATAAATAGAAACAGACCTTCCTTCTTTCAAATATGCTTCACATAATCAAGCAAAGCATTACACAAGCATAAATATCAAATACATGCAAGTAGGGTAAGTTTACTACCTTAATTTCCCTTCCTGGATCTACTGTCGATTACACTGTCTTTAATTCAAATCGGCACAAATGTCCAATCCTAAAATTCCCAATTTAATAATAAATGATTTATTATTCATTCATAACTCATTCTAAACTCACATTTCTGGTTATCTATCATAGTTTTAGCAATTTATGCATACTACAATTCTGTACAGTGCAATTTCACTATTTTCCAGAAAACTAACAGATTTTCAGCCAAATTTGGAAAATCATAATTAATTTTAGAAAATTACAAATTGAATTATTCCAAAGCCTATATGAACATATTTAAATGTAAGTTTACAGAAAAATATATAATTCTGATCAACATCATCAGGTCATTCACAGAAATTCATCAAACCTCCTCTATTCCAGATTTCCTTCCAGAAACGGGGCTCAAATTTGAAAAATCATGTATCTTAATCTACTTGTCCAAAAATTACAAAATACCTATCAAATTAAAGATCTATATCTGTAATTTAATCCTGGAAAGTTTCAAAATTCTTGGACTAAGTTTGGCCAATTAAAGATATGACACAACCACGCTGCATCCAGAAAATGAATTACACAGCATCAACTTCACAACTTTCAAAAATTCCAAATCATATACAAGCATCAAAAAATCATGAACACTTGCATACCTACACAATTTTTTCTTATAAATCCAATGGCACCATCAAAATTACAAAATTATCACTCCTTCATCATGTCCTATTCAGAACAGAAGGTTAGGTTTCTTAGGAAAATTATGTTGTTTTCTTATTTTCTCTTGCTTAATCACCTCCTTACCATTTCTGATCACATAATTAACCATTTAAACACTAAATGTACATGTTTAGAAAAACTTTGGCCAACATTAACCTTAGGTTTTGCTTCAGCCCATTTTTCAAAAAGAAAAGAAAATAAAGCAATATTTAGCAACAACAACCTCAACCAAGCCAAAAGAAGCAAGTTTTGAAATTTACCTCTTGATTACTACTCTTTCTCTCTCCTGGCCTAAGACTCCTCCTCTCTCTACACCCTTGATTTGTCTTGAAAATCATGGATTTCATGGAGGAGAAAAGATTAGAGAGTGTTTCGAAGGGATTGTAGACAAGAACACAAGAATTTTGTTATCAACTCACCTTGTTTTAGCTCTTGAATACTTGAGCTCCCTTGTCCTCCATATTTTTGTTCAGCTCTTCTCTCTATCTTGTTCTTGGTATTTTGGCCGAAATATGGCCAAGAGAAAGAGATAAGAAGCCTTTTAAAAAATATCATAATCCACCTCCTTGAAATATTGTATTTTATTATAATAAGCATATGCCATTTTCTTATGTCATCATCTTTTTTCTCTTGCTTTATTTACTTGGCTAAAATTTTTTTCTTGGAGATATGGAAAGAACTTTATGAAATATCACAATCTTAGCTCCTTGAATATTTATCCTTTAGTTGCAATTGTTGACCAAATCTTCATCTTTTTCTTTCCTTCTCCATGTTGTACGATTATGGCCCTTTTTAATTCAAGACATCATCTTTTTTTTTTACCATAAAAGCTTGACCGAAATATGAGAGGAAATAAGGAGTTAATAACTTCTTGAAATATCTACTTGCTTTTGTGAAATATTATTGTTTATTGCTTTTTGACCATATGCATACTTTTGCTTGGCAATAATTCTTTCTTCTTGAATTAAATATGGCTAAGTAAATTAATTTCCTTTACCTCCTTTCTAGCTGACCAAAATATCTCCCTACTATGGAGAAAATAATTGATTTTTTCTTTATTGGTCAAATGACCATTTTGCCCATACATTTATTTCCATTTTCGCACTAACTGAAAAACTGGGCAGAATTTTCATCAAACTTTGAAAATTCATATCTAATTGTATATATATCCAATTAGGGTGGTTCTAAAGGATATATGACCTTTATTAAGTATAATTTTAAGTAAAAATTAAAATTTGGCCAAATAGAAGGTCATACTTCCCATAATTATTGTTTTTGGACGCTGCCACTGAAAATTGTCAGCTTTACTGTGCTAACTTCAAAAATACATATCTCTTTATGTACTACTCTAAATGACCCATATGACCTTTAAAGATTGATAAGTTTAATTTCATTCTGGAAAGTTTTATAATTTTTTAACATCGTTCTCCTATTGAAAAATGTCACACAAACATGACTGCCACATAAGTAAATTCACTGGCAGCAACACTACTTTGTGTTCCAATTAACTATGTTGTGTGTGACTTCTAATTGCATTGTTTTGTTATTCCCCAAGATCTTTAATTCACCATAATATTCCCTTTAATACCCTAAGGGTATAAAGGAATTTTGGGGAATACATTTAAGCCTTACTGAGACACTTGCTAAATCGGGGCTTAGTAGTCCACTTGATCCAAGCTTAATCTCAGACCTCTTGTCCCAGAATTTGGGATATTACAGTACTAGTACGGATGCCCCAGATACCATTGGAACTCCGTGGTTAAGTGTGCTCAGGTGAGGGAAATCCCGAGATGGGTGATCCCTTGGGAAGTACCTTGGAAATTTCAAATATTTTGATTAAAGGTTTGAAATACTAATTAGAGGTTCTTAGATGACCTAATGAATGATTAAAGGTGTGGAGATGATGATGTAAGTATTAATTTTTAATCTGAACCATTTCTGTTGAAGTAAGTACTGCCTAGATAAAGTTCATTTGATGGGGTTGTGAAACTGGAAGCATAGTGATTGTTTTGAGGTTTCTCCATACTAAGTATTGATCCTTAGTAACCCGTGGGGTTAAAGGTATGTAGGTATGATATACGGTGATACATAATGGGTAGTGATTATGCCATATATCTATCCTAGAGGATCCAATTTGATGATACTGAAGGTTGAGGATAGGTTTGAATCATATCTAATCTGAAATAGTGCTTAGACCAAAATGAGAATTAGGTTGCACTATGGTTCTATTTCATGATAGAAGTTTGAACCTTGTGAACTTGGTATATAATGTTGGACCTTCAATAATTTTTTAAGGATATTACCCGAAAATCGTGAAGGTTAGAATAGGTGCTAATAATTCTGATCCTTAGTGCACTTATTGGGTATAATTGAGGCAACCTGATTTTTTTTTACTCAGGTAAGGTTGATGTTCTAAGAGTTAAACTATAACCTGAGAATTAAATGCAATAGTTCAATTGATTCTCTAGGGAGTTGAGATAGCCTGAGTGGCTTGAGGTGATATAATGTAGTACAACAATGTGTATGAGGTTTTGGAGGCTGCTAGTTGCTAATCTAGCATAGGGAAATATCTTAATCATAGAATATTCCCTTAGAGTTGTGATTTTTACTTCTTGCTTCTTTCTCTTTCCTTTTTCTTTGTCCTCTTCTTTTTCTCTTTTTCTATGGTGTTGGCCAACCTTTTAGAGGTGTGAGGGAGTGTTATATGGTTAATATTCATTCCTTGTCTTCTTGCCATTTACTTGGCTGAAAATTGTCAAGAGAAATAAGAAAAATCCAAGTGGTAATTAATTATGGCTTCTTGCAAAAGTGGTATGTTTAATTTAACCAAATTGACCTTGGTTAATTAACTTCACTCCTTCCCTCACTCTTCCTCCTTTTTGACATGATATGCTGGCCAAAAAGGTGACCATTTGGTTACCCAAGTCCTCTTGCAATTCACTTGCATCTTGGTCAAAATTTCCAAGTTGCAATTCCACACATGTTTACTTTTTGACCTTTCAACTCATGGCATGTTTATCTCAACTATTTATTCCCTTCTTGCTCCCCTTTTTACCGTCCAAAATCATGAGGAAAATGGAAAAAATATGGTCTTTGGATTAAATTTAGTCAAATAACTATTTTGCCCATACATTTTTGTCATTTTCGGACTTGGATTAAAAGCTAATAGAATTTTCATCAATTTTTGAAAATCCATAACTAATTGTACAAATATCCAATTGTGATGATTCTAAAGGATATGTGACCCTTATTGAGTCTATTTTTAAGAAAAAATATAGCCTTTAGCCAAATAGACGCTCAAAATTCTAGAATTATCATTTATTGGACGCTATCACGAAACTTGCCAGTTTTACTTGGCTAACTTAAAAAATACATAACTCTTTGTGTACTACTCCAAATAACTTATATGACCTATCAAATCTTGATAAGTCTACTTTTATTTTGGAAAATTTCACAATTTTTGGACATCATTTGCCTATTTAAAACTATCATGCAAACTAACTACCCTACACAGAATAAACATTGGCAGCATTATTCCAACTTTTGGAATTCAAATCCATTCTTTCTAGACATCATTTCCCTTTCTCTTTGGATCCAAGTCAGGTTCTATGTCATCCTGACACTTCCTAAAGGAATCAGGTATTTTCTTTGTACTAATTCGCATCGAAATCCAAATTCTATTCCGAGTGCGGTTTCTATAAGCTAATGGAACAAAAGTATTAGATAGAGAAAATAGTAGCCAAGAATTATGGTCTTATGGTCGATAAAGATAATAGAAAATGTGTTAGTGGCTAACAGATTCCTTGAAAGACGTGAATAGAATACCCCAGTGAGGGAAGTTGAATTTCTGATTATTCCAGAATATGGACTGATATTGAAAGTCTATACAGAATAACTGTTAGGCCCCACATTATTTTGACATTTATCAGAGTATTAATGTGCAGTTCAATAAGCATATAGAAATAGTACAATATACTGATACATTATTCTTGATTACATTACAGATAAACCTACAGGGTTTGTATGTATTCAACTACATAGGAAAATTTATAGATAACCAACGAAGAAATTCTTGAACTAGCATTAGACCTTCTTCTGTCAGCATCAGCTATTTTTGCCCTTTGAGCCATTTTCACTTGCTGAATAAATTTTAAATTTTTGGAAAGGGTGAGATTCATACGAATCTCAGTAGTAACAAAATATCAATCATATAAAATGTGACAAGTAAACATGCAAATGCAACATTTATCATGATGTAGCAATCAAAATGCCAACGCCTATCCGATAATGCTCAGGAATCAAATGATGATTTTATCCTGATCAAAATGATCATCTGTTCTTGATATGCACAGTATCATATCATAATGTGATCACAACAACTTGGAGCAGGCTTATACCTGTCCGTACTCATTATAACTTGAAGCAGGTCAATACCTGTCCGTACATATCAAATCACTAAACTGGGTCCACCTAGCCACATGGTACCTCAAAGGTCCCATGGGGTGGTTTAACACATCATCCACGCCTAGAGAGTATCAACATCAAAGGCAATATATTGAATAGATCATGGCAATAATCACATATTAACATTCACATAGTATATGAAAGATAAAGTTACTACCTGGACTCATTTCTATCGCCTAGCTTCTACTGGTCCTTTAACCTTTTGTCTGGCTCGGCAAATACCAAATTCCTAAAATTCCCAAAGTAATTGTAAATGAGTTATTACTCATTCATACTTTATTCTAAAATTTACAAGTTGGTTATCTTAGCTCAAAATCGCATATTTACCAAAATGCCCCTTGGAACCCGGTTCGGCCCCGGTATTTTGTATTTTTCCAAAAATTATAACTTAAGCCGATTCTACTTATTTTCACGTGTACATCTCATATTTGGCCTTAGATCAGATCAATTCCAACTCAAATTACAGTTTTGCCCTTGACAACCCTAACTTGGGGTTTTAGGGGCAAAATTGTCATTTCACAATCCTAGGCTTTTCACACTTTGCACTCAACATGAACCCTACATAATTTTCCCTTCTAAATATCATGCAACCATTAGAATCATGAAATTTCAACTCTATACCTCATTTTCCCCTTTGGCCGAAAGTTGTAGGAAATTGGGAAAATTCATATTTTCATGATTCTAACTCCTAGAACAACTTCTTTCTACTTGTATTCCTTTGTTTATCCATTGATTCTCAAATTTAACATAATCAATGGAAATTTGGGCAGCATTTCCCCTTAGAAAATGGACATCCCAAATTTTGCAAAACTACCAGAAACAGTTCAATAACCGGCCATAATACAGTCACAACTCAGTTTCCGATAAGAATTTCAGAGTTTGAGTAACGTAACTTACCTCACTTCTTCTCCCTTCCTCCTACTTCGCTAAAATATCCCCCTTTCTCCTTAGAGTTTTTGCTTGTTGAATGACTAATTCAAGAAGGTAGGATGGTTAAAGAGAGGTTTCTGATATTATAACATAAGATTTTGGCATACTTACCTTATATCTGTGCTCTAGACTTCCTTCTTCCTTCCTCTTCTTCTTCCTCTTTTTCTCTCTTCCTTTCCTTCTTTCCTTCCCATAATGGCTGACTTATGGCCTTAAATAAACAAGGAAGCCATTTTGTGGAATTGTCTAGAGCTTATACTTGTCATTTTCTAATTGGTCCTTGTCTTATTTATGGCATAAGCCATAATATAATTATATATTTAATTATATAATAATATTTGCATGCTCCATCTGTCCCCATTTCTTCATATATTTAATAAAAAATTTCAGATTACATTTATTTGGTCAAAATGACCATTTTGCCCTTACAATTTTCGCAATACTTGAGAAATTGGCAGATTTGTCACCAAATTTTAAAAATTCACATCTAATTGTATAGGCATAAAATTGGGGTGGTTCCAAAGGCTATGTGACCCTTATTAAGTCTAGTTTTAGGAAAAAAATATAATATTAAGCCAAATGGAAGCAAAACATTCCCATAATTATTATTTTTAAAGTCTACCCCTGAAAAACGTTAAATTCGCTGGGAAAATTTCAAAAATTCATATCTCCTTTTATAAAACTCCAAAAATTCTATATGACCTATCAAATTAAATCTTATCATGTCTAATTTTATTTTGGGAAGTTTTAGAATTTTTGGAGGTCATTTACTAATTAAAAAGTATCACACAATCCGACTGCCTCAACAGGAAATACACCGACTATCTTATACAACAACTATTTTGTTGTGTGTGACTTTATAGGCTTTGTTTTGCCACTTTGCATGCTATTTTATCATGGAATACTATAATAGTTACATGATACTTAGTGATACAAATTTAAGACATACCCCATATAAGATGGTGGAATTAAGGAAGCAGATTTCATGACTACCATAGATGACCAACAAGAGAGGGATACCTATGAAGGATTCTGACCAGAGAAGGCTACCTATGGATGATACTGATAGGAAAAGGCTACCTATGGAGAGTTATGACCTGAGAGGGCTACCTATAGTGAGTTCTGACCGGAGAGGGCTACGTATGGAAGGGTGTGACAGGAGGGGTTGACTAGTTAGTGACTGAGTAAAATGCCGAATAAAGTTCCATAGAGTGGAGCCACCGAAATGTCAAACCGTAGAGTGGTGCCACCGTGATGTCGAACCATAGCATGGAGCCACTGTGATATCGAACCATAGTGTGAAGCCACTGTGACATTGAAATATAGCATGGAACCACCGTGATGTCGAACCATAGTGTGAAGCCACCGTGACATTAAACCATAGAATGGAGCCACCGGGACGTCTACTCTGGAGAATAGTGCATTGTAACAAGTACCACGGTGGGTGATCTCCTTGAAAAATGGGTTTATGTGACCGAATAGGTTTCAATAAACTTAAACCATTGCCCTCCTGTTCATGTATATATATTTCTTGTCACTATACACTAATACCAATAGGAAAAATCCTTTTTAAAGCATATGAAATCCAAATCAGGTGGTAATGAATTTACTAATAAATTCACAATAAAATTGTTACAATAAAGTTGCTTTTTTCAATAAACTTTTGTTGTAATCCAATTACTAAAAAATTTTAGAAATTAATAATTCACAGATCTCCCTTAGCTATTTACAACAAAACTTTTGCAATAAAGGTACTCTCTTCAATAATCCTTTGTTTTTATTCAATCACAAGCCAATGTGAAAAATTATTAACAAGAATTCACAAGTTCCCATCAGCTATTCAGCAAAACTTTTGCAATAAATTAATGTTGTACTTTTCAATAAATCTTTATTGTTACGTTATTCAATCATCACAAGATAATCTTAGAAATTAACAAGTTCAATTTAACAATTTACAAGTCTCCATTGGCATTTAAAACAAAAATTTTGCATTATAGTTATCCTCTATAGAAAACATCTTCAATAGATATTGGTCATTACTCAATTACAAGACAATATTAGAATTAACAAGTTTAATTGAAGCAATTCACAAGTCCTCGTTAGCTTTTTACAACAAAACTTTTACAATAAACTAGTTGCTCGACAAAAATTATTATATGCGTATGAGTTTACACACACATGCATGTGTATGTATGTACATGCCAACATGCATGTGAACACAAAATTGCTCAAATACACTTTTCTTGCATGTATTTTCATTCTTGTTTTGAACTTTTCAAGATTGTTGACAAATTTCTATTCCACAAACAGTTGCCATTTTGTGATCAGTTACAAAAAGTTCAAAGTCCTAAACTCTCTTAACACTAAGCGAAAAACCCTAACATGCTTATTTAAATTGAGCCTACAGAAATCTAATAATGGAAAACAAAAAGTCAGACCGACCACACTACTATCTAGAAGCTAGCTAGAAAAACAATGGCTTCTAACAATATATGTATATAATAATAAACTTGACTCCCTCCTAAGTATAGCACTTGGTAGTAGTAGAATAAGTAGAGGGCAGCACGTGATCACAGGGACAAGATGAGCTATCCCAGAGCAGATTTGACTTCCATTCTTCATGCATATTCATGTGATCTGGCTCTTCCATCACTCTAGGGATCACCACATTCACATTCAGATTAGTGCTAGGGTGATTCGTCTTCACCAATTCATTCCCGTTGTGTATTACTGGTAAAGCTATTGATGATGAATACCCAGAGTTAGTGCTGTACTGTTCTTGAAACGCTCCAAAGTTTGCAGCCTCTGATGAACACTTACTGCTAAAGTCTCCAAGCACAGAAGATGATGACATGCTCAGTAACATGGAGGGAATGTCCACGGTGCAGGCTTTAGCACTGTACGGTTCAAGTGGGGATGATGAAAACGCAAGGTCTGAGTTATTTGATGAAATGAAGGGTAGTTGGCCCAGGGGTTTGTAAAACAACAATGGGTTAAGCATGGGTTTGTAAGAGGCAATATCTGAAGGGCAAGTGGTGGTGGTGGTTAAGGGGTCATTTTGGTTGGTAAAGAACAACTGGTTGTGTAAGCTAGTTTTCTTTGTCAATGACGAAATGTTGTTATGATCTGAACAAAACTTGGAAGTGTCTTCGCCCTTGGTTAGCATTTCAGAAGTGTTCATTTCATGAGGTAAGGGAGAGACCCAGGAATGAGAGAGAGCTCTTTGGGCTGTAGAGTTTGTCTTCTTGAATATTCTGCAGATTGCCCACGAATCCTGCAACCCCAAAGTCAGTGTTAAATGACGTTTTTTGACCATAGAAGGAATCATCTCATATATATATCCCTTGGCTAGTGAAAGATTTTGAGACAAGTTGGTACTTACATTAGCAGGGATGGTTCTTTCTGAGAACTTTTTTGGTGAAGAGGAAGAGTCAGAGAGAAAAGGTAATCTGAACTCATGCATCATCCAGTCAGTTTTGACTCCTCTGGCAGCTCTTCCTTTGTAGAAGACAAGAGATTTCTTCAACCCAATGCACTTTGAACCCTCAGAGGAATATATGGGCCTATCGGTACCTGTGGCTTTCCAGAACCCAGCTCCTGTTACCCTATTAGGCCTCGCACTGTTTCTGTACTTTCTGTCTCTTGGACAGTAAAAGTACCACTCTTTCTCACCTGTGCTTGCTAACTCTGGACGTATAAATAACATATTGTTAGGTGATCAGATATACCTTCAGAATGATTTGTTAGTTAAAAGAGAGAGTGTGTGTGTGTAGCGACTTACTTGGAAGATCCCATGGGTCATATTTATAGATATCAAGCTGCTTTATGAGCTCTATAGAGAGAGGCCTCTGCTGAATCTTTCTCTTGAGATAGAACCCAACAAGCTCCTCATCGGTTGGGTGAAATCTGAACCCTGGAAGCATGACTTCATCAAGCTTCTCACAATCACTTCTCTCTTCCATGACTTCTTCACCTATTCTTCTATGGTTCTAAATACTGGAAAGAAGAGAGTAACCTTGTGTTTCCAGATATTAAGAGGACAACTAAAATTCCTGAAACTAGGTGGAAGCTAGTAGCTACTTTCCTGAGAAATGGCCAAAGGCTTTGAGAAGAAGAAGAGAAGTAAACAGAAGGAGCTAAGTGAGCAAGTTGAGATACTTAATTTGAAGGCATTATATGCTTCCTGAGAAGGGGTCTGCCTCCGAAGGATCAGCCGCTTTTTCTGGTGATTTTGAAGGAGTGTGTGTGCTTTGCGAGGATCTCGTAGCTTTGGCTCTTATTAAAGAAACTAATGGCAAAGCGCTTTAAAAAAACAACAGAGAGAACAACTACCAAGAAAAAAGAAAACCATTAAGTCAGTGATCTTTCAAAGCACACCACTATTATTAATTTCTTATTTAAGAAATCAACATGCACGCTAACACTAGCAATAACACAAACAAGAGTACTATATATATGTTGCTGTAAAAGGTTTAGCACATTTATATGCAATTTGAAGGTTTCATTTATATACATGTAATAATAACCAAACTCCGTTTTCAAATTATCAGTTATTTTCTAGTATATAAACACTGATACAAATTTTCGAAAACATGGACACAGTTCATTCCTAATGGCACCAAGCATAACGAACTATTTTTTTTTTTTTCAATTTGTTGATGACCCAAAAGGTGGAATCTCAATAAACTAGCCACTGAAATTATCAACTTATGGGGATTGTAATCCCATATTTAATCAGCCATTAAACATATTAATCTCATGAAAGTTTTGGTCCCATCCGCTACAAGCCAAGACAGAACAAATTTCCATGTGAAGATTATTATTTAAATGGGGTGTGGTGTTTGAAACTTTGAACTATTTAACATTTGGAAACGTGGACCTGATTGAAACAGATTCCAAAACACAGCTCAAATTTTCTATTTATAAATAGCTGAACCGAAAAATTCCAGATAGACCCACTTAGGATTATAGTATTGAGTATTGATTCTCACAGTTTGCTCAGAATCCGAAAATCCCGTTTCTATTCCATTCCCCAGAGCTTCTATTCCACTGAGTCTGTCAGACGAGAAAAGATTATGACTTAAGATTAGGTCTTTAATTTTATAATTGTCAAATTTCAGATTACTATAAGAGGACTTGTGATCTCAAAGTCTGAAAAAATGTGGAGGGGACCACTCGGTATTAGAAAACATCGTTATTAAAAATTTAATACAAAATTAAACTTATTCTTTATTGCTTCCAATGCTTCTGAGATACCAGAGAGTTACCAAGAACTTACTCAATATTGTGCTGCAGACTGAGCAGAAAAAGGAATATATTAGTCTTCATTAAAAATAAAAATAAAAATAGAAAGAATGAAAGAAGCTTCAGGGCATTTGACCTTTGAGGCTTCCTCTCTTGAAGACTCTCACCTCTTGCAAGTTTTTCTCAACCTAAACTTCTTTATTGGTTAAGGTTTCTCTGTTCTTGAAATAATTTACTAAGGAAATCTCTTATTCTATCTAGTAGTGCATCAATAAGGTCTTTGTACATTAAATCCAAAGCTCATTATTGGAAATGAAATAGACTTACATGATATTGAAAAAAATAAATTTTGCGGACATTTTTGTTTCTTTCCATACACATCTTATAACAGATGAAATTACTTTCAGAAGCAAAACTTTCATAGAGGAGAAAGAGAGAAGTTTCATATTTTACAGTTACCACCAATACAGGTTGAGAGGCTTTATTTTCTTCTTATTTTCATCTCACTTACATTTTTTACAAGTCTCACCAATATTTTATTCTCTACGAAAAAGTTTGTCCATACGATGGGGTCAAATATGTTAGAAATAGAATCTAATTGTCTGTTTATCTATGTTATGAAGAAGGTTGATACAATAATTCTAATTATTCTTCTAATTAGATCATTGGCTAAGCAAAATTTTGTAATGTATTAGGATCCCACTAGTAAGCCGGTTTGGGCCGATTCATCTATTTTTAAGATATTATTGAGCAATTTTTGCAGATATGTAGAGATCTCTCTCATTATTACAATAGATCCTCAAAAAAGGAAAAGAGTTCATTTCGAATCAAATATATACTTCGACTTACTTGCATTAAAATTTTGGCACATAAACATAAAAGTACTGGACGGGTTTTTTGAAAAGATTAGGTTCTGAATTATAGCTGCTACATCAAAACTAGCCGCATAATTCTATATTCTGCTAATTGAAAAAAAAACGATTTAGCACAAGTTAATTAAAATGTATTGCGCCACAACAAATCATACGTATATAAATGGACTTCATTATTTGTCCTTTACAACGTGGCGGATACTTCACACGTGAGAAGGGAGTTTTGGTAAAATACCGAGCAAGTGGAAAGCAAAATCCTCAAATTTTGAAGGCATTGGAAATACAAAAAGCCATAGGTTTTCTCAAAGCTCTTAGCTTTTAGTAAAACCAAAATATAGATTCAAACAAAGGAAATAATCTAATCCCATAAGCATTTAAAATCACCAAAAATATCTAGTGGTTGGAAGGCAAGTGCCGTACCACTCATAAATGGAGGCAAAGTTAAGACTCGGAGTTACTAAGTGAGTCAAGAGGGCCAAACTTGGGACACCAAATTCAGTGAAGGTCCCATAATTTAAGCCCTCGGTTCCACCCATTTTTGTCTCTTGCTTCACCTTGGGTTTGCTTCTCCAAGCGTGCAGCCAAAGTTTTTTATTTCCCTTTCAATGGAGTCAGAACTCTCTCTCCTCTCTCTCTCATGTCCAAACTTTAGACACAAGCATCTCTATGCCTCTTTCTACGAGAAATACACACCAACCCCGTTTCTCAATATTGTCTAAAAGTCTAACTCCTAGAGATTTGTTCAGTTATACACTACCAAAAAAATAGCGAATTAGCGACAGAATTTAGTGATGGAATTTCCGTCACTAATCAACTTAGAGACGGATTAGAGACGTAACAATATTAGCGACGGAATTTATTCCATCGCTAAAAAGGCCGTTACTAATTGATTAGTGACGGAATTTTGCATTCCGTCGCTAATTTGAGACAGAATTTAGGGACGGAATTTTTCCGTCTCTAATTAGCGACAGAATTTCCGTCGCTAATTAGAGAAGGAAAATTCCGTCCCTAAATTCCGTCTCTAATTAGCGACGGAATTGACTAATTATTTTTTTATATATAATTTAAATTGCCACATGTCTACAACACGAGCCTCCACATGTTCCTCGCCGGCGGCCGCCACGTGTACCAATCAGCCACCTCCACCTCGCGCCACGTGTCACAAGTCACAAATTGGTTGCATTTTGTGACCAAGTTAGGATTCGAAGCCATGACCTCTCACACGTGTGCTAGTGCCTTTGCCAGTTGAGCTAAGAAGAACCTGTGAAAGTTAAATACAAAATCATATATATATATATAAACATAGACACACACATTCACACATACGTACGTACGTACATATAATATATATATATATATATATATATATATATATATATATATATATATATCACTTGCAAACAAAAATAGAAATACATAATTTTATATATTATTGAATATTTTAATTTAGTTTTCTTATTTTATTTTATGTAAATATTCTACCTCAATTTTTATTATTAATATCTTTTTTTATTTATTTTATTTTATCTTTTATCTTTTTGTTTGTATTTATAAAATTTTCATTTTATTTGTATATAATATATTATTAAAAATTAAAATATATTATATTATAATTTTAATTTCAAAAATAAATATGAATTAATAATTTTTATTTATTTATTTTAATATTATATTATAAATTTAAAATAATTTAAAATTTAAATTATTTTAAAAATTATAATTTTGAAAAAAAATCGAATTATTAAAAAATTTAACTATTAGAGACGGAATTAGCGACGGAAAATCCGTTGCTAATTAGAGACGGAAAAATTCCGTCTCTAAATTATGTCGCTAATTTTTAGTGACGGAAATTAGTGACGGAATTTAGCGACGGAATGTAATTCCGTCGCTAATCCGTCTCTAATTAGCGACGGAAAAATTCGGTCTCTAAATTCCGTCGCTAATATTTAGAGACGGAATTTAGTGACAGAAATTTCGTCTCCAATTAGCGACGGAAAAATTCCGTCTCTAAATTCCGTTGCTAATTTTTAGTGACGGAAATTAGTGACCGAATTTAGCGACGGAATTACATTCCGTCTCTAAATTCCGTCGCTAATTTTAGTGACGGAATTTGTGAGGGATTAGGGACGGATTAGTGACGGAATAAAATTTCGTCGCTAATCCTGTATTTTTTGTAGTGATACTTGTATTATATTATAAGTGATCTGTTTTAACCACTCTTATAAATTTAAGAAATATTAGTTAACTCATTAAATTTATCATAAACTTTCACTACTACAAAAATTACGATATATGACGGTTATTATTTGACATATATGACGGTTTCAAACCATCATATATGCTAGTGCTATAAAAGTTTGGCGTAGATACTTCACAATTCTAAACCATTATTTTTTTCCGGATCTATTATAATAGTTTATAATATAACACCCATTGTATATTGAGGCTCAGTGATGAGGCAATGATATGCCCATTGTTGTGATAATAATTAATACGCACACGTAAACAACTATCATAATATATAGTAATGCTTGTATGATACATAATAGTCTTATTTTACAACCGATATTTATTCAATAATATATATAACAATTGTTATGAAAGAATCGTGACTTTTAACAAAAATTAATAACGGTCTTTTGTAGATGTACAACTGTTATATATTAAATATATAAATAACAGCTTATAAATAAGAGCCATGAACATTTATAATACATGATAGTTTTTATATAATAATCATGATGTATGGATATAGGACTTGTCAAGTGAGAGTTTTTTCTGAGCTAGTTGTTCTCTTCTATATATATAATAGAACAACAGTACCTTCCACATCTAGTGGCTATGCAATTTGACATAGATAAAGACATTTTAGGTTTTGTAGGGAGAATCAATGGCAACTGTTGATATATATATAAGTGATAATGTAACTAGTTACCCATATATAATTGTGTCTCTTCATTGGAATATTAACCCCTAGAAAGCAAAGGACTTCACGGGAAAAACATATACCCTTATCAGAAAGGACACATGGGTTATGCAAACCCTTGAGTTCAAGTGTTTGCATAACCCCTGCAACCTTTCTAATAGGGATGTTTATTTTTCCCCATCTTCATTTGCTTTACTGGCTTAATTGCTGAAGAGACACAAGATATAGTTGAATACTTACATTATATATATATATATATATATATCAGGAGTGCGATTGATTCTAGCCATAAAGCCTAGAAAATCTTGATCCATCCAAATTGAATGGCTACTTGATGTGGGAAGACTACTCTATTATATATATAAAGACGAGACTAAGTAGATTAGAAACTCTCATATTGAAGAGTTTAGTACTGATCACAATATTGAATTTCATAGATTTTAACTTGGTGCCACCTGCTCAATAGAAAAATAGGAGATGAACATTCAATTAGATCAATAATAGGATTTCCAAAACAAATATACCTTCATATGTCACCTTAAATGCTTTATGCATCGTGACTTCACAAATGTCGCAAGTATTCGCTTGTTCATGTATGATGCTTGGTATAAATGAATTAGTTTTTTCATCACATCCCTATTGAAATTTTTAACATAACTATGGATACTTCCAGAGAAGGATTTATTTGCTTAGGGATCCATATCTCTTGAAGTTACCTTAAAAAATATGAATATAATAGGAACCTTTAGTCAAAGTAATGGGTTGATAACTTCCAGTAACAGGAAAATGAACCTTCGATAAGAGAAATAATAGGTTTTCTAACAAAAACATAACTTCATCACAAAAACAAGTTAATGTCACATTAAATGCTTTATAGCAATGAGACTTCACAAACGACAAAAAAGCAAGTTAAGGCAATCAAAAGCTACTCATTTGACAGTCTCTAAGACAAGTGTCAAGGTACACACTAGTGCAACTATGGCTAAGAAGTATTAGGATTATGATATTGGTGGGTTTTGACTAAAAATAACTCTCGATTGCTGAAAAAGATAATAGAAGGACTAGGGTTACAATGTTTGTGGGTTTTGTTCGAATAGACTAAGTGTCAAATGTGTTCAGTTTCATACGCTTAAATAGAAGAGGAAGGGCAGGGTGTTTTGGGTTGTCGTGCTGAATACTTTAAATAATGTTGTATCGATAAAATTGTTATTTATTTGAATATATATTTTATGGTTCGTTGTTAATAACCGTGAGGTATGTGATACCTCATTTTCTAACACTACGATAGAGTACCAACTAGCTAATACTCACCGAATTTGAAACATCAGAGTGAGAGAAATATCTCTATCGGTATGAATATTCACATATATTCATATACATGCACAATTCATTTTACAACACATATGCCATCTCTCCGCTTCACTTCATATACAAACCCAAAAGCTCATAAAAATCTTAAAATACATAACATTCAATAGGGACTAGACAACCGTAACTAATATCTTCCGCTGCTTGGCCTCAACTCTTCATCATTTACCTTTGCCCCGCAAGCTTCCTCCCTGTAGTGGAGATTTGTTTTTGGGAAAAAGAATGAGATTCACAGGAATCTCAGTAGTAACATATATCATACATACAAGATAACACACAAAGCATGCTTTACACCTCATCATTCAATAAAATCATCATTTAGTGCACTTAATGCAAAGCATAAACCATGCTAGTGCTGGACAAATATAAATATCATAGCTTATGTGTCAAAACGCGCAAAGATAGGCCCCAATTGATCACTCCGCATAATCTAATCATGTTTGACATTTTGATGATATCAAGCAACACATATGCATGCCATGTCATATATATGAAGACATTTACTACCTGGTTGCTCCTCTATGCAACTTTTCCCCACGCGATACGAGCTCAGGAAACTACTGAGGCTGAACCGGTTGTCAAGTCCTAAAATCTTCAAATACCATAAATGAGTTATTACTCATCCATATATCCTTTCAAACTCATACCATTGGTAAATTTAGCCTAACATTGACAAATTACCAAAATACCCCTTAAGTCCTGGTTATCAATATTTTTACTCAAATCATGACTTAGGCCATTCCTACACATTTTCGCGTGTAGAATCCATTTCTAAATTTGAATTGGCCAAATTCAAGCTCAAATGACAAAAATACCCTTGACAACCCTGAAATAAGGCTTATAAGGGATAATTTGGTCATTTCACTTTCCGTGGCTTTTTTAACTTCGGAGTCAACATAGACCCTACATAATTTGGTCTCTTAAATCCAATGGAAGCATCGGAATTATCAAATTCCTACCCATTTGCCACGTCTAACACAGGGTCACCCTGTAGGATTCCCAAAAAAGTTGTGTCAGATTCTCGTTTTCTTTAGCCTAATCAATTCCTTTCTACTTATAATAAATATATTAACTAGTTAGACATTCATTAGACTTGATTTGGAGACACTTACATATTAAGGTCTCTTGAGTTTTCTTGGATTATCTGTTGGAAATTGTACCCTAGGGGCCGATCATTGTACTTTGAACATTGTTATTCAATTAATTTCTCCATTTAGTTATCACATTATTTACATATTTACTGTGATAACTGTATCCTTGGATAAATCATAATGATTGTCCTAAATGTCCCTGGTCGGTCATCTATGTGGGAGCAAAGATGAAATAAGACCGGTATGACTTTGATAAGGTATGGGGATACAAATCAAAGTCTTAGGAACTTGTAGGACTACAAGGTGCTGGACCGACCCACTATGAGAAAGCTGCATGGATCAAGTCATAAGCTTATCTCATGTATAACCACGTTACAATACCCTTTGACCTGAGATCATCATGGATTCCTACATGAGAGTCACTAAGCTTTGACTTAGTCAAAAGTCACCTTTAACCAGGTGATGATAAAGGCTACAATTGGGCTTAGTGGTTTTCATGCAGAGAAATGTGAATGATCAAGATGGAATTTGTCCCTCACATTAGTAGAGAGATATTACTGGGCCCCTCGATGAGGGAGTCTGGTAAATGTATGGCTATACTACAATGAAAAGATGTTTCCATTTCTATAGTCAAACTACTCAGGGATCGAGAAAGTAATGGTCAGGAATTGTAATACCCTGAATTTTAGGACTAAAGGCTTAATATTTAGCTTGGATTTAATGGACTGCTAGACCCCAGTTTAGCAAATGTCCAAGTGAGGAATGATATCTATCCCAAAACTCCTTAATATCTTTGGATATTAAAAAGGAAATAAAAGGTGAAGCTAAAATAGTAATTTTGCCATAAGATGGGAAATGATGGGTTTTCCCTAATATTCCCAATATGTTGAGTTGAATGGGAATTAAAAGGAGGGAAATGACTACTTGGTAATTAATAAGCCCAAGCGGGTAAATTATTATCAAGTAAAGTCAATATAAGGAAAAACTTAAGGCTTTGGTTGACCACTTGAGGTGGTATAATGAGATAGTTTGAGAGTGAAATGACCAATTTGCCCTTTTAGCTCTATATAGTAGCTGTTAAAGGGTATTTTTGTCATTTAGGCTTGAATTTGACTAATCTGACGTCATAAATGGTTTCTACAAGTGAAATTATGTAGGATTGGCCCATATTGTGATATCTGTAAACGTACAGTCTAGAATGTTATGGGGATGAGTGGTGACTCATTTATCATGTTTGGACTTCTAGGACTCGATGGATGAACATTCCTGAACCGGAGTAAAGACGAAGGATTAAGGACAGACATGAGGTCCGAAAGGTAGTGGACTTACCTTTCCTGCATGGGTGTGATATGTATGTTATATGCATTGATTGTGTGACTGCTATGCCTATTTGTGTTGAGCATATTTGATTGATTGAAGCTCTGTTATATTTGTGCGATGGCCATTGGTAGTCATAACATTGAGCATGCATCATGTCATTATGTTGTCATGAAATAGGGTAGGTAAGCATGTCATACATTCATATATATTTACCATGCATAGTAGTACTGTTCACTACTGAGATTCTCTCAAATCTCATTCCTCCCAAACGACAATAGTGGCAAGTTGAAGAGTGTTTGGAAGTATGCACGGAGGAGATGTGGAGACATGAAGTGAAGAGGAGGCCGTAGTGTGGGGAACTACTTCTTGTATTTCGTATATGTGTGTATATTTCATGTATATGTATGTGTGAATGTTGTATAAGCAGAGAACCACTCTTGTGTAATTAATGAGAATGGCTTTTAGTTTAATAATTTATCGCTCGCTCACTCTGATTTAATGGAACTAAGAGCTGGTGAGGTAATATAAGGAAGGGTGCTCACATTTATGGTATCAGAGCATAAGATGGATTTATGCTCATATATGACAGTCCTTACAGTAATGGTATCAGACCAAAGGTTCTGGCAATGATGGATAGTTGCTAGAGTTATGATAGTGTTGATTCTAGTAATATTGGGTGATTGCTAGAAGTTCTCTACTTATATTGGTGGTACTATTCCTTGGTTGGGATAGGAGGTATAATGGAGGAACTATACCTAGGAATGATAATCCATGGAAGAACAAGGATTAGGTAGCATTTAGGTGAGATTGGAATTGATTTGAGATGAGTTTTGAAGTGTTTATCAGCTTGGAATAGCTGATGAACTCGAGTTCATCGGTGATTTTTTGAAGGAAAAGAAGTCTCGGGCAAGAACTCTCAGTGGTGGAATGCCCAAACTCAAGTGCAAAAAGGGTGAGAATTCGAGTTCAGTTTGTTGAACTTGAGTGCATGAGGAATTTTTCCATAAATCATATGTTTTCATGTGGAAAATCGTGGAAGTTCAAAGGTGAACTCGAGTGTGAAGTGCCTGAGAACTCTAGTTCAGTGTAGAGAACTCAAGTGCAAGATGATTTTTGCTGGACATTCAACTATCGGGGGGAAACTCTCAGGCCGTAACTCACGAGACTCGAGTGCAATGGAGGCTAAGAACTCAAGTTCATTGTGGGGAACTCGAGTGCATGGGGTATTTCCTCGTGCATGAGATGGTTTCAGGCGAGACCTCACGGGAGTGTATTGCCTGAACTCGAGTACGGAAGGTCAAGAACTCGAGTTCATATTGATGAACTCAAGTCCATGTGCTGGTTTTGCATGATGGAACTGTCTCTGGAAGAAACTTCTTCTCCAGAACTCGCTTACTCAAGTTTTGATGAGTTGGGAACTCGAGTTTGCGTATGACAATTTGAGTGCATCCTTCTCTTCTCGATGTTGAAGATTTCCTCGGGAAGAAACTTCTATGGAAAAATTTGGATAACTCGAGTGCTGTTGAAGATGAACTCAAGCGTGGCGTTGAGGACTCGAGTGTGGATGATGTCGTGAACTCGAGTACGCTGTGATGAACTCGAGTGTAAGTTTTTATGTCATGTGGAAAAATTGAAAATAAACGCGAGTGTGTTAGGAAAACTCGAGTGCGAAGCTAAAAACTTGAGTTTTTGAAAATAAACTCGAGTGCACGCCTTTATGGCTTATGGAAAAACTGAAGTCTCAGCTAAGTCTCGGTGGATAATTAGCTAGACTCAAGTGTAATTGTTGGAACTCGAGTTTTAGGTTGGAACTCGAGTGCAAGAGTTCAAACTCGAGTTTAGTGGCAGTTTGCTGAAGATGAAAATGTGACTTTATACAATGCTTAGATGGAAGCTTAGCACATTGTATGAGACTTATCTAACATGTCACATGGAGGGTAAGGTATTATGGGATACCGATACCCAGTGACTTATAAGATGATACTAGCACTGATGCCCGGATCTCATTGGAACTCTGTGGTTAAGCATGTGCTTAGAAGAGGAATGACATGGGTAAAATCCACAAGAGTTTGATAGCTTTGGGCTTAGCAGGGATCCGTTGGGAAGGTTGGAACTCTGAATAGAGGTTCCTAAATGATCTAAGAAATGATGAGTGGCATGGAGATGGTAAAGTAAGTATTAATCTTCATCCAAACACTTTATGTTGCAGTGGATACTGTTTAAGAAAGTTCATTGATGGGGTTATGGAATTTGAGTTTGAGGTTTAGTAATTGTGTTGAGATTCTCCATGTTAAGTGAAGATCCTTAGTAACCCATGGGGTTAATGATATACGGTGATACATTATGAGTGATGATCATGTCGTATATCAATGATAGAGGATATGATATGATGATACTAAAGGTTGAGAATACGTTTGGATCAGATCTAAGCTGATGTGGTGCTTAGGTCAAGATGATAATAAGGTTGCACTTTGGTTCTATTTTATGACAGAAGTTGGAACCTTGTTAACCTTGTAGAGGATGATGAACCTTCAGTAATTGGTTGAGGATATTACCCAGAATCGTGAAGGTTAGAATAAGTGCTATCGATTTTGAATCTTAGCATACCTATGGGTAATTTGAGGAAAGTGATTTCTGACTTGGGTGATATTAAGGTTCTAAGAGTAGAATCTTGATTTGAGAATTAGGAATTTGAGATAGCTTGAGTGGCTGAGGTACTAGAGTATAGTACAGAGATGGGTGAAAATTCTCATTTGGAGGTTAATAGTTGTAAATCTAACATGAGGGAAAGATCTTAATCATGGGCTTATCCCTTTAAGTTATGGATATTTCCTGGAGTAGAGTCGATATTGAAGTTCAAATGAACTGACTCAAGCAGTGAGCAGATTACAGAACTATTAGAGAATAAGGACCTTATGAGATTTGAATTCCGTTATAATGATACTTCTATTTGGAGGCAACCAACTGGACAGAACTACCTGTGGAGGATTCTGATTGGAAAGGGCTACCTACAGGGAGTTTTGATCAGAGAAGGCTATCTATGGGGAGATTTGATCGGAAAAGGCTACCTACGGAGGGTTAGATCGGAGTAGCTGACCAGTCAGGGGACTGCGTAAAGCAACGAGTATAGGATTATAGTATGAAGCCACCGTGATGTTGAACCTTAGTGTGCATTCGCCGTGATGACAAACCGTGGTGTGAAGCCGCTATGAAGTTGAAACCGTAGAGTAGAGCTACGAGGAGGTTGGCTCTCAATAGTGGTATATTGTAATGAGTTTTCTATCGAGCAAGTTTCCTTGAGAATAAGGGTTTGTATGACCCAGTAGATAGCTATGCAGTACATTAGTACCAAATGATGAAAGAGATTAAGGAAGAACAGGCTCAACAATGTTAAGCTAAAGAGCTCTTGCTCTCATATTCTATGTAATGGTTCTGGATATATGTGTTTACCATCGAGTATATTCTTGTTATGAATATACGGTAGGCAGTAAGACCTTTTGGGCAACCGTGTCCTTAGGCAGTCAGACGTGACGGGCAGAGGCTAAGACTGTAAGTCCTGCGATAGATGTCTAAGACATAGGGGTGATTCCCTGGGCAATAAGACCTTATGAGCATTCATGAGTTACAGGGTGGTCGCCCAGGGCCTATCTTTGCACGGGTGGACGCCATAGAGATTTCTATTATGCACGAGTAGTCGTTCGGGGCCTATCTTTACGCGAGTGGACACTCGGGGCCAAGAACCTGTCTAGTGCGATGTTAGTATGTGAGTTGCATTTATATGCACTGTGCACAATT
This sequence comes from Albizia julibrissin, assembly GCA_037074505.1. Classification (NCBI taxonomy): domain Eukaryota; kingdom Viridiplantae; phylum Streptophyta; class Magnoliopsida; order Fabales; family Fabaceae; genus Albizia; species Albizia julibrissin. Next base: position 24,843,224 of record CM073485.1, read on the forward strand.
GCCCTATGGGGAAGAGAACATGTCTAGCGCGATGTCAGTATATGAGTTGCATTTGTTTGCACTATGCCCTACGGGGTAGAGAACTTGTCTAGCGCAATGTCAGTATGTGAGTTGCATTTATATGCATTGTGCACAATTGCCCTAAGGGGTAGAGAACCTGTCTAGCGCTATGTCAGTCTATGAATTGCATGGGATGCTCATGAGATGATCGTGATGAGGATGGTTTGTTTAGCATGCTTCGTGAATATTACATAAGAATGACAATGAGTTGAGCAAGAAGAGTTGAAGCCTAAAATGAGTAAATGAAACTCAATGTTGCCAAAGTTATCGAGCACGGCTTAAGTATCCAATGTCGTATGTTAGATACTTAAAGAGATTTCAATCGGGGGATAGCTGGTTGGGCGGCCAATAAAGTTTTTCCTTCTGTGCTCCTGGTAGGGATTCAGTTGGGCCAAATATTGTACCCGTGCATGGTTAGTCCAGGTGAGCCTGAAGCCGGGGCCTGATGGGTGTAAGCCTAGTGGGTACTCATCTGGCAAGATGATGGATCAATTGGTTGGAAAGTGGTTATTCCACAAGTTTGCCACACTCAGTCCTAGTGAGTCAGGGAGTGTGGGCTGAACTCCCGTGCCACTGTAGAGGTCGCCCATTGAGGGTAGCTCTGCAGTTGGGCCTAGTGGGAGGGCTGTATCCGGTAAGATAATTGAGTGATTGTCCTGATGCCATAAGACCTGACGGGCTAGTATGTCCTTAGGCTGGCAATATGAGATATGAATGAGGATGGAGTCGAGAAGAGGCTCGAGGCAATAAGATCTAATATGCAAATTTGCATAGGATGAGTATACGTGGGCTGTAAGACCTATATGTCTAAGTGTTGTGGTTATTACCTAGCATAGTGACATGGGACGAGTGTGTCCGGAGAATGAATTGGGGATGGCATATTGGCATAACATTTAAATTGTACTAGATTGTAGCTAAGGTAGTAAGCCTAAAATGCCTATGGAATGGAGGGGTGAATCCCTAGGCTGTTAAGCCAGAGTATCCAGTGTCTTGGTAGTAAGTGAGCCGTAAGGCTTAGTATGCATACGATGTGATATGGGAGAGTCCTAAAGAGGCTGGAAGGCCTGGTATGCATGTAATGTGATCAGGGAGAGAATCCTGAAGAGGCACTGAGGCATAAGAACCCAAGCATTGTAAGATCAGACTGGTGAGTCCTGTGAGAATGCTACATACCGGGTGCAGAAAGAATGAAAGTGCTGCATGTTGAATGCAGAATGATATCTAAGGTTTGGTCTCAATAATATAACTCTTGAGTTGCATGCTTTAAAAGCTTGCAAATTAGAGAACTAATTAATGAGATGGCAATGATTTGCCACCATTATCGAGAATTCTCACTGGGTGAAAGTGGGATAAAGCATTGGCTTCTAGCGACACGGTGTAAGAGGCTAGCATCCTATGATTACCGTGGCTGGAAGAGCTAACCAGGTATAGGGTACCTATGTGAAGCACCAGTTTTGGTTAAGAAAGAGGTTGAAATATAGCGGCTAAGGTGCCGTATGTAGTTCCCGGAAGGAACTGACTAGCAATGATGCCAAACGTATAATGGAGAGAGAGACATAATGTCTCAAGATGATCCTTGGAGGTATAAATTATACCATATGACGTTCGAAATTTTGAGGACAAAATTTATTGAACAGGGAGAGAAATGTAATACCCCAAATTTTGGGACTAAAGGCTTAAGATTTAACTTGGATTTAATAGACTGCTCGACCCCGGTTTAGCAAATGTCCAATTGAGGCATGATATCTATCCCAAAACTCCTTAATATCTTTGGATATTAAAAAGGAAATAAAAGGTGAGGGCAAAATAGTAATTTTGCCATAAGATGGGAAATGATGGTTTTCCCTAATATTCTCAATATGTTGAGTTAAATGGGAATTAAAAGGAGGGAAATGACTACTTGGTAATTAATAAGCCCAAGCGGGTAAATTATTATCAAGTAAAGTCAATATGAGGAAAAGCTTAAAGCTTTGATGGACCACTTGAGGTGGTATAATGAGATAGTTTGAGAGTGAATTATACTCTCTTATTCCTCATTAATATGAATGGAATGATGAAGGGAAAGAGAAAGGAAACTTGTGGTGCAAGTAATGAGATAGGTGGACTAATTGAGTAAAGGCCACCAGATGATTTTAATTAATCATCACCCTTCATCATCAATTCTCAATATTTCCTGCGGTCAAATTAAAAGGGAAGAGAAACGGAACAGATCAGATGAGAACGAGAAAGAAGGGAAAGAAAGAACGAGAACACGAACGGAGAACGAGAGGAGAGAGAGAAGAGAGAGAAATCTTGTATTGGCCAGAACTCATCCGAAACGACGTTTTCTCTCGAAATGTCCAGTACAAATGTTCTTCTACTCATCCCGAGCTTCGATTCTATGGTTTCAGATTCTTGTTTGGAGGCCGTTGGTGCCATCTCGCAGGCCGGAGTGTCGCCGGAATTCTGAACCGGATTCATAAGCAGGTAGAGGTAAGCGTAGGCTTCCTTCCTACCATTTCGGTTTGTCATTTAGATGAGTATTTTGGAAGTAGTGTACTGTTCATCCCTCATTCTATCCGTGTTTTGGGGGCCAAAATGATGTCCAAGGGATGTCTAAACGGCTAATCATGTAATAAGAAGTAGAAATGAGGATATTAAGATAAAGAAAGGGAGGAAATGACACAACTCTTCTAAGAACTCTAAAATGGCTGCCTGAGGTGTGGCATGAGTAAAGAGTTGGAATTTCATTGATTGGATAATTCCATTGAGTTCAGAAGGGCAAGTTGTGTAGGGTTCATGTTGAAGAGAAAGTGAGAAAAGGCCTGGAGTGTGTACTGACCAATTTACCCTTTTAGCTTTATATAGTGGCTGTTAAGGGGTATTTTCATCATTTGGGCCTGAATTTGACTAATCTGAGGTCATAAATACATTCTACACGTGAAATTGTGTAGGATTGGACCATATTGTGATTTCTGTAAAAGTACAGTAGGGCCGGGCTTCTGGGGGCATTTTGGTAATTTAGCGTAATTGGGATAAGTTATCAATTAATACGAGTCTAGAATGTTATGGGGATGAGTGGTGACTCATTTATCATGTTTGGACTTCTAGGACTCGATGGATGGACGTGCCCGAACCGTAGCAAAGACGAAGGATTAAGGAAGGACGTGAGGTTCAACAGGTAGTGGACTTACCTTTCCTGCATGGGTGTGATATGTATGTTATATGCATTGATTGTGTGACTGCTATGCCTATTTGTGTTGAGCATATTTGATTGATTGAAGCTCTGTTATATTTGTGCGATGGCCATTGGTATGTCATAACATTGAGCATGCATCATGTCATTATGTTGTCATGAAATAGGGTAGGTAAGCATGTCATACATTCATATATATTTACCATGCATAGTAGTACTGTTCACTACTGAGATTCTCTCGAATCTCACTACTTCTTATATTTTGTATATGTGTGTATATTTCATGTATGCGTATGTATGAATGTTGTATAAGCAGAGAACCGCTCTTGTGTAATTAATGAGAACGACTTTTAGTTTAATAATTTATCGCTCGCTCACTCTGATTTAATGGAACTAAGAGCCGGTAAGGTAATATAAGGAAGGGTGCTCACAGGAATAGGAGGATGACATTCTCCATGTGTAATACCTTACTTCCAATAACCTCAGATGAGTACAAAAGAGTAGTGAAATAAATTGTGAAATCAGGATTTAATCCCAAACTAAATAAACTTTAAAAACATTAATGAATCCCAACATTATCTCAGGAGATAAATCTAGGATTGAGTAGGTTTTTCATATGGAATAAAAATTTTTCAAACATTTTTCACAAATATTCACTATCTCATTTAGACTGATTGATACTTCCTTTCATTTTATCAGAGTATACGAGCGTGTCTCTGCTTCAATCTCACGTTGTATTCAATCGTTAATGTTTCTCTAATGATTAGGAAGTGTTATGTAACTAAGTTATCTCTTTATTACATTACCATTCATATACCTGGCTACAAGTACTATCAGTTCAACTCCTATACTATTGTCATAGTTACTGATTTATACAATATATACATGTCCAAAATATCCAAACAGACAACCAACAGAGAAAGTAAATCTTTCAGCTTCATCCTCTAGTTGTCCGTATTTACCTTCTTGCCCTTTGAGCTACCAGCCTGTACTGTAATTTGTTTATAGAAAAAGAGTGAGATTCAAAAGAATCTCAGTAGTAACAGGTAGTCAATCATATAGATATAAAATCACAGAGCATGTTACACAGTCATCATATAAAAGAATCATCACAACATCATTCGATTCAACATATAGTTCTCATACCATCATAGTACTAGGTATATCACAAGGCTCTGAGTATTACCCGTGCAATAGGCCCCGGCATTCACTCGTGCATCACAAACAAATTCAATGGCCTGAGCGTCAACCCGTGCAATAGGCCCCGGGCGACAACCCCGCATAAACAAAATATTCCAGACAGTTCATGATGAAACTACACACATACAATGTATCTTATAACATATGAAAGACAAAGTTACTACCTGATAGCTTCTCTTGAGCAATATCCAATTGTTTCACTAAGCTCGGGCAGATCTTAAACTTTGAACAGTATTAGGTCCTATAAATGGAATTTACGGACGACAAGTTATTATTTCGTCCAATATTTGTATAATCCAAATACTCAAGTCGGTTGTCATTAAGGTTAGAATACTAACCCAAAATCAAAGTCAAAAATGGTTCAACTATATCAAGTTGGTTAGTTTTACCCTTAAAGTTCATTACAATTACATAATACCATTGCATTCTTTATTTTCGCACATTTGAGTAAATCTGCCAGAATTTTCTTCAATCTTTGAAAATTCATAATTAATTCTATACAACTCCAAATGAGTTGGTTCCAGGTTCTGTTCAATCCTATTCAAGTCATAGTGTAAATAAAAATATTAAAAGGCACTAATTATAACTACCCAATTCCAGAAAATTTGTCAAACCCAATCTGCCACAGATTCCATTCCAGAATCAACCTTAAACTTTGAAAAATCATATTTCTCAATCCACTGGTCCAATTGCGTCCTATTACCCATCAAATTGAACCTCAGGATGTCTAATTTCATCATGTAAAATTTCATAAGGTTTAGACAAGGTTTGGTTACTGCAAAATGCACCGCAACAAATCTGCTCCAGCAAAACAAGTCTAACAGCAGGGTCATCTAACTTTCAAAAATTCCATAATTTTGTATAATTATCCAAAAATTATAAGTACATGATTTTCCACATAATTTTTCATGTAGAATTCAATGGAATGATCAAAATCATCAAGCTTCATCCCCAAAACCCACTGGCAAGACAGAATCATTTTCAGCAAAATTACCAAAACAGAATTTTGTTGAACAACTTAGTCCAATATCATCATAAATCATCATTTAACCATAAATACATGATTAAACCATGATTAATCCTTTAAAATTCCTTTTGGACGAAAATGAACAGTACCCTAACCTTCATGAAGACTCATCCAAACAACAAACCAATAAGTTCAAAATGAAACTTACGCTTACCTCTATACGTTTCCACAATCGGTTCGGAAATCCGGCAGTACTTCGTCTGGTGAGATGGCACCAAATACCTCCAAATGAAAATATGAAACCGTAGAAATGAAGCTTAGGATGAGTAGAAGAAGGTTTGTGAAGGAAATTTTAGGAGAAAACACTGATTCGGTAGTGTTTCGGTGGATTGAACTCAAGAACATTCACTATTCATGTTTTCTCTTTCCTCTAACTATTTCTCAATGTTTTTTCTGATTTCTTCCTATTTTTGCTGAGGATAAATGAAATAATAGAGTTTAAAGAAAGTCATAAAGGTGTTCCAACATGTGTCACAATCTTATGGTGCCACATATTCGGTGATTTAGCCAAACGGTGACACGTGTCCTTTCTTTTAATCAAATGGGTCTTGAGCTGTCCTAATGGTCAGGGAAAATGAGAGTCCGATGATTTTTCCCCGACTCCTGAGCTCAGTGTTCAGGAAAATTAGTCGGGTGACCAGACCAGAGTCCAGTGGATTTCCCCGGCTTGGGGCAACGTGGCACCCTCCGGTGATGACAACTCAAAAGCTAAAGTAACTTTGTCAAAAAGAGGGAACAAGTGTCACGCTCTTATTCGGCCAACACATTAAAGTCAAAAGCACCTTTTCTCTTCTTCCTTAAGATGATGCCATGTGCCCCTTATATGGGACCCATCCCTATCTCTTCCCTCCACCTAACTGTCCACTTTATCAGGGAAAGGAAAGTCAGGGAAATTTTCCCGGGTTCACCTACGAGGTGTCCTCCTTCGTGGTCCCTACACAAAGTAAGATTATTTCATTTAATTATTACTTTATGACAACCAATAAAATCTTGCTAAGTGTCCTCTTTATCAAAATAACACCGTATACACAACACTGGCACCGGTGAATTTTCTTCCGACTAATTACATTTACAAGCAATTCTTGTTATTCATATTTCAGTATGTTACAACTCCTCCCCTGTACAAGAAATTTCGTCCTCGAAATTTGTTACAAGTATTAAAACATAAATTCCGGGTAACTTTTCCGCAAGTTGTCCTCCACCTCCCAAGTTGCCTCTCTAGGTGATAACCCCTTCCAGATCACCTTCACAAATGGAATACTTTTATGTCTGAGCTGTCTCTCCTGTCGCTCAATAACTTGTTCCGGCTCAATTTCATATGTGAGATCATTTTTCATATCTACATCTTCATACTCTATAACATGCTGGGGGTCTGGTTGATACCTTTTCAATTGTGAAACATGAAAAACATCGTGTAATCTGCTCAAGTTCGGGGGTAGAGCAATTCGGTATGCTACTGATCCAATTCTAGACAAAATCTCAAATGGACCAATATATCGAGGGCTTAACTTCTTTCTCTTTATTGCCCTGCCAATACCAGTGACAGGTGAGACCCTTAGAAATACATGATCGCCAACTTGGAATTCTAACGGTCTTCTTCGTTTGTCGGCATAACTCTTTTGTCTACTCTGGGCTGTAAGCAGTCTTTGCTTAATGATCTTGATTTGCTCAGTAGTCTGATCCACTATATCTGGCCCATACAGTCTTCTTTCTGACATTTCTGTCCAACAAAGAGGGGATTGACACTTCCTTCCATACAATGCTTCATATGGAGCCATCTGAATGCTCGCATGATAGCTATTATTGTAAGCGCATTCCGCAAGTAGAAGGTAGTAGTCCCAGCTTCCTTTGAAATGCATCACACATGCTCTCAACATGTCTTCTAGCGTCTGTATAGTTCTCTCTGTCTGTCCATCCGTTTGAGGATGATAAGCCGTACTGAAATTCAGTTTAGTGCCCAGAGCATCATGTAGAGATCTCCAAAACTTTGAAGTAAAACGAGGATCTCTATCAGAAATTATATTCTTCGGCGTCCCATGGAGTCTCACTATTTCCTTGATATAAATCTCTGCCAATTTATCAGGAGAATAGCTGGCATTGATCGGTATAAAATGTGCTGATTTTGTAAAACGATCAACAATCACCCAGATCGCATCATGATTTCGAATTTTGGGTAATCCTGTCACAAGATCCATGGTTACGCTTTCCCATTTCCATTCTGAAATTTCAGGACTTTGAAGCAATCCCGGTGGTCTCTGGTGTTCAATTTTCACCTTCTGACTGGTAAGACATCGAGACACATACTCGGTCACATCTTTCTTTAACCTGGGCCACCAGTACATTGCCTTCAAGTCATGATACATCTTCACCATCCCTGGATGGAGGGTATATCGACTTTTGTGCGCTTCATCAAGAATTTTCTGCCTCAGATCAACTTTCAGTGGAACATAGATTCTCTTCTTGTATCGAATCAATCCACTTGGTGAAAGATCATGGTCCTGAGTCTCACCTTGTTCAATCATAGTCATAATGGACTGTGTTTTCCCATCGTGCATTTGAGCTTCTGCAATCTCAGCTTTCAGATCACTTTCCTCTTGGCCTATACTATAACCAGCACAGAGGATTTGATTTGATAGGTTTAGATCTCGAAAGTCTTCTATTAATTTTCTCTCCTGTATCATCATAACTGCCACTTACACTGACTTTCGACTAAGAGCATCAGCAACAACATTAGCTTTACCTGGGTGATACTTGATCTCCAGGTTATAATCTTTTAGCAACTCCATCCACCTGCGTTGTCTCATGTTGAGTTCCTTCTGATCATACAGGTATTTAAGACTCTTGTGGTCGCAGTACAGTTCAACCATCACACCATATAGGTAGTGTCGCCAGATTTTCAACGTGAATACTATTGCCGCCAGCTCCAGATCATGCGTGGGATAATTAATCTCATGAGGCTTCAGCTGTCGAGAGGCATAGGCCACCACTTTGCCCTGTTGCATTAGGACACATCCCAGTCCCTGCTTACTAGCATTACTGTAGACCATATAGGTCAACATGGGATCAGGGATAATCAATACGGGTGTAGTTGTCAACCTCTCCTTCAGCTCCATGAAGCTCTTCTCACAACGATCATCCCACTTAAACGGTTGATCTTTCCGCGTGAGCTTGGTCAATGGCAAAGCAATCCGAGAGAAATTCAGAATAAATCTCCGGTAATAGCCAGCAAGACCTAGAAAACTACGTATCTCAGCAACAGTTTCTGGCCTTTTCCAATCTAGTACTGCTTCCACCTTACTAGGATCTACTGCAACCCCTTCTTGTGAGATAACATGGCCCAGAAATTTAACTTCTGAGAGCCAAAACTCACACTTACTTAGTTTAGCATAGAGTTGCCTTTCCCGTAAAATGCTTAATACAATCATCAAGTGCTCCTCATGTTCTTCTCTACTTTTAGAGTATATCAGAATGTCGTCGATAAAGACTACCACGAACTGATCTAAGTATTGACGAAAGATGCGGTTCATATAGTCCATAAATATGGCAGGTGCATTGGTTACCCCAAAGGGCATTACCAGGAATTCATAGTGTCCATACCGAGTTCTGAAAGCAGTCTTCGGTATGTCTTCCGCCTTCACTCGCAGTTGATGATACCCGGACCTTAGATCAATCTTTGAGAATATACTTGCACCAGACAGTTGATCCATAAGGTCATCAATCCAGGGGAGTGGGTACTTGTTCTTGACGGTTACCTTATTTAACTCTCTGTAATCAATACAAAGCCTCAGGCTTCCGTCCTTTTTCTTGACAAATAGTACGGGTGCTCCCCATGGTGAAACACTGGGTCGGATGAACCCCTTCCCAAGTAATTCCTCAATTTGTTTCTTCAACTCAGCCATCTCATTTGGAGCCATTCTATATGGGGCTTTAGATATAGATCCAGCTCCAGGCATGATCTTGATTGCAAACTCTACTTCTCGTTCGGGAGGCAAACCCCTAAGGTCATCAGGAAACACCTCAGGAAATTCCCTTACAACTGGGATATCTTCCAAGGCTATTCCTGTCTCTGTTTGCACAGAAAAGAACACAATATATCCCTGACATCCCCTCCTTAGGCATTTCTCAGCTTCTGCCATTGAGAGGAAGTTTAGACTAGTTTTTCTGTTATTAGTCTCCTGCTGAGTAGGATATATTATCCTCTTTTTCCCACAATCCAGCAATACATTATTTGCTGTCAGCCAGTTAAAACCCAGTATAACTTCAAGTTTTTGGAGCGGCAAACAGACTAAGTCAACCGCAGACTCATGTCCCTCAACATTTATCACACAGTTCAAACAGACATCAGCAGTCATAGTTTTGACATCCATTGGTGTCGATACAACTAAGTCAAATGGTAATTTATGCATATGTAATCCTAGGCGCTTAACACAGTCATAAGCAATGAAGGAATGACTAGCACCCGAATCATATAAAGCTTGCAATGAACTACCATTAAGAAGAATTTTACCTTGAACCAACTCAGGAGACTTCTTCGCTTCTTCATGTGTCAAGGCAAACACTCGTCCCTGATTCTTGTGTCTAGGATCACCTGGCTGTGGTGCTGCTCGCTGGGGACAATTTACAGCAAAGTGACCTGGCTTTTGGCAAGCATAACAGATTATCTGACTCACAGGGACATTGCAAAGTCATCCCGGATGTGACTTACCACAACGAGGGCATGTTTGAGAGGTCAGGGTTTTCTGGCCACTACGGTTCCCATACCAAAAAGGCTTTTTATTGATATTTCCTTTTTGTGAGAACCCTTGCCTCTTACGCTTCTGTGAGGTATCCCCCTGACTAGGCCCACCTCGATTGTTGGTACTCTTATTGGCACGTACTCTCTTTAAGTTACCCTCAATCAATCGACACACTTCCACAGCTTCGTTAAATTTAGTAAACTGCTGGGCAAAAAGCTTCTCTTCCATTTCAGGCTTCAGTCCCCGAATCAACATATCGGAGCTCCACTCCTCATCTTTTTTAATCTTTAAGTAAGGAGAGTAACGGGACAGTCGAATGAACCGAGACAGGTATGCATCAAAAGTCTCATCATCGCCTTGTTGTATCGCCAGGAATTCCTTCTCTTTCTCAATTCTTACTGACCTCGGGAAGTATTTTTCATAAAATTTCTCCTGGAATAACTCCCAGGTCAGTGGAATATTTTGGGCACGCAACATGAGTGTTGTATTCTTCCACCAGTTATCAGCATCACCTACCAACTTATATATATAGCCATCCTAGCTTTCATCTCTGTAGGGCATTCGAACACATCAAAGATTTTCTCTAATTGGTTTACCCAATTCTCTGCAGTTTGTGGTTCAAATCTCCCTTTGAATGCCTCAGGCTGGTACTGGATAAATTTAGGCATCCAATACTGGAGAGTATCCTCTTCACGTCCTGGAACTACAGGAATTTCTGGATTTACCTCAAGAGACTGTGACTGCTCTTCGTTATGGGATTGTTCCCCTTCTTGATTCCTCTCGGGGTAGTTCCTTTCTAAATTATTCCCCTTCGGGTTATTCCCTTCAGGGTTTCCAGATTGTGCCCTATCAGCATTTTAGCTTTCTCTTAATTCTCGAACTTCTTCTCGCAAATCCTGAATCATAGCTTGTTGTTGTGTCAGTATTCCGAGAATTTGTTGCATAGGGTCAGGCCTTGCATTATTCTCAGGTTCAGTAATTGGTGGTACATTAGTTTCTGATCTACGTCGCACCATTTTTCCTTTTCACTATTAAAAAGTAACACCACATTAAAACGGCATCAACCATATATATATGTATGTATACATGTACTTCTCAAGGCTTTAAATATTAGCACACAACAGAAACATAGATCCATTATGGAAAACAACTATATTTACATCCAAGTAACTTGATATATACATAAGTAGCCCATACTACCTTATTATCACTAGTCCGTATGAAACAACACATACATATACATATGGTTAATAAAAGGCCAAAACTCAAAAGGACCCCAAAATATGATCTCATTCTTTTTCTCAATCCAAGAAGTAATGTCAGGAAAATAGGCTAGTGTGGTTTGAATCCAAATATCATCTGTCATCTCTAGCCCATGCTCTTCCTTTTGCTCATACAGTTTCTTTATTGAGCCCAAGAATTTCGTATACCGTTGCATAAAGGAAGTGTATTCATTAAAGGCGTTCAGGTAGAAATCCTTAAATCGCTCCCACAGTTCATCATTTGGGTGAGGGTCAAATGCTAACTCAACCACTGGAGCACTTGACTCTGCATCTGAGTCTGAGTACTGCATAATGTTCTCTAATTCTATGTCATCTGTGTCACCGACAGTAGCATCATCCCTAGGGGCAGGTCCAAAAAATATTGGATATTTCACTCTCTTCCTGGCAGTTTTTGTCACTCTCGGTCCACGTCCAGGTCCTCCTCTATTAATGACTATATAGTGCCTACCATCTGGTATACGTTCCTCCGGTGGTAGCTGGTTAATAGATGGGGGTGATCTACTTCTTTGTCTTTTCCTATCAGACATGCTTCCTAACACAAAGTAGCTAACAAAAGTTAGAACATATCAACATAAGCAAAGGACTCTAACAAAACCTATCGTTGCCAGAATCAACGCTCTGATACCAAAATGTAATACCTTACTTCCAATAACCTCAGATGAGTACAAAAGAGTAGTGAAATAAATTTTGAAATCAGGATTTAATCCCAAACTAAATAAACTTTAAAAACATTAATGAATCCCAACATTATCTCAGGAGATAAATCTAGGATTGAGTAGGTTTTTCATATGGAATAAAAATTTTTCAAACATTTTTCACAAATATTCACTATCTCATTTACACTGATTGATACTTCCTTTCATTTTATCAGAGTATACGAGCGTGTCTCTGCTTCAATCTCACGTTGTATTCAATTGTTAATGTTTCTCTAACGATTAGGAAGTGTTATGTAACTAAGTTATCTCTTTATTACATTACCATTCATATACCTGGCTACAAGTACTATCAGTTCAACTCCTATACTATTGTCATAGTTACCGATTTATACAATATATACATGTCCAAAATATCCAAACAGACAACCAACAGAGAAAGTAAATCTTTCAGCTTCATCCTCTAGTTGTCCGTATTTACCTTCTTGCCCTTTGAGCTACCAGCCTGTACTGTAATTTGTTTATAGAAAAAGAGTGAGATTCAAAAGAATCTCAGTAGTAACAGGTAGTCAATCATATAGATATAAAATCACAGAGCATGTTACACAGTCATCATATAAAAGAATCATCACAACATCATTCGATTCAACATATAGTTCTCATACCATCATAGTACTAGGTATATCACAAGGCTCTGAGTATTACCCGTGCAATAGGCCCCGGCATTCACTCGTGCATCACAAACAAATTCAATGGCCTGAGCGTCAACCCGTGCAATAGGCCCCGGGCGACAACCCCGCATAAACAAAATATTCCAGACAGTTCATGATGAAACTACACACATACAATGTATCTTATAACATATGAAAGACAAAGTTACTACCTGATAGCTTCTCTTGAGCAATATCCAATTGTTTCACTAAGCTCGGGCAGATCTTAAACTTTGAACAGTATTAGGTCCTATAAATGGAATTTTCGGACGACAAGTTATTATTTCGTCCAATATTTGTATAATCCAAATACTCAAGTCGGTTGTCATTAAGGTTAGAATACTAACCCAAAATCAAAGTCAAAAATGGTTCAACTATATCAAGTTGGTTAGTTTTACCCTTAAAGTTCATTACAATTACATAATACCATTGCATTCTTTATTTTCGCACATTTGAGTAAATCTGCCAGAATTTTCTTCAATCTTTGAAAATTCATAATTAATTCTATACAACTCCAAATGAGTTGGTTCCAGGTTCTGTTCAATCCTATTCAAGTCATAGTGTAAATAAAAATATTAAAAGGCACTAATTATAACTACCCAATTCCAGAAAATTTGTCAAACCCAATCTGCCACAGATTCCATTCCAGAATCAACCTTAAACTTTGAAAAATCATATTTCTCAATCCACTGGTCCAATTGCGTCCTATTACCCATCCAATTGAACCTCAGGATGTCTAATTTCATCATGTAAAATTTCATAAGGTTTAGACAAGGTTTGGTTACTGCAAAATGCACCGCAACAAATATGCTCCAGCAAAACAAGTCTAACAGCAGGGTCATCTAACTTTCAAAAATTCCATAATTTTGTATAATTATCCAAAAATTATAAGTACATGATTTTCCACATAATTTTTCATGTAGAATTCAATGGAATGATCAAAATCATCAAGCTTCATCCCCAAAACCCACTGGCAAGACAGAATCATTTTCAGCAAAATTACCAAAACAGAATTTTGTTGAACAACTTAGTCCAATATCATCATAAATCATCATTTAACCATAAATACATGATTAAACCATGATTAATCCTTTAAAATTCCTTTTGGACGAAAATGAACAGTACCCTAACCTTCATGAAGACTCATCCAAACAACAAACCAATCAGTTCAAAATGAAACTTACGCTTACCTCTATACGTTTCCACAATCGGTTCGGAAATCCGGCAGTACTTCGTCTGGTGAGATGGCACCAAATACCTCCAAATAAAAATCCGAAATCGTAGAAATGAAGCTTAGGATGAGTAGAAGAAGGTTTGTGAAGGAAATTTTAGGAGAAAACACTGATTCGGTAGTGTTTCGGTGGATTGAACTCAAGAACATTCACTATTCATGTTTTCTCTTTCCTCTAACTATTTCTCAACGTTTTTTCTGATTTCTTCCTATTTTTGCTGAGGATAAATGAAATAATAGAGTTTAAAGAAAGTCATAAAGGTGTTCCAACATGTGTCACAATCTTATGGTGCCACATATTCGGTGATTAAGCCAAACGGTGACACGTGTCCCTTCTTTTATTCAAATGGGTCTTGAGCTGTCCTAATGGTCAGGGAAAATGAGAGTCCGATGATTTTTCCCTGGCTCCTGAGCTCGGTGTTCGGGAAAATTAGTCGGGTGACCAGACCAGAGTCCAGTGGATTTCCCCGGCTTGGGGCAACGTGGCACCCTCCGGTGATGACAACTCAAAAGCTAAAGTAACTTTGTCAAAAAGAGGGAACAAGTATCACGCTCTTATTCGGCCAACACATTAAAGTCAAAAGCACCTTTTCTCTTCTTCCTTAAGATGATGCCATGTGCCCCTTATATGGGACCCATCCCTATCTCTTCCCTCCACCTAACTGTCCACTTTATCAGGGAAAGGAAAGTCAGGGAAATTTCCCCGGGTTCACCTACGAGGTGTCCTCCTTCGTGGTCCCTACACAAAGTAAGATTATTTCATTTAATTATTACTTTATGACAACCAATAAAATCTTGCTAAGTGTCCTCTTTATCAAAATAACACCGTATACACAACACTGGCACCGGTGAATTTTCTTCCGACTAATTACATTTACAAGCAATTCTTGTTATTCATATTTCAGTATGTTACACCATGCCTCATCCTTAACTGAAATATCGTGTGACAAAAGGGACGTGATATGGTTATACGACAGGTTTTATCGTATTGTTGATCCTCTATGAATTGGGTAGTCGTAATGTCTTGCTAGAGGCTGCTTACGATTTGTGGGTTAGTATAGTCATTAGGCCTACAGGGTCGCACACAAGAATAGCCTAACACGAGCTATAATGTCCATATTCATTGAATCTAAGATGCATCTAAGATTCAATGAATATAATATTTAATCTAGGGTGGACGAATTTTATATCTATATATATTTATTATATACACATGTTATGTGAATATTTATTTGATAAATATTTATATGTGTATATATATAAATATATTTATATTTGAAAAGAAAATTAATAATATTATATATATACATATGTATATTTGAAATACATACATACATATATAATATCTATTTTATATATATGATAATATTATATATATATATATATATGTATGTATGTATATATTATTTGATAATATTATATTATATGATAATATTATTATATTATGTATATATAAAGATATTATATGATAATATCTCAGATTTAATTTATAAAGATAAATTAAATCTAATTCGATTGGCTCTTTATTCTAATTAAATAAATAGGTTAAATTAAAACTGTTGGACAGATTTAATTAAACCAGATTTATTTAATTAGCTTATCAAAACAATTAAGTGTCAATTGATATGATAAGGATTTTGAAATTAATTAAGATTAATTTTAAAAATCTAATATCCATCATAAAATATATAACCCTGCAGACTAGTTATAAAAGATGAGAGCTAGGGTTTTCTACAGATGATGAAAAAATAGAGAGCCGTAAGAAAACCCTAGAAGGACATTGGAAGAGCTAGCATGCTGCCAGTGTTGGGTCTTGGGTTATTGGAACATTTGTCATAAGGATATTATGAAGTTTTTCCTGAATTTAGTTTGTCTTTCCCCGAAGCAACACTGTAGATGGCATGAATTTATGTAATGATAAAAATTATAAAGCATTTTTTTTGTATTGGAGCTTATTTTTTAAAATAATCTCCAATACAAAAAAATGCCCTATTTATTTTTTTTAAAAAATGTTTCTTTTTACATCGGTTGTAATTAGAACCGGTCTAAAAAGTCCACTTTTAGACCGGTTCTAATTACAATCGATCTAAAAGGTGACTTTTTAGACCGGCTATGGTTATACAATCGGTCTAAAAAGTATCATACATTTTATACCGGATGTATCTAGACTTGTTTCAGAACCGATCTAAAAAGTGATTTTCACCCAGTCTAAAAAGCGATTTTTGCATTATTGACCCTATGATTTGACGTTTCTATACCTACGGGTAACATATTCATCACAACTGAGGTTTGTCTTAATTGCGTAGTAAACGCAGAGGGACAGAGTCCATAATAGACTTGATTTGTTCATTGTTGAGAAGACTGGAAGTAATTCTCAGAATCAACTGGTTGACAGCAACAACATTTTGTTGGACTGTGGAAGCAAGAGGATTATTTACCCTAATCCACCAGCGAAGGCCAACACGGAAATTAACCTCAACTTTCTCTTTGTAACTAAGGGCGAGAAATGCTTATATAAAGGTTATCAAGGATATATTGTGTTTTTCTCCATGCAATAAGAAGCTGGAACAACATTAGAGAGCATCCCTATAGTAAATGAATTTCTAGACGTATTTCTAGAGGATATTAGCATATTACCCTCGGATAGGGAAGTGGAATTCGTGATTGAAACCAAGCTTGGAGCAAGAATGATATCTAAAGCCCCATACAGAATGGCGCCAAGTGAGATGGCAGAGCTGAAAAAGAAAATTGAGGAAATGCTAGAGAAAGGGTTTATCAGACCCAGTGTCTTGCCATAGGGAGCCCTGTGCTTTTCGTTAAAAAGAAAGACAGAAGCCTACGACTCTGTATTGATTACAATGAGTTAACTAAGGTGACTATTAAAAACAAGTATCCACTTCCCAGAATCGACGATTTGCTCAATTAACTATCAAGATCTTATGTGTTCTTAAAGATTGATCTGAGATCTGGGTATCACCAACTCAGGGTGAAGGCAGATAATATGCCGAAGACTGCTTTCAAAAAAAAGATATGGCTATTATGAGTTTTTAGTAATGCCATTCGGGCTGACCAATGCACTTACCGTGTTCATGGACTACATGAATTGAATTTTCCATCCATACTTGGACCAATTCGTAATAGTCTTTATTGACGATATTTTGGTATACTCATAAAGCAAAGCAGAACATAAACACCATCTAAGAGTTATATTGAACACATTGAGGAGCAAGCAACTCTATATCAAGCTGAGCAAATGTGAGTTTTAGCTTTTAGAAGTCAAATTTCTAAGCCATATAGTCTACAGCGAGGGGTCTCCGTAGATGCAAATAAGGTGGAAGCAGTACTGAGCTGGAAGAGGCACAAAACGGCCTTTGAGATACACAATTTTTTGGGTCTTTCCAATTATTACAAGTGTTTTATAAAGAATTTCTACATAATAGCTTTGCCGTTGACAAAGTTAACACAAAAAACTCAAAATTTTTTGTGGGAAAGCAGTTGTGAGAGGAGCTTCACAAAGCTGAAACAGAAATTAATAACAATACTCGTATTGACAATCCCATATCTGTAGTTAACCTTCGTGGTTTACATAGATGCCAGTAGGCACGGATTGGGATGTGTCCTGATGTAGCAGGGCCAAGTAGTGGCATATGTATCCTGTCAGCTGAAGCCTCATGAACAGAGATATCTCATACACAATCTTGAGTTAGCAACAATTGTATTCGCATTAAAAATCTTGAGACACTACCTCTGTGGGGCGACTGTAGAGCTATACTACGACTATAAGAGTTTGAAGTATCTGTACAATCAGAAAGAGCTCAACATGATACAATACAGATGGATGGAGTTGCTCAAAGATTATAACTTGGAGATCAAATACCATCCAGGCAAGGTTAATGTAGTGGCAGATGTATTGAACCATAAGACAATGCAGGTGGCAGTGTGATACCTCATTTCCTATAGCTTCAGATGAGTACAAAAGAGCAGTAAAAGCATTTGTAAAACCAGGATCGAGTCCTGGATTAAGAAATTTTGGAAAAATGTTCACAATTCTCCAAATCTATCTCAGGATTTGAACCTAGGATTGAGAGGGGTTTTTGGGAGTAATAAAAATTTTCTTAAACAATTTCAAAAACATTCACTATCTCACTAACTCTCACCGGTTTCTCTTTCCATTTTATCAGAGTATATGAGTGATTATCTGCTTAGTTTTCACGTTTCATACCTTAGTTAAGTTTCATTAGCGTTCAGAAGCAAAATATAGCTAAATTGTTCCTTTACTAGTCTAGCAGCATTATCAGTTTCACTATCGTAGCACTGTCAATGTTACAAGCTATTCATACTATATGCAGATCCAAAATACAAGAAACAGACAACCAACAAAAGATTAAGATCATCTGGCGTTTCTAGCCTCTAGTCGTTTGTATTTACCTTCGTCTTTCCCATTGAGCTCTCTCCCTGTACTGCAGATGGTTTATGAAAAAGAGTGAGATTCAAAAGAATCTCAGTAGTAACATATTGCCAATCATACATATATATATCATCACAGAGCATGCTATATAGACATCATATAGCAGAACTATCACAACAGCATTTAGTGCATCACATGTAGTTCATAATAAACAATCATAGCGCTAGGCATGTTAAAGGCCCCGAGGGATACCCGCACAATAGGCCACGAGATCCACTCATGCATTACAGAACGTTATTGGCCCGAGCGTCCACCCGCACAATGGGCCCCGGGCGACAACTCCGTATAACCAGAATGTGTTAGATATCTCATAATGAATCCACACAACCCACCATGCATGATATAATATATGAAAGACAAGTTACTACCTGATTGCTTTCCTTGAGTAATTCCCAACCGTTGGTTTCAGCTCGGGCAAGTTATAGTTCCTATCAAAATTGGAGTTACAAGTAACTGGTTATTACTTGCACTATTACTGTCTTTAATTCAAATTCTGTTGGTTATCTAAAGCAGTTATAATAGTTTCTACATAATATAATTCTGTACAGTGTAATTTCACTGTTTTCTAGAATCTGGCAGATTTTTGGGTCCAATTTGGAAATTCATAACTAATTCTAGAAAATTCCAATTTGATTGATTCCAAAGCCAAAAAAAAAGATCCTTCCTTGTAAATTTGAGTAAAAATAGTTGGGTTTGCTTACTATGCTCATATAATTTCCAGTAAATTGTTAAACGTTACTGTTTCAGATGCAATCCAGAAAATAGGACATAACTTCAAAAATTCATTATTAATTCTAGGAAACTCTAAATTTAGTGGTTCTAAATTCTATATAAATATATTTCATTCTAATTTCATATAAAAATACAAAATTCAAGCTATAACAACTAAAACATTCCCAGAATTTCGTCAAACTCAACTTGTCCAAATCACATTCCAGAAACAGGGCAGAAGTTCAAAAATTCATATCTAAATCCAAAAAAATCCAATTGAGGTGGTTCTAAGTCCTAATTAACCTTTGTTATGTCTAGTTTCAATAAAAAATATAGAAATTAGCTATATATACACCAATTAATACAGTATTTTAACTTTCTACACATTGTAGCAGAAAATTCCAGTTTTGCATGACCTAACTTCAAAAATGTAGAACTTCTAGCACACAAATCCAATTGAGCATTATGACCTATCATATTAAAGGCTTTTGTGTCTACTTTTCAACTAAAGAGTTTAGGAATTTTCAGACAAGGTTTTTTCCTTGAATTATCAAGCACAGTAACAAGGCTCCACGCAGACAGATTAATCACATGAACAAACTTTCTTCATAAACTCCCAAATTTATATACAAGCATCCAAAAATCATGAACACTTGTATACTTACAAAATTTTTCCTTTTAAAGCTAATTGAAGCATCAAAATGGTCAAATTCCATCAGCTTCATCACATCACAGAATAGGCACACAATTAAGATTCTCAGAAAAACACTACTACAAAAGAGGCGTTTAGTGGCACACATTTAACGACGTATTTTAAAAAAACACCGTATGTGACTGTTTTATTTTTTTTTCTAAAAAAAGAAATAATAACTTATGGTGTTTTTTATTATAAGCATCGGTAGATAGAGTTGAGATGCTACGACACTTCCTGAAAAAACGTCATACAAGACATTTTTTCCCTTTTTTTCCTTTTTCTTTTTATATCAAGTAAATAAGCTTTGGCGTTTTAAAGTAAAGCGTCATAAATGGTGTAATATACTAGCCACACAAATTAAATAAATTAAACATCCCCTGCAGCAATACTTCTTTATTTTTAATACTAATAAATATTTAAAAAACAAAATTAACAAAAGTATGTGAAAAAAACATACTTAAATAAAATTTCACGTTGGATTTCTGCTAGCATACAAGTTAACCTTAACAAAAAAAAATAATTGGTCTATACACACACACACACACACACACAAACCTTTACCTATTAAACAAATAAGGAAAAATAAACTTTTGGGCCTTGGCCACACCTTGGCCGGCGCTTCCAGGAAGCGCCGGCCAAGGGCTACCACCTTGGCCGGCGCTTGTAAGAAAGCGTCGGCCAAGGAGGCATTTTTTTTTCTTCCACTGTCCCTCCTCTTCTTTTCTCTCACTGTCGGCCATGTTTTTTATTTTCCTCTTGTCTTTTCTACTTTTCTTTTTCTGTCAGTGCTTTTGTTCTATATCTTCGTTTCTCTTTTCATTTTGGTTACCATATTCGTTTTACAGACTTGAGGAAGGATTTCAGTTCACTTTGAAAGCTAGCTTGCTCTCTTCTCCACCTGCAGGTAAACTTCCTTATAATTTCTCTTTTCAATACTTACTAGATTATTTTGTTTATTTGTCTTTCTTTTTCCCAAAACGTTGGAAAAATCATTTAGATCTGCTTAATTATTTTATGTTTTGTCTCTACTTTGGTATAAATATACTTCCACTTATTACAATATCACACGCCAAGCTAAGTTCAGGTTATATTAGTTTAGTTTGGAGAATTTTTTTTACAGTATTACTAATTTATTATTCAATGTTCTGTTTTGAATGAAGTTATTAGTGATGACTTTTATGTTTTTTATTTTTATAGTGATACTTTTTATGTTTTTTATTTTTAAAAATGTGTGATTTTGGACGGCGCTTTAAGATGAAACGCCGTTTTTTTAAACACCTTGGCCGGCATTTTCTTTAAAAAATGCCTTACAAGGCTATATAAATTCATTTCTGCGTGCGGGAGTGTCATTTTATAACTTTCTATTTTTTCACTTTCTCCCGTGCGTCTCCATTATTCTATTTGACTGTGCGAAAAATAGAAGCTTTTTTAGTCCCCACCTTTTACTTTTACTTTCTTTATTCTTGTCTCCTCTGATCTCTCCTTACGGATTTGTTCAATATTGGTCGCCACTTTGGTTGCAGTTCTCCGGTCCCACGTGTTGTTTTCAACTCTTGTCGCCACGTGCAGCCTTTTTTCTCTTGTAAGTGCCTTTTTCCCTCCAAAAATTTATGGATCTGTTTTCCTTTTTAGTTGAAATTTATCCTAAATCTGAATCATTTGAAAAACATGTATAACTCATCATGAACAACGCCACTTAAATACTGGAGTTCATTAATAAATAATACTTTTGCTGAAAAAAAAGATAAAATATGATAGAAGAGAGAAATTAGGTAGACGGCGGGAGACAAGAGAGAGAGGAAATGCAAATTAAAATAGCTACAAATTAAACCGTGTATATGTTATATGTGTTGTTGTTCTGTGTAGTTATTATAACGTTTGAATTGATTGGATATAATTTAAATTTGGTTAAAGTTTATTTGTAGTTGTCCTTTTAAGTTCATACCAAGTATATATACTTTTAATCTCTTAATTATAAATATGATGCTGCTGGATTAATATTTGATTGATTATGTATGAATTATAGAATTAATGTGTACTTATTTTTTGGAAAACTTAAAATTTAATTTTCGGCTGTTATGATGTCAAATTTTTTGAATTAAATAGGAAAAGATAAAAGTAATTAATAACTAACTACATTAGACAAGCAACTAACCACTTATAAAAAAATATTTAAGGTATATATAGATGGATCGAAAATGGATGTCTTCTGATCGGCACTTAAGAGAATATATAGATGGTGTGAAATAATTTATTAGATTTGCAAGAGAGCACACAAATAAGCCTAACAAAATCTTGTGTCCTTGCTTATCTTGTTGCTATGGAAAACGAATTAGTCCACCTGATCTGCTAGATCATTTAGTCTGTTATGGAATTGATCAATCATATACACGATGGACAAGACATGGTGAGACGGATGATGCAAGTAGTGATTGGGTGCATAGCACGACCGGTGCTTTGAATGATGAGTTCGACCCAACAAGCATGTGTGATGAGGACGATGGCCTTCAAGAAATGCTAAATGCGGTCGAAGGGGTGCTTGATAACTGTCCTAAAGAATTTGACAAACTGAAAGGTGATGCAAAGAAACCATTATATCCTAGTAGCACTAAATATAAAAGATTGTTAGCAGTGTCGAAGTTAGATGTATTGTTAGCAGTGTTGTCCATGTTAATTTCAAGTTCAACCTGGGAGGAAGGCGTTAATGTGTATGATGGGAATAGGGAAGAAAGTTTCACTTTGAAAGCCATGTTGTTTGGCACAATAAATGATTTCCCTACTTATGGTAATTTGTCTAGATATAGCGTCAAAGGATATTGTGTGTGTCCCATATGTGAAGATGACACTCATTCAGTGTGACTAGATCACTGTAAGAAAAATGTCTATATGGGACATTGAGGATTCTTACCATCAAAACATCGTTGGAGGAAGTGGAAAAAGGCGTTCAATGGTGATTCAGAAGAAGGTAGCCCACTGAAGATATTGACTGATACTCAGGTATTTGAGAAGGTTAGACACTTAGATAACAATTTTGGCAAGCCTTTTGCAAAACAAATCGGTACAAGCGGCTAGAAGAAGAAGTATATTTTCTTTGAACTTCCATATTGGAAGTCCTTATATGTGAGACATTTTCTTGACGTGATGCACATAGAAAAAAATATATATGATAGTCTAATCGGCATGTTACTTAATATACAAGGAAAAACCAAGGACAGTGTTAATGCTAGGTTGGATTTGGTCAAATTGGGCATCAGAGAAGAGTTGGCACCGGTTGAGCAAGGAAACCACACTTATCTTTCTCCAGCAGCTTATACTCTATTGAGGAAAGAGAAGAAGTTATTTTGTGAGTTTCTTGAAGGAATCAAAGTTCCAGAGGGCTATTCTTCAAATATAAAAAATCTTGTATCAGTGAAAGAGTTGAAGCTAAAGAACCTGAAATCTCATGATTGGCATGTGCTCATGCAGAATTTTGTACCTGTTGGTATACGGTCAATCTTACCCAAAAAAGTAAGGAATGCCATTACCAAACTTTGCATGTTCTTCAAAGCTAATTTGTAGTAAAGTGGCTGATTCAATGAAGTTACTAGATTTGCAAAGGCTAATTGTTTGTACGCTGTGTGAACTTGAAATGTATTTTCTACCTTCATTTTTTAACATTATGGTCCATCTAACTGTACACTTAGTGAAAGAGGTTCAACTGTGTGGTCCAGTGTACCTAATATGGATGTACCTGAATGAGCGGTTTATGAAAATTTTAAAAGGGTATGTAAAAAATAGATATCGACCAGAGGGTTGTATAGCTGAGCGTTACATGGCTGAAGAAGCAAGTAACTTCTGTGCTGATTTTCTATCAAATGTTGACTCTGTAGGGATCTCTAAGTCTCGTCACTATGAGTGAACATCCGAGAAAGGAACAAGTGGGAAGGATGTAATTAGGATATCATTGACAGAATGGGAGCAAGCTCACTTGTATGTGCTACATAACACTGATGAGGTTGAACCATATGTTTAGGAACATAAGGATGCTCTTTGATCTGTGCATGGTGATAGGAATGAAAAGTTTATAACAAAAGAGCACAATCGTCATTTCCCAACTTGGTTACAAAGGCGCATTAATGATAAGGTGGAGAGGAATTCTGATTCAGTTTCTGAATACTTGAGATGGTTATCGAATGGCCCAAGCTTTAATGTGATGTCTTTCAATGGTTATGCAATCAACGGTTACACATTCTACACATATGAACATGATACATGGAGCACGATGCAAAACAATGGGTTAACACTTGGTGCTGATTCTTGGCATAGAGTCAGTGCTAGAGACATACACCCTATCTATGCACCAATGTCATATTTTGGTGTTATTAAATGAATATGGGAGTTAGATTACACTGTGTTTAGGGTCCCTGTGTTCAGATGTAAATGGGTAAACAACAACAATGGATTACGTACAGATGAGTTGGGGTTCGTTCAAGTGGACCTTTCTAAAGTTTGGTATAAAGATGATCCTTTCATCTTAGCATTGTAGGCCGAACAAGTGTTTTATATTGCAGATCCTGCTAAGAAGAATTGATCCATTGTGCTTCCATCAAACAAGAATCATCAAGAATAAGTTGATGCTGAAAGTGATGATCTCTTGAATATTCCTGAGTATGATCTTTCTTTTGATATGTTGTGGTCAAAGTATATTGATAAATATGAAGATGAAAATGAAGATGAACCCTTATACATGAGACATGACCATCACGAGGGCACTTGGATTTTAAATCAAGCAAGAAAGAGGAAAATATGATAACGAGTGACTTATTTTTTGACCTAATATGTTTTATTACATGTACCAATGAGGCTAATTTACTTTCATTGTCATGATTGTCACTTTGCACTATTGTTTCATTTGGTTTATTTAACTTGTAGGAAAATGGATCCCCCAAATTGTTAGATATGATTAGTTTTGATGATGTCAAATGTATATATAAGATATTAAGAGTAAAAAGTTTGCATAATATATTAATCTCTTTATATTAACTAACTACTATATTTAATATTGTATATCTTATAGATTAGTCTAGTAAAGCAAGAAAGGGACTGGATATTTCTATGGTGAGAAAGGAATTAAGAAGTACTATAGCAGTGTACTGTTTGGCAATGTAGCATTTCACTGCAGCAGTCAGAGACTGTAGCACTTGAGTTGGTACTGTAGCAACTCGAGTTCTGGGCACTGTAGCACTCGAGTTGAAGAAGTTCTCCATGAGAGTTTTGCTCATAAACGAATGCGGATGATTCCTAAGTTTTGCACTCGAGTTGGATGTGGAAAAATTGAGTTTTCACTGTTCGCAACTGCAAAAATAGGCCAGCACTCGAGTTTGATCCTCAGAACTCGAGTTCAGATGGAAAAACAACATACTCTGTTCATCCCTGTTTTATGTTCAGCATAGGCGTGCTTTAGTAATTTAATCATATCTCTTAAACCATAACAACGATTGAGATAAAACCAGTGGCATATGAAACTAGACTCAAAATGCGTCCTTGTGACAGAAGATCAACATCAAAAGAGCTCAGATGGATCAGATATGAACATTTGAAGTTGAAATTAAAATCACCATCACATTCAGGAACAATTTTCGTATTTTGGACATATCTCTCAAAATACACGTCCAAATGAGATCAAACTGGTGCCATTTAAAAGTAGACTCAAAGAGATTTTCATGGATATATAATATGTCAATTTTAGAGTCATATTCAATGCGTTATAGCTTCTGGATGTTGATGTATGAAAATACATATACTGTCTACACTCATTGGATCATAACTTGGAGAATACAATGAGTTTGGAGCTGATTCCTTTTGCATTGGAATTTAAACAATAAGAGCTCTCTAATGATCAATCATTTATCATACTTAGAGTAAAAAATGAATTGATCATATTTTGAGTCCACTGTTCAGACACCTGTAAGATGTTCCAGATGCACTCGAGTCATGTGAGTTCTGAAGTGAGAGTTTGTTCCAGAGATGTACTAAGATCAGTTGATATGAAGTGTACTCGAGTTTGGAGGCAAGCACTCGAGTTTCGTAACAAACTTGCACTCGAGTCATGGAAGTTTTGAGGCGAGAGTTTATACCCAAGAGATTTGAAGCACTGGAGTATATACGAAGCACTCGAGTTCTCATCAACGCACTCGAGTTCCGTACGGTGTTGCACTCGAGTTGTGAGAGTATGGCCATGAGATTTTATACCACAGAGCCTTAATGCTGTGAAAGAAGCGTTGCACTCGAGTCTTCAAATAAACACTCAAGTTCTGTATAGCATTAGCACTTGAGTCCTGCAAGTTCTGTGGAAAGAGTTTGAACCTGAGAGTATTGCAACTGGGAAGAAATGAAGCACACTCGAGTTCTCCATAATGCACTCGAGTTCTCCATCTCACTCTACTCGAGTTTAGAGAGTGAAGAAAAGAGAGTTTATTCCAGAGATGGCCAAATCCTGAAGAGAACACGATGCACTCGAGTTCGTCGGCTAGCACTTAGTTCTTATGGATTTTGCACTCGAGTAATGGAAGTGCATTCTTGCGAGTTCATGGCTGAGACTACCTGGAGATGTGGAAACATCACTAAACACTCAAGTTTCTTTGTGTGAACTCGAATTTTCCAGACGCAGAAGCAAAGTGAAATTCAGCGATCGATCCGAACAAGTTTAAATGATATCCAATGATTATGTTCTCACTTGTTATCATTATTAGACATTGTTTAACCTTTGTTTCAAGTGTGAATCAGGAAATCAACATTCGGATAGACAAAACACATAAAGAAGCCAAAAATGCCGAACACAACGAAATGGGCAACTGTCACTACACATGGGTCTGACATGCTCCACAACACTCTGCCATACATTCTGACCGCGCATAAAGAATTCAAATGCCCATACCATTCTCCAGCAGAT
Organism: Albizia julibrissin; assembly: GCA_037074505.1. Taxonomy (NCBI): domain Eukaryota; kingdom Viridiplantae; phylum Streptophyta; class Magnoliopsida; order Fabales; family Fabaceae; genus Albizia; species Albizia julibrissin. The sequence continues at coordinate 24,870,103 of CM073485.1, forward strand.
ACATTCTAATATGGACAGAGAAGCTCAACGGGAAGAAGTATGCTCAACGAACAAACGAAGCAGTGGGACTCCAACAGAAAATGAAGAAGTATATGTTTTAGCATCAAATGGGATTTCAACGGGAAAATATCCAGATACACTCAATGGTAAAATAAAGCAACAGATACTAATGGGTAAATGTTCACAACGGTCTTCTTCTATAACATAGCTATAAATAGAAGAGGATTCAAACTCAGAAAAAGTGTACAGAAGAATGAAAACAGAAACATGTTGATATCCTAAGTCTTCTACCTCCACCTACTCTCTGCTCTTCTCTGTGTCTTCAATATCATGTACATTTGAGAGTAAATATTTGTATTGTACTTCAGTGAGGATTTATCTACTCTGTGAGAGAGTCTGTAAACACTTCATCTATACTTCTGTATTGATCTCAAGGTAGAGGGACCTTGAGAGGGTTGATTACCTTACGAGAAAGTTGTAGAGAGAATTGCTAGTAATACCTTCTGCTCGTAAGACTTACAAGGTGCAAGCATTAGAGAACGTTGCTGCTTGTAAGACTTACAGTGGTGTAAACAAGAGAGAACGTTGCTGCTCGTAAGACTTGCACGGGTAAGCAGGAGAGAAAGGTCTTTGGGATTGCTTTACTCAACTTATCGTAAGAGGGTGTAAACCTTACAGTGTGTAAGGGGGAGTAACCTTGTAAGAGTTATAGCGGCGGTTCTTATGCCCGATTAAACAAGAAGATAGTAGATTGAAAATCTCAGGAGGTGCCTGGGGACTGGACGTAAGTCATCGTGGATTGGACCGAACCAGGATAAATCACACCCTAAGTTTTTACATTTCCAGCATATAAGATTTACATAACTACTTATGATTTTATACTTCCATATATATTGATTTGATAAACTGCAAAAAGATTTTAGAAGATCATACTTTATTATCATACACCCAATTCACCCCCCTCTTGGGTGTCAGCCAAGTCTAATATTTGGTATCAGAGCTTGGGCTCTTGTTTAAAGGACTTAACCGTCTCAAGAGTTATAATGGCTGACTTTGGGTATTTTATGGTTCCAGAAGGTTTTGATTATACTGTTCCACCTCTTTTGAAAGATATTGATTTTTGGTTCTGGAAAGTTAGAATGACTAGTTTTATAAAAGCATATGATTTTGATATGTGGAATATTTTTACAAATGCTTTTGATCATAAAGCAAGAAAGGATTGGACAGATAAAGAAAAGAAAATGTTTTCATTAAATATTAGAGCAATGAAGATTTTGTATAGTGCTGTGACAGAAAATGATTTTGAGAAAATTAGATTTTGCTCTAATGCTAAAGATATATGGGATACTCTTGATTTTATGTACACTTCTAACACGTGTGTTGAAGTTGAAAGCGTTGACAGTTCATGTGAAATTACAAGTCGTACATCTATGGTGCATGAATAATTGGAAGTTGATGATGAAGATGGAGATATCATACAACACTTCTATACAATCAACATGAATAGACAAAGAGAAGAGAATTCCTAAAAAGAGCTCATTATAGACGAACATGAAAAATCACTCTCCGGAGCTCAAGATGAACTTAAGGTAAAAAGTTCCAATCCTTCTTGTGATTCTCGTAAAACTGTTTTTCAGAGTCTACATAAGATTGTTTTCCAATCAATTGTTGATTCTATTGATAAAAACAAAAATGACTACAAATAGGCTGGAAACTTACATGCGAAGATAGAGCATAGGAAAACTGTAGATTTAAGATTATCATCTCTCAAACAACACAATACTTGCATAAAACCTCATATGGCATATCATCATACAATCTGCAATTATTATGGTAAATCTGGTCATATTTCTCACACATGCTATATTAAAAGAAATTCTAATGTGAGAAATAAATATGTTTGGGTTCCGAAAGGACATGTAAAGTCTAATACTAACAATCAAGGACCAAAGTATAGGTGGGTACCAAAATGTCCATCTAGTGCTTTATGTATGCAGGATAATCCAAAAAGAAATGGACATAACGGTACAAAGAAGATGAAGCAAAGAGTTTCTCATGCACCAAAAAGGAAGGTGATATCATCGAAAAAGTAAACTCTTGGAAAAGCCATTGCTATAACCTTATTGTCAAAGCAAAAGAAGCAATGGATAATAGCAAGAGAAGTACATTCTACCTCAAGGAAGGGCTACCATAATGTACCATTTAAGTACCTTGAGGAGAACAAGAAGAGAAGGATCTCTCATACAAAAATACTTATAGAGTCTTCAACACATGAGAGAACTTTGCACAACCTGAAATAAAAATATGCAAAAACAAAGTTCCATGGAAAGACGCATTGGGTGAGCAAAGGTAGTCCTCCAAGCACCTATGGTTTTCTTTAATATTTATTGAGGTTTATACATGTTACCTTAGGAATGAGCATTGCAAACTATCTTAGAAATATGTTTTCAAATCCTTTGAAAAATTCATTTTGTAAACCTATTTGCAAAGGGATTGCAATGTTCAATAGTTTAGTTCTTTATGCATACATGTTTATTTCAAAAGAAAATATCTCTACTTTAATGCATAAAGTCATGTTTAATTCATTATGCTCAATTTCTTCAAATTGAATGTATTGCTAGAGTATGTGATTATGATTCTTACAAGCTAACCATGAGTGGATCCAAGTAAGATTGGATACCGAAGGAACAAAATGGGTTATACAGTTTTGTAGGAAGAAATTTGCAAAAAAGCTTGATTCATGAGCATAGGTTACTCAAGTGATCTTGGAGGACTTTAGTACAAAGAAACAAGAAATTGGAAACTAACTTTAGTGTCTACAAGTCACACTCAAGCCAGGTATGTTGGGTGAATATGGGAGTTTAACTGCAGAACTCAAGTTTACAGTGGCAAACTTGAGTCCATATAAACTCGAGTTTGGAGGGCCAAACTCGATTGCAGATGAACTCGAGTTCTATGGGAAGAACTTGAGTGTTGGGTGTTTTATATCAATTTCCAGAATTTAATCGTTACACGTATTATTCTTCCCAAAACAAATTATGTGCTAAATACTTGTTCATTATTACATATCATTAGCAATCATCATTTATGGTTTTCAAAATATTCTAGATTTCTAAATGAATTGAAAATGAGATTATGCATAATCCTTCTATTCATTTGAATTTGAAATGCAAATTCAGGAATTCGTTTTGATTCATCTTGTTCATACAAATGATTTGAAAAGTATTCATATTTTATTTGCATTTAAATCGGTTTCAAAATTGGAAGTTAATACTTTTGTATACTAAATGTTAAAATTGCTTTCAGAGCATTTCCCTATCCTTGACATATTGATCATTGATCTTCAATAGGCTATCCTAAGCTTGAACTCCTCAATCCTTATTTTCTAAATGAGTTAGATTTTATCTATATGAGTTTCAAGAGATAAATTCAATATGTGAAAACCTTGTTCCTAATACATAAATCCTTTTGGTTAAGTTATTCCAAGCATTATAAATGTTCATTAATGCATTGCATAAATGCTAATGCATTAACCATTATAGTGGAATAACATAATATGATGATATTTTGGAACTTTAGTCATTTGGACTAATGAATATGTGGTTCATCATCTATAAATCCTTATACTCATCTTGTTACTCAATTACATCAACATTTGTATTCATCTATTTTCAAGTAACTAGAACCTTGTTTTCAAATTCTTGCCATGAATGATCATATATTTCTTGACACAATTCTAAAAGGCAAGATTATCTCTTAGTCAATAGCAAAGTCATTGTACTCATATATGTCTATTAAGTTAATCCTTTTTGGCCAATTCATTTTCCATATGACTTTTGCTCTTAGAAAGATTCTCGAACATGCTATCTTAATTGTTCTTTAAGAAGGAAGCTTTTGGGTACATGTATACACTTAAACTATTGACTTCCACCATTTTTAGCATGAGCATTGATATTTAACAAATTTCATAAATGAGTTTTAATGCATTCAAAATCTTAATGTCATAATGCATATTCATGATTTGAAAGAACATTTGAGATTTTGAAACAATTTGTATATTTTCATTCACGATTTCTAATTTCATAAAAGTTGGTCAATATGGATTGATTTTCTACTCTTTTGAACCAACTTACATAGATTGCATGAAAATCTTATCAATGACTTATTTCAATATAAAGTGTATTTACAAATTATCATTGATAATTGGAAAACATCAATCTTGGCATCATTTGTTAGTGAATTACCCTTTATGATTCAATTGTTTAAATTCATTCCAATTGGGGTAAAATTATATTTTGTTGTTTGTTATTTTATGGTACTCTTAGCTTCGTTTTCATATGATTTAATTGTACAAGAGTATAAGAGTTATTGTATCTAATATTGTGGACCCAAGGGAAGTTGGGTACCAAGGAACACATATATACACTTTTGCAGGAGTTGACCAAACTACTCTACTTATGGATGTAAAGATCATAGGACAACAAAGGAGGCATGACTGACAGTGTTACAATATATGTGATATAAAATGCATCAAATTTGATAAGATGAGTAAGGGGCATATACTAAGCTAATGGATGCACATAAGACCGTATTTCAAACTCATCTTGGTATCCTTTAGTGTCTTACAGAGGATTATGACTCGGGTGATTACGACATTACTCGAGTGAAGTATTGTATTCCTTCTTAATCCAAATCCTCTGAGTTGCATCACTTAAGCAAACACTATAGTGATGATCGAGTGATATTGGATATAATTTTTAAAATCCCTGAATAGCATCATCATTTTCAAAATTTAATTTCTCACTTAATTTTCACACTCAATTTTTAATGGTTTATCAAATCCACAAACATTTTTAACTACATTCCTCATAATAATTTTTTTAAGACCATGCATACATTAAGGGGGAGCTTCACATTCATATGTGTTACATCTTAAAAGCTTATCTCCTTTATTTGAAGAAAATCATTATAGTATACTCATTTGCATTTACCCTCAATTGATTAGTTTTGATGATGAGATACTTGTCCATTTTCTTTTCTTGATCTTAATTTTCATATATCCTATAGAAAGGAAACCTTTGATTACACTAACAATTCTCCTTGCAAGAATATTTTTAACTTATGATAGGAGAATTTACTCTGTGCATGATCACTCCTCAATACACCAAAAAGAGTTTATATCAACTTCGAGGACATATGCCTTGATGATCAATCAAGAGAAATATTGGCTGCAACATTGAAAGCAACAAATACATATGCTAATACAAATGAGGATTAAGCATATTGTGATAAAAATATGAAACAAAAGCTCAACTTAGCAAGAGCATCCTAGAGACATCATCAGAGTTATACAGCGAAAGTGTGGTGGACCGGACTTCATGAATCTATCATCAGCTTGCCAAATCCAAATGAGCATCTCTATACTCTATCTCTTTAAATTTTGAAAATATTATGCATCTCTTTGATTTCATTATGATAATTTTTCTTGAAAATATCTTCAAATTATTTATTCACTTATATCACATTAAAACATAAAGGGGGAGAGAGAAAATTGTTTTCTTGACATGATTATTTTGTTTTATAGAGAGAGACATTTCAAATTTGTTTTTATATTTATCTCTCTATAAGCATGTATTCCTTATCCCTCAAACTTTTTGCTAATGACAAATAGGGGGAGAGAGAGGCAAGAAAAGTATGTTACATAATATTTGTAAAAGTCACATTTAAGCATATTTTTCTTGTAGGATTTGTCATCATAAAAAAGGGGGAGAATGTTAGATATGATTAGTCAAGTAAAGCAAGAAAGGGACTGGATGTTTTTATGCTCAGAAGGGAATTAAGAAGTACTGTATCAGTGTACTGTTTGGTAGTGCAACATTTAACTGTTGCAGTCAGATACTGTAGCACGCAAGCACTGTAGCGTCTGAAAGACTGTAGCACTCGAGTTGGTACTGTAGCAACTCGAGTTCTGGGCACTGTAGCACTCAAGTTGAAGAAGTTCTCCATGAGAGTTTTGCTCATAAAAAATGCGGATGATTCCCAAGTTTTTCACTCGAGTTGGATATGGAAAAATCGAGTTTTCACTGTTCACAACTCCAAAAATAGGCCAACACTCGAGTTTGATCCTCAGAACTCAAGTTCAGATGGAAAAACAACATACTCTGTTCATCCATGTTTTATGTTCAGCATGGGCGTGCTTCAGTAATTCAATCATATCTCTTAAACCATAACTCTGATTGAGATGAAACCAGTGGCATATGAAACTAGACTCAAAATGCATCCTTGTGACAGAAGAATCAACATCAAAAGAGATCAGATGGATCATATATGAACATTTGAAGTTGAAATTAAAATCACCATCATATTCAGGAACAATTTTCATATTTTGGACATATCTCTCAAAATACACGTCCAAATGAGATCAAACTGGTGCCATTTAAAAGTAGACTCAAAGAGATTTCCATGGATATATAATATGTCAATTTTAGAGTCATATTGAATGCGTTATAGCTTCTGCATGTTGATGTATGAAAATACATATACTGTCTACACTCATTGGATCATAACTTGGAGAATACAATGAGTTTGGAGCTGATTCCTTTTGCATTGGAATTTAAACAATAAGAGCTCTATAATGATCAATCATTTATCATACTTAGAGTAAAAAATGAATTGATCATATTTTGAGTCCACTGTTCAGACACCTCTAAGATGTTCCAGATTCACTCGAGTCATGTGAGTTCTGAAGTGAGAGTTTGTTCCAGAGATGTACCAAGATTAGTTGATATGAAGTGTACTTGAGTTTAGAGGCAAGCACTCAAGTTTCATAACAAACTTGCACTCGAGTCATGGAAGTTTTGAGACGAGAGTTTATACCCAAGAGATTTGAAGCACTGGAGTATATACGAAGCACTCGAGTTCTCATCAACGCACTCAAGTTCCGTACGGTGTTTCACTCGAGTTGTGAGAGTATGGCCATGAGAGTTTATACCAGAGAGCCTTAATGCTGTGAAAGAAGCGCTGTACTCGAGTCTTCAAATAAACACTCAAGTTCTGTATAGCATTAGCACTTGAGTCCTGCAAGTTCTGTGGAAAGAGTTTGAACCCGAGAGTATTGCAACTGGGAAGAAATGAAGCACACTCGAGTTCTCCATAATGCACTCGAGTTCTCTATCTCACTGTACTCGAGTGTAGAGAGTGAAGAAAAGAGAGTTTATTCCAGAGATGGCCAAATCCTGAAGAGAACACGATGCACTCGAGTTCGTCAGCTAGCACTTAGTTCTTATGGATTTTGCACTCGAGTAATAGAAATGCATTCTTGTGAGTTCATGGCTGAGACTACCTGGAGATGTGGAAATATCACTAAATACTCGAGTTTCTTTGTGTGAACTCGAATTTGCCAGACGTAGAAGCAAAGTGAAATGCAGCGATCGATCCGAACAAGTTTAAATGATATCCAATGATTATGTTCTCACTTGTTATCATTATTAGACATTGTTTAACCTTTGTTTCAAGTGTGAATCAGGCAATCAACATTTGGATAGACAAAACACATAAAGAAGCCAAAAATGCCGAACACAACGAAATGGGTAACTGTCACTACACATGGGTCTGACATGCTCCACAACACTCTGCCATACATTCTGACCGCGCATAAAGAATTCAAATGCCCATACCATTCTCCAGAAGATACATTCCAATATGGACAGAGAAGCTCAAAGGGAAGAAGTATGCTCAACAAACAAACGAAGCAGTGGGACTCCAATGGAAAATGAAGAAGTATATGTTTTAGCATCAAATGGGATTTCAATGGGAAAATATCCAAATACACTCAATGGTAAAATAAAGCAACGGATACTAATGGGTAAATGTTTACAACGGTCTTCTTCTATAACATAGCTATAAATAGAAGAGGATTCAAACTCAGAAAAAGTGTACAGAAGAATGAAAAAAGAAACATGTTGATATCCTAAGTCTTCTACCTCCACCCACTCTTTGCTCTTCTCTGTGTCTTCAATATCATGTACATTTGAGAGTGAATATTTGTATTATACTTCAGTGAGGATTTATCTACTCTGTGAGCGAGTCTGTAACCTTATTGTCAAAGCAAAAGAAGCAATGAATAATAGCAAGAGAAGTACATTCTACCTCAAGGAAGGGCTACCATAATGTACCATTTAAGTACCTTGAGGAGAACAAGAAGAGAAGGTTCTCTCATACAAAAATACTTATAGAGTCTTCAACACATGAGAGAACTTTGCACAACCTGAAATAAAAATATGCAAAAAAAGTTCCATGGAAAGACACATTGGGTGAGCAAAGGTAATCCTCCAAGCACCTATGGTTTTCTTTAATATTTATTGAGGTTTATACATGTTACCTTAGGAATGAGCATTTCAAACTATCTTAGAAATATGTTTTCAAATCCTTTGAAAAATTCATTTTGTAAACCTATTTGCAAAGGGATTGCAATGTTCAATAGTTTAGTTCTTTATGCATACATGTTTGTTTCAAAAGAAAATATCTCTACTTTAATGCATAAAGTCATGTTTAATTCATTATGCTCAATTTCTTCAAATTGAATGTATTGCTAGAGTATGTGATTATGATTCTTACAAGCTAACCATAAGTGGATCCAAGTAAGATTGGATACCGAAAGAACAAAATGGGTTATACAGTTTTGTAGGAAGAAATTTGCAGAAAAGCTTGATTCATGAGCATAGGTTACTCAAGTGATCTTGGAGGACTTTAGTACAGAGAAACAAGAAATTGGAAACTAACTTTAGTATATACAAGTCACACTCAAGCCAGGTATGCTGGGTGAATATGGGAGTGTAACTGCAGAACTCAAGTTTACAGTGGCAAACTTGAGTCCATATAAACTCGAGTTTGGAGGGCCAAACTCGAGTACAGATGAACTCGAGTTCTATGGGAAGAACTTGAGTGTTGGGTGTTTTATATCAATTTCCAGAATTTAATCGTTGTACTTATTATTCTTCCCAAAACAATTTGTGTGCTAAATACTTCTCTTGCTATTATCCATTGCTTCTGAGCACTGTAGCACTCGAGTTGAAAAAGTTCTCCATGAGAGTTTTGCTCATAAACGACTATGGATGATTACCAAGTTTTACACTCGAGTTGGATATGGAAAACTTGAGTTTTCACTATTCACAACTGCAAAAATAGGCCAGCACTCGAGTTTGATCGTCAGAACTCGAGTTCAGATGGAAAAACAACATACTCTGTCCATCCCTGTTTTATGTTCAGCATGGGCGAGCTTCAGTAATTTAATCATATCTCTTAAACCATAACTCTGATTGAGATGAAACTAGTGGCATATGAAACAAGACTCATAATTCATCCTTTTCATAGTAGAACCAACATCAAAGGAGCTTAGCTGAATCTAATATGAACGTTTGAAGTTGAAATTAAAGTCACCATCACATTCAGGATCACTTTTCGTATTTTGGACATATCTCTCAAACTACACATCCAAATGAGTTCAAACTAGTGCCATTTGAAAGTAGACTCAAAGAGCTTTCTATGGATATATAATATATCAATTTTGGAGTCATATTCAATATGTTATAGCTTCTGGAATTTGATGCACGATAATACATACACTGTCTAGACTTATTGGATCATAACTTGGAGAATACAATGAGTTTGGAGTTGATTCCTTTTGCATTGGAATTTAAACAATAAGAGCTCTCTAATGATCAATCATTTATCATACTTGGATTCAAAAATGAATTGATCATATTTTGAGTCCTCTGTTCAGACACCCGTAAGATGTTCCAGATGCACTCGAGTCATATGAGTTATGAAGTGAGAGTTTGTTCCAGAGATGTACCAAGATCAGTTGATATGAAGTGTACTCGAGTTTAGAGGCAAGCACTCGAGTTCCATAACAAACTTGCACTCGAGTCATGGAAGTTTTGAGGCGAGAGTTTATACCCAAGAGATTTGAAGCACTGGAGTATATACGAAGTACTCGAGTTCTCATCAACGCACTCGAGTTCCGTACGGTGTTGCACTCGAGTTGTGAGAGTATGGCCATTAGAGTTTATACCAGAGAGCCTTAATGCTGTGAAAGAAGTGTTGCACTCGAGTCTTCAAATAAACACTCAAGTTCTGTATAGCATTAGCACTCGAGTCCTGCAAGTTCTGTGGAAAGAGTTTGAACCCGAGAGTATTGCAACTGGGAAGAAATGAACCACACTCGAGTTCTCCATAATGTACTCAAGTTCTCCATCTGACTATACTTGAGTTTAGATAGTAAAGACATGAGAGCTTATTCCAGAGACGGCCAAATCTTGAAGAGAACACGATGAACTTGAGTTCGTCAGCTAGCACTCGAGTTCTTATGGATTTTGCACTCAAGTTATAGAAGTGCATTCTTGCGAGTTCATAGCTGAGACTACCTGGAGATGTGGAAACATCACTAAACACTCGAGTTTCTTTGTGTGAACTCAAGTTTGCTAGACGCAGAAGCAAAGTGAAATTCAGCGATCGATCCGAACAAGTTTAAATGATATCCAATGATTATGTTCTCACTTGTTATCATTATTAGACATTGTTTAACCTTTGTTTCAAGTGTGAATCAGGAAATCAACGTTCGGATAGACAAAACACATAAAGAAGCCAAAAACGCTAGACACAACAAAATGGGCAACTGTCACTACACATAGGTCTGACATGCTCCATAACACTCTGCCATACATTCTGACATCCCATAAAGAATTCAAATACCCATACCATTCTCCAGCAGATACATTGCAATATGGACAGAGAAGCTCAACGGGAAGAAGTATGATCAACAGACAAATGAAGCAGTGCGACTCCAATGGAAAATGAAGAAGTATCTATTTTAGCATCAGATGAGATTTCAATGGGCAAATATCCAAATACACTCAATGGTCAAATGAAGCAACAGATACTAATGAGTAAATGTTCACAACGGTCTTCTTCTATAACATAGCTATAAATAGAAGAGTATTCAAACTCAGAAAAAAGTGTATAGAAGAACGAAAACAAAAACATGTTGATATCCTAAGTCTTCTACCTCTGCCCACTCTCTGCTCTTCTCTGTGTCTTCAATATCATGTACATTTGAGAGTGAATATTTGTATTGTACTTCATTGAGGATTTATCTACTCTGTGAGAGAGTCCGTAAACACTTCATCTATACTTCTGTATTGATCTCAAGGTAGAGGGACCTTAAGAGGATTGATTACCTTACGAGAAAGTTGTTGAGAGAATTGCTAGTAATACCTTATGCTCGTAAGACTTACAAGGTGCAAGCAGTAGAGAAGTTGCTGGTCGTAAGACTTACAGTAGTGTAAGTAGGAGAGAATGTTGCTGCTATAACACTTGCACGGGTAAGCAGGAGAGAAAGGTCTTTGGGATTGCTTGACTCAACTTACCGTAAGAGGGTGTAAACCTTACAGTGTGTAAGGGGGAGTAACTTTGTAAGAGTTGTAGCGGCTGTTCTTGTACCCGATTAAACAAGAAGATAGTAGATTGAAAATCTCAGGAGGAGCCTGGGGACCGGACGTAGGTCATCGTGGATTGGACCGAACAAGGATAAATCACAGTTTGCAAATTCTCTTCCCTAAGCTTTTAGAAGATCATACTTTATTATCATACACCCAATTCACCCCCACTATTGGGTGTCAATCAGGTCTAACACAAATGTGGATGAGGCTACTGCTGTTGATGATCATTGTCAAGCCGCCGCACAGACCATATTCGAGGCTGACGTATCCCGGGAAAGGACGGTAATGAAAAAACTGATCAAGCTCAGGAGTAAGGGCATGGGGTTAGACCTTGAATGGAATGAGAATTGAAATCCAATCGGGCCTAATGCCAGCACATTTATTTTGTTAATTGGGACTGTGGTTAAAGAAAGTGTCCCGATTACATTTTTAGACTGGAGACAGGAAAATAAACATCACGCAGATATCATCTTGGGTACAGTTAAGGTAAACAATATTAACTTTATATGCGGCTTATTTACTTTCATGAGATTACAATCTAACAAGTAACATGTGCTTTTTTTGTTACAGTCTTGTTTCAATATCGAAGAAGACATAAAGAAATACATGCTACAAAAATACGGTCGACTTCTCCATAATTTTTGTTATGACCTTGTTAGATTCTACTTGCGCGATAAAAATGGTAATGTCAATCATACACCGCCTGAATTGTATGATGGAATCATAACATAAGAGCAGTGGGATGAGTTCCTGATCTCACATACTCCACCTCAATTTATGGTAACAAAATATTTACTTTTACGGAGTACTTGTAATGTATTATTTGTAACTTACATTTATTCATATGATTTATTTGTATCTAAACAGGAAAGAAGTGAGCATAACCAGGAAAGTGTGTCGAACATGCCATACCGGTACATGAAAGGAGCGGTATCATATGCAGTGCTGGAACAACAATTAGTAAGAAAACTAATCATTATTTATTATTAGGAATATCACTTCTATGACTAAGCTTTCACTACAACTAACTTTCACATGCAGATAAAAGAGTCCCACTCTGATGTCACACGTTTACCACGGCATGATTTGTTTGTGGCTGGCTGCACAAATAGCAAGGGCGACATTCCCAGTGAGCAAGCTAGAGCAGTTGCGAATTATTGTGTGAGTAGTAGATTATATATATATATATAAAATAAATATTTAGATCTACTTAAATTATTCTATAATACATTAACTAATAATGTTGTACTTCTTTTTTATGACAGCGCACAATGACGCAAGAACAGCCGGACTTGGGGAACTATATTGGTCCTGATGACTTGCTCAGTAGAGCACTTGAAGCTCCTAAGTATGGTGGTCATCTTCAGGGTACTAGTTTTGGAGTCACCCGAGCATCTTACTTCGGCTCCCAAAAGCAACCCAACATTCTTCCACTAAAGGAGGAGATTTCTACCTACAGGCAGCAACTAGACCAGCAGATGAGTGGCTACAAACAAGACGTAGAACAAAAGATTAGTCGCTATGAGTCACAAGTCAAACAATTTAATGATCATGTTCGCTTGCTGCAAGAGCAAAATGCGTTTTTGAAAACTCAAATTGATGTCTTGATGCAATCTAGGCCCGTACCAAGTCCAATGTGTGACAACAGTAGTGCTAGAGAGAGTTACTACTCTACTCCTAAAGTCCCCATTCCTTTGGTAATTAATTTCTTCTCTAGTTAAACTGATTGTTGCATTATAAATTACTTTACCTTTATATATTAATTAACTCTATTTTTAATAGGGTGAATCAAAATGCAAGTTGCACGTCGATGGTTCTTTCAAGAACGTGGTTGCTATAAGTGTGGCGTATAATACCGACCACGATACACTTTATAACTCACCGTTACCCCCGAATACACTCCGAGTAAGGGTTGACATATGCACATGTAACGATGTCCCCTTGCTAATCCCTTCTTAGGATAAAGAGACAATGGTGAGAGATGTTATCGGTGGCTATGTCGTGTGGCCAGTAGGTCTGATAGAGCCAGTGAACAAGGTATTTAATTTACAATTCATTAACTTTTTCTATGAACTTTCATCTAAAACTACAAGCTTTATTTTCATGATTTTTATAGGTTGTTGGTTCTAAAGGAAAACGAGTTGAAGGGCGTGAGAAGAACTCATACTATTTACCAACATAACAGAAGTCACACCCCTCAACCAGTAACAGAAGCGGCAGAAAAATAGCCTCATACCAACAATAATTGAGGTTAATGGCATCAGATATCATCCGTCGAGGAGGTCATGAACTAATTTTTGATGAAAAAATCTATTATACAAGTACATTTGATCATATTGGTGGTGATATCCTATCTGAAGTACTTAATCGTACATGGGTCGATGCGACGGCTATCAACATATGGGTTAGGTACTTTATGATGAGCATCTGTTACTGTGATTATTATTCATCATTCATGTTTTTGGTGTTAATAAAATTGTTTGTTTCCATAAAGACACTTATACCACGATATGTTAGTAGGCACGCAAAGGGTGAATAGATTTGTATTTATCAACCCACACATCATTGGCTACTATGCAGGGACTCATTCGGACACACAAACCCATACTCTTAAGGACTAATTCATGCGCAGAGCATCCCCTACTAAGATGTTCATTATGCCATACAATGTGGGGTAAGTTATTTGCGATATTATTATCTATATCTCTTATTATTCATTCACTTTTATCATAATAATATTATTGTCAAAGTAAAATGTTCAAAATATTTTAGGCAACATTGGGTTTTGCTTGTCGTCCAGCCTGCCATAACTGCAGCGCCCCGCATTTATTATTTAGATCCTATAGAGAATGGTTATCCATTGAACCGCCAAGATATGGTGATTATGATTAATAGGTAAGCGTATAGGTGTATACGGTAATTATTTGCGTGTGTGATTATTGAATAAAACCAAACTTAATAAGTCATTACTTCTTTTATTAGTGCATTGGCCGCATATAGGAACAATGTTGGATTGTCCTATCTTATTAAACGCACTGACAACATCACGGCTTGGAAGAAGATTAAAGTATATGAATTTGCTAAAAAAAATTTATTCACAAATTTTTCTTTAAACAATGGCTAACTATTATTTTGTATTGTTGCAGTGTCCATTCCAGCCAAATAATAATGATTGTGGTTACTACGTCATGAAATATATGAAAGATGTAGTTATTCATGATCTAAATCATGTTCCCCTAAAATTAAGTACTTGTACTTAATTATATGTATATAGTTTATACTATTTTTTGAATTTACTTGAGATAGACATTTTTTTAAGTATATGTTATGTTGCGTTCTTAGTTTAACTATTTCAAATTTTGTTTAGGTTTCTCTTTTACTATTGGTTTGTGTTTTATTTCCTTCGTATATATTTTTATTACCGGAATGGATCTCTATTTTGGCTTCTGTTTTAATTACTTATAGATTAGTCATTTTGATTAGTAGAATAGATCTTTGTTTTGGTTTCTAGTTAATTGTTTTATAGTGATTTTAATTTGTTCTCTGCATGATATTTATGTAGTATTATGAAGATGAACGGTGTGACTAGTTAACTGACTATCAAGTGGATAACATCATTGAGGAATGGTGTGAATACATGGTCAGCCAATTGCAAATACCACCTCCCTAAATACTTAGGCACATTTTGACTTAATTACAAATTTCTTGTCCACTTGTTTTAGTTTTTTTGTAGTATATTATATGTTGTAATTGGATATATATTTAGCACTGATTTTATTAATTGATCGATGCATATATGGTATTGTAGTATTGATTTGATTTACTTTTTATTTTCTATTAGCATTGTATATTGATCTCTGAGTGAATTATATTTGAATTAGAATGAGTTGATCAGATTATTATTATGAAATAAACTGGGATGAAAAAGGAAAAAAAAGGTGCAAAATGGGAAAAAAATCACCTCTTACGGTGCTTCCCTGGAAAGAGCCGTGAAAGGTATTAGCCGGAGGAGGTCAGGAAGCACCTCCAAGAAGTACACACTCAAAAGGACCCTGAAGTACAATCTTATTCTTTTGCTCTATCCAAGAAGTAAAGTCGTGCAAATAGCCTAGCATAGTTCGAATCCAAATATCATCAGTCAGTGTCAGCCCAAGTTCCTTCCTTTGCTCGTATAGCTTCTGTACTGAGTGCAAAAAGGATGTATATTGTGTCATGGGGGTAAAGGGTGCAGTAATAGCTATCACATACAAGTCCTTTAGTTGCTTCCACAGCTCATCATTGGGGTGTAGGTTAAAGGCTAATTTTTCCACCGGAGCGCTCGACTCTTCAGCTGAGTCTGGGTGCTTTCTAATATCCTCTGACTCCAAGTCATCCACATCAAACATAGTGGCATTTTCCCTAGCGATAGGTCCAAAGAACGGTGGCCACTTAACACTTTTCCTACGACTACATATCCTCGTTGGTCCAGGCCCCTCTCTATTCACGACTATGTATACCTGACCTTCCGGTATCTGCTCCTCTGGTGGAGGCAAGTTAATGGATGGAAGGGAATGTGACCTACTCCTTTGTCTTTTACTACTAGATACTTCTCTTTGCTTAACAAAGATAGAAGCTGGAACACTTTTCCTGGTTGTACGCCTTACTCTTGTCACGCCTTCCATTCTATACACTACTGTTCTGCTATCAGCCATGCTTCCTAACATAAAACAACTAACGAAAGGTTAGAACTCATCAACATAAGCAGAGGAATCTAGCAAATACCTATCTTTTCCAGAATCAACGCTCTGATACCAAAAATGTGATACCTCATTTCCTATAGCTTAAGATGAGTACAAAAGAGTAGCAAAAGCATTTGTGAAACCAGAATCGAGTCCTTGATTAAGAAATTTTGGACAAATGTTCACAATTCCCCAAATCTATTTCAGGATTTGAACCTGGGATTTAGAGGGGTTTTTGGGAGTAATAAAAATTTTCTTAAACAATTTCACAAACATTCACTATCTCACTAAGTCTCACTAGTTTCTCTTTCCATTTTATCAGAGTATGCGGTGATTCTCTGCTTAGTTTTCACATTTCATACCTTAGTTAAGTTTCGTTAGCTAACATTATCGTAGTAACATTATCTACCAACATTATCAGTTTCACTATCGTAGCACTTTAAGGTTATAGACTATTCATACTATATACAGATCCAAAATACAAGAAACAGACAACCAACAAAAGATTAAGATCATCTGGCGTTTCCAGCCTCTAGTCGTTTGTATTTACCTTTGTCTTGCCCCTTGAGCTCTCTCCCTGTACTGTAGATGGTTTATGAAAAAGAGTAAGATTCAAAAGAATCTCAGTAGTAACATATTGCGAATCATACATATATATATCATCACAAAGCATGCTATATAGACATCATACAGCAGACCTATCACAACATCATTCAGTGCATCACATGCAGTTCATAATAAACAATCATAGCGCTAGGCATATTAAAGGCCCCGAGGGATACCTGCGCAATAGGCCTCGGGATCCACTCGTGCATTACAAAACGTTATTGGCCCAAGCGTCTACCCACGCAATAAGCCCCGGTTGACCACTCCGCATAACCATAATGTGTTAGATATCTCATAATGAATCCACACAACACAGCATGCATGATATAATATATGAAAGACAAGTTACTACCTGGTTGCTTTCCTTGAGTAATTCCCAACCGTTGGTTTGAGCTCGGGCAAGTTCTAGTTCCTATCAAAATTGGAGTTACAAGTAACTTGTTATTACTTGCACTATTACTGTCTTTAATTCAAATTCTATTGGTTATCTAATGCAGTTATAATTGTTTCTACATAATATAATTATGTACTGTGTAATTTCACTGTTTTCTAGAAACTGGCAGATTTTTTGGTCCAATTTGGAAATTCATAACTAATTCTAGAAAAATTCAATTTGACTGATTCCAAAGCTTAAACAAAGATCTTTCCTTGTACATTTGAGTAAACATATTTGGGTTTGCTTACTATGCTCATATAGTTTCCAGTAAATTGTTATACATTACTGTTCCAGATGCAATCCAGAAAACAGGACATAACTTCAAAAATTCACTATTAATTCTAGGAAACTTTGAATTGTGTGGTTCATTTAATTTCTAAAAATTCACAACCAAAAAATTCCTACAATTTTGCCAAACTCAACCTGTTCAAATCACATTCCAAAAACAGGGGAGAAGTTCACAAATTCATATCTTAATCCACAAAAACCCAATTGAGCTGGTTCCAAGTCCTAATTAACCTTTGTTAATTATAGTTTCAAGAAAATTCCAAGTCCTAATTAATATAGTATTTTAAATTTCTACATATTGTAGCAGAAAATTCCAGTTTTGCATGACCTAACTTCAAAAACGTAGAACTTCTAGCACACAAATCCAATTGAGCATTATGATATATCAAATTAAAGGTCTTTATGTCTACTTTTCAAATGGAGAATTTAAAAATTTTTAGACAAGGTTTTTTCCTTGAATTATCACACACAGTAACAAGGCTCCAGGCAGACAGATTAATCACATGAACAATTTTTCTTCATAAAGTTCCAAATTTATATACAAGCATCCAAAAATTATGAACACTTGTATACCTACAAAATTTTGCATTCTAAAGCTAATGGAAGTATCAAAATGGTCAAATTCCATCAGCTTCATCACGTCACAGAATAGGAACATAATTAAGATTCTCTGAAAAAGTTTGTTGTTTCTTTGTTTTCTCTTGCCTAATCACTTCCTTACTACTCCTAATCAAATGATTAGCTATTTAAAAAATCATTACACATGATTAGAAGCATGTTTAAGCATTAGAACTCCTTAGGGTTTCAACATCCAAACTTCACAATCCACCCAAAATCAAGCCAATAACCATGCTAACAACTACCATCGAGATGTGAAGAGTAAGATTAGAAGATTACCTCTTGATTTCCTCTTCTTTGTCTCTCTACACGTCTACCCTCTCTACCTCTCTTCTTGAGATTTTTCCTTGAAAAACATGATTCCAAAGGAGAGGAGTGATTAAAAGAGGCTATAGAGGAGTTAGGGAGCAAGAATCATAAGATTTTGCAAGGTTTACCTTAAATTTTTGAAAAACCTAATTTCTTCCTATGCTTCTTTGTCTCCCACATTCAGTGTTCCTTCTTTCCTCTTTTTTGATCAGGTTAGCAAGAGAATGGACTTGAAGAATGAATAAAGATGATGATTTAATCCATTTACACCTTGCTTTACTCATGTCTAATTCTCATTGGTTCAAATTTTCTCCTTTTTCCCAATATTCTAATAATGCTATTTATCTTTTCTTTTTCCTTCTTATGTCAGTTGAATTTAATGAAGAATGAGGGAGGAGTTATATGTTTCTATATCTCTTTTATTTGTTGACCAAAACTTGTTCAATGCTTCTTGAAATTTCTAGTCAAAATTTCATGCTTTTACCTTTTGACTTCTTTTACAAGCTTTGATTATTCATTTGGTAATAACATTCCAAATGGCCATTTCCTCTTTTTAATTCCCATTTAACCAAAATTATTGGGAATATTGAAGAAAATATTTATTTTCTTATTTTATGGCAAAATTACCATTTTGCCCCTACATTTTATGATTTACCGAAATAAATCATTTCTTGCTTCTTTCCTTTCTCCTTGTTTTGACTGAATTCAAAACAATATATTTGGGCCACTATTTGTATCATTTTATGTCCCAAATTTTGGGTTACAATATTATATCTTTAAGTGGACATTTACTACTTCTTTGTGCCCTTGTTTGGCCAAATTATGTGTAACCGGCTATTAGGATTTCCCCATAAATTTATACACGCCTCACTTCACCATTTTATTCCACTAAATATCACAAATATATATAAGGAATAGATAGTAGAAAAAGTGGGGTATTATAGGCAGCACTAATGATTCACGAGCAAAGACTGATTGAAGATTTTAGAGATCTCAATCTATCAAATCAGATCATGATCAACAACAGTAATATCAATCAGGCAGAGAATGACCTGAGAGAAGTCATAAAAGAACCTCAGATATAGGATAGATGTGCATGATCTATCAGAGATATCATTGGAAAGGGAGAGACTCAGGAACATGACTTGTCACCTAGTGGGCTAGTCAGATTCAGAAAGCGGATTTACGTTCCATCACAAGTAGAACTGTAGCATCAAATCCTAGAATAAGCACATAAAAGTAAATATACTTTACATTTACGAGTAGGTAAGATATACCACAATCTGAAGTCCATGTATTAGTGTCCAGGTATACAACGAGATATGACAAGGTTCATTGCTCGTTGCCTTACTTATTAGAAAGTCAAAGCCGAGCATCAATGACCTTCAGGGCTTCTATAAAACCCTAAAATTCTTGAGTGGAAATGGGAGAGCATCACCATGGACTTCATGACAGGGCTACCTAAAATTCAGAATCATGACACAGTTTGGGTAATAGTCGATCGATTTACCAAGACAACTCATTTTATCCCGATTAGTATTTACTATTCTCCAGATAAACTAGCAGAGATCTACATCAAGGAGATAGTGAGGCTAGATGGTACCCTAGAGAACATAATATTTGAATGAGATCCTTGATTTACTTCCAAGTTTTGGAAGGTGGTTCACAAGGATTTAGGTACCTCTGATTCAGTACAGTCTATCATCCTCAGACAGACAGATAAACAGAATGAATGATACATATGTTAGAGGATATGCTGAGAGTGTGTGTACTTGATTTCAAAGGCAGTTGGGACAAATTCCTTCCACTTGCAGAATTTACATACAATAACAGTTACTATTCGAGTATTCAAATGGCTCCCTATGAAGCGTTGTATGGAAGGAAGTTTCAGTCGCCCTTATGCTGGACAGAGTTGTTTGAGAGGTAGATGTATGGGCCATATATTGTTAATCAAACAATGGAGTAGATAAAGCTAATAAAGCAAAGATTGTTAGTTGCTCAGAGTAGGAAAAAGAGCTACGCCAACAAGAGGTGAAAACCTCTAGAGTTTCTAGTCGGAGATAATGTATTCATAAAAGTTTCACCTATTAATGGCATTGGCAGGGAGCTGAAGGTGAAAAAGAGGAGCCCTAGGTACATTGGCTATAATACCCCACTTTTCACCAATATTTCTTGTATGAAAAATTGTGATATTTAGTGGAATAAAATGGTGAAATATGATGTGAATGAATTTATATGAATTTATGGAAAATATTACAATCACCGGTTACACGTAATTTGGCCGAATAAGGATATAAAGAGGCAATTAATGAACAATTAAGGGCCTATTATTGTAACTAAAATTTGGAGAAATTAAATGACATGAACGATGGCCTCACTTAAGTGTCAACTAGGGTTAAGCCGAAGAAAAGAGTGAAAAATAATTTATTTCGGTAAATCACGAAATGTAGGGGTAAAACGGTAATTTTCCATAAAGTGGGAAATGATGATTTTTCCATAATAATCCTACTAATTTGAGTTAAATGGGAATTAAAAGTAGTAAAATGACTACTTGATCATAAATAAATCAATTTTGGTGAATTATTTTCAAGAATGATCAAATAGTCAAAAAGTCAACGACTTGGTCAATAAGTTACAAGATGGCACGATGGGATATTGGAGATCCAGATTTCCCCTATATTTCTCATGCATATTTCTGTTGAAACATGAAGAGAAAAGCGAAAAGAGAATTAATTAAAGAAATCTCATTTTTGCACCAATTGGAGAGTGATACTTGTCATGATTAATTAACCCTTTATTATATTATCATTCTCTCATCTCTTCAGCTCCATTATCACGATCAACTGAATTAGAAAGAGTGAGAGAGATAGCTAAAGAAGGTAAAGAAGGAAGGAAGAGAAGCTAGGGTTCTTCATCCAAGGTCAAGGTAAGACCTTGTACCTTGTGTCCTAAGGTTCCTAATCCCTCCATAACCTCTTCTCGTCACTTCCCTACTTTAAATCCATTGATATTCAGCTAAATCAAGAGTTAGAGAGAGAGAGAAAAAAAAACATGGAGGAGAGAGAAAGTTGAAGAAATCAAGAGGTAATTTCCCAAACTTGTTCCTCTTGCTTAATTGATGCTAGTAGAGTTGTTCTTGGCTTGATTTTGGTTGTTTTGGTATAAGATAATTCAAGAAAACTCAAGAGACCTTAATATGTAAGTGTCTCCAAATCAATTTCAATGAATGTCTAAATAGCTAATATATTAATTATAAGTGGAAAGGAGGTGATTAGGCTAAAAAGAAAATGAGAATCCGACAAAACTTTTATGGGAATCCTATTGGACTGTCTTATGTTGGATGTGGAAATTGAGTAGGAATTTGATAATTCTGATGCTTCCATTGGGTTCAGGAGGTGAAATGATGTTGGGTCTATGTTGACCATGAAGTGAGAAAAGCCTCAGAAAGTGAAATGACAGAATTACCCCTAAAAGCCTTAGTAAGGGCTGTCAAGGGTATTTTCGTCATTTGGACTTGATTTTGACCAATCCAAGGATAAAAATGGACTCTACACATAAAATTGTGTAGGAATATCCTAAGTCATAAATTTTGGTGGAGTGAGACCGGGTACCTTAGGGGTAAGCCAGGTCTCTAAGGGCATTTTTGGTAATTTAGCACATTTAGGCTAAGCTTACCAATGTCATGAATTTGGAATGATACATGGATGAGTAATGACTCATTTATGGTGTATTTGGAGTTTCAGGACTTGACAACCGCTCAGGACTCAGTACCTGGCCAAGCTTGAATCAAGTGGGAAAAGTTGCACAAGAAGAGCAACCAGGTAGTAACTCGTCTGCATATGACATAGCATGCATTGTGTGTTGTTTGATTTCATCACAAAATTTCTAACATGTTTAGATTATGCGGAGTGATCACCTGGGGCCTATCTTTACGCGGGTTGACACTCAAGTTATAATGTTCATATTTGCACGAGCGGTGCCCAGGGTTTATTGTGCGAGTACCCCTCAAGGCTGAGTAACTCATATAGCGCTAGAGTAGTTCATAAATTGTATTAAATGCACTGAATGATGTTATGATGATTTTGTTGATTGATGAGTGTAAAGCATGCCTTGTAGGTTATCATGTATATATTTTAGCTTTAAAAGCATTAAAAGCATGACCAGGGGCAAGAAAAAGGTAAGCGGCAATGACTAGAAGTCAAGACGCTGAAGATTTTAGCTTTACCGTTGTCTAGTCCATATGTATATATTTTGAATTGTATATGATATATATATGGCTAGTAGAGGTTCGTTCATAAACTCTGATGTTTAATATAAAAACAAAGAGGAGATTTTATAAGAATTTCCAGAACTTGGGTGTTCCGGGTTTAAATCATGGTCTCCCTCATAATTTTACCACTTTTGTATACTTAATCGTAGTTAAAAGGAATGAGGTATCACATTTTTGGTATCAGAACAATAGTTCTGGCAACAATGGTCATTGCTAGAATTATAGAGCATTGGTTTTAGCAATAAATGATATTTGCTAGAAGTCCTCTAGTTAAGTTTATAAGAGATTTACACTTTCATTAGCATTATGGTGATTGGAAGTTTAGGTATAGGATATGGTGGGAGAGTGACATGAAGTAAAGAACTTTTTTGATGGCTTATGAGGATGTTTTGGAAAGTTTAGAAGTAATCATGTGGAAAATGGCTAAAGAACTCGAGTGAATTTCAGCTCATAACTCGAGTTGGTGATGATAAACTCGAGTGCAAGAGGCAATTTCTTACATATCAAGTGCTTTCAGGAGGAAACTCGTGGGAGTTCAAAAGTGAACTCAAGTGTAAAATTCCTGGGAACTCGAGTATGGAAAGAGAAACTCGAGTTCATGTCTTCCATTCTTGGTCTCAGAATTCTCAGGCTGAAATTCTCACAGTTGAACTCGCAAGACTCGAGTGCATTCCCCGTGAAGAACTCGAGCGCAGTATTTTGAACTCGAGTATGTGCTTACTGCTTCAAGTGTTGAGAATTCTTGGGTATAAACTCGTTCCTCTGAACTCGCTAGACTTGAGTGTGGTATTTTAGCAAACTCGAGTACTGATCCTTCAACTCGAGTGTAATGTTTGCTGTTGAAATCTGGAGGTTCTCTGGAATGAACTCTTATTCTAGAACTCTTCAGACTCAAGTACATGTTTTATGAGGACTCGAGTGTGTCTTTGGGAACTTGAGTGTGATCTTTTCTATTATGTCTAATGTGAGTATCAGTTGGGTCTCAGTGATGGATCAACTGAACTCGAGTGTGAACTTGCCGGACTAGAGTTTCTGGCCAAAACTTGAGTTCATGAACTAAAACTTGAGTGCAGTGGTGGTTTTTCAGATTGGGTGTTTGAGCCTTTGTGTAATGTTTTTTTTATAAACATTGATATATTGTGCTTTATTTAACTTACTTATTTCCTTGTAGTATGGATTATGATACCGTAGTGTATAGAAAAGTAGGAATGTCAAGAATAAGGCGAACAGCTCGGAAGAGTGTTCCAACTCCGATTAATATCAAGAAAAGAAGCAAGTTGGGTAGTAGCAGACAAAGGAGCCAGTCACCTTCACTTCCTTCTGTCAATCAACCTCTACCTGAGGAGCAGATCCCAGAAGGTAGAACTTATGTGACTCTCAACAGAGATGAACATGAGCTGAGAATGGCACGTACACGCATAAAGAGTTTCAAGCAGCCAATATACTTTGGTCCCATTGCTAGAGATGAAGCTACTGTAGTAGACACAACTGATGCAGAGTCGAATGACAGTGTACAACATCCAGACTCGACTACAGAGTCGAATGCTTCGGTAGAGCAATTGGCTTTTGATCCACATCCAAATGATGAATTATGAGAGCAACTGAAGGATCTATATATGACAACTTTTACAGAATTCTTCACTCCCACTATGCAGTATACATCATTCTTGGAATAAGTGCAGAAGTTGTATGAGCAAAGAGAGGAGTTAGAGCTAATGATGGATGATGATGTCTGGATCCAAACCACATTAGCCTATCTTCCTGATTTCATTTCTTAGATCAAGAGGAAAAATAAAATTGTAATTATAGGTCCTTTCAAGTTTTTACCTTTTATTGAGCATATGATTATGTATGTAGTATTAAATATGCATAAGGAGTAGAAGAATAATGATATGCTTAGTAAGGTAACGTAGGCTTATTTTGATGTAAATATTAAGCCACTTGTTGTACATATGACTAGTTTATGTTGAAGAACATATCTTCTTTTGATATAAATACCAAGTTACTTGAGTGTAAATGTAAGAGTGCATATGATAGATATGTATTGGTAGTTGGTATTTGAAATTTGAAGATGTTGTATGTACATATTAGTGTCGATGTGGTATTAACATTATGATCCTTCTTATAGTGAAAAGGAACAATGGTGCGGAATAGACCAGTGAAGAATGAACCACAAAACCTTGAGCCTGAGAATAATTCGGAGCCTAATCTTATACAACAAGTCTTTACAATGTTGGCTCAACAACAAACTATGATCCAGGACTTACGAGAAGAAGTCAGGGAACTAAGAGAGAGACAAAATGCGGATGAGGCACATCCTGAAGGGAACAACCCTAAAGGAGATAATCTGGAAAGAAATTCCCCTGAAGGGAATCATCCTGAAGGGAATACAGATGAGGAACAATCATCTAGTGACGAGCCGTTACAGTCATATGGGATGAACTCTGAAGTTCCTGTTGTTCAAGAACCAGAAGATAATATTGTTCAATACTGGATGCCTAAGTTTATCAAGTACCAGCCTAAGGCATTCCAGGGGAGATTTAACCCATAAGCTACAGAGAATTGGATAAATCATTTAGAAAATATTTTTGAGGTACTCGGATGTCCAACAGAGATAAAAGCCAAGATGGCAATCTATAAGCTAGTGGGCGATGCTGATGATTGGTGGAAGAATACAGAGTTGCTGCTTTATGCTCGGAATATCCCTCTGACATGGGAATTATTTCAAGAAAAATTTTATGAGAAGTATTTCCCAAGGTCAGTAAGAATTGAGAAATATAAAGAATTTCTGGTAATTCACCAAGGTGATAACGATACCTTTGATTCATACTTGTCTCGATTCATCCGATTGTCTTGTTACTCTTCTGTCTCGATTCATCCGATTGTCCTGTTACTCTTCTTACCTGAATCTTAAAGAGGATGAGAAATGGAGTTTATATATGCTTATTCGAGGATTGAAGCTCAAAATGAAAGAGAAATTGGTAGCACAACAGTTTAAAAAGTTCAACAAGGCTGTAGAAGCATGCCGACTGACGAAAGGGAATTTGAGAAGAATACAGGCTAATAGGAGTACTAGCCAGAGTGGTAGATCTAGTCATGGAGATACATCACAGAAGCGGAGAGGACATGATATGAATGGGGGAAACAGACCGGCTAGAAAACAAGTTTGAACACACGAACGGGACGGATGATCAAAGGTAGGACCTTAAGAGAACCTGTCTCTTACAACCCTAGCCACAAAGACACCACAAGGATGATCAGTCCTTGATACAGTCGGAGTATTCGCACGAGAATACAAGGATGCAAGCAAGGCTCACACAAGAGAAATAAAATTCTCAATTTATCATTCAAGTCTGCAGAAAAGAGTACAAAACGTAGCCTTCATATATAGGCAACTAAAGAACACTCTAGAACTCTAATCCTAGTCATAAATGCAATACATGATGCCTTAATGATGATTGATTGCCTTGGTTGGCACCATTCAAACCTAAAAATATTAGGAAATTACTTATTTTTCAAGACTAAGTCAGCTACCTAAAACTAGGAAACTAAATCAAAGTTTTCAAGAACAATCTTTGACCCAAAAAAAAAAGGCCTTATTTAATGTAAATAAAATAGGAAGCTAATCAAATCAGATTTGATGCATAAGGATCCCTTCTAGATGCTCTTTAGATGTCACTTATGATCACCCTCCAAGGCACATGCTCAGCACATGGGATTTTAAGTGAATTCTTCAATCTGGACACCACATGGGCCTTGTACATCATCTTGTTGGGCTTCTAGCAATGTGATCATCATTCTTGGGCTTTTGTTGGACATATTCAAGGATGCCTCTTCCAAATAGATGGGCTCCAACTCTCTAAGCTCTCTTATCAAACAATTCAGGGCCTCCTTCATAGCTTTACTCCTAGCTCTTGTCATTGGACCCTCAATGCTTTGTAATGGATCTTTTGGGACATTGGACTTCCATACTTGAGCTTGGGCTTCCATCTCCATGCCTTTCTCTTGCTTCAGAGTTCCATCTCTATATTGGCATGATCCCACATCATTCCCTCCTTGCTCAAAAGGATTCGTCCTCGAATCTGCAACATCAAAGAGAGTTAAGTCAGCCACATTAAAAGTAGCACTAATATTGCCATAGGAGCTTGGGAGATCTATTTTATAAGCATTGTCATTTATGCGCTCTAAGACTTGGAAAGGGCCATCTCCTCTTGGTTGCAACTTAGATTTCCGTTGTTCTGGAAACCTCTCCTTTCGTAAGTGTACCCAAACCCAATCTCCAGGCTCAAAAACAACCTTTCTGCGCCCTTTGTTAGCTTGCTTGGCATATTGTTCATTCTTCCTCTCAATGTTGGCTCTCACTTTAGCATGTAATCCCTGTACAAATTCTGCTTTTTTCTTGCCATCAAGGTTAGCTCGTTCACTAGATGGCAGTGGTAAGATATCCAAAGGAGATAAAGGATTAAAGCCATAAACAATCTCAAATGGAGAGAAGGAAGTAGAGGAATGAACAGCTCTATTGTAAACAAATTCGATATGAGGCAAACAATTTACCCAATTTTTCAAGTTCTTCTGAATTATTGCACGCAACAAAGTAGTGAGTGTTCTATTTACTACCTCAGTTTGCCCATCTGTTTGGGGATGTGCCACAGTAGAAAACAATAACTTTGTTCCTAGCTTACTCCATAGAGTCCTCCAGAAATGGCTAAGAAACTTGACATCCCTATCACTCACAATTGTTTTAGGCAATCCATGCAATCTAACAATTTCCTTGAAGAACAAATCAGCAACATGCACAGCATCATTTGTTTTCGAACATGCAATGAAATGAGCCATTTTACTAAACCTATCAACCACAACAAAGATGCTATCCTTGACGGATTGAGATCTAGGTAAACCCAACACAAAATCTATAGAAATATCTACCCAAGGTTGGGAAGGCACATGTAAGGGGGAATACAATCCATGGGGTTGAACTTTAGACTTTGCATGCTTACATGTCACACATTTAGCACAAACAGAAACTACATCTTTCCTCATATGAGGCCAATAAAAGTGTTCATGCAAAAGAGCTAACGTCTTATCAACTCCAAAATGACCCATCAAACCACTACCATGAGTTTCTTTTACAAGCAGTTCACGCATAGAACAATTGGGAATGCACAATTTATCTTTCTTAAAAAGAAACCCATCACTTCTATAAAAGTCATGTAAACCATGCTTTTCACAAGAAGACCAGATCTTAGAAAAATCACAATCAGAGTCATACAATCCTTTCAACAATTCAAATCCAAGTAATCTAGCATGAAGAGAGGTAATAAGACAATACCTCCTAGAAAGAGCATCAGCAACAACATTCTCTTTACCTTGTTTATGCTTGATCACATATGGAAAGGTTTCAATGAACTCCAACCAGCGAGCATGCCTCTTGTTAAGCTTACCTTGAGACTTTAGAAACTTTAAACTTTCATGGTCAGAATGAATGATAAACTCTCGAGGCCATAAATAATGCTGCCAAGTTTCCAAAGTTCTTTTCAAAGCATAGAGTTCCTTATCATAAGTAGAGTAATTCAAGGAAGCTCCATTCAACTTTTCACTAAAGTAGGCGATAGGCTTAGATTCTTGCATCAGAACAGCACCAATGCCAATTCCAGAAGCATCACATTCAACTTCAAAAACTTTGTTGAAATCAGGTAAACACAATAATGGTGCATTAGTTAATTTCACTTTCAAGGTGCGAAAAGCATTTTCTTGTGCTTCACCCCATTTAAAGGTCGCATGCTTTTTCACAAGCTCATTTAGAGGTGCAGCAATAGTGGAAAAATCTTTAACAAACCTCCTATAGAAGCTTGCTAATCCATGAAAGCTCCTGACTTCATTAGCATTTATTGGAGTCGGCCAATCTCGAATAGCTTTCACCTTCTCTTCATCTACATGGATCCTTTGGGCACCTACAACAAAACCAAGAAACACAACAGAATCCATGCAAAAGGAACACTTTTGAAAATTAGCGTATAGGCTATTCTCCCTAAGAGTTTGGAAAACCTCACGTAACTGCATAACATGGTCATCTAATGTTCTACTGTACATAAGAATATCATCAAAGTAGACAACCACAAACTTCCCAATAAATGAACGAAAAACATGATTCATTAAACTCATGAAAGTACTAGGTGCATTAGTCAACCCAAAGGGCATAACTAACCATTCATACAATCCAAACTTAGTTTTAAATGCAGTTTTCCATTCATCTCCCTCTTTCATGCGAATTTGATGATAACCACTCCTAAGATCAATTTTAGAAAATAATACAGCACCATGCAACTCATCTAACATGTCATCTAACCTAGGAATGGGATAGCGATACTTAACTGTTATTTTTTTGATGGCTCTACAATCTATGCACATCCGCCATGAACCATCTTTCTTGGGCACTAGGAGCACTGGGACAGCACATGGGCTCAAACTTTCCCTTACAAAGCCTTTCCTCATAAGATCATCTACTTGACGTTGAATTTCTCTAGTTTCTTCAGGATTGGCTCTATAAGCAAGTCTATTAGGTAGGGAAGCTCCAGGAATGAAATCAATCCTATGCTCAATTCCTCTCAAGGGAGGAAGCCCATCAGGTATCTCATTGGGGAATAAATCACCAAATTCCTGCAATAAAGACAAAACACTAGAAGGCAAGGAGGGGTTAAGTTCATTAGTAGAAAAGTAAGCATCCTTACATACAAGCACTAAGACTTGCTCACTCAACAATGCTCTCTTAACCTCACTTTTCCCTGAAAATAAACTCTCTTTCTTTTCTTCACTTTTCTCTTTTTCTTTCTTTTTCTTTTCTTTCACTCTATTTTCATTCTTTTGGACTCTCTCTTTTTTACTCAACTCATCTCTTTTTTTGCACTCCTGCTCAATCCTCACTTGATCTTCATAAGCTTCTCTAGGTCTAAGTGGTTTCAGTACAATGAGTTTCCCATTAAAGGGTATAGAATAGCAATTTTTGTAACAATCATGTTGCGCCCTACTATCAAATTGCCATGGTCTTCCAAGTAAAAGATGTCCAGCAAGCATGGGGACAACATCACATAAAACTTCAGCATGATAATTCCCAATAGAGAAGGAAACCAAAACTTGCTTATTGACTTTAGCTTCCGCACTATCATTCAACCATTGCAACTTATAAGGTTTAGGATGCTTCATAGTAGGTAAGTCTAACTTATCAACATGTAAGGTACTAGCAACATTGGTGACACTACCACTATCAATAACCATGCTACAAACCTTATTTTTTATGAAGCACCTAGTATGGAAAATGAGCTCTCGTTGCTCTTGCTCATTATCTTCCTTTAGTTGCATGTTGAGGGCTCTCCTAGCCACTAATGCTTCTCCTTTAATAGGTTCAGCTTCATCAATCTCCAATTCAGAATCAGTCACTAAAGAAGGCATGTCATCATCACTTCCGCTACTAGAATGCACACTATCATACTCGCCATTATCCTTAAGAATCATAGCTCTCTTGTTGGAACATTGGGAAGCAATATGGCCTTTTCCATGACATTTAAAGCATTGTAGAGAGGATGTTTTATCAAAAGAAAAAGTTTTAGAGTTAGACTTCTTACCACCATCAGCTTTCACTTTGGATTCCTCCTTAGCTTTAGGTGTAAATTTGGTGTTATCTTTAGCCTTAGAATCCTTCTACTTGAAGGTTAATTTAGAGTCCTTCCAGCCATAAGAAGAGGATTTGGAACGTTTTTCTTTAACCCACTTCTCAATTTTAATGGCTTTATGCACCAGCTCCTCTTTATCAACAAAAGTATACATCTCTACTTTGTCTCTTATTTCAAGCCTCAACCCATCAATAATTCTGGTCATGCTTGCTTCTTCACCTTCTTGTACTCCGGCACGCATCTTAAGAAGGTCAAGCTCATGTACATATTCATCCACAGTCATAGAGCCTTGGTTAAACAATCACAATTTTCTATTTAGCTCTCGATAGTAGTAACTTGGAACATACTTGTTGCGCATAAGTTTCTTCAACTTCTCCCACGTACGAGGTGGACCTTTGCCTTTAAGGCGCCTTTTCAGCTGTAAATCTTCCCACCAAACAACAGCATAGTCAGAAAACTGGAATGAAGCTAATTTTACCTTCTTTTCTTCAGAACAATCATTCATTCGGAATATTTGCTCAAATTTCATCTCCCAATCAAGGTATGCATCTGGATTTGTATTTCCCTTGAAGGTAGGGTACTTGATCTTTGGATCATATACATCCATGTCACGTTTAGAATGTCTTCTTTTTCTCTTTGACGATGAAGATTCATATTGGCTCACTTGCTCCTCGCTGCTGGATGCTTTTGATGCCTTGAACTCCTCCATGTCCATCTTGAGTTTGAAGAACTCCTCCTGCATGGCCTTCATGAATAATTTGAAGTCTGTAGTGAATTCTTCTCTTTTGGATTCCTGGTCATTCATCTTTAATTTTGGATGTTAGTTTGATAATGATAGGGGAATATAGTAATATGGAACCTTACCACTCTACTCACGTGTTTCACTCAAAAGTTTTATATTCACTCAAAAGTTATGTATTTCCATAAAAGGGAAGTAATAAGAAGCCCTTTTGGTTAGGAAACCGTGGTGGTCAAAAACCCCCAACGTTGCAGACATATGCTCGGTGTGGTAAATCTCAATGAGGATGATGGTATAATATGCCTACAAGCCAAGTGATCTGTTATGCCTGCCGGAAGTCAAGCTATTTGGCAATAAACTGTCCTCAATGAGTAGTACCACGACCTGCTGAGACTAGACAACAAAGTCAGGGTTGAGTATTTGCTTTAACAAAAGAAGACCCAAGGAAGCCCCCAGAGCTAGTTCAAGGTAAAGTTCTTCGCAATAGTAGTATAATGCAAGCATTGTATGATTCGGGTGCTAGTCATTCTTTCATTGCTTATAACTGTGCTAAGCGCCTTAGGTTGCATGTACATAAACTGCCATTTGATTTGATTGTATCGACGCCGATGGGTGTCAAAACCTTGACTATTGGTGTTTGTTTGAATTGTGTTATAACTGTTGAGGGACGTGAGTCCACAATAGACTTGATATGTTTGCCACTTCAAAACTTGAGATCATATTGAGTTTGGACTGGCTTACGGCAAATAATGTACTAGTAGACTGCAGAAACAAGAGGATAGTATATCCTACTCAGCAGAAGTCTGATGACAGGGATATCAATTTGAATTTTCTCTCATTAGCAGAAGTTGGAAAATGCTTGAGGAAAGGGTGTCAGGGATATGTTATATTCTTTTCCGTGCAAGTAGATACGGAAATGGCTCTGAAAGATATTCCAGTTGTAAGAGAATTTCCTAAGGTGTTTCTAGAAGATCTTAGTGGTGTACCTCTGGAAAGAGAAGTTGAATTCGTAATCGAGATTATGCTTGGAATGGGGTCTATATCAAAAGCTCCATATCTAATGGCTCCGAATGAAATGGCTGAGTTGAAAAAGCAAATTGAAGAATTGCTGGAGAAAGGGTTTATATGACCCAGTGTGTCACCGTGGGGAGCTCCGGTATTGTTTGTTAAGAAGAAAGACGGAACTCGGAGGTTGTGTATTGATTACAGAGAATTAAACAAGATAACCGTTAAGAACAAGTACCCACTTCCCAGAATTGACAACCTTCTAGATCAACTATCTGGAGCAAGTGTGTTTTCAAAGATTGATCTGAGGTTAGGATATCATCAACTGTGAGTGAAGGCAGAAGACTGCTTTCCGAACTCTGTATGGACACTATGAATTTCTAGTAATGCCTTTTGGAGTTACCAATGCACCAGCTATATTTATAGACTACATGAATCGTATCTTCCATCAATACTTAGATCAATTTGTGGTAGTCTTTATCGACGACATTTTGATATACTCAAAGAGTAGAGAAGAGCATGAGGAGCATTTGAGGATTGTGCTCGGTATACTGTGGGAAAGGCTGCTCTATGAAAAGTTGAGTAAATGTGAGTTTTGGCTTTAAGAAGTTAAATTTATGGGCCATGTTATCTCACAAGAAGGGGTTTTAGTAGATCCAAATAAAGTGGAATCAGTGCTGGATTGGAAGAAGCTGGAAATTATCGTAGAGATACGTAGTTTTCTGGGTCTTACGGGCTATTGCAGATTTATTTAAGATTTCTCCCGGATTTCCTTACCGTTGACCTAGCTTACGTGGAAAGATCAACTGTTTGAGTGGGATGATCATTATAAGAGGAGCTTCAGGGAGCTGAAAGAGAGGTTGACAACTGCACCCGTGTTGATTATCCCTGATCCCGAGTTGACTTATATAGTCTACAGTGATACTAGTAAGCAGGGACTTGGATGTGTTCTGATGCAGCAGGGCAGAGTGGTGGCCTATGCCTCTCGACAGCTGAAGCCTCATGAGATGAACTATCCCACGCATGATCTGGAGCTGGCGGCAATTGTGTTTGCGATGAAAATCTGGCGGCACTACCTATATGGGGTGATTGTTGAATTATATTGTGACCACAAGAGTCTTAGATTATGTATGATCAGAAAGAGCTCAACCTGAGACAACACAGATGGACGAAGTTGCTAAAAGATTATAACCTGGAAATTAAGTATCACCTAGGTAAAGCTAATGTCATCACTGATGCTCTTAGTCATAAATTGGTGCTGGTAGCAGTTATGATGATACAAAAAAAAGAAATTTATAGAAGATTTCAAGGATCTGAATCTGTCAAATCAGATTCTCTATGCTGGTTATGGTGTTAGCCACGTAGAAAATGATTTAAAGACTGAGATTGTAAAAGCTCAGTTACAAGATGAGAAAGTGAAGTCAATCAAAGCTATGATCGAACGAGGAGAAACTTGGGATTTTGATTTGTCACCAAGTAGATTAGTTCGATACAAGATAAGAACTTATATTCCACCAAAGGATGATCTGAGAAAGAAAATCCTTGATGATGCACATAAGAGTTGTTTTACTCTTCACCCAGGAATGGTAAGGATGTATCGTGATTTGAAGGCAATGTACTGGTGGCCCGGACTGAAGAAGGATGTGACATAATATATGGCATGATGTCTTACCTGTCAGAAGGTAAAGATTGAGCACCAGAAACCACCAGGACTACTTCAAAGTCTCGAAATTCCAAAATGGAAATGGGAGAGTGTAACCATGGATCTGGTAGTTGGATTACCCAAGATTCGGAATCATTATACAATCTTGGTGATTGTTGATCGTCTTACGAAGTCAACACACTTCCTACTGATCAACGCTAGCTATTCTACCGATAAGCTGGCAAAACTCTACATTAAGGAGATAGTGAGACTGTATGGAACGCCAAAGAGTATAATCTCTGACAGGGATCCTCGATTTACTTTAAAATTTTAGAAATCTCTGCATGATGCTTTGGCCACTAAGTTGAGTTTTAGTACGGCCTATCATCCTCGAACGGATAGACAATAAAAAAGGACCATACAGATGCTAGAAGATATATTAAGGCCATATGTAATGGACTTCAAAGGAAGTTGGGATCACTACCTTCCACTTGTCGAATTTGCTTACAACAATAGCTATCATGTGAGCATGCAAATGGCTCCATATGAAGCATTCAATGGAAGTGCCAATCCCTACTCTGTTGGATAGAATTGTCAAAAAGAAGATTTTATGGGCCGGATATAGTAGATCAAACTACTAAGCAGATCAGAGTAATCAAGTAGAGACTGCTTGCAGCCTAGATAGACAAAAGAATTATGCTGAAAAACGGAGAAGACTGTTAGAATTTCAGGTCGATGATCATGTATTTCTGAAGATATCACCTGTTACTGGTGTTGGAAGAGCAATAAAGAGGAAGAAGTTAAGTCCTCGCTACATTGGACCGTTTGAGATATTGGCTAGAATTGGGCCTGTAGTATACCGTATTGCTCTACCTCCAAATTTGAGCAGATTACATGATGTATTCCATGTTCCCCAGTTGAAGAAGTACCAACCGGACCCTCAGCATGTTATTTAATATGAAGATCTGGATATGCGTGATGACCTCACATACGAAGCTGAGCCTGAACGAATCATTGATAGATAGGAGAGGCGGCTCAGACATCATAGCATACTATTTGTAAAAGTGGTCTAGAAGGGACTATTACTAAGGGAAGCGACTTAGGAAGCAGAAGAAGTTATGCAAAGGCGTTACCCGGGATTTATGCCACAAATGGTGTAACAAAATTTCGCAGTTGAAATTTATTAAACGAGGGGAGAACTATAATACCCCACTTTTCACCAATATTTTTTGTATGAGAAATTGTGATATTTAGTGGAATAAAATGGTGAAATATGATGTGAATGAATTTATGGAAAATATTCTAATTGCCGGTTACACGTAATTTGGCCGAATAAGGATATAAAGAGATAATTAATGAACTATTAAGGGCCTATTATTGTAACCAAAATTTGAGGAAATTAAATGGCATGAACGTTGACCTCATTTAAGTGTCAAATGGGGTTAAGCCAAAGAAAAGAGTGAAAAATAATTTATTTCGGTAAATCATGAAATATAGGGGCAAAACGGTAATTTTGCCATAAAGTGGGAAATGATGATTTTCCATAATAATCCTACTAATTTGAGTTAAATGGGAATTAAAAAGAGTAAAATGACTACTTGATCATAAATGAACCAATTTTGGTGAATTATTGTAGCAATTTCACTGTAGCGGACGGTGTGGTCGGTTCACTGTAGCAAGTGGGTGGTCGGTTCACTGTAGCAGTGCGGTTCACCGTAGCAAATCACTGTAGCAGTCCGAAAATGAAGCCTATAAATAAAGCTTCTTGGCACCCTAAAATGAAGAGGAAGAGGGAGGAAGGAAGAGAGAGAGAGAGTTTCTATTTTAGAGAGAGAGTTGTTATTTTTAGAATTTATTTCTTGCATTTATTTACTTCTTGCATGCCTCCTACATGGATGGTTTTACCTCCTATATGGAAGGCCTAGGTAGTCCTCCTTTATGGATGGTATAGGTTGCCACCTACATGGATGGTTTTACCTCCTATATGGTAGGCTAGATTTTCCATTTTCATGCATCTTGTAGTTGTAGTTTTATGTTTTTGTAATTAATTTTTATGCAATATTTATGATGTTTGTAATATATTTTGGTTTTGTTTTTAATTTTATTATGAGCTAAATTTTCCTTTTCCTAGGGTGATGACGTAGCTTACTAATGACGGATTGAATCTTAACTTATTAAATCTAGTTTTAATTTTTCCTTCATGATTGAGTTTTAATTATTGCTCTTAATGCTTACAATTGATTGGCCACCTTTTGGATGATTTTAATATGCATGTTGAGACCGGAAGGAGATACATGTGTGTGGATCCTATAATTAAAACCATAATTTGCATATGAAATAGGAATATATTCATATGGGTTGTGTAGTCTTAATTGAGTTCCATAAATCTTAATGCATAATTGATTGCTTAAATTCATATAGGAATATATTGGGTTAGCAATTAATTATAGAATTACTTGACCTTGGAAGAGGCTAGTAATTAAAATAGGGAAACTTGACTATCAATCATGTGGAATAAATAGGACTAGAGTAGATAAGTGATTCAATCCGGAATTTATTAAGTGAAATCTAATCCCTAGGGCTTTTTCTCATATTTATCTTTATATCACTTGTATTCATATTTCATCATTTCTATCTTGTAATCTCAATCACAACTAATCAACCGACTAAATAGAATTAAAATTACCAATTTTGGTACTTAGTGATCAATCCTCGTGGGAACGATATTCTACTCACTTCTATATTACTTGATTACGACAGTGTACACTTGCACTTCTAAATACACCATCCTACACTCGTAACAAACATAAAGAGAAAAGGGAAAATAGAATTAATTAAAGAAATTTTATTTTTGGACCAATTGGAGAGTGACACTTGTCATGATTAATTAACCCTTTATTATATTATCATTCTCTCATCTCTTCAGCTCCATTATCACAATCAATTGAATCAGAAAGAGTGAGAGAGATAACTGGAGATGGTGAAGAAGGAAGGAAGAGAAGCAAGGGTTCTTTATCAAAGGTCGAGGTAAGAGCTTGTACCTTATGTCATAAGGTTCCTAATCCCTCCATAACCTCTTCTCCTCACTTCCTTACTTTGAATCCATTGATATTCAGCTGAATCAAGAGTTGGAGAGAGAGAGAGAAAGAGAAAATGTGTAGGAGAGAGAAAGTTGAAGAAATCAAGAGGTAATTTCCCAAACTTGATCCTCTTGCTTAATTGATGCTAGTAGAGTTGTTTGGTTATATAATGGAGGAAGTTTATGTAGAACAACCTCCTGGTTTCAAAGATGATTCAAAGCCAAATCATGTTTTCAAACTTAAGAAAGCCTTATATGGTTTGAAACAAACTTCTAGAGCTTGGTATGAAAGATTGAGTAAATTTCTTCTTGAGCAATATTTTGTTAGAGGCAAAGTTGACACTACGTTAGTAGTACAAATATATGTAGATGATATAATATTTAGTGCTACTAACGAATCTCTTTGTCAAGAATTTTCTAAGCTTATGTAAGGAGAATATCAAATGTCCATGATGGGGGAATTAAACTTCTTTCTTCGACTATAAATCAAACAATGGAAGAAAGGAATCTTCATTTCCCAAACTAAATATTTAAAGCAATTGTTAAAAAAGTATGGGATGGAAAATTCCAACGGAGCTAACACTCCAATGAGTTCAACTACTTTATTAGATGCAAATGAGAAGGGTAAAGCATATAATATAACCAATTATAGAGGAATGATCGATTCATTACTCTATCTAACAGTAACTGGACCTGACATACAGTTCAATGTTGGAATGTGTGCAAGGTATCAATCTGCTCCAAATTATCTTATGCTGAAAATGTCAAAAGAATTTTCAGGTACTTGGGACATATTGAAGAACTTGGTTTATGGTATCCAAAGGGAGGAAATGAGTATGTGGTAGCATATTCAGATTCAGACCATGCATGATACAAAGCTGACAGAAAGAGAACAAGTGGACAGTGTCAATTCCTTAGAGGCTCTTTAGTGTCATAGTTCAGCAAGAACCAGACTATTGTTTCATTATCATCTATTGAAGCTGAATACATAGCTATAGCAAGTTGTTGTTCTCAAGTACTGTGGCTAAAGCAACAACTTCAAGACTTGGGAATCTACTTGAATGAGATATCTATTCAGTTCGACAACACAAGTACAATTAGCTTGGCAAAAAATCCTATACAACTTTTCAAGGACCAAGCATATAGTTGTCCGACATCATTTTATACGTGATCATATTCAAAGAAGGGATGTCAACGTTGAATTTATTTAACTAATTTCCAACTTGCTGACATATTCACAAAACCATTGGAAAGAGAAAAATTTATGTATTTAAGGAGAGAATTAAGAATGGCTAATCCCAATGAGTTGTAAGTGTTTATTATATATTTTACATGCATTTATGCTCATGTTTTGATGATTGGTTTATTGACTTGAGCATCAGAGTATGTAGAATTTTTTTTAATTTGCAGGAAATGCTTTGTATGTGTTCAGTGAAACAGGGATTAACAAAGTGCATATGAACTCTAAGTGAAAACTCAATTTCATAAGAAGTTTAGAGACAAAACTTGAGTTCACTGGGAAAAATTCAATGTAAAACTTGAAAACATGTGAAAAATGACAACTTGGCTTACTCAAGTGGTCTTGGAGGACTTGAGTACAAAGAAACAAGGAGTTGGAAATTAACTTGAGTGTCAACAGGTCACACTCAAGCCAGGTACGCTAGTTTGGTATGGGAGTTCAACTGCAAAACTCGAGTTTGCAATGGCAAACTCGAGTCCATATGAACTCAAGTTTGGCGAACCAAACTGGAGTGGAAAAGAACTCGAGTATCGGGGGTTTATATCAGTTCTGAGAGTTCAGAACCATCACACTTCTTCGCTCACTCTATTGCATCTCTTCACTCCTTCACTGACCTATTAAGATTCCACCGTATCAATCTCCAAATGGCTCCATTAGTGTCTTCAATCATCATTCAAATTTGTTTAATCATCTCCAAATGGCAGATTTCCTTCTATTAATCTCTCCAAGCCCTAAGCACAAGATCATCCATCGGCATCCTCATTCTCGGTAATTTTTTATTCATTTCTTCTTAAAGCTTCTTTGTATAATCTCTTTCTTTAAAATGAGGAGCAAGAATCTAGAATTACATTCATCCTCTTCTACCCACTCTATTTCAAATTCTGTTGAATCACCGTTGGACTCCGCTTCTGGGTCCCAATCACCATCTCAATCTTCAACTCCTACTCCAAATCCTTCACCGAAAGTTTCATCTAAGAGGAAGAGTCATCCTAAGTCAAAATCCAAAGCCTTTGAGCCTCCAGCAAAAAAGCCTAGAGCTCTCTCGATGAAAGAGCCGATTGTTACAAGATTGAAAACCAAAGAGGTAAAGAGAAGAAGCAAACAACCTGCACAAGAGTCATCTTATGAACCTTCCACTGACAGTGAAGAGGTTAGACTACTCTGGGAAGTGATTAGACAGTCGAAGCTCGATTCCTTGGTGAACAAGTTAAGAGCTGGAGCAAGTAGTTCTAAGGATGGTATATCAAAGTCCCATAAGCCTACTCATTCTTCAGCACCCTCTGTATCACAAGATCCTGAAGAAGAGGCAGAAACACGACCACCTAAAGGATTCAAAACTTCTACTCTCAAACATCTGGACAAGAAGGTATACAACAATGAATTCACATATCGTAAATTTTGTCCAGTTGTTTATGTTGACTTAGATTATCTGTACATGATGCTACTGAATTTTTAAATAAGCACCATAAGTGTACGGGCCATGGAAATAATATAGTAACAAATCAAGGTCATCCCATAGAGATTTAAGTAAACTAATAATTAGGCATTAAATTTCCCATGTTCAGTTAAGTTGAGAAAATCAAGAAAGAAACTAATTTGAAAATGAATTTAAATAAAAGTCAGAGTCCTAAATTTAATATTTTTTGAAATTTCAGTGGAGGAAAACAACCTAGAGTGGCTAATCCATTTTTCAAGGTTAGAGCATGTATTTACCCAAATTAAATGCACTTAATGTTAATTTGTTAATCTAGAGTTTAAATGGATATAAGTATCTTCCAATTACTAATACCCTCTCTCAAGTTAAAATTGTTATTCCTAACTAATTTACTTAAGATGCAATAAATGTCCAATTTCACTCCAATATGATTATATGGGTCCAATAGGTATATTCCTATCATATTGACAAATTAGAATAAATTAATCCCATATTACTTAATCCTATGGTCCAATTAAGATCCATCTTCCAAGGCTAATCTAAATTCCCAAATTCACATTTAGTGGTAATCAAGCACTAAATAGACAAAATAATACAAGATTAAATAAACTAAAATAACAATAAGCACAATTAATTGGTTCATACATGCTCAAATCCTCAAATTAATTCATAGCTACTCTAGGTTCAAGAACAACTAGCCACACATGTTAAAAATAAAATCCATCACATCAAAATAAAGTTCATTTTCAGATTCAAGAAGACAAATGAGATAATCTAAATTACTGTGCAAACTCCTTCCCTAACTTCACTGTTGAGATCAAGAACAAGAAGATGATTAACAATAGCGGAGGCGCCACCCTGATTCTCTGGTTTAGTCGCCAGCATTAGTTTCAGCTCAATAATGGTGGTACTATTACTACGATTAGGAAGATAAACATTATGAACAACCTCCTCTGTTTTTAGCTTGTCATGATCAGATCGAGTTTTCTCCGTGTTGGCCACCTCTGTTCCTCCTCTCGCGGCTGCCACTTCTTGCACAGAACCAGCCGCCCTTCACGTACAGAACCAATGGCGCTTCTTCTGTTCATTTTATTTTCCTAATCTTTAACCTGTGGCCTTAGCTTTTTCTCTGCCTTCTCTTCTCTGTCTCCTCTTCTCTCAGTCCTCCACTCTCCCTCTCCTCTAAACCCGCCACCTCCAGCTCCTCTGTCTGTTTTTTTTTTCTTTCAACATTTTTCCTCTGAACCAGCTTTTTTTCATCATCTCGGGTCCTCCCTTTTTCCTGTGAATCTCTTCTCTGAATACCTAATAAATACCTATTTCCATAGCCCGTACACTTTGGTGCTTATTTAAAAATTCAGTGGCATCAAGTTTTTGGCACCGTTGCCAGGGATTCAATGCAATTGGTGATTATAATTAGAATTCCTTTAGTAATTTCAGCTTGAGCAATTTTTTATTTTTGTTTTAGTTACTCTATGGTTAGTATGATACTCTTAAGATCTGTTTAGCTCGTCAGGTACTTTAGTATATGCCCCGCAGATCCAAAGATGCAAAGACACCACAGAAAACAAGGAGCATACAAGAACTTTTGGAAGCTACAAAACCTCAGACTCGAGTAAGGAAGGGTGTAAAAAATGATATTATAGTAATGGCTGAGGATGAGAATGACCGTTTAGGTGTGAATGATTTCTTGGTAAGATAATCTCATGGGTATGAATAAGGAATCAGAGTGCCTGAATTCCAAGCTAATAATTTTGAGATCAATCACATTATCCTAAAGATGCTTGAGTTACATGGTCAATATGCTAGGAATGATTTAGAAGACCCAAATCGGTACTTGATTCAATTTCTGGATGTTTGTGACTTATTCAAGAAAAATGGAGTTCCTAATTATGTGATTCATCTTAGGCTTTTTCCTTATTCTCTACAAGGAAAAGCTAAAGAGTGGCTCAACAATTTAGAAGAAGGTAGTGTCACTTCTTGGGCCTTGTTGGAAGACAAGTTTAGATCTCGATTCTCTCTATATAACAAGATGGTGGATGCAAGAGCTACTCTTACTAATTTTTGTCAATAGTTTAGGGAACACTTATATAAAGCTTTGGAGAGATTCAAGTTGCTTGTTAGGCAGAGTCCTAGCCATAATTTTGAGAAATATGTCTTACTTCAAATCTTCTGTACCCGGTTAACTCCTGAATCTAGATCAGAATTGAATGTTGTCACTAATGGAGGAATTACAAAGCAATCGGTGAATTATGTTTGGAGTTGCTTAGATGATTTATCAGCTGACTTTATTCAAAACAACAATGAAAGAAGATGGGTGAAGTCAATTGAGAGAGTTAACGATGACACTTTATCACAATTGGTGGGGATGTTAAATGTTCTCAACAAGAGGTTTGATCATCTAGAAGCTCAAGTACGCCTATCCAAAGGTGGACACATGGGGGTTAATGTTATTCATGCTGCTCCTTGTGATTGTTGTGGAGATGGACATGCTATGGGACAATGCCTTATATCTCAACAGATAGAGTCAGTCAATAATACAAAAAATTACTATGGCAACAATTAGATTAATCTATATTCCAATACCTATAATTATGGGTGGCCTAAGAATCCTAATCTTTCTTGGCACCATAGTGCAACTCTTAATGAAGCATATACTTCTAATACCAAGTCAGTGGCACCTCCTAGTTTCTATCACTTAGAAAAGGAAGCTAAGCCTATTCAAGAGCCCAAGATTGATCTTGAAGCCATGATGTCTCAGCTCATGAGTTTTCAATAAAAGAGTACTCAAGATCAAGCTGTTACTAATGCAACATTGAGTTCTTCCATTGAGAATCTTGAGGTTCAAGTGGGACAACTTGCAACTGTTATGAATGAATTACAACAAAGAGAGTTTCCAAGTAATACTGTGTCTAATCCTCAAAGAGATGGAAAAGCGGAGTGTAAAGCCATTACCATTAGAAGTGGTAAAGAATTACCTGAGATACAATAGTCAACTGAGAAGCTTTCAAGTTCTAATGGCGATGATACTCTTGAAGTTATGGTAGAGAATGATGAAGAGTCTTCATAGAAGATTAAGGGAGTATATGAGGATAATGTTTCCAAAAAGAAGGACGTGAAGAAAAAGGCAACTCTTCCAGAGAAACCAAGGTGAATACCGCCTTTACCATTCCCCTAAAGATTCCAAAAGAAGGCTTTTGATGAACAATACAAGAAATTCTTAGATATCTTCAAACAATTACATATTAACATCCCTTTGATAGAGGCTTTGGAGAAAATGCCCAAATATGCTAAGTACTTGAAAGAGATATTAAGTAAGAAGAAGTAATTTACAGAGTTTGCAACTGTAGCACTGACCAAGGAGATCACTAGTGTCATCAAGCCCAATGTGCCTCTTAAGTGTAAAGATCCTGGTTCTTTCACTATTCCATGTGTTATTTGTGATAAATTTGAAGGACACACATTGTATAATTTAGGATTTGCTGTGAATCTTATACCTTTATCTCTTTTCAAGAAGCTTCAGTTAGGGGTGGCTAATCCTACAACGGTCACACTCAAGCTAGCTTATCAAAGTTTCTCTTATCCATATAGAATTATTAAGGATGTACTAGTGAGAGTTGGCTCTTTCATTTATCCTGCTGACTTCATTGTCCTTGACATTGAAGAGGATAACGATATTCCACTAATTGTTAGGAGACCATTTCTAGCTACTGCAAGAGCATTGGTGGATGTTGAAGAAGGAGATATAGTTCTACGGGTTGGTGAAGAGAAAATTAAGTTTAAGAGGGGCAAAGCAATGGATTTCCAGAATAAATTAAACCAATGTGCAAGGGTTGTTGTGATAGATGATCTTAATCAAACTGAATTGGATTCATTTGTTATGAAAGAGCCTCCTAAAATACTTCTTGCTAAGAAACATGGTGTGGCGAATGATTATAAGCATAGTGAGCAAGTTGTGAATACTTCTGCATAATTTCCCATGATACATTGGCACTGCTTGTTTCAACCTCCCTGAGTTTCTGACATAGTCTGGCTGAGGACTATAAATCAAGTACTTCTTGGGAGGCAACCCAAGGTTTTGGTAATTTACTTTCTTTTGATTTTCTTTAGTTGAGTTGTTTTGAGGTTTGTTGATTTTGTAGGACTTTTGGTAGCCCTTGGTGATGTATTCCATATTGGTAGCCACAAGCTAGAGCATTCAAAAGCACAAGACAAGGATTGAGAGGGGAGTATTCTTTTACTTTTCTTTGTTTTGTTCGAATTGATTGTTGATGACATGTTTTGAAATATGAGTGCTGGTTATAGTCTAGCTTTGCAAGTGATTAATATTCCTTGTTGACTATGGATTTGAGTGGTGAACATTTGAAATCTCAAAAGCTTTTGCTATCCTTACACTTGGATATGGTGATT
Organism: Albizia julibrissin; assembly: GCA_037074505.1. NCBI lineage: Eukaryota > Viridiplantae > Streptophyta > Magnoliopsida > Fabales > Fabaceae > Albizia > Albizia julibrissin. The sequence continues at coordinate 24,914,063 of CM073485.1, forward strand.
TCTTTATTTCCATTATTTAGTATTACTTGTTCACATTGAGGACAATGTGACATTTAAGTGTGGGGGTGAGAGGTACCATTGATTTTGTATGACTTGTCCTCAATTTTGACAAATTTCTTTGGTTTTACACATAAATAGAAAAATTTTGAACAAACATTTGCTTTTTCATGGAAGCTTGGATTTTATTTGTGCACATTGGCAAAGTTGGTTTGATTTGAATTTGAAAGAATGGAGTTTTGTTAAAATTCGGTTTTATCTTCTTGAAATGTTAGTAAATAGGAAAATAATTTGGCTTAGGTAAATGACTTTAGGATGCCAAATGCCGGTGAAAAACTTGAGCTTAAATATTCATTTCTTTCAAGAGGAAGTACACTTATTGTGATTTCATCTCTATAACTTGTCTTGAATCTCTTTTGAAGCTTTAAATCCTTTTGCATACACAAAGATGATTGAGGTATTCATTTCATAGCTAGTTAGGCCAAATGACCATCCTTATTATATGAAAATCCTTTGCTTTACCCTATTTGAGTCTCAACTTGTTTTTAAAAGAAAATTGCATAGAATAAATAGCCATTTGTTTAAGAAATGCAATTTTTTATATCTTTCCCTTTCCATTCATGTGCTACTTTAGTAAGTTCTAAGTAAAGCAAATTTAGAAAATAAATGAAGGGATTAGGAAGTTTATGTTATATGATGAGTTGGTATGGATACTTTGAAAAGAAAAAGAGAAAAAGTGAAAAAAAAGAAATTTTTTTTTGAAAAGAGAGGTATATATAAAAAAATAGAAAAAAGATTATTGAGGTTAAATGAAAAAAATGTTGCTTATAGTGTAAGTGAGTTTGTTTTCTTTAAACGAATATTCCTTCATTTTTCATGAATTTCATTTAATTAATTGCTTGGCGTTAATTAAAGTAATCCTCCATATCATTTGACCTCTTCATTTCATTATCCTACCCTATTCATCATAACCCTTGGAAAAGTCCTTTTGATTTGAGTATGCAATGGGATAATGTAGTGGAGATTGAGATGATAAACAAGCCTATGGTAGATGAGTTGTAATAGGTGGAATTGAGAGAAACACAAGCCATTTATTATCTTGAGAGATGAGTGCAAACAAATACTTTGTGAGAGATATTTTATTGTGATTTATCTTTGTCAAATTAATTGCCTTGCTACTTACATTTTTAGAAGATGGAAAAGAGTTCTAATAAAGCTTTATTCTTGAAATTTTGAATTAATTCCCATTTTATATTACTTGCTTTAAAGTCTTGCTTCCAAGAGCTTCTTTGGTTGTTTTAAACTTTTAAAATCTTGAGGACAGGATTTGATGCAAGTGTAGGGGTGACCAAGGGACTTGAATGAAAATTTATAAAACCTTTGAGGAGGGACTAAAATAAAAATTTCTGAAATATTTTAGAGCTCATTCATAATTTCTAAAAATATAATATTTTTTCAAAATAGTGACTCATTATTATCATTATTATCCTAAATTAAATTATTTCTATTTTATATTAAAACCATAATATTTAAACTAAAATCCCTAAAATGATTCACCAAATTGATTTGCTTCTAAAATCTCTTAGAAATCTTTCAAAATTTATTAAGATAACTCTCTAAATATCTTCAAAATACACTTTAAATATACTAAAAATGGAGAGTTATCAGTACACCTACTACCACATTGACCTGAGAAATTATTTGAGCTTCTATAAACCATGGCTCAATAGCCATCTACTATATTCACCAACTTTTGTTAGAACTTTTTATTTGAGCATGACTATGAAGAATACAATTTCAAAAAGTGGTGAATTGATAGAAGAAGGAATTGAGACCACGGTTCGTGGACAAATGATCAGAATCACCCCCACCATTATCAATCATATTCTTGATTACAATGATCCACCTCCTGAGCCTGATTCTGAATTCACTCCTACCCAAGTTCATCTCTTATTGAGACCTGGTGAGAATGTAGGACCCTTGAATTTTAAGCCTATTCAGAGGGCTACCATCTAGCGAATCCTGTTTTACATTTACACCAAGAGAATTGTGAATAAGTCAAAGAACTTCACCCACTTTGGCCACAGAGACTATTACATGATGGCTTCTCTAATGTCTGGGCAAAAGAGGAATGTAGGAGAGATGATTTTCTAAGAAATGAGGAGGTTCTGGTTCTCATCTACCTTGAACACCTACATACCCTTTGTCTCTCTCATTCTTTGGTACAACATGATTTAGTATCTGGAAAAGGATGAGAAAGTAAGGATCCCAAGATTTGGAATGACTCAGATGCATCGAATGGGGATATCACTACCTTTGGAGACCGATAAGAGACCATCTCCTTCTAATGAGGCACAGTCCTCCACATAAAGAAGACCACATTCCCCTTCATTCATTGGTGCTTCTATTCAGAACTATGTGGGAGAATTAATCACTAAAGCTATTGATAGTCTCCCAATTGAGATGGTGCAGTAATATCAGCAACTGAGCGGTCAGTTTGAGCAGAGATTGTCAAGATCGAACAACAAATGGGAAAATTGGTTCATAATTCCAACCACAACTTTGACCTTATCATCCAGACTCAAGCAGAGCACTCTTAGCGATTGAATGAATTGGAGTCATTGATTCGAGCACCACATAATGGTTCTGGCCCTTCATCATTTGTTCCACCTCCTTCTACTCCCACTAATCCATCTGTACTTTTCACTTTCATTGATCCTCTGACTTCGACCCTAGTGGATGTCACCTTCAAACAACCCTCTTCTGAGCCTATAATTGCAGCCACTTAGTCATCCTCGCCACTATTTACACCTTCAACCACTACACTTGTATTATATGTTCCATAAGCATCTTCAGATATCACCTTCCCAGTACCTCCTGCTTTGTATGATGACAAAAAGGAGGAGAAGAAAGAGTGATGGATTCTGAGTTCTTTAGGGGGAGTGGAGTCATTATTGGTGTGTTCAGTTTCTTTTTTTATTGGCTTAAGGGGAGTAAGGGTCTTGAGTCTTGTTTATATTTTGGAAATTCATCTAAGATGTTTTAGTTTCTGTTGAAGTTGTCTTATTGAAACTTGGTGTTTGTATTTCATTAAGGGGGAGTTACTTGTATTTGTCTTTGATTAATGATCAAATATCATGTTATGTTTCAATTGGTAACGTTGCATTGATATTGCTTTCTACAAGTTTCATATTTATCATCTAATGCAATTTGTAAGTTTGGTTCCATGTCTCGCAGCACTTAAGATTCTAAAATTACATTTCTATTTTCTTGACCATTAGAGAAGGAACTAACCAAATTTGTTCTCAAAAACTAAGATTTCAAAACAATTTTTCTATAAAAATTTTGTTATGTACTTGAAATATAATCTTGAGGGAAAATGATTTTTCAAAGTTCACAAATCCATTACTGAGGTTTTGTCATCATCAAAAGGGGGAGAATGTTAGAATCCATGTTTTGATGATAACAAAATAGTGATTATGTGTTTTGCAAGTAAATGATCGAATTTAATCAAGTTCATTATGTAAATTTTACTAAAGAAAGTATTGCATAAAGTCTCATTCATAAATGATGTATAATTACTGATGCACTCGAGTTTTGGCAAATAAACTCGAGTTCTAGCTAATGAACTCGAGTTCTAGACCAAGCACTCGAGTCTGGTTGGTATTTTCCTATGCAAGTACCGTTGAGACTTAAGTGATGTTTAAATTGTCAATTTTTTAGGAACCAATGCACTCGAGTTTGTTATGACACACTCGAGTCCAGAGATGATATGCACTCAAGTTCTAAAAGTTTTGGGATAGGAGTTTATTCCAGAAAGTAGCCAAGGTCAGGAGCTAAAAAGCATACTCGAGTTTTAAAAGAAGCATTTTGAGTTCTAGGAAGTAACGCACTCAAGTCCTGTGAGTTTCAGAGAAAGAGTTTTTTCCCGAGAAGTTCTTGCTCAGAAGAAATCAAGTGCACTCGAGTCTGCTATTTCACACTCAAGTTCTAGCATGTTTTTGTACTCGAGTGTTAAGAATTTTACAATGAGAGTTTGTACTCGAGAGATTTGTATTGTGAAGATAAGGAATTGTACTTGAGTTCAAATAGTTGTACTCGAGTTCTCAACCTCATTGCACTCGAGTTCAGAGAGTTCAAGCATGAGAGTTTATACTCGAGAAGACATGTGTTGAGAGAACAAGTTGTGCACTCGAGTCCTGAATCATGCACTCGAGTTCTGTTCTCTTTCACACTCGAGTTCTTCACTTCACTGTCGAGAGTTTGCATCAGAAAACTTATCTAGAACATAAAAATATATGTTGCACTCGAGTCCTTTTGATAGCTCCCAAGTTCTTATATTTTGCACTCGAATTTTTCCCATTGCACTCTCAAGAGTTCTTATCAGAAACAATGGAAGAATGCTGAAAAACAAGATGCACTCGAGTTTACCAATATGCACTTGAGTTTTGACAAATTTTGAACTCGAGTTGGGCATGATAAACTCGAGTTCATGTGTTAATAGAAACTAAGAAGACTTTAGCGTTTAATCCGAATGTGTTTATATGTTATCCAATCTTTGTATTTTCTATTATTGTCACTCTTAAACATTGTTTAATGTTTGGTTTGAAACACCTCATTTTCAACCGCTCTGATACCAAAAATGTAAACACCCTTCCATATACTTACCTTACCGGCTCTTAGTTCCATTATATCAGAGTAAGCGAGCGATAAATTATTAAACTAAAAGCCGTTCTCTTATTCATGCTAGAAAATTTCTCAAATACATTAGAGCGATTCTCTGCTTATACAACATTCATACATACACATACATCCATATATACACACATATATGAAATACAAATGTAGTGCCTCGCACTACAGTCTTCTCTACCACTCCACATCTCCTCCATGCATCTTCCTGCATCCATCCCCTGTCTAAAAGGGTTGTTTGGGAGGAGTGAAATTTGAGAGAATCTCAGTAGTGAACAGTACTACTATGCATGACAGATATATATGAATGCATGATATGCTTGCCTACCCTATTTCATTCCAACATAATGATATGTTGCATGCTCAATGTTATGACAAACCAATGACCATCGTACAAATATAACAAAGCTTCAATAAATCAAATATGCTTAACACAAATAGGCATAGTAGTCACATAATCAATGCATATAACATACATATCACACCCATGTAGGAAAAGTAAGTCAACTACCTGTCGGACTTCACGTTCGTCCTCAATCCTTCGTCTTTGCTCCGGTTCGGGCACCTTCCTTTGTTGAGTCCTAGAATTCCCAAACATTCAATACATGAGTCATTACTCATCCATACATCATTCTAGACTCGTATTAATTGATAACTTGGCCCAATTATGCTAAATTACCAAAATGCCCCCGGAAGCCTAGCCTGACTGTAGTTTTACAGAAATCACAACATGGGCCAATCCTACACAATTTCAGGTGTAAAATCCATTTTTGACCTCATATCAGTCAAATTCAGGACCGAATGACAAAAATGCCCCTCGAGCAGCCCCTATATAGAGCAACAAGGGCAATTTGGTCATTTCACCTTCTAGGCCTTTCCTCACTTCTTCATCAACATGAACCCTACACAATTTGCTCTTCTGAATTCAATGGAATCATCCAATTGATGAAATTCCAACTCTATCCTCATGCCATGCACAACGCAGCCTATAAAGGATTCTCAGAAGAGTTGTGTCGGTTCTTCCCTTTCTTTGACTTAATATCCTCCTTTCTACTCCTTATTACATGATTAGCCGCTTAGACATCTAATGGACATCATTTCGGCTCCTAAGACATGGAAAGAACGAGATATGAACAGTACCCTACTTCCAAAATACTCATCCAAATGATAAACCGAAATGGTAGAAAGGTAGCACACGCTTACCTCTACACACTTCTGAATTCGGTTTGGAATTTCGGCGACGCTCCGGCCGGCGAGGTGGCACCAACGGCCTCCAAAAGAGAATCCGAAACCATAGAATCAAAGCTTGAGATAAGTAAAATAATGTTTGTACTGGACATTTTGAGAGAAAACGCCGTTTCGGACGAGTTTCGGCCAATCATAGTTTTCTCTCTCTTCTCTCTCTCCTCTCGTTCTTCGTCGCGTTCTCGTTCTTTCTTTCTCCTTCTTTCTCGTTCTCATTTTGATCTATTTCTCTTTCCTTTCCCTTTTAATATGATCGCAGGAAAGAAAGGGAATTAATTGATGAAGGATGATGATTAATTAAAATCATCCAGGTGGCTTTTACTCAATTAGTCCACATATCTCATTACTTACACAACAAGTTTCCTTTCTCTTTTCCTTCATCATTTCATTAATATTAATGAGGAATAAGAGAGTATAATTCACTCTCAAATTATCCCATTTCATCAAGTGATCCACCAAAGCCTTAAGCTTTTCCACTTATTGACTTTACTTGAGAATAATTACCAACATGGCTTCATTAATTACCAAGTAGTCATTTCCCTCCTTTTAATTTCCATTCAACTCAACATATTAGGAATATTAGGGAAAATCCATCATTTCTCAACTTATGGCAAAATGGTAATTTTGCCCTCACCTTTTATTTCTTTTTTAATATCTAAAGATATTAAGATATTTTAGGATAAATATCATTCCTCAATTGGACATTTGCCAAATCGGAGTCTAGCAGTCCATTAAATCTAGGCTTAACCTCAAGCCTTTAAACCCAAAATTCGGGGTATTACATGGTTCAAGTGTGAAACAGGTCTTCAATGATCGGATAAGACAAACAGATAAAGAAGTCAAAAATGGCGGACACAATGATATGAGCTAGCTGTAAACAAAACTGAGCTTCACTTATTCACATATGCTTCATACAATTCATCAAAGAAATTAACACATCATTATTACCATGTGGACAAAGCCCTTTTTCTTGTCCCCCTTTTCTTCCCCACCTTTGAGGCTTCTTGGAAATTTTATCATTCTTCTTCTTTCTTGACTTCTCATGGCCCTAAATAAATGTCACATTATTAGTGCCATAAAAAATAATTCCAAATGGGGATGCCTTACATAAGCTTACTTTTACCCTTGGAGTTCATACTAATTACATTTGGTCATTTTCTTTATTAAATTCGCATGGTAGCTAAAAGCTGGCAGCATTTTGACCAAACTTTGAAAAATCATAATTAATTCTATAGAACTCTAATTGTGTTGGTTTAAAGTCCCATAGAAATCCCATTAAGTATATTTTCATATAAAAATATACATATCTGGCCATCATAGTCAAATTCCTCCTAGAATTGTGGAAAACGCAACCTGCTTCAGATTCCATTCCAGAAATAGGGCCTAACTTTGAAAAATCATATCTTTCAATATACTAGTCCAAAAATTATGGTCTACCCATAAAATTAAATATCCACATGGAAAATTTATGCATGTAAAAGTTCATAATATTTGGACTAGATTTGGCCAACAAAAACCATTTTACAATGAAATTACTTCTAGGGAAACCAATCAAACAACACCTCCTCTTAACTTCTAAAAATTCCAAATTTATATATACTCATCCAAAAATCATTAACACATGTATTCCCATACAATTTTGCTCAAGGAATCTATTGGAGACCACAAAATTGGCAAAATCCTAGTCCTTCTATGTGTCTTATTCTAACCAAAATATTAGGGTTTCAAAACAAGAATTCACGAATTCACAATTTATTCACTATACTAAGTTCATATGCTTTCCAAACCTCACATAACCACATGTATATGAGCAAAGCATGATGAAACCCTAAATACCCTTACAAAATGAAATTAGGCTAGCTAGGAGGTTCCCACAAAACTCAACCACGCAATACAATATATAGCTCAAATTAAAGCTCAAGCTCACCTCTTTCACTTTCTAGGGCTTGCTCTTGATTTCTCCAGCTTTAGTATTTTGTAGACAGTACAAAAACACCTTTTTTCAAGAAAATAAACCCATAGAAATGAAGTTCTTAGAGAGAACAAGATTCATAAAGGTCATTTGAGCTAAAGAAGGTGTCAAAATCAAAAGAGAAACTCTTACCTTAACTTTATTCTTCTTATTTCCTCTTATGTCACTTTCTCTTTCTCTTTTCTTTTTTTCCTATTTTTTCCTCTTCCTCAACCGACTTATGATAGCTAGAGATGAGGGAGTATTTATGTTCATTAGATATGTGTGTGTGTGGGTAAATGGCTAGATGAAGGTCCAAGTGTCACAATATTATGTGAGCTAAAATTTTTGACTTCCTCTTCTCTTTCCCTAATCTTAGCCAACTTTGATGAGTGTTTCAGAGAGTGTGATATTTGATTTAATTATTCCTTATCCTCTTTAAGGTATGGCGGTAATTCTCATTGAAAGGGAGAGGTAATTGTGTTGACCAACGTCTTATGGCTTCTTGCCAAAAAGGTGAGTTGAATTGTTAACCAAAGGTTTATTTGATCTCATGTTTCCCTTTTTGCTCTTCTTTAACCGAACTTTAACCCTTATAAGAAGAGAGTTAACTTGCTTTTTTGATCTCATGATTACTCTTTCTTTTCATGAGAAGATCCTATCCGTTCATTTTATCTTCCAATTTTAACCTCAAGATCAAGTGGAAATTGACCAATTTGCCCTTACATTTTCCCTATTTTCGCACATATACTCAAATCTACCAGAATTTTCTTCACTCTTTGAAAATTCATAACTAATTGTACAGATGTCCAATTGTGATGATTCCAAAGGCTATGTGAACTTTAATTAGCATAGTTTTAGGGGAAAATATATATTTTAGCCAAATGGATGCTCAAAATTCCATAATTATCATTTATTAAATGCTGCCACAAAAACTTGCTAGTTTTACTGGACTAAATTCAAAAATACGTAACTCTTTCTATACAGCTCTAAATGACTTATATAACCTATCAAATTAAATTTTGATAAGTCTACTTTCATTCTAGAAAATTTCATAATTTTTGGACATCATTTGATATTTAAAAGTGTCAAGCAAACTGACTGCCCTATACAGGATACACCTAGGCAGCATTATTCCAACTTTTGGAATTCAAATCCACCCTGCTTCTTATGCCTTCTAGGGATACTTTCTAAACTGAGGCTTAGTAGTTTACTTGACTCGAGCTTATCCTCAAGCGTCTAATCCAAAAATTTGGGATATTACACTTTCTCTCTTGCTTTTTGACCGTAAAAGCATCTTGAATTGGCAAGGAAATAGCTCTCATATTATCTTCATTTATTCCCTTGCAATTAGTATGTAAAGGTCCCTTTATGACCATTTACTTTTGACTTTTCAAACCCTAATTTTACTTGGCAAGAAATTATTCCTTCTTGATTTAATTTGAGCCAAGCATTATATTTCTCCATTGCTCTCCTCTTTTAATCGAAAATGTCAAGAAAAATGGGAAATATTTATTGCTTCTTGTATTATTGGAAAATTACAATTTTGCCCATACATTTTGTGATTTTTGTATTAAATCATGTCTTCCTTCCTTTCTCCTTGTTTTAGCCGAAATTGGGGCAATAAAATTGGGCCAATAGCTCTTTCATGCTCCAATTTGGGTTACAATATTAGGCCTTTAAGTAGACAAAAGTTACACCTTTGTGTCTTAGCTTAGCCAATTGTATGTAACTACTTATTGGAGTGTTTTTGTAAGACCCCGCCTTACATATCTCTTATTATTGACACTAACCAGAGTAGCAATGCGCAATTCAGTGGGCACACAGGAATAACATAAATATACTGATAATATTGATACAATATTACTTGATTATAATATAGAAGTTTCCCCACAGGGATTTATAGACCTTGAAATAACAAAAAGGTCTTCAAATAATCAATCACATCCTTCTGCGTGCATTCCTCTTCTCTATTCTCAACACACTTTCGGTGCTCACCTGTCTAAATGGTTGGTCGGGGGATGGTGAGATTCAGTGAATCTTAGTAGCAAACTTACAAACAATGCATGTAAGATGAATGCTAGTGCATGATATGCTTGGCTTGTATAGGCGTATGTTCACATAATGATATTCTGCATGCTCCATGTTTCGTGCAACATACCTATGGCCATAGTAAAAACAGAAATAGAGCTTCATTCACTCATACATACTTTGTAATACTCTAAATTTTGGGATAAGAGGCTTGAGATTTAGCCTGGATTTAATGGACTACTAGACCTCGATTTAGCAAATGTCCAAGTAAGGAATGATATCTATCCTAAAATTCCTTAATATCTTTGGATATTAAAAAGGAAATAAAAGGTAAGGGCAAAATAGTAATTTTGCCATAAGATGGAAAATGATGGTTTTTCCCTAATATTCCCAATATGTTGAGTTACATGGGAATTAAAAGGAAGATATTAAGATAAAGAAAGGGAGGAACCGACACAACTCTTCTGAGAACTCTAAAATGGCAGCCCTATATGGTTTATGAGGGTAGAGTTGGAATTTCATCGATTGGATGATTCCATTGAGTTCAAAAGGGCAAGTTGTGTAGGGTTCATGTTGAAGAGAAAGTGAGAAAAGGCCTGGAGTGTGAAATGACCAAATTACCCCTTAAAGGCTCTAAGTAAGGGCTATCATAGGTATTTTCATCATTTGGGCCTGAATTTGACTAATCTGAGGTCATAAATGGATTTTACACGTGAAATTGTGTAGGATTGGCTCATGTTGTAATTTCTATAAAAGTACAGTTAGGCAGGGCTTTCGGGGGCATTTTTTTAATTTAGAATAATTGGGCTAAGTTAACTAATGAAAACGAGTCTAGAATGTTATAAGGATGAGTAGTGACTTATGTGTGCTATATTTGGGAATTCTAGGACTCGATGGATGGTCGTGCCCGAACCGGAGCAAAGACGAAGGATTGAGGACGGACGTGAGGTCCAACAGGTAGTGGACTTACCTTTCCTGTATGGGTGTGATATGTATGTTATATGCATTGATTGTGTGACTGCTATGCCTATTTGTGTTGAGCATATTTGATTGATTGAAGCTCTGTTATATTTGTGCGATGGCCATTGGTATGTCATAACATTGAACGTGCAGCATGTCATTATGTTGGCATGAAATAGGGTAGGTAAGCATGTCATGCACATAGTGGTACTATTCACTATTGAGATTCTCTCCAATCTCACTCCTCCCAAACAACTATAGTGACAGGGGAAGATGCATGAAGATGCACGGAGGAGATATGGAGACGTGAAGTGAAGAGGAGGCTGTAGTGCGAGGCACTACATTTATATTTCATGTATGTGTATGTATGAATGTTGTATAAGCAGAGAATCACTCTAATGTATTTGAGAAATTTTCTAGCATGAATATGAGAACGGCTTTTAGTTAATTGATATATTCGCTTGCTCACTCTGATATAATGAAACTAAGAGCCAGTAAGGTAATGTAAGGAAAGGTGCTTACAGTTAATGGTATCAGAGCTATTAAAAATGAGGTCTTATATACTTCACTTAATCAAGTAAAGCAATACAACAAATCAATACATAGCATAAACATCACATACATACAAGTAAGTTTACTACCTTTTAGACTTTGTGTCCTCCTCTTGTACCTTGACCTTCCAACCATTGCTTCTTCTTTGTCACTTCACAACCCTAGATAAGTAATGACATTATTAGAGCCATGAAAAGTGAATGCTCAATAGGCTACATTAGCCTTAAAGGCTTACTTCCACCATTGGAGTTCTTACTAATTACATTTGGCCCCTTTCTTTCTCAAATTCGCATGGTAGTTAAAACTGCCAATATTTTGACCAAATTTTGAAAACTCATAATTAATTATATAGAACTTCAATTAGGGTGGTTCAAAGTCCTATGTGAAACTCGTTAAGTTTAATTTAAGGTAATTGTATCACTTACTACCATTTATTTTCCCATAATTCCAGAATCCTCAATTAACACAATTGTGCCAGGATTTGTTCCAGATTAAGTGCCTAAATTTTAAAAATTCACATATCCCAATATACTAACCCAAATGGCACATATTATATATCAAATTAAATCTTATGATGTATAATTTAATTATGAAAATTTTCATAGTCATTGGATAACATTTGACTACTCAAAAACATGTCACGCCAAACTTACCTCCAAAAAATGAAATCTGACAGCATTGTTCCTTTAACTTAAATTCTTGGGTTTCCAATACAATGCTTCTAAAATCACAACCACACATTAATCCCACACAATTTTACCCAGTGTTATACCTCATTTCCTATAGCTTCATATGAGTGCAAAAGAGTAGTAAAATCATTTATGAAACCATGATCAGGTCTCGGATTAAGTAACTTCTGAAAATGTTTGCAAATTCCAACCTATCTCAGGATTTGAATTTGGGACTAGAAAGGAGATTTTGAGAGTAATAAAATTTTCTCAAACACTTTCACAAACATTCACTATCTCACTAAGTCTCACCGGTTCTTCTTTTCATTTTATCAGAGTTTGCGAGCGACTCTCTGCTTAATTCTTACGTTTCATACCTTAGTTAAGTTTCGTTAGCGATCAGAAGCGTAATATAGTTAAATTATTCTTTTACCAGTCTATCGGTATTACCCGTTCACTATAGTAGCATGTTAGAGTTACAGGCCATTTTTACTATATACAGATCCAAAATATCAAAAGTACAAGAAACAGACAACCAACAAAAGGACTAAAGTCTCTCGCTTTCCTAGTCTCTAGTTGTCCATATTTACCTTCTTCTTGCCCCTTAAGCTATCTCCCTGTACTGTAAATGGTTTATGAAAAAGAGTGAGATTCTAAAGAATCTCAGTAGTAACATAATACCAATCATATATATATAACATCACAAAGCATGCTACATAGTCATCATACAACATAATTATCATGATAGCATTCAGTGCATCACATGCAGTTCATGAACTACCATAGCGCTAGGCAAGTTATAGGCCCCGAGGGATACCCGCACAAATAGGTCCCGGGCACCCAGTCATGGATTTATGAACATTATTTTTGCCTGAGTGTCCACCCGTACAAATAGGCCCCGGGTGACCACCCCGCATAATCAGAATATGTCAAACAATTTGTGATGATTTCAAACAACATACAATGCACAATATAACATAAAATATAAGTTACTACCTGGTTGCTTCCCTTGAGCAATATCCAACTGTTTCTTTGAGCTCGGGCAAGTACTAGTTCCTATCAAAATTAAATTTACAAGTAACCGGTTATTACTTGCACTATTACTGCCTTTAATTCAAATTCTGTTGGTTATCTAAAGTAGTTATAACAGTTTCTGCATAATACAATTTTGTACAGTGTAGTTCACTGTTTTCCAGAAACTGGCAGATTTTTCAGTCAACTTTTGAAATTCATAATCAATACTAAAAAAATCCAATTTGACTAATTCTATAGCTTAAATGAAGATATTTCAATTTAAATTTGAGGAAAAATAGTTAGGTTTTCCCAATATAGACAAATGATTCCGAGAAATTCGTTATATATCACTGTTCTAGATTGCTTCCAAAAAATAGGTAATAAATTCAACAATTTACCATTAATTCTTAAAAACTATAAATTAAGTGGTTCCAAATTATATAAAAATATATTTCTGTCTAGTTTCACATAAAAATACTCAATTATATCTAACACAACTATAGAATTCCCAGAATGTTTCCAAACACAACTTGTTCCAGATTACATCCCAGAAACAGGGTACAAATTCAAAAATTCATATCTCTCAATATACTTGTACAAAAATTAAAAAATACATATACAATTAAATATATATGTCTCTAATTTAATTATGGAAAGTTTCATAATTTTTGGACAAGTTTTGCTCTATGAAACATTTCATACAACATCACTGTTTCATATTCTTTCTAGAAAACAAGGCATATCTTCAACAATTCATTTCTCCTACTATACTTGTCTAAAAATTATAAAATACATATTAAATTAAAGCTATATGTCTGTAATTAGATTTTGGAAAGTTTCAGAATTTTTTGAAAATTTTTGTCTCCTAAACTACCACGCACAAACACACTGTTCCAGACATGGCAGATTATCACTATGCACACAAATACTTCATTAATTTCTATATTCATATACAAGCATAAAAAAATCATGAACACTTGTACACCTACAAAATTTTTTCTTCTAAATCCAATCAAAGCATCAAAATTATCAAATTCATACATCTTCATCACGTCACAGTACAGGGCATAATTAAAGATTCTTAGGAGAAAGTGTTGTTTTCTTGTTTTCTCTTACTTAATCACTTCCTTGCTACTTATAATCAAATGATTAGCTATTTAAAACCTAATTGGACATGTTTAGAAGGAGGTTTATGCAACTAGACCCCTTAGGGTTTCCATCATCCAAACTTCACAAACAACCAAAACCAAGCCAAAGAACAACAAGAACAACAACAACAAAGCACAAGAAGCATGTTTTGGAGTTACCTTTTGATCTATTGTTGCCTCTCTTACCTAAAGCATCAGCCCTCTCTCTCTCTCTCTTCTCTTGGAATTTTGGCCTTGAATCCATGAAGTTAATATAGGAGAAGAGATTAGAGGAGGTTAGAGAGTGTTTAGGAAGCTTAAACCTTAAGATCACAAGCTCCTTACCTTAGATTTTGAAGAACCCTAGCTCTTCTTGTTCTTCTTGCTCCTTTAGTTCCAGCAGCACTCTCTCACTCTTTGATCAATTTTTTGCACGAAATAGCAAGGAAAGATGAAAAGAAATATCACTTAAAGCAATTGGTTAGAGGGCTTTATACATGCAAGCATTTCATTGGTCAAGAGCTTGACTTTTTGGTTTAACATTTCTTTTTCTTTTTCCTTCTTCATTTCCACTATAAATGGCATGAGAAATAAGAGGAAAATATTGATCTTCAATTATCCTAGTGCCACCTTGCAAGTTGTAGACAAAAGTCTTTGACTTTTTGACTATTTGACTTTTCTTGATAATAATTCACAAAAAATTGACTCTTTAATTATCAATTAGCCATTTTCCTCTTTTTAATTCCAATTTAACTGAAATTATTGGGAATATTAGGAAAAAAATTATTTCCCATTCTATGACAAAATTACCGTTTTTGCCCTTACGTTTTTATGATTTATCGAAATAAATCATTTCTTACTCTTTTCCTTTGGTTTGGTCTTATTTTTGACACTTCAATGAAACCATTATTTATGTCATTTTATGCTCAAATTTTGGTTACAATATTACGCCTTTAAGTGGACATTATTTGCCTCTTTGTGTCCTTTTCTGGCCGAATTATGTGTGACCGGCGATTGGGATTTTTCTATAAATTTAGGCACACCATGATTAACCATTTTATTCCACAAAATATCACAAATATACATATTAGGAAGATTGGTGAGAAAGTGGGATATTACACCCAAGGAATCCATTGGAAACCTCAAAATCATCAAGTTCATATTCTTTCCCTAAGATTATAGGTCGAGGCGAAGCTTAGGTGTTCTTGGGCCAAAATTCTGTTTTTGATTCTAATGCTTCCGGAACTGGTTTCTCACCACTATCCCACACAATTTTTTATCCTGAACCCATTGGAAGTATCAGAACTAACAAAATCATACTCCTTCCCCACAAATCAGGGTCTAGTCAAAACAGGGCAGCTACCCTAACTCCAAATTTAACTGATCAAAACTCAAGATATACGGCTTAAATTGGAGCTTAGGCTTACCTCTACTCGATTCCATAACCGGTTCTTGATTCCCACAGCACCTCTCCCAAGTAGATGGTCCAAAACACCTCTGATTAGAAATCCAAAACCATAGAAATGTTGCTCTCACCAAGAGGAACAACATTAGAGAAGACTCCGGGAGCTAGAAACGTCGAATCGGAGGTGAAATCGGCCCTGAAGCCTAAGAACTTTCACTATTCATGTTTTCTCTTTCCTCTTTCAATTTCTCAACATTTTTTATGGTTTTTCCATGATTTCTTTTTGTGGTTGGCTAAACCTATAAGGCTCTTAATGAGTCTTGGAAGTTGTCCACCATGTGTCAAAATCTTACAGTGCCACATGTTTGGTAACCCGATCAAACAGGGACACATGTCCTTTCCTTTTTAAAACTGGGTCCCCCTCTTCATTTGAGCCTCTTGACCAACCCTAATGTTATGGAAAAGAAGGGTCTGGTGATTTTCCCCAACTCCCAAGTTTGGTGTTCAAAAAAGTTAATCTGGTGACCGGACTGAAGACTGGTGGATTCCCCTGACTTCTGTGCATGTTACCATCTTGAAATACCAACACAAAAGTCACTTTATGAATCTCGTGATGAAGGGACAAGTATCACCTTCTTGTAGTGCCATTCTAAAAGCTACTTTCCAAAAAGGTACTTTATTAAAGTTACTTTAATAAAGCTACTTTATCAGTGTTTGCCCGAGATTCCACTCGAGTTTTTACTTGTGAATGCGATACGCATATCAAGACCTACCAAATGATACCAAGTCAGAGTGTGTGTGTGTGGACCCCATATAGCACCACATACCGGTGTATACTTAAAAAAATATAGGGTACACATGTACACCCTAAAAATGGCATGTTTAAACCTACACCCGACTAATCGGTCCTCTACCTCATGACATAGTTGGGTGGCATCTTTCTACCAACCCAATGGCACTGTATATGTGAAACACCCCATTTTTAATCACCAATATTCCTCCTATATAATTAATACATTTAGTAGAATAAAATGGTGAATTATGGTGTGCATAAATTTACAGAAATATTACAATCGCTGGTTACACACAATTCGAACAAGTAAGGACACAGAAGCAATTAATGTCCACATAAAGGCCTACTATTGTAACCAAAATTGGAACATAAAATGACATGATTAATGGGCTAATATACATGCCAACAATTGGCCAAACCAAAGGAAATGAGCAAGAAATGATTTATTTCGATAAATCATAAAACGTAAGGGAAAAATGGTAATTTTTCCATAAACAAGAAACAAATTATATTTCCCACTTCCTCCTACATATTTAGTCAAGCAAGGGGACTATACATATATATATTTGCTTGGGTTACACTAAAGCAAGAAGAGAATTCTTGACCAATCACAAGGAAGTATAAGTCAAAAGCAAAAAGCATAAGACTTTGGTCAAAGAATTGTAAGATGGCATTATGTATGTTCAATAAAGCAATATATACTCTCTTATCTCATTAAATTCGGCAAAAAAAAAGAAGCAAAGAGAGAAAAGGAAATTATTTTGTAATATTAAACAAAAAGTATAATTTTGGACCAATTGGAAATAGGCATATGCAAAAGCAAGTTTAGACAATTCCTTAAGTCATTAACCTTCTTCTTCTTTCATTCATTTTCATCCAAAATCTGCACCCAAGAGAGAGAGACAACTTTATATACACCAAGGGAAAAAGAGAAAGAACCTAGGGTTCTAAATCACCAACCAAGGTAAGAACTTGCAAAATCTTGTGATTTTGCCTCCTACTCTCTCTATAACCTCTCCTAACCTCTTCTACTCCATTAAATCCATGTTTTTCAAGACAAATCAAGAGGAAAGAGGGAGTGAAAAGTGATGTTTTAGGGAGAGAAAGCCAAGCAATTAAGAGGTAATCACCAAAACTTGATCCTCTTGTCATATATCATGTTGTTAGTGGTGGTATTTGCCATATTTTTCCTTGTTTAATCAGTTATGGGCTGAAGCAAGACCATAGGGAAATGCTGCCTAAATTTCCTTTGAACATGTCCATTTAGTGTTTAAGTAGATAATCATGTGATGAGAAGTAGAGAGGAAGTGATTAAGAAAAAGAAAACAAGAAAACAACATAAATCTCCTAAGAACCCTAATCTGTTGTTATGTGTGTAACGTGAGGAAGGAGTGGAAATTTTGTAATTTGGATGATTCCATTGGCTTTATAAGTAAAAATTGTGTAGGTATACAAGTGTTCATGATTTTTGGATGTTTGTATGCCAATTTAGAAATTTATGAAGTGTGTGTGTGCATGTTGTTGATATGCGCTTTCTAGAATAGTGATATTGTGCATGGTGTTTCATAGAACAAACCTTGTCCAAAAATTATAAAAATTTCCATAGTTAACATAGACACATAGATATTTAATTTGATAGATATTTTGTAATTTTTAGAGAATTACATTGGGAGATATGGATTTTTGAAGTTATGCTCTATTTTTTGCAATGCAATTTGGACCAGTGATGTTTAAAGAAATACTGGGAATGATATGACTACAGTGAGAAACTCTAACTATTTTTATTAAAAATTATATTGAAAGAGATTTATTTTGGCTTTGGAATCACTCAAATTGGATTTTTTTAATTAATTATGAATTTCCAAAATTGGCTGACCAATCTGCCAGTTTCTGGAAAACAGTGAAACTGCACTGTATAGAATTTGTATTGTGCAGAAACTGTTCTAGCTGCATTAAATAACTAGAAATATACAAGTTAAAAGTAGTAATGCTACAAGTAATAACCAATTACTTGTAACTTTAATTTTGATAGGAATTGGACATAGGCCGGGCCGAAATCTGAGAGTAGGACAAACGCAAAATTTTGAAAAAGATTGAGGTAGTAACTTCTTCTTACATATACTATGTGATTACTAAATGTTGATTATGTCATTCACTATAACATGAGCTAGTATAATAAACACACCAATTTGCCATGTTGTAGTCAGGGACACAACAGGGGCGCCAAGTAGACCAAGGGGCAAACATGTAGTTTGACCTTGGGCAAGTGTACACAGATAGTTTGATCATCTTACATGATATGACATTGCATATCTATTTTCACATTCTATATGTTTGTAAGCATGTTGCTACTGAGATTCCCTCGAATCTCATTCTTTTTCAAAACAAAACTGTACAACTGAAGCGGGCGGCTTAAAAGACAAGACTGTGGCTCCCGATAATTAGGGTCCCGAGGCTCTTTGTTGCTGCTTTAGTTATTTTTCTTGTACTTTTTGCTACTTTTTGGAATGCTTAGGACATTTGTATATATTTTCAAACCCTGTGGGGATTCTCTTGTAATGCAAATTTGTATCTAATATTAGTAATTTTTCCACTCTTTCTATATACCTTGTGGAACTTTATGCTTATCACTTTGCAAATATCGAAATGTTAAAGGGTTTGACAATATGTGTTTTGTGCACATTTGCACTGATACTTTAATCATATTTCCTGTAAATACCAAGCCCTCTGCCTGGTAAGGCCAAATCACATATTCCTTGAGAGTCTTTCTATATCTCATCATTCTTGAGACTCTTCCCAAATTGGACTTAGTCGTCTGCTTGATATAGGCTTATCCTCAAATTTCTAAATTCAAAATTTGGGATATTACATTTTTCATCATTTTATGTACACCACAATTCACTATTTTATTCCACTAAATGTCCTAATTACATACAAGGAATATTGGTGAATAAAAGTGGGGAATTACACTAAGATTGTAACCTAAATTGGAGCATTAAAGAGAAAAATTAATGGCTCAAGACACTTTTTAAAATATGGCCAAACCAAAGAAAAAAAGAGCAAGAAATTATTTATTGCAATAAATCATAAAATTTAATGGCAAAATGGTAATTTGCCAACAAAGCAAGAATAAAATTATTTTTCCCTCTCTTCTTGATAATTTCGGTCAAATGTGAATAAATAAGAGGGAAAATGAATATTTGGGGATAAATGAGTAATTGGAGCATTTGTGGCCAAGTGAAAATAAATTGGAAAAGTAAAAAAGTGAATATGCCATAATTACTTTAATAAATAAGGAATTGTGCAAAAATGCAAGAAACAATTTTTATTTCCCTATTTCTCTTTAATTTCGGTTGAAAAGGGAAATTAGAGGGCAAAATTATACTTGGCTAGGATTAGTTCATAAAGGGGAAAATTGATGGCCAAGTAAATTCAAGCACATGGAAATTTACCATTAAACAATAATAAACATAAAGTAAGAGAGATAATTAGATAAAGCTTCATTATCACTCTTTCTCTTCTTCATTTTGGTCAAAGTGAAACAAAAAGAGAGAGAGAAGAGCTTGAAGAGCTTTAAAGAGCAAGAGGAGAGCTAGGTTTCAAGAAGCCAAAATTCAAGGTAAGAGCTAGAAATCAAAGTGCTTATGCCTTCTAATCTACCTAGAACATCTTCTAACCTCTTCTTCTTCTTGAAAATCATGGTTAGCAAGCTAAATAAAGAGAGAAGAGATAGAGGGCAATGGCGTTTAAGAGAGAGAAAGTTGGGAAATCAAGAGGTAATCTCCAAAACTCTGATCCTCTTGTCTTATGTGTTGTTGTTGTTGTTATTAGCTTGGATTTGGCTGTTTGTGAAAAATGGATGATGAAAACCTAAGTTTTTTATTAAGTGTTTAAGTAGTTGTGATTATAAGTGAAAAGGAAATGGTTAATCAAGAGAAATCAAGAAAACCCAACTTTACTTCTAAGGTTTTGATTTTTGGCCAGAGGTAGAACAAGGGGAAGGATTTGGAATTTTGTAATTTTAATGGTTCCATTAGATGTAAAATGGAATATTGTGTAGGTATACATGAGTTCATGATTTTTAGATGCTTATGTTTAAATATGAAAATTATTGAATTGAAAGGGGCATGTTGTTTGATTTGTTTCACTAGAGGCAGTTTGATTGTAAAATGAATTTCATTAGTCAAACCTAGTCTAAATATTATGAAATTTTGTAGGAATAAATTATAGATGTAGAGATTTAATTTGATAGGTAGATCATAATTTTTGGACTAGTATGCTAAAAGATATGGATTTTTGAAGTTGAGCCTTATTTCTAGAATGCAATTTGGAATAGTAGAACTTTGGCGAATGTTTGGGAACTATGTGGTTAAACTAGCCAAACTTAAGTATTTTTATGTTAAACAAAAATTAAAGAGCTTAACTTAGGCTTGAAAAGTAGTCAATTTAGAATTTCCTAGAATTAATTATGATTTTCCAAAGTTGACTAAAAATCTGCCAGTTACTGGAAAATTGTGAAACTGCACTGTGCAGAATTGTACTATTTAGTAATTGCTAAGATTGTGATAGATAACCAATAGAATGTGATTAAAGGAATTAATAGTTCAAGTAATAACTAGTTACTTGTAACTTTAATTTATAGGAATTTGTAATAGCCTGAGTCAGATCCAAGATTTTGGACAGACAATTAAACTGAAATGGGACTCAAGTAGTAACACTTTCTTTCATATGCTATGTGATAATTTGTATGCTTTGTATATGCCATCTTATGTAAAATAATAGTGCCTAGGGCATACAACCTAGTTATGATATGGGATCCAGCGATGGTACACTCAGTAAGCCATGGGTGCAAACAGTTGTTTGACCTTGGACACGAGTTAAGCCGAGGTAGTAAATATGTCGTTTGGCCTTAGACAGTGTGCACACAATATGAGTTAGTATCTTACATGACATAGAGCATTGTATATCTATTTTTACATTCTATATGTCTGATTTCCTATTGCTACGAGATTTGCTCGAATCTCACCCTTTTTTAAACATTACAAACATTATAGCTAAGGCTAGCAGCTAGAAAGGCAAGACAACAATTACCGGTGAATAAGGTCCCGATGCAGGCTGAAGCTACATCTTGTCATCTAGCTTGTAATCTAGTTTATTTTGAACACTTTGTAAATATTTTTCAAACCCTACGGGGAATTCCTGTATTGTAAGCAAGTACAAAATGTCAATATGTTTCTAATATTTCTATATGCCTTATGGAACTGTGCACTTATTACTCTGCGAATATCAAAATGTTAAGGGGTTTGATAGTTGTGGTTTAGGAGATATGACCAAATTTCTGAACCTTACTCATGCTCAATGAAACATAGTCCACTACTGTTTTGCTTCTATTTGAATAGAACTCACTTCTATTTGAATAGATCTCCCTACTATTCTAATAGAACTCCCTTTATTCGAATAGAACTCCTTTTATTCAAATAAAACTTCTCCTGTAAGAATAAAACCCAATATTTTGAAAGAGCTAGGCATTTTTAACTTCCGATTGAGTCATTCCAACTTCCATTTGACCATAACAACCTCCAATCTTAAATCTAAGAACCTGAAACTTGATATTCCCATTTGATCCTACAAGTTCTTCTTTCTTCAATCTCTTTCTTTTTTATTTTTCTCTTGATGATGATTCTCCATAACCCAACTAGGTAGCTCCTTTATTTTCTTGACTATCTTCAATCTTTCTCTTTATTTGCTTGACTAATCTACAAGATATTTCACATTAAATATAGTAGTTAGTCAATGTAGAAGATAAATACATTATGTAAACTTTTTGCTATTAATATTTAATATCTATATTTGACATCATCAAAACTAATCATGTCTAACATTCTCCCTCTTTTTGCTGATGGCAAATCCTTAAAGAAAAATATGTGTGAATATGACTACAAAATGGAATGCAACATATTTTTCTTCGCTTTCTCTCCCCCTATTTGACATCATCAAAAATTTTGAAAATAAGGAAGAAATGATTATGGAGAAGTATGAAAACAAATTTGAAATTCCTTTTTTTCCGTTAATCAAAATGAATGTGTCAAGAAAATAATTTTTTCTCCCCCTATTTGAAAGTAATTTCATTTTTAATGTGATGTAAATGAAAAATGGTTTTCAGTTTTCAAATTTGAAACAATTTGAAGATGTTTTCAAGAAAACTTTCATAATTAAAGCAAATTGAAATTAAAGATATGCAAAGTATTCTCAAAATATAAAGAGAGAAGGTTTAGAAATGCTCATTTGGATTTGACAAGTTGATGATAGATCTATGAAGTCTAGTTCACCATACTTTTGCTATGCAACTTTGATATATTTTCATGTTGTCTCTAGGATGCTCTTACTGGGTTGAGCTTCTGTTCCATATTTTTATCACAATATGCTTAATGCTTCTTTGTATTGGCATAAGTATTTTTTGCTTTGAATGTTACAGCCAATATATTTCCTTTGATTTATCATTAAAGGCATCTTTCCTCAAATTTCATAGTTTCTTCTTGTAGTATGTTGAGGAATGTTCTTGCACACAACAAATTTAAATCTTTCTTACAAAGAGAATGGTTAGTTCAATCAAGTAACAAAAGGTTTCCTTTCTATAAGGTATATGCAAATTAAGATCATGGAAATAAAATATATGAGTAACTCTTGATCAAAACTAATCAATTGAAAGTAAATGCATACGAGTATACTATTATGATTTTCTTCAAATAAAGAAGATGAGCTTTTAAGATATAAAACAAATTTCAATGTGAAGCTCCCCTTTAATGAATACATGGCTTAAAAATCATTATGACGAATAGAATTAAGAACTCTCATGGATTTGAAAAAAAAAACCATTGGAAAAACTTTATAGACAAGTTGAGCATGAAAGTCTGAAGATTTGGTGAGAAATCAAGATTTGAAAATGACGATGCTGTTTAAGAGTTTTATGGCTGAAAACCAATATCACTCTAGTGGTCACTTGAGTAATCCTACTTAACCATCATTTGAGAGCTTACTTGAGTGATGCAACTAAGAGAATTTAAATTATGAAAAGAATATAATACCTCACTCAAGTAATGTAATTTTGTAATTACTTGAGTATATTCCTCTAAAGTCTATTGAGGTAATGATCGTTGCTAACTTATCTAGTGATGTGATCAAGACTGAGGGATTCTGTATTCAGAAAGCCTCGAGTATATTAGAATAGTTTTGTCCTTGATCTCCTAACTATTCGAATAGTAGACAGAGTATTTGAATAGTCTCTGTTGATTTGTAACTCTTGTTATGTAAATAGAAGGAGTAGTATTCGAATAGTTTCTTTAAGTTTGTTCACCCATTTGTTCTATTCGAATAGTATACCACTATTTGGATATTTGGATAGTCTTCTGTCTTTGACTCCTAGATGTATTTGGATAGAAACTCTAATATTCGGATACACTTTCTTCCCTGTGGAGTACTAACAGTTTAATCTATTCGAATAGAGGATTCACTATTTCAATAGTCTATTTGAAAATTAACTGAGGTTATCCAAATAAGAGATTCATTAATTGAATACATTCTTTAAACAATAGTTCTATTCAAATAGTTCTTAGAGTATTCGAATAGTTTTTCAAAAACAAATGTTATCTTTATTCAGATAACTTGAGTGGTATTCGAATACAACCTCAAAGTAGATTTTTGAAGAAAACTTTATGCTATTCGAATAATAGATACACTATTCAAATTCTTTAATTAAAAAGTTTTTTTTGTATTCAGATAGTGATTCTAGTATTCGACTATGCTTTGTAAAATCATCCTATTATTCGAATACTTAAGTCATTATTCAAATAGTCTCTTTGTAAAATTTGTTTTTGTATTCGAATAGAGACATGAGTATTCAAATAGTATTTTTGTATACTTTAAGAATTGTTTTGTTATTCGATTACCATTCTCACTACTTGAATAGTATTTTTGATGAAAAGTATGTTAGTATTCGAATAGACTTTTTCAATTTTGAAAAAAAATTGGGTTCATTCGAATAGTGTCTTTGTAATAACTTTCTTTTGTAATCGAATAATAAATCAATTATTCAAATAGTTTCTGAAAACCTTCTACTATTCAAATAGTTTGTTGTTTATTCGAATAAAGCTCTTGCAAAACCTTTCTTTTGTGTTCGAATAGTTACTCTACTATTTGAATAGTTGTCAACAAACAAGTTGAGATAGTAATTCATATATTCAAATAAACAGTTTGTATTTGAATAAAATCCTTTGAAAAAACTTCTTTGGGTATTCGAATATCATGGTTATTTATCATAACAACTCAATATTAGACATAACAACTCTTTTGCTCTTATATAATTAAACTATATGATATTTGAGCAAAGAGTGTAATAAAACATCAAAGATAATTTTACCCAATTAATTATAGTTATTTTATCATAAAGGGTAACAAACAAATGATACCAAAATGATCTTTTTCAATGATCAATGATAGTTTGCAAATACACTTTATATTGAAAATATGTCATTGAAAATATTTTCATGCAATCCATGTAAGTTGGATCAAAGAGACTAGATAATCCATCCATAATGACCAACTTGTATGAAATTATAAATTATGAATTGAATCAAGTTTTCCAAGAAAGATAATGAAATGTGCAAATTGTTCTAAATCTCAAATGTTATTTCAAGTCATGACAATGCATTGTAAAATTAAGATTTTGAATTTATGTAAAACTAATTTTTGAAACATGTTTAAAATCGATGCTCATACTAAACATGGTGGAAGTCAATAGGTTAAAGAAATATTTATATATATTAGAGTGCTTCTGTTTTGGAGAATATGTCGAACATTAAAGTTAACATGTTGAAGAGTTTTTCCAAGAGCAAAAGTCATAAAGGTAAAGCATTAGCCAAATAGGCTTAGCACACTATAACACAATGACTTTGCTATTAACTAAGAAATAATCTTAACTCTTAGAGTTGTTTCTATGAATAATAGGAGCATTCAGGTCAAGGATTCAAGTACAAGATACTAGTTACTCAGAGATAGATACTATCAATTGTTATTGTATTTGAGCAAAAAACTGAATACAAAGAAAGCACATACTCATTAGTCCAAATAACTAGAGTTCTAGAATATTATCCTAGTAAGTTATTCCATTCAATATATTAATGAACATTCATAATGCTTGGAATAACTCAAACAATAAGGATTTATGCATTAAGAACAAGGTTTTTTATGAACTGAATTCTTTTCTAGGATATAGACTTGGAACACATATAGATGGTTGTAACGCCCCTTTTTAAACCATAAATAATTATGGGCGATAAGCATATTTGGTAACATAAAGCATACAACATAGCGGAAACATGTATTAGTTTTCATTACAGGAGATTACCCTAAAAGGGTTTGATAACATATATAGATACATGTTCAAAGAGTACTAAAACAATAATAGCTAGGTACATGCTAAAGCGCTATAATCTCAATGAAACTCTGGGACCCTAATCACCGATAGCCACCGGTTTGCCTTTTGAGCTACCTGCTTCAGCTAAAATGGTTTTATTGTTTGGAAAGAATGAGATTCGAGAGAATCTCAGTAGCAACATGCTTACATACAAATAAAATGCAAAAAATAGATATGCAATATCATGAAATGTAAGATGATTGAACGTATGTGTGTACACTAGCCTAAGGTTAAACCTTACGTCTACCCTTGGTCGACTTGGTGCGCCTGTTGGGTCCCTGACCACAACATGGAGAATAGGTGTGTCTAGGACACTAGCTCATGTTACATGTATGACATTTATAGTAGGTATCACATAGTAAATGTAAGAAGGACGTTACTACCTTATTGCTTTCCTTGTGTTCTTTCCTCTCAATTCAGAGCTCAGGTAAACTTAAACTTCAGACCATCCTTATGTCCTACAATATCCAACCACCATAGATGAGTTATCACTCATTTGCACGATGGAATGAAGAAATGGATGAAGGGAGTAATATATTAAGTTAATATGATAACTTAACAAGTGGCATTATTCCATTGGTCCACAATTCTTTTTCTTGTTTGATTATTTCATTTCCTTTGGTGCTGCATCATTCCACCGTATTGCATGAGAAAAGAGAGGAAAATATTGATCTCACTATCCCATTATCATATTGCAAGTTGTTGACTTTTGTTCTTTAACTTTGACTAGTTGGCCTTGTTTGATAATAATTCACCAAAATAGGCTTATTCATTATCAAGTAGCCATTTCCCCCTTTTTAATGCTCATATAATGATATCATTAGGAAAATTAGGGGAAAATAATCTATTCCCATATTTTAGAAAAATTACGATTTTGCCCCTACAATTTATGATTTATCCCGGTAAATCATTTCTTGCTTCTTTTCCTTTAGTTTGGCTAATTTTTGACTTATATAATAGGCAATTCACCATTTTATTCCATTAGGTATTTCAATTACATAGGAGGAATATTGGTGATTGAAAATTGGGGCATTACAATGATCAATGTAACACCCCAAATTTTGAGACTAGATGCTTGAGAATAAGCCTAACTCAAGTGGGCTGCTAAGCTCTAGTTTAGCAAGTGTCCCAGTAAGGAATAATTTTATTCTCTAAAATTAAAGGGAATTGAATGGAAAACTAGAAAGCATAGGAAGTGATAAAACAAGGCAATTAGAGGTCACACACAACACAATTATGTGGAAGCACAAATTATAACAAATGAGATTTGTCACCAGTGAATTTCCCTGTGAGGCGGTCTTATTATGTGACATTTTTAAATAGGTAAATGATG
Source organism: Albizia julibrissin (assembly GCA_037074505.1). Taxonomy (NCBI): domain Eukaryota; kingdom Viridiplantae; phylum Streptophyta; class Magnoliopsida; order Fabales; family Fabaceae; genus Albizia; species Albizia julibrissin. The sequence goes on from CM073485.1 coordinate 24,941,303, forward strand.
TCCAAAAATTATGAAACTTTCCAGAATTAAAGTAGACATATCATGATTTAATTTGAAAGGTCATATAAGTCATTTAGAGCTGTACACAATGAGATATATATTTTTGAAGTTAGCCTAGTGAAACTGACGATTTTTAGTGGCAGCGTCTAAAAACAATAATTCTAGGAAATTTGATCTTCCAATTGGATAAATGATATATTTTTCCTTAAATATAAACTTAATAAGAGTCACATAGCCTTTGGAATCACGCCAATTTGATGTCTATACAATTATATATGAATTTTCAAAGTTTGGTGAAAATTCTGCCCAGTTTTCCAGCATGTGCGAAAATCACAAAAATGTATGGGCAAAATGATCATTTGACCAATAAATCAATTAGCCATTTGTTTTCCCCTTTAATTGAGATAAATATTGGCTAAAGTAGGGAGCAAGAAAGGGAAATAATTTATGTGATCTATATTTAATTTAAGCAAAAGAAAAGCAAGAACCAATTAAAACTAATTAGTACATGTAACTATCTAAAAAGGAAGAATAGATGATGCATGTGGCATTCAATTATTTCCTATTTCCCTTGACATTTTGATCAGCAAAAAGGGGCAAGCAAGAAAAATATTCATTTAGTGAATATTAAAGCAAGAAGAAGAAAAAAAGAAAAAAATGACCAATCACAAGCTAACACATAATGAAGCAACTTGAGATATATTACAAAAAGCTATTTCCTCCTTCATCCATTATTCATTTGGTTCAGCTAAAGTTAAAATAGAGAGAGAGTAAGTTCAAACACTTGAAGAAGCACAAGAAGGGTCTTAGGGTTCCAAGAGCAAAGATCAAGGTAAGAGGCATGAAAACTTAGTGATTTTGCTCTCTAATCACCTTAGAATCACTTCTAACCTCTCCTCCTCCTTGAAATCCATGTTTTTCAAGACAAATCAAGAGAGGAGAGAGTGAACAGTGACGTTTTAGAGAGAAAAGGCCAAGGAATCCAACATAAACTCAAGAGAGAGAGGAGAGAGTGAACAGTGTGGTTGTTTTGGCATGGTTTGTGATTTTGGAAAGCTCAAACCCTAAGGGGTTATGCTACCAAATTTTCTAATAATCATGGGGGTCTTACATTTTTTGTATCAGAACAATGGTTCTGGCCACAGTGCTTGCGGTTTGGACACTAGGATTGTATACTGATATACTTGATCATACAGTGACGGGAACAGCGAAGTGAATTACTTCAGCTAGTTCGCAATCAATCCCCTGAAAGGAATAGACAAGCCCAGGAGGGTAGCCAGTATCGTAATCCTGATCTGAGGGCAGTATAACAAGGTTGTAGAATCTGAGGAATTGGGTACAACCAAGGACAATGTATTATTGGCTACACTATAGATTAGTATCGCCTGTGAGTTGTCTCTCACTTGTGACACTGATCGTCTATAAATAGAGAAGACAATGTCAAACATAAAAGACAGAGTTAAATTTGGATTCCACTATCGATTCCAGAGTTGGAAAGGTATACGTGATACATGACTAGTGACGAATTAAGAGCTATGGGAGAACGTGCGGGGTATATACCTGTGGGCTGTCTGAAACTATGACACCCCCATAGACTAGCATACAATATACACAACATTATACTTCTTTCTCGATACAGTGGTTTGGTCCGGAAGAAGAACAAGATAACAGAGGAAGGTCTAGTAGACAATTTTATGGACTTCAGGGAGCAAATCGCAAGGTACGTGTCTGCGTACTTGTATTGGCACTGATATACAGTACCTGCATAGTATATTAATGCTCAGAGGTATTGGGCATGATTATTAAGGCAAGGGCAGGCACAGGGTACCAGTTACTGGAAGCAATTCGAGTTAGTATATGTATTTTTGCATAGGTACACAAAAGTTAAGAGTGCTCAATCCAGGGAAATCATTGGATAGGTGACCCCTTGGGAAGTTACATGAATATGTTTTGTTATGTAACACAAAGGAGTAAGAACATGTTGTACAGTAGTCCAGAGGTTGTATATAGTTACAGGTCTTCCCTAGCTACTGTAAACCTCTGTTATATGTTACTACACAATGTGACATGACCGATATACCCTCAAGTTATGAGGAAATTAGAAATATTTTGATTAAAGGTTTAGAACTATGATTAGAAGTTCCCAGATGACACAAAGAATGATTAAAGGCATGGAGATGATGAAATAAGCATTGATTTCGAATCCGAACCATTTCTGTTGCAATGAGAACTACCTAGAAAAGTTCATTTAATGAGGTTATGAGAACTCAAGGCATAGCAATTGATTGAGGCTTTTCCACGCTAAGTAATGATCTTTAGTAATCCCATGGGATTAAAGCCATATAGGTATGAATACGGTGATACATGATATGTTGTGATTATGCCATATATTTCACCTAGAGGATCCGATTTGTTGATACTGAAGGTTAATGATAGGTTTAAAACAGATCTAAGCTGAAATAGTGCTTAGGTTGCAAGACGATTGATAAGGTTGCACTACAGTTCTGTTTCATAAAGGAAATTAAAACCTTGTGAACCTTGTAAATGATGTTGAACCTTCAGTAATGTTTTTAGGATATTACCCAAATATCGTGAAGGTTAGTATTGGCACAATTGATATTGATTACTTTTAGCAAGCCTATTATTAGGTATAATTGAGGCAAGTGATTTATGATTTGTGTAAAATTGAGGTAGAGAGACAAGTGTGGGTAGATATTGCAGCCCCACCTATTTTGTGTTTGTTTGATAGTGGCTATTTGGGTTCAGTCGGATGTCATGGGAGGTTTCTATGGAACTCCTATTCGATCATCCTGACATTGTTAGCTCTCATGAGGAAATAACACATTAGAGTGGCATAGCAGAAGCATAATGAATCTATGCACAATTCTTGTGAGTTGCAAGAAAGGTTATTATTGCACCAGTGTGATCATCCTACATCACAATAAGACCTGTATGGTCTAGCATGATTTGACCTGAGAGGTCAGCAATGACATAATGTACGTGGTATGCAGTATGACCTATGTGGTCACAATGAGACACCTGTGTGGTGGTTAGCAATGAGGCAACCCTATCAGAGTATGTTAAAGATGCAGGATTGAAGTTTTGATTGGGGGTTCCTACTGGGGGAGACCAATTGACAAACTCTTAACTCTTACCCCGACACGGCCAGGCGGCATAAGGAACCGCTACTGGTTTCAATTTACCTAGGTTCTTTTATTGATTATTGATGATTCTTGGTTGTTGTTGTTGTGGTTGTTTTGGCATGGTTTGTGATTTTGGGAAGCTTAGACCCTAAGGGGTTATGCTGCCCAATTTTTATAATAATCATGGGGGTCTTACAGCCAACTTGTTAGACATGAGGTATAATTCATTTTGAGTAGTTCAAGTATAAGATAACACATTTATGAACAATGATCAAGACGTCAATGATGGGAAAATAGATTTGAAGCATTTCTGACTTTTAGTACATTAAGATTTAACTTCCAATTTTGTAAAACCATTTGGATGCAATCAAAGTATGAATATTTTTCAAATTATATGTTTGCACTTTTATAAAGCAAGATAAATTGAAACCAAACACATTTTTTGATTGTGTACTTCAGAACATAAACAGATAGAAAACCTATGCACAGTTTCACTTTTGGTTCATTTAGCAATCTGTAAATAATTTCACGATCATCAAGGATTGATTGCTAAATGAATGCAATAATGGACAAATATTAATTACCCAAATTAAATAATTCATATAAGCATAATATAGGGTAAGGATTAGATACTACCATAATTCCTCTTGTCCTTACAATAGCTTGCTTGGTTTTGGTGGAATAATATTGATTTTTCTCCTTTCCACATTCAGCACCAAAATTTAAGGTCCAAAATCAAGAAATGAATTTGTTTCCATGTAGTCATACTCTTTGGCTTGAAGCTTTCTCTTATTTTTCCTACAAAAACAAGTAAATTTTTTTTCTTTCTTTGGTACCCAATATTACTTGGATCCACTCATGGTTAGTTTGTAGGAATCATAATTCACATGCTCTAAGAATATAGTCAATTTGAGGCAATTGAGCATAATAAATTAAACATTACTTTATGCATAAAAGAAATATTTTCTTTTCAAATCATTATATATGCATAAAGAATTAACCTGTTGAACATTGCTATCCCTTTATAAATAAATCTATTAAGTGGCTTTTTAAGGGATGTGAAGACATAAGTTCAAAAATAGTTTGCAATACTCATTCTTAAGGTTCCAAAATATCACCGGTACAAAAATCACTTTTAAGACCGGTTAAAAAAGACATTTTAGATCGGTTCTGGATTAGGTCTTGATACATCCGGTCTAAAAAATATTTAACTTTTTAGACCGGTTAAAAAACCGGTCTAAAATATGAAATTTTAAGACCGGTTCTACAACAACCGGTCTTAAAGTTTAACTAACGGAACGGGTAGGGAAATTTCAGTATAAAAAAACAGGACTTTAAGACCGGTTCTAAATTTAACCGGTCTTAAATTTATATTTAAGACCGGTTCTTAAGGAAACTGGTCTTAAAAGTTTACTTCTTTAAGACCGGTTCTCTTCATAACCTGTCTTAAATATCAATTTAAGACCGGTTAAAGTTAGAACGGGTCTTAAAGTTTAATCTTTTAAGACCGGTCTTCAATTTAACCGGTCTTAAATTCATATTTAAGACTGGTTATAGTTAGAACCGGTCTAAAAATTGTGTTTTTTTTCGTTTTATTTGTTTCAATCTTACCTAGGCCAGTAAGCCATATTCAACGACAATCCCCTCTGTGCCACATTACATACACAAGTAACAACACATGCATATATATATTGATAATCAGAAGTAGTGACAACATCATTTTTATTTCCAGAAACAATTGGTATTTCTCAGAATGCAAACTTGCTCCAAATTTAGAATCATGAAGCCTAAAATCCTTATTAGTTCCCCTTTGCTTCTTTTGTTAAATATGACCTTAGTTATCGAAATTGGTATGAACTTATAAATGTCAGTCTGTTCAAGGGAAAACACTTAGCCCTTACAACCCTCGACTCTCAACAATCACAGAATGAACATTATGAAAAAAATCATTGAACACAAACACATTCAATTCCAATGACTACCAATAACACATGATCAACTTATTCAATTCTCAGAAACAGTACAACATTAACAATTTATAATTATCAGCCATTTTGAACCATAGCACCATAATTAAACAATGATAGTAGGAAAATCATGACATTGTGTGAACTTGCAATCCCAAAACTTGTAAAGAGAAGAAGGAAAAAAAATATTTCTCATTATATGGAAAACATTCCTAAGCTTTACAGAAAAATGAAAAAAGTGGAGGAAAATTTACAATAGTGATCTCATGCCTGAATCAACAGCCAACTAGTATCACCAATATCCAAGAACTTGTCCTGAACAGAGATATAAACCAAGTTAGATATATATGAAAACCATAAGTATTATTAGAACAACATAGGATCAGATTCAAAAACTTACTAATCTTGTAAAACCTCATAGATGAAATCAGCACAACAATTGCGGATGAAATCAATATCTTCTTCAGGAAAGGGATAAGCAAGATCAAACATCTGTATGTGTAACACTGAAGCCAAACAAAACATTAACTTACTAACTTAAAAACAATAAAGTAATACAATTTTTTTGAAATATACATTTATTACCTCATTGGTAAAGTCAATCGTGCCTAGGCTGATAATATTGTAAATCTGCCTCAACATATAAAGACCACATAAGTTGGAGCCCGGTGGTTGCCTAGGGGTCTGAAAAAGAACATGATATCATTAAAGCAAGCATAAAAGCATAGCTTATGTAACGCATCTTAAAGAAAACAAATATGTACTAACCTTTGGTGTGATCCATGTAGGGTCTTTTAAGTCACGAACATGCCTACCACACTTAGCGTGTAGGAAAGTCCGCATAGCCCTATGATCAAAATCACAAAGATTACTTATTCTGTACACAAACTTTGCACACAAAAGGTAATAAAGCAAGAAAACTTACGAGTTCATGGTCTTCTTCAAGTCACTCCCCGGTTTGTTTGAAGTGGAGGGAGCAGAGGAGGATCACTGTGTAACTTGCCTTACACAGAATAACCAATTGCCAATGATCCCTTAAAAAAAGAGATGAATGTTAAGCAAATATAAAGCATTATATGTGATGTTTTGGAATATAAATTTGATGTTTTTTACCCATGCACATAAGGAACCAAGAAACAGTCAGTTTCTGTTTCACTGAGCCTCTGTGATAAATATCTATGTCTGATGGTAGAAGTGGTCCCTTTCTCCGTGGCATGAGCTGCGCACATGAATCCAAATTTAACGCTTTTCCCAGAGGAAACCAACCTACGATTCATATACCTAAAAAAATGGAAGCACACAAATTGAGGTTAAACAGCGTAATTTTTAAGATATTTACTTCCATTTGAAGAAGATACTTACATAAAAAAAGCTGGACAATTGCAATCGTAAGATTTTTGTCTAGGAGCGACCATGGACATTAAATCATCCATCTCAAGATAGCATGCCGCCCCTGATGGCCCAACAACTGAATCCATAGGCCAATTTCTAGTCAGGAAAGATGTATCAAATGCCATCAGAATCACTTGCTGCATCACCTTCAGTGGTGGAGGCTGTGAAACTTCACGAGGGAAGGGAGCTGGACTTGGGGCTCTGATCGGGGAATCCGCGGCTCCAAACAGAAATAAGGTTCTTCGGCCATGATATAAAGGTACACAAGACATCGGCCATAATCTTGAACTCCTCAGAAGGGATAGGGATAAGTGCGTCTGCGATAATAACCTCCTCAACTGACACCCTAACCTGATCATCTGTCATCTCGAGGTGGTAAATAGTTGATCCTAGCTTGTGCATACTCCCCCGTGCAACTAACCGTCTCAGAGGATCCTCAACATATAATTCACAAGGCTCGACATCATCCTTTCCAGGACCCTCTGATGACTGTCCCACATTGCAACAACTCCCTTTGGTGCTCTGCTTATGGCGATCGAGCGACTGTGCCTGGACAGGAGTGGTATCTTATCTTGTGCTCACCATGGCATATAACTCATCCTTCATCTTGCTCAACCAGGCATCCAATAGTTCATCAAATGATGCTTCTGCCTTAGTCCTTACTTCCGCCCTCGCAGTGGCCAACATACGTTCAATTCGTCCCTCATGACCACGTTGGAGGAGGAACTGCGTGAGAAGGATCCAAAGTAATTCTTTATACCCACCCCTCCTCCAACTCCCCTGACGCAGCCTGGATGCTCATGTTTTCTAGTAGCAACCGTGAGAATGTCATTCGTCCCCTCTGACTTGAAGGCTCCCTCGGCTTTCTTTTTTTGAAGTTCCTCCTGTGAGATATACAAAAAACACACATGAATAATGAAACATGTTTATTAAACAGTTAATAAGAACAACGATACTTACAATTTTTTCACCGACTATATGAGACTGGTCACTCGTATAGGATCCACCACTCTTTCGGTGAGCATGGAACCACAACTCTTCACGCCGTATCGGATATGGTGGAGATAGCAGAACATAAGGATCGGATTGAGATGCTTCTTCCAATCTCCTCCGTTTGGCCGCCAACAAGTCTTTCTCGGCCTTTGCGTATCCCCCACAAGACATTGTATGGGGCAATAATTCTTCCTGCCACTCGCTTGTGCCTTTTGCCTTCTTTCCTGCGAATAAGAAATAGGAAAAAAGGTTACAAACAACAAATATAAAAGATAAGTAAATAAAGTATAAAATAAGTTAACTCACCAAAGCCTCTGGAGTAGTCCAAAGTCTAAAAATCTCTTGCCATGTCGCTTCATCGATGTATGAATACTTGCTGCAAGGAGTAGGACGAGGCTTACCAGCTGGCACCTCGATATGTACGTAATTGTTGGCCAGATTCGTCTTGAACTTCCTCCAGCGCTCACAACAATACGTCATAGTCTTGTGATACAATATCTCACTATGAGGAACATTGTAGGTGAGATGTTATTCATGAATCAAAGGAGTTAGTGACAGTAATGAAATGAATTTGATAAAAGAAACATACAGAGGGAATTTTATACCTGAATAGTATCCCAAATATACTGCTTAACCTTTTTGTCGACATTCCTCCACTCCTTTATCAATATGCTAGGCTTATTCCGTGCGAGGAGGCCGACAAAACTCCTATAATGACTGGTATTTGGCCCGATCGGTTTCGAGTATTGATCGAACTGGATCAGTATCCTCTCCCCGGCCGACCGACTCAGGGAAACATCCCTCAACCGTGTGGCCGTCCTGCCCCTCTATCTGGGCTGGTGACTCGGCTCACCCGATGACTGCCCCTGATTGACACTTTAAGGCTCGCTATGCTGAGTAGTAGGTGACACCTGATCCTCTGCTGTAGGATGCACCTGATCCTCTATTGTAGGATGCATTGGATCTGTCATTGTACTGTTAAGATAAATTGTTGAGTTAGTAAGTTATAAAATAACTATATATATAATCTGCATATAAGTTATAACGATAATTACTTTAAATAGATAGCTAACATTTAAAGTAGATTTATAAAGAGATATCCTCCCATATCCCTTCACCATTTCTTGTGCCGTGTTCATTATCAGCTTCATCTTTCTTCGTTCAATGCAGGAAGACCCCTAGAAAAAGAAGGGATCTCGAGAATATCATAATTTGAACGACTTTCCTCTTCAATATCGACGACCATTTTTCCTTGGAGAGCTACAGACCACATTTTATTTGCCTGATCAATAATATAGAACACTTGTTTCGCTTGATCTTCCATAATGAAAGGTTCATCTCCAAAACTTCTGTTGTTTAGATCAACTAATGTAAACCCTGACTTATCGATCCTCACACCATTATTAACATCAACCCACTTACATTTGAAAATGGGAAATTTAATTTTAACATAGTCAACCACCTAAATCTCGTCAATAATCCCATAATAAGGTATGGCTGCCAATGTAGGGTTCTTATCTTTTGAACTAGAGAAGTGCATAGATTCAGCTACTAACATAACACTGCTATTCTGAACAGTGCTCCTATCATCCAGGGACTTTGTGTAAAAGGTATACCCATTGATCACAAACGAAGTCCAACTTATGACATCAAACTCAGGACCACGTGCTAGCCATTTAATTGTATCAGAAACACACTCTTCTCCGTCAACCTTGTGTTTAAACCAATGTGCAAAAGTCCTGGTATGCTCCCTAATTAACCTTTGTTCAATCAATCGACTGTTCGCTTTCCGTACAATTTCTTTATGAGCATTTATGTAATCTTGAACTGCATCAACTTTATTCAAAATATACAAGTGGACTTGTTGTAATTCATCAGGATCCACACTCTTGACAGTAGCCCCGCGCCAACCCCCTTCTTCATCATGTCGTTTAGGAAGGCTGATATGTCCTACATTTGCCAAATAATGTTGACAAAATTTAATGGCTTCTTCAGAAACATATTTCTGAACAATAGAAGCTTCAGGCCGGTTAGGGTTCTTCACATATCCTTTTAGGATTTCATAGTTCTTTCAATTGGGTTCATCCATCAAAAATAGATAGGCCCACACAATCTTTTCTCCTTCACTAGATGAACAACTAGATATACCATGATGTCAAACAAGGAAGTAACAAAAAGCTTCTCAAGCTGGCACAAGATCAGGTAGACTTCATCTTCCAATTCATCCAATCTTTCCGTCTCAATGACTTTACTACAAATCGCATTGAAGAAGAAAAAAAGTCTGATCAATATGTGTTGAAGATCATATTCGGCGATGCCTCGAATAGCCACTGGGAGTAGTTGTTGCATCAAGGCTTTAGCCCTACTAACTTCAAGTTTTTCATAGACACAAGCTTCTTAAAATTTGAAGAATACCCTGAGGGAACTTTGATGCCATGTAAACACTCATAAAAACTTTGTTTCTCATCCTTGGACAAAGTATGAGAAGCTGGAGGACAAAAAGTTCTCTTACCATGTGGCCTCGGATGTAAGTCTGCCCGTATTCCTATTTCTTGCAAATCTAATATTGCCTTAACGCCATCCTTAGAACTTCCTTGTATGTTGAGTAGTGTCCCAACAATACTATCACACACGTTTTTCTCTACATGCATGAAATCAATACAGTATCTGACATCAAGATTCTGCCAATATGGAAGGTTAAAGAAAATAGACATCTTTTTCCATATATTTTTTTCATTTTGACTCTTTGAAGTCTTACCGAAGATGACATTGATATTTTGACCTTTTCATACACTTTCTCCCCTGTCAAGGCCTCTGGAGCATCTTCAAACTCTTTGCCACCAAAAAAGGCCTTCTTTAATATGTGATATGGGTGGCCCTGTCTAAGGAATCTCCTATGACCAAGATAAACAGTCTTTCTTCCATGTTGAAGTTGATGGTAGCATATACCTTCTTCACAAATAGGACAAGCTTTGTGGCCTTTAATGCTATATCCTAATAAGTTTCCATAAGCAGGGAAGTCGTTTATAGTACAAAAGATCAAGGCTCGCATTTTAAACATCTACTTCTTGTTCGCGTCAAAAACGTCGACACCTTCATCCCACAACTCTTTCAAGTCTTCGATCAGGGGTTCTAAGTAAACATCTATGTCATTTCCAGGTTATTTTGGTCTTGAAATCAACATAGACAACATGATGTACTTTCATTTCATACATAATAAAGGAGATAAGTTGTAAATTACCAACATAACAGGTAGTGAACTATGTATACTGCTTAGGCTACCGTAAGAATTCATGCCATCCGTGCTAAGCCCAAGCCTAAGATTCCTAGGCTCTTTGCCGAAGTCAGGAAACAACTGATCAATTTTCTTCAACTGAGAAGAATCAGCTGGATGTCGAAGCTTTCCATCGGAAATCCTCTCATCCGCATGCCATCTCAAATTTTTGGCATCAATTTCATTAGCAAACAGCTGTTTGAACCTCGGTATGATAGGAAGATATCACAACACTTTTGCAGGGGCCTTATTTGATTTGTATCTGGGGGTTTCACATATCGGATACTGCTCTTTCTCTGTATGCTCTTTTCTGTACAATATACAATCATTAGGGCATGCATGGATCTTTTTATACTTCATCCCTCATGGACACAGTATTTTCTTTACATCATAGTATCGGCAAGGCAGCACGTTATCATCTGGAAGCATATCCTTGAAGGCCTTAAGTACTTCTGAAAAACTCTTGTCGCTCCATCTATGCCGTGCTTTTAAGCTTATCAATTTCAATACAGCTTTCAACAATTTGTATTTTGTGCACCCCGGGTACAGCGGCTTCTCAGCATCACTACACATATTACCATATGCATATGATTGCTCAAAAGCCTCTTCTCCAACATCACGAATAATATCCTCTATCCGATCATTCAGAACCGTGTCATTATTATCAAAGGCAACTCCCCTTGTTGAGTTGCACTTGGAATTTCTATTTCTTCACCATACCATACCCATACTATATAAATCTTACAAAATCCTTCACAAATAAAATGTGTATATATATCTGCAGCACTAAGTCGCTTCTCATTCAGACATTCTACACAAGGACAATAGAACATCCCACTATCATCATTACTAGAATTTCTTCTAGCAAATTCCAAAAAATCCCTCACCCCATTATCATATTCAACACTAGTCCGTTGAGCGTTTATCCAACTACGATCCATATATTTCAACACCTTTTTTTCTTCTCTTCTGTATATTAACTGCCCTGGAAAAGGCAGGAGTATGATGAGAGTATGAAAATGTTACACTCATCAATTTATCTAGTTTACCAGAATTCTTCATTAGAATTCCGCATAAGATATAATTGCAGTCTGTTCCATTTTCTTCAAGTAAGATGGAAAATGTATCAACATACACTAGCAATTTCAGGACTTAAATTAGACCACATACACAAGAATTGCTTTAGTCTAAACCTCAAATCACCTCTCAAATTTAGTTTCAAAACTAACTTAAAATTATGTAACAATTTTCTAATTAGCCATTCATGAGCATACATGCCAGGAAATTTGACACAATAACTTAAGCAATCCAGAGACTATGAAAACTAGCAATTATCAGTACCCTAATCCTCAAATAATCAAATCACACCAATTCATGCCACCGTTAATTAAGCTTCACCAATTAATTTCCATCAGAGTAAATGTCAATTTTTCTCCATTTCTATGTTAATTTCTAGTTCAATTATAGTAGAGATTCTTCTTGGATAGACAATGAATACTAAATTTCTATTTATACAAAGGATTGAGACAGGGGACATTACCTCTTTGAAGTAACCTTGGACCGTGGCTTGAGGCGCAGGAGGAGAGGGTTAGCAGTAGTTGGAAAACACGCCGGAGGGAGATAAAGGCTGGTGAAATAAGAAGCTCAGCCGCCCTTCACGATGGTACTCACGACAGACTTCTTCATAGCAACGGGTACATGAATTGGGAAGGAGGGCATATTTTTAATTGGCCGACAACAGAAAATGGAAAAGAAGGTGGAAGCGGTGGCGGCGGTTGGAGCGGTGGCCAGAGAATAAGGCAGAATATCACCTTCAATCCTAGACTTGAGCTGTTCAGTGGGGGGAAATAAAACGTGCTAATGAAATAAGCTTTTGTGGCCGATTAGGTTTGAATATTAGACTTTTAAGACCGGTTATTAAAATAACCAGTCTTAATAAATAACCGGTCTTAAATTCTTGACTTTTAAGACCGGTTATTTAAACAACCGGTCTTAATAATAACGTGATTTATTTATTCATTTTAATAATTTTGTTTTTCAGACCGGTTGTTTAAATAACCGGTCTTAAATTATTGACTTTTAAGACTGGTTATTTAAACAACCAGTCTTAATTTATTTTTGAGACCGTTTGTTTATATAACCGGTCTAAATAAGGTTTTTTTAGATCGGTTTTTTAAACAACTGGTCTAAAAAATTGATTTTAATTACAGAATTACCACTCCGCCTTTCTTTTAGACCTTATCCGCAATAACCAGTCTAAATGATGCGGTCTAAAAAGCATATTTTGCACTAGTGTATAAAACTTCAATAAATATTATAGACAATAGCATAGGAGGTTTTATCATTATGTACCTTTGCCTTAGATACTTGGAGGATTGGCTTTACTTACCTGTTACCCCTTTCTGTTACATTGATTCTTTATATGTGTTCCCATGGGTGCCTGCAAAGCTCTCTCAAAGGATATCAACAGTCTTATGTTTGATATTTGAGAGATTCTCCTTTTCTTGTTCTCCTCAAGATATTTGAATGGTATTCTATAGTAGTCCATTCTTGAGGTGGAACATACTCCTTTTTTCCATTGCTCCTCTTTGTGAATAAACTTTGTAGTTCTAGCAATGGGTGCTCCTAGAGTTCTCTTTTTTCTATGTTAATATACTTTCAGGTGCTTTAGGAACTCTTGGAATCTTCTTCATTTTCTCTATACCCTTATGTCCATTCATTTTAGAATCAATCTGCACACATGAAACACCATATGCACATTTTGGTACCCACTTTGCTTTGGGTCCTTGATCGTTAGTATTTGAACTCAATTGCCTTTTAGGAACCCAAACAAATTTATTTCTCACATTATAAATTCTTCTAATAAAGCATGTGTGAGAAATATGACCCGTTTTACCACAATAATTGCATATAGTAGGATGATAACCTTTATGAATCTTTATGCAATTATTATGTTGGTCAAGTGGAGGAAGTTTTATGTAATCTATATTTGAAAATTCTTTCTTCCCTCGTAAATTTCCAGTATGGTTTAAAACATTTTTTCTTTTCAAAATAGAATCAATGATTCGATGAAATAAATTTTATGTAAACTTTCAAAATGATTTTTCTTAAATGCACAAGAAGAATTGAAACTTTTTGCCATAAGTGCATCTTGAGTTCTTGAGAGTGATTCATCACATTCGTCCATGACAAAATTTTCTTGGGAATCCTCTTTCTCTTTTTCTTTTGTGTTGACTGACTTAAGGAAGTGTTCTGTGACTCCTTCTTTAATCTTAATTCCATTTGTTCACCAATCGTGGATATACAACTTATAGTTTCTGATAAACTGTCAACACTTTTAACTTCATCACAGTTGTTAAAAGCATAAATAGAATCAAGAGTATCCCAAATATCTTTGGCACTAGAACAAGCTTTAATTTTCTTAAAATCACTTTTAGTTAAAGCACAAAATTTTCATTGCTATAATATTCAAAGAAAAAATTTCTTCTCTTCTGTCTAATCCTTTCTTGGGTTGAAATCAATAACATTTGCAACAACATTCCACATATCATAATCAAATGCTTTTATAAAAGATGTCATTCTAGCTTTCTAAAACCAAAAATCAATATCTTTTAAAATAGGTGGAATTGTATAGTCAAAACCTTCTGAAAGTGAGTAACACCCATCATCAGCCATTGATAACTCTTGAGACAATTAAGTTCCTTAGACAAGAGCCTAAAACATATACAAAATGTTAGAATTAGTTGACACCTAAAAGGGGGGGGTGAATTAGGTGTAAGCTAAAAATTTAAGAATTTTCAAATTCTTTTTGCATATTAGTTGTAATACCCCATTTTCACCAACACTCTTTATGTGTATATTTGACATATATTTAGTGGAATAAAGTGGTGAAATGTGGCGTATAAATTTATGTAAATTTATGAAAAATATTTCAATTGCCAGTTACGCTTAATTTGGCCGAACAAGGACCTAAAGAGGTGATAATGCACAAATTAAGGGCCTATTATGGTAACCAAAATTGAGGAAAATTAGGTAACATAAATTATGGCCTCATTTAAGTGTCAAAATGGGGTTAAACTAGGCGAAAAATGATTTATTTTGGTAAATCATTAAATACAGGGGCAAAATGGTAATTTTACCGAAAAATAGGAAATGATTATTTTTCCTAATATTCCCACTAATATGAGTTAAATGGGAATTAAAAAGAGTAAAATGACTACTTGATCATAAAAAAAAATCAATTTTTGTGAATTATTGTTAAGAATGGTCAAATAGTCAAAAAGTCAATGACTTGGTCAACAAGTTACGAGTTGGCACAATAGGATAATTGGAGAATCAAAATTTCCCTCTTATTCCCATGTGATTTTTGGTTGAAATGAATGAAGATAAGGGAGATGTGATTAATTAATGGAATTAATCATTAATGGACCAATTGTAAGCACCGTCACATATGAGCATAAATTCATCTAATGCTCTAATACCACCAAATGTGACACCCTTCCTTACTTTACCTTACCTCACCGGCTCTTAGTTCCATTAAATCAGAGTGAGCGAGCGAATATATCAATAAACTAAAAGCCATTCTCTTATTCATGCTAGAAAATTCCTCAAATACATTAGAGTGATTCTCTGCTTATACAACATTCATACATACACATACATGAAATATAAATGTAGTGCCCCGTACTACGACCTCCTCTTCACTTCATGTCTCTGCATCTCCTCCGTGCATACTTCTAGGAACTCTTCAAGCTGCCACTATTATTGTTTAGGAGGACTGAGATTCGAGAGAATCTCAGTAGTAAACAGTACGACTATGCATGGCAGATATATATGAATGCATGACATGCTTGCCTACCCTATTTCATGCCAATATAATGACATGTTGCATGGTTAATGTTATGACATACCAATGGCCATCGCACAAATATAACAGAGCTTTAATCAATCAAATATGCTCAACACAAATAGGCATAGCAGTCACACAATCAATGCATATAACATACATATCACACCTAAGCAGGAAAGGTAAGTCCACTACCTGTCAAACCTCACATTCGTCCTCGAGTCCTAGAATTCCTAAACATTTAATACATGAGTCATTACTCTTTCTTATATAATTCTAGACTCGTATTAATTGATAACTTAGCCCAATTATGCTAAATTACCAAAATGCCCCTGAAACCCTGTCCAACTGTGCTTTTATAGAAATCACAACATGAGCCAATCCTATACAATTTTGCTTGTAGAATCAATTTATGACTTCAGATTAGTCAAATTCAGGCCCGAATGACGAAAATACCCCTTAACAGCCACTATATAGAGCTAAAAGGGTAAATTGGTCATTTCACCCTCTAGGCCTTTTCTCACTTCTTCATCAACATGAACCCTACACAATTTGCCCTTTTAAACTCAATAGAATCATCCAATCGATGAAATTCAAACTCTTTGCTCATGCCACACGTCAAGCAGCCATTTTAGAGTTCTCAGAAGAGTTGTGTTAGTTCCTCCCTTTCTTTATCTTAATATCCTCCTTTCTACTCTTTATTACATGATTAGCCGTTTAGACATCCATTGGACATCATTTTGGCCCCTAAAACACGGATAGAATGAGGGATGAACAGTACAATACTTCCAAAATACTCATCCAAATGATAAACCGAAATGGTAGAAAGGTAGCACACGCTTACCTCTACCCGCTTCTGAATTCGGTTAGGAATTCTGGCGACGCTTCGACCGGCAAGATGGCACCAACGGCCTCCAAACGAGAATCCAAAACCATAGAATCAAAGCTTGGGATGAGTATAGCAACATTTGTACTGGACATTTTGAGAGAAAACGTTATTTCGGACGAGTTCCAGCGAATTCTAGTTTTCTCTCTCTTTTCTCTCTCCTCTCGTTCTTCGTTCACGTTCTCGTTCTTTCGTTTCTCATTCTCGTTCTCATCTGTTCCATTTCTCTTTCCTTCTTTCTCTTTTAATTTGAATGACAGGAAAGAATTGAGAATAAATGATGAAGGATGATGATTAATTAAAATCATCCAAGTGGCTTACCACCAATTGATCCAACTATCACATTACTTGTATACCAAG
Organism: Albizia julibrissin; assembly: GCA_037074505.1. Taxonomy (NCBI): domain Eukaryota; kingdom Viridiplantae; phylum Streptophyta; class Magnoliopsida; order Fabales; family Fabaceae; genus Albizia; species Albizia julibrissin. The sequence continues at coordinate 24,958,164 of CM073485.1, forward strand.
TTTTATTCCTTTTTTCCTTCATCATTCCCCCAATATTAATGAGAAATAAGAGAGTATAATTCACTCTCAAATTATCCCATTACACCACCTCAAGTGGTCAACCGAAGCCTTAAGCTTCTCCGCTGATTGACTTTACTTAATAATAATTACCAATATGGCCTCATTAATTACCAAGTAGTCATTTCCTTCCTTTTAATTCCCATCCAACTCAAATCATTGGGAATATTAGGGAAAAATCCTCATTTATCATCTTATGGAAAAATTACCATTTTGCCCTTATCTTTTATTTCCTTTAATATCCAAAGATATTAAGGAATTTTGGGATACAAACCATGTCCCGCTAGGACATCTGCTACACCAGGGTCTAGCAGTCCACTCAATCCAGGCTTAACTTCAAGCCTTTAATCCCAAAATTTGGGGTATTACACCAATCATGAAGTGCCACTTGTATTAAGCCAAATAACCTTTTTATTATATTATTGAATTCCTCTTTTTCAGCTACTCATTCGTGATTAATCTAAAACAGAAAGAGTGAGAGAGAGCTTGAGAATGGGAAGCACGAAAGAGAGAAGGAAGGGAGCTAGGGTTCATCAAAACTCAAGGTAAGAAGTTGCTACCTTTTGTCTTAAGGTTCCTAATCTCTCCATAGCTTCTTCTCTTCACCTCTATACCCTTGAAATCCTTAATGTTCAGCTGAATCAAACGCTGGAGGGAGAGAGAGAGAAAACGTGTAGGAAAGAGAAAGTTGAAGAAATCAAGAGGTAACTTCTTAAACTTGTTCCTCTTGCTTGATTAAGGTTAATAGAGTTGTTTTGGGACTTGATTATGATTCATTTGGTATAAGAAGATCCAAGAAAACTCGAGAGACCTTAATGTGTAAGTGTCTCTAAATCAAGTCCAATGAATCCTAATCAATTAATATTGCGAGTATAAGTTGAAAGGAGGTGATTAGGGTAAAGAAAATGGGAATCTGACATAACTTTTCTGGGAATTTAAATCCCCTTCCCTGTGATGGACATGGGAAATGGATAGGAATTTGATAATTTTCATGCTTCCATTGGATTTAGGAGGCCAAATTGTGTAGGGTCTATGTTGACGCCAAAGTGAGAAAAGCCTCAGAATATGAAATGATCAAATTACCCCTATTAAGCCTTATTTGAGGGCTGTCAAGGGTATTTTTGTCATTTAAACTTGAATTTGGCCAATTAGAGGTTAGAAATGGATTCTACACATAAACATATATAGGAATGGCATAAATCATGATTTTGAGAAAAATAATGATAATCAGGACCTAAGGGGTATTTGGTAATTTGGCACCATTAGGCTAAATTTTCCAATATTATGAGTTTGGAAGGATGCATGGATGAGTAATAACTCATTTGTGGTATTTGAAGATTTTAGGACTTGACAACCGGTCTGGTCTCAGTAGTTGCCCGAGTTTGAATCTAGTGGGAAAGTTGCATAGAGGAGCAACTAGGTAGTAACCATCTTCATATGACATAGCATGCATCTTGGGCCTTAATATTCACATCCAATAGCTTGCGACCGTGGCTCTAATGACATGGTTGGGTATCTAGGGCTGTGAGAAGTCAAGAAAGAAGAAGAATGGAAGATACTTCAAGCAACCTTGATGGTTGGAAGAAGAGGAAACAAAGGAAGGACATTAGTCCACAAAGGTAGTAAACTTTCGTAACTTGTATAACTTGATATGTGTGCTTTTTGTATTGATGTGTTAATTGCTTTGATGAATTCTATGAAGCATATGTGAATGAGTGAAGCTCTATTTCCATTTATACTATGGCCACTAGTGTAATATGTTAAACGTTAAGCATCCATATATGTCATTATGTTGCATGAGTTGATGTAAGCAAGCATATCATGCACAAAGCATTTCTTATATGCGTTTGTTAGTACTGTTTACTACTGAGATTCTCTCGAATCTCACTATTCCTTACCTAACCATATAAGTACATTGAGAACAGAGAAGAGGATTAGAAGAGGGAAATACGAAGGTGGAACGAAGATGAGAATGTGTCTACTATTTTTGTATTAGACTTAGATACTTTGGTAGCCATATGTGGCTACACAGTTTGTAAGACCTCGCCTTACATACCCCTCAATATTGGTATTAACTAGAGTAGCAATGTGCAGTTCAATGGTTACACAGGAATAGCATAAATATAGTAATAATATTAATACAATATGCTTGATTATATTACAGGAACTTCCCACAAGGATGTACATAATGTTTCCATACCTTAAAATAATAAAAGGCCTTCATATAACCAACAGTCTTGATTGATCTTTCCCAGAACCCTTAATAAATGGTAATTACTTTTTTACACTTCAACCCGCTGCCTACTGTTGAAAACTTTACACATTTATGGAAATGGTAAGATTCAAATGAATCTCAGTAGTAACAAGCTATCAAGCATATAAAATGTGATAAATAAATATGCATTACACCATGTAATGCAACAAGAAAATTCATATTGTCTTGTGTATGCGCATACCGTTTAGGGTCAAACTACTATTTGGATCCCTTACTTATTTGTATACCTTCGCTGGGTCTTAGACCACAGCTAGGTAGTATACCCCAGACACTTTGTTCATTTCACAGAAGATGGCATACACAAAGCATATAAATATTCACATAGTGAATGAAAGATAGAGTTACTACGTGGAATGTGCACTTTCCTTACCATTCTATCGATCAGCTACAGTCCATCCGGCTTGGGCTACTGATATATCCTAAAATTTCAAATTTAGGATAAATGAGTTATTACTCATTCATAATTCATTCTAAACTTATTGTATTGGTTATCTTAGCTTTAAAATGCTAAATGAATAAAATGCCCTTGGGGACCCAGTCCAAGTGTAACATCCCAAATTTTGGGACTAGAGGCTTAAGAATAAGTCTGAATCAAGTGGACTACTAAGCCCTGGTTTAACAAGTATCCCACTAAGGTATAATTTTATTCACTAAAATTCCTTTACACCTTTAGGGTATTGAAGGGAATAAAATGGTGAATTGAAGAGAATTTTAATTGACAAAACAAGGCAAGTAATGGTCACACAACAAGACTATGTTTGGAACACAAATTGTAACAATTTGGATTTGCAACCAATGTGTTCCTTAATGTGGCAGTTTGATTGTGTGGCATTTTTTTATATAGGCAAATGATGTCCAATGCCTATGAAACTTTGTAGAATTAAAGTAGACTTATCAAGCTTTGATTTGATAGGTCATATAAGTTATTTGAAATTGTACACAAAGAGTTATGTATTTTTTAAGTTAGCCCAGTAAAACTGTTAAGTTAATATGGCAATGTCCAAAAATGGTAATTCTAGGTATGTTGAGATTTTAGTTGGCCAAAGGCTATATTTTTCCTTGAAAATATACTTAATAAAGATCACATAGCGTTTGAAGCCATACCAATTAGACATCTATATAATTAGATATGAATTTTCAAAGTTTGATGAAAGATTCTAGCAGTTTTCCAACAAGGTGTGAAAATGGAAAAAAATGTATACACAAAATTGTCATTTAACTAATAAAGGAAGGAGTACTATTTTTCCCAATAATTAAAAGGCCATTTCAGCCAACAAGTAAAGGCAAGGGAAAATTAAAACTACATGTTCCAAAACTGAGCTAAGTAAGAAACAATTAGGGCCAAGTAAAAAGAGGAAGCTAAGCAAAAGTCCGTATTCACATAGATAATTAGCACTAAAGTAATATTATTGAAGAAGGTGGATGATGATATTTATTTAAGCTCTTTATCTCCTTTCTTTGGCCATATCGCAGTCAAGACATAAACAAGAGAGAGAGGGAGTGTCTTCAAAAACACTAGAACAAGAGAGAAAGAGTAAGTGGTCAAGAAGCCAAATCAAGGTAAGCTATAAGTAATTTCCACTTGTTCTTGCCTTCTTCTTCATGATAACTCTCTTATATCTCTATGCCATCTTGAAACACATATGTAACAAGAAAAATCAAGAGGGATAAGGGAGAGAAAACCCACGGCTAGAGAGAGAAAGAAGAGAAATCAAAGGTAAAACCATAAACATTGCTACTCTTGTTGATTCTTGATGGTTGTTGGTGTTGGATTGGATTTGTGGCTTTGTTTTCATGGTTTTTGTGATTTTGGGATGTCAAAACCCTAAGGGGAGGTGCTTCCAAATTTTACATTAATCATGTTTAAAAGGTTTTTAAGAGGTTAAACAAGTGATTAGAGGTGAAAGGAAGGTGATTAATGGAATGGAATCAAGAAACTTCAATTTTCCCAATTTATTGTGATTTTTGTCCAGACCTATTTTCACTGTGTTTGAACTGGATTTTATTGTTTTTGATGATTCAATTGGATTTAGAATAGAAAATTGTGTAGGGAACATGTATAATATGGAGCATAAAGGTCCTAGAATGTGAAATTATAAAATTACCCTTAAAACCCTAAGTTAGGGGCTGTCAAGGGTAATTTGTAATTTGGGTTGGAATTTGACTAATCTTATGTCAAAAATGGATTCTACATGTGAAATTGTGTAGGATTATCCAGGGTCATAATTTTTGGTAAAATACAATTTGACCGGGTACAAAGGGGTGTAGACCGGGTCTATAGGGGCATTTTGGTCATTTAGCGTTTTAGAGTCAAGATAACCAACACATTGAGTTTTGAATGAGTTATGAATAAATAATAACTCATTTATCCTAAATTTGAAATTTTAGGATATATCAATAGCCCTAGCCAGATAGACAGAGTTAGATCGATAGACAAGTAAGGAAAGGGCGTTCCAGGTAGTAACACTTTCTTTTATGCACTATATGATTATCTGTATTCTTTGTGTATTCCATCTTCTATAGCATGAGCACAGTATCAGGGGTACATTATCCTAGTTTTGGTCTGGGACCTAACGGAGGCACAGAGTCAAGCCGGGGTTGCAAACAGCTGTTTGTCCTTGGACAGTGTGCACATAACATTTTCATCTTGCATAACATGGTGTATGACATATTTATTTCTACATTATATATGTATGATTGTTTTTCACTATTAAGATTCTTTGAATCTCAACTTTCCCTAAATGTATAAAGTTTTCAGCAACAGGCAGCGGCTCAAAGGGCATAACTGTAAATTCCCGACAACTAAAGGTTTCAGACCAGTACGAATGAAGAAATTCCTATATATAAATAAGCATATTGTATCAATAATATTAGTATTTGTGCTATTCCTATGTGCCCACTGAACTACACAATTGCTACTCTAGTTAATATCAATAATGATAAGATAGGATCTTACACCAAGCCCCTTTATACCTAATCAAATTGTACTTTATCAAAACTTATGACCTGATTTAATTCTTCACAATTTCATGTGTAAAATCCATTTTTGACCTCAGATTTATCAAAATCATGCTTAAATTATGAAAATACCCTTAGCAGCCTTTAACTTGGGGTTTAAAGGGTAATTTTGTCATTTCACATATTGAGGCCTTTATACTTCAAAATTTACATATTCCCTACACAAATTTCCATTCTTAACCTAATGGAATCATCAAAACCATGAAATTCCATCTCTAATAGGACGAAAATGGCCCTGGCCAAAAATTATGGAAAATTAATGGAAAATGTTGTTTTCTTGATTTTAATCCATAAACCACCTTCTTTTCACTTGTAATCCCATGTTTAATCACGTAAACTCCTAATGAACATGATCAATGAAAATTGGGGAAGCATAACCCCTTAGAGTTTCATCATCCCAATTTACAAAACCATGAAAACAAAGCAACAAATATAATTCAACACCAACAACAAGCAATAATCACCAAGAGGAGACAAGTTCTTGTGCACACCTTGATTTCCTTGTCTTTCTCTCTATAAAACTATACACCTCTCTCTCTTTCTTTTCCCTTGGTTTTGCTTGCTACAAGTGTATTTCAAGAAGGAATAGAGATATGAGAAAGTTATCATGAAGAAGGCAAGAACAAGTGGAAATTACTTGTGACTTACCTTGATTTGGCTTCTTGATCACTTGTGCTTCTCCCATGCTCTTTCTTATTTAAAACACTCTCTTCTCTCTGTCCTTATTCTTATGTTGGCTGAAATATAGCCCAAGGGAAGAGATAATGAACCCTTAATAATATCATCTTCCACTTCCTTGAAATATAATATTTAATTGTAATTACCCATGTGATATTTAACTAGAGTTATCATCTTTTCTCTTTCCCCATTTACTTGGCCGAAAATGAGTCTTGAAAGAGCTAAGAGAAAACTTCTTGAAATATCTCATCCACCTCCTCACTTAATATTATTTTATGGCTAATTAATCACATGTAACTTTTTTACTTTTCTTCATCTTTTTACTTGGCCTAAATTGCTCTAACTCTTGGCATAATCATCTCAAATAGTATTTCCTTTTTTGCTCCCCCTTTTTGACCAAAATTTATCCCACTTAAAGGGAAAAATAAATGGCTTCTTGCTTTATTGGTCACATGACCATTTTGCCCTTACAACTTTTATAATTTCGCACTTGTACTCAATATGACAGAATTTTCAGCAAATTTTGAAAATTCATATCTTTATTTATAGATATCCAATTGATGTGTTTCTAAAATCTATGTGACCTTTATTAATTATATTTTTAAGGAAAAATATAGCCTTTAGCCAAATGGACTCTCAGAATTCCCAGAATATCATTTGTTGGACGTTATCATAAAAACTTACCAGTTTTAATTGGCTAACTTCAAAAATACATAAATCTTAGTATATAGCTCTAAATGAATTATATGACCTATAAAATTAAATCTTGATAAGTCTACTTTTATTCTGGAAATCATATGTGAATTTTCAAAGTTTGATGAAAATTCTGCCTAATTTTTCAGCTAGGGCAAAATGGAAATAAATGTAAGGGCAAAGTGGTCATTTGACCAATAAAGAAAGAAGCCATTGTTTTCTCCAATATTTGGGAGATATTTTGATCAGCATGAAGGAAAAAAGCTAATTTGCTTGGTTGATATTTATTGAAAAGGGAATTAATTTTGACGAAGTAAATGGCACATTGATTTCCCATTAAGCAAATATTATAACATAAAGCAGAGCAGATATTTGATGAGGCTAATATCCCTTCCTTCTTTATTATATACGGTGGAATAAAGAAAACAAGAAAGAAGATAGAATACTTGGCTATAATTAATTCTAAGAGAAAAGAAATAAGGGCCAAGTATATGACATAAAGTAAGTGGGATATTTCAAGAAACTAAATCATTCTTTTGGCTTCTTTATATTTCGGTCAAGAAAACACCAAGAGAGAGGGAAGGGCTTGAAACACTTTAAGAAGCAAGAGGAGGCTTAGGGTTCCATGAGCCAAAACCTAAGGTAAGAGCATATAAATCAAATGCTTTTGCCTTCTAATCTCCTTAGAACTTCCTCTAACCTCTTCTTCTTCTTGAAATCCATGGAAAGAAAGCCAAATCAAGAGAGAAGAGAGAGAGGGTAAGGGTTTTTTAGAGAGAGAAAGTAGAGAATCTAAGAGGCAATCTCATAAACTTGATCATCTTGTGATATATGTTGTTGTTATTGGTTTTGGCTTGGTTTTTTATTGTTTTGTAAATTTGGGAAGATAAAACCCTAATTTTTCATTGATCATGTGATTAGAGTTGAAAAGAAGGAGGTTTATGAATTGAAAACAAGAAAACACATTTTCCCTAATTTTTCCTGATGCTTCAGTCAGTGCTGGAAATAGAGGAAAGAGCTAGAGTTTCATCTATTTGATGGTTCTATTGTGTTTAAAAGGGAAAATTGTATAGGGTTCATGTACATTGTGAAATATGAAAAGCTCTAGAATATGAAATGACCAAACTACCCTTAAAACCCTAAGTTAGGGGCTGCGAAGGGTAATTTTGTAACTTGGGACTGTATTTGACCATTCTAAGGTCAAAAATGGATTTTACATATGAAGTTGTGTAGGATTATCCAAGGTCATAATTTTAGGTGAGGTATAGTTAGACCAGGTACAAAGGGCTGTAAATCGGGTCCCTAGGGGTATTTTGGTAATTTAGCATTTTTAAACTAAGATAACTAACAATATGAGTTTGGAATAATAAATGTATGAGTAATGACTCATTTATTATACATTCGAGAATCTTAGGACCAGACAGTTGTGCTTGAGTCGGATCGAAGGTGGTGGATCAAGGAAGAGCAATTAAGATAGTAAACTTATCCTACTTGCATGTATTTGATATTTATGCTTGTGTATTGCTTTGCTTGATTATGTGAAGCATATTTGAATGAATGAAGCTCTATTTCTGTTTATATTGTAGCCATGGATATTTTGTATAAAACATTGAGCATGCAGAGATGTCATTATGTGAGCATGAACCTATGTAAGGTGAGCATATCATGTACTAGCATTTATCTTGCATGCATTATGGAATTTTTTACTACTAAGATTCCTTTGAATCTCACCCTCCCCCAACCAACCATTTTGACAGGTAGACAGAGGTTAAATGCTGAGAGTTGTTTGAGAAGATATTACAATGGTGGTGGACCAAAGATTTAAGGGTCCATAACTGCAAATTTATAAAACTTAGACACTTTGGTAGCCTTGTATGGCTATACAGTAATGTATGTAAATGAATGAATTTAATTTAAGCAGAGAATCACCTTAATTAAATTAATGGAAAAATATAAGAATTGATAAGTAATAACAAAGTTGCAAACCACTAGAGTACGCTTCCGCAAAAGTTTTAAGTTTTTAGAAAAACCTACTTAACTACAAGTTTAAATCTTATTTTAAGGTTGGGATTTGAAAAAGTTTTATAAAAGAATAACGCTTAGTAGTTCAAGTTTGCGGGGTAAAACTCATCAGAACGTGTGTAAATGTAAGGTGTTACAAAAGGTGTAAAGGAATTTCGGTGACTGAAATTTGGGATGTTACACAGTTTGTGTATGTAAATGAATAAACTAAGTTTGAGCAAATAATTACCTAATTGAATTAAAGGAAAAGATAAGAATCGAAGAGTAATAATAAAGTTGCAAACCACTAGAACACGCTTCCGCAAGATTTTGAAATTTGCAGAAAAACTCACTTAACTACAGGTTTGAATCTTGTTTTGAGGTTGGGATTTGAAAAAATTTATAAAAGAAATATCACTTAGTGGTTTGAAGTTGTAGAGTAAAACTCATCTGATCAATTACGGAAATAAGGTGTCACACATGCTAAGTGAGCATGCATAGTAAAGAGATAAACTAAGTAAATAGCTATAAATGATTCCCTAAGGTATAGATGTTTGAAATTTTAAGAACAAAATTTTTTGAATGGGGAGAGAATGTAATATCCCAAATTTTAGGTCTAAAGACTGAAGGATAAGCCTATATCAGGCGAATGTTAGTTCGCAAATTATGTTCTGCAGATAACAAATCTTGATAAACAATAAGGACTTGATGATTCAAGACACTTAAGTGAGTTTTTGGGCACTTGAAGTGAAATAACTATTTTGGAAATAGAACTTGAATCAGCAAAGTTACTCAACTTCAGTGATCTAAGATGATCACACTAGTAATAGGTAATACATAGGAGTGATGGTCCTTTACTTTTAAAGATTTTGCAAGTCACTCACTGAAAAATGAAAGTGATGTAAAATCACTCGAGTGGTTAAGTCAGCACTCAAAAATTCTTCATCACTTACAAAATTTTAGCAAGTTACTCGTAGGTATTCTGAGAATTAAGATAAGAGGTTACTCGAATGAATAAGTGATCACTCGAGTGACAGTGATCACTTGCAAGGTTTCTGCAGGTCACTCATATGTATTCTGAAAGTTATGATGAGAGGTCACTCGAGTGAATAAGTGACCACTCGAGTGAAAGAGCTCACTTTCACGATTTTCACGAGTCAATCTCGATGGCTCTACAAGTTGTAAACAAAGATGAATCGAGTGATGTTGCCAACTCTCAGTACCTTTGCAAGTTACTCATGATGATTTACCAAGTTACAAATAGAGCTCACTCAAGTATGTAAATTGTCACTCAAGTGATGGAAGGCAACTCATGAAACTTCAGCAAGTCACTTTCTGATAGAGCAAGAGTAAAAAATGTATTTCAACCAGAAATCACTCAAGTAATTCTTACTATCACTCAAGTGATTCGAGGACACTTGTAGACAAGTACAAGTAATCTAAACAAGTACCCGAGTCTAGTAGTGCTGATCTCTTATCTTAACACATAAATATTTCTTTAACACTTCACTACTAGAACTCAGATATCTATCAAGCACTCGAGTTAAGCTATAAAATCACTCAAGTGATGGATATTCACTCAAGTGAGCAAGAATTCATTCAAGTGCAAGTTCATTGTCTCTTTGAAAATCACCTCCTCAATTAACTCAAAACTAAAGATGAGCATTATTAAGCACTAATTATTACTTATTCATCAACTAAATACTACTAATCATTTATTTGTATAAGTTTCATGAACTTAAACCATGTAGCAAATTCAAATTCACCAAAAGAAGATTTGTTGTCAGAAGCATTAAATGCTCAACCATAAAATAGAGCAGACACCATAAGGATTTCGTCTAAATATTTATTGCCACAGAGACAAAAGGAGCTTAACACCGAAATCGTATAATAACTCTAAGCAAACCTAACAGGAAGTTTGAATGCTCGTAATGATCATTAATGCGGATTACCTATAAATAGCCGTGCATTCAATATAGAGGAACTAATAAAGATAACATTCATTCTCTCTTTATTTATTGCTCACTTCATTCCCTGTAAAATCCTCTGATATTCACTTAGTTCTTCAGTGATTATTTATCTACTCTGTGAGAGAGTCATTACTAGAAATACCTTTTAATCTCTGTAAAATCTCAAGGTAGTGGGACCTTGAGTGTGGTGGTTAAATTACAACGTGTAAGGGGGAGTAAGTCTTGTAGAGAGTCATTCATTGTTACATATGTTGTAATGAGGTGCCAAGAACCCGTAGAATCTTAGAAGAATAGTGATAACTCAGAGACGCTATGAGAATTGGACGTAGGTCAGTGAGTTAAGACCAAACCAGCATAACATGTTATGCACTCTACGGTGATATCTTTCTTACTCTTATTCTCTATAGCAGTTTTCAATTAGTCTTGCTTAACTAAGGTTTTTTAATTTCACCTAATTCACCCCCCGGTCTTAGGTAAAAGTTGACCCTAACATTTGGTATAAGAGCCTGGTCTTCTCATTTCAGGATTAACATCCCGAGAAGGATCCATGGAAGGAATATTACCAAATGATGCCTCCATAACAAGACCTCCTACCTTCAACAGAGAACACTTTTCATTTTGGAAAGCAAAATTCAAAGTGTTTGTTATGGTAACAGAATACGGGCTATGGTAAGTAATTGAAGACGAAAATTATGTACTTATGAAAAAGGTAGAAGAATGATTAGTTCAAAAATCTCCTGTAGAGTTTGATGATGACGACAAGAGACTAGTAACTCTGAATAGCAAAGCTATCTTAATGCTCAGAGTACATTCAGTCAAAAGGAGTACTTCTAAATTTGCAACCTCTCAACAGCTAAAGAAATATGGGAAGTACTGGAGATTACCCACGAAGGAACCTCTAGCATCAAAGAAAACAGAGTCAATACTATGGTCACCGAGTATGACTTACTCTGAATGAAATTTGGAGAGAGCATAACTGAGTTTGAACCCCGATATACACATCTGATAAACCAATTAGCTGCCTTGGGAAAAACGTGTGACCAAAATTCCCAAGTGGGAAAAATCTTAAATATTCTCACGAAAGAATGGGAGGCAAAGGTCACTGCCATAGAAGAATCTCGAGGAGGATAAATGAAGTATGTATTTGTAATGTTTAGAAGCTTGTCCAAATACAAAGGAAAAATGAAGTTCAAATAAGAATTAAATGAAATCGATGACAACAATAGGAAAGGTGTAGCTCTCAATGCAGTCAAGGAGAAAGAATCGAAAGAAATAAATGAACATGAAGATGAAGAAGATAAGCTCATAAGGATCATTCAAAGATTCAGGAAATTCTATAAGAAGGATCAAGGATTCTGAAAGTATCATAAAACAGGCCCAAGTAGCAGGAAGGAATCAAGAGATCAAGTCATATGTTATAAATATGAAAAGCCAGGACACATCAAATTTGAATGTCCTCTGCTTAAGAATAAAGTAAAGAAGAAAGGCAACCATTTCAAAAAGAAAGCTTAGGTCTCTACCATATGGAGAGACAGCTCATCAGATGCGGAGAGTGATGTTTTCCTCGTAGCTAATGATGAATCTAAAAGAAAAGAGGTAAATGAATCTGAAACTTCCTATGATGAATTATTATCTGAATATAATGCTCTATATTCTGAATTCATAAAAATAGTCAAAGAATTAGTCGGTTCAAAGAAAAGGATTAAAGCTCTTGAACTTCAACTTAATGAAAATTCAAGAAGTACGTGTAAATTGTGTGCTTCTCTAGAAAAGAAAAATTTTGATCTTAATAGAACGCTTGAGAAATTCATGAAAGGCAGTGAAATGCTCAAGGTAATTCTAAAAGCTCAAAGATTCACCAATGATAGATCTGGAATAGGTTACAATCCATATCTGGACAAAAAGAAAAGGAAAAAGAAAAGAGGAGGCAAAACATATCTAAACTATTTTCAAAATTTTGTTCATTCATCTAACCCCTTTGCTCCCTTTAATTATTGTAATAGAAAAGGACACAACATATCTTCATGTTTTATAGAAAAGAAAAACCAATAGGCATCTACAAATGGGTACCAAAGGGATTGTATGTTCCTCTAATGTTTTGTACTAACCACAAAGGACCCAAGAAAAGATGGGTACCTAAGACTTAATTGTCATTATTTGTAGGTATGTCTAAGAGGATAAAAAACCAACAAATGGTATATCGACAGTAGATGCTCATAACACATGACTGGTAGCATAGACAGATTTACATATATAATTCTAATAGAAGGAGGCAGAGTCAAATTTGGTAGACACCAGTCTGGAAAAATTGTTGGGATTGGTGAAGTTGGAGTTAAGAATGGGATATAGATCAAAGATGTCTACTATGTAGAAGGAATAATGTACAATCTTCTAAGCATCAATAAAAGTGCTAACAAAGACAACTGGATCATATTTGATTCTGAGGAATGTCTTATAGTGAGCAAAAAGGATTTACCAATCTAACATGATTAAATAAAGGAAAAAATCAAAGCCAAAAGAGAAGGTAATTGTTATACTATTGATATCAATAATCATGTGTATGAAAATTGCTTTCTCAGTAATAATGATGAAACTTGGCTTTGGCACAAAAGGTTATCACATATAAATATGCATGAGTTAGATAAACTTATCAAAAAGAATTTAATGATAGGTTTACCTAAACTTCATTTAAAAAATTATTTAGTATGTGACTCTTATCAAAAGGGAAAACAAACTAAATCTTCTTTCAAAACCAAAAGGAAATATCAATAAAAAGACCATTACAACTGTACCACATGGATTCGGTTGGACTAGCAAGAGTAAAAAGTCTTAGAGGAAACCTATATACTTTGGTTATTGTTGATAATTTCTCACGATTTACATGGACTATCTTTTTATCGTCAAAAGATGAAACTTTTAATAAAGTCACTATCTTTGCCAAGAAAATGCAAAATGAGAAGGGTATGTTAATTGCAGCAATAAGAATAGATCACAGAGGAGAATTTGACAACCAAGCATTTGAAAACTTATGTGAGACATATGGCATCGATCACAACTTCTCAGTACCAAGAACTCCTTAACATAATGGTGTTATAGAAAAGAAGAACAGAGCTCTCACAAAAATGGCGATGGCAATGCTTAATGAAAAGGAGATTTCACAAGTGTTCTGGGTTAATATCCTACTTTTTCACCAATATTCCTCATAGGTATTTGTGACATTTAGTGGAGTAAAATGGTGAATTGTGGTATGCCTAAATTAACAGAAAAATTCCAATCACTGGTTACACATAATTTGGCCAAGTAAGGACACAGAGGCAATTAATGTCCACTTAAAGGCCTAATCTTGTAACTAAAATTTGAGCATAAAATGACACAAATGATGGTTTCATATAAGTGTCAATATTAAGCCAAACCAAAGGAAATGAGCAAGAAATGATTTATTTCAATAAATCATAAAATGTAAGGGCAAAACGGTAATTTTGTCATAAAATAAGAGAATAAATAGTTTTCTTCAATATTCCCAATAATTTGGTTAAATGGGAATTAAAAAGAGGAAAATGACTATTTGGTAAATAATAAGCCTATTTTGGTGAATTATTACCAAGAAAAGTCAAAGAGTCAAAAAGCAAGGACATAGGACTTTGGTCAACAAATTGTAAGATGACATTGTGAATCCAAAGAAATATTTTTCCTCTTAATCCTCATGCATTTTGGTGGCTGAAGAAAAGAGAAATGGAATTACTTGGAATAAAAGGAGAATTTGGACCAATTGGAAAATACCACTTGTAAAGTAAACTTGGCGTCCATTAAGTCATCATCTTTTCTCAGTTCTTCATTCTCATTCCCATGCAAGTGATCTAAAAAGAGAAAGAAAGAAAGTGAACGTGCAAGAGCTTAAGAAGACTACAAGGGCTAGGGTTCTTCCAAGATTCAAGGTAAGGAGCATGTATATTTGAAGTTTATGCTTCCAAATCATGTAGGAACCTCTACTAACCTTTTATCCTCCTTAAAAAACATGATTATCAAGCTCAATCAAGAGTATAGAGAGAGAGACCAGAGACTTTGAGGAGTGAGAAAGGGTTGGAATCAAAGGTAAACTTCAAAAACTTACTTCCTTTGGCCTTTGTTGTTGTTGTTGGCTTGAAATTGATTGCTTTGTGAAGATTGGATGATGAAACCCTAAGGGGTCCTAATGTTCAAATTCCTTCTAATAATGTCAAATGATGTTTTAAATAGCTAATCATTTGATTAGAAGTAGAAAGGAAGTGATTAAGCGAAAGAAAACAAGAAACCGACATAATTTTCTAAGAACCTTAATATACTGCCCTATTCTTAACGTATATAAGGGATAAGAATTTGATAATTTTGATGCTTCCATTGGCTTTAGAAGGAAAAATTATGTAGGTATACAAGTGTTCATGATTTTTGGATGCTTGTATATGAATTTGGAAATTAATGAAGTATTTGTGTGCATAGTGATAATCTGCCCTATCTGGAACAGTGTGTTTGTGTGTGGTGTTTCAAGGGTCAAACCTTGTCCAAAAATTCTGAAACTTTCCATAATTAAATTAGATACATATAAATTTAATTTGATATGTAGTTTGTAATTTTTGGACGAGTATATTAGGAGATATGAATTGTTGAAGATAAGCCTTGTTTTCTAGAAAGAAAACTGGAACAGATCATGTTTGGCGAAATTCTGAGAATGTTGTAGCTGTGTTAGCTAGAATTGAGTATTTTTATGTAAACCTAGACTAAAATATATTTAAATAGAATTAAGAACCACTCAATTTTGAAGTTTCTAGAATTAATGGTGAATTTTAGAAATTATGCCTTGATTTCTGGAAAGCAATTTGGAACAGTGATTTTTAACGAATTACTGGGAACTATTTGTCTATATTAGGAAAACCTAACTATTTTTCCTCAAATTTATATTGAAATATCTTCATTTAGGCTTTAGAATCAGTCAAATCAGATTCTTGTAGAATTAATTATGAATTTCCAAATTTGACTGAAAAATCTGTCAGTTTCTGGAAAATAGTGAAAATGTACTGTATAGAATTGCATTATGCAGAAAACTGTTATAACTACTTTAAATAACCAACATAATTAATTTTAATGGTAGTAATAATGCAAGTAACAACCAGTTACTTGTAACTCTAATTTTGATAGGAATTGGAACTTGCCCGAACTCAAAGAAATAATTGGATATTCCATTGTATGTTGTGTGGAATCATTATGAGATGTCTAACACATTCTGCTTATATGGAGTGGTCACCTGGGGCCTATTGTAGGGGTAGATGCTCAGGCCAATAACGTTCTGTGATGCATGAGTAGATCTCGGAGCCTATTGAGTGGGAATCCCTCGGGGCCTTTATTTGCCTAGCGCTATGGTAGTTTATGAACTGCATGTGATGCACTGAATGTTGTTGTAATGATTCTATTGTATGATGACTGTGTAGCATTCTTTGTGATGTTATATTTGTATGATTGGCATTATGTTACTACTGAGATTCTTTTGAATCTCACTCTTTTTCATAAACCATCTACAATATAGGGAGATAGCTCAAGGTGCAAGAAGAAGGTAAATACGGACGACTAGAGACGGGAATATGAGAGACTTTAGTCTTTCTTTTGTTGGTTGTCTGTTTCTTGTACTTTTGATATTTTGGATTTGTATATAGTTTGAATAGCCTGTAACTCTGACAATGCTACGATAGTGAAATGGGTGATGCCTGTAGACTTGCAAAAGAATATTTTAGCTATATTACGCTTCCAATCGCTAACAAAACTTAACGAATGTATGAAACTTGAAAACTAAGCAGAGAATCGATTGCAAACTCTAATAAAATGAAAAGAAGAATCGATGATACTTAATGAGATAGTGAATGTTTATGAAATTGGTTGACAAAATTTTTATTACTTTCAAAAACTCCTTTCCAGTCCCAGGTTCAAATCCTAAGATAGGTTTGGAATTTATGAACTTTTTTGAAGTTACTTAATTCGGAACCTGATCCGAGTTTCACAAATGATTTTACTACTCTTTTGTAATCATATGAGGCTATATGAAATAAGGTATCACATTTTTGGTATCAGAGCATTGATTCTGGCAATGGTAGGTATTTGCTAGAGTCCTATGCTTATGTTGATAGGTTCTAACTTCTTATAGGAGGCATGGCTGATAGAAGGACAGTGGTGTATAGAGAAGTAGGAGTGACAAGAGTAAGGTGAACTGCCTGGAAAAGTATTCCAAATCATGTCACTATCAAGAAAAGAAGCAGGTTGGATAGTAGAAGATAAAGGAGTAGATCACCCTCAGTTCCATTAATTAACCAACCTCCACCAGAGGAGCAGATACCGGAGGGTGAGTACTACGTAGTCCTTAATCCAGGAGGGCTTGGACCAAGGAAGGTACGTACTCGCAGGAAGAGCATCAAGTAGCCACCGTTCTATGGTCATATCACTAGGGATGAGGCTACTATGGTTGATAGGGATGACCTAGAGTCAGATGATAGTGTGTAGTAACCAGAGTCAGATGCTCTAGTAGAGAAGTTAGCATTTGACCCACACCTAAATCATGAATTGTGGGAGCAACTTAATAACTTGTATCTGACGGCCTTTGATGATTTCTTCGCCCCCATAACAGGATACTCATTGTTTTTGGAATCGGTAAAGAGGCTTTAAGAACAAAGGGAAGAGCTTGAGCTAAGGATGCCTGATGATATCTGGTTTCAGACTACACTAGCCCATTTACTTGACTTTACCTCTTGGGTCGATAAGAAGAATGAGATTATGCTCATGGGTCTTTTTGAGTTTTTGCCTTTTATTAGGCATATGATTTTATATGTACTGTTTAATATGCCTGAGGAGTAATGGAGTAGAATGATAAACATATGCTTAGTAAGATAACATAGGCTTCCTTTTGGTGTAAATATTAAGCCACTTATTATATATTTGACTAGTTTCTATTGTAAGACATACTTCTTTTGATGTAAATACCAAGCCACTTTAATGCAAATATGAATGTTTGCTATAATGGATATATATATATCTGTTGTGTGATGGTATTTATAAATCTTGAGAAGTACATATGTACATATATGAGTTGATGTGGTATTAACAAAGTGTTCCTTCTTAATAGTGAACGGGAACCATGGTGCGACCTAGAAGAAGGAAAATGTGCTACCAAATCCTGAATCAGAGAATAATGTAAGGCCAAACCCCATGGAGCAAGCTCTCATAATGCTGACTTGAGAACAAACTATGATTCAAGATTTACAGGAAGAAGTCTGAGAACTAAGGGAAAAGCATAATACTGATAGGGAAAAACTTGAAGGGAGTAGCCCAGAAGGGAGCAACCCTGAAGGAAGCCATCATGATGGAAATTCAGAAGAGGAACAACTACCAAGTGAAATAATCGCAGTCGCATGAGTTGAATTTAGAAATCCCTGTTATTCAGGAATGTGAAGAGGAAACTGTCCAGTATTGGATGCTAAATTCATTAAGTACCAGCCTGAGGCATTCTAGGGAAAATTTATTCCATAAGCTACTGAGAATTAGAAGAACCAACTAGAGAAAATCTTTGAGGTGCTTGGATGCCCAATGGAGATGAAGGCCAGAAGGCCATATACAAGCTAATAGGTGATGCTGACAATTGGTAGAAGAATATGGCTCTCGTGCTACGTGCTCGAAATATCCCTATGACCTTGGAGTTATTCCAAGAAAAATTTTATGAAAAGTATTTCCCAAGCTCAGTAAGGATTGAGAAAGAAAAAGAATTCCTAGCAATTAAACAAGGTGACAATGAGACCTTTGATGCATATATGTCTCGGTTCATTCGATTGTCCTGTTACTCTTCCTACCTGAAACTTAGAGATGATGAGAAGTAGAGCTCTGATATGCTAATTCGGGGATTGAAGCCTGAGTTGGAAGAGAAGCTAGTTGCACAACAGTTTAAAAAGTTTAATAAGGCTATGGAAGCATGCCGATTAACAGAGGGAAACCTAAAGAGAGTGCATGCCAACCAGAGTACTGGTCATCGAGGTGGACCCACTCAGGGGAATACCTCTCAGAAGTGTAAGGGATAAGGGTTTCCATAAAGGGGAGACAACAAAAAACCCTTTTGGTCAGGAAATCGCAGCGGCCAGAAACCCCCAACGTCTCAAATATGCCCTCGGTGTGGCAAGTCTCATCCAGGACGATGGTGCAATCTTCAGATGAACCAAGTAATCTATTTTTTCTGCAAGAAGACAGGTCATATGGCGGTGAATTGTCCCCAATGAGCAGCACCACGACCCACTGAGCCTAGACAACAGAATAAGGGTCGAGTATTTACCTTAACCCAGGAAGAAGCGAAGAAGTCTCCTAAGCTAGTTCAAGGTAAAATCCTTCTGAACGGTAGTTCGTTGTAAGCATTATATGATTCGGGTGCTAATGATTCCTTCATTTCCTATGACTGTGTTAAATGCCTAGGACTATACGTGCATAAACTACCATTTAACTTGATTGTGTTTACGCCGATGGGTGTCAAAACTATGATTGCTGACGTTTTTCTAAATTGTGTGATTAATGTTAAGTTACATGAGTCTACAAATTGATTTGATCAGTTTGCCACTCCAAAAACTTGAAGTTATACTAGGTTTTGACTAGTTGACAAAAAATAACATGCTGGTAGATTATGGAAATAAGAGAATAATATATCCTACTCAGCTAGAGTCCAATGACAAAAAAGCTAGTCTTAATTTTATCTCATCGGCAGAAGCTGAGAAATGTCTAAAGAAGGGATGTCAGGGATATATCGTGTTCTTTTCTGTGTAGGCAGATACAGAAATAGCCCTAGAAGACATTCCAGTTGTGAGAGATTTGCCTGATGTGTTTCTGGATGACCTTAGTGGTTTGCCTCCATAAAGAGAGGTAAAATTTGCTATCGAGATCATGCCTGGAACTAGTTCTATAACAAAAGCTGCGTATCAAATGGCTCCAAATGAGATGTCTGAGCTAAAGAAGCAGATCAAATAATTACTTGAAAAAGGGTTCATTCGACCCAGTGTATCACCGTGGGGAGCTCTAGTGTTATTTTTTCAAGAAGAAAGATAGGAACGTCAGACTATGTATTGATTATAAAGAACTAAATAAGGTAACAGTCAAGAACAAGTACCCACTTCCCTGGATTGCTGACTTTATGGATCAACTGTCTAGAGCAAGAGTATTCTCGAAGATTGATCTAAGGTCAGAGTATCATCAGTTGCGTGTAAAGGCAGAAGGCTGCTTTTAGAACCCGGTATGGGCACTATAAGTTTCTAGGAATGCCCTTTGGGGTAACCAATGTACCAGCCGTGTTTATGGACTATATGAATCACATCTTTTACCAGTATTTAGATTAGTTCATGGTAGTCTTCATCGATGACATTTTGATATACTCTAAGATTAGGGAAGAGCGCGAGGAACACTTAAGGATCGTGCTAGGTATTCTACGGGAAAGGCAACTCTATGCGAAGTTGAGCAAATATGAATTTTGGCTTGCAGAAGTCAAATTTCTGGGCCATGTTATCTCTGAAGAAGGGGTCACAGTGGATCTCAGTAAGGTGGAAGCAGTGCTAGATTGGAAAATGCCATAAACTGTTGCTGAGATACGCAGTTTTCTGGATCTTGCTAGCTATTATCGAAGATTTATTCAAAATTTCTCTTGGATTGCTTTGCCATTGACCAAGCTCACGTGGAAAGTGTTGTAAATTATGCCCTAGGGGCCAATCATTATACTTTAAATATTGTTATTCAATGAATTTCTCCATTTAGTTATCACATTATTCACATGTTCATTGTGATAATTGTATCCTTGGATAAATCATAATGATTGTCCTAAATTTCCCTAGTTGGTCATCTATGTAGGAGCAAAGATGAAATAAGACAAATATGACTTTGACAAGGTATGGGGATACAAATCAAAGTCTTAGGCACTTATAGGAGTATAAGGTGCTGGACCAACCCGCTATGAGAAAGCTACATGGATCAAGTCATAGGCTTATCTCATGTATAACCACGTCACAATGCCCTTTAACCTGAGATAATCATGAATTCCTACATGAGAGTTACTAAGCTTTGACTTACACAAAAGTTACCTTTAACCGGGTGATGATAAAGGCTACAATCGGGCTTAGTGGTTTTCAAGCAGAAGAATGCGAATGGTCCAGATAGAATTTGTTCCTCACTTTAGTAGAGAGATATTACTGGGCCCCTCGATGAGTGAGTCTAAGAAATGTATGGCCATACTACAATGGAAAGGAGTTTTCATTTCTATAGTCAGACTACTTAAAGATCGAGAAAGTAATGGTCAGGAATAGGAGGATGACATTCTCCATGCCTCATCCTTGACAGAAATATCGTGTGATAAAAGGAACGTGACATGGTTGTATGACAGGCTACATCGTATTATTCATCCTCATATAAATGGGTAGTCTTAATGTCTTGCTAGAGGCCGCTTACGACTTGTGGGTTAGTATAGTCATTGGTCCACTGCCAACTTCATATGGAACTACAGGGTCGAACACAAGAATAGCCCAACACGAGGTATAATGTCCATATTCATTGAATCTAAGATGCGTCTAAGATTCAATGAATACAATGTTTAATCTAGGGTGGATGAATTATATATATATATATATATATATATATATATATATATGTTTAATCTAATGTCCTATATATATATATATATCTAGGGTGGATGAATACATGTTGTGTGAATATTTATTTGATAAATATTTATGTGTGTGTGTGTGTGTATTTATATTTGGAAAAGAAAATTAATAATATTATATATACACATATGTATTTTTGAAATACATACATACATATATAATATATATTATTTGATAATATATGTTATATATATGATAATATTATATTATATGATAATATCTCATATTTAATTTAAAAAGATAAATTAAATCTAATTCGATTAGCTCTTTATTCTAATTAAATAAATAGGTTAAATTAAAACTGTTGGACAGATTTAATTAAAACCATATTTATTTCATTAGCTTGTAAAAACACTCAAGTGTTAATTGACATGATAAGGACTTTGAAATTAATTAATATTAATTTTAAAAATCCAATATACATCATAAAATAGATAACACTGACTAGTTATAAAATGTAAGAGCTAGGGTTTTCTACAAATGATGAAAAAATAGAGAGCCGTAAGAAAACCCTAAAAAGACATTGGAGGCACTAGAACGCTGCCAGTGTTGGGTCATATTCGTGTGTATACCAGTAGAGGGAGCTGATCCTAGTAGTTAGCTCCTCAAGATCCAAAAGGCAAAACTCCAAATAAAAACTAGCCATCATGTTGATGTCGGGGATGGTTAATCTAACACTCATAGAGTTTGATGCTCTTTTAAGAAGAATTAGCGGACATATAGATGCCGGGGAAATTATTTCAGGAGCAACCAAGCATGGAGATTTGTGAACTCATAATTTGTTGATGATTGTGGGCATTCAAACAAATATGAATAAGGTACAAATCTTTCTAACTCGATTTAAATACCTTTGATAGATCCGCAATTGGGATTGGTAAACTTTTGCAATTTTAAATTTTAATTCTTCCATTATGTGCCTACCAATCCCAACAGTGATATTAAAGCTAGGTCAATTATGCATTTAAATTAAGTTTTAGTGCTTATTGTGTGCTTATATATGTGATATATAAGTTGAACATGATTTTAGAAAGATTGGGTTATAGTAGTAGTTCTGCCAGATTTTTGTTTTTTAGAGGCAGTATGATTGTGATGAATGTTTGAATGAACAAATCTTGTCCAATAATTCTAAGAATATCCAGAATGAAAGTATACATCCTAAGCTTTAATTTGATATATAATATGTGTAATTCTGATAAGTACATTAGGAGATATCAATTTTTGAAATTTGGCTTCAAATCTGGAATGTTTTCTGTGGCAGCGATGATTAATTTTAGTTTTGAGAAAATTGTACCTATAATTTTTTAAAATATATATTTTTTGTGAATAATAGACCTAATTAGAGTCATATAAAACTTTGAACCACTGCAATTGGAGTTTTCTAGATTTAATTATGATTTTTCAAATTAAGGTGAAAAATCTGGAAGTCTAGCGTGACTGCCGTAGCTAACTGTTCATAGCTCGATATAACCTAATCATGACATTTATTGCTTTTCATATTTTATGAATTGTTGATTGTTGTGATTTACTTCTCAAAATTGTTTAGGTATGGTGAACAGCATGGCTTTAGTTTTTACAAGGGTTGTAATATTTAAATACGGCCTATGTGCCGTGCCTTCCTCTAAATAGTCTCGATGTTTATTCTCTTCTCATCTCACTCTCCTCGTATGTTTAAACGAGGTTTCTCTCAATGCATTTCTTTTTCTTATTTAGAGAAGTCCTCTCATTGGCTTGGGATGATTTTAGGTTAGGTGGGTCATGTTGTGTCACGTTTAAATTATACTTTTGATTAGATCTTTGCATGAATACTTTTGCATTTGTATGTGTTTATTTGTATGAGACATAACAACGAATGCGTTCATATAAAAAAAATAATTGATTAAGCCCTCTAAATAAAATCTTAAGTCATAATGCCATCAATTAATGAATACTTGTTAAAATCTAGATCGCTCAATTGTAGGTTCCACCAAAGTGGATGCATTTGAGTTATCTTGGTGAAACAAGCGTGACTAATGGTGCTACTAACAATGATTCATTATTGTTTTAACTTCATTGAGATTAGCAAAATGGTTTTGGGTCTCAAGGCATTAGATGGGATTAAACATGTCGGATCATATGATGATCGAATCCTATAAAAATCTAAGAGTTACATATGATGTAATTGGTAAAGAGGTTACCTACCTAAATAACTTGAATTTAAGCGTCTTCCTAAAGCGGACTTAAATTTAAGCAAAATATGGATCTTAGCCTAATAATTATAATATTAAGGGTTGTTAATTTAGTGGGAGATTACTAAATAACTTTGCATATTTTAATTGTAGAATCATGTCGACTAGTAATACTGCTACACTATCACTACGATTAGTCCTTGAGAAGGACAAACTCAATGGGATAAACTTTCTCGACTGGTTTAGGAACTTCAGAATTGTTCTCAAGAAAGAAAGAAAGGCATATGTCTTAGATCAACCCATCCCTAAAAAGCCTGCAGCCAATACTCCAAGAGCTCATAAAGATGCTTACACGGAGCATAAGGATGACTCAATGGATGTAGGCTGCCTAATGCTTGCCACCATGGTTATAGATCTCCAAAGAGATCTAGAACTTATGAAGGCTCATGAGATAATTATGCATCTCAAGGAAATGTTCCAGCAATAGGCAAGGCAAGAGAGGTATGATACCACAAAGGCCTTACATTCCTTTAAGATGGCTGAAGGTGAATCAGTTAGTACTCATGTGTTAAAGATGAAAGGCTATATTGATGACCTTGAGAGGCTTGGATTTCCCATGATCCAGGAGTTAGCTACAAATTTGATCTTGAACTCACTCCCAGAAGTTATGACTAATTTGTCATGAACTACAACATGAACAACATGGAGAAATCAATTTCTGAACTGCATGGGATGCTCAAAGCTATTGAGCATAACATTAAGAAAAGCCCAGCACTATTTTGATGGTTCAGAAAGGAGAGGGTATTAAAAAGAAAGGCAAGGGCACGGGAAAGAGTAATATCTCAAGTGGTAAGACCAAAGAGTCAAATAAGCCCGAAACTAAGCTTGTAGCCAAGAAGGTAAAGCCGCTAAAGGAAGGAGTATGCTACTTCTACAATTAACCTGTTCGTTGGAAGATGAATTGCAAACTCTACCTCAAAGAGCTGAAAAGAAAAACTAAAAGGATCAAGTCAATCGATTTGAATCTGACTTACCTATGGCATTGTCGTCTAGGCCATATAAATGAGAAACATATTTCTAAACTTCATCAAGATGGATTTCCTAAATCATTTGATTTTGAATCATATGATACATGTGAATCTTACTTTTTAGGAAAGATGACAAAGGCCCCTTTTACTGGGCATAGTGAGAGGGCCACTGATTTATTAGGCCTCATATATACAAATGTATGTAGACCAATGAATACAGCTGCCAGATGAGGTTATATGTACTTCATTATATTTATGGATGACTTTAGTAGATATGGATATATCTATCTAATCAAACATAAATTAGAATCTTTTGAAATGTTCAAAATATTTCAAAATGAAGTACAAAACCAACTTGGCAAAACAATTAAAGAACTTTAATCTGATCGAGGTGGTGAATATTTGAGCCAAGAGTTTTGTGACCATCTTAGGAGTTGTGGGATAACCTCACAACTAACTCCTCTAAGAACACCACAATGCACTACTACAAAAAATACTTTTAATGGCGTACATTTAATGACGTTTCTCAAAGAAACGCCGTAGGTAGTTGTTAATTTTTTTTAAAAAAAATTATAACCTAAGGCGCTTTCTATTATAAGCGTCATAATTTAGTATTAAGATTTTATGGCCTTTCCTTAAGAAACGCCATACAAAGCCTTTTTTTCCTTTTTTTTTATACTAAGTATATTAGCTATGGCGTTTTACAACAAAGCGTCATAATTGGTGTAATGATTTAAAATTATTCTGAACGTTCGTTTAGATGCTACTCAAGTTATATACATGTAGTCAGCAAATAAACTTCCCCCAACTTATTTATTTCTAATGCTTTAATTATGAATTAAAATAAATGAAGTAAATATTTAAAAATAAATTAATAAAAGCTATACAAACACTTTATCTATAAAAAATGCTTGAATGAAATTTGCACTTTAGTAATAGAAATAGTCTACAAAAAAAAGTTATCAGCAAAAAAAATGTGCACCTTAGTTGATGCTTTCTTGAAAAATGCCTAATAAGATTCTTAAAATTTTAAAAAATCATAATTACCTCAAAAAAATTTAGTACCTTAACCGGCGCTTTTGATAAGCGCCGATTAAGGCAATAAAAATATTGCCTTTTAAAGCGCTGGTTTAGGCAATTGTCATTTTACCAATTGCCAACCAAAGGCAATTCAATATATAATTTCTTTGGCCGTACGACCAAGGCAATTATCTATTGAATAAATTATATATATATATATATATATATATATATATATATATATATTATAATATATATATTATATTTAAATATAAAATTTTTTATTCATAATATTTAAAATTGGGTTGGTTATATCTGATAATTGTTTTTGAAGATATAATTTAAAATTGATTTTTAATTATGATGTAAAATTAAACAAAGTAAAAACTAAAAAAATGTATTAAGTATATATAAAACATGAGAGATGAATGTCAGATCTAAAAAGATTGCAAAAAAGTATGTTAAGTTACTTTTAAAAAAAATAAAAAAAGGTAAATAATTGAGCTTGGACGGCGCTTGAACGTAAAGCACCGGCTAAGGTTTACTCAGAAATATACATATTATATATAGTTATATTAGTGTGTGTGTGTGTGTGAATTCATTGATAACTAACTTAATAGCGTAAATATATATATATATATAAAGTACCAGCAACAGTAGTAAAAATAATCTACAAAAATAAAAAATTATCATAAAAAAATAAGGTCTTAATATAGAAAAGAAATTATTGTAAAAAAAATTTACACTTTATTGACTAAGGAGAAAAAAAAGTTGAAAAAACATTACACCTTTAAAAGAATTACCTTAGCTGGTGCTTTTGGAAAAGTGCCAGCTAAGGTCCACCTTTAGCCGGTGCTTTTGGAAAAGTGCCGGCTAACGGCTAAGGCCTTTATCCAGCGCTTCATCAGGAAGCGCCAGAGCTGAGACAATATATTGCCTGACTGAGGCAATATATATCAAAATAATATATTATATTATATACTATTAAATAATATTATGTATATAATATTATAATATTAAATTACATATATATATATATATATATATGATAATATTATATTGTATATATTATTATATATGTCTTTTAAACTAATATATATTTATATGCCTTCAACGACATTTGTTTAATTAGGATTATTGTTTTTTTTAATTATTGAAAGCTATGACGCTTATTAGGAAAGCGTCGAAACTTCTTCAAACTTTGTATGCCACGCGCTTATATAATAAGGTTCTATTTTAACTTTTCACCAGCCCGCCATTATTATTTTCCTCTCGCGCTCTCCAGCTCTTAGTTTCCTAGAGCTCCATTACTCCACCATCTTGTCTTATTCCTTCAGTCTCTACTATATTATCTTGGTCCCTATGTTCTACAGAAGTCCTTTAACTTGTAAGTGTTTTTTTATATATATAAGCTTAAATCTGTATGTTTTCTTCTTCTTCTTCTTAGTTAAAATATTTCATGAACCTTATATGTATGCTTTTTTTTCAGGTATTTACTTGAAGTTTCAACTCTGCCTTCTTAAACTTGCTATACATTGTAAGTTTTTAATTTTTGAGCTTAAATCTAATCTGTATGTTTTTTTCTTCTTTTTTTTAGTTAGAATCTGTTATGAATCTTATATGTATGCTTAATTTTTTTTCTAGGTATTTACTTGGAGTTCTTCCATACTTGATAGATGAAGATGAGAATTCAATATTGCAAAGGATACCTACAAGTTTGATGATGGATTTGAATGTAAATACAGATCTAGGGTTTCATCAGAAAAATAAAAACAATTACGTAACATTTTTTTTTAAAAAAAGATCTTCTACGGCGCTTTTATGGGGAAATTTCGTAGGAAGTGTATGACTTCCTATGGCGCTTCCCAGTCATACACTTCTTATGGCACTTCCCTATAAAAGCGCCATAAGAAGTGTATCTTTTTTTTAAAAAAAAAAACCTACGGCGCTTTTGGAAATTTAAGAAGTGCCGTATGTTGTTTTTATGGCGCTATAAGCTACGGCGTTTCCTAAGCGTCTTAATATTTATAAAAATAAATGCCATCTATGGTGTTTTTTGTAGTAGTGATGGAATGGCGTTTCTAAGCGGAGGAATCGAACACTATTAGATATGATTCGATCTATGATGAGTCAAACAGATCTTCCACCATTCTTTTGGGGCCTTGCCCTGGAGTAGCTGCGTTCACACTAAATCGTGTTCCATCTAAGGTAGTTGAAAAGATACCATATAAGATATGGATTGGGAAGAAACCTAGTTTGTCTTTCTTCAAAATTTGGGGATGTGAGGTTTATGTTAAACAACAAGCCTGTGATAAATTATCGTACAAATCCTTAAAGTGCCTTTTTATGGGGTATCCTTAAAGTGATAAATTATCTATAATCCACCAATAACAAAATGTTTGTTATTCGAAACGGTATCTTTCTATAAAGGGAATTTAACTCTAAAAGAAACAGTAGGAGCAAGGTACATCTCGAGGAAGTTCGAGAGTCACAAGATAGCACATAACCACAAATGGAAAATAGAGAAGACTAACAACAAGTTGTTGAGCCTCCTCAAGTAACACAAGGCCCATAAAGGTCTGATAGGACACGACATCAGCCTCAGAGATATGGATTTCTGATTACTGGAAGTCATAATGTGTTGCTCATTGAGCATAATGAGCCAACCGCCTATCCAAAAGCCATAATGGGACCAAACTCTGAGAAATGGCTAAATGCCATGAAGTCTAAAATGCAATCCATGTATGACAATAAGGTATAGACCTTAGTGAATCTACCTGAAGGTGTTAAAATCATAAGGTACAAGTGGCTTTTCAAAGAAAAATTGACATGGATGGCAAAGTAAATGTGTTCAAGGCACAATTGGTTGCTAAAGGATTCACTCAAACTCATGGTGTAGACTATGATGAAACTTTTTCCCCAGTTGCAATTGCCAAATCAATCAAAGTCCTTCATGCCATTGCAGCATAGACATTGAAATATGGCAAATGGACGTCAAAACAACCTCCCTTAATGGAAAGCTCCTTGAGGATATGTACATGATACAACTTGAAGGTTTCGTGCGTCCAGAGGACTCTAGTAAGGTTTGCAAGTGTCAAAGATCCATTTATGGATTAAAGCAAGCATATCAGAGTTGGAATCATTGTTTTGATAAAGTAGTCAAAGAGTTTGGATTCATTCAAAACATTGATGAACCTTATGTTTACAAGAAGGTTATTGGGAGCACAGTTGTATTTATAGTGTTTTATGCAAATGACATCCTACTCATTAGGAATGACATTCCCACCTTACAGAGTGTCAAGTCTTGGTTAGGGAAGTCTTTCTCGGTGAAAGACTCAGGTGAAGCCACTTATATCCTAGGGATTAGGATCTATAGAGATAGATCCAAGAGGCTAATAGTCCTAAGTCAGAGTAGTGAGGGTCGTTGGACTGCTGTCAAGAATATCCTAAAGTACCTGAGAATGACTGAGGACTTATTCTTGGTATATAGTGGATTGGACGATGAGCTTTGTGTAACTGGTTATACAAATACAAGTTTCTAAACTGACCTAGATGATCTTAGATTGCAATCTGGATATATATTCATTTTGAATAGTGGTGCAGTAAGCTAAAAGAGCTACAAGTAGAATTTTGTAGCAGATTCTGTAATAGATGCTGAGTATATAGCAGCATCGGATGCAGTTAAAGAAACCGTTTGGATCAGAAAGTTTGTTATTGAACTAGGGGTGATGCCTACCATACCAAATCCACTGGATTTATTCTGTGACAATAGCGAAGCTATTGAGGACCAAACTTATACTCAGGCGATTTCAACTTATCAGAGAAATCAATCATAGAGGTCATATAAAAATATGCAAAGTAGCAGGAGAAGACAATGTTGCTGATCCTCTTTCTAAGCCGCTTGCACAGGTAAAGCATGAGCGTCATATTAGGATAATGTTAATTAGGTAAACTAATGATTGTACCTAGTGTAAGTGGGAGGAAGTTAGAAATTGTACCCTAGGGGCCAATCATTGTACTTTGAACATTATTATTCAATGAATTTCTCTATTTAATTATCATATTATTCACATGTTCACTGTGATAACTGTATCCTTGAAAAAATCATAATGATTGTCCTAAATGTACCTAGTCGATCATCTATGTTGGAGCAAAGATGAAATAAGACCAGTATGACTTTGATAAGGTATACGGATACGATTCAAAGTCTTAGGCTCTTTCAGGACTACAAGGTGCTGGACCGACCCGCTATGAGAAAGCTCCATGGATCAAGTCAAAAGCTTATCTCATGTATAACCACGTCACAATGCCCTTTGACCTGAGATAATCATGGATTCCTACATGAGAGTCACTAAGCTTTGACTTAGTCAAAAGTCACCTTTAACCGGGTGATGATAAAGGCTACAATCGGGCTTAGTGGTTTTCATGCAGAGGAATGCGAATGGTCAAGATGGAATTTGTTCCTCACATTAGTAGAGTGATATTACTGGGCCTCTCGATGAGTGAGTCTGAGAAATGTATGGCCATACTACAATGGAAAGAAGTTTCCATTTCTATAGTCAGACTACTCAAGGATCGAGAAAGTAATGGTAAGGAATAGGAGGATGACATTCTCCATGCCTCATCCTTGACCAAAATATCGTGTGACAAAAGGGACGTGACATGGTTGTATGACAGGCTGCATCGTATTTTTGATCCTCATATAAATTGGGTAGTCATAAGTCTTGCTAGAGGCCGCTTACGACTTGTGGGTTAGTATAGTTATTGGCCCACTGCCAATTTTATATAGGCGTACAGGGTCGCACACAAGAATAGCCCAACACGAGGTATAATGCCCATATTCATTGAATCTAAGATGCGTCTAAGATTCAATGAATACAATGTTTAATCTAGAGTGGACGAATTATATATATATATATATATATATATATATATATATATATATATTTGTTATATACACATGTTGTGTGAATATTTATTTGATAAATATTTATATGTGTGTGTATATATATATTTATATTTGGAAAAGAAAATTAATAATATTATATATACACATATGTATTTTTGAAATACATACATACATATATAATACATATCATATTAAAATATTATATTATATATATAATATATGTTATTTGATAATATATATTATATATATGATAATGTTATATTATATGGTAACATTATTATATTGTGTAAATATAAAGATATTATATGATAATATCTCAGATTTAATTTATAAAGATAAATTAAATCTAATTCGATTGGCTCTTTATTCTAATTAAATAAATAGGTTAAATTAAAATTGTTGGACAGATTTAATTAAAACCATATTTATTTCATTAGCTTGTAAAAACACTCAAGTGTTAATTGATATGATAAGGACTTTGAAATTAATTAAGATTAATTTTAAAATTCCAATATCGATCATAAAATAGATAATACTGACTATTTATAAAATGGGAGAGTTAGGGTTTTCTACAAATCATGAAAAAATAGTGAGTCACAAGAAAACCTTATAAGGACATTGGAGGTGTAATATCCCACTTTTCACCAATAATTTTTGTATGTATATTTTAGATAGTTAGTGGAATAAAATGGTGAAATGTCGTATGTATGAATTTATGGAAAATATTCCAATCGCGGGTTACACGTAAATTGGCCGAATAAGGACATAAAGAGGCAATTAATGTACAATTAATGGCCTATTATTGTCACCAAAATTTGAGAAATTAAATGATGTACACGAGGGCCTCATTTAAGTGTCAAAATGAGGTTAAGCCAAAGAAAAGAGCAAAAAATGATTTATTACGGTAAATCATGAAATGTAGGGGTAGAACGGTAATTTTTCCATAAAGGAGGAAATAATTATTTTCACCTAATATTCCCACTAATTTGATTTAAATGGGAATTAAAAAGAGTAAAATGACTACTTGATCATAAATGAACCAATTTTGGTGAAGTAGTGTCAAGAATGGTCAAATAGTCAAAAAGTCAACGACTTGGTCAACAAGTTACAAGATGGCACAATGGGATATTGGAGATTCAGATTTTTCTTGTATTTCTCATGCATAATTTTGGCTGAAACATGAAGAGAGAAGGGAAATAAAATTAATTAAAATATATTGCATTTTGGACCAATTAGAAACTACCCAGTGTGCAACCAATTAACTCTTCATTATATCATTCCTTTCTCCATTCCTTCAGCTCCATTTTCACGATCAATCAGACCTAAAGAGTGAGAGTGATAACTGAGCATGGCGAAGAGGAAGGAGAAAGCTAGGGTTCAACAAATTCAAAGGTAAGAAATTGCTACCTTGTGTCTTAAGGTTCCTAATCCCTCCATAACCTCTCCTACTTATCTCTACTCCCTTAAATCCATGGTATTTCAGCTAAATCAAGAGTTGTAGAGAGAGAGAGAGAGGAAAATATCTAGGAGAGAGAAAGTTGAAGAAATCAAGAGGTACCTTCCCAAACTTGTTCCTCTTGCTTAATTAATGCTATTAAAGTTGTTCTTGGCTTGATTTTGGTTGTTTTGGTACAAGATAATTCAAGAAAACTCAAGAGACCTTAATATGTAAGTGTCTCCAAATCAATTCCAGTAAATTTCTAAATAGCTAATATATTGATTATAAGTACAAAGGAGGTGATTAGGCTAAAGAAAATGAGAATCCGACAGAACATTTCTGGGAACTCAAATTCTCTTCCCTGTGTTAGACGTGGTAATTGAGTAGGAGTTTGATAATTCTAATGCTTCCATTCGGCTTAGGAGGCAAAATTGTGTGGGGTCTATGTTGACCACAAAGTGAGAAAAGCGACAAAAAGTGAAATGACAGAATTACCCCTTAAAGCCTTAATTAAGGGTTGTCAAGGGCATTTTCATCATTTGGGCTTGATTTTTCCCAATCTGAGGTTAAAAATGGATTCTACACGTGAAATTATGTAGGAATAGCCCAAGTCATAAATATTCGTAAAGCAGAAGTGAGACCGGGTACAAAGGGTTATACCGGGTCTCTAAGGGTATTTTGGCAATTTAGCACTTTTAGGCTAAGTATACCAATGTTATATGTTTAGAAGGGTACATGAATGAGTAATGATTCATATATGGTACATTTGAAGATTTCAGGACTTAACAAGCGATCGAGACATAGTACTTGCCCGAGCCTGAAAAAAAGCGAGAATAAGTTGCAAAATAAGTGCAACCAGGTAGTAACTCGTCTTCATATGACATAACATGCTTGTGTGTTGTTTGAAATTATCACAAAATGTCTAACATGTTTTGATTATATGGAGTGATCACCCGGGGCCTATCTTTGAGCGGGTTGACGTTCAGGCTATAATGTTTAAAATTGCACGAGTGGTGCCTAAGGCCTATCTTTGTGCGGGTACCCCTCAGGGCCAAGTAACTCGCCTAGCGCTATGGTAGTTTATTGATAAGTATAAAGCATGCTTTGTATGTTATCTTTATATGATTGACTTGTGTTACTACTAAGATTCCTTCGAATCTCACCCTTTTTCTCCAGAAACCCATATTCAGTACAGGGAGGAAGCTCGAGGGGCAAGGAAAAGGTAAGCGGTAATGACTAGGAGTCAAGGCACTGAAGACTATAGAGTTTGATAGTATTCTAGTTGTCTGGTCCATACATACATATTTTGAATTGTAAAGGATGTATATGTTGTTAAGAATCATGAATTATGTAAAGATGACCTAGTGAATGTATAGTAGAAGTCAGTAGATTTGCTTCCAAATGCTAACGAAATATATATATGGGTTGGATTATGTAAATTCGGCATAGGTAGGCTGACAAACTCTGAGGTATAATGATAAAAGGGAAAACTGGTGAGTCATAACGAGTTAGTGAAATTTTGTGGAAAGATTGTGGAAATTTTATGACACTCTGAGCTCTAGGTCCAAATCCTGGGTTGAGAAAGGGGATTTTATAAGTATTTTCGGAAGTTGGGTGTTCCAGGTTCATATCCTGGTCCCCCAAGTAATTTCACTACTCTTTTGTACTCTACTATAGTCAAAAGGAATGAGGTATCACAAGAGGCGCTAGCACGTTGCTGGTGTTAGATTCTATTCGTGTGGATACCAGTAGAGGGGGGCTGATCTGAGTAGTTAGCTCCTCAAGATCCAAAAGGAAAAACTCCAAAGAAAAACTAGCCAACATATTGATGTTGGGGATGGTAATCTAACACTCATATAGATTTTGATGCTATTTTAAAAAGAATTAGTGGACATGTAGATGCCGGGGAAATTATTTCAGGAGCAACCAAGCGTGGAGATTTGAGAACATGCAATACGTTGATAATTGTGGGCATTCTGTAACGTACTGGAATATGAACAACAAGAACTGCTTGTAAATGTAATTAGTCGGAAGAAAATTCACTAGTGCCAGTGTTGTGTATACGGTGTTATTTTGATAAAGAGGACACTTAGCAAGATTTTATTGGTTGTCATAAAGTAATAGTTAAATGAAATAATATTACTTTGTGTAGGGACCACGAAGGAGGACACCTCGTAGGTGAACCCGGGAAAAATTCCCTGACTTTTCTTTCCCTGATAAAGTGGACGGTTAGGTGGAGGGAAGAGATAGGGATGGGTCCCAGATAAGGGACACATGGCATCATCTTAAGGAAGAAGAGAAAAGGTGCTTTTGACTTTAATGTGTTGGCCGAATAAGAGCGTGACACTTATTTCCTCTTTTTGACAAAGTTACTTTATCTTTTGAGTTGTCATCACCGGAGGGTGCCACGTTGCCCCGAGCTAGGGAAATCCACCGGTCTCTGGTCTGGTCACCCGACTAATTTTCCCAAACACCGAACTCAAGAGCTGGGGAAAAATCATCGGGCTCTCACTTTCCTTGACCATTAGGACAGCTTAAGACCCATTTGATTAAAAGAAAGGACACGTGTCACCGTTTGGCTAAATCACCGAATATGTGGCACTATAAGATTCTGACACATGTTGGAACACCTTTATGACTCTTTAAACTCCATTATTTTCATTTATCATTAGCAAAAATAGGAAGAAATCAGAAAAAACGTTGAGAAATAGTTAGAGGAAAGAGAAAACATGAATAGTGAATGTTCTTGAGTTCAATCCACTGAAACACTACCGAATCAGTGTTTTCTCCCAAAATTTCCTTCATAAACCTTCTTCTACTCATCTTAAGCTTCATTTCTACAGTTTCATATTTTCATTTGGAGGTGTTTGGTGCCATCTCACCGGACGAAGTACTGCCGGATTTCCGAACCGATTGTGGAAACGTGTATAGGTAAGCGTAAGCTTCATTTTGAACCAATTGGTTTGTTGTTTGGATGAGTCTTTATGAAGGTTGGGGTACTGTTCATTTTCATCCAAAAGGAATTTTAAGGGATTAATCATGGTTTAATCATGTATTTATGGTTAATTGATGACTTATGATGATATTGGACTAAGTTGTTCAACAAAATTCTGTTTTGGTAATTTTGCTGAAAAATGGATTCTGTCTTGCTAGTGGGTTTTGGGGCTGAAGCTTTATGATTTTGATGATTTTGATCATTCCATTGAGTTCTACATAAAAAATTATGCGGAAAAGCATGTACTTATAATTTTTGGATAATTATACAAAATTATGGAATTTTTGAAAGTTAGATGACCCTGCTGTTAGACTTGTTTTTCTGGAGCAGATTTGTTGCGATGCGTGTTTCAGTAACCAAACCTTGTCTAAAACTTATGAAATTTTACATAATGAAAGTAGACATCCTGAGGTTTAATTTGATGGGTAATATGATGCAATTTGACCAGTGTATTGAGAAATATGATTTTTCAAAATTTAAGGTTGATTCTGGAATGGAATCTGTGGCAGATTAGGTTTGACGAATTTTATGGAATTGGGTTGTTATAATTAGTGCCTTGTAATATTTTTCTTTACACTAAGACTTGAATAGGATTGAACAGAACCTAGAACCAACTGATTTGGAGTTTTGTAGAATTAATTATGAATTTTCAAAAATTGAAGAAAATTATGACAGATTTACTCAAATGTGTGAAAATAAAAGATGCAATGGTATTATGTAATTGTAATGAACTTTAAGGGTAAAACTAACCAACTTGATATAGTTGAACCATTTTTGAATTTGATTTTGGGTTAGTATTCTAACCTTAATGACAACTGACTTGAGTATTTGGATTATACAAGTATTGGACGAAATAATAACTTGTCGTCCGTAAATTCTATTTATAAGACCTAATACTGTTCAAAGTTTAAGACCTGACCGAGCTTAGTGAAACAATTGGATATTGCTCAAGAGAAGCTATCAAGTAGTAACTTTGTCTTTCATATGTTATAAGATACATTGTATGTGTGTAGTTTCATCATGAATTGTCTAGCACATTTTCTTATGCGGGGTTGTTGCCCGGGGCCTATTGCATGGGTTGACGCTCAGGCCATTGAATTTGTTTGTGATGCACGAGTGAATGTCGGGGCCTATTGCATGGGTAACACTCAGAGCCTTGTGATATACCTAGTACTATGATGGTATGAGAACTACATGTTGAATTGAATGCTGTTGTGATGATTCTTTTATATGATGACTGTGTAACATGCTCTGTGATTTTATATCTATATGATTGACTACCTGTCACTACTGAGATTCTTTTGAATCTCACTCTTTTTCTATAAACAAATTACAGTACAGGCTGATAGCTCAAAGGGAAAGAAGGTAAATACGGACAGCTAGAGGATGAAGCTGAAAGATTTACTCTCTGTTGGTTGTCTGTTTGGATATTTTGGAAATGTATATATTGTATAAATCGGTAACTGTGACAATAGTATAGTGGTTGAACTGATAGTACTTGTAGCCAGGTAAATGAATGGTAATGTAATAAAGAGATAACTTAGTTACATAATACTTCCTAATCGTTAGAGAAACATTAACGAATGAATGCAACGTGAGATTGAAGCAGAGACACGCTCATATACTCTGATAAAATGAAAGGAAGTATCAATGAGTCTAAATGAGACAGTGAATATTTATGAAAAATGTTTGAAAAATTTTTATTCCATATGGAAAACCTACTCAATCCTAGATTTATCTCCTGAGATAATGTTGGGATTCATTAATATTTTTAAAGTTTATTCAGTTTGGGATTAAATCCTGGTTTCACAATTTATTTCACTACTCTTTTGCACTTATCTGATGTTATTGGAAGTAAGGTATTACACATTCAAACAAACATGAATAAGGTACAACTATTTCTAACTCGATTTAAATTCCTTTGATAGATCTGCAATTAGGATTGGTAAACTTTTGCAATTTTAAATTTTAATTCTTCCACTGTGTGCCTACCAATCCCAATAGAAAGATCAATCGTTTAAGTGGGACAATAGTTGTGAGAAGAGCTTCATGGAGCTGAATGAGAGGTTGACAACTGCACCCATATTGATTATCCTTGATCACGAGTTGACCTATGTGGTCTATAGCGATGCTAGTAAGTAGGGACTGGGATGTGTCATAATGCAGTAGGGCAGAGTGGTGGCCTATGCTTCTCGACAGCTGAAGCCTCATGAGTTGAATTATCCCACATATGATTTGGAGCTAGCGGCAATTGTTTTTGCGCTTAAAGTCTGGCGACACTACCTATATGGGGTGGTTGTTGAACTGTACTGCGACCACAAAAGTCTTAAGTATCTGTATGATCAGAAAGAGCTCAACATGAGACAACGCAGCTGGATGGAGTTGCTAAAAGACTACAGTCTGGAGATCAAATATCATCCAGGTAAAGCTGATATCGTCACTAATGCTCTTAGTCAGAAAGGTACAGGTGGCAGCTATGATGATACAAGAGAGGAAATTAATAGAAATGTTTGAGACCTAAACCTGACAAATCAAATCTTATGTGCTAGTTATGGGGTTAGTCAATCGGAGAGTGATCTGAAGAGTGAGATTGCAGAAGCTTAAATGTAAGATAAGTAAGCACATTCTATCAGGACTATGATCAAATGGGTAGAGACTCAGGATTATGATCCATTATCAAGCGGACTGATCTAATACAAGAAAAGAACCTATGTTCCACATAAAGCTGATATGAGGCAGAAAATCCTTGACAACGCGCACAAGATTCGTTACACCCTCCACCCAGGGATGGTAAAGATGTACCATGATTTGAAAGTAATGTACTGGTGACCTAGATTGATGAAGGATGTGATGGAATATGTGGCATGTTGCCTTACCTGCCAAAAGGTAAATATTGAGCACTAAAAACTGCCAGGATTGCTTCAGAGTCCTGAGGAAATGGAAGAGCGTAACCATGGATCTTGTGGTCAGATTACCTAGAATATGGAATCATGATACGATTTGGGTAATTTTCGATCAGTTTACAAAGTCAGCACATTTCATACGGATCAATGCCATCTATTCCCTTGATAAAATGGCAGAGATTTACATCAAGGAGATAGTGAGGCTCCATGGGACGCCGAAGAATATAATTTCTGACAGAGATCCTTGCTTCACTTCAAAGTTTTAGAGATCTCTGCATGATGCTCTGGGCACTAAGCTGAACTTCAGTATGGCTTATCATCCTCAGACAGATGGGCAGCCAGAGAGAACCATACAGAAGCTGGAAGATATGTTAAGAGTGTGTGTAATGGACTTAAAGGAAGTTGGGATCACTACCTTCCACTCGCAGAATTCACTTTCAACAATAGCTATCATACGAGCATTCATATGGCTCCGTATGAAGTGTTGTACAGAAGTAAATGCCAATCCCTTCTATGCTGGATAGAATTATCATAAAGAAGATTGTATGGGTCGGATATAGTAGATCAAACTACTGAACATATCAGGATCATCAAGCAGAGACTGCTTGCAGCCCAGAGTACGTAAAAGAGCTATGCTGATAAGCGAAGAAGACTATTGGAGTTCCAGGTCGGCGATCATGTATTTATGAAAATTTCACCTATCACTGGTGTTGGAAGGGTGATAAAGAGAAAGAAGTTGAGCCCTCATCGCTACATTGGAGTTCTAGATTTTGTTGAGAATTGGGCCCGTAGCATACCGAATTGCTCTACCTCCGAATCTGAGCAGATTGCATGATGTCTTCTACGTTTTGCAATTGAAGAAGTACCAACCAGACCTTAGCATATTATTGAGTATGAAGATGTGGATATGCAAGACAATCTCACATATGAAGATGAGCCAAAGCGAGTAATCGATAGACAAGGAAGACAGCTTAGACATTGTAGTATACCATTTGTGAAAGTGGTCTGGAAGGGACTATCGCCATTGAAGATGACATGGGAAGCAGAAGAAGATATGCAAAGACATTACCTGGGATTTATGCCGTATGAGGTGTAAAAAATTTCAGGGACGAAATTTATTAAATGGGGGGAGTGCTGTAATACCCCACTTTTTCACCAATATTCCTCATATGTATGTTTATGATATTTAGTGGAATAAAATTGTGAATTGTGGTATGCCTAAGTTTAAAGAAAAATTCTAATCGCCGGTTACATATAATTTAGCCAAGTAAGGACATAAAGAGGCAATTAATGTCTACTTAAAGGCTTAATCTTGCAACTAAAATTTGACATTAAAATGACACAAATGATGGTTTCATATAAGGTCAGACCAAAGGAAAGGATCAAGAAATGATTTATTTCAATAAATCATAAAAGGTAAGGGTAAAATGGTAATTTTGTAATAAAATAAGAGAATAAATATTTTTCTTCAATATTACCAATAATTTTAGTTAAATGGGAATTAAAAAGAGAAAAATGTCTATTTGGTAAATAATAAGCCTATTTTGGTGAATTATCACCAAGGAAAGTTAAAAAGTCAAAAAGCAAGGACACATGACTTTGGTGGCTGAAGAAAAGAGAAATGGAATTACTTGGAATAAATGGAAAAAAATGAGAATTTGGACCAATGAGAAAATACCACTTGTAAAGTAAACTTGGCATCCACTAAGTCATCATCTTTTCTCGTTTCTTCATTCTCATTCCCGTACAAGTGATCTGAAAAGAGAAAGAAAGAAAGAAGAATGTGCAAGAGCTCAAGAAGACTACAAGGGCTAGGGTTCTTCTAAGATTCAAGGCAAAGAGCATGTATACTTGAAGTTTATGCTTCCAAATCATGTAGGAACCTCTACTAACCTCTTCTCCTCCTGAAAAACCATTATTAGCAAGCTCAATCAAGAGTATAGAGAGAGAGACCAGAGACTTTGAGGAGTGAGAAAGGGTTGGAATAAAAGGTAAACTTTAAAAACTTGCTTCTTTTGGCCTTTGTTGTTGTTGTTGTTGGCTTGGAATTGATTGCTTTGTGAAGATTAGATGATGAAACCCTAAGGCGTCCTAATGTTCAAATTCCTTCTAATCATGTCAGCACTACTACAGAAAGTAGTTTTAACGTCCCTATTTTGGGCCTTTTGACATCCTTTTATTATGGAACGCCTATTCGAGGGTCGTAATAAGGAAAGACTTTAGGCGTCCCTAAGAAAAGTAGGGACGCTTAAAGTTCCTAAACTTACTTCCCATTGGAGACTATAGGCATCCCTAATTTCTTGGACTTTAGGCGTCCCCATTACTTTGAAAGGGACATATAAAGTATCTTTAGATGTTCCTATTGCTTATGGATGTAAAAACTATTTTTTTCTAAAAAAAGTTTTATTTATAATTTGGTTTGCCCAAAAATTGAAAACCACAGAAACAAGATCAAAGAATAATGCATAATATCCTTACAAATGCTAAGGAAACATCCAGCAGTAGCTAATTAACTCCTACTACCATCAATGTACCAGAACCGCAATAAACTGTTGTCAAAAATGTTTTCTATACTTCCTAAAATAAACATACACATTTACTGATCTATGTGTTGAAGAAGTTGCCCAGCCAAAAAATCTCTGATCAAATTAATGTCTTCATATAAGTAGGCAGCTTCATTATCAAAAATCTTCAAACTAGAAAATAAGATTAGATAAAATCAGTAAAGAATCCACAATTCAATTACAATACCCAAAATATTATCATTTGATTATCTACTAAAAATCACTTGTAACACCACTCTGAATGATGTTATATATGTAAAGGACAACGTAGTAGTCGCATTCAGTGGACCCTGGCTGTCAAGGGCATTATAAATCAAAAGGAGTTGTTTAAAATCAATAAATTCATATCTAAAACAACCGTCAATGAAAGAACTCGAATTGAAACTGTTAGATATGATTAGTTTGCATAATATACTTGTCTCTTACCTTTACTAACTACTATTTAATATTGCATATCTTGTAGATTAGTCAAGCAATGAAAGAAGGAGATTGAGAAATGAAGAACTTATAAGAATTAATGAAGAATATGAAGATTCAAGTTCTAAGGGTACTGTAGCATACGGTACTGTAGTGTATTGGCACTGTAGCAACCGGAGTGATTTTTTTAGAATCACTTGATTATTCTGCAAATAGTGAAAATCACTTGGAGTGATTCACTATTTCAGCAAGTGATGCACTGTAGCGGTGAGTCTGTGTTTTTAGTCCAGCTAAGCAAGGTCTGGTTATTTAATCATATCTCTCAAACTACAACTTTGATTGAGATGAAACTAGTTTCATATGAAAATAGACTCCCAATGTGTCAATTTAACACTAGAAGCAACATCAAAGGAGCTCAGATGAAGGAGATACAAATGTTGCAAGTTGAAACTCAAATCAGCATCACCTTCCAGAATAAGTTTGGTATTTTGGCCCTAACACTCAAACCACATATCTAATTGAATTGAAACTAAAGCCATATGAAAATAGACTTAAAGAGCTTTCCATTGATATATAATATAGAAATTTTGGAGTTATATTGGAAGATTTATGTCATATGGAATTTGACCCCTGTTTGTTGAAGAATTGGAAACACAGCAACGAAGTTAAAGTGATTTGAAGAACAGATCACTCGAGTGATTTTTAGTGATCACACAAGTGATATGCCAGAAATTGCAGATCACTCGAGTGATTCCAGAATTCACTCGAGTAATATGGCTTATTCCACATATCACTTCCAGTGGCCTATCAGATCACTCTCATAATTTTTCACTGTGCTGAAAATCACTTCTAGTGCAACAAATTCACTAAAGTGATTCTGTTGATTTTGCAAATCACTTCCAGTACAAGCCAAATCACTGCAAGAAAAATTCACTGCTTGCAATTTCACTTCCAGTGATATGGAATTTACTCAAGTGATATGATATTTTTCAGAATCACTTCCAGTGCGCGACAAGATCACTGCAAGAAAAATTCACTGTTTTGGAAATCACTTCCAGTGATAGTCAGATCACTCAGTGATGTCTGAAATTTCAAGAATCACTTCCAGTGCGTATGAAATAACTGGAAGAAAAATACACTGTTTTGGAAATCACTTCCAGTAATAGTCAGATCACTCGAGTAATGTTTGAAATTTCCATATTCACTTCCAGTGGATTGAAAATCACTGCAAGAAAAATTCACTATTTGCAAAATCACTTCCAATGATGCCAAATTCACTTGAGTGATATATAAAGTTTGCCATAACACTTCCAGTAGATACTAAATCACTTCCAGTGAATATTAAAATTCCTCAGATCACCTCCAGTGCCGTAACTGATCATTTCCAGAGAATACCAATATGCACCATATCACTTCCAATGAACTTATATCCATTCAAGTGATGATCATCTGTTTGAGATATCAGTGAATGAAGTGATAACTCAAGTGATATGATATCCATTCAAGTGATGATCATCTGTTTGTGAGATATCGTTTTTAGCACCATATCACTCGAGGGATGCTGATCATTGCTAGTAGAATATTGTTTTGTCATGATCACTACCAATGGAATATTATTTTCTAAGAATCACCTCCTGTGAAATCAAAATCACTTGTAGTGATTCTTTAGTTTTCAGAAATCACTGCCAGTGAAGTCTGTAATCACCCGAGTGATGTTTTCTAACGGCTATTTCCTTTAGTGCTTTTATAGGTGTTATGCACTACCGATCACATGCCATACAATGGATCAACACTCGGTGACAATAAATCATGGGCAACATGACTATTCAATAAATGATTCAACGAACGTGCAAAAATAGAAAAAAAAGCAACACAGAAACATTTGTCAGAGCACGATCAACAGAAAACTCTGAAGTATCTGTCAGAGCACATGATGGGTTTCAACAGGAAAATATTTGAATGGACACAACGGCTCTCACAACTTCTGCTATAAAAAGCTCAATCTTTCGAAAACCATAAGGGAGAGAATAGCGAACTAAGATATACACGAACAACAAAGCGATGAGAACCCAACTACACTAATATGTTGTTATAAGTCTTCTGCCTCACGCACTCTCTGCTATACTCCATTTATAATATCATGTATATTTAAGATAGTGAGAATATATGTATTGTACTTCAATGAGTATCATATCTACTCTGTGAGAGAGTCTATAAACACTTCATTTGTACTTCAGAAGTGTTATTAAGGTAGAGGGACCTTGAGAGGATTGATCACCTTACGAGGGAAGTTGTAGAGCGACAATAAGACTTTCTGCTCGTAAGACTTACAAGGTGCAAGCTGTAGAGAACGTTGCTGCTCGTAAGACTTACAGTGGTGTAAGCAGGAGAGAACGTTGCTGCTCGTAAGACTTGCACGGGTAAGTAGGAGAGAAAGGTCCTTGGGATTTCTTTTCTCGACTTGTCGTAAGAGAGAGTAACCTTACAGTGTGTAAGGGGGAGTACTTTGTAAGAGATTTGTAAAGGCTTATCTTGTGCCCAGTTAAACAAGAAGATAGTGGATTGGAAATATCAGGAGGAGCCTGGGGACTGAACGTAGGTCATCATAGATTGGACCGAACCAGGATAAATTACAGTTTGCATCTTCTCTTCCCTAAGCTTTTATATTTCCAGCATATATGATCTATATATCTGCGTATGAATTTATAGTTCCATATGTATTGATTTGATAAGCTGCAAACATATTTTAAACAATCAGACTTTCTTATCGTACACCCAATTCAACCCCCTCTTGGGTTTCAGCCAGTTCTAACAGAAACCATATATTGTTGGATAAAACCACTTCGGGTATCTAACAACTCTATCCTTATGTAACCCACCAAGCATTCTGATAAGTAAAATATTTACATATTCATTTTCCCTTATATGATGATTTTATGGACTATATTTGAGCTGAATGTAATTAATTTGGGTGTAATTAATAAATAAATAATGATTATCTTACAGCCATGGATAGTACCGGATTAAAAAGAATTAAAGAAGGCATTTAAGGGAAAGTACTATTCACGTGGGTACTATTCACTGTTCATGCGGGTACTGTTTACTGTGCACTGTAGCATTTTCACTGTAGCGAACGGTGTGGTCGGTTCACTGTAGCAGTGCGGTTCCTGTAGCAGTTGGTGCACTGTAGCAAAGCACTGTAGCAGTCCGAAAATGAAGCCTATAAATAGAGCTTCTTGGCACCCTAAAATGAAGAGGAAGGAAGAGGAAGGAAGAGAGAGAGAGAGAGAGAGAGTTTCTAGTTTAGAGAGAGAGTTGTTATTTTTAGAATTTATTTCTTGCATTTTTTTACTTCTTGCATGCCTCCTACATGGATGGGTTTACCTCCTATATGGAAGGCCTAGGTAGTCCTCCTTTATGGATGGTATAGGTTGCCACCTACATGGATGGTTTTACCTCCTATATGGTAGGCTAGATTTTCCATTTTCATGCATCTTGTAGTAGTATTTTTATGTTTTTGTAATTAATTTTTATGCAATATTTATGATGTTTGGAATATATTTTGGTTTTGTTTTTAATTTTATCATGAGCTAAATTTTCCTTTTCCTAGGGTGATGACGTAGCTTACTAATGACGGATTGAATCTTAACTTATTAAATCTAGTTTTAATTTTTCCTTCATGATTGAGTTTTAATTATTGCTCTTAATGCTTACAATTGATTGGCCACCTTTTGGATGATTTTAATATGCATGTTGAGACCGGAAGGAGATACATGTGTGTGGATCCTATAATTAAAACCATAATTTGCATATGAAATAGGAATATATTCATATGGGTTATGTAGTCTTAATTGAGTTCCATAAATCTTAATGCATGATTGATTGCTTAAATTCATATAGGAATATATTGGGTTAGCAGTTAATTATAGAATTACTTG
The DNA here is from genome assembly GCA_037074505.1 of Albizia julibrissin. Classification (NCBI taxonomy): domain Eukaryota; kingdom Viridiplantae; phylum Streptophyta; class Magnoliopsida; order Fabales; family Fabaceae; genus Albizia; species Albizia julibrissin. The sequence goes on from CM073485.1 coordinate 25,002,930, forward strand.
ACCTTGGAAGAGGCTAGTAATTAAAATAGGGAAACTCGACTATCAATCATGTGGAATAAATTGGACTAGAATAGATAAGTGATTCAATCCGGAATTTATTAAGTGAAATCTAATCCCTAGGGTGTAATATCCCGAATTTTGGGACTAAAGGCATAAGATTAAGCCTGGATCAAGTGGACTGCTATATGTATTATTTCCCAAAATGTCCCTATGAGATATGTATTATTTCCCAAAATTCCTGTATATCCTTGGATATTAAATGAATTATATTAGTGAGCTAAAGAGCTCGGGGAATAACAAAACGAAGTGATTGGAAGTCACACATAATATAGTAAAGTGGAACACAAAGTAATTTTGCCACCGGTGAAATTCCCTGTGTGGCAGTGGTGATTGTGTGACCTTTTTCGATGGGTAAATGATGGTAAAAAGTTATGAAACTTTCCAGAATGAAATTAGACTTAACAAGCTTCAATTTGATAGGTCATATAAGTAATTTGGAGTTGTACACAAAGAGAAATGAATTTTTGAAGTTAGCCCAGCGAAATTAATTATTTTCTGGGGTAGCATCCAAAGATTAAAATTCTGGGAAGTTTGAGATTCCAATTGGCCAAAGGTTATATTTTTACTCAAAACTAAACTCAATAAGGATCATATAGCCTTTGGAATCACTCCAATTGGACATTTGTACAATTAGATATGAATTTTCAAAGTTAATGAAAATTCTGCAGAATTTGGTATTATATGCGAAAATTCAAATTATGGGCGAATCATAAGGTGACACGTGGCAGTTGAGAAAACTGACCCATTTAATCATTAAATCATCTTCATCCTCGTCATTTTTCACGGAGAAGCACTGGAAGAAAGAGAGAAAAGAGAGAGATGGAAATGGTGGAAGAAGAGAGAGAAAAATATTTCCTCCGAAACACTGCCGAAACGGCATCCTCTCTCGAAGTACCCTTCAGGAAAGTTCCTCTACTCATCGAGATCTTCATGCCTACGGTTTTGGATTTTCATTTGGAGATATTTGGTGTCATCTCCCTTACCGAAGTATTGCCAGAATTCCGAACCGTTTGTGGAAACGGGTAGAGGTAAGCGTAAGCTTCCTTTTTAACCGATTGGTTTGTTGTTTGGATGAGTATAGAGGAAGTTGGGTACTATTCATGCTGATTTAAATTAGTGTTTTGAATGGCTAAATGATGTCCAATAGATGTATAAATAGTTAATCACTTGATTAGGAGTAGTAAGGAAGTGATTAGGCAAGAGAAATCGAAGAAACAACAAACTCTTTATGAGAATCCAATTTCCTTCTGTTTCTGCCCTGTATTTTTCGTGTAGGAGGAGTTGGAATTTGATGATTTTAATGCTTCCATTGGATTTAGGAGGCAAAATTGTTTGGGTATACAAGTGTTCATGAATTTTGGACACTTGTACATGAATTTAGAAATTTTAGAAGTTAAAGGGTAAATGCTGTGTATTCCGTTTTCTGGAGGCAGTGTTATGGTGACGAGTTTTTGAGTAATCAAATGTTATCCAATGACCATGAAACTTTCCAGTCTAAAATTAGAGACATATACCTTTAATTTGATAGGTCATAATGGTTAATTGGACAAGTATGCTATGAGATATGAATTGTTGAATTTTGGTCCTGTTTCCTGGAAATTTCTGGAACAGTTGGTGTTTGGAAAACGTTTGGGAATGGTGTGGCGGTGGCGTTTAAATTATAGTATTTGAATACAAAACTACAATTAAAGGGCTTCAAATAGAGCTTTGAACCACCTCAATTGGAGTTCTATAGAATTAATTATGATTTTCCAAAGTTTGGTCAAAAATGCTGGTAGATTGAGTACCATGCGAATTTAAGAAAGAAATTGGCCAAATATAATTGGAATGAACTCCAAGGGTGAAAGTAAGCCTATAGGGCTAATGTGGGCCATTGGGTATCCACTTTTCATGGCTCTAATGATGTTATCACTTGCCTAGGGCCATGAAGTGATAAAGAAGGAGCAATGGTTGGCGGATCAAGGGACAAGAAGAGAAGGACATAAAGTCCACCAGGTGGTGAACTTACCTTTTTTGCATGTATGTGATATGTATGTCTTGCATTGATTATGTGACTGCTTTGCCTATTTGTGTGGAACATGAATGATTGGTTGAAGCTCTGTTATATTTGTGCAATGGCTATATGTATCTCATAACATCGAGCATGCAATATGTCATTATGTTGGCATGAAATAGTGTAGGCAAGCATGTCATGCATTCATATATATCTAGCATGCATAGTGGTAATGTTTGCTACTGAGATTGTCTCGAATCTCACTCCTCCCAAACAACCATTCAGACAGGTCAGCATTGGAAACGTGCTGAGATCATAAAAGAGGTATGCACGAAGAGGACTGTTGCTGGTTGTTTGAAGGTCTGTAAATATTGTGTAAACCCCTGATGGGGAAACTTTTGTATTATAATCAAGCAGTATTGTATTAATATTATCAGTATATTCATGTTATTCCTGTGTGCCCACTGAACTACGCATTGCTACTCTGAGTAAGGTCAGTAATAAGGGATATATGAGGCGGGTCGTTACATAGGGCTTTTTCTCATATTTATCTTTATATCACTTGTATTCATATTTCATCATTTCTATCTTGTAATCTCAATCACAACTAATCAACCGACTAAATAGACACAAACTCCAATGGCAACTACAACAACATATGGATTAAAATGAAGTTAGTTGACAAGGAAATTATTTCTTAAACTTCCTACAAAATCAAAATTAAAGTATGTACCCTTGAACAATTAGTGCTAGATAACAATGAAGTTTGGTCTCTCCCATTTTGTAGCCCACATAATGTGTCCTTTTTTGCACATCATTTCTATAACTTGTCGTATTTGCCAAACACAAGAATCCGTATAAATTCTCCCTCCCCATATTGATGCATATGTGGTTAAAGGACCTAAAATAGAAATCAAATGATAAATGAAATATTGAATGTATGAAACCAAGAAACCACTACATTAATTGAAGGAAAGAAAAACTAACCGTATGACAAGTTTTACCCATCTTGGATCTATCTCCTCCAAATGCATAAACTCCCTAAAATCTTTATTGTCAATCATGAAGAGATACGTCAATTATTGACCCACAATCCCTAGAGGCATATGCAAGTCGATCTGACGAACACCTTTATAAATCTGCTGCAGTTGTGCCAAGAAGGGCCATTTCCCTGCATCTTGTTCATCCTATTATCATAACATAAAAACTGATTATTAGTAGGATGCCAATAGATATCAAGTAATATGAAGGTAGTTCCTACCATTGGAGGGGTTGCGAACATGCCAATAAGATTATGGGGCCAAAGGATGAAAGATTCTATCGCCTGACCTAGCGTGTCAACCTCATCATCAGGGATAGGGATGGATTCACCTTCTTCCCCCTCTCGAACACATATGACTATCACCCAATAAAAATAGTGTGGAATTTGATTATGATGGTAGGTGGTAGCTTGTTTGTGAATGAGAAAATAAGTAAAAGTATGAAGCAGTTAGGCATCCAAATAAAGGATGCAAGGTTCTCCTGGCTCCAGATTAAGAGAAGGCTGGCCCAGTAGTTCCAAAATGGCAGAAGGCTGGCTAAGGGGTTTCTTTAGTGGGTGGTAACTTCCTTTGGTACTGGGGAAGGCCAGGGATTCTTGGGTTCTATGCCCATCACTTTTCATCTTCGAGTCAAACAGAGATTTCATTTCACTATATAGCTCTGCCAACAACTCTTCTCAGAGCTTGTCGTGAAGTTTAACCTCGAGCTTTTGTTCGATCTTGGCAACAAACTCTCTACTGGGTTCAGCTTGTAATGAATTATATAAGGCTCATCTAAAAAACTTCACCACAGTAACTCCCCTTACCTCCCCTTGAACTCGATTGGGGTTATCAGGCTTCCCAATCGCTGTTGACAATATGTCCATCTGTCCATTAGGAGTGAATGAACCTTGGCTGCTCTGCTCTTCGAGTTCATCCTATCGCACACAATTTACTTTAAATGAAAATTAAATACTAGCAATACAACAAAATGTCAAAATTATATACTTATACTTTAACTACTTATAATTCTCAAGGCAATCTCAGCAACATCAGGATTTATGAACTTCCCACCCTGAATCCTCGCTACTTTCTATTTTTTGTAATGCGAAAGAGGAGCTGGGTCCTGTACAACAGCGTTAGGATCTGATTTTGATGCTTCCTTGATTTTCTCTAACTCTTATTCCATCATCCTCTGCTCAAGCTTCCGATAACCACCACGAGACATGCAATGCTGATACTGATTTGCTGCTTGCCTATCGATATTCACTATACTTACTTTCTGTGAAAGAAAAACAATGAAAAATGAGTCAATACTATCAAGTATATTGAAATAAAAATTTCTATACTATGACAAAAGAAAGTTTACCAAAAATTCAGGATCTTCTCGTGATGCCACGAATAACCTCCAGTCCTCTGGAGGCAAGTATTAATAATGTTGACATGGGTCTTCACCCCTCTTTTCCCCTCGAATATACCTTTTGTGTGAGCTTGTTTTTAAAATCTTTCCATCACAGACAAACCTCCCCCATCTAGTGCTTGTACATCTCTGTGGTGTCTGGGATATCAAACATTTGTTAGAGGAATAAAGGAAGTTATATTTTAAGTAATAGGAATAAAGATCAAAATGCATAGGTGTCAATACTAACGTACCAACATTTGTTGCCAAATCATAGCTTTCATCTTCAGGGTAACCCAATTCCTATCATTATAGATGATGCAAACTTTGCTTTCACCAAAATAGCCTAGATAGCTAATGGTGAATTTTATAAGTTATGCCCTGATTTCTGGAAAGTAATCTGGAATAGTGATTTTTAACGAATTATTGGGAATGATTTGTCTATATTAGGAAAACCAAGATATTTTTTCCTTAAATGTACATTGAAAGAGCTTCAGTTTAGATTTAGAATCAATCAAATCGGAATTTTTTAGAATTTATTATAAATTTCCAAAGTTGACTGAAAAATCTGCCAATTTCTGGAAAACAGTGAAAATGCACTGTACAAAATTGTATTGTGCAAAAACTGTTATAACTGCTTTAAATAACCAACAAAATTTGATTTAAGGGAAGTAATAGTGCAAGTAACAACCAGTTACTTGTAACTATAATTTTGATAGAAATTAGAACTTGCCCGAACTTAAATAAAAAGTTGGATATTACTCAAGAGAAACGACTAAGTAGTAACTTATCTTTCATTTGTTATAATATGCACTATATGTTGTGTGGAATCATTATGAGATGTCTAACACATTCTAGTTGTGTGGAGTGGTCGCCCGGGGCCTATTAGGTGGGTGGATGCTCAAGCCAATAATGTTATGTGATGCACGAGTGGATCCCGGGGCGTATTGCGCAGGAATCCCTCGGGACCTTTAATTTTCCTAGCGCTATGGTAGTTTATGAACTGCATATGATGTACTGAATGTTGTTGTGATGATTCTATTATATGATGACTGTGTAGCATGCTTTGTGATGTTATATTTGTATGACTGGCATTAAGTTACTATTGAGATTCTTTTGAATCTCACTCTTTTTCATAAAACATCTACAGTATAGGGAGATAACTCAAGGGGCAAGAAGAAGGTAAATACAGATAACTAGAGACAGGAATGTGAGAGACTTCAGTATTTCTTTTGTTGGTTGTTAGTTTCTTGTACTTTTGATATTTTGGATTTGTATATAGTATGAATAGCCTGTAACTCTGACAGTGCTATGATAGTAAAACGGGTAATGCCGATAGACTAGTAAAAGAATAATTTAGCTATATTATGCTTCTAATCACTAACGAAACTTAACTAAGGTATGAAACTTGAAAACTAAGCAGAGAATCGCTTGCAAACTCTGATGAAAAGAAGAACCTGTGAGACTTAATGAGATAGTGAATGTTTGTGAAATTGGTTGAGAAAATTTTTATTACTCTCAAAAACTCCTTTCCAGTCCTAGGTTCAAATTTTGAGATAGGTTTGGAATTTACGAACATTTTCTGAAGTTACTTAATCCGAGACTTGATCCTAGTTTTACAAATGATTTTACTACTCTTTTGCACTCATGTGAGGCTATAGGGAATGAGGTATCATACTGGGGAGACGTAATGAGTACTGCCAGCTACATCTCCAACCGAGCCAACATCAGATCAAAACTGGGAAAAACACCATACAAGCTTTACAAGGGAATAAAGCCCAACATTAGTCATCTGCACATCTTTGGATGTAAGTGCTTTATTCACAATAATGGTAAGGATAATTTAGGGAAATTTGATCCCAAAGCTGATGAAGGTATTTTCATAGGATATTCTAATAGAAGTAAAGCTTAAAGAGTTTTTAATAAACAAACTTGTGTTGTTGAAGAATCTGTTAATATTATGTTTGCTGAAATTGATTCCTCTGTCAAAACCATAGATAATGAACGAGAATTGAATAGTTCTGACTCAAATCAAGCTACTTCAAAATCTTCTCATGAATCCCTTGGCCTTAATGAAAATATTTGTCAGCTATCTTCCTTTGAACAATCGAAAGCTTGGAAGTTTATTAGAAATGACCTTATAGACCAGGTCATAGGCAATGTTGAAGAAGGAGTAAAAGCTAGGAAAAGTATTCTTAATGAAATGAGTTTTTCAACTTTCATTTCAGAACTAGAACCTTCCAGCCCTGTTAAAGCTCTAACAGATAATGATTAGGTTATAGCAATCCAGGATGAGCTTAATCAATTTAAGAGAAATCAAATTTGGGACTTAGTACCCCATCCTAAAGATCATACTATCATTGGCACTAAATGGGTATTTAAAAACAAACTTGATGAATCCACAATTATTATAAAAAATAAGGCAAGATTGGTGGCTAAAGACTATAATCAGGAAGAAGGAATTGATTATGAGGAAACTCGTATGCTCCAGTGACTAGATTGGAAGCCATAAGTGAACTCTTAGCCTTTGCATAGATCAAAGGATTTAAACTCTATCAAATGGATGGAAAAAGTGTTTTTCTCAATGATTACATAACGAAGGAAGTCTATGTCAAACAACCTTCAGGTTTTAAATATTTTTTAAATCCTAATCATGTCTATAGATTAAGAAAAGCTCTTTATGGTCTTAAGCAAGCTCCGAGGACTTAGTATGTAAGACTAAGCAATTTTCTGGGTGATCATGGATTTGATAGAGGAAAAGTAGATATAACTTTGTTTTTAAAACAAAAAGAAAAAGATTTATTGGTTGTACAAATATATGTTGATGATATTATCTTTAGATCTACTAATGACTATTTGTCCAAGGAATTCTCTGATCTCATAAAAGAAGAATTTGAGATGTCTATGATGGGTGAATTAACATTCTTTCTCAGTTTGAAAATCAAAAAAAGGAAGAATGGAATATTCATTTCCCAAACTAAATATCTCAAAGAGCTGCTTAAGAAGTATGGAATGGATGAAGCCAATGGAGCTGACACTACCATGTGCTCAAAAACCTTAATGGATGCAAATGAAAAAGGAAAAGTGTTTGATATAACAAAGTATAGAGGAATGATCGGATCATTGCTCTATCTCACTGCTAGTAGACCAGATATCCAATCCAGTGTTGGCATGTGTGCTCGATTCAAATCTTGTCCCAAGGAATCTCATGCCAAAAAAGTAAAAAGGATCTTCTGATACCTTGCTGACACGGTAGACTTAGGGATATGGTACCCTAAGGGGGTAATGAGTACCTAATCACCTATTCAGACTCTGATCATGGTGGATACAAGACAGACAGGAAGAGTACGAGTGAATAATGTCAATTTCTAGGAGCAGCTGTATTTTCTTGCTTAAGTTAGAAATTAAATTATCGAAACATACTTAAAATTTAATTTTAATGAAAGATTTAACTTACAACTCATTGGGATTTACCATTCTCAATTCTCTTTGAATGTAGAGGAATTCATCTTTTGCTAATGATTTAGTGAAAATATCAGCCAGTTGCAGATGTCTTGGTATGACCAACACCTTGACATCCTTCTTTTAAATATGATTTCTGATAAAGTAATGTTGTACATCAATATGTTTAGTCCTTGAATGTTGTACAGAATTTTTGGCTAGATTGATCGTGCTAGTATTGTCGTAGTATATAAGGATCTCTATAAGAAAGATGTCAAGATCTTGCAGTTGCTGCTTTAACCATAGCACTTGTACATAACATCCTGAAACTACTATGTATTCCGCTTTCGATAATTTAATTTCTAACTTAAGCATAAGGGTATCTAGTAATTTGTTTTGCAGGAATCGTCTGATATCGCATCAATAAATAGAATCAAATAGAGGAGGAATAACTTGCAGGTTAACTCGAGTGGATATGGAAGTGAATCACAATCATTTGAGTGACACTAAGTTAACTCGAGTGATGGAAAAAAGAAATAAACTTGCTTAGTCCTAAAATCACACAGCACTCAAGTAAGAAATAGGCTAACTCAAGTGAGGAACTTAAATACTTGAGTTCTAAAGAAAAACAAACAAGAGAAGTCAAGTCAGAATGCAGAGAAAGATTTTCACTCGAGTGGGGAGATATCACTCGAGTAAACTAAAGAGTCAACTCTCAAATGGGCTTAAGTGTTCACATTACACACTCGAGTGAGGTTTTTCAGTCTTTATATTCAATTTGCACTTGAGTGACATACGATTCACCCGAGTGAAGAAACATCACTCAAGTGATACCTTAGCCACTCGAGTGGAAGCCTAAAAATCAGTAGATTATATCAGTGTCTATCGCGACTATCTGTTCATTTTTCCTTCTCGCCCTTTCGTCATCTCTTTTCAAATTCTCTTAAATTCTCAAATCCCATTTAAGTAACTATTGGATAGTTGTCTTTTGATTCAATTCCTCTGATTCTTCAACTCCTTTGTATCATCATCTTCTCACCATTTCCATCTATTTAAACTTACCCTCTCATTTTCTCACTCTCCATTGGCAAGCCCTAACTTCCACCTTCTCCAGAAAATCTTTTCAACTCTCAACCTATTTGAGTTCCCCAATCACAATGGCATGAACAAAAACACCTGGAGTAGATATGGAATCATCTTCTCCTCCTCCTCCAAGAAGGCGAAGGTGTCTAAATCCTCGAAGAGCCTCAAGCTCAAGATAAAGGTTCAATCTTCTGAAGTGAAAACAAAAGCAAAGGGGGTGGTTATCCATGAACCCACCATATCTCAACCATCTCTAAAGCCTGTCACCTCTGGAAAAGGAAAAGAAAAGGAGGTTCCTGCTCGAGAAGCCGATATACAGGCTAGGCAGTCCATGGCTAGACTCGATATGGCATTTTAGTGGTTTGTATCTCAAAGTCAAAGCCAGAGCCAGTCAAAGGTTCCATGCAAATCCAGATATACCACTCTGTAATATCCCAAATTTTGGGACTAGAGGCATAAGATTAAGCCTGGATTAAGTGGACTGCTAGATCCTGGTTTGGCAAATGTCCCTATGAGGCATGTTTAAATTCTCCAAAATTCCTTTATATCCTTGGATATTAAAATGAATTATATTGGTGAGCTAAAGAGCTCAAGAAATAACAAAACTAAGTGATTTGAAGTCACACATAATATAGTAAAGTGGAACACAAAGTAATTTTGCCACCGGTGAAATTCCCAGTATGACAGTTGTGATTGTGTGACCTTTTTTGATGGGTAAACAATGGTAAAAAGTTATGAAACTTTCTAGAATGAAATTAGACTTATCAAGCTTTAATTGGATAGGTCATATAAGTCATTTGGAGTTGTACACAAAGAGAAATGAATTTTTGAATTTAGCCCAGCGAAATTAATTATTTTCTGGGACAGCATTCAAAGATTAAAATTCTGGGAAGAATGAACTTCGAATTGGACAAATTGTATATTTTTCCTTAATACTAGACTCAATAAAGGTCGCATAACCTTTGGAATCACTCCAATTGGACATTTGTACAATTAGATATGAATTTTCAAATTTTAATGAAAATTCTGCCAGATTATCTATTTTATGCGAAAATTCAATTTTTGAGCCAATCAGGTGCTGACACGTGGCAAGCAATTTTAACAATTCCTTTAATCATCAATTATCATCTTCTTCATCCATTCAGCCATGCAAAACAGACCAGGAGAGAGAAAGAAGCTGCATAAATATAGAGGGAGACGAGAGAGAAAATTCTTTCCTCTAAAATACTGCCGAAACGGCATCCTCTCTCAAAGTACCATTCAGGAAACTTATTCTACTCATCGTGAGCTGCATTTCTATGGTTTCAGATTTTCATTTGGAGGCGGTTGGCTCCATCTCAGGGCCGAGGTGTTGCCGGAATTTTGAACCGTTTGCGGAAACGGGTAGAGGTAAGTGTAAGCTTCCTTTTTAACCGATTGATTTGTTGTTTGGATGAGTTTTGGGAAGGTTGGGTATTGGTCATGCTGGTTTAAATGGTGTTTTGAATGGCTAAATGATGTTTAATGAGTATTTAAATAGCTAATCATTTGATTAGGAGTAGCAAGGAAGTGATTCGCCAAGAGAAAACGAGAAAACAACAAACTTTTTCTGAGAATCCTAAATTCTGCCCTGTACTATTTCGTAGGGAAGGAGTGTAAATTTTATGATTTGGATACTTCCATTGGCTTTAGGAGGCAGAATTGTGTAGGTATACAAGTGTTCATGATTTTTGGATGCTTGTGTATGAATTTGGGAATTTATGAAAACAGGGTTGTTCATGTTGTTGATTCTGCCCTGTTTGAACAGTGACGTTGTTCGAGCTATTTCATATGGTAAATCTTGTCCAAAAATTCTAAAGTTTTCCAGGCTTAAATTATACATGTAGATATTTAATTTGGTGGGTATTTTGTAACTTTTGGACAAGTATACTAGGATATATGAATTTTTGAATTTGTGCGCTATTTCTGGAATAGAATCTGAAACAGTGCCTGTTTGCCGAATTTCTGGGAAAATTATGACAATAATAATCATACCAAAGTATTTTTATATAAAAATAAACTTAAAGGGATTCAAAATAGCTTTAAACCACCTCAATTGGAGTTCTATAGAATTAATTATGATTTTCCAAAGTTTGGTAAAAAATGCTGGTAGATTGAGTACCATGTGAATTTGAGTAAGAAATTGACCAAATATAATTGGAATGAACTCCAAGGGTGAAAGTAAGCCTATAAGGCTAATGTGGGCCATTGGGTATTTACTTTTCATAGCTTTAATAATATTATCACTTGCCTAGGGCTATGAAGTGGTAAAGAAGGAGCAATGGTTGGCGGATAAAGGGATAAGAAGAGAATGACATAAAGTCCGAGAGGTAGTGAACTAACATTTTCTGCATGTATGTGATATGTATGTTTTGCATTGATTATGTGACTGCTTTGCCTATTTGTGTGAAATATGTATGGTTGGTTAAAGCTCTGTTATATTTGTACAATGGCCATATGTATGTCATAACATCGAGCATGCAACATGTTATTATGTTGGCATGAAATAGTGTAGGCAATTAATCATGTCATGCATTTATATATATTTAGCATGCATAGTGGTAATGTTTGCTACTGAGATTCTCTCGAATCTCACTCCTCCCTGTTAGAACTGGCTGACACCCAAGAGGGGGGTGAATTGGGTGTGCGATAAGAAAGTATGATCTTTTAAAATCTTTTCGCAACTTATCAAATCAATACATGTGGAAGTATAGAAACATAAGCATATATGTAAATCATATATGCTGGAAATGTAAAAGCATAGGGAAGAGAATATGCAAACTGTGATTTATCCTGGTTTGGTCCAATCCACGATGACCTACGTCCAGTCCCCAGGATCTTCCTGAGATTTCCAATCTACTATGTTCTTGTTTAACTGGGCACAAGATAAGCCTCTACAAATTCACAAGAGTAACTCCCCCTTACACACTATAAGGTTTACTCCTTCTTAAAGCAAGTCGAGCAAAGCAATCCCGAAGACCTTTCTCTCCTGCTTAACCGTGCAAGTCTTATAAGCAGTAACGTTCTCTCCTGCTTACACCACTGTAAGTCTTACGAGCAGCAACGTTCTCTACTGCTTGCACCTTGTAAGTCTTATGAGCAGAAAGTCTCTGACAATTCACTCTACAACTTCCCCCGTAAGTTGATCAATCCTCTCAAGGTCCCTCTACCTTGAGAACACTTCTGAAATATAGATGAAGTGTTTACAAGCTCTCTTATAGAGTGGATAAAATGCTCACTGAAGTACAATACAAATATTTTCACTCTCAATTATACATGACAAGGAAAAATAGATATTAACAGAGAGTATGTAAGAGACGAAGATTTATGACAGCAGCATATTGGCAGTTGGGTTCTCGCTACTTCATCATTTCTGTTTGCTCGTGTATTTGTTTACTATCATGTGTGTTCTTCTTTTCGAATGCTTTAGAGCATATAGCAAATGTTGAGAGCCGTTGGGAGCATTCAAATATATCTTCAGTTGTTTGCACATTTCGTTGACTCGTCTGTTGAATATTGATATTGCCCATGATTCGTCATCGTTAAATATTCATCGGTTGCTTCCCATGTGAACTGTAGTGGAATACCTATAATGTGCTGACAGAAAATAGCCGTTAGAGAATATTTTAAATATCACTCGAGTGGATAACTACTTCACTGGAAGTGATCTACATCAGCTGAGTACACCATGAAATCCTTCGAGTAAATTCTTCAACTTGATGTACGTCACTTGGAATGTTCAGACATCTTCTGGAAGTAATTTTTGTTAGAGCAAGCTTTTCACCCAAGAGGGGGGTGAATTGGGTGATTTGAAAATAATTAGAAGTTTAAATTCAATTTAGAAAACTTTAAGCACAGTAAATAAAAAGGAAGAGATATCACCAAGATTCACACAGAGATTTATACTGGTTCGGTCTCAACCACTTGACCTACGTCCAGTCCTCAAAAATCCTTCTGAGCCTTTCACTATATCTTCCAAGATTGAGTGGGTTCTTGGCACCACAGTACAACCAGCAAGTTCCTCTGGACACTCGCTCCCCCTTATACAAGGTAATCTTAAATCCCAACTCAAGGTCCCTCAACCTTAAGTTATCACTATTGAAAATAATTAAGTATGACTGACAAATCTCTCTCACAGAGTATGTAGATAAGAACTGAAGTACAGATGAAGGCTTGAAGCACTTGTAAAGATATTGCTTGTAGTGTATTCAGGCGTTTTTCTTCGTTGTTTATTTTTTGAATGGCTGGACATATATAATAGAGACTTTGAGGACCATTGTCAATTTATCCGTTGATTCAAATGTGCTTCTGACAAATGCACCAGTATTTGTCTTTCCGTTATTGATGAATTTCACTGAGGCCCATGAATAGTTGTCGTCTGAATGGAGAGTTCAGTTACTCGTCATGTGTGTGATGGTGGAGTACAGCCGTAATACACTTGAGAATATTGCCGTTAGAAAACATTAAGTATCATCAGAATAATATGATTCACTGGAAGTGTTTTCTGAAACTTAAGGAAACCATCGGGAGTGATTTTGTTTTCGCAATTGAGCAGTGAAATAATATGCCATATGATTTTGACAGCAATCTGGAGAAATTAGTAATGGTTATCAATAACAAAATTTAGCTAACAAAATCTGTTGATCTTCATGGAAGTAGTTGCAAGTGGATCACAATGATTGTTTGAGAGAGTTACTGGCAGAAATAAACATTACTGGAATGTATATGATATCACTGGGAGTGATTTTGAAAATGTTAAAACCTTCTGACAGTTATTACAGACTTACTGGAAGTGATCATGAAATTTTCATATTCCACTCGAGTGAATTTGGAATCACTGGAAGTGATTTTGTAAATAGTGTTTTCTTCTTGCAGTGATTTTGAATCCACTGGAAGTGATTTGGAAGTTTTCAAACATCACTTGAGTGATTCAAGATCACTGGAAGTGATTTGGCAAACAGTAAAATATTCTTGCAGTGATTTTCAATCCACTGGAAGTGATTTGGAATTCTTCAGGTATCACTCGAGTGATCTGGCATTCACTGGGAGTGATTTTCAAACAGTGAATTTTTCTTGCAGTGATGTTTCAATCACTTGAAGTGATTTTCTGCATCACTCGAGTGATTTAAGATCACTGGAAGTGATTTGGAAAACTTGGCGCATCACTCGAGTGATCTGGAATTCACTGGAAGTGATTTTCTAAACAGTGAATTTTTCTTGCAGTGATTTTTCAATCACTGGAAGTGATTAGGCGCATCACTCGAGTGATTTCAGATATCACTCGAGTGATCTAGAAATTTTCCACATCACTTGAGTGATTTTAATGATCACTTGAGTGATCTTGAATATCACTCGAGTGATCTTCCTCAGATCACTTTAATCACTTCTTTTGCTGATATAAAATCCATGGACTTCTAAAACATGATTTGTTATCATCAAAACATGAAATCTAACAATTTTGATAAAATAATATTCCGTTGGCAGTGATCTTAACAAAGCAATATTCCACTGGCAATGATCAGCATCCCTCGAGTGTACCATGAAATCATTTGAGTTGTTTCCTTGTTTCTGTCAAGTTTCTAGAAGTAATTCTGATGAGAACAGTGAATCACTTTAACATCTAATTCACTGGTAGTGATATTCTGAAACATGAGAATCATTTGAGTACGGTGTAACTTCACTGGAGGTGATTTTGATAAAACAATTAACACTTGACTGCAGAAGCATTTCACCGGCAGTAATCTTGATTTCTGGATGTGACTGTCATTAGAAGTGATTCCGATTCAGTGAAGAGTGCACTGAGTGATCATAGATGCTGACTGAAAAAACTTCATATCAGTTGATCTTGGCACATCTCTGGAAGTGATCAACATAATCACTTGCTTGGATATTATCTGACAGAAAGTAAACTGAGGCATACTGATATTCACTGGAAGTGATCAAGAACGGGGCTGGAGGTGATCAGCTGAAATGGACGATCACTCGAGTGAAATTTATGTCACCAGAAGTGATTTTCAAAATAGTAAAATATTCCTGAAGTGATTTCGCCTTGCACTGGAAATGATCTGCAGAAATGACTAATCACTCGAGTGAAATTCAACTGCACTGGGAGTGAAAATGAGAACAGTGAATTTTTCTTGCAGTGATTTTTGATTCACTGGAAGTGATTTGAGAAAGAGTGAAATTCACTGGAAGTGATTTAGCATCCACTGGAAGTAATCTTCGAAAACAACATAATCAATCGAGTGATTTTGGCATCACTGGAAGTGATTTTGTAAACAGTGATTTCTTCTTGCAGTAATTTGGCTCACACTAGAAGTGATTCTGAAAAATCTTATATCACTCGAGTGATTTTGGCATCATTGGAAGTGAAATTCGGAACAGTAAAAAATTCCTGCAGTGATTCTGGCACCACTGGAAGTGATTTGCCATATCACTCGAGTGAATTTTGGAATCACTCGAGTGATCTATTCTTCAGATCACTTTTACTTCGTTGTTGCGTTTCCAATTCTTCAGCAAGTAGGGGTAAACTTCCAGATGACATAACTCTTTGAATATGGTTCTAAAATTTCGGTATTATATATCAATGGAAATCTCTTGAAGTATAGTTTCATATGGCACCAGTTTCAGCTCAATAAGATCAGTGGTTTGAGAGTTATAGCCAAAATACCAAACCTGTTCCAGAAAGTGACGCTGATATGAATGCAAAATTTGAAAAATTATATCTCCAACATCTGAGCTACTTTGATGTTTCTTCTGGTTTTAAAATGACGCATTGGGAGTCTATTTTCATATAAAACTAGTTTGGTCTCAATCGGAGTTGTATTTAAAGAGATATGATCAAATAACCAGACCTCGCTCAGCTAGACAAACAACAGAGTATGAAACACTGAACATCACTCGAGTGAATTAAAGAATCACTCGAGTGATTTTTATTTTTTCCAGAATCACTCGAGTGATTCTGAAAATCACTCAATGCTACAGTAACCGTTTTGCTACAGTGACAATGCTATAGTGTCAAACAGTAACTGCTACAATAACTTCTTAATTCCCTTATGAGCATAGAAACATCCAGTATTTCTTCTAGAAGCTTGAATCTTGATATTCCCATTAATTCTTCAAGCTCTTCATTCGCCAATCTCTTTGACTAATCTATAAGATATACAACATTAAATATAATAGTTAGTCAATATAAGAGATAAGTATATTATGCAAACTTTTGCTCTCATAATATTTGATATCTATATTTGGCATCATCAAAACTAATCATATCTAACACTCCCAACCAACCATTCAGACAGGTGAGCATTGGAAATGTGCTGAGATCATAAAAGAGGTATGTACGAAGAGGAATGTTGCTGGTTGTTTAAAGGCCTTTTAGTTATTAAGGTCTGTAAATATTGTGTAAACCCCTGGTGGGGAAAATTTTATATTATAATCAAGCAATATTGTATTAATATTATCAGTATATTCATGCTATTCCTGCGTGCCCACTGAACTACGCATTGCTACTCTGAGTAAGGTCAGTAATAAGGGATATATGAGGCGGGTCTTTACACACTCCATCTCAAGCAACCTCTGCAAATAATATCCCAAATTTCGGGACAAGAGGCTTGAGATTAAGCCTGGAGTAAGTGGACTACTAAGCCCTGGTCTAGCAAATGTCCTAGTAAGGCATAATTGTATTCCTCAAAATTCCTTTATACCCTTAGGGTATTAAAGGGAATATTTTGATGGATTAAAGAGCTTGGGGAATGACAAAACAATGCAATTAGAAGTCACACACAACATAGTTGATTGGAACACAAAGTAGTGTTGTTGTTGGTGAAATTCCCTGTGTGGCAGTTGTATTGTGTTACATCTTTCAAGAGGAAATTGATATCCAAAAATTCTGAAACTTTCCAGAATGAAAGTAGACTTATCAAGATTTAATGTGACAGGTCATATGAGTCATTTGGAGCTGTAACAAAGAGTTATGTATTTTTGAAGTTGGCCCAGTGAAACTGGTATTTTTCAGTGTCAGCTTCAAAAAATGAGAATTATGGGAATGATATGCTTCCATTTGGCTAAAGGATATATTTTTTCTTAAAACTAGACTTACTAAGGGTCACATATCCTTTTAAATCATACTAATTGGACATTTTTACAATTATATAGGAATTTTCAAAGTTTGATAAAAATTCTGCTCAGATTTGCATTAAGTGCGAAAATGGAAAAAAATGTAAGGGCAAAATGGTAGTTTTGCCATAAAGCAAGGAAATGATTATTTTCCTAATATTCCCAATAATTTCAGTTAAATGGGAATTAAAAAGATAAAAATGGCTACTTGGTAATTGATAAGCCTATTTTGGTGAATTATTATCAAGAAAGGTCAAAGAGTCAAAAAGTCAAAGGTCCAAAAGTCAACAACTTGCAAGATAGCATTAGGAATTCAAAGCAACATATTTCTGATTATTTCTCATTCATTTTTTGGTAGACTAAGAGAAGCAAAAAGGGAATTATGTTTTATGAAATATTACACAAAATAAAGCAAAATTGGACCAATGGGATGCTTGCACTTGTAAAGTAATTTAGATGACTTCTTTAAGTCATATTTCCTTCATCTTTCCTTGCCATTTTCGTGCAAAAACTAAACCCAACAGAGAGAGAGGGAGCTGCTGGGATGAAAGGGAGCTTCATCCACACAAGGAGCTAGGGTTTCCCAAAATCAAAGGTAAGAAGCTTTTAATCTTGAGGTTTAAGCTTTATAATCACTCTATAACCTCTCCTAATCTCTTATACTCTATCAAGTTCATGGATTCAAGGCAAAATCCATAGAGAAGATAGAGGGGGCTGACATTTTAGAGAGAGAAAGCAAAGAAATCAAGAGGTAATCACCAAAACTTGATCCCCTTGTCTTGTATGAGGTTTGTTGTTGATGTTGTTGGTGGATATTCTGCCCAAATTTCCTTTAAATATGTCCTTTAGTGTTTAAATGGTTAATCATGTGATTAGAAGTATAAAGGAAGTGAATAAGCAAGAGAAAACAAGAAAACAACATGTTATTCCTAGAAACCCTAACTTATTGTTCTGTAGATGATGTGAGGAAGGAGTGGGAATTTAGTAATTTTGATTTTCCATTGGCTTTAGAAGAAAAAATTGTGTAGGTATGCAAGTGTTCATGATTTTTTTATGCTTGTATATCCATTAGGAAATTTATGAAGTATGCTTGTTCATGATGTTCATTTGCCCTGTCTGGAATAGTATTTTTGTGCGTGGTGTTTCAAGGGACAAACATTGTCCAAAAAATTTGAGACTTTTCAGAATAAAAGTAGAGACATAGATCTTTAATTTTATAGGTTGTTTGTAATTTTTGTACATTGTGAGATATGATTTTTTTAATGTTTGGGCATGAAGAACTGGAAATTTCTGAAACAGGGTCTAATAGAGTAGAATTATGTACTTATGTGAGAGTTTATAGCTTATGGCTATATTTTTTATTAAATATAGAATTAAATATTGTTACGTAGAACTTAGAAACACCTCATTTAGATTTTTCTAGATTTAGTTATAATTTTTGGAATTTTAGTCAAAAAACAAGGAATTCTTGGCCGCGGCTGAAAAGTTTTTGACCTGTTTTTGGCCTCGGCCAAGACCCAAAATTTTCAATATTTCATATTTTCCAAGAGTTGTTGATTGGTATGGTGTTTTCCAACCCGATAGGCCTTTATTGGGACTTCCAAGGGCCATCTAAATGACTCAAATGACAACCAACAAGCTAAACTAAGAATAATTTAGCTTACATTATACCAAAAAGGATTGGATTACATAATAACTCGTCATCCATAATTCTAATTATAGGACTTGATGACTGTCTGGAGTCTAAGACCTAGCTAAGCACAGGAAAGCAATTGGATATCTCTCAAGGGAAGCGACCAAACGTGAAACTTAAGCAGAGAATCGCTCGCATACTCTGATATGATGAAACTAAGAGCCGATGAGACTTAGTAATGTAGTGAAACTTGTAGAAATAATTGAAAAGTTTTTATACCCTCTGGAAAAAACCCTCTCAACCCTAGGTTTAACTCCTGAGTTGAGATTGGGGATTTGTGAACATTTTCAAAAGTTGGGTAGTCCGGGTTGGAATCCTGGTCTCATAACTGATTTTACTACTTATTTGTACTCATATGGGGCTATTAAAAATAAGGTATTACACTGCCAGTCAAACTGATCAGGCTGCCTCTAGATCTGTAAGTACTACTCTTTCACAATTAGCCAAAGAAGCACAGTTTTATTAGTTCCTCCACCAAATTTCATCCCGAGGAACTTGAGGTATCTGATCAGATAGCATTCAAGGTCCATTATAGTAACAGATCCTTTTACCCCTCTGTTTATGTGGATTTGGAAAAATTAAAATCAGAATACAATATGGATTTATCTCAATACTTAGATCAGTTTGCCCCATTATTAAAGATTCGGACTGTCTACTGCCTTATTGTGGTCAAGGTGTTTTACTTTCACATGAAAATAGCGGATAAGAAAGATAAGGATGGTAAGATTATAGAGGAAGTACGTATGAACACTATGAGACGTAAAACTATTTGCCTCATGCTGATCTTCTTAATACATATCTAAGGATTGAGAATGCCCCCTCCGGTCCTTTCAAGGAATTTTCTGAATCGAATATTTTTCGAACTCTAAAGCCTGGAGAAGAATTGGGCCATCTTACGTTTGCCCCTGGATCTATGAATGATGAATTCAGAATTGTGTGGTACATCTACTCCTAGAGTCTGGTTAACAAAGGGAAAAACTTCTCTTATAATATCCCCAATTTTGGGACTAGAGGCTTAAGATTTAGCCTTGATTAAAGGGGGTCACTAGACCTATGTTTGGTAAACGTCATAGTGAGGCATAGTATTATTTCCCGAAATTATTTTATATCCTTGGATATTAAAAGAAATTATATTAGTGAGCTAAAAAGCTCGGGGAATAAAAAAACAAAGTGAATGAAAGTCACACACAACATACTGAAGTGGAATACAAAGTATTGTTGCTATTGGTGAAATTTCTGATGTGGCAATCGTGTTTGTGTGGTAGATTTCAAGGGGCAACTGATCTCCAAAAATTATGAAACTTTCCAAAATTAAATTATACTTACCAAGCTTTAATTTGATAGGTCATATAAGTTATTTGGAGTTGTACACAAAGACAAATGAATTTTTGAATTTAGCCCAGTGAAATTAATTATTTTCTGGGACAACATTCAAAGATTAAAATTCTGAGAAGAGTGAACTTCTAATTGGCCAAAGTTTATATTTTTACTTAAAACTAGATTTAATGAGGGTTGTATAGCCTTTAAAACCACCCTAATTGGACATTTGTACAATTAGATATGAAATTTCAAAATTTAATGGAAATTCTGCCAAATCAAGCATTATATGCGAAAATTGGAATTTTGGGCCAATCAGAAGCTGACACATGGCAATCTATTTTAACACCTCATTTAACCATTAAAACATCATCTTCTTCCTTCATTTTCATGCAGAAACCAGATGGAAAGAGAGAGAAATTAGCTGAACAAAAATGGAGAAATGAGGAGAGAGAAATTTCAAGGCACCGAAACAATGTCAAATCGGCGTCTTCTCTCAAAGTGCCCTTCACGAACCTTCTTCTACTCATCGCAAGCTTCATTTATATGGTTTTAAATTTTCATTTAAAGATGCTTGGCAATGTCTCACCGGTCGGATTATTGCCAGAATTCCGAACCGTCTATGGAAATGCGTAGAGGTAAGTATAAGCTTCCTTTTTAACCGATAGGTTTGTTCTTTGGATGAGTATATTGGGAGTTGGGTACTATTCATTCTCATAAAAAATTGTGTTTTCAATGGTTAAAATATGTCCAAAAGATGTCTAAATAGCTAATTATTTGATTAGAAGTAGAAAGGAAGTGATTAAGCCAAATAAAACAAGAAACTGACAAACCTTCCCGAGAACTTTGATTTTTCTGTGTTGTGTTGTCGTGGAAGAGGAGTTGTAATTTAATGATTTTGATGCTTCCATTGTAATTAGGAGGAAAATTTATGTAGGTATGAAAGTGTTCATGATTTTTGGATGCTTGTATATCAATTTGGAAATTTATGAAGTTTGGGGATTCATGTTGATAATATGCCCTATCTGGAACAGTGTTCTTGTAAGTGATATTTGAGGGGTAAAACTTATCCAAAAATTCTGAAGTTTTCCAGAATTCAAGTAGGGACATAGATCATTAATTTGATAGGTAGTTTGTAATTTTTAGGCAAGTATGTTGGGAGATATGAAATGTTGAAGTTTGGCCCTGTTTTTTGGAAATAAATCTAGAATAGTGATGTTTTCTGAAATTCTGGGAATTTTTTGATTGTTTTGGACAAAATTGACTATTTTTATGTGACATTATACTGAAATAGCTTTCTATAGAATTTGGAACCACTCAATTTGGATTTTCCTAGAATTAATGGTGAATTTTTAAAATTTGGTCTTGTTTCGGAAACTAAATCTGGAACAGTTGATGTTTGGAAAAATTTTGGGGATTTTGTGTTCGTATCTTCTAGAAAATGACATTTTTCCTTGAAATTATACTTAAATAAGGTTAAATAAAGCTTTAAACCCCTTCAATTGGAGTTCTATAGAATTAATTATGATTTTTCAAGTTAGGTGAAAAATATGTCAGTTTTATGTCTTATGTGAATTTAAGACTTAATGGCACAAATGTAGTTGGTATGAACTCTAAGGGTGAAAGTAAGCCTTTAGAGCTAATGTAGTCATTAGGCATTCACTCTTTATGGTTTTAATGATGTCATTCTTATCTAGGGTCATGAAGCGTTAAAGAAGAAGTAATGGTTGAAAGATCAAGGTGTATGAGGAGGACATCAAGTAAAATATAGTGAACATACCTTTTCTACATGTATGTGATATGTATGTCTTGCATTGATTATGTGACCGCTTTGCCGTTGAAGCTCTGTTATATTTGTGCAATGGCCATATGTATGTCATAACATCGAGCATGCAGCATGTCATTATGTTGGCATGAAATAGTGTAGGCAAGCATGTCATGCATTCATATATATATGGCATGCATAGTGGTAATGTTTGCTACTGAGATTCTCTCGAATCTCACTCCTCCCAACCAACCATTTAGACAGGTGAAGATACAGGAGGATGCATGGAGGACATATGAAGTTGAAGTGAAGAACATAGGGCAAGGCACTACCTTGTGTTTGGTGTAAATGATTTGATAAGTTGGCTTTATGTATATGTGTATGGATATGCATGTATGGGGATGTATCTATATAAATGAATGTTGTTTAAGTAGAGAACCAAATTGTTCTAATGTAATGAAGAGAATAGATTTAATTCCAATATAAAGGAAAGTGATTCGCTTGCGTATACTCTGATATAGTGGAATTAAGAGCCGATGATGTATTAACGATGTAGTGAATCTTGTGGAAATACGTTTTAAGTATTCTACCATTTGAAAAACCCATCTCAGCCTAGGTTCAAGTACTTAGTTGAGTTTGGGAGTTTTATGAACTATTGTGAGAGCTGGGTTGTCCGGGTTTAAATCCTTACCTCACGAATGATTTCACTACTCATTTCTACTTATCTTGGGCTACTGAAGAAGGGTGTCACATCTCTCACTTCACTGGCAAGGATTTCCACTTGATGACGTCTATCATCTCAAAGGAACCAAGGAATATTGGAGCATGGATTCTTGATGAGATGCATTAATTCAGGTTTCACTCCAACATGACCTCTACCGTACCATGCCTTTTCCTTCACTGGTTTCCTATATTCTCTTCCTTCACAATGTCTAGTATTTGGTTCTGGGGGAGAAACCAGTTGCTATAGAGAGGTTCGGGAAGGTCCATTTATCAAGGATGACGGTCTCATTTACTAAGGCTAGTAGTCAATCGAAGCCCAAGAAAGTGAAGAGGATGAAGCCCTTACCCTCCAGGGCATATGAGGTACAGTCATTTTAAGCAAGGTCTCTTGCTGCTCCTTCCTTCTTCAAGGCTAGCATATAAACTCAGCTTCAAGAAGCTATACAGACTGCTTTTCAAACAACTCATGATTCCCTGCTTCACAAGATAGAACAATCTTAGGAATAATTTCTTCATAAGGTCCAGTAGTTCAATGAAGCCTTAGTTAACAAAATCAATTATCAGATCAAGCTTGTGCTTGAAGGCTAGAATTACAATTACAACCTCCTCTTGAAACAACAAGAAGATCAAACTGCAAGATTGCAGAGGTTAGAGACTATAATGAGGACTCATATGGGTATTCCCTTTCTTGAACTATCTGGTACTCCATCTCCATAGGTTGCCACTTCCTCCACTCTTCATCACACATTCCTGACATTACTACCACCACCACTACCATCCCCACCACCATCGTACTAGTTATGGATCCTGGATTGCTTCTTCTTCTTCCACTTCTGAGGTGCAGGGACACATTCTTCCTCTAGTTTTGTCGAGGCCATTTTTGTTGAACCTAAATGATATGAATTGGGAATACAGACCGGCTAGAAAACAAGTTTGAAGACACGAACGGAACGGATGATCAAAGGTAGGACCTTAAGAGAACCTGTCTCTTACAACCCTAGCCACAAAGACACCACAAGGATGATCGGTCCTTGATACAGTCGGAGTATTCGCACGAGAATACAAGCATACAAGCAAAGCTCACACAAGAGAAATGAAAATCTCAAAGAACAAAGTTCTTATTCATGTCATTATCATTTTCTCCCCCCAGTACAAAAAACGCAGCCTTCATATATAGGCAACAAAAGAACACTCTAGAACTCTAAACCTAGTCATAAATGCAATAAATGGTGTCTTAATGATGATTGATTGCCTTGGTTGGCACCATTCAAGCCTAAATACATTAGGGAATTACTTATTCTTCAAGACTAAATCAGCTAACTAAAAAATAGGAAACTAAAACAAAGTTTTCAAAAGCAATCTTTGACCAAAAGGCCTTATTTAATGCAAATAAAAAGGAAACTAATTAAAAAACAAAATTAAATCATATTAAATCAGATTTGATGCATAAGGATGCCTTCTAGATGCTTCTTGAGTTGTCTTGGACATCACTTATAATCCTCCACCAAGGCACATGCTTGTCACATGGTATTTAAAGTAAATTCTTCGATATAGACTGCACATGGGCCTTGTACATCATCATGTTGGGCTCATTGCTTCATGTTATCCCAATTTCATGGATCTTCATGTTTTGCCACATGTTCAAGCTTCTAGGTGTTGTAAAAGCATGCATATGGGCTTGAATATGCATGATTATGGCCTCATTTGCACCCTCAACATATATACTAACATTATAAGCCATTAATGAAGCAAATTGAAGCCTAAATATTTGCTCAGGCCTCTCAAACAGCTCACTCTTTTCTAGGCTTCTAGTAATTAGACCCTTGATGTCATGTAGAGGATCTTGGGCTTGCTTAGAATCTTCTTCTATGATATAAACAACATCTTGTTCATTGTATGTGCCACCTATGATGTGTTTGCCATAGATGATGCCACCTTGGTTGCCAACTTGGATGCCTTGTTCAACAACATATAAGATGCCACTTGTACCTCTATCATTCTCCTCCTCTTGAAGAAGAGTCGTCCTCAACTCTTGAGGGTCATATTCGCCATATGGAACAACCATTGTTAGGTCATCATAATTATGCTCCTGTTGTGATGATAAAACAGCACTAGGAATAGAATAGTTAGTATCAAGAAAATGTTCTTCTTTTGCATATTCTTTATCCTTATCTTTACACTCATTCTTTTTATTTTCACTCAAGTCACTTTCAACTATTTTTGTCACCTCAAATTCATTTTCTCTTTCACTCTCAATTTTTCTTTTCTCTTCAAGCATTTTTTCTCGCCCCTCTTTTTCTTTTTGATCTTTTCTTTTTCTCTATGTCTCTCTTTTTTCTTCATGAGTTTTTCTATCTCAATGGCTATAGAGACTATTCCTTGAATATCACTATATGGGTACAACTTCATTTGCTTTGCAATATCTGGATTCAGCCCATGTAGAAATCGATTAATAGTGCCTTTGAGCTTTCTTTGACTTTAGCTCGAAGAATAGCAATGTGCAACTCATCAAAATATTCTTTAACGCTCAAGGGACCTTGCTTTAGCTCCTGTAATTCTTTATAGAGCTTAAAATGGGATGATTCCTTTAACTTGCGCACCTCTTTATGTAGCTTAGAAATGTCATGTGTCATGCTTTCCATGAATAACTTGAATTCCTCAAGTGCTTATTCTTTACTCATATTGAACCTGAAATATTAATTTGGGGGGATATCACTCGTGTTTCACACAAATATGGCTTTTAACTTGATGTATCACTCTTGCCTTTTACCACTCAAGCTTGCCTCCTATATAGTATTCTTGATTGAAACTCAACAAAAATCAAGAGACAATATTAGTATGTGGTAATCTTCTTATCCAGGAATTGTAAGAACCAAGGAATAAATGAGAAATGAGAGAAACATGTGATGGAAAAGAATGATGGGAAGGGGAAAATCTGAATAATAATAAAAAAGAAGGGAAATAACAAGGGAAAAGAATCCGGGGAAAAAGGAAAGGAAATCAAAATAGGAGAAAAGGAAGAATTAGGAAAGTTTTGTGATTTGCAATAAAAGTACTCAAATAAGAAAACTTTCCTTTGATATTCAAATTTCTAAAAAAACTGCAGCTCTTTCTTCTCTCTCTCTCTCACTTTTTTTTTCTAATTTTCGAAAAAAAAATTTCAGCTTTTTTTTTCTGTTCAGATATTTTTTTTCAGCACTAGACTTTTTTTTTGCCTTTTTTTTGCACAATTTTTTTTTGGTAATTGAAGAGCTAACAAAGTCACACAACAAACACAAAGTATAGGTGCAAGAGAAGAGAAGAGAATGGGAAAACACACAGACGATGAAAGATAATGGAAACAAAGAAAGAAGGACAACAGAAGCAAAAGAGGAAAACAAAAGGATATAACTTGAAATCTAGCAAACCTTAAGCTTTGATACCACTTGATATGAATTGGGAATACGGACCGGCTAGAAAACAAGTTTGAAGACACGAACAGAACGGATGATCAAAGGTAGGACCTTAAGAGAACCTGTCTCTTACAACCCTAGCCACAAAGACACCACAAGGATGATCGGTCCTTGATACAGTCGGAGTATTCGCACGAGAATACAAGCATGCAAGCAAAGCTCACACAAGAGAAATGAAATTCTCAAAGAACAAAGTTCTTATTCATGTCATTATCATTTTCTCCCCCCAGTACAAAAAACGCAGCCTTCATATATAGGCAACAAAAGAACACTCTAGAACTCTAAACCTAGTCATAAATGCAATAAATGGTGTCTTAATGATGATTGATTGCCTTGGTTGGCACCATTCAAGCCTAAATACATTAGGGAATTACTTATTCTTCAAGACTAAATCAGCTAACTAAAAAATAGAAAACTAAAACAAAGTTTTCAAAAGCAATCTTTGACCAAAAGGCCTTATTTAATGCAAATAAAAAGGAAACTAATTAAAAAACAAAATTAAATCATATTAAATCAGATTTGATGCATAAGGATGCCTTCTAGATGCTTCTTGAGTTGTCTTAGACATCACTTATAATCCTCCACCAAGGCACATGCTTGTCACATGGTATTTAAAGTAAATTCTTCAATATAGACTGCACATGGGCCTTGTACATCATCATGTTGGGCTTATTGCTTCATGTTATCCCAATTTCATGGATCTTCATGTTTTGCCACGTGTTCAAGCTTCTAGGTGTTGTAAAAGCATGCATATGGGCTTGAATATGCATGATTATGGCCTCATTTGCACCCTCAACATATATACTAACATTATAAGCCATTAATGAAGCAAATTGAAGCCTAAATATTTGCTCCGGCCTCTCAAACAGCTCACTCTTTTCTAGGATTCTAGTAATTAGACCCTTGATGTCATGTAGAGGATCTTAGGCTCCCTTAGAATCTTCTTCTATGATATAAACAACATCTTGTTCATTGTATATGCCACCTATGATGTGTTTGCCATAGATGATGCCACCTTGGTTGCCAACTTGGATGCCTTGTTCAACAACATATAAGATGCCACTTGTACCTCTATCACTAAACCTACCTTTAACCCCCAGTATTACTCTATGCCCTCCTCCAAAACTACCTCTCCTGCCTTTGACCCTATGTCTGCTTTAGTTGTCTACACTCCTCCATCCTCGTCTTTCACTTTCTGTTCCCTTTTCGCTAATAACAAAAGGGGAGAAGAGTAGTCTTTGCTGATATGTTCTAATTATGCTTGTGAAGCTTTATATTTATCATGTTCTATTCTATGTATGTTCTGTCCTATCATTTATTATGCAACTAACTTGAACTATATGATGTATTTGCTTATCTTATAACATATTTGCATTTTGTACTAATATGTGTTCTCTGTTATCTCCAAATTATTTTTCAAAATGTATTAAAGCTTATGAACATATTCAATTTTTGTCATCATCAAAAAGGGGGAGAATGTTAGTTCTCAAATTATGTTGTGATTATAACATATCTTGATAAACAATGAGGACTTGATAATTCAAGACACTTAAGTAAGTTTCTGAGCACTTGACGTGAAATAACTATTTTGGAATCAAAACTTGAATCATCAAAGTTACTCAACTTCAGTGATATGAGATGATCACTCGAGTGATAGTCTTTAACTTTCAGAGATTTTACAAGTCACTCGCTGCAAAATGAAAGCGATGTAAAATCACTCAAGTGGCTAAGTCAGCACTCGAGTGATTCTTCCTCACCTATAAAATTTCAGCAAGTTACTCACAGGATTTCTGATAATTAAGATAAGAGGTCACTCGAGTGAATAAGTGATCACTCGAGTGATAGTGATCACTTGCAAGGTTTCTGCAAGTCACTCACATGTATTCTGAAAGTTATGATAAGTCACTCGAGTGAATAAGTGACCACTCGATTGAAAGATCTCAATTACAGGATTTTTAAGAGTTACTCACGATGGCTTCGCAAGATGTAAGCAAAGATCACTCGAGTGAGTAAGTTGTCACTCGAGTGATGGTGTCAACTCTTAGTACCTTTACAAGTCACTCGTGATGATTTACCAAGTTACAAATAGAGCTCACTTAAGTGTGTAAATTGTCACTCAAGTTATGGAAGACAACTCGTGAAACTTCAGCAAGTCACTTTCTGATAGAGCAAGAGTGAAATGTATTTCAACTAGAAATCACTCAAGTGATTTAAGGATACTTGCAGACAAGTACAAGTAATCCTAATAAGAACCCGAGTCTGGTAGTGTTGATCTCTTATCTTAACACATAAATATTTCTTTAACACTTCACTACTAGAACTCATAGATCTATCAAGCACTCGAGTTAAGCTATAAAATCACTCAAGTGATGGATACTTACTCAAGTAAGCAAGAATTCATTCAAGTGCAAGTTCATCGTCTCTTTGAAAATCACTGCCTCGATTAACTTGAAACTCAAGATGAACATTATTAAGCACTAATTATTAGTTATTTATCAACTCAATACTACTAATGATTTATTTGTATAAGTTTCAGGAACTTAAACCGTGGAGCAAATTCAAATTCACTAAAAGCATATTTCTTGTCATAAGCATTAAATGCTTAACAATAAAACAATGCAGACACCAAAAGGATTTTATCTGAAGATTTATTGCCACATAGACAAAAGGAGCTCAACGTCAAAATCCCTCAATGGCTCTAAGCCAACCCAACAGGAAGTTTGAATACTCTCAATGGTCATTAATGCGGATTACCTATAAATAGCCGTGTATTCAATACAGAGGAACTAACAAAGCTAACAAACATTCTCTCTTCATTTATTGCTCAGTTCATTCTCTGTAAAATCTTTTGATATTCACTTAGTTCTTCAGTGATTATTTATTTTCTCTGTGAGAGAGTCATCACAAAAAATACCTTTTAATCTCTGTAAAATCTCAAGGTAGTGGAACCTTGAGTGCGGTGGTTGAATTACAATGTGTAAGGGGGAGTGAGTCCTGTAGAGGGTCATTCATTATTACGTACGTTGTACTGAGGTACCAAGAACCCATAGAATCTTGGAAGAATAGTGAGAAATCAGAGATGCTATGAGAACTAGATGTAGGTCAGCGGGTTAAGACCAAACCAGTAGAATATGTTGTGCACTCTACAGTGATATATTTCTTACTCGTATTCTCTATAGCATTTTTCAATTAGTCTTGTTTAACTAAGTTTTTTTAATTTCACCCAATTCACCCCCTCTTGGGTGAAAATTGACACTAACATCAGGAAGATGACTAAGCCCCAGTTTGGAAAAAGTTCCAACAATGCCTGAGAAATAGAATTATTTTCAGGGACTATATATAGGTAGAGAATGATTATATAGATTGTATAATGGCCCGGTGTGTGAAATTAGTTGGGAGAAATTATCGGTGTCTATATGACATGTTGCGCCATCTTAGCCTTATAAGGATATATGGTGCCATCTTATGGTACACGGGTGCACAAGGGTGCCATTTGGTAGTAAGATCTCGAGTAAGCACTAATAAAATAACTTTATTAAAGTATCTTTATTAAAGTAGCTTTAATAAAGTAGTAATGATGATTCCACTTTATGGTTGCCAATATAGGAAAATGTCACTTGTCCCTAATCATTACACTCACATTTTCTACTTTTGTGTTGGCTTGATAAGAAGGTGTCAAGTGTCCTTCATGATTGAACTTGCTTTTTGCCTTTTGAGTTGGCACTTTAAAGAGGTGCCATCTAACATGTGAGTCAGGGGAATCCACCAGTCTCTGGTCCGGTCCTATACTTGACTTTCCTGAACACCAAACCTGGGAGTCAAGGGAATTCATCAAGTTTCTTTTCCCCACACTCAAAAAGGACGCGTAAGAGAGAGAAGAGAGATGAAAGGTAAATTAAAGTGGAAACTTGTCACTCTATGATCTAATCACAAGACACATGGCACACTTAGAGACTTTAGACAATGTGAGATCAAATACAAGCCCTCCAATTCTCTTTAAGTGTTCAGCCAACCAAGAGAAAGAAGAGGAAAAATTTCAAGAAAAAAGTGAAGAGGAGAGATGGAGAGAATAACCAAACTGTTCTTAAGCTCAACCTGTGATTTCACTGTCGAATCGTTGTTTCAGGCCAATAGAGTCTTCACCAATCTTCTTCTACTTGTTGTGGGCTTCCTTTCTATGGTTTCATATTTATAATCTAAGGTGTTTAGAGCCTTCTACCTAGAGTTGATGTTGCTGAAATACCAAACCAGTTGTAGAATCACGAAGAGGTAAACCTAAGCTACGATTTGAACCAAATATCTTAAAGTTTCCTTGATTTTTCATAAAGTTCTTGGGCTGCCCTATTTTCAGCCTGACCTAATGAATGGAGGAAGAATGTGATTTTTTTGTTTTTGAGGCTAGAAATGCATTCTACGCATGAAACTGTGTAGGAATAGGTTCTGAACATAATTTTTGATGGGTTGGATTGAAAACATAGAAGTTGAAGTTAAAGGAGTAGTGCTACCAGATTCGTTTTCTAGGAGATAATCTACTTGTGACGTGTTTTTGAATAGGCAAACTTTGTCCAGTACATTAGAATATATGAATTTTTAAAATTTAGGCATTGAATCTGGAATTAATTGTTGACTAATAAGGAATGATTAAGGAATCTAGAATTGTGTGCGTGTAAGTGGCAGTAGAATATATTTTTCCCTTAGGGTCTGTTTGGTTGTAAGGAGAGGAGGGGAGAGGGATTTTGCTCCCCTGCTCTTGATTGACACTACAAATTTTTTAGGAGGTGAGGGGAAATTTTTTGAAATTTTCCTCTCCCTTCCCTCATAACACTCGCCTTACAAATTAGGGGATTTGGAGAGGAGGGAGTAATATTTTACCTTAATGTGACCTTTTTCCCCATGAAGGGTTTTGGTATTCCCACACTACATTTCTTCACCATACTAGTGTTTTCCTTGCTTATTTTTTAAATATTTTTTAGTTAAATTTTAATTTTTTATGTACTTATATATATATATATATAATTTAAATGTATATTTTAAAAATATATACAACATACTTACAGGATTTAAACTTTCTACAAGTTTTACAAAAACAACTTAAATATAATAAGGGCAAATTTATCCATGTAAAAATATTTTCCCTCACCACCCCTTATAAACCAAACAAAGTAACATTAAAATCATTCCCCTTCCTTCCCCTCTTATCATTCCAAACAAGGTAATATTAAAATCCCTCCCCTCCCTTCCCCTCAATTGAACCAAACAAACCCTTAAAGTAGACTTTAATAGTGTCACATAGAACTTTGAACCACTTCATTTAGATTTTTACAGATTTAGTTATGAATTTCCTAATCTGGTCAATAAAATCTGGTAGATTATGGTGACCCACAAATTTGTGGCATTTAAGGCAATTTGAGACAAGAATGGGTCCAAAGATAAGAGACATGTCCTAGAGGCTAATGTAGCCATATTGGACATTTAATTGTCATGACTCTAATGATGTGATTATATATCTAGGGTTATGAGATGAGAAGAAAAAGGAAATGGAAGGTTTCCTTAGCAACTTTATTGGTTGTAAGAAAAGATACAAGAGAAGGACATAAAGACAGAGGTAGTGGACTTACCTCACCTATATGTACTTGATATTTATGCTTGTGTATTGATATGTCTAATTACTTTGCTTGATTATGTGAAGCATGTATGAACGATTGAAGCCCTATTTCTGTGTATGCTATAGCCATGAGTATGTTGCATGAAATATTGAGCATGCAGATATGTCATTATGTTAGCTTAAGCCTATGTAAGGCAAACATGTCATGCATTAAACATTTATCTTACATGCATATCTGGTACTGTTTGATATTGAGATTTTCCCAAATTTCACCCTCCCTTAACCAACTATATGGGCACATAACACCGTAAAAAGATATGCTAGAAGAAGAAGTTGCAGTGAAGAGCTAAGGATTTATACTCGCTAATCCATATGTAAATATTAATGTTTGAAGTGGTTAATTGTATAATCCACATATCAGATGAATGTTTTCCTAAGTGCAATAATTGAACAAGGAATGTGTAATCGTATGGTATGAGCCTATTAGTTGAGTAAGCAGAGAAAATTCTTATAGTAATTAATGGAGTGAAGTTAGTAACCCCATGAATAAAAATAAACAATATGATAAATATTGTTTACCAACTGAATAGTGACCCCGAAAGAAAAAGTATAAGTTCTGGTTTGGGGGTTGGAAAAAAACATTTTCCCCTAAGCTGTAGTGCTTTTGCAATGCATAGAAAAGGACTCTGAGTACTGGGTGTTACATTGTGGTCCTAACTCCTGATACAGAGAAGAAATTCACATTACAATATTCAAGACAA
This sequence comes from Albizia julibrissin, assembly GCA_037074505.1. Classification (NCBI taxonomy): domain Eukaryota; kingdom Viridiplantae; phylum Streptophyta; class Magnoliopsida; order Fabales; family Fabaceae; genus Albizia; species Albizia julibrissin. Next base: position 25,035,377 of record CM073485.1, read on the forward strand.
TGACAATAGCTAGCTTCCATTTCTTTACCATTTTCCAAAATAAAAATGTAAATATTATCTTTTAGGCTTTGTTTATTTCATGTATCAAGTATATAATAAAGAAGGGTTAATGGACAAAAATACCCATAAAATGTTTTCAAAAATTCACCCATTGGCATAAAAAGTTTTTAGGTGAAAAAGTAACCATAAACTTTTAAAAAGGAAGCAAAAGTGACACTTTCGATAAAACTAACTGAGAGCAATTTACTTCAATGTAAAAATACCAAAATATCCCTAATTAAAAAAAACAAGTCTCATATTCATCTTCTACACAACAACAAATCTCAAATTTCCAACCTTTCAAGCTCATGGCTTGATTGTTGAAGTATTTCTACCTTCGCCTCTTGAATCGAGAGTTTGAACAAGGCAACTTTACATGCAACAAACAACAAAATCTCTAATCGATAAAGTCATTCAAATTGATCATCAAACTCAATCACAAATTAAACTAGAAACAATTGATCATAACTAACACAAAGGGAAAAAACCTTTTACCTGTCAACCTCTTGGTTCATATTTTGCTTCATTACTAACCAAAAAAAATCTCTCTAAATCATTCAATTTCAGAAATCAACAAAATTAAACAAAAAATTGAAAAAACCATATAATTGAATGAAGGAGAAGTTGAAAGTGTCTACTATAATGCCAGAAGATAAGGAAAAGTGAACTTTAAAGCCAACCACTGTATTTCAAAGGAAAATCTTGTTAAAGGGATTGATTGGATCGTCAGAAGTCGGAATCAAGGCTCAGGCCGATGGGAAGGACGAGGGGTGAGGTGGAAGAGTTGGTGTTCATGGCAAGTTTGAGAAGAAAGAAGTTTGCTGCCGTCATATGCAAGAAGGAATTGTTTAAGAGGGAGAGGATGGAGGGAAGGGATAAGGGAAAAAGGTAGTGAAGGAAAATGGTATGGCTCCCCTATTCTTAATATGATATGATAAGTCTTTACACAATAATTTTGAAACTACCAAGCCTGGGTTCCCATCTTGGGATATAAGTTTAGCTTAAAAATTTAAGCTTTCAAAGAAGTTACATAGTGGTTCGCTCTTCATTATGATTCATCAGAGTACTTCTCTAATCATAAAATGGTATATTAACAATTAACTCATAGGACATTTTTTTTACGTTTACCAAACTTAGTTTATTTATCGCACTAGAAGAACTTACAAATTCGATATGTGTATTTAATCAATTAGCGTATCATACTATTTCTACAAGTACTAACATTTCTATGGTTGTGTCTTTACTTTATAAACAATACATATGAAACTAGTATACATATAACCAATAAGGTTGTAATCCCTCGTCTTCATACTTTATTTATCAATGTTTACCTCTTTGCCTTCCGAGCCGCTAGCCTTCTCTATATGGTAATTATTGGAAATGGTAAGATTCGCAAGAATCTCAGTAGTAACTATAAATCAATCACATAAAATGCAAGTTCAGAAAGCATACAAAACAAACCATCACATCATCATCACATATCACAAACAACATTCAGAAATCAGTATCTAGACAATCCCTCGTCTTCATGCTTTATTTATCAATGTTTACATCTTTGCCTTTCGAGCCGTTAGCCTTCTCTATATGGTAATTATTAGAAAGGGTGAGATTCGTAAGAATCTCAGTAGTAACTACAAATAAATCACATAAAAAGCAAGTTCACAAAGCATGCAAAACAAACCATCACATCATCATCACATATCACAAACAACATTCAGAAATCAGTATGTAGCATAAGCACAATCATGGACACCTGGCCCAATATGTAGCATAAACACAATCATAGGACCCCAAGTCCAATACCATAGTACTTGGTACTCAGGTCTTACACCCCAAGGCCTTTGCCCCATCCAAGTTGCATATCGAGTCTTACAGCTCGGGTCCCAGCCCATCTCAGGTCTTATTGCCTAAGGCCTCTGCCCAATGCAAACTTGTACTCTCGGGTCTTACTGCCTCAGGCCTCTAGCTTATCGCAATCTGAATTCTTATCAGGTCTTACTACCTAAGGAAATGCTAGCCCAACAGGTCTTACTACCTACCGTATATTCCTGAAATGAATATAAATGATGTCACAAACATATTTGCAGAACATTACATAGTATATGAGAGAAAGAGTTACTACCTAAATGCCTTTCCGGTCCTTTACCTTTATCAACCATGTTCTTTCACTGTCTATTACAATTCTATTAACATACTAAAGATTATGTTACTCTTGACCCATTTCTATTCTTAAAGAACAATGAGGAAAACATGTTAGATATTGAAGTTAACATGTTTGAGAATTTTCCCAGAGCAAAAGTCATACAGAGAATGAATTAGACAAAAGTGGCTTAACTAGATAGACATATCTAAGCATAATGACTTTGCTATTGATCAAGTGATAATCTTGCCTCTTAAAATTGAGTCATGAAAAATATAAATAGTCAAGGCAAGAATTTGAATACAAGATTCTAGTTACTCAAAAATAGAAAACAAATGTTGATGCATTTGAGTAACAAGATGAGTATAAGGACACTAGTGCAGAAAATACTTTTTACATGTGACGGAAATGACTTTTTATACCTGACATAAAACACGTGTAGAAACAATAGGTGTAGAAAATCCAGACTTTCTACATGTGTTGTAAATCACGTGTAGAAAGTCACACTTTCTACACCTGACGTAAAATGTCAGGTGTAGAAAGTTTGAAAAGGGGGACTTTCTATACCTCACGTAAAAGGTCACGTGTAGAAAGTCCAGACTTTCTACACGTGACCTCTTACATAAGGTGTAGAAACTCATTTTTAAAAAAAATACTTTTTATTTTCATATAAACTCATTTACATAATAATAAACAACAAAACTCACACCGGTACAAAAATCACTTTTAAGACCGGTTAAAAATGATATTTTAGACCGGTTCTGGATCAGGTCTTGATACAGCCAGTTAAAAAGTATTAAACTTTTTAAACCAGTTAAAAACCTGATCTTAAATATGAACTTTTAAGACCGGTTCTATAACAATCGGTCTTAAAGTTTAACTAACGGACCAGGTAAGGAAATTTCAGTATAAAAAAATAACAATTTAAGACCGGTTCTAAGAATAACTGGTCTTAAATATGAATTTAAGACCGGTTATTAAGAGAACCGTTCTTAAAAGTTTACTTATTTAAGACCAGTTCTCTTAATAACCGGTCTTAAATATATATTTAAGACCGGTTAAATTTAGAACCAGTCTTAAAGTTTAATATTTTAAGACCGGTTCTCTTAATAACCCGTCTTAAATTCATATTTAAGACCGGTTATTCTTAGAACCGGTCCAAAAATTTTGTTTTTTTTTCGTTTTATTTGTTTCAATCTTACTCCCCCCTGTGCCACATTACATACACATGCATATATTGACAATCAGAAGCAGTGACAACAACATTTTTATTTCCAGAAACAATTGGTATTTCTCAGAATGCAAACTTGCTCCAAATATAGAATCATGAAACCTAAAATCCTTATTAGTTCCCCTTTCCCTCTTTTGTTAAATATGACCTTAGTTATCGTAATCGGTATGAACCTATAAATGTCAGTATGTTCAAGGGAAAAAAACTTGGCCCTTACAATCCGCGACTCTCAACAATCAAAGAAAGAACATTATGAAAAAAATCATTGAAAACAAACATATTCAATTCCAATGACTACCAATAACACATGATCAACTTATTCAATTCTCAGAAACAGTACAATATTAACAATTTATAATTATCAGGCGTTTTGAACCACAGCAACACAATTAAACAATGATAGCAGGAAAATTGCGACATTGTGTGAACTTGCAATCCCAAAGCTTGTAAAGAGAAGGAGGAAAATAAATATTTCTCATTATATGGAAAAAATTCCTAAGCTTTATAGAGAAATGAAAAAAGTGGAGGAAAATTTACAATAGTGATCCCCTGCCTGAATCAACAGCCAACTAGTATCGCCAATATCCAAGAATTTGTCCTAAACAGAGATATAAACCAAGTTAGATATATATGAAAACCATAAGTATTATTAGAACAACATAAATCGGATTCAAAAACATACTAATCCTGTAAAAGCTCATAAATGAATTCAGCATAACAATTGCGGATGAAATCAATATCTTATTCAGGAAAGGGATCAGCAAGATCAAACATATGTATGTGTAACACCGAAGCCAAACAAAACATTAACTTACTAACTTAAAAAAAATAAAGTAATAAAAAATATTTGAAATATACATTTATTACCTCCTCGGTAAAGTCAGTCGTGCCTAGGCTGATAATATTGTAAATTTGCCTCAACATATAAAGACCACATAAGTTGGAGCCCAGTAGTTGCCTACGGGTCTGAAAAAGAACATGATATCATCAAAGCAAGCATAAAGGCATAGCTTATGAAACACATCTTAAAGAAAACAAATATGTACTAACCTTTAGCGTGATCCATGTAGGGTCTTTTAAGTCACGAACATGCCTACCACACTTAGCGTGTAGGAAAGTCCGCATAGCCCTATGATCAAAATCACAAAGATTACTTATTCTGCACACAAACTTTGCACACAAAAGGTAATAAAGCAAGAAAACTTACGAGTTCATGGTCTTCTTCAAGTCAGTCCCCGGTTTGAAGTGGAGGGAGCAGAGGAGGATCAGTATGTAACTAGCCTTACACAGAATAACCAATTGCCAATGATCCCTTAAAAAAAGAGATGAATGTTAAGCAAATATAAAGCATTATATGTGATGTTTTGGAATATAAATTTGATGTTTCTTACCCATGCACATAAGGAACCAAGAAACAGTCAGTTTCTATTTCACTGAGCCTCTGTGATAAATATCTATGTCTGATGGCAGAAGTGGTCCCTTTCTCTGTGGCATGAGTTGGGCACATGAATCCAAATTTAGCGCTCTGCCTAGAGGAAACCAATCTACGATTCATGTACCTACAAAAATGGAAGCACACAAATTAAGGTTACATAGCGTAATTTTTAAGATATTTACTTCCATTTGAAGAAGATACTTATATAAAAAAAAGCTGGACAATCACAATCGTAAGATTTTGTCTAGGAGCGACCATGGACATTAAATCAACCCTCTCAAGATAGCATGCCGCCCCTAACGGTCCAACAACTGAATCCATAGGCCAATTTTTAGTCGGGAAAGATGTATCTAATCTTGCCTTAACGCCATCCTTAGAACTTCCTTGTATGTTGAGTAGTGTCCCAACAATACTATCACACACGTTTTTCTCCACATGCATAAAATCAATACAGTGTCTGACATCAAGATTCTGCCAATATGGAAGGTTAAAGAAAACATACCTCATTTTCCATATATTTTTTTCATTTCGACTCTTTGAAGTCTTACCGAAGATGACATTGATATTTTTGACCTTTTCATACACTTTCTCCCCAGTCAAAGCCTCTGGAGCATCTTCAAACTCTTAGCCACCAAAAAAGGCCTTCTTTAATCTGCGATATGGGTGGCCCCGTCTAAGGAATCTCCTATGACCAAGATAAATAGTCTTTCTTCCATGTTCAAGTTAATGGTAGCATGTGCCTTCTTCACAAATAGGGCAAGCTTTGTGGCCTTTAACGCTATATCCTGACAAGTTTCCATAAGAAGGGAAGTCGTTTATAGTACAAAAGATCAAGGCTCGCATTTTAAACATCTCCTTCTTGTTCGCGTCAAAAACGTCGACACCTTCGTCCCACAACTGTTTCAAGTCTTCGATCAGGGGTTCTAAGTAAACTCTATGTCATTTCTGGGTTGTTTTGGTCCCGAAATCAACACAGACAACATGATGTACTTTTGTTTCATACATAACAAATGAGATAGGTTGTAAATTACCAACAGAACAGGCCATGAACTATGTATACTGCTTAGGCTACCGTAAGGATTCATGCCATCCGTGCTAAGCCCGAGCCTAAGATTCCTAGGCTCTTTGCCGAAGTTAGGAAACAACTGATCAATTTTCTTCCACTGAGAAGAATCAGCTGGATGTCGAAGCTTTCCATCAGAAATCCTCTCATCTGCATGCCATCTCAAAATTTTGGCATCAATTTTATTAGCAAACAGCCGTTTGAACCTCGGTATGATAGGAAGATACCACAACACTTTTGCAGGGGCCTTATTTGATTTGTATCTGGGGGTTTCACATATCGAACACTGCTCTTTCTCTGTATGCTCTTTTCTGTATAATATACAATCATTAGGGCATGCATGGATCTTTTCATACTTCATCCCTAGTGGACACAGTATTTTCTTCGCATCATAGTATCGGCAAGGCAGCACATTATCATCTGGAAGCATGTCCTTGAAGGCTTCAAGTGCTTCTGAAAAACTCTTGTCACTCCATCCATGTCGTGCTTTAAAGCTTACCAATTTCAATACAGCTTTCAACAATTGGTATTTTGTGCACCCCGGGTACAGCGGCTTCTCAGAATCACTGCACATATTACCATATGCATATGATTGCTCAAAAGTGACCCCCTTGTCATTTAGAACCATGTCATTATCATCAAAGGCGACCCCCCTTGTTGAGTTGCGCTTGAAATTTCTATTTCTTCACCATGCCATACCTATACTGTATAAGTCTTACAAAATCCTTCACAAATTAAATGTGTATATATATATGCAGCACTAAGTCTTTTCTCATTCAGACATTCTACACAAGGACAATAGAACATCTCACTATCATCATTACCAGAATTTCTTCTAGCAAATTCTAAAAAATCCCTCACCCCATTATCATATTCAACACTAGTCTGTTTAGCATTTATCCAACTACAATCCATATATTTCAACACCTTTTTTTTCTTCTCTTCTGTATATTAACTGCTCTGGAAAAGGCAGGAGTATGATGAGAGTATAAAAAGGTTACACTCATCAATTTATCTAGTTTAATAGAATTCTTCATTAGAATTCCGGATAAGATATAATTGCAGTCTGTTTCATTTTCTTCAAGTAATATAGAAAATGTATCAACATACACTAACAATTTCAGGACTTAAATTAGACCACATACACAAGAATTGCTTTAGTCTAAACCTCAAATCACCTCTCAAATTTAGTTTCAAAACTAACTGAATATTATGTAACAATTTTCTAATCAGCCATTCATAAGTATACATGCCAGGAAATTTGACACAATAACTTAAGCAATCCAGAGACTATGAAAACTAGCAATTATCAGTACCCTGATCCTCAAATAATCAAATCACACCAGTTCAGGATACCGTTAATTAAGCTTCACCAATTAATTTCCATCAGAGTAAATGTCATTTTTCTCTCCATTTCTATTTTAATTTCTAGTTCAATTACAGTACAGATTATTCTTGGATAAAAAATGAATACACAATGTCTATTTATACGGAGCATTGAGACAGGGGACATTACCTGTTTGAAGTAACTTGGACCGTGGCTTAAGGCGCAGGAGGAGAGGGGTAGCAGTGGCTGCAAAACACGCCGGAGTGAGATAAAGGCTGGAGAAATAAGAAGCTCAGCCGCCCTTCACGATGGTACTCACGGCGACTTCTTCGCAGCAATGGCACGTACGAACGGAGAAGGAGGGAGTATTTCAAACGCCGACAACAGAATATGGAAAAGAAGGTGGAAGCGGCAGCGGCGACTGGAAGGGTGGCCGGAGAATAAGGCGGAATATCACCTACTGCGTTGGACTTGAGCAGTTCGCGGCAGTGGAAGCAGAGGGGGAAGTGAAACGTAACTAATGAAATGAACTTTCGCGGCTGACTAGGTTTGAATATTAGACTTTTAAGACCGGTTATTTAAATAACCGGTCTTAAATTATTGACTTTTAAGACAGGTTATTTAAACAACCGGTCTTAATAATAACGTGATTTTTTATTCATTTTAATAATTTTGTTTTTTAGACCGGTTGTTTAAATAACCGGTCTTAAATTATTGACTTTTAAGACCGGTTATTTAAAAAACTGGTCTTAATTTGTTTTTGAGACCGTGTGTTTATATAACTGGTCTAAATAAGATTTTTTTTAGACCGGTTTTTTAGACAACCGGTCTAAAACATTGCTTTTAATTACGGAACTGCCACTGTGTGTTTCTTTTAGACCTTATCCGCAATAATCGGTATAAATAATGCAGTCTAAAAACGCTATTTTGCACTAGTGTCATGTTAAAAAAACAATTTACAATGAAACTAATGTGAAATATCAAATTCCATCCAAAATATTAACAAAGCCATATGAAGGTACACAAACTTGGCTTCATTTTTACAACGAAATTTGTACAACTAAAGTCAAACCCAATACCAAATAGTGACAATAAAATTCAACATGTCTAATACCAAATAGTAGTTATTAACTTTACATGTTTAACATTACACTCACAAGTTTGTGATCTCTAAAAAGTAAGTTGCCCAACGTGTGCGAACATCTTCAATGTCCTCTTCAGAAAATGCATCCGTAATGTCAAACATCTACAGATTTGAAAATAAAAGATCACATGCATCAATTTAATAACTACGAAATGAACTTAATAAAAAATAATAATTAAATACAATTACCTCTTCTGTAAATTATGTACTACCCAAGAGGATGATGTTTAACATGTGCCACATCACATAATATCCACAAGCCTTATTCCCCTTTTGACGACGGCACTATAGAAGAACATGCATTATATTATATTAATTATATATATATGTGATCAAGATAACTATATTCATAGAAGGATTGAAACTATTTACCTTTGGTTGTAACCAGATAGTCTCCCTAAGCTGGTGTGTATGCTTTTTCTTAACCACTCTTTGGTACATTTCCATTGCCCTGTAGAAAAATATATAAAAGAGGGTAGATTATCTAAAAAACTTACATATTGCAAATAAAATGTCATTGTCAAAGTATACTTACGTGTCCATCATTTTCTTCAAATCCTTTCCCGGATTATAATGTAATGAACATAAAAGAATGACGACATTCAGCTTTGAACATAGAACCACTACCTGCCAATGAGTGCTGTAAAAAGAGGTATGAATTATATATATTTACAAAAAAAGGTATCAATTACAAACTTTTTCTTACTCGTGAACATATGGCGCTAGGTAGCACTCTTTTCCATCTTCACAGAGCCTCTACCGAAGGTATGACTCTCTTATGGCGGAAGTGTTCCCTTTTTTTGGATGTGAATCGGGAAAAGGAATCCAAACTTACCACCGTTCCCTGATAAAGCATAAAGGTGATGGAGGTACCTACAATAGTTAAAGCATGTTAGAATCAAAAGCTGAATACTTAGTAATATTATTAAAAGTATACCCACATCATAAACAAGTGGACGTGCAGTATGGTAATATGATCCTTCGTTAACATCCGTACTATATCCTCCTGCTCAATATGCACGAACATGTCCCTCTTACCCACAACGTATGGATCCATCATCAATACTTCAGTTGAAAAGGATCCATCAAACGCCAGCATATACAGACGTTGAAGCGATTTCTCCTGGTTTTGGGTCTACGGTTGGGGATGGCGTTGTGGAACCACTTCATTGGATGGGGTAATTTGCTAAATAAAAAAAATTTATAAGAAAGAGTTAGTAATAATTGCAAGTTATAAATTAACAATATGAAAAAATTGAAACATATCAAGAAGACATATAATTTCATACTTCAGCACGAACTACAACTGGAACTACTCGGACAAGTCTCTTTAGCCACCTAAGGAAAGTTTTGAGGGCTTTGCCCACAATCTTCACCTCATCATTCAGAAATGGAACAGGCACATCTGGAATTTTTACCTCTCCAATCACCACTCTCACTTCATCATCTTGCATTCGCTCGTGGTGGATGGTTGGCCCCAAGTTATGTATTGCGTCAAGTGCTACTAAGCGTCTATCAGGGTCCTCCAAATATAATTCACAAGGTTCACTATTTTTTTGGACTCCATAATCCTATGATATACTCCCAAGAACACAACTCCCATTTGTGCTTTAAACTGCAGGAGAATGAGTCGGATGGATAGTTGTGTCTTGTCATGAGCTTAGGATGCTCATCATGTCTTCCTTAAATTGTAACATCTGGGTGGCCGTTTGCTTCCTTTCATTCTCTAAAATCACTTGCATCTACTTCCTTTCATTCTCTAGCATCAATTCCATCTCTTGCTTAGTGACCATTCCCGTGGTGGCATAACGTGTATTTGCTCCAAAGTAGTCTCTTATGCCTACTCCTCGTCCAACGCCCCTAACACGACCACCATGGTCTGGAGTCCCCATGGCAACCGTCAAGATATCATCCCTTCCTTGTGGAATGAAGGCTCCCTGAGCATGTTCTAGTTGAAGTTGATCATGTAGTATATAAATAACAAACATAATTAAAAATGTAACTATACAACAAAGAAAATAATAAGGATTGACATTCAATTACTTACAATCCTTTCACGTCTTCCTTCGACGTGCGGCCCTCCATTTTTCTTCACGCGATATTGGAGATGGTAGAGATATAATGGTAGATGGATCAAACTAAGCTTCTTCTTGTCGCCTCTTCTGCTTCTCCTTCATCATTTCTTCTTCGAGCTTTTTATAACCCCCACGAGACAATCTGTGGGGGCAATCATTCTTTCTACCACTTGTTATAGCTTTATCCCTTTTTATCTTTTAATAAGAAACCAACAAATCATTAATCGATAAAATTAAATGAGAATAAAGTAAGTAACTAATTAAAGTGAATAAAAACTAACCAAGGCTTCTGGTGTAGTCCTCATCCTATAAAATTCTTTCCATGTAGCTTCGTCAAGAAATGTATACTCCGCACAAGGATTAGGAGGACTCTTACCCTCTGCTACCTCGACATGCACAAATCTTTTAGTTAGCAAGGTCTTGAAGGCTGTCCAACACTCCGCACAATATGATAACAATTTATCCTTTAAGACTTGATTGGGAGGAATGTCGTAAGTAAGCTGTGAAGTCATTATATTAGTTAGTAACATGAATAAATGTAATAGTTACAAAAGTTAATAGGTATATAGTGTTGTACCGCTATAGTGTTCCAAATCTGATCCTTGACATATTCATCCACTTCATTCCAATCCTTAATCGTTATGCTAGGTTTGCTACGTGCTTGGAGGGAAACAAAGCTAATAAACTTGCTCTTGGTAGGCCCGATTGGTCTCCATTGCCTATCAAATTCAATCGGTATTTTCTGGTCATTCATGCGACTCTTGGTCAACTCTTTCAGGGTCGTGCCACGTCTACCCTTTCTTTTCCCCTGAGCAGACTGGCTGCTATGCCCAGAATAAGTATCATCAATGTTGGGGGAATCCCTCTCCATGTTCCCATTTAATAATGAAATAAGGTAAGTAATTGAAAATCCAAGATACATAATCAACGAAATAAGATTACTAACTTTTGATTAAAGTCCGTCAAATAGGAGTAAATATATTCTCCCATATCCCTTCATGGTGGTCAGTTCTTGTGGAATGTATGTCATCTACTTCATCTTCATTTAATTCAGGCAACCCTGACGAGAAACATGGAGTCTCAGAAACATCAGAATTTAATTCCTTATTATCATCACTGTGAACTACAGTTTTTCCTTGGAGAATAACGGAGCGACTTTTATTTGCTGGATCAATTACATAAAACACTTGTTTTGCGTGGGCTGCTAAAATAAAGGGCTCCTCACTGTACTTTAATTTATTAAGATCAACTAATGTAAATCCATACTTATCCACTTTAACACAATTATTATCAATCCACTTGCATTTGAAAACTGGAACTCTAAATTTAGTATAGTCAACCTCCCAAATCTCTTCAATAACCCCAAAATAAGGCATAGCTGCTAACTTTGGCTTTTTGTCTTTTGAACTGGAAAAATGCATGGATTCGCCACAACCATAACTCCACTGTTTTGAATAGTACTCTTGTCATCTAGGGATTTCATATAGAAGGAATAACCATGGACATCGTACTCACTCCAACATATGACATTAAAGTTAGGACCCAGTACCAACCATTTTATAGTTTGAGAAATACTATTATCATTTGCTACTTGTTTTTTGAACCATTGTGGGAAAGTCTTGTTATGCTCAAGCAATAACCTTTGCTCAGTCATGCGACCATGTTGTGCCCTTATAATTTCTTTGTGCATAGATATATAATCTTGAACTTTATCGGTGTTATTCAAAATGTATAAGTGTGCTTGTAACACTGCATCATGATCTATATTAGTTTTCACTGTTACCCCACGTGTACCCTTACCTAATAATCTGTCCTTATGACGAGATTTAGGAAGCCCAATAGCTTCTTCGTTTGACAACTAGTCAGAACAAAACTCAATAGCTTCTTCAGCAATATATTTTTCAACCATGGAAGCTTCAGGCCTGTATGGATTCTTCACATACCCTTTAAGAATTTTCATGTATCTCTCAACTGGGTACATCCATCGTAGATAAACAAGGCCGAATAACCTTATCTCCCTCACTAAATGAACAATGAGATGTGTCATGATATCAAAAAATGAAGGAAGGAAGAGCATCTCAAGTTGGCACAAGATAATAGCAACATCCTTTTCTAGTTCATCTAATTTATCAGGGTCAATCACTTTATTGCAGATGGCATGGAAGAAGAAGCACAGTCTAGTTATAGTATGTCTCAAACCATATGGCAATATCCACCGAATAGCCACGGGAAGTAGTTGTTGCATCAAGATGTGGCAATCATGAGACTTTAAGCCCACTAATTTCAAATCTTTCATCGACACAAGATTTTTAACATTTGAAGAATACCATTGAGGCACTTTGACACCATGTAAACAATCACAAAAGCTTCTTCTCTCAAGCTTAGACAAGGTATGAGAGGCTGGAGGTAGATAAGTCCGCTGACCTTGTGGCTGTGGATGTAACTCATCTCGTATTCCCATTTCAATCAAGTCTAATCTTGCATTGACACCGTCCTTGGTCTTGCCCTTTATATTGAGAAGTATCCCAATAATATTATCACACATTTTTCTTGACATGCATCACATCAATATAGTGCCGCACATCAAGACTTTGCCAATATGGAAGATCAAAAAATATGGACTTCTTTTTCCATATATTTTTATCAGCTGCACTCTTCTGCGTCTTTCCAAAGATAACATTGATGTCTTTCACCCGTTGATAAACTTACTCTCCAGTCAATGGCACTGGAGCATCTCTATACTCTTGATGGCCATAAAAAGCTTTCTTTAATCTACGATAAGGGTGATTTTATCTGAGAAATCTCCGGTGGCCAAGGTAGACTGTCTTCTTTCCATGTTTAAGTTGATGGTGGCATGTGCCTGATTCACAAATTGGACATGCTTTATGTCCCTTAATACTATACCCAGATAGGTTTCCATATGCAGGGAAGTCGTTTATGGTACAGAAGATCATGGCACGCATGTTGAACACCTCTTTTCAATTCGCGTCAAACACATCCATACCTATCTCCTACAACTCTTTCAAGTCTTTGATCAAAGGGGCTAGGTAAACATCAATGTCATTTTCTGGCTGCTTTGGACCCAAAATCACCATAGACAACATAATATACTTACGTTTCATGCACAGATGAGGAGACAAGTTGTAAATCACTAAGAGAACAGGCCATAAACTATGAGTACTGCTAAGGCTGCCATAATAAGGATTCATAACATCAGAAGACATCCCAAGCCTGAGGTTTCTTGGCTCCTTTCCAAACTCAGGAAACATCTCATCAATTTTTTTCCATTGAGGAGAATCAACTAGATGGCGAAGCTTCCTGTCTGATATTCTCTCATCTGCATGCCACCTTAATTTCTTTGCATCATTCACATTAGCAAATAATCATTTTAACCTTGGTTTCACTGGAAGATACCATAACACCTTCGCAGGAGGGCCCTTAGTAGTCTCGACAAAGTCTGTATCATAATTCCCTTTTAATTTGTACCGTGAAGCACCACATTTTGGACACTTATGCTCCCCTTCGAACTCTTCTCTATATAATATACAATCGTTAGGACATGTATGTATCTTTTTATACTGCAGACCCAAGGGACACAACATTTTCTTTGCCTCATAGTAACGGTTGGGTAATTCATTACCTTCTGGAATCATGTCTGTCAACAACTCAAGAAATTATGTAAAACTCTTGTCACTCCACCCATTCCTTGCTTTCAAGTGGACCAATCTCACCACAGCTGACAACAACTTGAATTTTGTACATCCTGGGTATAAAGGCTTTTCTGTATGACTTGAAAAGTTATCATACGCATGTGATCGCTCAAAGGCCTCTTTGCCAATATCACGAATCATGTCCTCTAGTCGATCATCCATGTCCACATCAACTTGCACCTCTTTAGATGCACTCAGCTCTTCTACTAATTCACCATGTCATACCCATCATGTATAACTCTTCAAGAACCCATCACAAATCAAATGCTCTCTTATTTCTCTAACACATAGGTGCCTCAAATTTAAGCAATTTACACAAGGACAATAAAACTTCCCAGATTTATCACCACAAGCATTTCTTATAGAAAATTCCAACAAATTCTTCACCCCATTATCGTACTCGTCACTAGTTTGTCTAGCATAGATCCAACTACGATCCATATGTGCAAATAAACTTTAACAGAAAATGAAATTGTTTAAAATTTTGTGTTCAAATTATAGAAGGACTATGAAGGATATGGAATGAAGGAGGAATAAAATTACAGAGATAAGAACAAAAGGGTCTCTCTAGTTTGGAGAAACAAAAGAGGAAGCAAAGCACATGCAAAGTGAAACAACTTGTGTGTTTGTGTCCAACCAGCAAGCAAGTCATAAAACTTAACCAAAATCCAGAGGTTGGTGTCTATTAGCTACAACACGTGTGGCAATGGAAAATCAGAGGGAGGCTACAAGTAATTCGATTCATAGGTGGCGTTGGAGTAAGAAACATAATCTAGTCCAAAAGGAAGCAAAGCACATGCACAGTGAAACCTCTTGTGTGTTTGTGTCCGACCAGCAAGCAAGTCATCAAACTTAACCAAAATCCAATAGAGGTAAGTCAAGGATGAACGGTTTATATCAGAGTCGAATCTCAACTAATTCGGGGTCAAAATGAGATAGTATTATAACTATTTAATAGCCGCTTCACTGGTTTTCAAACTGAACCGGTTGATCCCATTTGGATTTAATAATCTGATCATCTTTTTAGTCGGCACCCAACCTAATAATGCTTCGATTCACAGGTAACCAACAATTGGAACCTATTGCTTTGGAGAAGACCAAATATGAGGATTCAGATGCAAAATGGAAACAGTTTGATGCCAAGTATCATTTAGAAGTTGAGAAATCAAAGAGGGATAGAATATTTATTTGTTGGGTATAGACTATTTAAATTAAACACAAAAAATACTCCTTGTATAAGGATTTGTTTACACACTATAGAAATATAAATCCACAAAAAAAATACATTCATTTACCAGTTTTGATATTTGAATTTTAACTAATTATATATCTGTGTGTGTGTGTGTGTCTACACACATGTGTGTGAGAAAGAGAGTGGTGGAGCTATACAAATTGTAACCCAAGCAACGGCCTTAATAATAATAGAGAGTGGTGTATGATAAATATATGTTTATAATTTTGGTCAGGAACAGAAAGCGAACATGCATTAATTGGCGTTGATGTATAATTTTAATGAAAAGCTGGGATTTAAATTCCAGTATTGTCATGTCTAAATAAAGATAGCTCTCTCAAATTCATATTTTTGCATTCACATTGAGGACTTGAAACTTATCAAGCTTCCCACTATTCCTACCCCCCAAAAAAAGAAAAGAAAAAGAAAATTAAAAACCTGTAAAAGTTAGGCTAATAACATATGGCAAGCTTCTCTGTTACTGCATATAAACACATACACAGAGAGGGTACCATAATAATCATATCTTTTAGTAAGCTCAGAAACGTGACCATGCCTCGTTATCAAGTGTGTCTTATTTTTAAACTGATTTTTGGTGGACCTACCTTCTCTGCACACAAGTTGTTGTATTCCCTTTGCTAAAACACTACAAATTGTAAAAACTTTGACTTTATGATTTGGTAAAGGTGCCATTTTGAGTTAATCTTATTTTCTCTATACATATGTTTATATATATATATATATATAACCTCTTCCACATTTCAGGCCTTCTTTTCACTTCCATGGCAACATTATTAGTTCTTAATTAATCCTATACATAAAAATACAAGTATGCACAATACGAGAAGCAAATTAATCTACTAAAATATATGCAAATAACCAAAGAATATGGCTTGGAACCTTCAAATCTGAAGGTGAAGCTGCCATGGCTTACGACAGCGTCACCATCAACCTCCAGAGTGCCAAGTGCCCAGAGCCACCGGAATTTCCAAAGCCATTACAAAAAGGGGGAAAAAGGAGTTTTGGAAACATACCTTCGGCATCAGTGAGGGAGAGAGGACCAGCAGCATCCAGAAACGGAGAGAGGTCTGCAGCAGCGTCCAAACACAGACGCTTACGGTGGCGAGGGAGAGAGTAGTCTGAACTCTCGCGGCAGCAAGTAAGGCAGGGGGTTTGGCAGATGAGCGTGAGAGGGAGGGAGGAATGGGAGCTAACTGGCGGCAAAAGCAAATGAAAGAGGCACGCGAGTTAATTGGGGGTAAGTGGGCAACAAATACTATACTGGTTGTGCAAGAACCGGTGTAGAATCTATGACTTTCTACACCGGTTCAAATCCAACCGGTGTAGAAAACATTTTCTACACCGGTTGGATTTGAACCGGTGTAGAAAGTCATAGATTCTACACCGGTTCTTGCCCAACCGGTGTAACATATGTGGATTTATTTTAAAAAGAATTAAATTCATATTCTACACCGGTTCTAATTTAAGTGGTGTAGAAAGATAACTATCTACACCGGTTTAAATCCAACCGGTGTAGAAAACTTCTATTTATTTAAAAAAAAGAATTCTTGCCCATTATATTTGTTTGTTTAAATAAATTAAATAATTTTTAAATAAAATTAATTTCATTTTTTTAATGAATTTTTTTAAATTTACTTTCTACACATGTTATCTTTTCAACACGTGTAGAAAGTCCGTATATCATAATATATTTATGAAAATGCCACCGGTCACACTTTCTACACGTTACCTGTTTCGGCAGGTGTAAAAAATAGGTGTAAATCCTATATTTTGTGCTAATGGGATTTATAGATGATAAAGCACATACTCATTAGTCCAAATGACTAGAGCTCTAAAATATCATCCTAATATGTTATTCCACTATAATGATTAATGCATTCACATTCAATACATTAATGAACATTCATAATGCTTGGAATAACTTAAAGAAAAAAGGTTTATGCATTAGGAACAAGGCTCTTCAAGAAATCAATTCCTTTCTAGGATATAAACTTGAAACTCATATAGATGGTTAACTTATTAGACATGAAGTCTAACATGTTAGAAAATAAAGGCTAAGGAGTTTAAGTATTGGATAGCACATTCTAGATCAATGATCAATATATCGATGATAGGGAAATACTCTAGATGTATTTGAAGCATTTCTGACATTTAGTACACGAAAATATTAACTTCCAATTTTTGAAAATGATTTGAATGCAAATGTGATATGAATAATTTTCAAATTATGTGTATGCACTTTTATAAACAAGATGAATTGAAATCAAGACACATTTTTATATTTTGCATTTCAAACTCAAATGCATAGAGATATTATGCATAATTTTATTTTCAGTTCATTTAGCAATCTAAAATTTTTGAAAACCATAAATGATGATTGCTAATGATATGCAATAATGAGGAAGTATTTAGCACACAAATTGTTTTGGGAAGAATAATAGGTGCAACGATTAAATTCTGGAAATTGATATAAAACACCCAACACTCAAGTTCTTCCTATAGAAGTCGAGTTCATCTGCACTCGAGTTTGGCCCTCCAAACTCGAGTTTATATGGACTCGAGTTTGCTACTACAAACTCGAGTTCTGCAGTTAAACTCCCAAATTGACCCAGCGTACCTGGCTTGAGTGTGGCTGGTACACACTCAAGTTAGTTTCAAATTTGTTGTTTCTTTATACTCAAGCCCTCCAATATCACTTGAGTAACCCATGCTCATGAAACAAGCTTTTCTGCAAATTTATTCCTACAAAACTGTATAACCTATTTTGTTCCTTCGGTATCCAATCTTACTTGGATCCACTCATGGTTAGCTTGTAAGAATCATAATTCACATACTCTAACAATACATTTAATTTTAAGAAATTGAGCATAATGAATGACTTTATGCATTAAGGTAGAGATATTTTCGTTTGAAACAAACATGCATGCATAAAGAACTAAACTATTGAACATTGCAATCCCTTTGCAAATAGGTTTACAAGATGAATTTTTCAAATGATTTGAAAATGTATTTCTAAAATAGTTTGCAATGCACATTCCTAAGGTAACATATATAAACCTCAATAAATATTAAAGATAACAATGTAGGAGGTTTTACCATTTTGCACATTTACCTTAGGTGTTTGGAGGATTACCTTTGCATACCCATTGCATCTTTCTTTTGAGTTCTATTTTAGCGTATTTGGCTTTGGGGTTATGCAACGCTCTCTCATATGATGTAGACTTAGAGAGTATTTTTCTTTGTGTATGAGAGATCCTCCTCTTCTTGTTCTCCATAAGGAAGTTGAATGGTACATTATGGTAGCCCTTCCTTGAAGTGGAAAGTACTTTTATCCATTGCTTCTTTCTGTGGTCATATTCTATAGCTCCAGCAATGAATGCTCTGAGAGTTCTCTTTTACGATGATATAAGCTTCTTAATTGGTGCATGAGAGACTCTTGGATTTTCCTTCATCTTCTCTGTACCCTTATGTCCATTTCTTTTTAAATCATCCTGCATACACAAGGTACTAGATGGACATTTTGGTACCCACATATACTTGGGTCCTTGATTGTTAGCATTAGAATTTTCATGACCTTTTGGAACCCAAACATATTTATTTCTTATATTAGAATTTCTTCTAATATAGCATGTATGAGAGATATGCCCAGACTTACCACAATAATTGCAGATTCTATGAATATATGCATTATGAGGTTTTATGTAAGTATTATGTTGTTTGAGGGACAACAAACCAGTTTGCCTATGCTCTTTCTTTGCATACAAGTTTATAGCATATTTGAAGTCATTTTTGCTTTTATCAATAGAATCAACAATTGGTTGAAAAGTGGTTTTATGTAAACTTTGAAAATCATTTTTATAAAGATCATAAGAAGAATTGGAACTTGTTACCTCAAGTTTATCTTGAGCTCTAGAGGGTGATTTGTCATGGTCGTTTGTAATGAGATTCATTTGGGAATCCTCTTCTTCTTTTTCTTCTGTGTTGACAACATCATAGAAGTGCTTTATAATTCCTTCTTCATTCTCAACTTCCATTTGTTCACTGATTCTAGATATGTAGCTAATAGTTTCAAGTGAATTGTCTACACTCTCAACTTCAACATGCTCGTTAGAAGTATATATAGAATCAAGAGTATCCTAGATATCTTTAGCAATAGAGCAAAATCTAATTTTCTCACAATCATTTTTTTCACAACACTATACAAAATCTTCATTGCTCTAATATTTAATGAAAACATTTTCTTTTCTTTATCTGTCCAATCCTTTCTTGGTTTATGATCAAAAGCACTTATAAGAATATTCCACATATCAAAATCATATGCTTTTATAAAACTAATCATTCTAGCTTTCCAGAACCAAAAATCAATATCTTTCAAAAGAGGTGGAATAGTATAATCAAAACCTTCTAGAAGCATAAAATACCCAAAGTCAACCATTGTAACTCTTGAGACGGTTAAGTCCTTTAAACAAGACCCCAAGCTCTGATACCAAATGTTAGAACTAGATGACACCCAAGAGGGGGTGAATTGGGTGTACGATAATAAAATATCACTAGTGCAAAATAGGCTTTTTAGACCGGTTATTGCGGAAAAGGTCTAAAAGAAAGGCAAAGTGGCAATTCAGTAATTAAAATCAATTTTTTAGACCGGTTGTTTAAACAACCGGTCTAAAAAAACCTTATTTAGACCAGTTATGTAAACAAATGGTATCAAAAAGAAATGAAGACTGGTTTTTTAAATAACTGGTCTTAAAAGTCAATAATTTAATACCGATTATTTAAACAACCGGTCTGAAAAACAAAATTATTAAAATGAATAAATAAATCATGTTATTATTAAGACCGGTTGTTTAAATAACCGGTCTTAAAAGTCAATAATTTAAGACTGGTTATTTAAATAACCGGTCTTAAAAGTCTAATATTCAAACCTAGTCGGCCGCGAAAATTCATTTCATCAGAACGTTTCATTTCCTTCCCACTCTGCTTCCACCGCCGTGCACTGCTCAAGTCCAGGATCATAGGTGATATTCCGCCTTATTCTTTAGCCACCCTTCCAGTCGCCGCCACCCGTTCCACCTTCTTTTCCATATTCTGTTGTGGGCATTTAAAAATACTCCCTCCTTCTCCGTTCGTACGTGCCCGTTGCTGCAAAGAAGTCCGCCATGAGTACCATCATGAAGGGTGGCTGAGCTTCTTATTTCTCTAGCCTTTATCTCCCTCCAGCGTGTTTTCCAGCCATTGCTACCCCTCTCCTCTTGCGCCTCAAGCCATGGTCCAAGTTACTTCAAACAGGTAATGTCCCCTATCTCAACCCTTCATACAAATAGAAATTGTGTATTCACTGTTTATCCAAGAATAATCTCTACTATAATTGAACTAGAAATTAACATAGAAATGGAGAAAAAAAATGACATTTACTGATACGTCCCGGGTCTGGGAGGGGTGTGGGTCGAGTTCGGGGTCTGGTGGCACCCACAGTCGTTGGAGACAGGGGCCCGTGTCTGTATTGGGTTAAAGGAATAGGGGTGCGCCTCTGCTACCAGCTTAAGCTTTTAGCACGATGGTTAGCACTTCACAGTTAAGTGTGCTCAGCCGAGGGCAGTCTCAGGATGATGACAGAGGTACAAGTGGCATCTTATATGTTGTTGAACAAGGCATCCAAGTTGGCAACCAAGGTGGCATCATCTATGGCAAACGCATCATAGGTGGCACATACAATGAACAAGATGTTGTCTATATCATACAAGAAGATTCTAAGCAAGCCCAAGATCCTCTACATGACATCAAGGGCCTAATTACTAGAAGCCTAGAAAAGAGTGAGCTGTTTGAAAGGCCGGAGCAAATATTTAGGCTTCAATTTGCTTCATTAATGGCTTATAATGTTAGTATATATGTTGAGGGTGCAAATGAGGCCATAATCATGTATATTCAAGCCCATATGCATGCTTTTACAAAACCTAGAAGCTTGAGCACGTGGCAAAACATGAAGATCCATGAAATTGGGATAACATGAAGCAATAAGCCCAACATGATGATGTACAAGGCCCATGTGCAGTCTCGATTGAAGAATTTACTTTAAATACCATGTGACAAACATGTGCCTTGGTGGAGGATTATAAGTGATGTCCAAGACAACTCAAGAAGCATCTAGAGGGCATCCTTATGCATCAAATCTGATTTGATTAGTTTCCTATTTTATTTACATTAAATAAGACCTTTTGGTCAAAGATTGTTCTTTGATTTAGTTTTCTATTTTTAGGTAACTTATTTAGTCTTGAAGAGTAAGTAATTTCCTCATACTTTTAGGCTTGAATGGTGCCAACCAAGGAAATCAATCATCATTAAGGCATCATTTATTGCATTTATGACTACGTTTAGAGTTCTAGAGTGTTCTTTTGTTGCCTATATATGAAGGCTGCGTTTTTGTACTGGACAATTCAGAAGATGATAATGATATGAATAAGAACTTTGTTCTTTGAGAATTTTATTTCTCTTGTGTGAGCTTTGCTTGCATCCTTGTATTCTTGTGCGAATACTCCGACTGTATCAAGGACCGATCATCCTTGTGGTGTCTTTATGGCTAGGGTTGTAAGAGACAGGTTCTCTTAAGGTCCTACCTTTGATCATCCGTCCCGTTCGTGTCTTCAAACTTGCTTTCTAGCCGGTCCGTTCCCTCATTCATATCATTTACTCTAATGAAAATTAATTGGTGAAGCTTAATTAACGGTGGCCTGAACTGGTGTGATTTGCTTATTTGAGGATTAGGGTACTGATAATTACTAGTTTTCATAGTCTCTGGATTGCTTAAGTTATTGTGTCAAATTTCCTGGCATGTATGCTCATGATTGGCTGATTAGAAAATTGTTACATAATATTCAATTAGTTTTGAAACTAAATTTGAGAGGTGATTTGAGGTTTAGACTAAAGCAATTCTTGTGTATGTGGTCTAATTTAAGTCCTGAAATTGCTAGTGTATGTTGATACATTTTCCATATTACTTGAAGAAAATGGAACAGACTGCAATTATATCTTATGCATAATTCTAATGAAGAATTCTATTAAACTAGATAAATTGATGAGTGTAACCTTCTCATACTCTCATCATACTCCTGCCTTTTCCAGGGCAGTTAATATACAGAAGAGAAGAAAAAAAAGGTGTTGAAATATAGGGATCGTAGTTGGATAAATGCTAAACGGACTAGTGTTGAATATGATAATGGGGTGAGGGATTTTTTGGAATTTTCTAGAAGAAATTCTGGTAATGATGATAGTAGGATGTTCTATTGTCCTTGTGTAGAATGTTTGAATGACAAGCGACTTAGTGCTGCCGATATATATAAACACATTTTATTTGTGAAGGATTTTGTAAGAGTTATACAGTATGGGTATGGCATGGTGAAGAAATAGAAATTCCAAGCGCAACTCAACAAGTGGGGGTCGCCTTTAATGATAATGACACGGTTCTAAATGATCGGATAGAGGATATTATTCATGATGTTGGAGAAGAGGCTTTTGAGTAATCATATGCATATGGTAATATGTGCAGTGATGCTGAGAAGCCGCTGTACCCAGGGTGCACAAAATACCAATTGTTGAAAGCTGTATTGAAATTGGTAAGCTTGAAAGCACGGCATGGATGGAGCGACAAGAGTTTTTCAGAAGCACTTAAGGCCTTCAAGGACATGCTTCCAGATGATAACGTGCTGCCTTGCCAATACTATGATGCGAAGAAAATATTGTGTCCACCAGGGATGAAGTATAAAAAGATCCATGCATGCCCTAATGATTGTATATTGTATAGAAAAGAGCATACAGAGAAACAACAGTGTCTGATATGTGAAACCCCCAGATACAAATTAAATAAGGCCCCTGCAAAAGTGTTGTGGTATCTTTCTATCATACCGAGGTTCAAATGGCTGTTTCTTAATGAAATTGATGCCAAAAATTTGAGATGACATGCGGATGAGAGGATTTCTGATGGAAAGCTTCGACATCCAGCTGATTCTTCTCAATAGAAGAAAATTGATCAATTGTTTCCTGACTTCAGCAAAAAGCCTAGGAATCTTAGGCTCGGGCTTAGCACGGATGGCATGAATCCTTATGGTAGCCTAAGCAGTATACATAGTTCATGACCTATTCTGTTGGTAATTTACAACTTATCTCCTTTGTTATGTATGAAATGAAAGTATATCATGTTGTCTATGTTGATTTCGGGACCAAAACAACCCGGAAATGACATAGATGTTTACTTAGAACCCTTAATCGAAGACTTGAAAGAGTCGTGGGATGAAGGTGTCGACGTTTTTTACGCGAACAAGAAGGAGATGTTTAAAATGCGAGCCTTGATCTTTTGTACTATAAATGACTTCCCTGCTTATGGAAACTTATCAGGATATAGCATTAAAGGCCACAAAGCTTGTCCTATTTGTGAAGAAGGCACATGCTACCATCAACTTCAACATGGAAGAAAGACTGTTTATCTAGGTCATAGGAGATTCCTTAGACGGGGCCACCCATATCGCAGATTAAAGAAGGCCTTTTTTGGTGGCCAAGAGTTTGAAGATGCTCTAGAGGCTTTGACTGGGGAGAAAGTGTATGAAAAGGTCAAAAATATCAATGTCATCTTCGGTAAGACTTCAAAGAGTCGAAATGAAAAAATATATATGGAAAAAGAGGTCTATTTTCTTTAACCTTCCATATTGGCAGAATCTTGATGTTAGACACTGTATTGATTTCATGCATGTGGAGAAAAACGTGTGTGATAGTATTGTTGGGACACTATTCAACATACAAGGAAGTTGTAAGGATGGCGTTAAGGCAAGATTAGGTTTGCATGAAATGGGAATACGGGCAGACTTACATCCAAGACCACATGGTAAGAGAACTTTTTGTCCTCCAGCTTCTCATACTTTGTCCAAGGATGAGAAACAAAGTTTTTGTGAGTGTTTACATGGCATCAAAGTTCCCTCAGGGTATTCTTCAAATTTTAAGAAGCTTGTGTCTATGAAATACTTGAAGTTTGTAGGTCTGAAGTCTCATGATTGTCATGTCTTGATGCAACAACTACTCCCAGTGGCTATTCGAGGCATCGCCGAATATGATCTTCAACACATATTGACCAGACTTTCTTCTTCAATGTGATTTGTCGTAAAGTCATTGGGACGGAAAGGTTGGATAAATTGGAAGATGAAGGTTACCTGATCTTGTGCCAGCTTGAGAAGCGTTTTGTTCCTTCCTTTTTTGACATCGTGGTACATCTAGTTGTTCATCTAGTGAGGGATATAAAATTGTGTGGGCCTATCTATTTTCGATGATTGTACCCAATTGAAAGAACTATGAAAATCCTAAAAGGATATGTGAAGAACCCTAACCGGCCTGAAGCTTCTATTGTTCAGAAATATGTTTCTGAAGAAGCCATGGAATTCTGTCAACATTATTTGGCAAATGTAGGACATATCGGCCTTCCTAAATGACATGATGAAGAAGGGGGTAGGCGCAGGGCTACCGTCAAGAGTGTGGATCTTGATGAATTACAACAAGTCTACTTGTACATTTTGAATAATGTTGATGCAGTTCAAGATTACATAAATACTCATAAAGAAATTGTACGGAAAGCGAACAGTCGATTGACTGAATAAATGTTAATTAGGGAGCATACCAGGACCTTTGCACATTGGTTTAAACACAAGGTTGATGGAGAAGAATGTGTTTCTGATACAATTAAATGGCTAGCACGTGGTCCTGAGTTTGATGTCATAAGTTGGACTTTGTTTGTGATCAATGGGTATACCTTTTACACAAAGTCCCTGGATGATAGAAGAACTGTCCAGAACAAAGGTGTTATGTTAGTAGCTGAATCTATGCACTTCTCTAGTTCAAAAGATAAGAACCCTACATTGTCAGCCATACCTTATTATGGGGTTATTGATGAGATTTGGGTGGTTGACTATGTTAAAATTAAATTTCCCATTTTTAAATGTAAGTGGGTTGATGTCAATAATGGTGTGAGGATCGATAAGTCAGGGTTTACATTATTTGATCTGAACAACAAAAGTTTTGGAGATGAACCTTTCATTATGGCAGATCAAGTGAAACAAGTGTTCTATATTATTGATCAGGCAAATAAAATGTAGTCTGTAGCTCTCCAAGGAAAAAAGGTCTTCGATATTGAAGAGGAAAGTCGTTCAAATTATGATCTTCTCGAGACCCCTTCTTTTTCTAGGGGTCTTCCTGCATTGAATGAAGAAGATGAAGCTGATAATGAACACGGCACAAGAAATGATCATCGTGAAGGGATATGGGAGGATATCTCTTTATAAATCTACTTTAAATGTTAGCTATCTATTTAAAGTCATTATCGTTATAACTTATATGCAGATTATATATATAGTTATTTTATAACTTACTAACTCAACAATTTGTCTTAACAGTACAATGATGGATCCGGTGCATCCTACAGCAGAGGATCAGGTGCATGCTACAGCAGAGGATCAGGTGCATCCTATAGCAGTCATCGGGTGAGCTTAGTCACCAGCCCAGACGGAGGGGCAGGATGGCCACACGGTTAAGGGATTTTTCCCTAAGTCGGTCTGCCGGGGAGAGGATACCAATCCACTTCGATCAATACTGGAAACCGATCGGGCCGAATGCCAGTCGTTATAGGAGTTTTGTAAGCCTCCTCGCACGGAATAAGCCTAGAATATTAATAGAGGAGTGGAGGAATGTCGACAAAAAGGTTAAGCAGCATATTTGGGATACTATTCAGGTATAAAATTCCCTCTGCATGTTTCTTTTATCAAATTCGTTTCATTACTGTCACTAACTCCTTTGATTCATGAATAACAACTCACCTACGACGTTCGTCAGAGTGAGATCTTGTATGACAAGACTATGACGTATTGTTGTGAGCGCTGGAGGAAGTTCAAGACGAATCTGGCCAACAATTACGTACATATCGAGGTGCCAGCTGGTAAACCTCATCCTACTCCTTGCAGCAAGTATTCGTACATCGATGAAGCGACATGGCAGGAGTTTTTTAGGCTTCGGACTACTCCAGAGGCTTTGGTGAGTTAACTTATTTTGTACTTTATTTACTTATCTTTTGTCTTTACTGTTTGTAACCTTTTTTCCCATTTCTTATTCACAGGAAAGAAGGAAAAAGGCACAAGCGAGTGGCAGGAAGAATGATTGCCCCCACACAATGTCTCGTGGGGGATACGCAAAGGCTGAGAAAGACTTGTTAGCGGCCAAACGGAGGAGATTGGAAGAAGCATCTCAATCCGATCCTTCGTTCTGCTATCTCCACTATCTCCGATACAGCGCGAAGAGTTGTGGTTGCATGCTCGCCAGAAGAGTGGTGGATCCTATACGAGTGACCTGTCTAGTATAGTCGGTGAAAAAATTGTAAGTATCATTGTTCTTATTAACTATTAAATAAACATGTTTCATTACTCATGTGTGTTTTTTGTATATCTCACAGGAGGAACTTCAAAAAAAGAAAGCCGAGGGAGCCTTCAAGTCGGAGGGGAGGAATGACATTCTCACGGTTGCTACTGGAAAACGTGAGCATCTAGGACATGTCAGGGGAGTTGGAGGAGGGGTGGGTATAAAGGATTACTTTGGATCCTCCTCACGCAGTTCCTCCTCCAACGTGGTCACGAGAGATGAATTGAAGCATATGTTGGCCACTGCGAGGGCGTATGTTGGCCACTGCAGAAGCATCATTTGATACACTATTGGATGCCCGATTGAGCAAGATGAAGGATGAGGTATATACCATGGTGAGCACAAGACAAGATACCGCTCCTGTCCAGGCACAGTCGCTCAATCGCCATAAGCAGAGCACCAAAGGGAGTTGTTGCAATGTGGGACAGTCATCGGAGGGTCCTGGAAAGGACGATGCCGAGCCTTGTGAATTATATGTTGAGGATCCTCTGAGATGGTTAGTTGCACGGGGGAGTGTGCACAACCAAGGATCAACTGTTCACCACCTCGAGATGACAGATGATCAGGTTAGGGTGTCAGTTGAGGAGGTTATTATTGCAGACGCACCTGTCCCTATCCCTTCTGAGGAGTTCAAGATTGTGGCCGATGTCTTAGGTACCTTCATATCATGGCCAAAGAACCTTGTTTCTGTTGGAGCTAGGGATTCCCCGATCAGAACCCCAAGTCCAGCTCCCTTCCCTCGTGAAGTTTCACAGCCTCCACCACTGAATGTGATGCAGCAAGTGATTCTGATGGCATTTCATACATCTTTCCCGACTAAAAATTGGCCTATGGATTCAGTTGTTGGACCGTCAGGGGTGGCATTCTATCTTGAGAGGGTTGATTTAATGTCCATGGTCGCTTCTAGACAAAATCTTACGATTGTGATTGTCCATCTTTTTTTGATGTAAGTATCTTCTTCAAATGGAAGTAAATATCTTAAAAATTACGCTGTTTAACCTCAATTTGTGTGCTTCCATTTTTTTAGGTATATGAATCGTAGGTTGGTTTCCTCTGGGCAGATCGCTAAATTTGGATTCATGTGTCCAGCTCATGCCACAGAGAAAGGGATCACTTCTGCCATCAGACATAGATATTTATCACAGAGGCTCAGTGAAACAGAAACTGACTGTTTCTTGGTTCTTTATGTGCATGGATAAGAAACATCAAATTTATATTCCAAAACATCACATATAATGCTTTATATTTGCTTAACATTCATATTTTTTTTAAGGGATCATTGGCAATTGGTTATTCTGTGTAAGGCTAGTTACACAATGATCCTCCTCTGCTCCCTCTACTTCAAACCGGGGAATGACTTGAAGAAGACCATGAACTCATAAGTTTTCTTGCTTTATTACCTTTTGTGTGCAAAGTTTATGTGCATAATAAGTAATCTTTATGATTTTGATCATAGGGCTATGTGGACTGTCCTACACGCTAAGTGTGGTAGGCATGTTCATGACTTAAAAGACCCTACATGGATCACGCCAAAGGTTAGTACATATTTGTTTTCTTTAAGATGCGTTTCATAAGCTATGCTTTTATGCTTGCTTTGATGATATCATGTTCTTTTTCAAACCCGTAGGCAACTGCCGGGCTCCAACTTATGTGGTATTTATATGTTGAGGCAAATTTACAATATTATAGCCTAGGCACAACTGACTTTACCGAGGAGGTAATAAATGTATATTTCAAATATTTTGTATTACTTTATTTTTTTTAAGTTAGTAAGTTAATGTTTTATTTGGCTTCGGTGTTACACATACAGATGTTTGATCTTGCTGATCCCTTTCCTGAAGAAGATATTGATTTAATCTGCAATTGTTGTGCTGAATTCATTTATGAGCTTTTACAAGATTAGTAAGTTTTTGAATCCGATCCTATGTTGTTCTAATAATACTTATGGTTTTCATATATATCTAACTTGGTTTATATCTCTGTTTATGACAAATTCTTGGATATTGGTAATACTAGTTGGCTGTTGATTCAGGCATGGGATCACTATTGTAAATTTTCCTCAACTTTTTTCATTTCTCTGTAAAGCTCAGGAATGTTTTCCATATAATGAGAAATATTTATTTTCCTCCTTCTCTTTACAAGCTTTAGGATTGCAAGTTCACACAATGTCGCAATTTTCCTACTATCATTGTTTAATTGTGGTGTTGTGGTTCAAAACGCCTGATAATTATAAATTGTTAATATTGTACTGTTTCTGAGAATTGAATAAGTTGATTATGTGTTATTGATAGTCATTGGAATTGAATGTGTTGTTTTCAGTGATTTGTTTCATAATGTTCATTTTGTGATTGTTGAGAGTCGAGGATTGTAAGGGCCAAGTGTTTTTCCCTTGAATAGACTGACATTTATAGGTTCATATTGATTACGATAACTAAGGTCATATTTAACAAAAGTAGGAAAGGGAAACTAATAAGGATTTTAGGCTTCATGATTCTATATTTGGAGCAAGTTTGCATTATGAGAAATACCAATTGTTTCTGGAAATAAAAATGTTGCTGTCACTGCTTCTGATTGTCAATATATATATATATATATGCATGTGTATGTAATGTTGAACAGGGGGAATTTTTGTTGAATATGGCTTACTGGCCTGGGTAAGATTGAAACAAATAAAATGAAAAAAAAACACAATTTTTAGACCGGTTCTAACTATAGCCGGTCTTAAATATGAATTTAAGATCGGTTATTAAGAGAACCAGTCTTAAAAGATTAAACTTTAAGACCAGTTCTAAATTTAACCAGTCTTAAATCGATATTTAAGACCGGTTATTAATAGAATCGGTCTTAAAGAAGTAAACTTTTAAGACCGGTTCTCTTAATAACCGGTCTTAAATTCATATTTAAGACCGGTTAAATTTAGAACCGGTCTTAAAGTCCTATTTTTTTATACTAAAACTTCCCTACTCATTCCGTTAGTTAAACTTTAAGACCGGTTGTTGTAGAACCGTTCTTAAAATTTCATATTTTAGACCGATTTTTAACCGGTCTAAAAAGTTAAATACTTTTTAGACCGGCTGTATCAAGACCTGATCCAAAACCGGTCTAAAATGTCTTTTTTAACTGGTCTTAAAAGTGATTTTTGTACCGGTGTATGATCTTTTAAAATCTTTTCACAGCTTATCAAATCAATATAAGTGGAAGCATAAAATCATAAGCAGTTATGTAAATCTTATATGCTGGAATTGTAAAAGCTTAGGGAAGAGAATATGCAAACTATTGTTTATCCTAGTTCGGTCCAATCCACGATGACCTACATCCAGTCCCCAGGCTCCTCCTAAGATTTCCAATCTACTATCTTCTTGTTTGACCGGGCATAAGAAAAGACGCTATAACACACAAGTTTTATCTGGCACTTATGTAGCCTACTACGGAGTAACTCTCCCTCACACACTGTAAGGTTCACTCCCCCTTACGGCAAGTCTTATGAGCAGAGCAATAGTCCCTACAGCTTCCCCGTAAGGTAATCAACCCTCTCAAGTTCAATATAGAAATATAGATGAAGTTGCTTACAGACTCTCTCACAGAGTAGACGAAATGCTCACTGAAGTACAATACAAATATTCACTCTCAAATGTACATGATATATATAAAACAGAGAAGATCAGAGAGTGATCAGAGGTGGAAGACTTAGGATATCAGCATGTGTCATTTTTTTGTTCTTCTGTTCGCTTCTTGCTCTGTGTTTGAATCCTCTTCCATTTATAGCTGAGTTATAGAAAAGGACCGTTGTGATTCTTCTTCCCGTTCAGCTTCTCAGTCCATCTTTTCAGAATATAACCATTGTTGACATTCATCCGTTGGAGTCCCATTTCTTCGTTTAACTGTTGATCCGACAGATGCTTCAGCGTTAAGTAGTTTGTTAATCCGTTTGTTGAATATCATTGTTGCCCATGATTTGTTGTCGCTGAATATTGGTCCGTTGTTTCCCATTTCAAGGATAGTGCATTAATAATGCGTAACAACTGCAAAGCACTGAGAGAGAGCTCTTGTCGGATGCTCCACTTCTGTCAAACATCTTTTGTCCTCTTCCCATGAAACCTTCATTGTTAGTGTGGAGAAACACTTCAACCACTGATACAATGAAGTATTAATCATCAATACATTGGATTAATAATTAGAAACTGAATTTATGCATTATGGGTCTCATCATTTTCAATAAGGATGTTCTTCGTGAATGACCTTCAAACTTGAATATTCAATCTGAGTGTATGACCTCATGTTTCATACTTGAAAGATATGTTAATTAATCTTTCAAGATTGATAACAAGTGTAAACATAATGGTTAGATAACCTTAAAGCACATTCAGATTGAACTCTAAAATTTTCCTTTACTTCTGCGTTTGCCAAACTCATGAACTCGAGTGTATAATTCCAAACTCGAGTGCATAGTATATTTTCACGTTCTCCATATGGTTTCTTTCATAAACTTCCAGAGTGCACTTCCATAACTCGAGTGCAAAATGTCTCAGAACTCGAGTGCATCGTGTTAATCTATCTATTCAAGCTTCTCTGGAACAAACTCTCATGCCTACACTCTCTAAACTCAAGTGTAGTGTAATGGCCTCACCGCCCATAACCTGGCCTGATGGTGGTCTGGCTCATACTCCCCACAACCTGGCCTAAGAGTGTGGCAGACTTCAGTGGCTCCCCAAACCACCTATCCCCGAAGGGGCCTCCCCAGGTCTCGAGGCCACTACCTGGGGGTAAGTAGTGCCTTAACGAGAACCTGGTAACCACTTGCGCCGCAGTGCAAGTGGTTACCAGGTTCTCGTTAAGGTGCTACTTACCCCCAGGTAGTAGCTTAAAGACTTGGGGAGGCCCCTTCTGGGATAGGTGGTATGGGGAGCCACTGAAGTCTGCTGCACTCTTAGGCCAGGTTGCGGGGAGTGTGGGCCGGACCACCGTCAGGCCAGGTTGCGGGCGGTGGGGCCGTTACATGTAGTGAGATGGAGAACTCAAGTGCATTATGTTGAACTAAAGTGTGATTCATTTCTTCTCAGTTGTAAATCTCTCAGGCATAAACTCTTATCACTCGAGTGCAACAAATGTTCAGAACTCGAGTGCATGTTATAGAACTCGAGTGCACAGCTTGTTCTCATTAGCTAATTCTTCTCGGGTACAAACTCTCATGGAAGAACTCTCAGGACTTGACTGTGATGCTTCATAGAATTCAAGTTGTCCTCGTCAAACTCGAGTGCACTTCATGTCAGCTGATTCTCGTGAACTCTCTGGAATAAACTCTCATTCCAGAACTTCCATCACTCGAGTGTATATCAGATGTTTGTGGGAGTATGAACAATGGAATCAAAACATGATCCATTCATTTTTGACTCCAAGTATGATAAATGATTGATCATTATAAAGCTCTTGTCATTTACATTCCAATGCAAAAGGAATCAGCCCCAAACTCATTGTATTCTCTAAGTTATGATCCAATGAGTGTAGAGAGCGTATGCATTTTCGAGCATCATCTTCCAGAATCCATATCGTATTGAATATAACTCCCAATTTGACTTATTATATATCCATGGAAATTTCATTGAGTCTACTTTGATATGGAACTGGTTTGAACTCATTTAGACGTGTATTTTGTGAGATATGTCCAAAATATGAAAGTTGTTCTAGAATATGATGGTGATTTCAGTTTCAGATTCAATCGTTCATCTTTGCTCAATCTAAGCTCCTTTGATGTTGGTTCTGGTGTCAAAATGAATCATTGGGAGTCTTGTTTCATATTCCACTACTTTCACCTCAATTGGAGTTGTGGTTTGGGAGATATGATTGAATTACTGAAGCTCGCCCAAACTGAACGTAAAACAGGGATGAACAGAGTACACTTTTGTTCATACCGAACTCGAGTTCTAAACCCCTAACTCGAGTTCTAGCCCATTTTTCTAGTTGTGAATAGTGCCAACTCAAGTTTTACATAGCCAACTCGAATGCAAAACTTGGGAATCATTCAAAGCTCATTTCTGCCAAGAACTCGCATGAAGAACTCTTTGAACTCGAGTGCTACAGTGCCCAAAACTTGAGTTCTACTATTTAAACTCGAGTGCTACAGTTCTTCGCTGCTACAATACCTATTTGCTACAGTGTCTGACTGCTATAGTGATGAATGCTATAGTGCCAAATAGTACATTCATATACTTATGTAATATTCCTGAAGCATGCAAGACAAACCATCCAAGAATAGACAATCAGCATTTAGCATTCACAGGACCCACTAGTCCACCATCTACTATCCAAGTAGCATGTGAGGTCTTATAGCCTAGGGAATCTCCCCTATGTCATTAGCACGTCAGGACTTATGGCCTCAGGACTCTACCCATCTGCCACCAAATGTTCATTAGATCTTACATCCCAGGGCCTCTACCCCATATAAGGTGCACTAACGGGTCTTATGCCTCAATCCTACCAGGCTCAAGTCTTGCAGCCCACGGTAACTCTCTATACTGCAACCTAGGATAACTCCACATGCAACTTGTAATCACGGGTCTTATTGCCTATAGGTCTTACTGTCTAAGGACACAATGGCCCAATAGGTCTTATTACCTCGGGCTTCTGCCCTTCATAATTTGAATGCTCCTCTGCCAACCTAAGGACACACTCACTAGTACAAAATACTCTTTTTAGACCGTAACATTTAGACCGGTTGTTGCAGATAAGATCTAAAAAATATGACCGGTGCAGTTTCGTAATCATAAAGAACTTTTAAGACCGATTCTTAAAATATGCTTTCTAAAAGATATTATTTAGACCGGTTATCTAAACAACCGGTCTAAAAATATAAAATTAATTAAAAATTAAAAAAATTGAAAAACTCTTTAGACCGGTTGTTACTAATAATCAGTCTAAAAGATAAAACTTTTTAAATCAGTTGTTACACAACTGGTCTAAAAGTCACACTTTTTAGACCAGTTGTTTGGAGAACCGGTCTAAAAAGTATTTTTTGGTCCGGTTCTCCAAATAATCGGTCTTAAAAGTCTGTCTTAATATTTCAAATATTCTCTTGCGCGCCTAATTTCAACTTTGAAATCTGATATTTATCAAGCTTCTTGTAAACCCCTCATTCGTGCCTCGACAGCTTCTCCTTCCCACGTCTCTCCTCCATTCTTGAACATCGCCGATGTCGACCCAGAGGTTACTTGGTTAGTTCATTTGTTCTCTTGTTTTCTAACTCTTTTTAATTTGAATTCTCTATCTCAAGGCTCTACTTAATTAAAAATCTTCTTTCAACTTGGGGTCTAATTACTTTCTTTTCTAACTCATTTCCTAATATTATTTCATATATGCTATAGACTATCCTTTGAAACCTACAACAAAGCACAAGTATCAGGTATGTGAACCTATTTTCTTGATGATGCTTGATGATAATATATTTTTGTGGTGCTTTTCTACATTTTGAAACATCATTTTGTTTTGTCAGGTTATTCATGATAGGGAACAAACCAATCTTTTGTTTTTACGATAATATATGGTGAACCAAGGTTGATTCGGCCAACTGGTAAGTGTTCTCAGTAATTCATCTGTAGATTCTTATTTTTTGTAGGTATATGTTGTTATCTAAGCAAATCTCAGCAGTTAATTGATGTTGCGTTTGACTAAATTTTGTTATACTTTTTTTTTCATTTTTCAATGTTATTTTCTTGAGATCTGACCAATCAATTGGTATACTAACGAAATCAATGAACCAGCAAAAAAAAGGTACTTTTTAGACTGGTTGTTTGGTGAACCGGTCTAAAAAAGACTTTTTAGACGGGTTCTCCAAACAACCGGTCTAAAAAGTGTCTTTTTTTTACTAGTTCATTAGTATAAAATGTGCACTTTTTAGACCGGTTCTCCAAACAACTGGTCTAAAAAGTGTCTTTTTAGACCGATTGCATAACCGGTCTAAAAAACATCACACTTTTTAGACCGGCTATATTAAGACCTCATCCAAAACCAGTCTAAAAAGTCATTTTTACCCGGTCTAAAAAGTCATTTTTCTACCAGTGACTAGTTCAATAGGTCTCAGGGCCTTGGACCTCTGCCCTTTATAATCTGAATGCTCATAAGGTCTTACTGCCTAAGGATATGCTGGTCCAACAGGTCTTACTGCCTACCGTATATTCATAACACGAATATACTCGATGGAACAAACATACATGCAAAACAATACATAGTATATATGAGAAAGAGTTACTTAACTTTCTCTATCCTATCTAGCCTATTTTGCCTTAGTTTCTTTTTCTTCTTTCAGGGAATCCATTAGCG
The DNA here is from genome assembly GCA_037074505.1 of Albizia julibrissin. Classification (NCBI taxonomy): domain Eukaryota; kingdom Viridiplantae; phylum Streptophyta; class Magnoliopsida; order Fabales; family Fabaceae; genus Albizia; species Albizia julibrissin. The sequence goes on from CM073485.1 coordinate 25,070,548, forward strand.
ACTAGCATATCTTCTATAATCCGTCTTGACCATGAGACCATAATTCATGGCTCTCTTGTTATATTGACTACTTTGTTCCATCAAAGAACTAACTCTCAGTCAGTCTTTTCAAGGGAACATTTTATGATCAAGATCTTTCCCTATACTATATTAGAAACTAGCAACCTTCAGAAACCCTATTCACATCTTTAACATATTCTATACCTCAAACTGCTCAAGGCCATTTTAAATTCCTAAAGATTCAATTCAACTATTGAGTTTGATTCTTAAGTTACAATTCACTTGATTGCAACTTTTAGGACCTCAACATCAATTGAGCTAAGAAATCATTTTCCTTAATTATACCCAATAGACATATAAAGAATCATCATGATCAAAATATTCAATCTAACAACCTTATTGTGTCAAACCCCTTAGTATTTTGACATTTATCAGAGTATTAACACGCATTTCAATGGGCATACAGAAACAGTACAACATACTAATATAATATTCTTGATTATATTACAGAAAATCCCCGCAGGGTTTATACAAGTTACAATGAGAAATCAATAGAAAACCAACATAAAATTTTCTAAACTGCACCAGATCCTCAATTGCTGGTATCCGCTACTTTGCCCCTTGAGCCGTTTCTACTTACTGAATAAATTTCAAATTTATGGAAAGAGTGAGATTCATATGAATCTCAGTAGTAATAGACTATCAATCATATAAAATGTGAAAAGTAAACATGCATAAGCATTTATCATGATGCGTCAATCAAAATGCTAAGCACATTTCTAACATTGTTTAGGATCAAAGCGATGATTTTTCCCAGGATCAAAATGATCGCTTGATCCTGACTAGCACACAACAAATCATATTGTGATCACCCTACAAACATCATATTTTTATGATCATATCCACTATATTGTAACCACCCTGCACATAGCATACTTTTGTGATTACACCCAATGGGTAACAATGCCATATAGGCTCATAATACCACACATGCAACACATTGTACAAAACATGGCAAACAATGCATATTAATATTCACATAGAATATGAGAGATAAAGTTAATACCTTGACTCTTTTCCAAAGCCTAGCTATTACAAATCCTTTAACTTTTTATCCTGCTTGGGCAATTATCAAATCCTCAAATTCCCAAAGTAATTTCAAATGAGTTATTACTCATTCATACTTCATTCTAGAATTTATAAGTTAGTTATCTTAGCCCAAAATCGCATATTTACCAAAATGCCTTTGAGGAACCCGATCTAATTCCCTTTTTATCCGGTATATTGTACTTTTCCAAAAATTATGACCCAGGCTATCCCTACACGATTTCACATGTAGAATCCATTTTTGACCTCAGATTAGGCAAATTCTAACCCAAACTATAGATTTACCCTTGACAGCCCTAACTTAGGGTTTTAGGGGTAAAATTGTCATTTCACATTCTAGGGCTTTTCATGCTTCACAATCCACATGAACCCTATACAATTTTCCATTCTAAACATTATAGAACCATAAAAAACACAAGATTTCAGCACTAAACCCCATTTTCCAAATCTGTCCGAAAGTTCATAACCTTTGGGAAAATTTGGACTTTCATGGTTTTAATCCTTAAAACACCTTCTTTTCACTTGTATTCGCTTGTTTAATTATCCAAACATCAATTAAAAATAATCAATATAAATTTGAGAAGCATCTCCTATTAATTTTTGAACAACCCAGGTTATAAAATTTACCACAAACAAACCAATATCCAGCCAGACAACAACCACAACTATAATTTCAACAAGAATTTCAAGGTTTTTGTAACTTACCTCACTTCTTTTCCTTCCTCTCTAAACCATCACCCTTCTCCACCGTTTCTTGAGTTCTTGCTTGTTGGATAGCTAATCCAAGATGACATAAAGATTAAGAAGGGATTTCATGAACTAAAGAACAAGAATAAGTAGAAATTTCTACTTACTTACCTTGTTCTTGCTCCTTGAGCCTTGCCTTTTCTTCTTGGCATTTCCTTCCTCCTATCTTCTTTCTCTCTTTCATCTTTCTCTTTTTGGCTGACTTAGACCTTATATAGAAGAGGGGGAAGATGTTCTAGAGTTCTCTTGGTTCTTCCTTAGAAATTATTATTTAATTAGGTATTTTAGCATGTGGAAGTTTTTATTATTTTCCTTCTTCCTTGATTTCTCTAGAATTCTCTTCCTTGTTTCCATGTGTCCACCTTTTAAAAATATCTTTTCCTTCTTATCCATTCTTACAAATTTGTCCCTTCCTTAATTATTGAGGAAGATTTGCTTAATTTAGCCAAAATGACTATTTTGCCCTTACATTTATTCTTCATTTTCGCACATGCTGAAAAACTAGGAAAAATTTTCATAAATATTTAAAAATTCATATCTAATTATATAGGTATCCAATTTGGGTGGTTCTAAAAGCTATATGACCCCCATTAATTCTATTTCCAAGTACAAATATAGCCTTTTAGGCAATTGGAAGGACAACATTTCTAGAATTTCTATTTTTGGACGCTGCCACAGAAAATTGCCAGTTTTACTGGGCTAACTTCAAAAATACATATCTCCTTGTGTACAGCTCCAAATGACTTATATGACCTATCAAATTAAATTTTGATAAGTATAATTTCATGCTAGAAAGTTTCAAAATTTTTGGACATCATTTTCCTATTTAAAAATGTTACACAACAGGACTACCTCACTGGAAAAACACACTAGAAGTAATACTAACTTGTGTACCAATTAACTATGTTGTGTGAATGACCTCTAATGTGCTCTTTAATTCACCATTTATCACCTTTAATACCACCAAGGTATAAAGGAATTTTGGTGACTGAAATTTAGGATGTTACACATAGCATCATAATTCATCTACCTAAGATAATCATCTAGCATGGAGAAACCTGAAGACAACCACTAGTCCTCCAGAAATTATAGATACTATCCCCATAGAGAAACATAAGAAGTACAAGCTTCTTGGTAAAGCTCTTTTATGTGTTACCATAGCATAGGGTGGGAGTCTAAATCATACTCTATCTCAATATCAGAAGCCCCAAAGTTAGCAATATAATCCAAATCCTATGCTACCTCATCTATCTCTTAGAGTCTCAATTCAAAACCTCATCTATCTCTAGAGTCTCAATCTCACTTGCTGAAAAATCCATACTAGAACTAGCATCGCCAATACTATTATCTCAGGAGCTTGTACCCTTTTCCTCGGGTATACATAATTGTTGCTCCGCTTCTTCCTCTATATATAGCTCTGCCTCTTCCTTTAGCAGGCTTGTTAACTAACAGAGGTGATCTACTTCTCTTGTATCTTCTACATCTCATAAGTTCAAGTCAAGGTATTTGTATACCTACACACATAAGAAGAGAATATCAACCTATTACTAAAATATCTGCTCTGATACCAAAAATATAAAACCCATCTTTTATACCCCTTTAGTATGTATATAGAAGCGCTAATGTTCTTGTTATGGCTCAAAAAAATGTTAGTTAAAACTCCTAGCCAAAAATTCCCATAATTATTCTTGGGCACTGTTCATTTGGTAAACGTTTTATTTTCTATCCTCAACCTCATCTTATAATTATCAAAGTCATATCTCTATTTGTGAATCTGAATATTGTTTCTTAATAGTATACACTAAGGGTTCGTTTGGTTTGATCATATTACACCCATCAGTGCAGTGCAATGCGATGCAATGGTAATGCAATGCAATATTAATTACAGGGCTAGTGTTTGGTTTGATTTTTAAGTAAGGTGCAATGAGTTATTATTTTAACAATTATTTAAAATTAATATATTACACAAAGTCTATTTTACCCTTACTATAATCTTTGTAAAAAGAAAGTTAAGAGTAAGGTGGAGGAGGAGGAGGAGGTAATGGCGGCAGTGCCGGGTGGTGAGTGGCTGCAGCGATGGAGGAGGAGAAGGTAGTGGCGGAGGCGGAGGCAGAGGAGGAGGTAGTGGTGGCGACGGAAGAGGAGGAGGAGAAGGTAGTGGTGGCGGTGAAGGAAGAGGAGGTAGTGGTGGCGAGAATGGAGAAGGAGGAGGTAGTGGCGACAGTGGTGGGTGGTGGTGGAGAAGGAAGAGGTAGTGGCAGCGGCGGGTGTCGGCGAGGGAGGAGGAGGACGTAGTGGCGGTGGGGCCGGGCTGCGGCGAAGGAGGAGGAGGTAGTAGCGGTGGTGGAGGAGGAGGAAGTGGTAGCGGTGGTTGCATCGGCAGAAGAGGAGGATGTTGTGGCGGCGGCGGAGGAGGAGGAGGTAATGGTGGCGGGTGGCAGTAGAGAAGGAGGAGGTAGTGACAGCGGCGGGTGTTGGTGAGGGAGGAGGAGGAGGTAGTGGCGGTGGTGGAGGAGGAAGAGGTGGTGGCGATAACGGCAGGTGGCGGCAACGGCAGATGAGGAGGAGGAGGAGGTGGCTGTGGTGGTGGAGGACGAGGTTGTGGCAGTAGCAGCAGGTGGCAGCGGTGGTGGAGGAGGAGGTTGTGGCGGCGGCGACAGTTGTGCCGATGTAGCTAAATGAAAATATATAAGTAAAATAAAGAGAAGTAAAACTAAAAGGTAAATTGGACTTTTCTAACTATGCAATGAAATGGTAATGAGGATTCATAGGGGGGAGGTATGAATGAGGATTACCAATTTTTTGGTAATCATTACCATGGTAAACCCTATTACCATGCTAAAAAGCATCCAAACACTCTTCTCATGGTAATGCAATCATGATTACCATTACATGCATACAATGGGGTTGAACCAAACGGGCTCTTATTGATACTGATACCGCAGTTCTACATTCTGATACCACTGATACCATCATTTGGGTACTGATACTAATAGTACATGTACTGATACCGCTATTAAGTGTGTCGATTCTATCGTATACAATTAATCACATAAATTAACACATAATGGTGTATCAGATATCACTCTTCGATTCTCCATCATATTTTCCTCTTGAACATCTTCAAGTATTCCACCTATGTGCTTAACATACCTAATTGGTTGGGTGAGAGATGGTGAGATTCGAGAGAATTTTAGTAGCAAACAAAACTAATTATGCATGCAAGATAAATGCTTAGTTCATGACATGCTTGCCTTACATGTATTCATGCTCGCATAATGACATATCTATATGCTCAATGTTTCACACAACATACTCATGGCATAGCATAAACAGAAACATAGCTTCAATCATTAATATATGCTTCATATAATCAAGCAAAGCAATCATAAATATCAATACACAAGCATAGATATCAAGTACATGTAAATTAGGTAAGTTTACTACCATGTGTCTTTATGTCTTCCTTTTGTTCCCTTTTCTTCCAACATTGAAGTTGCTTGGAACTCCTTCCATTTCCTTTTCCTTGATCTCTTATGGCCCTATATACATAATCACATTATGTGGTTAACCCATTAGAACCATGAAAGCAAGTCATTACACATGACTTATTCCCTTACTCTTTAATACCGCTCTTGTGACTTAGGTGTTAATATTTCATGAAAAAGTAAGAGGTGATGAAATGTGGTCTTGGGCGCAGCCAAAACCTGTACTTTCAAGTTTTTCCCTGTTTCTTAACTGAACTTCCAAAAATCATAACTTAATCCATAAAATTTCAATTGAGGTAGTTCCACTTCCTATGTAAAGCTCTTCAAGTCCTCGATCTACTAAGAAATAAATATCTCCTACTGCCAATTATAAGAAAATAATTCCAGAAACGTTAACCAATCCTCATTGCCATAAAAATCATTCTAGATTCAATGCCTAACTTTAACAATTCATATCTTATAATCTACTAACCCAAATAACATAAATTATATATCAAATTAAAGCTTAAGATGTCTACTATCAATCAACAAGGTTTAACCATTAAAAAATGTACCACAAGCAGTCTGCCTTTCAAAAATGAAATCTGGTAGCACTATCCATAAGTTCCAAATTTTAGGGTTTATCCAACCCTTCTAAAATCATTTCCATAGGCTATTCCCACATGATTTTGCATGTAGAATCCATTATAAACCTACAAATCATCAAAATCATATTCCTTCCCTATTAATGAGATCTAGCTGAAAGTCATCTTAAGGCCACTACAACATGACTTTGCAACTTTTAACCACAAGACTTAGCGAAACCCTGTAATACCTTAATTCCAGTAGCCCTAAATGAGTATAAATAAGTAGTGAAATCATTGGTGGGGCCAGGATTCGAACATAGGTTGCCCAACTTTCAAAAATATTCACAAATCACTAATCTCAACTCAGGAGTTGAATCTAGGGCTAAGAGGGTTTTTCAGAGGGTACAAAAACTTTTCTAAACAATTTCACATGTTTCACTACGTCACTAAGTCTCATTGGCTCTTAATTGCACTATATCAGAGTTGTGAGTAATTATTTGCATGAGCTTATACCACATTCATTCGTCTATTTACATACATGAAATGTGTAGCCACACAGGGCTATCAAATACGTAAATCAAATACATACAACGCCTTCTGCTTCAATCTCTAGTTCTCTTTCATAATCCTCTTTCATTTTTCCATGCATTCTTTACCTCTGCCACTTGTCTAAATGGTTGGTTTAGGGAGGGTGAGATTCAAAAGAATCTTAGTAGCAAACAATACCACTATGCATGCAAGATATATAGTTTATGCATGACATGCTTGCCTACCATACCTCATGCCAACATAATGACATATCTGCATGCTCAATGTTATGACATACATATGGCTATTACACAAAAATAAAAGAGCTTCAATCAATCAAATATGTTCAACACAATTAGGCAAAGCAGTTACATAATCAATGCAAAACATACATATCAAATACATGCAGGCTAGGTAAGTTCACTACCTCTTAGACTTTGTTTCCTCCTATTGTATCTTGATCTTACAACCATAGCTTCTTCTTTGTCACTTTATAGCCCTAGATAAGTAATGACTTTATTAAGGCCATGAAATGTAAATTTTCAATGGCCCACATTAGCCCTAAAGGCTTACTTTTACCCTTGGAGTTCCTACCAATTATATTTGTGCCATTAAGTCTTAAATTTTGCATAAGACATAAAGCTAACAGATTTTTCATCAAACTTAAAAAATTTACCATTAATTCTAGGAAATTCCAAATTGAGTAGTTCCAAATTCTATGGTAAGATATTTCAGTATACTTTCATGTAAAAATAGTCAATTATGGTCATCACAACTATAAAATTCCCAGAATGTCGCCCAACATCACTGTTACGGGTTTCTTTCCTGAAAACAGGATAGAACTTCAAAAATTCATATATCCTAGGATACTTGTCCAAAAATTACAAACTACCCACAAAATTAAAGCTATACATGTTTAGTTTAGGTCTGAAAAATTTTAGAATTTCTGGACAAGTTTTATCATATGAAACAGCTCGCACAACGCCGCTGTACAGACAGGGTAGAATCAACAACATGCATATACAAACTTCCTTAATTTCCAAATTTATATACAAGCATCCAAAAATCATGAACACTTGTATACCTACACAATTTTTCCTCCAAAAGCCAGTGAAATCATAAAAATCATCAAATTTCCAATCGTTCCCCATGAAAAAGTCAGAACAGAAACAACAATTTAGAGTTCCCAGAAAGAGTTTGTCAGTTTCTCGTTTTCTTTGGCTTAATCACTTCCTTTCTACTTCTAATCAAATTATTAGCTATTTAAACACTCATTAGACATGATTTAGCCATTGAAAACACCATTATTTTTTATGAGAATGAATAGTACCCAACTTCCAATATACTCATCCAAACAACAAATCAATCGGTTCAAAAGGAAGCTTACGCTTTCCTTTACGCGTTTTCGAAGATGGTTTGGAATTCTGGTGACACTCTGGCTGGTGAGAAGGTGCCAACCACCTCTAAATAAAAATACAATACTGTAGAAATGAAGCTCACAATGTGTAGGAGAAGTTTTCTGAAGGGCACTTTGAGAGAGGACGCCGTTACGGTAGAGTTTCAGTGAATAGAATTTTCTCTCTCTTCTCTCTCTATTTTCTCATCCGATCACTCTCTCTCTCTTTTCTGGTTTTTTTCATGAAGTGGAGAAAGAAGATGATGGATTTAATGGATAAATGAATCAGCTATCTCATTTGCCATGTGTTAACACCTGGTTTGCTCAAAAATTGAATTTTCGCAAAAAGTAGATAATCTGGCAGAATTTTCATTAAACTTTGAAAATTCATATCTAATTATACAAATGTCCAATTATAGTGATTCCAAAGGCTATGCAACCCTCATTTAGTATAGTTGTAAGAAAAAATATAATTAATTGAAAATATAATTAGAGTGATTCCAAAGGCTAATTGGAACGTCACTCTTCCCAGAACTTTAATCTTTGAATGTTGTCCCAGAAAATAATTAATTTCACTAGCCTAACTTCAACAATTCATTTCTCTTTGTGTACAACTCTAAATGACTTATATGACCTATTAAATTAAATATTGATAAGTGTACTTTTATTTTGAAAAGTTTCATAATTTTTGGACATCATTTGCCCCTTGAAATCTGCCACACAAACACGAGTGCCACATTAGGAATTTCACATGACTTACAACTCTAAATGACTTATAGCAACAATTCTTTTTTTCCTCTTCACTATGTTGTGTGTGACTTCCAATCACTTTATTTTGTTATTCCCCGAGCTCTTTAGCTCACCAATATAATTCCTTTTAATATCCAAGGATATAAAGGAATTTTGGGAAATAATACTATGCCTCACTATGATATTTACCAAACAGGGGTCTAGAGGTCCTCTTTAATCCAGGCTAAATCTTAAGCCTCTAGTCCCAAAATTCGGGATATTACAAACCCATTTCTATCATACTCAAGCCTTAACTAACATCATATTCATGTTCATATGATCATCAAAACCTTAAGATTACCTCTTAACAAAAATAGGGAAGTACCATAATATCATGAAGTCAGCCAATACTCCAGAATGTTATACTTAAATTGGAGCTTAGGCTTACCTCTAGCTGGTGCTACAACCTATTCTTGATTCTGACAGCACCTCCACCTTGTAAACAACACCAAACTCCTCTATTCAATAATCTAAAACTGTAGAAATGTTTCCATCGATGAAAGGAACAAGTTTAGTGAAGGCACCGAGAGCTAGAAAAGCCAATCCAGAGGTGGAATTGCTTAAGAACACTTTCTCTCTTTTTGTGCTATTCAAAATGCTCCACCTTCTCTCCTCTTCCATTTTTTCTTCAATTTTTGCCTTTTGGCTTAATTTTAAGAAGTGTGGGAGGTTTTGGGAGTCTTTATTTCCATGTGTCATAAGCGTGTGTCCTAAAGAGTGCCATGCGTCTTAAAATTTCAGCCTCCCTCTTTCTCTTTCATGTTTTGGTTGACTTTTTGGTCAGGGGAAGGGATGTTAGAACTGGCTGACACCCAAGAGGGGGTGAATTGGGTGTACAATAATAAAGTATGATCTTTTAAAATCCTTTCGCAACTTATCAAATTAATATATATGGAAGTATAAAATCATAATCAGTTATGTAAATCTTATATCCTGGAAATGTAAAAGGTTAGGGAAGAGAATATGAAAATTGTGATTTATCCTGGTTCGGTCCAATCTATGTAACCTACGTCCAGTCCCCAGGCTCCTTCTAAGATTTCCAATCTTTTATCTTCTTGTTTAACCTGGCACAAGAAAAGCCGCCACTCAAAAGTTTAACCGGGCACTTGTGTAGCCTACTACGGAGTTACTTTCCCTCACACACTATAAGGTTCACTCCCCCTTAAGATAAGTCTTACTAGCAGAGTAATCCCGAAGACCTTTCTCTCCTGCTTACCCGTGCAAGTCTTACGAGCAGAAAGTCTAACTGAAAATTCTCTCTACAGCTTCCCTTGTAAGGAATCCAACCCTCTTAAGGTCCCTCTACCTTGAGATCAATACAGAAGTGGTGTTTACAGACTCTCTCACAAAGTGGATGAAATACTCACTGAGGTACAATACAAATATTCTCACTCTCAAGTATACATACAAGGAAAACAGATATTAACGGAGAGTGTGAGAGATAAAGATTCATGATAGCAGCATGTTGGCAGTTGGGTTCTCGTTACTTCATCATATCTGTTCTCTGTAGTCTCTGTTTAGATCCTCTTCTATTTATAGCTGAGTTATGGAAGAGGACCGTTGTGATTTCTTCCCGTTTAAGCTTCTCTGTCCATCTTTTCAAAATATAACCGTTGTTGAGTATTCTTCCGTTAAAGCATTTGACCGTTGAGTATATTTGAATATTTTCCTGTTGATCATGCTCTGACATATGCTTCAGTGTTTCTTACGGTTTGCCCATTGATCCAACAGATGCTTTAGCATTAGCAGTTTGTTGATTCATTTGTTGAATATAGTTGTTGGCCATGATTTGTTGTTGTTGAATATTAGTCCGTCATTTGCATGTGCAGTGATAATGTGTAACAACTATAAAGCACTAAGAGAGAGCGTTACATTCGGACGCTCCTCTTTTGTAAATTAGATTTTCCTCATTGCATGGCCTCTTCGTTGATCTTTCTATTTCACACTTGGAACAAACGTTAAATGATGTTTAAGATTGATAACAAATGTAAACATAATGATTAGATACCACTTAAGCATATTCGTATTGGTCAAAGAAATTCACTTTGCTTATGCATCTGGAAAACTCGAGTTCTCACTATGAAACTCCAGTGCATATAGCTGTTTCAATATCTCCAGCTAGTCTTGGCCAGGAACTCGGGAGAGTGTAAAACACCAACTCGAGTGCAAACACATAAGAACTCGAGTGCACCAGACATTTTCATGTTATAGATAAGCTTTCTGATGTAAACTCTTGAGACTGCACAAATGAACTCGAGTACAGTGAGATGGAGAACTTGAGTGCACTTCTCTTTTCTTCTCGTTGCAAATCTCTTGGGTACAAACTCTCATGGACACACTCTCAGAACTCGAGTATAGCTACACTTCACAACTAAAGTGTATGTCTGTGAACTCGAGTGCATAGCTTATTATTCTTTGTTCTGAACTTTCAGGAACAAACTCTTACCTCAGAACTTCCATGACTTGAATGTAAGTTTGTTACAGAACTCAAGTGCTTGCCTCCAAACTCGAGTACACTTTATATCAACTGATATTGGTACGTCTTTGGAACAAACTCTCACTCCAGAACTCTCATGACTCGAGTGCATATCAGATTTTTGGAACATGCTTTTGGGAGTGTGAACAGTAGACTCAAAACATTATCCATTAATTTTTGACTCCAAATATGGTACATGATTGATCATTAGAAAGCTCTTATTATTTACATTCCAATGCAAGAAGAATCAGCTCCTAACTCAATCTATTCTTCAAGTTATGTTTCAACAAATGTAGATAGCATATGTATTCTTGAGCATGAAACTCTAGAAGCCATACTACATTGAATATAACTCAAAATTTTACATATTATTTATGAATGGAAATCCCTTTGAGTTATGGCACCAGTTTTCACTCAATTAGACGTGTATTTTAGGAGATATGTCCAAAATACTAAATATGTTTTAAAATATGATGGTGATTTCCATTTCAGCTTCCAACATTCATATCTACTTTATCTGAGCTCCTTTGATGTTTTTTATTGTGTTAAAATGACGTATTGGGAGTCTACTTTCATATGCCACTAGTTTCGTCTCATTCAGAGTTGTGGTTTGGGAGATATGGTCAAATTATTGAAGCTCACTCAAGCTGAACGTAAAACAGGGATGAACAGAGTATGTTGTTCTACACTCTGAACTCAACTTCTGATCCTCAAACTCGAGTTCTAGTTTATTTTTGCAGTTATAAACAACGCCAACTCAAGTTTTACATAGCCAAAACTTGGGAAACATCCGGAGGTCGTTTTTGCCAAAAACTCGCATGGAGAACTACTTGAACTTGAGTGCAACAGTGCCCAAAACTCGAGTTCGCTACTACAGTACCTGTTTGCTACAGTGTCTGACCACTACAGTGTTAATGCTACAGTGCAAAACAGTACCAATTGCTATAGTGCCAGTTGAGTTCCCTTCTGAGCATAGAAACTTCCTGTATTTCTTCTAGAAGCTTGAATCTTGATATTCCCATTAATTCCTTTATGTGCTTGTTTCTCCAATCTCTTTCTTGCTTTGCTTGACTAATCTATAAGATATACAATATTAAATATAGTAGTTAGTCAATGTAAGAAGATGAATATATTATGCAAACTTTTTGCTCTCAATATCTGATATCTATATTTGACATCATCAAAACTAATCATATCTAACAAGGAAAAGTCTGATGAATTCTCCTAACTCTCATATTCGGTGCTCAGGAAAGTCAATCATGTGATCAGACCAGAGATCAGTGAATTTCCCTAACTAATAGGTTAGGTGGCGCCTCCTCCTTGTGCCAACATAAAAGTTACTTTATGAAGGAGCTAGGTGGCATATTCTCATTAGGCAAATCGAAAACCAAATGATAGGTGACAACTTATTATTGCACCAACTCAAAAGTCACTTTTCGAAAAACTACTTTATTAAAGATACTTTAATAAACTTACTTTATCAGAGTAGGCCTCACATTGTGCCACATGTCTCTGTGTGTGCGGGGCCCATATGGAGCCACATAGATTTGTGTGTGTATGGACCCTACATGGTGCCACACATATCTGGGTGTGTGTGGGCCCCACATGGTGGCACAAATATGTCCCTTAGTTAGACACACAGAGCCCTTTACCCAGAAGGGCCGAATCATATAGTCCTAAAAATTATGCTATCTTTCAGACATTATTCGGACTCTTACTAAACTGGGCTTAGCAGTATACTTAATTTAGACCTACTCTCAAGCTTCTAGGCCCAAAATTCAGGATATTACAAACAACGTATTGTGTTAGAGCAAGCTTTTCACCCAAGAGGGGGGTGAATTGGGTGATTATAGATACTTAATAAAAATTATGAAACTTTAAAGCGCAGTTATGAGTAAGAAGAGATATCACCGAAGTGGACACAGGAGTTTATACTGGTTTGGTCCCAATCACTTGACCTATGTCCAGTCCTCAGAAAATCCTTCTGAGCCTTCTACTATATCTTCAGAGATTCAGTGGGTTCTTGGCACCACAGTATAACAGCAAGTTCCTCTTTGGACAATCGCTCCCCCTTAGACAAGGTAATCTTAAATCATAACTTAAAGTTCCACAACCTTAAGTTATCACTATAGGAAATAAAGTGTGTATAACTGAAAAATCTCTTGCACAGAGTATATAGATGAATATTGAAGTACAGATAAAGAATTGATCAGATACGAACACTTATGAATGTATGTTTACAGTGTGTTTAAGCGTTGTTCATCTCTGTCTTGATTTTCGAATGGCTGGACATATATATCAGAAGCTTTGAGGACCATTGTGAATTTTTCCATTGATTCATTGTGCTTCTGACAGATGCAACAATATTTGTTTTCCACTTTGCACGTTGATAGTTATTTATGAATTTCGCTGCTGCCCACGATTAGTTTTCGTTTAAGTGGTGTGTTCAGTTGCTTGTTATGTGGGTGGTAGTGGAGTACACCTGTAATACACTCAGGAAAATGACCGTTAGAAAATACTTTGAATATCACTAGAATGATTATGATTCACTGGGAGTGATTTCTGAAAGTCAAAGCACCATCGGAGGTGAACTTGCTTTCACTGAAGATGAATTTCAACTGTCAGCAATTCTAACAAAATAATATGCCACATGATTTTGACAGTAATCTGGAATAACTAGCAATGATTATCACTACCAATATCTTACTAACAAAACTTGTTGATTTCTGTGGAAGTGGTTGCAATTGGATCACAGTGACTGTCTGAGAGTGATACTGATTAAATGACACATCACTGGAGTGAATTTGATGTCACTGGAAGTGATTTGGAAAGCATTAAAATCTTCTGCAAATGATTGCAGATTCACTTCCAGTGATCTTGAGATTTCATATATCACTCGAGTGAATTTGGCATCACTGGAAGTGATTTTGCAAACAATGAATTTTTCTTGCAGTGATTTTCAATCTACTGGAAGTGATTAAGCTGAAACAGATATCACTAGAGTGATTTGGATGCCACTGGAAGTGTTTTTCCAAACAGTTAAATCTTCTTGCAGTGATTTTCATTTCACTGGAAGTGAATCTGGAATATTTGACGATCACTCGAGTGATCTTGTCACAACTGGAAGTGATTTTTAAAATAGTGATTTTTTCTTCCGGTGATTTCAGATTCACTGGAAGTGATTCAGCAAAAATCATGAATCACTCTAGTGATTCAAGATCACTGGCAGTGAAATCTGGAACAGTGAATTTTTCTTGCAGTGATTTTCAATTTACTGGAAGTGATCTACCGCATCACTCGAGTGATTTCATAGATCACTCGAGTGATCTGGTAATTTTCACATCACTCTAGTGATTTTTAATGATTACTCGAGTGATCTTGATAATCACTCGAGTGATTACATAAATCACTCAAGTAATCTTGCTCAGATCACTTTTCTTACTTCCTTTGCTGATGTTTTTTATTTGATCAAATCCAAGGACCTTCAAAACATGATTTGTTATCATCAAAACATGAAATCTAACATATTGAACTCCTCCTTAGTCAATATCTTCTTGAGATTGTATGAAGTTTATTTTCCAATAGACTCTCTTATGACAATTCCTTCTCTAACACCCATAACACGCCCTCTATACTCTTGTATGCTCGTTGCAATGGTCAAAAAGTCATTCCTCCTATAGCTTAAAGGTTTCCTTAGTTGCTTGTTTCTTAAGCTTTTCTTGTTACATAATATTACAAACATAAGTAAGAACACTATGCTTAGTTATCAAATATAAATAAAATAGTGACGTGTCTTACCATTTTTTTGGCAACTTCGTGAGTACTTTAACTCGTGTATGATCTGCTCCTCATTTGGTGAGCATACAACCATGTCTCTTTACAACGGATTAGAGAAGGTGGAGAAAGCACAACTGAAGGATTGCTTTCTCCACTTCTTCTAACTTCCTCTGCTTGGCCTCCATTAGGTCCTTAGTTTCCTTGGCATAACTACCTTGAGACATTCTATGTAGGAAATCATTCTTTCTGCCATTTTCAATCATTTTTACCCTTTTTCGTAAAAGTAAGAATGATAAAAGACAAATATAGGTGAATAATTAAAATGAGTCAATGGGAATAACACCCAACACAATTAAACTCACCAAAGCTGTTAATGTAATACACAACTAATAGAATTATGCCTAACCTTATTAAGTAAAAGATGGATACTTATCAAATAGAGTATGACAACACTTTCCCTCCTCCACATAATATCACATGAAAACATGCACATAAGTAAGAGAGGGTCTTGTCCTTCAACGCTTTCATATCCAAAACATCATACATGAGCTGCATTGCATGCCATTGAAATGGTTAGCAACATGAACAATAGTTATTACTATTAGACATTAGTCAATATGTGATAAATTCAATGTATGTATTGTACAAAGACAATGACCCAAAGTAAATCCTTAACATCATCCGGAACTTTGGTTAAATATGATTAGTTTTGATGATGTCAAATATAGATGCCAAATATTAAGAATAAAAAGTTTGCATAATGTATTTATCTCCTACATTGACTAATGATTATATTTAATTTGAAATATCTTGTAGATTGGTCAAGCAAATAAATAAGATATCAAGTTCGGTTATGGAGAGTTATCAAGAGGAAAAGTAAGAAGATATTGGAAAATGGAGTTATCAACTATGGGGACAAGAAGTCAAGAAAAGAAAGAAGTTATTGAGTTGGATTATTGAGAATGATCAAGAGAAAGAAGAATGAGAATGATTGAAGAAAGAGGAACTTTCATAAAAAGAAGCTATCTAATGAAGAAATGATATAACAAAAAGTGAGGAAAGAAAGAAGAGAGAATGAGGAAAGGATATTAGTCAGAGAAAGGAATAAGTTATCAAATTGGAATGATCAAAAAGACAAAGTAAGATTAAAGAAAGAAGAACTTGCAAGATGTAATGGGAATATAAAGATTCAAGCTCTTAGATATGCTATTGGAGGACTCTATAGTCAAATGGAAGTTGTAATGGCTTAATTTAAGGTTAAGATGTCTTATATGGAAGTTATACCAAATTCACTTGAGTGATCACTCAAGTGGCACCTCTAGAGATGAATCTTTGATGATCACTTGAGTGACCACTTTGTTCTGCTTTGTTTTCAGTCAGCCTGATAGAGGTCTAATATTTTATCCATATCTCCCAAACCATGACTCTAATTGAGCTAAAACATTTTCATATGAAACTAGATAAATGATGGGATTCAAAATAATCAAGTTTAATTCCAACGATTATCATATGAGAGAGATATGAATTTTGGAAGTTGACGCTCAAATCTCACATGTTATTCCAAAAATAGGTTTAGTAATTTGAATATAGCTCCCAAACCATAACTCCGATTAAGATGCTTCTTGTTGCATATGAAACTAGACTCAAACAACATTCTAAAGACACTAAGATCAAGGTGAAAGAGGTTTAGAGGAAATATATGTGAATTTTAGAATTTAATGCTCATAATTCATACTTTATTCAAATTAGAAGTTACTCTTCGGATCATAACTTTATGAAGACAACAAATTTTGGCGTGATTCTTATTATGTTGGAAAGTACACTTGAAGAGATTTGTAGGAATAGGTTATTTTCCAGATTTAGAGTAAAAATGGGATCATCATTGGTAGTATCAATTCCAGTGATATGAAGTGATTCACTGTTCACGTTGAACATCACTTGAGTAAACACTCAATTGAAGTTCCAAATTGGTATCACCACCACATCACCACGATACTCTAGAGAGTGATGCACTATTCCCTTTGCAAATTCTAACAAAACAATCAAGTGAGCCCTTAAGTGATCAATCAAAATGACATCACTACCACATCACCACGGTGTCCGCAGAGAGTCATGCAAGTTACCTTTAGAAATTTTAAGAGATCACTCAAGTGATGAATCTTCACATTTTAATCACTATCTTAGATTTCATGATTATCTTCTAAATTCATATAAACCTTGATTATATTGTTCTTAATCATCACTAATCAAGTTTATTTGAAGATTATAGGTGATAAAGCGATGAATTGAGCTCTAATGACTAAACTACTCAAAATTTGCTTTTGTCTCAGAGTCTCCAACCTTCACATTTCTATAAAGCTCAAAGACAAAATCACAATAGGAATATGAATGTTCCTAACGGATACTTTAATATCTCCAATGGTCATTAAAGGTACATCAACGATAAATTGAAAAGCATTCAAATCCGAAGGAGAGGGCTTATGCCTTTACAATCAAAATGTCAAAATTCTCCAACTCATGTACTTTAGATTCAATAATCTGAACATTATAGCTTGTGTTGGGTTATTCTTGTGTGTGACCCTGTAGGCCCATACGAAGTTGGCAGTGGGCCAATAACAGTACTAACCCACAAGTCGCAAGCGACCTCTAGCAAGACATTATGACTACCCAATTTAAATGAGGATCGTTAACATGATGCAACCTATCATACAACCATGTCACATCTTTTTTGTCACACAATATTTCAGCCAAGGATAAGGCATGGATAATGTCATCTTCCTATTCCTGACCATTAGTTTTTCCTATTCCTGACTAGTCTGACAATAGAAATGGAAACTCCTTTCCATTGTAGTATGGCCACACATTTCTCAGACTTACTCATCGAGAGGCCCAATAATATCTCTCTACTAATGTGAGGGACAAATTTCATCTTGACTATTCACATTCCTCTGCATGAAAACCACCAAGCCCAATTATAGCCTTTATCATTACCGGTCAAAGGTGACTTCTGACTAGGTCAAAGCTTAGCGACTCTTATGTAGGAATCCATGATGATCTCAAGTCAAAGGGCTTAGTGACATAGTTATATATGAGATAAGCTTATGACTTGATCTATGCAGCTTTTGTAAGACCCCGCTTCATTATTGATATTAATCAGAGTAGCAATTGTGTAGTTTAGTGAGCACATAGGAATATCTCAAATACTGATATTATTTATACAATATGCTTGTTTTATATATAGGAATTCTCCACAGTGGTTCATACATATTAACTATAGACCTTAAAATAATAAAAGGTCTTCAGATAACCAACTACTTCTACTATCGTACTAGACCGGAACCTTCAGTTGCTAGAAATTTACACTTCTACCCTTTAAGCTGCTGCCTGCTGCTAGAAACTTTATACATTTATGGAAAGGGTGAGATTCAAGGAATCTTAATAGTAACATACATTTTAGACATATAGAATACAATAATAAATCTATAATTCACCATGTTATGTGAGATGCTAACTCATGTTGTGCGTATACTTTCTAAGGCCAAATGACTATTTAGAACCCTGGCTTAACTTGTGTCCATGGTCAAATGACATGTTTAGACCCTGGTTTATTTGCGTGCACTATCATTGGATCCCAGATCACAGCTAAGCTAATGTGCCCTAGGCACTGTCATGTTACAAAAAATGGCATACACAAAGTATATAGAAAATTATATAGTATATGAAAGAAAGTGCTACTATCTGGAACATGCCCTTTCATTTCCTGTCAATCAGTCCAGCTCCGTCTCTGACTCGGGCTTTCAGTATATCCTAAAATTTTAAATTTAGGATAAATGAGTTGTTATTTATTCATAACTCATTTGAAAATCACGTTGTGCAGGTTATATATCACAGTTTCAGCAATTTATGCACAGTGCAGTTTCACTGTTTTCCATAAAACTTCTAGAATGTCAGTCAAATTTTGAAGTTCATAAGTAATTCTAGAAAATTCCAAATTGACTAGTTCTAAAGCCTATGTAAATATATTTAAGTGTAATTTTATGAAAAAATACACAAGTTTGATTATTACACTCACATCATTCCTAGAATTTTGTCAAACTTCCCCTGTTCTAGATTGCATTCCAAACATATGGCTCGACTTTAAAAAATCATATCTTTTAATCTACTAGTCCAAAAATTATGATCTACCCATAAAATTAAAGCTCTAGATGTCTAATTTAATCCTGCCAAGTTAAATATTTGGACTAGGTTTGACCAACAAAATTCATTGCACAACAACACTGCCTCCAGTGAAACAAATCAAATACCATTTCCCTTCAACTTCAATAAATTCTAGATTTGCATACAAATTTCCAAAAATCATGAACATATATATATTCCTACACAATTTTCCCTTCTAAATCCAATGGAATCATCAACACCATAAAATTCCAGCTCTAACACTCCCAAACAGGTATGGCCAAAAATCACTAAATATAAGGGAAAATGTGTATTCTTGATTTCAATCCATATAACTACTTATTTTTATCTCTAATCACATGTTTAATCACTTAAAAACATTTTAAACATGATTAATGGAAAATTTGGTTGCACCTCTCCTTTGGGTTTCAACATCCCAATCATGAAAACAAAGCTAAAACAACCACAAATTCACAAGAGGAGTAAGGTTTAATGGATTACCTTTGCTTCTCTCTCTTTTCTTCTCAAAACTATGGAACCTCCTCCTCTTTCCTATTGATTTTGCTCTTGCTTCATGTGTGTTTCAAGAAGAGATGAAGATTAGAGAGAGTTGTTATGCATTTCAAGGCAAGAACAAGTGAAAAATCACCTTGGTTGTCTCTTGAACCTTGCTCTCTCTTCTCTTCTTGTGTTTTTCATATGAGCTCTCTCTCTCTCTCTTTGCTCATGAGTTTGACCAAAATGAATGAAGAAGGGAAGTGTAACATACTGAAATATGAATAACAAGAATTGCTTGTAAATGTAATTAGTCGGAAGAAAATTCACCGGTGCCAGTGTTGTGTATACGGTGTTATTTTGATAAAGAGGACACTTGGCAAGATTTTATTGGTTGTCATAAAGTAATAATTAAATGAAATAATCTTACTTTGTGTGGGGACCACGAAGGAGGACACCTCGTAGGTGAACCCGGGGAAATTTCCCTGACTTTCCTTTCCCTGATAAAGTGGACAGTTAGGTGGAGGGAAGAGATAGGGATGGGTCCCATATAAGGGACACATGGCATCATCTTAAGGAAGAAGAGAAAAGGTGCTTTTGACTTTAATGTGTTGGCCGAATAAGAGCGTGACACTTGTTCCCTCTTTTTGACAAAGTTACTTTAGCTTTTGAGTTGTCATCACCGGAGGGTGCCACGTTGCCCCAAGCCGGGGAAATCCACCGGACTCTGGTCTGGTCACCCGACTAATTTTCCCGAACACCGAGCTCAGGAGCCGGGGAAAAATCATCAGACTCTCATTTTCCCTGACCATTAGGACAGCTCAAGACCCATTTGATTAAAAGAAAGGACACGTGTCACCGTTTGGCTAAATCACCGAATATGTGGCACCATAAGATTGTGACACATGTTGGAACACCTTTATGACTTTCTTTAAACTCTATTATTTCATTTATCATCAGCAAAAATAGGAAGAAATCAGAAAAAAACGTTGAGAAATAGTTAGAGGAAAGAGAAAACATGAATAGTGAATGTTCTTGAGTTCAATCCACCGAAACACTACCGAATAGTGTTTTCTCCTAAAATTTCCTTCACAAACCTTCTTCTACTCATCCTAAGCTTCATTTCTACGATTTCGGATTTTCATTTGGAGGTATTTGGTGCCATCTCACCAGACGAAGTACTGCCGGATTTCCGAACCGATTGTGGAAACGTATAGAGGTAAGCGTAAGTTTCATTTTGAACCGATTGGTTTGTTGTTTGGATGAGTCTTCATGAAGGTTAGGGTACTGTTCATTTTCGTCCAAAAGGAATTTTAAAGGATTAATCATGGTTTAATCATGTATTTATGGTTAAATGATGATTTATGATGATATTGGACTAAGTTGTTCAACAAAATTCTGTTTTGGTAATTTTGCTGAAAATGATTCTGTCTTGCCAGTGGGTTTTGGGGCTGAAGCTTTATGATTTTGATGATTTTGATCATTCCATTGAGTTCTACATGAAAAATTATGTGGGAAATCATGTACTTATAATTTTTGGATAATTATACAAAATTATGGAATTTTTGAAAGTTAGATGACCCTGCTGTTAGACTTGTTTTGCTGGAGCAGATTTGTTGCGGTGCGTTTTTCAGTAACCAAACCTTGTCTAAACCTTATGAAATTTTACATGATGAAAGTAGACATCCTGAGGTTCAATTTGATGGGTAATAGAACGAAATTGGACCAGTGGATTGAGAAATATGATTTTTCAAAGTTTAAGGTTGATTCTGGAATGGAATCTGTGGCAGATTGGGTTTGACGAATTTTCTGGAATTGGGTGGTTATAATTAGTGCCTTTTAATATTTTTATTTACACTAGGACTTGAATATGATTGAACAGAACCTGGAACCAACTCATTTGGAGTTGTGTAGAATTAATTATGAATTTTCAAAGATTGAAGAAAATTCTGGCAGATTTACTCAAATGTGCGAAAATAAAGGATGCAATGGTATTATGTAATTGTAATGAACTTTAAGGGTAAAACTAACCAACTTGATATAGTTGAACCATTTTTGACTTTGATTTTGGGTTAGTATTCAAACCTTAATGACAACCACCGACTTGAGTATTTGGATTATACAAATATTGGACGAAATAATAACTTGTCGTCCGTAAATTCCATTTATAGGACCTAATACTGTTCAAAGTTTAAGATCTGCCCGAGCTTAGTGAAACAATTGGATATTGCTCAAGAGAAGCTATCAGGTAGTAACTTTGTCTTTCATATGTTATAAGATACATTGTATGTGTGTAGTTTCATCATGAACTGTCTGGAATATTTTGTTTATGCGGGGTTGTCGCCCGGGGCCTATTGCACGGGTTGACGCTCAGGCCATTGAATTTGTTTGTGATGCACGAGTGAATGCCGGGGCCTATTGCACGGGTAATACTTGGAGCCTTGTGATATACCTAGTACTATGATGGTATGAGAACTACATGTTGAATCGAATGATGTTGTGATGATTCTTTTATATGATGACTGTGTAACATGCTCTGTGATTTTATATCTATATGATTGACTACCTGTTACTACTGAGATTCTTTTGAATCTCACTCTTTTTCTATAAACAAATTACAGTACAGGCTGGTAGCTCAAAGGGCAAGAAGGTAAATACGGACAACTAGAGGATGAAGCTGAAAGATTTACTTTCTCTGTTGGTTGTCTGTTTGGATATTTTGGACATGTATATATTGTATAAATCGGTAATTATGACAATAGTATAGTAGTTGAACTGATAGTACTTGTAGCCAGGTATATGAATGGTAATGTAATAAAGAGATAACTTAGTTACATAACACTTCCTAATCGTTAGAGAAATATTAACGATTGAATACAACGTGAGATTGAAGCAGAGACACGCTCGTATACTCTGATAAAATGAAAGGAAGTATCAATGAGTCTAAATGAGATAGTGAATATTTGTGAAAAATGTTTGAAAAATTTTTATTCCATATGAAAAACCTACTCAATCCTAGATTTATCTCCTGAGATAATGTTGGGATTCATTAATGTTTTTAAAGTTTATTTAGTTTGGGATTAAATCCTGATTTCACAATTTATTTCACTACTCTTTTGTACTCATCTGAGATTATTGGAAGTAAGGTATTACATTTTGGTATCAGAGCGTTGATTCTGGCAGCGATAGGTTTTGTTAGAGTCCTCTGCTTATGTTGATATGTTCTAACTTTTGTTAGCTACTTTGTGTTAGGAAGCATGTCTGATAGGGAAAGACAAAGAAGTAGATCACCCCTATCTATTAACCAGCTACCACCGGAGGAACGTATACCAGATGGTAGGCACTATATAGTCATTAATAGAGGAGGACCTGGACGTGGACCGAGAGTGACAAAAACTGCCAGGAAGAGAGTTAAATATCCAATATTTTTTGGACCTGCCCCTAGGGATGATGCTACTGTCGGTGACACAGATGACATAGAATTAGAGAACATTATGCAGTACTCAGACTCAGATGCAGAGTCAAGTGCTCCAGTGGTTGAGTTAGCATTTGACCCTCACCCAAATGATGAACTGTGGGAGCGATTTAAGGATTTCTACCTGAACGCCTTTAATGAATACACTTCCTTTATGCAACGGTATACGACATTCTTGGGCTCAATAAAGAAACTGTATGAGCAAAAGGAAGAGCATGGGCTAGAGATGACAGATGATATTTGGATTCAAACCACACTAGCCTATTTTCCTGACATTACTTCTTGGATTGAGAAAAAGAATGAGATCATATTTTGGGGTCCTTTTGAGTTTTGGCCTTTTATCAACCATATGTATATGTATGTGTTGTTTCATACGGACTAGTGATAATAAGGTAGTATGGGCTACTTATGTATATATCAAGCTACTTGGATGTAAATATAGTTGTTTTCCATAATGGATCTATGTTTCTGTTGTGTGCTAATATTTAAAGCCTTGAGAAGTACATGTATACATACATATATATATGGTTGATGCCGTTTTAATGTGGTGTTCCTTTTTAATAGTGAAAAGGAAAAATGGTGCGACGTAGATCAGAAACTAATGTACCACTAATTACTGAACCTGAGAATAATGCAAGGCCTGACCCTATGCAACAAATTCTCGGAATACTGACATAACAACAAGCTATGATTCAGGATTTGCGAGAAGAAGTTCGAGAATTAAGAGAAAGCCAAAATGCTGATAGGGCACAATCTGGAAACCCTGAAGGGAATAACCCGAAGGGGAATAATTTAGAAAGGAACTACCCCGAGAGGAATCAAGAAGGGGAACAATCCCATAACGAAGAGCAGTCACAGTCTCTTGAGGTAAATCCAGAAATTCCTGTAGTTCCAGGACGTGAAGAGGATACTCTCCAGTATTGGATGCCTAAATTTATCCAGTACCAGCCTGAGGCATTCAAAGGGAGATTTGAACCACAAACTGCAGAGAATTGGGTAAACCAATTAGAGAAAATCTTTGATGTGTTAGAATGCCCTACAGAGATGAAAGCTAGGATGGCTATATATAAGTTGGTAGGTGATGCTGATAACTGGTGGAAGAATACAACACTCATGTTGCGTGCCCAAAATATTCCACTGACCTGGGAGTTATTCCAGGAGAAATTTTATGAAAAATACTTCCCGAGGTCAGTAAGAATTGAGAAAGAGAAGGAATTCCTGGCGATACAACAAGGCGATGACGAGACTTTTGATGCATATCTGTCTCGGTTTATTCGACTGTCCCGTTACTCTCCTTACTTAAAGATTAAAAAAGATGAGGAGTGGAGCTCCGATATGTTGATTCGGGGACTGAAGCCCGAAATGGAAGAGAAGCTTGTTGCCCAGCAGTTTACTAAATTTAACGAAGCTGTGGAAGTGTGTCGATTGATTGAGGGTAACTTAAAGAGAGTACGTGCCAATAAGAGTACCAACAATCGAGGTGGGCCTAGTCAGGGGGATACCTCACAGAAGCGTAAGGGGCAAGGGTTCTCACAAAAAGGAAATATCAATAAAAAGCCTTTTTGGTCTGGGAACCGTAGTGGCCAGAAAACCCTGACCTCTCAAACATGCCCTCGTTGTGGTAAGTCACATCCGGGATGACTTTGCAATGTCCCTGTGAGTCAGATAATCTGTTATGCTTGCCAAAAGCCAGGTCACTTTGCTGTAAATTGTCCCCAACGAGCAGCACCACAACCAGGTGATCCTAGACACAAGAATCAGGGACGAGTGTTTGCCTTGACACACGAAGAAGCGAAGAAGTCTCCTGAGTTGGTTCAAGGTAAAATTCTTCTTAATGGTAGTTCATTGCAAGCTTTATATGATTCGGGTGCTAGTCATTCCTTCATTGCTTATGACTGTGTTAAGCGCCTAGGATTACATATGCATAAATTACCATTTGACTTAGTTGTATCGACACCAATGGGTGTCAAAACTATGACTGCTGATGTCTGTTTGAACTGTGTGATAAATGTTGAGGGACATAAGTCTGCGGTTGACTTAGTCTGTTTGCCGCTCCAAAAACTTGAAGTTATACTGGGTTTTAACTGGCTGACAGCAAATAATGTATTGCTGGATTGTGGGAAAAAGAGGATAATATATCCTACTCAGCAGGAGACTAATAACAGAAAAACTAGTCTAAACTTCCTCTCAATGGCAGAAGCTGAGAAATGCCTAAGGAGGGGATGTCAGGGATATATTGTGTTCTTTTCTGTGCAAACAGAGACAGGAATAGCCTTGGAAGATATCCCAGTTGTAAGGGAATTTCCTGAGGTGTTTCCTGATGACCTTAGGGGTTTGCCTCCCGAACGGGAAGTAGAGTTTGCAATCGAGATCATGCCTGGAGCTGGATCTATATCTAAAGCCCCATATAGAATGGCTCCAAATGAGATGGCTGAGTTGAAGAAACAAATTGAGGAATTACTTGTGAAGGGGTTCATTCGACCCAGTGTTTCACCATGGGGAGCACCCGTACTATTTGTCAAGAAAAAGGACGGAAGCCTGAGGCTTTGTATTGATTACAGAGAGTTAAATAAGGTAACCGTCAAGAACAAGTACCCATTCCTCGGATTGACGACCTTATGGATCAACTGTCTGGGGCAAGTATATTCTCAAAGATTGATCTAAGGTCCGGGTATCATCAACTGCGAGTGAAGGCGGAAGACATCCGAAGACTGCTTTCAGAACTCGGTATGGACACTATGAATTCTTGGTAATGCCCTTTGGGGTAACCAATGCACCTGCCATATTTATGGACTATATGAACCGCATCTTTCGTCAATACTTAGATCAGTTCGTGGTAGTCTTTATCGACGACATTCTGATATACTCTAAAAGTAGAGAAGAACATGAGGAGCACTTGATGATCGTATTAAGCATTTTACGGGAAAGGCAACTCTATGCTAAACTAAGTAAGTGTGAGTTTTGGCTCTCAGAAGTCAAATTTCTGGGCCATGTTATCTCACAAGAAGGGGTTGCAGTAGATCCTAGTAAGGTGGAAGCAGTACTAGATTGGAAAAGGCCAGAAACTGTTGCTGAGATACGTAGTTTTCTGGGTCTTGCTGGCTATTACCAGAGATTTATTCTGAATTTCTCTCGGATTGCTTTGCCATTGACCAAGCTCACGCGGAAAGATCAACCGTTTAAGTGGGATGATCGTTGTGAGAAGAGCTTCATGGAGCTGAAGGAGAGGTTGACAACTGCACCCGTATTGATTATCCCTGATCCCATGTTGACCTATGTGGTCTACAGTGATGCTAGTAAGCAGGGACTGGGATGTGTCCTAATGCAACAGGGCAAAGTGGTGGCCTATGCCTCTCGACAGCTAAAGCCTCATGAGATTAATTATCCCACGCATGATCTGGAGCTGGCGGCAATAGTATTCGCGTTGAAAATCTGGCGACACTACCTATATGGTGTGATGGTTGAACTGTACTGCGACCACAAGAGTCTTAAATACCTGTATGATCAGAAGGAACTCAACATGAGACAACGTAGGTGGATGGAGTTGCTAAAAGATTATAACCTGGAGATCAAGTACCACCCAGGTAAAGCTAATGTTGTTGCTGATGCTCTTAGTCGAAAGTCAGTGCAAGTGGCAGTTATGATGATACAGGAGAGAAAATTAATAGAAGACTTTCGAGATCTAAACCTATCAAATCAAATCCTCTGTGCTGGTTATAGTATAGGCCAAGAGGAAAGTGATCTGAAAGCTGAGATTGCAGAAGCTCAAATGCACGATGGGAAAGCACAGTCCATTATGACTATGATTGAACAAGGTGAGACTCAGGACCATGATCTTTCACCAAGTGGATTGATTCGATACAAGAAGAGAATCTATGTTCCACTGAAAGTTGATCTGAGGCAGAAAATTCTTGATAAAGCACACAAAAGTCGATATACCCTCCATCAAGGGATGGTGAAGATGTATCATGACTTGAAGGAAATGTACTGGTGGCCCAGGTTAAAGAAAGATGTGACCGAGTATGTGGCTCGATGTCTTACCTGTCAGAAGGTGAAAATCGAACACCAGAGACCACCGGGATTGCTTCAAAGTCCTGAAATTCCAGAATGGAAATGGGAAAACGTAACCATGGATCTTGTGACAGGATTACCCAAAATTCGAAATCATGATGCGATCTGGGTGATTGTTGATCGTTTTACAAAATCAGCACATTTTATACCGATCAATGCCAGCTATTCTCCTGATATATATCAAGGAAATAATGAGACTCCATGGGACGCCGAAGAATATAATTTCTGATAGAGATCCTCGTTTTACTTCAAAGTTTTGGAGATCTCTACATAATGCTCTGGGCACTAAACTGAATTTTAGTACGGCTTATCATCCTCAAACGGATGGACAGACAGAGAGAACTATACAGACGCTGGAAGACATGTTGAGAGCATGTGTGATGGATTTCAAAGGAAGCTGGGACTACTACCTTCCACTTGCGGAATTCGCTTACAATAATAGCTATCATGCGAGCATTCAGATGGCTCCATATGAAGCATTGTATGGAAGGAAGTGTCAATCCCCTCTTTGTTGGACAGAAATGTCAGAAAGAAGACTGTATGGGCCAGATATAGTGGATCAGACTACTGAGCAGATCAAGATCATTAAGCAAAGACTGCTTACAGCCCAGAGTAGACAAAAGAGTTATGCCGACAAACGAAGAAGACCGTTAGAATTCCAAGTTAGCGATCATGTATTTCTAAGGGTCTCACCTGTCACTGGTATTGGTAGGGCAATAAAGAGAAAGAAGTTAAGCCCTCGATATATTGGTCCATTTGAGATTTTGTCTAAAATTGGATCAGTAGCATACCGAATTGCTCTACCCCCGAACTTGAGCAGATTACACGATGTTTTTCATGTTTCGCAATTGAAAAGGTATCAACCAGACCCCCAGCATGTTATAGAGTATGAAGATGTAGATATGAAAAATGATCTCACATATGAAATTGAGCCGGAACAAGTTATTGAGCGACAGGAGAGACAGCTCAGACATAAAAGTATTCCATTTGTGAAGGTGATCTAGAAGGGGTTATCACCTAGAGAGGCAACTTGGGAGGTGGAGGACAACTTGCGGAAAAGTTACCCGGAATTTATGTTTTAATACTTGTAACAAATTTCGGGGACGAAATTTCTTATACAGGGGAGAAGTTGTAACATACTGAAATATGAATAACAAGAATTGCTTGTAAATGTAATTAGTCGGAAGAAAATTCACCGGTGCCAGTGTTGTGTATACGGTGTTATTTTGATAAAGAGGACACTTGGCAAGATTTTATTGGTTGTCATAAAGTAATAATTAAATGAAATAATCTTACTTTGTGTGGGGACCACGAAGGAGGACACCTCGTAGGTGAACCCGGGGAAATTTCCCTGACTTTCCTTTCCCTGATAAAGTGGACAGTTAGGTGGAGGGAAGAGATAGGGATGGGTCCCATATAAGGGACACATGGCATCATCTTAAGGAAGAAGAGAAAAGGTGCTTTTGACTTTAATGTGTTGGCCGAATAAGAGCGTGACACTTGTTCCCTCTTTTTGACAAAGTTACTTTAGCTTTTGAGTTGTCATCACCGGAGGGTGCCACGTTGCCCCAAGCCGGGGAAATCCACCGGACTCTGGTCTGGTCACCCGACTAATTTTCCTGAACACCGAGCTCAGGAGCCGGGGAAAAATCATCAGACTCTCATTTTCCCTGACCATTAGGACAGCTCAAGACCCATTTGATTAAAAGAAAGGACACGTGTCACCGTTTGGCTAAATCACCGAATATGTGGCACCATAAGATTGTGACACATGTTGGAACACCTTTATGACTTTCTTTAAACTCTATTATTTCATTTATCATCAGCAAAAATAGGAAGAAATCAGAAAAAAACGTTGAGAAATAGTTAGAGGAAAGAGAAAACATGAATAGTGAATGTTCTTGAGTTCAATCCACCGAAACACTACCGAATAGTGTTTTCTCCTAAAATTTCCTTCACAAACCTTCTTCTACTCATCCTAAGCTTCATTTCTACGATTTCGGATTTTCATTTGGAGGTATTTGGTGCCATCTCACCAGACGAAGTACTGCCGGATTTCCGAACCGATTGTGGAAACGTATAGAGGTAAGCGTAAGTTTCATTTTGAACCGATTGGTTTGTTGTTTGGATGAGTCTTCATGAAGGTTAGGGTACTGTTCATTTTCGTCCAAAAGGAATTTTAAAGGATTAATCATGGTTTAATCATGTATTTATGGTTAAATGATGATTTATGATGATATTGGACTAAGTTGTTCAACAAAATTCTGTTTTGGTAATTTTGCTGAAAATGATTCTGTCTTGCCAGTGGGTTTTGGGGCTGAAGCTTTATGATTTTGATGATTTTGATCATTCCATTGAGTTCTACATGAAAAATTATGTGGGAAATCATGTACTTATAATTTTTGGATAATTATACAAAATTATGGAATTTTTGAAAGTTAGATGACCCTGCTGTTAGACTTGTTTTGCTGGAGCAGATTTGTTGCGGTGCGTTTTTCAGTAACCAAACCTTGTCTAAACCTTATGAAATTTTACATGATGAAAGTAGACATCCTGAGGTTCAATTTGATGGGTAATAGAACGAAATTGGACCAGTGGATTGAGAAATATGATTTTTCAAAGTTTAAGGTTGATTCTGGAATGGAATCTGTGGCAGATTGGGTTTGACGAATTTTCTGGAATTGGGTGGTTATAATTAGTGCCTTTTAATATTTTTATTTACACTAGGACTTGAATATGATTGAACAGAACCTGGAACCAACTCATTTGGAGTTGTGTAGAATTAATTATGAATTTTCAAAGATTGAAGAAAATTCTGGCAGATTTACTCAAATGTGCGAAAATAAAGGATGCAATGGTATTATGTAATTGTAATGAACTTTAAGGGTAAAACTAACCAACTTGATATAGTTGAACCATTTTTGACTTTGATTTTGGGTTAGTATTCAAACCTTAATGACAACCACCGACTTGAGTATTTGGATTATACAAATATTGGACGAAATAATAACTTGTCGTCCGTAAATTCCATTTATAGGACCTAATACTGTTCAAAGTTTAAGATCTGCCCGAGCTTAGTGAAACAATTGGATATTGCTCAAGAGAAGCTATCAGGTAGTAACTTTGTCTTTCATATGTTATAAGATACATTGTATGTGTGTAGTTTCATCATGAACTGTCTGGAATATTTTGTTTATGCGGGGTTGTCGCCCGGGGCCTATTGCACGGGTTGACGCTCAGGCCATTGAATTTGTTTGTGATGCACGAGTGAATGCCGGGGCCTATTGCACGGGTAATACTTGGAGCCTTGTGATATACCTAGTACTATGATGGTATGAGAACTACATGTTGAATCGAATGATGTTGTGATGATTCTTTTATATGATGACTGTGTAACATGCTCTGTGATTTTATATCTATATGATTGACTACCTGTTACTACTGAGATTCTTTTGAATCTCACTCTTTTTCTATAAACAAATTACAGTACAGGCTGGTAGCTCAAAGGGCAAGAAGGTAAATACGGACAACTAGAGGATGAAGCTGAAAGATTTACTTTCTCTGTTGGTTGTCTGTTTGGATATTTTGGACATGTATATATTGTATAAATCGGTAATTATGACAATAGTATAGTAGTTGAACTGATAGTACTTGTAGCCAGGTATATGAATGGTAATGTAATAAAGAGATAACTTAGTTACATAACACTTCCTAATCGTTAGAGAAATATTAACGATTGAATACAACGTGAGATTGAAGCAGAGACACGCTCGTATACTCTGATAAAATGAAAGGAAGTATCAATGAGTCTAAATGAGATAGTGAATATTTGTGAAAAATGTTTGAAAAATTTTTATTCCATATGAAAAACCTACTCAATCCTAGATTTATCTCCTGAGATAATGTTGGGATTCATTAATGTTTTTAAAGTTTATTTAGTTTGGGATTAAATCCTGATTTCACAATTTATTTCACTACTCTTTTGTACTCATCTGAGGTTATTGGAAGTAAGGTATTACAAGAAGGGATATTGGCTTCATCAAATATCTCTTCTTACTTTATGTTAATATTATTTAATGCCAAGTTACCATGTGCTTAATTTACTTGGCTAAGATTAATTCCTCTTCTTTACATATAGACCAAATATTTTATTTGCCTTTCTTGCTCCCTACTTTAACCCAAATTCATCCCAATTAAAGGGAAAAATAAATAGCTTCTTGCTTTATTGATAAAATTACCATTTTTCCTATATATTTATTTCCATTTTTGCACTTGCTAGAAAACTGGGCAGAATTTTCATCAAACTTGGAAAATTCATATTGAATTGTACAGAGATCCCATTAGCGTGATTTTTAAGGCTATGTGACCCTTATTTAGCCTAATTTATTGGAAAAATATATCCTTTAGCCAAATGGAAGATCAAGTTAACATAATTATTGTTTTTTGATGTTGCCATAAAAACTTGCCAGTTTTACTGGGCTAACTTCAAAAATATATAACTCTTTATGTACATCTCCAAAGGACTTATATGACCTATAAAGTTAAAGATTGATAAGTATACTTTCATTCTGGAAATATTGTTATTTAAAAATTGCTCATTCTGGACTTATATGACCTTATATCTCTAAAGGCATTGGACATCATTTGCCTATTTAAAAATGCCAGACAATCAGACTGCAACTTTGAGAAACACATTGGTAGTAAATTTAATTTGTGATCCAAACATAGTCTTGTTGTGTGACCTCTAATTGCCTTGTTTTCTCATCTCCTATACTCTTTAATTCACCATTTTATTCCCCTGAATACCACCAAGGTTTGAGGAATTTTAGGGAATAAAATTATGCCTTACTGGGATACTTGCTAAACCAAGGCTTAGCAGTCTTCTAGATTCAAGCTTATTCTTAAGCCTCTAGTCCCAAAATTTGGGATGTTACAGCTTTCTTATAGAGGGTCAGTCTAGCACCTTGTACTTTTACAAGTTCCTAAGACTTTGATTCATATCTTCGTACCTTGTCAAAGTCATACTGTTCTTATTTCATCTTTGCTCCCACATAAATGACCGACCAGGGATGTTTAAGACAATCTTTATGATTTATGCAAGGATACAGTTATCACAGCAAAACATGTGAATAATATGATAATAAAATGGAGAAATTCATTATATTACAATGTTGAAAGTATAATGATTGGCCGCTAGGGCACAATTTCCAATAATTGTATCCTTATAAATGCTTGCCTCGTGAGAGAATTGTAAGTGTCTTCATAAGTGCCCATATCAAACTTGTGGTATTGTAGTAGTTTTCAAGTACCTTGTTTAAACTTGAGGGAGATGGTGAATTAAAATCTCAGGAGGAGACTGGGAACTAGACGTAGGTCATTGTTGATTTAAACTTAAGGGAGATAATGAATTGAAATCTCAAGAGAGGTTATATCCTTACCAAGATAAATCATAATTTGTATACTCTCTTCCCATACCTCTTATATTTCCAACATATATGTTTGATTAATTAATCATGGATTTCATACTTATTGTCACTCTCAGTGATAGAGCTAGTTGTGAACTTTTAGGTTGCTCACTCGAGTGACAACTCGAGTGATGCAACAATTCCTCATCACTTCTACTTTACAATGGTGATTCTAATAGTCATCTCATTTCTGAAATATATTTTTCAAATAGATCACTCAAGTGATATGTTCTAAATTTTATTCTTTTCAATCCACATTAGTGAAATTAGCCAATAATTATCTTTTTGAAAAGAATTTCAAAATTCTCAATTTTTTATCTTACACCCAATTCACCCCCTGTTAGGTCTCAGCTGGTTCTAACAACTTCATCCCAAGTCTTTGCAGTGATCAACACCTTGGTTCATATGAGGTCACTGAGGAAACCTTTATACTTGGTCACATTTTCCCTAGTTGGCGTCTAATTCCTAGTACATTAAATTGGTATCTTTGTCCTGTTATTTCGAGACAAGTAAACCCCTCTTATTTTGGTCTCCATTCTGCTTCTTCTTTACTAGGGCAAGGGTTAGGCTGCAATATCTTGAATTTTAAGAGTGAAAGCTTGAGAATAAGCCTGATTAAGGGAATTGCTAAGCCCTAATTTATCAAGAGTCCTAAGAATGATTGAGAGATAGAATGATTTTTGGGATTATATGATTCGGCCCTCCGGGTAGAGAGTAACCCTTCCGGACAGAGGGCTTAATGTGTGTAAGTAGTGGGGTAAGACATACCAATATATGTGTACTAGAGTACACTTGGAACCATTTTGATTGCTTAAGGGGGAATCCACGGCTCCATGCGGGGCCCACACACATACCCAGACCTGTGTGGCGCCAAGTGAGGCCCACACATATAGAGACGTGTAGCATGGTCTGAGGCCTGCACCGATAAAGTAGCTTTTAAAAAAGTGACTTTTAGGTTGGCTCAATGAGAAGATGCCATCTAGCACTTTCATAAAGTGACTTTTGTGTTGGCACTCTCATAAGACACCACCTTGCTTATTAGTTAAGGAAATTCACCGGTCTCCGATCCAATGACATGATTGACTTTCTTGAGCACTAAATATGGGAGTTAGGGGAATTCATTAAGCTTTTCCTTGCCCTGATAAAGTGGTCAGTCAAAGGCCTAAAGGAAGAGAGAGAAATCAAAATTAGTAAGACACATGGCATACCAAGATTTAATCACCAAGACATGGCACCTTAGGATTTGGACACTTGGACAAATATGGAATTAAAATCCAAGACTCCCCTAACCTCCATATATTTCATCCAAGGCAGCCTCAAAGGGGACAAAATAGAGAAAAATATCAAGAAAAAGAAAGAGGAGATAAGGTGGAGAAAAATTTAGTGTTCTTGAGCTCCCAAGCCGATTTCACATCCGAAATAGCGTTTCTAGCTCCAAAGGTCTTCTCTAATGTTGTTCCTCTCAATGAGATAAACATTTCTATGGTTTTAGATTCTTGATCAGAGGTGTTTGATACCATCTACAAGGTGGTGGTGCTGCCAAAACCAAGAACCGATTATAGAATCGAGTAGAGGTATGTATAAGCTCCAATTTGAACAGAATATCTTGAGGTTTTGATAAGTCTTCATGCTACCTTGATTTTTTTATCTAACACAGAACCTTGGGAAATAATATGATTTTGATTATTTTTAGGTTTCCAATGGGTTTAGAATGAAAAACAGTAAGGGATAAAGGTGAGGAACTGATTCTAGGAACACCAAAATAGAAAAATAGAATTTTGGCCAAGAAACCCTTAAGTTTTGACTAGACTTGGAAATTCAGGAAGGAATGTGATTTTAAAGAATTTAAGGGTAGAAATGAGTTCTACACACAAAATTATGTAGGTATAGCATATGGTTATGATTCTTAGATGATTAGGTAGAAAACCCAAACTTTGGAACTTAAGGTAGTTACTGCCAGATTGCGTTTTCTGGGAGGCAGACTTCTTATGATGTGTTTTTGAATGGATAAATATTGTCCAATGTTCATGATATTTTTCATATTAGTAGAAGACATCTTAATATTTAAATTGATATATAATATGCCTTATTTGGGTTATCAGACTGTAAGATATGAATTCTTAAAATTCAGGCACCAAATCTGGAACAGTTTGGTTATTGAGGAATGCATCAGAGTTGCGCAGCAAAAGTGTGATAAAGAATTGAAATGGATACGTGACACCCTATTATGTATTAATTAATTTATGATGTGATTATTTGAGTAATCATGCAAGTTTTTAATTTTAGAGTTTAACTATGGTTTTTCCCTGAACGTTAATGCTTTGGGATGCATGATAAAGGAATACAAATGAAAGGTATTTGTTATATAGGCTCAGACTGATCACCACTAGGCATCCCCTGTGTAGACCTACTTGAGCTTTGATGGCACATATCATTCAAGACATCATCAATGATCTATGTAACACACGTAGTCAGCCAAGACTCATTTGTAGCAGCCTCATCACGTGGGGTTATTGGTTTGGAGTCTCTAATGATTCTATCATTAGCCATATTCCTGTTATGGAAAAACAATTAGTCACAACACAACATTATAACATACATTAAACATAAAACATCACCATGAACATATCGTAGGTAACATAATACTAACTATTGAAATAGTTTCATATAGGTATATCCTCCTATATCCCTTCATAGTGATCATTTCTTATGATGTATTCATCATCTGACTCATCTTCCTCATTCAATTAAAGAAGACTCTTTAAAAAGGAGTCTTAGAAACATTAATATTTAAATAATTAGGATCATCATAATCTATCACCCTTTTTTCTTGAAGAGCTATAAACCATCCTCTTTTTACAGGATTAATGATATAGAAAAATTGTTTAGCCTAGTCTACCATAATGAAAGACTTATTACCAAACCATCTACTATTAAGAATAACTAGTGTAAATACTAACTCACCTACCTCAATACCATTTTTATGTCAACCCACTTGCACTTGAAAATGGGCACTCTAAATTTGGCGTAGTCCACCTCATATATCTCTTCAACGACTCTATAATACGGCATGGCAGCCAATTTAGATTCTTGTCCTTCATACTTGAGAAGTGTATAGACTCAGCCACTAACATCACACTACAATTCTACATAGTACTCTTATCATCTAGTGTCTTTGTATAAAAAGAATACTCATTGATGTAAAAAGATCTCCAAGTTATCACTTCTAACTCAAGATCATGGGACAATCATCTCACCGTATCCAAAGCACATCCCTCTACTTGAATTTTTTGTATAAACTACTATGTAAAAGTTTTGTTATGCTCCCTAATTAGTCTTTGCTTAGTCATTCTAGCTCTACCATTTTCCTTCTTAACACGTTCCTTATAAGCATGTATGTACTCTTCAACTTCTTCAATATTATTCAAGATGTTTAATTATACTTGTTGTATTTCATCATAAGTTACACTCTTCATCGAAGCCCTATATTTACTGCAAGCTTCAATTCTATGTTTAATAGGAACCCTGATTGGTTTTACTTTTGATAGGTATTGCAGACATAATTCCACAACTTCTTCTAAAACATATTTATGAACAATAGAGCCTTCTAGCCGGTTTGGGTTCTTCACATAACCTTTTAGGATTTTCAATTGGGTACATCTAGTGTATATGGGCTATAAAACTTTATTTCTCTCACTAGATGAACAATTAAGTAAACCATCATGTCAAAAAAATATAGGAAGAAATAGTTTCTCAAGTTTGCATAAGATCATATATCCCTCATGTTCCATTTCATCCCATTTTTGTACACAAGCACCTTGCTGCATATAGCATTGAAGAAGAAGTAAAGTTTTGTTACGATATGTCTCAACTTATCCTCATAAATGCCTCGAATGGCCATTAGGAGTAGTTGTTGCATTACGATGTGGCAATCATGAGACTTTACTCCTACTAGTCTCAAATCTTTCATTAAAACCAGCTTCTTAACATTTGAACAATAACCAAAGGGTACATTGATGTCATACAAACACTATCGTATACGTTCTTCTGTTAGTACAAGCATTTCACCCAAGAAGGGGGGTGAATTAGGTGATAAAATATTTCAGAAGCGTAAATAATAATTTACAGGATTTAAATGAGTTATAAGTTAAGAAATATATCACAGAAGTGTATACCAAGATTTATCCTAGTTCAGTCACAACTACTTTGATCTATGTCCAGTCCTCATAGCTACTCTGAGATTTTCACTATAATTTCCAAGATTCAGTGGGTTCTTGGCATCTCAGTACAACGTAAGTTCCTTCTCTGGACACTCGCTCCCCCTTACGCTATGTAATACAAACCCCAACTCAAGGTTCCATAACCTCAAGTTATCTCAAAAATGAATATTGAATTTTTGACAAAAATCTCTCTCAAAGAGTAAATATATAATAACTGAAGAGAAGAAAATGAAAGATTGAAAGATAGATCAAGTATGTAGATTGATCATTGTTTTTGTGTTGTTCATTGTTTTCTTTCTCACTTGAATGTTTCGGTCTTATATAGAAAATATTTGAGAACCGTTGAGAGCATTCAAATGCTTACCCGTCAGATAATGATTATTGTTTTGAAAAATGTTTCCACTATTTTTTACTATTACAAATAAACCGTTGTTAAATAAGACTTTGAAATTTATCCGTTGCTTAACACATGTAACACACTCAACGGAAAAGGTTAATGTTGTAATAATAAATTGATCTGTCAAAGCTAATTTTAAACTTCACTCAAGTGAATTATCATTTTACTGGAAGTAATCTGTCATTTTCCTGCATCACTCAAGTGCATCAATGCTTCACTTGAGTGATAAGCCATATCAGTTGGAGTGCTCTTCTATTTTTTATCATATCACTCGAGTACATTAAGAATTCACTAAGAGTGATCTACCATTACTAACATTCACTCGAGTGATTCTGGCTATCACTCGAGTAATCTGTTATTTTCTAGCAATCACTCGAGTGATCTACTTCCAAGATCATATCACTCGAGTGATCTTGACTGATCACTCGAGTGATCTTCCTTATCACTCAAGTGAATATCTAAATTCACTCTAGTGATCTGTCAATAGATCACATTTGTACTTGGCTTACCAATTTAATATACTATAGATTATAAAACATATTTATCAAAGCACATTCATCAAGAAAACACAAATGCTAAGGCATATTTAACAATATTTGTTATCATCAAAATATATTATGCAATCTAACATTCTCTCCCTTTTTGATGATAACAAAACTTGTTATATGATCATACATATCCAAATTTTCACACTTTTATTATGTATAGATATGGAAATATAAATCCAAAGATATAAATCCAAGCTTTCAACATTTTCATTAAAGACATCAATACATAGACATAATGTTAGAGATCATATCAAAGGGTATAGACATAGAATACACAGTAACAAAAAAAGTGCTAAACAAAATATCAGATGAGCATATATTAGCCGGAGCTATTCTCCTCCTTTTTACATCATTAGAGCTAGAGGTAGGAAAAGTAATCTTAGAAGAAGAAACTAGTGGAGGTAATGGCTCAGGGTTAGAATATGAAACAGGCGGTATATATGAAACTATGACAGTCAGAAGGTTGGTAAGGATAGATGTATGGTCAGGTGAAGATGAATGGGTAGGAGATTGGAGAGTAAATGTAGGAGATAAAGGCAATATAGGTACAGACTCAGCAGAAGGATGAAGATTAGGTTCTAGAACCTCAGTGGTGACAACTGTGTCTAGAACCTCAATCTCCTCAATATGAGAGCTAGAGTCTGAGTTGTGAGATTAGGTAGGTGATGGGGGGAAGGAGACTGAAGAATGAGATCTTCCTTAGGAAGATCTCTAGCTGTAATAGGGTCAGATATGAGGGTAGTAAAAGGTAAATAGATGGTGGTGTCAGTGGCAATAGCAGTAGTATCAGTGGAGGTGGTGGCTTGGATATCAGGAAGAGTAGATGGAGTGGAGGTAGAAGGAGTAAAAGTGGTACCTAGAGTGGGCTCAAGAATAGGGATATAAAGATATGTCCTCAAGGTCCCCTCAATCCTCTAGATACAGTCTACCTGAGCTTCCTAAAGGTCAAACAATGTCTTAAAGTTCTGATTTGTGGCCTCTACCAATACTCTAACTTGGTAACTAACTTGATTAACCAAGTAGGCATTGGATTTCTTCATATCTAAGATAGTAGCCTGAAGAGCATCCAGAACATAAGTCTGGAGTATATCTCCTATGAAAGAAGGTCCCGGAGATCCTGCTCTAGAGGATTAGGCCTCATCTGCCTAGAAAGGAGAAGGTTCTACTTTCTTGCTTTTACTTCTCTTATTGTGTTTGCTCTTGCTTTGTCCTTGAGATAACGAATGACTACTTTGAGTTTTATAGGCTCCAAGAGGTACTGTGATTCCCATCCTTCATACGTAAAGTTTACCAAACTTAGGAATCCTAACTATCTTTCCTTCGGGGGTTAAGTGCCAGATATTGTGCATTGAGAGAATGAAAGAGACAAGCTGAGGATAAGGAATTGTGGTGATCTTAGTGGAGTGAAATCTGAATCTTCTTATTTCCTGAAAGATCATATCACCCCCATTCCTCTTTTCCCTAGTCACAATGGATGCCATCATTTGTAAATATTTCCCAATAATGTGTGTGAAGTTTTTAGCCTTATTTACCATACTATGGGAATAAATGTAAAAGATAGCTCTCTGCTTAATAGTCAGGGCAGTAGGGGTACTATGTAAAGGCTTACTAGGTTGTCCAGGTCTAAAGATATTTATAGGCTCATGAATGTGAAACACTTTTGCAGAGCTTCAGGGAACATCATCTAAGCCTAGATAAGTATTAATCAAGTCCCCTGAACAGGCATGTATGATGTCATTTTATGTATGCTTGGCATTATCTTAAGGGCTATACATGTATGTATGATATCATTTTATGGCCTACAAAGGCACATAGTTCATTTTAGAGGTGTATGTATACATGTGATCAGTTACTTAAGTGAAATACGCCGGTATATGTGTGTGTACGTGCCATTTTCTGGGCAAGTACGTATACCCTGCATTTTTGGAAAAGACCTGGGTAAGAGGAGCCATTTGCTGAGGAATGTATAGGATAGGTCCCATTTGTGAGTCCCACACAAAACCTCAAGCTCATACTCGGCAGTCCCCAGAGGCATATGGCGCCATTTGGAGCAACACTGCAAAAGTAGCTTTATTAAAGCAGCTTTTGTAAAATAGATTTTGAAAAGTAGCTTTTGTTTTTATGGTGGACCAATAAGAAGACACCATTTAACCACTGACATAAAGTAGATGCTGAGTCACTAGGACACCTCTTAGGCAAGTTAGATGGATTCCCCGGTGACTTAGCCGGTCGGATTTTTAAGAAAAAGCGTCTAGCACCCTGAGATTTTTAACACTTGACACGTGTCACTACAAGATTACTCCAACACCCTCCTAAGTTTATTAATTTTTGTACAGCCACCAAAAAATAGGAGAAAATAAGAAAACCAAGAGAAAATGAAAGAATAGAGAAGGTGGGAGTGTTCTTGAGCTCCTGAACTGATTTCACCTCCAAATCGGCATTTCTATCTCTTGGTGCCTTCAAAAATCTTCTTCTACACAATGAGAGCTTTATTTATATGGTTTCAGATTTCTAATCTGAGGATTTTGGTGTTGTCTACTTGGTGGAAGTGCTACCAAAATTCTAAACCAATAAGATAGACGAGCGGAGGTAATCGTAAGCTTCAATTTGAGCATAACATCTTGCTATTTTGCTGAATATTTTAGAGTCCTAGGCCCCTTAAGGTTTTGGCAAAGGTGCTGAAATTGAGCTTTAATGGCTGATGAATGATGAATATGTTGTTAAATAAGGGTTTATGGTGGTTAATTACATGTTTAAAGGTTAAAAGTTGCAAAAACACAATTTGTGTTTAGAAGTCATATTTGGCAAGACTTGATTCATGGGGTTAAAGATGGATTTTGATTAATTTGAGATGAGAAATAGATTCTATGGCTAAAATTGTGTAGGGATAGTGTAATATCTTGAATTTTGGGATTAGAGGCTAAAGGATAAGCCCGAATCAAGTGGACTTCTAAGCCCCAGTTTAGCAAGTATCCCAGTAAGACATAATTTTATTTCCTAAAATTCCTTATACCTGGGTGGAATTAAAGGGGAATAAAATGGTAAATTAAAGAGCATGTTAGTAACAAAGCAAGGTAATTAGAGGTCACACACAACATAGTTAATTGGAACACAAGTTAGTGTTGCTGCCAGTGAGGCATTCATGTTGTGTGACATTTATAAATAGTCAAATGATGTCCAAAAATTTTGAAACTTTTTGGAATGAAAATATACTTATCAATATTTAATTTGATAGGCAATATAAGTCATTTGGAGCTGTACACAAAGAGTTATGTACTTTTGAAATTAGCCTAGTAAAACTGGCAATTTTGCTATGGCATCATCCAAAAATAATACTTCTAGGAATTTCGAAATTCCATTTGACCAAATTTTATATTGTTTCTAATAAATATACTTAATAAGAGTCATATAGCCTTTGGAACCACCCCAATTGAATATCTATACATTTAGATATGAATTTTGAAAGTTTGATAAAAATCCTGCCAGATTTTCAGCAACGTGCGAAAATGGGAAAAAATGTATGGGCAAAATAGTTATTTGGCTACAATAAATCCAAAGCCCATATTCTTTCATTTTTATAGTGTGTGGGATGCCACTTTTGGTCAAGAAGCAAAGGGGATTAATAATGAATTCCAAATGCCAAGTTGAAGTATTAAAACCAAGCAAAAATGTGAAGTTTGAAAAGTCAAAAATTGTAGGCTAATATTTGAAGTAGAAATCACTAGTACAAAAAAGTATATTTAGATCGCCACATTTACACCAGTTTTCACGGGAAAGGTCTAAAAGAAAAATGTGGTGGCAATTTTGTAATTAAGAGAAACTTTTAAGACCGGTTTTTAAAAAAACCGGTCTTACAAAAATTATTTAGACCGATTATTTAAATAACCAGTCTTAAAAATAACAGAAATAAAAATTATTTAAAGAGAAAATATTTTTTAAATTTTTTAGACCGGTTAAAATAAAAATCGGTCTAAAATATACCATTTTTTAGATCGGTCATCATTTAGAACCAGTCTAAAAATTAACTGAGAAAAAAAAATCCGGTAGGTTCTTAAGACCGGTTATATATATAACCAGTCTTAAATATAGACTTTAAGACCGGTTATCCAAATAACCGGTCTTAAAAGTTCAGAAATTCAAACCTAATCCCCCTCCATTTCGTTTCCCTCATGGTCATTTGCACTCTCAAGAAAGCTTTATCTCAGCTCTGCACCTTCTCCTCCGGTCATATTCCACTATTTTCTCCAGCCACCGCCGCCATCGCCTCCTCCTTCTCTATTTTCCAACCTAAAATCCTCCCTCCTTCCGATCATTGCACCTGTTGCTGTGGAATCTTCGACTGTGCGCTATCTTTTCACCATTATCTCCTCCGTGTTCTCCAGCCGCTGCAACCGCCACTCATCCTGCTCCTCAAGCCACAATCGAAGGTCACTACCTCCAGGTAAGAGTAATGTCTCCTCTATCTTAGTTAATTCTTTGATGATCTAGTATGTGATTTACGAATTTTGATGTTATGAATCTGTTCAATCACAAGCACTTGACCTTTTGCATTTTGCACATCAATTTCTTTCTGTTAAATTTGTTGAAGATATAATTGGGCTGTTTATCAATTTCTTTTTGTGGAATATGTTGAAGTAGTCCCTTGAAGATGTTATGAACCTATTTAATCTGTTGAATCATTTTCTTTCTTGAGGGTATCAATTTCGTTATTTATGTCTTCAAAATCAGATATAATTGTAATGGTCCCTTGAATAGAAATAAGAACTCTGTGAAAGGGAAAAAATTACTTGAAGAAAATGGAGCAGACTATAATTACATCTGATGAGGAATTCTAATAAAGAATTATATTAAACTAGGTAACTTGATGAGTGTAATGATTTCATACTCTCATCATACTCCTTCCTTTTCCAAGGGCAAAAATATACAGAAGAGAAGGAAAAAATGTGTTAAAATATATGGATCGTAGTTGGGTAAACGCTAAATGGACTAGCGTTGAATATGATAATAGGGTGAGGGATTTTTTGGAATTTGCTAGAAGAAATTCCGGTAATGATAGTAGGATGTTCTATTGTCCTTGTGTACAATGTTTGAATGAGAAGCCACTAAGTGCTGCAGATATATATACTCATTTAATTTGTGAAGGATTTTGTAAGAGTTATACAGTATGGGTATGACATGGTGACGAATTAGAAATTCCAAGCGCAGCTCAATAAGGGGGAGTAGCCTTTGATAATAATGACATGGATCAGGATGATCGGATAGAAGATATTATTCGTGATGTAGGAGAAGAGGCTTTTGAGCAATCACATGCATATGGTAATATGTGCAGTGATGAAGAGAAGCTGATGTACCCAGGGTACACAAAATACCAATTGTTGAAAGCAGTATTGAAATTGGTGATTTTGAAAGCACGACATGGATGGAACGATAAGAGTTTTTCAGAAACACTTGAGGCCTTTAAGGACATGCTTCTAGATGATAACGTGATGCCTTGCCGATACTATGATGCTAAGAAAATATTGTGCCCACTAAGGATGAAGTATAAAAAGATAAATGCATGCCCTAATGATTGCATATTGTACAGAAAAGAGCATGAAGAGAAGCAGCAGTGTTCGATATGTGAAACCCCCAGATACAAATCAAATAAGGCCCATGCAAAAGTGTTGTGGTATCTTCCAATCATACTGAGGTTCAAGCGCCTGTTTGCTAATGAAATTGATGCCAAAAATTTGAGATGGCATGCGGATGAGAGGATTTCCGATGGAAAGCTTCGACATCCGGATGATTCTTCTCAATGGAAGAAAATTGATAAATTATTTCCTACCTTTGGCGAAGAACCTAGCAACCTTAGACTTGGGCTTAGAACGGATAGTATGAATCCTTATGGTAGCCTAAGCAGTATATATAGTTCAAGGCCTGTTCTGTTGGTAATTTACAACTTATCTCCTTTGTTATGCATGAAACGAAAATACATCATGTTATCTATGTTGATTTCGGGACCAAAACAACCTGGAAATGACATAGATGTTTACCTAGAACCCTTGATTGAAGACTTCAAAGAGTTGTGGGATGAAGGTGTCGATGTTTTTTACGCGAACAAGAAAGAGATTTTAAAAATGTGAGCCATAATCTTTTGTACTATAAATTGTTAGAACTGGCTGACACCCAAGAGGGGGGTGAATTGGGTGTGCGATAAGAAAGTATGATCTTTTAAAATCTTTTCACAACTTATCAAATCAATACATGCGGAAGTATAGAAACATAAGCAGATATGTAAATCATATATGATGGAAATGTAAAAGCATAGAGAAGAGAATATGCAAACTGTGATTTATCCTGGTTCGGTCCAATCCACAATGACCTATGTCCAGTCCTCAGGCTCCTCCTGAGATTTCAAATCTACTATGTTCTTGTTTAACTGGGCACAAGATAAGCCTCTACAAATTCACAAGAGTAACTCCCCCTTACACACTGTAAGGTTTACTCCTTCTTAGAGTAAGTCGAGCAAAGCAATCCAAAGACCTTTCTCTCCTGCTTACCTGTGCAAGTCTTACGAGCAGCAACGTTCTCTACTTCTTGCACCTTATAAGTCTTATGAGCAGAAGGTCTTACTGGCAGCTTCCCCATAAGGCAATCAACCCTCTCAAGGTCCCTCTACCTTGAGATCACTTCTAAGATACATATGAAGTGTTTACAAGCTCTCTCACAGAGTGTATGAATGCTCACTGAAGTACAATACAAATATTCACTCTCAAATGTACATGATATTGTAAACTGATAAGAGCAGAGAGTATGTGAGGCGAAGACTTATGATAGCAGCATATTAGAATAGTTGGGTTCTCGTCCCTCCATTAGTTTGTTTCTATCGTATCATCTCTCCTTTTTGTTTGAATGCTTCAGTTTATATAGGGGATGCGTTGAGAGCCGTTGGAGCCTTCAAATATTTTCCCATTGTAAGCTCATCATGTGTCTGATAGATACTTTAGTGTTTTACGTTGAAATCTGATCGTGCTCTCTGATAAGTAGTTCAACTGTTGCCCATGATCGTGCTCTAACAAATGCTTCAGT
The DNA here is from genome assembly GCA_037074505.1 of Albizia julibrissin. NCBI lineage: Eukaryota > Viridiplantae > Streptophyta > Magnoliopsida > Fabales > Fabaceae > Albizia > Albizia julibrissin. The sequence continues at coordinate 25,115,337 of CM073485.1, forward strand.
TGTCTGTACGTTCGTTGACTCGTCTGTTAAATATTGATATTGCCCATGATTCGTCATCGTTAAATATTGGTCGATTGCTTCCCATATGAACTGTAGTGGAATACCTGTAATGTGCTAACAGAAAATAGCCGTTAAAGAATATTTTAAATATCACTCGAGTGGATAACTACTTCACCGGAAGTGATCCACGTCAGTAGAGTGTACCATGAAATCATTCTGGTTGTTTCCTTATTCCTGTCAAGTTTCTGGAAGTGATTCTGATGAGAACAGTGAATCACTTGAGTTAACATATAATTCACTAGCAGTGATATTCTGAAAACATGAGAATCATTTGAGTGCGGTGTAACTTCACTGGAGGTGATTTTGATAAAACAATTAACACTTGACTGCAGAAGCATTTCACCAGCAGTAATCTTGATTTCTGGATGTGACTGTCATTGGAACTGATTTTGATTTAGTGAAGAGTGCACTGAGTGATCATAGATGGTGACAAGAAGTGAAACTAATAAAACTTCATATCAGTTGATCTTGGTACGTCTCTGGAAGTGATATGCAAAATCATCATAGTTACTTGCTTGGATATTATCTGACAGATAGTGAACTGATGCAATTGATATCCAGTGGGAGTGATCATCGGAGGTGATTCAGATTCTCTGGTAGTGATTTTCACAAACACTGTATTTTTCTAGCAGTGCATTGCATGATTACTGGAAGTGAAAGATCTTCATATCACTTGAGTAAATATTGGTTCATCAGTAGTGATCTGAGGCATACTGGCTTTCACTGGAGGTGCATTCTGGTTCACTGAAGTGATTTGAGAAAGAGTGAAATTCACTGGAAGTTATTCATCATCCACTAGAAGTGATCTATGAAAACAACATAATCAATCACTAGAGTGATTTTGGTATCACTGGAAGTGAAATTGCAAATAGTGAATTTTTCTTGCAGTGATTTCAGACGCACTGGAAGTGATTCTGAAAAATCTCATATCACTCGAGTGATTTCGGTATCACTGGAAGTGAAATTGCAAATAGTGAATTTTTCTTGCAGTGATTTCAGACGCACTGGAAGTGATTCTGAAAAATCTCATATCACTCTAGTGATTTCGGTATCACTGGAAGTGAAATTGCAAATAGTGAATTTTCTTGCAGCGATTCTGGCGCTACTGTAAGTGATTTTCCATATCACTGGAGTGAATTCTGGAATAACTCAAGTGATCTGCAATTTCTAGCATATCACTCGAGTGATCTGTTTTTCAGATCACTTTATCTCTTTGTCACGTTTCCAGTTCTTCAGCAAACATGAGTAAATTTCTAGATGACATAACTCTTTGAATATGACTCCAAAATTGCATTATTATATATCAATGGAAATATCTTTAAGTCTAGTTTCATATGGCACTGGTTTCAGATCAATAGGATCACTGGTTTGAGAGTTATAGCCAAAATACCAAACCTGTTCTAGAAAGTGACACTGATATAAAGTCCAAATCTGAACACTTATATCTCATTCATCTGAGCTCCTTTAATGTTTATTCTGCTGTCAAAATGACGCATTGGGAGTCTATTTTCATATGCAACTGTTTCGGTCTCAATTGGAGTTGTATTGTGAGAGATATGATCAAATAACCAGACCTCACTCAGCTAGACGAACAACAGAGTATGAAACGCTGAACATCACTCGAGTGAATTAGTGAATCACTCGAGTGATTTTTACTATTTCAAGAATGAATCGAGTGATTATTAAATCACTCGATGCTACAGTGCCAAACAGTGCCAATTTCTACAGTGACTTCTGAATTCCCTTCTGATCAATATTTCTTCTGGGAACTTGAATCTTGATATTCCCATTAGTTCCTTGAAGCTCTTCTTTCTCCAATCTCTTTGACTAATCTATAAGATATACAACATTAAATATAGTAGTTAGTCAATGTAAGAGATAAGTATATTATGCAAACTTTTGCTCTCATAATATTTGATATCTATATTTGTCATCATCAAAAATAATCACATCTAACATTCTACCCCTTTTTGATGATGGCAAATCCTTAAAGAAAAATATGCTTAACTGTGAATAGACAAATTGAATGCAACATATTTTTCCATTTCTCTCCCCCTATTTGACATTAGCAAATAGTTTGAAGTATAAAGAAGAAAGTTTCATGGAGAAGTAATTATGAAAATACATTTGAAATGTCATTTTCTCCATTAATCAAAATAAACAATTTTCTCTCCCCTTTTTGAAAGTAATGCTATTTGAATGTGATGCAAATGAAAAATGTTTTCAATAAAGCTTTCATAATAAAATATATGCAAGGTATTGATAAAACATAAAGAGAGAGAGGGTTTAGAAATGCTCATTTGAATTTTATAGGTTGATTATAGATCCATGAAGTCCAGTTCACCACACTTTCACTGTGCAACTCTGATGTGTATTCATATTATCTCTAGGAAGCTCTTATTGTGTCGGACTTCTGTTCACAGTATGCTTGATGCTACTTTGTATTGGCATAGGAATTTGTTGCTTTGAATGTTGTATCCAATATATTTCCCTTGTTTGATTGTTATGGCATATTTCCTCAAGGTTGATATATTCTCCTTTTGGTGTGTTGAGGAATGATCTTCTCATAGAGCAAATTCTCCTGTTATAAGTTAAAAATATTATTGTAAGGAGAAAGGTTAGTGCAATCAAGTATTAACAATTTCCTTTCTATAAAATATATGCAAATTAGGATGAAGAAAAGAAAATGTATATGTATCTCATAATCAAAACTAATCAATTGAGGGTGTTTGTAGATGAGTCTACTATAATGAAATTTTTTTTTTAAATAAAGGAGATAATCTTTTAAGATATAACACATGTGAATGTGAAGCTCCCCCTTAATGTTTGCATGGTCTTGAAACTTATCATGAGAAATACATTTAAAAACTCTTATGGATTTGGAAAACCATTGAAACCTTTGAGTGTGAAAATTGAAAGATTTAATGAGGAATCAAGTTTTGAAAATGATGATTCTATTCATGGATTTTAACAATTGTACTCCAATATCACTCGATCCTCACTTTAATGCTTGCTCAAGTGATGTAACTCAGAGGATTTGGATTAAGAAGGAATACAATACCTCACTCAAGTAATGTCGTAATTACTTGAGTTATGATCCTCTGTAGTCTATTGATGCATGTTTGTTGATCTATAATCTCTGTGGAATACTTAAGAGTTGAAACAACAAGATGAGCTTGGAGAAAGACTTCATATTCATTTATCTTCTTAGTATGTGCCTTTTGTCAAGTATTATTTAGAAATTATGGTTTGCTCATAGCTCCCTTATTTTGTCATCCATCATCTCAAGTAGAACTTTGAAGTTCTTGTTTACAGCTGCATCATTTTATCTATTTTACTGCATCTTATACCACTGATTCTACTTCCTATATTAGCCTTTGATCTTTGTATCCAAAAGCCAAGCATTTTGGTCAACTCCTGCAAAAGTATAAATATATGTTCTTTGGTACCGAACTTTTCTTGGGTCCACAATATTAGACATAATAACTCTTATGCTCTTATACAATTGAATCAAATGATATTTGAGCAAGGAGTATCATAATCCAACAAAGACCAAAATTTAATTTTATCCAATAAATTCAAGTTATTGAATCATGAAGCATAATGAGCAAATGATATCAATTAAGAATGATGTTTTCCAATGATCAATGACAACTTGTAAATACATTTTATGTTGAAAATATGCCATTGATAAGGTTTTTATACAATCTATGTAAGTTTGATCAAAAGAGTATAAAATCTATCTATAATGACCAACATTTATGAAATAATAAATCATGAATGAAAATATGCAAATTGTTTCAAAATCTCAAATGTTCTTTTGAATCAAGAATATGCATTATGACATTAAGATTTTGAATGCATGAAAACTCATTTATGAAATTTGTTAAGGATCAATCCTCATGCTCAAAATGGTGGAAGTCAATAGTTTAAGTGTATACATGTACCAAAAAGCTTCCTTCTTAAAGATAACATGTTTGAGAATCTTCCCAAGAGCAAAAGTCATATAGAAAATGAATTAGCCAAAAGAATTAACTCAATAGACATATATGAGTACAATGACTTTGCTATTGACTAAGAGATAATGTTGCCTTTTAGAATAGTGTCATGAAACATATGAGCATTCATGGTAAGAATTCGAACACAAGGCTCTAGTTACTCACAAATGATAAAGACAAATATTGATGCATTTGAGTAACAAGATGAGTATAATGGATTTATAGAAGATAAAGCACATACTCATTAGTCCAAATGACTAAAGTTCCAAAACATCATCCTAATATGATTCCACTATAATGGTTAATACATTAGCATTCATTCAATGCATTAATGAACATTTATAATGCTTGGAATAACTCAACCAATAAGGATTTATGCTTTAGGAACAATGCTTTTCATGAATTCAATTCATTTCTAGGATATAAGCTTGAAACTCATATAGATGCCTAACTTATTAGACATGAAGTCTAACATGTTAGAAAATAGAGGCTAAGGAGTTTAAATATTGGATAGCAAGATCAATGATCAATATCTCGATGATAGGGAAATACTCTGGAAGCAATTATGACATTCATAATACAAAAGTATTAACTTCCAATTTTTTGAAAATGGTTTGAATGCAAATGTGATATGAATAACTTTCAAATTATGTGTATGCACTTTTATAAACAAGATGAATTGAAATCAAGACACATTTTTAGATTTTGCATTTCAAACTCAAATGCATAGAGATATTATGCATAACTTTATTTTCAGTTCATTTGGCAATCTAAAATATTTTGAAAACCATAAATGATTATTGCTAATGATATGCAATAATGAGTAAGTATTTAGCACACAAATTGAGTTGGAAAGATATGTGCAACGATTAAGCTGAAATAAACTCACATACTAACTCGGCATACCTGGCTTGAGTGTGACTCGTAGACACTCAAGTTAGTTTCCAATTCCTAGTTTCTTTGTACTCAAGTCCTTCAAGATCACTTGAGTAACCCATACTCATGAATAAAGCTTTTCTGCAAATTTCTTCGTACAAAACTGTATAACCCATTCCTTCGGTATCCAATCTTACTTGGATCCACTCATGGTTAGCATGTAAGAATCAATTCACATACTCTAGCATTACATTCAATTTGAGGAAATTTAGCATAATGAATTAAACATGACTTTATGCATTAAAGTAGAGATATTTTCTTTTGAAACAAACATGTATGCATAAAGAACTAAACTATTGAACATTGCAATCCTTTTGCAAATAGGTTTACAACTTGAATTTTTCAAATGATTTGAAAACATATTTCTAAGATAGTTTGCAATGCTCATTCCTAAGGTTCTAAATTACAAAACCTCAATAAATATTGCAGATAATGACATAGGAGGTTTTATCATTGTGTGCCTTTACCTTAAGTACTTGGAGGATTGGCTTTGCTTACCACTGTCACTTTCTGAGAGATTTTCCTTTTCTTGTTCTGCTCAAGATAGTTGAATGGCACTCTATGATAGTTCATTCTTGAGGTAGAACATATGCCTTTTGTTCATTGCTTCTTTTCATGATTATACTTTGTAGTTCCAGCAATGGATGCTCTGAGAGTTCTCTTTTGTGATGATGCACACTTCTTTGTTGGTACATGAGAACCTCTTGGCATTTTCTTCATTTTCTCTGTGCCCTTATGTCCATTGCTCTTCGGATTATTCTGTATACACAAGGTGATAGATGGACATTTTGGTACCCATATATACTTGGGTCCTTGATTGTTAGCATTAGAATTTCCATGACTTTTTGGAACCCAAACATATTTATTTCGTATATTAGAATTTCTTCTAATATAGCATGTGTGTGAAATATGCCTGTACTTACCACAATAATTGCAGATTCTATGAATATATGTGTTATGAAGTTTTATGCAAGTATTGTGTTGCTTGAGGGACAACAAGCCAGTTTGCCTAAGTTCTTTCTTCAAGTATAAATTTCCAGCATGTTCGAAAACGTTTTTGCTTTTCTCAACAGAATTAGTAATTGGTTGGAAAACAATTTTATGCAAACTTTGAAAATCAGTTTTACAAAAATCATTAGAAGAATTGAAACTTTTTACCTTGAGTTCATCTTGAGCTTCAAAGAGTGATTCATAGCATTCACCCTGGATGAACTCTTCTTGGAAATCCTCTTCCTCTTTTTCTTTTGTGTTGACTGACTCAAGAAAGTGTTCTGTGACTCCTTTAATCTCAACCTCCATTTGTTCACCAATCGCATATATGTAGCTTATAGATTCAGGTGAACTGTCAACACTTTCAATTTCAACATAATTGTTAGAAGCATAAATAGAGTTAAGAGTATCCCATATATCTTTAGCACTAGAGCAAAATTTGATTTTCTCAAAATCATTTTCAGTTAAAGCACTATACAGAAACTTCATTACTCTAATATTCAACGAAAATATTTTCTTTTCTTTTTCAGTCCAATCTCTTCTCGGTTTGAAATCAAAAAAATTTATAAGAACATTCCATATATCAAAATCAGATGCTTTTATAAAACTTTTCATTCTTGCTTTCCAAAACCAGAAATCAATATCTTTTAAAAGAGGTGGGATAGTATAATCGAAACCTTCTGAAAGTGAGCAACACCTAAAACCAGTCATTCAAAACTCTTGAGACAGTTAAGTCCTTTAAACAAGAGTCCAGCTCTGATACCAAATGTTAGAACTGGCTGACACCCAAGAGGGGGTGAATTGGGTGTGCGATAAGAAAGTATGATCTTTTAAAATCTTTTCGCAACTTATCAAATCAATACATGCTGAAGTATAGAAACATAAGCGAATATGTAAATCATATATGCTGGAAATGTAAAAGCATAGAGAAGAAAATATGCAAACTGTGATTTATCCTGGTTCGGTCTAATCCATGATGACCTACGTCCAGTCCCCAGGCTCCTCCTGAGACTTCCAATCCACTATGTTCTTATTTAACTGAGCACAAGATAAGCCTCTATAAATTCACAAGAGTAACTCCCCCTTACACACTGTAAGGTTTACTCCTTATAGCAAGTCGAGCAAAGCAATCCAAAGACCTTTCTCTCCTGCTTACCCGTGCAAGTCTTACGCGTAGCAACGTTCTCTACTTCTTGCACCTTGTAAGTCTTATGAGCAAAAGGACTTACTGGCAGTTTCCCCGTAAGGCAATCAACCCTCGCAAGGTCCCTCTACCTTGAGATCACTTCTAAGATACAGATGAAGTGTTTACAAGCTCTCTCACAGAGTGTATGAATACTCATTGAAGTACAATACAAATATTCACTCTCAAATGTACATGATATTGTAAACTGATAAGAGCAGAGAGTATGTAAGGCGAAGACTTATGATAGTAGCATATTAGAATAGTTGGTTTCTCGTCCCTTCATTAGTTTGTTTCTATCGCATCATCTCTTCTTTTTGTTTGAATGCTTCAGTTTATATAGGGGATGCGTTGAGAGCCGATGGAGCCTTCAAATATTTTCCCGTTGTAAGCCCATCATGTGTCTGACTGATACTTCAGTTGCCCATGATCGTGCTCTAACAAATGCTTCAGTTGTTTGCACGTTCGTTGACTCGTCTGTTAAATATTGATATTGCCCATGATTGTCATCGTTAAATATTGGTCGGTTGCTTCCCATGTGAACTGTAGTGGAATACCTGTAATGCGCTGACAGAAAATAGCCGTTAGAGAATATTTTAAATATCACTCAAGTGGATAACTACTTTACCTGAAGTGATCCATATCAGTAGAGCGCACCATGAAATCATTCTAGTTGTTTCCTTATTCCTGTCAAGTTTCTGGAAGTGATTCTGATGAGAATAGTGAATCACTTGAGTTAACTTATAATTCACTGGCAGTGATATTTTGAAACATGAGAATCATATGAGTGCGGTTTAACTTCACTGCAGGTGATTTTGATAAAACAATTAACACTTGACTGCAAAAGCATTTCACTGGCAGTAATCTTGATTTCTGGATGTGACTGTCATTGGAACTGATTTCCATTTTGTGAAGAGTGCACTGAGTGATTATAGATGGTGACAAGAAGTGAAACTGATAAAACTTCATATCAGTTGATCTTGGCACGTCTCTGGAAGTGATATGCAAAATCATCATTATCACTTGCTTGGATATTATCTGACAGATAGTGAACTGATGCAATTGATATCCAGTGGGAGTGATCATCGGAGGTGATTCAAATTCTCTGGTAGTGATTTTCACAAACACTGTATTTTTCTGGTAGTGCATTGCATGATTACTGGAAGTGAAAGATCTTCATATCACTTGAGTAAATATTGGTTCATCAGTAGTGATCTGAGGCATACTGGCTTTCACTGGAGGTGCATTCTGGTATACTGGAAGTGATTTGAGAAAGAGTGAAATTTACTCGAAGTGATTCATCATCGATTGGAAGTCATCTACGAAAACAACATAATCACTCGAGTGATTTTGGCATCACTAGAAGTGAAATTGCAAATGTTGAATTTTTCTTGCAGTGATTTCAGACGCACTGGAAGTGATTCTGAAAAATAGCATTTCACTCGAGTGATTTCAGTATCATTGGAAGTGAAATTGCAAACAGTGAATTTTTCTTACAGTGATTTCAGACGCACTGGAAGTGATTCTGAAAAATCTCATATTACTCGAGTGATTTCGGTATCACTGGAAGTGAAATTGTAAACAATGAATTTTTCTTGCAGTGATTCTGGCGCCACTGGAAGTGATTTGCCATATCACTCGAGTGAATTCTGGAATCACTCGAGTGATCTACAATTTCTGGCATATCACTCGAGTGATCACTAAAAATCACTCGAGTGATCTGTTGTTCAGATCACTTTATCTCTTTGTCGCGTTTCCAGTTCTTCAGTAAACATGAGTAAACTTCCAGATGACATAACTCTTCAAATATGACTCCAAAATTATGTTATTATATATCGATGGAAAGATCGTGAAGTCTAGTTTCATATGGCACTGGTTTCAGATCAATAGGGTCAGTGGTTTGAGAGTTATAGCCAAAATACCAAACCTATTCCAGAAAGTGACGCTGATATGAAATCCAAATTCGAACACTTATATCTCATTCATCTGAGCTCCTTTGATATTTCTTTTGGTTTCAACATGACGCATTGGGAGTCTATTTTCATATGCAACTGGTTTGGTCTCAATCGGAGTTGTATTGTGAGAGATATGATCAAATAACTATACCTCGCTCAGCTAGACAAACAACAGAGTATGAAACGCTGAACATCACTCGAGTGAATTAGTGAATCACTCGAGTGATTATTAAATCACTCGATGCTACAGTTCCAAACAGTGATAAACAGTTCCAAACAGTGTTAATTGCTATAGTGACTTCTGAATTCCCTTCTGATCAGTATTTCTTCTGGGAACTTGAATCTTGATATTCCCATTAGTTCCTTGAAGCTCTTCTTTCTCCAATCTCTTTGACTAATCTATAAGATATACAATATTAAATATAGTAGTTAGTCAATATAAGAGATAAGTATATTATACAAACTTTTTCTCTCATAATATTTGATATCTATATTTGTCATCATCAAAACTAATCACATCTAACTTAAATGACTTCCCTGCATATGGAAACTTATCAGGATATAGCGTTAAAGGCCGCAAAGCATGTCTGATTTGTGAAGAAGGCACATGCTACCATCAACTTCAACATGGAAGAAAGACCGTTTATCTTGGCCATAGAAGATTCCTTAGACGGGGCCACCCATATCATAGATTAAAGAAAGCCTTTTTTGGTGGCCAAGAGTTTGAAGATGCTCCGGAGTCATTGACTGGGGAGAAAGTTTATGAAAAGGTCCAAAATATCAATGTTCTCTTCGGTAAGGCTACAAAGAGTATAAATGAGAAAAATATATGGAAAAAGAGGTGGGTCTTTGTTCCATATTAGCACAATCTTCATGTGAGACACTGTATTGACTTCATGCATCTGGAGAAAAACGTATGTGATACTATTGTTGGGATGCTGCTCAACATACAAGGTAGTTCTAAGGATGGCGTGAATGCAAGATTAGATTTGCAAGAAATGAGAATATGAGAAGACTTGTATCCGAGGCAACATGGTAAGAGACCTTTTGTCCTCCAACTTGTCATACTTTGTCTAAGGATGAGAAAAGAAGTTTTTGTGTGTGTTTACATGGAATCAAAGTTCTGTCAGGTTATTCCTCAAATTTTAAGAAGCTTGTGTCGATGAAAGACTTGAAGTTAGTAGGGCTAAAATCTCATGATTTTCATGTATTAATGCAACAACTACTCCTAGTAGCTATTCGAGGCATTGTCGAATATGATCTTCAACATATATTGACTAGACTTTGTTTCTTCTTCAATGCAATTTGTAGTAAAGTCATTGAGACGGATAGATTGGATGAATTGGAAAATGAAGGATACCTGATCTTGTGCTAGCTTTAAAATCTTTTTCTTCCTTCTTTTTTTGACATCATGGTACATCTAATTGTTCATCTAGTGAAGGAGATAAAGTTGTGTGGCCCAATCTATTTCTGGTAGATGTACCCAATTAAAAGAACTATGAAAATCCTAAAAGGGTATATGAAGAACCCTAACCCGCCTGAAGCATATATTGTTCAGAAATATGTTTCTGAAGAAGCCATAGAATTTTGTCAGTATTATTTGTCAAATGTAGGTCATATCGGCATTCCTAAACGCCATAATGAAGAAGGGGGTAAACGCGGGGCTACAATAAAGAATGTGGATCCTGATGAATTACAACAAGTCCACTTGTACATCTTGAATAATGTTGATGCAGTTGAAGATTACATGAATGCTCATAAAGAAATTGTATAGAAAGAAAACAGTTGAATGACTGAACAAAGGTTAATTAGGGAGCATATAAGAACTTTTGCACATTGGTTTAAACATAAGGTTGACGGAGAAGAATTTGTTTCTGATACAATTAAATGGCTAGCACGTGTCATGTGGTTGATGTCATAAGTTGGACTTCATTTGTGATCAATGGTTATACCTTTTACGTGAAGTCCCTGGATGATAAGACCACTGTCTAGAACAGTGGTGTTATGTTAGTGGCTGAATCTATGCACTTCTCTAGTTCAAAAGATAAGAACCCTAAATTGGCAGCTATACCTTATTATGGGGATATTGAGGAGATTTTGGTGGTTGACTATGTTAAAATTAAATTTCCTATTTTCAAATGCAAGTGGGTTGATGTCAATAATGGTGTGAAGATTGATTAATTAGGATTTACATTAGTAGATCTGAATAGTAGAAGTTTCGGAGATGAACCTTTCATTATGGAAGATCAGACGAAACAAGTTTTCTATATTACCAATCAGGCAAATAAAATGTGGTCTGTAGCTCTCCAAGGAAAAAGGGTCTTCGATATTGATTAGGAAATTCGCTCAAATTACGATCTTCTCGAGACTCCTTCTTTTTCCAGGGGTCTTACTGAATTGAACGAAAAAGATAAAACAGATAATAAACACGGCATAAGAAATGATCATCGTGAAGGGATATGGGAGGATATCTCTTTATAAATCTACTTTAAAAGTTACCTATCTATCTAAAGTAATTATCATTATGAGTTATATCTAGATTATATATACAGTTATTTTATAGCATACTAACTTAACGATTTGTCCTAACAGGACAATGACGGATCTGAGGTGTCCTAGTGAGGAGGCTCAAGAGTCACCTAGTGCTAATCAAAGCGAGCCAGCGAGTATTAATCAGAGCCAGAATCAAAGTGAGCCAAGTAACCAGTCTGTACAGAGGGGTAGGAGGGCCACACGGTTGAGAGACGTTACCTTCAGTCAGAGTACCAGCGAAAAGATACCGATTGAGTTATCAATATTGGAAACAATCGGGCCTAATGAAGCCGATATAGGAGTTTCGTCAACCTCCTAGCACACAATAAGCCTAATATCTTGATAGAGGAGTGGAGAAATGTCAACAAAAAAGTGAAGCAGCATATTTGGGATACTATTCAGGTACAAAGTTCTCTTCTGCATGTTATAATTATCAAATTTGTCACAAATTTTTCACTAACTGTGTTAATGCATGCATAACAGCTCACCTACGACGTCCCTCAGAGTGAAGTCTTATACAATAAGACTATGACATATTGTTGTGAGCGCTGGAGGAAGTTTAAGACGAATCTTGCCAACAATTACATGCATATCAAGGTGGAAGCTGGTAAGCCTCATCCTACTCCGTGCAGCAAGTATTCATATATCGATGAAGCCACGTGGCAAGAGTTTTTTAGGCTTTGAACTACTCCAGAGGCTTTGGTGAGTTAACTTATTTTGTATTTTATTTTCTTATCAATCGTCTATACTGATTGTAACCTTTTTTTGTCCCAATTTCTTATTCGCAGGCAAGAAGGAAAAAAGCACAAGAGAGTGGTAGGAAGAATGATTGCCCCCATATAATATCTCGTGGGGATACACAAAGGCTGAAAAGGACTTGTTGGTGGCCAAACGGAAGAGATTAAAGGAAGCATCTCAATCTGATCCTTCTATTCTTCTTTCTCCACTATCTCCACTACGACGTGAAGAATTGTAGTTGCATGCTCACCGAAAGAGTAATGGGTCATATACGAGTAAACAGTCTCGTATAGTCGGTGAAAAAATTGTAAGTATCGTTGTTATTATTAACTATTTAGTAAACATGTTTTATTACTCATGTGTCTTCTCTGAATATCTCACAGGAGGAACTTCAAAAAAAGCAAGCCGAGGGATACTTTAAGGTGGAGGGGAGGGATGATATCCTCACAGCTGCTACTAGAAAATGTGAGCATCCAGGCCGTATCAGGGGAGTTGGAGGAGGGGTAGGCATAAATGATTACTTTGGAGCTCCCTCACGCTATTCCTCAAATGTGGTGACGAGAAATGATTTGGAGCGTATGTTGGTCATTGTGAGGAAGAAAGCAAGGGCTGAGGCAGAAGCATCATTTGATGCACTATTGGATGCCTGGTTAAGCAAGATGAAGGAGCAAGTGTATGCCATGGTCCGCACTATAAGAGATACCAGTGCTCCCCAGGCACATTCGCTCGATCCTAAAAAGTAGAGCACTAAAGGGAGTTGTTGCAATATTGGGCAGTCATCAGAGGGTCCTGGAAAAGAAATTATTGAGCCTTGTGACATTTTTATCGAGGATCCTCTGAGACGGTTAGTTGCATGGGGGAGTGTGCACAAATTGGAGCAAGCGATTAGATGATGCTTTGTGGGCTTATCGGACTGCCTACAAGACTCTAATTGGGATGTCTCCATATAGGCTTGTTTTTGGTAAGGCATGCCACCTTCCGGTTGAATTAGAGCATCAAGCTTATTGGGTCATTAAGCAATGTAACATGGATTTGGCTAAGTCTGGGATGGAACGTAAGCTCCAATTGCAAGAGTTGGATGAGCTTCGATTGGATGCCTATGAGAGTTCACAGTTGTACAAGGAGAAGACCAAGGCATTCCATGACAAGAAAATCCTGAGGAAAGAGTTTTCTGTGGGCCAGAAAGTTCTTCTATTCAATTCCCGTCTCAAGTTTATGCCTGGTAAGCTTTGATCTAGATGGGATGGCCCTTTTGTGATTGCTAATGTTTTCCCTTTTGGTGCTGTTGAGTTGTGTGATCCACCTACAGGGAGGACCTTCAAAGTGAATGGACATCGACTCAAACCATTTTATGAGGGATTACAGCAATAACTTGAAGAAGCGGACCTCATACTCACTGATGCCACTTATCCTCCGTAAACACCTGGGGAGTATTCTTCTTTCCCTATTTCCTTTTTCTTTTATTTCTTATGTTTATTTTTCACTTTTCTTTTCACACTTAGTGTAGATTTTCTAAATAAGACACTTTCTCCTTATATCATTGTTTAGCTATGTATATTGTGGACTTAGACATATTGGTTTTGATGGATCATGCTGTTTGGGCTGAATTCCTTACTTACTTTTGGGTAGTTGATTTTGGTGATGCTGATTGCATGATTTGGTATTTACCTTTGTGAGATTTTGGGCCTACATGAATGGGATTCATCTTTACCATTCTTCCTTTTTCTATGTGTCTCTGCTCCTGATTTATGTTCTCTAGAACTTGCTCTCTTTCTTTTTAAGGCTACATTTTTCACTTACATGAATAAATATGATGGAGGCTTGTTTAGTTTCTTTCTTTTATTTGCCACTTTGACCAAATAGCCTTCCCTTACACTATTAAATTCCCTTTGTTAGCCCCTTTGTGCCTTTTTGACTAATTCTTTTCTTCAACCACATTACTAGCCAAAGTGTAAAACCATGTTATACCGCACCTTGGAATTTACTGAGCATTGGTTTCACCTTAGTTTTGTGTTTACCTGTGGGGGTTGCCCAGGAGTGCCATAATTTAAGTGTGGGGGGATGTTTGGATGTTTGATTTGGGAGTTGGGAGTTGGGTCATTAAAAAAAAACAAAACAAAAAAACAAAAAAAAAGAGAAAGAAAAGAAAGAAAGAAAGGAGAATGAGGGATGTATACTTGAAAGGGGATATTCCATTGATTTGAGTGTTATTATTGTCATGTTCTTTCAAATTTCTTTAGTGCTTAGCCTTACATATCCATACTTATACACACCTTCACCTTAGCCCTATTACAACCTTGAATAATAAGCTCTCTTGATTTGTGCATGTATGTGATATGAAGAGTGGAGAAGTAGAAATTGAGCAAGCCTATAGTAGGATAATTTCTTGAGTAGAATTTGAGTGATACACTTATTTACCCTATACACTTTAGAGATTTATTGAGAGACCATCTTATGTGAGTAGCATCATCGATCGAGACTACCGTGTTTTGTAATTTGATATGCGGGGATTTCAGTTTTAATTGGTTGGTCTTTTGAAGCTCTGTGTCCATTGTTCTAATTTTACATTGTTGGCAATTATTAGAAAGGAGAAATTTGTCTTTTAGTTTTGCTCAGGAGTGCAAAATGATAAGTGTGGGGGAATTTGATAATTGAATATTTATTACACTCATTTGTATCTCTTGATTAATAAATTTAGATTGTTCAATTAATTAATAATGGGCTTTTATGCTTACTTGGGCTTTGAGTGTTTTATTGGATTTAACATATTTTAATAATAAAAATTCCAGATTTACAACCCTTCTCTATTTTGATCATAACTCTTGAACCATATATCCGAATGATCTCATTCTTGTCTCATTTTTTAGATGATTAAGAGGGAAACAATTGATATGGAGACTTAAAGGGCAGATTCGGACAAGAAGATAGTCAAAACTGTAGTCAATGTTATATGTATTTTTCTAGATTTTTATTGGGCCCAAATTTTGTAATGAAGCACCATTTATTATTAATTTCCTTTTTGGGCTAAACTGGTGGGCTCTGACCCATTTGACAATTAGGTTTTTACTTTAGTTAGCTGAAATAATAGGCAGAACGGATTTGGGACGTTTTAGATTGAAAGTAGAAGTTCTTCATTCTCTGAAAAATATTCTTCATGTTCTTTGCGTTCTTCGTTCATTTTTCGGATTTTCCAGCCATGTCGGGCTAAGTTTCTGTGATTGACCTATGGATTGAGGATTCACGTTTCCAATCAGAGGACATACTTAAACCGATAACGTAACTCGTTTCTATTTACTCTAATCGGATTCAATTTCTGGAATAGTTCGAATGTTTGTTTTAATATTCGGATTAGTACATCCCAAGGACACAGTTCGAATCGGGTTACAGTGCTACTGTACGATCGCACAGTAGCACGCCACGCATACGAATAGAACCTAGATGATCATCTAGTCGAGGGATTCTCTAGACGAATGCAGAGATTTCAGTTCGTCCAGAACCAATCATGAGTTCGTTATAATCTTCATCCGATGATAGTAGGAAATTATGAATCCCAATTATAGGTCAGTCGTTTTTAATCTGTTTGGTGTAGTTCATTATCGATTCTGTCTTTAATCTGAGTTTATTGTTCGTTAATAGTTTAATCAAACCCCCCAACCGATCATTGTTCGAATGTTTTAGACTGCATGTGAATTCCGTAGGAAACGGTCCAGTTTCTCTATACTACAAATTCTTATTAAAACTGGTTATTTTGCGAGAACTCGACAATTCTCGATCAGCGCTACGATAGTTTAAGAGTTTAATGTGTGCATGATTGCTGTTGTGATGATTCTGATGAATGATGTTTTCTTAGCATGCCTTGAAATGTTATAATTGTATGATTGATATACGTTGCTACTGATATTCTTTTAAATCTCACTCTTTTTTCAAAAACCCACTTTCTGTACAGGGAGAAAGCTCGAGGAGCAAGCGGAAGCTAAATGCAAATGACTAAAGGTTGGGATGTTAAAGACCTTAGTCATTTTGATTGTCTAATTCCATATATTTTGGATACTATGGGATTTGTATGTTTTGTATAATTTTTGGGTTGTATATGTGATTTATGCCTTGTAAGGATAACAACCATGTAAGAATATCAAATGGATGAAATGGTAGTTAATATATGTTTATGCTTCCCATCACTAATGTAATATCCCGAATTTTGGGACTAGAGGCTTGACCTGGATCAAGTGGATTACTAAGCCCCGGTTTAGCAGGTGTCCTAGTAAGGCATGATTAAATTTCCTAGAATTTCTTTATACCCTTAGGGGTATTAAAGAGTATTGGGAGTAACAAAACAAAGCAATTAGAGGTCACATACAACATAATTATGTTGTAACACAAAGTAGTGTTGCTACCAATGAAATTCCTGGTGTGGCAATCATGCTTGTATGGCATTTTTCAATGGGAAAATGATGTCCAAAAATTATGAAAATTTTTGAAATGAAAGTAGACTTATCAAGGTTTAAGTTGATAGGTTATATAAGTCAATTGGAGCTGTATACAACGAATTATGTATTTTTGAAGTTAGCCCAGCGAAAGTGGCTATTTTCTGTCGCAACATCCAAAAACAATAATTATGGGAAGATTGAGCTTCAAATTGGAACAATTTTATACTTTTCCTTAATACTATACTGAATAAGGGTCTCATAGTCTTTGGAACCACCCTAATTGGATATCTACACAATTAGATATGAATTTTCAAAGTTTGATGAAAATTCTGCCAAGTTTTGCATTAAGTGCGAAAATGGAAGAAAATGTAGGGGCAAAATGGTCATTTGACCAATAAATCAAGAGATAAATATTTTTCCCTAATATTCCCAATAATTTCAGTTAAGTGGGAATTAAAAAGAGGTAAATGGTTATTTGGTAAATAATAAGCCTATTTTGGTGAATTATTACCAAGGAAAGTCAAATAGTCAAAAGGTAAGGACATAGGACTTTGATCAACAAAATGCAAGATGGTATTATGAGATATATCAAGAACAACATATACTCCTCTAATTCTCATGCATTTCAGCAGAAATGAGAAGGAAACGGGAAATGTGAATAATTAAATAAAAAAAATATGATTTGGACCAATAGGAAGTTGCCAAGTGTAAAGCAAATGTGACCATTACATTAAGTCTCCATTTCTCCATTTCTTCATCACTCATTCTTGTGAAAACTGATCAGAAAGGAGAGAGGAGGAGGAGGAGTTGAACGTTCAAAGTTCAAGAAGCAAGAAGAGCATAGGGTTCTTCCAAAAATCAAGGTAAGGAGCATGAATACTTGAAGATTTGGCTTCCAAATCATGTAGGAACCTCTTCTAACCTCTTCTCCTCCTTCAAATCCATGGTTTTCAAGAAAAAATCAAGAGAGAGGAGAGGATGAACAGTGGCTTCATAGAGAGAGAAAGTGGAGGAATCAAGAGGTAAAATTCAAGACGTGCTTCCTTTACCTTAGTTGATGTTGTTGTTAAGGTAGTTGGTGGATATTGTGTTGTTTTCTCTTATTTTTAGAAATTTGGGGCTGATGAAACCATAGGGAAATGCTGCCAAAATGTCCCCTAAATCATGTCTAATGAGTTTTTGAGTAGCTAATCATTTGATTAGAAGTAGAAAGGAAGTGATTAGGCAAGAGAAAACAAGAAACCAACATAACTTTTCTGAGAATCCTAAATTTTGGTTCTGTGTGTCGCGTGGAGAAGGGATAAGAATTTGATGATTTTGATGCTTCCATTGGCTTTAGGGAGCAAAATTGGGTAGGTATGCAAGTGTTCATGATTTTTGGATGCTTGTATATGAATTTGGAAATTTAGGAAGTTTGTATATGCATGTTGATAATCTGCACTGTTTGGAACAGTCATGTTGTGCGTAGTGTTTTATAGGGTAAACCTTTTCCAAAATTATGAAACTTTCCAAGATTAAATTAGAGACATAGAAATTTAATTTGATAGGTATTTTGTAATTTTTGGACAAGTATTCTTGGAGATATGAATTTTTGAAGTTTGGCCTTGTTTTCTGGAAAGAAATCTAGAATAGTGATTCTTTGGAGAAATTCTGGGAATTTTTTAGTTATGATGGCTTAAATTGAGTATTTTTATATCAAACTATATTGAAATATATTTACATAGAATTTGTAACCACTAAATTTGGAGTTTACTATAATTAATGGTGAATTTTTAAAGTTTAGTCATGTAAAACTGGAAATTTCTAGAACAGTGACTAGAAAATGGAAATTATGTATTAATGTGTGAATATATAGCTAATGGCTATATTTTCCCTTGAAATTAAAATTAAATATGTTCAAATAGAGCTTTGAATTACCTCAGTTGGAGTTTTATAGAATTAATTATGATTTTTCAAAGTTTGGTAAAAAATAATGGTAGTTTGATTTCCATGCGAATTTAAGAAAGAAAATAGCCAAATATAATTGGTTAGAACTCCAAGGGGTGAAAGTGAGCCTTAAGGCTAATGTGCCCATTGGACATTCACTTTTCATGGCTCTAATGATGTCATCACTTATCTAGGGCCATGAAGTAGCAAAGAAGAAGCATTGGTTGGAAGACCAATATATAAGAGGAGGACACATAGTCTAAGAGGTAGTAAACTTTCCTAACTTGCATAACTTGATATGTGTGCTTGTGTATTGATATGTTAATTGCTTTGATGAATTGTATGAAGTATATGTGAATGAGTGAAGCTTTGTTTTGTTTATACTATGGTCATTGGTGTAACATATTAAACATTGAGCATGCATATATTTCATTATGTTGTCATGAATTTATGTAAGCAAGCATGTCATGCACAAAGTATTTCTTGTATGCATTTGTTAGCACTATTTACTACTGAGATTCTCTCGAATCTCACTCTTCCTCACCCAACCATATAGGTACATTGAGTACAGGTGAAGAATGCATAGAGATACGCAATAGGGAAATACGAAAGAGAATTAAAGATTGAAGTGCAACGCACTGACTTGTATTTGATTAGATGCTTTGCTAGCCTTATGTGGCTATATAGTTGTGTATATGAATGAATGAATCAATTTAGTTTAAGCAAAGAATCGCTTGCATACTCTGATATGATGAAACTAAGAGCCGATGAGACTTAGTGACGTAGTGAAACTTCCGAAAATAATTGAAAAGTTTTTACCCTTTGAAAAACCCTCTCAACACTAGGTTCAACTCCTGAGTTGAGATTGGAGATTTGTGAACATTTTCAAGAGTTAGGTAATCCGGGTTCGAATCCTAGTCTCACGAACGATTTCACTACTCATTTATATTCATCGGAGGCTATGGGAATAAGGTATTACAACTAACAAAAAGAAATTAAGATAAACCCTCGTCGACTCTGATAAATGAATATAAAGAAAGGACTGATAAGACTAAATGAGATAGTAAAAATGGTTTGTGAAAATTTTTACTACCTTCTCAACCCTAAGTTTAACTCCTGAGTTAAGTGTGGGAAATTTGCAAGTATTTTCAAAACCTGGATAGCCAGGTTTGAATCCTGGTCTCTCACATGATTTCACTACTCTTTATAGTCATCTAAGGTAATAGGAAATAAGGTATCACATTTTTGGTATCAAAATGTTGGTTCTGGCAATGATGGACTTTACTGGAATTTTCTGTTATATTGCAAGGTTCTAGCTTTCGTTAGTTGCTTGGTGATATGAAGCACAGTGTATGGGAGTATTTGAGAATGAGGTTAAGAATGATGACAAGGCAGAAAACATGGTTTAGATAACATATGAGAGTATTTGGAGTGTTTGTTGAGGTGATCCAGCTTGGGAACGACTAATGAACTCGAGTTTAGCAGGGAGAACTCAAGTGTAACCCAGCTAGAACTCGAGTTTGTGCATACAAACTCGAGTGCATAAGGCATTTTCCCATAAATCAAGTGGCTTTGGGGAGAAACTCGCTGGAGTTCAAAAGTGGAACTCGAGTGTATGCTTCCTGAGAACTCGAGTGCATCCTTAGGAACTCGAGTTCATGCCTATCATTTTCAGTTTCAAGATTTTCGAACAAAAACTCTCATAGGAAAACTCGAGTGTGAGTTGTCTTAGAACTAGAGTGTGACCACTTGAACTCGAGTGCATGTTATTTTCCAAGAATTTGATGGTCTCTGGGAGAAACTCTCTTGACATCACTTCCTGAACTCGAGTGCATATACAACTAAGAACTCAAGTGTGATATTGTGAACTCGAGTGTAATGCTTGTCGTGGTAATCTGAAGGTTTTCTGGAATGAACTCTTATTCCAAAACTCTTCAGACTTAAGTGTGGTATTTCCACAGAACTTGAGTTCATATTTCAAAACATGAGTGCGTTAATTACCCTCGACCACCAAGAGTGTTCTGGTAGAAACTCTTACTGCAAGACTCTCATGACTTTAGTGTATATCCTTTGAGAACTCGAGTTCTTTGTGGTGAACTCGAGTGTAGTTCATTCTAGTGAGTGAATGCTTCAAGAGTCAGTTGAGTCCCAGCGATGTCTTAACTGAGAACTCAAGTATGATGTTGTGAACTCGAGTGAAGTGCCTGCAAAGGACTCTATTAGATATGATTAGTTTTAATGATGACAAATATAGATGTCAAATATTAAGAGAGCAAAAGTTTGCATAATATACACTCTTACATTGACTAACTACTATATTTAATGTTGCATATATTGTAGATTAGTCAAGCAATGGAAGAAAGAAATTGAGGAATGAAGAACTTGCAAGAATTAATGAAAAATATGAAGATTCAAGTTCTATGGGTATTGTAGCAGTTGACACTGTAGCATATGGTTACTGTAGTGTATGGCACTATAGCAACTGCAGCATCGAGTGATTTTAATAATAACTCGAGTGATTTTCTGAATCACTCGAGTGATTCACTAATTCACTCGAGTGATGTTCAGCGTTTCATGCTCTGTTGTTTGTCCAGCTGAGCGAGGTCTAGTTATTCGATCATATCTCTCAAAATACAAATCCGATTGAGACCAAACTAGTTGCATATGAAAATAGACTTCTAATGCGTCATTTGGAAACTATAAGAAACATCAAAGGAGCTCAGATGAATCAGATATTAATGTTTGAAGTTGAAGTTGAAATCAGCGTCACTTTCTGGAACAGGTTCGGTATTTTCGACATAACTCTCAAACCAAAGATCCAATTGAGCTGAAACCAGTTCCATATGAAAATAGACTTAAAGAGCTTTCCACAGTATAATATACCAATTTTGGAGTTATATTCGAAGAGTTATGACATCTTGAAGTTGACCCATGCTTGCTGTCAAATTGAAAGAGCAGCTACGAGTTTAAGTGGTCTGAACAGAGAACACCCGAGTGATTTACATAATCACTTGAGTGATCAGAAAGATCACTCAAGTGATCATCAATAATCACTCGAGTGAAATGTGTCAGATGGCACATCTTGAAATCAGTTCCAATGACAGTCACATCTAGAAATCAGGATTACTGCGAGTGAAATGCTTCTGTAGTCAAGTGTTAATTGCTTTATCAAAATCACCTCTAGAGAAGTGACACCGCACTCAAATGATTCTCATGTTTTAGAATATCACTACCAGTGAATTAGATGTTAACTTAAGTGATTCAATGTTCTCATCAGAATTACTTCCAGAAACTTGACAGAAACAAGGAAAACAACAAGAATGATTTCATGGTGCACTCTACTGATGTGGATCACTTTCGGTGAAGTAGTTATCCACTCGAGTGATATTTAAAATATTCTCTAACCGCTATTTTCTGTCAATGCATTACAGGTATTCCACTACAGTTCACATGGCAAGCAACCGACCAATATTTAACAATAACGAATCATGGGCAATATCAATATTTAACAGACTAGTCAACGAACGTGCAAAAAACTGAAGCATTTTTCAGAGCACGATCATGGGCAACGGTTGAATTATTTATCAAAGAACATGATCAGATTACAACGAACAAATATTTGAATGCTCCCAACGGCTCTCAACATTTGCTATATGAACTAAAGCATTCGAAAAGAAGAATATACATGACAGTGACCAAATACACGAGCAAACAGAAATGAAGTAGTGAGAACCCAATTGCCAATATGCTGCTGTCATGAATCTTCGTCTCTCACATACTCTCTGTTAATATATGTTTTTCCTTGTCATGTATAATTAAGAGTGAGAATATTTACATTGTACTTCATTGATCATTTTACCCACTTTATAAGAGAGCTTGTAAACACTTCATCTATATTTAATAAGTGTTCTCAAGGTAGAGGGACCTTTAGAGGATTGATCAACTTACGGGGGAAGTTGTAGAGTGAATTGTCAAAGACTTTCTGTTCATAAGACTTATAAGGTGCAAGCAGTAGAGAACGTTGCTGATCGTAAGACTTACAGTGGTGTAAGCAGAAGAGAACGTTGCTGCTTATAAGACTTGCACGGGTAAGCAGAAGAGAAAGGTCTTACGGATTGCTTTGCTCGACTTGTCGTAGGAGGGAGTAAACCTTACAGTTTGTAAGGGGGAGTAATTTCGTCAGAGATTTGTAAAGGCTTTTCTTGTGCCTGAATAAACAAGAAGATAGTAGATTGGAAATCTCAGGAGGAGCCTGGGGACTAGATGTAGGTCATCGTGGATTGGACCGAACCAGAATAAATCACAGTTTGCATCTTCTCTTCCCTAAGATTTTATATTTCCAGCATATACGATTTACATAATTGTTTATGAGTTTATACTTCCATAAATACTAAGTTAATATTCCATGAAAAGATTTTAGAAGATTATACTTTCTTATCATACACCCAATTCACCCCCTCTTGGGTGTCAGCCAATTCTAACAGACTCGACTGCTAATCCTCTAACTTAAATACAATGCTTGCCGTGATAATCTGAGTGTCAGTTGGGCCTTGGTGATAGACCAACTGGACTCGAGTGTGTACTGTAGGACACGAGTTTGTGGCCAGAACTTGAGTTCATACAACCAAACTTGAGTGCATTGGTAAATTTTCAAAATATGTGAATATACCTTTGTGTAATGTTTTCTTTAGAAACTTGAGCACATTGTGCATAATCTAACTTGATCATTTCCTTGTAGAATATCTTATCACCATTGGGTTATCATCGAAATATGGATTCTAACCTGGTGGTATATAGAAAGGCAAGAATGACAAGGGTAAGTCGCATTGCCCGAAAGGCTATTCTAGCACCTATCACTATCAAGACTAGAAATGGGTCGGATAGTAAAAGGAAAAGGAGTAGATCACTCTCACTTCCATCAATTAATTAGCCTTCACCTGAGGAGCAGATACCAGAGGGTGAGGCTTATGTGGTCATTAACAAAGAAGGACCTGGACGTGGACTGAAGATTGTTTGTACACGTAGAAAGAGTGTCAAGTACCCAGTATACTATGGTCCTATTGCTAGAGATAAAGCAACTATAGTGAACACAGACACCTTAGAGTCAAATGGCAGTATGTTGTACTCAGACTCATATGAAGAGTTGGATGCTCCAGTGGAGAAATTAGCCTTTGACACGCATCCAGATCATGAACTTTGGGAGTAATTGAATGATTTGTATTTGACATCCTTTAATGATTTTGTTACTCCCACAGCATAGTATACAATGTGTTTGAACTCAGTACATAAGGTATACGAGCAAAGAGAAGAGCTTGGGATAATGATGACAGATGATGTGTGGATTCGGACTACGTTAGCTCATTTCCTGATTTCACCTCTTAGATCAGGAAGAAGAACAAGATCGTATTTATAGGTCCTTTTGAGTTTATGCCTTTTGTTAGGAATTTGTTCTTGTATGTGCTATTTAATATGCCCAATGAGTAGTAGGGCAAGGTTCTTTTGTTGTGAATGTTAAACCACTTATTGTACATATAACTTACTTCTGATGTAAGACAAGCTTCCTTTGATGCAAATACCAAGCCACTTTAATGCAAATGTGAGTGTTTGCTATAATAGATGTATATTTGTTATGTGTTGGTATTTAAAATCTTAAGAAGTGCATATGTACATATATGTGTTGATGTGGTATTAACGTAGTGTTCCTTCTTAATAGTGAAGAGGAACAATGGTATGACATAGATCAGTGGGAAATATACCACCCAATCCTGAACCTAAGAATAATCTGGAGCCTGATCTCATGCAGTAAGTTTTCACAATGCTGACCCAACAACAAACTATGATCTATGACTTGCAAGAAGAAGTCCGGGAATTAAGGGAAAGACGAAATGCAGATGAGGCATAACCTGAATGTAACAACCCCGAAGGAAATAACCTAGAGGGGAATCCCCCTGAAGGAAACCATCCTAAAGGGAATCCAGATAGAGAACAACCACCTAGTGACCAATATTCGCAGATGCACGAGGTGAACTTAGAAATCCCCATTATTCAAGAACCTGAGGAGAATATTGTTTAGTATTAGATGCCTAAATTTATTAAATATCAGCCTTAGACATTCCAAGGGAAATTTAATCCACAAGCTACTGAGAATTGGGTGAACTACCTAGAGAAAATCTTCGAGGTACTTAGATGCCCAACTGAGATGAAAGCCAGGATGGCTATATAAAAGCTAGTAGGTGATGTTGACGATTGGTGGAAAAATACGGCGCTTGTATTGCGTGGCCAGAATATCCCTCTGCATTGGAGTTATTTCAAGAGAAATTCTATGAAAAATATTTCCCAAGGTCAGTAAGAATTGAGAAAGAGAAAGAATTCTTAGCAATTCAGCAAGGTGATACTGAGACCTTCGATGCCTATCTGTCTTGGTTCATTCGACTGTCTCGCTACTCTTCTTATCTAAAACTCAAGGAGGATGAGGAGTGGAGTTATGATATGCTAATTCAGGGATTGAAGCCCAAAATGGAAGAGAAACTTGTGGCCTGACAGTTTAAGAAGTTAAACAAAGCTATAGAAGTGTGTCGGTTGACAGAAGGGAATTTGAGAAGAGTATAGGCTGATAGGGGTACTAGCCAGAGAGGTGGACCTAGTCAAAGGGATACCTCACAAAAGTGTAAGGGATAAGGTTTTCCATAAAAGGGAGGAAATAAAAAGCCATTTTGGTCTGGGAACTGTAGCGACCGAAAACCCCCAACATCTCAAACATGTCTTCGGTGTGGAAAGTCTCATCAAGGGCGATGGTGCAAACTTTTGATAAGCCAAGTAATCTTTCATGCTTGCAAGAGGCCAGGCCATTTAGCAGTAAATTGTCCCCAGCAAGTAGCACCACAACCTGTTGAGCCTAGATAATAGAATCAGGGCCGAGTGTTCGCCTTAACTCAGGAGGAGGCAAAGATGTCCCCAGAGTTAGTTCAAGGTAAAATCATTCTCAATGGTAGTGTATTGCAATCTTTATATGATTCAGGTGTTAGTTCAAGGTAAAATCATTCTTAATGGCAGTGTATTGCAAGCTTTATATGATTCGGGTGTTAGTTCAAGGTAAAATCATTCTCAATGGCAGTGTATTGCAAGCTTTATATGATTCAGGTGCTAGTCACTCCTTCATTGCGTATGATTGTGCTAAGCACCTAAAATTACGTGTGCATAAACTGCCATTTGGTTTGATTATGTCGACGCTGATGGGTGTCAAGACTCTGACTGCTGATGTTTGTTTGAATTGTGTAATAAATGTTAAGGGACATGAGTCTACCATTGACTTGATCTGTCTGCCGCTCCAAAAACTTGAAGTTATAATGGGTTTTGACTGGCTGAAGGCAAATAACGTGTTGGTAGATTGTGGAAATAAGAGGATAATATATCCTACTTAGCGGGAGTTCAGTGACATAAATGCTAGCCTGAACTTTATTTCATTGGCAGAAGCTGAGAAATGCTTGAAGAAGGGATACCAGGGATACATTGTGTTCTTTTCCATGCAGGCGGATACAGAAATAGCCCTGAAAGACATTCCAGTTGTACATGAATCTCCTAATGTTTTTTCTGATGACCTTAGTGGTTTGCCTCCAGAAAGAGAAGTATAATTCGCAATTTAGATTTTTCCTAGAGTAGGGTCTATATCACAGGCTCTATATCGAATGGCTCCAAATGAAATGGCTGAGTTGAAGAAGCAAATCGAAGAATTACTTGAAAAAGGGTTCATTCAACCAAGCTTAACATCGTGGTGAGCTCCGGTGTTATTTGTTAAGAAGAAAGATGGAAGCATGATGTTATGTATTGATTATAGAGAGCTAAACAAGGTAACCGTTAAGAACAAGTACCCACTTCCACGGATTGACAACATTTTAGATCAACTATCTGGAGGTAGTGTTTTCTCAAATATTGATCTAAGATCGGGGTATCATCAACTGTGTGTGAAGGTAGAAGATGAACTAAAAACTGCTTTCAGAACCCAATATAGATACTATAAATTTCTAGTAATGCCCTTTGGGGTAACCAATGCACCAGCCGTATTTATGGACTACATGAATTGTATCTTTTGTCAATACTTAGATCAGTTAGTGGTAGTCTTCATCAATGACATCCTGATATACTCTGAGACTAGAGAAGGGCATGGGGAGCATTTGAGAATTATGCTAAGCATTTTGCAGGAAAGGCAACTCTATGCAAAGTTGAGAAAATGTGAGTTTTGGCATTCAAAAGTCAAATTTCTGGGCCATGTTATATCACAAGAAGGGGTTGTAGTAGATCCTAGTAAGGTGGAAGCAGTGTGTTGCTGAGATTCACAATTTTTGGGTCTTACTGGCTATTACTGGAGATTTATTTAAGATTTCTTTCGGATTGCCTAGCCATTGACCAAGCTCATGCGAAAAGATCAACCGTTTAAGTGGGATGATCGATGTGAGAAGAGCTTCATGAAGCTAAAGGAGAGGTTGACAACTGCACCCGTGTTGATTATCCCTAATCCCGAGTTGACCTATGTGGTTTACAGTGATGTTAGCAAGCAAGGACTGTGATGTGTCTTGATGCAGCAGGGCAGAGTGGTGGCCTATGCCTCTCAACAGCTGAAGCCTTATGAGTTGAATTATCCCACGCATGATCGGCTGAAGCCTTATGAGTTGAATTATCCCACGCATGATCTGGAACTAGTGGCAATTGTGTTTGTGCTTAAGTCTGGCGACACTACCTATATGGGGTGGTGGTTAAATTGTACTGCGATCGCAAGAGTCTGAAATATCTGTATGATCAGAAAGAGCTCAATATGAGACAACACAGGTGGATAGAGTTGCTGAAAGACAACAACCTGGAGATTAAGTATCATATAGGTAAAGCCAATACCATCGTTGATGCTCTTAGTCAGAAGGTGATGCAGGTGGCAGCTATAATGATACAGGAGAGGAAATTAATAGAAGATTTCTGATATATAAACTTGTCAAATCAAATCATCTGTGCTAGTTATGGTATTAGCCAAGTGGAGAATGATTTGAAGACTGAGATTGTAGAAGCTTAAATGCAAGATGAGCAAGCATAGTCCTTTCGGACTATGATTGAATAAGGAAAGACTCTGGATTATGATTTATCACCAAGTAGACTAGTTTGATACAAGAAGAGAACCTATGTTCCACTGAAAGCCGACCTGAGGCAGAAAATCCTTGATAATGTATACAAGAGTTGTTACACCCTCCGTCCAATGATGGTAAAGATGTATCACGACTTAAGGGCAATGTACTGGTGGCCTAGATTGAAGAAAGATGTGATAGAATATGTGGCACGATGTCATGCCTGCTAGAAGGTGAAGATTGAGCACTAGAAATTGCCACGATTGCTTCATAGTCCTGAGATTCTAGACTGGAAATGGGAAAGCGTGACTATGGATCTTATGGTAGGATTACCCAGAATCCAGAATCATGATGCGATCTAGGTGATCGTTGATCATTTTACAAAGTCAGCGCACTTTATACCGATCAATGCTAGCTATTCTCTTGATAAGTTGGCAGAAATTTATGTCAAAGAGATAATGAGACTCTATGGGATGCCGAAGAATATAATTTCTAACAGAGATTCTCGCTTTAGTTTAAAGTTTTGGAGATCTTTATATGAAGCTTTGGGCAGTAAGTTAAGCTTCAGTACGGCCTATCATCCTCAAACAGATGGACAGTCAGAGAGAACTATACAAACACTGGAAGATATGCTGAGAGCATGTGTGATGGACTTCAAAGGAAGTTGGGATTATTACCTTCCACTAGCAGAGTTTGCTTATAACAATAGCTATCATGTGAGCATTCAGATGGCTCCGTATGAAGTGTTGTATGGGAGGAAGTGTCAATCCCCTCTCTGCTGGACAGAGTTAAAGAAAGAAAGTTGTATGGGCCGAATACAGTAGATCAAACTACTGAACATATCAGAATTATTAAGTAGAGACTGCTTGCAGCCTAGAGTAGGCAAAAGAGCTACGCTGATAAGTGGAGAAGACCACTGGAATTCTAGGTGGGTGATCATGTGTTTTTGAAAGTTTCACTTGTTACCGGTTTAGGAAGAGCAATAAAAAGGAAGAAACTGAGTTCTCGCTACATTGGGCCGCTTGAGATTTTATGAAGAGTTGGGCCTTTAGCGTACTGGATTTCTTTAAACCCAAATCTGAGCAGATTGCATGATGTGTTCCATGTTTCACAATTGAAGAAGTACCAACTAGACCCCTAGCATATTATTGAATATGAAGATATCAATATGTGTGATGATCTCACTTATGAGGCTGACCCCGAGCGAATCATTGATAGACAAGAAAGGCGGCTTAGACATCATATCATACTATTTGTGAAATTGGTCTGAAAGGGACTATCACCAAGGGAGGTGACTTAGGAAGTAGAAGAAGATATGAGAAAATGTTACCCGAATTTTATGCCAGTTGAGGTGTAACAAATTTTAGGGACGAAATTTATTGAACGGGGGGAGAACTGTAATACCCCACTTTTTCACTGATATTCCCTATATGTATATTTATGATATTTAATGGAATAAAATGGTGAATTGTGATATGTATGAATTTATGAAAAATGGCAATCGCCGGTTACATATAATTCTGCCAAACAAGGACACATAGAGGCAATTAATGTCCACTTAAAGGCCTACTATGGTAACCAAAATTTGAGAATTTAATGACATAAATAGTAGCCTCATTTAAGTGTCAAAATGGGGTTAAACCAATGGAAATGAGCAAGAAATGATTTATTACGGTAAATCATAAAATGTAGGGGTAAAATGGTAATTTTGCCATAAAGTGGGAAATAATTAGTTTTCCCTAATATTCCCAATAATTTTAGTTAAATGGGAATTAAAAAGATAGAAATGGCTACTTGACAATTAATAAACCTATTTTGGTAAATTATTATCGAGAAAGGTCAAATAGTCAAAAGTCAAAGGTCCAAAAGTTAACTATTTGCAAGATAGCAATGGAATAGGGAAAGACCAATATTTCATTCCTTCAATTCTTATTGTTTCGGCTGATCAAGAGGAATATGAAGGGAAATGGAATAATTAAATAAAGAATTGATATTTTGAACCATTAACATGCTTACAAGTGTATAAGCCATTTGACTAAACAATATATCATCAATTATCTTCATCACTTCAGCTCATTCTCTTGCAAAACAAATCAAAATAGAGGGAGAGGGAGCTAAGAACGTGAGGAATACAGTGAAGAAGAGGAAGAAGCTAGGGTTCTCTTGGATCAAAGGTAAGGAAGTTGTTACCTTATGTCTTAAACGTCATAATCCCTCCTTAACATCTTCTACTCATCTCTCCTCTTTTGAATCCATAGTTTTCAAGCTGAATCAAGAGTTGTCGAGAGAGAGACAAAAATGTTGAGGAGAGAGAAAGTGCTGGAAATCAAGAGGTAACTTTTCAAACTTGTTCCTCTTGCTTGATTGATGCTATTAGAGTTGTTCTTGGCTTAGTTTTGGTTGTTTTTGTAAGAGTTAGCTCATAAAACCTAAGAGACCTTAATGTTCAAGTCTCTCCAAATCAAGTCCAATGAATTTCTAAATAGCTAATAGTGTGATTATAAGTAGAAATGAGGTGATTAGGCAAGAGAAAACGAGAAACGGACACAACTTTTTTGGAAATTCTATTGGATTGCCCTGTGTTAGATGTGGTAAAGGAGTAGGAATTTGATAATTCTGATGCTTCCATTGGGTTTAGGAGGAAAAATTATGTAGGGTCTATGTTGATGATAAAGTGAGAAAAGCCCCAGAATGTGAAATGACAATTACCCTTTAAAAGCCTTAAATAAGGGCTGTCAAGAGCATTTTCATCATTTTAGCTTGATTTTGGCCAATTAGAAGTCAAAAATGGATTCTATACACGAAATTGTGTAGGATTAGCTCATGTCATAAATTTGGTAAAGCATAGTGAGACCGGGTCTTAAGGGGCATTTTGGTAATTTAGCATTATTAGGCTAAGTTAACCAATACTATGAATGTGGAATTATGCATGAATGAGAAATGACTCATTTATGGTATATTCAAGATTTTGGGACTTAGTTGTTGTCCGAAACTCAAGACTTGCCCGAGCTTGGAAAGGTGGGAGGAAGTTGCTAGAGAAAAGCAACCAGGTAGTAACTTATCTTTAATATGTTATGGTATGCATTGAATGATTTTTGTATTTATCAAGAATTTTCTAACATATTTTAAATATGCAGGGTGGTCATCCAGGGCCTATCTTTGCACGGGTGGACACTCAGGCCAATATAACGATCACCGATGCACGATGGATCCCGTGGCCTATTGCATGGGTATCCCTCGTGGCCTTATAGTATATCTAGCGCTACAATAGTTTAAGAGTTTCATGTGATGCATGATTGCTGTTGTGATGATTATGATGAATGATGTTTTCTTAGCATGCCTTGAAATGTTATAACTATATGATTGATATACGTTGCTACTGAGATTCTTTTGAATCTCACTCTTTTTTCAAAAACCCACTTTCAATGCAGGGAGAAAGCTCGAGGATCAAGTGGAAGGTAAATACGGATGACTAAAGGTTGGGATGCTAAAGACCTTAGTCATTTTGATTGTCTAATTCCATATATTTTGGATACTATGAGATTTGTATATGTGTATACGTTTTGGGTTGTATATGTGATTTATGCCTTGTAAGCATAACAACCATGTAAGAATATCAAATAGATGAAATAGTAGTTAATATGTGTTTATGCTTCCCATCTCTAATGAAAAGCAATTAAGATAAATGCTCGCCGACTCTGATATATGAATATAAAGAAAGGACCGATGAGATTAATTAAGATAGTGAAAATGGTTTGTGAAAATTTTTACTATCCTCTCAACCCTAGGTTCAATTCATGAGTTGAAGGTGGGAAATTTGTAAGTATTTTCAAAAGTTGGGTAGTCGGGTTTGAATCCTGGTCTCTCGCATGATTTATCTATTCTTTTATATTCATATAAGGTCATAGGAAATAAGGTATCACACATGATGATGTCAATTCTAATCTAAGGGCCAAGGCAACTAGGGAATGACATAAATGTATACCTTGAACCATTAATTGAAGAGTTGAAGAAGTTGTAGGACAAAGGGGAGGTTATATATAATGATCTCCAGAAAGAAATATTCAATATAAAGACCATGCTATTTGGCACAATCAATGACTTTCTTTTTATATGGTAATTTGTTAGAATACTGCATTAAAGGCCAACTTGGATACCCGATTTGTGAAGAGGGTATACAGTCAATCAGGTTGAAGCATGGTATAAAGAATTCCTATATAGGATATCGCATCTGGTTACAAATTCTACGTATCACCGTATGAGAAAATATTTCGATGGGGAACCAAATGAAATTATGACACCTGAACCTTTGACTAATTAGGAGGTTTTTTAAAAAATGAAGCATACATGCTATAAATTTGGGAAGCCATTTAGGAAATATGTTGGGACAAGCGGGTGAAAGAAAAGGTCTATTTTCTTTGATCTGCCATATTGGAGTTCCCTTCATATTAGACATTTTCTTGATGTCATGCTCATTGAGAAAAATGTATGTGAGAGTATTTTCAGAATGTTACTCCATATTCATGGGAAGACGAAAGAAGGCATAAATGCAAAACTAGACATGGTTGAGATGGGAATAAGGGAGGAGTTGGCACCAGAGGAGAGGGGATCTCATACATTCCTTCGTCCAATATATTTTACACCATCTAAATAAGAAAAAGGAAGTTTTTGTGAGTTTCTTGCTTCTATGAAACTGCCAGAGGGTTACTCATCAAACATTAGCAACCTTGTGTCAATGAAGGACTTGAAGCTGAAGGGTCTGAAATCACACGATTGCCATGTGTTGATGAAAAAATTTATTACAATAGCAATAAGAGGTATTTTACACGGTAAGGTGCGAGCTACGATCATGAAGCTCTGTTTCTTCGTCAAGCTACTGTGCAGTAGAGTGATTGACCTCAAGAAATTGCCAAGGTTACAAATTGGAATCATGACTACTTTGTGTTAGTTGGAGATGGTTTTCCCTCTAGCTTTCTTTGACATAATGGTGCACCTAATGTAGTATCCCAAATTTAATCACCAAAATTCCTTGTAAATTTAATTATAGTTAATGGAATAAAATGGTGAATTTTGGTGCACTTGAAGGAGCCAAAAAAGTGGAAATAGTGATTATATGAAACTTTTTGGCAAAGAAAGACATGAAGCCCAATTTTTGTCTTGACAAAGGCTTAACATTGAAGCTTGGAATTTAGTGTGAAAGAACAAAATTCTTGGCCTAATTTTATGTGCAAAATTCTGCCAAAAGGGAAAAGGAAAAAGGAAGACAAAATTTAATTTCAAAAATTGGAGACATGTAAGGGCAAAATGGTTATTAGACCAATAAATCAAAAAACACTTTATTT
The DNA here is from genome assembly GCA_037074505.1 of Albizia julibrissin. Classification (NCBI taxonomy): domain Eukaryota; kingdom Viridiplantae; phylum Streptophyta; class Magnoliopsida; order Fabales; family Fabaceae; genus Albizia; species Albizia julibrissin. Next base: position 25,148,531 of record CM073485.1, read on the forward strand.
CTCCAAAATAAATGACCAAAGTCGGCCAAGAAGAGAGAAGGGAAGGGAAAATAAATATTTAGGCATAAAGCATGCCATGTGGAAGGGTTAAAAGCCAAGTGAAAAAAGAAGGAATAAAATAATAGGTGACATGTGCAAAATTCTAATAAAATAATATATATTTGAGGACGTGAAAGATGACACTAGAATAGCTTATTATACCCTTCCTAAAGGCCATATTTCGGCCAAACACATGAACAAGAGAGAGAGTCTTGAAGAACATAAAGAACAAGAGAGAATAAGAGACAGGAATCAAGATAAGTATAAAACAATTTTACTTGTTATGCCTTCAAAATTCATGGAAACACCTCCTAATCCTTATGCCTCATGAAACCACATGTAGCAAGAAAAAAATCAAGAGTAAGGAGGATAGGAAGGTGACGGGTTCAAGGAGGAAGAGAAAGAAACAAAGGTAAACTCATATACCTTGCTTTCTTGGTTGAATTCAAGGTTATTGTTGTTGTAGTGGTTGAATTATTGGCTTGTATTGGTTTGATATTATGATTTGTGATTTGGGATGCATGAACCCTAAAGGGAGATGCTACCCAAACTTTGATTAATCATGTGCAAAAGGTGTTTAAGTGGCAAAATAAGTTATTAGAAGTGAAAATAAGTTGTTTGGTTGGTTGAAAGTTGAAAAATTCTATTTCCCCTAAAATATTCAAACTTTCGACCTAGTATAGAACAGGGAGTTATGGCTGGAATTTGATGGATTTGATGATTTCATTATGTTTAGAATGAAAAATTGTGTAGGAAACATGTGAATTATGAAGTGTAAAGGCTTTAAGGTGTGAAATGATAATTTTGCCCCTAAAACCCTAATTGATGGCTGTCAAGGGTAAACGCAGAAATGCAATATGATTTTTCCAAAAATGAGGTCAAAATGGATTCTACACGGAAAAATGTATAGGAATAGCCAGGGTCATAATTTATGGAAAAGTACAATTATACTGGGTATAAAGGGAATTAGACCAGGTTCCCTAGGGGCATTTAGGTAGTTACGCGATTTTGAGTAAAGATAACTAACTTATAAGTCTTAGAAAAAGGTATGAATGAGTAATAACTCATTTGTTATTAATTTGGGAATTTTAGGATTTAATACTTTCCGAACCGGATCGGAAACTAAGGACCGATAATAGCTAGGCCAGGGAAAGGAGTAAGGTAGTAACTCTATCTCTCATATTCTATGTGACTATTAATATTCATTGTTTTCCATGTTCTGACAATGGTATGTGGATGGCGGTAAATCCTAGTGCTAGGTGTAGAAAAAACACAAGTACTACCCTAAGGGAAAAGCACAAGTACCTTTTGGCCCAAAGGTATCCAGTCTATGTCGTCCAATGTTATTGATGAGATTCCTCGTTATGGTATGGGAAAAGCACAAGTACCACCCTATGGGAACATCACAAGTACCATGAGGCCAGTGGGAACCAGCTGAGGTGAGTACGGAAAGGTTGGTACCTGCTCTGAAACATTGTTGTGATCACGGTGTGGCATAGGGACAAGGCGATCATTTTGATCTAAAAAAAATCATCGCTTTAATCCTCAATATTTTTTGACAGACATGTGCACAACTTTATTATTTGCTGCATCATATATGATACATTGCATGTTTACCTTTCATATTTTATATGATTGATTGCTTGTTACTACTAAGATTCGATTGAATCTCACCCCTTTCCATAAATAAAATTTATTCTGCAAAAAGTAGCGGCTCTAAAGGCAAAGAGGTGGACACTACCCACTGAAGGATCTGGGTCTAATGAAGAATTTTTGTTGGTTATCTTTGTACTTTTTATGTACCTTTGGGTCTTGTAATTGACTGTGTACAAAGCCAGTGAGGAATTCTTGTAATGTAATCAAGAATTTTATATCAGTATTTTTATACTATTTATGTATGCCTACTGAACTATGCGTTGGTACTCTATTAAATATTGAATTACTGAGGGGTTTGACATTTTTGGTATCAAAGTATGCGGTTTTGGCAATAGAAGAATGGTGTACTGATATGATCTTGATTATGTTGTAACCAAAATTATGAGCGGAAGGCGACGTCATAGGAGCAAATCCCTGCCATTGGTAAATCAACTCTCGGAGGGACGACGAGCATGATCACATCAAATCAGGAGAGTCCCTAGGGTACTTCATACCTCAAGGAATCGTGTGTGGCTAAGGCCAGTCTATGGACCCCAGCCTAGACTGGAGCCAATAATTAGTTCTTCTGTTAGTGATACTGAGCAGCCACTGTCAGACGGATTAGAGTCAGATCCATACAGCATTACTAGTTTCAGGGAAGACCCTATGTACGTGGCATATGACCTACGGCCAAATAAGCAGCTGTAGGGATACATCAACAACTTGTATATACAGGCCCTCCATATATCTGACTCCCTAATGACTCAGTATGCATAGTTGTTGTACGACATATATGTACTGTACTAGGACCAGGGATTCCTTGGGATAGAGTTCCCAGATGATTATTGGATTCATACAACACTATATTTCTTACCAGATATAATGTTTTGGGCTGGAAGACAAATGATATTATGGAGCGGGGCCCAAGGGATAGTTTTCCAGAGTTCAAGGACCATATGACAGACTTCGTACTATAATATTTGTACCAGGATTGATATATGACCTATATTCAGTTTTTGGTCTACCAGAGATGGTTGACATAACTATTTAGGATAAGGGTAGTCATAAGGTGCCGATGCTAAAAAATGGTTGGAGCTGGTATTGTCAAACCCCGCATAATTTAGACATTTCATCAAGCATCATTGCATAGTTCAAACAGGAAAACAAAATTTATACAAATATACTGATACATGTTTCTTGATTATAATACAGGAAACTAAAAAGTATTAGTAAGTTATATATTACATCCCAAGAATTTAGTAGCCTATACTATGCTGCGCACTGAGATAACTTCATCAACTGCTTGTCTTCAGTCTTTGTATTCAACTTTCTCCTTGCCTTTGGAATTGTTATTCCTAGCTGGATAATTTGTTTATATGAAAGGAATGAGATTCAAATGAATCTCAGTAGTAACCAGAAAATCATTTATATAAAATGAAAATAGGAAACATGCAATGCAACATTTATCATGATGCAGCAATCAAAATACCTAAGCCTATCTGACAATGCTCAGGAAACAAACGATGATTTTGTCCGGATCAAAATGATCATTTGTTCCTGATCTGCACAATATCATATTATAATGTGATCACAGCAACAACTTAGAGTAGGCCTACACCTGTCCATACTCATCATAACTTGGAGTAGGTCAATACATGTCCGTATATATCAAGTCACTCAACTGGGTCTACCTGGCCACATGGTACCTCAAAGGTCCCATGGGGTGATTTAACTCATCATCCACAAGATTAGGCAGAGGTTTCGACATACTTACCTTATACTGGAACTTAGGACTCCTTACCTCTTCCTCTTTCTCTTCCTCTTATTCCTCTCTTCCTTTCCTTATTTATGATCCAACTTGGCCAACTTGGTTCATTTACCATAAAATTACCATGTGTCCACGCTTTTCTGTAATGTATATATAAATATCCTAGATTATTTTTATGTGGGCCAAAATGACCATTTGAAGTAATATTAGAATATTACATAATTAATTATGTAATTACTACAATGTATACATTTGGACCAATGAAAAATCTCCAACAAATGTCTCTAGAATTCTCCACATATCTCTCCCTTGCCTATAAATGAACCAAGTCGGCCACGAGGGATGGAAAGGAAGGAAAGAAGAGTGGTAGGAGGAAAAAGTAGAAGGAGAAGAGGAAGAGAAGCTCTGAGCTCAGACATAAGGTAGGTATACCGAAATCTTTGCTCAATCTTGTGTTATAGTTCCAGAAACCTCCCTATTATCTTGGGTTAGACATTCACAAGAAAAATTTCTAGGAGAAGGGGGAAATATTTCGGCCAAAGCTAGGAAGAAGATGGAAAAGAAAGGTATGTTGTTAGAACTTTAGTATTCTTGATGAAACTGAGTGGTAGTGAACTTCTGGCTGGTTATTTGATTGTTTTTGGCAACTTTTGTAAATTTGGGATGTCCATTTTCTAAGGGGAAATGCTGCCCAAATTTCCATTGATTATGTTAAAATAGTAATTGGATGAATAAATCAATGGAAACAAGTGACAACAAAGTGAATTAGGGATTTAAAACCAAGAAAAATATAATTTCCTTAAAAATTTATAAGTTTCAGCCAAGGCTAAAAAAAGGGAAGGAGTTGGAATTTCATAATTCTAATGGTTCTATGATGTTTAGGAGGAAAATTATGTTGGGTTCATGTTGAATAAGAAGTGTGAAAGGCCCCGGATTATGAAATGACGATTTTGCCCCTAAAACCTTAAGTTGAGCTATTAAGGGAAAAATTGTAATTTGAGTTGGAATTGATATGATCTGAGGTCAAATATAAGATTTACACATAAAAATATGTAGAATGGACATAAGTTATAATTTTTGGAAACGTATAAAATACCAGAGCCGAACTGGGTCCCTAGGGGCAATTTGGTAAATTTTGAGGGTTTGAAGGAAATGCTAAAGTTATAGATTTCCAAGTGGAATAAACTTAAATAGTAGTTAATTGTAACTATTTTGATCAATTTTAGGATTCAATATCTGTTTAGCGGGACCCTCAAAGTCAGATAGACTAGAGAAGGAAAGGCAACAAGGTAGTAACTCTATCTTTCATATACTATATGAGTGTTAATATGTGATGATTGCCATGATTTGTTCAATGTAATGCTTTGTGGTGTTGATACTCTCTAGGTGTGGATAATGAGTTAAACCACCCCATGGGACCTTTGAGGTACCATGTGGCCAGGTGGACCCAGTTAAGTGACTTGATATGTACGGACATGTATTGACCTACTCCAAGTTATGATGAGTACAGATAGCTGTAGGCTTGCTCCAAGTTATTGATATGATCACATTATGATATAATATTGTGCAGATCAGGAACAAATGATGATTTTGATCCGGACAAAATCATCGTTTGTTTCCTGAGCATTGTCAGATAGGCTTAGGCATTTTGATTTGTGCATCATGATAAATGTTGCATTGCATGTTTCCTATTTGCATTTCATATGAATGATTTTGTGGTTACTACTGAGATTCGTTCGAATCTCATTCCTTTCCTATAAACAAATTATCCAGCTAGGAATAACAATTCCAAAGGCAAGGAGAAAGTTGTGTTAGATATGATTAGTTTTGATGATGTCAAATATAGATATCAGATATTAAGAGCAAAAAGTTTCCTTAATATATTAATCTCTTTATATTGACTAACTACTATATTTAATATTGTATATCTTATAGATTAGTCAAGTAAAGCAAGAAAGGGACTGGATGTTTCTATGCTCAGAAGGGAATTAAGAAGTATTGTAGAAGTGCACTGTAGCGATCAGATACTGTAGCAACAAGGCACTGCAGCATCCGAGGAACTGTAGCACTCGAGTTTAAATAGTAGAACTCAAGTTCTGCACTGTAGCACTGAAGTTCAGGAAGTTCTTCATGAGAGTTTTGCTCAGAAACGATCTTTGGATGTATCGTAAGCTTTACACTTGAGTTGGTTATGGATAACTCGAGTTCAAACTGGTGCCATATGAAAGTAGACTTAAAGAGCTTTCCATGCATATATAATATGTCAAATTTGGAGTCATATTCAATGCGTTATAGCTTCTGGAAGTTGATGCTCGAGAATACGTATGTTATCTACACTCATTGGATCATAACTTAGAGAATACAATGAGTTTGGAGGTGATTCATTTTGCATTGGAATGTAAATGATAAGAGCTTTCTAATGATCAACCATTTACCATATTTGGAGTCTAAAATGAATGGATCATATTTTGAGTCCACTGTTCATACTCTCGCAAGCTTTGACGCAGAAGCTGAAGTTTATCACCACACTCGAGTTTGAACTGACACACTAGAGTCCTCAGAAGATATGCACTCGAGTGATGGAAGTTTTGGAATGAGAGTTTGTTCTCGAGACTCAGCAAGAATGAGTTAATATGAAGTGTACTCTAGTTTGGAGGGGAGTACTCGAGTTCCGTACGGTTTGCACTTGAGTTGTGAGAGTGTGGCCATGAGAGTTTATGCAGAGAGTCTTGTGATGAGAATAACAAGCGGTGCACTCGAGTTCTAAACCAAGATGCACTCGAGTCCTGCAAGTTTTGTGGAAAGAGTTTGAACTTGAGAGATTTGGGACCGTGAAGAAAATAAAGTACACTCAAGTTCCAGAAGTGCACTTTTGCGAGTTCATGGCTGAGACCACCTGAATGCAGTGAAACATCATCACGCACTCAAGTTTCATCGTGAGAACTCGAGTTTGCCAGTAACTGAAGTTGAGTGAAGTTCAGAGATCAATCCGTATATGGTTAAACATCATTTAATCATTATGGTTTTACTTGTTTCTATACTTAAACAACATTTGACATTTATTTCAAGTGTGAAACAGGAGATCAAACATTTGGGTTGCATCTTTAAGTTCGGAGGTGACTCATGGCATATATGATTACACGAAGAGATAATTCCCAGAATGCAGAAATTCAGTTTCTGATTATTAATCCAATGTATTCATGACTAATACTTCATTGTATCAGTGGTTGAAGTGTTTCTCCATATTAACAATGAATATTTCATGGGAAAAGGCAAAAAGATGTTTGACAGAAGTGGAGCGTCTGACAATGGCTCTCTCTCTCTCAGTGCTTTACAGTTGTTATGCAATATCAGTATACATGGCAAACAACGAACCAGTATTAAGCGACAACAAATCATGGGAACAACCATATTCAACAAATGGATCAACAAACTGCTAACGCTGAACCATCTGTTGGATCAACGGGCAAACTGTAAGAAATGCTGAAACAGATGACAGAGCACGATCAGCAGGAAAATGTTTAAATGCAGTTGCAACGTTCATCTTCTGAACACCAATACTAAACAGAAAGCTCAACGGACTAATGGGCAAAAATTCAAATACGTGCAACGGTCAAATGGAGCAATAGACTCTAATGGACGGATGCTTAACAACGGTCCTCTTCTATAACTCAGCTATAAATAGAAGAGGATTCAAACACAGAGATGGCAGCGTACAGAAGAAAGAAAAACAGAAGCATGTTGATATCCTGAGTCTTCCGCCTCTTGCACTCTCTGTTCTTATCTGTTTATATATCATGTATCTGTGAGAGTGAGATTATTTGTATTGTACCTCAGTGAGTATTTTATCCACTCTGTAAAGAGAGTCTGTAAACACTACATATATACTTATGTATTGATCTCAAGGTAGAGGGACCTTGAGACGGTTGATTTTCTTACGGGAGAAGCTGTAGAGAGAATTGTCGGTTAGACTTTCTGCTCGTAAGACTTGCATGGGTAAGCAGGAGAGAAAGGTCTTCGGGATTGCTCTACTCGTAAGACTTACCGTAAGGAGGAGTAAACCTTATAGTGTGTAAGGGAGGGTAACTCCATAGTAGGCTACACAAGTACCCAGTTAAACTTGTGTGTTGTAGCGGCTTTTCTTGTGCCCGGTCAAACAAGAAGATAATAGATTGGAAATCTCAGGAGGAGCCTGGGGACTGGACGTAGGTCATCGTGGATTGGACTGAACCAGAATAAATCACAGTTTGCGTATTCTCTTCCCTAAGCTTTTACATTTCCAGCATATATGATCTATATATCTGTATATGATTTTATAGTTTCATATGTATTGATTTGATAAGTTGTGAAAAGATTTTAAAAGGTCAGACTTTATTACCGTACACCCAATTCACCCCCTCTTGGGTGTCAGCTAGGTCTAATAAGTTGAATACAAAGACTGAAGACAAGCAGTTGTTGAAGTTATCTCAGTGCGCAGCATAGTATAGGCTACTAAATTTTTGCGATGTAATATATAACTTACTAATACTTTTTAGTTTCCTGTATTATAATCAAGAAACATGTATCAGTATATTTGTATAAATTTTGTTTGCCTGTTTGAACTATGCAATGATGCTTGATGAAATGTCTAAATTCTGCGGGGTTTGACATTTTTGGTATCAAGCATACGGTTCTAGCATTAACAGAATAGTATACTGATATGATCTTGATTATGTTATGACAGGTACTATAAACACCGAACACTATAAGAAGTGCGAATCACAAGCATCGGTCAATTGGCCAGAGGATTGACCTCCTAAGAGGGAACTTCCAAGGACTAAGTGGTGTACTAAGAAGAGAACTTGTTATAAGCAACCCTCTTGGAGGAAGAGAAGAAAGACATGTCGTAGGAACTTTAGTCAGAAAAGCAGAAACTCTAGAGGATCATATCAGAGAAACAATAAGAAACCTTATCAACCCGAGAATCATAGTAGTCAACGAACTACTGGAAATCCATAATGTTGAAGATGTGGCAAACCTTTCCATCCTGGCAAACCATGTGAAGTAATTTGCTACAACTACAATCAACCAGGACACATTGCTACCTATTGCCCTCAGCAATAGTACAAGGTAGAACAACCAAGACAGAGGGCCCAAGGAAGAGTCTTTTCCATGACTCAAGATGAGGCCAGAAAATCTCCTGAGTTAATTCAAGGTACTATTTTGCATAATGGAAATTGCGTGCAAGCATTATTTGATTCAGGTTCCATTCATTCATTTATTGCTTATGATTGTGTAAGACGATTGGGTCTGGTAATATATCGGTTACCATATGATCTCGTTGTATCGACACCTACAGGTAATCAATCTATTACCGCTGAAGCTTGTTTAAATTGTGTTTTAAATGTTGAGAAACGAGAGTCGACGATGGATTTAATCTGCTTGCCCCTTCAAAATTTAGAAGTAATCCTTGGCATTGATTGGCTAACTGCCAATAATGTATTATTGAGTTGTGGAAATAAACGAATTGTTTGTCCTACTCCACAACTAACAACCAGTCATCGTAACCTCAACTGTCTTTCAGCAGCTAAGGTTGAAAAACAATTACAGAAAGGATGTCAAGGGTATATGGTATTCTTTTCTATCTAGACAGAAGCCAGATTAGCCCTAGAAGAGATCCCTGTAGTGAGAGAATTTCCTAAGGTATTCTGAGAAGACATTAGTAGACTACCTTCAGAAAGAGAAGTAGAGTTTACGATCGAGACTAAGCCTGGAGTATAGCCAATTTCAAAAGCTCCGTACAGGATGGCTCCTAACGAGATGGCAGAGCTAAAGAAGCAGATTGAGGAGTTACTCGAAAAAGGGTTCATTAGACCCAGTATATCACCATGGGGAGCCCTAGTCCTCTTTGTTAAAAAGAAAGATGGAAGTCTACGATTGTGCATAGACTACAGGGAGTTAAATAAAGTGACTATAAAGAATAAGTACCCACTTCCCCATATTGATGATTTACTTGATCAATTATCAGGCTCATGTGTGTTTTCAAAAATTGACCTGAGGTCAGGGTATCATCAATTATGTGTGAAAGCAGAAGATGTACCCAAGATTGCCTTTCAAACCATATATGGACATTATGAATTCTTGGTGATGCTGTTTGGGCTAACGAATGCACCTGCTGTGTTTATGGACTATATGAATCGAATCTTCCGTCCATATTTAGACCTGTTTGTAGTGGTCTTTATTGATGATATACTCATATAATCGCAGACTAGGGCTGATCATGAAGAACATCTAAGGACGGTATTGGGAACGTTACGTAGCAAACAACTTTATACCAAGCTAAGTAAATCTGAGTTTTGGCTTTCAGAAGTAAAATTTCTGGGCCATGTAGTCTCTTATGAAGGGGCCTCTGTGAATCCCAATAAAGTGGAAGCAGTGCTGAACTGGAAAAGACCAGAAAATGTAACTGAAGTGCGCAGTTTTCTTGGTCTAGCTGGTTATTACCGGCGATTTATATAAAATTTCTCTAGGATTGTGTTACCTTTGACAAGGTTAACTCAAAAAGCTCAATGTTTTACGTGGGAAGAGAATTGTGATAAAAGCTTCATAGAGCTGAAGGAGAAATTGACAACAACACCAGTGCTGATAATTCCTGATCCACAGTTGACCTATTGATTGAGAATTGTCGAGTTCTCGCAAAATAACCAGTTTTAATGAGAATTTGCAGTACAGAGAACCTGGATCATTTCCAATGGAATTTACATGCAGTCTAAAACATTCGAAACAATGATCGATTGGGGAGGTTTAATTAAACTATTAACGAACAATAAACTCAGATTAAAGACCAAAATTGAAAACAAACTAGACCAAACAGATTAAAACAACTGACCTAGAATTGGGATTCATAGTTTCCTACCATCATCGGATAAAGATTATAACGAACTCGTGATTGGTTCTGGATGAACTAAAATCTCTGTATTCGTCCAAAAAATCCCTCAACTAGACGATCGTCTAGGTTCTGTTCGTATGCGTGGCGTGCTACTGTGCGATTGTACAGTAGCACTGTAACCTGATTCGAACTATGTCCTTGGGATGTACCAATCCGAATATTAAAACAAACATTCGAACTATTCCAGAAATCGAATTCGATTAGAGTAAATAGAAATGAGTTACGTTACTGGTTTATGTATGTCCTCTGATTGGAAACGTGAATCATCAATCCATAGGTAAATCACAGAAACTTAGCCCGACATGGCTGAAAAATCCGAAAAATGAACGAAGAACGCGAAGAACATGAAGAATATTTCTCAGAAAAATGAAGAACTTCTGATTTCAATCCAAAAACGTCACAAATCCATTCTCCCCTATTGTTTCAGCTAACCAAAGTAAAAACCTAATTGTCATATGGGTCAAAGCCCATCAGTTCAGCCCAAAACGGAAATTAATAATAAATGGTGCTTCATTACAAAATTTGGGCCCAATAAAAATCCAGAAAAATACATATAACATTGACTACATTTTTTACTATCCTCTTGTCTGAATCTTCCCTTCAAGTCTTCATATCAATTGTTGCCCTTTGAATCATCTAAAAAATGAGATAAGAATGAGATCATTCGAATATCTGGTTCAAGAGTTATGATCAAATTAGAGAAGGGTTGTAAATCTGGAATTTTTATTATTAAAATATGTTAAATCCAATAAAACACTCAAAGCCCAAATAAGCATAAAAGCCCATTATTTATTACTAAACAATCTAAATTTATTAATCAAGAGATACAAATGAGTATAATAAATATTCAATTATCACCTATGTGGTTTACAGTGATACTAGTAAGCATGGATTGGGTTGTGTCTTGATGTAGTAGGGCAGAGTGGTAGCGTATGCCTCCCGTCAGCTAAAGCCACATGAAACAAACTATCCCACTCATGACCTTGAGCTTACAGCTGTGGTATTGGCGTTGAAAATATGGAGACACTATCTCTATGGTGAAACTGTAGAATTATACTGCGACCATAAAAGTCTAAAACATCTGTATGATCAGAAAGAACTAAATATGAGACAACGTCGATGGATGGAGTTGCTCAAGACTACAACTTAGAGATTAAGTATCATCTAGGTAAGGCTAATGTTGTTGCAGATGCCTTAAGCAGAAAAATAGTACACGTAGTAGCCCTAAAGATACAAGAACAAAAATTGATCGAGGATTTTTGAGATCTTAATCTGGTTGATCAGATTTTAATCAGTGGCATTAGTCACATAGAAAATAACCTACAAACTGCCATAGGAGAAGCTCAATTGCATGAAAATCAAGCTCAGAAGATGAAAGATATGATAAGAAGAAGGGAAACCCAAGAGTATGAACTTTCTCTAAGTGGATTAGTCAGGTACAAAAAGCAAATATACATCCCACCAAAAGCTGAGTTAAGGCAACAAATCCTGGAAGAGGCATGCAAAAGTATATATACTTTCCATACAGGAGCAATTAAAATGTATCATAATTTGAAGGCTGTATACTGGTGGACAGGAATGAAAAAGGATGTAACCCAGTTCGTAGCTCATTGCCTTACTTGTCATAAGGTCAAAGTTGAACATCAGTGACCATCAGGATTGCTACAAAACCCTTAGATTCCTGAATGGAAATGGGAAAGTGTTACAATTGATTTTGTAACTGATTTACCCAAAATACAGAATTATGATGCTATTTGGGTAATCGTTGACCGATTTACAAAGACTACTCATTTTCTGCCTATAAGTATCAATTACTCTCCAAAAAGGTTAGCAGATTTTTATATAAAGGTGATTGTACGATTGCACGGTATTCTGAAGAACATCATTTTTTAAGTCGTCTTCATGATGTTTTCCATGTCTTGCAATTGAAGAAATATCAACCAGATTCAGAACATGTTTTGGAATATGAAGATATTGATGTGCGAGATAATGACCTTACTTTTGAAGTGGAGTGTGAACAAATTATTAATCGACAAGAGAAGCAGCTTAGGCATAAAACTATACCATTTGTAAAAGTGGTATAGAAAGGGTTATCTTCAGGGGAAGCTACCTGGGAAATAGAAGAAGATATGTGGAAGCGATGGCCAGAGTTTATGAATATGTTTGTATGACAAAATTTTGAGGACGAAATTTTATTGACGGGCGGGGGGAGAATTGTAATGTCCCAAATTTTGATCATTAAGTGTCATGTAGCTATTATTGTGTTTCATGATAAAGGAACATATAAGGTAACAAAGTAAAGTCAATAAGATTACATATGACAAAATAGTTATTATACTAGTTGGTGAATTTTCTGTTGAGTCAGTTGGATTGTTTGACACCTTTAAATTAGTAAATGACCTCCAAAAATTATGAAATTTTCTTGAATGAAATTAGACATGATTATCTTTAATTTGATAGGTCATATAGAATTTTTAGAGCTGTATATAAGGATAAATGAATTTTTGAATTCCTCTCAGCGAAATTGACATTTTTTGGGATAGGTTTTAAAAATACAAATTCTGGGAATATTAAACTTTCAATTGGATAAAGGTTACATTTTCCCCTTAAAGTAGACTTAATAAGGGTTACATATGCTTTGGAACTACCTCAATTGGATATTTACAAAATTAGATATGAATTTTTAAAGTTTGGTGATAATTCTGCCAATTTTTGCAAATGTTGCAAATGAAAAATCTCCAACAAATGTCTCTAGAATTCTCCACATGTCTCTCCCTTGCCTATAAATGAACCAAGTCAGCCAAGAGGGATGGAAAGGAAGGAAAGAAGAGTGGTAGGAGGAAAAAGCAGAAGGAGAAGAGGAAGAGAAGCTCTGAGCTCAGACATAAGGTAGGTATGCCGAAATCTCTGCTCAATCTTGTGTTATAGTTCCAGAAACCTCCCTATTATCTTAGGTTAGACATTCACAAGCAAAATTTCTAGGAGAAGGGGGAAAGATTTCGGCCAAAGATAGGAAGAAGAAGGAAAAGCAAGGTATGTTGTTAGAACTTTAGTATTCTTGATGAAACTGAGTGGTAATGAACTTCTGGCTGGTTATTTGATTGTTTCTGGCAACTTTTGTAAATTTGGGATGTCCATTTTCTAAGGGGAAATGCTGACCAAATTTCCATTAATTATGTTAAAATAGTAATTGGATGAATAAATCAATGGAAACAAGTGACAACAAAGTGAATTAGGGATTTAAAACCAAGAAAAATCCAATTTCCTTAAAAATTTATAAGTTTCAGCCAAGGCTGAAAATAAGGGAATGAGTTGGAATTTCATATTTCTAAAGGTTCCATGATGTTTAGGAGGAAAAATTATGTAGGGTTCATGTTGAATACGAAGAACATCTGAGGATTGTATTGGGTACGTTACGTAGTAAGCAGCTCTATGCCAAGTTGAGTAAATGTGAATTCTAGCTTACAGAAGTAAAATTTCTTGGCCATGTCATTTCTCAAGAAGAGGTTTCAGTGGATCCCAGTAAAGTGGAAGAAGTGTTGAATTGGAAAAGACCAGAGAATGTGGCTGAAGTGCGCAGTTTTCTTGGTCTAGCTGGTTACTATCGGCGATTTATACATAATTTCTCTAGAATCGTGTTACCTTTGACAAGGTTAACCCAAAGAGCTCAACATTTTGTGTGGGATGAAAATTTTGAGAGAAGCTTCATAAAACTGAAGGGGAGTTTAACAACAATACCTGTGTTGGTGATTCCTGATCCACAATTGACCTATGTAGTCTATAGCGATGCTAGTAAGCCTAGATTGGGCTGTGTCCTGATGCAGCAGAGCATAGTGGTAGCATATGCCTCCCTTCAACTGAAGCTACATGAAATGAATTATCCTACCCACGATCTTGAGCTAGCAGCTGTGGTGTTTACATTGAAAATCTGGAGACATTATCTCTATGGTGCGACTGTAGAGCTATACTGCGACCATAAAAGCTTGAAATACTTATACGACCAGAATGAGTTGAATATGAGACAACGACGTTGGATGGAGTTGCTTAAAGACTACAACCTAGAAATTTAATATCATCCAGGTAAGGCCAATGTTGTTGCAGATGCCTTAAGCAAGAAAACAGTGCAGGTGGCAACCCTGATGTTAAGGGAACATAAATTGATTAAGGATTTCCGAGACCTTAATCTGTCTAACCAGATTATAATTAGTGGCATTAGTCAGGTAGAAAGTGACTTGTGGACTACCATTAAGGAGGCTCAGTTGTATGATGAGAAAGCTCATAATTTGAAGAATATGATAGAAAAGAAAGAAACCCAAGATTATGATCTTTCACCAAGTGGATTAGTCAGATAAACGGAACGGATATATGTCTCACCACAAGCTGAATTAAGGTGACAAATCCTGAAAGAAGCTCATAAAAGTAAATATACTTTACATCCAGGGGCAATTAAAATGTATCATAACCTGAAGTCTACATACTGGTGGCTGAGAATGAAAAAGGATGTAACCCAGTTTATAGCTCGTTGCCTTACTTGTCAAAAAGTCAAAATCAAACATCAACGACCATCAGGATTTCTACAAAATCCTGAGATTCTTGAGTAGAAATGGGAAAGTGTTACAATGGGGATTTTATAATAGGTTTACCCAAAATACGGAATTACGATGTTATTTGGGTAATCGTTGATCGATTTACCAAGGCTGCTCATTTTCTACCTATCAGTATCAATTACTCTCCTGAAAGGTTGGCAGATCTCTATATAAAGGAAATTGTACGACTACATGGTATTCCAAAGAATATCATTTCTGATCAGGACCCTCGATTTACTTCAAAATTCTGGAGGGCAGTGCATGAAGCATTAGGTACAAAACTTAATTTTAGTACTGCATACCATCCCCAAATAGATGGACAGACAGAAAGAACGATACAAACATTGAAGGATATGCTGAGAGCTTGTGTGCTGGATTTCAAAGGAAGTTGGGACAGATTCCTTCCACTTGCTGAGTTTGCATACAATAATAGTTATCACTCAAGTATACAAATGGCCCCTTATGAAGCATTGTATGGCAGAAAATGTCAATCACCATTATGCTGGACAGAATTATATGAAAGGAAGGTGTTTGGGCCAGATATAGTTGATCAAACGACAGAACAAATCAAATTGATCAAACAGAGACTGTTAGCAGCCCAAAGCAGACAAAAAAGTTATGCAGACAAAAGACAGAAACCATTAGAGTTTATAGTGGGAGATCATGTATTTCTAAAGGTTTCACCGATCACTGGAGTTAAGAGAGCTTTAAAGACAAGGAAACTAGATCCTCAATATATTGGACCATTTGAAATTATATCTAGAGTTGGATCGGTGGCCTATCAAATAGCTTTACCCCCAAATTTAAGTCGTCTTCATGATGTTTTCCATGTCTTGCAATTGAAGAAATATCAACCAGATTCAGAACATGTTCTGGAATATGAAGATATTGATGTTCGAGATGATGACCTTACTTTTGAAGTGGAGCGTGAACAAATTATTGATCGACAAGAGAAGCAGCTTAGGAATAAATGGAAAAATTGTAAGGGCAAAATGGTCATTTTGACCCAAATAAAAATAATATGTATTATTTTACATATATTACAAAAAATAGAAGACAAATGGATCATGGAGAAAAATTACATAATTAATTATATAATTAAAACATAACATGTGCCATAAACAAAATAAGGACCAATGAGAATTAGACACCACATGGCACTAGAGAATTCAATAAAATTATGCACATTTGGCTATTTAAGAGCCAAGTTGTCCATTTTGAAAATAGAAAGAAAGGAAGAAGGGACTTGGGAAAAAGAAGAGGAAGTAGTGATCAAGAAGTTAGAACTAGGTAAGTACACTGAAATCTTTGCTCAATCTTGTGTTATACCTCATGAATCCTCTTCTTAATCTCCTTATTCTCTCAATTAAGCCATCTAACAAGCAAAACTCCAAGGAAAGAAGGGAGAAAATTAGGCCAAGTAAGGAAGAAGAAGGAAAATCAAGGTAAGTTGCTAAAACTTCAAAATTCATGATGAAAACTAAGCTGATGTGGTGTTCTGGCTAGTTGTTTGTTGTTTTTTTATCGTTTTGTAAATTTGGGATGTCCAATTTCTAAGGGGAAATGCTGCTCAAATTTCCATTGATTATATCATAATGATGATGGAATGATTAAACAAGAGGAAACAAGTAACAAGGTGTTTTAAGGGTAAAAATCAAGAAAAATCCAATTTTTCCCAAAAATCATGAATACTTGTGATGCCGTTAGGGCTGACGAATGCACTTGCTGTGTTTATAGACTACATGAATCAAATCTTCCATGTCAAACCCCACAGAATTTAGACATTTCATCAAGCATCATTGCATAGTTCAAACAAGCAAACAGAGTTTGTACAAACATACTGATATATGTTTCTTGATTATAATACAGGAGTCCGAAAAGTAGTCAAGTAATGTATATTATATCCCAAACACTTAAGTAGTCTATACTAGGACTAACATTGGAATAACTTCATAAACTGCTCGATCTCAATCCTTGTGTTCGACTTTCTCCTTGCCTTTGAATTGTTATGCCTAGCTAGATAATTTATTCATAGGAAATGAATGAGATTTGAACGAATCTCAGTAGTAACCAGAAATCATTCATATAAAATGCACATAGTAAACATGTAATGTAGCATTTATCATTATGCAGCAATCAAAATGCCTAAGCCTATCTGACAATGCTCAGGAAACAAATGATGATTTTGTTCGGATCAAAATGATCATTTGTTCCTGATCTGCACAAATCAGATCATAGTGTGATCAAGCAACAACTTGGAGCAGGCTTATACATGTCCATACTCATCATAACTTGGAGCAGGTCAATACATGTCCGTAAATATCAAGTCACTCAACTGGGTCCACCTGGCCACATGGTACCTCAAAGGTCCCACGGGGTGGTTAACTCATCATCCATACCCAGAGAGTATCAGCACCACAAAGTAATACATTGAATAGATCATGGCAGCCATCACATATTAACATTCACATAGTATATGAAAGATAGTTACTACCTTGATGCTTTTCCTTTCCTAGTGTAATTGTCTTTGTGGGTCCTGCTAAGCAGATATCAAATCCTAAAATTAACCAAATAATTGCAATTAACTACTATTTTCAGTCTATTTCACTTTGAAACTTATAACTTTAGCATTTCCTTCAAAATCACAAAATTTACTAAAATGCCCTTGGGAACTCGGTCCCTCCCCGGTATTTTGTACTTTTTTCGAAAAATTACAACTTAGGTCCATTCCATATATTTTCATGGGTAAATATCATATTTGACCTCAGATCAGATCAATTCCAACTTAAATTACAATTTTTTCCCTTGATAGCCTAACTTGGGGTTTTAGGGGCAAAATCGTCATTTCACAATCCGAGGCTTTTCAAACTTTGTATTCAACATGAACCCCACATAATTTTCCCTTCTAAACATCATAGAACTATTAAAAACATAAAATTCCAGCACTAACCCTTGCTTTTAAATATGGTTGAAACTTTAGCAAATTTGGAAAAAATTGGGTTTTCATGATTTTAGTCTTTAAAACACCTTGTTAACACTTGCTTCCATTGGTTTGATCATTCTATTACCTTTTCAACATAATCAATGGAAATTTGGGCAGCATTTCTCCTTAGAAAATGGACATCTCAAATTTATAAAACATCAAAAACAACCCAGAATCCATCCATAATGTAGTAATAACTCAGTTATCGGTAAGAATCTCAGAGTTGAGCAACTTCCCTCACTCTTTTCCTCTCCTTCCCACCTTGTCTGAAATATTCTTCTTCTCCCTTGATGTTTTGCTTGTTGAATGGCTATTTTCAAGAGGATAGGGAGGTTAGGGATGAATTTCTAATACTATAACACAAGATTAGGTAGAGGTTTCGACATAGTTACCTTATTCTGGAACTTAGGACTCCTTGCCTCTTCCTCTTTCTCTTCCTCTTATTCCTTTCTTCCTTTCCTTATTTATGATCCAACTTGGCCGACTTAGGCCCTTAAATGAGCAAGGAGAAGAATTTTGAAGAGAACTCAGAAGCAAGATGGCACATGCTCATTGGTCCTTATGTAATTGTTGCATAAATTATGTTTTTATTACATAATTAATTATAAAATTATTTCTTCAGGCTCCATCTGTCCCTATTTATGTATTTATTAAATAAAAATTTACAGATTACATTTACTTGGTCAAAATGACCATTTTTCCCTTGCAATTTTCGCAATACCTGAAAAATTGGCAGATTTGTCACCAAATTTTGAAAATTCATATCTAATTGTGTAGATATCCAATTGGGGTGGTTCTGAAGGCTATGTTACCCTTACTAAGTCTATGTTTAAGGAAAAATATAACCATTAACCAATTTGAAGTTTCCCATTCCCAGAATATTTATTTTTGGAACCTGCCCCAGAAAACATCAAATTCGCTGGGAAAAATTCAAAAATTCATTTCTCCTTGTATACAACTCCAAAAATTCCATATGACCTATCAAATTACATCTCATCATGTATACCTTTATTCTGGAAAATTTCAGAAGTTTTGGAGGTCATTTACTAATTTATAAGTGTCACATAATCTGACTGCCTTAACAGGAAATTCACCATCTAACTTGGATAACAACTATTTTGGTCATATGTAATCTTATTGAATTTGCTTTATCACCTTATATGTTCTTCTATCATGAAATACCATAATAGTTACATGACAAGATAAGTAAATATGAGTTGAGTAGCTTGAATATGAAGAGCAAGACGGAACTTTTTATGAATGTTATGCCATAAATGCCGATGCAGTTGCAGATCATATTTCTCATGCTCATCATTTTCCTCAGAGCTTGTGACCTCATAAGGTTCTGATTCAGTCTTATCTGATATCACTTGTCATGAGTCTCCGACCTTCAAACATGTTTTCAATGCAATCTCTTGACAAGGTTTCCTTGTCATAATCGGAGTCCTACGACATGTTTTTCTTCTCTTCCTCCAAGAGGGTTGCTTATAACAGGTTCTCTTCTTGGCACACCGCTTTGTCCTTGGAGGTCGATCATCTGGCCAGTTGACAGATGCTTGTGATTCGCACTTCTCATAGTGTTCGGTGTTCATAGTACCTGTCATAACATAATCAAGATCATATCAGTATACAATTCTGTTAATGCAAGAACAGCATACTCTGATACCAAAAATGTCAAACCCCGCAGAATTTAGACATTTCATCAAGCATCATTGCATAGTTCAAACAGACAAACAAAATTTATACAAATATACTGATACATGTTTCTTGATTATAATACAGGAAACTAAAAAGTATTAGTAAGTTATATATTACATCCCAAAAATTTAGTAGCTATACTATGTTGCGCACTGAGATAACTTCATCAACCGCTTGTCTTCAGTCTTTGTATTCAACTTTCTCCTTGGCTTTGGAATTGTTATTCCTAGCTGGATAATTTTTTTATAGGAAAGGAATGAGATTCGAACGAATCTCAGTAGTAACCAGAAAATCATTCATATAAAATGCAAAAAGGAAACATGCAATGCAGCATTTATCATGATGCAGCAATCAAAATGTCTAAGCCTATCTAACAATGCTCAAGAAACAAACGATGATTTTGTCCGGATCAAAATGATCATTTGTTCCTGATCTGCACAATATCATATCATAATGTGATCACAGCAACAACTTGGAGCAGGCCTACACCTGTCCGTACTCATCATAACTTGGAGCAAGTCAATATCTGTCCGTACATATCAAGTCACTCAACTGGGTCTACCTGGCCACATGGTACCTCAAAGGTCCCATGGGGTGGTTTAACTCATCATCCACACCCAGAGAGTATCAACACCACAAAGCATTACATTGAACAGATCATGGCAATCATCACATATTAACACTTGCATCGTATATGAAAGATAGAGTTACTACCTTGTTGCCTTAAGACTCACAACTTTATCATTTCCTTCAAAATTTACCAAATTGCCCCTGGGACCCAGTCCGGCCCCGGTATTTTGTACTTTTCCAAAAAATATAAATTATGTCCATTCCATATATTTTCATGTGTAAATATCATATTTGACCTCATATTAGATCAATTCCAACTCAAATTACAATTTTTCCCTTGATAGCCCAACTTAAGGTTTTATGGGCAAAATCGTCATTTCACAATTCGGGGCTTTTCACACTTCTATTCAACATGAACCCCACACAATTTTTCCTCTTAAACATCATGGAACCATTAGAATTATGAAATTCCAAATCCTTCCCTTATTTTCAGCCTTGGCTGAAACTTATAAATTTTTAAGGAAATTGGATTTTTATTGGTTTTAAATCCTTAATT
Organism: Albizia julibrissin; assembly: GCA_037074505.1. Taxonomy (NCBI): domain Eukaryota; kingdom Viridiplantae; phylum Streptophyta; class Magnoliopsida; order Fabales; family Fabaceae; genus Albizia; species Albizia julibrissin. Next base: position 25,169,294 of record CM073485.1, read on the forward strand.
CACTTTGTTGTCACTTGTTTCCATTGATTTATTCATCCAATTACTATTTTAACATAATCAATGGAAATTTGGGCAGCATTTCTCCTTAGAAAATGGACATCCCAAATTTTCAAAAGTTGCCAGAAACAATCAAATAACCAGCCAGGAGTTCAGTACCACTCAATTTCATCAAGAATACTAAAGTTCTAACAACATACCTTGCTTTTCCTTCTTCTTCCTAGCTTTGGCCGAAATATTTCCCCCTTCTCCTAGAAATTTTTCTTGTGAATGTCTAACCCAAGAGAATAGGGAGGTTAAGGACAAGTTTCTGGAACTATAACACAAGATTGAGCAGAGATTTCGGCATACCTACCTTATGTCTGAGCTCAGTGCTTCTCTTCCTCTTCTCCTTATTATTTTTCCTCCTACAACTCTTCTTTCCTTCCTTTCCATCCCTCTTGACTGACTTGGTTCATTTATAGGCAAGGGAGAGACATGTGGAGAATTCTAGAGACATTTGTTGGAGATATTTCATTGGTCTAAATGTATACATTGTAGTAATTACATAATTAATTATGTAATTATTCTAAAATTACCATAAAATTACCATGTGTCATCCCTTTTCTATAATTTATATATAAATATCCCAGATTATTTTTATGTGGGCCAAAATGACCATTTTGCCCTTGCAACTTCTTTAATTTTCGCCACATTTGCAAAAATTGGCAGAATTATCACCAAACTTTGAAAATTCATATCTAATTGTGTAGATATCCAATTGGGGTGGTTCCAAGGCTTATGTAAACCTTATTATGTAAATTTGTATATAAAAATGTAACATTTAGCCAATTGGAATTTCACTATTCCTAGAATATTTATTTTTGAAACCTGTTCCAAATAACATCAATTTCGCTGGGCAGAATTCAAAAATTCATTTCTCCTTGTATACAGCTCCAAAAATTACATAGGACCTATAAAATTAAATCTTATCATGTCTACTTTCATTCTAGAAAATTTCAAAATTTTTAGAGGTCATTTACTAATTTAAAAGTGTCACACAATCCAACTACCTTAACAGGAAATTCACTAACTAACTTGTATAATAACTATTTTGTCATATGTAATCTTATTGACTTTACTTTGTCACCTTATTTGTTCTTTTATCATGAAACACCATAATAGCTACATGACACTTAATGATCAAAATTTGGGACATTACAAGTATCAGCGTTTTTGTACCAGTGCAATAAAGTTAATCATACTCAGCCTAGGGAAATAGAAGGATGGGTAACCCCCTGGAAAGCTTTTGGAAATGTTATGTAATAAAACATATTGTATAGTGACTTGTATGCCATATATTATTAAAATCTTTCTCTAAATTGCTATGAATGTCTATTGTATGACGTGCTTGGACTATTTGTGCATCTAAATTTTATGAAATCACGAAAATGCCCTTATGAATATATTTAGTTTATCTCTTCCTTATTTCAATATAGTGAATCATAAAGATGGTGAGACGAGGAGGAAGAGGTGCGGGCCAGGGTTAAGGAGCAAGACTTGACCAAATGGAACAAATATTGGGCATGCTAAAAAACAATGTACCATGATTCATGACATGAGAGATGAGCTGTAAGAGGTGTAGCAAAAACAAGAGGCAGATAGGGAAAGAGTAAATAACCCTAGGAGACCAAGAAATAAACCTAACTAGCTTGAGAATCATGTTCCGGAACAACCTCTAATCAGACCTGCTGTTGAGGCTGAGAGCTTACAGACATGGGTAACAAGATTCAGTCAGCAGGGACCACCTGCCATTCGAGGGAAATTTGATCCACATGAAGCAGAAGAATGGTTGTCTCGTCTAGAGAAAATCTTCAGGATCCTAGATTGTCTGAATGACATAAAAGCGCAGTATACAATTTACAACTTAGAGGGTGATGCTAACAGGTGGTGGAAAAACACTGAGATAATGCAGGAACGAAATATCCCTCTCACATGGGAATTTTTCCAAGAACAGTTTAATGAAAAATACTTTCCCCGGTTAGTTCGGATAGTAAAGGAAACTAAGTTTCTGACCATCCAACAAGATGAGGAGAGTTTTGACCAGTACCTTGCCTATTACATCTGACTATCTCAATACTCTTCATACTTGAGGTTTCAGGATAACGAAGACTAGAATTCTGACATGATGATCGGGGGACTGAGGCCGGAGCTGAAAGAAAAACTAGTCTCTAAACAATTCATTGAATTTAACAAGGCAGTAGACGAATGTCAAATCACAGAGAGTAACCTGCTAAATTTGTACACGGATAGGAATCCTAATAGTAAAGGGGCATCAAGAAATAGGAATTCTTCCCAAAAGCATAAAAATTTAGGAGGACCATCTTGAGGAAATAACAAGAAATCGTACCAGCTATAATACCTTATATCTAATAGACTCAGATAAGTGCAAAGAGTAGTAAAATCAGTTGTGAAACCAGGATCTGGTCCCAGATTAAAAATATTTTGGAAAATGTTCATAAATTCCAAACCTATCTTATCTAACGAATTGAACTTGGGATTCGAAGGGATTTTAAAGTGGAATAAAATTTTTCCAAATAATTTCACAAACATTCACTTTCTCACTAAGTCTCATCGGCTCTTCCTTTTTGTTTTATCAGAGTATGTGAGCGATTCTCTGCTTAAATCTCATGTTTCATACTTTAGTTACGTTTCGCTAGCAATCAAAAGCGTTATCTAGCTAAGTTATCCTTTTATTTATTACCATCTATTTACTAGTCTACCAGTATTACTCGTTCCACTACTGTACAATTATCAGGGTTACAAATTATTTACACCATATACAGATCTAAAATACCAAAAATAGACAACCAACAAAAAATTAAAGTCTTTTTGCTCCAGCCTCTAGCTGGCCGTATTTACTTTCTTATCCTTCGAGCTACCAGTCTGTACTATACATTTGTTTATAGAAAAAGGTTGAGATTTAAATGAATCTCAATAGTAACAGATAGTCAATCATATAGATACAACATCGCAGAGCATGCCACACAATCATCATAAACATAATTATCACAACAACATTCAGTGCATAACATGCAGTTCACATATCACCATAGTGTTAGGTATATCACAAGGCCCCGAGTGTTACCTGTGTAATAGGCCCCAGGCATCCACTCATGCATCATAGAATATTATATTGGCCTAAGTGTCAACCCATGCAATAGGCCCTGGGAGACCACCCCACATAAACAGAATATGTCAAACATATACATGATGAATCCATATACATACAGTGTATCTTATAACATATGAAAGATAAAGCTACTACCTAGTCCTTTCCCCTGAGCAATATCCAACCGTTTCTCTGAGCTCGGGCAAGTCTTGGATTCCGGATAGCTGCTAGGTCCCATATTTAGAATTTATGAACGACAAGTTATTATTTCATCCAATACTTGCATAATCCACTTAATTAACTTGGTTGTCATTAAAGTTAATGCACTAAACCAAAAGCAAAGTCAAAGTGGTCCAACTATCCCAAGTTGGTTATCTTCACCCTTAAAGTTCATCTTAATTACCTAGTACCATTACATTTCTCATTTTCACACTTGTACTCAATGTGCCAGAATTTTTCTTAAATATTTGAAAATTCATACCTAATTGTATAGATGTCCAATTGTAATTCTTCTAAAGGATATGTGACCCCTAATTAGCCTCTTTTCAGATAAAAATATAGCCATTACACTTCTGGATGTATATCAATACAATATCTCACTTAATTGATCACTGCCCTTAGAATTCGCCAGTTTTCCAGACCAAACTTTAAAAATACAAAACTCCTAGCACACAAATCCAAATGAAAAAAATGACATATCAAATTAAAGCTTCACATGTCTACTTTTATACTGAAAATTTTCACAATTGTTTAATATCATTTGCTTATTTAAAAATATCATGCAAATAATCTGCCCTACATAGAACACATACTGCCAGGATTTCAACTTTGCAGTATATATTTTCAGGGGTTCTAGAATTTACAACCAGGGCTATTCCCACATAGCTTTCCATTCTACACACAATTTTAATGTCAAAATCATCAAAATCATAAAGTTCCAGCCCTATATCATACTAACCAAACAGAACCCATTTTCAGCAAAATCACCAAAATAGAATTTTGTCTAATAACTTGGTCCAATATCATCATAAATCATCATTTAACCATAAATACATGATTAAACCTTTAAAATACCCCCTGGATGAAAAATGAACAGTACCCCACCCTCATAAAAACTCATCAAAACAACAAACCAATTGGTTTAAAATGAAGCCTACGCTTACCTCTTTCCGGCAGTACTCCGACTGATGAGACAGCACCAAACACCTCCAAATAAAATATGAAATCATAGAAATGAAGCTTGGAATGAATAGAAGAATGTTTGTTAAGGGTATTTATTGAGAAAACACCGATTCGGTAGTGTTTTGGTGGATTGAAGTTCTTATGTGTTACTATCATCCTCCTTTCTCTTCTACCAATTTTTTTTATATTTTGGAAATTTTTCTGATTTATTTTAGGTGCTGGCCAAAATTATATGGCTAGGAGGAGTCTTAGAATAATCGTGCCATGTGTCAAGTTCTCATGGTGCCATTTGTCCGATAGTCCAGTGGTTCGGTGACACGTGTCACTTGCTTTAATAAAGTGTATCCCGTCTCTTTTCTCAAGCTTTTAGCCATTCTTTTTGTCAAGGAAAGTAAGTTTCTAATAATTTTCCCTAGCTCCTGGGTTCGGTGTTCGGGAAAGTTGGTCGGGTAACTAGACCGGAGACTGGTGGATTTCCTTGGCTTTGGGTAAAGTGGCACCCTCTAGTAATGAAAAACTAAAAATTCAAAAGTTACTTTATGGATAAGAAGGACATGTGTCATCTTTTAATTGGTCAACCTATAAAGTAAAAAGCAACTTTATACTCTCTCCCTCTTATATGGCGTCATGTGGCACTTTTAGCATGGGACCCGCATTCCTTTTCCTTGTTTCACCTAACAGTCCACTTTGTCGAGGAAGGAAAGTCTAGGGATTTTTCTCTGGTCTACCCCAAGGTGTCATCTTTTCGTGGTCCCCATATAAAGTAAAAAAATTAATTTATTTAATTATTACTTTATGTATCAACTAATAGAATTTTGCCAAGTGTCCCCTTTTGTTGAAAAATGGCGTCACACACACATACTTGGCACCGACGAATTTTCTTCTGATTAATCATATTTACAAGCAATACCGAGAACTCATATTTTGGTATGTTACAACCCCGTCCCCTTTTGTCCCTGATTACATTTTCTAAAACATAAATTTTTGGGTAACGCTTCCGCAAGTCGTCTTCCGCCTCCCAAGTTTCCTCTCTGGGTGATAACCCTTTCCAGACCACCGTTACAAATGGAATGCTTCTATGCCTAAGCCGTCTCTCCTGTCACTCCATAACGTGTTCTAGCTCAACCTCGTATGTGATATTTTATTGTATATCCATATCCTTAAGCTTTATAACATGCTGGGGTTCTGGTTGGTACCTCTTCAATTGCGAAACGTGGAAGATGTCATACAATCTACTCAAGTTTTTGTTAGAATTGGCTGACACCCAAGAGGGGGGTGAATTGGGTGTGTGATAAGAAAGTATGATCTTCTAAAATCTTTTCGCAACTTATCAAATCAATACATGCGAAAGTATAAAATCATATATGCTGGAAATGTAAAAGCTTAGTGAAGAGAATATGCAAACTGTGATTTATCCTGGTTCGGTCCAATCCACGATGACCTACGTCCAGTCCCCAGGCTCCTCCTGAGATTTCCAATCCACTATCTTCTTGTTTATCCTGGCACAAGAAAAGCCTTTACAAATTCACACGAGTTACTCCCCCTTACACACTGTAAGATTTACTCCCTCTTACGGTAAGTTGAGCAAAGCAATCCCAAAGTCCTTTCTCTCTTGCTTACCCGTGCAAGTCTTATGAGAAGCAACGTTCTCTCCCGCTTACACCACTGTAAGTCTTATGAGCAGCAACGTTCTCTACTGCTTGCACCTTGTAAGTCTTATAGGCAGAAAGTACTACTAGCAATTCTCTCTACAACTTTCCCGTAAGGTAATCAGCCCTCTCAAGGTCCCTCTACCTTGAGTTCAATACAGAAGTATAGATGGTGTGTTTACAGACTCTCTCGTAGAGTAGATAAATCCTCACTGAAGTACAATCAAAATATTCACTCTCAAATGTACATGATATATAAACAGATAAGAACAGAGAGTATGTGAGGCGGACGACTTATGATATCAGCATGTTGGCAGTTGTGTTCTCATTGCTCATGTGTTTGGTTACTGTCGTATCATCTCCTCTGATCGTTTCTTGTTTGAATACATTGGTTTATATAGAAGATGGTTGAGAGCCGTTGGAAGCATTCAAACATTCTCCTGTTGTAAGCTGATCATGTGCTTAGACAGAAAGTTCAATGGTTATGCCCATTGATCATGGTGTTCTGACAGATGCTTCAGTATTTCCCGTTGTAATATGTTTGTGCTTCTGACAGATGATTCATACAGTTACTTTCTGTTTGCACGTTCTTGGTTGTTCATTTTAATTCTGTTGATAGCATCTCAACATACCCGTTGGAGTCGCACTGCTTGTTCTGACAGATTTCCACTTCAGAAAACTAGCCGTTATCAGTGGACGCTCGGCTTCTCATGAAACAGCTTTTTGGCTCTTCTCATGATTTCTTCATGGTTAATCTGGAGAGACACCTTAATCATTGATACAATGAAATATTAGACATGAGTATATTGAACCTTTGGTCAAAAGCTGGTCTTCTGCTTTCTGGGTCTCATCATTTTCAATTGACGAAGACTGCCGTGAGTCACCTCCAACCTTGAAGATTCAACCCAAACATTTGATCTCCTGTTTCACACTTGAAATAAATATCAAATCATGTTTAAGTTATAGCAACAAGTGTAAACATACTAATTTAGAGATTGAACTCTGAAATCCACTCTTGATTCAGTCAGCTTCTGGAGGTGCTTCTGATAGGAACTGAATCACTCGAGTGATTATACAGTCCACTGGAAGTGATTCTCTCAAACCAACATTTCACTCGAATGCAGAAGCATTTCATTGGAGGTGATCTGGGATGTCCGGATGTGATTCTGATTTGCTGCCACTGGAACTGATTCTCTCACAGTGGAGAGTATAATGAGTGATCACCGGAAGTCGTGTATCAAAATACCCATATCACTCAAACGAATCTGATCTGACTTGGAAGTTATTCAGTTTACTGTAATGACTTGGATATCAGTAGAATTTCATATCACTCGAGTGAATTCTATATCACTGGAAGTGATATTGAGAACAGTGAAAAATTCCTCCGGTGAATTCTGCGCCACTGGAAGTGAAATGCATTCTGACGCATTTTACTCGAGTGATTATAATGATCACTCGAGTGATCTTCCTGATCACTCGAGTGATTATAAAAATCACTCAGGTGTTCTCTGTCCAGATCACTTGAACTCGAAACTTCACTTCCAATTCAACAGCAAACAGGGGTCAAATTATAGATGTCATAACTCTTCGAATATAGCTCCAAAATTGTTGAATTATATATCAATGGAAAGCTCTTAAAGTCTACTTTCATATGGCACCGGTTTCAGCTCCATAGGATCAGTGGTTTGAGAGTTATAGGCAAAATACCAAGACTGTTCCAGAAAGTGACGCTGACATGAAGGTCCAATTCTAATACTTATATCTCCCTCATCGAAGCTCCTTTGATGTTGGTTATGGTGTCAAAATGACGCATTTGGAGTCTAGTTTCATATGAAATTAGTTTGGTCTCATTTGGAATTGTATTGTGAGAGATATGATCAAATAACCAGACCTCGCTCAGCTGGACGAAGAACAGAGTCTGAAAAACTGCATATCACTCGAGTGATTTGCTGAATCACTCGAGTGATTTTTTAAAAATCACTCTGCTACAGTTCCAAACAGTGTCAAACAGTGCCAATTGCTACAGTACCATAAAAACTTGAATCTTCATATTTTTCATTAATTCTTGCAAGTTCTTTATTCCCCAATTTCTTTCTTCCATTGCTTGACTAATCTACAATATATGCAACATCAAATAGTTAGTCAATGTACTAGAAAAGTATACTATGCAAGCTTCTTATGCTTAATATTTGACATCTATATTTGTCATCATCAAAACTAATCATATCTAACAGTTTTGGGGTAGAGCAATTGGTATGCCACTGGCTTAATTCTTGAAAAAATCTTGAATGGCCTAATGTATCAAGGGCTTAACTTCTTTCTCTTTATCACCCATCCGATACCGGTGACAAGTGAAACCCTCAGGAATACGTGATTGCCGACCTGGAACTCTAACGGTCTTCTTCGCTTGTTAGCATAACTCTTTTGCCTATTCTGGGCTGCAAGTAGTCTCTAATTGATGATTTTGATCTACTTAGTATTCTGATCTACTATATCTTACCCATACAACCTTTTTTTTATAACTCTGTTTAGCAGAGAAGGGATTGACACTTCCTTCCATAAAGTGATATGGAGCCATTTGGATGCTCACATGATAGCTATTATTGTAAGAGAATTCTACAAGTGGAAGTTAATGATCCCAACTTCCCTTAAAGTCCATCACATACGCTCTCAATATGTCTTCTAGCGTCTGTATGGTTCTCTCTGTCTATCCATTCATCTGAGGATGATAAGCCGTACTGAATTTCAGCTTAGTGCCCAAAACCTTTAAGTGAAGTGAGGATCTCTGTCAGAAATTATACTCTTTAGTGTTCCATAGAGTCTTACTATCTCCCTGATATATATCTCTTCCAGTTTATCAGGAGAATAGCTGGCGTTGATTGGTATAAAATGTGCTGACTTCATAAAATGATTAACAATCACCCAGATCGCATCATGAATCCGAATTCTGGGTAACCCTACCATAAGATCCATGGTTATGCTTTCCCACTTCCATTTTAGAATCTTAAGACCCTGAAGCAATCCTGGCGGCATCTAGTGTTCAATCTTTACTTTTTGACTGGTAAGACATCATGCTACATATTCAGTCATATCCTTCTTCGATCTGGGCCACCAGTATATCGCCTTTAAGTCATGGTACATCTTTACCATTCCTGGGTGGAAAGTATATTAACTCTTGTGTGCTTCATCCAGGATTTTCTGCCTCAAGTCAACTTTCAGTGGAATATAGATTCTCTTCTTGTATTGAATAAATCCACTTGGTGAAAGATCATAGTCCCGAGTCTCTCCCTGTTCAATCATAGTCCTGATAGACTAGGCTTATTCATCTTTCATTTGAGCTTCTACAATCTCAGCCTTTAAATCACTTTCCTCTTAGGTAACACCATAACTAGCACGAGGTGATTTGGCAGGTTTAAATCACAAAAATCTTCTATTAATTTCCTCTCATGTATCATCATAGTTGCTACCTGCACCACCTTTCGACTAAGAGCATCAACGATGACATTGGCTTTACCTTGGTGATATTTGATCTCTATGATGTAGTCTTTTAACAATTCCATCCACCTGTACTGTCTTATATTCATCTCTTTCTGATCATACAGGTACTTGAAACTCTTGTGGTTGTAATACAGTTCCACAATCAAGCCATATAGGTAGTGTTGCAGATTTTTAGCACGAACACGATTTCCGTAAGCTCTAGATCATGTATGGGAATAGTTTATCTCATGAGGCTTCAGCTGTCGAGAGGTATAGGCCACCACTCTGTCCTGATGCATTAAGACACATCCCAGTCCCTGCTTACTAGCATCACTGTAGACCATGTAGGTCAACTTAGGATCAAGGATAATCAACACGGGTACAGTTGTCAACCTCTCCTTCAGCATAGTAAAGCTCTCCTCATATCAGTCATCCTACTTAAATGGTTGATCTTTCCATATGAGCTTGTTTAATGGCAAGGCAATCCGAGAGAAATTCTAAATGAATCTCCAGTAATAGCTAGCAAGACCCAGAAAACTGAGTATTTCCGTAACAGTTTATGGCCTCTTCTAGTCTAGTACTACTTCCACCTTATTGGGATCCACCATAACCCTTTCTTGTGAGATAACATGGCCCATAAATCTGACTTATGAAAGCTAAAACTCACATTTGCTCAGTTTAGCATAGAGTTGCCTTTCTCGTAAAATGCCTAACATAATCCTCAAGTGCTTGTCGTGCTCTCCTTTACTCTTAAAGTATATCAGAATGTTGTCGATGAAAACTACCATGAACTGATCTAAATGTTGATGAAAGATGTGGTTCATGTAGTCCATAAATATGGCAGGTGTATTGGTTACCCCAAAGGGCATTACCAGGAACTCATAGTACCCATACTGGGTCCTAAAAGCAGTCTTTGGTATGTCTTCTGCATTCACACGCAGCTAATGATATCCCGACCTTAGATCAATCTTTGAGAACACACTTGATCCAGACAGTTAATCTAGAAAGTCATCAATCCAGGGAAGTGGGTACTTGTTCTTGACGGTCACTTTATTTAGCTCTCTGTAGTCAATACACAGCCTCAGGCTCCCGTCCTTCTTCTAATGAATAACATCAGAGCTCCCTACGGTGAGACACTGGGTTGAATGAACCATTTCTCTAGTAATTCCTCAATCTACTTCTTCAGCTAAGCCCATCTCATTTGGAGCCATTTTGTATGGGGCTTTTGATATAGACCTAGCTCCAGGCATGATATCGATCGCGAACTCAACTTCTCTTTCCAGAGGCAAACTACTAAGGTTTTCTGGAAACACCTCGAGAAATTCCCTTACAACCAGAATGTCTTCCAGAGTTATTTATGTATCTTCTTGCATGGAAAAGAATACGATATATCCCTGGTATCCCCTCTTTAGGGATTTCTCAACTTCTGCCAATGAGAGGAAGTTCATACTAGCATTTCTATTTTTGGCCTCCTACCGAGTAGGATATATTATTTTCTTGTTCCCGTAATCTAGAGACACATTATTATTCGTCATTAATCAAAACCTAGTATAACTTCAAGTTTCTAGACTGAAAATAAATCAAGTCAACTGTAGGCTCATTCCCTCAATGTTTACCATATAGTTTAGACAAGTATCAGCAGTCATAGTTTTGACGCCTATTGGCATCGACATAATCAAGTCAAATGGCAGTTTATACACATACAATCGCTCAGCATAGTCATAAGTAATGAAGGAATGACTAGCACCAAAATCATATAAAGCTTGTAACAAACTACCATTGAGAAGAATCTTACCTTGAGACAGCTCAAGAGACTTCTTCGCCTCTTCGTGCGTCAAGGCAAATACTCGGCCCTGATTCTTGTGTCTGGATAATTTACTGCAAAGTGGCATGGCTTCTAGCAGGCATAGCAGACTACCTGGGTTATAGGGACAATGTAAAGTCATCTCGGATAAGACTTGCTACACCAAGGGCATGTTTGAGACGTCGGTGGGTTTTTGGCCGCTACGGTTCCCAGACCAAAAGGGCTTTTATTGTCCCCCTTTTGTGAGAACCCTTATCCCTTGCACTTCTGTGAGGTATCCCCTTAGCTAGGCCTACCTTGATTGCTGGTACTCTTACTGGCACATACTCTCTTTAGGTTACCTTCGGTCAGTCAACACACTTCCATGGCCTTGTTAAATTCTTTGAATTGACAAGAAACCAGTCCCTCTTCCAACTCGGGCTTCAATCCCCGAATCCATATTTTGGAGCTTCACTCCTCATCATCTTAAAACGTTAGATAGGAAGAGTAACGGGATACTAGAATGAACCAAGACAGGTATTCATCAAAAGTCTTGTTGTTACCCCTTGCTGTATAGCCAGGAATTCTTTCTCCTTCTCGATCCTCACTGACCTCAGGAAGTATTTCTCATTAAATTTCTCTTGGAAAAAGTCCCAGGTCAACGAGATATTTTGGGCATGTAGTACGAGTATTTTATTCTTCCACTAGAAGTCTGCGTCACCTTCCAGCTTGTATATAGTCATCTTGGCTTTCATCTCTGTAGGGCATCTCAGCACCTCAAATATTTTCTCCAATCAATTCAGCCAATCTTCAGTAGCCTGTAGATCAAATCTTCCATTAAATGTCAAAGGTTGGTGCCTAATGAATTTTGGCATCTAGTATTGGAGATTTTCCTCTTCATGTTCCAGAACAACATAAATTTCTGGATTAACTTCGAGCAACTGTGATTGCTCATCGCCCTTAGATTGATCTCCTTCCGGGTTCCCTTCAGGATTGTTTCCTTCAAGGTTATTCCCTTTAAGGTCATTCCCCTCAAGGTTCTCAAGTTGCTCCCCATTAGCATTCTTCCTTTCCCCTTACTTCCCAAATCTCCTCACGCAAGTTATGAATCATAGCTTGCTGTTATGTCAGCATTCTGAGAATTTGTTGCATGAGATCGGCCTCACGTTATTCTCGGGTTCAGCATTTGGTGGTACGTTTTCTATGGTCTACATCGCACCATTATTCCTTTTCACTATTAAAAGGAATACCATGTTAATATCGCATCAAACATTTGTATGCATATATGTACTTCTCAAGACTGTAAATACCAATACATAATAGAAACATAAATCCATTACAGTAAACAAATATATTTGAATCAAAGTGGCTTGGCATTTACATCAAAAGAAGCCAGTTCTACTATGGCAATCAGTTATATGTACTTTAAGAAGCTTGGTATTCGCACAAAAAAAAGCTTGTGCTACTTTACTATTACTAGTCCATATTAAACATCACATATAAATACATGTGATTGAAAAAAGGCTAGAACTCAAAAGGACCCTAAAATATGATCTCATTCTTTTTCTTAACCTAAGAAGTAAAGTCAGGGAAATAGGCTAGTGTGGTTCGAATCCAAACATCATTTGTCATCCCTAGCCCAATCTCAACCCTTTACTTATACAGCTTCTGTACCGAGTCTAAGAACGTTGTATACCATGCCACGGAGGAAATAAAATCATCAAAGGACCTTAGGTACAGACTCTTAAATTGCTCCCACAATTCATGATCTGAGTGTGGGTCAAATGCTAACCCAACCACTAGAGCCCTTGACTCTGCATCCGAGCCTAGGTGTTACCAGAATCAATGCTCTGATACCATAATTGTAATACCTTAAATCCAATAGACTCATATAAGTGCAAAAGAGTAGTGACATCAGTTATGTAACCAAGATTCGGTCCCTGATTAAACAAATTTTGGAAAACGTTCACAAATTATAAACATATTTGAGGAATTGAACCTGGGATTGGAAGTTTTAAGCATAATAAAATTTTTCCCAAATAATTTCACAAACATTTACTTTCTCACTAAGTCTCATCAGCTCTTCCTTTTTTTTATCAAGTGTACGAACAGTTCTCTACTTTAATCTCACGTTTCATACTTTAGTTTTGTTTCATTAGCGATCAGAAGCGTTATCTAGCTAAGTTATCCTTTTATTTATTACCGTCCATTTATTAGTCTACCGGCATTACCCATTCCGCTACTATACCATCATCAGGGTTACAAGTTATTTACACCATATACAGATCCAAAATATCCAAAATACCAAAAACAGATAACCAACAGAAAATTAAAGTCTTTCTGCTCCAGCCTCTAGCTGTCCGTATTTACCTTCTTGCCCTTTAAGTTACTAGCATGTACTGTACATTTGTTTATAGAAAAAGGGTGATATTTAAAAGAATATCATAGTAACAGATAGTCAATCATATAGATACAACATCATAGAGCATGTCACACAGTCATCATAAATAGAATTATCACAGTAGCATTCAGTGCATAACATACATTTCACATATCACCATAGCGCTAGGAATATCACAAGACCTCGAGTGTTACCCATGAAATAGGCTCCAGGCATCCACTCATACATCATAGAACATTATAGTGGCCTGAGTGTCCACTCGTGCAGTAGGCCCCGAGCGACCACCCCGCATAAACAAAATGTGTCAACATATTCATATACATATAGTGTATCTTATAACAAATAAAAAATAAAGTTACTACCTAGTCGTTTCCCCTGAGCAATATCCAATCGTTTCTCTGAGCTCAGGCAAGTCTTGGATTCCATACAGCTGCTAGGTCCTATATTTAGAATTTATGAACGACAAGTTATTATCTCATCCAATACTTGCATAATCCACTTAGTCAAATTAGTTGTCATTAAAGTTAATGCACTAAACCAAAAGTAAAGTCAAAGTGGTCCAACTATCCCAAGTTGGTTATCTTCACCCTTAAAGTTCATCTTAATTACCTAGTACCATTACATTTCTCATTTTCGCACTTGTATTCAATGTTCTAGAATTTTTCTTAAATCTTTGAAAATTCATAACTAATTGTATAGATGTCCAATTATGATGTTTTTAAAGGCTATTTGACGTCTAATTAGTCTAGTTTTAGAAAACAAATATAGGAATTACACTTATGAATGCATATCAATACAATATCTCACTTAATTGATCACTACCCCCAGAATTCGCCAATAATCAGACCAAAATTTAAAAATTCAGAACTCCCAGCACATACATCCAAATGACAACAATGACATATCAAATTAAAGCTTGACATGTCTACTTTTAGACTGGAAAGTTTCACAATTTTTGAGCACCATTTTCTTATTTAAAAATGTCATGCGAATAATCTACCCAACACAGAACACACATGGGCAGCATTTCAACTTTGCAGTATATATTTCCAAGCGGTTTATAATTTACAACTAGGGCTATTTCGATGCAGTTTTCCATTCTAAATATAATGGTAATGTCAAAATCATCAAAATCATATTTAACCATAAATACATGATTTTGTCCAACCAAAATAGAACACCCTGGCCAAAAAATGAACAGTATCCATTTTCAGCAAAACCACCAAAATAGAATTTTGTCCAACCACTTGATCCAATATCATCATAAATCATCATTTAACCATAAATACATGATTAAACTTTAAAAATACCCTCTGGCTGAAAAATGAACAGTATCCCACCCTAATAAAAACTCATCCAAACAACAAACCAATAAATTCAAAATGAAGCCTACGCTTACCTCTACGCGTTTCCACAACCAATTTGGAAATCATGTAGTACTCTGGCCGGTGAGATAGCAAAAAAAACCTCTAAATGAAAAATCAAAAATCATAGAAATAAAGCTTGGAATGAGTAGAAGAAGGTTTGTGAATGGTATTTTGGGAGAAAACGTCGATTCGGTAGTGTTTTGGTGGATTAAAGTTCTTAGGTGTTACTATTCATCCTCCTCTCTCTTATACCAATTTTTGTGATATTTTGGAAATTTTTCTGATTTTATTTTGGGTGTTGGCTAAAATTATATGGCTAGGAGGAGTCTTGGAATAATCATTCCATATGTCAAGTTCTCATGGTGCCATTTGTCAGGTAATCCAGTGGTTCGGTGACACGTGTTACTTGCTTTAATAAAGTGGGTCATCTCTCTTTCCTTGGGCTTTTAGCCATTCTTTTTGTCAGGGAAAGTAAGTGTCTAATGATTTTCCCCAACTCTCGGGTTCAGTATTTGGGAAAGTTGGTCGAGTGACCGGACCGGAGACTTGTTGATTTCCCCGACTCGAGGTGAGGTGGCATCCTCTATTATTGAGAACTCAAAAGGCAAAAGTTACTTTATGGATAAGAAGGACATGTGTCATCTTTTGATTGACTAACCCATAAAGTAAAAAGCAACTTTATGCTCTCTCCCTCTTATATGGCACCATGTGGCACCTTTTGCGTGGGACCAACATTCTTTTTCCATGTTTTACCTAATCGTTCACTTTTTTGGGGAAGGAAAGTCAGGGGATTTTTTCTAGGTCTAGCTACAAGGTGTCATCTTTCATGATCCCCACATAAAGTAAAAAAAAATTAATTTATTTAATTAGTTAATTATTACTTTATGTATCAACTAATAGAATTTTGCAAGTATCCCTTTTTATTGGAAAATGGCGTCACACACACATACTTGGCTCTAGCAAATTTTCTTTCGGCTAATCATATTTACAAGTAATACCAGGCGCTCATATTTCCATATGTTACACTAGCCCGGTAACTGCAGCGACCAGAAACGCTCTGAAAATAAAACCTAGTGGCACTGCGTCAAGCCCTATCATCTGGGAAGACTATGTAGTGCTCCACCTAGGCTACTAATCTATTTTAATTGTCATCAAACAAGGCACATTGCTATTAATTGTCCACAGCAGTAGAGAGCCTGGGAGCCAAGGCAGAAAACTCAAAGCAGGGTCTTTGCCATGTCATAGGGGGAAACTAAAAAATCTCCTGAGTTAATCCAAGGTACAGTTTTGCTTAATGGTAATTCTGTACAAGCATTATATGACTCGAGTGCTAATCATTCATTTATTGCATATAAATGTATGAGACGACTAGGCTTGAGAGTGCATCAATTACCATATGATATAGTTGTGCCTATACCTATATGTGCCAGAACTACCACTGCTGAGGTCTGTTTAAATGGCATCATAAATGCTGAGGGACATGAATCAATGGTGGACCTGATCTATCTACCATTGTATAAACTAGAAGTAATTCTCGGTATTGATTGGTTAATGGCCAATAATGTTCTATTGGACCGCGGAAGCAAAAGGTTTATTTATCCTAATCCACAATCGCATACCAACCCATAAGTCAATTTTAATTTTCTTTCAACTACTGAGGCTGAAAGATATCTACATAAAGGATGTCAAGGATATATGGTAATCTTTTCCATGCATTCAGAAACTGGAGTAGCACTTGAGAATATCCCCATGGTAAATGAGTTTCCTGAGGTGTTTCTAGAAGATATCAGTGGATTACCTCTGGAAAAGGAAGTGGAATTCATGATTGAGACTAAGCCTGGAGTGGGACCAATAACCAAAGTCCTATACATAATGACTTCAAATGAAATGGCATAACTAAGATGCAGATTGAGGAGTTATTAGAGAAAGGGTTCATTAGACCCAATGTATCACCATGGGGAGCTTTAGTGCTTTTTGTCAAAAAGAAAGATAGGAGCCTACATCTTTGTATTGACTACAGGGAGCTGAATAAGGTAACCGTAAAGAACAAGTATCCATTTTCCAAAATTGATGACTTGCTCAATCATTTATCTGGTTCATGCATATTTTTTGAAAAATTGATTTGAGGTCAGGGTATCATTAGCTTCAGGTAAAAGTAGAGGATGTACCAGAAACCGTATTCAGAACCAAAAATGGGGATTACGAATTTTTGGTGATGCCATTTGGACTGACCAATGCACCTGCAGTGTTCATGAAATACATGAATTAAATTTTTCATCCGTATTTGGACCAATTCATAGTAGTCTTCATTGATGATATTCTTGTGTATTCTCGAAGCAAGCAGAGCATGAAGAGCATATGAGAATTGTGCTAGGCACATTAAGAGATAAGCAACTCTATTCCAAGATGAGCAAGTGTGAGTTTTGGCTTTCGGAAGTTAAGTTCCTAGGCTATGTAGTCTCTCAAGAAGGGTCACGGTGGATCCTAGCAAAGTGGAAGCAGTACTGAATTGGAAAATACCAGAGAATGTTGCTGAAGTATGCATATTTTTGGGTCTGCTGGTTATTACAAACGATTTATATAGAATTCTTCAAAATAGCGTTACCTTTGATAAGGTTAACCCAAAAGATTCAACATTTTGTATGGGTCGAAAGTTGTGAGAGGAGCTTCACAAAGCTGAAAGAGAGATTGACAACAACACCAGTGCTGATAATCCTCAATCCATAGTTGACCTATGTGGTCTATAGTGATGTAAGTAAGCATGGATTGGGATGTGTCCTGATGCAACAGGGCAGAGTTGTGGCATATACCTCCCAAATGGTGAAGCCTCACGAACTGAATTATCCTACTCATGATCTTGAATTAGCAGTAATCATATTTACATTGAAAGTATGGAGACATTACCTTTATAGGACAACCGTAGAGCTATACTGCGACCACAAGAGTTTAAAATATTTGTACGATAAAAAAGAACTAAATATGAGACAGTGTAGATAGATAGAGTTTCTTACAGATTAAAAACTAGAGATTAAATACTATCCCGGAAAAGCTAATGTAGTTATAGATGCATTGGGCCAATAGGTAGTGCAGGTGGCAGCCCTAATGATACAAGAGCATAAACTAAATGAGGATTTTAGAGATCTCAAACTATCTAATCAGATTCTGATCAAAGGTAACAATGTTAGTCAGGTAGAGAATAATTCGCGAACAGCAATTGAGGAAGCTCAGTTATAAGATGAAAAAGCACAGTATATGAGAAGAATGATTAAAAAGAGAGAAAATCAGGAATATGACATGCCACCAAGTGGGCTAGTCAGATACAGAAAGGAAATATATGTTCCACCACAGGTTGAGTTGAGACATCAGATCCTGATAAAGGCACACAAGAGTAAATATAATTTTCATCCAGGAGCAATTAAAATGTATCATGATTTAAAGTCCATATATTGATAGCCAGGGATGAAAAGAGATGTGACAGAATTTGTGGCTCGTTGTCTCACTTGCCAGACGATGAAAGTTGAGCATTAACGACCATCGAGGCTTCTACAAAACCTTAAGATTCCTAAGTGGAAATAGGAAAGTATTACTATGGATTTTATGACAGGATTACCTAACGTCAGAAATCAAGATGCAATTTGGGTAATTGTTGACCGGTTTACTAAGACCGCCCATTTCCTGCCTATTAGTATCAACTATTCTTCTAATAAGCTAGAAGAGCTCTATATCAAGGAGATTGTGAGGTTACATAGTATACCAAAGAACATAATTTATGATTAAGACCCTCGATTTACCTCCAAGTTTTGGAAGTCATTATACGAGGCTGTGTGTAACATACTGAAATATGAACAACAAGAACTGCTTGTAGATGTAATTAGTCGGAAGAAAATTCACCGGTGCCAGTGTTGTGTATACGGTGTTATTTTGATAAAGAGGACACTGAGCAAGATTTTATTGGTTGTCATAAAGTAATAATTAAATGAAATAATCTTACTTTGTGTAGGGACCACGAAGGAGGACATCTCGTAAGTGAACCCGGGGGAAATTCCCTGACTTTCCTTTCCCTAATAAAGTGGACGGTTAGGTGGAAGGAAGAGATAGGGATGGGTCCCACATAAGGGACACATGGCGTCATCTTAAGGAAGAAGAGAAAAGGTGCTTTTGACTTTAATATGTTGGCCGAATAAGAGCGTGACACTTGTTTCCTCTTTTTGACAAAGTTACTTTATCTTTTGAGTTGTCATCACTAGAGGGTGCCACGTTGCCCCGAGCTGGGGAAATCCACCGGTCTCTGGTCTGGTCACCCGACTAATTTTCCTGAACACCGAACTTAGGAGCCGGGGAAATATCATCGGGCTCTCACTTTCCCTGACCATTAGGACAGCTCAAGACCCATTTAATTAAAAGAAAGCACACGTGTCACCGTTTGGCTAAATCACCGAATATATGGCACCATAAGATTCTGACACATGTTGGAACACCTTTATGACTCTTTAAGCTCCATTATTTCATTTATCATTAGCAAAAATAGGAAGAAATCAGAAAAAAACGTTGAGAAATAGTTAGAGGAAAGAGAAAATATGAATAGTGAATGTTCTTGAGTTCAATCTACTGAAACACTACCGAATTAGTGTTTTCTCCCAAAGTTTCCTTCACAAACCTTCTTCTTCTCATCCTAAGCTTCATTTCTACAGTTTTGGATTTTTATTTGGAGGTGTTTGGTGCCATTTCACCAGACGAAGTACCGCCGGATTTCTGAACCGATTGTGGAAACGTATAGAGGTAAGCGTAAGCTTCATTTTGAACCGATTGATTTATTGTTTTGATGAGTCTTCATGAAGGTTAGGGTACTGTTCATTTTTGTCCAAAAGGAATTTTAAAGGATTAATCATGGTTTAATCATGTATTTATGGTTAAATGATGATTTAAGATGATATTGGACTAAGTTGTTCAACAAAATTCTGTTTTGGTAATTTTGCTGAAAATGGATTCTGTCTTGCCAGTGGGTTTTGGGGCTGAAGATTTATGATTTTGATGATTTTGATCATTCCATTGAGTTCTACATGAAAAATTATGTGGAAAAGCATATACTTATAATTTTTGGATAATTATACAAAATTATGGAATTTTTGAAAGTTAGATGACCCTGCTGTTAGACTTGTTGTTCTGGAGCCGATTTGTTGCGATGCGTGTTTCAGTAACCAAAACTTGTCTAAACCTTATGAAATTTTACATGATGAAAGTAGACATCCTGAGGTTTAATTTTATGGGTAATATGATGCAATTGCATCAGTGGATTGAGAAATATGATTTTTCAAAGTTTAAGGTTGATTCTGCAATGGAATCTATGGCAGATTGGGTTTGACGAATTTTCTGGAATTGGGTGGTTATAATTAGTACTCTTTAATATTTTTATTTACACTAGGACTTGAATAGGTTTGAATAGAACCTAGAACCAACTCATTTTGAGTTTTTTAAAATTAATTATGAATTTTCAAAGATTGAAGAAAATTCTGGCAGATGTACTCAAATTTGTGAAAATAAAAGATGCAATGGTATTATGTAATTGTAATGAACTTTAAGGGTAAAACTAACCAACTTGATATAGTTGAACCATTTTTGACTTTGATTTTGGGTTAGTATTCTAACATTAATGACAACCGACTTGAGTATTTGGATTATACAAGTATTGGACAAAATAATAACTTGTTGCCCGTAAATTCCATTTATAGGACCTAATACTGTTCAAAGTTTAAGACCTGCCTGAGCTTAGTGAAACAATTGGATATTGCTCAAGAGAAGCTATCAGGTAGTAACTTTGTCTTTCATATGTTATAAGATACATTGTATGTGTATAGTTTCATCATGAATTGTCTGGCACATTTTGTTTATGCGGTGTTGTCGCCCAGGGCCTATTGCACGGGTTGACGCTCAGGCCATTGAATTTTTTTGTGATGCACGAGTGAATGCCGGGGCCTATTGCACAGGTAACACTCGCAGCCTTTTGATATACCTAGTACTATGATGGTATGAGAACTACATGTTAAATCGAATGATGTTGTGATGATTCTTTTATATGATGACTGTGTAACATGCTCTGTGATTTTATATCTATATGATTGACTACCTGTTACTACTGAGATTCTTTTGAATCTCACTCTTTTTCTATAAACAAATTACAGTACAAGCTGGTAGCTCAAAGGGCAAGAAGGTAAATACGGACAGCTAGAGGATGAAGCTGAAAGATTTACTTTCTCTGTTGGTTGTCTGTTTGGATATCTTGGACATGTATATATTGTATAAAACGGTAACTGTGACAATAGTATAGTAGTTGAACTGATAGTACTTGTAGCCAGGTAAATGGATGGTAATGTAATAAAGAGATAACTTAGTTATATAACACTTCCTAATCATTAGAGAAACATTAACGAATTAATGCAATATGAGACTGAAGCAGAGACACGCTCGTATACTCTGATAAAATGAAAGGATGTATCGATGAGTCTAAATGAGACAGTGAATATTTGTGAAAAATGTTTGAAAAATTTTTATTCCATATGAAAAACCTACTTAATCCTAGATTTATCTCCTGAGATAATGTTGGGATTCATTAATGTTTTCAAAGTTTTTTTCAGTTTGGGATTAAATCTTGGTTTCACAATTTATTTCACTACTCTTTTGCACTCATATGAGGTTATTGGAAGTAAGGTATTACACTTTGGGTACCAAACTCAGATTTAGCATAGCTTATTGTCCTCAGATAGACGGACAGACAGAAAGAATAATACAGACACTAGAGGATATGCTGAGAGCTTGTGTATTGGATTTGAAAAGAAGTTGGGACTGATTCCTTCCACTTGCAGAATTTACGTATAACAATAGTTATCATTCGATATTCAGATGGCTTCATATGAAGTATTGTATAGAAGAAAATGTCAATCACCAATATGTTGGGCAAAACCGTCTTAGAGCAAGATGTATAGGCCAGATATAGTCGATCAGATGACAGATCAGATTACATTAATTAAGCAAAGACTGTTAGCTGCTCAAAGTAGGAAGAAAAGCTATGCTGATAGGAGGCGGAAGCTTTTATAATTTGCAGTTGGAGATCATGTGTTTATGAAGGTTTCACCAATTACTGAGATTGGTAGGGCATTGAAAACGAAGAAATTAAACCCTAGGTACATTAGTACATTTGAAATCTTATAGAGAATTGGGCCAGTAGTGTAACAGTAGCTTTACCCCTAAACTTTAGCAGATTGCATGTTGTTTTCCATGTCTCCCAATTGAAAAGTATCAACCTGATCTTGAGCACATAATTGAGTATGAAGATGTTGATATGCAAGATGATCTCACGTATGGAGTTGAACTTGACTGAATTATTGATTGGCAAGAGAAATAACTCAGGCACGAGACTATTCCATTTGTAAAAGTAGTCTGGAAAGGGTTATCTCCTAGAGAAGCTACTTGGGATATGGAAGAAGACATGCAAAAGTGTTATCCGGAGTTCATGAATATGTTTGTGTAGCAAATTTCAAGGACGAAATTTTATTGATGGGGGGAGAGCAGTAATATTTCAAATTTAATCACCAAAATTCCTTGTACATTTTAATTATAGTCAATGGAATAAAATGGTGAATTTTGTTGCACTTGAAGTAGCCAATATAGTGGAAATAGTGATTATATGAAATTTTTGCCTAAAAAAGACATAAAGCACAATTTTTATCTTGACAATGGAGAATGAGACAATGGAGATCCAGAGAATAGGGAAGGAAGTGGAGGAAGTACTATTCATCATCTTCTCCAATGAAATTTGACGGAGAGGCAAAGAAGAGAAGAGAGAATGAAGATAAAGAGGAGGGCATGTTAGTAAAACCATATAAACTTTAAAATTTCAGATTTCTACTAGAGGACTTCTTTGTCATTTATAAGTATTGACAGACTTTTCTGTGTTTGATAAGTTCATGGGGTATTTATTTGTCTTTTTCTCAAAATATAATTGATTTTTTTTGTTATAAAAAAAATAATATGATGATGTCATGGAATAAACTTTTTATTTCATAACAGAAAATGCATAAACATGTTTAGCAGGGTTATTAGACCCGGACCGGACCGGGAACCGGCGAATCAGCCGGTAAACCGGTCCGGGTCAATTTTTTTATTTTTTAAAAAAAATTTAATTTTTTTAAAATTTTTCCTATAGAATTTCATACTAATAAGCATAAAATTTTTAATTTCTCACCGGTTTGGCCCCGGTTTAGCTTCGGTTTGACTTCGGTCTGACCCACTGACCCTTGACCCAGTACCCTGACCAGTTCAGTGACCGGTCCGGGTTTGATAACCTTAATGTTTAGAGATTAAAACTGCTAGTATTAAATGACAAATAGTCAAATCCAACCAAATTTTGAGAAAATGATATTTAAGTAATAATAAATAATAATGAAAGGTATAATCCGAAAAGAAAAAGTAATAATGAAGGGTTTACGTAGAAAGGAAAAGCCAATTCATCACAAAAAGTTCTTTTGTTTGGCTAAACAGTAAACACGCAAACCCATTGCTTTGACCCATTAGCATCCCCCTCCTTTATTCCTCCTCCAATTATATGTTTTTTTGTCGGTAAGGTGAGAGTTTTGTTGCTGGATAATTCATAAGGTTTTTTGTAAGAGTTTTTTTAAGCTGAAAGCATGTTTTGATTCTGATGGGTCTTTAGATCTGACTCACCTAAATTTTTATATGAAAAAAAACTTTATTTGTTTTGAAGTTAAATATTATAATTGGGAAAATAGATATAAAGATTACTTAAATATAAAAATTTTAAAATGTTCTTTTGAAATGACATGACTTCTAAAAATATTGACAACTATTCCAGAATTATTGTTTTTTTCAAAGAAAATGACCTAATTGTCTTTAATAAAATTAGTTGTCATTTTTTTAACTGAAAATTAGTTTTTATTTGATAAGTTAAAATTGTAATTTGTTAGAGGGTTACCAACAATAAATTTCACTTAAATTAGTTCTAGCTATTTGAAGATTAATGTTAGAGGGTTAATTACCAACAATAAATTTCACTTAAATTAGTTCTATTTGATGATTAAAGTTGATACTCATTAAGATATAATTGTCATTCTTTTTTCAAATTAAGAGTATTTAGATAATTTCGATACACAACTTAATCCTCATACTAATCTCAAAAACTTCAGTTTGATTAGGTCATTTTGAAGTACTAGATTGGAATTTGCATATTGGGGGAATTTTTATCTCTTTGTCACATTAAAATTTTCATATAATTTATTAAATTAAAAAATAAGAGAACACATTCACTGATAATCTTAATAATCTTTCAAAGGAATGGTGAAAGAATGCTACATCATGAATCTAAAGGGCATGGTGAAAGAATACTACATATCAATTCTTAAACGACATGGTGAAAGAATGCTACATATCAATTTCTAAGTTCGCGTCTCTTACTATTGCAAATCAATCAACCAATCACATTGAAGCATATCATGACTTTCCATAATTAAATTTCAATTATCATGAAGATCATTTTTTCCATCCGCGATAAATGATGAGTTTAATTGCTAATTAAAAATCACTTCTTAAATTCACTCCAAAACAAAGAATCGCTTCTTAAACGAACTCATCATGTCCATGATTACCGTATAATGCCCTTTTAAGATCAATAAGTCACGCGCCATTAAGGATCTCCATTGTGTAAATTAAGCATGAAAACTTCAATTGCATTTCCTCAATGATTCTCTATTTTTTAAAGCGATAAATTTGATTTCTTTTTTTTAACCAACAATTTGATGAATTTTATGCAGTTTCTGCAAGAAAGACCCGAAAGCAAAAACTTCACTCCCTTTAAAAAGCAGACTGTTGAAAGTGGCAACTGCAAGTTGTAAAAAGTAAAAACAGACTCGTCGCTTCTTTCCAGTTCTTTGCTTTCTTTCAAGCTTGAACTTGCGCCACAAAATTCTTTTTGTCGCCATCGAAAATCCCTCTTCAAGATTTACCATTCAATTGCTGGTTCACAAGAACTCGTCATTCTACGGCCATGGATGCACTCCAGGCTTGTAATGCCATCCCAGTTTCGAATTTCCAAAGATTAAGGAACGCGTCATCTTTGATATCGACGTGGGCATCAACGAAACCCAAAAGGGTCACACTGTATTCATCCAATTCTTGCGTCAAAACCAGAGCTCGTTTCTTTCCTTATTGCTCGAGAAAACCAGATACTGAGACAAACAGCGAGACTGATAGTGCATCCGTCGCTGATTCCGATTCTGTTTCAGAGTGCGAGAAGACGTCGGAATTGGAATCTGGCAAAAGCGAGGCGGTTTCTTCTCCTTTTTCGCAATCATCTTGTTCATTTACAGGATTAGTGTTTGATTTGGGTTCTTTAAATTCGTGGGATAGTGCAGATATCGGAGGGCCGGTGATGAAGAGGTTTCTTAGCGATGAAGAAGAGAGGTGGCACATGTGGTATTATGGTAAGTCTAACGAGAACCCATCTTCTGAATGTATTGGATTAGCGATTTCTAGCAATGGGGTTCATTGGGAGAGAGGGGTAGGACCTGCTGAATCGAGTTCAAAAGTGGGTATAGTGATGAATTGTGGTAAAGATTGGTGGTCATTTGATACAGAAGGCATTAGGCCTTCTGAGGTATTGGTAATGTCTAGTACAAGGGTTAGATCATCTAGTCCTGTTTATTGGCTTTACTACACTGGATATAGCTCTGAGAAAATAGAGTTCTTTGATAATAATTCTTTGGAATTCATTTTGGAAAACCCAGATGGGTTTTTCACTGGTAATGTGGAAAATCAACAAAATAGAACAAGTGGGGGAATCTTCAAGTCCTTGCCAGGTTTGTGTATAAGCCAAGATGGGAGGCATTGGGCTAGAATTGAAGGGCCTCATCACAGTGGAGCCTTGTTTGATGTTGGGTCTGAGGGAAAATGGGATTCTTTGTTTATTGCTTCTCCACAGGTGGTTTACCATGGAAATGGTGACCTTAGGATGTATTACCATTCATTTGATGTGGAAAAAGGTCACTTTGCCATTGGGATTGCCAGGTCAAGGGATGGAATCAGGTGGCTGAAGTTGGGGAAGATATTGGGAGGAGGGAAACCCAGTTCTTTCGACGAACTGGGAGTGATGAATGCTTGTGTAGCAAGAAATAGGAGGGATGGGAACTATTTGATGGCATATGAAGGTGTTGCTGCTGATGGAAAGAGGAGTATTGGTATGGCTGTGTCTCCTGATGGATTGAAGGAATGGGTGAGGCTTCAAGACAAAGCGGTTCTAAATCCGGCAGAGAAAGGTTCTTGGGACGATAAAGGAGTCGGATCTCCTTATCTGGTTCCAGTGGATTCTGATGCAGGTGATGGTTGGAGGTTGTATTATAGAGGTGTTGGAGATGGAAGAAGAGGAGGAGCAATAGGAATGGCAGTTTCTGAAGGGAATGATATCACAAGTTTTACAAGATGGTCTGGTTTTCCTGTATAAAAAGCTTACTGCATTCATGGCTTGTCCTGTTAATGGCTAGCTACATTCTTTTATGATTTCACTTTCTACTGAATCAATCTGGCAGAAATAACTCGGACAAGCTGTTTCTTAGGAAATCAGTAATGCTGAGTTGTAGAAATTGTGTATCTTTTTGTTTTGTTGTTGTTGTTTTTTTTTTTTTTTTGGTCATAGAATCTGTTAGCAGACACAGAAAATTGTATCTCTTCCATTTAAATCTGACTGCAGAATGATACATTTGTCTTGTTTCATAATATGTTCTATTTGGTTGCTGTGAACTGCAACGTTTCTGACATATAAAAGCATTGTCTTTCAGGTTCAAACATGTAATGTCTTTTGTTGGCAAAGAAAGGAAAAGTAATACTCCTCTTGTCCTTGATATAAGACATATTTGGAGAGTTGATTTTGGTTCTAAATATAAGACATAGTTTTTATATTTGTTAATCTTTTTTTAATTTACTTCTATTGATATTCTCTGAATAATAATCAAAGAGGAAAGGGAATGACAAAATGAAGGAAGATGTCTAGGGTGTTTTAGAAAATACATGTCATATTAACTAACTCAACTAACTTTCTTAATCTAATTAAATTAGGTAAGTGTCTTATATTACGGACCGGAGGGGGTATATATTTTTATTGGTATAAAAAAAAAGTCTAGATGAGTTTGTTCTTAGAAGTTCACCAGGGTTAAAGCATGTCTAAGAGTTCAAAAAATGCTTAGAGGTAATTACAGATCGCTCATCAACAAAATCTTCACATTTTTATTGGTATAAAAAAAAAGTCTAGATGAGTTTGTTCTTAGAAGTTCACCAGGGTTAAAGCATGTCTAAGAGTTCAAAAAATGCTTAGAGGTAATTACAGATCGCTCATCAACAAAATCTTCACACCAATGACGGGATTTGAACTCATGATCTTGTGACTTATGAAAAAGCTCCTTACCAATTGGATTAACTTTGTTGGCAAGGAAGAGTAGTATTTTTTTCCTTGATTGCATTTGGCTCTAAAGTGCAGATCAAATTATGTGATATTGGTTTGATGCTATAATACTCATTATAAAACAATAGAACAATTAGGCCCTTGTGCAGTTTCTAGAGGCCAAGATGAATCCTTATACTTGTTATACTCAATAATTGGTTATTGATTTTTGATGAATCCTTAAGCATTGTTGAAATGACTAGATTGCTTTGATTGGTTTAATAAGAAAACTAGTAACCAATAACCAATCGTTCCCAAATTTAAGCCTAAACTAGCAAAAACCATTCAAAGGCCCAACGAAAAAAAAATTAAGAAATAGTAAATTCGAATGAAAAAGAATGTAATTTCATTAAATTATTAAATTAAATTAAATCCAATTTTATAAACTATTTTTTTATGCAATTATATGGTATACGTTACTATTAAATTAAATAGAAGCATTATCGAGTTTACTTGAGAATAATTTTCCTAATAGAATTTTTTTAACAAATGGTGCATTAAATGGAGCCACATGTGTTGATAAGTATATATTTTATAATTAAATATGTATGGATTTTGAGATATATTTAATTAGATTTATGAATATTTTATACCTATTTAATTATCTTTTATATATTTTTTCTCTTTTAAACTAAATATAAGATAATAAGAGATTTAGATAGAAAATCTATTCATATCATATTTTATTATACAGGAGATATTAAAAAAAAACTCCACAACCACCAGAAAAGCAAATATATATATGTGTGTGCGCGCGCGCATATATGACGAGAGAAGAGAAAAAGAACGTGGAGTCAACAATTTAATGGATGAACCCGTGGACCCCATACAGTAAACAAAAAGGAAAAATTGATAAATTACAATCTCTTTCGCGTGCACCCCGCGGCAAATTCAATATTAGGTAGATTACAAAGATTGAAAAAAGAGACATGGGCCCGCAGCAAAATAAAAAAAACCCTGGGACATATCTATTTAAAGGAGGCGAATGAACCAAGGAAAGAGGGAGAGACGGCGAGAACAGATCAGACGCGAACGTATGAGAGATATCTAATCCGAAAAGCAACACAGAGGGACTTGATGACGAGACTGGAGTGAGAGCTTCAGAACAGATCGTGTAGGAGCGAGAAGCAAAGGAGATTACAGCAGACTGCTAAGAAGAGTCTGAGCTCAACAATAAATTGTATTAGTATTCTCTTTCTTAGTATTCTTCGTTCTCTTTGAAATCTGAACTCTACGATGATTTATTATTATTTTTGTGATTTGATTTTGCTGAACATGAGTAACTAATATTCTCATTTTAGGATTATCTTGAACCTATTTATGGATTGAACTATTTATTTACTCTCTTTGGCATTAAATGAATTTTTGTATTGATTTTATATTTATCTTAATGCCTCTAAATGCCTGATCACCATTTAGTTGTCTTGTTCATTTAAATTAATCTTGAGAAAGATAACTTAAGTGTAGAACTGAGGTAAAATCATGTTAAACTTGAAGTTTAGGTAATAAATGGATGGTTTGTTAGTATCATAGAGATATAGTTACTAACCTAGCATTGTCAGATTAAGATTGGTATTTAAAATTAGTCCTTATTAATTGATACAAGCGATTGATCAGTTTATTAGGATAAATATTTGGTTTGGACTCGAGAGAGCATTACCGAATGTCTTAGAATCTTAGACAAATACACATATTCATTTATTGCTGATTGAGGGTAATTTAACTAGTTCATGAAATAAAAAAGGGGATAGATAATCCTAGGTCTTTAATACTCGTGAAGTTAAATCCGGTTTTTCTTCTGTTATTTCCATTGATTTTTCCTTTTTAAGATTAAAACAAAACAATTACTCAACCTAATTAAGAATATAATTGCTATAGCTCGTTCAAGTTCTTTTTCCTTAGTCCTTGTGGGAACGATCTTTTTATATTACTTGCGACCCGTACGCTTGCGGTAAAACTAGACGGCTAACAAGTTTTTGGCGCCGTTGCCGGGGACTTTGGCAAAAAGCTTATTGAACTAAGTTATCTTAATTGTGTGATTAATCACGTTTGAGTATTTTCCTTCTTTTCTTGATTCTTTTATTTATTTTTTTTAGCAAGATATTCCTCGGTTGTTGTTTGGATTTACAGGTACCTCTCGACGTATGAGTGGCACATTGGTAATCCATCCTAACAAACTAGAAGACAAGCATCATTCTGAAGAAGAGGAACTTAAGTCTGAATCAGAATCATCAGAAGAACCAACGTCACCTAATCCAAGGAACATGGCACAACCTAATAATGAGGATATGGATCGTACTTTGGATGAATATATGGAGCAAGAGAGCACTACCTATCAATCTAGTATTCAATTCCTAGCCATTACTACTAGAAACTTTGAAGTAAGGCCAATTATTCTTCATATGCTCTAGATGATTGGCACATTCACAGGAAATCAGAATGAAGATCCAATTGAGCATTTGACAAAATTTGTTCAAATGTGCGAAAATTTCAAGCAGGCTGGAGTATCTTCTGATGCATTAAGACTGAGAATCTTCCCCATGTCATTAGATAAAAAGGCAACAGCTTGGCTTACAGCTCTTCCACCTAATTCCATCTCTACATGGGACACTCTAGCTTCTCTATTTAAAGCAAGATTCATTCCAAGAGGTCGACGAGCAGTGCAAAGAGCTGAGTTATTAGCTTTTACACAGGAACCAGGTGAACTTTTTCACGAGGCATGGGAAAGATTTAAAGAGATGTGGCGCAACTGCCCTAATCATGAGCAAAAGACTTACGTGTTATTAGAAGCTTTTTGGGCTGGATTAGACGGACCCACCGTCTCTATGGTCGAGAGTGCTTGCAATGGTGGGATTGGCAAGAAGAAAGTGTCTGAGTTATTAAAGTTGTATGATGAAATTGCCTTTAGCACTATGCAACAGTCCGATAAAGCACGCTCTCATTACAAGACTTACAAAGAGCCAAATACTTCTCATATGTCTAATATATCTAAAGACATTGTCACTCAACTTGCAAATATGGCCAAAAGGTTTGATCAACTTGAAATGAAAATGGAGAGGACTACTTCTAGGGGCATTCATTCTATTCAGGCCTCAAGCCTCTCTTGTGAGACCTGTGGAGAAGCACATTCTTATGAAGATTGCCCACATACTATGGAGACAGTACATTACTTGAGCAACAATCAAAGATATCCTCGTGGCAATCCTTATTCTAACACCTACAATTAAGGTATGAGGGATTATCCAAATTTCTTTTGGAAGAATGGACCAAGTGAGAATCTACCTAATCACTATGCCTCCACTAGCAAACAAATGGCACCACCAGGGTTTGATCAACAACAAAAATCTAGAGAAAGTGATTAAGAGACAAATAAGCTTTTGAGGCAGCTTCTCTAGAGTCAAGAAGGTATGATAAGTAAAGTTAATCTTCATGATACTGCCATCAGAAATCTTGAGATACAAGTGGGCCAAATAGCATCTCAAATAAACACATTTAATAGGAATAGCCTACCTAGTGATACCATTCCCAATCCTTGAAGGGATGGCAAGGAAGATTGCAAAGCTGTGACTTTGAGAAGTGTCAAGCAACTAGAAGACATTCCTAGCCCTAGTAGAGAGAAAAAGAGTGCAAGTGATGTGGTAACCACCGGGCAAGAAGATATTGATGATGCAGGTGAGGAGAAATCTGCTGCTCTTGAGAAAATGGATAATGAGAAGACATGCACTTCACCTTTAAAATATATGCCTCCACCGCCATTCCCTCAGAGACTTAAGAAACATCAAGAAGATTCGCAGTTCAAGAAGTTCATTCAGATATTCAAGCAACTCTATATCAACATACCATTCGTTGAAGCTTTGAAGCATATGCCTAAATATGTCAAGTTTATGAAGGATATTCTATCTAAGAAGCGACGATTCAGTGAGTTTGAGACAGTTGCTATAACCAAGAGTTTCACTGATATCATTAAGAAGATGCCTCTAAAATTAAAAGATCCTGGAAGTTTTTCTGTCCCTTGCCATATTGGAGATAAATTCTTGGGAAAGGGAATGTGTGACCTTGGAGCTAGCATTAACCTCATGCCTTTATCTGTCTTCAACCAATTGGGACTGGGTGAAGCTCGGCCAACAACGGTTACTCTTCAATTTGCTGATAGAAGTCTATCTCAACCTCAAGGAATCATTGAAGATGTATTAGTGTAGGTAGACAAGTTTATTTTCCCAGCTGATTTTATTGTACTTGACTTTGAAGCAGATAAAGAATTACCCTTACTGTTAGGAAGACCATTTTTGGCAACTGCTAGAACGTTGATTGATGTAGAGAAAGGTGAATTAACTTTGAGAGTAGCTGATGAGCAGGTCACCTTCAATATGAATTAGTTGATAAAATCTCCAAATATTCCAGAGGACTGTTGTTTCATTAACATGCTCGATCATGTGGTACAAGAGGAATATGAAAAAGGTATGACTGATGACCCTCTTAAAGCTGCGATACTTGGGATCGATTCAGAAAATTTTATAATAGAGGAATGCAAAGCAATTATGGATGCATCGATTCCTTATTCTAAAGGACGAACGTAGTTTGAATCACTTGATTTGGGTTCTGTTGATAGACCAAAGATGAAACCTTCTCTAGAAGAACCACCTTCACTTGAGCTAAAAGTTTTTCCATCTCACTTGCAGCATGTCTACTTAGGAACAAATAATACTCTTCCTGTTATTATTGCTTCTGATCTCACTGTTCAACAGGAGGAGCGATTGGTTGACGTCCTGAAGGCTCATAAAAGAGCCATTGGTTGGACTATTGCTGATATCAAGGGTATTAGTCCCTCTACTTGTATGCATAAAATCCTTCTTGAAGATAAACATAAGCCTTCCATTGAGCATCAACGGAGGTTGAACCCAATCATGAAAGAAGTTGTGAAGAAGGAAATTCTTAAATGGCTTGATGCATGCATAGTATATCCTATCTTTGATAGTTCTTGGGTGAGCCCAGTCCAATGCGTCCCTAAAAAGGGCGGTATGACTGTAGTGGCTAACACCCACAACGAGCTAATTCCTACTCGCACAGTTACTGGTTGGAGGGTTTGTATGGATTATCGAAAGTTGAATGCAGCAACACGAAAGGATCACTTTCCTCTTCCATTTATTGATCAGATGCTGGATAAACTTGCTGGAAAGGAATTCTTCTTTTTTTTGGATGGATATTCTGGGTATAATCAAATTGCTATTGCCCCTGAAGACCAAGAAAATACTACTTTTACTTGCCCATATGGGACCTTCGCTTTCAAACGCATGCCTTTTGGGTTATGTAATGCACCATCTACCTTTCAGCGATGCATGATGGCTATTTTTGCTGATATGATTGAGCAAACAATGGAAGTTTTCATGGATGACTTCACAATTTTTGGAGACTCCTATGATGAGTGCTTAATTAATTTGGCCGATGTGTTGAGACGCTGTGAAGAAACCAACTTAGTGCTTAATTGGAAAAAATGTCACTTTATGGTGAAAGAAGGAATTGTGCTGGCCCACAAAGTTTCAAAGAATGGCTTAGAAGTGGATAGAGTGAAAATTACAATGATTGAACAACTTCCTCCACCTGTGAATGTTAAGGGGGTGAGAAGCTTTCTTGGCCATGCTAGTTTCTACCACCGTTTCATTAAAGACTTCTCCAAAATTACCAAGCCTCTTTGTGCTTTGCTTGAGAAAGAAGCAGAATTCAAGTTTGATGATGCTTGCCTTCGGGCATTTGAAGAACTCAAGAAAAATCTTGTGACTGCGCCTATAATGACGTCCCCAAATTGGGGTTTGCCCTTCATAGTGATGTGTGACGCTAGTGACTTTGCTGTAGGAGCTATTCTTGGCTAGAAGAGAGATAAAGTCTTTCACCCAATCTATTATGCCAGTCGTACACTTGATGGTGCTCAAGCAAACTATTCAACTACAGAGAAAGAGCTTCTTGCTGTGGTATTTGCTTTTGGAAAGTTTCGTTCTTATCTGGTAGGAGCCAAAGTCATTGTATACACAGATCATGCAGCTCTTAAATACTTGTTCAACAAGAAAGAGTCAAAGGCAAGATTAATTCGCTAGGTGCTTCTCCTACAAGAATTTGATCTCAAAATTATTGATAGAAAGGGCACAAAAAATCAAGTTGCTGATCATTTATCTAGGTTGAGTATTGATGCTCAACTAGAATCTGACAAAGCCATTCATGAGACTTTCCCGGATGAGCAGCTATTTGTTGTAAGCCACTCTGATGCCCCCTGGTATGCTGACTTTGTTAATTATATAGTTTGTGATATTATTCCTCCTGACTTGAATTATCATCAACGAAGAAAGTTCTTGCATGATGTTAAGCTATATTATTGGGAGGAACCACTCTTGTTTCATCATTGTGCTGATCAATTAATAAGAAGATGTGTACCGGAAAACGAGCAGCAGGAAATATTAAAGTGTTGTCATTCTTCCGAGTATGGAGGGAACTTTGGAGGTGACAAAACTGCAGCGAAAGTCTTACAATGTGGTTTCTTCTGGCCTACTTTGTTTAAAGATTCTTATGAGTTTGCCTTAAAGTGTGATCGGTTCCAACGATTGGGAAATATCTCTAAACGGAATGAGATGCCACTTAATAACATGCTTGAAGTATAATTGTTTGATGTTTGGGGAATAGACTTCATGGGACCCTTCCCTAAATCTTTCAACAACCAATATATTCTTGTGGCAGTAGATTATGTGTCTAAATGGGTTGAAGCAGCTGCTTTTCCAACCAATGATGGTAAGGTTGTGGTCAAATTCTTGAAGAAGCATATTTTCACTCGATTTGGTGCACCACGAGCTATTATAAGTGATGGAGGCACCCACTTTTGTAACAACCAATTCAAAACTCTCTTAAAGAAATATGGTGTTAAGCACAAGGTAGCCTTAGCCTATCACCCTTAAACTAATGGGCAAGCTGAAATTTCTAATCGAGAGATTAAAAAGATTCTTGAAAAAATAGTGGATGTCACAAGAAATGATTGGTCTATGAAACTTCATGATGCATTATGGGCCTATCGTACTGCTTACAAGACACCAATCGGTATGTCTCCGTATCGGTTGGTATTTGGGAAAGCTTGTCATCTTCCGGTGGAATTGGAACATAATGCTTATTGGGCTATTAGAAAGCTCAACTTTGATGCCATGGCTATAGGAGAAAAGAGACTCTTACAATTGACTGAGCTAGAGGAATTTTGATTTCATGCTTACGAAAGCTCTAAATTGTATAAAGAGAAGACTAAGAAGTGGCATGATAAGAAGATTGTGTTGAAGACCTTTTTACCAGGACAACAGGTGCTCTTATATAATTCCAGGTTTAGGTTTTTTCCAGGAAAGCTAAAGTCTCGCTGGTCAGGACCATTCAATGTGGTTCAAGTGTTTAATCATGGTGCAGTGGAGTTAGAAGGAAAAAGTGGAGAGAAATTCAAAGTCAATGGGCAAAGATTGAAGCACTATTGGGGTGGTGAAGTGGACCGTCAGACCACTACATTACCCTTAGTAGTTGAATCCTGAGATGCTGCTATAGTCAAGCTGAGGACTATAAACCAAGCGCTTGTTGGGAGGCAACCCAATGATTTGATTTTCGTTGACGTTATTATTATTGTTTGCTTTTGTTTTTTCTCCTTTCTGTTTTTAGGTAAATTTATAGATGTTTGCTCCTCTCGTGGCTATAAGTTCCTGCTCAAGCACTCTTTCCTCCTTCAAAAATTTGACACATCATTGAAGTTAGTAGAGAAATATCTCCACATCAGAATCAGAGACTTAAACCAGGGGAGTACTAGTTTCTTTCCCTCTATTTATTTTTGCAACATTGAGGATAATGTTTGATTTAAGTGTGGGGGAGGGATATGAAATTTTTTGTTGTGCTTGTCCTTGGGCAATTGAAAAGAATTTGTTTTTGGGAAAATTTTTTGCATTGCTTAGGATTGACCTTAACTTTGAACATTCCCCATCTTAGAGAGTGTACAAAACAAAAAAAACAATTAATTAGAAAAGAATGTTTCAATTAAGCCTCTAAGCCTTAATTTTTTTTAAATCTTAAGATGAACTATGAGAATAAGGAATAGTTTGTAACATGAGCAACAAATTATTAGTTTATGAATATTTTGCTACATGATTTCCTTAGAAAATTAGATGATGACCTTTGATGGCTAAGTAATTGTTGATTTAGGGACATGATTCAGGTGAAAAGAAAAAAGAAAAAAAAAATTCCAATGGCTTCTCTAGACCTAACTTAGTAACCGGGGGCACTTCATCACCAATGTTGGTACTTGCGTCAAACGGTTAAGTCAAAGAGAGCTATGAGTTGGGCTAAAAGCCTCTTGAGGTATCTGTTGGAGTAACTGAGTAACCGGTGCTGCATCACCCATGTGCAGGGTCGTGTCAAAAGGGGACCTATAACAGCTCAAGATAAAAAAAATATAGAGAAAAGAAAAGAAAACAAATGAAGTATTGTTCTACCTGAGGATCCTTAGTATATTAAATGAAAAGCTTAGTTAAGTAGGGGCATTTGAATTTTTTGGGAGGACTTTAGTAGCAGAATATTTCTTTACTAATCCTATTGTTGCACTTATTACTTATCGATCCTTTAATCATGGGACGTTAAGAGATGATTACAATTGTTTAAGGCTGTTGGCTTAGTGATTCATTCTTATAACACATTAAATGGAACAAAACTTGATAGCATAATCTAAGTGTGGTGGTGTGCTGCTCTTTGTTGTGGAATTTCGTGAGCAATGTTCTTTTTGTTTGAATAAGAAATTTTCTTTCTTTTGCTTGAGGACAAGCAATTGTTCAAGTGTGGGGGAATTTGATAAGTATATATTTTATAATTAAATAGGTATGGATTTTGAGATATATTTAATTAGATTTATGAATATTTTATACCTATTTAATTATCTTTTATATATTTTTCCTCTTTTAAACTAAATATAAGATAATAAGAGATTTAGATAGAAAATCTATTCATATCATATTTTATTATGCAGGAGATATTAAAAAAAACTCCACAACCACCAGAAAAGCAAAGATATATAAATACACACACACATATGACAAGAGAAGAGAAAAAGAACGTGGAGTCAACAATTTAATGGATGAACCTGTGGACCCCACACAGTAAACAAAAAGGAAAAATTGATAAATTACAATCTCTTTCGCGTGCACCCCGCGGCAAATTCAATATTAGGTAGATTACAAAGATTGAAAAAAGAGACATGGGCCCGCAGCAAAATAAAAAAAAACCTTGGGACATATCTATTTAAAGGAGGCGAATGAACCAAGGAAAGAGGGAGAGACGGCGAGAACAGATCAGACGCGAACGTATGAGAGATATCTAATCCGAAAAGCAACACAGAGGGACTTGACGACGAGACTGGAGTGAGAGCTTCAGAACAGATCGTGTAGGAGCGAGAAGCAAAGGAGATTACAGCAGACTGCTAAGAAGAGTCTGAGCTCAACAATAAATTGTATTAGTATTCTCTTTCTTAGTATTCTTCGT
Source organism: Albizia julibrissin (assembly GCA_037074505.1). Classification (NCBI taxonomy): domain Eukaryota; kingdom Viridiplantae; phylum Streptophyta; class Magnoliopsida; order Fabales; family Fabaceae; genus Albizia; species Albizia julibrissin. The sequence goes on from CM073485.1 coordinate 25,206,334, forward strand.
TCTCTTTGAAATCTGAACTCTACGATGATTTATTATTTTTTTTGTGATTTGATTTTGCTGAACATGAGTAACTAATATTCTCATTTTAGGATTATCTTGAACCTATTTATGGATTGAACTATTTATTTACTCTCTTTGGCATTAAATGAATTTTTGTATTGATTTTATATTTATCTTAATGCCTCTAAATGCCTGATCACCATTTAGTTGTCTTGTTCATTTAAATTAATCTTGAGAAAGATAACTTAAGTGTAGAACTGAGGTAAAATCATGTTAAACTTGAAGTTTAGGTAATAAATGGATGGTTTGTTAGTATCATAGAGATATAGTTACTAACCTAGCATTGTCAGATTAAGATTGGTATTTAAAATTAGTCCTTATTAATTGATACAAGCGATTGATCAGTTTATTAGGATAAATATTTGGTTTGGACTCGAGAGAGCATTACCGAATGTCTTAGAATCTTAGACAAATACACATATTCATTTATTGCTGATTGAGGGTAATTTAACTAGTTCATGAAATAAAAAAGGGGATAGATAATCCTAGGTCTTTAATACTCGTGAAGTTAAATCCGGTTTTGCTTCTGTTATTTCCATTGATTTTTCCTTTTTAAGATTAAAACAAAACAATTACTCAACCTAATTAAGAATATAATTGCTATAGCTCGTTCAAGTTCTTTTTCCTTAGTCCTCATGGGAACGATCTTTTTATATTACTTGCGACCAGTACGCTTGCGGTAAAACTAGACGGCTAACACGTTTTATTCCGTTGCAAAATGCAATTTATGAAATTGAAGAGATTGTGAAATAAAACCAAATGCAATTCTTATACTCATAATTATATATTGCTTGTATAACAATTTATGAAAAATATATACATTGCCCAAAAAAAGAAAGATATACATGAATGTGCTCGGTTCCTAAGGTTAGATTTAGAAAATACAAAAACAAACTAACTTTTACCAATCTTATTCCACTAAATTATGGCCACTTTAGGTTATTTACGTCAATGGCTTTTAACCTAGGGTTTTATATATATGCGGACCTTCGATCTAACGTGCACACCGATTCTTGCTATCTAGTTGTATTTGGATCCCGATTAAGTGTGTCCGCAAACCAACTAGTCCAAACGCCCCCATTTCAAAGGCCTGATCGCTTAACCCCGTTTTCTGGGTTAGTGTAGGGGAGAGAGCTCCCAATAGAAATTTTTTCCACCTTCCGTTTAAATATTGAGTTGGATTTTAAATCAATATAGTATTCATACTACGTTTGATTTCAATGGTAAAAGCAGATAGTTAATTCATAGATATTAAAATAATAAGTTTAGATGGTTCTATGTTACAAATGTATATTCTCACTAAAATACATCATTTAATCATTATCCTCATAAATGAAAATCTCTAAATATACATAATTGATAGGGATAGTTTGGAAGAAATTTATAAATGAGTTAAAGTGTAAAAATACCCATGAATTTTTTTTCAAAAGTGCATCCAACAACATAAACTTTTTTTATGTGCAAAAATACCTATGAACTTTTTAAAATGGGGCAAAAATGCCCATATCATTAATTGGTACAAATGTTTGTTTTGTGGGACCCATATTATTATTTTTTGAGGTGCAAAAATATCCATGAATTTTTCTCAAAAGTGCACCAATACCATAAACTTTTTTTAGGTGCAAAAATGCCCATGAATTTCTCAAAATGGGGTAAAAATACACACATTGTTAACTGATACAAATTTCTATTTTGTGGGACCTACATTATCATTTTTTAATGATTATTTAATTATTTAAAAAAACTCTCCACCCCCTCTCTCTTCCTCACCCCTCATCTTCTGATCTCCTGTGAGACCTTCGTCACTTTGATAATTCACTATTTATCGCTCTCAAACTCTCCACCAAGTTTTAAGCTTTTAATGTGCTTTTAATGAAAGTACCAATGTGATGATCACAAGCCTAAGAAAGAGCCCATCTCAAAAGACTTGTCTATTGGGAGTGAGAGCCCATTAAACTTGTAAATCACACTCTACTTATGAGATTTGTCGATGTGGGCCCATTTGATACGCTCGAATTGGAGAGGATGGAAATAGAAATGGGTTTCAATTCCATCAGAGAGTTTGTTTGGTACAATGGAATTGGCTCTCAATTCCAATTCTAATTCCAAGTGGAAGCCAAATAAGCCAATTCCACCAAAATGAATTCCATCCCAAAAGCTAAGATTTGTAATTCCACCTTCATAATTCCATCAATTACCCTCCTCCCTTCGGTAACAACGGCAACCTCTCTTTACTCTGGCGACAACTGTAACATCCTTATTTTTATTTCTAGGATATAATTATAATTTTGAATTAATTATTTATAAAAAATGAAATTAGTAGGTAATTTTTGAAATAAAAAGAAAAGGGGGATCTGGTTAAAATATATTAAAAAATTAGAAAAAATTATTATTAAAAAAATTAATTATAATAATAATAAAAAAATAGTTTGGATGTTTGAGGTACTTGTTAGGTTTTTTTAGACGAGGGCATATTAATAATTTCACATTTAAAATATAAAAATAAAATAAAAATAATGTATGAATTCCATGTACATACCAAACAAACTTTTAAACCTCATTTCCAATTCCAATTCCATATCCATATCCATCAAAATCAATTCCAGCGTACCAAACGGGCCCAGGATATTGATGACAGGTGATTGGACACTGATGGGTGATTTGCGGTCACTGACTTTGATGCTTTATTAGGTTGACTAAATAAAGAAACAATATTATTCTCTAGAGGACTAGGCCTAAGTTGACAAAGAAGCATGAGATGAAGAGAGATGATGGTCCATGGAGAGATTAAGAGTGATGAAGAATGAATTGTCAGAGTGTGGAGGGTTTCACGGGAGATTAGAGGAAGAGGAGTGGGAAAGAGATGGGGGAGTGGAGAGTTTTTTTTTAAAAAAAAATTAAATAATTATTAAAAATAATAATGTAGGTCCCATAAAATAGAAGTTTGTATCATTTAATGGTGTGTGTATTTTTGCCCCATTTTTAAAAGTTTATGGGTACTTTTGCACCTAAAAAAAGTTTATGGTGTTGGGTGCATTTTTTAAAAAAATTTATGGGTATTTTTGTATCTTAACCTATTATAGATTTATGAGGCAAAATGAATTGAGATATTATATTTAAGAAAAATTAATTATTTAATCATTATAATTTCACTGAATTTACAATTTAGTCCTCACTCAAGGCAACACAGTAAAACTTTTCAGTGCTCATAACTCGTCCTATGTGGTGCTGACAACTGCTTACTTGTCAACACCAAATCAGCAAAAATGTGAACTTTTCACTCCTCTCTTCTCTTAACCGTATTGTTCACCTTCTTCTTCCTTCGTCCTCTTCCCAACCAAACTCTTCCAACACCAGCGAGAATCCTCAACCAAACTCAACGGCCTTCAAATGACCTTCTGAAGCAGCACAGTGAAGCTCCGGCGAAGCGGGATCCATTTTGGCTTACAGTGACATGCTCTTCTCCACCCATAAAGATCACAAGATTCGAATTCGGAACTTCATGGTTTCCAACACTTTCAAACCCAACGAGGTAGCCACTCTTCCCAGAAAAAGCTCGTTCCTTTTGTTCTCCAGAGCAAGCACCGCCCTGCAACATAGAGACTCTGCATCATGTAGGTTTTGCTATTAACTGGTTAACCTCCTTTTGAAGAAATTCATCTAAGTCTTGCTCAGTTGTAGTTCTATTCTTTTTCACTTGTTCTATCCCTTGACTAGAGGCCAATCCAACATTTGGTGACTCTATTATTGCTTGCTCATCCCTTTCTTGTTCTGACGATTTGAGTTTAGCATCCTCCATATACTACTTCTGATGGCTAAGGACATTATGAAATAGGGCAGTTGAAGAAGACAAGTAATAAATCAGAACAGCTATAAGATATCATGTACATCCGATCTTTTCCAGAGTAGATTAATTCTTTTAGTGATGTTGCCAAAATATTCTACCAAAATTATTTTTAATTTGGCCATTTTATACCCATCCAATATTCATGTAAATTGTTTGACCAAAAACAAAAGTTCATTTAAGTTGAAGAAGACAAGTGAAAATATGGAGGAGGGTTTACACAGAAAACTCGCATTCCCTCACAATGACTCTTAAATTCCAGCCTTCCCCAGTCAAAACAATGGCATTGGGCACATCCTTCAACCATTGCTTTCTCTACTCGGCGTAATCAGATGAGATGATTAATTTCTAGGCTCTGTTACAGATTCAACCATGGAGGGGTTTTGCAGGGTCACCGTTTTGCGGTTCTCTGTCTAGCAACAGCCGGGAACTTGATATTCAGTGGATCGGAGGATACGACGACAAGGGTGTGGAAAGAGAGGAAAGGACGCTGCTAGTATGAGTGTTTACCAGTATTAGAGGGACACAGAGGGCCGTCGAGTGTTTGTTGGTTGAGGATTCTCGCTGGTGTTGGAAGAGTTTGGTTGGGAAGAGGATAGAGGGAGAAGAAGGTGAACAGTACGGTTAAGAGGAGAGAGAGGAGTGAAAAGTTGACATTTTTGCTGATGGGATGTTGACGAAGATGCCGAATAAGTAGTTGCCAGCGCCACATAAGAGGAGTTGGGAGGCCCTCAGAAGTTTTATAAAAATTTGGAAATTATAAGCACTGGGTGACGACTAGTTAAACTATGAGGAGTGAATTATAAGTTTGGTAAAATTATAAGAATTAAATAATTAAAATTTTTTATATTTAATATCACTATAAAATATAAACCCCTCAACTAGTTGGTTGAGAAGGTTGCTGCAAATTTTTCCGTTATAAAATTTATTGGCCAAATACATTTAAAATTTATTTAAGGACTTATGTGTAACATTTTTTGTGGAAGCAACTCTTTTTGAGCAGTATTTACAACTTATCTTTAGCTATATATAAAAAATGAAAGATGTTTACATATAACTTGTAGCATCTTATATTTACATTTGTTCTAATGAATTTTACATAGCGAATCCAAACCACTAAGAGATATTATTTTATAATGCTTTTCAAATACCAACCTCAAAATAGGATTCAAACCTATGGTTGAGTGTGGTTTTCTGAAAATTTCAAAACTTTGCGGAAGCTTATTCTAGTGGTTCGCAACTTTGTTATTACTCATCAATTCTTATCTTTTTTCTTTAATTTAATTAGGGTGATTCTCTGCTCAAAATTAATTTATTCATTTACATACACAATTGTGTAGCCACACAAGGCTACCAAGGTGTCTAAGTTAAATAAATTTACAGTTTTGGACCCTTAAATCTTCGGTCCACTATCACATTCTCTTCTCGCGCAACTTCGAGCATCCCACCTGTGTCTATCTGTCTACATAGTTGGTGGGGGAGGGTGAGATTCGGAGAAATCTCAGTAGTAAACAGTATCATAATGCATGCAAGATAAATGCTAGTGCATGACATGATCACCTTACATAGGCTCATGTTCACATAATGACATCTCTACATGCTCAATGTTTCATACAATATATCTATGACCACAGTATAAACAGAAACAAAGCATCATTCATTCAAATATGCTTCACATACTCAAGCAAAGCAATACACAAGCATAAATATCAAATACATGCAAGTATGGTAAGTTTCTACCTCTTGGACTTTGTGTCCTACTCTTGTATTTTGGTCTTTCAATCATTGCCTCTTCTTGGAAATTCTTCCATTCTTCTTCTTTCTTGACTTCTCATGGCCCTAAATAAATGTCACATTATTAATACCATGACAAATGAATGCCTAATAGAGCTGTCTTAGCCTTATAGGTGATAAGTAAAATATTTGCATATTTATTTTCTCTTATATGATGATTTTGTGGACGATATTTGAGCTTAATGTAACGAATTTGGGTGTGATTGATAAATAAATAATAATTTTAGAATAAATATTATTATTATTATTATTACTACTATAATATAATATTTCCTTGCTTTTCTTTTGATAGCCACGTACAATACCACATTAAAAAGAATTGGAAAATATATTAAGGGATAGTGTACTGTAGTAGCACTGGAGCATACACGGTTTTACTGTAGCAATATACGCCGGGGGGGGGTACTGTTCACATGGCACTGCAGCACGCGGTTTACTGTTCACGGTTAATGTAGCACGCGTTTTTGAAGCCTATAAATACATAACCTAAGCAGAGCAAATGAGGAGAGGAGGAGGAGGAGAGAGGGTACTTCTCTAATAAGAGGAGGACAAGCTGAAGCATAGAGAAAGGGGTGTTGTTTCTAAAAGAGAGACACTTTCTTAGAATTAATTTCATACATTGTATTACTTTTTGGATTCCTCTTATCAAACCCCCTTAATATTTTGACATTTATCAGAGTATTCACACGCAGTTCAATAGGTATATACATAAATAGTTCACTATACTAATATAAAATTCTTGATTGCATTACAAAATGTCCTCACATGGTTTATACAATTTACAGTACAAATCCCAAGTACACAAAAAGATTAGTTGATGACCAACGATAAATCTTGATCAACACTGGTCCTTCCATTTCTGGCTTCTGCCATGTTTCCCTTGAGTCGCTTATGCTTGCTGAATAAATTTTTGAGTTTATGGAAAAGGGTGAGATTCATAATAATCTTAGTAGTAACAAATATCAATCATATAAAATGTGAAAAGTAAACATTCAGTGTAGCATTTATCATGATGCAGCAATCAAAATGCCAACGCCTATCTGACATGTTCAGGAACCAAATGATGATTTCGTCTGGATCAAAATGATCATCAGTTCCTGATATGCACAATCATAACTCGTACATAGGAATTCAACATGGAATTCAACTATGTAATATGATCACATAACAACTTGGAGCAGGCCTATACCTGTCCGTACATATCAAGCCTCTCAACTGGGTCTACCTGAGCACATGGTAGTCCCAAGGTTCCATGGGGTGGTTTAACTCATTACCCACACCCAGAGAGTGTCAACACTACAAGCAATACATTGAACAAATCATGTCAATCATTGCATATTTATAACCACATAGAATATGAAAGATAGAGTTACTACCTGGACTCCTTTCTAAAGCCTAGCTACTACTGGTCCTTTAATCTTTCGTCTGGCTCGAACAATTACCAAATTCCTAAGATTCCTAAAGTAGTTACAAATGAGATATTACTCATTTTTACTTTATTGTAGAATTTACAAGTTGGTTATCATAGTCCAAAATCACCTATTTACCAAAATGTCCCTGGGGACCCGATATTTTTGTATGTTTCCAAAAATTACAACCCAGGCTTATTTTACATATTTTTTGCGTGTAGAATCCATTTTTGACCTCACATTATGCTAATTCCAACTTAGATTACAGTTTTTCCCTTGAAAGCCCTAGCTTAGGGTTTTAGGGGCAAAATTGTCATTTCACAATCCGGGACTTTTCACACTTCATTTTCTTCATGAACCCTACACAATTTTCCCTCCTAAACACCATGGAACCATTAGAATCATGAAGTTCTAGCTCTATCTCACAGCTTTCATTCTAGCCGAAACATAGGGAAATTCAAGGGAAAATGGGTTTTCATGCTTTCAATCCTTAAAAATACCTTCTTATCACTTGTTTCTACTTATTTAACCTTTCAATTATCAATTTTAACATAATCAATGGAAATTTGTGTAGTACTTCCCCTTAAAAACTAGACATCCCAAATTTACAAATTCACCAGAAAGCAGTTCAATAACCAGCCAGAAATTCATTACAACTTAGTTTTGTCAAGAATAATAAAGTTCTAACAACATACCTTGCTCTTCCTCCTTGTTCCTAGTTTGGATGAGATGTCTCTCCTTCCCTTTGGAGTTTTTTCTTGTTGAATGACTAACCCAGAAGAATAGGGAGGTTAAGGAGAGGTTTTAGGTACTATAATACAAGATTGGGCAGAGATTTCACCATACTTACCTTATATTTGAACCTTGAACCTTATTTCTTCCTCCTCCTCTTCTTTCTATCTAGCTCTCTTCCTTTCTTCCTATCTTCTTATCTTGAACGACTTGGCCCGTTTAAATGGACAAAGGATGAGAACTTTAGAGTTCTCTAGAAGTGCACATGTGTCCTCCCTCTTATCCAATGAAATCACATGTTGCAAATTAATTATTTATATTATTGTATAATATTTTTATAACCTCCCATCTGTCCATCATTTTAAATTTATACATAAAAATCAAATTATTTTATTTATTTGTTCAAAAGGACCATTTTACCTTTGCAACTTTTCTCATTTTCGCAATATTTGAGAAAATTGGTAGAATTGTCACCAAATTTTGAAAATTCATATCTAATTGTATGGATATCCAATTGTAATATTTCTAATAGCTATGTGACCCTTTTTAAGTATAGTTTTATGTAAAAATATAAAATTTAGCAAATTGAAAGCTCATCATTCCCAGAATTTTTATTTTTGAATGTTGCCATTGAAAAATGCCAAATTCACTGGGTAAATTTCAAAAATTCATATCTCCTTGTATATAAATCAAAAAATTTCATATGACCTATCAAATTAAATATTATCATGTCTAATTTCATTCTAAAAAGTTTCATAATTTTTGGAGGTTATTTACTAATTTAAACGTGTCACACAATCCAACTGCCTCATCAGGAAATACACCAACTATCTTGTATAACAACTATTTTGTTATGCATGACTTTTATTAGCTTTATTTTGCCACTTAATGTGCTCTTAATTCACCATATTATCTCCTTTAATACTATCAAGGTATAAAGAAATTTTGGTGACTAAAATTTGGGATATTACAATTCTTCCCCCGTCAATAAAATTTTGTCCTCAAAATTTTGAACACTAATTAAATTCAACTATACTTTGGGGAGTTATTTCTCATTACCCATCCCATCCTTTCAATAACTCAATTTGTTTTTTTGCTATGCGAGTCCACAAAGTATGCACTATAATATTTTTAAATCTCACAAATGTTAAGCATTGGTAATTCTCACATTATGGATCCAGAGTCCTTAGAATTCGCAGATAACTCCATGTATCTTTTAGTAATCATCAAAAATAATTCCCTAAACCTACTAGTCTGCTCCAAGTAAATTTTACACACCACGTTTGTGTCATATTTAGCATATGCTAATCACAATCCAAGTGTTTCTTAATTTGCTGACCTAAGAACATATTGGTCTAATAGGTTTTATGGCCTTTCGGACTTCCAATTCAATATTTATACAAAACATATATCCAAAGTTACAATCATAAATGAAATGATACAATTATTCTGAGCACGTTTCAAATCCTCATTTTAGCGTACAAGGACAAACCGCCCAACACACATAGTCGACTGATACTTAATAACCACAAGACACATAGTCCTTGGAAAATAATAGAGCATATTGCCTATTTATCACTGAATATCCATTAGGCTCTATAACCTGGATAACTTCCTGTGTAAACTAGGTTTACTAGTCTTATTACCTTCGGACTTATTGTCTCATTACCTTCTAGTGTTCAATTTCTTTGAGATACTATCTATACTCTTTTGCATTGAGTTATTTGCAATTTCATCCTACTATTCATTGCTTAGATTCTCAAAATTTGAGCTACATTGTAGGTCTTGCAACCCTATAGCCCATGGACATCCCAGCCCAATAGGTCTTATTGCCTACTATATTCTCTTAACACCTATATGCTTACAAGTAAACTCATATATATAGAGTTACCACATTAGATATGGAAACAAAAGTTCCTTGGCCTCCACTATTGCTGTTTAATGCATCCATAATTATATTAGCACTTTCTGGATAACATTTACCTTCCAGATTAAAATCTTTAAGCAACTCTATCTATCAGTGTAATCTCATGCTCAACTCTTTACAATCACACAGTTAGTTTAAACTCCAGTGGTTGCAGTACAACTCTATGGTACTCTGTAGAAACAGTATCTCCAGATTCCCCTATACACAAACAATTGTTACTATCTCAGAATTCATACGTAGGATATTTTAGTCTATGAAGCTCCAGCTGACGAGAGATTCATACCACAATGTCATCTTGCTGCATTAGAATACATTCTAACTCTTTCTTATTCACATGAACAAAGACCACATAGGTCATTACAAATTGAGACCCCTCGGGTCAACATCATTTTAATTACAAATCGAGACCTCTCAGGTCAACATTATTTATACCATCATTAATTCCTCTCTCAGCCTTGTGGAGCTACTCTTACAACTATTATCCTATATAGAACATTGAATCATTATGTCAGCCTTATCAAAGGAAAAATAGTACTGAAGAAATACTACGCATCTTTTTCATAATAATCATTCTAACCTAGAAAATTACAAAAAAAATTTCGGTTCGGTACTGCTTCCACTTTACTGGATTTCAATAGGTCTACTTCTTGTGGGATCACATGGCTCAAAAAATTAATTTCTAAAAGCTAAAATTCACATTAATATAGAGTTGCATATCTCACAATGTGCTCAGTAATGTATTCCAATACCTTTTGTTTTTTGTGATTTACCTTGCTTAGCAATCACACAAGACATCATTGATTCTCATTTATTCATAAGACCCCATTTGGTCAAATTTGATATTCATAAGACATATAGTCCTTTACAACATTTCTCTAGTCTCAGTCTATTTTATTTTAGCTTTCCAGCTATTTCAAAATGCTTCACATAACTCCCGGGCTTTCACCTGCTTAGTTTTAACAAAGAGTACTAGAGCCCCACATAGTGAAATATTCACTTATCAATTCTGTCATGTAATCAGAAATCATGCCATATAAGATTTTGGCATTGCTCCTTGCTCTAGTTTAATTATAATCTTCGCTTCCCTTTCCTAAGGTATCTTATTAATATCCTCTAAAATATTATATGGAATCCGTTTACTGTCAGAATATTTCCAAGTATTACTCCAGCCTTTAACTACTTGGAGTAAAACATCATGTACTTCTAATCATCTTTATACTGACATCCCTCAACCTTGTTTGCTGGAAAAATAATTTAAGATTGACATTTGATTTGTTGATTAGGTTAAACACCTTTGCTTCCACGATATAGCGAAACATTGCCATCATCAATCAATCATTACCAAGAATTATTTCCAATTCATACCATTATAAACTAATCAGATCCATTGCCAATGCCTGTCCTTTAGCATTTATTACATGTTTCATAACATTACTTAATGGATCTGACGCCCGTAGGTATGGACATAACTATATCATGGAGTAACTATTGTATATTCAGAGTAGCTATCTCACTTAATCATATGCCATTAATAAAGTACTAATATCTAATTTACATCGTACTTGTATGGAATTGCCAATGGGTAGATTCGTACTTTAAATCAACTCCAGAGACTCATGGCTTCCTTCTGTGTCATCACGAACTCTGCCCTGAGTCCTCCTCAGCTCCTCTGTTTATTATCATCGTGGGCCGCCACTAGTCCAATACCCTAATCATTGACAATATAATAGATTAATAATCTAGCTAAAGTGCTACATGGCTTTCAGAATAACGGGCTAATCATAATACCAACAGGGTTTATTTCCCTATTTCCAGTTTTTGCTACTCGTATACCCATTTAGTAAGCTACTTTTGATGATTCAATGTTATTCCACAATTTTATTAAATTCAGCGTTCAATCTTTGTATCATCATATCTGTTCTCACTCTTGATCATCCACAGGTGTATTAACCGTCGATGCTAAACTGAGATGAGGCTTGAACACAAGCCTTGGACGCCCTTGCTTGCTTGAGGGTTGTAGTCTCCTGGATCTTGTGGGTTATGGGCCCATTATGCTTCCATTACGCAACTGTGATAGAATCCTGGGGATTTCCTCCACTTCTGTTTGTCCACATCCCTTTAATGTGTTATTCCCTATGTAACGGACCTGTCAGTATGGCCCAACTTCCACCCCTTCACAGGGCTCAGAAGGCAAGCTCTCCTGGTGCCTACCCAGGATATCCCCGAAGGAACCCCCAGGACTCGAACACGCGACCACAAGGCTATAAGCTGCGGCCAAGCAACCCTGGTATCATTAAGCTAAGTTGTAACATACTGAAATATGAACAACAAGAACTGCTTGTAAATGTAATTAGTCAGAAGAAAATTCACCGATGCCAGTGTTGTGTATACGGTGTTATTTTGATAAAGAGGACACTTAGCAAAATTTTATTGGTTGTCATAAAGTAATAATTAAATGAAATAATCTTACTTTGTGTAGGGACCATGAAGGAGGACACCTCGTAGGTGAACCCGGGGAAAATTCCCTGACTTTCCTTTCCCTGATAAAGTGAACGGTTAGGTGGAGGGAAGAAATAGGGATGGGTCCCACATAAGGGACACATGGCGTCATCTTAAGGACAAAGAGAAAATGTGTTTTTGACTTTAATGTGTTGGCTGAATAAGAGCGTGACACTTGTTTCCTCTTTTTGACAAACTTACTTTATCTTTTGAGTTGTCATCACCGGAAGGTGCCACGTTGGCCCGAGCCGGGGAAATCCACCGGTCTCTGGTCTGGTCACCCGACTAATTTTCCCAAACACTGAACTCAAGAGCTGGGGAAAAATCATCGGGCTCTCACTTTCCCTAACCATTAGGACAGCTCAAGACCAATTGGATTAAAAGAAAGGATAAGTGTCACTGTTTGGCTAAATCACCGAATATGTGGCACCATAAGATTATGAAACATGTTGGAACACCTTTATGACTCTTTAAACTCCATTATTTCATTTATCATCAGCAAAAATAGGAAGAAATCAGAAAAAACGTTGAGAAATAGTTAGAGGAAAGAGAAAACATGAATAGTGAATGTTCTTGAGTTCAATCCACCGAAACACTACCGAATCAGTGTTTTCTCCCAAAATTTCCTTCACAAACCTTCTTCTACTCATCCTAAGCTTCATTTCTACGATTTCGGATTTTCATTTGGAGATGTTTGGTGTCGTCTCACCAGATGAAGTACTGCCGGATTTCCAAACCGATTATGGAAACATATAGAGGTAAGCGTAAGATTCATTTTTGAACCGATTGGTTTGTTGTTTGGATGAGTGTTCATGAAGGTTGGGGTACTGTTCATTTTCGTCCAAAAGGAATTTTAAAGGATTAATCATGGTTTAATCATGTATTTATGGTTAAATGATGATTTATGATGATATTGGACTAAGTTGTTCAACAAAATTCTGTTTTGGTAATTTTGCTGAAAATGGATTCTGTCTTGCCAGTGGGTTTTGGGGCTGAAGCTTTATGATTTTGATGATTTTGATCATTCCATTGAGTTCTACATGAAAAAATTATGTGGAAAAGCATGTACTTATAATTTTTGGATAATTATACAAAATTATGGAATTTTTGAAAGTTAGATGACCCTGCTCTTAGACTTGTTTTTCTGGAGTAGATTTGTTGCGATGTGTGTTTCAGTAACCAAACCTTGTCTAAACCTTATGAAATTTTACATGATGAAAGTAGACATCCTGAGGTTTAATTTTATGGGTAATATGACATAATTGGACCAGTGGATTGAGAAATATGATTTTTCAAAGTTTAAGGTTGATTCTGGAATGGAATCTATGGCAGATTGGGTTTGACGAATTTTATGGAATTGTGTGGTTATAATTAGTTCCCTATAATATTTTTCTTTACACTTGAACTTGAATAGGTTTGAACAGAACCTAGAACCAATTCATTTAGAATTTTTTAGAATTAATTATGAATTTTCAAATATTGAAGAAAATTCTGGCAGATTTACTCAAATGTGCGAAAATAAAAGATACAATGATATTATGTAATTGTAATGAACTTTAAGGGTAAAACTAACCAACTTGATATAGTTGAACTATTTTTGACTTTGATTTTGGGTTAGTATTCTAACCTTAATGAGAACCGACTTGAGTATTTGGATTATACAAGTATTGGACGAAATAATAACTTGTCGTCCGTAAATTCCATTTATAGGACCTAATACTGTTCAAAGTTTAAGACCTGCCCGAGCTTAGTGAAACAATTGGATATTGCTCAAGAGAAGCTATCAGGTAGTAACTTTGTCTTTCATATGTTATAAGATACATTGTATGTGTGTACTTTCATTATGAATTGTCTGACACATTTTGTTTATGCGGGGTTGTCGCCCGGGGCCTATTGCATGGGTTGATGCTCAGGCCATTGAATTTGTTTGTGATGCACGAGTGAATGTCGGGGCCTATAGCACAGGTAACACTCAGAGCCTTGTGATATACCTAGTACTATGATGGTATGAGAACTACATGTTAAATCGAATGCTGTGTTGATGATTCTTTTATATGATGACTGTGTAACATGCTCTGTGATTTTATATCTATATGATTGACTACCTGTTACTACTGAGATTCTTTTAAATATCACTCTTTTTCTATAAACAAATTACAGTACAAGCTGGTAGCTCAAAGGGCAAGAAGGTAAATACGGACAGCTAGAGGATGAAGCTGAAAGATTTACTTTCTCTGTTGGTTGTCTGTTTGGATATTTTGAACATGTATATATTGTATAAATCAGTAACTGTGACAATAGTATAGTGGTTGAACTGATAGTACTTGTAGCCAGGTAAATGGATGGTAATGTAATAAAGAGATAACTTAGTTACATAACACTTCCTAATCGTTAGAGAAACATTAACGAATGAATGCAACGTGAGACTGAAGCAGAGACACGCTCGTATACTCTGATAAAATGAAAGGAAGTATCAATGAGTCTAAATGAGACAGTGAATATTTGTGAAGAATGTTTGAAAATTTTTTATTCCATATGAAAAACCTACTTAATCCTAGATTTATCTCCTGAGATAATGTTGGGATTCATTAATGTTTTTAAAGTTTATTCAGTTTGGGATTAGATCCTGGTTTCACAATTTATTTCACTACTCTTTTGCACTCATATGAGGTTATTGGAAGTAAGGTATTACATCTTATCCCTTTGCATTCTTCTTTAGTTTATAAATTATCAGTTGTACTTTAGTAAAATTCTAGAAATTTCCTCTATACGAGGCCACTATTCCTTTTCTATCTGAGGATCTAACTTCCCTTAGAAGCAGGATATCATTGTTGGCCAAATCGTGCCACCCATGTCTACAGACTTTCATTATCAACAGCTGATCCATGAAAAATCCTAGATGAAGGCTGTTGGTTAGAGTTTACAAGCTATCTGCATTCATTATCTCATTCCCAGAATTGTTTCCTCTTTCCTTATCCTTATCTTACTTTTGCTGCACTCCTAACAGCTTGTCATATAGATCATATTTCCATTATACACTACTCCGTCAACTTTCCTATTATATGCTATATTGGGTCAAGTCTGGCTTCTTGACCTTACCCCCATTTTTACCTCTTTATCTTACTATCTTTATGTCTCCCTATATTAAAATAGGGAAGTGGTAAATTCCACATGTTCACAAGGGTATTTTTGTTCTTTCACAAAAGTTTGAACACAAATATACTTCAATAATAACCTATCACAGATTTTTACATCAGTTACGGAATAACTTTTGGATATTACACTACCATAGGTGACTGTATAACATACTTATACTCTATTGCATCTTATGACTTAACATTTTTAACAACTTCCCAGGGGGTGACCCATCCTTCCATTACCATGGGTTTAGCACGCTTCACTTTCATGTACCGAGGCAAAAATGTTGGTACCGACTTCAACTGCTTCCGAACATCGGTACTCCTGGACAACCCTCAACCTGAGTAGTTGGGTCAACCATCTCTGGGCGTCCAAATATTATATATAAATCTGGTACATATAACCCGATATGTACTTGGTCATATGCTCCAGTACCTCCATAAAGCTATCATATAGGTCCTACTTTACAAGGTTGATCCTTTTCCGTGTCTAGAATGAAGTGCCGAAGAAAACGTCCTTGCCATATGAATCTGATATCCGTACGAGAGCTCTATACTGTATTGTCTTTGTTTGTGTTAATATCATGCATATACAATGCATACTGGGGGGAAAAAGAGTATCCTGAACACGAGGAGCCCACATGAACATGATTCCAATACATCTTCTCAACTCTTGATATGTCTACCGGTCATGTCCCATATATATGGGTTTTACTCCAGAGCTAGTAACCTTGTATGAATCTAACTCTATTTCCATGGATAGCGGTTGCTTCACATCATCAACAAATGACTTTGACTGAAGATCCTGGTTTGGCTGGACCTATATTATAACCTTCTCTGTGACTATCTCCTTGGAGCCCGTCACTTCCTAAAACCATTTCCAACTAGGCGTAGTCATCCCGACCGCCCTCTAGGCATCCTCTGATCCTTCGAGAAAATTTTCTGATAACGGTGACTTACTCCTTTGTCACCTTATTCCATTTATTTTTCTCATTATAATGTAATTAAAATCATATCAGTATACTATTATGTCATTTCCAGAACCTCATGCTCTGATACCAAAAATGTCAAACCCCCTTAATATTTTGACATTTATCAAAGTATTCACACGCAGTTCAATGGGCATACAGAAATAGTTCACTATACTGATATAAAATTCTTGATTACATTACAAAACGTCCTCACAGGGTTTATACAATTTACACTACAAATCCTAAGTACACATAAAGATTAGTTGATGACCAACGATAAATCTTGATTAGTACCAGTCCTTCTATTTCCGGCTTCTGCCATGTTTCCCTTAAGCCGCTTATACTTGTTGAATAAATTTTTGAGTTTATGGAAAGCGGTAAGATTCATACTAATCTCAGTAGTAACAAATATCAATCATATAAAGTGTGAAAAGTAAACATGCGGTGCAACATTTATCATGATGCAGCAATCAAAATGCAAACGCCTATCTGACAATGCTCTGGAACCAAATGATGATTTCGTTCGGATCAAAATGATCATCCGTTCTTGATATGCACAATCATAACTCGTACATATGAATTCAACACATAATTCACCTATGTAATGTGACCGCATAACAACTTAGAGCAGGCCTATACTTGTCCGCACATATCACATCTTGGAGCAGACCTATACTTGTACGTACATATCAAGCCTCTCAACTGAGTCCTCCTGAGCACATGGTACCCCCAAGGTTCCATGGGGTGGTTTAACTCATTACCCACACCTAGAGAGTATCAACACCACAAGCAATACATTGAACAGATCATGTCAATCATTGCATATTTATAACCATATAGAATATGAAAGATAGAGTTACTACCTGGACTCCTTTCCAAAGCCTAGCTACTACTGGTCCTTTAATCTTTCGTCTGGCTCGAACAATTACCAAATTCCTAAGATTCCTAAAGTAGTTACAAATGAGATATTACTCATTCGTACTTTATTGTAGAATTTACAAGTTGGTTATCATAGTCCAAAATCGCCTATTTACCAAAATGTCCCTGGGGACCTGGTATTTTTGTACGTTTCCAAAAATTACAACCCAGGGTTATTTTACATATTTGTTGCGTGTAGAATCCATTTTTGACCTCGCATTATGGTAATTCCAACTTATATTACAGTTTTTCCCTTGACAACCCTAGCTTGGGGTTTTAGGGGCAAAATTGTCATTTCACAATCTGGGGCTTTTCACACTTTGTTTTCTTCATGAACCTACACAATTTTCCCTCCTAAACACCATGGAACCATTAGAATCATGAAGTTACAGCTCTATCTCACAGTTTTCATTCTAGCTGAAACATAGGGAAATTCAAGGGATAATGGATTTTCATGCTTTCAATCCTTAAAATACCTTCTTATAACTTGTTTCTACTTATTTAACCTTCCAATTATCAATTTTAACATAATAAATGGAAGTTTAGGAAGCACTTCTCCTTAGAAATTGGACATCCCAAATTTACAAATTCACCAGAAAACAGTCCAATAACCAGCCATAAATTCATTACAACTCAATTTTGTCAAGAATACTAAAGTTCTAACAACATACATTGCTCTTCCTCCTTGTTCCTTGTTTGGCCGAGATGTATCTTCTTCCCTTTGGAGTTTTTGCTTGATGAATGACTAACCCAGGATAATAAGTTGGTTAAGGAGAGGTTTTGGGTACTATAACACAAGATTGAGCAGAGATTTTAGCATACTTACCTTATATTTGAGCCTTGAACATTATTTCTTCCTCCTCCTCTTCTTTCTCTCTAGCTCTCTTCCTTTTCTTCCTATATTCTTATCTTGGCCGACTTGGCCCCTTTAAATGGACAAAGGATGAAAATTTTAGAGTTCTCTAGAAGTGCACATGTGTCCTCCCTCTTATCCAATAAAACCACATGTAGAAAATTAATTAATTATATTATTGTATAATATTTTTATAAGCTCCCATCTGTCCATACTTTTAAATTTATACAGAAAGATCAGAAAATTTTATTTATTTGGTCAAAAGGACCATTTTGCCCTTGCAACTTTTCTCATTTTCGCAATATTTGAGAAAATTAGTAGAATTGTCACAAAACTTTGAAAATTCATATCTCATTGTATAGATATCCAATTGGGATGGTTCCAAAGGCTATGAGACCATTATTAAGTATAGTTATAGGTAAAAATATAAAATTTTACCAATTTGAAGGTCACCATTCCCAGAATATTTATTTTTGAATGTTGCCACTAAAAAAAGCCAAATTTACTGGGAAAATTTCAAAAATTCATATCTCCTTGTATACAACTCCAAAAATTTCATATGATATATTAAATTAAATCTTATCATGTCTAATTTTATTCTAGAAAGTTTCATACTTTTTGGAGGTCATTTACAAATTTAAAAGTGTCACACAATTTGATTGCCTCATCTGGAAATACACCAACTATCTTGTATAACAACAATTTTGTTAAGTTTGACCTTTTATTGACTTTTTTTTGCCATTTAATGTGCTCTTAATTCACCATTTTATCCCCTTTAATACCATCAAGGTATAAAGAAATTTTAGTGACTGAAATTTGGGATATTACAATTTCTGTATGCCCACTAAACTTTGTGTTGGTACTTTAATAAATGTCAAAATTCTACGGGGTTTGACAAAAACAAGTTTTATAGTAGTGTATAGGTTGTATAGTATTAAAAGCTTTTCCTAAACTACTGTAAATATTTGTTGTATGCTAGTTTTTGAAAATCTGTGTATCCAAAATTTTGTGAAATGACAAATATGCCCTTATGGATATGTAAAATTTACCTCTTCCTTATTTTAATATAGTAAGATATAAAGATGGTGAGATAAAGAGGTAAAGGTGCTAGGCGGGGTTACAGAGTTATACCTAATCTAATAAAGCATATATTGGGCATGTTAACAGAACAACTTACAATGATTCATGATCTCAGGGATGAGCTGCAGAGGTACAACAGAAACAAAAGGTAGATAGGGAAAGAGAAAACAATCTGAGTAAACAAGAAAATGAACATAATCAGCCTGAGAACCCTAATCAGGGGCAGCCTCCGATTAAACCTGCTATTGAGGATAAAAGTCTATAGATATGGGTAGCACGATTCTATACCAACAACCTCCTACTTTCTGAGGAAAGCTTGATCCTCAGGTGGCAGAAGACTGGCTATCCCTTTTGGAGAAAATTTTTAGAATCCTGGAATGTTCGGATAACATTAAAGTTCAGCTGGCAATCTATAAACTAGAAGGTGATGCTGATAGATGGTAGAAAAACACTGAGATGATTTTGCAAGATCGAAATATTCCTATCACTTGAGAATTATTTCAGGAACAATTTAATGAAAAATACTTCCACCGAATAGTTCGAATTGCAAAGGAAACTGAGTTCCTTACTATTCAACAAGATGAAAAAGAAAGCTTTGACGAGTACCTAGATCGCTACATCCAATTGTCTCAATGCTCTTCTGATATGAGGTATCGTGATGATGAGGGGTGGAGCTCAGACATGATGATACAGGGATTGAGACCAAAGATAAAAGATAAATTAGTCTCCAAGCAATTTACTGAATCTAATAAGGCAGTGGAAGAATGCCGGATCACTAGCAGCAATTTGCTGAATTTGTACATTGATAAAAAATTTTCAGTAAGGGTGCATCTGGCAGTAGAAGTTCTTCCAAAAAATGTAAGAAATTAACCCAGGAGGTCTAACAAGGGGAAATGACAAAAAACCTTACCAGCCTGGTAACCGCAGTAACCAGAGACCCCCTGAGAATAGAACCTATTGGCATTGTGGCAAGTCCCATAATCCTGGAAGGCCATATGGTGCTCCAACAAGGCCGATAATCTGTTATAATTGTTAGCAACTAGGTAATTAATAACTATCCACATTAGCAATGGGAAGAGGAGCCAAGGCAGAGTCTTTGCCATGATACAAGAGGAAGCCAGAAAATCTCCAGAACCAATCCAAGGTACGGTTATACTTAATGGTAATTCTGTGTAAGCATTGCTTGATTCGGGTGCTAGTCATTCATTCATTGTATATGACTGTGTGAGATGGCTAGGCCTAAGTGTACATTAGTTACCATATAATCTAGTTGTGTCTATACCTACAGGTGTCAAATTTGTTACAACCCATGTTTGTTTGAATCGCATAATAAACACCGAGGGACGTGAATCAACGGTGGATTTGATTTGCTTACCACTGCATAAGTTGAAGGTGATTCTCATTATTGATTGGTTGACGGTGAATAATGTTTTGCTGTAATGTGGAAGCAAAAGAGTCATTTATCATAGTCAGCAACTAAATATCAGTCTATAGGTCAACCTTAATTATCTTTCAGTAGCTGAGGCTGAGAGATGTTTACATAAAGGTTGTCAGGGATACATAGTAGTTTTCTCTATGCAGTCAGAAGTTGGAACAACACTTGAAAATATTCTAGTGGTAAATGAGTTTTAGAGGATATCAATAGATTACCTCTAGAAAGGGAAGTGGAGTTTGCAATTGAGACTAAGCTTGGAGCGGGACCAATATCTAAAGCCCTATATAGGATGGCTCTAAATGAGATGGAAAAATTGAAAAAGTAGATTAAAGAGCTATTAGAGAAAGGGTTCATCAGACCCAGTGTGTCACCATGGGGAGTTGGAGTGCTCATTGTCAAAAAGAAAGACGGAAGCATGCACCTTTGTATTCATTACAAGAAGCTAAATAAGGTGATTGTAAGAACAAATACCCACTCCCTAGAATTGATGCCTTGCTAGATCAATTATCTAGTTCTTGCATATTCTCCAAAATTGATTTGAGTTCAGGGTATCACAACTTCAAGTAAAAGCAGAAGATGTACCAAAGACTGCATTCAAAACCAAATATGGTCATCATAAATTTCTAATAATGTCATTTAGGCTAAACAATACACCTGTAGAGTTTATGGACTACATACATGATACGTCCCGGGTCTGGGAGGGGGTGTGGATCGAGTTCGGGTCTGGTGGCACCTACAGTCGTTGGAGACAGGGGCCCGTGTCTGTACTGGGTTAAAGGAATAGGGGTGCGCCTCTACTACCAGCTTAAGCTTTTAGCACGATGGTTAGCGCTTCACAGTTAAGCGTGCTCAGCCGAGGGTAGTCTCAGGATGGGTGACCCCCTGGGAAGTCCTCGTGTTGTGGCGCTTCGTTCCTGAGGTTAAGATGGTGCGAACCCACAAGGGAAGATCCCACGAACCCACAACCAATTCTGAGATATGCTCACCCCAAGAAAGCTAAACAAAGATCTACGATCCACTTGAACCCTTGAACACGAAAGAACAAGGACCCGAAGTGTTGGAAGACGCCACAAGGTTGATCAAGCCTTGATAAGTCTGTTAGTTCTAAGAAGAACCCTAGAGAGAATCCACTCTCAAGAAACAAAGTACAGAAATGCAACTTTCATTCATATATCAAATCTCAAGTGTCTTACAAATGAAGAAGCACAAGGTATTTATAGATAAAAACTTCCTAATTGTAATAATTGCAACTTAGAAAATTGCAACTACAAAGTCTAATACCATGTGCTAGGAAATCCAAAACCATGTGCTAGGAAACTCAAATTTCTAATACAATGTTCTAGAAAACACAAAAGTCTAATATGGTGTGCTAGAGAACCCAAAAGTCAAATATGGCAACTTATTTAATAATTTCGCACAAATAAAATCCATAAAATATATTAAGCATGTAAAGCCCAAAATGTGCTTATTTAGGCCCAAATGAGTCCTCCCATGTGTAGTACTAGGTCCAAGCTCTTCAATTGCAAGACTTCAAGCCCAAAACTTGATCAATATCTCCATTTGCAGCCCAAATGAAGTTAGTGACGTTTTCAGCATTTTCGTCCAGCTTTGATCCGATTGCTAATTGCTTCGTCCAAGTCTCTTGCACAAGCCCATTTAATGCTTCCTTAATTTGTTTGGCTTTTCCTCTTGTGATTGATCCGCTTGGAATTTGCAAAGGATCACTTGAATTTGAATGCACAACTTGCTGATTCGCATCAATACATCAAATTTTCTATCCATATCTGGACCAATTCATAGTAGTCTTTATTAATGATATTCTTGGGTATTCATAAAGTAAGGTAGAACATGAAAAGCATTTGAGAATAATGCTGGGTACATTGAAAGATAAGCAACTCTATGCCAAGCTGAGCAAGTATGAGTTTTGGCTTTTGGAAGTTAAATTTCTAAGCCATATAGTCTCACAAGAAGGGGTTTCGGTAAATCCTAGCAAAGTGGAAGCAGTACTGAACTGGAAAAGGCCAGAGAACGTTGTTGAGATACACAGTTTTCTAGGTCTTGCCAATTATTACAGAAGATTCATACAAAATTTCTCTAGAATTGCTTTTCCTTTGACATTTTGTATAGGACAAAAGTTGTGAGAGGAGCTTCATAGAGTTGAAGGAGAGATTGACAACAACACCACTGTTGATAATCCATAGTCCACAATAGACCTATGTGGTCTGCAGTGATGCAAGCAAGCATGGATTGAGATGTGTCATGATGCAGCATGGCAGAGTTGTGGCATATGCCTCTTATCAGTTGAAGCCTTACAAACTAAATTATCCCACTCATGATCTTGAGTTAGCAGTAATTATGTTTGTACTGAAAATATGGAGACATTATCTCTATGTGGAATTCTAGAGTTGTACTGTGACCATAAGAGCTTGAAATATTTATATAATCAGAAAGAGTTGAACATGAGACAGCATAGATAGATGTAGTTGCTTAAAGATTACAACCTGTAAATTAAATACCATGTAGGAAAGACTAATGTTGTTCCAGACGCATTGAGCTACAAGGCAGTGCAGGTGGCAACCCTAATTATTCAAGAGTAGAAACTGGTCAAAGATTTCAGAGATTTCAATCTGTCTAATCAGATTATGATTAGTGGCAGTAATATAAGCCAGGCAGAAAATGATCTGAGAACAGTGATTGAGAAAGCTTAGACACATGATGAAAGGGCATAGTTCATCAGAAGTAAGATTGAAAAGGGAGAAACTCAGAAATATGACGTATAACTGAGTAGACTAGTCAGATATAAGAATCAGATATACGTTCCACCGTAAGCAAAATTGAGACAGCAAATCCTAGATAAAGCACACAAGAATAAATATACTCTACACCCAGGAGAAATTAAGATGTATTATGACTTGAAGTCTATGTATTGGTGGCCAGGAATGAAAAGAGATGTAACAGAATTTGTGGCTCGTTGTCTCACTTGCCAAAAGGTGAAAGTTGAGCATAAGAGACTATTTGGCCTTTTACAGAACCCTAAAATTCCTGAGTGGAAATAGGAGAGCATTACCATGAATTTCATGACAAGATTACCGAAGATTAAGAATCATGATGCTATATGGGTAATTGTTGATCGATTCATAAAGACAGCCAATTTCCTACCTATTAGCATTCATTATTCTCCTGATAAACTGACAGAAATCTATATTAAAGAGATTGTACAATTGCATGGTACACCAAAGAATATAGTTTTTGATCGAGATCCTTGGTTTACTTCTAAATTTTAGAGGTCATTACATGAGGCTTTGGGTACCAAACTCATGTTTAGTACAACCTATCATACTCAAACAGATGGGCAAATAGAAAGAATAATACAGAAGCTAGAAAATATGCTAACAGCGTGTTTATTAGATTTCAAAGGAAGTTGGGATCGATTCCTTCTACTTGCATAGTTTGTATACAACAACAGCTCTCATTCAAGCATTCATATGGCTCCATCTAAAGTATTATATGGAAGAAAGTGTCAACCTCCCTTATGTTAGGTAGAACTATCAAAAAGAAAGATGTATGGGCCAGATATAGTTGATCAGACCACAGAGCATATTAAGTTGATAAAGCAGAGATTATTAGTTACTCAGAGTAGGCAGAAAAGTTATGCCAGCAAGAGGCAAAAACCTTTAGAATTTGCAGTCGGAGATCATGTATTTCTAAAGGTTTTACCTTTACTGGAATTGGTGGGGTATTAAAAGCAAAGAAGTTAAGCCCTAGGTACATTAGTCCATTTGAAATCTTACCGAGAATTGGGCCAATAGCATACCTGATAGCTTTACCCCTAAACTTGAGTAGATTGCATGATGTCTTCCATGTTTCAAAATTAAAGAACTATCAACCCAACCTAGAGCATGTAATTGAACATGAAGATATTGATATACGGGATGATCTTACATATGAGGTGGAACTTGATCGAATCATTGATCGACAGGAAAACAACTCAGGCACAGAAGCATCCCATTCGTAAAATTAGTTCGGAAGGGATTATCTCCTAAGGAAGCTAATTGGGAAATGGAAGAAGACATGTAAAGATGTAATCCATAATTTATGATATGTTCACGTAGCAAATTTTGGGGATGAAATTTTATTGATGGGGGGAGAGTTGTAATATCCCAAATTTTATTCACCAAAGTCCCTTGAAAATTTGATTATACTAAATGGAATAAAATGGTGAATTTTGATGCACTTGAAGTAGACAAAATTTTGGAAAAAGTGGTTACATGAAATTTTGGCTAAGTAAGACATAAAGCAAAATTTTTGTCTTCATAAAGGTCTAATATTGTAGCCCAAAATTAAGAATGGAAGAGCACAATTTTTAGCCCAAAGCATGGTAAAAATTTTGACAAAAAGAAAGGGAAGAAGGAAAACACAACTCTTGGTACAAAAATTTAAGAAAATGTAAGGGTAAAATAGTCATTTGGCTAACAAAAAATTAAAAGCCAATATTTTCCCTTTTATTATGCTTCAAGCTGGCTAAGAGAGGAAGAAGCAAGAACAAAAATGGTTGGGATACCTTGCATGCCATGTGGAAGCTTGTCTTGCCATTTGGAAAAAGGAAGACAAAAAATTGCGAAGTGTAACAATTTTCCATTAAAATAACATTAATTATAAGGAGGTGAAAGAGATATTATAAGAGGCTATTTTCCTCTACCAAATGGCTATATTTCGGCCAAGATAAAGGAGGGAGGGGGGGAGAGAGAGAGAGAGAGAGAGCTTGAAGAAGACAAGAGCAAGAAGAGAGAGATAGGGAATTTAAGAAGCCAAACAAGATAAGTTGGTAGCAAAATTTGTGTGTTCTTGTCTCTAAATGCTTGGAAACCTTATCTAATCCTCATATTCCTCTTGAAATCATGTTAAACAAGAATAAAATCAAAGGAAAAGGAGAGAGGAAGGTGTCGTCTAGAGAGAGAAAGAAGAGGAAATCAAGGTAAGCTTAAAAACTTGATTTCTCTTCTTGATTCATGATGATTGTTGGTGTTTTGGTTGGTTGTTTGGCTTGATTTGTCTTGAATTTGTGATTTAGGATGCAAGAACCCTAAAGGGAGGTGCTGTTAAAACTTTGATTAATCATGTTCAAGATGTGTTTAAGTGGTTAAACAAGTGATTAGAAGTGGAAAGAAGATGTTTGGTTGATTGGAAATTGAAAAACTTCATTTTTCCCAATTTATTTAAAATTTTGGCTAGACTTGGTTGTGGGTGTTTGAGCTGGAATTTGATGGATTTGATGGTTTCATTGTGTTTAGAATGAAAAAGTGTGTAGGGAACATCTGAAAAATGAAGTATGAAGGCTTTAGGGTGTGAAATGACAATTTTTCCCCTAAAACCCTAACTTTGTGGCTACCAAGGGTAATTTGTGAAATATAGTGTGATTTTGACAAAATTGAAGTCACAAATGGATTCTACATGCCAAATTGTGTAGAAATAGCCTGGATCATAATTTTTGGAAAAGTATAATTATATCGGGTATAAAGGGAATTAGACCAAATTCCCCAGGGGTATTTTAGTAATTACACATTTTTGACTAAAAATAACCAACTATATGAGCTTTGGAATAAAGTATGAATGAGTAATAACTCATTTATGATAAATTTAGAATTTTAGGATTTGACATTTGCCCGAGCCAGACAAGGAATTAGAGGACCCGTATTAGCTAGGCTTTGGAAAGGATTCCAAGTAGTAAATCTATCTCTCATATACCATGTGATTGTTTATATACTTTGTAATGCCATGTTCTATGATGTGAAATCTATGTTGCAATAATTCCTAGTTGTGGTGTGGGAAAAGCACAAGTACCACCCTGAGGGAAAAGTACAAGTACCATATGTCTCAGTGGGAACCAGTCTAAGTAGGCAAACATGATTAATATAATTCCTAACTGTGGTGTGGGAAAAGTACAAGTACCACCTTATAGGAAAAACACAAGTACCATGAGGTTAGTGGGACCTAGCTAAGGTAGTGAGACAAGCATGGCCAGACTGTTGCCTGCTCCGAAACATTATTGTGATCACTGTATGGCAAGTAGGGGCAAAATGATCATTTTGATCCCGAAAAAATTTTTGTTTTGATCCTGAACATTGGTTGACAGACATGTATATGGAATTTATTCTGTTACATGGTATACTGCATTGCATGTTTATTTGTCACATTTTATATGATTGATTATGTGTTACTACTGAGATTTGTTTGAATCTCACCCTTTCAATAAATTAAAATTTATTCAGCTAGAGGAAGCGGCTCGAAGGGCAAAGAGGTAGACACCGGCAATTGAGAGTTCCGGTCCAGATCAAGAATTTAGTGTTGGTTATCTACTGACTTTTTATGTATTTTGGGATTTGTAATTATTTTGTACAAACCCTACGGGGATTTCCTGTAAAGTCATTGTAATACCCCAATTTTTCCACCAATATTCCTTATATATATTTGTGATATTTAGTGGAATAAAATGGTGAATTGTAGTATACATAAAATGGTGAAAGCACTCCAATCGGTAGTTACATATAATTGGCTAAATTAAGATATAAATGTGTAACTTTTGTCTACTTGAAGGCCTAATATTGTAACTTAAATTGGAGCATAAAATGACACAAATAATAGCCTAATAATAGTGTCAAAATTTGGCCAAAATAAAGGGAAAAGAGCTAGACATGAACTTTTACAAAAATGTAAGGTTAAAATCGTAATTTTCCATAATACAAGAAACAAATATTTTCCCCCTAATTCTCTGATTATTTTTGGCCAAAGGGGAAAAAAGAGAGAGGAAATGGCTACTTGGTATTTAACAAGTCCATATTGGAGTATTATTACCAAGGAAAAAAAATCAAAGTTGGAAAAGTCAACATTTCAACTAAAGCTAACATTTATAGATACAATTGTCCTATGATGCACAATTGGATGCTCGAGCTAATAACATTCTATGATGCACGATTGGATGCCCGGGGCCTTTCTGTGCAGGTATCACTTAGGGCCTTGTGATATACTTAACACTATCGTGATATATGAACTGCATGTGATGCACTGAATGCTATTGTGATGATTCTGTTATATGATGACTGTGTGGCATGCTTTGTGATATTATACCTATATGATTGGCTATCTCTTACTAGTGAGATTCTTTTGAATATCACTCTTTTTCATAAACACATTTATAGTAAGGGGAGACAGCTTAAGGGTAAGAAGATAAATGCAGACTGCTAGAGGCTAGAGTCAAGAGACTTTAACCTTTATGTTTGTTGTCTGTTTAATATACTTTGGATATTTTGGATCTGTAAATAGTGTAAATAGCTTGTAAACCCTGACGACAGTAAAATAGTGGAACTGGTAATGCTTGTAGACTAGTAAGAGGATGATAATTAAACAAAAAGGACAATTTAGCCAAATTACGCTTTCGATCATTAAAGAAACATAACTAAGGTATGGAACATGAGAGCTAAGCAGATAATCGCTCGCAAACTCTGATAAAACAAAAGAATGAGCCAGTGGGACTTAATAAGATAGTGAATGTTTATGAAATTGTTTGGGAAAAATTTTATTACTCTAAAAAATCCTTTCCAATCCCAGGTTCAAATCCTGAGATAGATTTGGAATTTGTAAACGTTTTTCTGAAGCTTGTTTAATTCGGACTGGATCTTGGTTTCACAAATGGTTGCACTACTCTTTTGTACTCATCTGAGGCTATTAGACATAAGGTGTCACATTTTTATGGTATCTGAGCATTGATTCTTGTAACAGTAGGTATTTACTAGAGTCCTCTGCTTTTGTTGATAAGTTTTAACCTTTCGTTATCTACTTTGTGTTAGGAAGCATATCTGATAGGAGAAGAAAATATGTACAGATATATGTTTGATGTGGTATTGATGTGGTTTTCCTTCTTAATAGTGAAGAGGAACAATTGTGTGACATAGACTAGGGGGAAATGTAACACCGAATCCTGAACCCGAGAACAACACGAAGCCAGATCTTATGTAGCAACTTCTCAGGATGTGAACTCAATAGCAAACTATGATTTAGGATTTACGAGAAGTTCGAGAATTAAGATAAAGGTGTAATACTGATGAAGCACAACCTGATAACCCTGAAGGGAATCACCCGGAAGGGAATAACCCTGAAAGGAACCACCCTGAGGGTAATCTAGAGGGGGAACAACCTCAGAGTGATGAACAATCGCAGTCGCATGAGGTGAACCCAGAAATTCTTGTTATTCTAGAACATGAAGAGGATACTCTCTAATATTGGATGCCCAAATTCATCAAGTACCAGCCTAGGGCATTCAAGGGGAAATTTGATCCACAAGTTGTGGAGAATTGGATGAACTAATTAGAGAAAATCTTTGAGGTGCAGGGATGCCCTACAGAGATGAAAGCTAGGATGGCTATATATAAGTGGGAAGGCGACGCTGATCGCTGGTGGAAGAATACAATCCTCATACAACATGCCCAAGAATATACCCCTAACCTGGGAGTTGTTCCAGGAGAAATTTAATGAGAAATACTTCTTGAGGTCAGTGAGGATTGAGAAGGAGAGAGAATTTCTAGCAATACAACAAGGTGACGATGAGACTTTTGATGAATACCTATCTCGATTCATTCGATTGTCCTATTACTCTTACTATCTAAAGTTCAAAGATGATGAGGAGTGGAGCTCTAATATGTTGATTCGGGGACTAAAGCCCAAATTGGAAGAGAAGCTCATTTCCCGGTAGTTTATTGAATTCAATAAGGCTGTAGAAGTCTGCTGACTGACCAAAGGTAACCTGAAAGGAGTGTGTGCCGATAAGAGTACCAGCCAAAGAGGTAGACCTAGCCAGGGGATACCTCACAGAAGTACAAGGGATAGGGATTCCCACAAAAGGGAGACAACAAAAAGCCCTTTTGGTCTGCGAACCGCAACGGCCATAAACCTCCAATGTTTGAAACATGTTTTCATTGTAGCAAATCTCATCCGAGACGATGCTGCAATCTTCCTATGAGCTAAGTGATTTATTATGCTTGCCAGAAGCCAGGTCATTTGGCAGTGAATTGTCCCCAGCAAGCAGCACCATAACCTGCAGAGCTTAGACAGAAGAATCAGGGCTGAGTATTTTCCTTAACCCAGGAAGAAGCAAAGAAGTCTCCTGAGCTAGTTCAAGGTAAAATCCTTCTTAATGGTAGTTTGTTGCAAGTTTTTTGTGATTCGGGTACTAGTCACTCCTTTATTGCTTATGACTTTGCTAAGCTTTTAGGATTACATGTGAATAAACTACCATATAACTTGATTGTGTCGACGCCGATGGGTGCCAAAAATATAACTTTTGATGCTTGCTTGAACTGTGTGATAAACATTGAGGGACATGAGTCTATAATTGATTTGATCTGTTTGCCGCTCCAAAAACTTAAAGTTATTTTGGGTTTTGACTGGCTGACGGTGAACAATGTGCTGCGGATTATGGGAGTAAGAAGATAATATATCCTACTTGGTGGGAGGCCAATAACAGAGATGCTAGTCTGAACTTCCTCTCATTGGCCGAAGATGAGAAATGCTTGAGGAGGGGATGCCATGGATATATCGTGTTCTTTTTCATACAGGAGAAGACAAAAATAACCTGTAAGACATTCTGGCTATAAGAGAATTTCCTGAGGTATTTCTAAACGATCTTATTGGTTTGCCTCTAGAAAGAGAAGTGGAATTCATGATCGAGATCATGCCTGGAGCCGTGTCTATATCAAAATCCCCATATTGAATGGCTCCAAATGACATAGTTGAGTTGAAGAAGAAAATTGAGGAATTGCTTGAGAAAGGGTTCATTCGACCCAGTGTGACACCGTGGGGAGATCCGGTGCTATTCGTTAAGAAGAAGGATGGGAGCCTAAGGCTATGTATTGATTATAGAGAGCTAAACAAGGTAATTGTCAATAACAAGTACCTGCTTCCCCGAATTGACAACCTTCTAGATCAACTTTCTGGAGCAAGATGTTCTCAAAGATTGATATAAGGTTGAGGTATCATCAGCTGCGTGAAGGTAGAAGACATACCGAAGACTGCTTTCAGGACTCGATATGGGCACTATGAGTTCTTGGTAATGCCCTTTGGGGTAACCAATGCACCAGCCATGTTTGTCAACTACATAAATCGTATCTTTCATCAATATTTAGATTCGTTCGTGGTAGTCTTCATTAACAACATTCCGATATACTCCAAGAGTAGAGAAGAGCACGAGGAGCACTTGAGGATCATGCTAGGTATTTTGCGGGAAAGGAAACTCTATTCAAAGCTGAGAAAATATGAGTTTTGGCTTTCAGAAGTCAAATTTCTAGGCCATGTTATCTCACAAGAAGGGGTTGCAGTGGATCCCAGTAAGGTGGAAGTAGTACTAGATTGGAAAAGGCCAGAAACTATTGCTGAGATACGCAGTTTTTCAGGGTCTTACAGGCTATTTTTGGAGCTTCATTCAGAATTTCTCTCGGATTGCCTTGCTATTGACCAAGCTCACGCAGAATGATCAACCATTTAAGTGGAACAATTAATGTGAGAAGAGCTTCATGGAGCTGAAGGAGAGGCTGACAACTGCACCCATATTAATTATCCCTTATCCCAAGTTGACCTATGTGGCCTACAGTGATACTAGCAAGCAACGATTGGGATATGTCCTAATGTAGCAGGGCAGAGTGGTAGCCTATACCTCTCGACAGCTAAAGCTTCATGAGATGAATTATCGCACACATGATCTGGAGCTGGTGGTAATTGAGTTTGCACTTAAAGTCTAGCGACACTACCTATATGGTGTGGTTTTTAAACTGTATTAGACCACAAGAGTCTTAAGTACTTGTATGATCATAAAGAGCTCAGTATGAGACAATACCGGTGGATGGAGTTGCTAAAAGAATACAACCTGGAGATCAAGTATAACCTAGGTAAAGCTAATGTCGTCGTTGATGCCTTTAGTCAGAAGGCGGTGCAGGTGGCAGCTATGATGATATATGAGAAGAAATTAATAGAAGATTTCTGAGATCTAAACCTGACAAATCAAATCCTCTGGACTGATTATAGTATTAGCTGAGAGAAAAATGATCTGAAGGCTGAGATTGCAGAAGCTCAAATACAGGATGAGCAAGCACAGTCCATCAAGACTATGATCAAACAGGGAGAGACTTGCGACTACGATCTTTCACCAAGTGGACTGGTTTGATACAAGAAGAGAATCTATGTTCTACTGAAAGCTAATCTGAGCAAGAAAATCTTAGACGAAGTGCACAAAAGTCGATACACCCTCCACCTAGGGATAATAAAGATGTATCAGAACTTGAAGGTGATGTACTAGTGGCCCAGATTGAAAAAGGACGTGACCGAGTATGTCGCATGATGTCTTTGTTAGGATTGGAAGGCACAACGAAAGAAATTAAACGTTTACAATTTTTTCCAATCTTGAACATGGATTTATCAACGATGTTTAAACCAAGTAGTTAGAATCATACCTTTATGTTTTTGGCCATTTCGATCTTTAGTAGCTAACACCTCATATCAGCTCCCTCTACTGGTATCCACATGAACATGACTCAACACCATAGCATGCTAGTGCCTTCAATGCCTTTCTAGAGTTTTCTTACGGCCCTCTATCTTTCTTCTGTTAGATATGATTAGTTTTGATAATGTCAAATATAGATATAAGATATTAAGAGTAAAAAGTTTGCATAATATATTCATCTCCTATATTGACTAACTACTATATTTAATGTTGTATATTTTATAGCTTAGTCAAGCAATGCAAGAAAGAGATTGGAGAAAGAAGAGATTGAAGAATTAATGGGAATATCAAGATTCAAGCTCCTAAAAGAAATACTGGATGTTTCTATGCTCAGAAGGGAATTAAGAAGTACTGTAGCAGTGTACTGTTTTGGCACTATAGCATTGTCACTGTAGCAATCAGACTGTAGAAAACAGGCACTGTAGCATCCAAGGACTGTAGCACTCGAGTTTGAATAGTAGAACTCGAGTTCTGCACTGTAGCACTCGAGTTCAAGGAGTTCTTCATGCGAGTTCTTGGCAGAAATGACTTCCAGATGATTCCCAACTTTTGCACTTGAGTTAGCTATGTAAAACTCGAGTTTGCACTGTTCACAACTGCAAAAATGGGCTAGAACTCGAGTCTGGGGATCAAAACTCGAGTTCAGTATGAATAAAAGTATACTCTGTTCATCCCTGTTTTACGTTCAGCATGAGCGAGCTTTAGTAATTCAATCATGTCTCCTAAACCATAACTCTAATGCATATGAAACTAGTGGAATATGAAACTAGACTCCCAATGCATCCTTTTGAAACTAGAACCAACATCAAAGGATATCAGATGAAGCTGATATGAATGTTTGAATTGGAACTTCAAATCACCGTCATATTCCAGAACAACTTTCATATTTTGGACATATCGCCCAAAATATATGTCCGATTGAGTTCAAACTGGTTCCATATGAAAGAAGACTCAAAGAGCTTTCCATGAATATATAATATGTCAAATTTTGAGTCATATTCAATGCGGTATAGCTTCTGGAAGTTGATGCACGAAAATACATACACTGTCTACACTCATTGGATCATAACTTGGAGAATACAATGAGTTTGGAGCTGATTCCTTTTGCATTGGAATATAGATGATGAGAGCTTTCTAATGATCAATCATTTATCATACTTGGAGTAAAAAATGAATGCATCATATTTTAAGTCCACTGTTCATACTCCCACAAAAATATGATATACACTCGAGTGATGGAAGTTCCAGAATAAGAGTTTGATCCAGAGAGTTCATGAGAATAAGCTAATATGAAGTGCACTCGAGTTTGAGGAGGACAACTCGAGTTCTATGAAGCAACACACTTGAGTCATGAAAGTTCTTCCGAGAGAGTTTTTGCCCAAGAGTCTTGCAGTCTGAAGAAAATGTGGTACATTGGAGTCCTCATATTTGCACTCGAGTTCTCAATCAACAATGCACTCGAGTTATGAGAGTGTGGCCATGAAAGTTCATACCTGAGAGATTTGAAACCATGAAGAAAAGGAAGAGCACTCGAGTTCTCCATTTCACTGCACTCAAGTTTAGAGAGTACTGGCATGCGAGTTTATTCCAGAGAAGCTTGAAAGGTCAGATTAACATAAAGCACTCGAGTCTAGTCAAGCACACTCAAGTTCTGTGGAGATTTTCACTTAAGTTCAATTATGCTCTTCTAAGAGCTTCAACCAGAGAACAACTCAGAAGCTTGAAAATACTTGGTGCACTCGAGTTCATGCGTTGACAGAAACTAAGAAGACTTCAACGATTAATCCGAATGTGCTTATATGTTATGCAATCTTTGTATTTTCACTTGTTATCATTATTAGACATCGTTTAACCTTTGTTTCAAGTGTGAATCAGGAAATCAACGTTTGGATAAACAAAACCAAAAGGAAGTCAAAAACGTCGGACACAACGAAATAGACAACTTTACTATACATGGTCCAATAAGCTTCAGAAGACTCTGCCACACGCTCTGACAGTTAGAAAAGAATTCAAAATGCCCATACAGTCACAACAGATACAGTTGCAACGTTAATCTTTTAAATACCAATATTCAATGGCAACAGATCAAATGAAGTAACGGGATTGAGAAATGCTTTCAACAGGGAAAATATTTAAATACACTCAACGACCATACAAAGCAATGGTGTGAGACAAATATTAAAGATAATAATGGATGACACAGTATGGACACAAGAACATGCACATGGGTCGGTCCGATAGTGAGTAGTTGCTGCAAGCTGTGATGATTAAAGAATTCAAATGCCCATACTACTCTACAGTAGATATATTACAATATGGACAGAGAAGCTCAACGAGAAGAAGAATGCTAAACGGACAAACAAAGAAATGGAACTCCAATGGGTATGTTGAGATGCTATCAACATAATTAAATGAATAACAAGAACATGCAAATAGAAATCAACGGTATGAGTTATCTGTTGGAAGCATGATCAACTTTCAACGGGAAAATATCCAAATACACTCAACGGTCAGAAGAAGTAATGCACTCTAACGGATGAAAGCTAACCAACGGTTCTCAACCATCTTCTATATAAACCGAAGCATTCAAAGAAGAATAAGAGAGGATGCGACAGCGACCAAATACCTGAGCAATGAGAACCCAACTTCCAGTATGCTGATATTATAAGTCATCCGCCTCAAATACTCTCTGTTCTTATCAGTTTACAACATCATGTATAATTGAGAGTGAGAATATTTGTATTGTACTTCAGTGAGCATTTATCCACTCTGTGAGAGAGTCTATAAACACTTCATCTATACTTCTATATTGATCTCAAGGTAGAGGGACCTTGAGGGGGTTGATTACCTTACGGGGAAGTTGTAGAGAGAATTGCTAGTAAGACTTTCTGCTCGTAAGACTTACAAGGTGCAAGCAGTAGAGAACGTAGCTGCTCGTAAGACTCATAGTGGTGTAAGTAGGAGAGAATGTTGCTGCTCATAAGACTTGCATGGGTAAGCAGGAGAGAAAGGTCTTTGGGATTGCTTCACTCAACTTACCGTAAGAGGGTGTAAACCTTACAATGTGTAAAGGAGAGTAACTTCGTAAAAGGTTGTGGCGGCTTTTCTTGTGCTTGGATAAACAAGAAGATAGTGGATTGGAAATCTCAGGAGGAGCCTGGGGACTGGACGTAGGTCATAGTGGATTAGACCGAACCAGGATAAATTACAGTTTGCATATTCTCTTCCCTAAGCTTTTACATTTCAGCATATAAGATTTACATAACTGCTTATGATTTTATACTTCCATATATATTAATTTGATAAGCTGCGAAAAGATTTTAAAATATCATACTTTATTATCGTACACCCAATTCCCCCCCTCTTAGGTGTTAGCCAGGTCTAACTTCTTCTACCTTAGGGTTCCACAGCCCTGCGTTTTTATAACTGATAAGGGCTATATTGGATCTTCAAAATTAATCTTAATTATTTTTGAAATCTTTATTATATTAAATAAATTTGATTTAATTAAATCTATTGAACATATTCAATTTAACCTATTTATTTAATCTGAATAAAGAGCCAATAGATTTAATTTATATTTATAAATTAAATATGATATATGATATATCTATCAATGTTAGTTATTTAATTTATCAAACAAATTAAATATGAAACTAACACAACATAATAATAATAATAATAATATTTTCTTTTGAAAATTTTATATTATATATATATATATATATATATATATATATATATATATAATTCATCCATCTTAGATTAAACATTGTATTCATTAAATCTTAGACACATCTTAGATTCAATGAATCTGGACATTATAGCTCATGTTGGGCTATTCTTGTGTGCAACCCTTTAGGCCTATACGAAGTTGGCAGTGGACCAATAATTGTACTAGGCCACAAGTCCCAAGCGGCCTCTAGTAAGACATTGTGACTACCTAATTTATATGAGGATCGTTAAAATGATGCAATGTGTCATACAACTATGTCACGTCCCTTTTGTCACACGATATTTTGGCCAAGGATGAGGTGTGGATAGTGTCATCCTTCTATTCCTGACCATTACTTTTAGATTCCTGAGTAGCCTGACATAGAAATGGAAACTCTTTTCCATCGTAGTATGGTCATATATTTTTCAGACTCACTCATCGAGGGCCCCAGTAATATCTCTCTATTAATGTGAGGGACAAATTTCATCTTGACCATTCAAATGCCTCTGCATGAAAACCACTAAGCATGATCATAGCCTTTATCATCACCCGTTCAAAGGTGACTTTTGACTAGATCAAAGGTTGGTGACTCTTATGTAGAAATCCATGATGATCTCAGGTCAAAGGGCATTGTGACGTGGTTATACATGAGATAAGTTTATGACTTCATCCATGCAGCTTTCTCAAAGCGGGTCGATCCAGCACCTTGTACTCTTACAAGTGCCTAAGACTTTGATTCGTATCTCCATACCTTATCTAAGTCATACTAGTCTTATTTCATCTTTGATCCTGCATAGATGACTGACCAGGGACATTTAGGACAATCTTTATAATTCATCCAAGGATACAACTATCATAATAAACATGCAAATAATATAACAATAAAATGGAGAAATTCATTTAAATAACAATATTCAAAATACAATGATTGGCCCTTAGGGCACAATTTCGAACAGTTTTACCTACCAAAAGGTAAAGATTGAGCACCAGAGACTGGCAGGATTGCTTCAAAGTCCTAAAATTCTAGAGTGGAAGTGGGAGAGCATAACCATGGATATTCTGGTAAGATTACCCAAAATATGGAATCATGATGCGATCTGGGAGATTGTTGATGTTTCACTAAGTCAACGCATTTCATACCGATCAATGGCAGATATTATCCTAATAAACTGGCAGAGATTTACATAAGGGAGATAGTAAGACTCTATGAGACGCCAAAGAGTATAATCTCTGATAGAGATCCTCATTTCACTTCAACATTTTGGAGATCTCTGCATGAAAGCTCTAGGTACTTAACTGAGATCCAGTACAACCTATCATCCTCAAACAAATGGATAGACAGAGAGAACCATACAGACACTAGAAGATATGCTAAGAGTATATGTAATGGACTTCAAGGGAAGTTGGGATTATTACCTTCCACTTGCAGAATTCACTTACAACAATAGCTATCATACAAGCATTCAGATGGCTCTGTATGAAGCATTATACAGAAGGAAGTGTTAATCCCCTCTTTGCTGGACAAAATTATCAGAAAGAAGAGTGTACGGGCTAGATATAGTAGATCATACTACTGAGCAGATCAAAGTCATCAAGCATAGATTGCTTGCAGCCCAGAGACGGTAAAAGAGCTATGCTGAGAAGCGGAGAAGACTGTTAGAGTTCTAGGTCAGTGATCACGTATTCCTAAAAATTTCACCAGTCACTGGTATCGGAAGGGCGATAAAGAGAAAGAAGCTAAGCCCTCGCTATATCGAGCCGTTCGAGATTTTGTCAAGAATTGAGCTCGTAGAGTATCAGATTGATCTACCTCCAAACCTGAGCAGATTGCATGACCTATTTTATGTTTCGCAACTAAAGAAGTACCAACTGGAACCCTAGCTTATTATTGAGTATGAGGATGTAGATACACGAGATGATTCACTTACTAGGCTGAGCCAGAAGAAATCATTGATAGACAAGAAAGGTGGCTCAAACATTGCAACATACCATTTGTGAAGGTGGTCTGAAAGGGACTATCTTCAAGGGAGGCGACATGGGAAGTAGAAGAAGATATGAAAAGATGTTACCCGAAATTTATGCCTCATGAGGTGTAACAAATTTCGGGGATAAAATTTATTGAAAAGGGGTAATGTCATTGTAATACCCCAATTTTTTCACCAATATTCCTTATATATATTTGTGATATTTAGTAGAATAAAATGGTGAATTATGGTATACATAAAATGGTGAAAGCACTCCAATCGATAGTTATATATAATTGGCTAAGTTAAGACATAAAGGTGTAACTTTTGTCTACTTGAAGGCCTAATATTGTAACTTAAATTGGAGCATAAAATGACATAAATAATAGCCTAATAAGAGTGTCAAAATTCAGCCAAAATAAGGGGAAAAAAGCTAGACATGAATTTTTACAAAAATGTAAGGGCAAAATCGTAATTTTCCATAACACAAGAAACAAATATTTTTCCCCTAATTCTCTTATTATTTTCAGCCAAAGGGGAAAAAAAGAGAGGAAATGACTACTTGGTAATTAAGAAGTCCATATTGGAGTATTATTACCGTGGAAAAAAATCAAAGTTGGAAAAGTCAACATTTCAACTAAAGCTAATATTTGTAGATACAATTGTGAGGAGTGCAAGAAGTATTATTAATTCCCTTTTCCCATTGTAGTTCGGTCAAGAAAAAGGAATAAAGGGGAATACACATACTTATTGACTAATAAGGATTCAAGAAGGAAATTCTTGGCCAATCACAAGAAGGTCAAAAAGTCAAAAGCAACAAAAGTAATATGACATGATTAGTCATATTAGAAGATGCAATTTTAAGGTGATTCAAGAAGCAATTTATATCCCTTTTCCCTCTTGCACTTTCGGTCAACTAAAGGGAGGGAAGATAAATATTTTATGTGGCCAAGATAAATCAAGAAAATGAGGGGGAAAAAGTAAGCCAATGGAAAATTACCTATGTAATTATTATTACCACAATTTATGATATAAGCCAAAAGTGATATGTTAAAGAAATATACTCATTCTCTTCTACCTTCATTCAGTCAAACTAAAGTAAAAGGGGGAGTTTCAAAAGTCTTCAAGTGCCAAGAACACAAGAAGGGAGGACCTAGGGTTTCAAAGTGCAAGATTAAGACAAATCAAGGGTGTAGAGAGAGATAGGAAAATTTTAGCTAGGAGAGAGAAAGTGTGAAAATCAAGAGGACCTAATAGCTTTCCGGAAGTTAAGAATTGCCTGACCTCAGGGAAGCAATTGGATATCGCTTAAGGAAAGCGACCAGGTAGTAACTTGTCTTTCATATGTTATAAGATACACTGTATGTTTTGTGTGTTCATCATGAATTGTCTGACACATTTTGGTTATGCGGAGTGGTCGCCCGGGGCCTTTCTACGTGGGTGGACGCTCGGGCCAATAACATTCGATGATGCATGACTGGATGCCCAGGGCCTTATGATATACCTAGTGCTATAGTAATATATGAACTATATGTGATGCACTGAATGCTGTTGTGATGATTTTGTTATATGATGACTGTGTGGCATGCTTTGTGATATTATATTTGTATGATTAGCTATCTGTTACTAGTGAGATTCTTTCAAATCTCACTCTCTTTCATAAACCCATCTACAGTACATGGAGACAGCTTAAGGGGCAAGAAGCTAAATGTAGACGGCTAGAGGCTGGAGTCAAGAGACTTTAACCTTTCTGTTTGTTGTATGTTTAATATATTTTGGAACTGTAAATAGTGTAAATAGCTTGTAAACCCTAACAATAGTACAATAATGGAAATGGTAATTCCGGTAAACTAGCAAGCAGACGATAATTAATAAAAAAGGACTGTTTAGCCAAATTACGGTTCTGATCGCTAAAGAAACATAACTAAGGTATGGAATGTGAGAACTAAGCAGAGAATCGCTCGCAAACTCTGATACAACAAAAGGATGAGCCAGTGGAACTTAGTGAGATAGTAAATGTTTGTGAAATTATTTGGGAAAAATTTATTACTCTAAAAAAATCATTTCCAATCCTAGGCTCAAATCCTGAGATAGGTTTGGAATTTGTGAACATTTTTTGAAGCTTGTTTAATCCAGGACTAGATCCTGGTTTTACAAATGGTTGCACTACTCTTTTATACTCATATGAGGCTATTAGGCATAAGGTGTCACAGTCATCAAGTACTTTATATCAGTATGTTTATGCTATTTCTGTATGCCCACTGAACTATGCGTTTGTACTTTGTTGAATGTCAAATTGTTGAGGGGTTTGACATTTAGCATGCAAACAAACCATCATTTCAGCAACACATAATAGATTTAGCATTCAGTTTACAATATGGAGCATAATTCTCATTCGTAGGAGCCACTAGTCCCTTCCCATAATGTTTGGTATTCCGGCTTTACAGCCTTAGGCTTCTGCCCTTCACATTCTGAACGCTTATTAGGCCTTACAACCTAGCACGTATTCTTATCATACATATTCATAATAGAAGACATACATGCTGAACAATACATAGTATGTGAGGGAAAGAGTTACTACTTGGATGCCTTTCCGATGATTTATCCAATTGCTTCTTCAGGCTCAGGCAAATGTCAAATCTCGAATGATTGTTAAGTCCTATAATATAGAATTAATGAAGATGGCTCATTTCTTAATCCAATACCATTGGCATAATGTAAGCTAATTTATTCTTGACCTATCACCATTCTTATCCTTTATTTTGAACTTGTTGGTTATCATTTGAGTCACTTAGGTAGTCAATATCTAGAAAGATGGAAAGGGCTAAATAAGACAACATTCCTTGAAAAAATGGGAAGTGGTGAAGTGGGGTCTTGGCCGCAGCCAAAAGGTGTCCAAAATTTTTTGGGTTGCAACCAATAAATCATCTAGCCGCAGCCAAGAAATAGTCTAGGTGCTTGGCCATAGCCAAAACCTGTATTTTCATATTTCTCGTGTTTCTTGACTTCAATTCCAAAAAGCATAACTTAATCTAGAAAACTTCAAATGGGTTGGTTTAAAGTCCTATGTAAAGCACTCTAAGTCTTATGTATGAAAAGAATGTCACCCACTACTAATTGTAATCATAGAAATCCAGAATTCCTCGACTAGCGATACTGTTCCAGAATTCATTCTAGTTTCAATACCCTTACTTCAACAGATCATAACTTATAATATACTAACCCAAATTGAACATTATATATATCAAATTAAAGCTCAAGATTTCTACTATTAATCTAGAAAGTATCATACTCATTGAATAATATTTGGTCAGTAAAAATCAAGCCAAAATCATCCTGACTTGAATTTGGCAGCAACTAACTATAAGCAACCTTAAATTTCAAAATTTAAAATTTCCATTCCAATCGTCCAAAATTTATAACCAGGGCTATTCTCACCACACAATTTTTCATTAAAAATCCATTAAAAACCTTAAAAACATAAAATTAATCTTCCTTCCCTAGGTTCTGCATCTGGCTGAAACATACACCAAAACCAACAACAACTAATTTTGTAATTTCAACTACCAACTAGGTAAATATCATCATTAATCCTCATATATCATCATGTTCATGATCAAAACAAAAAAAACCCTAAAATATCATATTGGCTGAAACTTAGGGTAGCCCAAGGAAATCATAAAAACTCAACAAATCCTTAAGATATTCGGTTCAAATCAAAGCTTAGGCTTAACTCTACACGATACTATAGCCGGTTCTTGATTTCAACTGTTCTACGACCAACCAGATGGCACCAAAAACCTCTAATTAAAAAACCAAAAACATAGAAATGAAGCTCTTATTAAGTAGAACAACATTTATGAAGTCCTTACTGGTTGAAAACAAAGATCCGGTGGTGAAATCAGTAGGAAAGCTTAAGAACACTTCAAGAACTCCACTCTTGCTCTCCTCTTTCTTTTTTCTCTTAGATTTTCTCTATTTTCCCTTCTCTTTCCTTGCTTGAAATAAATTATAAGGGCCTTAGAGTTCTAGGATTTTTATTTCCATATGTTGCAATCTTGTGGTGTAATGTGTTTAAGTTTAAATACTAGGGTGCCAAGTGTTCTCTAAAATTTTGGTTCTCTCTCCCCTTTTAGGCCCCTGGCCAACTTTTTAGTCAGAGGAAAGAGAGGCCTAATGATTTCCTCTGACCCCCGTGTTCAGTGTTCACGAAAGTTAATCATGTGATCGAACCAGGGACCGGTGAGTTTCCCAAACTTTAGGGCTGGGTGGCACTTCTCCCTTAAGCCAACACAAAAGTCTTATAATAAGTGTAATGATGGAGGACATGTAGTGTATTACGAGTGTAGGATGGTGTATTTAGAAGTGCAAGTGTATACTGTCGTAAACAAGTAATATAGAGGTGAGTAGAGTATCATTCCCACGAGGATTGATCACTAAGTACCGAAATTGATAATTTTAATACTATTTAGCCGATCGATTAGTTGGTGGTTGAGATTGCAAGATAAAAATGATTAAATGAAAATGTAATTGTTTTAAAGACAAATATGAGAAAAAGGCCATAGGGATTAGATTTCACTTAGCAAACTCCGGATTGAATCACTTATCTATTCTAGTCTAATTTATTCCACATGATTGATAGTCGAGTTTCCCTATTTTAATTACTAGCCTCTTCCAAGGTCATGTAATTCTATAATTAATTGCTAACCCAATATATTCCTATATGAATTTAAGCAATCAATCATGCATTAAGATTTATGGAACTCAATTAAGACAACACAACTCATATGAATATATTCCTATTTCATATGCAAATTATGGTTTTAATTATAGGATCCACACACATGTATCTCCTTCCGGTCTCAACATGCATATTGAGATCATCC
This sequence comes from Albizia julibrissin, assembly GCA_037074505.1. NCBI lineage: Eukaryota > Viridiplantae > Streptophyta > Magnoliopsida > Fabales > Fabaceae > Albizia > Albizia julibrissin. The sequence continues at coordinate 25,249,103 of CM073485.1, forward strand.
AAAAGGTGGCCAATCAATTGTAAGCATTAAGAGCAATAATTAAAACTCAATCATGAAGGGAAAATTAAAACTAGATTTAATAAGTTAAGATTCAATCCGTCATTAGTAAGCTACGTCATCACCCTAGGAAAAGGAAAATTTAGCTCATGATCAAATTAAAAAACAAAACCAAAATAAATTATAAACATCATAAATATTGCATAAAAATTAATTACAAAAATATAAAAATACAACTACAAGATGCATGAAAATGGAAAATCTAGCCTACCATGTAGGAGGTAAAACCTTCCATGCAGGAGGTATACAAAAAATAATACAATGCAAGAAATGACTATCTAGCCTTCCATATAGGAGGTAAAACCATCCATCCAGGAGGCATGCAAAAAGTAATACAATGCAAGAAATGACTATCTAGCCTTCCATATAGGAGGTAAAACCATCCATCCAGTAGGCATGCAAGAAGTAAGAAAATGTAAGAAATAAATTCTAAAATAACAACTCTCTCTAAAATAGAAGCTCTCTCTCTCTCTTCCTTCTCTCTTCCTTTCATGCCAAGAAGCTCTATTTATAGGCTTCATTTCGGGTGCTACATTAACTACTACAGTGAAAGCTGGCTGTTATAGTGCCGCTTTTCACCTACCACACTTCACCAACCGCACGCTACAGTGAAATACAGTGTCCACTACAGTACCCCCCCTTTCTACAGTACGCTACAGTGATTCCAAAAAGTACCAAAACATGAAACAGTCACAGTGAATAGTCCGCATGAATAGTAACTTTCCCTTAAATACCTTCTTTAATTCTTCTTAATGCGGTACTGTTCATGGCTGCAAGAAAATCATTATTTAGTTATTAATTACACCCAAATTGATTACATTCAGCTCAAATATAGTCCACAAAATCATCATATAAGGGAAAATAAATATACAAATATTTTACTTATCAATGGTGGTAGAGAGAGAGGAGGACGACTTTCAAAAAAAGAACAACGATAATGAAAGGGAGTGAGAGAGAGAGTTATGGTGGAAAATGAGCTTCAAGAGAGTGGTGGAAGATTCAGCTTCGAGAGAAAATGAGAGTTTTGAAATTTGAATCAAGAAAGCTAGCTTGCGGGGGTAGACATAATCTTAAAAAGAGTGATGTCAGTATCAGTTTGACTGATTTACGTTACCTTTAGACGTCCCTTTTTGAATTTGGGACGTCTAAAGTAAAAAAAATTGACTTTAGACGTCCCTTTTTGAAAAAGGGCCTTCTAAAGTTAGACTTTAGAAGTCTCTTTTTCAAAAAGGGACGTCTAAAGTATAAAAAAAATTAAAAAGAATTAATTTTTTTACTTTAGGCGTCCCTTTTTCAAAAAAGGACATCTAAAGTCTAAAAAACTTAATTTTTTTTACTTCAAAAAGGGAAGTATAAAGTCAGACTTTATACTTCCCTTTTTGAAAAAGGGAAGTATAAAGTAAAAAAAATATTTTTTAAATTTTTTTTAAAACTTTAGGTGTCCCTTTTTTAAAAAAGGGACGCCTAAAGTAAAAAAATTATTTTTTTAATTTTTTTAGACTTTAGGCGTCCCTTTTTAAAAAGGGATGTCTAAAGTTACTCAATTCTTACCCACAATTATAAAAATGCCACCGTCTTTATTTTTTACTTCCCTTTTTTAAAAAAGGACGTTTTTTAGAGACGTAAAATCTACATTCTGTAGTAGTGAATGGTCATTTTGGCTAAATAAAATAAATTTAAAAAATATTCCTTAATAATTAAGGAAGAGAATAGATTTGGAAGAAGGGATAAGAAGGAGAAGATTCTTTTTAAAAAGAGGTGGACAAGTGGAAGCTAAGGAGAAGCATATGGAAAAAGAAATAATAGAATTTTGTCACATGATAAAAATGCTTAATAAAATAATAATATTGTAAGGTGATAAAGGAGAATTCTAGAGCACTCTTCCCTCTCTATAAAAAGGGGTCAAATTTGGCCAAAAGGGGAAGAGAAAAGAGAGAAATAGATTTGGAGGAAGAGAAGAACAAGAGGAGAAGACAAAGTTCAAGGAGAAAGATCTAGGTAAGTAAGTAGAAATCTCTACTTGTTCTTGTTCTCTAATTCATGGAATCTCTTCTCAACCTCTACGTCATCTTGGAATAGCCATAAAACAAGCAAAAAACTCAAGGAAAAGAGAAGAGGGGTGACGGTTTAGATGAAAGGAAGAAGAAGAAGCAAGGTAAGTTACAAAAACTTTGAAATTATTGTTGGAATTATAGTTGTGGTTATTGTCCAGCTGGATATTGATTTGTTTATGAGAATTTTGTAACTTAGGATGCCCAAATCTTAAGGGGATATGCTTCCCAAATTAACATTAAATATGTTCAAATGGTGTTTAAGGAGTTAATTATAAGGTTATAAGTGAAAAGGAAGGTGTTTTAAAGATTAAAACATGAAACTTTACTTTTCCAATTTGTACCAAATTTGTTGTGACGTATTTTTGAGTGGCCAAACCTGGTCTAAACTTTATGAAATTTTACAAGAAGAAAGTAGACTTCATGGGCTTTAATTTGATAGATATTATAAGCCATTTGGACTAGTGGATTGAAAGATATGTTTTTTCAAAGTTTAACCATAAATCTGAAATAAATTTTGTAGCAGATTAGCTTGGTCGAATATTCTGGAATTTTATGGATATATCTGATGCTATGTGATTTTTTTCCTTTAAAGAGAACTGAAAAATATTTACATAGGAACTAGAACCACTCAATTTAGAATTTTCTAGATTTAGTTATGAATTTTCAAAGTTGACTGAAAAGCTGGAAATTTCTGGAAAACCTAAGAAAATGACAATTTTGCCCCTAAAACCCGAAATAGGTGGCTATCAAGTTTAATCTTGTCATGTGACTATGAATTTGTCCAAACTAAGGTCAAAAATAGATTCTACACACAAAATTGTATAGGATTAGCCATAATTTTTGGAAAAGTGCAAAATACAGGATAAAAAGGGAATTAGACCGGATTCTATAGTGGCATTTTGGTAATTATGTGATTTGAGATAAGATAACCAATTTATAAATTTTAAAATGAGATATGAGTGAGTAAAAACTCATTTACAACTACTTTGGGAATTTTAGAATTTAATAGTTGCCCGGGCCAGAGAGAAAGTTAAAGAATATGTAATAACTAGGCTTTGGAAAAGAGTCCAGGTAGTAACTCTATATCTTATATTCTATGTGAATATTAATATGAATTGTTTGCCATCTTCCATACAATGTGTTGCATGTGGTATGAGTACTCACTGGGTGTGGGACAAGCAAGGTACCACCCCATGGGACGAGCAAGGTACCATATAGCCAAGTGGACCCAGTCGAGTGTTTTGATAAGTACGAATAGGTGGATACCTACTCCAAGTTATGATAAGTACGGATAGGTGAATTTCTGCTTTAAGTTATTGGTTTAATCACAATACATAGGTGGATTCCTATGTACATGGTTATGATTTGTGCACATCAGGAACAGGAAATCATTTTGATTCGGACAAAATCATCGCTTTAGTTCCTGAACATTGTTAGACATGTGATTGGCATTTTAATTGTTGCATCATGATAAATGCTACTATGCATGTTTATTTTTCACATTTTATATGATTGATAGTCTGTTACTTCTGAGATTCATATGAATCTCACCCTTTTGTATAATTTGAAAATTACCTAAGTTAGAAGAGGCAGCTCAATGAGCAAAGTGGCATATATCAATAGCTGAGGATCCGGTACTGATCAAGGAAACTTTCAGTTGGTTATCTGCTAGTTATTCATTGTATTTGGGTTTTGGTATTGTAACTTGTACATACTCTGTAGGGATTTTATGTAATGTAATCAAGAATATTATATCAGTATATTGTAATATTATATCAGTATATTGTACTCTGGTAAATGTCAAAAAATTAAGGGGTTTGATATGCAGCACTTCCTTATGGTGCCAAAATAAAAATCAAAAGTCACTTTATTAAAGTTACTTTATGGAGATCCATTAAAATTGTGCCAAGTGTACATTTGGCCTTAAAATGGTGCCATGTGTCTATATAGACTCTAGTACATTTCTTCTTACTACTGATACATATAGAGCAATACCAATTACTAAATTTCAGTATGTTACAGTTCTTGTGTAAGTAAGTCTCTTGCACTTCTTTCTAGTTTTTTCATTGGATTTGGGTTGTTTCTAGAATGTTTTGACTACTAGAAGTTGAGTTCTATCTGGAAAAGCAATTATGTCACCAATAAGCTTGAATCCAGTGTTTGTATGTTGATTTTGGGGAAAATTTTATGGTTCTTTGGGTTGGTTCTTGTTGTCATTAAATAGAGTTGGATGTTAGGTGTTCTTAGGGTTGAATCTCTGGAGGCTTAGAGTCTAAAATATGATTGCCTATCACCTTCTTCATCTTGTTCTGGATACTAGAAAAAAAATAGAGCTTCTACCAGATAGTTGTGGAAGATTAAACTGAGGCTAATGGTGGAGCTTTTAACTATGTTTTTTGATATGGAAAGTTTAGGATGTGTAGTTACTAACATTATCAAGAAGAGCATGATTTGGAGTGAAAATGATTGAGTTATTGAGTGTTGAATGCAAACTGTTGGATTTGAGTTTTCTAGGTAGTCAGGTTGATTCGTGCTTGGTTTTTATCAGTCAAACCTTGTCTAATAGTAAACATCCAAATATTTAAAATGAGTTCTAGAATGAACCAATTAGATATCTAGAGATAAATTTATGTCATGAAACAGGGGAAATTCTTGGAGTCCAAGTTTTGGCAGTGGATAAATAGGAAAATTTAATAGGGTTAATCTAGCAATTTTTCTGTGTGATTTTTTTCCCTTAAACTATACATTTATAGCTTTCTATTGAATATTAGAACTTAGGAATTTGATGTGTAATTTATAAGTTATGAATTTTTAAAGTTTGAGTGGAAAATTTGGGAAATTCTAATTCTCTTTTTGGGCAGTCAAAATGATTGTTGAAATTAGGGGACTAGGTCTATGAGTTGTTATTGGAAAGTATTTTTCTTATATAGGGGACTTCAAGAGCTTCACATAGAAGCTTGAACCATCTCAATTGGAGTTTCCTATGTTAAGATATGAATTTTCAGTGTTTCCTAAAGAATTCTAGCAGAGTGGGTTTGATTATGGAATTTCTAGTTTTAGGGAAATTGTGATTATGAGATAAATGAGGATTAGAGACATGTTATAAATACCAATTTGACCACATTTAATATCCAAATCACAAGGGAGGAAGACATATAACATGTCTCAAATTAGATAGTTTGAAATTGTTCCCTAGGGGCCAATCATTGTACTTTGAACATTGTTATTCAATGAATTTCTCCATTTTGTTAACATATTATTTGCAAGTTCACTGTGATAACTATCCTTGGATAAATTATAATGATTGTTCTAAATGTCCCTTGTCGGTCATCTATACTGGAGCAAAGATGAAATAAGACCAGTATGACTTTGAAAAGGTATGGAGATACGAATCAAAGTCCTAGGAATTTGTAAGAGTACAAGGTGCTAGACCGACCCGCTATGAGAAAGCTACATGGACCAAGTCATAAGCTTGTCTCATGCATAACCATGTAATGCTACTAAATTTTAAATAAGCACCACAAGTGTACGGGCCGTGGAAATGGTATAATAGCAAATCAAAGTCGTCCCACAGAGGTTTAAGATAATTGATAATTAGGCATTAAAATTCTCATTTTCATTTAAGTTGAGCAAATCAAAGGAAACTAATTTGAAAATCAACTTAAACAAAAGCAAAAGTACTAAATTTAATGTTTTTAAGATTTCAATGGAGGAAAGAGTGGCTAATCCTTTTTTCAAGTCTTAGAGCATGTATTTACCCAAAATAAAAGCACTTAATGTTAATTTGTTAATCCAGAGTTTAAATAGATATAAGTATCTTTCAATTACTCATACCCCTCTCTCTCAAGTTAAAATTTTTATTCCTAACTAATTTACTCAAGAGGTAATAAATGTCCAATTTCATTCTAATATGATTATATGGGTCCAATAGGTATATTCCTATCCTATTGAAAAATTATAATAAATTCTAATCCCACATTACTTAATCTTATAGTTTAATTAAAATCCCTCTTCCAAGGCTAATCTAAATTCCCCAATTTTCTACTTAGTGGTGATCAAGCACAAAGTAGACAGAATAATACAAAATTAAATAAACAAAATAACAATAAGCACAAATTATTTGGTTCATACATGCTCAAATCCCTAAATTAGTTTATAGCTACTCTAAGTTAAAAGAGAATTAGCCACACATTACTTTAATCCAGTCCAAAACGGCAGCAACAAATTCAGAATCAACTAACATATTTAGAAAGATAATGAACTAGAAACAAGACAATGTTAAGAAAGCCAAACTGAATCACAGAATCAGTAATGGGATCCTCCTCTGTCTCTCAACTTCAAAAGAAAATCTCGACAGCTAAAGTTGTCCAAACTGTGTTCTTTATCTCTCTTTGTCTCCAGTTCACTAGCTCTGTTTCTGCGATGATGATGATGATGAACAGTGGAGAAAACAACACCCTCTTGGTTACTTCAACTAGCTCCGTGATTCAGAAGGTGATGATTCCTTCATTATGTTGTTCTACTTCCTCGTTCCCAGCTTCAGCTCACCATCATCTCCTTTTTCTCTTCAGCTCGCTCTCTGGTTCAATATTAAGTTCCCAGATGGCTCACAGTGAAGCTCCGGAGAAGACCAATCCGCCGTTGTTGCTCAAGGGAAGAGATCACACTCCCAGTCATCGTGTCAGATCTCTCCTCCCCTCCCCAACTTCTCTCTCACGAGCTTCTTTCGTTCAGCTCCTCTACCTCCAACTTCCCAAAACAGCCGCCTCTTGTGATCTGTTCTTTTTTTCCCAACTACCCAAAAACTGTAGCTTTTTCTTTAGGTCTTCAATTCATTCATTTTCCCCCAAAAACGCTGTCGTTTCTAATATGGACATTAAATCATAATTTCTCAAATTGACTCTTTCCTCCTCTCTGCAATATTGGATTAACTAAAAAAATAAAGAAAGAAAAACTACCATAAAATAAAATAACTATAATAATAATAACAAAACAACCTAAAATATTTTCTTTCCTTTTAATTTTTTTCTTTTTTTTTCTTTTAAATTATTATAATTTATTTATTATTTTACCTAACCTTAATTATTCCTATTTATTTAATCTAAAATTATGATAGTTGTAGTAAAATCCCCTAAATAATGTATCAAATTGATACCTTATCAAAATCTCAAAAAAATCCTTTTATTTTAGTATTGATAACTCCCCAAATACACCAAAATATATCTCAAATTCTATTAAAAATGGAGAGTTATCACACCCCCATACTTGCATCAAATCTTGTCCTCAGGATTTTAAAATATCAAACAACCAAAAAAAATCATGGAAGCAAGACTTTAAAGCAAGTAATACAAAATTGGAATTAATTCAAATTTTCAAGAATAAAACTTTATTAGAACTCTTTTCCACCTTCTAAAAATGCAAGTAGCAAGGCAATTAATTTGACAAAGATAAATCACAATAGAATGTCCCTCACAAGGTAATGTTTGCACTTATCTCTCAAGATAATAAATGGCTTGTGTTTCATTCAATTCCACCTATTGCAATCCATCTACCATAGGCTTGTTTATCATCTCAATCTCCACTACATTATTCCATTGCATACTCAAATCAAAAGGACATTTCCAAGCGTTGTAATAAATAAGGTAAGGTGATGAAATGAAAGTGGTCAAATGATATGGAGGAATACTTTAATAAGTGCCAAGCAATCCAATAAGATTTGTCAAAAATGAAGGAATACTCGCTTAAAGAAAACAAACTCGCTTACACTATAAACAACATTTATTCATTAATCCTCAACAATCTTTTTTTTTCTTTCTTCTATTTTTCTTTTCATTCTATTTTTTTTATTTTCTATTTTTTTTCATTTTTTTTTCATGTATACCTTTTTTCTTTCTTTTCTTTTCTCTTTTTTTTGTCCACACCAACTCACATCAATTGACTTTCTAATCCCTTCATTTTTGTTCTAAAATTTCTTTACTTAGCAATTACTAAAGTAACAAATGAATAGGAAGGAAAAGATATAAAAATTTCATTTCTCAAACAAAAGGCTATTTACTCTATGCAATGTTCTTTTAAAAACAAATTAAGGCTCAAATGGGGTAAAGCAAATGATTTTCATATGGCAAGGATGATTATTGGATCTAACTAGCTATGAAATGAGGGCCTAAATCATCTTTGTGCATGCAAAAGGTTTTTAAGCTTCAAAAGAGATTCAAAACAAGTTTTAGAGATGAAATTACAATAAGTGTACTCCCTCTTGAAAGAAATGAATTCTTAGGCTCAAATTTCTCACCGGAATTTAACATCCTAAAGTGATTTACCTAAGCCAAATCACTTGCCTATTTACTAACATTACAAGAAAGTAAAATCGAATTCTAATAAAACTCAATCCTTTTCACATTCAAATCAATCCAAATTTACCAATATTCATCATAAGTAAAATCCAAGCTTCCACGAAAAACAAAATTTTTGTTCAAAATTTGTTAATTTTTTTATTTATGTGCAAAACCAAAGAAATTTATCAAAACTGAGGACAAGTCATACAAAATTAATGATATCTCTCACCCCCACACTTAAATGTCACATTGTCCTTAATGTGAACAAGTAACACTATGTAATGGAAGTAAAGAAATCACCATATCTAAGTGTAGGGATAGCAAAAGTTTCTGAGATTTCAAATGTTCACCACTTAAGCACAACTCATAAATGCCACCACTCAAATCCATAGTCAACAACAAATATCAATCACATCTAAAGCTAGACTATAACCATCACTCATATCTTAGAACATGTTATCAATAATCAATTCGAACAAAACAAAAGTAGAAGAATACTCCCCTCTCAATCCTTGTCTTGTACTCTTGAATGCTCTAGCTTGTGGCTACCAATATGGAATATACCATTAGGGTCTACCAAAAAGTCCTACAAAATCAACAAACATCAAAACAACTCAACTAAAGAAAATCAAAAGAAAGTGAACTACCGAAACCTTGGGTTGCCTCACAAGAAGCGCTTGGTTTATAGTCCTCAGCCAGACTATATCAGAAACTCAAGGAGGTTTTGCCAAGTGATGACCCATTGCTTACCGGTAAACCTCACTACCATGATAGTGCTTTAGTCTTTGCCCATTCACTTTAAAGCAGTTTCATGTGCTCTCATTTTTAACTTCAATTGCACCTTTTGATGACACATAAACCACTCTAAATGGACTAGACCATCTAGATCAAAGTTTTCCAAGAAACAACTTGAGTTTTCAATTGAAGACAAGAACTAATTACCCAGGCTCAAAATTACACTTCAAGATATGCTTATCATGCCATTTCTTTATCCTTTCTTTATATAATCTTGCACTCTCATATGCTTGAATTAGCAATTCTTCCAACTCATTTAGCTGCAACAACCTTTTAGCTCCTGCTTCCTTGTGATCCATAATCAACTTCTTGATTGCCCACCATGCTTTATACTCCAACTCAAGTAGCAAATGACATGCTTTCCCAAAAACCAACCGATAAGGTAACGTGCCAATTGGAGTACGAAAAGCTGTTTTGTAAGCCCACAAAGCATCATCAAGTTTATTAGACCAATCTTTTCTGGCAGGGCCTACAGTTTTCTCAAGGATCCTCTTAATCGTCCTGTTAGCCAACTCACATAAGCCATTAGTTTGGGGATGATATGCAAGTGACATCCGGTGATACACTCCATACTTTTCCAAGAGAGCCTTGACATTTTTGTTATTGAAATGAGTTTCCTTATCAGTAATGATCGCTCTAAGAGTGCCAAATCTTGTAAAGATATACTTTTTCAAGAAGCGAATCACTATATTGACATCATTGGCTTGGCAAGCAATAACTTTAACCCATTTTCTCACATACTCCACTACAACAAGAATATATTGGTTTCCTCTTGAAGACGGGAAATGACCCATGAAATCCATCCCCTAAACATCAAATAGCTCTACCTCTATGATCCCAGATTGAGGCATCTCATGTCTCTTGGAAATGTTACCTGTTCTTTGGCATTTATCACACTTGGAAACAAAATGGTGAGCATCCTTTAATAAAGAAGGCCAATAAAAACCAGAATCAAGCACTTTAGATACAGTTCTTTGCCCCTATAATGTCCCCCATATGCAGATGCATGGCATTCAGTTAAAATTTCCTCTTATTCAACCTTAGGCACACATTTCCTAATAATTAAATCAGCACATCTCTTAAAAATAAATGGTTCTTCCTAGATATAGTAGGTAACATCATGCAAAAATTTCTTTCTTTGATAGAAAGTCAAATCAGGAGGTAACACATCACACACAAGATAATTCATAATATTAGCATACCAAGGCAAATCATAACTACTAATAGCAAATAACTGTTCATCAGGGAAACATTCATTAACTAACAAGTCATTCACAAAATCAGAAGAGTTCACAATTCTAGATAAATGATCAGCAACTTGATTTTCAGTTCTTTTCCTATCAACTATATGCATATCAAATTCTTGTAATAATAAAACCCATATAATCAAACTAGGTTTGGACTCTTTCTTCCCCAATAGATATTTGATAGCATGATCAGTGTGAACTAAAATCTTAGTACCCATCAAGTAGACTCTAAACTTTTCAAAAGCAAACACTATAGCAAGCATTTCTTTTTCAGTAGTTGAGTAATTTACCTAAACTGCTACTAGTGTCTTACATAGTAGATGGGATGGAAGATCTTAGCATGCCTCTGCCCCAACATAGGTCCCACAGCATAGTCACTTGTATCACACATCACTTCAAAAGGTAGTGACCAATCAAGAGCCACAATAATAGGAGCTGAAATCAATCGACTCTTTAATTCTTCAAAAGCCTTCATGTACTCCTCATTGAAGTTGAAAGGAGTATCTTTCTCAAGTAATTGCGAAAGAGGCTTTGAAATCTTGGAAAAGTCTTTAATGAGTCACCGATAGATTCAGCATGACCCAAGAAACTTCTCATAGCTTTGACATTATAAGGAGGAGGAAGTTGCTCAATCACATAAGTCTTTGCTCTATCAACCTCTAAGCCCGTTTTAGAAACCTTATGCCTAAGAACTAAACCTTTAATCACCATGAAATGACACTTTTCCCAATTGAGAACCAAATTTGTCTCTTCACATCTCCTTAACACCTTATCCAGATATATCAAACGTTCTTTAAATGATTCACCAAAGACCGAGAAGTCATCCATGAATACTTCCATTATCTCTTCTATCATATCAGAGAATATGCTCATCATACATCTTTGGAAAGTAGTAGGGCGTTACACAAACCAAATGGAATTCTTCTGAAGATAAAGGTACCATAAGGATATGTGAACGTTGTCTTTTATTGAACTTCAGGAGCAACAACAATTTAGTTATAACCTGAGTACCCATCCAAGAAACAAAAGAATTCCTTGCCAGCTAATTGGTCTAACATCTGATCGATGAAAGGAAGTGGGAAATGATCCTTCCTTGTTACTTCATTCAACTTTCTATAATCCATACACACTCTCTAACCAGTAACTGTACGAGTGGGGATAAGCTCATCATGCTCATTAGCAATAACTGTCATTCCTCCTTTCTTAGGAACACATTGTATTGGACCAACCCACGAGCTATCTGAAATAGGGTAAATAATTCCAGCATCCAACCACTTAATCACTTTCTTCTTGACTACTTCCTTCATCATAGGATTCAATCTTCTCTGATTCTGAATAAACTTCTTGTGATCATCTTCTAAAAGTATCTTATGCATCACAATTGAAGGACTTATACCTTTTATGTCGGCAATTGTCCAACCCAAGGCCCTTTTATGATCCCGAAGAACTTTCAACAACCTTTCTCTTTGATCTTCAGATAAAGAAGAAGATATGATAATAGGAAGTGTCACATATTCACCGAAATAAGCATATTCAAGATGTGATGGCAAAGGCTTGAGCTCCAGAAGTAGTGCTTCTTCAATAAAAGGCTTTAAAGAAGTTTGCCTTGAGTCCATATCTAACAACTCAAATTGTCTTGATCGATTACTGTAAGGAGAAAAAGTCTCAAATAACCTCTTGCATTCAACTAGATTCCCTTCTTCAATACCATAAATCCCAAGTAACACAACTTCTAAAGGGTCTTTTATAGAATAAGATTCTAAAGTCTCTTGAATCAATTCATCTAGTATATCAACCCTGAAGAAATCAGTGGTGTCCCTAGGATATTTCAATGCCTTGCTCATGTTGAAAATAATCTCTTCATCATTCACTCTCAACTTGATCTCCCTTTTTTCAACATTAATCAAAGTTCGAGTTGTAGCAAGGAAAGGTCTTCCTACAATGAGTGGGAGAGTGCTATCTTCATCACAATCTAATAAAATGAAGTCAGCTGGAAAAATAAACTTATCAATTTTAACCAAAATATCTTCAATGATACCCTTTGGATAAGCTAAACTTTGATCAGCTAACTGAAGTGTCATAGAAGTTGGATGAGCTTTACCAATTTTTAATTTTTGAAATACAGATAATGGCATCAAGTTGACACTTGAGCCTAGATCATAAAAGGGCCCACCTTGAAACTTTTCTCCAATTATGCAAGGTATGGAAAAACTATCATGATCTTTTTGTTTAAGGGGTAACTTGTTGAGAATAGTAGCACTACATTCTTCAGTGAGGGGTACTGTGATACCTTACTTTCAATGACCTCGAATGAGTATAAAAGAGTAGTGAAATCATGTGGGAGACCAGGATTTAAACCCGGCTACCCAACTTTCCAAAATATTTGCAAATTTCTCATCCTCAACTCATGAGTTGGACCTAGGGTTGAGAGGGTAGTAAAATTTTCACAAACCATTTTCACTATCTCGTTTAGTCTCACCGGTCCTTTCTTTATATTCATTTATCAGAGTCGGAGAGCGTTTATCTTAATTGCATTTCGTTAGCGATTGGAAGCATAAACACAAATTAACTACCATTTATCCATTTGATATTCTTACATGGTTGATATGCTTACAAGGCATAAATCACATATACAACCCAAAACGTATACAACATATACAAATCCTATAGAATCTCAAAACATATGTAATTAGAAAATCAAAATGACTAAGGTCTTCAGCATCCCAACCTTTAGTCATCTGCATTTACCTTCCGTTTGCCCCTCGAGCTTTCTCCCTATATTGAAAGTGGGTTTTTAAAAAAAAGAGTGAGATTTAAAAGAATCTCAGTAGCAACGTATATCAATCATACAGTTATAACATTTCAAGGTATGCTAAGCAATCATCATTAATCAGAATCATCACGAAAACAATCATGCATCACATGAAACTTGTAACTATCTTAGCACTAGATATACTACAAGGCCCCAAGGGATACCCATGCAATAGGCCCCGGGATCTGCTCGTGCATCAGTGATTGTTATATTGGCTTGAGCGTCCACCCCGTGCAAAGATAGGCCCCGGGCAACCACCCCATATATTTAAAATACATCAGATAATTCTTGATGAATACACAAATCATTCAATGCATACCATAACATATGAAAGATAAATTACTACATAATTGCTCTTCTCTAGCAAATTCCTTCCCACCTTTCCAAGCTCGGGCAAACCTTAAGTTCCGAACCACAACCAAGTCCTGAAATCTCGAATATACCATAAATGAGTTATTATTCATTCGTGCATAATTCCAAATTCATAGTATTGGTTAACTTACCCTAATAGTGCCAAATTACCAAAATGCCCCTTGAGACCCGGTCTCATTATACTTTACCAGATTTATGACCTGGGCTAATCCTACACAATTTCCTTGTAGAATCCATTTTTGACTTCCAATTGGTCGAAATCAGGCCCAAATGACAAAAATGCCCTTGACAACCTTTATTTAAGGCTTTTAAATTGGGCTAATTCTAGGACTTTTCTTACTTTATGATCAACATAGACCCTACACAATTTTGCCTCCTAAAATCAATGGAAGCATTGGAATTATCAAATTCCTACTCATCTACCATATCTAACACAGGGCAATCCAATAGGATTCCTAGAAAAGTTGTGTCGGTTTCTCGTTTTCTCTTGCGTAATCATCTCCTTTCTACTTTTAATCACACTATTAGCTATTTATAAATTCATTGGATTTGACTTGAAGAAACTTGACCATCAAGGCCCTTTAGGTTTCTTGAGCTATCTCTTACCAAAACAACCAAAACCAAGCCAAGAACAACTCTAATAGCATTAATCAAGCAAGAGGAACAAGTTTTGAAGATTACCTCTTGATTTCTAACATTTTCTCTCTCTACATGTTTTCAAATCTCTCTCCACAACTCTTGATTCAACTTGAAAACTATGGATTCAGAGGAGTAGAGATGAGTAGGAGAGGTTATAGAGTTGTTAGGAAGCTTAAGACACAAGGTAACAACTTCCTTACCTTGAATTTTGATGAACCCTAGCTTCTTCTTCCTCTTCACATTCTCATCTCTCTCTCACCCTTTCTAATTCAGTTTGCACGAGAAATGAAGGAAAGATGAAGGGAATTATGGATATATTTAGATTAGTCAAAGAAATGCTTAGGTGGTAACTTGTGATTGGTCCAAAAATATAATTTATCATTTAATTATTTCATTTCCTCTTCTCCCTTTATGCAGCCAAAAATGAGTGAGAAATGAGGGAGCATATATTGATCTTGCACTATTCCATTACCATCTTGCAAATAGTTGACTTTTGGACCTTTGACTTTTGACTATTTGACCTTTCTTGACAATAATTCACCAAAATTGGTTTATTAATGATCAAGTGGCCATTTATCTCTTTTTAATCCCCATTTAACTGAAATTATTGGGAATATTTGGGAAAAATAATTATTTCCCACTTTATGGCAAAATTACCGTTTTGCCTCTACATTTATGATTTACCGTAATAAATCATTTTCTCGTTCATTTCCATCTGTCTGACCCCATTTTGACACTTAAATGAAGCCATCATTCATGTCATTTAATTTCTCAAATTTTGGTTACAATCCTTTAAGTGGGTATTAATCGCCTCTTTATGTCCTCGTTTGGCCGAATTATATGTAACTGGCGATTGCCATTCTTTTTGTAAATTCATACATATTACAATTCACCATTTTATTCCTAATAAATATCACAAATATACATGTAGGGAATATTGGTGAAAAAGGGGGGGGGTATTATAGGTATTGTTTCATAATCACCAAATCTCCTCTTCTTACTCAACATCTCATTGAGAAACTTCACATATTGAGGCATTTGCTCTAAAGCTTCAAGCAAAGGGAGATTGATGTGTAGTTGCTTGAAAATCTCCAAGAACTTCTTGTATTTCTCATCTAAAGCTTTCTTTTGGAATCTTTGAGGAAATGGCAAAGGTGGTACCTATTTGAATTCTCATTGGTAGACTTCTTCACTTCACCCTTCTTAGACTTACTATAAACTTTTGTCTTCTGAGTAAGCTCTTCATCATTCTCTATAATGACCGTAGGAGTCTCTTGGCTAGAAGCTGAAGGTTTCTTCACTGCTTGTAAAATCTTAGGTAACTCTTTACCACTTCTCAAAATGAGAGCTTTACATTCCTCTTTTCCATTGCTATGAGGATTAGTCACAGTATTACTTGGAAATTCTCTTTAATGTAATGCATTCACAGCAGTTACAAGTTAGCCCACTTGAACTTCAAGATTCTTGATAGATGAACTCAATGTTGCATTAGTAGCAGCTTGATCTTGAGTACTCTTTAGTTGAAAACTCATGAGCTGAGACATTATTGCTTCAAGATTAGTTTTGGGCTCTTGAATAGGCTTAACTTCTTTTTCCAAGTGATAGAAACCAAGAGGTGCCACTGGATTTGTACTAGAAGTAAATGCTTCATTAAGAGTTGCACCATGTTTCTAAGAGATATTAGGATTTTTACACCACCCATAATTGTGGGTATTGGAGTATGGATTAATCTGATTATTACCATGGTAGTTTCTTGCATAATTGACTGACTCTATCTGTTCTTACCTTAAAATACTTGGAATCTCTCTCTAATCTTTAAATCCCTCTTGGAAACATGTTAAGAAAGAGAAAAATCAAGAGAAAGAAGAGGAGAAAGGGATGACCTAGAGAGAGAAAGAAGGAGAAAGCAAGGTAAGCTTAAGAACTTGTAATCTCTTGATGATTTATGCTTGTTCTTGGTGTTTTGGTTTATTGTGTGGATTGGATTGGCTTGGTTTTGTAATTTAGAATGTATGAACCCTAAGGGGAGATGCTACCCAAACTTTTATTGATTTTGTTCAAGTGGTTAAACAAGGGATTAGATGTGAAAGGAAGGTGTTTTGTTGATTAAAATCATGAAAATTCCATTTTCCCAATTTTTGATAAATTTTGGCCATGGGCTTGTTTGCTATGTTTGAGCTGGAATTTGATGGATTTGAAGATTCCATTATGTGTATAATGGAAAATTGTGTAGGGTACATGTGAGAGATGAAGTTTAAAGGCTTTAAGGTGTGAAATGACAAATTTACCCCAAAAACCCTAATTGGTGGCTGTCAAGGGTAAAACTAGAAATGTAGTGTGATTTTTTCAAAGATGAGGTCAAAAATGGATTCTACACATGAAATTGTGTAGGAATAGCTTATGTCATAATTTTTGGAAAAATACAAATAGATCAAGTATAAAGGGAATTAGACCGGATTCCCTAGGGGCATTTTGGTAATTATACATTTTTTTAGCAAAGATAACCAACTTATGAGTCTTAGAATAAGGTGTGAATGAGTAACAACTCATTTGTTATCAATTTGGAAATTTTAGGATTTGATATTTACCCGAGGCGGATAAAAGTTAAACGACCGATAATAGCTAGGTGATTGGAAAGGAGTCTAGTTAGTAACTCTATCTCTCATATTCTATGTGATTATTAATATCCATTATTTACAATGTTCTGTGCAATGATTTATGGTAGCGGTAAATCCTAAAGCTAGGTATGGGAAAAGCACAAGTACCACCTTGAAGGAAAATCACAAGTACCTCTTGGCCCATTGGTACCTAGTCTAGGTCGGCCAATGTGATTGATGATATTCCTCGTTGTGGTGTGGGAAAAGCACAAGTACCATAATGCTAGTGGAATCCAGTTGAGGCAAGTATGGATAGAAAAACATCTGCTTTGGAATATTAAAGCAAGTAGGGGTCATAATAGAATACAATCCTGAATTGAGTATGCAGTAAGGTCAGTAGGGTACAAATAGTTATTTGTATCTGAATGCTAAGCAAAATTGCAATGTGATCACTGATGAGCAAGTAGGGATAAAGCAATCATTTTGATCTGGACAAAATGCAATACCTTACGTTTATACTAGCTTAGATGATTTTTACGCAAGGAATTCAAACCACTAAGCGATCTTCTTCATAACACTTTTTCAAATCGCAACCTCAAAACAGGATTTGAACCCGTAGTTAAGTGGGTTTTTCAGAAACTTTTAAAACTTTTGCGGAAGCGTATTCTAGTGGTTTGTGACTTTGTTATTACTCATTGGTTCTTATCTTTTCCCTTTAATTCAATTAGGGTAATTCTCTGCTCAAACTTTGTTCATTCATTTACATACACAACTATGTAGCCATATAAGGCTACTAAAGTATCTAAGTCAAATAAATTTATAGTTTTAGACCCTTAATTCTTCGGTCCACCATCACATTCTCTTCTCGCACAACTTCAAGCATCCCATCTCTATCCACCTGTCTAAATAGTTGGTTGCGGGAGGGTGAGATTCAGAGGAATCTCAATAGTAAACAGTGCTAACAAATACATACAAGAAAGGCTTTGTGTATGACATGCTTGCTACTACAAATTCATGCCAACATAATGACATATATGCATGCTCAATGTTTAACATGTTACACTAATGGCTATAGTATAAATAAAACAGAGATTTACTCATTCACATATGCTTCATACAATTCATCAAAGTAATTAACACATCAATACACAAGCATATATATCAAATTATGCAAGTTAGGAGAGTTTACTACCTTGTGGACAAAGCCCTTTTCTTGTCCCTTTTTTTCCCCAACTACTAAGGCTTCTTGGAAATTCTTCCATTCTTCTTTCTTGACTTCTCATGGCCCTAAATAAATGTTACATTATTAGTGTCATGACAAATGAATTCCCAATGGGGCTATCTTAGCCTCATAGGCTTACTTTTACCCTTGGAGTTCATACTAATTATATTTGGCCATTTTTCTTCTTAAATTTGCATGGTAGCTAAAAACTGTCAGTATTTTGACCAAATTTTAAAAAATCACAATTAATTATATAGAACTCCAATTGGGGTGGCTCTAGATTCTATGTAAATCTATTTAAGTGTAATTTTATGAAAAAATACACAAGTCTAGCTATTGCACTGACATCATTCCTAGAATTTAGTCAAACTTCCCCTGTTCTAGATTGCATTCTAGAAATAGGGATCAACGTTGAAAAATCATATCTCTTAGTGTACTAGCCCAAAAATTATGATCCACCTATCAAATTAGAGCTCTAGAAGTATAATTTAATCTTGCAAAGTTTCATAATATTTGAACTAGGTTTGACTAACAAAATTCATGTCACAATAACACTACCTCTAGTGAGACAAATCAAACAACACCTCTTCTTTAACTTCTAAAATTTCCATATTGATATACAATCATCCAAAAATTATAAACACATGTATTCCCTTAAAATTTTTTGTGTAGAATCCAATGGAATCATAAAAATGATAAAATTCTCATTCCTTCATCATGTCCTATTCAAACCAAAAAATTAAGGTTTTCTACAACAATTCACCAATTCACAATTTATTCACTATACTAGTTTCATATGCTTCCCAAACCTCATATAACCATATGTATATAAGTAAAGCATGATGAAACCCTAAAATCCCTAACTGACCAAAAATAGGGTAGCATGGAAAAGTCCCAAAAGTTCAACCAACCAACCTAATATAGGTCAAAATGAAGCTTATACTCACCTCTTTTACTTTATAGGGTTGTTCTTGATTTCTCTAACTTTGGTATTTTGTAGACAACACAAAACACCTTCTTTCAAGAAACTAAAACCATATAAATGAAGCTCTTAGTTAGAGGAACAACTTCCATGAAGACCTCAAGAGCTACAAAGGTGATTTGGAAGGTGAAAATCAAGTTAGAAGCCTTACCTTACTTCTTGTTCTTCCATGGTTCTCTTTCTCTTTCCTTTTTCTTTTCTCAAGCCTTTTCCCTCTTATTTCTCAACTTGGCGATTAATTTTTAAGAGAATGAGGGAGTGTATATTGTTTTAATGATTAATTCCTCTTCCTTCAATTGCTTGGTCGAAAATTGCCAAGAGAAATAAGGGAAAATACATGTGGCTATTATTTGTGGCTTCTTGCAAAAGTGTGGTTAATTGACCAAGGTTAGGTTAATTTGATTTATTTTTTCTCTTTCCTCCTCTCCTTTGCTTGATTGAAATTTTCAATTGAAAAGGAAGAGGATTTGTTGACCAATTCACTCTTGGATTATTGCTTTTTGTCAACTTTTCAACTTGGAAAAAGTTTGAGACTTGTTGACTTGTCTCTTCCCTTCTCTTTTGTGATTGGCCACCTTTTCTTGTATAAAAGGTAAGGAATGAAATCAATTAAACTCTCCCTCTCTCCTCTTAGTCTCTTGACCAAATTGCACAATAAAAAGAGGAGGAAACTATTGATCAAAAAGCTCTTATGTCATAGCCACTTTTGTTGACTTTCCAACCACATTTTGCTTGGCTAAAAATGCACCAACGTGATTAATTTTGAGCCAAGTATATTGTTTTCCTCTTTTTTGGACTTCCAAAAATTAAGGAAAGGGAAAAAAATTTTCTTTTAATTTTATTTAGCCAATTGACTACTATGCCCATACATTTTGTGATTTTCGCACATTAATTGAAAACTGGCAGAATTTTTATCAAACTTTGAAAATTCATATCTAATTTTACAAAGGTCTAATTGGTATAATTCTAAAGTCTATGTGACTCTTATTAAGTGTATTTTCAAGGAAAAATATAGGCTTTAGTCAACTAGAAATTCAAAATTTCTAGAATTATTATTTTTGGATGTTGCCACTGAAAATCGTCAGTTTTACTAGGCTAACTTTAAAAATATATATCTTTGTGTATAGCTCCAAATAACCCATATGACCTATCAAATTAAAGCTTGATAAGTCTACTTTCATTCTGGAATGTTTCAGAATTTTTAGACATCACTTTCCCATTGAAATATTTCACACAAACACAACTGCCACACAGGAAAATTCTCTGGCAACAACACTACTTGTGTTCCAATTAACTATGTTGTGTGTGACTTCTAATTGCCTTGTTTTGTCACTTAATATTCTCTTTAATTCACCATTTAATTCCCTTTAATGCCACTAAAGGTGTAAAGGAATTTTAGGGAATATAAGTATGCATTACTGGGACACTTGCTAAACTAGGGCTTAGCAGTACACTTGAGTCAGGCTTAATCTCAAGCCTCTACTCCCAAAATTTGAGATATTACACAAAATCATCACTTTGATCATGAACATTGACAAACATGTACAAAGCATAATTATTTGCTACATCGTATATGTTGCATTACATCTCTATCTTTCATATTTTATATGATTAATAGCTTGTTACTACTAGGATTCATTTGCATCTCACCCCTTCCCATAACTCAAAATTTATTCAGTAAGAAGAAGCAGCTCTAAGGGCAAGGATATGGTCACCGCCAACCAAGGGTTCCAACTCGGAATAAAAGTTTTGAGTTGGTTATCTGTGTCCCTTTTACATATTTTGGGTTTTGTAATTTGTTATGTACAAACCTTGTAGGGATTTCCTGTAATGTAATCAAGAATTTTATATCAGTATATTGTACTATTTCTGTATGCCCATTGATCTGCGTGTTAATACTATGATAAATGTCAAAATATGAAGGGGTTTAACACTCTAGTTTTACAAAGGTTGTAAAATTTTAAATACAGCCTACGTGCCATGCCTTCCTTTACATAGTCTAGATGTACATTCTCTTCTTATCTCACTCCCTTCGTATGTTTAAACGAGGTTTATCAATGTATTTTCTTTTCTTACTATAATGGTCCTCTCATTGGCTTGAGAGGATTTAGGTTAGGTGAGACATATTGTGTCATGTTTAAATTATATTTTTTTGTTAGATCATTACATGCGTATTTTACACAAAAAAAAAATAAATAAATAAATATATATATATATATATATATATATATATATATATATATATATTTGTATGAGATACCATCGCGATATATGTATTTATATAAACAAAATAACTAATTAAGCCCTCCAAATAAAATCTTAAGTCATAATACCGTCAATTAATGAATACTTGTCAAAACCTAGATTGCTCAATTTTAGGTTCCACCAAAGTGGATGCATTTGAGTTATCTTAGTGAGACAAGCGTAGTAAAGGCGCTACTCACAAAGATTATTATTGTTTTGACTTAATTAAGATTAACAAAATGGTTTTGGATCTCAAGGCATTAGATGTGATTAAACATACCAGATCATATGATGATTAAATCTCATAAAGATCTAAGAGTTACATGTAATGTAATTAGTAAAGAGGTTACCTACCTAAATAACTTGATTTAAGCGTCCTGCCAAAGTGGATTTAAATTTAAGTGAAATATAGATCTTAGCCCACTAATTATTATATTGAGGGTTGTTAATTTAATGGGAGATTACTAACCAACCTTACATATTTTATTGTAGAGTCATGATGACTAGTAATACTGTTATACTATTATTGCAATCAGTCGTTGAGAAAGACAAACTCAATGGGACAAACTTTATTGACTGGTTCAGGAACTTGAGAATTGTTCTCAAGCAAGAAAGAAAACCATATGTCCTAAATCAACCCATTCCTGAGGAGCCTACAGCCAATGCTCTAAGAGCTAAGAAAGATGCTACATGAAGCATAAGGAAGACTTGATGGATGTAGGTTGCTTAATGCTTGCCACCATGGCTCCAGAACTCCAAAGAGATTTGGAACTCATGGAGGCTCATGAGATGATAGTGCATCTCAAGGAAATTTTTTAGCAACAAGCAAGGTAAGAAACATATAAGATGACAAAGGCCTTACATTCCTACAAGATGGATGAAAGTGCATCAATTAGTGCTCACGTGTTAAAGATAAAAGGCTACATTAATCACCTTGAGAGGTGTGGATTTTCCATGAGCTAGGAATTAGCTACAAATTTGATCTTAACTCACTCCCATAAAGTTATGACCAGTTTGTTATGAACTACAAAATGAACGATATGGAGAAATCTATTTTTGAACTGTATGGGATGCTTAAAATTGCTGAGAAGAATATTAAGAAAAAGCCCAACACTATTTTGATGGTTAAGAAAGGAAAGGGTGTGAAAAGGAAAGGTAAGGGCAAGGCGAAGGGTAAAGGCTCAGGTGGTAAGACCAAAGAGTCAAGCAAGCCCAAAACCAAGCTTCCAGCTAAGAAGGCAAAGCCTCCAAAGGAAGGAGTATGCTTCTTTTGCAATGAACCCAGTTATTAGAAGAGGAACTACAAACTCTAACTCAAAGATCTGAAAAAGAACAAGAAGGATAGCGGGGTTAACTCTTCAGGTATTTATGTTAAAGACATTCATCTTTCTACTTCCTTTACATGGGTATTAGATACTGCATGTGGTTTTCACATTTGTATAAATGTGCAGGGTCTTAAGGATAGTAGAAAGCTAAAGAAGGGTGAAATGGACCTACGAGTTGAAAATAGAGCAAGAGTTGCTGCTTTAGCTATAGGCACTTATGAATTAGTTCTGTCCAGTGGGCTTTTGTTAGTTTTGAACAATTGCTATTATGTACCTACTTTGAGTAGTAATGTTGTTTCTCTTTCTTATTTAGATAAGGAAGGTTATACTTCTATTACTGGGAATGGTAAATGTTTTGTTTATTGTAATGACGTTTTCTATGCTAATGGTGATTTGCATGTTGGTCATTATATATTAAATTTGGAACATCCTAATAGTGGAAATATCTATAACATAATTACCAAAAGCATCAAGTCAAATGATTTGAATCCGACATACCTATGGCATTATCGTCTAGGCCATATAAATGAGAAAAGCATTTCTAAATTACATCAAAATATATTTCTTAACTCATTTAATTTTGAATCATATAATACATGTGAATCTTGCTTATTAGGAAAGATGACAAAGGTGCCTTTTACTGGGTATAGTGAGAGGGCCACTGATTTGTTAGGCATCATACATACAGATGTATGTGGACCACTGAATACAGCTGCCAGAGGAGGTTATATGTACTTCACTACATTTATAGATGACTTTAGTAGATAAGGATATATCTATCTAATGAAACATAAATCTGAATCTTTTGAAATGTTCAAAATATTCCAAAATAAAGTACAAAACCAACTTGGCAAAACAATTAAAGCACTTTGATCTGATCGAGGTGGCGAATATTTGAGCCAAAAGTTCATTGACCATCTTAAGATTTGTAGGATAATCTCACAATTGAATCCTTCAGGAACACCATAATGGAATGACATTTCTGAACCAAAGAATTGAACACTATTAGATATGGTTGGATCTATGATGAGTCAAACAGATCTTTCACCATCCTTTTGGGGCCATGCCCTAGAGAGAGCTGCGTTTACACTAAATCGTGTTTTATCTAAGGCAATTGAAAAGACATCATATGAGATATGGACTGGAAAGAAACCTAGTTTATCTTTTCTCAAAATTTAGGGATGTGTGGTATATGTTAAGCAACAAGCCTTTGATAAATTAGCATCCAAATCCTAAAAGTGCCTTTTCGTGGGGGTATTTTAAGGAAACGAAGGGATACTATGTCTACAATCCCACCAATAATAAAGTGTTTATTATTCGAAATGGTATGTTTCTAGAAAGAGAGTTTATCTCTAAAAGAACCAATAGGAGCAAGGTATATCTCAAAGAAGTTCAAGAGTCACAAGATAGCACATAACACATGGAAAACAGAAAAGACTCACAACAAGTTATAGAGCCTCCTCAAGTAATACAAGGTCCATGCAGATCTGATAAGACACGGCATCAGCCTCATAGATTTGGATTTCTGATTATTGAAGGTTGTGATGTGTTGCTCATTGAGCAAAATGAGCCAACCAATTATCGGAAAGGCATAGTGGGACCAAACTATGAGAAATGGCTAAATGCCATAAAGTCTAAAATGCAATCCATGTACGACAATCAGGTATGTACCTTATTCAATCCACCTGAAGGTGTAAAAACCATAGGGTGTAAATAGGTTTTCAAGGAGAAAACTGACATGGATGCCAATGTAAATGTCTTCAAGGCACAATTGGTTGCAAAAGGATTCACTCAAACTCATAGTGTAGACTATGATGAAACCTTTTCCCTAGTTGGAATAGCCAAATCAATCAGAATTCTTCTTGCCATTGCAGCATATTATGACTATGAAATATGACATATGGACGTTAAAACAACCTTCCTTAATAGAAAGCTGCTTCAGGATATGTATATGACACAACCGAAAGGCTTTGTGCATTTAGAGGACTCTGGTAAATTGTGCAAGCTTCAAAGATCTATTTATGGACTGGAGCTAGAATCATCATTTTGATGAAGTAGTCAAAGAGTTTGGATTCATTCAAAACATCGATAAACCTTGTGTTTACAAGAAGGTTAGTGGAAGTACAATTGTATTCCTAGTATTTTATGTAGATGACATCTTACTCATTGGGAATGACATTCCTACCTTGTATAGTATCAAGTCTTAGTTAGGAAAGTCTTTCTCAATGAAAGACTTAGGTGATGCCACCTACATCCTAGGGATTAAGATCTATATATATAGATCCAAGAGACTAATAGGCCTAAGTTAGAGCACATACATAGACAAGATATTGCATAGGTTCAGTATACATGATTTAAAAAGGGGTTACATGACCATGTCTCATGGCATCCATCTTAGGAAGGATATGTGTCCTAGTACACCTGATCAACGAGATCATATGACCAAGGTTCCATACGCCTCGACCATTGGATTCATCATGTATGTCATGTTATATACTTAACCGGATGTCTCATTTACCTTAAATATGACCAGCATATATCAATAAGATCCTGGTGAGGGTCATTAGACTGCTGTCAAGAATATCCTAAAGTACTTAAGAAGGAATAAAGACTTATTCTTGGTATATGGTAGATTGGATAATGTGCTTTGTGTAACTGGTTACGTAGATGCAAGTTTCTAAACTGACCAAGATAACCTTAAATCGTAATCTGGATACATATTCCTCTTAAATGGTAGAACAATAAGCTAGAAGAGCTCCAAGCAAAGAACTGTAGTAGATTCTGCAACAGAAGCTGAGATATAGCAGCATCGGATGCAACTAAGGAAGCCGTTTGGATCAGAAAGTTCATTACTAAACTAAGGGTAGTGCCTACCATCTCAAATCCAATAGATTTTTCTGTGACAATAGCGGTGCTATTGTATAGGCTAAGGAGCCTAGGTCACATCCAAGGACCAATCATATACTTAAGCGATTTCATCTCATTAAAGAAATCAATGATAGAGGTGATATAAAAATATGCAAAGTAGCAGGAGAAGACAATGTTGTTGATCCTCTTAACAAGCCGCTTGCACAGGAAAAGCATGAGTGTCATGTTAGGATAATGAGAATTAGGAAAATTAATGACTGTACCAAGTGCAAGTGGGAGGATGTTGGAAATTGTGCCCTAGGAACCAATAATTGTATTTTGAACATTTTTATTCATTGAATTGCTCTATTTTGTGATTATATTATTTTCAAGTTCACTGTGATAACTATCCTTAAATAAATCATAACGATTGTTCTAAATGTCCCTAGTCGATCATCTATACGGGAGCAAAGATGAAATAAGACCAGTATGACTTTGAAGAGTTATGGAAATACAAATCAAAGTCCCAGGCACTTATAAGATTACAAGGTATTAGACCGACCCGCTATAATGTCCAGATTCATTGAATCTAAGATATGTCTAGATTTAATTAATGTAATGGTTAATATAGGGTGGACGAATTTTACACACACACACACACACACAGATACATATACACATGTTTTATGAATATTTACTTGATAAATATTTATGTGTGTGTGTATTCAGAAAGGAAAATTAATAATAATATATATACATATATGTATTTTCAAAATACGTGTGTGTGCGTGTATATGTGTTATATGATAATATTATTATATTGTGTTAGTTTTGAATTTAGTTTTATATGATAAATTAGATCAAATAACTAACATGATAAAGATATAATATCTCAGATTTAATTTATAAAGATAAATTAAATCTATTTACATTGGCTCTTTATTTAGATCAAATAAATAGGTTAAATTAAAACTATTAGATAGATTTAATTAAACCATATTTATTTAATTTTTATATTAAAAACAATTAAGTGTTCTTGATATGATCTATATTTTGAAATTAATTAAAATTAATTTTAAAAATCCAATATCAATCATAAAATAGAAAACTCTGACTAGTTATTTATGTAAGAGCTAGGGTTTTCTACAGATGATGAAAAATAGATAGAGTCGTGAGAAAAAGAAAATTCTAGAGGAACATTGGTGGTACTAGCACGCTGTCTATGTTGGATTACTATTCATATGGATACCGATAGAGGGAGATGATATGAGTAGTTAGCTCCTTGAGATCGAAAAGAAAGACTGAACACATAAGAAAGGTATGTTTCTCTACTACTCAATTTAAACGTCGTTGACAGATCCGCAATAGGGATTGGAAAACTTTTGAATTTTAATTTTTTGTTGTGCCTACCAATCCCAACAAGATATACACTAAACATAGCATAAAAGAGTATTAAAGATAACCAACAAAAATTAAAATCAAGGACAAGAATTTGGAATGAGTCAAGAATAACATAATCTTTATTTATGTCAATAGAATTGGAATAAGTAATGATCCATCTATTTATGAATTCTAAATTATAAGATTCGATATTTTCCCGAGCTCAAAGCAAAAGCTTGTTAGTAAAGGTAAATTACAGGAAAGACAATCAGGTAGTAACTCTTTCTCTCATATAATATGTATTGTTCAGCATGTATATTTCTACCATTGATTATATTTGTTTTATGAATATATGAGGAATTGATGTTTGGACCAGCGTGTCTTGAGGCCATAAGACCTTATATGCGTACAAAGTTGTACTGAGCAGTGACCCCAGGCTGTAAGTTCTAACAGTGCAAATTTGCATGGGGCATTGTCCCTAAGGCTATTAGACCTTATAAGCCACCAGAGTTATATTGGACCAATGTGTTACGTATTTGCTGGTTGTGATACATCTTGATTGTTGAATGATGATCATATGATGGTTTATTTAGTATGTTTCGTGAACTTGCATACTTTATGATTGACTGCTGTTACTACTGAGATCCTTGTGAATCTAACCCTTTCCATTAAATGACATATAACTAAAGAGACCAGCTCAAAGGGCAATGAGGTAGTTAGTATAGGTAAGTAAGAAGGTGGAGAAGAAAGATTATCATATTTATGTTTGTTATCTTTGTATGTACTTTGTTTAGACTTAGGTATTCTGGTAGTCTCGTGTGGCTACATGGGTTGTGTGTGTGTGTGTGTGTATATATATATATATGAATGTATATGGACATAATAGTGATATCAGTACACATAATAATGGTATCAATACACCTAGTAATGGTATCAATATACATAGTGGTAGTATCAGTATTATTATTATGCTCAGTAATCGAGAACAAGAAAGGGCATTTGAAAAATATTTAGGAGAAATTATAAAATGTAACAATTAGGCTCTTTTAACCATTAATTCCACATAATCATTCTTAGTCATATTTAATCATAACAAGTGCATTTCAAGCATGATAATCTCAATAAAATCTCTAAATGAATTATGAAAATACATGATAAAACAAGGATATATCAATATCTTGTGGGCAAAAACTGGAGTTATTTTCAACTTTTTATGATTTTTCAAAGATTTAGTGCTCCAAGTGAAAACGAAAACTGTACCATTTTCCTAAAAAATCTTTGAGAAATCATAAAAATTTGAAAAAAAAAACCTACTTTTTGCCCATAAGATATCAAAATATCAATCATTTTAGGTAGAATCTAATGGCAAAAAGAAACACACAAAAAATATTTATGAAGTGCTTCAAAATTGAAGCGTAACTAGGGGCATAGTTTAGAAGAGGCAGTTGACACTCCTAGCCCCTCCTAAGATGCTTAGGAAAACTTCTTTCATTGAATTGGAAGCTGGATTACTTGTCAATTTGGAAAGGGCAATGACCCTGACCAACAAAATGTGAAGGCATTTTGTTCATGGACATGTGTATGGAATATGAGAGATTTTTTCAATAGATCTAGAGGGAGATTCATTGTAAGTTAAAGTAGAGGCAGTAAAGGATTGCTAAAATACATCATACCTAAAGGTTTTACTGCTGTGGATGGGACTAGTATGACCGTGGTGGATGTGTTTGATGAAGAAGAGTGCATCAATTTCATGCTAGTAGCTTACACTGAGCAGAAGGTAGTGATTCCTTTGAAGAAAGTTGGATAGAAGGTAAATTTGGAGGTGGATATTCTTGGAAAATATATGGAGAAACTTCTTAGGAGTGGCTTCATCGATTCCATAAAAAATTCCTGATGTGTTGAAAGCTATTGAATTATTACTTTGTAGACATGGTCTTCTACTGATTTATAAGTACGCCACAATACCTTGTTGTCCATTTTTTTTATCACAGAAAAGGAACACTCGTAGAATAACGTCTCGACTATAACTAGCCTTAGGCTGGCCATTTGAACTTCATTTCTGTCAAATTGTGGTAACATGTGCATTTTGCAGTAGTTGTGGAATTTAATGCTATGAATAAAAGGGTGATTTTTTGAACATGACTGAGCCCTAAAAATTCACCCTTTTTTCCAAATTTATTAAGGGGAAAAATTGCATTTTCATGTTTGAAATTAATAGCACCCAGGTCTTTACAGTAATTTGATGATTTCAAGGGACTTAGTTGTCATTAAGTTTGTTAATTGGAACCTAATTGCAATTTTTCCTATCTAATTTCTTATGATAGCTGTTGGTTTGAAGATAAAAACATAGAAAAAAAATGTAGGAGAATAGTAGAGAGAATGGAAAAAGATGATGAGGTAAAATGCTACATTTTTTTTATTTTATTGCAATGAAAATAATTTTGATTACACTAGATTATATAAACTAAAATTTAAAAACAAATTTTTCTCCTTATTTTTAGCAACTAGTTAAATCACGATCGACTTGAATGTTGGTTAATTCTTTGATTTGAAACATCTCATGTTCTTAAACCTTAGCAACCAAAACTTTATTTTGAAATTAGTTTTGTTGACTCATGTTCCGAGATTTGCTCAAACTTTTATATTTGCTTATTTTTACTATATATATATAGTCTTATTTTCATATTTATATTATCCTTTTACGGTTAAAGGATATGTGACGAGAACTCTGGGTGTATTCGTGATCTATGAACCATATACAACAAAGTCAATAAAGAATAATATGGAATTTTTTATTAATAGATTTTCTTTTAAAATTTAAAAAAAAAACTATAAGATAATGTTCTTTTATGAGAGATTTTGAGTAATTAATTTATTTTAAGCTATAACAGTAAAGCTAAATAAAAATAAATAATAGAATATAACTATATATAGTAAAAAAAATTCACTTTATTGACAAATATTAACGAAGAACTATTATGTATGTCCTCAATGCATTACAGTTAGTAACAAACACTACTACATAATCACACATATATATTATTGGCCATACATGACGATTCTAAACCATCATATATAAAGGCACTATATATGCTAATCGCTGATACATAACAGTTCTGAACCATAATATATTGAAGGCATGCATAGTAGTTCTTTTTTAATAACCATAATGTATTGGCTTTATTTTTTTATTATATATATTATTATTATTTATTATTATTATTTAATTTTACTATTAATATTTATCTTATATGACACAATATAAACATATCAAATAATAAAAAAATAATATTAAATAAAATTTTAAAGGAATTAATCACTTAAAAAATCTCACAATAGAACATTATCTTATAATTTTTTGAATTCTAAAATAAAATCTATTAATAAAAAATTTTAAAATATTCTCGAATGCCTTTATTGTAGATTATCGATCATGTATCAATAATCAAGAGTTATAGACACATTAACTATAAAAGGATAATATTATATATATATATATAATAAAAATAAATAAATATAAAAATTAAAAAAATCTCAAAATATAAATATGAAAATAAAAAAAATAGTAAAAATTCACAAATATAAAAATTTGAAAAAATCTTAGAACTTGACTCAACAAATCTGATTTCAACCTACTTGCTAAAGTTTAGAAACATGAGTGGCTCAAAATCAAGGAATTAAGCAACACTCAAAGTAGATTGTGATTTTACAAGCCGCTTAAAATTAGGAGAAAAATTACAATGATTTTAATCTATATAATTTAGTGTTATTAGAATTATTTTCATTACAATAAAAAAATAATAAAAAATTTAGCATTTTACCTCATCATTTTTTCGTGGTCTCTACTTTTCTCCAGTGTTATTTCTCTATTTTTATCTTCAAATCAATAGCCATTATCAGAAATTAGATATCAGTTTTTGTCTATGATTCTTCTTCTTAGATAACATGATGACCTATACCCTCAAATAGTGAGCTTTCATTTTAGATACAATCGCAATCAAAATAAAAATAAATAAAATTGTTAATTGAAAAAAAAAGAAAGCTTACATGAAGAAGAATTAAGAGAGGAAGGAGCTACAGAGTAAAGTATCATGGTAGTGGTGGAGGATGAAACCCACAATGTGACAGCTTACATTTACACTCGTCTGATGAGTTTTACGCAGTGAACTTGAATCACTAAACATTATTCTTTTATAACACTTTCAAATCCCAACCTCAAAACATGATTCGAACATGTAGTTGAGTGGTTTCTTCTGAAAATTTAAAACTTTTGTGGAAGCGTACTCTAGTGGTTCGCAACTTTATTTTTACTCATCAATTCTTATCTTTTCACATTAATTTAATTAGGGAAATTCTCTACTCAACTAAATTCATTCATTTACACATATAACTATGTAGCTACACAAGGCTACCAAAGTGTCTAAGTTTTTCTATAAAATATACAATTCTTGACTATTAAATCTTCAGTCCACCATCGTGTTTTCTTCTCGCACAACTTTCAACATCCTACATCTGTCCGCCTGTCTAAATGGTTGGTTGGGGGAGGGTAAGATTCGGAGGAATCTCAGTAGTAAATAGATACTAGAATGCATGCAAGATAAATGCTAGTGTTTGATATGCTCGCCTTACGTAGGCTCATGCTCACATAATGACATCTCTGCATGCTCAATGTTTCGTACAACATATCTATGGCCACAATATAAATAGAAACAGAGCTTCATTCATTCAAATATGCTTCACATAATCAACCAAAGCAATAACAAGCATAAATATCAAATACATGCAAGTAGGGTAAGTTTACTACCTTAATTGCCCTTCCTTGATCCACCGTCTTTGATTCGGCTCGGGCATAACTGTCTGATCCTAAAATTCCCAAATATTCAATAAATGAGTCATTACTCATCCATGTATTATTCCAAACTCATATTGTTGGTTAACTTAGCTTTAAAATGCTAAATTACCAAAATGCCTCAGAGACCCAGTCTACGCCCTTTTGTACCTGGTCCAACTGTACCTTACCAATAATTATAACCTGGGCTAATCCTACACAATTTTACATGTAGAATCTATTTTTGACCTCAGAATAGTCAAATTTAGGTCCAAATTATAAAATTACTCTTGACAGCCCTTAACTTAGGGTTTTAAGGGCAATTGTGTCATTTCACATTCTATGGCTTTTCTCGCTTCACTGTTTACATGAACCGTACATAATTTTCCCTTCTAAACCCAATGGAATCATCAAAAATACCAAAATCTATTCAAACACAATGAAAACAAATGCTGGATGAAAATCATAGAAAATTGGAGTTTCTTGATTCCATTCCATTAATCACCTTCCTTTCAACTCTAATCTCATATTTAATCTTCTAAACACCTTTTAAACATGATTAATGCAAAATTGAGCAGCATAACCTCTTAGGGTTTGACCTTCCCAAAATTACAAACCAAGCCAAAACAACTACCACAACAACAACAACTACCAAGAATCAACAAAAGAAACTAGGTTCTTGAGTTTACCTTTTGATTCTCTCACTTTCTCTCTCTAGGTGTCGTTTTCTCCATCTCTTCCCTCTTGGATTTTTCTTGCTAAACATGTATTTCAAGATGGAAAAGAGATATGAGAGAGTTACCATGAAAAAGAAGGCAAGAACAAGTGGAAATTGCCCCTAACTTAGGGTTTTAAGGGCAATTGTGTCATTTCACATTCTATGGCTTTTCTCGCTTCACTGTTTACATGAACCGTACATAATTTTCCCTTCTAAACCCAATGGAATCATCAAAAACAACAAAATCAATTCAAACACAATGAAAACAAATGCTGGACAAAAATCATAGAAAATTGGAGTTTCTTGATTCCATTCCATTAATCACCTTCCTTTCAACTCTAATCTCATGTTTAATCTTTTAAACACCTTTTAAACATGATTAATGCAAAATTGAGTAGCATAACCCCTTAGGGTTTGACCTTCCCAAAATTACAAACCAAGCCAAAACAACTACCACAACAACAACAACTACCAAGAATCAACAAAAGAAACTAGGTTCTTGAGTTTACCTTTTAATTCTCTCACTTTCTCTCTCTAGGTGTCGTTTTCTCCATCTCTTCCCTCTTGGATTTTTCTTGCTAAACATGTATTTCAAGATGGAGAAGAGATATGAGAGAGTTACCATGAAGAAGAAGGCAAGAACAAGTGGAAATTGCTTGTAATTTACCTTGATTTAGTTTCTTGATCACTTGCTCCTTCTCTCTTGTTCTTGTGTTTTCGAAGACACTTCCTCTCTCTCTCTTGTTTATGTCTTGGCTGAAATATGGAACAAGAAAGGAGATAAAGAGCTTAGATAAATATCATCATCCACTTCTTTCAAATATTATATTTAATTATAAGAAGCATATGCTAATTTAATTGAATCATCATCTTTTTCTCTTTCCCCATTTACTTGGCCAAACATGAGTCTTGAAAGAGCTAAGGAAAAGCTTTTTCTCTTTCCCCTTACACATGTCATACGAAATTGCCTCTTGAAAAAAGGAGATATGATCTTTTTAAATATCATTTTGCATCTTTTTGAAATGCATATATAAAATATATTTTCCAATTAGCATGACATATTTGACTTTTGGTTTCTTCCTTTTTCTCTTGCTCTAGTTAGACGAAAGATGAGGCTTTTAACATGAACAAAGTTCTCATAATATCCACTTACACCTCCTTAGAACAATATTAGTTTATGGCCAATTAATCACAAGTAACCTTTTTGACTTTTCAAATTTCTCTTTACTTAGCTCAAATTGCTTCATCTTTTAACATAGTTGAGACCAAGTATTAATTTCCTTCTTGTTCCCACTTTTGATCATCCAACACCATAAAACAAAGGGAAAAACATTGGCTTTAATTTTTATTTGCCAAAAGACTAGTTTGCCAATACATTTTTGTGATTTTCGTACTTAATGCAAAACTGGACAAAATCTTCATCAAAATTTGAAAATTCATATCTAATTGTAAAAATGTCCATTTGGGGTGGTTCCAGAGGCTATGAAACCCTTATTAAGTCTAGTTTTAAGAAAAAAAAATATAGAATTTAGCCAATTGGAAGCTCAAAATTCCCAGAATTTTTTTTGGATGCTGCCTCTGAAAATTTCCAGTTTCACTGGGCTAACTTCAAAAATACATATCTCTTTGTGTATAGCTCCAAATAAATCATATGACCTATCAAATTAAAGCTTGATAAGTTTAATTTCATTCTGAAAATTTTCATAATTTTTGGATATCATTTTGCCCTTGAAAGATGTCATAAACACGACTGCCACACATGAAAATTCACCGGTAGTAATACTAATTTGTGTTCCAATTAACTATGTTGTGTATGACTTCTAATTGCATTGTTTTTTCATTCCCCGAGCTCTTTAATTCACCATAATATTCCCTTTATTACTCCAAGGGTATAAAGGAATTTTGGGGAATATTATTTTGCCTTACTGGACACTTGATATACCGAGGTTTAGTAGTCCACTTGATCTAGGCTTAATCTTAAGCCTCTTGTCCTAAAATTTGGGATATTACACACAATGGCAGAGCAAAACCCATGGAAAAAAAATAGTATGAGAGAACTCCTAGGGAAGCTCAAAAAATGCTTGAGAATGGTTAGAAGAGTTGTGTCAAACAATTTTTTTAGAATCATGTCTCCTTATATTTGATATTTCTTAGAATCTCACATTTTCATATTAAAGAATACTTAACAGTTCTTTGTGAACAATCATTAAATATTGTCAAATAATATACCATCATAACCAAAACTAATACTACTATAATATTAATTAATATATTAATATCATCATTTAATTATTTAGATTACTTAACTTAATGGTTCATTGTGAAGAACCGTCATGTATTGTCAAATAATTTTTTTCAAAATCCCACCTTTTATATTAAATAATACTTGACAATTTTTTGTGATGAACCATGATGTATTGTCAAATAACTTTTTTTTAAGAATCACACCTCCTTATATTTGACATTTTTATAAATCTCACCATCTTATATATGACGATTATCATTTTTAACTGTTAAAGAATCTTAAATAATACAAAACAACTCTTTATGAAGAACTGTCAAGTATTGTCAAATTT
This sequence comes from Albizia julibrissin, assembly GCA_037074505.1. Lineage (NCBI taxonomy): Eukaryota > Viridiplantae > Streptophyta > Magnoliopsida > Fabales > Fabaceae > Albizia > Albizia julibrissin. The sequence continues at coordinate 25,284,133 of CM073485.1, forward strand.
TTAGAATTCTTCCTTTTATATACAATGGTTATCATTGTTAACCTTTAAATATTCTTAAAGAATACATAATGGTTCTTTGGGAAGAACTATCAATTATTGTCAAATAAATTTTTTTTCAGAATCCCACCTTTTCCACCTCCTTATACTTAAGGTATTGAGATATTAATAGATGTTATATATTAGATTAATATATGTTAAGATAAATATGATATGTTAAGATATTAATCTAATATATAACATCTATTAATATCTCAACATAAGGGTTATCATATTTTATTGTCAAGTATTTAGGAGTTATACTTTACAGTTAATTATTATAACCGCTATGTATTTTTTTTTGCTAAAATAAGGTTAGAAGACAAATCATTTAAAAGTATTACATGATGATTATTTTATAAAAAAATGTCATTTTTGTCAGTAAATACATGATGATTAATAACTACAATCATTATATTTTTGTGGTGCGCATATTTAACTATTAAATTTTAGTATTATATATTCTTGCATGACCTTTGCCTTGAAAAACATAATGTTTATTTGCTATAACCGTTATTTATTAAGCATCATATATGTGCGATTTTGTAGTTGTAAAAGAATTGTTAAGTATGCTCTCAATATAGGTTATTAGCAAATAACCGTTAAATATATCTTCAATACATGACGGTTTGGAACCATTAAGTATGTATGCCTAGAATATATAACGTCACCATACATTACAATTTGAAACCATAATGTATGATCCAAAATAACTGTGATGAAAGTCCTTTTTCTGCAATAGTGGCTTGTTCATGAAGAGTTGCACACTTGCAAATTTGACTTATTCAGTTGGTATTATTTATGTGACTATTTCACTTGTTTAAGAGAAGTTTAACACTTACATATGGGAGCTTGGTAGCTGCTGATTACCAGTCATTGGAGCTCTATGAATGATTGAACCTTTTTAAAAAAAAGAACAAGGGCATTATTATCTTTTTACCCACAAAACTTAATTTTCTTTTACTCCATAAAGGTGTAGTGAAATTTTAGAATTCTTTAAGGGTTAACTGAAATAAACTTGCTACAATGGGGATTAAGTGAAATTTTTCCAAGGATTCTTTGGAAGTCAAATTCATTTGATCTGATGACTATGTCCATTTGGCCAGTCATCTCGTGCAATGACTTGCCCATCCCCTGTACCAACAGTCATAAATAACTAGATATTTTTTTTAAAAAATGTCTTACTCAAAACACTTGTGCAAAATACATTTCTATATCAGTTGTAGCGGTGTTACAATAAAAAGTATAATCAATAGTACAGCACCCAAGATTTGAAAAATATGGAGCCGCCACCAAAATTTTAAAATAAGGCTTATTTTAGAAACCTTTTTAAAAATGACAAAATGGTCTCCAAAAATTAGATAGGGCTCGAAAGTCAATTGTGCATGGGGAAGGTTTTAGGCTTCCTACAGCACCCATTCATGAGAACGGCTAATCTAAGTTAATTATTTAAAAATACATATGGCCTTTAAATGTATCAAAGTAAGGTTATCCTCATAAATGCACCTTTTTTTAATTTTTGTTTCTTTTTTTGTATTTTATGTTGATAAAATTTCCTAACTTGAAACTCAATCACCATCAATCTGAGATTTTTTTTCTAATTTTCATTTTCTAAGGAATCTACAGGCTAGGTCCCATTTGTTGGTCCCACACAGACACTCAAGCTCATACTTAGAAGTCCCTATAGGCATGTGGCACCATCTAGAGCATACACAACAAAATTAGTTTTATTAAAGCATCTTTATTATAGTTTTTGTAAAGCAACTTTTGAAAAGTAGCTTTTACTTCTATGGTAGACCAATGAGAAGACACCATCTAACTACTGACATAAACTAGATGCTGAGTCAGTAGGACACCTCTTAGGCAAGCCAGATGAATTCCTTGGTGAGTTAGCCGGTCGGATTCTTAAGAAAGAGCGTTTAGCACCCTGAGATTTTTAACACTTGACACATGTCACTACAAGATCACTTTGACACCCTCCTAAGCTTATTAATTTAGTGCAGTTACCAAAAAATAGGAGAAAAATAAGAAAATCAAAGAGAAAATGAAAGAAGAGAAAAGATGGGAATGTTCTTGAGCTCCTGAGCCGATTTCACCTCTGAAATAGCTCTCCGTGCCTTCATGAGTCTTCTTCTAGACACCAAGAGCTTCATTTTTATGGTTTTAAATTTCTAATCTAAGGAGATTGGTGCTGTCTACTTGGTAGAAGTACTGCCAAAATTCTAAACTGATCAGATAGACGCGTAAAGGTAATTGTAAGCTTCAATTTGAGCATAATGTCTTGCTATTTTGCTAAGTATTTTTGGAGTCCTAGACCCCTTAGGGTTTCAGCCAAGGTGCTGAAATTGAGCTTTAATGGCTGATTGATGATGAATATGTTGTTAAATAATGGTTTATGGTGGTTAATTACATGTTTAAAGGTTAAAAGTTGCAAGAACACAATTTGTGTGTAGAAGTTATATTTGGAAAGACCTGATTCATAGGGTTAAAGCTAGATTTTGATTAATTTAAGTTTAGAAATGGAATCTATGGCTAAAATTGTGTAGGGATAGCATGTGGTTATAATTTTAGACAATTGATTATAAAACCCTAATTTTGGAATTTAAAGGGTGTTGCTGAATCTGCCAGATTCGTAGCAGTCTATTTGTGAGCTTCTTTTAAGTGGAAAACACTTGTCTAATTTATATGATGTTTTTCATGTTGTATTAGATATCTTAAGATTTCCAATGATAGGTAATATACGATATTTGACTCTATAAATTGGGAGATATTAATTGTTGAAGTTGTGACTTAAACTCTGGAACGTGTTCTGAGACAATAATATTGGTCATGAGTTCTTGACATTTTTACCCTGTAATTATCTAAGTAGTATTTTTCTTTGAAAGAGGACTTAAAGAGATGTTCATAGGACTTGGAACCACCTCATTTGGATTTTTCTATATTAAGCTATGATTTTTGGAAGTTCAACCAAGAAACAGGGGAAAACCTAGAAGCACAATTTCTTGGCTGCAGCTAGATGATTTCTTGGTTGCAGCCCAAAAGTTCCTGGACAACTTTTAGCCATGGCCAAAGGATTTCTTAGCTGCAGCCAATACCCCCTTTCATGACCTCTTATTTTTCCATGGAATATTAACATCTAAGTCACAAAAGAGTATTAAAGAGTATGTAAGGGAACCAAGTTTGATTCCAGAAGATAAGAGCATGCACTAGAAGCTAGTGTAGACCCCATTTATTGTCTATTGACTTAATGTTCTAGACTTAGAAGATTCCTAACCAAGTAATAACACATTTGTTATGACTTATAAGATTTGACCTCTGCCCGAGCCGACTAAGAGTTGGTAAGAGAGGATAAGTCATTGAAAAGGCATACAGGTAGTAGTATCTTTCATACGTTCGGTAAAAAAAAGTAATATCTTTCATACACTATGTGATTGTTCATATGTTTTATATTTCCATGTTCTGTGATATGAATTATTGTTACAAAACCTAGCTGTGGTGTGGGAAAAGCACAAGTATCACCTAATAGGAAAAGCACAAGTACCATCATGCCAAGTAGGACCCAGCTCAGGTAGTGAGACAAGTACATACAGAAAGTTTTTGGCTTTGGAACATTATATCAAGTAAGGGTCAAATAGTCATTTGATCCTAAATAGTATACACAGTGTGATCAATAGGGACAAACAATCATTTGATCTTGAACGCTGAACAGAAAGATATGTTTGCAGTTTTCTTCAGTCACATTATATGGTGCATTGCATGTTTATTTATCACATTTTATATAATTGATTGTGTGTTATGTAATACCCTACTTTTCACCAATATTTCTTGTATGAGAAATTGTGATATTTAGTGGAATAAAATGATGAAATATGATGTAAATGAATTTATATGAATTTATGAAAAATATCACAATCACCGGTTACACGTAATTTGGCCGAATAAGGACATAAATAGGCAATTAATGCACAATCAAGGGCCTATTATTGTAACCAAAATTTGGGGAAATTAAATGACATGAACGATGACCTCATTTAAGTGTCAAATGGGGTTAAGTCGAAGAAATGAGCGAAAAATGATTTATTTCGGTAAATCTAGAAATGTTGGGGCAAAACGGTAATTTTGCCATAAAGTGGGAAATGATGATTTTTCCATAATAATCCTACTAATTTGAGTTAAATAGGAATTAAAAAAGAGTAAAATGACTACTTGATAATAAATAAACCAATTTTGGTGAAAAAGTCAACGACTTGGTCTACAAGTTACAAGATAGCATAATGGGATATTGGAGATCCATATTTTCCTTGTATTTCTCATGCATATTTCGGCTGAACCATGAAGAGAAAAGGGAAATAGAATTAATTAGAGAAAATGCCATTTTGGACCAATGAAAGGGTGATACTTGGCATGGTTAAATAACCCTTCATTTAATCATCATTTTCCCTTCTCTTCAACTTATTCTCACACACAATCAGATCAGAAAGAGTGAGAGTAAGGGCTGAGAACGTGAAGAACGAAGAAGAGAAGAAGACGCTAGGGATCATCAAAACTCAAGGTAAGAGGCTTGTACCTTGTGTTTTAAGCTACCTATTCCCTCCATAACCTCTTCTCCTCACTTCCCTACTCTTGAATCCATTGATATTCAGTTGAATCAAGAGTTAGAGAGAGAGAGAGAAAAAATGTGTAGGAGAGAGAAAGTTGAAGAAATTAAGAGGTAACTTCCCAAACTTGTTTCTCTTGCTTGATTAATGCTAGTAGAGTTGTTCTTGGCTTGATTTTGGTTGTTTTGGTATAAGATAATTCAAGAAAACTCAAGATACCTTGATATGTGTCTCTAAATCAAGTCTAATGAATGTCTAAATAGCTAATATATTGATTATAAGTAGAAAGGAGGTGATTAGGCTAAAGAAAACGAGAATCCGACACAACTTTTTTAAGAATCCTATTGGACTTCCCTGTGTTAGACATGTAAATTGAGTAGGAATTTGATAATTCTAATGCTTCTATTGAGTTTAGGAGGAAAAATTGTGTAGGGTCTATGTTGACCACGAAGTGAGAAAAGCCACGGAAAGTGAAATGACAAAATTACCCCTTAAAAGCCTTAATCAAGGGCTGTCAAGGACATTTTTGTCATTTGGGCTTGATTTTGACCAATCCGAGGTTAAAAATGGATTCTACACGTGAAATGGTGTAGGAATAGCCCAAGTCATAAATTTTGGTAAAGTAGAGTGAGACTGGGTACATAAGGGGTAAGCCAGGTCTCTAAGGGCATTTTGGTAATTTAGTACATTTAGGCTAAGCTTACCAATGTCATGAATTTGGAATGAAACATGGATGAGTAATGACTCATTTATAGTGTATTTGGAGATTTTAGGACTTGAAAACCACTCAGGACTCAATACTTGCCCAAGCTCGAACTAAGTGGGAAAAGTTGCACAAGAAGAGCAACCAGGTAGTAATTCGTCTGCATATGACATATCATGTATTGTGTGTTGTTTGATTTCATCACAAAATGTCTAACATGTTTAGATTATGTGGAGTGATCACCTGGGGCTAATCTTTGCACGGGTTGACACTCGAGTTATAATGTTCATATTTGCACGAGCGGTGCCCGGGCCTATTGCGCGGATACCCCTTAGGGCCGAGTAACTCATCTAGCGCTAGAATAGTTTATGAATTGCATTAAATGCATTAAATGATGTTATGATGATTTTGTTGATTGATGAGTGTAAACCATGCCTTGTATGTTATCTTGTATGTATGACTTTTGTTACTATTGAGATTCCTCCGAATCTCACCCTTTTACCCCAAAAACCCATCTTCAGTATAGGGAGGAAGCTTGCGGGGCAAAGAAAAGGTAAACGGAGACGAGTAGAGGCCAAACTGCTGAAGGATTTAGTCTGGTTGTCTATGTTCTTTTGTATCTTTTGTGTATTTTGAGAATACCTTAAGTTAAGGATTTTGTATATATTGTAAAGATAACCAAATGAATGGATGGTAGAAGTATAGTGGTTTTGCTTCCTCTCGCTAATAAAAAGTGTATGTGGAATGATATATATATACATACATATATGTATGTATATATATATGGTCAGTAGAGGTTCGTTCACAAACTCTGATGTTTTATATAAGAACAAATAGGAGATTTTATAAGAATTTACAGAAGTTGGGTGTTCCGGGTTTAAATCCTAGTCTCCCTCATGATTTTACCACTTCTGTATACTTAATCGTAGTTAAAAGGAATGAGGTATCACATGTTACTACTGAGATTCATATGAATCTTATCCTTTTCCAGAAATTTAAAATTTATTCAACTAGAGGAAGCGGCTCCAAGGGCAAGGGATAGATACCGGCAACTGAGAATTTTCGGTCCTATCCCAATGTTAGTGTTGGTTACCTATAGTTTGATTTCAACTTTTGAGATTTGTAAATATTATGTACAAACCCTGTGGGGATTCCTATAATATAATCAAGTACTTTATATCAGTATGTTTATGTTATTTCTATTCACCCATTGAACTATGCATTAGTACTCTGATAAATGTCAAAATATTAAGGGGTTTGACAGTTAACTTTCTATACTAGTTTTTAGGTGAACCAGTATAGAAGAAACTTAGTACACCAATTATCAACAACCAATGCAAAAAGTAATTAATTTCTTAGGAAAAAATAATTCCTTTGTTTTTTACCTTTTTAAACCAATTTTTGTTTTAATAGGCATAAAAAGTGTTTTCTACACTGTTTGTTCTTTACGATATATGTAGAATGTCATTTGAAACCTAAAATTTATCTTCTTTGTTCATTTGCCACCGCAAGTTCTCTTTTCTGTTCATTCTATTGGTAAAATGCTTTGTTGAGATTGATACAAGTATGGGCATTGTCTCTATTCTATGTTCATAACCTAGTTTTTTTTAATATAAACAAATATACTTGACTTTTTAAGGTTTCATGTTGTCATGAGAATTAAAAGGATACTCTTTATGTAAAGTAATTAATTTCTCATAACTGATAGAAAAATTAATTACATGAGTTAGGTTAACTCACTACACCAACACTGTTTTGAATTCATTGTTACAAAATCTTGAATGTATAATAGTTAATACTTGACGATTAAAGAGAAAATTGTAATACCACAAATTTTGGGACTAGAGGAAAGAGAATAAGCCTAAATAAAGTAGACTACTAAGTCTAATTTATTAAGAGTCCCAGGAATGCATAAGAAACAAAATAACTTTTAGAAACCACACTTATAATAGAATATGGATTTCGGTGTGAATTAGTCAAAAGAAAGTACCTGATTCCTTAAGGATGTGTCAGAATGAAATAAAACCTAACCCGGATCTAAGGGAAAATGGAAATGGTGTCTAGAAAGAAGTAATAAAGAGAACTAAAAGAACTAATGGCACAAGAAATAATATTGCTATAATCAAGGGCAAAAGAGACAATTGCCACTTGATCTTAAGGTTAAAATTGGAAGACAAAATGAAGGGCTAAGATTTGTCCTTAAAAAGAAAGAGTAATCATGAGGTTGAAAAAAAAATTAACTCCCTCCCCTCATGATATTAAAAACATACAGGAAAAATAGGAGAAATAAAGAGTTTGGTCAAAATTTCAAAGCACTTTGCAAGAGGACTTTAGTCAACTTGAACTTATATACCAATAGGCATTTTGTCAACATTTCTCCTTCCTTTTTTATGAATCATTTTGGTCAAGACTAAGGGAAAGAAAGAGAATAAGACTTGAAGTAACTTTATGTCTATTGACCAAGCCAAAAAGAATGGAAGAAAAGAAGAAGACAAGTCAACAAGCCTTGCAATTGGTTACAACTTGGAAAGTTTAACCAAAAGCATGATTTCTAGAATACTTTGGTCAACATATTTCTCTTCATGTTGAGTGTGAATTTCGGCCAAGACAAGCCAAAGAGGGAAAGAGAAAATAGAAACTCACCTAACCAAACCATAGTTGAACAATTAACCATAAACTTTTCAAGAAACCATGACATGTTGACACCTCATCTATTTCTCCCAACTTTCTCTTATATTTTGGCTAAGTATATTAAAGAGGTGAGGATTAAATGTTTTAACACATCAGTTTCTGATCTCACTCCAAAAGGGAAGGCCAAGTGAAGAAAAAGAAAAAAAAAGAAGTGGAAAAAGAAAAAGGGAAGTGAAAGAGCAAGGTAAGTTGTTCTAGACCAATTTTCACCCTCTAAATCATATTTCTAGCTCTTGAGGTCCTCATAAATGTTGTTTCTATCATCAAGATCTTTATTTCTATGGTTTTATTTTCTTGAAGAAAGGTGTTTTGTGCTATCTATAAAGTTCTAAAGTTGGAGAAATCAAGAACAAGCCCTAGAAAGTGAAAGAGGTGAGCTTAGACTTTAATTTAATCTATGTATTGTGAAATTTGGTTGAGTTTTGTGGATTTTTCCTTACTTCCCTAATTTCATTCATTAAGGGTTTTGAGGGTTCATGATGCTTTAGTCATATACCTGTGGTTATATGATGTTTTAAAAGCATATAAGACTAGTTTAGTGAATAAATTATGAATTGGTGAATTGCTGCTTTGTGCCCTGATTTTTCTGTTAGAATAGGGTATGAAGAAGGAGTATGATTTTGGTGTTTTTAAGGTTTCCAAAGGATTCCTTGAGAAATATTGTGTAAGAATAGGTTGTTGATATAATTTTAGAAATAATGGATTTGAAATCCAAAAATTGGAATTATGCTGCCCAATTAGGGTTTTGCGTGACAGTCTAACTGTGTGGTATTTTTGAGTAATATGATGTTGTCTAATGGCTATGAAAATTTTCAAAATTAAAGTACATTTGTCGATTTTTAATTTGATAGGTCATTGGAATCAAGGGATATTTTTCCTATAAATTAGACTTAATGAATGAAACAACGAATTTTAAACCATCCCAATTGAAGTTCTATAGAATTATTTATGATTTTTCAAAGTTTGGTCAAAATGCTAGTAGCTTTTAGCTACCATGCTAATTTAAGAAAGAAAGGGTCAAATTAATTAGTATAAACTCCATGGGTGAAAGTAAGTATATGGGACTAATATAGCCCATTAAGAATTCATTTATCATGGACCTAATGGTATGATTATATATCTAGGGCCATGAGAAGTCAAGAAAGAAGAAGAATGGAAAAATTTCCAAGAAGCTACAATAGTTGGAAGAAAAGGGGACAAGAAGAGGACACAAAGTCCAAAAGATAGTGAACTTACTTAACTTGTATGTATTTGATGTGTATGACATGTATTGATGTGTGGTATTACTTTGCTTGTTTATGTGAAGCATGAATAAATGAATGAAGCTATGTTTCTGTTCTCCTGTGGCCATAGATATGTTGCATGAAACATTGAGTATGCATAAATGTCATTATGTGAAAATGAGCCTATGTAAGGCAAGCATATCATGCACTAGCATTCATCTTGCATACATTATTAATATTGTTTGTTACTGAAATTCTCCCAAATCTCACCCTTACCCACCAATCATATAGGTACATGAATACAAGACAGAAGGAATACTTGAAGATGAACAAGAAGGAAAGAAGACGAAAAATTGAAGAAGAAAGAATATTTATTTTACTGTGTGTAAATTATTTACACTCGATAAAGAATTGAATGAATACGTGAATTAGAATTTAAGCCATAATCAGGATTGCTGAATCACTGAAACTAAGGATAAGAACCAGAATAAGAACTAACTATGATATATGAATCTGGTAAGAATAATGGCTAACAAGTCATGAAGAAGTAGTTAACCACTAAGAAATTAAAGAGTAACACTTTCGATACGTAACTAAAGGGGTTTTAAGATAGGTCTTACATTTTTGGTATAAGAGCATAGATTCTAGCATTTGGCTAGTAGGCTCTGATGTGTGAACATGTATATTGATACCTTGTTAGTGATCTCGTTGCTAGAATGAATTATGGGTAAGAAATGAACCCAGAGAAATAGAATTTTCCCTGACTACTAAGTGGCAAACTAATTTAGAGGAAGGGTAGAGCTATGTATAAAGAATGAGATGGAGCATTAGTGATGTATACCCAGTAGATAAGGGTATGAGCTCCAAAGAATCCGATGCCGAGCTAGCCTGTGACCTGAATTCCAGTGGAATTCCTTGGTTAAGTATGCTCAGGTGAGGGAAATCTCGGGATGGGTAACCCCCTAGGAAGTATCCTGAAAATTTGAAACCTCTTGATGAAAGGTTTGAATGCCTTGAGGTATGAAATATGGTAATCCTTAAGGATGCCATGAGAATGTTAGAATGAATAATGTAATACCTTATTTCCAATAACCTCAAATGAGTCAAAAGAGTAGTGAAATAAATTGTGAAACCAGGATTTAATCCCAAACTAAATAAACTTTAAAAACATTGATGAATCCCAACATTATCTCAGGAGATAAATCTAGGATTGAGTAGGTCTTTTAGGTGGAATAAAAATTTTTCAAACATTTTTCACAAATATTCACTGTCTCATTAAGACTCATCGATACTTCTTTTCATTTTATTAGAGTATGCGAGCGTGTCTCTGCTTAAGTCTCATGTTGCATTCATTCGTTAATGTTTCACTAATGATTAAGAAGTGTTATGTAAATAAGTTATCTCTTTTGTTACATTACCATCCATTTACCTGGCTACAAGTACTATCAATTCAACTACTATACTATTGTCAAGGTTACCGATTTATACAATATATACATGTCCAAAATATCCAAACAGATAACCAACAGAGAAAGTAAATCTTTCAGCTTCATCCTCTAGCTGTCCGTATTTACCTTCTTACCCTTTGAGCTACCAGCCTGTACTGTCACTACTACAAAATGTAGATTTTACGTCCCTAAAAGACGTCACTTTTTAAAAAAGGGAAGTAAAAAATAAAGACGGTGGCATTTTTGTAATTGTGGGTAAGAATTAAGTAACTTTAGACGTCCCTTTTTAAAAAGGGACGCCTAAAGACTAAAAAAAATTAAAAAAAATTAATTTGTTTAATTTTTCTTAGACTTAAGACGTCCCTTTTCAAAAAGGGACGCCTAAAGTAAAAAAAATTAATTTTTTTAATATTTTTTTTAGACTTTAGACGTCCCTTTTCAAAAAGGGACGTCTAAAGTAAAAAAATTAAATTTTTTTTTTAGACTTTAGACGTCCTTTTTTGAAAAAAGGACGTTTAAAGTCTAACTTTAGACGTCCCTTTTCAAAAAAGGACGCCTAAAGTAGAAAAAATTAAATTTTTTTTAGACTTTAGAGGGACGTCTAAAGTCAATTTTTTTTTACTTTAGACGTCACAAATTCAAAAAGGGAAGTCTAAAGGTAACGTAAATCAGTCAAATTAATACTGAAATCACTCTTGTAATATCCCGAATTTTGGGACTAAAGGCATAAAATTAAGCCTGGATTAAGTGGACTGCAAAGCCCTGGTTTAGCAAATGTTCCTATGAGGTATGTTTAAATTCCCCAAAATTTTTTTATATCATTGGATATTAAAAGGAATTATATTGGTGAGCTAAAGAGCTCAGGGAATAACAAAACGAAGTGATTGGAAGTCACACACAATAGAGTAAAGTGGAACACAAAAGTAATTTTTTCTACTGGTGAAATTCCCGGTATGACAGTAATGATTGTGTGACAAGTTTTGATGGGTAAATGATGGTGAAAAAATTATGAAACTTTCCAGAATGAAAGTAAACTTATCAAGCTTTAATTTGATAGATCATATGAGTCATTTGGAGTTATACATAGAGAAATGAATTTTTGAAGTTAGCCCAGCGAAATTAATTATTTTCTGGGGCAGTATCCAAAGATTTAAATTCTGAGAAGAATGAGCTTCTAATTGGTGAAATTTTATATTTTTCCTTAAAACTATACTCAATAAGGGTCGCATAGCCTTTGGAATCACTCTAATTGGACATTTGTACAATTAGATATGAATTTTTGAAGTTAATGAAAAATCTGCAGAATTTGGTATTTTGTGCGAAAATAGAAATTATGGACCAACCAGAAGCTAACACGTGGCAAGTGAATGGTTCATGCATTTAACCATTCTTCATCATCTTCATTCATCCATTTTTCCCCATGAAAAATCCACGAGTGAAAGATTAGAACGAAAATGAAGAAAGAAGAGAGAGGAAATTCTTTTCTCCGAAACATTACCGAGACGGCATCCTCTCTCAAAGTACCCTTCAGGAAACTTCCTCTACTCATCGAAATCTTCATTTCTACAGTTTCGGATTTTTATTTGGAGGTATTTGGTGCCGTCTCCCTTGCCGGAGTATTGCCGGAATTCCGAACCGTTTGCGGAAACGGGTAGAGGTAAGCGTAAGCTTCCTTTTTAACCAATTGATCTGTTGTTTGGATGAGTTTTTGGAAGGTTGGGTACTGTTTATACTGGTTTAAATGGTGTTTTCAATTTCTAAATCATGTCTAATGAGTGTTTAAATAGCTAATCACTTGACTAGAAGTAGAAAGGAAGAGATTAAGCCAAAGAAAACAAGAAAACAACATATTGCACCTAATAATCTGATTTTCTGCCCTATTTTTGACGTGATGAAGGAGTGAGAATTTTATAATTTTGATGCTTCCATTAGATTTAAGAGGCAAAATTGTGTAGGTATGAAAGTGTTCATGATTTTTGGATGCTTGTACATGAATTGGGAATTTTTGGAAATTGATGAATAAATGTTGTGTAATTCATTGTCTGGAAGAAGTGTTGTTGTGCGCGTGTTTTCAATGGGAAAACCTTGTCTGAAAATTCAGAAACTTTCCATATTAAAAGTAGACACAAAGAAATTTAATTTGATAGGTCATAATGGTTAATTGGACAAGTATGCTATGAGATATGAATTGTTAAAGATATGCCCTGTTTTCTGGAAGAACATCTGAAACAGTTGGTGTTTGGAAAAATTCTGGGAATGGTGTGGTTGTAGTGTTTAAAATCGAGTATTTTTATGTAAATCTACACTTAAATTGCTTAAAATATAGCTTTGAACCACCTCAATTGGAGTTCTATAGAATTAATTATGATTTTCCAAAATTTGGTCAAAAATGCTGGTAGATTGAGTACCATGCAAATTTGAGTAAGAAATTGGCCAAATATAATTGGAATGAACTCCAAGGGTAAAAGTAAGCCTATAGGGCTAATGTGGGCCATTGGGTATTCACTTTTTATGGCTCTAATGATGTTATCACTTGCCTAGGGCCATGAAGTGATAAAGAAGGAGTAATGGTTGGCGGATTAAGGGACAAGAAGAGAAGGAGATAAAGTCCACAAGGTAGTGAACTTACCTTTTCTGCATGTATGTGATATGTATGTCTTGCATTGATTATGTGACTGTTTTTCCTATTTGTGTGGAACATGTATGATTGGTTGAAGCTCTGTTATATTTGTGCAATGGCCATATGTATGTCATAACATCGAGCATGCAGCATGTCATTATGTTGGCATGAAATAGTGTAGGCAAGCATGTCATGCATTCATATATATCTGGCATGCATAGTGGTAATATTTGCTACTGAGATTCTCTCGAATCTCACTCCTCCCAAACAACCATTCAGACAGGTGAACATTGGAAATGTGCTGAAATTAGAAAAGAGGTATGCACGAAGAGGACTGTTGCTGGTTGTTTGAAGGTCTGTAAATATTATGTAAACCCCTGAGGGGAAAACTTTTGTATTATAATCAAGTAATATTGTATTAATATTATCAGTATATTCATGCTACTCCTGTGTGCCCACTGAACTACGCATTGCTACTCTGAGTAAGGTCAGTAATAAGGGATATATGAGGCGGGTCTTTACAACTCTTTTTAAGGTTATTTCTACCTCCGCAAGCTAGCTTCCTCGATTCAAATTTCAAAACTCTTATTTTCTCTCGAAGTTGAATCTTCCACCACTCTCTTGAAGCTCAGTTTCCACCATAACTTTCTCTCTTACTCCATTTCATTATCGTTGTTCTTTTTTTGAAATTCGTCCTCCTCTATCTCCACCACCATCATCTACCGTCTTCCTCTCTTCCTCTCTATTGTTGAAGCTCATTGCCATTATTCTTCCTCGATCTTTGATGTTGTTGGTTCCTCCTCCCTCCCTCTCCCGCCGTTGACCTCCATCCTCCCTCTCCTACTGTGGCTAAAAGGTATGGATAATTACTTTTTCTTTTTATAGGCTAAGTTTTGAACTGGGATTATTTTATATGTATTTTGTTGTGTTAAGATTTAGATTCATCTTCATTGTAGATTCATTTTGATTTATCATCCTTCACCAATATTAATCTGTAAGGACATTTTGGTTTATTAAAAATTGTTTGATCTTTTTTTTGTAGGTTATAATGTTAGGCAGTGAAAAGTATAAGCGAATTTTTTTTTAATAAAACAACTTTAGACGTCCCTTTTTAAAAAAGGGATGTCTAAAGTTTAGACATCCCTTTTGTTAAAAAGGGACCTCTAAAGTTTTGTTTTTTCAAAAAAAAACCTTTAGACATCCCTTTTTTAAAAGACGTCGTATCCTGACTTTTTTACGTCCCTGATATAGGCATCCCTCTATTTTTAAACGTTAAAAGGGCTAAAAAAGGGACGTTAAAAGTGTTTTATGTAGTAGTGTGTAATTTATTTTTAGAAAAAGAGTGAGATTCAAAAGAATCTCAGTCGTAACAGATAGTCAATCATATAAATATAAAATCACAGAGCAAGTTACACAGTGATCATATAAAAGAATCATCACAACAGCATTCAGTTCAACATGTAGTTCACATACCATCATAGTACTACGTATATCACAAGGCTCCGAGTGTTACTCGTGCAATAGGCCCCGGCGTTCACTCGTGCATCACAAACAAATTCAATGGCTTGAGTGAAAACCCGTGCAATAGGCCCCGGGCGACAATCCCGCATAAACAAAATGTGCCAGACAATTCATGATGAAACTACACACATACAATGTATCTTATAACATATGAAAGACAAAGTTACTACCTGATAGCTTCTCTTGAGCAATATCCAACTGTTTCACTAAGCACGGGCAGGTCATAAACTTTGAACAGCTATTAGGTCCTATAAATGGAATTTATGGACGACAAGTTATTATTTCGTCCAATACTTATATAATCCAAATACTCAAGTCAGCTGTCATTAAGGTTAGAATACTAACCCAAAATCAAAGTCAAAATGGTCCAACTATTCCAAGTTGGTTAGTTCTACCCTTAAAGTTCATTACAATTACATAATACCATTGCATCTTTTATTTCACACATTTGAGTAAATCTGCCAGAATTTTCTTCAAGTTTTGAAAATTCATAATTAATTCTAAAAATATCAAAATGAGTTTGTTCTAGGTTCTTTACAAACCTATTCAATTCATAGTGTAAATAAAAATATTACAGAGCACTAATTATAACCACCCAATTCCATAAAATTCGTCAAACCCATTCTGCCACAGATTCCATTCCAGAATCAACCTTAAAATTTGAAAAATCATATTTCTCAATCCACTGATCCAATTATGTCATATTACCCAAAAAATTAGACCTCATGATGTCTACTTTCATCATGTAAAATTTCATAAGGTTTGGATAAGGTTTAGTTACTGAAACACACATCGCAACAAATCCGTTCCAGAAAAACAAGTCTAACAGCAGGGTCATCTAACTTTCAAAAATTCCATAATTTTGTATAATAATCCAAAAATTATAGGCACATGCGTTTCCAAATAATTTTTCATGTAGAACTTAATGGAATGATCAAAACCACCAAAACAATAAAGCTTCAGCCCCAAAACCCACTGACAAGACAGAATCCTTTTTCAGCAAAATTACCACAACAAAATTTTGTTGAACAACTTAGTCCAATATGATCACAAATCATCATTTAACCATAAATACATGATTAAACCATGATTAATCATTTAAAATTACTTCTGGATGAAAATGAAAAGTATCCCAACCTTCATAAAAACTTATCCAAACAACAAACCAATCGGTTCAAAATGAAGCTTACGCTTACCTCTATACGTTTCCATAATCGGTTCGGAAATTCGGCAGTATTTCATCTGGTGAGATGGCACCAAACACCTCCAAATGAAAATCCAAAATGATAGAAGTGAAGCTTAGGATGAGTAGAAGAATGTTTGTGAAGGAAATTTTGGGAGAAAACACTGATTCGGTAGTGTTTCGATTGATTGAACTCAAGAACATTCACTATTCATGTTTTTTCTTTCCTCTAACTATTTCTCAACGTTTTTTTTATTTCTTACTCTTTTTCATGATGATAAATGAAAATAATAGAGTTTAAAGAGTCATAAAGGTGTTCCAACATGTGTCACAGCCTTATGGTGCCACATATTTAGTGATTTAGCCAAACGGTGACACGTGTCTTTTCCTTTAATCAAATGGGTCTTGAGCTGTCCTAATGGTCAGGGAAAGTGAGAGCCTGATGAATTTTCCCTAGCTCCTGAGTTCAGTGTTTGGGAAAGTTAGTCGGGTGACCAGACCAGAGACCGGTAGATTTCCCCAACTCGGGGCAACGTGGCACCCTCCGGTGATGACAACTCAAAAGATAAAGTAACTTTGTCAAAAAGAGGAAACAAGTGTCATGCTCTTATTTGGCCAACACATTAAAGTCAAAAGCACCTTTGCTCTTCTTCATTAAGATGACGCCATGTGTCCCTTATATGGGACCCATCCCTATCTCTTCCCTCCACCTAACCGTCCACTTTATCAGAAAAAGGAAAGTCAGGGAATTTTCCCCAGGTTCACCTACGAGGTGTCCTCCTTCGTGGTCCCTACACAAAGTAAGATTATTTCATTTAATTATTACTTTATGATAACCAATAAAATCTTGCTAAGTGTCCTCTTTATCAAAATAACACCGTATACACAACACTGGCACCGTTGAATTTTCTTCCAACTAATTACATTTACAAGCAGTTCTCGTTGTTCGTATTTCAGTATGTTACAACTCCCCCTTGTACAAGAAATTTTGTCCCCAACATTGGTTACAAGTCTTAAAACATAAATTCTGGGTAACATTTCCGCAAGTTGTCCTCCACCTCCCAAGTTTCCTCTCTAGGTAATAACCCCTTCCAGACCACCTTCACATATGGGATACTTTTATGTCTGAGGTGTCTCTCCTGTCGATCAATAACTTGTTCTGGCTCAACTTCATATGTGAGATCATTTTGCATATCTACATCTTCATCCTCTATAACATGCTAGGGGTCTGGTTGATACCTTTTCAATTGCGAAACATAAAAAACATCGTGTAATCTACTCAAGTTTGGGGGTAGAGCAATTTGGTATGCTACTGATCCAATTCTAGACAAAATCTCAAATGGTCCAATATATCAAGGGCTTAACTTCTTTCTCTTTATTACCCTGCCAATACCAGTGACAGGTGAGACCCTTAGAAATACATGATCGCCAACTTGGAATTCTAACGGTCTTCTTCATTTGTCGGCATAACTCTTTTGTCTACTCTAGGTTGTAAGTAGTCTTTGCTTAATGATCTTGATCTGCTCAGTGGTCTGATCCACTATATCTGGCCCATACAGTCTTCTTTCTGACATTTTTATCCAACAAATAAGGAATTGGCATTTCCTTCCATACAACGCTTCATACGGAGCCATCTGAATGCTTGCATGATAGCTATTGTTATAAGAAAATTTTGCAAGTGGGAGGTAGTGATCCCAATTCCTTTGAAGTTCATCACATACGCTCTCAACATGTCTTCCAGTGTCTGTATAGTTCTCTTTGACTGCTCATCCGTCTGGGGGTGATAGGCCGTACTAAAATTCAGTTAAGTGCCCAAAGCATCATGTAGAGATCTCCAAAACTTTGAAGTAAAACGAGGATCTCTATCAGAAATTATATTCTTCGGTGTCCCATGGAGTCTCACTATTTCCTTGATATAAATCTCTGCCAGTTTATCAGGAGAATAGCTAGCATTGATTGGTATGAAATGTGCTGATTTTGTAAAATGATCAACAATCACCCAGATCGCATCATGATTTTGGATTTTAGGTAATCATGTTACAAGATCCATGGTTACACTTTCCCATTTCCATTATGGAATTTCGGGACTCTGAAGCAATCCCGGTAGTCTCTGGTGTTCGATTTTCACCTTCTAGCAGGTAAGACATTGAGCCACATACTCGGTCACGTCTTTCTTTAACCTAGGCTACCAGTACATCACTTTCAAGTCATGATATATCTTCACCATCCCTGGATGGAGGGTATATCAACTTTTGTGCACTTCATCAAGGATTTTCTGCCTCAGATCAACTTTCAGTGGAACATAGATTCTCTTCTTGTATCCAATCAATGCACTTGGTGAAAGATCATAGTCCTGAGTCTCACCTTGTTCAATCATAGTCCTAATGGACTGTGCTTTCCTGTCGTGCATTTGAGCTTCTGCAATCTCAGCTTTCATATCACTTTCCTCTTGGCCTATACTATAACCAGCACAGAGGATTTGATTTGATAATTTTAGATTTCGAAAGTCTTCTATTAATTTTCTCTCATGTATCATCATAACTGGCACTTGCATTAACTTCTGACTAAGAGCATCAGCAACGACATTAGCTTTACCTGGGTGATACTTATTCTCCAGGTTATAATCTTTTAGCAACTCCATTCACCTGCGTTATCTCATGTTGAGTTCCTTCTGATCATACAGGTATTTAAGACTCTTGTGGTCGCAGTACAGTTCAACCATCACACTATATAGGTAGTGTTGCCAAATTTTCAGCGCGAATACTATTGCCGCCAGCTCCAGATCATGTGTAGGATAGTTAATCTCATTAGGCTTTAGCTGTCAAGAGGCATAGGCTACCACTCTACCCTGTTGCATCAGGACACATCCAAGTCCCTGCTTACTAGCATCACTGTAGACCATATAGGTCAACTTGGGATCAAGGATAATCAACACGAGTGTAGTTGTCAACCTCTCCTTCAGCTCCATGAAGCTCTTCTCACAACGATCATCCCACTTAAACGGTTGATCTTTCTGTGTGAGCTTGGTCAATAGCAAAGCAATCCGAGAGAAATTCAGAATGAATCTCCAGTAATAGCCAGCAAGACCCAGAAAACTACATATCTCAGTAACAGTTTCTGGCCTTTTCCAGTCTAGTACTGCTTCCACCTTGCTAGGATCTACAACAACACCTTCTTGTGAGATAACATGGCCCAGAAATTTGACTTTTGAGAGCCAAAACTCACACTTACTCAGTTTAGCATAGAGTTGCATTTCCTGTAAAATGCCCAATACGATCCTCAAGTGCTCCTCATGTTCTTCTATACTTTTAGAGTATATCAGAATGTCGTCGATAAAGACTACCACCAACCGATCTAAGTATTGGCGAAAGATGTGGTTCAGATAGTCCATAAATATGGCAGGAATTTCTGGATTTACCTCAAGCGACTGTGACTGCTCTTCATTATGGGATTGTTCCCCTTCTTGATTCCTCTTGGGGTGGTTCCTTTCTAAATTATTCCCCTCCGGGTTATTCCCTTCAGGGTTTCCAGATTATGCCCTATCAGCATTTTACCTTTCTCTTAATTCTCAGATTTCTTCTCGTAAGTCCCAAATCATAGCTTGCTGTTATGTCAGTATTCTGAGAATTTGTTGCATAGGGTCAGGCCTTGCATTATTCTCAGGTTTACTATTTGGTGGTACATTGGCTCCTGATCTACATCGCACCATTGTTCCTTTTCACTATTAAAAAGGAACACCACATTAATACGGCATCAACCATATATGTGTATGTGTGTGTGTGTGCATGTACTTCTCAAGACTTTAAATATTAGCACACAACAGAAACATAGATCCATTATGGCCAACAACTATATTTACATCCAAGTGGCTTGATATATACATCAAAAGAAGCCCATACTACCTTATTATCACTAGTCCATATGAAACAACACACACACATACATATGGTTAATAAAAGACCAAAACTCAAAAGGACCCCAAAATATGATCTCGTTCTTTTTCTCAATCCAAGAAGTAAGGTCAGGAAAATAGGCTAGTGTGGTTTGAATCCAAATATCATCTGTCATCCCTAGCCCATGCTCTTCCCTTTGCTAATACAGCTTTTGTACTGAGCCCAAGAATGCCGTATCAGAGTATGCAAGCGTGTCTCTGCTTAAGCCTCATGTTGCATTCATTCGTTAATGTTTCTCTAACGATTAAGAAGTGTTATGTAACTAAGTTATCTCTTTATTACATTACCATCCATTTACCAGGCTACAAGTACTATCAGTTCAACCACTATACTATTGTCAAGGTTACCGATTTATACAATATATACATGTCCAAAATATCCAAACAGACAACCAGCAGAGAAAGTAAATCCTTCAGCTTCATCCTCTAGCTGTCCGTATTTACCTTCTTGCCCTTTAAGCTACCAGCCTCTACTGTAATTTGTTTATAGAAAAAGAGTGAGATTCAAAAGAATCTCAGTAGTAACAGGTAGTCAATCATATAAATATAAAATCACAGAGCATGTTACACAGTCATCACATAAAAGAATCATCACAACAGCATTCAATTCAACATGTAGTTCACATACCATCATAGTACTACGTATATCACAAGGCTCTGAGTGTTACCCGTGCAATAGGCCTCGATGTTCACTCGTGCATCACAAACAAATTCAATGGCTTGAGCGTCAACCCGTGCAATAGGCCCCGGGCGACAACCCCGCATAAACAAAATGTGCCAGACAATTCATGATGAAACTACACACATACAATGTATCTTATAACATATGAAATACAAAGTTACTACCTGATAGCTTCTCTTGAGCAATATCCAACTGTTTCACTAAGCTCGGGAAGGTCTTAAACTTTGAACAGCTATTAGGTCCCATGAATGGAATTTATGGACGACAAGTTATTATTTCGTCCAATAGTTGTATAATCCAAATACTCAAGTCGGTTGTCATTAAGGTTAGAATACTAACCCAAAATCAAAGTCAAAATGGTCCAACTATTCCAAGTTGGTTAGTTTTACCCTTAAAGTTCATTACAATTACATAATACCATTACATCTTTTATTTCACACATTTGAGTAAATATGTCAGAATTTTCTTCAATTTTTGAAAATTCATAATTAATTCTAAACAAATTGAAATGAGTTGGTTCTAGGTTCTGTTCAAACCTATTCAAGTCCTAGTATAAATGAAAATATTACAGAGCACTAATTATAACCACTCAATTCCATAAAATTCGTCAAATCCAATCTGCCACAGACTCCATTCCAGAATCAACCTTAAAATTTGAAAAATCATATTTCTCAATCCACTCATCCAATTACGTCATATTACCCATTAAATTAAACCTCAATATGTCTAATTTAATCATGTAAAATTTCATAAGCTTTGGATAAGGTTTAGTTACTGAAAC
This sequence comes from Albizia julibrissin, assembly GCA_037074505.1. NCBI lineage: Eukaryota > Viridiplantae > Streptophyta > Magnoliopsida > Fabales > Fabaceae > Albizia > Albizia julibrissin. The sequence continues at coordinate 25,305,571 of CM073485.1, forward strand.
ACGCGTTGCAACAAATCTGCTCCAGAAAAACAAGTCTAACAGCAGGGTCATCTAACTTTCAAAAATTCCATAATTTTGTATAATTATCCAAAAATTATAAGCACATGCTTTTCCACATAAATTTTCATGTATAACTTAATTGAATGATCAAAAGCATCAAAATCATAAAGCTTCAGCCCCAAAACACACTGACAAGACAGAATCCTTTTTCAGCAAAATTACCACAACAAAATTTTGTTGAACAACTTAGTCCAATATTATCATAAATCATCATTTAACCATAAATACATGATTAAACCATGATTAATCGTTTAAAATTACTTCTAGACCAAAATTGAAAAGTATCCCAACCTTCATAAAAACTTATCCAAACAACAAACCAATCGGTTCAAAATGAAGTTACGCTTACCTCTATACGTTTCCACAATCGGTTCGGAAATCTGGCAGTATTTCTTCTGGTGAGATGGCACCAAACACCTCCAAATGAAAATCTAAAACTATAGAAATGAAGCTTAAGATTAGTAGAAGAATTTTTGTGAAGGAAATTTTGGGAGAAAACACTGATTCAGTAGTGTTTCGATTGATTGAACTCAAGAACATTCACTATTCATGTTTTCTCTTTCCTCTAACTATTTCTCAACGTTTTTTTTATTTCTTACTCTTTTTGATGATGATAAATGAAAATAATGGATTTTAAAGAGTCATAAAGGTGTTCCAACATGTGTCACAGCCTTATGGTGCCACATATTTAGTGATTTAGCCAAATGGTGACACGTGTCTTTTCCTTTAATCAAATGGGTCTTGAGCTGTCCTAATAGTCAGGGAAAGTGAGAGCCTAATAATTTTTCCCCAGCTCCTGAGTTTAGTGTTTGGGAAAGTTAGTCGGGTGACTAGACCAGAGACAGGTGGATTTCCCCGGCTCAGGGCAGCATGGCACCCTCCGGTGATGACAACTCAAAAGATAAAGTAACTTTGTCAAAAAGAGGAAACAAGTGTCACACTCTTATTCGTCCAACACATTAAAGTCAAAAGCACCTTTTCTCTTCTTCCTTAAGATCACACCATGTGTCCCTTGTGTAGGACCCATCCCTATCTCTTCCCTCCACCTAACCGTCCACTTTATTAGGGAAAGGAAAGTCAGGGAATTTTCCCTGGGTTCACCTACGAGGTGTCCTCCTTCGTGGTCCCTACAAAGTAAGATTATTTCATTTAATTATTACTTTATGACAATCAATAAAATATTGCTAAGTGTCCTCTTTATCAAAATAACACCGTATACACAACACTGGCACCGGAGAATTTTCTTCCGACTAATTACATTTACAAGCAGTTCTTGTTGTTCATATTTCAGTATGTTACAAATATAGTGAAGGTTGAGGATAGGCTTAAATTAGATCTATGCTAAAATAGTGCTTAAGTCAAAATATGCTAAGCTAAGGTTGCACTATGGTTCTGATACATTAAAGTATGAACCTTGTAAACCTTATGAATAATACTGAGCTGTCAGCAACGCTTGGGGATATTTGAGGATATTGACTGAATGTTATGAGGATAGAATAGAAGCTATAAATCCTGAGGATTTTAGTATGCCTAATGGGTATAGCTAAGGAACTAATTAAGGAAAATGATTTTCCGATCTACTTGATGTTAAGGATTCCAAAATTAGGTTGATGAACCTAAAAGTTGGATAGGCATCTAGAGGGTTACTACCAACTGAACTATGACCTAAGAATCAAACAATAGTTGAATTGATTCTTTAGGCATTCGAATTGACCTGAATGATTTTAATTACTAGAATATGGTACAAATGGGAATGAGGTTTCTGAAAGTTGCTAGCCACTAATCTAGTATAGGGAAAGATCTTGATCATAGAATATTCCCTAAGAAAGAATGATTGAGGAAAGAATGATTGAAGAAAGAATGATTGAGGGATAGTTCTTTAATGAAATAAGAGAAAGAATGAATCTGACGACATTCCACTAACTTGAGGCTATACTAAGAGTCGATTGGTGGACAACAGACAATATGTTGAAAGGTATAAGTAGAATAATCCCAGTTAGGGAAGCAGAATTTGCAATATTTCCTGCAGCTGACCAATATTGAAAGTCCATCCAGAATGACCCCAGATGAGATGGTAGAATTGAAGAAAGCATATTGTAGAACTGCTAGAGAAAAGGGTTTGTGTGATTGAGTAAATCGCCATAGGGTGCTCCAGTGCTATTTGTAGAAAGAAAGATGAGGAAGCGAATCAAGAAATAACAGGCTCGACAGTATAAAGGAAAGCAACTCTTGCTCCTATATCTTATGTAATGGTTTTGCATGTATGTATATACTATCAAATATATTTTTGTTATGAATATATGGTAGGCTGTAAGACCTGCTAGGCCAATGCGTCCTTAGGCCATTAGATCTTATAATCATTCAATAAGAAGCCCTAAGTCATGTTGAACTAGTGTGTCCATAGGCTGGCAGAGGCATTTCATATGAAGCCCTAAGTCATGTTGGACCAATGTGTCCACAATTTGGCAAAACACATTCAGAATTAGAATGGCAGAAGCCCACGGTCGTGAGATCAAGAATACCGATCAGCGTCCCGAAGAGGTTGCAAAGCATGAGAACTACGGGTAGTGTCCTAGAATGGCCTGAAGGCTGGAATAGAATAGACTGTGAGTCCTAAAAATTTCCCAATGGACTGTATGTTTTATGAATGCTAAACTTGATTGGTTAGGTCTTGTGAATCAATATAAATGCTAAACTCAATCAGTTAGGTCTTGTGAATCAATATGAATGCTTGAGAATGGATGGTTTGTTTTGCGTATAGACTCGTCTTACAAAAATCGTCAAATATAAAGTGGTTGAGTTAGTGTAAAGACAAACTTTTTGGTTCTTAAAACTAACCTTCAAATATTGAACACAAATATTTTACGGTTGTATACAACAAATGTCAAATATATTTTTAATTTTTTTTCTTTAAATGTAAAAACTTACTTGATGATTGTTTATGAAAAATTGTCAAGTAAATGATGCCAATATTTGACAGTCCATTTAAAACAAATGTCAAACTTAATTACTTGAGGATTCTTCATTTTTCAAACCTTCAAGTATTTTCTTTTTAAAACCCTTTATGGACCCTTTACATTTTGAATTCAAAATTTCCAATTACCTCCGCGCTTTCTCCCAACACTTCCTAGCAGTCCATTTTGACATCCCCCACCACCATTTACCATTTCACTCTCTCTCGTTGCTGGGTTAGTGGTTCTCCTCCATTGTGCATTCACAGTTCTTCGTAACTGCCTTCACCATTGGTTGCCGTATTCTGGGTTTGTACTCGCAAGTTATTCCTCAGAAGTTCAGAGGTTCTTTTATTATTCTTCCACATTTCGCTTCGTCTCTTTTTTCTTAAGGTGAGCTTAGATTCCTCCTTCGTTCACCCTATTTATTGCGTTTGGTTTTTGGATTTTGAGGTCTTCGTTCACCTTGTTTATTGTGTTCTTATTTCCCCTTTTTTTTTGTTTCGAATTCATGCGCTTTGAAATTTTTAGGCCTGACGTATGATATATCTTGTTTGTATTACAACTCGAGCATTTATAGAGTAGAAATCTCCATTGAGAAGGCTAACCATTGTAAATCCTTGTGAAAACTAAAAGCATACGGTTCATTCTAGAGCAAAGTAAGAATCAGCTATTATTGATTGGTCTCTCCATATTTAGGCTCTGTTTGGTTAGAGGGTTTTTTAGGGGAGGGGAGGGGAGGTGAGGTAAAAAAGGATGATATGGCTGTTTGGTTCAAAGAGGGGAGGGGAGGGGAGAAATTTTTGTCTTTTTCTCCTCTTCTCCCCTCCCCCTTCACACCTCCAAAATCAGGGTTTTTCTTAGGGGAGAGAAACTTTGCTCCAACTTTTGACAAATTTGCCCATAGAACTTTTTTAATATTTTAATACTATCCTATTACCTTTTTCATTTTATTCACCACTACATCCGTGTGTTTCTATTCTAGTGCCTTTTAAAAGCTTCATTATATTATCTATTATCCTCTGTAAAAATTGAGACCTTTTTTTCTAAAAAAATCTATAATAAAGTATCTATGATTATTTCAAAATATATATATATATATAGAAGGGTATATTTGTCCATTTATAATTAACTCACCTCACATTCCTTCCTAAACCAAACAAGAAACCAAACCTCCCCTCCCCTCCCCTCCCCTCTTTTTGAACCAAACAAAACTCATAACCTCCCATAACTTAACTTCAATAAACATCATCTAACCTCACCTTAGTTGAACCAAACACACCCTTATAGTGCATAAAACCTATACCCTGATTGCATAAGCTCATTGTGATGGGCTTTATACATTTACGCTCGATAACAAGAATACACAATAACTAGAAGACTGATGTTACAATATATACGCTTAACACGCCTTTTCAAGTTAAGGACTACACAAATTTATGATGCCTAACTTGCTCAAGAGCCTTTTATGATCTTCTTTTCCAAGAGCCTTAGTGAATATGTCGGCTGTAAAATCCCTACCTTAAAAACTCCATTATCCATACACTAAATCAAATCTTTGGATTTCCTTGTCATCTAATAGAGTTTTAAGAAGGTGATTCATAAACTTCAAGCCATTATCAATGCGAATTTTCTTAATAACAGCTGAAAATTGAGTCTCAACAACACATCATGCAAGTACATCTAAAGAAATCATCCACAATAGTAAGAAAATATCTGTCCTTTTAAGTAGGAGCCTTATAGGGCCCCTAAATGTCAACATGTATGAGTTCAAAAGTAGAAGATAAAATGGATACAGGGGGGAAAATGATAAACTAGTCTACTTAGCTTGTGAACATACATTACAATATCTAATAGAATGAAACTCTATCTCAAACTTCAAAAAAATCTAAATGCGCAAGAGTATCTAAGGCAGCATGCCCAAATCTGTTATGCCACAATTCTGAATTTTTGTGTCTTGGAAAATTATTTTGTACATTCATAAGGCTGTCCAACTTTAAACTCTTTCAAATTAGCTGGTACAACCCTTCACAAATCTTACTAATCAGCTAGGCTTTCCCAATCATAATCTCCTGCAAGATACAAAACTCATGATAAAATGACACAATACACTTCATTTGTTTAGTTAAGTTGGAGATTGATATAAGATTAAAGTTGCATTCATTAGTGTGATATACATCATGAAAAACAATGTCATCAAATAATTGCAATGTACCCGTATGTGTCACAGTAATTTTATCTCCATTAGGCATTTTGATTTTTCTATGGGAACTTGTATATGTGTTAACTATATCCAACATGCTCAAATTACTAACTACATGACTGTAGCACCAAAATCTGATATCCAACTAGATTGACATAGGATATGGGGTAATGCATTAATGAAACCTCATATGTATTCCTTAATGCAGTAAATTGAACCAACAACAACCTCCTTTGATTCTTTCTGCAAAAGATGCAGTATTTGATTGTATTGTTTCTGAGTGAAGGAATGTTCTATAGCTTTAGTTGGCTGAACCTGTGATTGGGAATCTGCTATAACTTGACTAATCCTATTACCTCCTGCTATTACTTGATTAATCTAATTACCTGGCCCCTTATTATCTCCAAAATTTGTGGGGTACCCAATAAGCTCATAGCAACTTTCATGTTTATGACCCCCTTTCCACAATATGTACATTCCTCCAAGGAGCGCCCACACCCCCTACCTTTGCCTCATCGACCCCTTCCTCGTGTGACTGTGGCAGCAACATCAATGGGATTAGAAAGGGACTAGGAAGAAATAAGATGATGCTCTCTATTTTTAGATATCATGGATTACACTTGATTTAAACTCGATAGAGGAGACACAAGGAGATTTTGAGATCTAACTTGATGATACTCATCATTTAATCCCATAGGTTACTGTAAAAGATGATGTTGTTGGGTGATTTTGACATATTCCTTTGTGGTAGTGCACTGACATGAAGGAAAGGGAACCGGCAAGGCACATTCATCCTAAAGTTCCTTAAACTTAGTGAAATAACTAGCCACACTCAAAATTTCTTGTCCTAGTGATGATATTGCTCCATGTAAAGAATAAATTTTTGTTCCGTCTATTTTATGGAACTTCTGCTAGAGATCAACCCAAACCAAATGAGCATTATCAATGAAAACTATTCCTATAGCAATTTCCTTGTCAACCGAATTTAGGAGCCACGATCGAACCACAACATTGCATCTATCCCATTGCTTTGGGAATTACTTTTCCTTCTAATGGCTATAAGACCCATCAATGAATCCCAGTTTATTCTTTTCCCTTGAGGCAAGGCACAAAGCATGGCACCACATTGTGTGATTGTTTGAACCAGTCAAAAATTGGGGAACTAAAGTCATAGATTGTGTATCAAAAGGGTGAAGATAAAGGGGGTGACTTACATCGATGATTGGAGTAGTGGATCCCATTATAGTTTCAAGACACAGTTTGAATCAAAAAGAAAGATCAAATGGACTCAAGAATGTTCGGAAATGCCGTAAAGATAAGAGTAATAGAACTCACGAACAACTCAAGAAGGAGATAAAACTCGCGAACAGACTTCAAATCGACATTAACTGTTGCTGATACAAAATAGAACTTGCGAACCCATAGATATTAATTTATTGGGTGGTAATGATTCAGTGACATACAAGATTCACAATACAGTCTGATGAGGGTCATAACAATAATCGCCATGTGATGATACGACAGCACTATGGCTGATCGTTCGATGATAGCTAATGGGATGCAACGAGCGCTTTCTTAGGGTGTGTTTGGAAACCAGTTGATAAGGAAAAAAACCCATTTACCATTAAAAAACCTAGTTAGCTTAATTTAGAGTGTTTGAGAATCCATTAGAATTCAATGGACTTTAGTTATAAAAGTGGCTTTCTTTAATAAGCTGCCAGAGGCAACTTCTCTTTCACAGCTTCTCATCAAATTCCGACCGTTAGGGCATTTATTGCTTTTTAAAACTCTCAGCTACCACACGTAGATAATGGACCATTTACCACACAGGCACACACAAACCATTTTATCTCCTCCTCCCAAAACAATATGTCTCTTTTCCTTCTTCATCCTTGGAAGTTTGTTGCCATTGAGTAGTCATCGGAGGTGGCAGTAAAGGTCGCCGGCGGTGAATGGGTCCCGAGTTGGGAGGTGGTGCTTTGCTGACTAGTCCCTTCTTCATCCCTACATGCAAGCACCGAGTGCCATTGATTGTGGGCTTCGTCGAAGGTAGAAGAAATCACCGGCAGTGGGTGGGTCCCAATATTTTTGGTCGTCAGTGCATGTCCCCTATGCAGTACAGTGTTCGGTGTTAGTCTAATACTTTTTCCCTGCAGTTGGTTCGGTAGATCTATTTGTCGGAGTCGTCGTTGGAGCATAGCACAAGTTTGGAGTCTCGCATTTCTTCCTTCCTTCCCAGATCTGACCAACAAGGTAAATGATCTTCTCTCCCACTCATGAATCCTACTTCTATTTAGGTTTTCGATCTCATCCCTGGAAATAATCTAATGTTGGGCAAGTAAGATATGGATTATGTATGAAATGTGTTTCTCACTTTCTCTGGCTCCTGCTCGCTCTGTCTAATTATCGAAGCTGTCGGCGGCCTGGTCTCCATACTCTGAGCCATTTTTTAGTTTATAGATTTCCATTTCATTCATCTCTACTAAAGGGTAAGCCTCTGTGATTCCATCTTCACGATTAGTCAATGAAGTGCTTGTTAAAATCAATGTGGTCCCTTTGTTTCTTTCCTTCTTTTTTCGATTGCTAAGCTTGGAAGAAGAGGAGGCTTATTTAGTATCTCTCAAATCGCATTTGTGGGTGTCCTTTTCAGTCTAATATTTTGTTCAATCTGAACAGCAAATATATAGAACACTGATTGTTGATGGATATATCATTGAGTCATGTTTTTCCTCTATTTTTTATTTCAAATAGTTGTTTTAGGTATATGAGATTGAGGTTAATTAATCAGGGATTAATCAAATAGGATTATGAATACAGACCATACATGTTGTAAATATTGGTAAACTGTGAAAAGTGGACTTGGTTTTGTTGCTTTCATACTTAATATTTATTACAATTTTCATAAGGGCCATTTGTTTTTATTTAATGGTAAAATGTTGGCATAGATATATGAATAAGGGAAAGGATAAAGCATCGTGGGATGTAAGTTGTATTGCGATTTTCATTGAGCTGTGCATTGAGCAAATAAACAACAACGAACGACAAGGATTTGCATTCATGAAGGATGGGTGGAAACACATTATGGCTGCATTTAATGAAAAAACAAGAAATTTGTATGATAGGAAACAACTAAAAAATCAGTTAGATAGCTTGAAGGTACAATGGAAGGTGTTGGACAAGTTGTTCTCAAAAGAGACTGATATATCATATGACCCTGCAAAGCATATGGTGATTGCAGAAAATGAGTGGTGGGAGAAGAAAATAAAGGTAAAAAATTGTTATTATTTTTATTATTATTAGATGTGATATAAACACCACTACAACTACCACCACCAATGACTGGTGGGAGAAGAAAATAAAGGTAAGTAATTGTTATTGTTTTCATTATTATTAGATGTAATATAAACACTACCACCACCACCACCACTACTGCTACGGCTACCCTTACTGCTCCTCCTCCTCCTCTTCCTCCTCCTCCTCCTCCTACTACTACTACTATAGATACAAAGGGCTCATGTTCGTGAAAGAATTAGACATCTTATTTAAGGGCGTGATGGCATCGGGAGATAAAATGTTCACACCATCTTCTGTACAGCAGATGTCACTGGGTGATGACAACGACGATGTCTACCGACCCACAATGGACCTAGAAGAAGGTTCAGGAGATAGTAAGGAAGATCTTGTACCTCCTAGTACTGGAGCTAGTATAGGAGTGACAGCTGATTTTAAAGGCATTACCTTGACAACAAACACTCCACCTAGTGCGCCTAGTGCTTCAAGAAGCAATGGAAAGAGAAAAAGGGCTGAATGGTTAGGTCAAGCAAAAAAGAAAAAAAAACTGCAAACTCGAAAGTAATAGCAAATGCGATTAGTAGAATAGCCAACGCATCTGAGGATAGGGTAGATGCATTAAAAAAGATCACAACAAATGATCACAAATGAGTGACATCGTAAAAGAATTATTGACCATTCCAGAAGTTGCTAGTGACAGGGACTTTTATCGCCGCTGTTGTAATATGATGATGCACTAGATTGCTCGTGACATGTATATTGGCCTAAAAGAAGATAAAGAGGCCTTGCTAGAATGGTTGTGCGAACATGCTTACAATAGCCTTGATCTTCAGAAACCCCCACCAACTTACTAAACTTTAGTTTATGTCACTTTTTAAAACTTTGTTATGTATACTTAAAAACAAACCGCTAATCCATTTGCTCGTTTTGATAGTAATTGATGACATAACTTTATTTTATGTCACTTCTAAATGTTATTAACCTCTACTATATTACATTAATTTTCTATTTGCACAGTGTTATAATTGTGCTTGTGTGAACCTATCGGCAGAAATAATCAAACCACTTGATCCCAAGTTTCGTGATCGTCACCCAAAAATCTTCAATGATCAGCGATATTACCCATTTTTCAAGGATGCAATAGGAGCAATTGGAACTCATATCAAGTGTGTGGTCAGCCAGTCTGAGCAAGACAAATATATCGGCAGAAAAGGATATCCGACACAGAAATTATGGCCGTATGTGATTGGGACATATGCTTCACTTGTGTTAGCAGGGTGGGAGGGAACCGCACATGATACCCGTGTCTTCCAAACTGCTATCTCTACTCAATCTATGAATTTCCCCCATCCACCTGAAGGTATTTCTTCAACACTTGCACCTACATTGTGTGCCTGTTTTTTTTTGTGACATTTGCTATAATTTTACAATGTTAAAAAAATTATGTATTTATCAGGAAAATATTATTTGGTCGATACTGGCTATCCAACACCAATTGGATATCTTAGTCCGTATAGACGTGAACTTTATCACATTCTAGACTTCAGGCAACAAGACGGATTTACAAGTGAGAACGAGATGTTCAATTATTATCATTCAAGCTTGATGACCACTATCGAAAGAACATTTGGAGTATGGAAGAATAGGTTTCAACTCTTAGGAGAAATGAAGTCATATAGCTTTGAAACACAAGTCCGCATTGCTTGTGCAACAATGAGTATACATAATCTTATCCGCAGAAATTCCTAAACAGATATGGATTTTCAACAAGCTGAAAGAGGAAATGTAAGTGCTTAAGATAATAATGATCCAGTTGACATAGCATCCACATCAACTATTCGTAGATTATCTTCAACACACATAAATCATGCTCGTGACATTATCAGAGACGAACTTGTTAGGGGTAGATGATCTAATTATGATCCACTTCATGTATGGTATTTTGATTGAAATATATATTTATCCTTTTTTAAATTAAGTCTTTAGGTATTTTTCTTCTTTTTCAATAATTATTGAACTTTTTTTATTTTAAAAAAAATTATTTACATTTTGTAACATCAATTATAACAATATATACACAAACAATATATATGTAGTATTCAACAAGGTTCATGTCCTTTTCAGTTATTTCTCATCTAAACGGGCTTTTCAAATACTAATCCAAACAGATTCAACTTTTAAAAAAAAGTCACTTCTCCCACCACCAATCTAAATACAAATCACATTTACAATATAATTTTTTTCAATCTGACTTCTACAAAAGCTACATTAAAAAAATCAATTCTCCACCGCGTTCTCAAACAGGCACCTAGTCAATGACACAATCTGGAAAGATCAATTTACAATAAGCGTTTTCCTTCTTCAATCATGCGATCTAGGATTGACGCAAGAATGTTAAGATTGAGAACCATCGAATCTTGATCAAAGGCAGAGAAGAAAATCTGCACGCCAGATTGATCGAGTGGTGGAAAAACTATATCCAATCTTGAAACACCTCAAGCGATGTTGTTATGTAGAAGTTGCCATTTTCTTCTACAATAATGAGATACTGGGCCTCTAGAAATGGGCCGCAGGGTCAGACCTGCTGGTACCATTAAAAATATGGTCCATTATAGAGCAAAGTAAGAATCAGCTATTATTAATTGGTCTCTTTAAATATGTAGTGCATGAAACCTAACTACCCTAATTACATAGTCTCATTGTGATGGACTTTATACATTCAGGCCCAATAACAATAATACACAATAACCGAAAGACTAATAAACAATGTATACATCCTTAAGCTAACTAGCTGGAGCATCATGGCCAAGCCCTGTCTCAGTGGGGCACCGTCAGCAGTCTGGCCAGTATGTCCTGTCTTAGGGACGGCACCGTCAGCAGTCTGGCCAACATGTCCTATCTTAGGGGCAGGCGGAGGATGGGGCTGGGTAGAGTCAACAGCACTATTATCGGATGGTGGACGAGCGGGCTATACAACGAACCTCGGGATGGCAGAGACCTCTGGGTATGCCTCATTGGAGAACAAATGACTCCACGCCTTATCGACCATGGAGTTTATGATATCCCACCACTGCGTCTGATGCGCGTAGATGTAATCAGCCTGCTCCTGCATCTGTCTCACAACCTTTGTCCGAATCTCCTCAACGGTCTCCTCCCTCGGACACCTCCTCCGGGATGTCTGTGCTCGAGAACGTCCTGCCTCAGAGCTGCCACTCCTCCCATATACCATGCTGGGTCTGGAGCCTTACCCCATCCCCCTCACACGGCCTGGGTGCTCAATCGGTCCCAAACCAGCCTTCAGTAGTGCAGTGGGGTCCACAGACCCCTGAGACTCCTAGGTCTGTGTCTCTCTTAGTTCAGCCTGAGACTGATGAATCCTCGCCTGTAATTTTATGCAACAAGTTATTATAATCATTATTATTATCAACAATAAATTAGTTGTTTTAAACAATCAATTAACAATAATTCTAATTATGGTACTTACAATAGCTTTCTCTACCTGCTGAGACGTCGGAGTCCCGTCCGGTACCTATGTGTCACCATGAATAACTCTCCGTAATCGGTCTGGCGGTTCTCTTCCTGAGCCTTTCACTCCTTAAACAATCGAAACATAAAATTATTACTATAAATATTTAATCAAAATTAAATTATTATTATTAATGTAAAATTAATTGAAATGGTAAAAACATACCAATTCGTTGTAGGTCACAACAAATGTCTTCGATCCAGCTGTGTGGTGGATTGACTGCTGGGCGCGACTCGCCATGTTTCTCTAAGATAGAGCCTACATACATTTCTCAAATAAAAATTATTAAAAAACATTAAAAGAACAAAAAATGGTCAAATAATATTTATTTTAAAAAAATTACTTGCCCTTCCGGGCTCCTCCTGCAATGAACAAAACCCGCCTAGTCATTTGGTGGGACGCCGTCTAGCACGCCCTCGATCAGCTACTCCAAAGGAATTGTCCCATCCCTATCCTTGATGTGGTAGAGATGATTCCTTCTTTTCTTCCAGCCGTCTCCGAACTTCATCAGCATGTACCTCTTATAGCTCTCCTCCACGGCAAACCACCTCTTATAGCTCTCCTCCACTGCAAACCTACCCTGAAATGCAATTAAATAAAAGTATCTAAATACGATTATTTCAAATATATAAAATTCAAAAATAATAATTAAAAACAGTTAATTACAAAACATTTAATATAATTAAATACAATTATTAAATTACCTTAACCTCCTCATCCCACACTTTATCCTTCAGCCCCTTCGAAACTTTCTTCCACGTCCTGAAGTGAATTGGGAACCGCATCCAATCTGAGCCCAGGTCGCTTATGAAGCGGTTGAACAGGTGACCCCCAATCTCGACGGGCTGGTCTGTGGGCTTGTTCCACGGAACCATAACTCATAATCTATGGTCCATACTTTTCAGACCGGTCACGTCCAGTCTCCTCGAGGAAATATTCCCCTACTCATCTTTACAATTATCATATATGTTAGTTAAATTTAAATTCACATTTAACTGAACTGTATTTAAAGAAAATTTAAAAAATAAAATTACATTTACCTCTCACTTGCACCTCAAACCCAGTAGATCGGGAAGATGATCGTCGTGTATGGTCTGGGGCCGACGCGGCCTCCTCATCTAGAAACCACTCCAAATCGCTGAGAGGAAAGGTTTCAAAGTTGAACATCTCTTGATCCTTGTCTTCATAATCTTTGACGCTGATCTCACCTCCCTCTCTCTCATGATGGCCTAGTGGTGCGGTCCTCTCCTGTGAGGCCGTCTGTTGGGGCTGTAGTGGGGGCCCCTCTTGTGGGGCCGCATGCTGTGGTTGCGCTAGGGCCCCTTCCTGTCACTGCTCTGGGCCCAACTGTAGTTGTGCGGCCCCACTACCCCTGCGTTGACTCCTACCGCGACCCCCACCTCCTCTAGTACTAGTGCTGGCATGTAGAGATCTGCGGGGTGGAATAACCTCCTTCCCCTTTCCTCTATCTCCTGAAGCCATATGTAGAAAGGTAAATTTTTGGGGAAAAGTTGTTAGAAATCAAAGTGGTAAGTAAAATGAGAATAAGGGGGCGTTGTTATATAGAATTGGAATTTGTAGCAGTTATATCCTAAAACGGCTACAATGATGACCTCGTGAATTGTGGCTCATAAATATGCCAAATATTTGTAGCGGTTTATGTCACGTAACCACTACAAATACCTATCTGCTTGAATTAATTTAATATGTTATTGTTGGAAATTGTGCCCTAGGGGCTAATCATTATACATTGAACATTGTTATTCAATGAATTTCTCCATTTAGTTATCATATTATTCGCATGTTCATTGTGATAACTGTATCATTGGATAAATCATAATGATTGTCCTAAATGTCCCTGGTCGGTCATCTATGTGGGAGCAAAGATGAAATAAGACCAGTATGACTTTGATAAGCTATGGGGATACGAATCAAAGTCTTAGGCACTTGCAGGAGTACAAGGTGTTGGATTGACCCGTTATGAGAAAGCTGCATGGATCAAGTCATAAGCTTATCTCATGTGTAACCATGTCATAATGCCCTTTGACTTGAGATCATCATGGATTCCTACATGAGAGTCACTAAGCTTTGACTTAGTCAAAAGTCACCTTTAACCGGGTGATGATAAAGGCTACAATTAGGCTTAGTGGTTTTCATGCAGAGGAATGTGAATGGTTAAGATAGAATTTGTCCCTCACATTAGTAGAGAGATATTACTAGGCCCCTCGATGAGTGAGTCTGAGAAATGTATGGCCATACTACGATGGAAAGGAGTTTCCATTTCTATAGTAAGACTACTCATAGATTAAGAAAGTAATGTTCAGGAATAGGAGGATGACATTCTCCATGCGTCATCCTTGACCGAAGTATCATGTGACAAAAGGGACATGATATAGTTATACGACAGGTTGTATCATATTGTCGATCCTCATATGAATTAGGTAGTCGTAATGACTTGCTAAAGGCTGCTTACGACTTGTGGGTTAGTATAGTCATTGGCCTACTGCCAACTTCGTATAGGCCTACAGGGTCGCACACAAGAATAGTCCAACACGAGCTATAATGTCCAGATTCATTGAATCTAAAATGCGTATAAGATTAAATGAATACAATGTTTAATCTAGGGTATTATATATATATATATATATATATATATATATATATATATATATATTATACACATGTTTGTGTGAATATTTATTTGATAAATATTTGTACGTGTATATATATATTTATATTTGAAAAGAAAATTAATAATATTATATATACACATATGTATTTTTAAAATACATACATACATATATAATATATATTATATATATGATAATATTATTAGATTGTGTATATATAAAGATATTATATGATAATATCTCAGATTTAATTTATAAAAATAAATTAAATCTAATTTGATTGGCTCTTTATTCTAATTAAATAAATAAGTTAAATTAAAACTGTTGGACAGGTTTAATTAAACAAGATTTATTTAATTAGCTTATCAAAACATTTAAGTGTTAATTGATATGATAAAGATTTTGAAATTAATTAAGCTTAATTTTAAAAATATAATATCCATCATAAAATAGATAACCCTAACTAGTTATAAAAGGAAAGAGCTAGGGTTTTCTACAGATGATGAAAAAATAGGGAGCCACAAGAAAACCCTAAAAGGATATTAGAGGCGCTAGCACGCTGCCGGTGTTGGGTCATGTTCGTGTGGATACCAGTAGAGGGAGCTGATATGAGTAGTTAGCTCCTTAAGATTAAAAAAGGCAAAACTCCAAGAAGAAGTAGCTGATATGTTAATGTTGGGGATGGTTAATCTCATATTCATAGAGATCGATGCTCTTTTAAGAAGAATTAGCGGACATGTAGATGCCGAGGAAATTATTTCAGGAGCAATCAAACATGGAGATTTGAGAACTCACAATACGTTGATGATTGTGGGCATTCAAAAAAACATGAATAAGGTACGACTCTTTCTGACTCAATTTAAATTCCTTTGATAGATCCGCAATTGGGATTGGTAAACTTTTACAATTTTAAATTTTAATTCTTCCGCTGTGTACCTACCAATCCTAACAGTTGTATCAGAGCTAGGTCAATTATGTATTTAAATTGAGTTTTAGTGTTTATTGTGTGGCTTATATATGTGATATATAAGTTGATCATGATTTTAGAAAGATTGGGTTATAGTAGTAGTGCTGCTAGATTTTTGTTTTTTGGAGGCAGTGTGATTGTGACGAATATTTGAATGACCAAATATTATCCAATAATTCTAAACATTTCCAGAATGACAGTAGATATCCTAAGATTTAATTTAATATATAATATGTGCGATTCGGATCAGTAATTAGGAGATATCAATTTTTGAAGTTAGACTTTGAATCTATAATGTTTTCTGTGGCAGCGACGATTAATTTTAGTTTTGGGTAAATTGTACCTATAATTTTTTGAAAGCTATATTTTTTTGTCAAAAATATACCTAATGAGGGTCATATAGAACTTTGAAACACTACAATTGGAGTTTTTTAGATTTAATTATGATTTTTCAAATTAATGTGAAAAATCTTGAAGTCTAGCAGCACTGCCATAGCTAACTGTTTGTAGCTCGATATAACCTAATCACGAAATTTATTGCCTTTCATATTGTATGAATTGTTGATTGTTGTGGTTTACTTCTCAAAATTGTTCGGGTATGGTGAACAACATGGCTTTAGTTTTTACAAGGGTTGTAATATTTAAATATGGCCCGCGTGCCATGCCTTCCTCTAAATAGTCTCGATGTACATTCTCTTCTCATCTCACTCCCCTCGTATGTTTAAACGAGGTTTCTCTCAATGTATTTCTTTTTCTTATTTAGAGAAGTCCTCTCATTGGCTTGGGAGGATTTTAGGTTAGGCAAGCCATGTTGTGTCACGTTTGAATTATGCTCTTGATTAGATCATTGCATACATACTTTTGTGTTTATATGTATTTATTTGTATGAGATACAACCATGATTGCATTCATATAAATAAAAATAATTGATTAAGTCCTCTAAATAAAATCTTAAGTCATAATGCCGTCAATTAATGAATACTTTTTAAAACCTAGATCGCTCAATTGTAGGTTCCACCAAAGTGGATGAATTTGAGTTATCTTGGTGAAACAAGCGTGAGTAATGGTGCTACTCACAATGATTCATTATTGTTTTAACTTAATTGAGATTAGCAAAATGGTTTTGGGTCTCAAGGAATTAGATGGGATTAAACATGCCGGATCATATGATGATCGAATCCTATAAAGATCTAAGAGTTACATATGATGTAATTGGTAAAGAGGTTACCTACCTAAATAACTTGAATTTAAGCGTCCAGCCAAAGCAGACTTAAATTTAAGCGAAATATGGATCTTAGCCTACTAATTATAACATTGAGGGTTGTTAATTTAGTAGGAGATTACTAAAGAACTTTGCATGTTTTAATTGTAGAATCATGTCGACTAATAATACTGCTTCACTATCACTGTGATCAGTCCTTAAGAAGAACAAACTTAATGGGACAAACTTTCTTGACTAGTTTAGGAACTTGAGAATTGTTCTCAAGCACGAAAGAAAGGCATATGTCATAAATCAACCCATTTCTAAAGAGCCTGT
Organism: Albizia julibrissin; assembly: GCA_037074505.1. NCBI lineage: Eukaryota > Viridiplantae > Streptophyta > Magnoliopsida > Fabales > Fabaceae > Albizia > Albizia julibrissin. The sequence continues at coordinate 25,322,736 of CM073485.1, forward strand.
AGCCAATGCTTCAAGAGTTAGAAAGATGCTTACACAAAGCATAAGGACGACTCTATGGATGTAGGTTACCTAATGCTTACCACCATGGTTCTAGACCTCCAAAGAGATCTAGAACTTATGAAGACTCATGAGATAATTGTGTATCTCAAGGAAATGTTCTAGCAACAGGCAAGGCAAGAGAGGAATGATACCACAAAGGCCTTACATTCCTACAAGATGGCTGAAGGTGCATCAGTTAGTACTCATGTGTTAAAGATGAAAGGCTATATTAATGACCTTGAGAGGCTTGGATTTCCCATGAGCCAGGAGTTAGCAACAGATTTGATCTTGAACTCACTCCCGAAAGTTATGACCAATTTATCATGAACTACAACATGGAGAAATCAATTTCTGAACTGCATGAGATGCTCAAAACTGTTGAGCATAACATTAAGAAAAGCACAGCACTATTTTGATGGTTCAGAAAGGAAAGGGTATTAAAAAGAAAGGCAAGGGCAAGGGAAAGGGTAATGTCTCAAGTGGTAAGACCAAAGAGTCAAACAAGCCCGAAATGAAGCCTGCAGTCAAAAAGGTAAAGCCGCCAAAGGAAGAAGTATGCTTCTTCAACAATGAACCCGTTCATTGGAAGAGGAATTGCAAACTCTATCTTAAAGATCTGAAAAGAAAAACCAAAAGGATCAAGTCAATCGATTTGAATCCGACCTACCTATGGTATTTTCGTCTAGGCTATATAAATGAGAAACACATTTCTAAACTCCATCAAGATGGATTTTTTAAATCATTTGATTTTGAATCATATGATACATGTGAATCTTGCTTATTAGGAAAGATGACAGAGGCCCCTTTTACTGGGCATAGTGAGAGGGCCACTGATTTATTGGGCCTCATATATACAGATGTATGTGGACCAATAAATACAGCTTCCAGAGGAGGTTATATGTACTTCATTATATTTATGGATGACTTTAGTAGATATGGATATATCTATCTAATGAAACATAAATTTGAATCTTTTGAAATGTTTAAAATATTCCAAAATGAAGTACAAAAACCAACTTGGAAAAATAATTAAAGCACTTCGATCTGATCGAGGTGGTGAATATTTGAGCCAAGAGTTTATTGATCATCTTAAGAGTTATGGGATAGTCTAACAATTAACTCCTCCAGAAACACCATAATGGAATGACATTTCTAAGCTTTGGAATCGATCACTATTAGATATGGTTCGATTTATGATGAGTTAAACAGATCTTCCACCATTCTTTTGGGGCCATGCCCTAGACACAGTTGCGTTCACACTAAATCGTGTTCCATCTAAGGCAATTGAACAGACACCATATGAGATATGGATTAGGAAGAAACCTAATTTATCTTTTCTCAAAATTTGGGAATGTGAGGTTTATGTTAAGCAACAAACCTCTAATAAATTAGCGTACAAATCCTCAAAGTGCCTTTTTGTGGGGTATCCAAAGGAAACTAAGGGATACTATGTCTATAATCCCACCGGTAACAAAGTATTTGTTATCCAAACCTGTATCTTTCTAGAAAGGGAGTTTATCTCTAAAAGAAACAGTGGGAGCAAGGTAAATCTCGAAGAAGTTCGAGAGTCACAAGATAGCACATAACCATAAATGGAAAACAGAGAAGACTAACAACAAGTTGTTGAGCCTCCTTAAGTAACACAAGGCCCATGAAAGTCTGATAGGACATGACATCAACCTCAGAGATATGGATTTCTGATTACTGGAAGTCGTAATGTGTTGCTCATTGAGCAAAATGAGCCAACCGCCTATCCAGAAGCCATAATGGGACCAAACTCTGAGAAATGGCTAAACGCCATAAAGTATGAAATGCAATCCATGTATGACAATTAGGTATGGACCTTAGTTGTCCATCCACTCAAAGGTGTAAAAATCATTGGGAGTAAGTAGGTTTTTCAAAGAAAAACCGACATGGATGGCAAAGTAAATGTCTCCAAGGCACAACTGGTTGCTAAAGGATTCACTCAAACTCATGGTATAGACTATGATGAAACCTTTTCCCCGGTTGTAATGGCCAAATCAATCAGAATCCTTCTTGCCATCGCAGCATATTATGATTATGAAATATGGGAGATGGACGTCAAAACAGCCTTCCTTAATGAAAAGCTCCTTGAGGATGTGTACATGACACAACCTAAAGTTGTCGTGCGTCCAAAGGATTTTAGTAAGGTATACAAGCTTCAAAGATCCATTTATGGATTAAAACAAGCATCTCGGAGTTGGAATCGTTGTTTTGATGAAGTAGTCAAAGATTTTGGATTCATTCAAAACATCGATGAGCCTTGTGTTTACAAGAAGGTTAGTGGGAACACAGTTGTATTTCTAATGCTTTATGCAAATGACATCCTACTCATTGGGAATGACATTCCTACCTTGCAGGGTGTCAAGTCTTGGTTAGGGAAGTATTTCTTAATGAAAGACTCAGGCAAAGCAACTTATATCCTAGGGATTAGGATCTATAGATATAGATCCAAGAGGCTAATAGGCCTAGGTCAAAGTAGTGAGGGTCGTTGGACTGCTGTCAAGAAAATTCTAAAGTACCTAAGAATGACTGAGGACTTATTCTTGGTATATAGTGGATTGGATGATGAGCTATGTGTAACTGGTTATACAGAGATGATCTTAGATTGTAATCTAGATATATGTTCCTTTTGAATAGTAGTGCAGTAAGCTGGAAAAGCTACAAGTAGAGTACTGTAGCAGATTCTGTAATAGAAGCTGAGTATATAGCAGCATCGGATATAGCTAAAGAAACCATTTAGATCAAAAAGTTTGTTATTGAACTAAGGGTGGTGCCTACCATCCTAAATCCAATAGATTTATTTTATGACAATAGCGAAGCTATTGAGGACCAAACTTATACTCAGGATATTTCATCTTATCAAAGAAATTAATGATATAGGTGATATAAAAATATGCATAGTAGTAGGAGAAGACAATGTTGCTGATCCTTTTTCTAAGCCGCTTGCACAGGCAAAGCATGAGCGTCATGTTAGGACAATGGGAATTAGGTAAACTAATGATTGTACCTAGTGCAAGTGGGAGGATGTTGGAAATTGTGCCCTAAGGGCTAATCATTGTACTTTGAACATTGTTATTCAATGAATTTCTCCATTTAGTTATCACATTATTCGCATGTTCACTGTGATAACTGTATCCTTGGATAAATCATAATGATTATCCTAAATGTCCCTGGTTGGTCATCTATGTAGGAACAAAGATTAAATAAGACCATTATGACTTTAATAAGCTTGGGGATACGAATCAAACTCTTAGGCACTTGCAGGAGTACAGGTGCTAGACTAACCCGTTATGAGAGAGCTGCATGGATCAAGTCATAAGCTTATCTCATGTGTAACCACGTCACAATGCCCTTTGACCTGAGATCATCATGGATTCCTACATGAGAGTCACTAAGCTTTGAATTAGTCAAAAGTCACCTTTAACCAGGTGATGATAAAGGCTACAATCAAGTTTAGTGGTTTTCATGCAGAGGAATGTGAATGGTTAAGATGGAATTTGTCCCTCGCATTAGTAGAGAGATATTACTGGGCCCCTTGATGAGTGAGTCTGAGAAATGTATGGCCATACTACGATGGAAAGGAGTTTCCATTTCTATAGTCAGACTACTCATGGATCGAGAAAGTAATGGTCAGGAATAGGAGGATGACATTCTCCATGCCTCATCCTTGACCGAAATATTGTGTTATAAAAGGGACGTGATATGGTTATACGACAAGTTTTATCGTATTGTCGATCCTCATATGAATTAGGTAGTCGTAATGTCTTACAAGAGGCCGCTTATGACTTGTGGGTTAGTATAGTCATTGGCCAAATGCCTGTTAGATATGATTAGTTTTGATGATGTCAAATATAGATATAATATATTAAGAGCAAGAAGTTTGCTTAATGTATTAATCTCCCACATTGACTAACTACTATATTTAATGTTGCATATCTTGTAGATTAGTCAAGAAAAGGAAGAAAGAGATTGGAGAAAGAAGAATTTATAAGAGCTAACAGAAATATAAAGATTCAAGCTCCTAGAAGAAATATTGGATGTTTCTATGCTCAGAAGGCAATTCAAGTGGTATTGTAGCATTTTTCACTGTAGTGGTCAGACACTGTAGCAGGGCGAAGAACTGTAGCACTCGATTTGGTACTGTAGTACTCAAGTTTGGCACTGTAGCACTTGAGTACAAGGAGTTCTTCATGCGAGTTCTTGGCAAAAACGGCCTCCAGATGTTTCCCAAATTGAGCACTCGAGTTGGCTATGTAAAACTCGAGTTGGCAATGTTTAAAACTGAAAAAATGGGTGAGAACTCGAGTTGGGATTGAAGAACACTTGAGTTTGGCATCAAAACTTCAAGATCGGTCCTCAAAATCTGAAGTGAACTCGAGTTTGGTATTCAAAACTCGAGTTCTGGATGACTCTGTTCATCCCTATTCTACGTTCAGTTTGAGCGAGCTTTAGTAATTCAATCATATCTCCCAAAACATAACTTCGATTGAGATGAAACCAGTGGCATGTAAAAATAGACTCCCAATGCATCATTTTGACATCAGAAAAAACATCAAAGGAATTCAGATGAAGCAAATATGAATGTTTGAAGTGGAACTTCAAATCACCTTTATATTCCAGTACAGCTTTCATATTTTGGACATATCTCTCAAACTACAAGATGAAATGAGTTCAAACTGGTGCCATATAAAACTAGACTCAAACAGATTTCCATGGATATAAAAAATTTCAAATTTAGAGTTATATACAATGCAATATGGCTTCTAGAAGTCAATGTATGAAAATACATATACTGCTACACTCATTGGATCATAACTTGAATAATACAATGAGTGTGGAGCTTATTCCTTTTGCATTGGAGTGTAAACAACAAAGATCTTTCTAATGATAATTCATTTACCATGTTTGGATTCAAAAATGAATGGATCATATTTTGAGTCTACTGTTCATACTCTCGCAAACATCTGATATACACTTGAGTTCATAAAGTGTAGGCATGAGAGTTTGTTCGAGAGAAGCTTGAATAGATAGATTAACATGATGCACTCGAGTTCATCTGATAGCACTCGAGTTTTGAATCATTTTGCACTTGAGCTATAGAAGTGCACTCTGGAAGTTTATGATAGAAACCATCTGGAGAACATGAAAATACACCATCCACTCAAGTTTATCATATAGCAATCGAGTTTAGGACTATATGCACTCGAGTTCAGAAAGTGCAGTCATCGAAGTTTGTGATCGAGACATTTGGAGAACATGATTATACGATATTCACTCGAGTTTGTCACTATGCACTCGAGTTCATATCATAGCTGAAGCAAAGAAAGCCCACACGATGAATTCATACAAGTTCAGATATTATTTAATCATTATCCTTACATATGATTTTATACTTTAACATCATTTAACGTTTGTTCCAAGTATGAAACAGAAAAATAATTGAGAGATCATGCAGTGACGAAAACAACTTCTGTGTGGAAGTGAAAGCATCTGACGCAATAGCTCTCTCTCTCTCTCAGTGCTTTACAGTTGTTGCGCATTATAACTACACATGGCAAATGATGGACCAATATTCAGTGACAACAAATTATGGGCAACAAACATGTTCAACAAAATGCCTAACGTTAAAGCATCTGTCGGATCAACGGGAAAACTATAAGAAAAGCTGAAGTATATGTAAGAGCAGGATCAATGGGAAAAATTTAAATACACTCAATGACCATACAAAGCAATGGGACTCCAACTGAAAATTAAGAAGTCTTTGTCTGAGCATCAGATGGGATTACAATGGGAAAATATCCGAATAGGCTCAACAGTCAAATGAATCAACGGACTCTAACGGATGGATGTTTACAACGGTCATCTTCCACAACTCAGCTATAAATAAGAGAGGATGCAAACACAGAACACCGAACAATACGATGAGAACATGAACATGCTGATATCCTAAGTCTTCCTCCTTCAACCTCTTTGCTCTACTTCATCTTCTATATTATGTATATTTGAGAGAGTGAGAATATTTATATTACTTCAGTATCTATTTTGTGAGAGAGTCTATAAACACTTAGCCTATACATCTGTATTGTTCTCAAGGTAGAGGAACCTTGAGAGGGTTGATTTCCTTACGGGGGAAGCTGTAGGGAGAATTGTCGGTTAGACTTTCTGCTCGTAAGACTTGAACGGGTAAGCAGGAGAGAAAGGTCTTCGGGATTGCTCTGCTCGTAAGACTTGTCGTAAGGGGAGTGAACCTTACATTGTGTGAGGGAGAGTAACTCCATAGTAGGCTACACAAGTGCCCGATTAAACTTGTAGGTTGTAGCGGCTTTTCTTGTGCTCAGATAAACAAGAAGATAGTGGATTGGAAATCTAACGAGGAGCCTAGGGACTGGACGTAGGTCATCCTGAATTAGATCAAATCAGGATAAATCACAGTTTGCATCTTCTATTCCCCAAGCTTTTATATTTCCAGCATATATGATCTATATATCTGCATATGATTTTATAGTTCCATATGTATTGATTTGATAAGTTGTGAAAAGATTTTAAAAGATCAGACTTTCTTATCGTACACCTAATTCACCCCATCTCTTGGGTGCCAGCCAAGTCTAACATTTGGTATCAAAGCCTGGTTTCTTGTTTAAAGGACTTTACCGTCTCAATAGTTATAATGGCTGACTTTGGGTATTTTATGCTTCCAGAAGGTTTTGATTATATTGTTCCACCTCTTTTGAAAGATATTGATTTTTGGTTCTGGAAAGCTAGAATGACTAGTTTTATAAAAGCATATGATTTTGATATGTGGAATGTTTTTACAAATGCTTTTGATCATAAACCAAGAAAGGATTGGACACATAAAGAAAAGAAAATGTTTTCGTTGAATATTAGGGCAATGAAGTTTCTCTATAATGCTATGACAGAAAATGATTTTGAGAAAATTAGATTTTGATCTAATGCTAAAGATATTTGGGATACTCTTGATTCTATGTATACTTCTAACAAATGTGTTGAAGTTGAAAATGTTGACAGTTCATGCGAAACTATAAGTTACGCATCTACGATGAATGAACAATTAGAAGTTGATGATAAAGATGGAGAAATCATAGAACACTTTCATACAGTCAACATGGATAGACAAGAAAAAGGGGATTCCCAAAAAGAGCTCATTATAGACGATCATGACAAATCACCCTCTAGAGCTCAAGATAAATTTAAGGTAACAAGTTCCAATTCTTCTTATGATCTTTGTAAAACTGAGTTTCAAATCTTACATAAAACTATTTTCCAACCAATTGTTGATTCTATTGATAAAAACAAAAATGACTTCAAATATGCTAGAAACTTGTATGCGAAGAAAGAACAAAGGCAAACTGGTTTGTTGTCCCTCAAACAACACAATACATGCATAAAACCTCATAATGCATATATTCATAGAATCTACAATTATTGTGGTAAGTATGGGCATATCTCTCACACATGCTATATTAGAAGAAATTCTAATATAAGAAATAAATATGTTTGGGTTCCAAAAGGTCATGAAAATTCTAATGCTAACAATCAAGGACCCAAGTATATGTGGGTACCAAAATGTCCATCTAGTACCTTGTGTATGCAGGATGATTTAAAAAGAAATGGAAATAAGGGTACAGAGAAGATGAAGGAAAATCCAAGAGTCTCTCATGCACTAATTAAGAAGCTTATATCATCGAAAAAGAGAACTCTCAGAGCATTCATTGCTGGAGCTATAGAGCATGACCACAGAAAGAAGCAATGGACAAAAGTACTTTCCACCTCAAGGAAGGGCTACCATAATGTACCATTCAACTTCCTTGTGGAGAACAAGAAGAGGAGGATCTCTCATACACAAAGAAAAATACTCTCTAAGTCTACATCATATGAGAGAGTGTTGCATAACCCCAAAGCCAAATACGTAAAAAAAGAACTCAAAAGAAAGATGCAATGGGTATGTAAAGGAAATCCTCCAAGCACCTAAGGTAAACGTGCAAAATAGTAAAACCTCCTATATTGTTATCTTTAATATCTGTTGAGGTTTATACACGTTACCTTATGAATGAGCATTGCAAACGATCTTAGAAATATATTTTCAAATCCTTTGAAAAATTTGATTTTGTAAACCTATTTGCAAATGGATTGCAATGTTCAATAGTTTAGTTCTTTATGCATACATGTTTGTTTCAAAAGAAAATATCTCTACTTTAATGCATAAAGTCATATTTAATTCATTATGCTCAATTTCTTCAAAATGAATGTATTGCTAGAGTATGTGAATTATGATTCTTACAAGCTAACCATGAGTGGATCCAAGTAAGATTGGATACCGAAGTAACAAAATGGGTTATACAGTTTTGTTGGAAGAAATATGCAGAAAAGCTTGATTCATGAGCATAGATTACTCAAGTGATCTTGAAAGACTTGAGTACAAAGAAACAAGAAATTGGAAACTAACTTGAGTATCTACAAGCCACACTCAACCCAGGTACGCTGGGTCAATATGGGAGTTTAACTACAGAACTCAAGTTTGCAGTGGCAAACTCGAGTCCATATAAACTCGAGTTTGGAGGGCCAAACTCGAGTGCAGATGAACTTGAGTTTTATGGGAAGAACTTGAGTGTTGAGTGTTTTATATCAGTTTCCAGAATTTAGTCATTACACTCATTCTTTACAACTCAATTTGTGTGCTAAATACTTGCTCATTATTGCATATCATCATTAGCAATCATCTTTTATGGTTTTCAAAATATTTTAGATTTCTAAATGAACCAAAAATAAAATTGTGCATAATCTTTCATGAATTTAAATAATTCAAATACACAATCCAAAAATGCATCTTGATTCATCTAGTTTATATCCTAGTGCATACACATGATTTGAAAATTATTCATATATTGTCTGCATTCAAATCGGTTTCAAAATTGGAAGTTAATTAATACTTTTGTATACTGAATGTTAGAATTGCTTCCAAAATATTTCCCCATCACCGAGATATTAATTATTGATCTTTAATGTGCTATCCAATACTTAAACTCCTTAGCCTTTATTTTCTAACATGTTAGACTTCATGTCTAATAAGTTAGGCATCTATATGAGTTTCAAGCTTATATCCTAGAAAAGAATTGAATTCATGAAAAAGCATTGTTCCTAAAGCATAAATCCTTATTGGTTGAGTTATTCCAAGCATTATAAATGTTCATTAATGCATTGATTGAATGCTAATGCATTCATCATTATAGTGGAATAACATATTATGATGATATTTTGGAACTCTAGTCATTTAGACTAATGAGTATGTGTTTTAGTATCTATAAATCCTTATACTCATCTTGTTACTCAATTACATCAACATTTGTCTTCATCTATTCTCGAGTAACTAGAATCTTGTATTCAAACTCTTACCTTGAATATTTACTTCATGACTTAATTTTAAGAGGCAAGATTATCACTTGATCAATATCAAAGTCATTGTACTCATATATGTCATCAAGCTAATGCTTCTGGCTAATTCATTTTCCATATGACTTTTGCTCTTGGAAAGATTCTCAAACATGCTATCTTAATTATGCTTTAAGAAGGAAGCTTTTTGGTACATGTATATACTTAATCTATTGACTTCCACCATTTTTAGCATAAACACTTATATTGAACAAACTTCATGATTAAGTTTTCAAGCATTCAAAATCTTAATGTCATAATGCATATTCATGATTCAAAAGAACATTTGAGATTTTGAAACAATTTGCATATTTTCATTCATAATTTCATAAAAGTTGGTCATTATAGATAGATTTTCTACTCTCTTGATCCAACTTACATGGATTGCATGAAAAAACTTATCAATGACATATTTTCAATTAAGTGTATTTTCAAACTGTCATTAATCATTGAAAATTATCATTCTTGATGTTATTTGCTTGTTATGCTTCATGATTTATTGACTTAAATTTATTGGGTAAAATTCTATTTTTGAACTTTATTATCTATCATACTCTTTACTCATTCATCACATGGTTTAATTGATATAGGAGTATAAGAGCTGTTATATCTAACATTGTGGACCCAATAAAAGTTGGGTACCAAGGAGCATGTATTTATAATTTTGTAGGTATTGACTAAAATGCTTTACTTTCAGATAAAAAGGATCAAAGGCATGACTGGAAGTACTGCAGTTTGAGCAGAAGCAGAGGTTAAAAGAATCATCAAGCTTGATGAACAAGATCTAAAACTTGAAGCAAAATGAGGCAGCTATGAACCAGAACTTTAAAGCTCTATTTGACTTGATAGCTGACAAAATAAGGGAGCTATGTTATATGATGAAATCAGAATTTCCCGATTGTGTTTCTTAAGCAAGGGAAACATACCAAGCTAATAGATACACATAAGGCTCTATTACGTGATCATCTTAGTATCCTGAGTGTCCCATAAAGATCACACCCTCTGATTCCTTCAGTACTGATCAAGTTACTAGACGATAATTGGCAATGGTGCATCAATAAGAGGATCATAACTCAAGTAGTTACGACATTACTTGAGTGAGGTATTGTATTCTTTCATAAGTGAAATTATCTGAGTAAGGGCTTCAAAAGACATATTCATTCTTTAATTCTACCATCCTATCTGGATAGTAATTAAAGCTCAGGTCATTTAAATTTTCTGACTCGAATGATATTAGAATACAATTGTTAAAATCCATGAATAACATCATCATTTTCAAATTTAATTTCTCTCTAAATCTTCGACTTTCACTCTTAAAGTTTTCAATGGTTTTCCAAATCTACAAGAGCTATTAACTGTATTTCTTCATAATAATTTTTAAGACCATGCATTCATTAAGGGGGAGCTTCACATTCACATGTGTTCTATTCATTAAAAGATTAACTCCTTTATTTGAAGAAAATCATTATAGCATACTCATCTGCATTCACTTTCAATTGATTAGTTTTGATGATGAGATACTTACACATCTTCTTTTCTTGATCTTAATTTGCATATATTTTATAGAAAGGAAATTTTTAATACTTGATTGCACTCACCATTCTCCTTGCAATAATATTTTTTTTAACTTATGACAGGAGAATTTACTCTGAAAAGATCATTCCTCAACACACTAAAAAGAGAATGTATCGATTTTAAGGACTTGTGCTTTGATGATCATTCAAGGAAAATATATTGGCAGCAATATTCAGAGTAACAAATTTATATATGCCAATACAAAGCAACATTAAGCATATTGTTATAAAAATATGGAATAGAAGCTCAAGAGCATCATAGAGATATTCATTAGAATTATGCAGTGAAAGTTTGGTGGACTGGACTTCATGAATCTATCATCAGCTTACCAAATCCAAATGAGCATCTCTAAACTCTATCTTTTTAAATTTTGAAGATATTGTGCATCTCGTTGATTTCATTAAGATAATTTTTCTTGAAAATATCTTCAAATTATTTATTCATTTGTATCACATTAAAACATAAAAGGGGAGAGAGAAAATTGATTTCTTGACATGTTTATTTTGTTTAATAAAGAGAAAGACATTTCAAAGTTGCTTTTATATTTAAATCTCTATAAGCATGTATTCCTTATCTTACTAATGACAAATAGAGAGAGAGAGAGGCAAGAAAAATTATGTTGCATAATATTTGTACAAGTCACATCCATGCATATTTTTCTTGTAGGATTTTTCATCATCAAAAAAGGGGAGAATGTTAGATATGATTAGTTTTGATGATGTCAAATATAGATATAAGATATTAAGAGCAAAAAGTTTGCTTAATGTATTAATCTCCCACATTGACTAACTACTATATTTAATGTTGCATATCTTGTAGATTAGTCAAGAAAAGGAAGAAAGAGATTGGAGAAAGAAGAATTTATAAGAGCTAATAGAAATATAAAGATTCAAGCTCCTAGAAGAAATACTGGATGTTTCTATACTCAAAAGGGAATTCAAGTGGTACTGTAGTAGTGGAACTGTTTTGGCACTGTAGCATTTTTCACTGTAGCGGTCAGACACTGTAGCAGCACGAAGAACTGTAGCACTTGAGTTCAAGGAGTTCTTCATGTGAGTTCTTGGCAGAAACGGCCTCTGGATGTTTCCCAAATTGAGCACTCGAGTTGGCTATGTGAAACTCGAGTTGGCAATATTCAAAACTGAAAAAATGGGTGAGAACTCGAGTTGGGACTTGAAACTCGAGTTGGGATTGAAGCACACTCAAGTTTGGCATCAAAACTTCAAGATCGGTCATCAAAATCTGAAGTGAACTTGAGTTTGGAATATAAAACTCGAGTTATGGATGACTCTGTTCATCCCTGTTCTACGTTCGTTTGAGCGAGCTTCAGTAATTCAATCATATCTCTCAAACCATAACTCCGATTGAGATGAAACCAGTGGCATATAAAAATAGACTCCCAATGAGTCATTTTAACACCAGAAAAACATCAAAGGAAGTCAGATGAAGTAGATATAAATGTTTGAAGTGGAACTTCAAATCACCATTATATTCCAGCACAGCTTTCGTATTTTGGACATATCTCCACACTACAAGACGAAATGAGTTCAAACTAGTGCCATATGAAACTAGACTCAAACATATTTCCATGGATATATAATATGTCAAATTTGAAGTTATATTCAATGTGATATGGCTTCTGGAAGTCGATGCACGAAAATACATACACTGTCTACACTCATTGGATCATAACTTGCATAATACAATGACTGTGAAGCTTATTCCTTTTGCATTGGAATGTAAACAACAAGAGCTTTCTAATGATCATTCATTTACCATGTGATAAGTAAAATATTTGCATATTCATTTTCACTTATATGATGATTTTGTGGACTATATTTGAGCTGAATGTAATTAATTTGGGTATAATAAATAAATAAATAATGATTTTCATGCAGCCATGGATAGTACCGGATTAAAAAGAATTAAAGAAGGAATTTAAAGGAAGTTACTATTCATGTGGTACTATTAATTATGCATTGTTCATGCGGGTACTGTTCACTGTAGCAGTTTCACTGTAGCGGACGGTGTGGTCGGTTACTGTAGCAGTGCGGGTAATGTAGCAAACGGTGTGGTCGGTGCACTGTAGCAAGTGGGTGGTCGGTTCACTGTAGCAGTGCGGTTCATTGTAGCAAATCACTGTAGCAAAATACTGTAGCAGTCTGAAAATGAAGCCTATAAATAGAGCTTCTTGGCACCCTAAAATGAAGAGGAAGGAAGAGAGAGAGAGAGTTTCTATTTTAGAGAGAGAGTTGTTATTTTTAGAATTTATTTCTTGCATTTTCTTTACTTCTTGCATGCCTCCTACATGGATGGTTTTACCTCCTATATGGAAGGCCTAGATAGTCCTCCTTTATGGATGGTATAGGTTGCCACCTACATGGATGGTTTTACCTCCTATATGGTAGGCTAGATTTTCCATTTTCATGCATCTTGTAGTTGTATTTTTATGTTTTTGTAATTAATTTTTATGCAATATTTATGATGTTTGTAATATATTTTGGTTTTGTTTTTAATTTTATCATGAGCTAAATTTTCCTTTTCCTAGGGTGATGACGTAGCTTACTAATGACGGATTGAATCTTAACTTATTAAATCTAGTTTTAATTTTTCCTTCATGATTGAGTTTTAATTATTGCTCTTAATGCTTACAATTGATTGACCACCTTTTGGATGATTTTAATATGCATGTTGAGACCGGAAGGAGATACATGTGTGTGGATTCTATAATTAAAACCATAATTTGCATATGAAATAGGAATATATTCATATGGGTTATGTAGTCTTAATTGAGTTCCATAAATCTTAATGCATGATTGATTGCTTAAATTCATATAGGAATATATTGGGTTAGCAATTAATTATAGAATTACTTGACCTTGGAAGAGGCTAGTAATTAAAATAGGGAAACTCGACTATCAATCATGTGGAATAAATTGGACTAGAATAGATAAGTGATTCAATCCGAAATTTATTAAGTGAAATCTAATCCCTAGGGCTTTTACTCATATTTGTCTTTATATCACTTGTATTCATATTTCACCATTTCTATCTTGCAATCTCAATCACAACTAATCAACCGACTAAATAGAATTAAAATTACCAATTTTGGTACTTAGTGATCAATCCTCGTGGGAACGATACTCTACTCACTTCTATATTACTTGATTACGACAGTGTACACTTGCACTTCTAAATACACCATCCTACACCCATAACACCATGTTTGTATTAAAAAATGAATGGATCATGTTTTGAGTTCATTGTTCATACTCCCGCAAACATCTGATATACACTCGAGTTTAGAGAGTGTAGGCATGAGAGTTTATTCGAGAGAAGCTTGAATAGACAGATTAACATTATGCACTTGAGTTCATATAATAGCCCTCGAGTCTGAGTCATTTTGCACTTGAGCTACAGAAGTACACTCTGGAAGTTTATGACAGAAACCATCTGGAGAACATGAAAATACACCATCCACTCAAGTTTATCAGATAGCACTCGAGTTCAGAAAGTGCAGTCATGGAAGTTTGTGACCGAGACATTTGGAGAACATGATTATACGATATTCACTCGAGTTTGTCACTATGCACTCGAGTTCATATCATAGTTGAAGCAAAGAAAGCCCACACGATGAATTCATACAAGTTCAGATATTATTTAATCATTATCCTTACATATGATTTTATACTTTAACATCATTTAACATTTGTTCCAAGTATGAAACAAACAAAAAATGGAAAGATCATGCAGTGACGAAAACAACTTCTGTGCGGAAGTGAAAGCATCTGATGTAATGGATCTCTCTCTCTCTCTCAGTGCTTTACAGTTGTTGCGCATTATCACTACACATGGCAAACGACGGACCAATATTCAGTGATAACAAATCATGGGGAACAACCATGTTCAACAAACTGCCTAACGCTTAAGTATCTGTCAGATCAACGAGAAAACTGTAAGAAACGCTGAAGCATATGTAAGAGCAGGATCAACGGGAAAATATTTAAATACACTCAACGACCATACAAAGCAATGGGACTCCAATCGAAAATTAAGAAGTATTTTTCTGAGCATCAGATGGGATTACAACAGGAAAATATCCGAATAGGTTCAATGGTCAAATGAATCAACGGACTCTAGTGGATGGATGTTTACAACGGTCATCTTCCACAACTCAGCTTAAATAAGAGAGGATTCAAACACAGAACACCGAACAATACGATGAGAACATGAACATGCTGATATCCTAAGTCTTCCTCCTCTGACCACTCTTTGCTCTACTTTGTCTTCTATACTATGTTTATTTGAGAGAGTGAGAATATTTATTGTACTTCAGTGAGCATTTATCTACTCTGTGAGAGAGTCTATAAACACTTAGCCTATACATCTGTATTGTTCTCAAGGTAGAGGAACCTTGAGAAGGTTGATTTCCTTACGGGGGAAGCTGTAGGGAGAATTGTCGGTTAGACTTTCTGCTCGTAAGACTTGAACGGGTAAGCAGGAGAGAAAGGTCTTCGGGATTGCTCTGCTCGTAAGACTTGTCGTAAGGGGAGTGAACCTTTCAGTGTTTGAGGGAGAGTAACTCCGTAGTAGGCTACACAAGTGCCTAGTTAAACTTGTGGGTTGTAGCGGCTTTTCTTGTGCCCGGATAAACAAGAAAATGGTGGATTGGAAATCTCAGGAGGAGCCTGGGGACTAGACATATGTCATCGTGAATTGGACCGAACCAGGGTAAATCACAGTTTGCATCTTCTATTCCCCAAGTTTTTATATTTCTAACATATATGATCTATATATCTGCATATGATTTTATAGTTCCATATGTATTGATTTGATAAGTTGTGAAAAGATTTTAAAAGATCAGACTTTCTTATCGCACACCCAATTCACCCCACCTCTTGGGTGCCAGCCAAGTCTAACACTGCCAACTTCGTATGTGCCTACAAGGTCGCACACAATAATAGCCCAACACGAGCTATAATGTCCAGATTCATTGAATCTAAAATGCGTATAAGATTAAATGAATACAATGTTTAATCTAGGATATTATATATATATTATATATATATATATATATATATATATATATATTATACACATGTTGTGTGAATATTTATTTGATAAATATTTATATGTGTATATATATTTATATTTATATTTGAAAAGAAAATTAATAATATTATATATACACATATGTATTTTTAAAATACATACATACATATATAATATATATTATTTGATAATATATATTATATGAAGATATTATATTATATATATAATAATATTATTTGATAATATATATTATATATATGATAATATTATATATATATATATATATAATAAATTATTTGATAATATATATTAAATATGTGATAATATTATTATATTATGTATATATAAAGATATTATATGATAATATCTCAGATTTAATTTATAAGGATAAATTAAATCTAATTCGATTGACTCTTTATTCTAATTAAACAAATAGGTTAAATTAAAATTGTTAGACAGATTTAATTAAACCATATTTATTTAATTAGCTTATCAAAAAAATTAAGTGTTAATTGATATGATAAAGATTTTGAAATTAATTAAGATTAATTTTAAAAATCTAATATCCATCATAAAATAGATAACCCTAACTAGTTATAAAAGGTAAGAGCTAAGGTTTTCTATAGATGATGAAAAAATAGAGAGCCACAAGAAAACCCTAGAAGGATATTGGAGGCGCTAGCACGCTGGAGGTGTTGGGTCCTGTTCGTGTGGATACCAGTAGAGGGAGATGATATGAGTAGTTAGCTCCTCAAGATCAAAAAAGGAAAAACTCCAAGAAGAAGTAGCTGACATGTTGATAATGGGGATGGTTAATATCATACTCATAGAGATCAATGCTCTTTTAAGAAGAATTAGCGAACATGTAGATGCTGGGGAAATTATTTCAGGAGCAACCAAACATGAAGATTTGAGAACTCGCAATACGTTGATGATTGTGGGCATTCAAACAAACATGAATAAGGTACGACAATTTCTAACTCAATTTAAATGCCTTTGATAGATCCGCAATTGGGATTGGTAAACTTTTACAATTTTAAATTTTAATTATTCCGCTGTGTGCCTACCAATCCCAACAGTTATCACAAAGTTTGTTATGTTTTTTTAATTAGGCTATTTAATTTTATTTGAAAAATCAATTTCTAAAAACAATAAACAAATAACCAAACATTAGTTGCGGTTAAAATTTCTTTTCAAAAATTAATTTCTAAAAAAATAAATAAATAACCAAACATTTGTAGCGGTTTTGTTGTATTAACCGCTACCTAGTTATATAAAAGTTAGATTTTTGAATCTGACGTTTCCGCCAATGGTCAAATATTTTGTAGTAGTTGCAAGTACCAAAAGCTACTAATGCTCACACCATTTCTAGCAGTTCACGCTTCGTAACCACTACAAAGGGAGAAAAAAATATTTTTGAATTTTGAATCTGTGAAACCCGCCAACAGTCATATGACATGAATTTGTAGCGGTTCAATATTATTAATCGCTATAACGGTTTACAGATATAAATTTTGAACATTGTGAATCTGACATACCCGCCAACTGTCAAATATATTTGTGATGGTTATTTGTAGCGGTTAAGGACTATTAACCGCTAGTAGTTGTGAAAAAATTTGAATTTTGAATCTAGAGAAATCCCGCCAACGATCACATGACATGAATTAGTAGCGGTTTTAAAGTTGTAACCACTACAAATGTTGCATGAGTAGCGGTTTGGGTAGCGGTTCTATGAACCGCTACTAATTTTTGAATGTTGAGAAACTTCAATTTAAGCATCTTGTGACATCTCATTTGTAATTTCACTCATTTTGTTCGCTAAATTCTTTCCTCTAGCTATGGATAAATCATGGATCAAGTTGCCACGCAATTCTCCAGCTTATTTAGACGAATTAAACAACTTCTTGAATTTCGCGTACTCTCACGCTAGCTGTAATGGAAAGATCGTATGTCCGTGTTGAAGATGCAAGTTCAAGAAGTAGCATACACAATAAGTTGTTAAGGAACATTTTCTTGTGAAGCCTTTCCCATAAGAGTATATGTTCTGGAGAGTTCATGGTGAGAAGGCTAAAAGTGAATAACACCCAAAGTCAATAAGTTAGGCATATACGTTCTAGCATTCCAAAACAAAAAATCAATATCTTTTAAAATAGGTGGAATTGTATAGTAGAAATCTTCTGAAAGTGAATAACACACAAAGTCAGCCATTGATAACTCTTGAGACGGTTAAGTCCTTTAAACAAGAGACTAGCTTTGATACCAAATGTTAGACTCAGCTGACAACCAAGAGGGGGGTGAATCGGGTATCAGATAAAAACTTGTGAACTTTGAAAATCTTTTTGCTTCTATTGAAAATAATAAGTACCAGATAATGAGCCATATAATCACAATTAATTAAATAAATCAAGTATGCTGGAAATATAAGAGATAAGGGAAGAGAATATGCAAATTGTAATTTATACTGGTTCGATCCAATCCTTGATAACCTACTTCCTGTCCCAAGCTCCGCTTAAGATTTTTCAATCCACTATCTTTTTGTTTAAACTAAGCGTAAGAGAAGCCTCTATAATCCCAAGAGTTTAGCCGACACTTGTAAAACCATTTATAAATCTCTTACCGAGATACTCCCCTTACTCATCGTAATGATACAACCTTTATGATGAATGATCACAATCAATCTTCTTTCTCAAAAGTGAATAAGATGAATACTAAAGTACATTATAAATAATCTCACTCTCTATGGTAAATTATATGATCATTGAGAAAATAGAGAGCAAATAAGATAAACGTCAGAGTGTTGCCATTTTGACAGTGAAGGTACAAGCTAATATCTTTGACTATGAATGCTTTTCAATTTATAGTTGATGTGGCTTTAATGATCATTGGAGACATTAAAGTATCCATTAGGCACATTCTTATTCTTGTTGTGATTTTGTCATTTTATAGAAATATGATCGTTGGAGTTTCTGACACAAATTGTTTTTTGGCCATTGAGCTCTCATCCAAGTTCAATCACCTATAATCCTCATGTCAACTTGATTAGTGATGATCTGGAATTATTAGAATCAATATAATCAAGGTTTAAATGAGTTTGCAAGATTATGGAGAAATATGAGACGGTGATTAAGAAAATCTGTGAACAATATTACTCGAGTACATGAAATATAACTCGAGTGATCTTCAGTTGAGATATAGTACATTCTTGGTTTATCAGAGAGTGACTTGCTGAAGTCTCGCGAGTCGCTTGCCATCACTTGAGTGACAGCTTACTTAGTTGAGTGAGCTTTGTTTATAACTTGCAGAACCATCACTAGTGACTTGCAAAAGCACTGCTAGTTGGCACCAACACTTCTGTCTAGAACTCAAGTTCTAATTGCAAACTCGAGTTTACAAGGTGAACTTGAGTTCTTAGCCTGGTTGCCATGATTTTATGTGTCTCTACCAGAAACTCTCGAGAGTTCATTTTTAGTCTCGAGTTCTCATCTGTCCAGAACTCAAGTTCTGCTTGCAAACTCGAGTTCTTCTGACTTCCTGGGATTCATCACTCGAATGACCTCAAGTATCACTCAAGTGGTCACTTTGAGTGATCTACTTATTTTGACTCCAAATATGGTAAATGACCTATCATTAGAAAGCTCTTTAATTCTACTTTCATATGCAACCATTTTGACCTTAATTAGATGTGCCGTTTGAGAGATATGTCCAAAATACCAAACCTATCTTGTAATACAGAGGTGATTTGAATGTCATCTTCCTTCAATCATATCTCTTTCATTTGAACTACTTTGATGTTGGTTTTAGTGTCTATTTGATGTATTAGAAGTCTAGTGTCAAATGCAATAAGTTTCAGCTCAATCGAATGTGTGGTTGGAGAGATATATCCAAAATACCAAAGCTCTATCATGTTGAACGAAAAACAAAGTAGAACAGAGTGCATGAAAACTCAAGTTTTCTTCAATCTGAACTCGATTTCTTAGTCCAAACTCAAGTTCTCTCCTATTTTTGCATAGTTAAATAGTGCTAACTCGAGTTTTCCTTGGCAAACTCGAGTTCTCAACTTCTACAACGTTAAAAGATTGGTTTCTACCAAAAACTCATGAAAGTGCTACAGTGGAACTTAAGTGCTACAGTGCCAAATTTTGATGCTACAGTACCAAACTCGAGTTCTACAGTGCCTCGACAGCTTCAGTACCTCGAGTGCTATAATGCCAAACAGTGCTTCGAGAGGTATTGTCTAGTATCATTCTTAACAGCTTGAATCTGGATATTCCCATTAGTTCTTGCAAGTTCTTCTTTCTTCAATCTCATTTTTCTTCTTGATTATTCTCCAAAAATCTTTTGATAACTTCTTACTTTCTTGACTACTATCTTCAATCTCTTTCTTTTTCTTCCTCTTGATCAATCCAACTCAATAACTTCTTTCTTAATTTTCTTCTTGATCATTCTCCATAATTCAACTTGATATCTTCTAATCTACATTAAATATAGCAGCTAGTCAATATAGAAGATAAATATATTATGTAAAGTTTTTACTCTTAATATTTGGCATCATCAAAAATAATTATATCTATCATTTTCACCCTTTTGATGATGGAAAATCCTTTAAGAAAAATATGTATGAGTTATAAAAGTAAATTAAGAGCAACATATTTTTCTTGCCTTTCTCTATTTATGTAAACTTTTTGCTCTTAATATTTGGCATATATATTTAACATCATCAAAACTAATCATATCTAACAAGTTCAACACTGCAAATAATAATGTGAACTCAGTACAATTCTCATACAAAGGCTTCTCTACATTAATCTTCATCCTCTCAAACTTTTCTGGGCATTCGCTGAATTCTGCTTCAATTGCATCATACATATCTTGAAGATGATCAGCCTCAATTGTACTTGTGCCGAAATTAGGTGATTCACAGCTTTCCAAATTCAATCGACTAGCACTGCTTCCTACATCCTTCTCCCCGTGTTTTGTCCAATAGGTATAAGTCTGATTAATTCCATACATTACTTAGTGCAACTCACAATTGTCTGGACTAACAAGCTTTACAATGCCACACTTGACACAAGAACAAATAATGAAACCACAAGCTTCAATATTATTACGAATCACAAACCTAATGAAATCCCCCACCCCATCTGAGTACTCATCCGATAAACGATTGACAGACATCTATTCTTTATTTGTAATCTCCATCTAGAGTATAAACAAAAACAATCTTGATAGTACTTTACCTAAATCAATATTAACAAATAACAAATTTAGTAATAAGAAACACTAAAATCAGGGGCAAAACCCTATACACATACAAAATCACTTTAAAACAATCTTTACATATTCTTTACCCAAATCAATATCGAAAAAATAAGTTGAAAAACCACAAGGAGAAACTCAATTGAACCCACCTTTAGCAAGAAGAGAAGAGCTTAAAAACCAAACTCACAAACCCTAGAAGAATAAATCAATCCAGACGCTACTTGTAGGAGCACTCACGAACTCAGAAAAACTCCAGAACCCATAAATTCTACAAACCCACAAACCTATGAATGGTGAAGGATGAAGGAGAGCTATGGTAGAGGAGAAGGGAGCAAAAACCATCAAGGGAGCAATTGAGGAGAGTGAAATGGTAGTGGAGGAGCTGGAATGGAGTCGCCAGAGGTGTAGAAATGAGCTCTCTGTAACTTTGTAAGTTTCAAATGTAAAACAAAAATAGGTCTTGGAAAAAGAATATACTTAATGGTTGTTATTAAAGAACCATTAAGTATATTATATTTGATGGTTCTTTTTTAACAACTGTCAAATATACATCACCTAGATTTGATAGTTTTTCACAAACAATCGTCAAATAAAAGATACAATTTTTTCCAAAAAAAAAACCAAACTAATATATAATGGTTGTACTATAAAACCATTAAATATTTTTTCATATACTTAACGGTTGTTTTAAAAAACCGTTATATGTCATTCCTGAAACTTCGCCTTTGCATATTTAAAGGTTTCATTAAAATTGCTAAGTATGGAGCTTCAAATACAGATAAATCTATAATAATGTGCATGACGATTGTTTCAAAAGAGTGAGCCATAAGTTTTATCACTAAATAAATGAAGGTTATTAACTATAACCGTTATTTTTTATGTTTTTCGCAAATTCCACCTTACAATACATGACGGTGCGCATAATTCACCATTACTTTTAAGTGTTATATATCGTTACGCGACCTCCACCTCAACATACATGATTTTTATTGGCTGTACTTATTATGTATTAAGCATTATAAATACGCAAATCTGTAGTAATATTAATTGCTAAATACCTATTAATATGATCCAGAAAAAGCATTGGACACCGGCTAGCCCAAATGACTATAAAAAAATATAAATGAAATTGAAATAAAAAATTATTCTATCTCTATCTTATAAATAGGAGGAGATGAGTGTATATATATAAAATATGTACTCTCATACACACACACACTTGTATGCGCGTGCCTGCGCGCATGAACGCACACTCACTTCCTCTTGTCTTTAATGTAAGATATATTTGGAGAGTTGGTATTGATTTTAAATATAAAACATATTTTTCATATTTTGTCAATTGTTTCTTAATTTACCGCTATTGATACTCATTTAACCAAAGAGAAAAAGGGAATAAGAGAACTAAAAAAGATGACTAAGATATTTTAGCAAATATATGTCACGTTAACTAACTTCCTCAATTTAATTAAATTAAGTAAATATTTATTATATTAAGTAATAGAGGAACTGACGAAGCACACGTGCGTGCGTGCGTGCGTGCGGGGTAAAGCATTTGGTGATGATGGGTATAGGTGGGGGTAATGGAAATAATACGGAGAGTTTAAAGTCTGATACAGCATTTAAGTGATGAGACGGGGCTGTGTTCTGACCCAGTTCTCTGATCACTTCAAGCTTAATTTACAAATAACAAACCGTAGTACTTTAAAAACTTCATTTTTATCGGGTACACACACGTTTATTCTCCATCTAAATGATAACATTTCATTATTCTTGTAAATTGTTAATGCCTACAAACACTTGTCTAAAGTCTAAACAACAGGTCTAAACATTAGACCATCTTAAACGAAAATTAGTTTGAAAAAAGAAGAACAAGGAACACATGCATTTCTAAGAAGACCAACTTAACAACACGTACACTTAAATTAAGACGGTAATCTTATAATATTCTATCTGATACGTTTTGTGAAGTGCATGCATATGAGTCCAAACGTCGAACAGTAGCAAAAGAACCAGACAGCTAGCTAATCAAATTATAATCACCATGTTTGGGTACTACATATGCTGTTCCAGTAATGATTCTTCTCCTCAAAGTTTGTGTTTCCACAAATCATGGTTGCTTCTTCGCCATTAATATCCACGAAACCCAAGTTGTCCATATTCTCGTTGGATTCAAAAACAAGCACATCATCGTTATCTTCGCTGTTTAAACCAGCCATTATACTGTTTGACGACAGTACTTCTTGTAAATTGACTTGTACGTTCTTGTACCTTTCTCCCATAAATGCCTCCACCGCCACCATAATGTCGTCGTCTTGTAAATTTGTCGTGGTCGTTCTTCTATCTCCGGTGACCGCCACCTCGGTGTCCCATGGCTCGATTCCAGAAGTGGGTGCTTGGACAGAATTAACCGTGGTAATGTTGGTGGCCGGAGGGATGACCATTTTTTCACTAATGGGTAATATTCCTGCGGTGGTTGTGGTGGCGGTGGTGGTGGAGCTAGGTGGTAACATGGGTTCCGGGAAGCTCAAGGTGGACGTCGGCGACTCAAGGTTCTCGTCAGCGGCGGCGATCATCAGGGCGTACATGCTATGCATTCTGGTATTTTTGTCTTCTGTGGTCGGCAACGACGTCCATGAGTTCTGCCATGCTTTGAGGACGTCTAAGCACGGCGGTACAGACGGCCGAGCCGAGATTCTGTTGAGGACGAGCCGAGCCGGTTGAGCGGGGGGGAATAAAGACGATGACGAGCCAAGCTGGAGCTTGGACTCTCTGACAAGCCTGGCTTCGGCTTCAAGCCGGGCACTCTCCCACTGAGCCATGTGGCTAAGGCTCGAGCTCGCTGGTCCGCCGACGTCAACTTTAGGCCGGTGTGTGGTCGGGTCGATCCCCATTTTGGCGAGCCTCTTCTTAAGATGAGTGTTCCAGTAGTTCTTGATCTCATTGTCAGTTCTCTTAGGCAAGTGAGCCGCTATGGCTGACCATCTGGTGCAATATAATACACAGTACATATCAACCATATAACCACACATTTTAAATAAATGGATAATAATAATTATTTTGTTTTTATCTTTTCATTTTTAATTCTTTTACGTGCGGCTTTATATCACTTTTTGGTCGTACTTTAAATTGCTACATTAAATAGAAACCTACTATTCGGTTTCCTTCAATGAGGTCTCTTCATGTTTCTTAACCTACAAAGCTGACTGCATGTACCATTCCCAACATGTTATTGAAGTAACTGAGAAAAAGTTGAACGGTTTACTGACTTCTAAAATGAAAGATGAAGAAAGCTTAGATTCACAACACGCCAAAATCATATCCTTCTTCTTGTCCTTAAGACAATATCTATTTAAAAAGTTGATATTGGTTCTAAATATAAGATAATCATTTTTTATATTTGTCAATCTTTTTCTAATTTATGTTTAGTAATTCTTCTTTTTCAATAATTAAGGAATAGAAGAAAAGAGTGAATTAAGGAAAATGACTACGGTGTTTTAAAAAATATATATTATATTAATTAACTTAACAAAATTTTTTAATTAAATCAAATTAGATAAATATGTTTTATATTAAGTACAAGATGGAGTAATAATAAACAAGATATGTAAAATTACATCTACAGTTTGGGAGAGCTCGGTGTTTTGCGTCTAAAGCCCGTATTTATCAGAGTCCAGTGTAACTTACAGATACACAAACAAGAAGGAGGAGGAGGAGAATGAAAACACCCACACACACATATATACCTGTTTCCAAGAAGGGCATGAAGTTGAATAATAGTTCTCTCTTCTTGCAAGCTAAACTTTCCTCGTTTAATATCAGGTCTGAGATAATTGGTCCACCTCAGCCTGCAACTTTTCCCACATCTCTCAAGTCCTGTTAACCAAAACTCACATATATATGACAATAATATACGCGTGTGTGTCTATAGAGAGAGAGAGAGTGTTGTGTGTGTACATACCAGCTTTGGAAGGCAATGCACGCCAGCTTCCGTGGCCATGTTGTTCAATGTAGGCGACGAGCTTCTGGTCTTCTTCAGGAGTCCAAGGTCCCTTCTTCAACCCCACTTTCTCACAGCAAGGTGACCTACCCATTATGATTGGTTGATGATGAAGAAATTGTTCTTAACTGGAAAAATATGACAAGACACAAATGAAGAGAGAAATAGAAATGTTGGTTCTTAAGGAAAGCAGTTAAAGGGGAGGATGCTATATATAGAAAAATCAAAATAATAATAATAATAATAATTTGTTAATATAAATGTTTTCATGTACTATTCTATATCTCATCTCAATCTTACTAAATATCTCTTACTGAGTAGTACCACATGTTCCTAGACAAGAGATCATTGCGTATCGTTGGATGCAATTATATATCACATTTATTTTTTATTAAAGCGGCTGGTGATAACTTTCTTGTATTTAGGTAGTTCACATAATGGCATGTTATGATTAATAAATTGTTAAGACATTTTTAAAATTTGGTATTATTATGTATTATCTTTTTTCTTATATAGTTATATGATGTTCAATATCATTGAATCGGATTCAAGTATTGTCCAATGACAAAAAATACCAGTTTACCGTGTATCCATGTTTAAAGTTGCATTGAGAACCTAAAAAAGAAATTAAGAAAACAGAAAATTGTTCCCTCTAGTCCTAACACATGAGAGCTATTATAAGGGTTTTCTTTGGTACAAAATATAAAATTTTAGTCCATTGTGTCTCTCAAATTTATAGTTTTTTTTTAATTCTTCAAATTGATGGTACATATTAAGTAGATTTTCCATCAAGTCAGTAGTTTCCAATGTAAATGATTAAAATCGATATTTTTGGGAAACTAACAGACTTTTTTTTAATAAATAACTAATTTTGTTAATCTCTACGAATTAGTTAGCTAGCTTCTACATTTAAGGTTAGAGAGAAATATATTCTTGATACGCATAAGAAATAAATATCAAATATGAAAATTTATAATCACAATTTATTTATTATCAAAACTCTCATAAGTAAGAGAGAGAGAGAGAGAGAGAGAAATACTCCATCCGTCCCTTAATATAAGACATATTTACCTAATTTGAGGGAGTATCAATAAAAGTAAATTAGAAAAAGATTGACAAATATAAAAAATATGTATTATATTTAAGACGAAGATCAACTTCCCAAATATGTCTTATATTAAATATCTAAGAGAGTAACATTTATATACTACGAAATATTGGACCAGCATTGCTTTTTTGTTTTTTAGGTGGCGGATTATTACTCAAATATTATTATTCTATTGTTTCCAAATTAATTTCCCTACTGGCCTGCTCTATACACAATAACGCAAACCATAATTATCAGAATAAATTCTCATTGATAGCAACACGTCTAGTTTCAACCTTGAAATTTATTGTGTCTGCTAAGTTAACGTCTTCTTCAATCTTACAGATAGTAAAGATAAATGCATAATTGAATGCATCCATATCCCAGAAGCTTGTCTCAACTATTAAATTTCCATCTAAGATCAAACTCTATTAAATTAATTATTTAATTGGTTCAGCAAACTTTTCTTATATGGAAAAAAAATGAAGTTCATCACACATTTACATAATTCTTTGGAGTTTGGACGATTCGTAATTATTTTTGTACCCTGCAAGAGTTCATTTTGATGGAAATTAAATATGAAACGGATATATACAATATTTGTTGCCGGCAAAAAAAGAAGAATACAATATTTGTTTAAACAATCTAGAAGACTTGCTGAAAAATTCGCAATTATTTGGGCTATAAAAACATAAAAAGAAAAGAAAAGAAAAGAACAACACACGTGAGTAAGTGATTTTGCAAAGTAAGAGCTAAATATGTTAGACGAAAAATACTTTTTTTTTAATATGTTCCAAACAGATTTCGGCCGATTTGGAGAAAATTACAATGAAATTAATTACAAATAATTACCAAAAATTTCTGATTTATTTTGGGCCAAGGCCAGAAATTTTTAAAATTATGCAGAATTAATCCCCATAAATTGTTTGAACTAAGCTTAAGCAATAACCACACTCGAAGTTTTTGGGTTATGATGTAAAAATATCCATTAACTTTTATCAAAAGTGCACTTAATAATTTTGAGGTGTAAAAGTACCTATAAGCTTTTAAAATAAGAGCAAAAATATCAGTTCTATTAATCCCTATTATTTTGACCATTAGTTGATTGAAATCGCTGATCTCGTATCCTATGTGGCCTTGATAATTTTTAGCTGGCAAATGCTATTGTCCTGCTGTACTTTATTGCAATAGGAAACTAAAAAAACCTCGCCCTCCCACCCTCAAATCATATTCAGCTCTAGATATTATCAACAATGAACCAAACATGAAACATCAACAATAAAAAATCAATCTATCAATTAACCAGATTATATAAATATTCATCAACAAAAAGCATCAGTAACACCTACACAGGTTGGCGTCAATGGTAAGAAACATGCATTCCCTTAAGCGCTTTAATCTCGAGTTCGATCCTTAGGGCGGAGTGTATGAAGAAAATTCTCTTAGAAGGGTCACCCCCATCTTGGGCTTGACAGTATTAGAAGGATTAATCATCAGGCTCGTTATATGTAGGGGGAAAAAAGCATCAGCAACAAGAATGTTTCCACATCCAGAAGCAATAAAATCCAACAACTTACCTGAATCCCATCCATAGAATTATCATCACTACTTATGTCGTGTTCATCGCTATGTTCATTGCAGTATTTCAAAATCAAAAGTTATCCTTTTATTTTAACTCTTTTCAAATAAAATTGATTCAACGATAGTGTTGAGCAATAGAAATCCGGTGTAGGAGAAAAGGGCAGACTTTATAATGGCAAAAGATTATGATGATGTTGAGCTTCAACCAGTGTTTTCAATCAATTAATGGTCAATGGAATAGTGATTAAATGGCATTAATATTTTTACTCTCATTTTAAAAGTTTATAAATAGTTTTACACTTCTGATAAGTATACGGTGTTATGCACATTTTTAATAAAACTTCGTAGGTACTTCTACAAATTAACCCTTTCTTTTTTAATGCATTGACATATGCGTAGTTTTTATCACTTCTACATGTCATGCTAAACTAGGGAGGTGGGCTCCACCACAACTTCATATACAACTAATTAGAGCTGGGAAAATGAGCCGAGCCCATCAGCCCGATCCTTTTAGGTCCTGAATTTACACGGGCCGGACTTAAAAGTTTTTTCTTAAAAGTGAAATTGGGCCTAAAAGGGCCAGCCTTATAGAGCCGAGAGCCTAAAAGGGCCGGTCCTTTTAGGCCCATATATATTTTTTAATTTTTAAAATCATTTATATGATAATAATATTATTGATTTTTTATATTTTGTTAATGATGTTACAAATATTTAGTTATTACATTTTTTAGAATTAAATTTTATAAGAATATCTTGTATTAAGAATCCTAAAAATTAAAAATTTATAAAATATATTTCTTATTTTATAAGAAAAATACATTAGATATTTCTTATTTACTCCAAAGTTTCACATATGACGGTAATTTACTAATTTATTTGTATTTTGTAGTTTTTATAGAGTTATTTATCATTTTGGTTTATTAGTTGTTGCAGATAAAGATTATGAATGTATTCATGATGCAGGAGTAGAAATTCTTGATAGTTTTACCTCTCAAGCAGAGTTTACTACTCAAAGTGAAGTACAATCAAATTTCCTCGAAATTGATGATAGTAGCGAAGAAAATGAAAATGATAGTCGTCACACTCATGTTGCTTAGAGTGTTTAGTTTCTTGCCTTCTTATATTTTGTGTGAGACTGTGAGTTATCTGTAGACACTATGTTTTTTTACCTTTGATTATGAATTAGTAACTGTATTTGTTTTATTGTATAAGGCATGTAAACGTGTAGTTAAATTTTGTGAAAATGGCTTTCGGCCTTGCGAGCCAGCCCTAACCCTCATGCTTTCAGGTCATGCTTTGAAAAACAACAATTTTTTTACCTCAGGCCCTGTAGGGCCAGCCTTTTTAGGCCCTAGCCCATCAAGGGCCGGCCCTGTAAGGTCGGACCAGCCCTAATTCCCAACTCTACTACCAATTGGCACTTTCTACGGTTTTAAATATAAAAGCTTGTAAAATTATTTGATTTGGTCACTTCAGTAAATTTTATTGCTTAAATTTATAATTTTTTTTCAAGAACGAACTTTCCATGTTGATTGCGCAATAAGAAAGTTTTCATCAATAAAGTAATATTTAATGCAAATAGTTAAAATGGGTAATTTAGGAAATCTATGCACATTTTTTTAATAAATAACTAATTTTTTTAATTGTTGTGAATTAGTTATTTATCTTCTATATTTAAGGCTGCATTATTCATGACACTTTTTATGATAAATTATATCATATGCATGAATGTATTAATATAAATGAATATATACATATATGGTATATATTTATTAATATATTGTTATATTTTTTTATACACTAATAGTAATAAAAAAATGCACCATAGCTTTTAAGTTTTTTTAGTATATTAGAAGAATATTTAGTAGTCCTTTATAAAATTATAAATTGGCAAAAATTAAAGCAACAGTAGTAAAAATGTGACAATAAGAAAGTAGAAAAAAAATCTTTAAAAAATTTGTAAGGCTATGGAGGGGGGGGGGGGAAACAAAAATTGTGTAAAATAAGGCAAAAGCAATTCAAAAGAAAGAAACCCAAGAATTTTTTTGAGGGGATGAATAAAAATTGAAAATGAAAGAAAAGGAAAAATAGAGTGAGTGAATGAATGATTAAGAAAACAAGTGTGTAGGTTAAATATGTACAAGGTAGAATATCAAATAATATCGTTATTATCGAAAAAAAGAATATCAAATAATATAATAATGCATTTATGAGCTCAATAAATTCATTAAATTCAGAGGGTTAAAAAGTTGAAAAAGTCAATTTTCACTCTCAACTCTCTGTATGTTTTTATATAAATTTTGTTACTCAATTAGTTCCTTTTCATTAGACATTTTAAGAAAAAATTAACTATTTTATTTATAAGAACTTTAGATAATAATTAATATGTTTTATGAAAATACATTGAAAAGGGTGTTTAGAATGTTTTTAATAATAAAGATGTTGAGAGTGTGTAAGAGAAATGAATATTTAATCATATGATTTATGTAGTAGATCCCACCTAATGAAATAAAGCTTGTTGCTGCTATTGTATATTTGTGAAAATATGAGGCAATTTTAAATATATCAATTATTTTTTTAGGTAAAACAGATAATTTGTCTTATAAAAAATAACAAATGGAGAACTATGCGTTCATTCCCATTTCTTAATATAAGTCGTTTTACACAACTTATTGGAGTAAAGAATTAGTTAAATCGACAAAGTTACTTACAAATTACTTTAATTTTAATCTTAATTATCACTTAATAAATACCATCAATTATATATATATATATATATATATGTATATATATATATATATATATATATATTATCTCCCCAATGGAAATTGATTGAAAGAATTTTTGTACTCAAAATGCCCCCTATTCATTGTCTTAGCCGAAAGCCAACTCAAACTGTTATAGCGAGGAAAACGTAACGAAGTTATACTGAAATTTGTATATTGGGTGCTCAAGAGAGTTTTTTTTTTTTTTAAATATGTGTGTGTATGTGTTCCCACTAACCTTATTATGGGCTATTGTACTTCAAAATATACCTCTAGAATACCAATTTTTAAGTCACCAAATTTTTTTTTATTCTATTCTTGTTATTAATTGAGATTTAGTGTTTTCTGAATAAAAAATAAAACAATTAATACCCCACACACTCCTACAATAGTTATTTTTAAGGAAAAATTTCAAAAAATACCTTCAAAATTTGAAAATCTTAAATCAATGATTTCCTACAAAAATGAGTTAGAAATTACTAATTAAATGTATTCAATATCTTATCTATTGTAGGAAACAAAACTGATTTGGAATTTTTATATTTTGAAAGTATTTTTTTATTTTCCCTACTTTTAATTAATGTATCAAATATTGTACAAATTTAATTTATACATGAAATCTAAAAGGATGGTTTAACTAATACACCACCCAATCCCTTTTATAAGCTGTGACATTCTATTTTTAGTCACTAATATTCCTTGTATGTAATTAATAATGTAATGGAATAAAACGGTAAATTGTGATGTACATGAAATGACAGAAACACTCCAATCGGTAGTTTCACACAACTTGGCTAAGCTGAAACACAAAGGAGTAATTATTATCCATTTAAAGGCCTAATATTGTAACCTAAATTGGAGCATGAAAAGACACAAATCTTGGTCTAATTAACATGCTAAAAATTCAGCCAAACCAAAGAAAAAAGAGCAAGAAATGATTTATTACAATAAATCATAAAATGTAATGACAAAATGGTAATTTACCAACAAAATTAAAAGCAAATTATTTATCCCTTTTTCCCTTAATAATTTCAGCCAAATGAGGGAAAATAAAAAGGGAAAATGGTTATTTGGTAATAAATATCATAATTAGGAGCATTTGTTATCAAGTGAAATTAAGTGGTAAAAAGTCAAAAGCAAATAGGGGAAATTGTTAAAAAATACCTTTGGGGCAAATTAATTGACAAATGCTACCATAGGAGATTTGTTGCATACGACGGATGATATTTTACACACAATCGAATGATATTTTACATACCATGGAAGATGTTTGCACACTCATAGGGAAGATTTATGCACACACGAAAGATTGGTTGCACATCACGGAAGATGGTTTGCACATGTGGTAGCATTTGACAATTAATTTGCTCCAAAGGTATTTTTTTTAGCAATTCTCCCAAGTAAATAGGACACCAATTAATTATTTAGAAGAAGAGAATTATTGAAAATGCAAGAAGTAATATATTATTCGCTTTTCTCTTGGATATTTCGGTCAAAAAGGGAAATTGGAAGGGAAATATATTTACTTGATGGATATTAATTCAAGAACAAAAAAAAGAGCCAAGTAAATTAGACACATGATGATTAGCAATAAACAACATTATTTCATAAAGTAAGACAAATAATATGATAAAACCATTATATATTCTCTTCCTTCCCATTTTCGGCCAAAACACAAAATAGAGAGAGAGAGAGAGAGAGAGAGAAGAGCTTAAAGCACTTGAAGAACAAGAGGAGAGCTAGGGTTTCAAGAGACCAAAAATTCAAGGTAAGAGCTTGGAAATCAAGTGTTTATGCCTCCTAATCTACCTAGAACCTCTTATAACTTCTTATTCTTCTTGAAATTTATTGTTAACAAGCCAAATTAAGAGAGAAGAGAAAGAGGGCAGTGGCGTTTAGGAGAGATAAAGTTGGAAAATCAAGAGGTAATCTCCAAAACTTTGATCATCTTACCTTATATGATGTTGTTGTGGTTGTTGTTGTTGTATTTGGCTTGGTTTTGTGAAAATGGAAATATGAAACCCTAAGGGGCAACGTTGCAAAAATTTCCTCAAATCATGTTTATTAAGTGTTTAAGTAGTTAATCATGTAATTAGAAGTGGAAAGGAAGGAGTTTATAGATTGAATTCACAAAAACATGTTTTCCCTTGTTCTTCCCTAGTTTCGGCCAAGTGCAGAACAATAGGGAGGAGATGAAATTTTGTAATTTTGATAGTTTCATTGGTTTTAGAAGGGAAAATTATGTAGAAATACATGTGTTCATGATTTTTGGATGTTTGATATGCAAATCTGAAATTTATTGAAGTTGAAAGGAAATGTTGTTTGATTTGCCTCAAGTGAGGCGGTGTTGTTGTGGATTGAATTTTGTTCGCCAAACCTAATTCAAAAATTATGAAATTTTTTAGGATTAAATTATACATCTGGAGCTTTAATTTGATAGGTAGATCATAATTTTTGGATTAGCAGATTAAAATATATGGACTTTTGAAGTTGTGCCCTGTTTCTGGAATGTAATATGAGAACAAGAAATTTTGGTGAATTTTTGGAAAACGTTTGATAACAATGGATAGGCTTAAGTATTTTTCTTTAAAAGAACACTTAAATGTCTTCATTTAAGCTTTGAAACCAGTCAAATTATATTTTTCTAGAATTAATTATAAATTTCTAAAGTTGACTAAAAATCTACTAGTTTTCTAGAAAATTGTGAAACTGCACTATGCGGAGTTGTACTATACAGAGATTGTTGAAACTGCGAAAACTGCATTAGATAACCAGCAGAATTTAATTAAAGGTAGTAATAATATAAGTAATAACCAGTTACTTGTAACTTGAATTTTATAGGAATATACAATAGCTCGAGCCGGAATAAGGATTTAGGACAAACCGAGGAACTAATAAAAGGAGTCACGTTGTAACTTTTTCTCTTTCATACATTATGTGATTATTTATATGTTTGTGTATGTCATCTTCTGTAATATGAGCATAGTATCTAGGACACACATATTAGCTTGGCTGTGGTCTGGAACCCAGCGAAGGTGCAGAGTTAAGCCAAGGTTGCAAACATTCGTTTGGCCTTAGACAGTATGCACACAACATTCTATTATCTTACATGACCTGGTGCATTGAATATTTATTTTTATATTTTATGTCTTAAATGCATGTTACTGCTGAGATTCGCTCGAATCTCACCCTTTTTCAACATCACAAACATTACAGCTGAGGCTAGCGGCTTGAAAGGTAAGACAATAGTTACCGATGAATAGGGTCCCGATGCAGGCTGAAGCTGCCACTAGTTATTTAACTTTGTAACTTAGTTTCTTTTGAACATTTGCACATGTGTATATAATTTAACCTTACAGGGAATTCCTATATTGTAAACAAGTACTTAATGTCAGTATGTTTCCATTATTTATGTATGCCTTACGGAGCTTTGCGCTTATTACTCTGTGAATATTGAAATGTTAAGAGGTTTGATATAAGCCATATGACGAAGATGTTTCTATCTTTTTATAAGTCACTATCAATATCTGATATTTATTAGGGAAAATTGTAATCAACTCCCAATTAATAGATTTAATGACAACCAGGTCTATTAAAAACATCAAATTGTAGTGAAGTCCCAAAAAACATGTGTGCTATTAATTTCAAATGTGAAAGTATAATTTTGTCCCTCTTTTCTGTCACCCTGCATAACAAAGTTGTTATTGACAACTAAATGAGCAACATTAACAACTTTAGTTCTTTGTATAGACGACACATTTTGAAATCACATAACATGGTTTATAAACACATAAAACTTCATCCTTTCCATTTGCCTCTGTCTAAGCACATGAAAACATAGCACAATATCCACAGTAGAAATTTATGCCATTTGACACACTTAGTGAAACAACAACATAAATCATAAAGGTATCATACAAATAACAATCTTCCTATAGCAATATATTCTATATGCCTGAAAACCCTAATCCAATCAGTTTCATACCAAAATATAAACTTTTTATATTGTCCATCTAAAAGGGATGAACAAAGTTGTTATTGACAACCATATGATCATTATTAACAACTATTGAGCAAGTATTGATTACACATATTGAAATCACATAACAGAGATTATAACACACATAAATCTTCATCTTTTGCATTCATCCTTGTCTAGGCAAGCAAAAATAGAGCATATTCTCCCCAAAAACATAGCATAAATCCAAATCCTCTCCTATACTCAATGAAACAACAACATAAATTATAAAGACATCATACACAAATAACCATATTCCAATAGCAAGATGTCATCTATGCCCAAAAGCCCTAATCCAATCAGTTTCATACCAAAATATAAACGTTTCATATTGTCCAGCAAAAATGGATGAACAAAATTGTTATTGAAAATTATATGAGCAATATTAACAACTATTGAGTATGTATTGACGACAACAGTGCTCTAAAGTTGTTAATATTACTCTTTAGTTCTCAAAACAACATTATTGCGCAGGCAGCAGGGTGACAGAAAAGAGGGACAAAACTGTACTCTCACATTTGAAATTAATAATACCCAAGTCATTTGGGACTTTTACAGTAATTTGATTATTTCAAGAGACATAGTTGCCATTATATCTATTAATTAGGACCTGATTGCAATTTTTCCTATATATATATATATATATATATTTATATTTATATGTATGTATATGTCCATTTTGTCCATATGTAATTTATTTTTTTCCAAAATTACATCTTTGTGCTTAAATAAAGCAAAAGGAAACTTCTTTAATTTTCAGATATAATTGAAAAATTTTAAGCCCTTTTTTTAATCTCGGTCATAATATTAAGAGAAAATGACCAAAAAAAAAAGAACCTTAAAACTGCAAAATCTTTCAAATTAGGTATTTCTTATAAAATGAGTTGTGAATTGTTTATCAATTATAGTCATTACCTTATTAATTTTAGGCGATAAACCTGATTTAAGATTTTCTAATTTTCAATTTTTTTTTGTCATTTTCCCTAATGTTAAAAGTTTCTTATAAAAATTTCCAATCACTTAACTAATCGTTTTTTGTTTGACCCCTGTATGCAATAGGGGTAATTATTTAGATGTAGCAAAGTTTCCACTATTGTGGTATATTGTGGGCCTACATTGCCTTAGATCAGACAAATTAGTTACTAATAGCGCTGAATACTGATGGATAAATTCAAAAAAAATACTACGTACTCACATTTTACCAATAGTAAAGTGATTGAGGTTTAATCAGTGATATTTTTATGAAAAAAATATTTAATAAATGAGACAAAGTATCAAATCAAAATATTAAAAGCATTTAATATATAGAACTACATGCATAAAGAACCCACGTAATATAAAATTACAGAAGCAGAACAAAATGACCCTTTTATTTTCTGGTGGAGTTTGTGGTTGTACGAAGGGAAGGGATTAAATGGGAGACGTTGGAAGTAAGTAAATAGGGAAATTAAATTAACAAAAAGTTAGGGATCAAATTAAATGACCTTCAAGTCTTCAACAGCTTCCGTATTTTGTAACAGTGCCAAATCACGTGTATCACACCTCACCCACACACATCAAGCCTTACAAAATACAAATTGTATTGACCTAATTTAGTCATGCAATTATATCACACCTCACCCACACACATCACTTTAATACATGTTTTTTTAAAAAAAAACACGTAAGAAATTTAATACTGAACAAATAAAATTTAGGCACAAGTATATGATTATCTTTTGGACGAACAAGTATATGAATTACATCCTCTAATTTTATACAATATTTCATTTTAGTCTTTTGATTTTGTAAGACTCTTTCAATTATCAAAGTTAAGCACTCTTAGCCCGTTTATTTTAGCTTTTTAATTTTAAAGTGTTTTTATGATTTATGAAAGAAATATGTGAGATGAGTTTTGCCCCTACTTATAGAAAAATGCTTAAAAAGTGCTTTTTTGGCTTTCTCAAACAAGCATAGTTATTTAAAAAAAAAGTAAACTTA
Source organism: Albizia julibrissin (assembly GCA_037074505.1). Taxonomy (NCBI): domain Eukaryota; kingdom Viridiplantae; phylum Streptophyta; class Magnoliopsida; order Fabales; family Fabaceae; genus Albizia; species Albizia julibrissin. The sequence continues at coordinate 25,359,560 of CM073485.1, forward strand.
TCATATTAGTATTTGAAATGTTTTTTCAACTTTTAAAATTTTAGTGTCATCATTGTTTAGCTTTTTAATTTTGAAGTGTTTTTTTTCAATTTATAAGGGAAACATGTGATATGAGTTTTATCTCAATTTACAGAAAATTGCTTAAAAATGTGTTTTTTTGGGTTTTCCAAACAAGCATAGTTATTTAAAAATTTAAAATTTTAGTGTCATCATTCTTTATTAATGAAATTAATAAAAAAAATCGCTTCATAAAATTATAAGATCAAAATAAAATCTTATGTAAAATTATTTGACAAAAGTACTTTTACATAAAATATAATAATAAAATATTATTTAATGTTTTTAAGTGTAGCTGTCAAATTTCTCATGGACGAATCTTTAATTAGATAAATTTTTTTATGGGAGAATTGCTAAAAAAAACCTTACAAGAAAATTAATTGCTCATTGCTACCATTGCACACGGTGGGTGGTATGTTGCACACAGGCGGATGATATATTGCACATGAAGGATGATATTTTGCATACAAGGGAGGGTGTTTGCACTTTCGCAGGGATGCTTTTTGCACATGTAGATGCTGATTGCACATGACGGATGCTTGCTTGCACATTGGTACCATTTAGCAATTAATTTACTTAAAATGTATTTTTTAACCATTTTCCCTTTTCTTATTCATGGCGTTCTTCCTTTTTGCCCACCTTATTTATCGCATTCACATTTTATTTTATTTTTTCGGTGAAGATCACATTCACATTTTAGATATTACTCATTCTTTTTTTTATAATAAATTTTTATTTTTTATTTTTTTATATGATCAAGGGTTTTCCCCTCTATATTTAGAGAGCAAAGGGTTCTCACTTTTCCTAATAAGTGCGCTTCCTGGAATTTGAACTTGTGTTCTCCTTCTTTCGGGAGTGAGACTCTTTACTACCTTAACCAACATCTTGTTGGATTAGGGCCTAAACACAATTCATGTGGGGTGTTATGTGTAACACTTTATTTTCATAGCCTCAGATGAGTGCAAATGAGTATTGAAATCACTGGTGGGACCAGAATTGGAACAGGGATTACCCAATTCTTGAAAATGTTCACAAATCCCCAATCTCAACTCAGGAGTTGAACCTAGGGTTGAGAGAGTTTTTCAAAGGTAAACAAAAACTTTTCAACATTTCTACAACTTTCACCATATCATCAAAACTCATCGGCTCTTAATCTCATTACATCAAAATATGCGAGCGATTCTCTTGCATTTTTAATGAAATTCGATCCATTATCTGCTTATATTACATTCATACACTCATATACATACATGAAATTCAAAGCCATACAAGGCTATCAATTGTAAATCAATTACATTAAATACAACTGCACTTCAACTTCATATCTCCTTTGTGCATCCTCCTGCATCTTCACCTGTCTACATGGTTGGTTGGGAGGAGTGAGATTCGAGAGAATCTCAGTAGCAAACATTACCACTATGCCTTCCATATATATATGAATGCATGACATGCTTGCCTACATTATTTCATGACAACATAATGACATGCTGCATGCTCGATGTTATGACATACATATGGAAATTGTATAAATATAACAGAGCTTCAACCGATCATACATGTTCCACACAAATAGGCAAATCAGTCATATATTCAATGCAAGACATACATATCACAGACATGCAGAAAAAGTAAGTTAACTACCTGTAGAACTCTATGTCCTCTTTTGGTATCTTAATCTTCCAATCATTGCTTCTTCTTTTCTATTACTTCATGGGCCTATATAACCAATCACATTATTAGAGCCATGATTCAAAGCTCTATTTGACTCTCTTGAAGTCTACTTTCAGTAAAATCATTACTCTTTCAATAACCATGCTCACAAGTTCAGATTTCATGATTACTCTTCACTGTCCCAAGACAGCTTTTAAAATCATGTCCAAATGTCAAAAATCATAAATAATTATAGAAAAACTCCAATTGGACTGATTTCAAAGCCTAAATGAATCTCTTTCAATGTAAATTTAAGGAAAAATAATTAGGTTTTCCTAATATAGACAAATTATTCCCAGAATTTCGTTGAAGATCACTGTTCCACAAATAAAGCCAAACTTTAAAAATTCACCATTAATTCTAGAAAATTCCAAATTGAGTGGTTCTAAATTCTATGTAAACATATTTCATTCTAGTTTTACATAAAAATACCAAATTCCACCTATCATAGCTACAACAATTCGAGAATTTCTCCAAACTCAACCTGTCCAGATTACATTCCAGAAACAAGGTACAAGTTTACAAATTCATTTCTAAATCCAAAAAAAATAAAATTGAGGTGATTCTAAGTCATAGTTGACCCTTATTAAGTTTAATTTAAGGAAAAAATATGCCCATAAGCTAAATACACTCACACAATTACAGAGTTCAATTCGTTTGAACACTGCTCCAAAAGTTCCCAGATTCACATGATCAGAGTTTGAAAAATCATAACTCCTAGCATACTTATTCAATTAACCATTATGACCTATCAAATTAAAGGTCTATGTCTCTACTAGAATTTTGGAAATTTTTATTATTATTGGAAAACATTCAATCACTCAAAACATATCACAAAGACACTACCTCCAAAAGACATATTTCACAACGTGCACCCTTTAACTTGTAAAACTCTCAAATTCATATACAAGTATCCAAAATTCATAAAAACTTGCATACCTACATAATTTTGCCTCCTAAAGCTAATGGAAGCATCAAAAATATCAAATTCTAAGTGCATCACCATGTCACACACATAACCTCAATTTAGGGTTCTCATAAAAATTATATTGTTTTCTTGTTTTCTTTGCCTTATTCACTTCCTTTCTACTTCTAATCAAATGATTAACTATTTAGACATCCATTGGACATCGTTTAGCCATTGAAAACACCCTATAAAACTAGACATGAACAGTACCCAACTTTCTCTATACTCATCCAAACGACAAACCAATCGGTTAAAAAGGAAGCTTACGCTTACATCTACCCGTTTCCGTAGACGGTTCGGAATTCCGGCAACACTCCGATGGGTGAGACGGCGCCAAACACCTCCAAAAAAGAATCCAAAATCGTAGAAATGAAGCTTGTGATAAGTAGAAGAATGCTTGTGAAGGGCACTTTGCGAGAACACGCCGATTTGGAAGTGTTTCGGCGGCTCAAAGTTTCTCTCTCCTCTCCCTCCATTTTCACCCAGCTTCATTCTCTCTCTTCTTTCTAATTTTTCTTCGTGAAAAATGGCTGAGGAATGAAGAAGATGATGGTTTAATTGATGATTAAATGAATTTTCCATGTGTCACAAGCTCATTGGCCCAAAAATCAAATTTTTGCACATAATACATAATCTGACAGAATTTTCATTAAAATTTTAAAATTCATATCTAATTGTACAAATGTCCAATTGGAGTGATTTCAAAGGCTATACGACCCTCATTGAGTCTAAGTTTAAGACAAAATATAACTTTAGCCAATTAGAAGCTCACTCTTCTGAGAATTTTAATATTTGAATGCTGTCTCAGAAAATAATTAATTTCGCTAGGCTAACTTCAAAAATTCATTTCTCTTTGTGTACAACTCCAAATGACTCATATGACTGATCAAATTAAAGCTTGATAAGTCTACTTTCATTGTGGAAAGTTTCATAATTTTTAAACATCATTTTCCCCTTAAAATCTTCCACACAAACATGACTTCCACATCAGGAATTTCACCAATAGCAACAATACTTTGTGTTCCACTTCAGTATGTTGTGTGTAACCTCCAATCACTTCGTTTTGTTATTCCCCGAGCTCTTTAGCTCACCAATATAATTTCTTTTAATTCCAATGATATAAAGGAATTTGGGAAAATAATACTATGTCTTACTATGACATTTATCAAACAGGGGTCTAGTAGTCCCCTTTAATCCATGCTAAATCTTAACCCTCTATAGTCCCAAAATTCAGGATATTACATTATGTAAATATAGAAAATAGGGGTTTAAGGGTCTAAATAAGTAATTTTATCTTTATAATTTAAAATTCAAATCATTATAATTCTTGATCCGAAATCCTTCACATACAATTTAACTCGCATAATGATGGACTGCCACATCCACGCGTTTACTCACCAGATAATTTCATTTCCTCAAGAGGCAATGTAGTACTGTCCTGATTTCCATAAGCTCATAATGATTAAGGAATCTCTATTAATATAATTATTACTCCCACCACTCCCTTCTAAATATAAAAGTAAGTTAGGGATCTTTTTAAGTCCTAAATATAAAATTTTTATTAGTAGAAAAAAAGTCTTTTTAGACTGTCATATTTGCATTGATCATTTTAGGTACGGGTTAAAAATACTGACTGATGACATTTTTATAAATATAAAAATATTTTTACACTGCTTGCATATGCATAATATTTGAAAACCATTTTTAAGACTAGTTGTATATAAATACGGTCTAAAAAATAGTGAAAATAATTTAAAAATAATATTTAAATTAATTTTATATATTCTTTTAGACTAATTGCATAACAGCTCGTTTAAAAAAGTATTCTATTTAATCTTTTTTATAAGCAACAATTACCTAAATCATGTAAAATAAACTGATGGTTAAAGTTAATTAAAAACAATAAATATATTAGAAGATTCAAGCAACTTTAATTCTTCTTGTTTTATTCACCCGGTCTAACAACTTATAATTTTATATTAAGTAAAAAATCATCAACTAAGCCTAAAACCTCTACCTTCAATCCTTTTTCTCCCTCGCAGTCTCTCACTCTCATTCGTATCACCCAAATTGCGCCTACTCGACTAATTCTTCCTCCTCCTCAGATCTCTCGCCTCTATTAGTAGCATCATTAGTCCGTCACCAGCATCACAATCGAGGCCGCTAATTCCTCTCTTCCCTACCTTCGTCTAACTACAGTTAACGAGTATTTTCAGGATTAATATTCAAAATGGTGATAGAGCTAGACATTGTTCCTCTTCTTTTCTTTTTCCCCCTTCATCATGCTTGTTGTCTAGTTCTACAAGTACAAATTTAGGTAAAGCTTTACCTTTCATTGTAAAAAAAAAGAAGCTTAATTTATCGACATAATTACCAATGAATTAGTAACAGAAACAAAATTATAGACGGAATCCACTCTGTCACTACATTTTATATGGAAAAATGGTTTACTTATTGAATTTCATCTAGGTCATATATCGGATGTATTTTGTGACGAATGAAAGATTTGAATCTATTTTTGGGTGCGCATATACTAATGTCTTTACTAGTGAAGCTATTACACACAGATTTTTATAATATATATTTAACATATTATTTAATATTTTTATTTTCTTATTTTATGTAAATATTTATTATTAAATCATATTTTATTTATTAAAAATTTAAAAATAATATTTATATTTTAATTTCAGTTTTATTTAATTTTTGTATTTTTAATTTATATACAACACATTATTGGAAATGTCAAATATTTTATATTTTAATTTCAATTACATATTTTATAATCAAATATTTTTATATTTTATATTTCATTATATATTATTTTATATTTTAATTATTTGTTATATTATTAAATAGATTATTATAATATAATATTAGAAATTTTTCTGACGGATTAATGATAGAAAAATTCTATAAAAAATATAATTTTCGATGGAATTAGACAAAATTGTTTCGTTGGTATATCTGATTTCCTTCTAGCGAAGGGTTTAGATCTTAATATATCTGATTTGGTGATTTTTTTGTCTTTTCTTTTATTAATATTTCTTTTGGATTTCAGATACAAGGGTTTGTTTTATTTATTTGACAATATGATTCACTAAAGGTTGCTTCGCCTATGTAAACATTTCAGGTTAAAGGCCTCGCTAAAAACTAATTGAAACTTTTGTTGCTACTTTGATAATTTTTCAATTTCTCTTTCATAGTTTAATGGAATGCTAGACACCAATCTAGGCGGAACCTAGCCTCCTTTGTCACCCCCACATGGACGGATCTTGAGGGCGAATGTGCGATAAGCTCATCATGTCCTTCATTTATAAGAACTATGTCGACATCTATGAGTCCCCTCTAACCACAAAACGTTGCATCCCCTTCTTCTTATATCCCTACTTAATTGCTTTTCAAATTTTACCATATCTATTTTCTTAATAGTTTTTCTTTTGTTGCAATTTCATCTTTTTAATGAATTGTTTCTTATGATTTATTAGATCTGGATTTGTCAATATTAGATTACAATATTTTTAAAGTTAATTTTTATTTTTTTGGTTGTTTTTAAGACCATTTGCTCTAGAAATTTCTTACTTAATAAACCGCCCATTTCTAAACCACTCTCAAGTCTAGTCTAAAAAGTACATTTTAACCAATATAAAAGTTGGACCGGACGTTGAGCTGAAAGGGTCAGCGGCTCACAGTTTAAACGGTCAGATCGGTCGAACTATTCGGTTGGACCGGTGATGTAATAATTAAATAAAAATAAAATAATTAATTATATAGACATGACACATATAAATCTAATCATTAACATAATAAAATCACAATATAAAAAGGGTTAAATGCCATTTTTGCCCCGGAAATATCGGCTCAGGGGCAATTTTGCTTCAGAAGTTTCATTTGGGGCAATTTTTCCCCGGAAGTTTCATATGTGAGCAATTTCGCCCCAGAAGTTTTCAATGTAGGGTGTAATATCCCAAATTTTGGAACAAAAAACTTGAGATTAAACCTGGATCAAGTGGACTGCTAAGCCTCGGTTTAGCAAATGTCCCTATGAGACATGTTTAAATTCCCCAAAATTCCTTTATATTCTTGGATATTAAAATGAATTATATTGGTGAGCTAAAGAGCTCAGAGAATAACAAAATGAAGTGATTAGAAGTCACACACAATATAGTAAAGTAGAACACAAAGTAATTTTGCTACCGGTGAAATTCCTGGTATGACAGTGATGATTGTGTGACATGTTTCGATGGGTAAATAATGGTGAAAAATTATGAAACTTTTTAGAATGAAAGTAGACTTATCAAGCTTTAATTTAATATTTCATATGAGTCATTTGGAGTTGTACATAAATAGAAATGAATTTTTGAAGTTAGCCCAGTAAAATTGACTATTTTCTGGGGCAACATCCAAATATTGAAATTTTGGGAAGAGTAAGATTCCAATTAGCCAAATTTTATATTTTTCCTTAAAACTAGACTTAATGAAGGTCTCATAACATTTAGAACCACCCTAATTAGACTTTTGTACAATTAGATATGAATTTTCAAAGTTTAATGAAAATTCTGTCAGTTTTGCAAATAAGTGAGAAAATTGGAATTTTGGGCCAATAGGGAGATGACACATGGCAAGCTAATTAACACCTCCTTCAATCATCAATTATTATCTTCCTTAGCTCATTTTCACACTGAAAATGTAGAGAAGAGAGAGAGAGAAGCTGCACAGAAATGGAGGGAGAGGAGAGAGAAAATTACAACCTCCGAAACACTGCCGAAACGACATCCTCTCTCAAAGTACCCTTCAGGAAACTTCTTCTACTCATCACGAGCTTCATTTCTACGGTTTTAGATTCTTATTTGGAGGTGGTTGGCACCGTCTCACCGGCCGGAGTGTTTCCGAAATTCCGAACCGTTTGCGGAAACGGGTAGAGGTAATAAGCGTAAGCTTCCTTTTTAACCGACTAATTTGTTGTTTGAATGAGTAAATTGGAAGTGGAGTACTATTCATGGATGGTTTTAAAGGATGTTTTAATGGATAAATGATGTCCAATGAGTGTTTAAATAGCTAATCACTTGATTAGGAGTAGCAAGGAAGTGATTAGGTAAGAGAAAATGAGAAAACAACAAACTATTTTCAGGAATCCTTAGATCTTCCCTATACTGTTTCATGTAGGAGGAGCGAGAATTTGATAATTTTGATATTACCATTGGATTTAGGAGGAAAAATTGTGTAGGTGTACAAGTATTCATGATTTTTGGATGCTTGTATATAAATTTGGGAAATTATGAAACATATATGTGCATGTTGCTTAAATCTGCCCTGTGTGGCAGTCAGTGTTGTGCATGATGTTTGAAGGTCTAAAAATTGTCCAAAAATTCCGAAATTTTCCAGACTTAAAGTAGACATAATGAGATTTAACATGATAGGTAATATGAAGGATTTGAACAAGTTTTATAGGAGTTATGATTTTTCAAAGTCTGGTCATGTGAATTTGGGAATTTCTGGAATAGTATGTTTATGAGTGATATTTATGGGACCAAACCTTATCCAAAAATTCTCAAACTTTCTAGAATTAAATTAGAGACATATAAATTTAATTTGATGTATAGTTTGTAATTTTTGGACAATTATATTGGGAGATATAAATTTTTAAATTTCTACCCTGTTTTCTGGAAAGAAACCTGAAACAGTGTGGTTGGGAAAAATTCTGAGAATTTTGTGGTTGTGGAGGCCAAAATTTAGTATTTTTATGTGCAATTATATTCAAATATATTTACATAAGAATTGGAACCACTCAATTTGGAGTTTCCTAGAATTAATGGTGAATTTTTAAAGTTAATCGTGTTAACTGAAATTCTGAGACAGATATTAGAAAGGGGAAATTCCATGTTAAAGTGTTCACATATAGCTAATGGCTATATGTTCCTTTGAAAATAGACCTAAAGAGGGTTGAATAGAGCATTGAATCATGACTCTAATAATGTGATTGGTTATATAGGGCCATGAAGTGTTAAAGAAGAAGTAATGGTTAGAAGATCAAGGTGCATGTGGAGGACATCAAGTAAAAGGTAGTGAACTTACATTTTATGCATGTATGTGATATGTATGTCTTGCATTGATTATGTGACTACTTTTCCTATTTGTGTGGAACATGTATGATTGGTTAAAGCTCTGTTATATTTTTGCAATGGCCATATGTATGTCATAACATCGAGCATGCAGTATGTCATTATGTTGGCATGAAATAGTGTAGGCAAGCATGTCATGCATTCATATATATCTTGCATGCCTAGTGGTAATGTTTGCCACTGAGATTCTCTCGAATCTTACTCCTCCCAACCAACCATTTAGACAGGTGAAGAATGCATGGAAATATGCAAGGAGGAGATATGAAGATGAGTGAAGATTGAAGCGCAAGGCGCTATCTTTTGTATTGGTGTAAAGGATGTACTAGTATTTGTGATTATACATTTGATGTATATGTGTATGTATGAATGTATGAATGTGTTTAGCAGAGAACGACTCTAATGGATAGCTCTTAGTTTATTTTATGTAATCGTTGCACACTCTGATATGTGGTAACTAAGAGCCGATGAAGTAATGACGACGTAGTGAATCTTGTGGGAATGATTGTGAAGTTTGCTACCCTTTTGAAAAACCTTCTCGACCTTAGGATCAAATCCTGAGTTGAGAGTGAGGATTTATGAACGTTTTATAATGATGGGCAGTCTGGGTTAAATCCTGGTTCCACAACGGATTTCACTAGTCATTAATCCTCATTTATGAGTATTGGAAATAAGGTGTCACATAGGGAAATTTCGCCCTGATTGGTATCTTAGTTAAATTTGACTATTAGTTGGCCAAATTGAGGGGAAAATTTACTCCTAAGTGAAAACTTCTAAGGAAAATTTGGTCCTAAGTTGAAACTTTCAGATAGAGCCATGAAAACGGCCGAACCTGTCTAGCCGGCCTATTTAGGCCCCAAATTTATAAGGGTTGAGCTCAAAATTTTTGCCTCAAAAGTGAAAATTAGGCCTAAAAGGGCCAGCCCTGTAGAGCCAAGGGTCTAAAAGGGCAGGCTCTGTAGGGTTGAGGGCCTAAAATTGCCCTGGAAGTAGAGTTAGGAAAAAGGGTCGACCTAGCCCTACATGGCCGAAGCTATTTTAATAATTTTTACTATAGTTTTAGTTTTTTTAAAAAATTATAATAATGAAAGTCCTAATTTAAAACATAAATATTGTCAAAATTAGGGTGTAAATTGTAGCATCATGCAACCAACAAACACAGTAACTAAGTAATAATTAAAGATAAACTATTGTCCATATAACACAATTATAAATAATTAATGAGAAGACTTAACAAAATTAAAAATAATTTTTATAAATATGTCTTGAAAATTATAAGTAGTTAACAAAATAAATAACATAAGATATGAAAAAAATAACTAGAAAATAAGTAAAGAAAATATAAAATTGGTAAGAATACTTAAGAAATAAGAAATATCTTTTATAAGTTTTTAATTTTTAGGATTCTTAATATAATATATTATTATGAAACTTAATTCTAAAAAAAATAATAACATGTAAATATTTACAACATCATTAACAAAGTATAGAAAATCAATAATATTATTATATAAATAATTTTAAAAAATATATATACAAGTCTAAAAAGGCCTATAAAGCCGGCCATTTTAGGCCCTCAATCCTACAGAGCCGATCCTTTTAGGCCCGTTTTTACTTTTGAGCAAGGAACAAAAAACCGGACCGGTCAATGAACCGGTCACAACACTGGTTTAAGGGTTAATGGTTCAACCGGGGTTGAACCGGTGGTCGAACCGGTGGTCAAACCGGTTATATTAAAATATTATAATTTATTAATGGTAAAGATCTTTAGGTAAAAAATGCTTAAAATATATTAGTATTAGTTATGATGCCTATATTTATATAATGACATCTCCTTTCCTATAATTAATTAATTATTATATCCTCTCAAAATCATTTTTTTTAGATTTATTCTTTTTTTACTTACTTTTCTCTTCATCTTGGTCTTCAAACTTTCATTTTTCCTTAAAAAATAATGCCCAATAGTAGATAGAAGAATAAAAAAATATATTTTATTAAAAAAAAAAAGGCAAACCGGTCGAACCACCGGTTTTGACCGGTTCGATCCGGTTCACCGGTTTTTGCACTGAATCGGACCGGATCACCTGCCGGTCACCGGTCAGACCGGTTGAACCGGCCGGTCCGGTCACCGGTCGGACCGGTTGAACCGGCCGGTCCGGTCACCGGTCGGACCGGTTGAACCGGCCGGTCCGGTCCGATTTTTTTGTCCATGCTTTTGAGGCAAAACTCTTAAACTCGACCTTCATAAATTCAGGGCCTAAACAGGCCGGCCTAACGGGCTAGGTCCGTTTTTTCAGTTCTACCTGAAAGTTTCAACTTAGGACCAAATTTGTCTTGAAAGTTTTCACTTAGGAGTAAATTTGCCCCTCAATTTGGTCAACTAACGGTCAAACTTAACTGAGATAATGGTTAGGGCAAAATTACCCTACATTTGAAACTTCCAGGGCGAAATTGCTTACATATGAAACTTCCAGGGCAAAATTGACCCAAATGAAACTTCCGGGGCGAAATTGCCCCTGAGCCGATACTTCCACGGAAAAAATGGTCTTTAACCCTATAAAAAATTATAAAGTAAAAAATATATATGCTAAGAATATTATAAACTTTTGATAGGTTTTTTTTCTTATTTTGCATAACTTCTGATTTTATTTTTTGAAATTGTCTAGATTCAATATTTTCCCTACAATTAGATTATCTCCTCTTAAAGATTAAAGCCACTCATTAAAAAAAAATAAAAAAAGAATTTTACATGCTTTCCAGATAGTCTCTTATGGTCATCTCTATGGTGCCTATCCTTTTCATAGTGTGTACTTCTTCATATCCCAAGACAACCCATCCTATTATCTATTGGGTATTATCTATCATGTGATATCTTGTGCCTATAGGTTTTTATCCTTTTCTCTGGACAAATCATTTATACCCTATTTCATGTTTTCACTTTAATAATTTCAAACTCCCCTTACTCTAGCTTCGAGTCCAATGTCTGATCTACTTACCAGACGAATTTTCAGGTGACCCCTCTCTTTTCATTTCATCGATTTCTTTCTTCTCTTCTCAGTTTTATCTTCCTCTTTCCTGCCTTCCTTTCTCTTTCGTTGTGTTTTTCTTCTTCTAGCATCTCCTTCTTCCTTTCTCTTTCACTGTTTTTCTTCTTCTGTCATCTTTTTTCTTTCTCGTCGTTAAATCCAACCGGTTGGCTTTTTAAGAATCGTTCCGGTTTATGACCCAACTTCGGATTCTGACTCAATAGGCTGTTTAGGATGGCTGAACACGGCCTAACTCTTTAAACCGTCCAAGCCTAAAAGACGAGCCGCTAAGTTTTTCGGCCAAAGGTCTTATCAGTCCGGCCGTCAGGTCCAGTCCGATTTTTAAAACCTTAATTTTAACCAATCTAAAAGACTTTTTTGTTACTGGTATTTAATCTACTTTATCTCCTAAATTTATAACTTTATTTCTTGGTTAATTTACATTTAGTATCTTAAATTATTTTTTCAAAGTATTTCTTCAATAACACTTATCATCCTAAAATAATTTTGATGCATCTAGCACCCTAAAATATTTTTTTAGTGGCACTAAATATTTTAAAGTAATTTTGGTGTATTCAGCACCATAAAGTATTTTTCTAATAGCACTAAGTATTCTTGAGCAATTTTTGTGCATATAACATCTTAAAATATTTTTCTAATATCACTTAGTATTCTAATCAAATTACTTCATGGTTTAAAGCACTTAATATTATAATAGCACACCAACAATCTGTTGGTTGATATAGTAAGCGGTCTCACCCCGTAAGAAGGAGAACACAAGTTTAAATCCAAGGAAGTGCACTTTGTGGAAGAGGCGAAAACTCTTTACGTTCCAAGTCTTGAAAGGGAGATCTTTCATCAAATAAAAAAAGTATTCTAGTAGCACTTAGAATGGTAAATTGCTATAATTCTTCCCCTTCTATTTCCTCTAAAACTAAATAAGGGATTATTAAAAACTTTTCACCTTCTTTACTCACCAACCAAACTAAACAAGGTAACCCTTGCATTGTCCTTCCATACCCTGCCCTCCATCCCCTTCCTTCTATCCTCTCCCATCAAACCAAAAAGGCACTCAATAAACATCCAGATATCTGTGTTATTTCAGTTATATATATTATTATAGTTATTACATGGACTTGGTAAAAGCAATAGTTGGCATTTTATATGGGGGATGAATATTTTTAATTTTTTAAAATTTTACTGTCATTATATATATATATATATATATATATATATATATATATATATATATTGATTATTTATATTTTTTGTTTTCTTCCTTTTGTTTTTTTGGGTAAGCCCATGGTATCCACCACTGGTAGTAATGACTAACCCCCTCGCACTGTAGACTTCCCGAAAGGGCTTTAGTATTGGCTATGAGACCTCTCCATATACACCACCAGGCTGTATTAAGATAGGTTTAAAAAGAAAAGAAACAACATATGATCTTGGACTCGCCATATCAATGATAGCCCAACTTCAGAAATAATATAGGGTTAATATAACTTTTGGTTCCTGAAATTTGGTTTGATTTTGGTTTTGGTCCCTGAAGTTTGCCTAATTTTTGGTTTGGTCCCTCAAGTTTACTCTGTTTATAACTGTTGGTCCTTCAAGTTTAGGGTAATATATCAAGTCCTTTTCAAACTTGAGGGACTAACAGTTATAAACGGAGTAAACTTGAAGGATCAAAACCACCGATTTTAAACTTGAGGGACCAAAACCAAAATTGGGCCAAACTTTAGGGACCAAAACCATCGATTTCAAATTTGAGGGACTAAAACCAAAATCAGGCCGAACTTCAAGGACAAAAAGTTATATTAACCCAATAATATAATTCAAAGTTGGGCTGGGCCCTATATCTTCAAGAGTCTCTTTCCTTTCCCTATGAAAAGTGGGCTTTGCCTCTTGGTAACATGTATTGACAAAATATAGAATAAAGAAAAATAAAAATAAAAATATTAAATTAAAAATAATATTTTTAAAAAAATAAGCTAATAATAGGATTCTCTACCAGAAACATCCTGACATTTCACATTAATAATTCGATTTTACCCAAAAAGAAAAGCAGCAGCTTTTCATTTTCAGCAGTAAGACGGGAAGGAAAAGTAAATAAGTGAAAATGATACCATGAAGCATCCAAACATTCCACGAATTCATTTATATTTGAAATTGTTGTAAATTATATGAGTGAATGTCCATAACCTCTTACTCTTATGATTTGTTATGTGTTTATTGATCTAGACCTAGAACTTTATTGATGAATGTTTTGTGGAAGTTTCTTTTGATTAATACCATTATGTTCATCTTTATTTCCTTGTAACCAAATGTATAGAATTCAATGGTTAAATACCTAAAAATAGAGACCATGTACAATGTATCGGAACTAAGAATGAAGTGAATGAGAGTTTCTTTATATTTCTCTTCCAACTTTCTCTCAATCTTCTTTATCTCTCTTATTTCAATCTCTTGTACTTTTCTTATTTTCATGATACATTATCAGCATGAGTTCGCTCTAAAGGCTTGTGGTTTAATTTTTTTATTTCTCCTACTTTTTGACTTTCACATTTTCATACTATATTTTATATTGTTTATTCTCTACTTATCTTTGTAGTTTACATTATTTGTTGTTCCATATTATTTTTATTATTTTTCTTTTACTTTATGTATTTGTATCTTCTCTATTGTTATCTTTTTTTTTGGTATACTATTATTGATATATCCATATAAATACACACACACACATACAAAATGTTGATTGTTTATAGGGAAAATCCCTGATAAAGAACTTTAAAAATGCTAAAAGATAAAAAGGTGTTTCGAGTATTTATAATCCCACAGAGATGTGAGGCTCAATTTGTCTTTTTTGAAATTAAAAGGAAAAGACCCATTTGCCCTTCACTTTATCAAATGCCTCTATCTCTTTCTCTCTCTTTCTCTCCTGTCTCCCTCTCCTTCTCTTTCCCTCCCTCATTTCTCCGTCCTAGTCCTCTAGCTTGTGTTGGGGTCTCCAGTAACGGCAACCTTCAACGACAACAGTAGTTTGTGAGCCATTAGATCTCATCCCTGTCGTCAAATTTGTTTAGGCACATGGCGTAAGAGCTCTCCAGTGCCACCAACAAAATGTCTTGTTCAAGAAAATTGGGGGCGTTGAAGGAGTGAAGGAGGAACTATGTTATCTTGAGGATTCCAAGTACAATGAGGATTAGAAGGATGAGCTTTGGGTATAGCTTGAATTTGTGCATAACGATGGGGTTGTTGGTGGTGGGTTGGAAATATAGGATTTTGGATTTTCTGATTGGAGGTTGTGAGAGATTGAGAATTGGGTTTGAAGTGAAAATTTCGGTTTTCATGATTATTTTGAATTTGAGATTTCAGGTTTTGATTTGAGTTAGGAGATTTTTTGTTATTCTGAATCTTATCCAGAAAGGCAGGGACAGTTCATCACCGACAAAATCATTGACATAAAGTTGGGAGATTTGAGTTGGCATGCTTTATTGGTATTCGAATTTGTGAAACCTTTATCAGAACTCATGAAAACCTTTATCAAATCTTGTGAATTTTGATTTGCAACTTGTGAAATTCTTTAAGAAAGTTGTGAAATTTTTTTAAGAACTTGTAAGAACCTTATTCAAATTTGTGAAACCTCTATCAAAACTTGTGAAATCCTTATCAAATATTATGAATCTTGATTTGCAAATTGTGAAATTCTTTGAGGAAGTTGTGAAATTATTTTAAGAACTTGTGAAAACCTTATTCAAATTTGTGAAACCTCTATCATAACTTGTGAAACCCTTATCAAATATTGTGAATCTTGATTTGTAACTTGTGAAGGGAAGTTGTGAAATTCTTTTCAGAACTGATGAAAACCTTATTCAAACTTGTAAAACCTTTATCAAAACTTGTGAAAACCCTTATGAAATCTTGTGAATTTTGATTTGTAACTTGTGAAATTCTTTAAGGAAGTTGTGAAATTCTTTTCAGAACTTGTGAAAAACCTTATCCGAACTTGTGAAATCTCTATCAGAACATGTGAAAACCCTTAGCAAATTTTGTGAATTTTGATTTGCAACTTGTGAAATTCTTTTAATAACTTGTGAAAACCTCTTTTGAATTTGTAAAACCTTTATCAGAACTTGTGAAACCTATATCAAATATTGTGAATCTTGATATACAACTTTTGAAATTCTTTGAGAAAGTTGTAAAATTATTTTGAGAACTTGCAAAAAATTTATCTGAACTTGTTAAACCTCTATCAGAACTTGTGAAACCCTTATCAAATCTTGTGAAAATTTACAAATTGTGAGATTATAGATTCTTCTTGAAAATCTAGATCTTCCTTAGGGATTGTGTCAAGCTTGGAAGTACTAGAAGACCTCCAACAGAATTCTAGAAGTGAAGGTACCACCTCCACCTAAATCTTCATGCCCCTTCTCCTCCGCCATTGCCTTTCATCATTGCTAGAGGAGGCCAAAACTGCCATCACCATTACTAGACTCTTGACATTGAACTAGAAGAAGAAAGAGAGGAGACAAAAGAAAGTAAAAATGAGATTTGATGAGAGTATTTGTGTTATTTCTTTTGGATTTAAAAAAAAACAAATTAGGTGCTAACACTTCTCTAGAATTATAAATAGTCAAAACACCTTTTTGTCTTTTCATAATTTAAAAGTTCTTTTTAAGGGATTTTCCCTTATATATATAGCTATTTGAATTATTTATATTATGTTGTTTTATGTTTCTTATTTTTATTCAGTTTCTTATATTTATAATTTTTTCTCTAATATTAAGTCATTTATATTTTTTTATGACATTTTGGTTATGTTGTTTATATACACATACATACATAATTCATAATGTTTACCTTTTTTATTTCTCTTTCTTCATATTGTTATTCATAACTTTTTCACACACACACATACACACAAACAATTGTTTATTTAATTAATAGTATATAATTATATAGTGTGATCTATATGATTATGAGTTTGTCGATTGTTTATAATTGATTATGAATTTGAATTTACTTAATTTATTTCATTATATATTCTTTTAATTTTATTGGATGGCCAGAAGTCATAATACTCTCACATCACTTTTGTGTAAAACAACACCATTGTTCCTGTAAATGACGACGTGACAAGAATTTTTTTTGACACTTTGATGTATCAAAGCCTTAAAGGCTACAGATTCAAACATCAAATTACCCAAAAAGCTTTTTAGTTTTGGAAGATTTTTGCTATGGTCTTGAAGATCAATATTTGAAGTAATTGATAAGGTATTATCAAAGGTGGGAAGTATATTTATGAAAGTGATTGTAACCGTGATCACATTACATTGGAAAGATTGACAATTGAAAGACGAAAATATTTTGTCTTGGCTAAGAAAAAAATTAATTGTCTTACCATACTTGTTGAACCAATTATATCTCTATGGTCATTAAAACTAAGAGCAAATATGTATGTGTGTGTGTGTGTGTGTCTCTCTCTCTCTCTCTCTCTATATATATATATATATAGACACACACACACACACACATTGTGTGTGTGTGTATAGATAGTATATGTGTATATATATATCTGTGTGTACGTACATATATGTGTATATATATATGTACATACTAGGGGAGGGGCCCCCGAGGGGACTAGGAACTAAAGGGAGAGATGATAAGGATGAGAAGTAGAGAAGCAGACGGACTGCCTTACATAGTTAAATTTGTAAAACTTTAAACATGCAGATGGGGATGCTTTGGAATGAACTAAAAGGCGGTAGAACCAGCCAAACTCAGCTTATCAGAGGAGGGAGAAGGGCATGATGCAAAAATAAATTTAAAGAAAGTTTATTGAAAATAAGCACTTACAAGTTTGGAAGGAAGCAGAGAAGGAAGGAAGACTGAAGGATTACAGAGGAGAGGGAGGAGAGAACTCTGTTTGAATCTAGTCTAAACCGAACCTGCCTCCTTAGTGAGACTGACTCGGCTTAAATAGACTGACTAAGTCACTGTTTGAACAATGATCTGACCTATAACTTACTAGTGACATGCACTCTTTGAACAATTTCGGTCAGGCACTATTTACATAGTTCAGCTGACACTATAGTGATACTACTTATACAGTGACACAACATTCAAGTACCGACATCATAATACTACAGTGCTTTCATAAAAGCTACAACATTTGAATAGTACATTATTTTATACTTAAAATTGTGTACTTAGTCTTCGTTTAAGTCTACAGTGATGTCATCTTCTTGAGTTTCTGAAACCAATGAAGAGATGTTTTACACTGGTTCTCGCTGAAGTAGTTTGATCCTCCTGAAGGAGTTGAAGCATATAACTTAATTGTTTAATTAGGTCATATTTT
The DNA here is from genome assembly GCA_037074505.1 of Albizia julibrissin. Lineage (NCBI taxonomy): Eukaryota > Viridiplantae > Streptophyta > Magnoliopsida > Fabales > Fabaceae > Albizia > Albizia julibrissin. The sequence goes on from CM073485.1 coordinate 25,377,797, forward strand.
TTGTTAGGCGACGCTAATGTGGAATGAATCTGGGATTTCTGGTTAAGGAATATGGATTGCTCCATGGCACACATAAATTTGGGATTGTTTTTGAACCATTGTTCTACTGCTTTTGTATCAACTCGTTTGACTTCAAACCTTGCCTACCACCTAACTGAAGGAACCCTTTGCAATATTGGTAGGATAGGAGAATTTTTATTTGTTCCAGAAAATTTATATTGCCAAGAGAAAATCTAAGCAACAAATAATTTTGAAAAGTAGTGGAGATCTATTGGAAAAGGATCTCCACCAATATTGAATTTTTGTTTAAATACCTTAAAGGCTTGTTGAACTATTGGAGGAAGAATCTCAGGTACTGGACTAAAGAATCCTCACCAGTTGGTAAACCATTGAGGAAAATTATACTTGGTTCTTGTTTTGAAATAAATAAACCAAGTATGTTTGAAAAAATGGTTTTGATCCAAAAAGACATTGGACCATGCATAAAGATAATCCCAATAATTATATCCTTCTGGTTCATATTTTATCCCAAAAAAATTTAGTTTGTTCAAATCTTGTCCCTACTTGGAAGGGGTGAGAACATTTAAAATTTGCAGACTAGAATGAGTTATTAAAGATTCATCCTGTTTATCCTTTTTTCGATCAATTACAGTGGATTCAGAATGAGCTAAAATAAGTTCATAATAATCCCCATCTTTTAAAAGAGTAGTTGGCCTAAAATGAAATCCAGTAGGGAAGACATTTAAAGCCACTTTGTTTGGAGACAGATGAAAGAATTCTGGGTTAAATTAGACTATATTCCTTACCTGATTTTCTTTATGAAAGTAAGGAGTATCCAAGTTGGTTTATGTTTGACTGACAATTGCTTTTGAAGAAGAGGCTGTATTTGCCATTTTTTGAGAAGTAGAGTTTTTTGGCTGAATTTGCAATATAGAAGGTGCCTGGTTCTACCGATCATACTCTTGTCTTGTCATCATTTTTTAGGGAATAAGCTCAAGGGCAAGTGTTTTCTCATCTTTCTTTGCCAATGCTTGTCCCCATGTCTGCTTTGGGAGTTGTTTTTACCCATATTTTTGAGCATAGTACTCCAAAGTTTGTTTTGTTGAAATCCTAGTTTGAGGTTTCTGGATGGAAGACCCAGAAGGGGTGGAAGACCCTGTTTATGTCTACTGCTGTTTCTGGGATCCTTGAGTTTGGGATCCATATTACTACAATAGTTGTTGCATAATTTTTTCCATATCTGTACTGGAAATTGTTTGACTTTGGGCATCTTGCATGACACCCTTCATTTTTTCTTCTGATCCATCTCTCGAATCTTTCTTTTTGCAGGTTATTTGTGAGATTTTGGGTATACTCGGATCTGCCTACCTTGTAGAAACTCATGGGTAAGGAAGTCTGGAAGAGAGTTTGAAGTGGCTTTGATAAATTCTATATCAAAATAAAAAACACTTAAAATTACTTGCCATTTGGCAAAAGTTTGTTTTGATGCAAGGTTTTTAACATTTGGTAAAAATCTGTTTTGAATCAAACAAGACCGCTGTGGCTAACTATTCGTAGCGCGATATAACTTAATCATGACATTCATTATCTATTTTGTATTGTATAAACTATTGTTTGTTGTGGTTTATTATCCAAAATTTTTTAGGTATGATGAACAACATGGCTTTAGTTTTACAAGGGTTGTAAAATTTAAATACGGCCTGAGTGCCGTGCCTTCCTCTAAATATTCTCGATGTACATTATATTCTCATCTATGTTTAAACAAGGGTTCTCTCAATGTAATTTTTCTTTTCTTATTTAGAGAAGTCCTCTTATTGGCTTGGGAGGATTTTAGGTTAGGCAAGCCATGTTGTGTCACGTTTGAATTATGTTTTTGATTAGATCATTGCATGCACACTTTTGCATTTAGACGTATTTATTTGTATGAGATACAACTATGATTGCATTCATGTAAACAAAATTAATTGATTATGCCCTCTAAATAAAATCTTAAGTCATAATGCCATCAATTAATGAATACTTGTCAAAGCCTAGATCACTCAATTGTACGTTCCACCAAAGTGGATACATTTGGGTTATCCTGGTGAGACAAGCCTGAGTAATAGTGATACTTACAACATTCATTATTGTTTTGACTTAATTGAGATTAACAAAAGGGTTTTGGATCTCAAGGTATTAGATGGGATTAAACATGCCGGGTTATATGATGATTGAATCCCATAAAGATCTAAGAGTTACATGTGATGTAATTGGTAAAGAGGTTACCTACCTAAATAACTTGAATTTAAGTGTCCTGCCAAAGTAAAATTAAATTTAAGCGAAATATGGATCTTAGCCCACTAATTATATTGAGGGTTGTTAATTTCGTGGGAGATTATTAACCAAACTTTGCATATTTTAAATTTTAGAATCATGTTGACTAGTAATACTGCTACACTATCACTGCGATCAGTCCTTAAGAAGGGCAAACTCAATAGGACAAACTTTCTTGACTGGTTCAGGAACTTGAGAATTGTTCTCAAGCAGGAAAGAAAGGCGTATATCTTGGATTAACCCATTCCTGACGAGCCTGCGGCTAATGCTCTAAGAGCTCAGAGAGATGCTTACACGAAGCATAATGATGACTTTGTGGATGTAGGATGCCTAATGCTTGCCACTATGGTTCCAAAGCTCCAAAGAGATCTGGACCATATGAAGGCTCATGAGATGATTGTCCATCTCAAGGAAATGTTGCAGCAACAGGCAAGGCAATAGAGGTATGAGACCACAAAGGCCTTACATTCCTGTAAGATGGCTGAAGGTGCATCAGTTAGTCCTCATGTGTTAAAGATGAAAGGCTACATTGATCACCTTGAAAGGCTTGGATTTCCCATGAGCCAGGAGTTAGCTACAGATTTGATCTTGAACTCACTCTCGAAAAGTTATGACTAGTTTGTCATGAACTACAACATGGAGAAATCAATTTTTGAACTCCATGGGATGATCAAAATTGCTGAGCAGAGTATTAAGAAAAGGCCCAGCACTGTTTTGATGGTTCAGAAAGGAAATGGTATGAAAAGGAAAGGCAAGGGTAAAGGGAAGGGAACAGGCTCAAGTGGTAAGACCAAAGAGTGAAACAGGCCTGAAACTAAGCCTGTTGCCAAGAAGGCAAAGCCTCCAAAGGATGGAGTATGCTACTTCTGTAATGAACCTGGTCATTGGAAAAGGAATTGTAAACTATTCCTTGAAGATCTGAAAAAGAACAAGAAGGATAGCGGGGCTATCTCTTCAGGTATTTATGTTATAGACATTCATTTTTCTACTTCCTCTACATGGGTATTAGATACTGCATGTGGTTCTCACATTTGTATAAATGTGCAGGGTCTCAAGGACAGTAGAAAATTGAAGAAGGGTGAAGTGGACCTACGAGTTGGAAACAGAGTAAGAGTTGCTGCTTTAGCTGTAGGCACTTATGAATTAGTTCTTCCCACTGGGCTTTTGTTAGTTTTGAACAATTGCTTTTATGTTCCTGCTTTGAGTAGTAGCATTGTTTCTCTTTCTTATTTGGATAAGGAAGGTTATACTTCCATTACTGAGAATGGTAAATATTTTATTTATCGTAATGACATTTTTTATGCTGATGGTGATCTGCATGTTGATCATTATATTTTAAACTTGGAACATCCCAATAATGGAAATATCTATAACATAACTACCAAGAGGATTAAGTCAAATGATTTGAATCTGACTTACCTATGGCATTATCATCTAGGCCATATAAATGAGAAATACATTTCTAACTCCATCAAGATGGATTTCTTAACTCATTTGATTTTGAATCAATTGATATATGTGAATCTTGTTTATTGGGAAAGATGACGAAGGCACCTTTTACTGGGTATAGTGAGAGGGCCACTAATCTATTGGGCCTCACACATATAGATATATGCGGACCACTTAATACAGCTACCAGAGGAGGTTATATGTACTTCATTACGTTTATTGATAAATTTAGTAGATATGGATATGTCTATCTAATGAAACATAAATCTGAATCTTTGAAATGTTCAAAATTTTCCAAAATGAACTACAAAACCAACTTGGCAAAACAATTAAAGTGCTTCTATATGATCAAGGTGGTGAATATTTGAGCCAAGAGTTCATTGACCATCTTAGGAGTTGTGGAATAATCTCACAACTCAATCCACCATGAACACCACAATGGAATGGCATTTCTGAGTGGAGGAATCGAACACTATTAGATATAGTTCGATCTATGATGAGTCAAACAGATCTTTCACCATCATTTTGGGGCCATGCCCTAGAGACAGTTGCATTCACACTAAATCGTGTTCCATTTAAGGCAGTTGAAAAGACAACATATGAGATATGAACTGGGAAGAAACCTAGTTTGTCTTTTCTCAAAATTTGGAGATATGAGGTTTATGTTAAACAACAAGCCTCTGATAAATTATCACACAGATCCTCAAAATGCCTTTTTGTGGGGTATCCTAAGGAAACGAAGGGATACTATATCTACAATCCACCAATCACAAAGTGTTTGTTATCCAAAACAATATGTTTCTAGAAAGAGAGTTTATCTCTAAAAGAACCAGTGGGAGTAAGGTACATCTTGAAGAAGTTCGAGAGTCACAAGATAACATAGAACCACAGATGGAAAATAGAGAAGACTCACAACAAGTTACTGAGTCTCCTCAAGTAACACAAGGCCCACGAAGGTCTGATAGGACATGGAAACAACCTCAGAGATATGGATTTCTGATTACTGGAAGTCGTGATGTGTTGATCATTGAACATAATGAGTCAACCACCTATCGAGAAGCCATAGCGGGACTAAACTTCGACAAATGACTTAATGCCATAAAGTCTGAAATGCAATCCATGTATGAAAATCAGGTATGGACCTTAGTCAATCCACCTGAAGGTGTAAAAACCATCGAGTGCAAGTGGGTTTTCAAAGAAAAAACTAACATGGATGGAAAAGTAAATGTCTTCAAGGCACAACTGGTTGTAAAAGGACTCACCTAAACTCATGGTGTAGACTATGATGAAACCTTTCCCCCATTTATAATGGTCAAATCAATCAAAATCCTTCTTGCCATTGTAGCATATTATGACTATGAAATATGGCAGATGGACGTCAAAACAATATTCCTTAATGGAAAGCTTCTTGAGGATGTATACATGACATAACCTGAAGGTTTTGTGCATCCGGAGGACTCTGGTAAGATATGCAAGCTTCAACGATCCATTTATGAATTGAAGCAAGCATCGCAGAGTTGGAATCATCGTTTTAATGAAGTAGTCAAAGAGTTTGGATTCATTCAAATCAATGAACCTTGTCTTTACAAGAAGGTTAGTGGGAGCAAAATTTTATTTCTAGTGCTTTATGTAGATGACATCCTACTCATTGGGAATGACATTCCTACCTTGCAGAGTGTCAAGTCTTGGTTAGGAAAATCTTTCTCGATGAAAGACTTAAGCATGTTTAGTATGTAGGATTCAAAAAGGGGTTATATACCCATGTCTTATGGCATCCATCTCAACAAGGATATGTGTCCCAGTTTACCTAATCAAAGAGATCGTATGAGCAAGGTTCCATATGCCTCACCCATTGGATTCATCATGTATGCCATACTATGTACTCGACCGGATGTCTCATTTGCATTAAGTATGACCAGCAGATATCAACAAGATCCTGGTGAGGGTCATTGGACTGCTGTTAAGAATATTCTAAAGTACTTAAGAAGGATTAAGGACTTATTCTTGGTATATGGTGGTTTGGATGATGAGCTATGTATAACTGGTTACACAAATGTGAGTTTCTGAACTGACCAAGATGATCTTAGATCACAATCTGGATATATATTCCTTTTGAATGGTGGTGCGGTAAGCTGGAAGAGCTCTAAACAGAGCATTGTAGCAGATTTTGCAACAGAAGCTGAGTATATAGCAGCATCGGATGTAGTTAAGGAAGCCGTTTGGATCAGAAAGTTCATTACTAAACTAGGGGTGGTGCCTACCATCTCAAATCCAATTAATTTTTTCTGTGACAATAGCGGTACTATTGCACAGGCCAAGGAGCCCATGTCACATCAAAGGACCAAGCATATACTAAGGCGATTTCATCTTATCAAAGAAATCAATGATAGAGGTGAAATCAAAATATGAAAAGTACCAGGAGAAGACAATGTTGTTGATCCTCTTATAAAACCGCTTGCGCAAGCAAAATATGAGCGTCATGTTAGGACAATGGGAATTAGGCAAACTAATGATTGTACCTAGTGCAAGTAGGAGGATGTTGGAAATTGTGCCCTATAGGCCAATCATTGTACTTTTGACATTATTGTTATTTAATGAATTTATCCATTTTGTTATCATATAATTCGTATGTTTATTATGATAATTGTATCCTTGGATGAATCGTAAGGATTATCTTAAATGTCCTTGGTCGGTTATCTATGCATGAGCAAAGATGAAATAAGACCAGTATGACTTTGATGAGGTATGGAGATGCGAATCAAAGTCTTAGGCACTTGTAGGAGTATAAGGTGTTGGACTGACCTGCTATGAGAAAGCTGTATGAATTAAGTCATAAGCTTATCTTATATATAACCACGTCACAATACCCTCTGACCTGAGATCATCATGGATTCCTACATGAGAGTTGCTAAGTTTTGTCCTAGTCAAAAGTCACCTTTGACGGGGTGATGATAAAGGCTACAATCGGGCTTAGGGGTTTTCATGCAGAGGAATGTGAATGGTCAAGATGTAATTTGTCCCTCACATTAGTAGAGAGATATTACTGGGCCCTTCGATGAGTGAGTCTGAGAAATGTATGGTCATACTGTGATGGAAAGGAGTTTCCATTTCTATTAGACTACTCAGGAATTGGGAAAGTAATGGTCAGGAACAGGAGGATGACACTATCCATGCCTCATCCTTAACCAAAATATCGTGTGACATGGTTATATGACAAGTTGCATCGTATTAACGATCCTCATGTGAATTGGGTAGTCGTAATATCTTGCTAGAGGCTGCTTGCGACTTATGGGCTAGTACATTTATTGGCCCACTGTCAACTTCATGTGGGCCTATAGGGTCACACATAAGAATAGCCTAACACAAGGTATAATTTCTAGATTCATTAAATCTAAGATGTGTCTAAGATTCAATGAATATAATGTTTAATCTAGGGTGGACGAATTTATATATATATATATATATTCAAAAAAAAATATTATATACAGATAATAATACTATTATTAGGTGTTAGTTTTATATTTAATTTATTTGATAAGTTAAATAACTAAAGCTAATACAGATATCATATCTCAGATTTAATTTATAAAGATAAATTAAATCAGTTGGCTCTTTATTCGGATTAAATAAATAGTTTAGATTAAATATGTTGGACAGATTTAATTAAATCAATTTTATTTAATCTAATTCAAATTACAAAATTAATTAAGATTAATTTTGAAGATCTAATACGACCCACATTAGTTATAAGACGTAGGGTTAGAGAACCCTAGCGATGAGAGACATATTAGAGAGCCGCAAGAGAAAACCCTAGAGAAGAATTTTGGAGGCGCTAGCACGCTGCCAGTGTTGGGTCTTGTACGTGTGGATACCAGTAGAGGGAGCTGGTTCGTGCAGTTGGCTCCTAGAGATCGAAAAGGTGAAAAACGTAGAGGTACTATTTTAACTACTCAGTTTAGACGCCATTGATAGATCTGCGATTGAGATTAGAATACTTTTGAAATTTTAATTCTTCCATTGCGTGTACATTCAATCCCAACAGTATTTAAACAAAAATTCAATATTGGTGGAGATCCTTTTTTAATAGATCTTCACTACTTTTCAAAATTATCTGTTGCCTGGATTTTCTCTTGGCAATACAAATTTTCTGGAACAAATAAAAATTCTCCTATCCTACCAATATTACAAAGGGTTCCTTCGGTTAGGTGGTGGGAAAGGTTTGAAGTTAAACGAGTTGATACAAAAGTAGTAGAACAATGGTTCAAAAACAATCCTGAATTTTTGTATGCCACAGAGCAATCCATATTCCTTAACCAGAAATTCTGGATTCATTCCACATTAGCGTCGCCTAACAAAAAATCTGACCTAATTAAACAATTAAGTTATATGCTTCAACTCCTTCAGGAGGATCAAACTACTTCAGCGAGAACCAGTGCAAAACATTTCTTCATTGGTTTCAGAAACTCAAGAAGATGACGAAGATGACATCACTGTAGACTTAAACGAAGACTAAGTACACAATTTTAAGTATAAAATAATGTACTATTCAAATGTTGTAGCTTTTATGAAAGCACTATAGTATTATGATGTCAGTACTTGAAAGTTGTGTCACTGTATAAGTAGTATCACTATAGTGTCAGCAGAACTATGTAAATAGTGCCTGACCGAAACTGTTCAAAGAGTGCATGTCACTAGTAAGTTATAGGTCAGATCATTGTTCAAACAGTGACTTAGTCAGTCTATTTAAGCCGAGTCAGTCTCACTAAGGAGGCAGGTTCGGTTTAGACTAGATTCAAACAGAGTTCTCTCCTCCCTCTCCTTTGTAATCCTTCAGTCTTCCTTCCTTCTCTGCTTCCTTCCAAACTTGTAAGTGCTTATTTTCAATAAACTTTCTTTAAATTTATTTTTGCATCATGCCCTTCTCCCTCCTCTGATAAGCTGAGTTTAGCTGGTTCTACCGCCTTTTAGTTCATTCCATAGCATCCCTATCTGCATGTTTAAAATTTTGCAAATTTAACTATGTAAGACAGTCCATCTGCTTCTCAACTTCTCATCCCTATCATCTCTCCCTTTAGTTCCTAGTCCCCTTGGGGTCCCCTCCCCCATCTTGATACACACACACACACACATACATACACACACACATATATATACATATACATATATATATATATACATATATACATATATATACTTATATCTATACATATACATATACATATATGTATCTATATATTTATACACAGACAAACAGACATATGTGTGTATACTTATATATGTATATGTGTGTGTGTGTTTATATATTTGTCTGTGTGTGTACATATATACATACATACATATATACTTGTATATATGTATTATGTGTATTGATAATTGAATATTTATTACACTCATTTGTATCTCTTGATTAATAAATTTAGATTGTTTAGTAATAAATAATGGGCTTTTATGCTTATTTGGGCTTTGAGTGTTTTATTGGATTTAACATATTTTAATAATAAAATTCCAGATTTACAACCCTTCTCTATTTTGATCTTAACTCTTGAACCAGATATCCGAATGATCTCATTCTTGTCTCATTTTTTAGATGATTCAGAGGGCAACAATTGATATGAAGACTTGAAGGGAAGATTAGGACAAGAGGATAGTAAAAAATGCAGTCAATGTTATATGTATTTTTCTGGATTTTTATTGGGCCCAAATTTTGTAATGAAGCACTATTTAGTATGGATTTTCGTTTTGAGCTGAACTGATGGGCTTTGGCCCATTTGACAATTAGGTTAAAACCTAAGTTAGCTGAAACAATGGACATAATGTTTTAGTGGACGTTTTTGGATTGAATTCAGAAGTTCTTAATTCTCTGAAATGTTCTTCGTGTTCTACGTTCGTTCTTCGGATTTTCCAGTCATGTCCGGCTAAATTTATGTGACTGACCTATGGATTGAGGATTCACGTTTCCAATAAGAGGATATACTTAAACCGATAACGTAATTCGTTTTTATTTACTCTAATCGGATCCGATTTCTGGAATAGTTCGAATGTTTGTTTTAATATTCGGATCGGTACATCGCAAGGACACAGTTCGGATCGGGTTACAGTGCTACTAAACGATTGTACAGTAGCACGCCACTCATACGAACAGAACCTAGACGATCGTCTAGTCGAGGGATTTTCTGAACGAACACAGAGATTTCGGTTCGTTCAGATCCAATCACGAGTTCGTTATAATATTCGTCCGATGATGGTAGGAAACTATGAATCCTAATCCTATGGTCAGTCGTTTTAATCTGTTTGATCTAGTTTGTTTTCGATTTCTGTCTTAAATCTAAATTTATTGTTTGATAATAGTTTAATTAAAACCCCCCAATCGATCATTGTTTTGAATGTTTTAGACTGCATGTAAATTCTGTGGGAAACGATCCAGGTTCTTTGTACTACAAATCCTCATTGAAACTGGTTATTTTGTGAGAACTCAACAATTCTCATCATGTATATATAGATATAATATATATGTATCTATATATACATGTAATTTTTCAAAAATACGGGAAAAGCCCCTAAGTAAGAATTTCTCTTATTATGTCTTATTTCGTGGGGAACGACCAGGTATCTATATCAATTATTCCGAACTGGTCAAGGCCATTGGAAACACCCCTAAACCTTACTGGACAGGGTACTGCAGTTTCCAAGATGCCTGGTGATAGGCCACAATAACCTTACAAGCAACCTATATTTGTGGAAGGAAAGCCCATAGAGGAGTTGCCCCTACGTATAGTTATCTAATCTCTTATGGAGAACACGATAAAACAATGTGAATTAACAAGTGTTGCTTTATTCCAAGCTAATCTCAATTTGCAACAAGAACTAAACAAAGAGCAGTAGGAGAACCAGGTTATTAGAGAACACTTCAAAAATCTTAATCTTCAAAAACAGGATATGATAGCACAAAATAACCATATCCAAATACAAATTATGGGGACACAATCTTACAATAGATTACGGATATCCTATCTTGACCCCGAAAAGAAAAAGGCCATCATACAAAACTTGGAGAGCATAACTCCTTTCTTCAATATTCAACAATTTATTGAAGAAAGACATTTGCAAAAATTGATGGATTTACAACAACTCCCTGACCTTCATCACAGAGCAACCACTGATGGAACTGATCTGGAAAGACTCACACAAGTAAAAAATGTTACCCCTTGCTAGGTAACTTTAGAAGGAGAGTTTATATATACAAGAATCCTCAAATTAGTAATTGATCTAGAAAGATCCACACAGGTAAAAAATGGTGAGGAAATTCCAATTGATTACATGGAGTTTTTAGCTCATGGAATGGTAGCAGCCTTCTGCATCCCAGAAGACCAACATGATTTACCTTTTGGAGAACATCTAAACGAGGAGATAGGAAAACAACAAAGTATGACACAATATATCTCAAGGTTCATTTATAGATCCCTTGCTACAAGAATGGGTTATACCAACATAATTTTCATCACTTCCTTGTTACACCCATAATTGAACACACTGAAGAAGGTTTTACTGAACCACAGTATGATAAATATCTTAATAATCCACGCCTATATAGAACATTAGGCAATATGAAAGTTGACATATTTGATCATCTATGTTTCGAAACAACTATGGAGTGCCCACAGTACTGCACATGGATACCCAAAGATCGAGAAAAGCTGAGTCACTATCTGGGCCTATCCTACCCAGATCATGATGACCATGACACAAATAATATTATGGATGAAGAATACATGGAAAACACATATTAGATTCCTTTGTCAGCCACAAGATCTTCAATGAACTTAAGTATGCCACGTGCACCTACTTATAAACAAGATCACAAAACACTTTATTAAAAGTAGATGCCACTCTGTGCAGTGGAGCAATAATTAGACTTTACTTTATTAAAATTCGATGCAACTCTGTGTAGTGGAGTAAATAATTGTCCAGAGACTTGGTTTTTAGACTTAAGAAGGTTTGATATCCATGGACTAAAGGACTTCTTAATTCTGCCACAGCTCTATATAAGTCATGGATTCACAGATTATAGACACCATGACAGAAAAACCCAAATCAGTAACAAGAATTGAACTCACATCAAACTTTAACCTTTCCCTATCTTCTAAATTTTCTTTTCTGCTTCCAAGAAAATACTGTGAAGGTCTTTGTAACTGCGTCTACGTCCTACCTCTATACATATAAGTAAGCACGGAGGTCAGAAGAGCAGAGGCCCCCTCCACTTGGTATATGTGTGTGTGTGTGTGACAGCACACATATTATATATATATATGTGTGTGTGTGACATGCACACATATTATATATATATATGTGTGTGTGTGTGTCTGTATGCATGAATGCATGCATGTATGTATATAGGTATATCTATATCTATACATAGGTATATGTATATATACATATGTTTATATGTATATGTATGTGTGTGTATGTATATATATACGTACACATATAATGTATATATTACACACACACACACACACTGTAAGACCCCGTCTTAATGTTAATATTAACCAGAGTAGCAAATATATACGTACACATATAATGTATATATTATACATACACACACACTATAAGAACCCATCTTAATGTTAATATTAACTAGAGTAGCAATTACGTAGTTCAGTGGGCACATAGGATTAGCACAAATACTAATATTATTTATATAATATGCTTGTTTATATACAGGAATTCCCTATAGGGGTGTACATAATAATTACAAACCTTAAAATAATAAAATATCTTCAGATAACCAACTTCTTCCTCATGTACTAATTCGAAACCTTCTGTTGCTGGAAATTACCGTTTTGCCTTATAAGCCGCTGCCTGCTACTAGAAACTTTGTACATTTATGGAAAGGGTGAGATTCAAAGAATCTCAGTAGTAACATACAATCATACATATATGATGTGAAAATAAATATATCATGCACCATGTTATGTAAGATGAAAATGTTGTGTGCACACTGTATAAGGCCAAACGACTATTTGCAACCCTGGCTTAACTCTGTGCCTTTGTTGGGTCTCAGACCACAACTAAGCTAATGTGCCATTGGCACTGTGCTCATGTTACAGAAAATGACATATAGAAAGCATACATATAATCATATAGTGCATGAAAGAAAGTGTTACTACTTGGAACGTGCCCTTTCTTTGCCCGTCAATCGGTCTAGCTCCGTCCCTGACTCAGGCTTTCTATATATCCTAAAATTCCAAATTTAGGATAAATGAGTTATTATTTATTCATAAATCATTCTAAACTCAGTATGTTGGTTATCTTGACTCAAAAACACTAAATGACCAAAATGCCCCTGAGGACCCGGTTTATGCCCCTTTGTACCCGGTCTAGCTGTACTTTACCAAAAATTTTGAATCAAACTAATCCTACACAATTTTACATGTAGAATCCATTTTTGACCTTAGTTTAGTCAAATTCCAGCCCAAATTATAGGTTTACCCTTGACAGTCTCTAAGTTAAGGTTTTAAGGGTAGTTTTGTCATTTCATATTCTAGGGCCTTTATGCTCCATATTATATATGTTTCCTACACAAGTTTTCATTTTAAACCTAATGGAATTATCAAAACCATGAAATTACAGCTTTAAACCTCCCAAAAAGGTCTAGCCAAAATCAACATATTGTGAGGAAATATGTGTTTTCTTGATTTCAATCCATATAACTCCTTCTTTTCACTTGTAATTACATGTTTAACCACTTAAAAACCTATTAAACATGATTATTTTGAATTTGGGCAGCACATCCCCTTAGGGATTCAATATCCCAAATCACAAACTAAGCCTTTACCTTTGATTTCTCTTCTTTCTTTCTCTAGGCGCCATCTTACTCTCCCTCTTGATTTTGCTTGCTAAACATGGTTTCCAAGATAGAGAAGAGATTAGAAGAGATGTACAAGAGATTGAAGCCAAGAACAAGTAAATTCCACAACCAACTCACCTTGATCTTGCTCCTTGCACCTTACTCCTTCTCTTTGTGCTTGTATTTTTCAAGCTCTCCTCTCTCTCTCCATTTTGTGTCTTGGTAGAAAATAATGAAGAAGGGAAGGGATATTTACTTCTTGAAATATCTCTCTTAATTTTGGAAATAATACAGTTTAATGCCAAATTAACATGTGTATATTTTACTTGGCCATAATTATTTCTCCCTTGAATTAATGTGGACTAAGTAAATCAATTCCCCTTCTATCTCTTCATTTGACCAAAATATCTCCCAATTAAAGGGAAAATAATTTCTTCTTACTTTATTGGTCAAATGATCATTTTTCCCGTACATTTATTTTCATTTTTTGCACTTGCTGAAAAACTGAGCAGAATTTTCATGAAACTTTGAAAATTCATATCGAATTGTATAGAGGTCCAATTGGTGTGGTTCTAAAGGTATGGAACCATTATTAAGTCTATTTTAAAGGAAAAATACATCCTTTAGCCAACTGAAAGCTCAGCATTAACAAAATTCTCATTTTTAGACGCTGCCACAAGAACTTGCTAGTTTTACTAGGCTAACTTCAAAAATACATAACTCCTTATGTACAGCTCTAAATTACTTATATGACATATCAAATTAAAGCTTGATAAGTCTAATTTTATTTTGGAAACTTTAATAGGCATTAGACATCATTTTCCTATTTAAAAATATCACACAAACAGACTACAACACAGGGAAACACATTGGCAGCAAATCCAAATTGTTACAATTTGTGTTCCAAACATAGTCTTGTTGTGTGACCTCTAACTGCCTTGTTTTTTCATCTCATGTTCTCTTTAATTTATCATTTTATTCCCTTTAATGCCACCAAGGTATAAGGAATTTTAGGGAATAAAATTATACCTTTCTGCGACACTTACTAAACCGGGGCTTAGTAGTCCACTAGATTGAGGCTTATTCTCAATCATTTAGTTCTAAAATTTGGGATGTTACACACTGACACAGATATATATGTATATGTATATGTATGTACATATGTACATACATATACATATGTACATATATATATATATATATATATATATATATATATATATATATTTGTATGTACGTACGTATGTATGTATGTATGTATTATGTGTGTGTGTATATATATATATGTCTATAATTTAATGCATTTAAAGCTGTGTGCTTTTGTTTTACCGTGAGGCATTCCAGAAAGCATCTAATAAGCACTGTTGTGACTCATCTGGGGGGAGGGGAAAATGAGGTAGGGGCTTAAAACTCTTATTGTGATTGGGTGGATATCTTTTTAAAAGAGTTCCTTCAAAAGTCATTTTAGCCTCTTCTTGAGTGGATGACTCAGATGGTCCTGACTTATTTTGTCCTGTTGTGGCTTGAAACACCATATTTTCCTCATTTTCTTTGCCTTTATTGAGGGGTGATTTCTGTAAAGCAAGAGTGGAACTATTAGCAATAATTCTGGATAATTTGTCTGCTCCCGTGTTCTCCTTTCCTTTAATATGCTCTAATTGTACTGCTACACTTGTAGAAGTCAGATAATCACAAAATTTTACCCACATGTTTCTACTTAGTTTTCTGGTAGTGGCAAGTTTGTTGTAATAGTTAA
Organism: Albizia julibrissin; assembly: GCA_037074505.1. Taxonomy (NCBI): domain Eukaryota; kingdom Viridiplantae; phylum Streptophyta; class Magnoliopsida; order Fabales; family Fabaceae; genus Albizia; species Albizia julibrissin. The sequence continues at coordinate 25,393,162 of CM073485.1, forward strand.
TAATAGCTTCACAGTCGGTTCTAAGGGTAAATTCCCTTTTATCCAAGATAAAAATTTTAATTTTTTCTAAACTGTTAATGCAAGCCATAATCTCAGTATCGATGACCGAAATAGTTGTCTTGTATTTACCTGAGGTGTACCTGGTTACCTTTTCTTTTGAAGCCATATCTCCTTTATGGGGCTTTCATTTAAGGATTCCTCCCTATCCTTCAAGGGATCCATCTGCTTCAATAATTATATAGCTGTCTTCTGGTGGGAGTTCTAAATCTGGAAGATTTTTAATAATTTCTTTTAATTTAGTGATCTTCCTAAAATCATGCTTGTTGAACTTTCTTTGCCCTCGAAGTGTTAGTTTTGAGTACAAGGGTCTTGTATACTTAGTAAGGCTAGGGATGTAATTCCTAGCGTAATTAAGGATTCCTAAAAAAGGGCATAAACTCTTAGTATCTGTCAGAGTTTCTTCAGGGAATTCAATGATACTCCTAACTATATGAGGTTGGAGTCAGACTTTTCCTTCTCCGATTTCTAACCCATGAAAATCTACATGTGTTACTCCTATCTTATATTTTGATTTGGATAAAACCAAACCATGCTATAAACATTCTTTGAAGAATGTTTTAAGATGAAAAGAGGGAGAATATGATTTTCAAATTCAGTTAATTTGCCAATGTTAAAACATATCATGTCTTGTATCATATGTTCTTCATCTCCTATTTCCTCTTCTTCTTCTAAAATTTGAATCACTGAATTGCTACTTATGGGTGAAGTGGTGAATCTGTCTACATGTTTAAGGATAATGAATTAATTTCCTAAAACTATGTATCCTCAACCTAGGTTATCCAAAAAATTCTTTCCTATATTTAATTGATTTTTGTTGTCAAGGGAAAATTCCATGACATAAGTTAGTGGGAAATAATACCTTTCTTTATTAAATTTGATGTCATCTTTCTTAAGTTTATATGTAATGTTATGATGGCTCTTTAGAGCTGTAACATATAGTTCCCTATACATCTCTTCATAGAAGTGATGTGGGATTGCCTTTAGAGTAATGCAACTCCTACTGGCTCCTGTATCTATTATTGTATTTAGCACAATAGATTTTGTTTCTATATATAAGGTCATCTGGAAATTTAAGAGATTATTCTTAACTATCCTTACCTTAGGTTGGAAGTGAAAGAGAGAGTCTTCCTCTTCACAATCTTCGATAATGGGTGCGGAAGAGCATGTTACATTCTCCCTGATAGAAAGAGTCATAGGTTTTACCTGTTTTAGGACTTCTTCTATCTTCTATCTACCATTAGGATCAATCTCTTTACCTTTTGTTTTCAGAGGGTATATTTGGGTTTGGTATTCTGTTATTCGCTGTTGGAGCTCTTCAATCTGTAGCTCAAACTCTCTGTTCCTATTTACTAATTCTTGAACAAGTACATGATAATTAGTGGTTGTCCTGATTGGTTTAGGGAGTACTAGAATAGTAATATCCATCTTCTGTTTGGCACATATGAAACAAAGAATAAGTCCACAATGTTGAAAAATGGTTCTAATATACCGGTTGAGGATTAATTTATAAAAGAAACATGTGGGGGATTTGTTGTAAGACTCAGCATGATGAATAAAATAATGTTCACAAGAACTTTGAGGAGGGGTAAGGGTTTTTGAGGCCCTTATAATACTCTAATCCTAAAAAATAACAAAATTAAAGGCTGAAAAATCAAACTGAGAATATGTCATAACTCTTTTCTTATCTTATCACCTTCGATTACTGAGCAAATATCACTATCTTTATCGGGTTTGTCTTGATTTACGCTAACAACATCCCATTCTTAAGGGATATTAAGAGCGTGATATAAGGAAAACCTTTATGTGTTTCCCCTTTTATTGCGACACTCTCTAGTAAAGTGTCCTTCTTCACCACAAATATAACATCTACACTTCCTAGTAGGTGGCTTATGTCTTTTGAATTTCCTAATGTGCTTTTTGTGAGGTATACCTCCTCTATAATTGGTGGCTCTCCTTAGGAATTTCTTTTCTTTTGGGAAATATCCTGGTATATAAATATTTTTCAAAAATTGTAATCCTTTACCTGTTTAGATATCTTATTTTCTATACACAACTTTTTGAGATACTCTATAGTAAACACTATTCTTGGTGCTATCCCCTGTGTGACCCCTGGGTACACCTTATACCTTTCTTACTTTAGAATGCTGTTAAAGGGAGGTGGTAGCTTACTAAAATACTTATCACTTATAGTCTGAGTAAATGCCTATCTTGTTCTAGATGCAAGGTTTAGAAATGCATATGAGTAGTGGTGTATTTCCTTCATATTTTCTATAACTAATGTTTCTATATCTTATAAGCCCTTTTCCTGGATTTCTGTGGTCCCTCTATACGGGTCATATCCTATAATTAACTGCCTTATTTTCCCAGTTATGTTTTGTGTGTTATCTGCAGAGGCAACAAGTCTATTATAATCATTGGGATAAGTCGCTCTCCAATTGAGGAAGTAATACTTAGCTGTTTCTCCTAAGAGATTTTTAATATAATTTACCTTCTCCTAATTACTAGTGAAAGCCATTCCTGAGCAGTGTATGATGGTAGAGGATTCCCATCTAGTTATGACATCATCCCAGAGTTGTGGGGGTATTCTTACAAGAATAAGAAATGATCCATCTGAAGTGTTAGCCCTAGGTAAATTTCCTATGTACTCATAAGGCATGTTCCATCCTTACTGTCGTCCTTGTTGTTAACCTGGCAGGGGTAATGTTTTCAGAGTTGTTCAGAATTGTGGAATCTGTGTGTCTCATTCTTTTGGTAAACTATTAAAATTGGATGTGGCTTCACTATTGTCCTCATTCATGAGGATAGAATTTTCCTCATCCCATTTTGGACCTTATTCACGGGTTGTGGGTAAGGTAGATCGTACTCATCTTCCTCAAACGTGAGTGCGTGTACATTTAAAATGGCAAGAGGGTAAGGAGAATTACTGGAAAAATGAGAAAAGTTATCCATATTACCCTTATTACCCTTATTCACCACGCTTCGCTGTAACTCTGATGCAAAAGGGTTGGTGAATATTTGAGGATAATTACCATGATACTAATGTTGTATAAGGGTAGCACAATCATCTGGGTATGGGATTGTCTCAAAATCCTGTGTCCAGTCATAATCAGGGTAAAATTCGTAGAATAAATTAATATCATCAGAAATATTATGTTAAAAAATGAGAACTACATTTTGTTCTTCTTCTTCATCTTTAGATTCTGGTTTTGTGAGCCCTTATGCCCTGTAGTCGGAAAACCAAAAGCTAACTCACCTGTTAGTGATTTCCCAGAAACTGGTTCTTACCATATATATATATATGTGTGTGTGTGTGTATGTATGTATATATATATGTATACATATTTGTATATATGTATATACATATATATTACATGTATCTATGTACATATGTATATGTATACATATATACATATGTATATATCTACATATGTATACATACATATGTATATATCTACATATGTATGTATGTATACATATGTAGATATATACATATGTATATACATAGATACATATGTATCTACACACATAAACACACACACACAAACATATACATATATATGTACATATATATCTATGTGCACGTGTATGTGAAGGGGCGCGCGCGCGCGCGTCTCTAAATATTCATAGGACTTAAATTATGCTTTTTTTAGATCATGATAGGAGATTGTTAAAGAGCAACAAGAGAATCAGGTTATCAGAGAACATTTCATAAAACTGAACATCAAAAGCCAAGACCTGACACACACACACACAAATATATGTATCTATATACATGTGTATGTATATATACATACATGTATGTATATAGATACAATGTATGTCCATATACACACATACATGTATACATACATACATGTATGTATGTGTATACATGTATGTGTGTGTGTGTCTATATATATATATGTATGTATGTATATGTATGTATGTATGTATGTATGTATGTACGTACGTATATGGATATATAGGTATGTATGTATGTATGCATACATATGTATATACGTAGACACACACACACACACACACATATAGACACACACACACACAAACACACACACACATACACACATATATGTGTGTGTGTGTGTGTACGCGTACATGTATATGTATATGTCTATATATATATAGATAAACACACATACACACACACAAATACATATATCCTGATGTATATGTATATGTGTGTGTGTGTGTAATTGGTGGCTCTTCCATGGTGTTTTTGTGGTGACTTTTGAATTTCCTAATGTGGTTTTTATGGGGTATACCTCCTCTATAATTGGTGGCTCTTTTATGGCATTTCTTCTCTTTTGGGAAATATCCTGGTATATAAATATTTTTATAGAAATTGTAATCCTTTACCTGCTTAGATATCTCATTTTCTATTCACCTCTTTTTGATATACTCCATAGTGAAGACTATTCTTGGTGTTATCCCCTGTGAGACATCTGGGTACACCTTATACCATTCTTCTTTTAGGATGCTATTACAGGGAGGTGGTAGCTTACTAAAATATTTATCAGTCATAGTCTGAGTAAACGCCTGTCTTGTTCTAGATGCAAGGGTTAGAAATGCATCTAAGTAGTGGTCTATTTCCTTCATATTTTCTATAACTAATATTTCTATATCCTGTAGGGCCTTTTCTACCATTTCTGTGGTTCCTCTATATAAGTCATATCCTATAATTAACTGCCTTATTTTCTTGGTTATGTTTTGTGTATTTTCTACAGAGGCAGCATGTCCATTATAATCATTAGGATAGGTCGCTCTCCAATTGAGAAAGTAATACTTAGCTGTTTCTCCTAAGAGATTTTCAATATAATTTACCTTCTCCTGATTGCTAGTGAAAGCCATTCCTGAGTAGTGTATGATGGTAGAGGATTCCCATATAGTTATGACATCATCTCAGAGTTGTGGGGGTATTCCTCTAAGAACAAGAAATGGTCCATTTGAAGCGTTAGCCCTAGGTAAATTTCCTATGTAGTCATAAGGCATGTTCTTTTCATGTTGTTGTCCTTATTGTTGACTTGGTAGGAGCGGTGTAACACTCCAATTTTTTGGACAAGAGGATTGAGATTAAGCCTAAAACAAGTAAACTGCTAAGCCTTGGTTTAGCAAGTGCCCAAGTAAGGCATGATGTTATTCCCTAAAATTCCTTTATCCCTTTAGGGTATTAAAGAGCATAGGGGATGGCAAAGCTAGGTAATTAGGGGTCACACACAACATAAGTATGTTGGAACACAAATTAGTGTTGTTGCAATTGAGTTTTCTAGTAAGGCAGTCGTGTTGTGTGACATTTTTCAATATGCAAATGATGCCCAAAAATTTTGAAAATTTTTAGAATTAAATTATACTTAAAAATATTTAATTTGATAGGTCATATGGAATATTTGGATTTGTACACAAGGAGTTATGTATTTTTGAAGTTAGCCTAGTGAAACTAGTGATTTTCAGTGTCAGCGTCCAAAAACAACAATTCTGAGAATGATGACCTTCTATTTGGCCAAATTTTATATTTTTTCTTAAAATTATACTTAATAAGGGTCACATAGAATTTAGAAGAACCTCGATTGGATGTCTATACAATTAGTTATGAATTTTCAAAGTTTGGTAAAAATTCTGCCCAATTTTCCATCATGTGCGAAAATCACAAAAGTGTATGGGCAAAGTAGTCATTTGGCTAATGAAAATTAAAGACAATATTTTCCCCTTTATCTTATGATGTTGGACGGTCAAAAAGGGGAGCAAGAAGGGAAATACTTATTTGAGTTAAACATGCTAAGAGTTGGAGCAATTTTAGTCAAGTAAGAGTGTGGTTGAAAGTCAAAAATTGTAGGCAAGAGTTAAATGGCTATTAAATGATAACATGAAGCTAATTCAAAAAGCTCTCTTTGACTCCCTTCAACAGCCTTGTGACATGAAAAATGGAAAGCAAGAGGAAATTAATACTTGGTCCATATTTAAAGAAAAGGAATTAATTGTGGCCAAGTGATTCAAGCATATGCAATTTTTCATTAAGCAATAATATTATCATAAAGCAAGAAGCAATTGAATGCTCCCTTTTCCATTGTAGTTTCGGTCAAACAAGGGAAAAATAAGGGGAATAGATATTTGTTTGGCTAATATATTAATTCAAGAAGGAAAAAGTGAGAGCCAATGAAAAACTAGCATATGTCTTAAAGTAAAAAGGCAAGAGGGAGATATTATGATAACATTTCATTATCTTCTCTTCCTTCCTCATTTTTGTTCAGTTGAAGCTAAAATAGAAAGAGAGTGAGTTCAAGAAGCTTAAGAACACAAGAAGAAAGAAGCTAGGGTTTTATGCCAAAAACTCAAGATAAGAGCTTATAATCTTGGTGTTTATGCCTTCTAATCTTCTTAGAACTTCCTCTAACCTCTTCTTCTTCTTGAAATCCATGGATAGCAAGCAAAATCAAGAGAGAAGAGAGAAAGGGAAGAGGCTTTTTAGAGAGAGAGTGTAATATCCCAAAATGTACTCAAGGGCTAAGTGTACAAGTAGACAATGAAATTAATGATAGAATTGTCCTAGAAATTGTACAACACAAGAGGAAGAAGGAAAGAGAATTTCATTAATACACTTCTTCACTTTTCAAGTTGAAAAGTCAAAAATTGTGGCCAGACATAAAGGAAGCATGAAGAGAGAATTGGTCAACATTCTTCCTTCCCTTTTGTAATGTATTTTCGGAAAGACTAAGGGGTAAAGAAAGACAATTTAATTAAAGGCATTCCATACTCCTTGACCAAACCAAAAAGCAAAGAAAGAATAAGAGTAGAAAAGTCAACAAAACTTGCTATTGGTTACAACTTGGAAAGTGACCAAAAAGTAAGATTTCAAGAAGGAAATTAGTCAATAAATCCTTATCCTCTTTGCAAGATAATTTTGGTCAATTCAAGCCAAAAAGGGAAAGAGGAAATATCAAATTGCTCAACTAAACCAACCTTGGTCAATTAACTACCATACTTTTTCAAGAAACCACAATTTAGTGACACATGGATTTTTCCTCTCTTTCCTTTGGATAATTTCGGCCAAGTATTATAATTAAAGAGGAACCGATCATTTAATCATTCACACCCTCACTCACACTCAAAATAATCGGCCAAGAAAGGGGAAAAACAAAGGAAAAGAAAAAGGAAAGAGAAAAGAAGACAACTTCAAGGTAAGGTCTTCTACTTGGATTTTCTCCTATCAAACCACTTCTATGGCTCAAAAACTCTTTATAAACATTGTTTCTCTTGATTAGAGCTTCATTTATATGGTTTTATAATTTCAAGATGAGGTGTTTTGATCCACCTTGCAAAAGCATAAGTTGAAGAACCAAAGAAAGAACCTAAGCAGGAGCAAGAGGTGAGCTTTAGCTTCATTTTGATCTATGGATTGTGTTGGTTCATTGAGGATTTTTCCATGTGAAATTCTACCCTATTTTTGGTCAAGCTAGGGTTTTAAAGAGTCATGGTGTTTTGATTGTGTTCATAGTGTTTTATGATGTTTAGAAGGCATATGAAACTAGTTGAGGCTTAAAATGGGAAGTTTGGTAATTGTTGGAATATATGTCAAATTTCTGCCAAAACAAGACAAATATAAGGAGTTGGAATTTGGTCATTTTAATGTTAACATTGTGTTCTACATGAAAAATTGTGTGGGAATAGCCCCTAGTTATAAATTTTGGATAATTAAAATCTAATTTGTAACATTGTAAACCCTGCTAGTGAGAATTTCCTGCATGACAGTCTGGTTGGTTGACATTTTGGAATATGCAAATAATGTCCAATAAATGTGAAAATTTCCAGTCTAAAATTAGACATGTTAAGATTTAATTTTATATGCCATAATGGTCATTTGGATGTGTACACTGAGAGTTCTACATTTTTAAAGTTTGGTAATGTAAAACTGGAAAATTCTGGGACAGTGTCCAATAAAATAGAATTCTGTATTATTTTGTATCCATTTAGCTAATGGATATATTTTTCCCTAAAATTAAACTTAATAAAGGTCACATAGGCTTTAGAACCACTGTAATTGGACATTTGTACAAAGAGATATGAATTTTTAAAGTTAGTTGACCAATTATGCCAGCATTAATGGCTGTGCGGAAATTGCAAAATGTAATGGCACATTGTAATTTCTTTGTACACCAAGGGCAGAAATTAGTCCCTTGGGATAATTTGACCACTTTCACTCATTGGTTGACTTGGTAAAATGACCATAATAACCCTAATGATAACCAATATAAGAGAATGATTTACAAAAGTATTGGGCTATGTAATAACTCGTCCATTCATGAATTCCCACATATATGATTCGATATCTGTCTGGGATGACCAAGGAATTTGTAACACATCTCAGAACATTGGAAAGGTTAAGGTAGTAACTTCTCTCTCATATTCTATGTGTCTTGCTTCATGTATATTATTTCCATTATACATACTTGAATTGTGAAAATGAATTGGGTAGAATTGCTCGTTAAGCATTCAGACAAGAAGGGCTTTGGCCCAGTAGAATACCCAGTGCTATGGGAAGGAACGGTAAGTGTAACATACTGAAATATGAATAACAAGAACTGCTTGTAAATGTAATTAGTCGGAAGAAAATTCATCGGTGCCAGTGTTGTGTATACGGTGTTATTTTGATAAAGAGGACACTTAGCAAGATTTTATTGGTTGTCATAAAGTAATAATTAAATGAAATAATCTTACTTTGTGTAGGGACCACGAAGGAGGACACCTCGTAGGTGAACCCGGGGAAAATTCCCTGACTTTCCTTTCCCTGATAAAGTGGACAGTTAGGTGGAGGGAAGAGATAGGGATGGGTCCCATATAAGGGACACATGGCATCATCTTAAGGAAGAAGAGAAAAGGTGCTTTTGACTTTAATGTGTTGGCCGAATAAGAGCGTGAAACTTGTTCCCTCTTTTTGACAAAGTTACTTTAGCTTTTGAGTTGTCATCATCGGAGGGTGCCACGTTGCCCCAAGCCGGGGAAATCCACAGGACTCTGGTCTGGTCACCCGACTAATTTTCCTGAACACCGAGCTCAGGAGCCGGGGAAAAATCATCAGACTCTCATTTTCCTTGACCATTAGGACAGCTCAAGACCCATTTGATTAAAAGAAAGGACACGTGTCACCGTTTGGCTAAATCACCGAATATGTGGCACCATAAGATTGTGACACATGTTGGAACACCTTTATGACTTTCTTTAAACTCTATTATTTCATTTATCATCAGCAAAAATAGGAAGAAATCAGAAAAAAACGTTGAGAAATAGTTAGAGGAAAGAGAAAACATGAATAGTGAATGTTCTTGAGTTCAATCCACCGAAACACTACCGAATCAGTGTTTTCTCCTAAAATTTCCTTCACAAACCTTCTTCTACTCATCCTAAGCTTCATTTCTACGGTTTCGGATTTTCATTTGGAGGTATTTGGTGCCATCTCACCAGACGAAGTACTGCCGGATTTCTGAACCGATTGTGGAAACGTATAGAGGTAAGCATAAGTTTCATTTTGAACCGATTGGTTTGTTGTTTGGATGAGTCTTCATGAAGGTTAGGGTACTGTTAATTTTCATCCAAAAGGAATTTTAAAGGATTAATCATGGTTTAATCATGTATTTATGGTTAAATGATGATTTATGATGAAATTGGACTAAGTTGTTCAACAAAATTCTGTTTTGGTAATTTTGCTGAAAATGATTCTGTCTTTCCAGTGGGTTTTGGGGCTGAAGCTTTATGATTTTGATGATTTTGATCATTCCATTGAGTTCTACATGAAAAATTATGTGGAAAATCATGTACTTATAATTTTTGGATAATTATACAAAATTATGGAATTTTTGAAAGTTAGATGACCCTGCTGTTAGACTTGTTTTGCTGGAGCAGATTTGTTGCGGTGCGTTTTTCAGTAACCAAACCTTGTCTAAACCTTATGAAATTTTACATGATGAAAGTAGACATCCTGAGGTTCAATTGGATGGGTAATGGGACGCAATTGGACCAGTGGATTGAGAAATATGATTTTTCAAAGTTGAAGGTTGATTCTGGAATGGAATCTGTGGCAGATTGGGTTTGACGAATTTTATGGAATTGGGTGGTTATAATTAGTGCCTTGTAATATTTTTATTTACACTAGGACTTGAATATGATTGAACAGAACCTGGAACCAACTCATTTGGAGTTGTGTAGAATTAATTATGAATTTTCAAAGATTGAAGAAAATTCTGGCAGATTTACTCAAATGTGCGAAAATAAAGGATGCAATGGTATTATGTAATTGTAATGAACTTTAAGGGTAAAACTAACCAACTTGATATAGTTGAACCATTTTTGACTTTGATTTTGGGTTAGTATTCTAACCTTAATGAAAACCGACTTGAGTATTTGGATTATACAGATATTGGACGAAATAATAACTTGTCGTCCGTAAATTCCATTTATAGGACCTAATACTGTTCAAAGTTTAAGATCTGCCCGAGCTTAGTGAAACAATTGGATATTGCTCAAGAGAAGCTATCAGGTAGTAACTTTGTCTTTCATATATTATAAGATACATTGTATGTGTGTAGTTTCATCATGAATTGTCTGGCACATTTTGTTTATACGGGGTTGTCGCCCGGGGCCTATTGCACCGGTTGACACTCAGGCCATTGAATTTGTTTGTGATGCACGAGTGAATGCCGGGGCCTATTGCACGGGTAATACTCGGAGCCTTGTGATATACCTAGTACTATGATGGTATGAGAACTACATGTTGAATCGAATGATGTTGTGATGATTCTTTTATATGATGACTGTGTAACATGCTCTGTGATTTTATATCTATATGATTGACTACTTGTTACTACTGAGATTCTTTTGAATCTCACTCTTTTTCTATAAACAAATTACAGTACAGGCTGGTAGCTCAAAGGGCAAGAAGGTAAATACGGACAACTAGAGGATGAAGCTGAAAGATTTACTTTCTCTGTTGGTTGTCTGTTTGGATATTTTGGACATGTATATATTGTATAAATCGGTAACTATGACAATAGTATAGTAGTTGAACTGATAGTACTTGTAGCCAGGTATATGAATGGTAATGTAATAAAGAGATAACTTAGTTACATAACACTTCCTAATCGTTAGAGAAACATTAGCAATTGAATACAACGTGAGATTGAAGCAGAGACACGCTCGTATACTCTGATAAAATGAAAGGAAGTATCAATGAGTCTAAATGAGATAGTGAATATTTGTGAAAAATGTTTGAAAATTTTTTATTCCATATGAAAAACCTACTCAATCCTAGATTTATCTCCTGAGATAATGTTAGGATTCATTAATGTTTTTAAAGTTTATTCAGTTTGAGATTAAATCCTGGTTTCACAATTTATTTCACTACTCTTTTGCACTCATCTGAGGTTATTGGAAGTAAGGTATTACAGTAAGTCCTTGAATAGATTTGCTTGTTGTATAAACATTTCTCTGAATGTTGAATGAATATTGAATTGTTTGGTATGTGGTGGATGATATGGCTTGTTTCTCTGTATGCATTTTATATGAGAATTATTTGTTACTACTGAGATTCTTTTGAATCTCACCATTTTTCAATAACTAATCTGTAGTATGTGTTAGGATTGGTAGGCACACAGCGGAAGAATTAAATAAAATTAAAATTGCAAAAGTTTACCAATCTCAATTGCGGATCTATCAACGGCATTTAAATCAAGTTAGAAAGAGTCGTACCTTATTCATGTTTGTTTGAATGCCCACAATCATCAACGTATTGCGAGTTCACAAATCTCCATGTTTGGTTGCTCCTGAAATAATTTCACCGGCATCTACATGTCCGCTAATTCTTCTTAAAAGAGCGTCAATCTCTATGAGTATGAGATTAACCATCCCCAACATCAACATGTCAACTAGTTCTTCTTGGAGTTTTTTTTAAACTTGAGGAGCTAACTACTCATATCAGCTCCCTCTACTGGTATCCACACGAATAGGACCCCCAACACCGGCAGCGTGCTAACGCCTCTAATATCCTTCTAGGGTTTTCTTGTGGCTCTCTAGTTTTTCATCATCTGTAGAAAACCCTAGCTCTCATATTTTATAACTAGTAGGGTTATCTATTTTATGATGGATATTAGATTTTTAAAATTAATCTTAATTAATTTCAAAATCCTTATCATATCAATTAACATTTAATTGTTTTAATAAGCTAATTAAATAAACCTGGTTTAATTAAATCTGTCCAACAGTTTTAATTTAACCTATTTATTTAATTAGAATAAAGAGCCAATGGAATTTAATTTATCTTCATAAATTAAATATGAGATATTATCATATAATATATTTATATATACACAATATAATAATATCATCATATAATATAATATTATCATATATTCAATATATATTATCAAATAATATATATTATATAGATATAATATAATATTATCATATGATCATATAATATAATACTATCATATATATATATAATATATATTATCAAATAATATATATTATATATGTATTTATGTATTTCAAAAATACATATGTGTATATAATATTATTAATATTCCTTTCCAAATATAAATATATATATAACACACATATAAATATTTATCAAATAAATATTCACACAACATGTGTATATAATAAATATATATTTAAAATTCATTCACCCTAGATTAAACATTGTATTCATTGAATCTTAGACGCATCTTAGATTCAATGAATCTGGACATTATAGCTCGTGTTGGGCTATTCTTGTGTGCGACCCTGTAGGCCCAAACGAAGTTGGCAGTAGGCCAATGACTATACTAACCCACAAGTCGTAAGCGGCCTCTAGCAAGACATTACGACTACCCAATTCATATGAGGATCGACAATACGATATAACCTATCGTATAACCATATCACGTCCCCTTTGTCACACGATATTTCGGTCAAGGATGAGGCATGGAGAATGTCATCCTCCTATTCCTGACCATTACTTTCTCGATCCCTGAGTAGTCTGACTATAGAAATGGAAACTCCTTTCCATCGTAGTATGGCCATACATTTCTCATACTCACTCATCGAGGGGCCCAGTAATATCTCTCTACTAATGTGAGGGACAAATTCCATCTTGACCATTCACATTCCTCTGCATGAAAACCACTAAACCCGATTGTAGCCTTTATCATCACCCGGTTAAAGGTGACTTTTGACTAAGTCAAAGCTTAGTAACTCTCATGTAGGAATCCATGATGATCTCAGGTCAAAGGGCATTGTGACGTGGTTATACATGAGATAAGCTTATGACTTGATCCATGCAGCTTTCTCATAGCGGGTCGGTCCAGCACCTTGTACTCCTACAAGTGCCTAAGACTTTGATTAGTATCCCCATACCTTATCGAAGTCATACTGGTCTTATTTCATCTTTGCTCCCACATAGATAAAACCCTAAGGGGAAATGCTGCAAAAATTTCCCCAAATTACATTCAATTAGTGTTTAAGTTATTAAACAAGTTATTAGAGTTGAAAAGAATGAGGTTTATAGATTGAAAACAAGAAAACACATTTTTCCTTAATTCTTCAATGTTTTTGGCCAGTGCTAGAAATAGGGGAAGGAGCTGTAATTTCATCAATTTGATCATTCAATTGAGTTTAGAAGGGAAAATTGTGTAGGGTTCAAGTAGATTGTGAAGTATGAAAAGCCCTAGAATGTGAAATGACCAAACTACCCTTAAAACCCTAAGTTAGGGGCTGTCATGGGTAATTTCATAATTTGGGCCTGAATTTGACCAATCTGAGGTCAAAAATGGATTCTACACCTGAAATTGAATAGGATTAGCCTGGGTCATATTTTTTGGTAAGGTACAGTTTGATCGAGTTTAAAGGCGCACAGACCCCCCTTGGGGTATTTTGGTAACTTATTACTTTTGAGTTAGGATAACCAAATCATTATGTTTAGAATGATTTATGAATAAATAATAACTTATTTATCCAAAATTTGTAATTTTAGGATATACTGATAGCCCGAGTCGAAGACGGAGCTGGATCGATTGATAGGCAATGAAAGGGCACGTTCCAGGTAGTAACACTTTCTTTTATATACTATGTGATTATATATATGTGTTGAGTATGCCATTCTTTATAATATGAGCTAAGTGTCTTGGACACGTAAGTTTGCCAAGTTGTGGTCAGGGACCCAACAGGGGCGTCGAGTAGACCAGGGTGCAAATATGTCATTTAGCCTTGGGCAACTTTACACATAGTTTCGATCATCTTACATGACATGGCATTGCATATTTATTCTCATATTATATATGTTTGAAATTATGTTACTACTGAGATTCCCTCGAATTTCACCCTTTCCATAAACATGGAAAGCTTTCAGCAACACACAGCGGCTTGAAGGGCAGAACGTTAATTTCTAGAAACTGGAGGTTCCAGGCAAGTACGAGAGGAGGCGTTGGTTATCTAAAGACCTTTCTATTTGTTTAAGGTCTGTAATTATTCTATACACCCCTATAGGGAATTACTGTATCTAAACAAGCACATTGTTTAAACAATATCAGTATTTTTATATGCCCATTGAACTACGCAATTGCTACTCTTAGTAATATCAATAATGAAGTGGAGTCTTACAGGCGGTGTTATTGGAGTTGTTCAAAATTGTGGAATCTGTGTCCCATTCATGTGGGAAATGATTAAAATTGGATGTGACTTCACTGTGGTCCTCAATCATGAGGATAGGATTTTCCTCATCCCATTTTGGACCTTTATTCACGGGGTATGGGTAAGGTAGATCATACTCATCTTCCTCAAGCGTGAGTGCTTGTACATTAAAAATAGCAAGAGGGGAAGGAGAATCACTGGAAAAATGAGAAAAGTTCCCCATACTACTCTTATCCACCACGCTTCTCTGTAACTCTGATGCAAAGGGGTTGGTGAATATTTGTAGATAATTACCATGATACTTATGTTGTATAAGAGTAGCACAATCATCTGGGTATGGGATTATCTCAAAATCCTGTGTCCAGTTATAATCAGGGTAAAATTCATACAATAAATTAATATCATCAGAAATATTATGTTCAAATTGAGAACTACGTTATGTTCTTCTTCTTGATCTTAAGATTCTAGTTCTGTGAGCCCTAGTACCGTGTAGTCGGAAAAGAGAATGCTAACGTACCTGTCAGTGTTTTCCCAAAAACTGGTTCTTGCTGGAACCAATCTTTGGGTATTTGGTAGTGTAACATTCTATTCTCTCCCAATCTGATTCCTGTTGGAGAAACGTCTTCCTTCTATGGCTCTTATACCTTGGCTACTAAGGTGCTGTATGACCCTGTCTATTTGTTATTTAAAATTACAATTTGAGTTATTACTTAACCTACCTATGAGAGTTTTAGTGATAGCAAGGTTTTTCCCTTATATAAACTCTTCATATCCTCTTGTTTTGTTTATTAACTGAAAATGTTGAGCGAAATCTTTTACAGTCATATATATTTTTGGGGCCATGTAAATTATTCCACAATTATTTGTCATATCGACTTCCATAGTTCCTATTATAGCCCTTTGTACCAGGTTAACTAAAACTTGTCTTCCTACTTCAGATCGCGTTAATCCTATAACTTTTATTAGTATTAGTCCTACATTGATTATTAAATAATGTTGATCAAGTAATTTTCTTTTACTGTCTTTATGTATAAATGGAATAGTAACTTAGTCATTACCTATGCATCTCAGTGTTTCTTTACTGAAATGTTCATAAACCTTTTGTTTAGTTTCCCATACCTCATGTGAGTCCAATACTTCTGCTGGTTCAAGGCTTGCTTGTTTGTGTTATAATAATTCCAGCTGTTTATCTGGATCAACCAACCGGTCAAAGTCTTGAATTTTGTAACCATGCCACTTATTTGCTAGGGTTGCTAAGGTGTTAAATCCTCTAATCCTATATGTCATAGCTATTGCTTTTGTTCTGGTTATTCTTGCTTCTTCCATACTACTCTTGTCCCTCCGTAGACTTTTCTAGTGGTTGTTTTGTGGGATTAAGGTTATGTTGTTAAGTTTCTGTGTTAATTGAGTGACCCAAGATGGTTCAGCTAATTGGGAGGATGATTGAGTTATGAGAGTGTTTATTAGCTGCCTAATATCTATTAATTGTTCAATAATTATGTTATTTTTCCTAATTATGATTTTATCTCCTGTCTGGACTGGCTCACCTATTGTTGTTTTGTTTTCTGTTAGTCCAATGGCTGGGGGACAGATTGATTATACTCTATCAAGGATTCTTTTGTAATTTAGATCATCTTTAGACATTATAAAGTTTGTAAACAAGCTATTAATACTAAAATTATCAGTGCAAAATTTAGGTGTCTATCTTCGTTTCTAAATTCTGGCGGAATTCCAAGATATAACCTATTTTCTTGTTCAAATATGTTAAGAATCTGTTGAGCAAGAAAAATTATGTACTCTCTTTGTTCAAGTTCTTGATTTTGCTAGCTAATTTAAAAATTGTGTGATCATGGAAAATCTTGTTCCAGAACTTGAATGAGAAATGTTAAAATACACAATAAATATCTATAAGACATAGAATTTCTCTAACTTCTAGGAGTAAGTAGATACCTAGTTTGTGCTTGTCTTAAGTAGATTCTAATAATACTAGCTAGTTCTATTCTGGATGACAGCAGGTCTTCTTCTTCTAGGGATTGAAGAAAAGTCACGATCGGAAGCATTTAACTTAGTAACTTGTCTAATTTCTGTTCTAGCCTGTTAAGGACTTGATGTTGGAGATTGTGTAGGATCTTAGAGAGGTTTTCTACCTATTTTTCTAGTTCACCTACCTCCTGTCATAGCTTTTTAGCTATTGTCGAGTTTCCTTTTCTATCTGTTTTGGTTCATAATCAAGTTATTGGAGTAAATCCTGTTACTCCTTTTTAGTAGGTATTTTACGCAGATAGGATAAATCCTGTTGAGATTTTATATATTTGAGATTCTTAGACAACTTATTCACGGTATTATCTTAGTGTTGCCTTTCATAAATCTTTATCCTCTTAGTCAAGTCCTTTACTACCTAAGTTATTCGATGATGCCCAAAGACCAGCCTAAGGGATTGTGTCATAAGACCTAAGAAGGCTGACCAAACAGTCTAACAAGCTGGGTAAAGGATTACAAGTAGTCGAATGACTCATGAGAATAAACGACTTGATTATCTGGATCTTGAATTAGGAAAGCCAAAGGCTAAGAAAAGTATTGAAGAAAAGGAATTTAAATGCTTTGCTGAAGGTGCTCATAAACATAGGTACCACTCAGATCATACTTATTTAAATCTGCTATTTGATCTTTGCTCTTTGATATTCACCTAGCTTCTATGTATAGAGGTAGAACTTAGACACAGTTGCAAAGACCTCTGCGGTAGTTGCGTAGAAGAAGAAAAGAAAATTTGGAAGAGTAGATCAAGATTAATTATCTCTAATTTACACACAATTTTATTTTTATCCCAAAGAGCTATGGGATTATCTCCTAAAACCTATAATTGTTGGAGGTTGTTCAGAAGTGGGATGACTTGATCTTCAAACTCTATTAATTTTCCTACATTGAAACATATTAAGTCCTGTATTAGATGTTCTTCATCTCCTAATTCTTCTACTTCCTCTTCCTTTATTACTTGAATATCTACACTTTGACTTACAGGAGAAGTGAGAATTCTATCTATGTGCTTTAGTACAATAAACGAGCATAAACACCCCCATGCGTTGCGTGGGAAACAAATACTCACAACAAAATAATTAAATTCTATGTTAGAGTATAAAATCATATCCATTCTAAAAATAAAATGCTACCACTCTATAATAGAAGAAAAATTACATGCAGTCCTTCTCTACTAACGTACCCACCTGTATATGACATGAACGCAAGTTTCATTTTAAGATGCAAATATATTAACAAAGCCTAATAGCTATCATTCGAAATCTATGATACAAATACATTAATAAAGCACGTGTAACTCATTTACTTATTTAGTTAGTCTTTCTAATTGATGCAAGTGTATTAATAACTCTTAAACTCCGCCCACAAAAAAAACACCCTTACACACAACAAACCCACAAATGTACGTTGACGAATTATTTTTTTCAACAATTTAAACATACTTCATGTGCCAAGCATTTGTAAACGCATCTGGATAACAATGACTTTTATCATAAGCTAAGACAATGGAAGTCCTTGTGGCACAATCCCCATTTTCCATGAAAAATTAAGAAGATATATATTCGTTGAGTGATTGGTGTAGCCGGGTATCACTATTAAACTTATTAAAAGTGAATGGAGATAATAAGATAATATTAAATGAAACTATCCATAACCTT
Organism: Albizia julibrissin; assembly: GCA_037074505.1. Taxonomy (NCBI): domain Eukaryota; kingdom Viridiplantae; phylum Streptophyta; class Magnoliopsida; order Fabales; family Fabaceae; genus Albizia; species Albizia julibrissin. Next base: position 25,411,566 of record CM073485.1, read on the forward strand.
CTATTTTTTGAAACTAACTAACGTGGAGAGAGTGCACAGAAAATGAAGCAATGACAGTGAGGAACAGCTTTTTTTCTTCAAAGGAGGAAGAATTGAACCTAATAGAGAAATGTAATGGATTAGTTCGAGGAGAGCTAAGCCACTGCACCTAAATAATTCAATAGTATGAAGTTGTCACTTTCTATGAAAGTAAGCATGGTTTGAACCTTGTAACCAGGTTAAAAAAAACCGTCTACATTTGTTTATAACTATTAGATAACAAAGAGTTTTCATAGCTAAGCTATTAAGCATCCTTTTATCTTTAGGGCAATAAGCTGTTCAGATCCTCAAATTGACATGGATGTATTAACTCTAAATATAGTATTTTGATTTTTAATTAAGAAAATCAACAGATGCAGTTTTTCTATTGTGTAACTTAAAGAAAACTTATTAAATATATTATTTTATTGCTATCTCTTCCTCCTTCTTATAAAGCTGTCAATGCATTGTTGCTTCTTGTGCTTAAATCCATATGTGCCACCTGCCAATTCCTTTTTCAGCTACTCTAAAACAGAATTGAAGATCCATAACAGAGAGCAAAAACAGATATATAATAAGATGTGCATATCATTTCACTAGACCTATGTTAGGCAAGCAGAAGAGAAGGAATAAACTCTTGAAGCCAATTGGCAGAATATGTAAAAGATGTAATCAAAAGCAAACTATTGCATAAAAGCAAACTTTTACATAAACACCTCTTGGTATCAAAGCATAATGTAGTCAAGCTTCATCTTAATGTGCCTTTCTTCAAATAAGGAGTAATTTTCAAATTCAATAATATTTGAAAGATCTCACACTAATGTCAAAGTTAGAAAAATGAAAGCATATTTCCTGGTCAAGCTAATATTTGACTTTTTGCACTACCATTTGTCCACGCATCAAGGCGACAAAAATGAATGAAATGTCAAAAAGAAAACAACTGATAAACTTATTAGTAAGAATAGCAGGTTTGGATATGGATATCTTCGACATGAAAGAAATTCATGAAAGCAACCAAAGCCTGAGTGACAAAATGAGCTTGTGCACAAAACATTAATATTCGCCACTCAAAAGTATATCTTCAAAAGTTGTTTCTTCATCCAAATATAGCTTGTGCACAAAACATTAGTATAGCTTGTGCACAAAATCATGAATTAAAATATAATATTATTTACCTTGACCCTTTCTTCTTGTGTATCTGCAAAAGAAGTTTCTTCTTCCAAATATAGCTGCAAACTTTCTAACTTAACCATCTTGCTAAACTCATTCTTACTTGCTGCAATCATATACAGCAAACCCCAGGTAACTCCTAACTTAAAAGATGTATCATTTCTATATAGTCTTGCAGTACAAGAAGTTTAACTATGAAGATAGGAAAAATTTTACAAAAAGAAAGGAAGAAAAGGAGGGCGCATGGTAGTAAAATCAGGACGAAAGGAATAGAGCCAGCTTTCATGGCAAATGGGGAAATAAAGTATTTAAGCTTAGTACTTTTTTTGAAGTATTGTGTCATTTATTCATCATGACCTATTTCTACTTTCTGTGCTTCTATCAAGAAGCACTTGGTATTTTGCATCCACATTCCCATTCTCAACAGCTGATGCAGCTGTAGGGTCCTTCTCTCTGCACACATACCATCACTAACATTAGCCTTGTCCAATAGCAGTATTGTTGCAGTTGCTATCTCCATGAGCAGCCAAATTAGCCAATGCACGAAAGCTTAAGAAGTTTTCTATTAGAGAATTAGAGCTTGAACTTAGGCAAAAAGAATATACACATTACACATGACACATCTTCATTGGCTAAAATGAACGTGCACACACGATATATAGAAATGAAAAGCAATTCTACACTAGAAGAGATTCATTATTGGCTATGATACAACTTTAATGATAGAAGGTATTATTGTACTACATGCTCTTGCACTCCCTCAAATTTACAGCTACGTGCAAGCATCACTAAAGCATGTACACCATCAGCCAGTGCAACTTCTGTACTACACTTGTCATCAGCTGCCAAATTAGCTAATGCACCAGCCGCACATTCTTGGAGCACAAATAATAAATTAGCCTACTATTGTATTTGTTTTAAGAAGGAAACTCCAATTACAGAAAGACTAGGTAACATTTAAAGCCCATAGATACATAAAATAGAAGAAACTCACCAAAACTCCATCCCCACTAGAGGACCACTTGAATATAAGATCCACTACAGCTCGTATTCCACCAGTTGCAACAATTGCACCCTAAAACAGAACACTCCTTCGTTCATAACTAAGACTTTAAATATGAAATGCCAAAAATTAAAAAAAGAAAAAAAAACCTAAAATCCAAATTAGCTAGAAAGTCAAACCTTGTGCTCTTCTCCAACAAAGAGTTTCCACAATCCTCCAGCAGCCCTTCTGCCACCAGCTTGTTGATGGATCTTGCCAAACCAGTGAGAATATCAATTCCCCCTTCTTCTGCAATAGCTTTTACAACATTGGCATTGAGAAACAAATTTGCAATGGCCTACATATTTGAGAGTTTCATACCAAACAATGTGTAGGTCATTTTTTTCTTCTATTGGCATTATCAGTAAACACTTAAAGGCAACAAAAAGTGTGGCGTCCCTCTTTCCAATATGGAAAATACTCAGAGTCGCAATTGAGCGGAATACAATGGCCCATTAAAATAATCACAGCGCTAATATACTGATATAATGACACGATAATGCTTGATATATATATACAACCGTCTCCTAGGAGTATACAAAATAGTTACAAACCTTAAAATACATTACAGAGTCTTAAGATAACCAACGTCTTTTCTTGTACTAGTCTGCCACCTCCAGTTGACAGAAATCACCCATTTTGTTCTTCGAGCCGCTGCCTGCTGCTGGAAACTTACATTTTTATGGAAAGGGTGAGATTCGGGGGAATCTCAGTAGCAACATGCTTACATACAAATATAATACAAAAATAGATATGCAATGTCATGGCATGTAAGATGATCAAATTTTCGTATCTATACTAGCTTAAGGCCAAACTTACGTCTGCACCTTGGTCGACTTGGTGCCCCTGTTGGGTCCTCGACCACAACATAGTGAATGGTTGTTTAGAATAGCAGTTCATGCTACGATGGATGACATTCATAATAGATATTGCATAGTATATGTAAGAAGGAGGTTACTACCTGGAATATGTCCTTTCCTTGCTTGTCTTGGTCCAGCTCCGTTTTCGGCTCAACTATCGATATATCCTTAAACTACACATTTAGGATAAATGAATTATTATTTGCTCGTAACTCATTCTTAGCTCATAGTGTTGGTTATCTCAAGTCATAGGTGTATAATTACCAAAATACCCCTAAGACTTGGCTTTATGCCCTTTTGTACCTAATTACTTGCACTTTACCCAAAATTTTGACTTGGGTTAATCCTACACAATTTTATGTGTAGAATCCATTTGTGACCTCGAATTACTCAAATTCAGGCCCGAATGATGATAATACCCCTTGACAGCCATTCTTTAGTGCTTTAAGGGTAATTCGATCATTTCCCACACCAGGCCTTTTCTCACTTTGTCATCAACATAACCCTTACCCATTTTGCTCTTTTGAACTCAATAGAGCCATCCAATCGATGAAATGAAAACTCGTTCTTTGTGCCACACAACTAGTAGCAACTTTTGAGTTCTCAGAAGAGTTATGCGGTTTCTCGTTTTCTCTTGCCCAAACATATTCGTTTTACTTCTAATTAGAAGATTAATTAGTTAGGAAAGAATTAGACATCATTTAAACCCTTAAATCATTAGTTGAATGAGGAGTGAACAGTACCCAACTTCTACTATACTCATCCAATCAACAAACCAGATAGTTCAGAAGGAAGCATACGCTTACCTTAACTCGTTTATGAACTTGGTTTGGAATTCTGACGACACTCTGGTCGGTGAGACGGCACCAACAGCCTCCAATCAAGAATCTGAAACCATAGAATTGAAGTTTGGGATGAGTAGAAGAATGTTCGTAAAGGGTACTTGGAGAGAAAACACCGTTTCGGTAGAGTTTCAGCGATCAAAAGATTTCTCTCTCTTCTCTCTCTCCTCTGTTCTCGTTTTCTCATTTTTGTCTCTCTCATTCTCTCGTTTTGATCTGTTTTGGATGAATGAATCAAATGGAATGGATGAAGAATGATACTGATGAGTCATTAAAGGTGACTCTTCTGTGATCAAACTTATTAGTCCACTTCTTTAGCTTTCTTCCATGATAATTCATTTCCTTTGTCATGCTTCTTCATCCAATAAAATAATAAGACTCATAGAGAGAATTATTATTCTCAACCTATCTCATTGTACCACCTTACAAGTGGTTACTCGTAGCCTTTTGCTTAATGTTTATTTTTCTTTTCTTGAGTATTAATTCACTTAGTATTCGTTTCCCTCCTTTTTAGTTCCCATCTCATTGAAATTATTGGGAAAAATACTTATTTCTTACTTTATAGAAAAATTACTATTTTGCCCTTACATTATTTTCCCATTGAATAATCATCACACACTTACGACTACCATATAGATATTTACTGGTAGGAACCTTATTTTTCAACAAAATTATGTCATGTGTGTGCTGCAATTGCTTTGTTTGTCATTCCCTGAGCTATTTAATACCCCAAGATATCAAGAATTTATAGGAATTACTCACACTTATTTATGGCACTGGCCAAACCAGGGCCTAGTAGTCTTCTTGAATTAGACTTATTCTCAGTTCTCTTGTCTTAAAATTTGGGGTGTTACAGAAAGGACAAGTATAGGGTATAATTATGCATAAAATATGTGATACTGAGGGTACATGGACAAAAACTATATATCAATCAATCTTTTTTTATACACACACACATCAATCAATCTTAGAAGAACTGTATTAAAATGACGCGGGGGGTGGGGGGAAGTAGATTCACCTTAGCTGCCTCAGACTGAAGCCCTTACCTCTATGATTTTGCCAAGCCAAGAAGTAGCCATGATTGTACAACCCATAAATTTTCCAGGCCTTGTTGAGTGCTCTCAGTTGATCGCAGAAGTGTATGGGATAGGATCCACTCAAGCCAGATCATAAGTTCATTTAAATCCTTATTATTGTTTTTAACGCTTCTCCAGTCCAAAAACATATTTTTTTCCATTCCTTGTATCATCAAAAAATAAAGAGGTCAGTCTTTTAAAAATATCATTAGAAAGGGAAATTGGCAGAATTTAAAATAACCAAGTAACTTAGGACTTCTCAGCTGATTCCTCATTGCAGCTCAATCCATTCATAAACGGCTTGCGGACAAAGACATACCCTTGAATTCTCTTGGCTCTGTATGCATCTCCTGCCTCTGTTGCGTCAACAATCCGGTAAGGTGAATAGTGATGAATAGCTGCAGAACCACATTTTTCTATCTCCACGAAGTTTTAATGGTAAATGAAGCTTTAGCTAGAGTCTGAGATTCAGAGATCGGCGAGAGACAGAGTAACCGTGAGAAAGTACGAACCAAACATACCTGAGACCCTGAGCTCACTTTCTATCATCTCTATCATCACCGTCACTTTCCCTCTATGGTCTCACCACACCCATCACCTTCCACACCTTAGACGGAGAGACACAGTACCGGAGACATATCAAAAGCAGAACAGAGTCGTGGTAAGAGACCTTAAGAAGAGGAGAGAGTAGGAAGGGCTGGAAGAAGGTTGGACAAAAATGCTCCTTCATTGATCAGAAATAGAAGAAGATGAAGGAGGCTTTGAAGTTGAAGAAGACTCCTTCATCAGCAAAGATGAAGGATAATATGGAGAGGAAAAAGAAACCCATGGAGAAAAGGGGTTGGAGAAGAGTTGACGGAGGGCTACAGAGAATCTAAAACAATTACAACCCATCCCCTCAAAAGAATATTGAAGATGGGAGGTAGGTAAAAATGGGGTTTGAATTTCAAATCAGGGCAACAAGGTGTGTGTGTTTAATAATTTATGATCCCGAGGTATTAGCCAAAAAAGATGAGAAGAAATCACAGCCGTCCAATCTTAGGAACAATAACTTAGTAGAAGAGTATTATTTGATATATTGATTCATTTTTTAAGACTAAGTATCTATATGTATAGAGGTAGGTCTTAGTGCAGTTGGCAAACTATGGGTGTTTGCCTGGAAATGAGAGAAGATTTGGAAGAGAGGGAAAGATCAGAGTTTTCTATGAATTCAGTTTATTACTAATTTCAGGGCTTTTGTCACAGTGTCTATAAACTGTGAACCCATGACCTTATATAGATAAGAGTGCAGACTTAAGAGACTCTGGAGTCCGCAGACTTCAAACTGATTTAAATATGAAAAAGAAAAATAATTGCTCTGACTCATAAGACGACATCTACTTTAAAGCAAAAGTACAATAATACATGTAAAGAAAAATAGCTCAACACGAGCTATAATGTCCAAGTTCATTGAATCTAAAATGTGTCAAGTCATGATTTCTACATAAGAAAGAGGGAACTATTAGAAATTATTCTGGATAGCTTATCTACTCTAGCATTATCTCTTCCTTTGATATGTTCATTTATTATATTTTTTATAGTTTGTTCATCTTTTTCATTCCACTTTCTGCATTTATTTATTATTTTTCTCATAATAGTCTTATTGCATTATGGTATTATTATTTCCTGATTTTTTACTCCATATTTGTCTATTGGAATTATTCTTGTATTCATATTAAACTCTTGATAATACTTCTAATATATTTCTGCATTTATTAGCATATTCTCTTCTTTCTACAAACATTTCTATACTTCTACTATATTCTTCATACCATAATTCTGGATTTTGAAGATATATTTCTCTTAATCTCTGTTTTTCTTGTCTATTTAATTTTTTGAATTTTCTTTTTATAAATTTCAATAAACATCTATCTGCTCTATTTACTCTCATTATTTGTCCATCTGTGTGTTCCCAATATTCATAATTATTCATTTAAAACTTTTGGAATTATAACACTTGTCCTATTGATAGTTATCATTACTCTTAAATTTTGTATTCTATATGGTCTTACTCTTTCTAGAAAATCTCCTCCTAATATTAAAGGATAATTTAACATATATTTTCTTATTTTAAATTCTACATCCATAATATCTCTATTATTAAATCTTATTATTGAATTATTTTTTTCTCCTTCTGAAGTTATTTTAATATTATTATCTACATATTCCGAATCTATTATACTTTCTTCATATTCTATTATTAATGCTTTTATTTTCATCCATACTAAATCTTTCATAATTTCTATACTTATTTTATTTATACTTTTTATTTCTGGTCTTATTTCTCTTAATTGTGAATGTATTGGTACCTTAAATTTCCTCCTAACATTTCTAATATACTATCTTGTAAATTACTTATTATTCTTCCATCTGTTATTGATAATTCTATAGGTGTATCTATTCCTTCTTTAAAATAAGCTTTTACTAACAATTGTACTCCAGGTATATATATTTCTGTTACTTCATCTTTAAATGGTATTTTCTTTATTTCATTTTCTATTAATTGTTTACTTACTAAAGGTATTCTTAATACTCCTTCTGTTAATGTTGATTCTATAGGATGTCTTTCTCTTTCTTCATTTTGTCTCCTATTACTAGATTCTTCATTTTGAGGTACATGAACTATTTCTGATGTATCCATATCTTCATTTGCCATATTTAATTCTAATTCTTCTGATAATTTTATTTTTGTTGCATCTTTAAATTCTTGTTGTATTTTTTCTAATTCTTCTTCTTCTTTACCCATTAAACTTTCTATATATGAATATTCTACATTCATCATTTTTATTCCTTTTGATGCTTTTATTATTTCCAATAATTGATATGTTTCTGATCCTATATAACAAGCTATTTCTGATATTCTTTTAGCTTCTTCTATTTCTTCTTTATATTTTTCTTTATATAATTTTTCTTCTTCTTTTGGTTTTATTAATTCTTTTTGTTTTTGTTTTATCATTATTCTTGTATCTTCTATTCTAGCTTTTTCTAATTTTTCTATTTCTTCATATATTACCCATATATTATTATTTATTACTTTCTGTCCATAACTTAATTCTTCAGCTATCATTCTTGTTTGTTTTACATTTTCACCTAAAGGTTGGTTTCTTATCATTTCTCTTGTTTTTTCCATTTGTTCAAATTCTTCTATTGCTCTCATCATATTTATTTCTTCTTTTTCTAATATTGGTTCGATTATATTTTGTTTTTCTATAACTTGTATTCCTAAGTTTTTCATCATATGATATATATTTACTTTCATTTTTTCTAATTCTTTCCTAATATTTTTTACCTCTTTCTTTATTTCATATATTTTTTGTTCCATTGGTTTTGCTATTTCAATTATTCTTTCTTTTCTATTTCTTGGTGATTCTTGTTCTATTATTAACTTAATATCTTCTGGCAAACTATCTACAACTTGTTCTATATTACACATTTCAATATTATTATTTATATATGATCCGAATTGTTTTATTAAATACATATTACTCCAATTTATTAAATTCCATGTATTATCACCTTCTCCACCTAACATAAAAGGGGTAAATTACATGTTTCTTCTTCTCCAAAATTATAAAGATAAGAACTTTTTGGTAATTTTTCTTTTTCCATTTCATATATTTGGTGTTCTAATGTTCCTATTATATTCATGTTACAAGACTATTACTTATACAACTATTTGACTAGCTGTAAGATTTCCTTTCTCTTGTAGCAGATCAGATAAACTACAACTACAGGGATACTCAGAGAATCTTTCAAACAAGTAGATATATATGAAGGCTAAAACAACAAATATGAGAACATAGGGATTTAAGGTTTCATTTTATCTTCATCTAAAAGTGAGCTTTGATACCATATGTGAGACAGATAATCTTATAATCACATATTAGACCGTACTCATTTAGAATATAATAAAACTACTTTCCTAAATCCCTACAAGGGGTTTAGCTTGACATACCTTAGATGCTTTTCAAATGTTTTTGTTCTTCAGAGAATTCCAGAAAAGATTACTGAATTGAGATTTTATTGATAGTAAGAAATTTTACAAGAGAGAGAACTGAGAAAGCTCGAAGGCAATAAGACTTTAGATGTTGAAGCTTATAATTCGATTGATTAAAAATTAGAATTACAATACTTTATATAGAGCTAGCATTCCAACCCTGGTTATATGACTATGATTACTTTACAATGACTTGAGTTACTTTTTATCACTGATTCCTATTTCTTCACATGCTTGTACATATATGTGTGTGTGTGTGTGTGTGTGTGTGTGTGTACACATATGTATATACGTATGTATGTATATATATACATATACGTACGTATGTGTGTGTGTAGGTACATATATGTATACGTACATATACATATATGTATTCGTACATATACATATATGTATACGTATATATACATATATACCTATACATATACATATATGTACATATATCTATCTATATATATATATATACATATATGTATCTATATGTATACACATATGTATCTACACACACACACACACATATATATATAAGAAGGTTTGAAATCAGTAGACTTAAGGACTTCTTAATTTTGCCATAGCTCTATATAAGTCATGGATTCACAGCTTATAGACACTATGACAGAAAACCCGAATCAGTAACAAGAACTGAACTCACAGCAAACTCTGTCCTTTCCCTCTCTTCCAAATTTTCTTTTCTGCTTCCAGGAAAATACCAGAGAGGTCTTTGCAACTTCGTCTAAGTCCTACCTCTATACATATAAGTAGGCACGGAGGCTGGAAGAGCAGAGGCCCCCTCCACTATATATATATATATATATATATATATATATATATATCTGTACACACACAAAAACACATGTATATATACATATATGTACATGTGTGTGTAGACACACACAAACACACGTATACATATACATATACATATGTATATGTGTATATATACATGTGTGTGTGTGTGTGTGTATTGTAATATTGATAAGTGTTCATGAATGATATATGAAGTTAAACAAACCAAAATGTGATCATTGATCATTGATCATTTTGAAATTGTGCCAATTTATTTGTAAGTTAAATTTAAATATTATAGTGTGTAGTTGTTCATATAACTCTATTGTAAGACCTTACTTCATTATTGATATTACTCAGAGTAGCATTAGCGTAGCTCAGTAGGCACATAAAAATAGCATAAATATACTGATATATTGAAACAATATTGCTTGATTATATACAGAATTCCCCATAGAGGTGCACAAAATAATTACAGACCTAAAACAAATAGATAGGTCTTCATATAACCAACTCCTCCTCTTATACTGGCCTGGAACTTCCAGTTGCCAAAAATTACCATTTTGCCCTTCGAGCCGCTGCCTACTGCTGGAAACTTTATATGTTTATGGAAAGGGTGAGATTCGTAGAATCTCAGTAGTAACTAGCATTCTAGCATATACGATGTGAAAATAATATGTCATGCACCATGTCATGTAAGATGATCAAAACTATGTATACACTTGCCCACGGTCAAACGACATGTTTGCACCCGTGTCTACTTTGAGCCCCTGTTGGGTCCTTGACCACAACTTATCAAATTTGTGTGTCCAAGAAACTTGGCTCATATTACAGAGAATGGCATACTGAACATATATAGATAATGTAATATCCCAAATTTTGGGACTAGAGGCATAAGATTAAGCCTGGATTAAGTGGCCTGCTAGACCCTGGTTTAGCAAATGTCCCTATGAGACATGTTTAAATTCCCCAAAATTATTTTATATCATTGGATATTAAAATGAATTATATTGGTGAGCTAAAGAGCTGGGGAATAACAAAACGAAGTGATTGGAAGTCACACATAATATAGTAAAGTGAAACACAAAGTAATTTTGCCACTGGTGAAATTCCCGGTGTGGCAGTGGTGATTGTGTGACCTTTTTCGATGTTAAATGATAGTAAAAAGTTGTGAAACTTTCCAGAAAGAAGGTAGACTTATCAAGATTTAATTTGATAGGTCATATAAGTCATTTGAAGTTGTATACAAAGAGAAATGAATTTTTGAAGTTAGCCCAGCGAAATTAATTATTTTCTGGGACAGCATTTAAAGATTAAAATTCTGAGAAGTGTGAGCTTCCAATTGGCCAAAGTTTATATTTTTTGTTAAAACTAGACTCAATGAGGGTCGCATAGCCTTTGGAATCACTCCAATTGGACATTTGTACAATTAGATATGAATTTTCAAAGTTTAATGAAAATTCTGCAAATTAAGCATTTTGAGCGAAAATTGGATTTTTGGACTAATGAGGTGTTGACACGTGGCAAGGCAATTTGACACCCCATTTAATCATTAAATCACCATCTTCCTCAGCCATTTTTCCGTGAAAAAAAACCAGAGAAAGAGAGAGAGAATCAAATCGCAAAAATGGAGGAGAGGAAAGAGAAAAATCTTTTCCTCCGAAACACTGCCGAAACGGCATCCTCTCTCAAAATACCCTTCAGTAAACTTCCTCTACTCATCGAGATCTTCATTCCTACGGTTTCGGATTTTCATTTGGAGGTGTTTGGTGCTGTCTCCCTTGCCGGGGTGTTGCCGGAATTCCAAACCGTTTGTGGAAACGGGTAGAGGTAAGCGTAAGCTTCCTTTTTAACCGATTGATTTGTTGTTTGGATGAGTATAGATGAAGTTGGATATTGTTCATGTTGATTTAAATTGGTATTTTGAATGGCTAAATGATATCCAATTGAAGTATAAATAGCTAATCACTTGATTATGAGTAGTAAGGAAGTGATTAGGTAAGAGAAAACGAAGAAACAACGAACTTTTTTGGATAATCTCATTTCTGCCCTGTATTGTGACGTGATGAAGATGTAAGAATTTGGTAATTTTGATGCTTCCATTGGATTTAGGAGGCAAAATTGTGTAGATATGCAAGTGTTCATGATTTTTGGATGCTTGTATATGAATTGGGAATTTTTGGAAATTGATGAATAAATACTGTGTAATTCGTTGTCTGGAAGCAGTGTTGTTGTGAGCGTGTTTTCAATGGGCAAACTTTGTCAGAAAATTCCGAAACTTTCCAGATGAAAAGTAGACACATAGACCTTTAATTTGATAGGTCATAATGGTTAATTGGACAAGTATGCTATGAGATATGAATTGTTAAAGATATGTCCTGTTTTCTGGAAAGAATCTGAAACAGTCGGTGTTTGCAAAATTTCTGGGAATGGTGTAGTGGTGGCGTTTAAAATCGAGTATTTTTATACAAAACTACACTTAAAGGGCTTCAAATAGAGCTTTGAACCACTTCAATTGGAGTTCTATAGAATTAATTATGATTTTTCAAAGTTTGGTCAAAAAATGCTGGTAGATTAAGTACCATGCGAATTTAAGTAAGAAATTGGCCAAATATAATTGGAATGAACTCCAAGGGTGAAAGTAAGCCTATAGGGCTAATGTGAGCTATTGGGTATTCACTTTTCATGGCTCTAATGATGTTATCACTTTCCTAGGGCCATGAAGTGATAAAGAAGAAGCAATGGTTGGCGGATCAAGGGACAAGAAGAGAAGGATATAAAGTCCGAGAGGTAGTGAACTTACCTTTTCTGCATGTATGTGATATGTATGTCTTGCATTGATTATGTGACTGTTTTGCCTATTTGTGTGGAACATGTATGATTGGTTGAAGCTCTGTTATATTTGTGCAATGGCCATATGTATGTCATAACATCGAGCATGCAGCATGTCATTATGTTGACATGAAATAGTGTAGGCAAGCATGTCATGCATTCATATATATATGGCATGCATAATGGTAATGTTTACTACTGAGATTCTCTCGAATCTCACTCCTCCCAAACAACCATTCAGACAGGTGAGCATTGGAAACGTGCTGAGATCAGAAAAGAGGTATGCACGAAGATGAATGTTGCTGGTTGTTTGAAGGCCTTTTAGTTATTAAGGTATGTAAATATTGAGTAAACCCCTGGTGGGGAAAATTTTGTATTATAATCAAGCAATATTGTATTAATATTATCAGTATATTCATGCTATTCCTGTGTGCCCACTGAACTACGCATTGCTACTCTGAGTAAGGTCAGTAATAAGGGATATATGAGGCGGGTCGTTACAGATAATCACATAGTGCAAGAAAGAAAGTGTTACTACCTGGAATGTGCTCTTTCCTTGCCTGTCAATCAGTCAAACTCCGTATTCGGCTCGGGCTATCGGTATATCCTAAAATTTAAAATTTAGGATATATAAGTTATTATTTATTCATAACTCATTCTAAACTCATTGTGTTGGTTATCTTGACTCAAAACTGAAAAAATACTAAAATACCCCTGCGGACCCGATCTATGCCCTTTGTACCCGGTCAAACTGCACCTGACCAAAAATTATGAACTAGGCTAATCCTACACAATTTCGTATGTAGAATCCATTTTTGACCTTATATTGGTCAAATTCAGGCCCAAATTATGGGTTTACCCATGACAACCCCTAACTTAGGGTTTTAAGGGTAGTTTGGTCATTTCACATTTTAGGGCTTTTCTCACTTCGCAGTCTACATGAACCCTATACAATTTTCCCTTATAATCACAATGGAACCATAAAATTGATGAAATTCCAACCCAAACTGGATGAAAATTCCCCTGGACAAAATCTGGAATAAATTAAGAAAAATGGATTTTCTTGATTCCATTCAACTAAACACCTCCTTTTCACTTCTAATCACATGATTAAACCATTAAACACCTCTTAAACATGATTAATGGAAAATTGGGCAGCACTCGAGTGATACACAAGTATTGCAAGTTACCTCTTGGTAACTGGAAGGAGATAACATGGGAAATTGTTAAAAATATAAAATCACCTGAGTGCAAATTATTCACTCAAGTGATACACGTAAAAATCATGTTATCACTCTTTAGTTACCCGCTAGTGATCAACCAATGTTTTTGAAAAAAACTAAGAGATGCACTTAAATGATCAAAAGCAACTCAAGTGGCATAATATGGTTACCAACAGGTAACTTGCATAGACCTTCACATTCCTTTTAGTTACCACTTGGTACCTCTCTGTGATAGAGCATCACTAGAGTGATAAGTTGTGACTCTATTCACATTGAGAACAAAATTTTTCATACACTGTCTAAGAAATTTTGATACGTATTCCAAGTATGTTAGAATCTAACTACAATGTTTTCTATTATTCTTAAACATCATTAATCATATTTGTTTTACAAGTTTCAGACATCTAAGCAAGGACTAAACTCAAAATCACATAAAGCACTTTTGTGTTAAAAGTATTAAATGCGGGGAACCTCTACCAATCTAAGTGCTCTTTTTACCAACAACTATATCATCTCTCTAACGGATATATTCAAATGTTTCAATGATTATTAATTCCTTTCAAGTATAAATACAGAAGCATTCAAGAAGGAGCCAACTACCTACAATAAAGTTCACTATTGCATTAAGTTCGTGTGCTTTGTTCTTATGATATTCTTGTACTTCAATGTGTATCACATATACTCTTTGAGAGTGCCATTGTAAACCCAATTTATTACTCTTACCTTGAGTTACTCAAGGTAGTGGGACCTTGAGTGTAGGCCTTGATTACAAGTGTAAGGGAGAGTGAGTATCCTAAAAGAGGAACTTACTTGTACTGAGGCACCAAGAGCTTGACAAATCTTGGAGAATAGTGGAAATCTCATAAGACTTTTGAGGACTGGACGTAGGTCAAGTGGTTTAGACCGAACTAGTATAAATCTTGTGTGTTTATCTTTGGGGACATCTCTTCAACTCTATTTTATTAAAGTTTGCATTAAACCTTGAGTTTTTAATTATCACCATATTCATCCCCCTCTTAGGTGAAAGTCTTATTCTAACAATATTTGTCACTAAATAAATGACAGTTATTAACTACAACCGTTATTTTTATGTTTTTGTAAATTCTACCTCTCAATACATGACAATGTGCATATTTAACCTTAAGTTTTAGCATTATATATGACAGTTATTTCCTGTAACTATTATTTATTAGGCGTTATATATGCATAAATATGTAGTAGTGATGAGATCCAATTGATTAATTTGGAGAGATTAATGAAGCTAAATAAATTACTTTAAAGTCTTTATATTAATCATTTTTCTCCAAGTAAATTTGTCTAACTTATAAATTGATATATAATCTAATGAAACACATAGGAGAGATCATGTAACATATGCTATAATTAAGTAATTTATTTAGTTTTATTCATTTATCCAAATTAGTTAACTAAATTTTAGATTAAGGAGTGTAGGTAGTACTTACATCATCATCTAGAGTGAAAAGAATTCAATTCCATCGTTCATACCAAATTACTAAATGAAGCCTTAACTAATTCCAACTAGTTTTGAATTTCTTTTTTTTAATTCATTGGTTTTACCTCTTGTCCACAATTTAAGAGCTTATTTAAAAGTTAATTTTGGTTCTAAATACAAAACCTTATTTCATTTTTTCTGTTATATTTATTATTTTTCTCCAAACTAATTTTTCTGACTTATAAATATCTATAATTTAATTGTAAACAAGTATTTCATAGAGATCAAGTAACATATGCTATAATTAAGTAATTTATTTAACTTCCTTAATCTTCCTAAATTAGTCAACTAGCTTTTATATTAACGGGGTGGATATAGTATGTATTTTTCTGTCATTAGTCATAGACTTCTTCTGCCTTGCATATTAAATATGTTAGACCAAATTTAAGAATTTTCACTAATTGTTATGCATGTCAGCATCTTCTTCGTGTACAATCCGTTTCTCCCCCTCAAACACATAAAACCCTGCAAAATTGACCTTTGCTCTTTTATTATTTACCTAAAACTAAGAAATAAACGTACAAAAATTATTTAATGTTATAAAATTGGTATCAATGTTGAACCAGAAATGATATTGGGCCAACTGATTAAATATGTAGTCAAACAAATAACATATTAATGAAATAAAAATAATATTATATATAAAATACACAAGAAATAAAATTTCAAACTGTTAGATTCCCAAATCGAACCCATATGAGTCTTTAGATATGTTCAAAGGACTATAATATAACATCAATTTAGAGATCAAGTGACTAGAGCATCATCGTCTAAGAAACCCTCAAAGTCTCTAGTTAAAAACTTGACTTTGATATCAAAATTTGAATGAAATCTACAAGAAAGGAGAAGATTTGGGATTATGAGTACTTACCAGAGTGTTAGAGTACCTAAGGATGCTCCCCATATATCCCAGGATTAAGCCCTAGAAGAGCTCTGGCTTTTTCCTCTCCAAATTTCTTAAAAAATGACACTAAAATGAGTCAATCTTATTTATTATTTTGGTCATTCATTGTGGAAAAAAGTTTCTTTGCTGTGATGAATGACATAGAGGGTATAATACCTAGAAACTTGAGGATAAGCCTATATCAGGCAGGATACTAAGCTCAGTTTAGGAAGAGTCCCAAGAATGATAACAGATAGAAAGATTTTTAGGGACTATAGAAGGGTAGAGAATGATTATATAGATTGTATAATGGCCCAATATATGACATTAGTTAGAAGAAATATACTGGTACCTATAGAGACACATGGTGCCATCTCCATGGAGTACAGGGACACTTGGCAATCTTGAAGGCCTAGATACACATGGCGGAAAATTGAGTGACTTCGCATAAAGTAGCTTTTTGTGAAAGTAGCAATGACTAATCTACTTTATTAAAGTAGCTTTAACAAAGTAGTAATGATGACTCAACTTTAAGATTGACATCACAAGAAGGTGCCACATGGCCCTTCATTATGACACTCACTTTTTAACTTTTGTGTTGGCTTTCTAAGAAGTCGCTACCTAGCCCTTTTGTTAGGGGAATCCACCAGTCTTTGGTCCGGTCATGTACTTGACTTGCCTGAGCACCAAACCCGGGAGTCAAAGGAAATCATTAGGACTCTATTCCTTGACCAAAAATTTGGTCAAATAGGAGAGAGAAAGAGGGAGGATAATTTGAAGGGACACTTGTTACTTTGAGATTTAATCCTTAGGCACATGGCACTATAGGATTGTATCACATGGAAAATTAAGGTCTAAACACTCCCAAGACCCTATTAATTCTGCTAACACACAAAAAATGATGGGAAATAGAGAAATTCAAAGGAAAAATAAAGAAGAGAGAAGTTAGAGAAAACAAAAAGTATTCTTGAGCTCTTGGACCGATTCCACCCCCGAATCAACGTTTCTAGCTCCCGGAGCCTTCTCTAATGTTATTCCTCTAAGTGAGAACAATATTTTTATGGTTTTGGATTCTTGATTAGAGGATTTTGGTGCTATCTACAAGGTGGAGGTACTTTCGGAATCAAGAACCGACTGTAGTATCGTGTAGAGGTAAGCCCAAGCATTATTTTGATTCAAATACTTTGAGGATTTGTTGAGTTTTCATGGGTTTCCTTGGCTGACCTATTTTCAGTCATACCTAGAACCCTAGGAAGAAATATGATTTTGATGATTTTAAGGCTTCCAATAGGTTAAGTATAAAAAACTGTGTGGGGTAGAAGTATGGAATTGATTCTCGGAACACCAGAATAGAAAGCTGAATTTTTACCTAAAAATCCCTATAGGTTTGGCCAGACCTGTAATAATAGGAAGGAGAATGATTTTGGTGTTTTTAAGGTCAGAAATGGATTCTACACATAAAATTGTGTGGGCATATGTTGTGAACATGATTTTAGAAGGGTTAGATAGAAGGCCCTAAATTTGGAAGTAAAATATTATTGCCAGATTCATTTTTTGGAGATAGATTGTTTGTGGTTTGATTTTGACTCATCAAACATTGTCCAATGGCCTTGAAAATTTCCATACTAATAGTAGACATTATAAGCTTTAATTTGATATATAAAATGTGGAATTTGGGTCGGTGCATTAGCAGATATGATTTATTAAAATTAGGCATTAAATCTGCAATGATGTTTGTAGCAGTGAGGATTGATTGTTGATTCTGGAATTCTGTGTTGAAAGTGGCAGTGGGAAACATTTTTTCCTTACAATATTTTAAAGACCTTTAAGAGTTGAAACACCTCAATTGGAGTTCCTTATATTAATATATGAATTTTCAAAAATGATTGATAAATTTGGCAATTTCGGTGAACCCACGAATTTGTGGTATTTGAAGTAAATTGTGACGAGTATGGGTCCAAAGAGTAAAGACATGTCTTAGAATCTAATGTGACCACAATAGAGACCTAACTCACAAGGGACTAAGGTACATCATGTACTAGTCATAAAGTGAGGAAAATTATAAAGACTATGTAAGAAAGATAAGTCATGAG
This sequence comes from Albizia julibrissin, assembly GCA_037074505.1. Lineage (NCBI taxonomy): Eukaryota > Viridiplantae > Streptophyta > Magnoliopsida > Fabales > Fabaceae > Albizia > Albizia julibrissin. Next base: position 25,429,940 of record CM073485.1, read on the forward strand.
TAATGACTTACTTCAATGGCTCTAATAAATTAACCACATAATGTGATTATGTGTTTAGGGCCATGAGATGTCAAGTAATAGAAATGGAAGGATTTTCAAACAACTTGAATAGTTAGACGAAAAGGGAACAAGAGAAGACATAAAGATAAAAGGTAATAAAACTTTCCTGACTTGCATTTACTTGATAAGTGTGCTTATGTATTGATGTGTTTAACTGCTTTGATGAATGGTTTGAAGAATTTATGAATGATTAAAGCTCTGTTTCTATTTATACTGTAGCTATAGGTATGTTGCATGAAACATTGAGCATGTTGATATGTCATTATATTAGCATGAGCCTCTGTAAGGCAAGCATGTCATGCACTAACATTTATCTTACATGCATTTTGGTATTGTTTGCTATTGAGATTCTCTCAAATCTCACTCCCCCTACCCAACCATATAGGTATATTGAGTATAGGAGAAGAAGGCAGGAAGAGATGCAAAAGAAAATGTGACGAAAAATTGAAGATTGAGATGTGGTAATGCTACATGTAAATTATGATGTAATTAATTATATAAGCATGCCAAGTTTGAGAATGGAAAGAAAATTTAGAATTTATCAGATTGTGAATGAGAATTGAAAGACTAAATGAATGAATTGGTTCTTAATACTTAATAAGCTTAAAAGTATAGTTATACCAATTGAATGGTAACTCAAGAATGTTAACACTTCTATATGTGAACTAAAGGGGTACAAAATAAGGTGTTATAGAGGGGGAAGACTTTGCTCATATTATTTTTTAAGGAAAACAATCCCTTTCCTGAGACAAATGACACAAAGAGGGACTCTAGATTTTTGGAAATTCTCTATGGTGAATACACTCTTCATTATGGCAAATTATATTACCCGAATTTTAAGACTAGAGGCTAGAGAATAAGCCTGAATAAAGTAGACTACTGAGTCTAGTTTAGTAACAGTCCATGAATGCATAAGAAATAGAATGACTTTTAGAAACCGCACTCAGAATATAATATAAATTTTAGTTCAAATTAGTCGAAAGAAAGTACCCGATTCCTTTAGGATGTGTCAGAATGACATAAAACCTAACCTGGATCCAAAGGAAAAGGGAAATGGTGTCTAGAAAGAAGTAAGAAAGAGAACTAAAAGAACTATGGCAAAAGAATTAATATTGTCATAATCAAAGGCAAAAGAGACAATTGCCACTTGATCTTGAGATTAAAATTGGAAGACAAAATGAAGGGTTAGGATTTTCTCGTCAAAAGTAAGAAGTAATTATGAGAGTAGAAAGAAAAATTTATCTCTCTCTTGGGCCATAAAAAACATCCTCATTAAGGGCTAAATAGGGAGGGAAAAGTTTGGTCATAAAGTCAATATGTCTTGCAATTGATTACAACTTAGAAAGTTTGAACAAAAAGCAAGACATTAAGAGAAAATTGATCGACATTTCCTCTTCCTTTTTGGAAGGAAAATTTGGTCAAGAAGGAGGAAGAGAGAGGAAAGGAGTTAAGGTAAAGAAATCAAAGTCAACATGTCTAATTAACCATAAGCTTTTGCAAGAAGCTTCAATATTAGCCACATATTTTTCCCTTGTTTCTTTGAGCAATTTTCGCCCAAGCAAAGTACAAGAAGGAAATTAATTAATAAATCAACATATTCACTCCCTCTCACACTTCAAAAGCAATGGCCAAGGTAGGGAAAATAGAGAAAAGAAGTAGAAAAAGAAAAATTAAAGATAAACGAGAAAGTGGAAGAACAAAGAAGAGGTAAGATCTTCTATTTTGATTTTCACTTTCCAACTCACTTGTTTGGCTCAAATGTTCTGCATAAACATTGTTCTCTTCTACAAGAGCTTTATTTCTATAGTTTTGTTTTTGAAGAGGTGTTTTGAGTTATCTAGTAAGATCCAAAGTTGGAGAATCAAAGAAAGAGCTTAGGAAAGTGAAAGAGATGAGCAAGAGCTTCCTTTTAACCTATGCAATGTGTTGGTTAGTAGAGTTTTATTGACTTTCCCTTACTGTCCTAATTTCAGTCATGTAGGGTTTTTAGGGTATGAAGCTATTAGAACCGGCTGACACCCAAGAGGGGGGTGAATTGGGTGTATGATAAAAAATTAATATCTTTTAAAATCGTTTTGCAACTTCTTAAATTGATACGTATGGAAGTATAAAATCATAAGAAATTATTTAAATCATATATGATGGAAATATAAGAGTTTAGAGAAGAGAAAATGAAAACTATGATTTATCCTGGTTTGGTCCAATCCACGATGACCTATGTCCAGTCCCCAGGCTCCTCATGAGATTTCTAATCCACTATCTTCTTGTTTAACCGAGCATAAGAAAAGCCTTTACAACCTACAAGTTTAGCTGGGCACTTGTGAAGCCTACTACGGAGTTACTCTCCCTTACACACTGTAAGGTTTACTCCCCCTTACGGCAAGTCTTATGAGCAGAGTAATCTCGAAGACCTTTCTCTTTCGTTTACCCGAGCAAGTCTTACTAGTAGCAACGTTCTCTCCTACTTACACCCCTATAAGTCTTACGAGCAGCAATGTTCTCTACTGCTTACACCTTGTAACTCTTATAAGTAAAAAGTCTTATTGGCAAGTAAGGATATCAACCCACCCAAGGTCTCTTTATATTGAGATCAACTCAGAAATATATTTGAGAATGTTTACAGACTCTCTCACAGAGTAGATATGATGCTCACTAAAGTACAATACAAATAATCTCACTCTCATATGTACATGATATAGAAAATAGAGAAGAGCAGAGAGTGGTTGGACTGAAGAGGAAGACTTATGATATAAGCATGTTTGTGTTATTGTATTTTCGTGTCTCAATCTCTTCTTTGAATGCTTCCATATATATAGGTGAGTAGTGGTAGATGACCATTGTAAGCATTCGTCTGTTAGAGTCCCATACTTTATTTGACCATTGTATATATTTGAAAAACTAGCTGTTGTGGTAGGTAGGCGTTCCACTTCGTAAAGCAGTTTTCCTTCACTGTATGATCTCTTTATTGTGTTACTATAAAGATACTTCAAACAATAATACAATAAAGTATTAGTTATGGATATATTGGATCTTTGGTCAAATGCTGAATTTATGCTTTCTGGGACTCATCACTTCGATTAACGATGTTCGCCACTAGTGACTTTCTCATTTGAATCCGATTGTTCAATATTCTGTTTCATACTTGAAATATATATTAGTTGATGATTAGATACAATAACAAGTGGAAACATAAAGAATAAATAACATTTAATTGTATTCATATTGAAATATGTAATTCACTCTGATTCAATGGCTGCCAAACTCGAGTTCATCCATAAGACTCGAGTTCTCTTCTGAAACTCAAGTTCTTAGAGTTGTGAGCACTTCTCCAGGTTGTCTCCACCAGGAACTCATGAGAGTTCCTTTTCAAACTTGAGTGCAAAAGTGTCCAGAACTCGAGTTCTATCTGTAAACTCAAGTTCTCCCTATGCTTCTAGTTTTCTACATGACTCTCTGGTTGAAACTTATGGGAGTTCATTTCTAGACTTGAGTTTCCCTAACAGCAAAACTCGAGTTTTACAACCAAACTTGAGTTCTCTAGCTATTGCCACCTTCTAAGTGATTCTCTGGATAAAACTCGTGGAAGTACAAAACCAAACTCGAGTTACTTTATGTCTATAACTCAAGTTTTAGAACCAAACTTGAGTTCTCCAAGAACTTCAACATTTTGACCAGATATTTGACTGAAAACTTATGGAAGTTAAGTTTCAAACTCCATTTCATTTCTCTCAAGAACTCAAGTTTAACTCTCAAACTCGAGTTCTACAAGTATGGCAGGTTTATAAGCAAGTGTCTAGAATAAACTCTCGAGAGTGCAACAGTAAGCTCGAGTGCAACTTGAAACTGAACTCGAGTTTTGTCCCAAAGCTTGAGTGAACATGATAACTTCATCTTCTTTCTTAGCTTCTTTGTAAAACTTGTGAGAGTTCTCATCTTAACTCGAGTTGACTTCACACCACAACTCAAGTTCAATATTAAAACTCGAGTTCTCTAATCTATTCAACATTTTGGCTAAGCCTCTAGAACAAACTCGTAGGAGTTAACTTACCAACTCGAGTGCATTTCAGTCCAAAAGTCAAGTACTCTTCTAGAACTTTAGTTCTCTTGCCTTGTTTTTATGACACCAAAATCTTGGGCAGAAATTCTCAGTGCAAAACTTCCAGGAATCAAGTTCTTTTTAGGTGAGAACTCAAGTGCTCAACTAGAACTCGAGTGCATTAGCTTATAATCTCTTCCTGCAATGTACATAACTCGAGTGTTAGACAAAACTTGCAAGAGTTGTACTGAAATATGCTGAACAAACTCAAGTGTAGCTATCAAACTTGAGTTCTTAATTACTCAAAACTCAAGTTCCCTTGTAAAACTTGAGTTTATGAACATTTTTGTAGATGTCAATTTGTGTAATGCTTTTATCGATCAATTTAACTCATTGTTCTTGATTAAGATTTATCATTCCTTTGCAAAAAAATTCATTATTATTTGTTATCATCAAAACATGGATTCTAACATTCTTCCCCTTTTTGATGATGACAAAACCTTAGTGATGGATTTGAAAAGCTTTTTAACTTGTTTAGTGATGAACTAAAGTTTCAAATACATAAATACAATGTAATAATGGAATTGTTTTAAAATTCAACTTATTGGATGCAGTTTGACTCTTCCTTTAATTTTGCACAATTTACTGAAAAGCTTGTCATGAGGCTTAGATACCAAACTTAAAACACTGAAATCGTAATTGCAGAAATTTATAACATAAACTTATCATTCCATTGAAAATTCTTAGAAAGGTACATACTTCAATATAGTTCAACACAAAACATAAAGAAATTACATATAACCCACATAGGCTCCCCCTTAAACCATGCCACTACATAAATTCCCAAAACTCCCCCTTAAACTAGTACATCGAGCTCAAAAGCCATCACTCATGGTTCTGCCCCTTTTTGTCATCATCTATGGAGGGAGGAACTGGAAATGTGATATCCGATGATACAGGTGGAATGGATGACACTAGTGCAATAGATGGATCAATATGCTTAGGAGTGAATGGTGGTGATGAGGGCTGAGTGGCAGAGACAGGCTCAGAGGAGGTTTGGCTATCAGGGTCACATCCACAGTGATTAAAGTAAGAGGATCAGTATAGGTAAACAATACTGTCGGAGGAGTAGTAGATGCTAGAGATGATGTGGAAGGAGGTGGAGATGATATGGGTGCAAAGAGGGCAAGGAGGAACATCTCTAACTCAGTAAGCCTCCTAGTATGATCTTCCTGGGTCTTGACCAAGATGTCAAAATTATGGTTGGCTTTGTCCACCAACTTGATTACTTGTTGCTCCATCTTGTCGACCAACTGCTCAAATTTTGCAGTTAATTGATCATACTGCTGATTCATCTCGTTCGGGAGACCAACCACAACCTTGTTGATCATGTTAGCCACATGTCCTTATATAAAGACACCAAGGAAGGATGGAGACGGTGATCTGCCTCTTGTGGAGAATTGAGCCTCATCAGGTGTGGATTCAGGACAGTATGCATGTCTCTCTTCCTCCAAGGGTAGAGTTATCCCTATACGATATAATTGAGTCATACTAAAACGGGGAATCCTCACCATTTCATCTGAGTCTAGATACCATATGTTGTTGTGTCTTAGAATGTTGGATACTATATGGGGAAGGAAAGTAAGTGTTCCCAGTGGAATAAAATCGGAACAATCTTATCTCTTGGAAAATTATTTCTCCCACATTCTTCTGTTGACCAGCAAGCTAAGATACCATCATGTAATAATATTTGAAAGAAAAGTGAGTGAAGTTCTTCTACTTATTCACAATACTTTCGGTATAAATGTAGAAGATGATGGCTGAAGATTATACATGGAGGCAGGTTTAAAATTTAGAGGTCCCACTAGTTCACCTGGTCTCAAAAGGTTGAATACTTGGTTAGGAGTAAATTCATTAGTAGGATCACGGGGTGAAATGTTATAGCCAAGGATTGTGTTTATGATAAAGGGGTAATTCTCATACTTTGGCCTCAAACAATGGTTTGTATTCCTTCTTCAAATAATTCACTAGTTGGAGACATGACATTTTAAATTTGCATGTTGCAATAAAAATTTCTTACAACATTTGGTGAATATAGAAGATAGATACTGAGCCATGGTTCATAAAATCCTAGATACTCTCTACAATTTATTCAGCAATGGGAACTCAAATATTCTAAGTCAACATAAACTATTGGGTAAAAGTTATGATGAGCAAATTCTTTATTATATACCTTCTTATCAAATGGTTTCAATGGTACAAGGATGAAGCCTTTGGGAGGTACAATCTCTTCCCCTTGATTTGGTGCTTGTGAAGTGAAGGGTGCCTCAGGTTGTGCAGGACCTTGAGAATGTGAAGGTACAGCTTATGATGTAGAGCCACCAACTCCAGAGGTGATCTTTCTAACCAATACATCAAGTTTCAATTTTTTCAATGACTTCCCGAAGTGGTGTTTCACTTTTTCTATCTGAGGATGACTCTGGGGAAGCCTCCGTAACCTTCTCTTTACCTCTTCCTTTCACTACCTTGGTCCTTGACCGTGTGACTACAGGTTACTTTATAGTAACACCCTTATCTTGGCGGGTGGTTGATCGACTTTCGTCTTTGGCCTTGCGTATGTATTCTTTCCAGCATTCCCCTTTTTCTTAGGTGTAGCCATCTTTGTAGAAGGAGGAGGAGTTAAAGACTGAGTTGGAGTTGCCGTTGGTGTAGGTGTTTTAACATATTGTGAGAACTTGTGCTTCGTTAGGGCTCAGTTAGAGAATTTAAATGCTGAATCTACCATTTGGGAAGGATTGAAGAGTTGTAACTGATGATTTATGTGTTAGGAAGTAATGATTTAGCATATAATGGTTGGGATTTGAGTGGGTTAGAGTATCAAATGAGGATACACGTTCGAATTTAAAGGAAAAAGTGTGACGTTTGAACTCTAAACACTGATATAAACCCACGACACTGGAGTTTTGCCCTAGAATTGAGTTCATATGGACTTGAGTTTCCCCCTGAAAACTCGAGTTCTGAAGAAAATTCCCTATACTGATACAACGTACCTGGCTTGAGTGTAACTCATAGACACTCAAGTTAATCTCCAAATCTTTGTATCTTTGTACTCAACTCCTCCAAGATCACTTGAGTAAACCATACTTTTGAATCAAGCTAACCTACAATTTTCATCCTAAACTCGTATTTCACTCTGAAGCCTAAAAACAATGAACTCGAGTTTTGGCTCTGAAACTCTAGTTTTTCCCTAAACTTCATATGAAGTCAAGTTTTTACTTAGAGTTCATGTATCCTCTTTTAATCTTTGTTTTAATAATCATGTACAGAGCATTCTTGCAAAACAAACTTCCTTATACCTTGATGCTTAAGTTAGTACAGTAATCATTAAAGCATGGACATGAACACATACAAAAACGCAGTAAGTAACAAGATATTGTTTCAACTTATTGGGATTAACCATTCCCAATTGATCTTTTGCAAGGAGCTGTGAAATTATCTTAAGGATGAGTTAGAATGAATATCACTTTGACATCTTTCTTTTGAATATGATCCCCTGATTAAGTGATATCACAATTTGCTTCTTTGATGTCAATATCAAGCAACGTAATTGAATTCATAGATGTGTCTGCTCTGTTTGCTTGATCTATTTACATTTCTTCAATAGCGCTTTTTAGATACTTTCGTACCCAACTCCTCTTGGGTCCATAGAACAGCTCTTATACAATTAAATCATATGATATTTGAGCAAAGAGTATAAATCATCAAAGATTAAAATATAATTTTACCCAATAAATTCAAGTCATTGCATCATAAAGGGAAACAAATAAAATGTAGTAAGAATGATGATTGTCAATGATAAATAACAGTTTGTAAATACATTTTATATATAAAATAGATCATTGATAAGATTTTCATGTAATTCATATAAGTTGGATTAAATGAGAGTGGAGAATCAGCAACTTCTATGAATGGATAAATCATGAATTAAATTGAGCTTTTCAAGAATGATAATGAAATATGCATATTGTTTCAAAATCTCAAGTCTTTTTTCAAATCATGAATATGTACTATGTCATTAAGATTTTGAAACGTGGAAAATCATTCAAGTTTATGCTGAAAATAGTAGAAGTTAATGCATGTTTATATATATATATATATCAGAAAGGTTCAATTTTGGATAGCATGTCAAATATTGAATTCAACATGTCGGAGTATTTTCCAGAGAGCAAAAGTCATAAGAATAAAGCATTAGCAAAACAGGTTTTGCGTAACAAGAATGAATATCAAGTTAAGGATTTGACTGCCATTTGCTCAGAGATAATGTCAATCGTTAAGATATTCAAGCAAAAAAGATAAATATATGGATTTAACTATAAGCTCTTTGGTCCAAATGATTAGAATCCCATACTACTATCTTAAGATTCTATCTATTGGCTACAAGTTTTTCATATATTGATTTATTTTCTAAGAAATACACTTGAAACTCATATAGATAGATTTAGGAGTTCAAGCTATAACAAATTCATGATCAAAAAGTAATATGTGAGTGATTGGAAAGAACTCTAGTGATTTGAAACATTTCTGACATCTTAGTATAAATATATTAACTTCCAGTTTTTCAAATCAATTTCAATGCAATATGAATATTTTTCAAGTCACATAAATGCACTATGATAGATTGATATATATAAGCAAGTTTTTGAAATGTGCATTTCAAACTTTAATGCATAGAATGATTATACAAAATTTCATTTTTAGTTCATGTAGCAATTTGAAAACTCTTTGAAAACCATAAATTACTTGAATGCACTATGATTGATTGCTAATGGTATGCAATAATAAGAAAGTATTTATCACTCAAATTAGTTCACAAAATAAGACAGGACATAGTGTGAAGACTAGAAATAAGTCTTTGAGTTACAGAACCGTGAGCATTTTGATGAAGTAAGACAACGGAACCTTACTCGAGAAATCTTGTAATTACTTGAGAAATTAATTACTCAAATTAGTTCAACAGATAAGACAGGGCATAGTGTGAACACCAGAAATAAGTCTTTAAGTTACAGAACCTTGAGTGTGATACCTTACTTTCTCTAGACCTCGGATGAGTATAAAAGAGTAGTTAAATCAAGCGGGAGACCATTATCTAAACCCGGCTACCCAACTTTCCAAAATATTTGTAAATTTCCCCTCCTCAACTTAGGAGTTGAACCTAGGGTTGAGAGGGTAGTAAAATTTTTACAAATCATTTTCACTATCTCTTTTAGTCTTACCGGTCCTTTCTTTGTATTCATTTATAAGAGTCGGCGAGCGTTTATCTAAATTGCTTTTCGTTAGCGATTGGAAGCATAAATACTTATCAAAATATCGTTCATACATTAAATCCCACTCATGTTCTCAACATGTTGGCATAACTATATACAACTCACAATATCCAAAATGTGTGGAATTAAACCACCCAAAATGACTAAAGACTTCAGCGTCTTGACCTCTAGTCATCTACGTTTACCTTTCGCTTACCCCTCGAGCTTTCTCCTTGTACTGAAAGTGGGTTTTTTGCAAAAAAAAGTGAGATTCAAAGAATCTCAGTAGCAACATATATCAATCATACAGTTATAACATTTTAAGGCAAGCTAAGCAATCATCATTCATCAGAATCATCAAAAAAGTAATCATGCATCATATGAAACTCGTAAACTATCGTAGCACTAGATATACTACAAGGCCCTGAGGGATACCCGTGCAATAGGCCCCAAGATCCGCTCGTGCATCAATAATCGCTATATTGGCCTGAGTGTTCACCCGTGCAAAGATAGGCCCCAGGCGACCACCTCGCATATTCAAAATACGTCAGACAATTCTTGATGAATACACAAATCATTCAATGCATATCATAACATATGAAAGATAAGTTACTACCTGATTGCTCTTCTCTAGCAATTCCTTCCCACCTTTCCAAGCTTGGGAAAGCCTTGAGTTCTGGACCACAACCAAGTCCTGAATCTTGAATATACCATAAATGAGTCATTTCTCATTCATGCATAATTCCAAATTCATAGTATTGGTTAACTTAGCCTAATTGTACCAAATTACCAAAATGCCCCTTGAGACCCGGTCTTACTATACTTTACCAAATTTATGACTTGGAATAATCCTACACAATTTCATGTGTAGAATCCATTTTTGACTTCCAATTGGTCAAAATTAGGCCCAAATGACAAAAATGCTATTGATAGCCCTTACTTAAGGCTTTTAAGGGGTAATTGGTCATTTCACATTATGGGGCTTTTCTCACTTTGTTATCAACATAGACCCTTTACAATTTTGCCTCCTAAACCCAATAAAAGAATTAGAATTATTAAATTCATACTAATTTACCACATCCAACACAGGGCAGGGAATTTAGGTTCCCAGAAAAGTTGTGTCTGTTTCTCGTTTTCCCTTGCCTAATCACCTCCTTTATAATTATAATCACACTATTAGCTACTTAGACATTCATTAGACTTGATTTGGAGAAACTTGACATTAAGGTCCTTAAGGTTTCATGAGCTAACTCTTACCAAAACTGTTAGAACTGGCTGACACCCGAGAGGGGGGTGAATTGGGTGTACGATAATAAAGTGTGATCTTTTAAAATCTTTTTCCAACTTATCAAATCAATACATGTGGAAGTATAAAATCATAAGCAGCTATGTAAATCTTATATGCTGAAAATGTAAAAGCTTAGGGAAGAGAATATACAAACTGTGATTTATCCTGGTTTGGTCCAATCCACGATGACCTATGTCCAGGTCCCAGGCTCCTCTTGAGATTTCCAATATAGTATCTTCTTGTTTAACCGGGCACAAGAAAAGCCTCTACAAATCTCTTACAAAGTACTCCCCCTTACACACTGTAAGGTTACTCTCTCTTACGAGTTTAGCAAAGCAATCCCGAAGATCTTTCTCTCCTGCTTACCCGTGCAAGTCTTATGAGCAGCAACGTTCTCTCTTGCTTACACCACTGTAAGTCTTACGAGCAGTAACGTTCTCTACTGCTTGCACCTTGTAAGTCTTACGAGCATAAAGTCTTACTGACAATTCGCTCTACAACTTCCCCTGTAAGGTGATCAATCCTCTCAAGGTCCCTCTACCTTGAGAACACTTCTGAAATACAGATGAAGTATTTACAAGCTCTCTCACAGAGTGTATAAATGCTCACTAAAGTATAATACAAATATTTTCACTCTCCAAATACATGATGTAGAAAACAGACAAGCACAGAGAGTATGTGAGGCGGAACACTTATGATAACAACATGTTGGCGTAGTTGGGTTCTCGTGTTTCAGTTTGCTCGTGTGCATCTCAGTTCGCTGTTGTCTCACTTTTCTGGTTTTAGAAAGATTGAGCTTATATAGCAGTAGCTGTAAGAGCCGTTGTGTCTATTCAAATATTTTCCCGTTGTAAGCCGATCGTGTGCTCAGACAGAAAGTTCAATGGTTATGCCCATTGATCGTGGTGCTCTGATAGATGATTTAGTATTTCCCGTTGTAATCTGTTTGTGCTTCTGACAGATAATTCATACAGTTGCTTTCTGTCTGCACGTTCGTTGAGTTGTTTATTGAATATTGTTTCTGCCCATGATTTTTGTTGCTGAATATTGATCCGTGTATGCCATGTGATTGGTAGTGCATAACACCTGCAAAAGCACTCAGAGAAATAGCCTTTAGAAAATATCACTCGGGTGATTACAGACTTCACTCGCAGTGATCTTGAAAAACTAAAGAATCACTGGAAGTAAGCTTGATTTCATTGGAGGTGATTTTTAGAAGATAATTTTTGACTGGCAGTGATCAGCATCCCTCGAGTGTACCACGAAATCATTTGAGTTGTTTTCTTGTTTCTGTCATACTTTTGGAAGTGAAACTGAGAAAATGGCATATCAGTTCATTGGAAGTGATATGGTGCATGTTGGTATTCTTTGGAAATGATCAGTTACGGCACTGGAGGTAATATGAGGAATTTTAATATTCACTGGAAGTGATTCAACAACCATTGGAAGTGATTTGAGAGAGTGTGTAATTCACTAGAAGTGATTCAGCATCCACTGGAAGTGATCTACGAAAATAACATAATCACTCGAGTGATTTTGGCATCACTGGAAGTGATTTTACAAATAGTGAATTGTTCTTGCAGTGATTTTTGATTCATTGGAAGTGATTCTGAAAAATCCCATATCACTCGAGTGAATTCCATATCACTGGAAGTGATTTCCAAAACAGTGTATTTTTCTTCAGGTGATTTCAGACGCACTGGAAGTGATATGGCAAAACCGAGATATCACTCGAGTGATTTGGAGATCACTGGAAGTGAAATTCAGAACAATGATTTTTTCTTGCAGTGATTTGGCTTGCACTGGAAGTGATTCTGAAAAATCTCATATCACTTGAGTGATTTTGGAATCACTGGAAGTGAAATCCGGAACAGTGAAAAATTCCTGCAGTGATTCTGGCGCCACTGGAAGTGATCTGCGAAATAAGCCATATCACTCGAGTGAATTCTGGAATCACTCGAGTTATCTGTAATTTTTGGCATATCACTTGAGTGATCACTAAAAATCACTCGAGTGATCACTAAAAATCACTCGAGTGATCTGTTCTTCAGATCACTTTTACTTCGTTGTTGCGTTTCCAATTCTTCAGCAAACAGGGGTAAACTTCCAGATGACATAACTCTTCAAAAATGGCTCCAAAATTTCTGTATTATATATCAATGAAAAGCTCTTGAAGTCTAGTTTCATATGGTACCGGTTTCAGCTCAATAGGATCAGTGGTTTGAATGTTATAGCCAAAATACCAAACCTGTTCCAAAAAGTGACGCTGATATGAATGCCAAATTCGAACAATTATATCTCCAACATATGAGCTCCTTTGATATTTCTTCTGGTGTCAAAATGACGTATTGGGAGTCTATTTTCATATGCAACTGGTTTCTTCTCAATCGGAGTTGTATTTTGGGAGATATGATCAAATAACCAGGCCTCGCTCAGCTGGACGAACAACAGAGCATGAAACACTGAACATCACTCGAGTGAATTAGTGAATTAGTGAATCACTTGAGTGATTCTGAAAATCACTCGATGCTACAGTGCCAAACAGCTTCAAACAGTGCCAATTGCTACTGTGACTTCTGAATTCCCTTCTGATCAGTATTTCTTCTGGGAACTTGAATCTTGATATTCCCATTAGTTCCTTGAAGCTCTTCTTTCTCCAATCTCTTTGAATAATCTATAAGATATACAACATTAAATATAGTAGTTAGTCAATATAAGAGATAAGTAAATTATGCAAACTTTTGCTCTCATAATATTTGATATTTATATTTGTCATCATCAAAACTAATCACATCTAACAAAAACAACCAAAACCAAGCCAAGAACAACTCTAATAGCATTACTCAAGCAGAGCAACAAGTTTGGAAGATTACCTCTTAATTTCCAGCACTTTCTCTCTCTACACATTTTTGTCTCTCACTCCACAAGTCTTGATTCAGCTTGAAAACTATGAATTCAATGGAGTAGAGATGAGTATGAGAGGTTATGGAGGGATTAGGAAGCTTAAGACACAAGGTAACAACTTCCTTACCTTGATTACAATATAACCCTAGCCTTCTTCTTGCTCTTCACATTCTCAGCTCCCTCTCACTCTTTCTGATTCAGTTTTGGTCGGGAATGAGGAATGAAAGATGAAGGAATTGATGATATAATAAGAAAGGGTTAATTAGTTTAATAGGTGGCAAGTGATCAATTGTCAAAAATACCAATTCTTTGTTTAATTCCATTTCCCTTCATGCTCTCTTTATGTCAGCCGAATTTGCATGAGAAATGAGGGAGTGAAATATTAGTCTTGCACTATTCCATTGCCATCTTACAATTTAGTTGACATTGGACCTTTGACTTTTGACTGTTTAACCCTTCCTGATAATAATTCACCAAAATAGGTTTATTAATTATCAAGTAGCCATTTCTCTCTTTTTAATCCCCATTTAACTAAAATTATTGGAAATATTAGGAAAAATAATCATTTCCCACTTTATGGAAAAATTACTGTTTTGCCCCTACGTTTCATGATTTATCGTAATAAGTCACTTCTCGCTCATTTCCATTGGTTTAACCCCATTTTTCCACTAAAAAATTAGGACATCATTCATGTCATTTAAATTGTCAATTTTTGGTTACAATATTATGCCTTAAAGTGGACATTAATTGTCTCTTTACGTCCTGGCTTGGCCGAATTATATGTAACCGGTGATTTCCATTTTTTTGTAAATTCATACACATCAAAATTCACCATTTTATTCCACTAAATATCACAAATATATATGTAGGGAATATTGGTGAAAGAGTGGGGTATTACACTAAGCATTTTGATGAAGTAAGACAATGGTACCTTACTTGAGCAATCTCGTAATTACTTAAGATATTATCCTTTGAAGCTCAGCTGTGTATACTTTCTTGACTTTTCCATCCAGTAGATCTTATCACTTCCTAGAGTGATATCTTAAGTTTTATGTCCTTTAGCATGCTCAACATCAATGTCAACCATAACTTGTTTAGGTTCTTCAAGAAATGATTTAATGATCTTGAGATGAAGCTCTTCCTTTCTTCCTCCTACAAAACCATATAGATCTTTTTCTTCTTTCGGTATTTAGGATTACTTGGATCCACTTATGGTTAGCTTGTGGAAATCATAATTCATATGCTCCAAAAATATGGTTTATGTTAAGGAAATTTAAGCATAAGGAATCAAACATGAGTTTATGCATAAAAATATTTTCTCTTGAAGTATACATATATGCATAAAGTGTTAAGCTATTGAATATTGCAACTCTTTAAGAATGAATTTTCTAAAGATTGTGAAAACATATGTACAATGCTTATTCCTAAGGTAACAAGGTATAAACCTCAACAAATATTAAAGATGATAGTGTAGGAGGTTTTACCATTGTATACTTTTACCTTAGGTGCTTGGAGGATTGCCTTTGCATACCCACAACATCTTTCTGTGTTGTTGATATTTTGAATCATTTGCTTTAGATGCTGGCAACCTTCTCTCAAAAGATCTAGACTCCAGGAGTCTTTTTTTATGCTTGAGAGATCCTCCTTTTCTTGTGCTCCTCAAGGTTGTTGAATGGTACACTATGGCAACACTTCCTTGAGGTTGAACAAATTCCTTTTATCCATTACTTCTCTTTGTGATTATACTTTATAATTCCAGCAATAGATACTCTGAGAGTTCTCTTTTTCGATGATATGAACCTCTTTATTGGTGCACGAGAAACTCTTGGCTTTTTCTTCATCTGTTATGTACCCTTATGTCCATTTCTTTTTAAATCATCCTGCATACATAAAGTACTAGATGGACATTTTGGTACCCATATATACTTTGGTCCTTAATTGTTAGTATTAGATCTTACATGTCCTTTCAGAAACCAAACATATTTATTCCTCACATTAGAATTTCTTCTAATATAGCATGTGTGAGAAATATGACCCGATTTACCACAATAGTTGCAGATAACATGATGATATACATTATGAGGTCTTATGCAAGTATTGTGTTGTTTGAAGGAAGGCATTCTCAAATGTTTAGTTTTTCTAAGTTCCTTCTTCACACATAAATTTCCAGCATATTTGAAAACATTTTTTCTTTTCTCAACAGAATCAACAATTGGTTGAAAAACAATTTTATGTAGATTTTGAAAATCAGTTTTATCAAATTCACAAGAGGAATTAGAACTTTTTATCTTGACTTCATCTTGAGCTCTAGAGACTGATTTTCCATGTCCGTGTATAATGAGCTGTTTTTGGGGATCCTCTTTTTCTTGTCTATTTGTATTGACTATGTCATGGAAGTATTTTATGATTTCTCCTTCTTCATCATCATCTTCCAATTGTTTATGAATCGTAGATGCACAGATTGTAGTTTCACATCAACAATCAACACTTTCAACTTCAACATACTTGTTAGAAGTATATAAAGAATCAAGAGTGTCCCATATATCTTTGGCATTAGAGCAAAATCTAATTTTCTCAAAATCATTTTCTGTCATAGCACTGTAGAGAATCTTCATTGCTCTAATGTTCAACGAAAACATTTTCTTTTCTTTTTCAATCTAATCCTTTCTTGGTTTGTGATCAAAATAATTTGTAAAAACATTCCACATATCAAAATCATATGCTTTTATAAAACTAGTAATTCTAGCTTTTCAAAACCAAAAATCAATATCTTTCAAAAGAGGTGAAATTGTATAATCAAAACCTTCTGGAAGCATACAATACCCAAAATTAGCCATTGATAACTCTTAAGACGGTTAAGTCCTTTAAACAAGAGCCCAAGCTCTGATACCAAATGTTAGAGTCGGCTGACACCCAAAAGGGGGTGAATCAGATATGTGATAAGAAATTAAGATCTTTTAAAATCTTTTTGCAAACTTATTAAATCGATACGTATAGAAGTATAAAATCACAACCAAATATCTAAATTGTGTATGCTGGAAATATAATAGTTTAGGGAAGAGAATATGCAAACTATGATTTATCTTGATTCGGTCCAATCCACGATGACCAACGTCCAATCCCCAGACTCCTCCTAAGATTTCCAAACCACTATCTTCTTGTCTAATTACGCACAAAAAAACCCTTTACAACCCATAAGTTTAGCCGGATACTTGTGAAGCGTACTACGGAGTTACTCTTTATTGCGTACTATAAGGTTCACTTACCCTTACAGCAAGTCTCACGAGCAGAGTAATCCTGAAGACCTTACTCTCCTGCTTAACTATACAAGTCTTATGAGCAACAACATTCTCTCTTGCTTACACCCCTGTAAGTCTTACGAGCAGCAACATTCTCTATGGCTTGCACCTTTTAAGTCTTACAAGCAGAAAGTCTTACTAGAAATTCTCTCTACAACTTCCCCCATAAGGATATCAACCCTCTCAACGTCTCTTTACCTTGAGGTCAACTTAGAAATATATTTGAGAATGTTTACAGACTCTCTCACAGAGTAGATATGATGCTCACTGAAGTACAATATAAATAATGTCTCTCTTAAATGTACATGATATAGAAAACAGAGAAGAGTAGAGAATGGTTGGACTAAAGAGGATGACTCATGATATAAGCATGTTTGCGTTGTTGTATTTTTATGTCTCAATCTCTTCTTTGAATGCTTCCATATATATAGTTGAGTAGTGGTAAATGACCGTTGTAAGCATTCGTCTGTTAGAGTCCTATTACTTCGTTTTACCGTTGTATATATTTGAAAAACTAGTCATTGCGGTCGGTGGACGCTCCACTTCATAAAGTAGTTTTCCTTCACTCCATGATATCTTTATTCTATTACTGTAAAGATACTTCAAACAATAATACAATAAAGTGTTAGTCATAGATATGTTGGATCTTTGGTCAAATGCTGAATTTATGCTTTCTGGGATTCATCACTTTGATTGACGATGTTCGCCACTAGTGACTTTCTTATTTGAATCCGGTTGTTCAATATTCTGTTTCACACTTGAAATATATATTAGTTGATGATTAGATATAATAACAAGTGAAAACATAATGAATAAATAACATTTAATTATATTCAGATTGAAATCTGTAATTCACTTTGACTCAATGGCTACCCAGCTCAAGTTTATCCATAAGACTCAAGTTCTTCACATGTTTTTCAAAGGCACCAACTCGAGTTCTCTTCCAAAACTCAAGTTCTCATAGTTGTCAGCACTTTTCTAGGTTGTCTCCGCCAAGAACTTGTGAGAGTTCCTTTTCAGACTTGAGTGCAAAAGTGTCCAGAACTCGAGTTCTATCTGTAAGCTCAAGTTCTCCCTATGCTTCTGGTTTTCTGCATGACTTTCTGGTTGAAAGTTGTGGGAGTTCATTTCTGGACTCGAGTTTCCATGACAACAGAACTCAAGTTTTACAACCAAACTCGAGTTCTCTAGCTATTGCCACCTTTTAAGTAATTCTCTGGATAAAACTCACGGAAGTACAAAACCAAACTCGAGTTACTTTATGTCTGAAACTCAAGTTTAAGAACCAAACTCAAGTTCTCCAGGAACTTCAACATTCTGACCAGATCTTTGACTAAAAACTTATGGAAGTTGAATTTCAGACTCAAGTTCATTTCTCACCAGAACTCGTTTAACTCTCAAACTCAAGTTTTCCAAGTATGACAGGTTTCTGAGCAAGTATTTGGAATAAACTCTCGAGAGTGCAACAGTAAGCTCGACTGTAACTTGAAACAGAATTCGAGTTTTGTCCCAAAGCTTAAGTGCACATGATAACTTTAGTTTCTGTCTCAACATCTTTTGTAAAACTTGCGAGAGTTCTCATCTCAACTCAAGTGTACTTCACACCACAACATGATTTAAATATCAAAACTGGGGTTCTCCAGTATGTGCAACATTCTAGCTAAGCTTCTGGAACAAACTCATAGAAGTTAACTTGCCAACTCAAGTACATTTCAGTCAAAAACTCAAGTGCTCTTCTAGAACTCGAGTTGTCTTTCCTTGTTTTTATAATACTAAACTCTTGGGTAGAAACTCTCAGTGCAAAAACTTCCAGGAATCAAGTTCTCTTTAGGTGAGAACTAGAGTGTTCAACTAGAACTCAAGCGCATTAGCTTATGATCACTTTTTTCAATGTACACTACTCGAGTATTAGACAAAACTTGTAAGAGTTGTACTAAAATATGCTGAATAAACTCGAGTGCAACTATCAAACTTGAGTTCTTAATTACTCAGAACTCAAGTTCCCTCGTAAAACTTGAGTGCATCAGCATTTTTGGAGAACATAACAATGTCAATTTGTGCAATGCTTTTATCGATCAATTTTACTCATTGTTCTTGATTAAGCTTTGTCATTCTTTTGCAAAATATTTCATTATTATTTTTTATCATCAAAACATAGATTCTAACATAAGCTTTATTCTTATATATGTGGTTATATGATGTTTGGGAAGCATATAAAACTAGTTTAGTGAATAGTTTATGAATTGTTGTCTTGGTGGACATGTTTTGGCCAAAACAGGGTAGGTAGTAAGAGTAGAATTTTGGTTTTTTGAGGTATCCAATAGATTTCTTGAGCAAAAATGTATGGAAATAGCCCTTGGTTGTGAATTCTGGATTATTGGAACACAATTTGTAAATTTGGAATTTGATGCCAATTTGGGTTTCTTGCGTGATAATCTGAATGTGCTGTGTTTTTGGGTAATAGAATG
The DNA here is from genome assembly GCA_037074505.1 of Albizia julibrissin. Taxonomy (NCBI): domain Eukaryota; kingdom Viridiplantae; phylum Streptophyta; class Magnoliopsida; order Fabales; family Fabaceae; genus Albizia; species Albizia julibrissin. The sequence goes on from CM073485.1 coordinate 25,449,298, forward strand.
CTGTCTAATGGCCATTTGTTCCATTTGGTCATTTGTTAGGTCATTTATTCCATTTGGATTAGTATATTAAGAATTGTGAACTTTTAAAATTAGGTATTGAATCTGGAGTGTTTTCTGTAGCAGTGCAACTTTAGTTGAAGTTTTGGAATTTTGTAGCTATAATTTCCTTTGAGTAATATTTTTATTATAAAATATACTTAAATATATTTGAATAGGAATTTAAACCACGCCATTTATAGTTCCCTAGAATTAGTTATGATTTTTCAAAAATTGGTCAGAATTCTGACAGCATAGTCTAAACTTGCGAATTTGAGAAAGTAAGGGCCAAATGTAATAAGTGTGAACTCCAAGGTTAGAATAATTTCCTATAGGCTAATGTAGCCATATTGGATATTCATTTTGTCATGGCATTAATAATGTGGTATTTATCTTGGGCCATAAGAAGCCAAGATAAAAGAAGAATGGAAGAATTTCCAAGAAGCTACAATCGTTGGAATAAAAGGAGACAATAAGAATGGAAGAACTTCCAAGAAGCTACAATGGTTGGAATAAAAGGAGACAATAAGAGGATATAAGTCTAAAAGGTAGTGAACTTAATTGCATGTTTTTTATGTGTATGTTGTGTATTGATGTGTAGTATTATTTTGTTTGATTATGTGAAGCATGTATGAATGAATGAAGCTCCGTTTCTATTTATACTGTGGTTATAGGTATGTTGCACAAAACATTGAGCATGCAAAAATGTCATTATGTGAACCTGAGCCTATGTAAGGCAAGCATATCATGCACTATCATCCATCTTGCATGCATTGTTAGTGTTGCTTGCTACTGTGATTGTGATACCTTATTTCCAATAACCTCAAATGAGTATAAATGAGTAGTGAAATCCATTGTGGAACTAGGATTTGAACCCGGACTACCTAAATTTCACAAAACATTCATAAATCCCATTCTCAACCCAGGATTTGAACCTAGAGTCGAGGGGGTTTTTCAAAGGGTAGAAAATCTTTTCAATCATTCCCACAAGTTTCACTACATCACCAATGCCTCATCAGCTCTTAAATTCATTATATCAGAGTATGCGAGCGTTTTTCTTTTTAATTCAATGAAAGTTGTTCTCTGCTCATAAATCATATTTTCATTTATATATACATAAAATGCATATCCACAAAACTACCAAAACAATTACACCAATACAAAATGGTAGTGCCTTGAACTACTATCTTTACTTCACCTTCGTACTTCCTCATCCTATATGTCCAGGCATTCTTCACCTGTACTCAATTTACTTATATGGTTAGGGGAAGGAGGAGTGAGATTCAAGAATCTCAGTAGCAAACAATACCATTATGCATGCAAGATATATATATTTAATGCATGACATGCTTGTCATTCATAAAATCATGCCAATATAATGACATCTTCATGCTCAATGTTACAACAAACTCATGGCCATCGTATAAACATAATAGAGCTTCAATCAATCAAGCAGTCACATAAAACAATGCAAAACATACATATCATATACATGCAGGCTAGGTAAGTTCATTACCTCTTGCACTTTGTGCCTTTTCTCAAACCATCGTCTTTGCTCCGGCTTGACACAACCATCTGGTCCTAAGATTCCTAAATGTAAAATAAATGAGTCATTACTCATCCATGTATCATTCCAAACTCATATTATTTGTTAACTTAGCCTAATAATGCTAAATTACCAAAATGCCCCAGGAGACCAGGCCTACGCTCTTCCTTACCCGGTCCTACTGTACCATACCTGAAATTATGACTCAGGATAATCCTATACAATTTCATGTGTAGAATCTATTTTGACCTCATATTAGTCAAAATCAGGCCTAAATGACGAAAATACCATTGACAACCCCTTCTTAGAGCTTTAAGGGGTAGTGTGGTCATTTCACATTCTAGGGCTTTTCTCACTTCTCCCTCAACATGAACCCTACATAATTTACCCCTCTGAACTCAATGGAATCATCCAACTGATGAAATTCCAATTCTTTAATCATATAACACATAGGGAAGTAATTTAGGATTCTCAGAAAAGTTGTATTGGTTTCTTGTTTTCTCTTGCTTAATCATCTTCTTTCTATTTCTAATCACATGATTAGGTATTTGGACATCCATTGGACATCGTTTAGACCTTAAATATACCATTTACATAAGATATGAATAGTACCTAACTCCTACAATACTCATCCAAACAACAAACTAATAGGTTCAAAAGGAAGGTTATGCTTACCTCTACATGTTTTCGAATTATGTTCGGAACTCCGGCTGCACTCTGGCCAGTGAGATGGCACCAACCACCTCCAAATGGAAATTAGAAACTATAGAAATGAAGCTCGGGATGAGTAGAAGAAGGTTTGTAAAGGGCACTTTGAGAGAAGATGTTGATTCGACAGTGTTTCGATGGATTGAACTTCTGAAAACACTATTTACTCTTCTCTCCTTCTCTTTCCTGCCTCGTTCTTTCGTCCATTCTTTCTCCCTATCCCTTATGATTTCCTACCAAAATAATGAGAAGAGAGGGATGAAAATGATGATTTAATAGAATCATCTAAAGGCTCTACAAGTGGTAGCATTTCCTTGGTCCAACTTTTGACTCTTTACATAATATTTCCTCCCTTTGTTTATTGAAAATGTAATGAGAAATGAGGGAGTGTAAAGTACTATCAAATTATCACATTATACCACCTTATAAGTTGTTGACCAAAGCCTTAAACTTTTGACTCCTTAACCTCCCTTGATAATAATTCACCAAAATAGGCTTATTAATTACCAAGTAGCCATTTTCCTCTTTTTAATTCCCATTCAACTGAAATTACAGGGAATATTAGGGAAAAACAATCATTTCTTGTCTTATAAAAAAATTATCATTTTGCCCTTATATTTAATTCCCCATTTTCGCACTTAAGGAAAACTTAGCAGAATTTTCATCAAACTTTAAAAATTCATATCTAATTGTACAAACGTACAATTGGGATGATTCTAAAGGCTATGCTACCCTTATTAGGTGTACTTTTAAGGAAAAATATAAAATTTGGCCAACTGAACGCTCATCATTCCCAGAATTCTCATTTTTGGAAGCTGACACTGAAAAATGCCAGTTTCACTGGCCTAACTTCAAAAATACATAACTCCTTGTGTATAACTCTAAATAACTTATATGTACCTATCAAATTAAATATTAATAAGTATAATTTCATCCTAGAAAGTTTTATAATCTTTAGACATCATTTGCCTCTTGAAATATGTCACACAAACATGACAGCTACAAGGGGAAATTCACTGGTAGCGACACAACTTTGTGTGTGACTTCTAAGTGCATTGTTTTTTCATTCCCCCAAACTCTTTAATTCACCATAATATTCCCTTTAATACCCCAAGGGTATAAAAGGATTTTGGGAAATACAATCATGCCTTACTAGGACAATTGATAAACTGGGGTTTAGTAGTCCACTTAATCCAGGCTTAATCCCAAGCCTCTTGTCCCAAAATTTGGGATATGAATATCTAAAATTTTGGGACAAGAGACTTGGGATTAAGCCTGGATTAAGAGGACTGCTAGACACTGGTTTAGCGAATGTCCTGGCTAGGCATGTTATTATTTCCCCAAAATTCTTTTATATCCTTGGATATTAAAAAGAATTATATTGGTGAGCTAAAGAGCTCGAGGAATAACAAAATGAAGTGATTGGAAGTCACACACAATATAGTAAATGGAACACAAAGTAATTTTGCTACTAGTGAAATTCTCGGTAAGACAGTGATGATTGTGTGAAATGTTTCAATTAGTAAATGATGGTGAAAAATTATGAAATTTTTCAGAATGAATTTATACTTATCAAGATTTAATTTTATAGGTCATATAAGTCATTTAGAGCTATACACAAAGAGAAATGAATTTTTGAAGTTAGCCCAGCGAAATTAACTCTTTTCTGGGGCAGCATCCAAAGATTAAAATTATGGGAAGATTGAGCTTTCAATTGGCTAAATGGTATATTGTTTCTTAAAACTATACTCAATAAGGGTTGCATAGCCTTTGGAACCACCCCAATTGGAATTTTGTATAATTAGATATGAATTTTCAAAATTTAATGAAAATTCAGTCAGTTTTGCAATTAAGTGCGAAAATTAATTATTTGGACCAATAGTGAGCTGACATGTGGCAGGCACTTAATACCCCATTTAACCATTGATTCATCTCCTTTTTCAGCCATTCCTGCATGTTTAACCACATGGAGAGAGAGAGAATGAAGCAGCCAAAAATGGAGAAAGAAGAGAGAGAAAATTATGTGCGCCGAAACTCTACCGTAACGGCGTCCTCTCTCAAAGTACCCTTCAGGAAACTTATTCTACTCATTGTAAGCTTCATTTATATGGTTTTAGATTTTCAATTAGAGGTGTTTGGTGCCATCTCCCTTGCTAGAGTATTGCCGGAATTCCAAACCGTTTGCGGAAACTGGTAGAGGTAAGCGTAAGCTTCCTTTTTAACCGATTGGTTTGGTTATTGGATGAGTTATGGGAAGTTGGGTACTGTTCATGTCTGGTTGTAAAGGATGTTTTTAATGTCTCAATGACATCCAACGAGTGTAAAAATAGCTAATCACGTGATTAGGAGTAGCAAGGAAGTGATTAGGTAAGAGAAAATGAGAAAACAACAAACTTTTTTCGGGAATCCTTAGATCTGCCCTGTACGATTTTTTATAGGAGGAGTTGGAATTTGATGATTTTGATGCTTCTATTGGCTTTAGGAGGCAAAATTTTATAGGTATGCAAGTGCTCATGATTTTTGGATGCTTGTATATGAATTGGGAATTTTTGGAAGTTGAAGAGTAAATGCTGTGAATTTTGTTTTCCAGAGGCAGTGTCATTGTAATGAGTTTTTGAGGAATCAAATATTATCCAATAATTAGGAAAGTTTTCATGCTTAAAGTAGACATGTGGAGCTTTAATTTGGTAGGTATTTTGTAATTTTTGGATAAGTATAGTAGGAGATATGGATTGTTGAATATATGCACTATTTTCTGGAAAGAATATGAAATAGTGATGTTGTGCAAAATGTTTCATAGAGACAACCTTATCCAAAAATTCTCAAACTTTCCAGAATAAAAGTAGAAACATAGAGCTTTAACTGGATAGGTATTTTGTAATTTTTTGACAAGTACATTGGGAGATATGAATTTTGAAATTTCTGCCCTATTTTCTGGAAAGAAATCTGTAACAGTGTGGTTGGGCGAAATGTTGGGAATGGTTTTGATTGTGGTGGCCAAAATTTAGTATTTTTATGTGAAATTATATTCAAATATATTCACATAAGAATTGGAACCACTCAATTTAGAGTTTCCTAGAATTAATGGTGAGTTTTCAAAATTAATCGTGTTAACTGAAATTCTGAAACAGAGATTAGAAAGGGGAAATTCCATGTTAAAGTGTTCACATATAGATAATGGCTATATGTTTCTTTGAAAATAGACATAAAGAGGGTTGAATAAAGTATTGAATCATGGCTCTAATAATGTGATTCGTTATATAGGGCCGTGAAGTGACAAAGAAGAAGCAATGGCTGGCGGATGAAGGGACAAGAAGAGAAGGACATAAAGTCTGAGAGGTAGTGAACTTACCTTTTCTGCATGTATGTGATATGTATGTGTTGCATTGATTATGTGATTGCTTTACCTATTTGTGTGAAACATGTATGATTGGTTGAAGCTCTATTATATTTGTACAATGGTCATATGTATGTCATAACATCGAGCATGCGGCATGTCATTATGTTGGCTTGAAATAGTATAGGCAAGCATGACATGCATTCATATATATCTGGCATGCATAGTGGTAATGTTCGCTACTGAGATTCTCTCGAATCTCACTCCTCCAAACTAACCATTTAAACAGGTGGAGAATGCCTGGAGATATCCAAGGAGGAACTCCGAAGGTGAAGGGTGGATTGTAATGCAATGCACTGCCTTTTGTATTTAGTGTAAACATTTGATATGTATGTATATTGGTGTATAAATGAAGTTTAGAAGAGAACCGCTCTAATTAAATTAAAGGTAGAATCGCTCGCATACTCTGATATAATGAGATTAAGAGCCGATGAGACATTATGACATAGTGAAACTTATGAAAATAATTGAAATATTTTTTTTACCTGCTGAAAAACCCTCTCAACCCTAGGTTTAACTCCTGAATTGAGATTGGTGATTTGAGAATGTTTTCTGAAGTTGGGCAACCCGGGTTCGAATCCTGGCCTCACCAATGATTTCAGTACTCATTTATACTCATCTAGAGCTATTGGAATTAAGGTATTACAGGATATTACAGTGATTCTCCTGAATCTCACCCTCACTCACCAACCATATAGGTACTTGAATACGAAAGAGAAGAATGCTTAAAGATGAACCTGAAGGAAGAATAAATATTTTTGGGAAGTTTTTGGCCGTGAAGTTTTTGGGAAAAAATATTTTTACAAGATTTGGAGTACCTAGAGCTATTATCAGTGATAGAGGAAGGCATTTTTGCAATCAACAGCTTCAATCAGTATTAGCTAAAAATGGAGTAACTCATAAGGTTGCCACTCCATATCAATCACAAACTAGCAGGCAAGTGGAAATCTCAAACAAAGAATTGAAATGGATCTTAGAGAAGAAGGTGAATTCCAATCGGAAGGATTGGGCAATGAAATTAGATGATGCACTTTGGGCTTATAGAACTGCCTTCAAGACACCAATTGGTACATCCCCATATCAATTGGTCTACAGAAAAGTATGCCATCTTCTAGAAGAAATGGAGCATAGAGCATATTATGCAATAAAAGCCTTAAATTTTGACTTAAAGGTAGCTGGTAAGAAGAGACTTCTCCAACTCAATGAGCTTGAAGAATTCAGACAACAAGTTTATGAGAATGCCAAGTTATACAAGGAGAAGAAAAAAATGTGGCATGACAAAAGAATTTTGAGGGGAGAGTTCATGCTGGGACAAAAAGTGTTATTATATAACTCAAGGTTAAAGCTCTTTCCAGGAAAGCTGAGATCAAGGTGGTTAGGACCCTTTACTGTGGTTCAAGTATTGCCATATGGAACCGTAGAGATTCAAGATGGTGATTGAAAATTCAAAGTGAACGGGCAAAGGCTAAAAGAGTATAATGACGGTGCACTCAACACTTTAAAAACTGTCATCACGTTTAAGGAACCAACAGGTAAATTCTAATAAAAAAACCAAAAAACAATCAATTCATTTTGTTTTTGTCTAGCTAAAGATGTTAAAGATGGGCGGCTATTTGGGAGGCAACCCAAAACTTCTTTTCCTTACTCATTCATTTTTCCTTCCTACTCACTAAAGCACACTACACTGTGTCAAAAATTTCTATTTTCATCATTTTCATTTTAAGTCACCATAAAGGAATCTCTTGCAAAGCTTAAAAACTGGTTTCCTACTCTTCTCAAAGATGTGCTTAGGAAGATCTATAGTTGTCAACTTGAAAGAATGAAGATATTCAAGCGTTTAGGCCTTCCTGAGGATGTACGCTTGATCATTAAAGCTGAGGTACATTTAGCAGGTAAGATTCACAAGTCATTTATTAGACATATACGAGGAATGGGAAGAAGTTCTTACTCCAAAAAGAGAAGAGCTAAAAGAATGAAGGTCTGCTATAAATGTGCAAGGTGGACATGTGATAAGCACTGTAGGAGCAAAGGTATGGTTTCTATAAATTAAGAAGATAAAATTCGGTTCATAAAAGATGTACTGAGTAAGGAATCATTGGATGGTATTATTCAAACTCTTGAGACACATCCTAGTGATGATGTTCATGATATTCTTCTTGATTTAATTAACTTATTTAACAAAAAAAAGAGTGCTACTGTCTTGGGAATTTGACATTAAAAGACCATGTTTACTAGTTTATAAGAAAACTTGATGGGAAGCAAATCATTAATTCATAGAAAGAGTTTAAGCCGTTACTGGATGTAAAACTAGAGGAAGATGTGAGCCATAATCACAACTACTGTACATAATCATTCTTTTGTCTAATATGTCTTAACTTTTCAGTAACTTTTGACTTTCTTTACTCATTTTGTTTAATTTCTTCACGCAACATTATACCGATTATTCGTGTTAGAAATTTTTTGAAACTTCTTTGAAAAATGCATGATTTGCATGATCTTGTTGTCACTGTTTTAGTAGTATAAATATACACTCTTTCACTTGTAAACATAAAATGTTTGAGAGTAAATAAAAGAAAAAAGGGTATCACACTAAAATGTAGATTTAAATCTATCTGCATTTTTTATGAAACTGGTTTGGGAAAAGATAGAGAGTTTCTAATTGCAGCAAGAGAACTTGGAAATGCATTAGTTGCTAAAGAGATCAACTTTGTATATGGGGAAGGCATCCAGGGCCTAAGGGGAAGTGTGGCCATTTCTGCAAGCATTAACGGAAGCAAAGGTTTGAGTGTTCGTGTGAAGGAGTTGGATGGTCACATCTTTTTCGTAGGACAAGAGTTACAGGTTTCAAGCTTACCTTAACATATGGGACGTATGGCTTTTATTGCTCTACCTGGTGGTTTGAAAATATTGGATGGGATCTCTAGCGTTGTATATTGGGCTAAACTAAACTTTCACAAAAAGCCATTAGGATTGTTAAATGGTAATGGTTTTTATGATGATCTGTTGTCTTTTTTTGATCATGCTGTGGAAATGAGATTCATACCCCAAGCGACTCGTTATACCATAATGTTTTGCACCAACTGCTGATCACCTGATTGATCAACTACAAATCGATGAACCTAAACTAGATCTATTAGTCAAGTAACTAGGTGGGCAATATTCAGATAGCAGTTAGAAGCGGAATCCATATACTACTCTTCGGTTGTAACTTTCCTTAATCTTATGGTTTTACTCTTAGAATTTTGATTTACTTTATCGTGTGTTTAGGTTTTTTAAATAAAAATTTCTTTAATCTCTAGAAGACATTGAGGAAAATGTCTGATTTAGGTTGGAGGAGGAGTAAAAAAAGCATAATTTTTCTATTAGATAGTTAGTTAGTAAAACCATTAGATGCATAAGGTGTGCAAAGATGACAGTGTAAAAAGTTATTCTTAACTCTTGAGTTACATGTTTTTGTTTCATTTAAAAAAATAGTTCGACCTAAAAAAAAATTTATGTGTAGGTGCTTTTCAATAATTTTAAGAAGTATATAAGTTTTAAGCATAGATCAATTGAATTTAGAGATTTCATAGCATGATTGAACAACTGATTGTTGGGATTGGTAAATAATTTTGAGATTGAATGAGCTGAGTTTGAAAGCCCCTGACCATGAGCTTTTGAGCCTATTTGATTAATAATGATGATTATATTTCTTGTGTGTGATATTCACCCATTAAGTTATCATTCTAGAACTTGCTTTAAATTTGGTTGAGATTACATTTCGCATGCACATTCAAAAATGATAAAGGCATTTATTTTCTTTCTTTAGCCAGAATCAAATAGCCAACTTTGCAATTATATCGTTGATAAGCCCTTTTGAGCCTAATTGATTGTTCCTTTTCTCTCAACCCTTTAACATATGTTTTAGTGATATATCAAGTGCTTTTACCGAATTCGAAAGATTAGCAGAACATTTGAAACTTTTGTTAAATGGACTTTTGACAAGTGTGGAGGTATATATCATCAACTTTAGTGTTTTAGAAGTATGAAAAAAGGAAAGAAAGAAAAAAAGAAAAAAAAGAAAATATATTGATTACTTGAATTAAAATTATGGGTTGTTGTGATGAGATAAATTTATTCATAAGGTTCATTTTTCAAATGCTCTATTAATTTCTTAACTGTAGCCCTTAATATCATGATTTACATTCCTTTTACCTTAACCCCATTACAACTCTCAATAAGTCCCTTTGATTTAAATTATGCATGTGAATTAGGTAGTAGAGATTGAGATTTTCAGCAAGCTTTATGGTAGTGCAATTTTTTTTTTGTTGAATTTGAGTGAAACACTTACCCTTAAACACTTGAGAGATTGAGAGAACGAGTCACAATTACAAATTCAGTTCATTTATTTTTAAATAAAGTTATCAGTTTATACTTTTTTTGATTCATGAATGTTATGATCTATTTATTGTTCATTTGTGTTCTTGCTTATAACTTTACACTTCTGATTTTATTGGAAGCACAGTAAGAATTTATTAGTCACTCCTTGTTGTCTGAGGATGTCTAAAAACTAAGTGTGAGGGAATTCGATAAGTAAAATATTTGCATATTTATTTTCCCTTATATGATGCTTTTTTGGATGATATTTGAGCTTAATTTAATGAATTTGGGTGTAATTGATAAATAAATAATGATTTTTGCATAAATAGAATTCATCGAAAAATACTAAATTCTAACATATTTCAGTTTTCAGGCAATATCTGGAGCTCTAGATGTCGGATTGCGATGTTCTTTATATGGATAAAAAGCAAAGAAAAATTGCCACAACTTTTATGTTGAGTCCAAAACCCATTCTACCTTTAAGAGTTCAAAATTTTGCTTAGAAGTTGAGAATGTGAATTTGTCCAAGTCTGACATTTGCCCACTAATTTGACTATAACTTGAGCTGAAATGTTAAAATGAGACGATCCCACAAGAGTTTTCAAGCTAAGATCCAGATCTACAATTTTCATGAAGACACAAATGTGAAAATCCACTGTTGACTATCAAAAGTAGGCTGCAATCAAGAAGTAAGGTTGTCACAAGGTCAATATTGGTGGCTTAAAGTCAAGATTCATAACTAACAAAGTGGAAATTTTTGCATCCCATTCATCTATAAATAGAGGAGTAGAAGATACAAGCTGACACACGATCCTAGAGTTCAATTTCATGCATTGTATTATTTCTTGCATGCCTCCTTCTTGGAAGGCTTAGGTAGTCGTCTTTCATTGATGGTATAGGTTACCACTTACATCGAAGGTTTTACCTCCTCTGAGGAATGCTAGATTTTTTCATTTTCATGCATCTTATAGATGTATCTTTATGTTTTAGAATTTAATAATCAAGTTTTTATGCAATGTTCATGAAGTTTTCAATTTATTTTGGTTTTATTTTTAATTTCATCATGAGCTAAATTTTCGTTTTCCTAGGGTGATGATGTAGCTTACTAATGATAGATTGAATCTTAACTTATTAAATCTAGTTTTAATTTTTCCTTCATGATTAAGTTTTGATTATTGATCTTAATGCTTTCAAATGATTGGCCATCTTTTGAATGATTTCAATATGTATGTTAAGACCGGAAGGAGATGCATTTGTGTTGATCCTATAACTAAAACCATAACTTGCATGTGAAATAGGAATATATTCATGAGTTGTGTAGTCTTAATGAGTTCTATAAATCTTAATGCATGATTAATTGTTTTAATTCATATAGGGATATATTGGATTAGCAATTAATCATAGAGTTACTTGACCTTTGAAGAGGGTAGTAATTAAATCAGGGAAACTCGGCTATCAATCATGTGTAATAAATTGGACTAAAATAGATAGGTGATTCAATCCAAAATTTGCTAAGTGAAATCTGACCCCTAGGGCCTTTTCTCATATTTTTTCATATCAATTGCATTCATATTTAATCATTTTTTTCTTTTTTAATCTCAATCACTAACTAATCGATCAACTAAGTAGTATTAAGATTACCAATTTTAGTACTTAGTGATCAATTCTTGTGGGAACGGTACTATACTCACTTCTATATTATTTGTTTACGACAGTGTACATTTGTACTTTTCAACAAACCATTTACACATGTAACATTGGTGCCTGCTCCAGAACATTATTTTGATCATTGTGTGGCAAGTAGGGACTAAACAATCATTTTGATCCAGAAAAGATTATCATTTTGATTATGAACATAGATTGATATACATGTGCACGACATTGATTTCTTCTACATTATATGCTGCATTGCATATTTATCTCTCACATTTTATATGATTGATTGCATGTTACTACTGAGATTCATTTTGAATCTCACCCTTTCCATAAATTAAAATTTACTCAAAGGGCAAAGAAGTAGACACCAACAATTGAGAATTTTGGTCCAAAGCAAGAATTTTATGTTGGTTATCTATTTACCATTTTATGTATTTTGGGATTTGAAATCAATATGTAAAACCCTGTGGGGATTTCCTGTAATGTAATCAAGTACTTAATATCAGTATGTTTATGCTATTTCTGTATGCCTACTGAACTATGTGTTAATACTCTGATAATTGTTAAAATATTGAGGGGTTTAACAATAAGGGTAATAGTAATTGGGCTCTTGTATTAAGAATTATGTTAACATAGAAGATCGAGCCATGATATAAAATAAGAGTGGGCTCTTGTAGCCTAAAAGATGAAGCCTTTTAAGCCATTATTAAATAATTAATTAATATTATAATGGTAAAAAGGTAGTACGTACGAGCATGTAACGGCCCTCCCACTAGGCCCATTGCAACGGCGCTCGGCTCACGTTGTAGCGGCAAGGACAGGAATTATCCCTATCCCTATGGGAATTTACTCTCCTAGACTCCACGCCTAGGAGATGCCTCCCCAAGGGCTCGAACACTCAACCTGGGGCTTAAGTTGAGTCCCAAGAGCCACTTGGTAACCACTTGCTATCGTTTCCAGAATCAACGCTCTGATACCAAAAATGTGATACCTCATTTCCTATAGCCTCAAATGAGTACAAAAGAGTAGAAAAATCATTTGTGAAACTAGGATCGGGTCCTGGATTAAGAAAATTTAGAAAAATGTTCACAATTCCAAAAATTTATCTCAGGATTTGAACCTAGGATTGAGCTGTTTTAGGAGTAATAAAAATTTTCTTAAAAAATTTCAAAAACATTCACTATCTCACTAAGTCTCACCAGTTTCTCTTTTTATTTTATTAGAGTCTGCGAGCAATTCTCTGCTTAGCTTTCACGTTTCATACCTTAGTTAAGTTTCGTTAGCGATCAGAAGCTAGAGCTATTCTTGTACGGTTTTCGCGTTTACATAGTCATGTATATTATATACATTTCCAAAAATATCAAAATAGACAACCAATAAAAGACTAAAGTCTTGCATATTCGCAACCTCTAGTTTTCTGTATTTACCTTCTTCTTGCCCCTCGAGCTATCTCCCTGTACTGTAGATGGTTTATGAAAAAGAGTGAGATTCAAAAGAATCTCAAAAGTAATGTAATGCCAATCATACATATATATCATCACAAAGAATGCTATATAGACATCATACAGTAGAACTATCACAATAACATGCAGTGTATCACATGCAGTTCATAATAAACAACCATAGCACTAGGCATGTTAAAGACCCCGAGGGATACCTGCGCAATAGGCCTCGAGATCCACTCGTGCATCATAGAACGTTATTGGCTCGAGTGTCCACCTGCGCAATAGGCCCCAGACAACCACTCCGCATAACCATAATGTGTTAGACATCTCGTAATGAATCCACACAACACACCATGCATGACATAATATATGAAAGACAAGTTACTACCTGGTCACTTCCCTTGAGCAATATCTAATTATTTCTTTGAGCTAGGGCAAGTTCTAGTTCCTATCAAAAATAGATTTACAAGTAACTGGTTATTACTTGCACTATTACTGCCTTTAAATCAAATTCTGTTGGTTATCTAAAGCAATTATAACAGTTTCTGCATAATACCATTCTATACAGTGCAATTTCACTGTTTTCCAAAACCTGGCAAATTTTTCAGTTAACTTTGGAAATTCATAATTAATTCTACAAAAATATAATTTGACTGATTTCAAAGCCTAAAAGAAGCTATTTCAATTTACATTTGAGGAAAAATAGTTAGATGTTCCTAATGTAGACAAATACTTTCCAGAAATTATTGTTTTGCATTACCTAACTTCAAAAACGTAAAACTTCCAGCACACAAGTCCAATTGACCATTATGACCTATCAAATTAAAGGTCTTTGTGTCTAATTTTCAACTGGAAAGTTTTAGAATTTTCAGACAAGTTTTACCCCTTGAATTATCACGTACAATAACAAGGCTCCAGATATGCAGATTAACACTATGAACACATATGCTTCTTAAATTCCCAAATTCATATACAAGCATCCAAAAATCATGAACACTTGTATACCTACACAATTTTTCCTTCTAAAGCTAATGGAATCATCAAAATGGTCAAATTCCCACTCCTCCTACATGAAATAGTGCAGGGAAGATTTAAGGATTCTCAGAAAAGTTGTGTTGTTCTCTCGTTTTCTCTTGCTTAATCACTTCCTTGCTACTTTTAATCAAATGATTAGCTATTTAAAAACCAATTACACATGATTAGAAGCAATTTGAGCATTAGGAACCCTTACTTTTTCAATATCCATATTCCACAAAAAAATCCCAATCCAAGCCAACAACAACAACAACAACCATAACAAAGGCACAAGAAGCAAGTTTTTAGAGTTTACCTTAGATTTCTTGTTGCTTCTCTCTCTAGGAAGTTTTTGTCCCTCTCTCCATAGCTCTTAATTAAGATGGAAATCCATGGTTCCAAAGGTGGAGAAGTGAGTAGGAGAGGTTATAGAGAGATTATGAAGCTTAAGACACAAGGTACAAGTTCCTTACCTTGAAATATGATGAACCCTAGCTTCTTCTTCCCCTTCTTCTTGCTCTCACGTCTCAGCTCTCTTTCTCACTCTTTCTGATCAATTTTGAACAAAAATGAGAATGAAGAATGAGGAAAGATGATATATATTAAAGTGGTCAAATGACTTATGCACTTGTTAGCTTGTCATTGGTCCACATACTTGACTTTTGCTTAATATTGCAACAATATGCATTCCCTTTTTCCTTCTTCATTCCAGCGTGAGTTGCATAAGACATTTAGAGAAAATATTTGTAATACCATTTTTCCTTCTAGACCTGGTTTGGCAAATGTCCAAGTGAGGAATGTTATTTATCCCAAAATTCTTTAATATCTTTGGATATTAAAAGAAATAAAAGGTAAGAGCAAAATGGTAATTTTTCCATAAGTTGAGAAATAAGGACTTTTCCCTAATGTTCCCGATGATTTGAGTTAAATGAGAATTAAAAGGAGGAAAATGACTACTGTCTGTAAATCCTCAAGTGTATGGGTAGCGCCAAGTAATAAAGTGATGAGTAAGATATTGTTCCCACGAGGATTTGGTTCTAAAACCCGGTTAAGTAGCGATTATTGCACTTTCGCCTAATTCGAGTTGGTAAATTATCATGGTGAAGGAAAAATAAAATTATACACTAAAAGTAAAATATAAACAAGTGATTTATGGACTAAGAAAGATGCAGTGGAAGTTAGGATTGTTTATCCCTCTTGCATTTTATAGTTACTCATTCAAAACCCCACAATAACAGCTCTTAATGATGGATTATGCTAACCAAGGTCACTAATTTACCCATAAGTGCTCTCTCAAGTCTCCAAATAGGTGTTTAGCTTAATTGTTTCATTAATCTCTTAAATGACGGATTAAGCCCAACCTACATTGCAAGACCTTTGTGGCTATGTGAGGTCAATAGGTGTATCTCTACCTCATTAACAAAACCATCCATCCCTCTCATGGATTTCAAGTTCCCACACGATTAAACCCAAGTTCTACACTCAATCTAGCCCTCTCAAGCATTAACCAAGTAACCCCACAACCTCATTGGTGATCAATCAACAAGGAGCATTAAGAATAGAGTGAAATCAACATAAACCAACCATTCAACATAAATATAAAGGGGAAATGAGTACTTAATCCATACAAGGGTTCAAAAGAATCCAAACAATAAAAATCTAGCTATACATGTTCATAAAACCCAGAAGAAATAGGGCATACATCAGTTACAAAGTAGAACAAAAGGGAAAGACAGCAGAAGGAGAGGAAAAACCAAGAGGAGAAGCTCAAATCTCTTCAAATCTTCAACATCTAGCTCAATCTCCACCTCCAAGCTCCAAACCCTAGCAGAGCATTGTCTCTACGGTGCCTCCCAGGTACAAAATGAGGCTCTGATGTGTTAATTTTGTATTTATAAGCCCTAGCCACTACTTGAAAAAACATTTTTAACGTCCCTTATTTGGGACTTTTAACGTCTTTTATGGGGGACGCGTATGTCAGCGACGTAATAAATTTAGACTTTAGACGTCTTTTGTAAAGGGACGCCTAAAGGTATACTTTAGGTGTCCCTTTTACTAAAAGGGACGCCTAAAGTCCCCGTTTAGAATTTTTTTTAAAATTAGGGACTTTAGGCATCCCTTTTGCTAAAGGGTTTTTTTTAACCATACGGTGCTATTTGTATTGTTTCTGGCTATTCTGAAAGCAAATAGCAACGTAGTCTCCTTATTACACAAAAAGGAAACATACAGCACGCAGTATATAATTAACAAAACACAACATTCACCTCTAATGAAATATTCATGCACTACAGTGTTGACAGAAATGTTGTCCACTAATAAACAACTACTAAGTAAATGTACAGGAAATGATAAACTTCTACAAATCAATGTGTTGAAGAATCCTCCCAGCCAACAAGTCTCTGATCAAATTAATGTCTTCATATAAGTAAGCAGCATCATTATCAAAGATCTGCAAATTAGAAAATATGATTATACGAAATCAATGAAATTAAAGGATTGTTTAGCAATTCAATTAAAATACAAACAAAATATTATCATTTGATTACTTGTTGAAAATCACTTATAACGCCACTTTGAATGATATTATACATGTAAAGTAGAACATAATAGCCACATTCAGTACCACCTGGCTGTTGAGGGCACTATAAATCAAAATCAATTAGTTAAAATTAATAACATACATCATTTATAAAACAACCCTAAATAAAAGAACTTAAATTATATTGGAACCACATACTTTGGGATAGAACCACTTTGGCTTGTGAACAACTCTACCCTCACGTGACCCGCCAAGCATTCTATATGTTTGGATCGCGCTACCATTAAAATGTAAAACATTTTAAGTTAGAACAATTTATTTAAATCAAGCATTTCTTTAATTAATAAAAAGGAAATAACTAACATGTTGAAGACGGATTTTGTGTCCTTGTCGGGCTTTTTTGTCAAGGAATCAAACCAATAGATTTCATTGAGGCGTGGGCAAACAACACACAGGCTCCAATGGTAACTACAACAATACATATATTAAAATAAAGTTTAGATTAGAAGAAAATTATTTCTCAAACATCCAAAAAATTTTTTTTTACTACATACCCTTGAATAATTGGCGCTAGATAACATCGCAATTTGGTCGCTGCCATTGTGAAGCCCACATAATACGTCCTTTGTGCGACATCATTTTTATCCGATGTCGTATTTGCCGCACACAAGAATCCATATAAATTTGCTCTTTCCATATCAATGCATATGTGGTAGAAGGACCTAAAGTAGAAATAAAATGACCAATGAATTATTGAACTTATGAAATCTTGAACTTAGAAAAGAAAAACTAACCAAATGGCAAGTTTGACCCATCCTGCATCTATCTCCTCTAAATGTAAAAACTCCTTAAGATCTTTATTGTCGATCGTGTAGGGATACGTCAATTGTGTACCCACAATCCCTGGAGGAATATTGAAGTCGACTTGGGGAATACCTTTGTAAATCTGTTGTAGCCGTGCTAGAAAGGGCCATTTCAGCGCATGTTGCTCCTCCTATAACCATAGAAAACAAAACCAATTATATTACAATGATGCCAATAAATGTCAAGTGATATGAATATAATTCCTACCATTGGTGGGGTTGCCAACGTGCCAATAAGATATTGAGGCCAAAGGATGAAACCTCCAATTGCCTGACCCAGCGTGGCAATCTCAACGTCAGGGATAGGAATGGTTGCACCTTCTTCCCCCTCATGAACATGTGTCACTATCACCCTATGTAAATACTGTGGAATTTGATTATGATGGCGGGTGGTAGCTTGTGTGTAAACGAGAGCATCGGCTACAACATGAATCATGGGGGCATCCAAATAGAGGATACACGATTCACCCGACTCCAGAGTGGCAGAAGGCTGGCCTAATGGTTCTGTTATGTGAGAAGGCTGGCCACAGGGTTCTGTACTATGGGAAGGCTAGACAAGACTATGGAAAAGAGCGGCAACAAGTTTTAGAGTGTGGGAAGGCTGGACAAGGGGTTCTATATTGTGGAAAGCCTTGGCAACAAGTTGCGGAGTGTGGGAAGGCTGTACAAGGGATTCGTCCGGCGGGTTGTGACTTCCTTTAGTGCTGGGGAAGGCCAGAGATTCCTCGTTTCAAACCCTAGTAGCCTCCATGTGATGAAAATCAAACCACGATTTCATTTCACCACGTAGTTGTGTCATTAGCTCATCTCGGAGCTCTTCTCGGATTTGATTGTGAAGCTTATCCACAAACTCTTGACTGGGTTCAGCTTGTGAAGAATATATCGAGACTTTACCAAAATAATTTGAAATACCAACTTCCCTCGGCTCCCCTCTAACACAGCCGGGGTATTCAACCTTCCCAATCGCTGTTGCCAATATGTCCATCCGTCCACTTGGAGTGAATGAACCTTGGCTACTCTGCTCTTCGAGTTTGTCCTGTAGCATCAATTCGTTATGAACGAAAATTAAATGCTAGAAATGTGAAAGAATTTCACAATTAATTACTTATGCTATTACTACTTACAATCCTCGAGGCAACCTCAGCAATAGTCGGATTTATATATTTGCCACCCTTAATCCTCCCTGCTTTCCATTTTTTGTGACGCGGAGGAGGAGCTGGCGCTTGAACAACAATGGAAGGATCCGATTTCGCAGCTTCCTTCATTTTTTCCAGCTCTTCTGCCATCATCGTCCGCTCCAGCTTCCTGTAGCCACCCTGAGACATGCAATACTGGTACTGATTTGCTTCTTGCCTCTGTGTGTTCGCCGCACTTAATTCATGTTTAAGGGAAAAAGGGAAAAACAAGTCATTAGTGCATTAACTATATTGAAATTAAAAATTTTCATACTGAAGACAGAAAATTTACCAAAAATTCAGGAGCTTGTCGTTTAGCTACAAACAACCTCCAGTCCTTTGGAGATAGATATGAATATTCCTGACAAGGATCCAGATGCCTCTTGTCACCTCTAAGGTACTTCTTGGAGAGCTTATTTTTTAAAATCCTTCCAGCACAAACGAACCTCTCCCATCCAGTGGTTGTACATGTCTGTGGTGTCAGGAACATCGAACGTTTGCTGCAAAAACGAAGACAATTAAAATTGAATAGGAAGAAAGATCTAAATACATAAAATGTATCGAAAGTTTTGTACCAAAATCTGTTGCCATATCATGGCTTTTGTCTTTTTGGGAACCTGCCTCCAACTATCATAGATGATTCGAACTTTGCTACGACCCAAAAAACCAAACCAAGATAACTAATGAAGTGGTCTTCCTCAGGACCCTATGGATTCATGTTGGCATCAAACTCTATGTGAACCCTCTCCTGTTCATTGTAGTGGCGCTTCGCCAATACAGTTATCTTCATAGCACCCCTTGTTCTTCTCGGAGCAGGTGGCTCTTCTTGCCTTCCATTATGCTACTCGCTGTCACTCCCTGAGTCACTAGAACTTGACATATTCCTAGACACAAAAAAATCATTGTCAGAGAGGTAAGTAGATTACAGGTATCTGTATAAACTACATTAAGGGAAGAAAACACATAGGACATAATACAATTTTATATAGTTAAAGGTCTTACTTCATATTGTTTCCCATATTCCTTCACAATGATCATTTCTTGCAGAATAATCTTCATCATCTACCAACTCGACCTCACTTCCTATAGGTGGATTTGTTGTCAAAGGTGGTGTGTCGTCAAGGTTGAAGGTTGGATCACCATACTTTTGTTTTTTGCTTTGAAGTACAATAGACATATTTTTATTTGTAGGATCTGTGACATAAAACACTTGCTTCGCCTGGCTTGCTAGAACGAAGGGCTCTTCTCTATAACCAACTCTTTGAAGATCGACTGAGACAAATCCAAATTGTGGATCTATTACCACAGCAGCATTGCTAACCCACTTACATTTGAACAAAGCAACTTTGAACTTGTTGTAGGTCATCTCCCATATTTCTTCTATAACTCCATAATAAGTCATTGATGCACATATCGGGTTTTTGTCTTTCGAACTGGAAAAGTGCATAGCTTCAGCTTCAACCATCACCCCACTACTTTGCATGGTACTTTTGTCATCTTGCTCTTTTGTGTAGAAAGAATACCCATTTATGTCATAACCATTCCAAGTAACAACTTGAAATGAAGGCCCCCAAGCTAGCCAGTTGATTGTCTCGGACACACCGATCTCATGCGAAACCTTCTCCTCAAACCACTTAACAAATGTCTTGTTTTGCTCAATAGCTATTTGCATGTCACTCTTCTTTGGATTCAAGTTCTTCAAAGTCTTTTTGTGCTCATCTATGTATGGCTAAACTTCGTCCATATTATTCAAGATATACAAGTGTTCTTGCAACACCTCTTCACGATCCGCAGTCTTCACTTTAAGTCCTCGTGTTCCCTTGCTTCTCCCCTCTTAATGCCGAGACTGTTCCTTTTTACCAGATAGATAATCTTTACAAAAGTCCATAGCCTCTTCAACTACATATCGCTCAACTATTAAGGCTTCAGGTCGATAAGGATTTTTAGAATACCCTTTTAAGATCTTCATGTATCGCTCGAAAGGGTACATCCACCTCAAGTAAACTGGACCGCAAAGCCTTACCTCCCTTACTAAATGAACTACCAAATGCACCATTATATCAAAAAATGATGGAGGAAAATGCATCTCTAGTTGGGACAGAATTATATAACCCTCATTTTCAAGTTCATCCAACTTCTCAGTGTCGATGACTTTGTTACAGATAGCATTAAAGAAAACACACAATCTGGTTATAGTAGTTCACACTTCATCTTTCATAATGCCTCTAATGGCTACTGGTAACAATTGTTGCATTAACACGTGATAGTCATGGGACTTCATTCCTACTAACTTCAAATCGTCCATTGACACACACCTGCGAACATTAGAAGAGTAGCCCTGTGGGACCTTAATTTCATGCAAACACCCACACAAACTTCTTTTCTCCGCTTTTGATAGCATATGCGCAGCTGGCTCCATATATGCCCTCCTACCATCATCTCTTAGTTGTGGATGCAACCGATCTCTTATTCCCGTATCAAGAAGGTCAAGTCTCATGCTCATTCCATCCTTGGTCTTCCCTGGGATATGCAAAAGCGTACTTACAAGGATGTCACACATATTTTTCTCCACATGCATCACATCAATACTGTGTCTTACATCAAGACAATGCCAATACAGAAGATCAAATAAAATTGACCTCTTCTTACATATGTTCTTCTCACCCGTAGTCCTTTGATTTTTACCAAAGGTCACATTGACATGTTCTACTCGACTATAAACTTCCTCCCCGGTTAATGCCCTTGGTGCAACTCCATGTTCTGGTAAGCCATCAAAACGCTTTCTCAGCCTACGATATAGGTGGAATCGATGAAGAAACCTCATGTGGCTAAGGTACACTATTTTTTTGTAATGCTTAAGTTATCGAAAGTGTGTTTCTCCTTCACATATTGGGCATGCTTTATAACACACTATACCCTGACAAATTTCCTTATGCGGGGAAGTCGTTTATCGTGGTAAAAATCATTGCACACAACTTGAAAGACTTTTTCTTATAAGCATCGAACACATTCACACCTTCCTCCTATAACTTCTTCAAGTCCTCAATCAAAGGATCCAACTACACATCGATGTCATTCCCTGGCTGTTTTGGTCCAGAGATCATCATAGAAAGCATAACGTACTTGCGCTTCATACATAACCAGGGAGGTAAGTTGTATATTACAAGGAGAACTGGCCACGAACTATGTGTACTAGTAAGAGTTCCATACGGATTTATTTCATCTGTACAAAGTCTAAGCCGAAGGTTTCTCGGCTCGCTGCCAAATTGAGGGAACATTTCATCTATCTTCTTCCACTGTGGAGAGTCGGGCGGGTGCCGAAGATATTTTTCGTCAAAAATTCTCTCATCAGAATGCCATCTCAACTTCTTCGCTTTTGTTGCGGTCGCAAACAAACGCTTAAACCGTGGTATTATTGGAAGATACCATAACACATTCGAAGGTTGCCTTTTACTTGTTGTCCCTTCTCTACAACCACTGTCTTTCTTCACTTTATATCGTGACGTTTTACAGTTATGACACTCACTAAGACCTACATACTCCTTTCTATACAATACATAGTCATTAGGGCAAGCATGTATCTTTTTGTACTCCATGCCCATCGTAGATAAGATTTTCTTTGCCTCATACTTACGGTTTGGAAGTACATTATCTTCTGGAAACATATTACACAATAATTCCAATAGTAATGTAAAACTACTATCGGTCCATCCACAAGTTGCCTTTAAGTTTACCAAATGCAATGTTCCCGTCAGTCGTGTGTACTTACTCCCACGGTATAATGGTGTCTCCGTATCACTCCGCAGGCTGTCAAATTCATGTGCCTGGGCGAAGGATTCAACCTTGACATCGTGAATCATTTTCTCCATTCTATCTTGCTCTATAACATCCACTCCTTCCTTCTTGTGCGACGGACAATCATTTACTTCCTCACCATGCCATATCCACCTTGTGTATCGAAGATTTATTCCATCACAAAGTAGGTGATCCCTTATATCATCAACATCTTGTCGACTCTCGTTAAAACAATTCACACAAGGACAAAAATACTTCCCATTTTTGGTTAGATAATTCCTTCTAGCAAATTCAATAAACTCTTCCACCCCATTCTCATATTCTTCACTAGTTCTCAAAGCATTCATCCAACTATAATCCATTTTTAACCTAAGCCATTCTCAATAACGCTAAAGTTTAGAATAATTGACAACAATGGGATTTCCTGTTATAACTATTTTAAACATAAAAAATACAATCCACTAATTTTTCATCGTTAAACTAAAAAATTCAACAGGACATGTTAAAAAATTTAACTTATATATTACTATTATTATGACACAACAATTATTTCTCAAAAATATTTTTATTTCCAGACATATATGGCATTTCACATTTGAAATAATTAATTATTACCTTTTAATCTCATTCATTTTTCATTCTATTGCATATATACTTCATACTTCGTAGCTAAACACAAGTGACATCTCAGACACTAAATTAAAATAACCGTATAAAAACAATCCAACTATACAAAAGAAAAAAAACTTTGCTTCTTGCCTCACACGGATGGGTATATTTGACGCTGCTGGACTTGTGGTGATAAAGGGAGGGGCGCCGCTGCACACAACTTGCTGAGGACAACCAGACTGACATTGCTGGCCTTGTGGTGGACAGATGCAGGGTACGACGCCAGAGAGAAGATCGAGGAGGGGGATGGCGCCTTAACAATCTTGGGAGCAAGGGGATTAAACAAAAATGCTGTAAGTTTCTACAGCTCGGTGTTTTGAGAGAGGGAGGAAGAGTGAACGAAACTGCTGGAATGGGAGGAAGGGGATTGAACAAAAATGCTCTAAGTTTCTGCAGCTCGGTGTTTTTGAGAGACGGAGGAAGAGTGAACGAAAGGAATGGAGGGAAATGGAGGAAAAAAGTGGAGGGAAACAACGTTTAGGCGTCCCTTCTTGGAGAAGGGACGCCTAAACGTATAAATAGGCATGCCTTCACACAGAAGGGACACCTAATATAGGCTGCATGCCAGCCATGTGGCTGGCATGCAGCCTTTAGGCGTTCCTTCTTGAAAAGAGACGCCTAATGTCAGCCTTTAGGCATCCCTTCTCCAAGAAGGGAGGCCTAAAGGTCTCTTTACTCGTCCCTTTTGATTTTTGGGACGCCTAAAGAGGAAAAAGTTTCTCTTTATTTACATAAATGCCACTGCGTACAGTTTTTACTTCCCTTTTCAAAGAAGGGACGTCTTTATGTGACGTTAAATCCCTATTCTGTAGTAGTGAGAATCTGTGTTGTCATCAAAACGCGTTTTCTGCTGGTTTCGGGCGTTGGCCGCGGCCAAGGAATATTGGTCGTGGCCAAAAGGTCTCTGGAGCTTTGTTGGCCGCGGCCAAATATCGTTGGCCGCTGCCAAGCTTTTCTGATGATGTTGGCAGTGGCCAAGGAAAATCATTGGCCATGGCCAAGCTTCCATATGAAGCTTTTTGGCCTTCTTCATCCTTACGTTGCTCTTCCATGGTGCTTTGACTTCCTTAGCTCCATTCCCACTTCTTGATGATCCTTTGGTGCCTCTAATGACTTATTTTTGGCTCCAATATTAACCTATCAACACAATGAAATCTATAAAAATAGTGTTGATGTGATTTTAATACAATTATGGGGCTTAAACAGAGAAATTATGCCTTTTTACCATCAATACCGCTGGGCACATTACTTTTACACATTTATCATCAATTATCTATGAATTTACCCAAAATGTATGCAAAACTAAAGGAAATATGCTACTTTGACAGGAATTTCCTGATGTTAACACACCCCCAAACATAAACTTTTACTCGTCCTCGAGTAAAACCCACTGGGCAATAAAAGAGCCGGATTAATTAATCATTGACTTATAGCACATGCATGATGTTGTCCTCATTGGATGCTCAAGATGTTATACTCTATAGGGAAAACAATGAAATATAATGGAATGCAAGATTTATAAATTTAAACAAGTTTCCCAGAAAACTTTCAAAATGTGTGTGTAAGGAGAGTTGGACAACAATTCTCTTGCAGATATCAAGATCAAATGCAACACTTCAATATGTATAAATCAAACTCAATATCAGATATTTAAATACTCACATCATCATATCTCTCCCCTAATAGATCTTTCCACACAATTTCAAAATCAATGGGACTTTATAAGCTTGTAATGTGGCTAGTGGTTAAGCTTCTTAAAAGAATGGGGAAAATAGAGGATTCAAATTTCTTGAGATAATATGACAGTACATAACTCCTCTCTTTGCACTACACAAAATTTTCTTTCCAGAAGTCTAAGCATTCCCTCAAACTTATCTCAAATTGAATTCCTTGCACTCCAATTCTTATTGAATTTAATACTCTTTCTTTTCTTTTTCTTCTTCTTATTTTATTTATTTTTATTTTATTTTCTATTTTTATTTTTTTATATAATTGAAAACACACTAACAACCATACATTGTATTCCTTATACCCAGCTTTTCAATACATAACTTTTCTAACTCCCATACCAATCCTCACTTCCATAATCCTCAACAAATCATCATTCATCTCAAGATTAGGGTGATTCATGGTTTTTCAGGCTACAAAGATTAAGGTTTAGTGTATGTTCTCAAAAAGAAAATTTATATGGTTATATATATATATATATATATATATATATATATAAGGCTCAAATGGGGTGCAAATGGAATAATTGTCATAGGTAAGCTTGAAATGCACAATCACATTTAAAAGAACATGCCCATATCATTTTTCAAAAATGTGTGAAATTTTCATTTCATTTCAAGATATTCCAATGTGAGTTCTAAATTTCTTCAATGATGAAGGAATATACATACCAATTTGCTACAAAATCTTCCAACAAAAGCATTCAAATCATTCCCAACTCTTGTGCATAGTGTTTATTCCAAAAGCATTCAGGAAACAAGCTTTAAAATCTAAATCATGCAATCAAAAATATTTACCATCATTTCCCATAAAAAATAAAATCTAAGCATCCTTTCTATCATTGGATCATACATTCATTATCAAAGATAATTAATAAATCTAACTCAACTTTTCAAAATAGAGGACAAGAAATAGTCAACATTTTAAAAATTGAAATCCTTGTCAAATGAGCCAAAACACACCTACACCCCAAAACTTAAAGTTGACAGTGTCCTCACTGTCACAAGGGAAAACTGAGGGTCTCATGCAAGATACATTCAACAATAACAATAACAATGCAGGAGAAGGGTGGGGGAAAGGAGTTGTGAAAAAGAGTGAGAAAAATTGAGGGGTAAATTATTATTAATTTTTGTTTTGGCCACGGCTAAAATCTCTCTAACCATAATTTGGCCACGATTAAATGTTTTTGGCCACGGCCAAGCCTCTTCATGTTAGATTCCATGTTTTGATGATAACAAATCATGTTTTGGAAGCTCATGGAATAATTAGCAGCAAAGCAATCCATTCTGGTGATCTGTGAAAGATCACTCGAGTAGTTAAATGAATCACTCGAGTGATTGTGGATCACTCGAGTGATTTTGTTAATCACTCGAGTGATATTCAAGATCACTCGAGTGATCGCTGAAATCACTCGAGTGATTGCAGAAAATTACAGATCACTCGAGTGATATGGGAAATCACTCGAGTGATCCGCAATTTCACTTCCAGTGATCGCGAAATCACTGCAAGAAAAATTCACTGTTTTGAAAATCACTTCCAGTGATTCTGAATCACTCGAGTGATCCGCCAAATCACTTCCAGTGATTGTGAATCACTCAAGTGATCTGACTAACACTTCCAGTGATTTTGTTTTCACTTCCAGAAATTCTCACGGTTTTGCTATTCACTTCCAGTGATTCTCATTCACTCGAGTGATGCGCCAAATCACTTCCAGTGATTGTGAATCACTCGAGTGATGAAGCAAATCACTTCCAGTGATTAGGATTTCACTTCAAGAAATATCTACTGTTTTACAAATCACTTCCAGTGAAGCTGAGATCACTCGAGTGATCAGCCAAAATTCTCAAATCACTTCCAGTGATCCTCAATCACTCGAGTGATGTTGGATTTTCGCTGAATCACTTCCAGTGAATTGGAAATCACTGCAAGAAGATTTCACTGTTCACCAAATCACTTCCAGTGATCATAAATCACTCGAGTGATATTTGCCAAATTCCAAAATCACTTCCAGTGAACCAGCAATCACTGTCAGAAATATTCAAAGGTTTCAAAATCATTTCCAAACACATTATATTCACTACCAATGATATTGCATCTTCTCATATGAGGATTGATTGATCAAGTATACATCTTTCTACATTGACCTTGATCCAATTGTTTTTAACTTCATCAACGACAAATGATTTTGCTAGTGAAATTTTATTATTACTGTAGCTTTCAAAATCATGATATAATACTCAGTTGCGAAAATAGGATCACTCTCTATGGTTTCACTGTCTCTTTTTTAAAAACACCTCCAGTGATCCATATTAATCTGTTGAGATACAAATATTGCTTAACGGTCATATTCATGAGTGTGTTACAGCTGTACTCCACTATGACGCACTTAACATGTAACTGAACACTCCACTCAAACGACAACTATTCATGGTAGCAGCAGAAATTCAAAAGTAACGGAAGACAAATGCTGTTGCATTTGTCAGAAGCATCTTTGAATTAACGGGCAAATTTACAACGTCTTCAAAGTGGTTCTATTATATATGTCCAGCCATTTGAAAAACACAACAACGAAGAAATACGCCTGAACTTTCCACAAGTGATATCTTCTCAAAAAGGCTTTAACACTTCATCTGTACTTCAGTTTTTATCTACATACTCTGAAAGAGAGATTGTTAGTCATACTAAATCATTCTCAATTGTATTAGCTTAAGGTTGAGGAACCTTAAGTAGGGATTTGAAATTACCTTGTGTAAGGGGGAGCAAGTGTCTGAAGGAACTTGCTGTTTGTACTGAGGTGCCAAGAACCCACTGAATCTTGGAGGATATAGTGAAAGGCTCAGAAGGACTTCTGAGGACTGGACGTAGGTCAAGTGTTTGAGACCGAACCAGTATAAATCCCTGTGTCAACTTTGGTGATATCTCTTCTTTCATTAACTGTGCTTTAAGTTTTGTATATTGATTTTAGATTTGCCAATTATTTTGTAATCACCCAATTCACCCCCCCTCTTGGGTGAAAAGCTTGCTCTAACACTTCAGACCCCCTTTTTATGCAATTTCAGATTTTTGCACTCAATTTTCACACATTGGAGCATATTTAACATGATCAAAGGTTTCAGCAATGCAAAATTTAATATCCAAAACAATAAGCATACTTTGATCAGAGGTTAAAGAAGTGGTGATTCAATGACAATCATTCATACATATGCAAGGTATGCCTATATTAAAATTAGTAAAAGCATGGTAAACGATAGACTTCCCTGAAAATGCTCATCAAGCACCCAATTGGTCCGTCCTTCCTTAGTTCCATACTTGTTGCATCCTTCTTCTCATGGGTTTTATTCTCATCATGGGTTTCCCCTAAGAAGCGCTAAATTTATAGTCTTCATCCAGACTTTGCTACAAAAACACTAATTATAAGTATCAAAAATCATGATCACCACATCTTTATTCCTCTTCAGGCAGCAAGGTTTGAAGATGAATGGGTGCTCATGAATCACCTGTACTTCATCAATCATCAGTAATTTCAAAGTACAAGTGTTTAAAAAATTAAAAGAAAGAAAAACACACTTATTCACAAAAACTAAACTAAAACCTTCTAAAAAATTAGAATACCCAATAAAATCTACATGGCTCTCATCAGTAAGAGCCAAAAGAAAATCAACTTGACTCTCATCAGTAAGAGTTAAAACAGCAGTAGGAGAATCAAGATCATAGATTGTTGGGATTTCCTCTTTGATTTCTTGTTCAGAACAACAAGGTGCAAGTTTCAAAATTGAAACCTCAGCTGAACAATTAGTTTTCTCCTCCTCCACATTAGTTTCCAATACATAATACTCCTTAGAAGTGTTGCAAATAGTTGACAACACTTCCTTACTCCCCATAGTTACTTGTTCACTTGAGTTTTCATGAAAATTTTCATTTTGTTGCAAAGACTCAAGTGTAAAAGCTATTTCACTCACATGCGTTGTTAGATTTTCAAGAGAAACTGCATGTTCGTGAAATGTCTTCTTTGTCCAATCCCTCATTTCAGTTACATTATCAAGAATACACTGAAGCCTATTCTCTATTGAAGGCTTCTTTTCATGAATGGGGATAGATTTATTTTCATAAGAATGGATTGACATATGAGGATGTAATGTATGTGAAGAAAAAGAATTATAATCCCAAGATGACAAATGATTTTTACTAGTGCAAAATAGTATTTTTAGACCACATTATTTAGACCGGTTATTGCGGATAAGGTCTAAAAGAAACAAGTGGTGGCAATTTCGTAATTAAAAGCAATGTTTTAGACCGGTTGTCTAAAAAACTTATCTAAAAAAAATTATTTAGACCGGTTATATAAACAACTGATCTCAAAATCAAAATAATTTTGTTGAAAATAAATCACGTTATTATTAAGACCAGTTATTTAGATAACCGGTCTTAAAAGTCAGTATTTTAAGACTGGTTATTAAATAACCGGTCTTAAATATGGAATTAAAATTCAAAGTTAAAAATCATTATATTTTTAAGACCGGTTTATTTACAACCGGTCTTAAAAGTAATTATTTAGACTGGTTATCTAGATAACCGGTCTTAAAGTTTAACACTTTTAAGACCGGTTATATAAATAACCGATCTTAAAACTCTTCTTTTCAACCTAACAGCCTTGCATTTCATTTTCCCTCTCATTCCACACAGCCGTGAAATATCACCATTTGAGTTCTTCGCCTTCTTTTCCGATGAGTGTTCCCCATCATCCTCGGCTACTACTCCAGCCGCCACCGCCGCCACATCCTCCTCCTTCTTTTTCAGTTCGTATTTCCATTGTTTAACAATACTCCCTCCTCCGTTCAATGGTTCTGTTCTGTGAAGTACTCCACTCACCATCATGAAGGCCGTGAGTTTGTACGCTATCGTGAGGCCGGTGCAACCCCTCTCCTGCTCCTCAAGCTTCCAAGGTCACTACATTCAGGTAATTTCCCTTGTCTCAGTTTATTAATTCTTTGTATAAATAGAAAATGTATCTTTACAATCTGTATCTTTACTACCCACCATGCTTCGTTACGACTCTGATGCAAAGGGGTTAAAGAAAATTTTAGGATAATCACCATGATATTTATACTGTATCAACAGGTGACAATCGTCTGGGTAGGGTATTTCCTCAAAATCAATAGACCAATCATAATCAGGATAATAACTGTATAATAATTATAGATTATTATCTGTGACATTTAAATCTTGAAAGAAAAGTATACACTCTTGTGTTGTTTCTTTATCAGATTCCTGTTCATGATTAGTACTATTAGCGGAATAATCAAAAAAATGAATACTTACAGATCTGTCTTAGTTTTCCCAAAAACTCGTTCTGTTTGGCACTAGTCTTGTTGTTTCTGGTAATACCACTTTCCATTCATGACCAATTAGATCTCTGCTGGAAAATGCTTTTCCTTCAATAGCCTTTATCCCTTGACTAGCCAAATGTTGCATTACCCTATCTATTTGTAATTTAAAATTGGTATTACTATTGTTACTTAATCTGCCTGTAAGGGTTTTTGTTATACACAGATTCTGTCCTTCGTAAAAATCTTCATATCCTCTTGTCTTAATTATTAATTGAAAATGCTTAGTAAAATCTTTAATTGTCATCTGTATTTTAGGAGCCATGTATATAATACCACAATTATTTGTCATATCAATTTCCATGGTTCCTATAATAGATTTCTGTAGATCACCGTACCTAGTATCAACAAGATTTATCAAAACCTGTTCCCCTGCATGTGATCTAGTTAATCCTGTGACTTTTATCAAGACAAGTCCCACATGAATCATTATATATTGATTTTCTAAAAGAACATGCCTACTCCTATTATTAATGAAAGGAAGATTTACCTGATCTTCACCTGTGCACCTTATTGTTTCTTCACTGAAGTGTTCGTACACCTTTTGTTTTGTTTCCCATATACCATGAGAATACAATATTTCAGCTAGTGTAAGTCCTGCCTGTCTGTGCTGTAGGACTTCAAGTTGTTTATCAGGATCTATTAACCTGTCTAATTCTCTGATTTTATATCCATTCCATTTATTGGCAAGTTTTGAAATGATACTAAAATTTCGGATATTATATGTTCTGGCTATTTCCCTAGAAGTGGAAATTCCTGTGAGTTCCATATTACTTATTTTTCTTCTAAACTAAGCGAGGACCACTATATACACTCCTGGGTTGTTTCCCTATTGACAAGGATTTAATTTGTTCTGTGACATGTGTTAAGAAGGCTTTTTCCTGTGGATCATGAGTTGTTTGAACAACTAAGACCCTTAAGAGTTTCCTGATATCAATTCATTGTTCAATAATAATGTTATTCTGCCTTATGAGGATCTTATCTCCTACTTGTGCTAGTTCCCCTAACTCTGTTTGTTCTGTAGTCAAACCTATAACAGGCTTACATGACTGTTCACCAATTAATTCTTTTCTTCTTAATATCTTTTATAATCTAAATCATGTACATACATCAAATTACTTCTAAAGCAGCTATAATAAAAAGAACAAACTGTAGGAACTTCAGATACCTATCTTCGTTCCTAAATTTTGGTGGTGTACTTTGATAAAGTCATTTTCCTGTTCTAATACCAGCTGTATTAGTTGTATTAGATCCCTTCTGTATGATGATCATTCAAACTCCTGATTGGCTAACCAATTTAAGAACTGAACAATCAAAACAATCAATAAACACAAAAAAATATTTGTATGAAACTAGATCCCTTCTGTGCACGGGTGTTAAGAGATACCTGTTTTGTGCTTGACGAAGAAAGATTCTGGTAATAAATGTATATTTTAAAAATTTTGTATTACTTTATTATTTTTAATTTATTAGTAAGTTAATGTTTTGTTTGGCTTCGGTGTTACACATACATATGTTTGATCTCGCTGATCCCTTTCCTGAAGAAGATATTGATTTCATCTGCCGTTGTTGTGCGTAATTCATATATGAGCTTTTACAAGATTAGTAAGTTTTTGAATGTGATCTTATGTTGTTCTAATAATACTTATGCTTTTCCTATATATCTAACTTGGTTTATATATATCTGTGCTCAGGACAATTTCTTGTATATTGGTCATACTAGATGGATGTCAATACAGGCATGGGATCACTATTGTAAATTTTCTTCCATTTTTTTCATTTCTCTGTAAAGCCTGATGATTATAAATTGTTCATATTGTATTGTTGCTGAGAATTTAACAAGTTCATCTTGTGTTATTGGTTGTCATTGGAAGTGAATTGTATTCATAATGTTCATTCTATGATTGTTGAGAGGTGAGGGTTGTCACTGCTTCTAATTGTGAATATACATGCATGTGTTGTTTCTTGTGTGTGTGGAGAGGGGATTATTGTTAAATTGGCTTACTGCCTTGATAACAAGATTGAAACAATAAAACTAAAAAAAAAATTTAGACCGGTTCTTATAAGAACCAGTCTTAAAGTAATATTTAAGACCCGTTATATTGAGAACCAATCTTAATATTCTATACTTTAAGACCGGTTCTCAAGATAATCGGTCTTAAATATTGATTTAAGACCCGTTCTTAATAGAACCGGTCTTAAAATTAGATTTTAATTCACAAGAACGTCTCTGTTTGTCAGATTTAAGACCGGTTGTCTAAGAACTGGTCTTAAAAATATATATTTTAGACCATTTTTTTAATCTATCTAAAAAGTTATATACTTTCTAGACTGGCTGTATCAAGACCTGATCCAGAACCAGTCTAAAATGTCTTTTTTAACCTGTCTTAAATGTGATTTTTGCAATAGTGTTTGATTTCCATGGAGGTTAAAATAATTATCATACAAATTAGTTTGAGCCTCCATGTAATCCCAGGTTGAAAAATGGGGACATTGCTCACTATAATGATTATTTCCACAATGATTACAATAAATGTACTCATATTTAGCATTAGAAACATAAGGGTCATAATCAGAATATGGATAATTATTATCATGAGAAAATCCACCACTTGATTCATTGAACCACCAAGGATTATCAATGTATAAAGAATAAAATCAAAACAGCTAAAAGAACAAAAACAGAAAAATAGAACAATCGCACATCAAAAAACAGAGAAAAAATCAGCAAAAACCAGAAAAATATAGCAGCAAGTATATACAAAACTCAATCTTAAGCTAGTAGTGCTCTAACCAAGATCAACCAAAGACGGTTCTGACACACAATTCCCTGGCAACGTCGCCAAAAACTTGTTCACAAATCCGTAAGTGTAAGGGTCGCGCCAAGTAATAAAGTGATGAGTAAGATATCGTTCCTACGAGGATTTGGTTCCACAACCTGGTTAAGTAGCGATTATTGTACTTTCGCCTAATTCGAGTAAGTAAATTATCATGGTGTAGGAAAAAAAGAATTATACACTAAAAGTAAAACATAAACAAGTGATTCATGGACTAGGAAATATGCAGTGGAAATTAGGATTGTTTATCCCCCTTGCATTTCATGGTTACTCATTCAAAACCCCACAATAACAGCCCTTAATGATGGATTATGCTAACCAAGGTCACTAATTTACCCATAAGTGCTCTCTCAAGTCTCCAAATAGGTGTTTAGCTTAATTGGTTCATTAATATCTTAAATGAAGGATTAAGCCCAACCTACATTGCAAGACCTATGTGGCTGTGTGAGGTCAATAGGTGTATCTCTACCTCATTAAAAAAACCATCCATCCCTCTCATGGATTTCAAGTTCCCACACGATTAAACCCAAGTTCTACACTCAATCTAGCCCTCTCAATCATTAACCAAGTAAACCCAACAACCTCATTAGTGATCAATCAACAAGGAGCATTAAGAATAGAGTGAAATCAACATAAACCAACCATTCAACATAAATATAAAGGGGAAATGAGTACTTAATCCATACAAGGGTTCTAAAGAATCTAAACAATAAAACTCTAGCTATACATGTTCATAAAACCCAGAAGAAACAGGGCATACATCAGTTACAAAGCAGAACAAAAGGGAAAAACAGCAGAAGGAGAGGAAAAACTAAGAGGAGAAGCTCAAATCTCTTCAAATCTTCAACATCTAGCCCAATCTCCACCTCCAACCTCTAATCCCTAGTAGAGCATTGTCTCCATGATGCCTCCCAGGTCCAGAATGAGGCTCTGATGTGTTAATTTTGTATTTATAAGCCCTAGAATCCATACTGTCATCAAAACGTGTTTAAGCTATTTTCGGGCGTTAGCCGCGGCCAAAGGTTGTTTGCCACGGCAAAATCTTTCTGGAAGATGTTTGGTCGGGGCCAAAAAGTCTCTGGAGCTTCGTTGGTCGTGGCCAAGCTTCCATATGAAGCTTTTTTGCCTTCATCATCCTTTTCTTGCTCTTCCATGGTGCTTTGACTTCCTTAGATCCATTCCCACTTCTTGATCATCCTTTGGTGCCTCCAATGACTCCTTTTTGGCTCTAATATTAAACTATCAACACAATGAAATCTATAAAAATAGTGTTGATGTGATTTTAATACAATTATAGGGCTTAAACAGAGAAATTATGCCTTTTTACCATCAATACCCCTGGGCACATTACTTTTGCACATTTATCGTCAATTATCTATAAATTTACCCAAAATGTATGCAAAACTAAAGGTAAATATGCCACTTTGACAGGAATTTCATGATGTTAACAACTACTTGATAATTAATAAGCCAAGCGGGTGAATTATTATCAAGCAAAGTCAATAAGCGGAGAAGCTTAAGGCTTTGGTTGACCACTTGAGGTGGTATAATAGGATAATTTGAGAGTGAATTATACTCTCTTATTTCTCATTAATATTAGTGAAATGATGAAGGAAAAGAGAAATGAAACTTGTTGTGCAATAAATGAGATAGGTGGACTAATTGAGTAAAGGCCACCTAGATGATTTTAATTAATCATCACCCTTCATCATCAATTCTTATTCTCATTCTCGTGCGGATTAAAAGAGAAATAAAGAAAGAGAAACGAAACAGATCAGAACAAGAAAGAGAGAGAGAATGGAGAAAGAACAAGAACGCAGAGGAGAGAGAGAAGAGAGAGAAAGTGGTAATTCACCAGAACTCGACCAAAACGGCGTCTTCTCTCAAAGTACTCAGTATAAACATTCTTCTACTCATCCTGAGCTTCGATTCTATGGCTTTGGATTCTCGTTTCAATATGGTTAGTGTCGTCTCGCCATCCGGAGCATCGCCGAAATTCTAAACCGAATTCAGAAAAGCGTAGAGGTAAGCGTAAGCTTCCTTTCTACCGTTTCGGTTTGTCATTTGGATAAGTATTTTGAGAGTAGGGTACTATTCATCCCTCATTCTATGAGCATTTTGGAGGCCGAAACAATGTCCAATGGATGTCTAAACGGCTAACCATGTAATAAGGAGTAGAAAGGAAGATATTAAGACAAAGAAAGGGAGGAACCGACACAACTTTCCTGTGAACTCTATATTTGACTGTCATGTGTGGGGCGTGAGCCATGAGTTGGAATTTCATTAACTAGATGATTCCATTGAGTTCAGAAGGGAAAATTGTGTGGGGTTCATGTTGAAGGGAAAGTGAGAAAAGGCCTGGAGTGTGAAATGACCAAATTACCCTTAAAGGCTCTAAATAAGGGCTATCAATGGTATTTTCATCATTCAAGCCTGAATTCGATTGATATGAAGTCATAAATGGATTCTACACGTGAAATTGTATAGGATTGGCTCATGTTGTAATTTCTGTAAAAGTACAGTTGGGCCGAGCTTCAGGGGCATTTTGGTAATTTAGTGTAATTGGCTAAGTTATCAATTGAAAATGAGTCTAGAATGTTATAAGGATGAGTGGTGACTCATGTATGCTATGTTTGGGAATTCTAGGACTCGATGAATGGACGTGCCCGAACTGGAGCAAAGACGAAGAATTGAGGACGGACGTGAAGTCCGACAGGTAATGAACTTACCTTTCCTGCATGTGTGTGATATGTATGTTTATGCATTAATTATGTGAATGCTTTGCCTATTTGTGTGGAACATATTTGATTGATTGAAGCTCTATTATATTCGTACATTGACCATTGGTATGTCATAACATCGAGCATGCAGCATGTCATTATGTTGGCATGAAATAGTGTAGGCAAGATGTCATGCATTCATATATATCTACCATGCATAGTGGTATTATTCGCTACTGAGATTCTCTTGAATCTCACTCCTTTCAAACAACCATTTTAGACAGGATGAAGGATGCATGGAGTTATGCTCGGAGGAGGAATTGCTAAGGTGAAGATCGTGGTGCGAGGAACTACTATCTGGATGTGATGTAATGGATTTACATTTGATAACCTTATATGGCTTGATGTATATGTGTATGTATAAGGATGAATGAATGACTGTTGTTAAAGCAGAGAACCGCTCTAATGTAATAAGAGGGTCGCTCTAGTGTAAATAAAGAGAACAACTTTTAGTTTTATTTAAATTATTGCTCGCTTACTCTGATTTAATGGAACTAAGAGCTGGAGAGGAATAAAAAGGGAGGTGTTACAATATTGGTCTTAAATTATCCCATATATCATCTTGCAATTTGTTGACCAAAGTCCTATGTCTTTACTTTTCGATTTCTTTTTTTTTTCAAGCTTTGATTTTTCCTTTGGTAATAATATTCCAAAATAGACTTAATAATTATCAAGTGGCCATTTCCTCTTCTTAATTTCCATTTAACTAAAATTATTGGGAATTTTAGGGAGAAATAATTATTTTCCACATTATGGAAAAATTACTGTTTTACCCCTACGTTTTATGATTTACTGAAATAAATCATTTCTTGCTCATTCCTTTGGTTTAGCCTAGTTTTTGACACTTATATGAAGCCACTATTTGCGTCATTTTATGCTCAAATTTTGGTTACAATATTAGGCCTTTAAGTGGACATTAATTGCCTCTTTATGTCCTTACTTGGTTGAATTATGTGTAACCGGCGATTGGAATATTTCCATAAATTTATGTGCACCACAATTCACCATTTATTCCACTAAACATCCTAAATATATAAAAGGAATATTAGTGGATAAATGGGGTATTACAGAGTAGGTAAACATTTTCCTACTTTTTAACTTGCTTTGTAATAAAGTAAGCACGGAAAGTGTTTATCTCTTTTCTCTCTCAATTTCACCACCCAGGATATGTATATAGAGATGAATTGTTATTCCAAAGGGGAGAATTAAATTATTTCAAATAAGAAAAAGTTCATAAAATAATTAAATATTAGTATTTAATCCTACCTAAAATTCAAGGTAATTGGGGAATGATAATTTCCACAATTTAATAATCTTAAGTATGCAAGGAACTACACTAGTTGGGATCTAACTAGATGACACCCAAAAGGTAAACTTGGAACTTGGAATTAAATTATTCTTTTGAGTATATTCAAATATTCAAGGATTTTTAGTAAATAAAATTTGGGGTATTACAAGCAAAGTGATGGAGCTTTACTGTATCGTTGGTTGTTTATGTTGATGATGATGCATGCAAGAATGTATATATTTTGGAATGACTATAATTGAAAATAAGTATAAATTTATAAGAGGTGAATTTATGATGGTTGTAACTATGTTGAATCATCTTGTAAGTAAGAATTGTGTTTCTAGCAAAATATAGCCAAGGAACCATGTTAACAAGTTCATAAGTTGAAGTGTTGTTTCTGTGTTCTATAACACCTTAATTCCCAGAGCATTTAGATGAGTTTGAATGTATAATGACTACAAACTAGAGACTAACATTCATTTGTAAACGGTTGAAGTCCCAATTTCAATACACGATTCGAACCTACGCTTGAGTGGGTTTTTCTAAAACTTTCAAAAATTCTGTAAGTATCATCTCAAAGTTGTTTGTGATATCCTTAAAACTCATCAGTTCTTAATTTCATTTATTAATATCAGAGTGTTCTCTGCTAAAAACCCATATAGCGTTTATTAACTAATGAACTCTTTAAGTATGGTTGTCCGATTCTAGTTCATTTAACGTGTTCAAGATCTAATATTGACTTACTGTATATTCATATGGCTATTGTTACTCCCACTACAACTTGTACTGTAGTCATTCCCTCATGTTATATACAACATATACAGAGTCAAAAATAGATAAACAATAAGAGTTCTTAATCTTCTAGTCGTGTCCTCAACCCGCCCGTGACTACCTTCTTGCCCTTTGAGCGTCTTGCCTTTGCTATAGGTTAATTATTGGAAAGGGGTGAGATTCAAAAGAATCTAAGTAGTAACAGATATCACTTGTATAAAATGTATACATAAAACATGTTAGCTCAACCATCAGAATATACAACACATTCAACATTCAAAGATATTATATGCAACATACAAATTCATTCAAGGACACACTGGTCCCTTCCCACAATACTGGGTATTCTACCGGGCCTATACCCTTATCATTTGAATGCTTAATAGCT
Organism: Albizia julibrissin; assembly: GCA_037074505.1. Classification (NCBI taxonomy): domain Eukaryota; kingdom Viridiplantae; phylum Streptophyta; class Magnoliopsida; order Fabales; family Fabaceae; genus Albizia; species Albizia julibrissin. The sequence continues at coordinate 25,487,676 of CM073485.1, forward strand.
TTCGTGACCCAAGGACCCACTGGTCCAGTAGGCCCTACTGCCTATCTCATGTTCACAACACAGGTATTCTTAAAGGTAAAAACATGCATATAAGAGCATACATAGTATGTGAGAGAAAACTTACTACGTGATAGCCTTTCCAAGTCTTGTACTTATTCCCAGTCTTTTGGGTGTCCCAGAAAAATGTCAAATCCTATTAGTTAGAATTCACGAACGGGTGAATTATTACTTGTCTCAATTCTTGATAACTCAAACACTTATGTTAGTTATCTTCTAAGACTAGTGCATTGTGCCACTTAGTGAGTCAATGGGTCAATACTAGCTTTATGTGCTTAATTCTACCCTTAGAAGTTAACTTTATTACCAATTACCCTAAATAGTTTATTTTCGCCTAATTGCATTTACTGCTAGAATTTTCACTCAACTTTGAAATTGATAACTATGTATAGGAATTTCCAATTGGAGTGGTTCAAAGTCCTATGTAACCTTATTTGAGTCTATTTTAAGAAAAAAAGTATCGCTTACTACCAATTATATGTTCACTATTCCAGAATCCTCAATTAATCATTACTGCCACAACAACCATTCTATATTCAATATCTATCTTCAATAAATCATATCTACCATTGTACTACTCCAAAAGCCACAAATTATATATCAAATTAAAGATCATTATGTATAATATTGTTATAGAAAGTTTTATTGCCATTGGATATCATTTGTTCATTCAAAAATATACCACAATCAACCTGCCACAAATCTGGTAGTGCCAAACCTAGGCCACATTTAATTCCAATTTTCATATTTTCTATCCTACTTATCCAAAATTACAACTACAAGCTACCCCAACTCAATTTTTCATGTAGAAACCATTGGTGACATCAAATTCACTAAAATCACATTCCTCCTACATGCCTTGCTTCTGACCAAAAATCTACTCCCAAACCAAAATTCACAAGTTTGCAAACTTCACTTCCAAACTATGCTAGAATCATCATTTGACATCATATATTACCATTTCCAAGACCAAATCAACATGAAATCCTAAAACCCTAGGATGACCAAAATTAGGGCAACCAATAAAATTCACCACAATCACCCAATCAACAAGATATTTGGTTCAAATCAAAGCTTATACTAACATCTTGCCCTTTCTAGAGCTTGTTCCTTATTTCTCCAACTTTAAAACTTTGTAGACAACAAAAAACACCACCTTTTGAGAAACAAAAACCATATAATTGTAGCTCTTAGCAAGGGGAACAATGTTTATGAAGATGTTTTGAGCATAAGAGGTGATTTAAGGGGTGAAAATTGAGCAATAACACATTACCTTGATTCTTTCATCTCAAGAGCTCTCTCTTTCCTTTTTCTTTTTCCAAGTTTTTCTCTCTTCTTTTTCTCACTTTTGGATGACTTGTGGGTGGTTAAGAGTAAAACACCTCATTTTCTAACCACCAATATCCTCTATGTAATTAATATATTTAATGGAATAAAATAGTGAATTGTGGTATGCATAAATTTACCCAAACATTCCAATTGCCAGTTACACACAACTTAGCCAAACAAGAACATAAAAAAGTAATTAATGTCCACTTAAAGGCCTAATATTGTAACCAAAATTAGAAAATAAAATGACACAAATAATGGCCTAATATGAGTGTCAAAAATTCGTTCAAACCAAGGGGAAATGAGCAAGAAATGATTTATTTCAATAAGTCATAAAATGTAAGGGCAAAATGGTAATTTGCCAACAAAATCAGAAACAAATATTTTTCTCCTAATTCTCTTATTAATTTTGGCCAAAAGGGAATTAAGAAAGGGAAAAATGGCTACTTGGTAATTAATAAATCCATCTTGGAGTATTATTACTAAGAAAAATTAAAGTTGGAAAAAGTCAATATTTCAACTAAAGTTAATATTTGTAAGAAGCAATTGTTGGAGATGCAAGAAGCTATTTAATCCCTTCTTTTTCTTTACAATTTTGGTGGAAAGGGAAATGTCAAAGGGAATATATATCTTTACTTGGAAACCATAAAAGCAAGAAGGAAATGAAGGTCAAAAAGCTATAAGACCTTAATTAGCCTACATGGAATAAGTCAAAATGCAAATACATGAAGCAAATCAATATCCCTTTTTCTCTTAGCATTTCGGTCACTTGAAAGGGAAGGAAAGAGGAGTAAATTGTGTGGTCAAAATTTAAGAAAGAAAAAGGAAAAAGAAGAGCCAAGTGAAAATATTTAATTGAATTATTATTAACACAACTTATGACATAAGCCAATACATATTTCAAAAAGCTATTACCTCCTCCTTCCATGCTTCACTTCGGCCAAAATCTACAACCAAGAGAGAAAGAGAGAGAGCTTTAAATATTTCAAGAGCAAAAGAGGAAGGACCTAGGGTTTCCAAGCATAAAGTAAGGTAAGAACTTGCAAAACTTTGTGATTTTGCCTCCTAATCTTCCTACAACCTCTCTTAACCTCTTCTACTCCATTAAACTCATGTTTTTAAAGAAAAATTAAGAGCTTGGAGAGAGAGGAAATTTTTAGCCAGGAGAGAGAAAGAGTTGGAATCAAGAGGTAAACTTTAAAACTTGCTTCTCTTGCCTTGTTGGATGTTGTTAGTGGTTTAGCCTTGTTTTCTCTTATTTTTTTAAATACGGGCTGAAGCAAAATCTAGGGGAAGTGCTGTCCAAATTTCCTCTAAACATGTTCATTTAGTGTTTAAATGATTAATCATGTGATTAGAAGTAGTAAGGAAGTGATTAAGCAAGAGAAATCAAGAAAACATCTCTTTCCTTCCAAGAACCCCTATTTCAGCTAGGGACAGAACACGAGGGTAGGATGGGAATTTTGAAATTCTGATGGTTCCATTGTCTTAAAATGCAAAATTGTGTAGGTCTTAATGAATTCATGGTTTTTGGAGGTGTATATACAAATTTGGGAATTTATAAAGTTAAATGTGCATGTTGTTTGATAGGCCTCCTGTGTGGCAATGATGTTGTGAAATACATTTCGTGGGACAAAACTTGTTTAAAAATTTTGCAACTTGATAGGATTAAATTAGAGACATATAGCTTTAATTTGATACATAATTTGTAATTTTTGGACAAGTACATTGGAAGAAAGGAATTTTTGAAGTTGCACCCTGTTTTCTGGAATCCAAACTAGAACAGTAGAGTTTGGTAAATTACTAGGAATGATATGATTGAAGTGGTTAAACCTAACTATTTTTCCTCAAATTTAAATTTAAATATCCTCATTTATCCTTTGGAATAATTCAAATTTTATTTTTTTATAATTAATTATGAATTTCCAAAATTGTCTGAAAAATCTACCAGTTTCTGGAAAACAGTGAAACTGCACTGTACAGAATTATATTGTGCAAAACCTGTTATAACTACATTAAATAACTAGCAGCATTCAATTTAAGAGAAATAATGCTACAAGTAATAACTAGTTACTTGTAACTTTAATTTTAATAGGAATTTGACATAGCCCAAGCCAAAATCCATGTGTAGGACAAACACATAAATTTGAAAAAGATTCAGGTAGCAACTTCTTCTTACATATACTATGTGATAATTGCATGTTTGAATATGTCATTATCTGTAACATGATCTAGTATCTTGGACACACCAATTTGTCAAGTTGTAGTCAGGGACCCAACTAGGACGTCGAGTAGACTAAGGTGCAAACATGTAGTTTGGCCTTGGGCAAGTGCACATAGTTTCGATCATCTTACATGCATGACATTGCATATCTATTTTTGCATTCTATATGTTTGTAAGCTTGTTGCTACTAAGATTCCCTCAAATGAAAGGCAAGACGGTGGCTTCTGGTGATTAGGATCCCGAAGATCTCTGGTACTGCTATAGTTATTTTTGCTTGTACTTTTTGCTACTTTTGAATGCTATGTACATTTAAATATTTTTTCAAACCTATAGGGATTCTTCTGTAATGTAAACTTGTACTTAATATCAATATTGTTTTCGCTATTTTTGTATACCTCATGTGTTGGAAATTGTGCCTTAGGAGCCAATCATTGTACTTTGAACATTATTGTTTAAATGAATTTCTCCATTTTGTTGTCATATTATTTGCATGTTTCTTATGATAACAGTATCATTAGATGAATGATAAAGATTGTCCTAAATGTCCCTGGTTGATCATCTATACAGGAGCAAAGATGAAATAAGGCCAGTATGACTTTGATGAGGTATGGAGATATAAATTAAAGTCTTAGGCACTTGTAAGAGTACAAGGTGCTGGGCTAACCCGCTATGAGAAAGTTGCATGGATGAAGTCATAAGCTTATCTCATGTATAACCACGTCATAATGCCCTTTGACCTGAGATCATCATAGATTCCTACATGAGAGTCACCAAGCTTTGATCTAGTCAAAAGTCACCTTTGACCGGGTGATGATATAGGCTACGATCAGGTTTAGTGGTTTTCATGCAGAGGAATGTGAATGGTCAAGATGGAATTTGTCCCTCATATTAGTTAGGAGATATTACTGGGGCCCTCAATGAGTAAGTCTGAGAAATGTATGGTCATACTACGATGGAAAGGAGTTTCCATTTCTATTGTCAGACTACTTAGGAATGGAGAAAAAAATGGTCAAGAATAGGAGGACAACATTATCCATACCTTATCCTTGACCGAAATATCGTGTGATAAAAGGGACGTGACTTGGTTATATGATAGGTTGCATCGTGTTAACGATCCTCATATGAATTGGGTAGTCACAATGCCTTGCTAGATGCCGCTTGCGACTTATGGGCTAGTACAATTATTGGCCAACTACCAACTTCGTATAGGCTTATAGGGTCGCACACAAAAATAGCTCAACATGAGCTATAATATCCAGATTCTTTGAATCTAAGACATTTCTAAGATTCAATGAATACAAAGTTTAATCTATGGTGGGTAAATTTTATGTGTTTATGTGTGTGTGTAATATAAAATTCATAAAAGAAAATAATAAAAATATTATTATGCAGTGTTAGTTTTAGATTTAATTTATTTGATAAATTAAATAACTAACGTTGATAGAGATATCATATCTCATATTTAATTTATAAAGATAAATTAAATCTGTTGGCTCTTTATTCGGATTAAATAAATAGGTTAATGTAAATCTGTTGGACAGATTTAATTAAATCAGAATTTATTAAATATAATGCAGATTTCAAAATTAATTAAGATTAATTTTGAAGATCCAATATGGCACATATTAGTTATAAAAATGCAGGGATACAAAACCCTAAGGCAAGGAAAAAATAGAGAGCCGCAAGAAAACCCTAGAGAGGCATTGGAGGTACTAGCATGCTGCTGCTGTTGGGTCTTATTCATGTGAATACCAGTAGAGGGAGCTGATCTGAGGCATTGGCTCCTAGAGATCGAAAAGGCAAAGAACGTAAGGGTACTATTCTAACTACTCGGTTTAAACACCATTGATAGATCTGCAATTGGGATTGAAAATACTTTTGCAATTAATTTTAAAATCTTCTGCTGTGTGCCTTTCAATCCCAACATTATGGAACTTTATGCTTATCACTCTGTGAATATCAAAATGTTAAGGGGTTTGACAGAGAGAGTATGATATGTGTTTAAATCATTTAGCTTCAGCCCATGAAATTACTTGGCCAAAAATTCACACTAACAAGCTAGAAAGGTGTTGTGTCACAATTTCATGGCGTCTTGAGAAAGTTATGTAGTTAATTAGCCAACTATGGGTTGAGTGAACTCTTTTTCCTTCCCTCTTCCTCTTGCTTGACCGAATTTGGACACATAAAAAAGGGACAATTTTTTTGACTAAATTGCTCTTGTAAACTTTCTTTTCGGTCAACCTACCAAGTTGTAACCAATTGCAAGTCTTGTTAACTTTTCTTCTCTTTTTTTTTCTTTTGCTTTTTAACTAGTCAATGCTTATGATTTAATTTAAATTCTCTTCCTTCCCTTTTGAGAGTCTTGACCAAAATTAATACTAAAAAAAGGGGTGGACTTGTTGACCAAAGCTTATATGTTCATGTGTCCAATTTTAACCAAAGTCCTCTTGCAATGTTAGTTGACTTCTTGACCAATTTTCCTCTTCTTTCTTTGCCCCTCTTTGACCAAAATTATACCCTGGGTTAATTTTCTTTTTTATCTCATGATTACTCTTACTTTTCATGAGAAAATCATAGCCCTTCATCTTGGTTTCCAATTCTAACCTCAAGATTAAGTGGTAATTGTCTCTTTTACCCTCAAATTTGGCAATATTAATTAATTTTCCATTAAGTATTTTCTTTCATTTTGTTTTCTACTTCAAAACACAATTTCAGCTTCTTTTTTTATCCAAGTTAGGCTTTATATCCTATTGGACATAATATAAAGGGTTTAGACATTTTCCTTTAACCACTTCGAACTGAATCTCATACTTATTCCCAATGTGATTTTTAACCCTATTTACAATTTCTTTTTGGGACATTTAACCCTTTGCTAATCTTTAGGATATTACAATTCATACACTCATGTGGCCTAACCCAATGGTGCCATATATGTGTCTCGTATACATTAGCATCGACACATTAATCCTACTATTTACACGCACTGAGCTCTTTGCCCGGAAGGCCAAATCACATAATCCTTGAGAGTCATTCTATCTCTCAGGTATTATTAGGATTTTTACTAAAATGGTCTTGGTAGTCTACTTATTTCAGACTTATTCTCAAGCTTCTAGTCCCAAAATTCAGGATATTACATGTTCAGATTCTGAGCCTTGCATGTTCCTCCCTCAATCTAATATAGTTAATGGAAAGCTTGTGTCTTGGACGGTTTATTTAAAATACTAGACATGTACATCTTTTTAATAAACCAAAACTAACTAGATTTAGAGATCTATAGCTCAAATGAAAAATAATGCTATAGACTATCTTTCTAGGAGCAGAAACATAGTTGTTTTGGGAATCTAATAAACTGTATTGATTGAGCTAGTAAAAATCTTTTTTAAGTTTTCCCTAGTAAGTTACTCTTCAAGCTTTAAAATGATACTTGAACCATATCAAAACCATTTTTGTAGAATTAGTTGTGAATTTTAAAAGTTGTATGAGAGTTTCCAGAATTTCCAAAATGTACAATAAGAAAAGAAAAGACTTTAAAAGGTTCATGTTTTGTTGTTTTTAATTCTCATACAAGGTTGAATAGTTTTCTTAATGTTATGGAAACATAGGAACGAGTCCTAAAAGTAAGGTATTACATGGAACACATGGAGAAAAGCCATATAAGAATCGTCACTTAGCTGCATACTATCAATAAGGAGTTGAATATAATCTATCTTCTAACCCATCTGCTCCTTCTTCTTTTTCCTCCCCTACCTTAAGTGATGATGATGAAGGATGGGGATTTTTTTTATTATATAGAATGGTGTGTTTTTTATGCATGTAGGGCAACAAAAAAAATTATATATTAATGAAAAAATGTTATTGCTCATCTTGATCTTGGTCTTTATCTTGAACGTCTCTTGTTTCTACGTTCAATTGTTGTTTCTCTCTATGGCTTGACAAGTTAATTTATTTCTATATATATAATTATATATGATATATATAATATATTAGTAAATTATATTATATGGGTTTTTTTAATGTTATAATTTGATTATGTTCAAACTGGTTGTAGTGGCACAAGGTCTAAATATGTTAATATGAACCATCGTTTATGTCTTGACCAGTCTAAATGTTATTTAATCTTATAAGTTTACTTTTTATTTAGACAAGTTAAAATGAACATTTGGTCTCATCATCATTGTTTAGACCGCTTGTTAGAAGATGACCAATCTAAATACATAATATTTTAACTTCCAACGCATATCATCATGTCTCGTCAGTATCATCTGAAGTTTCTGGCCCCATTATAAATACCAATGTGCCTTTAGTTTTGAAGTTCAAATTCAAAAGTCCCTTTCTACTTCTCTCTTTCTTCTTTGAGTATTAACACTTTCAATAGCAAGAACAAAGAGGCACCTTCCCCCTCCCCTCAACGACAACAGATATTGGTTCCTTTTCGTAACCTCTTCACCTTTGACGTTAGAGAAAATTACTGAGGCAATCTTTCACCTATAGGGCACCATTTTAAAGGTCATAGAGAAGCAAGATCTCTTTTCCCATCAACCGCAGGAGTTGGCGGAGAAGGTTGACAAGATCTTGAACTAGTTGGCCTGAGGATTGTCAGTCTCCTAGAATGATGATTATGGCCTAGGTTTTAAAAACACCCTTTTATAGACATATTTTGATGTATTTTTTATTATGTGCCCAATCATCATATACACATATATATATCTACATATATATACATATATATCTATATGTACACACACACACACACACACATTTACACACACACACACATACATATATACATGCAGAAAAATTACATAAGATGTGAGAGCAAGAGTTGTTTTCCCTTCTTCTGTCTTTCTTTCAACAAATAGCACTAGAGCACCCTATGGCGATTCGCTAGGTCACAAACCCTTTTCTCTAGCAATTCCACAATTTGCTTTCTTTAATTATGTCATCTCATCTGGGGTCATTCTGTATGGACTTTCAATATCGGCCAGCTCTAGGCATAATTCTACTTCCCTTACCAGGTAATCTCTTATGTCGTACAGGGAATCCGTAACCCACTAGTATATTCTATTATCTGCCTCGACTATGAGACTATAACTCGTGGCTTTTCTCATTCTTTCTATCACTTTGTTCCATCAAGGAACAAACTCTCATTTGTTCTTTTTGTGATTTGCCCAATCATCAACTCTTGTTATTTTTGAATAATACTACTAGAATTAAAAAAGGGTTTCCTAAATTATTCCATAAGGTAATTTATGCTATGATGAGGGTTTGTTAACATTTACTAAATATCTTCTCATATTACTTTATTTAAATGTTTAAATTTAATAATATTTGTGATCTACATCGTAATCAACAAAAAGATATTCCAAATAAATGTTAAATTATATCATTTAAGACTTATTGGAATACTATAAGGATTCTACTAAGTATAGGGTATATATCTTAATAACTTTATTTAAAAAATTTCAAAATTCATTATAATTTAACTTAACTTTTAATTCTTTTTTTTTCTATTTGGGTTATCACAGACTATACTTTAAATTATTTGATATTAGGGATGGATGTAAGAAATTTTCTGGGTATTATCTTCTTCAACTAACAAGTAAATTACCCGGGTTATGTATGAGCGAGTGTTTAATTATTTATCTTGTAAGAAGTATATATATGTTCATAGTATTCTTGAAAATAAACACTTCAATTCAAAATAGTTTAAAAGTTTATGCAAGATTATGAATTATTATAATCCGAAAATATTTCAAACAAGGCATCCATATTATGAAGATTGACATGCATGCAAATTATGGAATATATAGACCAGTGCCTAATGGCACAATAGTCATTGGGTGGCCCTTAGGTCACTCCCCCCTTTATAGATTCGATGCGTGCCCTTTGTAATAAAAAAAATTATGGAATATGTGTGTGTGCCTATATATATATGTGTGTGTGTGTCTACACACACACACACACACATATATATGTATATATATGTATATGTATATGTGCTTATGTCAAAAATTGAAGTATTCTCCATCATTCATATATCATGATCAGCCAAGAAAACACTATTACAGAAATGGCCTTTAATCATGGTTATTTTTTACCATACATCATGGTTTTGAACCTTCATATATCAAGGAGCTATATAGACTCAGTGCAAATACTTAACAGTTTCGAACTGTGATGTATTGGGGGCATACTTATTGGCTCTTTCTTAATAATCGTAATGTATTAAGGACATATTTAACAGTTTTTTGTTAACAACTGTAATGAATTAGGCACATACTTGATGGATCTTTGTTAATAATTGTTAATAAAGTAAATTTATTTTTTTATATATAATTATTTATTATATAAGACACAATATAATCATTAATAATAACAAGATAATAATATTAAATAAAAACTTATATTTATAGTATTCAAAATTCAATTCATTATCTTATAATTTTGTGAATTCTAAAAGAAAATCAATTGATAAAAATTTGCATAATATTCTCTAATGCCTTTATTGTAAATGGTCCATTGATCACGTATCAGTACTCTAAGAGTTCTCATCTTATATCCATTAATTGTAAAAGGATAATATAAATATGAAAATAAGAATGTGTGTGTGTGTGTGTGTGTAATTTATATGCAAATATAAAAACTTTAACTGTAATATCATGAATTTTGGGCCTAAAGACTAGAGTATAAGACTATATCAGGAAGTCGACTAAGCTCAATTCAGAAAGAGTCCTAAGAATGATGAGAGATAGAAAGACTCTAGGGGACTATGTGATTCAGACGTACCAGGCAGAGGGCCTACGTAGGTAGTAGGATTAAAGTGTCGGTGCAGATGTGCATATGACACATATATGGTGCCATTAGGTTGATAGAAAGATGCCACCCAGCTATGTCATAAGGTATGGGATTGACTAGTCGAGCAAAATATATCGATATAGGTGTGCATGTGATACCCTATCTTCAATAGCCCCAAATGAGTACAAATGAGTAGTGGAATTAGTTGTAGAACCAGGATTTGAACCTAAGGTCTAAAGGATTTTTCAAAGGAAAGAAAAATTTTCAATTATTTCCACAAGTCCCACAACGTCATTAAGTCTCATCGGCTCTTAATTTCATTATATAAGAGTATGCGAGTGATTTCTCTTTAATTCAATTAGAGCTATTCTCTGCTCAAACTTCACTACATTCATTTATATACATAAAAGGTATAATCGCATAAAACTACCAAAGTATTTACATCAAATACAAAAATAGTGCCTTGCACTACAATTTTCAATTCACCTTGAAATTCTTCTTTGCATATCTCCATGCATTATTCACCTGTACTCAATTTACCTATATCTTTGGGTAAGGAAGAGTAAGATTCAGATAACCTCAGTAGCAAACAATACCACTATGCATGCAAGATATATATTTAATGCATGACATGCTTTCCTTTCATAAAACCATGCCAGTATAATGACATTTACATGCTCAATGTTACAATATACTCATGGCCATTGTATAAACATAACACAGTTTCAATCAGTCAAGCATGTTCAAAAAAATTCGGTAAAGTAGCCACATAAATTAATACAAAAACATGCATATCATATACATGCAGGCTAGGTAAGTTTACTACCTCTTGGACTTTGTGTCCTCCTCTTAACCCACAATCTTTGCTCCAGCTCAGGCATAACCGTCGGGTCCTACAATTCCCAAATGTACATCTAATGAGTCATTACTCATTCATGTATCAATCCAAACTTATTTTATTGGCTAACTTAGCTCAATAATGCTAAATTACTAAAATGCCCCCAGAGACTCGGTCTACGCCCCTCTGTACTCGGTCCAACTATACCATACAAGAAATTATGAATCAGGCTACTCCTACACAATTTAACATATAGAATCTATTTCTAACCTCAAATTAGTCAAAATCAGGCCCAAATGACAAAAATGACCTTGACAACACCTACTTAGAGCTTTAAGGGTAATTTGGTCATTTCACAATCTAGGGCTTTTCTCACTTCATCGTCAACATGAACCTTACACAATTTCCCCCTCTGAACTCAATGGAACCATCAAATTGATGAAATTCCAGCTCTTTATTCATACTACACATAAGGAAGCAATTTAGAGTTCTCAGGAAAGTTGTCTTGGTTTCTTGATTTCTCTTGCGTAATTACTTCCTTTCTACTTCTAATCACATGATTAACTACTTAGACACTCATTGGACACCATTTAGACCTAAAAAACTCCCTTTTTTTTAAAGAGTGAATATTACCCAACCCCCGTTAAAACTCATCCAAACAACAAACCAATCGGTTTAAAAGGAAGCTTATGCTTACCTCTAAACGTTTCTGTAGACGGTTCGAAAATAGGGTAGCATTTCGGTGGGTGGGACGGTACCAAACACCTCTAAATGAAAATCCAAAACGTAGAAATAAAGCTCGGGATGAGTAGAAGAAAGTTGGTGAATGGTACTTTGAGAGAAGACGTTGGTTCAGTAGTATTTTGGCGGATTGAAGTTCTTGTGTCACTATTAACTTCTCTCTCTCTCTCTCTTCCATTTTTCTCTCTTTATCTTTTCCATTTTTTGATTTTGCACGAAAATGAGATGGGAAAGATGAAAAAAATGAAGTTTTAGTCTAATAGTTAAATGGCTTCTCATGTGTCATCTTTCCATTGGTCCAGCTTTTGACATATTACATAATAATTTCTTCATCATTCCACCAAAAATGAAATGAAAAATGAGATTATATACATTACTCTTTCATTATCTCGTTATACCATCTCACAAGTTGTTGACCAAAGCCTTAAGCTTTTAACTCTTTGATTTTTCTTGATAATAATTCACCAAAATAGGCTCATTAATTACCAAGAAGCCATTTTCCTATGCTTAATTCCTATTTAACTGAAATTATTAGGAATGTTGGGGAAAAATAATCATTTATTGCCTTATGACAAAATTATCGTTTTACCCTTATGTTTTATGATTTATTGAACCAAATCATTTCTTGCTCCTTTTCTTTAGTTCCCTCCTCATTTGACTAAACTAGGCAACAAGAAAAGGAAAATAATGGATACCTACTTTTATTGGTCAAATGACCATTTTGCCCTTACATTTTATTCCATTTTCGCACTTAATGCAAAACTGGGCAGAATTTTCAGCAAACTATGAAAATTCATTTCTTATTTTCTATATGTCCAATTGGGGTAGTTCTAAAATATATGCGACCCTTATTAAGTCTAGTTTTAAGGAAAAATATAAAATTTGGCCAATTGGAAGTTTATCATTCCCAGAATTCAAATATTTGCAAGCTGACATTGAAAAATGGTAGTTCCACTAGGCTAACTTTAAAAATACATAACTCTTTGTGTACAGCTCCAAATAACTCATATGACCTATCACATTAAAGCTTGGTACATCTAATTTCATTTTCGAAAGTTTCATAATTTTTAGACATCATTTGCCCTTTGAAATATGTCACACAAACATGACTGCCACACCGGAAGATTCACCGGTAGCAACACTACTTTGTGTGTGACTTCTAATTGCATTGTTTTTTCATTCCCCCAAACTCTTTAATTCACTGTAATATTCCCTTTAATACCCAAGGGTATAAAGGAATTTTAGGGATTACAAGTATGCCCTACTAGGATAGTTACTAAACTGGGGTTTAGTAGTCCATTTAATCCAGGCTTAATCTTAAGCCTCTTGTCCCAAAATTTAGGATATTATAGTGCACATGGCATTTTCATGGCGGACATGTGTACCGTACATTTTTGGAAAAGACACTAGTATTTGGTGCCATATAGGGCCTATACACACACACTCTAACCTGACATCATTTGGTGGGCCTCGATATATGTGAATCAATCCTGAGTAAGACCCGAGCAAGATCCTGAGTAAACATCGATAAAGTAGCTTTATTAAGGTAAGTAATGATGCATATTGTATGAATAAGTGTATCTAAATTAAGCCGTATTTGGGATCATTAAGAATAAGAACAAACTTTAATATTCGGTAAGAATAACGGCTAACGAGTCATGAATGAGTAATTAACCCCTAAGAAAATGAGTAATTAATGGTTTTGATACATAATTAAAAGGAGTTGTAAGATGGGTTTTACATTTTTGGTATCAGAGCAAAGATTCTGGCATTTGGCTAGTATGCTTTGCTGCTATAAATAGGTATATCGATACCCTATTAGTGATCCTGTAACTATAATGGAATATGGGTGATGGACCAACCTATAGAAATAGAATTTTCCTCGACCACTAGTTGGTAGGCTAGTACAGTGGAAGAGGTAGAGCTGTATATAGAGAATGAAATGGAGCAGCAGTGATGTATACCTAGTAGAGAAGGGTATGAGTTTTTAAGAATCTGATGCCGAGCTAGTCTGTGACCCAAATTCTAATGGAACTCCATTGTTAAGTATGCTTAGGTGAGAGTAATCCCGGGATGGGTGACCCACTGGGAAGTATCATATAAAATTGAAACTTCTTGATTAAAGGCCCGAGTGGCTTGAGGTATGAAATATGGTGATCCTTAGGGATGACATGAAAATGTTAAAATGAATACGATGAAGGTTGAGAATAGGCTTAAATCTGATCTAGGCTAAAATATTGTTTAGGTCAAAATAAAGCTATGAATCATGATGATTTAGCATGCTTTTTTGGGTATAGCTGAGGAACATGGAAAATGATTTTTTTGATCTACTTGATGTTGAGGATTCTATATTTAGGTTCATGAACCTAAAAGTTAGATAGACATCTAGAGGGTTGCAATCAACTGAACTGAGACCTAAGAATCAAACTTAATAGTTTAATATATTCTTTAGGCAATTGACTTGATATGAATGAATGGAAGTACTAGAATATGGTACAGACGGGAATGAGGTTCCAGAAGATTGCTAGCTATTAATCTAGCATAGGGAAAGATCTTAATCATAGAGTATTCCCTTAGAAAGAATGAATGAAAGTAGAACAACTGAATGAGGAAATAGTTCTTAGACGAACTAAGAGAAAGAATGAATATGCCTGCCATTTCACTAACTTGAGGCTATACTAGGAGTCGATTGGTGGATGGCAGACAATGTGTTGAAAGGTATAAGTAGAATACTCCCTATTAGGAAAGTAGAATTTGCAATATTGCCTGGAGCTGGACTGATATCAAAAGTCTATACAGAATGACCCCAAATGAGATGATAGAATTAAAGAAAGAAGATTGTATAATTGCTAGAGAAAAGGGTTTGTGTGATCTAGTGAATCACTATGGGGTGCTTTAGTGTTGTTTGCGAGAAGAAAGACAGAAGAAGGAAATTAAGAAAGAATAGGCTCGACGAGATAGAGAAAGTCAAGTGAACTCTTGCTATCATATCTTATGTAATGGTTTTGCACGTATATATATACTATAGAATATATTCTTATTATAAATATATGGTATCATAAGACCTACTGGGCCAGTGCATCCTTAGGCCATTAGACCTGATAAGCATTCAATAAGGAGCCCTAAGTTATGTTGGACCAGTGTGTCTACAAGCTGGCAGAGGCATTTCATATAAAGACCTAAATCCTGTTGGACTAGTATCTATAGGATGGTAGAACATATTCATAATTAGAAGGACAGAAGCCCACTGTCGTGAGACCATGAATACTGGGCAGCATCCCGAAAAGGTTTTAAAGCCTGAGAATTAAGGGCAGTGTCCTGGAATGATTGGAAGGCTAGAATAGAAAACACTATGTTCCCTGAGAATTTCCTATTAGAATGTGTCCCATGAATGCTAAACTTGACCAGTTAGATCTTGTGAATGAATATGAATGCTTAACTTGGCCAGTTAGGTCTTGTGAATGAATGTGAATGCTTAAGAATGGATGGTTTGTTTTGTGTGCTTCTTGAACATTACATATGGGTATGAATTGCTTGAGTAGCAAGAGATAGAGCCAATAATGTATTTAGAATTGATGACCTTCTAGAATAGTTGTCTGGTTCCTGTGTATTCTTGAAAATTAAACTTTGAACGGACCAATGCACTTGTTGCATTTTTGAATTTTATGAACTAAATTTTCAACAGCCTTTAGACTAGCTTGTAATGGTCATATAAGGGCTATATATTCTCATAAGAAGGGATCTTTGGTGGAACCCAGAACAATGGAAGCAGTACAGAACTATAAGAGGCCAAAAACTATTGCATAAATACACAGTTTGTTGGGTCTTGCCAGATAAATTCATAATTTTTCTTGAATTGCTTTGACATTGATAAAAGCTCACTTGAAAGAAGGAATTGAAAAAAATAATTGCTTAAGTGAGATGATGTCTGTGAGAGGAATTTCATAGAGCTGTAGGAGAGGTTGAAACTTGCACTAGTTTTGAATATTTCGGATCCGAGAATGTAACCTATGTGGTCTGTAAAGAATTCGACACGTGTGGTTTGCAGTGAAGCGACCAATATGGTCTGCAAATAGATAAGAAAGAAAGGATTAGGAAATGTTCTGATGAAGCAGGACACAATGGTGGCATGTGCCTTTCAATCATAAAACCTCACGAGATGAAGTATCCCACTTATGAATTTGAGCTGGTAGCGATTATGATTTCTTTGAAAATGTAACAGCACTATTTTGTATAGTGTGATTGTGAAAATGTACTGTGACCACATAAATTTTGAATATTTAAAAAATCAGAAAAATTGAATATGAGACAACATAGATGAATGGAAAAGCAGTGACACAAATGTCATCTTTGACGCTTTGAATTGAAAAATGAGGAAAGTAACGGTCATGATGATACAAGAATAGAAACTGATAAAAGGGTCTAAAAATCAAAACTTGTTAAGTCAAATATTACTTGCTAGCTATAGTACTAGTCAAGAAGAAAGTAATCTAAGAGCTTAAATTGAAGAAGCTCAAACATAAGATACATGACTAAATAAGAAAACCTTTAGAACTTGTAAATCTCTAGATTTGAGATGACAATAGACCTCTAGAATTTGAGGTGTCGGTAAGGTCTATAGAAATAGAATTAAATGAGAAAACCTCTGGAATTTGAGTTGTCAGTAAAATGTAGAAACAAAGAAATTAAACCCTAACTACAGTGGTCCTTTTGAAGTATTATTAAGAATAGGACTGGTAGCAAATTTCAAGGATGAAATTTATTGAATCGGGGGAGAATTGTAATATCCTGAATTTTGGGCCTAGAGACTAGAGGATAAGCCTATATCAGGTAGATGACTAATCCTAATTCAGAAAGATTCCTGTGAATGACGAGAGATAGAAAGACTCTAGGGGACTATGTGATCTAGCCCTACCAAGCAGATAGCCCAGTATGCGTAGGCAATAGGATTAAAGTATCAGAACAGATGTACATAGGACACATATACGGTGCCATAAGGCTGATAGAAAGATGCCACCTAGCTATAACATGAGGTATGGGATTGAATGGTTGAGCAAAATATGCCTTTATAGGTGTGCACATAGCATTTTTAGGGTAGACATGTACACCCTATGTTTCTTGGAAAAGACACTAGTATGTTTTGCCATATGGGGCCCACACATACTCTCTCTAACCTGGCGTCATTTGGCGGGCTTCGATATACATCAAGCAATCCCAGGTGAAACCTGAGTAAGACCCGAGCAAGATCTCGAGTAAACACTGACAAAGTAGCTTTATTAAAGTAGCTTTAATAAATTAAGTAATGATGAATATTGTATGAATAAGCATATCTAAGTTAATCCGTATTCGAGATCATTAAGAATAAGAACAAACTCTGATATTTGGTAAGAATAACGCTAATGAGTCATGAACAAGTAATTAACCCCTAAAGAAATGAGTAATTAACACTTTCGGTACGTAATTAAAAGGGGTTGTCAGACGAGTTTTACATGAACAAATCTTGGAATATAAGTATGAAAATTATAATATAGTAAAAATTAGAAAATATAAAAATTTGAGCAAATCTCAAAACCTGATTCAATAAACTTGATTTCAACATACAATTTAGATTGCTAAAGATTAGGAACATGAGATGCTCAACAATATAACAATTTAGCATTTTACCTCATCGTTTTCTATAGTTTTCTCCTGCCTTTTTTTTTCTCTATTTTAATAGTGAAACAAACATCCATCATCATAAATTAGATATCGTAACCCCGAATGGCGACCTTGAGCATCGACTAGCAAGCTCTCATTATAAAAAAAATGAAACTAAAAATGTTGATTAAAAAACATGAAAGCTTACATGAGAAAGAATCACAAGAGGAAGTAGCTATAGAGTAAAGACCTATGGTAGTTGTGGAGGACAAGACCTGCAACGGTAGAACAAAAGCTTTGGAAAAAGAATATAAGTTTCACTAGGGAAGCTCAATTAATTAGAAAGGACATAACATTATAGAAAATGTGTATAAAATTCAAAGAGCAATTAATTAGCCATGGCAATGCAATGGTAAGAGTTGGCTACATATAGGTGTTGCCTGATGAGTGTTAAGAAGTTTACAACAGCTCAGTTTCAAAATTTAAAAACAAATAAATATGATGACATCCAATTAAATTTGTAGTTAGAGTGAAAATAGAAAAAAAGTCTCAAAATTGTATCTTCATTCAATAACTCTTTTTTAAAGTATTTTGAATTGAAGTGTTTATTTTTCTTTTATATTTATCAATCTTTTTCTAATTTACTCTTATTAATGCTCCCTCAACAATAATAAAGGAGGACAGGAAATGAGAAAATTAAGGAAGATGATTAATGTGTTTCAGAAAATATACTATTGTAAAAATCACTTTTCAGACCGGTTAAAAATGACATTTTAGACCGGTTATTGATGAGGTCTTCATACAGCCGGTCTTAAAAGTCTGTTACTTTTAAGACCAATTAAAAAACCGGTCTAAAAAGCTAAACTTTTAAGACCGGTTGTGGCCACAACTGGTCTTCAAGTTCACACCTTTAAGACCTGTTTGGGGCCACCACCGGTCTTAAAGGTATTTTTTAGACTTGTTGTGGCCACAACCGGTCTTAAAAGTACAATTTTTTTTAATTTTTATTCAATTTATTTTACCTAGGGCAAAGCCATTTCAACGAAATCCTAGATTCCACAGAAGCAACACACAATCAGAAGCAATAACAGCAACATTATTATTACAACTCACATTTCACAGAAGCAACATGAATAAAACAATTGAAAATCAACACTCAATTCCAATGACAATTTAAAACACATTCAATTGTCAACAATATCATCAACACATTATTATCATCAAGCATTTAAAAAACACAATTTGAATCTATCCAGATAATAATGAACCACAATTTAACAATGACAGCAGTAAAATCTCAACTTTGTGCACTTGCAATTCTAAAACTTCTAAAGAAAATCAGGGGGAAGAAAATTTCCTCAGTATGTGCATAATATTCCTCAACAAATCAATAAACAAGATTTCAACTATTCAATAACAACTTCTTAGAAAATACAGAGAATGAAGTAGCTCAACCAGTGATAAGAACAAGTAGTAAGGTCAATCACATCCCATGCTTGTATCAGCAACTAGCATGTATCACCCATATCCCAGAAATTGTCCTACGTAGAGATATAAACCAAGATAGATATGAAAACCACACATATTTATTAAAACAATATTAGATTAAGAAACTTACTACTCTTGTAAAAGCTCATAGATGAATTCCGCATAACAGTGGAGGATGAAATCAATATCTTTTTCAGGAAAGGGATTAGTAAGATCAAACATCTGTATGTAACACCAAAGCCAGAAAAAAAATTAACTTGCTAACTTAAAAAGAATAAAGTAATACAAAATTTTTGAAATATATATTTACCTCTTCGGTAAAATTAGTCATGTCTAGGGTGATAATATTTTAAATGTGCCTCAAAACATAAAAACCACATAAGTTGGACCCCGGTGGTTTCCTACGGGTCTGAAAAAGAAAATG
The DNA here is from genome assembly GCA_037074505.1 of Albizia julibrissin. Lineage (NCBI taxonomy): Eukaryota > Viridiplantae > Streptophyta > Magnoliopsida > Fabales > Fabaceae > Albizia > Albizia julibrissin. The sequence goes on from CM073485.1 coordinate 25,507,209, forward strand.
ACATCATTAAAACAAGTATAAAAATATAGCTTATTATAGAACACATCTTAAAGAAAACAAATAAGTACTAACCTTTGGTATGATCCATGTAAGGTCTTTTAAGTCACGAACATGCTTACCAAAAGCTGTGTGTAGGAATATCCGCATAGTCCTATCATCAAAATCACAAAGATTACTTATTTTGCACACAAACTTTGCACATAAAAGGTAATAATGTAAGAAAACTTACGAGTTCACGGTCTTCTTCAAGTCATTCCCTGATTTGAAGTGGAGGGAGCACAAGAGGATGGCGGTGTAACTATTCTTACATAGAAGAACTAATTGCCAGTGATCCCTGAAAAAAGAGATAAATGTTAAGCAAATATAAAGCATTATATTTGTTTTGAAATATAAATTTTTTTTTTACCCATGCACATACGGAGCCAAGAAACACTTAGTGCTTGTTTCACTAAGCCTCTTTGATAAGTATCTATGTCTGATGGCAGCAGTGGTCTCTTTCTCTTAGACTTGAACTGGGCATACGAATCCAAATTTATCGCTATTTCCAGGGAGACCAACCTACGATTCATGTACCTTAAATAATGCAAGCACATAAATCAAAGTTAAACGGCGTAATTTTTAAAATATTTACTTTCAATTGAAGAAGATACTTACATTAGAAATAGTTGAACAATCGCAATCGTAAGATATTGTCTAGGAGCGACCAAGGCCATTAAATCATCCCTCTCAAGATAGCATATCACCCTTAACTTGCCAACAGCTGAATCCGTAGGCTACTCTCTTGTTTGGAAAGATGTATCGTATGCCATCAGAATCACTTGTTGCATGACTTTCAATGGAGACTGTGAAACGTCATAAGGGAAGGGAGTTGGACTTGGGGCCCTGATCGAGGATTTCTCAGCACGAATAGAAACAAGGTTCTTTAGCTACAATATGAAAGTACCTAAGACATCGCTCACTATCTTGAAATCATCAAAAGAGATAGGGACAGGTGCGTCTGCAATGATCACCTCTTCAAATGATACTCTTACTTGATCATCTTCCATTTGTTGGTTGTGAACAATTGATCCTAGGTTGTGCACACTCCCCCGTGCAACTAACCGTCTCATAGGATCCTCAATAAAAATGTCACAAGGCTCAACAATTTTTTTCCTAGGACCCTCTGATGACTGCCCAATATTACAACAACTCCCTTTAGTGCTTTACTTATTAGGAGCAACCGATTGTGCTTAGGGAGTACTGGTATCTTATCTTGTACTCATAATGGCAATCATTTCCTCCCTCATCTTACTCAACCGATCATCCAATAGTACATCAAATAATGCTTCTACGTTGGCCCTTGCTTCTACCCTCGTAGTGGCCAACATAGGCTCCAGTTCCTCCCTAGTCACCATCCTTGAGGAATGGCGTGAGTGGGCTCCAAAGTAATCCTTTATGCACACCCCTCCTTCAATTCCCTTGACACGGCCTGAATGCTTATGTTTTCCAGTAGCAACCATCAGGATATCATTCCTCCCCTCCGGCCTAAAGGACCCATCGGCTTATTTTTTTTAAGTTCCTCCTATAAGATACAGATAACACAAATAAGTAATGAAACATGTTTACTAAATAATTAATAGCAACACAGATACTTACAATTTTTTCACCGACTATATGAGACTGTTTACTCGTATAGGACCCACTATTCGTTTGGCGAGCATACAACTGCATTTCTTCACAACGTATCAGAGATGGTGGAGAAAGAAGAATAAAAGGATCGGATTGAGATGCTTCTTCCAATCTCTTCCATTTGGTCCTCAACAAGTATTTTTTAGCGTTTGCATAACCCCCACGAGACATTGTATGGGGGCAATCATTCTTTGTACCACTCTCTTGTGCTTTTTTCCTACGAATAAGAAATTGAAAACAAATGTTACAATCAATAAAGATAATTGATAAGTAAATAAAATGCAAAATAAGTTAACTCACCAACACCTCTGGAGTAGTCTGAAGCCTCAAAAACTCTTACCAGGTCACTTAATCAATGTATGAATACTTGCTGCAGGGAGTCGGATGAGGCTTACCAGCTGCCACCTTGATATGCTTGTAATTGTTGGCCAGATTCGTCTTGAACTTCTCCAGTGCTCATAACAATACGTCATAGTCTTCTTGTACAAGATTTCACTCTGAGAAATGTCATATGTGAGCTGTTATCCACGAATTGAAGGAGTTATGACAAATTTGATAATCATTACATGGAGAAGAAAACTTTATACCAGAATTGTATCCCAAATATGTTGATTCACTCTTTCATCGACATTTCTCCACTCATCTATCAAGATGATAGGTTTGTTGCATGCTAAGAGTCGACAAAACTCCTATATTGGCTTGTATTAGGCCCGATTGGTTTCCAATATTTATCAAACTCAATCGGTATCTTCTGGCCGGTACTTCGACTAAGGGTAACGTCTCTCAACCGTGTGGCCCTCCTACCTGTTAGATTTCATGTTTTGATGATAACAAATCATGCTTTGGAGATCCTTGGATTTGATTAAATCAAATACATCAGCAAAGGAAGTGAGAAAAGTAATCTGAGCAAGATCACTCGAGTGATATGAAAATTACCAGATCACTCGAGTGATCTATGAAATCACTCGAGTGATGCCGCAGATCACTTCCAGTGAATTGAAAATCACTGTAAGAAAAATTCACTGTTCTGGATTTCACTGCTAGTGATCTCAAATCACTCGAGTGATGTGTGATTTCCTCCAAATCACTTCCAATGCATCTGAAATCACCAGAAGAAAAAATCACTGTTTTGAAAATTACTTCCAGTGATAGACAGATCACTCGAGTGATCCTTTAATTTTCCAAATCACTTCCAGTGGAATGAAAATCATTGCAAGAAAAAATCATTGTTTTGAAAATCACTTCCAGTGATAGGCAGATCACTTGAGTGATCCTTGAATTTTCCAGATTCACTTCTAGTGGATTGAAAATCACTACAAGAAAAATTCACTGTTTGTAAAATCACTTCCAGTGATGCCAAATTCACTAGAGTGATATATGAAATCTCAGAATCACTTCCAGTGGATCTGTAATCACTTGCAAAAAATTTCACTATTTTCCAAATCACTTCCAATGACATCAAATTCACTCCAGTGATATTTCATTTTATCAGTTTCACTCTCAGACAGTTACTGTGATCCACTTGCAACCACTTCCACGGAAATCAACAAGTTTTGTTAGTAAGATATTGGTAGTGATAATCATTGCTAGTTAATCCAAATTATTTTTAAAATCATGTGGAATATTATTTCATTAAAAATAACAGCAAGCCGCTGTAATTCATCTACGGTGAAAGCAAGCTCATTTCCGATGATGCTTTAATTTTCATGAATTACTCCCAGTGAATCACAATCACTGCAGTAATATTCAAAGTATTTTCTAACGGGCATTTTACTAAGTGTATTACAGGTGTACTCCACTATTACCCACATGATAAGCAATTGAATAACACTCAACGACAACTTATCGTGGGCAGCAACAATATTCATAAATAACTATCAACGTGCAAAGTTGAAAACAAATATTGTTGCATCTGTCAGAAGCACAATCGATCAATGGACAAATTCACAACGGCCCTCAAAGCTTTTGAAATATAAGTCCAGCTATTCAAAAATCAAAAAGAGGATAATGCTTGAACACACTGCAAAAAATATACTCATAAGTGCTTTGTCTCTGATTATTTTCTTCATCTGCACTTTAGTTTTCATCTATATACTCTGTGAGAGAGATTTGTCATTCATAAAACGCTTTGTTTCCGATAGTGATAACTTAAGGTTGAGGAACCTTAAGTTAGGATTTGAGTTTACCTTGTGTAAGGGGGAGCGAGTGTCCAAAGAGGAACTTGTTGTTGTACTGAGGTGCCAAGAACCCACTGAATCTTGGAAGATATAGTGAAAGGCTCAGAAGGATTTCTGAGGACTGGACGTAGGTCAAGTGATTGTGACCGAACCAGTATAAACTCCTGTGTCCACTTCAGTGATATCTTTTCTTTCTTATAACTGTACTTTAAAGTTTCATAATTTTTATTAAGTATCTATAATCACCCAATTCACCCCCCTCTTGGGTGAAAAGCTTGCTCTAACACTACCCCTCCGTACAAATTGGTTACTCGGTTCACTTTGATTCTGGCTATGATTAACACTTGCTAACTCGCTTTGATGAGCACTAGGTGACTCTGGAGCCTCTGTACTAGGACGCCTCGAATCCGTCATTATCCTGTTAAAACAAATCATTAAGTTAGTAAGCTAAAAAGACTATATCTATAAAATAACTATATACATAACATGGATATAAGTCATAATGATAATTACTTTAGCTAGCTAACTTTCAAAGTAGATTTATAAAGGGATATCCTCCCATATCCCTTCACAATGATCATTTCTTGTGCCGTGTTCATTATCTGCTTTATCTTTCTTCGTTCAATTCTGGAAAACCCCTTAAAAAAGGAGTCTCAAGAAAATCATAATTTGAACGACTTTCCTCGTCAATATCAACGACCCTTTTTTCTTGGAGAGCTACAGACCACATTTTATTTGCCTGGTAATATGGAATACTTGTTTCACCTGATCTGCCATAATGAAAGGTTTATCTCCACAACTTCTACTATTTAGATCTACTAATGTAAATCCTAACTTATCGATATTCACAACATTATTAACATCAACATACTTGCATTTAAAAATGGGAAATTTAATTTTAATATAGTCAACCACTCAAATCTCATCAACAACCCCATAATAAGGTATGGCTACCAATTTATGGTTCTTATCTTTTAAAATAGAGAAGTGCATAGATTCAGCCACTAACATAACAACACTATTCTGGACGATGCTCTTATCATCCATGAACTTGGTGTAAAAGGTATAACCATTAATCACAAATGAAGTCCAACTTATGACATCAACCTCAGGACCACGTGCTAGCCATTTAATTGTATCATAAACACATTTTTCTCTGTCAACCTTATGTTTGAACTAATGTGCAAAAGTTCTTATATGCTCCCTAATTAACCTTTGTTCAGTCATTCGACTATTTACTTTCCGTACAATTTCTTTATGAGCATTCATGTAATCTTGAACTACATCAACATTGTTCAAGATGTACAAGTGGACTTGTTGCAATTCATCAGGATCCACACTCTTTACTATAGCCCCGTGTCTACCCCCTTCTTCATTATGGTGTTTAGGAAGCCCAATATGTCCTACATTTGACAAATAATATTGACAAAATTCCATGGCTTCTTTAGAAACATATTTATGAACAATAGATGCTTTAGGCCAGTTAGGGTTCTTCACATACCCTTTTAAGATTTCATAGTTCTTTCAATTGGGTACATCCATCGGAAATAGATAGGGCCACACAACTTTATCTCCCTCACTAGATGGACAATTAGATATACTATGATGTCAAAGAAAGAAGGAAGAAAAAGCTTCTCAAGCTGGCACAAGATCAGGTATCCTTCATTTTCCAATTCATCCAATCTTTCCGTCTCAATGACTTTACTACAAATAGCATTGAAGAAGAAACAAAGTCTAGTCAATATGTGTTGAAGATCATATTCGGCAATGCCTCGAATAGCTACTGGGAGTAGTTGTCACATTAAGGCATGACAATTATAAGAATTTAGCCCTACTAACTTCAAGTCTTTCATCAACACAAGCTTCTTAAAATTTGAAGGAAACCCTGAGGGAACTTTGATGCCATGTAAACACTCACAAAATCTTCTTTTCTCATCCTTAGAAAAGGTATGAGAAGCTGGAGGACAAAAAGTTCTCTTACCATGTGGCCTCAGATGTAAGTCTTCTCATATTCTCATTTCTTGCAAATCTAATCTTGCCTTCAAACCATCCATAGAACTACCTTATATGTTGAGCAGTGTCCCAACAATACTATCACATACGTTTTTCTCCATATGCATGAAGTCAATACAATTTCTCACATCAAGATTGTGCTAATACAGAAGATCAAAGAAGACACCTCTTTTTCTATATATTTTTCTCATTTATACTTTTTGTAGCCTTACCAAATATAACATTTATATTTTGAACCTTTTCATAAACTTTCTCTCTAGTCAATGCCTCCGGAGCATCTTCAAACTCGTGGCCACCAAAAAAGGCTTTCTTTAATCTACGATATGGGTGGCCCCATCTAAAGAATCTCCTATGGCCAAGGTAAACGGTCTTTCTTCCATTTTGAAGTTGATGGTTGTATGTGCCTTCTTCAGAAATCGGACATGCTTTGTGGCTTTAACACTATATCCTAACAAGTTTCCATATGCAGGGAAGTTATTTATAGTATAAAAGATCATGACTCGCATTTTAAAAAATTTTCTTCTTGTACGCGTCAAAAACATCAACACCTTCATCCCACAACTCTTTCAAGTCTTCGATCAAGGGTTTTAGGTAAACATCTATGTCATTTTTGGGTTGTTTTAGTCCTGAAATCAACATAGATAACATGATGTACTTTCATTTCATGCATAGCCAAGAAGATAAGTTGTAAATTACCAACAGAACAGGACATGAACTATGTATGCTTCTTAGGCTACCATAAGGATTCATGCCATCCATGCTAAGCTCAAGCCTAAGGTTCCTAGGTTCATCGCCAAAGTTAGGAAATAATTGGTCAATTTTCTTCCATTGAGAAGAATCAGTTGGATGTCGAAGCTTTCCATAAAAAATCCTCTCATCCACATGCCATCTCAAATTTTTGGCATTAATTTTATTAGCAAATAGGCGTTTGAACCTCGGTATTATTGGAAGATACCACAACACTTCTGCAGGGGCCTTATTTGATTTGTACCTCGGGGTTTCACAAATCGGACACTGCTGCTTCTCTTAATGCTCTTTTCTGTATAATATGCAATCATTACGGCATGCATGGATCTTTTTATACTTCATCCCTAGTGGACACAATATTTTCTTAGCATCATAGTATCGACAAGGAAGCACATTATCATCTGGAAGCATGTCCTTAAAGGCCTTAAGCATTTCGGAAAAACTCTTATCGATCCATCCATGCCATGCTTTCAAGCTTACCAATTTCAATACTGCTTTCAACAATTGGTATTTTGTACACCCTAGGTACAACGGCTTCTTAACATCACTGCATATATTACCATATGCATGTGATTGCTCAAAAGCCTCTTCTCCTACATCACGAATAATATCCTCTATCTAATCATCCAAATCCATGTCATTATCATCAAAGGCTACTCCCCCTGTTGAGATGCTCTTGGCATTTCTAATTCTTCACCATGCCATACCCATACTATATAACTCTTATAAAATCCTTCACAAATTAAATGTGTATATATATATGTAGTTTAATATCCCAAAATGTACTCAAGGGCTAAGTGTATAAAACAAATAGTGAAAGTAATGATAGAAATATCCCTAGAAATTGTACAATGACTTTAGTCCCGATTGGCTACTTGGTAATTAATAAGCTTATTTTGGAATATAAGTAAAAAGTTGTATGACCAATTTCAATAACTTGGAAGATGCAATCCTAGGATAATTCAAGAGGCAAATTAATATTCCCTACACCTCTATCATTTCGTTCAAGACAATGGAAGTGAAAGGAAATATATATACTTGTTGGTCAATATGGATTCAACAAGAAATTTTTTGGCCAATCACAAGAACTCAAAAGGTCAACAAGTATAAGGCTTTGAACAATGAATTCCAGAAGCAACTTTTTGAATATTTCAAGATGATAATATCCATTAAGTTAGCTCTTCATGTTGGTGGAAAAGGAGAGTGGAATTATATTTTATGATACTCTATAAAACACAATTTTGGACCAATAGGAATTAAGCACTTGAAAAGCAAATTAAGCCTCCTCCCTTCATGCTATAATTTCATCCAAGACTAATGGGAGAAAGGAATCAATTAATGTCTTCACCTTTTATACAAAAAAAGTCAACAAAAATGGCTAGGACATAAAAGCAAGAGAGAGAGAGAACTCAATTAATATATTCCCTCATTTTTGTGCATGATTGATGTCCAAGACAAAGAGGGAAGAAGGAAGAGTGTAGTCAACATATGCTTACCTTTTATGCTTAGGAAATTAGTCAAGAAGTCAAGAGAGAAAGTGTACACTTGATTAATATACATCCTCACTTTTTGAAAGAGCTAGAAGTCGGCCATAAAGCAAGAAGAAAGAGGGAAAGAGTGAAACTCAAATTAACCAAACTTTGGTTAATTAACTCATTTTCTTTTTGAAAGAAACCACAAGCTTTTGACATATCATCATTTCTCTCCTAACTCCCTTATATTTTCGGCCAAGCAAATTGAAGAAGTGAGGATTGAATATTAAACCATACACTCCCTCCTCCATTCATTAAACAAGTCAACCAACACACCCAAGGAAAGAGAAAAGAAGAGTTTAAGAAGACAAGAACAAGGTGAGACATTCCATCTTGATTTTCACCCTGTAAATCACTTCTATGGCTCAAACACTCTTCATAAACATTGTTCCTCTTGATGAGAGCTTCATTTCTATGGTTTTATAATTTCAAGAGGATGTTTTTTAAGCCATTTTGCAAGAGCAAACGTTGAACAACCAAAGAAAGAACCTAAGGAGAAGCAAGAGGTGAGCTTTTGCTTCATTTTGAACTATGAATTGCGTTAGTTGGTTCAGGATTTTCCCAAGTGAATTTTTGCCCTATTTTTGGTCAAGCTAGGTTTTTTAAGAGTCATGTTGTTTTGTTTGTGTTCATGGTGTTTTATGATGTTTAGAAGGCATATAAAACTAGGTTGAGGCTTAAATTGCAAGTTTGATAATTGTTGGATTATGTATCAAGTTTCTGCCCTATTCAGTTTGTGTTGAAGGAATTAGAATTTGGTAATTTTGATGCTTCCATTGGCTTTATAGGGAAATATTGTATAGGTATACAAGTGTTCATGATTTTTGGATGTTCTTATATCAATTTGAAAATTTAGGAAGTGTGCATGAACATGTTGTGTAATCTTCCCTGTGTGACAGAAGATGTTGTGTGTGATAATTCAAGGGGTAAATCTTGTCCAAAAATTCTGAAAATTTCCAGTATGAAAGTAGAGACATAGACCTTTAATTTTATAGGTCATAATATTTAATTGGATGTGTATGATAGGAGTTCTACATTTTTTAAGTTCTATCATGTAAAACTGGAAAATTCTGGAACAATGTCCAATAACTGGAAATTTTGGATTTCTATGCTTCCAATTGGCTAAGTAAAGTATTTTTTCCCTAAAGATAAACTTAATAAGGGTCATATAGGATTTAGAACCACTCCAATTGGACATGTTTGCAAAGAGATATGAATTTGTAAAGTTAGTGGACCAAATCTGCCAGCATTTGTGCCTTTGCGAAAATTGCAAAATGTAATGGCATATTGTAATTTCTTTGTACGCCAAGGGTAGAAATTAGTCCTTTGTAATAATTTGATCATTTAACTCATTGGTTGACTTGGTAAAGTGACCATAATAACCCTAATGATAACCAACATTAGAGAGTGATTTATAAATGTATTGGGCTAAGTAATAACCCGTCCTTTCATGAATTCCCACATATAGGATTCGATATCTGTCCAGGACGACCAAGGGACTGGTAAAACATTTCAAAACATTGAAAAGGCTAAGGTAGTAACTTCTCCCTAAAAAATACTGAATTTTCATACAAAATAGATAATCTGGAAGAATTTTCATTAAACTTCAAAAATACATATCTAATTGTACAAATGTCTAATTAGGGTGATTCTAAAGGGTATGAGACCATCATTGAGTCTAGTTGCAAGGAAAAATATAATCTTTAGTCAATTGGAATGTCACTCTTCCCAAAAGTTTAATCTTTGGATGCTGCCTCAGAAAATAGTTAATTTCGCTGGGCTAACTTCAAAAATCCTTTTCTCTTTGTGTACAGCTCCATATGACTTATATAGCCTATCAAATTATAGCTTGATAAGTTTACTTTCATTCTGGAAATTTTCATAATATTTGGACATCATTTTCCCCTTAAGATCTGCCACACAACCACGACTGCCACATCATGAATTTCACCAATAGCAACAATACTTTGTATTCAACTTCACTATGTTGTGTGTGACTTCCAATCACTTCGTTTTGTTATTCCCCGAGCTCTTTAGCTCACCAATATAATTCCTTTTAATATCCAAGGATATAAAGGAATTTTAGGGAATTTAAACATCCCTCATAGGGACATTTGCTAAACTGAGGTCTAGCAGTCCACTTAATTTAGGCTTATTCTCTAGCCTTTAGTCCCAAAATTTGGGATATTACATTAAGCACTTAGATGAGAAGGGCTTTGGCCCAATAGAACACCCAGCGCTATGGAAAAGGACTATAAGCCCTTGAATAGAATTATTTGTTGTATAAATATATCTCTGAATGTTGAATGAATATTGAGCTGTCTGGTATGTGATGATTGTTATGGCATGTTTCTTTGTATGCATTTTGTATGAGTGTTATTTGTTACTACTAGGATTCTTTTGAATCTCACCTTTTTTCCAATAACTAACCTACAGCACGAGCAAGTAGCTCTCATGGGAAGAAGGTGGCTACGGACAGGTAGAAGTGAAGACTTAGAATTTATTTTCTGTTGGTTATCTAACTTTTGGATCTGTATATAATGTTGAATGGTATTTCGGTAAACTTAGTACTCATGGTGGTAGGAATACACCAACTGTAGATTTGGAAGTTTGTATGTAACTGATGTAAATTAACTAGAACTGGGTAATTGTACCAAGTGGACCTTTTAGTAGCAAACTTAATTTGAATATCCGTTGAGAACTTCAGTAAGTACTCTGATATTAAAAAATGGAAACAGACCTGAACGAATTAAACCAACTTGGAAAAAATGAAAATGAGACCACAATCAAAAAGTTTTGAAAAACTTCTCGAAAACCCACTGAACTATAGGATCAAACCCTATAGTGAAGTCGGGATCCTAAATGGATTAAAAGTTGTTTTTGGTTTCCAATCTGGCATCAGGTTACATTTTGAACTGTTTTGTACGGTACAAAAGTAAGGTGTTACATGTAGCACTTAGTCGCTTCTCATTCAAACATTCTACACAAAGACAATAAAACATCCCACTATCGTTATAGGCATTTCTTCTAGTAAATTCTAAAAAATCCCTCACCCCATTATGATATTCAATACTTGTCCCTTTAGCGTTTATCTAATTATGATCCATATATTTCAACACCTTTTTTTTCTTCTCTTTTGTATATTTTTCCCCTGGAAAAGGTAGGAGTATGATGAGAGCATGAAATCATTACACTCATCAAGGTACCTAGTTTAACTACTACATAATGACCAAAATTTCTAATTTTACCCATGTTAAATCAGGTACTAAAGGAGAGAGAGAAATATAAAGAGACAAATAAGCATTAATTGCTTTCTAAGTAACTTATACTATGGACTAAACTATTCTTCCAGAAGTGAATTATATTGTGGACTAAAAGGAGTACCTTGGCCATGGTCAAGGAGTTGATTTCATTTCATATTTATGTTTGAAAAAAAAACCTACTCCACCATTTACAAAACAACATGAAGAACCAGAACAAAAACAAAAAAGAAACAAGATGAGAGATATGATTTGCAGATACAGCTAAGTAAAGAAACAAAGCAAACAAAACCATAAATATATAAGCTCATTCAATCGTAAACCATTATGTGCTAGGCATCACTTCAATTATGTAATGGCAAAGACTAATTAAATTACCTATCAATCACTCAAAGAAAAGGCTATGAAGACCGGAAACTACATAGTAAATATCAGCTTGATATGATGGGGATGACAACATGCGGGAAGAAAGGCTTTGAAGACCATGTAAACTATACAGCAATAACCAAATGCAACTTTATGAAATTGATTGTTGGATATATATAGTTCAACTTCATTTAGACTAGCCTAATAGACTTAGTCTTTTAGAATTAGACTTTCCCTTTAACTTTGTAATCATCACATTCATACGCTATCACAAAATTTTAGCATGATACTAGAAGCAATTTACTATGGGCATCGAAAAAGCAATCGATGCGTGAAAAAAAAAACAAGTAACGAGCAGTCATAATTACAAAAGAAAAAGACCACGAAGTCTATCATATGCCTGATTAACAAATCACTGTGAAACTAAGAGAAACAACTAGTATTAAGATATCACATTGTGTTTGTTAAATAAGGGAAATTCTTCTGGAGGAAGAAAAGGGAACATAATTTTAACCAATTATGCAGATATTGCCTTCTAAGTTGTTTAAGGTCACTCAAAAAGTGCAAATTTGAGTTAGAGTGTAAATATGCCTGGGAAATTTTCACTAAAGAGCATTGAGTTTTCAGAAGTTTCCATATTGTATTTGGAGACTGAGTTGTGTAATTTTTTGGTCATCTAGGAGCATTTTTGTCTTCACAAAGTTATTTTTCACCGATTGAGGTCTCCTTTGTAATTTATTGAATTTAGGATCCTTGAGTGTAATTTTCCTTTGGAATAATATATCGGGTAATTAATTATCAATTATTATGAAATTGTTGAGTCTATAATAAAACTTAAAACCGATATGCCGTATACCGATGATCACCCATGTAGAGTAACTTGAATTTTTTGAGTCTATAATAATTAACAATTAGTAGTACCTAGCTATGCCAATTAATCCTGCTCTCTCATGTATTTATAGGCTAATTAATAAGTTGGCCGAGCTTTTCTAAGCTTCTAACTTTCCTAGGGTGTCTCTGTCTCCCAAGGGAAATAGATAGGGTGCTTAACTTCCTTAAGAAACATACAAATAGATCCGTGTGGATGAAAACCTATTTTCATTAACCTCATTACCATCTTCCTCTTTTTTTCTTCCAACTTGGAGCTGACTCGTCAATTGCTTTGACTAATCTTCGCCTTCAAGTAGCTATCAATATATACATACAACATTGTACCCCTTTTTTATTAACTTCAACTCCCAAAATTATATTCCACTTACTTAATCTTTGCTTTCACTGCCCCTAATAATTTCCCATATATATCTAACTAATACACATACTAGATTATTCATGAGCTACGCACGCACTTGCACGTTATAGGGAAACCAAGCTTTATGCTAATGAAATTCACAACCACTATAGTTAAATAACAACAGCTACTTTCATTATTCTTAACCAACAGGATTCAATATACTCATTTTCATTGGCCCTAAAAAAGATAGGCATAAACAAGGGCTTAAAGAGTACTCCATCCGTATAATTATTGATTGAGACTCACAAGACAAGCTGCATTTATATGCTTAGGCATTTTATCAAATAGCTTGCAGGCACCCAAAATTTAATCATAAAACAAAGGCCGATTCATAACATTTTTCCCTGTTTGTTTTCTCTTAACAACATAAACCACTATTACAAATAAAGATTAGAGCATACCGTGTACAAATAGTTTGAACCTTACACCAACACTTTAGAAAAGAAGGACGCATATCCATGGGTTAAGTTCAACTATTGAAAGGGCATTTCCGTATCCTTTGGATTCGGTTAAGGACAAAAAGAAAGAGAAGTCTCCAGAAAGGCACTGCCAACAATCAAGTAGAAAGACAGAGAAGAGCTATGAGATGGAGGAATGGCGATGTCAGGGATTCAGAGAACTTGTGAAATCACAAAAAAAGGAGTGAAGCGAAAAATACCTGCTGAGAGAGAATTACGGCTTCAACAAATTTCCCACACCAATTTCACTACTGAAGCAAAAGAGAATGAATGGAAAAATATCTCGCACATCGCCACTGATGCAAACCAAGCACCAAAGAAGACAGAGCAGCAAAGGAAATTTTGAGAAGAAAAGGCACATCGGTGATTTTAATGAACTTTTAAGATCGGTTATTTGAATAACCGGTCTTAAAAGTCAATAATTTAAGACCGGTTATTCAAATAACGGATCTTAAAAAAAGAGTTTTTTTTATTCATTTTTTTTACACCTTTTAGACCGGTTTTAGGTTATAACTGATCTAAAAAGTTCTTAATTTTAGACCTGTTGTCTAGTTCAGGCGGTCTATGAAGTCAAAAAAAATTATACTTTTAAATAGCTTCAATTCTGGTAATATATTAGACCGGTTATATGTAAAACAGGTCTAAAAATATGTTTCTTTTATATATAATTCTTAATTATTTTACTTTTTAGACCGGTTCTTTGTATAATCGGTCTAAATAATGTTTTTTAGATCAGTTTTATAAAGAACCAGTCTAAAAAGTTTCTTATAGTTACAAAATTGTCACCTCATTTTTCTTTTAGACCTTATCCGCTATAACCGGTCTAATCATACAGGTCTAAAATGACTTTTTTGCACTAGTTATATATGTCATATTAACAAACTTAACTATCTTCTTTAATCTAATCAAATTAGATATATATATATATATATATATATATATATATATATATATATATCTTATATTGAGGATCAGAGGGAGTATATAAGTTACTAACTTCATGATTTTGATCAAAAGACTATGAGAATATATTAACACATGGCTCTCAGAAAGAACACATGATATCGAGGACCTACCATTTTTATGTAGAGTCATTATATAGACAATCAAAGGAGACCAAGTTGCATGGCATTTATATGATGAGACATATGTTAAACATCATTGTCATATGCATGATTGAATTGTTTGTAGAGGTAGTTGTATTTTTCTATTAAAATTTTGCATTATTTATATTATTTATAGTTAATACTTTGTTTGATTTTGAACTTGCAGATGTTTGATATTGAGGATTCATTCCCTCAAAAGGATATTAAGGATATATCCCACCACTCGATGATATTAAGGATGTCTTCTTGTGTTAGGTGTGACACCCTATTTTCCAATACTTCAAATGAGTATAAATGACTAGTGAAATCAATTGTGGAACCAGGATTTGAACCCGGACTATCCAAGTTTCAAAATCTTTCAGCAATTCTCACTCTCGACTTAGAATTTGAACCTAGGGTCGAGAGGGATTTTCAAAGGGTAGAAAATTTTACAAATTAACTCCACAAGTTTCGCTGCGTCACAAATGCCTCACCGGCTCTTAAATTTATTATATCAAAGTATATGCGAGCATTTTTTTCTTTTTAATTAAACTAGAGCTATTCTCTACTCATACTACATTCATTCGTTCGTTCATATACATGAAACATATAGCCACATACGGCTATCAAGCGAATTACATCAAATATAAAAATAATGCCTTGCACTATGCTCTTGACTTCACCTTCATATCTCCTCCGTGCATATCCTCATGCATTCTTCACCTGTCTAAATGGTTGGTTAGGAGGAGTGAGATTCAAGAGAATCTCAGTAGTAAATAATACCACTATGCATGCAAGATATATATGAATGCATGACATGCTCGCCATTTCTAAAATCATGCCAATGATGATATCTACATGCTCAATGATACAATATACTCATTGCCATTTTATACACTTAACAACATTTCAATCAATTAAGCATGCTCAACTCAATTAGGTAAAGTAGTCACATAAATAAAATGCATAAACATACATATCACATACATGCAGGCAAGGTAAGTTCACTACCTTTTGGACTTTTTGTCTTCCTCTTGTACCTTGATCTTCCAACCATTGCCTCTTCTTTGTCACTTCATGGCCCTAGATAAGTATTAACACCATTAGAGTCATAAAAAGTGAATGCCCAATGAGCAATATTAGCCTTATAGGCTTACTTTCACCCTTGGAGTTCTTACTAATTACATTTGCCCATTTTCTTTCTCAAATTCACATGATAATCAAACTACCAACATTTTTTACCAAACTTTAAAAAATTATAATTAATTCTATAGAACTCTAATTGAGGTGGTTAAATGCTATATTTGACTCTATTTAAGTATAATTTCAAGGAAAAATGTAGCCATTAGCTATATATACACAAATTAATACAGAATTTCTATTTTCTAGTCACTATTCCATAAATGTCCAGTTTTACATGACCAAATTTTAAAAATTGGTATCTCTCAATGTACTTGTCCAATTATTACAAATTACCCACTAAATTAAATCTTGTTGGGTATAATTTGTTTCTGGAAAATATCATGGGCATTGGAATTCATTAAATTAGACAAAATCATGCCACAATAAGTCTGTCACTGAACAGCTTCAAGATTCAATATACAACTTTCAAAAATCATAAATAATTCTAAAAAACTCCAAATTGAGTGGTTATAAATCCTATGTAAATATATTTCAATCTAATTTCATATAAAAATACTTCATTTTGGCCACCACAACCACAAAATTCCCAGAATTTCACAAACACACTGTTCCAGGTTTCTTTCCAGAAAACATGGTCAAATGTGAACAATTCATATCTCCTAGCATACTTGTCTAAAAATTACAAACTACCTATAAAATTAAAGATCTATGTCTCTACTTTAATCATGGAAATTTTTAGAATTTTTTGACAAGTTTCAACTTATGAAAAACCACGCACAACATTTACTACCATACAGGGCAGATTAAGCAACATGCACACATATACTTCATAATTTCCTAAATTCATATACAAGCATCTAAAATTCATGAACACTTGCATACCTATTCAATTTTACCTTCTAAAGCCAATAGAAGTATCAAAATTATCAAATTATCATCCCTTCTCCATGTCACACACAGAACCACAATTTAGGATTCTTAAAAAAGTTATGTCAGTTTCTTGTTTTCTCTTGCTTAGACACTCATTAGATATGTTTTAGAGTGAATTTTAGTAGCACTTATCATAGCTTAACTTCAGCCCATAAGTATAAAAACAAGAGAAAACTACACCACATCCATCAACAATCACAAGAACAACCATCAACTAAGGCAAAGGAAGCAAGTCTTGAAGTTTACCTCTTCATTCCTCCACTTTCTCTTTCTAGAACGCCAGCCCTCTCTCTCTCTTCTCTTGAGACTTTTTCCTTGAATCCATGAAATTGATAGAGTAGAAGAGATTAGGAGAGGCTATGGAGTGATTAGGAAGCTTAAACTTCAAGATTACAACTTCCTTACCTTTGATTTAGCAATCCCTAGCTCTTATTCTCCATGCTTCATGTTTAGCTCCCTCTTCCTCTCTCTTTTGGTCAGTTTCAAAATGGAATGAGAGTGAAGAGATGGAGAAATAGTGGTTTAATGAAATAGTCAAAAGAGCTTGCCATGTGTCCAAATTCTATTGGTCTAAGTTTATGGTTTTTGTTCAAATATTTCCATTTCTCTTTTGCTTCTTCATTCCACCAAAAATGAATGAGAAATTAGAGTATATCTATTACTCTCAAATTATCCTATTATACCACCTTGCAAATTGTTAACCAAAGCCTTAAGCTTTTGACTTTTGGACCCGTTGACCTTCATTGATAATAATTTACCAAAAATAGGCTCTTTAATTACTAAGAAGCCATTTTCCACTTTTTAATTTTCATTTAACTAAACTTATTGGGAATACTAGGGAAATATAATCATTTCTTGATTTATTCGTCAAATGGCCATTTTGCCCATACATTTTCTTCCATTTCCGCACTTAATGCAAAACTTGGCAGAATTTTCATCAAAATTTGAAAATTCATATCTAATTGTATAGACATCCAATTGGGGTGGTGACAAAGTATATGTGACCCTTATTGAGTCTATTATTAAGTTAAATTATAATCTTTAGCCAATTGGAATCTCATACTTCCCAGAATTATTATTTTTGGATGTTTCTACAGAAAATAATCAATTTCACTGGGCTAACTTCAAAAATACATAATTCCATGTGTACAACTCTAAATAACTTATATGACCTATGAAATTGAAGCTGGATAAGGCTAATTTTATTTTGGAAAGTTTCATAATTTTTGGACATCATTTACCGCTTGAAAGATGCCACACAAACACCACTGCCACACCGGGAATTTTACCTGTAGCAACACAACTTTATGTTTCAATTTATTATGTTGTGTGTGACTTCTAATTGTATTATTTTGTCATTCCCAATGCTCTTTAATACCCTTAAGGGTATAAAGAAATTTTAAAGAATTTAATCGTACCTCATAGGGACATTTGCTAAACTGGGGTTTAGTAGTCCACTTAATCCTGACTTAATCTCAAGCCTCTTGTCCTAAAATTTTGGATACTACATTAGGTAATAGAGAACTTACTTCCTTGAGTATCTACAATAATCATGGGTTCATTTTTTTTACCAAGCTATCTGACAGAACTAGATTTGAGTATTTTTCTCACTAATTGAGGGTAGCTCTCCTAAAGACCTTTTTTTTCTTTTTCTTACAATTGTATTCATTTTATTTGGAATTGTTTATTTTTCTTCCCATAAATAAGTATTAGCTTTGTACATTAAGAAGATTATTAATTGAAATTTTTTCTTAGTTTTTGTCACAATATTAGAATTAGGATTTATGACTCAATTGGATTTGAATCGATAAACAAAATGAGTAGTTTTTAATTGGTTTGTACCCCAACCTTGTGGTCTAATTATTAGTTGTTTGATTATGGTTTAATTGTTCGTTGGCTGCATCTTCTATGTTGTATATTATTGATTGTATTTGTTTCAAGTGTAAACCAGGGGTAGGGGAAGAAACAAAATGAAATATTAAAAAGAACACATACTTTCTGTGTAGCATAAGCATTGATTGGTATAAAAAGCCTATTTTCTATATGAATTGCACTTTGGTTGGTGTGGAAAGCCTATTTTCTATATCGGTTATGACTTCAATTAGTGTGAAGAATGAATTTTCTACATCACGGTGAATAACAAAAAAAATATTGGAAGTTATACTTTCTTCACCAATTAGGTATTCTCTACCATGCGATGCACAAGAAAATGTTTATTGTTCATGTCATATTCGAAATATAATTTTTATAATTAGGGACGAATAAAATGATTTTATTTCAAAGTATTTGTTAATCATCGTTTGCATCTATTTATAGATACTATGTTCATGTACTATAGACGTTAAAAATATATGATTTTTATTACGTATGTGAATGAAAGTTGTTTCAAAAGGAAAACAACAAAAAGTAGAACAACAAAAAGAAAGTTTAAGTTTTTGATGTATATATCTAATATATGCATTCTACCCCACACAGTGGTGCGATGCATACTAATTTCATGTATGAAAATTTTAATATCCCAAATTTTGGGCCTAGAGACTTGATGATAAGCATATATCAGGCATACGTCTAAGCTCTAATTTGGGAAAAGTTTCAAGAATGCCTAAGAGATAGAATGATTTTCAAGGACTATATCTGGGTAGAGAATGATTATATAGATTTTATAATGGCCCAGTGTGTGAAATTAGTTGGGAGACGGGTGGCGCCATCTAAGCCCTACAAGGATATCTAGCGCCATCTTATGGGACACGGGTGCACAAGGGCGCTATTAGGTAGGCCCTGGTATATGCAGCGTAGTTTCTGAATAAATCCTGAATAAATTCTGAGTAGCATTCTAGGGAAAAGCTGAGTAAGATCTTGAGTAAACACCGATAAAGTAGCTTTATTAAAGTAACTTTATTAAAGTAGCTTTAATAAAGTAGTAGTGATGATTAATTATGATTCCACTTTATGGTTGGCACCATAGGAAAATGACACTTGTCCCTAATCATTACACTCACCTTTTCTACTTTTGTGTTGGCTTGATAAGAGGGTGCCAAGTGTCTCTCATTATTGCACTTGCTTTTTTTCTTTTGAGTTAGCACCATAAAGAGGCGCCACCTAGCCTCTGATTCAGGGAATCCACCGATCTCTGGTCTCATCTTGTACTTGACTTTCCCAAACATCGAATCCAAGAGTAAGGGGAATTCATCATGCTTCTCTTCCCAAAATCCAAAAAGGATGCCTAAGAAAGAGAAGAGAGGGGAAAGGTAAATTAAAGTAGACACTTGTCACTCTATGATCTAATTAGAAGACGCATGGAACACTAGGAGACTTTGGACAATACAAGATCAAATCCTAGCCCTCCGATTCTCAGTAAGTGTTCGGCCAACCATGAGAAAGAAGAGGAAAAATAGGAAAAATTCCAAGAAAAATAAAGAGGAGAGAAGGAGAGAAAACCAAAGTGTTCTTGAGCTCAACCTTCGATTTCACTACCGAATTGTTGTTTCCAATCGACGGAGTCTTCATTAATCTTCTTCTACTTGGTATGGACTTCCTTTTTACAGTTTCATATTTTTAATCTGAGGTGTTTAGATCCATCTACCTGGGGTAGGTGCTGCCAAAATACTAAACTAGTTGTAGAATCAATAAGAGGTAAGCCTAAGCTACGATTTGAACCAAATATCTTAAAGTTTCATTGAGTTTTCATAAAGTTGTTGGGTTGCTCTGTTTTCGGCCAAACCAGATTAATGGAGGAAGAATGTAATTTTGGTGTTTTTGAGGTTAGAAATGGATTCTAGACATGAAATTTTGTGGGAATAGGTTGTGAACATGATTTAAAAAGGGTTGGATTGAAAACCCAAAAAATTGAAGTTAAAGGAGTAGTGCTGCCAGATTGCATTTTCTAGGAGTCAGGTTGTTGGTGGATTTTTTTTACCTAATCAAATGTTATCTAATGGCTATGAAACTTTCTAAATTAATAGTAGATATGATAGGCTTTAATTGGATATGTAATATGTGCCATTTGGGTCAGTATATTAGGAGATGTGATTTGTTAAAGTTAGGCATTGAATCTGGAATGAATTTTGTGGCAGTAAAATTTGATTAAAGTTTATGGAAATGTGTGCATAGAACTAGTAGGAGGAAGTATTTTTCCCTTAAAATATACTTAATTTGGGTTACATAGGAATTTGAATTACCTTATTTGGAGTTCTAGAGATTAAGTTATGATTTTTAAAGTTAAATGTCAAATCTGACAGATTAGGGTGACCCACGAATTTGTGGCATATGTAGCCACATTGGACATTCAATTATCATGACTCTAATGATGTGATTGTATATCTAAGATCATAAGATGACAAGGAAGAGGAAATGGAAGGCTTCTCGAGCAACTGTAATGGTTGAAAGAAAAGGTACAAGAAAAGGACACGAAGACATGAGGTAGTCTGTCAAAACCCTTAATATTTCGATATTCACAGAGTGATTAATGCAAAGTTCCATAAGGCATACAAAAATAGTGAAAAAATTATTGATATTAAGTATAATTCTACATTATAGGTGAGTTCCCCTACAAGATTTGATAAATACATAAAAATGTATAGAGCATTCAAAAACTAGCAAAAATAACTATAGCAACAATTGAAAGCTTCGGGACCCTAACCACCGGAAGCCACCTTCTTGCCTTTCGAGCCGCCCGCTTTAGCTGTAATGTTTTATTTTGAAAAAGAATGAGATTCGAGGGAATCTCATTAGCAACATGCTTACAAACATATAGAATGCGAAAATAGATATGCAATGTCATGTCATGTAAGATGATTAAACTATATGTGTACACTTGCCTAAGGTCAAACTACATGTTTGCCCCTTGGTCTGCTCAGTGCCACTGTTGGGTCCCTAACCACAACATGGCGATTTGGTGTGTCTAAGACACCAGCTCATATTACAGAAAATGACATAGGCAAACATTTAGGAATCACATAATATATGTAAGAAGAAGTTACTACCTGAAGCTCTTCCAAATTTACACGTTTGTCCTACTTTTGGATTTTGGCTCGAGCTATGTCCAGTTCTAAATTATGCTGGTTATTACTTCTAGCATTACCACTTTTAAATTATATGCTGCTAGTTATTTAATATTGTTACAACAATTTATGCACAATACAATTTTGTACAGTGCAGTTTCATTGTTTTCCAAAATTGACAGCTTGGTCAGCCAACTTTGGAAATTCATAATTAATTCTAAAAAAATTCAATTTGACTAATTCCAAAGAAAAATTGAACATATTTTAATTTAATTTTGAGGAAAAATAGTTAGGTTTGCTCACTATAATCATATAATTTTCAGTAATTCAACAAACATTACTGGTCCAGATTACATTCCAGAAAACAGGACATAACTTCAAAAATTCATATCTCCCAATATACTAGTCCAAAAATTACAAACTACATATCCAATTAAATTTCTATATCTCTACTTTGATTCTGGAAAGTTTCATAATTTTTGGACAAAGCTTGGTCTATGAAACACCACGCACAATGTCACTATTCCAGACAGGCAGAACCAACATGTGTACACATAAACTTCATAAATTTCCAAATTGGCATACAAAAATCCAAAAATCATGAACACTTGCATACCTACAAAATTCTTCCTTATAAAGCCAATGGAATCACCAAAATTACAAAATTCCTACTCCTTCCTCACATCACCCACAGAACAGAAAGTTAGGGTTTCTAGGAGCAACATGTTGTTTCTTTGTTTTCTCTTGCTTAATCACTTCCTTTCCACTTATAATCACATGATTAGCTACTTAACCACTAAATTTAGAGGGAATTTGGGTAGCATTTCCTCATGATTATGCTTCAGCCCATAATTGAAAAACAAGAGGAAACATGACAAATACCACCGACAACAACACCAACAACATGATACAAGACAAGAGGATTAAATTTTGGTGATTACCTCTTGATTTCTTGGCTTTATCTCTCTAAAATGTCACTGTTCACCTTCTCTTTACCCTTGATTTGTCTTAAAAATATGGATTTAATGGAGTAAAAGAGGTTAGGAGAGGTTAGGGAGTGATTAGGAAGCTTAAACTTTAAGATTACCACTTCATTACCTTTAATTGTAAAACCCCTAGCTCCTTCTTGTAGCTTCTTGTTCTTGACTATGGCTGAACTCCCTCTCTCTCCTTAATCAGATTTTTGCACGTGAAATGAAGAGGAAAGATGAAGAATTGGATGATATAGCCAATTAGTCAAATGCTTAACACATGCTTGCTTTTGATTGGTCCATTTGTAAATTCTCTTGCTCAAAATTTCCATTTCCCTTCATGCTCTTCATTACACCATAAAACATAAGAAAAGAGAGGGAAAATATTGATCTCAACTATCTCATTGTCATCTTGCAAGTTGTTGATTTTTATCCTTTGACTTTTGACTATTTGACATTCCTTGATAATAATTCACCAAAATAGGCTTAATAATTATCAAGTAGTCATTTCCATATTTTTACTTCCCATATATCCAAAATTATTAGGAATATTAGGAAAAAAATAATCATTCTCCTTTTTATGGAAAAATTACCGTTTTGCCCCTACCTTTTATGATTTACCAAAATAAATCATTTCTTACTTCTTTCCTTTGGTTTGGCCAATTTTTGACATGTATATGGGCCATTAATCATGTCATTTTATGTTTAAATTTTGGTTACAATAGTAGGCCTTTATATGGACATTAGTTGCTCCTTTATGTCCATGCTAGGGCAAGTTGTGTGTAACCGGCGATTGAATTTTGTTTTTTGTAAATTTATGTACACCACAATTCACCATTTTATTCCATTAAATGTATTAATTACATAGGAGGAATATTGGTGATTTAAAATGGGGTGTTACATAGTAAACTTACCTAATTTGTATGTATTTGATAAGTATGCTTGTGTATTGATGTGTGTAATTGTTTTGCTTGATTATGTGATGCATATATGAATGATTGAATCTATGTTTCTATACATATTATGGCCATGAGTATGATGTATAAAATATTGAGCATGCAGATATGTCATTATGTTGGCACGAATTTATGTAAGGAAAGCATGTCATGCATTAAGCATTTATCTTGCATACTAAGTGGTATTGTTTGCCACTGAGATTCCCCCGAATCTCACCCTCCCTTAACCAACTATATAGGCACGTAAGCATAGAAGAGGAGTGTAGGACGATATGCAAGATAAAGAAGTTGCAATGAAGAGTTGTAGATTAATACGCGCTAATCTGTTATTTGTAAATTAATATTTAAAGTGGTTAATAATATAACCTACATGACGGATGGATTAATCTCCTAAGCTCAATAATTGAACTAGGAATAGGAAATCACATAGTACGAGCCCATTGATTGATAAACATTCCACGAAAAAGAGAATATTAAGAACTCTAATAGAAATGAATAGAGCAGAGAATCGCTCCGATTGAATTAAAAGAAAAGATAAGAATCAATGAGTAATAACAAAGTTGCAGACCACTAAAATACGCTTCTAAAAGATTTTGAAATTTTTAGAAAAACCTACTCAACTACATATTTGAATCATGTCTTGAAGTTGGGATTTGAAACTATCTTACGAAGGTGACTCATTGTGTAAAAACTCATTCGATTAGGTTAGAGAATAAGGTGTTACATTTGGTGTTATCAGAGCAGTGATTTTGGCAATGAAGTTGTTTACTCAGAGCTAATGGTTTACTCAAAGCAAAGGGTTATGGCTTTAGGCTATATTCTCTGCTCATGTGAATAGTATAGTGATCCACTGTTAGTGCTACTGTAATTGCAAGTTACAGATAGCAGAGGAAACCAAGGAATTATACCACCCCTGTCTATCAACCAACCTGCCAAAGGAAGAGGCAGAGCTATGTATAAAGAAAGAAATGGAGTAGTAGTGATGTATACCCAGGAAAAAGGGTACGAGCTCTGGTAACAATAAGTTTGATGGTGGAAGAATCCTCTACCAGTGGGCTTGGTCTTGGGATTGGAAGGCACAACGAAAGAATTTAAAATTACAAAAGTTTACCATTCCTAATTATGAATCTATCAATTGGCGTTTAAATCGAGTTGTTAGAATCTATCAATGAATTTGAACATTATAGCTCGTGTTGGGCTATTCTTGTGTGTGACCCTATAGGCCCATACAAAGTTGCCAATGGGCCAATAACTACACTAGCCCACAAGTCACAAGCGGCCTCTAGCAAGATATTACGATTACCCAATTCATATGAGGATCGTTAACATGATGCAACCTATCATACAACCATGTCACGTCCCTTTTGTCACACGATATTTCGACCAAGGATGAGGCATGGATAATGTGATCCTCTTGTTCCTGACTATTACTTTCCCGATTCCTGAGTAATTTGACTATAGAAACAGAAACTCATTTCCATCGTAGTATGGCCATACATTTCTCAGACTCACTCATCGAGGCGCCCAGTAATATCTCTCTACTAATATAAGGGACAAATTCCATCTTGACTATTCACATTCCGCTGCATGAAACCCACCAAGCTCGATTGTACCTTTTATCATCACTCGGTCAAAGGTGACTTTTGACTAGGTCAAAGCTTCATGATTCTCATATAGGAATCCATGATGATCTCAGGTCAAAAGGCATAGTGACGTGGTTATACATGAGATAAGCTTATGAGTTGATCCATGCATCTTTCTCATAGCGGGTCGGTCCAACACCTTGTACTCTTACAAGTGTATAAGATTTTCAATCATATCTCCATACCTTATCAAAGTCATACTGGTCTTATTTCATGTTTGCTCCCACAGAGATGATCTACCAGTGACATTTAGGACAATCATCATGATTTATCCAATGATACAGTTATCATAGTGAACATACGAATAATATGATAACAAAATAGAAATATTCATTAAATAATGATGTTTAAAGTACAATGATTGGCCCCTAGGGCATAATTTCCAACAGTTGGGACTCTAGAGATAGATGAGGTAGAATAGGATTTGGATTTTGTTTCTAACTCTAGGGCTCCAGATATTGAGTTTGAATATGATTACGCTCCCACCTTATGTTATGGGAGTATATAAAGGAGTATACTAAGAAGCTGGTACTGCTTATGTTTCCTACTGGGGACAATATCTAGCATTTTTGGGAAGGAAGATATGATATATTAGGATCAAAATATATGTGAGCTACCTATGCCCAGTAATATATGAATCTGTATAAGCACTAATGCCTCAGATCCCATCAGAACTTTGTGGTTAAGCTTGTTTAGGCAAGAGTAATCACGGGATGGGTTGTAATACCTTACATTTCTTCCCCTTTTATTGTGTACACGGAAGCATTTACTTATACTTGCTTAGGGGATTATTACTCATTTCCGGCTGTTGAGCCGTTATGGTTACCAAGTATCATAGTTGTTCTATTTCTATACTCTAACTTTTAGTTTCAGTAATCCTGATTACCATTCAATAAATATACGTGCTTTCATAATTTTCTATTCATACGTATTTTTCAAGTGTAGATACTTTACAAATAGTAAAAATGAATACACTTGAAGACTTCAATTCTTCATCTTCTT
Source organism: Albizia julibrissin (assembly GCA_037074505.1). Lineage (NCBI taxonomy): Eukaryota > Viridiplantae > Streptophyta > Magnoliopsida > Fabales > Fabaceae > Albizia > Albizia julibrissin. Next base: position 25,533,451 of record CM073485.1, read on the forward strand.
TCCTGTTGATTCTTCTTCATGTACTCTTCTCTGTTGTGTTCCCATGCCTATATGGTTAGTGGAGAGTGAGATTCGAGGGAATCTCAGTAGCAAACATATAGATAATGCATGTAAGATGAATGCTAGTGTATGATATGCTTACCTTATATAGGTTCATGTTCACATAATGATATTTTGCATGCTTAATCATTTGTACAACATACTTATGGCCAGAGTAAAACAGAAACAGAGTTTCACCCATTCATACATGCTTCACATACTCAAGCAAAGCAACACAACAAATTAATACACAGCATAAATATCACATACATACAAGTAAGTTTACTACATTTTGGACAAAGTCCTTCTTCTTGTCCCCTTTTCTTCCAACCATGGTAGCTTCTTGAAAATTCTTCAATTTCTTATTTCTTGACTTCTCATGGCCCTAGATATATAATCATATCATTATGGTCATTTTACCAAGTCAACCAATGAGTTAAAGTGGTCAAATTATCCAAAAAGGCTAATTTCTACCCTTAGAGTTCAAAATAATTACAAGGTGCCATTACATTTTCGATTTTCGTTCCTTTATTCAAATGTACTAGAATTTTCTTCAATCTTTGAAAAGTCATAACTAATTGTAAAGATGTCCAATTAGAATGAATCAAAAGACTATGTGACCCCTAATTAGTCTAGTTTTAGGAAAAAATATATGCATTACACTTATGGATGCATATCAATACAATTCTCACTTTATTGATCATTGCCCCAGAATTCACAAGTTTTTCCAAACTAAATTTTAATAATTCATAATTAGTTCTATAAAAATCTAAAAGGGTTAGTTCTAGGTTCTATAAAACTCTATTTAAGTCCTATTTAAATGAAAAATATCACAGAAAACAAGTTATAACCACCCAATTCCATAAAATGTTTCAAACCCAGTATGCCATAAACTTCATTCCAGAATCAACAACAAATTTTGGAAAATCATATCTCTCAATCCACTAGTCAAATTGTATCATATTACATATCCAATTAAAGCTCAGGATGTCTAATTTCATCATGTAAAATTTCATAATATTTAGATCAGTTTTGACTACTCAGAAACGTGTCACAACAACTCTACTCTTGAAAAATAAATCTGGCAGCAGGAACACAATGGAATGATCAAAATCACAAATTTTTAGGCCTTATAGTACTAACCGAACATAACCCATATTCAGCAAAATCACTAAAACAGAATTTTATCCAACAACTTGGACCAATATCATCATAAATCATCTTTTAACCATAAACACATGATGAAATCATCATCAACACCTTAAAACACCCCCTGGCCAAAATCACATAGCCCCTAAAACCTCATGAAAACCCATCTAAATAATAAACCAATCGGCTCAAAATAAAACCTATGCTTACATCTTCGCATTTCCGTAGCCGGTTCGAAAATCCAGCAGTACTTCTTCCGGTGAGACGTGTAACATCCTAAATTTTAGGACTAGGGGCTTGAGAATAAGCCTGAATCAAGTGAACTACTAAGCCCCAGTTTAACAAGTGTCTCAGGAAGGCATAATTTTATTCCTTAAAATTCCTTACACCTTTGGGGTATTAAAGGGAATAGAATGGTGAATTAAAGAGCACATGAAATGACAAAACAAGGTAATTAAATAGGCAAATGATGTCCAATACCTATGAAATTTTTCAGAATAAAAGTAGACTTATCAAGACTTAATTTGATAGGTCATATAATTAATTTAGAGCTATACACAAAGAGTTATGTATTTTTGAATTTAGCCTAGTAAAACTGGTAAGTTTTTGTGGCAACATCTAAAAATGGTACTTCTGGGAATTATAAGCTTCCATTTTTCTAAAGGCTATATTTTTCATTAAAAATAAACTTAATAAGGATCACATAACCTTTATAACCACATTAATTAGACATCTATAAATAAATATATGAATTTTCAAAGTTTGATGAAAACTCTGCCATATTTCCAGCACAGTACTAAAATGTATGGGCAAAATGGTCATTTGACCAATAAAGCAAGGTGGCTTATTTTTTCCCTTTAATTGGCCAATAGTTTTGGTCAAAATGAAGAAATAGGAGGGAGATAATTTACTTGGTCTATATTAATTGAAGAAAGATTAATCTTAGCCAAGTAAATAATGCACATGTTAGTTTGGCATTAAACAATATTAAAGCAAATGCAAGAGAGATATTTCAAGAAGCCACTAACCCTTCTCTTCTTCATTATTTCAACTAAAAACAAAAAAATAGAGAGAGAGAAAAGAGCTTGAAGAACATGGAAGAGCTGGGGTTCAAGAAGACAAGATCAAGCAAGCAAAATTAAGAGGGAAGAGAGAGAGAGAAAGTGGAAGAATCAAGAGGTAATCTCAAGAACCTAGTTCCTCTTGTTGATTCTTGATTGTTGTTAGTGGTTGTTGTTGATTTGTGGTTGTTTTTGTAATATCCCAAATTTTGGGATTAGAGGCTTAAAGAAAAGCCTAAATCAAGTGGATTGCTAAACCCCAATTTAGCAAGTGTCCCAGTAAGACATAATTTTATTCCCTATAATTCCTTATACCTGGGTAACATAGGTGAATAAAATTATGAATTGAAGAGAAAATTTGGTAGCAATGCAAGGCAATTAGAAGTCATACAAAACATAGTTAATGGGAACACATAGTGTTGCTGCCAGTGAATTTTCCTGTGTGGCAGTCATGTTTGTGTGAAATTGTTCAATAGGAAAATGATGTCAAAAATTTTTGAAACTTTCTATAATGAAAGTAGACTTATAAAGATTTAATTAGATAGGTCATATAGGTCATTTGGAGCTATACACAAAGAGATATGTTTTTGTGAAGTTAGTCCAGTAAAACTGTGATTTTCAGTGACAGAATCCAAAAATAATAATTTTGAGAACTATGAACTTCCAATTGGCCAAATGCTATATTTTTATTTGAAAATAGCCTAAATAAGGGTCACATATCCTTTAAAACCACCCCAATTTGATATTTATACAATTAGATATAAATTTTCATTTTTTGATGCAAATTCTGCTAGATTTTCTAATAAATGCGAAAATGGGAAAAATGTATGGGCAAAATGGTCATTTGACCAATAAAAGAAAAAAAACCATTATTTTTCCCTTTTCTTGCTGCCCAATTCGGTCAAAAAGAGAGAAGAAAAGGGAAATATATGTATATATATTTGCTTGGTGACTATTAAAGCAAGAGGAGGAAAAGTCAAAAGCAAAAGCAAACCTTATGACCAATTTGACTAACTTAGAAGATGTAGTTCCAAGATAATTGAAGAGGCTAATAACTCCTTCTCTTCTCTCATATTTCGGTCAACAAAAGGGAGTATATATTTTTTTTTGTTGGCTGAATATTAAAGCAAGAAGGAAAAGAAAAAAAAGGAGCTCATGACTAATCACAATTAGGCACATGTCAAAGTTAAAGAAAAAGGAGAGATCATTAGATAAACTTCAATATATCCTCTTCCTTCCTCATTTTCATTCAGCTGAAGCTAAAAAGAGAGAGAGAAGAGTTCAAGGAACTTGAAGAACAAAGAGGAAGGGCTAGGGTTTAAGAAGCCAAAATCTAAGGTAAGAGGTATGATTTCAAGTATTTGTGCCTTCTAAATCACTTGGGAACCTCTTCTAACCTCTTCTTCATCTTGAAATCCATGGAAAGCAAGCCAAATCAAGAGAGAAGAGAGAGAGGGCAGAGGCATTTTAGAGAGACAAAGTGAAGAATCCAAGAGGTAATCTCATAAACTTGATCCTTTTGTGATATATGTTGTTGTTGGTTTTGGCTTGGTTTTTTATTGTTTTGTAAATTTGGGAAGATGAAACCCTAAGGATAAATTATTCCAAAGTTTCCCTAAATTATGTTCAATTAGTGTTTAAGTGGTTAATCATGTGATTAGAAGTGGAAAGGAAAGAGTTTATGGATTGAATGCATGAAAACACATTTGCCCTTAAATTTTCCAGATTTTGTCCAAGGGAATTTTTTTCCTATTGGAGCTGAATTTTTGTATTTTGGATAGTTCCATTATATTTAGAAGGGAAAATTGTGTGGGAATATATGTGTTCATGAATTTCGGACGATTGTATATTAATCTGGAATTTTTTTAGGAGTTAAGAGGAGGTACTGTTTGATTTGGTTCACTAGAAGCAATCTGATTGTGAAATGTATTTCATTAGTAAAAACTAGTCAAAAAATTATGAAACTTGTTAATAATTAAAGTAGAGATGTAGAGTGTTAATTTGATAGGTAGTTTGTAATTTTTGGACAAGTATACTAAAAGATATGATTTTTTAAAGTTAGGCCTTGTTTCTGAAATGGAATCCATAACAGGTTGGGTTTCATGCAATTCTAGGAATTTTATGGCTCTGATGGCCAGCTTTGGGTATTTTTATGTGAAAATATACTTAATTATGATTTTTCAAAGTTTGGTCAAAATGCTGGCAGTTTTGACTACCATGAGAATTTGAGAAAAAAAGGAGGCCAAATGTAATTGGTAACTCTAAGGGTGAAAGTAAGCTTTTAAGGCTAATGTAGCCCATTGAGTATTCATTTTTCATGGCTCTAATAATGTCATTACTTATCTAGGGCTATGAAGTGATAAAGAATAGGCAATGGTTGGAAGGTCAAGGTACAAGAGGAGGACACAAAGTCCAAAAGGTAGTAAACTTACCCTACTTGCATGTATTTAATATTTATGCTTGTGTATTACTTTGCTTGATTATGTGAAGAATATTTGAATGGATGAAGCTCTGTTTCTGTTTATACTGTGGCCATATATATGTTGTATGAAACATTGAGCATGTAGAGATGTCATTATATGAGCATAAGCTTATGTAAGACAAGCATATCATGCACTAGCATTTATTTTGCATGTATTATGGAATTTGCTTACTACTGATATTCCTCTGAATCTCACCCTCCCCCAACCAACCATTTAGATAGGTGGATACAGGTGGGATTCTGGAAGTTAAGCGAGAAGAGAACGCGATGGTGGATCAAAGATTTAAAGGTCTGGTACTATATATTTTAGAGAGAAAAAAATTAGACACTTTGGTAGCTCGTGTGGCTATATAGTTGTGTATGAAAATAAATGAATTAAGTTTGAGCAGAGAATCGCATTAATTAAATTAATGGGGAAAAGATAAGAACAAATGAGTAATAACAAAGTTACAAACCACTAAAGTACGCTTCCGCAAAATTTTTAAATTTTTAGAAAAACCCACTCAACTATAGGTTTGAATCATGTTTTGAGGTTGAGTTGAAAAACTGTTATAAAAGAATAATGATTAGTGGTTCAAGTTCGCTACGTAAAACTCATCAGAACGTGTAAATGTAAGGTGCTACAGCTTTGGCTTTACTTTCATGGTTGGGATGCATAAACCCTAAGCGGAGGTGCTGCCTAAATTCATACTAATCATGTTTAAAAAGGGTTTAAGTGATTAAGCATGTGATTAGAGGTGGAAAGAAGGAGTTATATGGATTGAAATCAAGAAAACATATTTTCCCTAATTATTTCATATTTTCGGCCAGACCTATTTGGGAGGGTTAGAGATGGAATTTCATGGTTTTGATGATTCCATTAGGTTTAGAAAGGAAAATTATGTAGGGAACATGTAAAGTTTGAAGTATAAATGCCTTAAATTATGAAATGACAAAATTACCCTTAAAACCCTAAATTAAGGGCTGTCAGGGGTATTTTTTTAATTTAGGCATGAATTTGACAAATCCGAGGTCAAAAAAAGATTATACATGCGAAATTGTGTAGGATTAGCCTGGGTCATAATTTTAGGTAAAGTATAATTTGATCGGGTATAAAAGGACTTAGACCAGGTCCCCAGAGCCATTTTGGTCATTTAGCATTTTTAAGCTAAAATAACTAACACAATGAGTTTAGAATGAATTATGAATGCGTAATAACTCATTTATCCTAAAATTTGAAATTTTAGGTATATCAGTAGCCCGAGCCGGATAGAGAGAGTTAGATCAAAAGACTAGCAAGGAAAGGGCATATTCCATGTAGTAACTCTTTCTTTCATATACTATGTGATAATTTATATGTTTTGTGTATGTCATCTTCTGTAACATGACAGTGCCTAGGGCATACGACCTAGATGTGGTCTTAGATCCAGCGATGGTACACGAGTTAAGCCAGAGTTGCAAACATTCGTTTAGCCTTAGACCGTGTGCACACAACATTGTATAAGTTCATATCTTACATAATATGATGCATTATATAATATCCTAAATTTTGGGCCTAGAGACTTGAGGAAACACCTATATCAGGCAAACAATTAAGTCTAGTTTGGGAAGAGTCTGAAGAATGATGAGATATAAAAAACTCTTAGGGACTATGTGATTTAGCCTTACCGGGCATAGGGCTCAGTATTTACAAGAGTATGATTAAAATGTCAATGCAAATATGGACAAGACATATAATTATAGGACTTGACGGCTGTCTGTGGTCTAAGACTTGCCCGAGCTCAGGGAAGCAATTGGATATCACTCATGGGAAGCGACCAGGTAGAAACTCTGTCTTAGATATGTTATAAGATATACTATATGTTTTGTGGATTCATCATGAATTGTCTGACACATTATGTGATGCACGAGTGGATGCCCGTGGCCAATTGTATGGGTATCACTTAAGGCCTTATGATATACCTAACGCTATGGTGATATTTGAACTGCATGTTATGCTCTAAATGTTGTGATGATAATTCTATTGTATAATGACGGTGTGGCATGCTCTTCGATGTTGTATCTATATGATTGACTATTTTTTACTACTGAGATTCTTCTGAATCTTACTCATTTCTTATAAACCAATTCACAGTACAGGCTAGTAACTCAAAGGGCAAGAGGGTAAGCGCGGACAACTAAAGGATGAAGCTGCAGAATCTATTTCCTATACTGGTTGTCTGTTGTTGGTTGTGGATATTTTGATCTGTATAACTTTGTAACTCTGATGACTGTACAGTGGAAGAACTAGTAAATGGATAGTAAGTTAGTATTAGGTTAATGCTTCCGAACTAAAAGAAACTATGACTAAAGTATGAAACATAAGACTTAAGCAGAGAATCACTCGCATACTCTGATATGATGAAACTAAGAGCCGATGAGACTTAGTAATATAGTGAAACTTATAGAAATAGTCAAAAAAATTTTCTACCCTCTGAAAAATCCTCTCAACCCTAGGTTCAACTCTTGAGTTGAGATTGGGGATTTGTGAATATTTTCCAAAGTTGGATAGTCCGGGTTCAAATCCTAGTTCTACAATTGATTTCACTACTTATTTGTACTTATCTAGGTCTATTGGAAATAAGGTATTACATATTTGGTATCAGAGCAGTGATTCTGGCAATGCAATTTTTTGTTCAGAGATACAATTAAGTCAGAGCAAAGGGTTCTGACTATAGGTTGTATTCTCAGCTCATGTGACTACTATAGTGATTCCTTATTAGTGCTACTGTAACTAGCAGTTACAAATCGCAAAGGGATCTAAGGAGTTTGACCACCCCTGTTTGTTAATTAACCTATTGAATGAAGGGGCAAAGGTCTACATAGAGGAAGTGGCTCCACTTGATAGAAGTGTTAGTGGTACCTAGTCCTAGTGGGGATTCCTTTATTGGTAATAGTAAAAGGAAGTGCAGGATTCAGATTCTATTGCTCACTTTAGGGCTCCTAATATTAAGTTAGAGTATGACCCATATTTTTCCCCTATGTTATGAGAACACATAAAGGGGCTATACCAAGAAGCTGGTACAACTTATATTTCCTTATGGGGGACAGTATCTAGCTTTTATGGGTAGGATGACATGTCATATTGGGATTGAGGTATGTATGGGCTACCGATACCCAGTGACAAATGGTATGGTATTAGCACTGATGCCCCATATACTATTAGAACTCCGTGGTTAAGCGTACTCAGGAGAGGGAAATCTCAGGATGGGTGACCCTCTAGGAAGTACCTTGGAAATTTCAAATCTTTTGATTAAAGGTTTGGAATTTTGATTAGAGGTTATTAGATGACCTAAGGAATGATTAGAGGCATAGAGATGATGAAGTATTAATCTTTAATACGAACCATTTCTGTTGCAGTGAGTACTACCTAAAAAAAGTTCTTTTAATGAGATTATGGAAACTTGAGGCATAGTGATTGTTTTGAGATTGCTCCGTGCTAAGTAATGATCTTCAGTAACCCGTGGGGTTAAAAGTATGTAGCTATGATATATGGTGATGCATAATGAGTAGTGATTATGCTATATATCTATCATAGAGGATCCGATTTGATGATACTGAAGGTTGCGGATATGTTTGGATCAGATATAAGCTAAAATAGTACTTAGGTCGAAATGAGAATGAGGTTACACTATGGTTCTATTTTATTATTAAAGTTTAAACCTTGTGAACTTTGTGGATAGAATTGAACCTTCAGTAATTTTTTTTAAAGATATTACCTGAAAACCGTGAAGGTTAGAATATGTGCAATTGATTTTGATTCTTAGCGCACTGGTTATAATTGAGGAAACCTGATTTTTTTGGCTCAAGTAATGTTGAAGTTCTAAGAGTTGAATTATCACTTGAGGATCAAATACAATAGTTGAATTGATTCTCCAGGAATTTGAAATAGCCTGAGTAGCTTGAGGTACTAGAATATAGTACATAAATGTGGATGAGGTTTCTGAAGGTTGCTAGTTGCTAATCTAGCATATGGAAAGATCTTAATTATAGAATATTCCCTTAGAGTTGTGATTATTTCCTGGAGCGGGACCAATATCAAAAGTCCAAATAAATTGACCCTAGATGAAATAGCAGAAATTAGAGAGAGCATATTACAGAACTGCTAGAGAAGAAGGACCTTATGAGATATGGATTCTAGTTACAATAGTACTTTTATTTTGAGAAGACCAATCGAAAAGAGCTACCTATAGAGGATTCTGATCAGAGAGGGCTACCTACAAGGAGTTCTGATCGGAAAAGGCTACCTACTGGGAGATCTGATCAGAAAAGGCTACCTACGGAGGGTTCTGACCAGAGGGGCTGACCAGTCAAGTGATTAAGTGAAGCACTGAGTAGAGTACCACAGTATGGAGCCACAGTGATGTCGAACCATAGTGTGAAGCCGCTATGACGATAAACCGTGGAGTGAAGCCGCCGTGATGTTGAAACCATAGAGTAAAGCTATGGGAACGTTAATTCTTAATGGTGGTACATTGTAATAAGTCTTCAATCGAGTGTGTTTCCTAAAGAGAAGGGTTATATGACCCAGCGAATAGCCATGGGGTGCTCTAGTGCCGATTAATGAAAGAGATTAAGGAAAGACAGGCTCACCGGTATAAAGGAAAGTAACTCTTACTCTCATATCCTATGTAATAGTTCTACATGTATGTGTTTACTATTGAGTATATTCATGTTAAGAATATACGATAGGCAGTAAGACCTATTGGGCTAGCGTGTCCTTAGGCAGTTAGACCTGATAGGTATAGGTCCGAGGCTGTAAGTTCCATAATGACTATGGTGTAGGGGTGATTCCCTAGGAAGTAAGATCTGATGAGCATTCAGAATTTGTAGGGTGGTAGCCTGGGGCTTTTTTGAGTAGGTCAACGCCATAGAGATTTTTGTTATGCACGAGCAGTCACCTAGGGCCTTTCTGCGCGGGTGGACACTCGGGGCCATGGAAACTCCTGTTATGCACAAGTGGAATCACGGGGCCAATTTCCAGGGTGAAAACTTGGGGCCATATGACTTATGGGACCGAGGGTCTAATAGATACCGTTATGCTATATGCTAACATGCCTAATGCTTTTGTGATGATGGTTTATTTAACATGCTTCGTGAACATTACATAAGAGTATAAATGGCTTGAGTAGTAAGAGATGGAGCCTATAATGAAATTAAAATACCTAGTGGACAGTGTGTCCTAGGTAGTTAGACTTGATATGTATTCAGCAAATGTGATAGACCGAGTGTCCTGAGGCCATAAGACCTGAGGGACTACTAGTATGTTCTTAGGCCGGTAAAATGTGATTTGTTTGAGAATAATGCAGAGTGAAGGCTTAAGGCAATAAAACCCGATATGTAAGTTTGCATAGGGCAATATCCCTTGGCGGTAAGACCTGTGTTTCTAGTGCTGTGGTTGTTGCCTAGGGCGATAACATTGAACCAATGTGTCCAGAGAATATATTAAGACTAGCAGAAAATTCAGACTGTACCAGGTTGTAGCTGAGGCAATAAGCCCTAAGATGCCTATGGCATGGGGTGATCCCCTAGGCAGTAAGGCTGGAATGTCCAGCGTTATGGGAGCATAATGAGCTATAAGGCTTGAAATGCATACAATATGATCTGGGAGAGTCCCGAAGAGTTGGAAGGTTTGGTATGCAAATAGTTTGATTCAGAACAGTCCCGGCAATGAGGCTTGAGAAACCCCACGCTGTGAGAATGGACTAGTGAGTCCTGTGTTTAAATGCTACATACCATGTACTGAATGAATAAAATGCTAAGTGGTGATTGCTGAATACTATATAAGGTTTTGTGTTAAGAATATGATTGTTGAGTTGAATGCTCTATGACCTTGTGAATGATAGAGCTAGAATGGAAGTGATAGACTGAGTGTCTAGAGATGATTCCCTGAGGTATAGATAGTACTATATGATGTTCAAAATTTCAAGGATGAAATTTATTGAACAGGGGGAAAATTGTAATATCTTGAATTTTGGCCCTAGAGACTTGAGGAAATGCTTATATCTGCCAAACGACTAAGCCCAGTTTAGGAAGAGTCCCAAAAATGATGAGATATAGAAATACTCTCAAGGACTATGCTATTTAGCCTTACCAGGCTGAGGGCTCAGTATTTATAAGCAGTATGATTAAAATGTCGATGCAGATGTGCACAGGACATATATATACTGATATTGGGTTGGTAGAAAGATACCACCCAACTATGTTATGAGGTAAGGGACCGATTAGTCGGGCAAAATAGGCCATTGTATGTATGCTATGCTATTTCTAAGGTGTACATGTGTACCATGCGTTTTAAGAGTGAATGTCAGTACGTAGCACCATGCGGGGCCTACGTACACACACACTCTGACTTGGTGTCATTTAACGGGCTTTGATATGCGTGTTGTAGTCCCGAGTAAAACCTGAGTAGACATCGATAAAGTAGTTTTCTTAAAGTAACTTTATTAAAGTAGCTTATTAAAGTAGCTTTAATAAAGTAGTAATAATGATCCAACTGTTGGGTTGGCACCACAAGAAGGTGACACTTGTCCCTTCATTATGAGATTAATAAAGTGACTTTTATGTTAGTATTCTAAGATAGTGACATGTGGCACAGAAGTAAGGGGAAATCCACCGGTTTTCGATCTGATTACCCAACTAATTTTCTCAAACACCGAGCTTGAGACCTGGGGAAATCATCAGAACCCTACTTTCCCTGGCAAAAAGAGGTGGGACCCACTTTATTAAAGTAGGAGACACGTGTCACCAAATGGATGGTTCACTGGACAAATGGCATCATGGGATCCAACACATGGCGGATGCTTTTAAGACCTCTTTCTGGCCTTCCATTTTCATCCAGCTACCCGCATAACTCTGAAAAATGCTAGAAAAACATTGAGAAATGGTGGAGGAGAGATGAAGAGTGAATAGTATTTTCCAAGAACTTTAATCGGCCGAAACGCTACCGAATCAGTCTTTTCTACGGTTTTAGATTTTCATTTGGAGGTTTTTGGTGTGGTCTCACCGGACGGAGTACTGCCGGATTTCCGAACCAACAGCGAAAATGAGTAGATGTGAGCGTAGGCTTCCTTTTGAACTGATTGGTTTGTTTTTTGGATAAATTTTATGGGGGGTTGGGTACTATTTATTTTCATCCAAGGGGGTGTTTTTGAGGTTTAATCATGTGTTTATGGTTAGATTATGATTTATGATGATATTGGACCAAGTTGTTGGACAAAATTTTGTTTTAGTAATTTTTGGTTAATTAATGGTTATGTTGGGTCATAAGGGAAGGGGATGAAACTTTGTGATTATGATGATTTTGATCATTTCATTATGTTCTACATGAAAAATTGTGTGGAAATAGCCTTGGTTATGAATTTTGGATCATTTGGACACAAGTTGTAACTTTGTAAATTCTACCATGTTAAGGTTCCTGTGTGGTAGTCATTTTGTGTGGTGTTTTTGAGTAACTGAATGATGTCCAAATCTTGTGAAACTTTTCTAGTTTAAAAGTAGACTTATCAAGATTTAATATGATAGGTCATAATGGTCAATTGGATTTGTATGCTGGAAGTTCTATATTTTTTAAGTTTGGTCATGTAAAACTGGGTAATTCTGGAGTAGTGTCTAATTAAAGGGAACTCTGTATATATGTGTGTACATTTAGCTTATGGCTATATTTTCCCCTAAAAGTAGATATAACAAGGGTCACGTAGAACTTGGAACTACCTCATTTGGATTTTTGTTGATTTAGTTATGCGGCCAAAAATTTTATGACCTGTTTTAGCCACGGCCAAGGCCCGAACATTTCTATATTTCATATTTTCTAAGAGGTGTTGATTCGTATGGTCTTTCCCAACCTTGTAAGCCTTTGTTAGGACTTCTAAGGGCTACCTAAGTGACTTAAATGACAACCAACAAGCTAAACTAAGAATAAATTAGCTTACATTATACCAAAGAGGATTGGATTATATAATAACTCATTATCCATAATTCTAATTATAGGACTTGACTGCTGTTCGGGGTCTAAGACTTGCCCGAGCTCAGAGAAGCAATTAGATATCGCTCACGGGAAGCAACCAGGTAGTAACTCTGTCTTTAATATGTTATATGATATACTACATGTTTTGTAGATTCATCATGAATTGTCTTACACATTCTGTGATGCACAAGTGGATTCCTGGGCCCTATTGCACGGGTATCACTTGGGGCCTTATGATATACCTAGCACTATGGTGATATTTGAACTGCATGTTATGCTCTAAATGTTGTAGTGATGATTCTATTGTATGATAACTATGTGGCATGCTTTGTGATGTTGTATCTATATGATTGACTATTTGTTACTACTGAGATTCTTCTGAATCTCACTTTTTTCCTATAAACCAATTCACAGTACAGGTTGGTAGCTCAAAGGGCAAAAGGGTAAGCATGGACAGCTGAAGGATGAAGCTGCAGAATCTATTTCCTATGTTAGTTGTCTATTGTTGGTTATTGATATTTTGATCTGTATATGGTGTATATAATTTTGTAACTCTGACAACTGTACAGTGGAGGGACTAGTAAATAAACGGTAAGTTAATATTGGGTTAATGCTTCTGAATAAAAAGAAACTATGACTAAAGTATGAAACTTAAGACTTAAGCAAAGAATCGCTCGCATACTCTGATATGATGAAACTAAGAGCCGATGAGACTTAGTGACGTAGTGAAACTTGTGAAAATAATTGAAAATTTTTTCTACTCTCTGAAAAACCCTCTGAACCCTAGGTTCAACTTTTGAGTTGAGATTGGAGATTTGTGAACATTTTCAAAAGTTGGATAGTCCGGGTTCGAATCCTGGTTCTACAACTGATTTCACTACTTATTTGTACTCATCTGAGGCTATTAGAAATAAGGTATTACACATTACATATCTATTTTCACATTCTCTATGTCTAATTATATGTTACTACTGAGATTCTTTTGAATCTCACCCTTTCCATAAATATATAGTTTTCAGCAGCAAGGATCACCTGTAAAGGGCAGAACGGTAATTACTGGCAATAGAAGGTTCCGATCTAGATCAGGAGGTGCAGTTGGTTATCTGAAGAAATTTTATTATTTTAAGATCTTTAAACATTATATACAGCCCTATGGGGAATTCCTCTAATATAATCATACAACATTATATCAATGATATCAATATATTTATGTTATTTCTATGTTCCCGCTTAATTGTGCATTGCTACTATGATTAATATCAATATTAAGAGGTATGTCATACGAGTGTTGACAAGACGTCACCAAACACCTCCAAACGAAATTCTAAAATCATAGAAACGAAGCTTATGATGAGTAGAAGAAGGTTTGTGAAGGGTGTTTCGGAAGAAAATGATGATTTGGTAGTGTTTCGACGGATTGAACTCAAGAAAAAGTGCTATTCATATTTTCTCTTTCCTCTACCATTTTCTCAATGTTTTTTTTCTGATTTTTTATGATTTTTGGGGTTGTTTGGTTGAAAATATATGGCCATTAAAGAATCTTGACTTTGTCTACCACGTGTTAGAAGCTTATAGTGTAATTTGTTCGGTGATCTAACCATTTAGTGACACGTGTCACTTCCTTTTAAAAAGTGGGTCCCACCCTTTTTTTGGGCCTTTAGTCGTCCAACTAGTCGGGAAAAGTGAGGGTCTAATGATTTTCCATGGCTCTCGGATTCGGTGTTCAGGAAAGTTAGTTCGGTGACCAGACCAGGGATCGGTAGATTTCCCCAGCTCGGGCTAGGTAGCGACTTCTCGTAGTGCCAAACAAAAGTCAAAAAGGTGAATGTCATCATGAGGAACATTTGTCATCTCCTCATTCATCTAACACAAAAGTTGTGTCATTATTGCATATTTTATTAAAGCTACTTTAATAAAGTTACTTTATTGGTGTCTGCTCAAAATTCTACTCGGGTTTTGCTCTGGACTGCGACACGTATATCAAAACCTGTAAAATGACACCAGGTCAGAGTGTGTGTGTGGGCCCTGCTTAGCACCACGTATTAGCATTCACTCTAAAAAAAGTGTAGGGTATACATATCTGCCCTGAAAATGGCATGTGTACACCTACACCAGCTTATTTCGCCCAACTAATCAATCCCTTACCTCATGACATAGCTGGGTGACATCTTTCTACTAACCTAATGGCACCGTATATATGTTTTGTGCATATCTGCACCAATATTTTAATCATACTTACTACAAATACCGAGCCCTTTGCCAGGTAGGGCCAAATCGCATAATCCCTGAGAGTCTTTCTATATCTCATCATTCTTAGGACTCTTCCCAAACTAGACTTAGTTGTTTGCTTGATACATGAGTTTCCTCAAGTCTCTAGGCCCAAAATTTAGGATATTATAATTCTCCTCTGTAACATACTAAAATATGAACAACAAGAACTGCTTGTAAATGTAATTAGTTGGAAGAAAATTCACCGGTGCCAGTGTTGTGTATACGGTGTTATTTTGATAAAGAGGACACTTAGCAAGATTTTATTGATTGTCATAAAGTAATAATTAAATGAAATAATCTTACTTTATGTAGGGACCACGAAGGAGGACACCTCGTAGGTGAACCCGTGGAAAATTCCCTGACTTTCCTTTCCCTGATAAAATGGACGGTTAGGTAGAGGGAAGAGATAGGGATGGGTCCCACATAAGGTACACATGGCGTTATCTTAAGGAAGAAGAGAAAAGGTGCTTTTGACATTAATGTGTTAGCCGAATAAGAGCGTGACACTTGTTTCCTCTTTTTGACAAAGTTACTTTATCTTTTGAGTTGTCATCACCGGAGGGTGCCATGTTGCCCCGAGCCGTGGAAATCCACCTGTCTTTGGTCTGGTCGCCTGACTAATTTTCCTGAACATCGAACTCAGGAGCTGGGGAAAAATCATCGGGCTCTCACTTTCCCTGACCACTAGGACAACTCAAGACCCATTTGATTAAAAGAAAGGACATGTGTCACTGTTTGGCTAAATCACCGAATATGTGGCACCATAAGATTCTGACACATATTGGAACACCTTATGACTCTTTAAAATCCATTATTTCATTTATATCATCAGCAAAAATAGGAAGAAATCAGAAAAAACGTTGAGAAATAGTTAGAGGAAAGAGAAAACATGAATAGTGAATGTTCTTGAGTTCAATCTACCGAAACACTATGGAATCAGTGTTTTCTCCCAAGATTTCCTTCACAAACCTTCTTCTACTCATCCTAAGCTTCATTTCTATGGTTTCGGATTTTCATTTGGAGGTGTTTGGTGCCATCTTATTGGACGAAGTACTGTCAGATTTCTGAACCGATTGTGGAAATGTATAGAGGTAAGCGAAAGCTTCATTTTGAACCGATTGGTTTGTTGTTTGGAAGAGTCTTCATGAAGGTTGGGGTACTGTTCATTTTCATCCAAAAGGAATTTTAAAGGATTAATCATGGTTTAATCATGTATTTATGGTTAAATGATGATTTATGATTATATTAGACCAAGTTGTTCAACAAAATTTTGTTTTGGTAATTTTGCTGAAAATGATTCTGTCTTGCCAGTGGGTTTTGGGGCCAGAGCTTTATGATTTTGATGCTTTTGATCATTCCATTGAGTTCTACATGAAAATTTATGTGGAAAAGCATGTACTTATAATTTTTGGATAATTATACAAAATTATGGAATTTTTGAAAGTTAGATGACCCTGCTGTTAGACTTGTTTTTCTGTAGCAGATTTGTTGCGATGCGTGTTTCAGTAACCAAACCTTGTCTAAGCCTTGTGAAATTTTGCATGATGAAATTAGACATCCTGAGGTTTAATTTGATAGGTAATATGATGCAATTGAACCAGTGGATTGAGAAATATGATTTTTCAAAATTTAAAGTTGATTTTGGAATGGAATCTGTGGCAGATTGGGTTTGACGAATTTTCTGGAATTGAGTGGTTATAATTAGTTCCTTGTAATATTTTTATTTATAATAGGACTTGAATATGATTGAATAGAACCTGGAAAAAACTCATTTAGAGTTTTGTAGAATTAATTATGAATTTTCAAAGATTGAAGAAAATTTTGGCAGATTTACTCAAATGTGCGAAAATAAAAGATGCAATGGTATTATGTAATTGTAATGAACTTTAAGGGTAAAACTAACCAACTTGATATATTTGAACCATTTTTGACTTTGATTTTGGGTTAGTATTCCAACCTTAATGACAACCGACTTGAGTATTTGGATTATACAAGTATTGGACGAAATAATAACTTGTCGTCCGTAAATTCCATTTATAGGACCTAATACTGTTCAAAGTTTAAGACATGCCCGAGGTTAGTGAAACAATTGGATATTGCTCAAGAGAAGCTATCAGGTAGTAACTTTGTCTGTCATATGTTATAAGATACATCGTATGTGTGTAGTTTCATCATGAATTGTCTGGCACATTTTGTTTATGCGGGGTTGTCGCCCGGGGCCTATTGCACGGGTTGACGCTCAGGCCATTGAATTTGTTTGTGATGCACGAGTGAATGCCGGGGCCTATTGCACGGGTAACACTCAGAGCCTTGTGATATACCTAGTACTATGATGGTATGAGAACTACATGTTAAATCGAATGTTGTTATGATGATTCTTTTATATGATAACTGTTTAACATGCTCTGTGATTTTATATCTATATGATTGACTACCTGTTACTACTGAGATTCTTTTGAATCTCACTCTTTTTCTATAAAAAAATTACAGTACAGGCTGGTAGCTCAAAGGGCAAGAAGGTCAATACGGACAGCTAGAGGATGAAGCTGAAAGATTTACTTTCCTGTTGGTTGTCTGTTTGGATATTTTGGACATGTATATATTGTATAAATCGGTAACTGTGACAATAGTATAGTGGTTGAACTGATAGTACTTATAGCCAGGTAAATGGATGGTAATGTAATAAAGAGATAACTTAGTTATATAACACTTCCTAATCGTTAGAGAAACATTAACAAATGAATGCAATGTGAGACTGAAGCAGAGACATGCTCGTATACTCTGATAAAATGAAAGTTAATATCATTGAGTCTAAATGAGACAGTGAATATTTATGAAAAATGTTTGAAAATTTTTTATTCCATATGAAAAACCTACTCAATCCTAGATTTATCTCCTGCGATAATGTTGGGATTCATTAATGTTTTTAAAGTTTATTCAATTTGGGATTAAATCCTGGTTTCACAATTTATTTCACTACTCTTTTGCACTCATCTGAGGTTATTGGAAGTAAGGTATTACATTTTGGTATCAGAGCGTTGATTCTGGCAACGATAGGTATTTGTTAGAGTCATCTGCTTATGTTTATGTGTTCTAACTTTTGTTAGCTACTTTGTGTCAGGAAGCATGTCTGATAGGAAAAGGAAAAGAAGTAGGTCACCCCCATCTATTAACCAGCTACCGCCGGAGGAATGTATACCAGACGGTAGGCACTATATAGTCATTAATAGAGGAGGACCTGGACGTGGACCGAGAGTGACAAAAACTGCCAGGAAGAGAGTTAAATATCCAATATTTTTCGGACCTGCCCCTAGGGATGATGCTACTATCGGTGACACAGATGACATAGAATTAGAGGATATTATGCAGTACTCAGACTCAGATGCAGAGTCAAGTGCTCCAGTGGTTGAGTTAGCATTTGACCCTCACCCAGATCATGAACTATGGGAGCAATTTAAGGATTTCTACCTGAAGGCCTTTAATGAATGTACTTCCTCTATGCAACGGTATACGACATTCTTGGGCTCAGTACAGAAGCTGTATGAGCAAAGGGAAGAGTATGGGCTAGGGATGACAGATGATATTTGGATTCAAACCACACTAGCCTATTTTCCTGACCTTACTTCTTGGATTGAGAAAAAGAACGAGATCATATTTTGGGGTCCTTTTGAGTTTTGGTCTTTTATTAACCATATATATATGTATGTGTTATTTCATATGGACTAGTGATAATAAGGTAGTATGGGCTACTTTTGATGTATATATCAAGCTACTTGGATGTAAATATAGTTGTTTGCCATAATGGATCTATGTTTCTATTGTGTGCTAATATTTAAAGTCTTGAGAAGTATATGTATACATATATATATGGTTGATGTCGTATTAATGTGGTGTTCCTTTTTAATAGTGAAAAGGAAAAATGGTGCAACATAGATCAGGAACCAATGTACCACCAAATACTGAACTTGAGAATAATGCAAGGCCTGACCCTATGCAACAAATTCTCGAAATACTGACACAACAACAAGCTATGATTCAGGATTTGGGAGAAGAAGTTTGAGAATTAAGAGAAAGGAAAAATGCTGATAGGGCACAATCTGGAAACCCTGAAGGGAATAACACGAAGGGGAATAACTTAGAAAGGAACTACCCCCTAGAGGAATCAAGAAGGGGAACAATTCCATAACGAAGAGCAGTCATAGTCTCTTGAGGTAAATCCAGAAATTCCTGTAGTTCCAGGACGTGAAGAGGATACTCTCCAGTATTTGATGCCTAAATTTATCAAGTACCAGCCTGAGGCATTCAAAGGGAGATTTGAACCATAAACTGCAGAGAATTGGGTAAACCAATTAGATAAAATCTTTGATGTGTTAGGATGCCCTATAGAGATAAAAACTAGGATGGCTACATATAAGTTGGTAGGTGATGCTGGTAACTGGTGGAAGAATACGACACTCAGATTGCGTGCCCAAAATATTCCACTGACATGGGAGTTATTCCAGGAGAAATTTTATGAAAAATACTTCCCGAGGTCAGTAAGAATTGAGAAAGAGAAGGAATTCCTGGCGATACAACAAGGCAATGATGAGACTTTTGATGCATACCTGTCTCGGTTCTTTCGACTGTCCCGTTATTCTTCTTACTTAAAGATTAAAAAAGATGAAGAGTGGAGCTCTGATATGTTGATTCGGGGACTGAAGCCTGAAATGGAAGAGAAGCTTGTTGCCCAACAGTTTACTAAATTTAACGAAGCTGTGGAAGTGTGTCGATTGACTGAGGGTAACTTAAAGAGAGTACGTGCTAATAAGAGTACCAACAATCGAGGTGGGCCTAGTCAGGGGGATACCTCACAGAAGCGTAAGGGACAAGGGTTCTCATAAAAAGGAAATATCAATAAAAAGCCCTTTTGGTCTGGGAACCGTAGTAGCCAGAAAACCCTAAGCTCTCAAACATGCCCTCGTTGTTATGCTTGCCAAAAGCCAGGTCACTTTGCTGTAAATTGTCCCTAGCGAGCAGCACCACAGCCAAGTGATCCTAGACATAAGAATCAGGGACGAGTGTTTGCCTTGACACATGAAGAAGCAAAGAAGTCTCCTGAGTTGGTTCAAGGTAAAATTCTTCTTAATGGTAGTTCGTTGCAAGCTTTATATGATTTGGGTGCTGGTCATTCCTTCATTGCTTATGACTGTGTTATGCGCCTAGGATTACATGTGCATAAATTGGCATTTGACTTAATTATATCGACACTAATGGGTGTCAAAACTATGACTGCTAATGCCTGTTTGAACTGTGTGATAAATGTTGAGGGATATGAGTCTACAGTTGACTTAGTCTGTTTGCCGCTTCAAAAACTTGAAGTTATACTGGGTTTGAACTAGCTGACAGCAAATAATGTACTGTTGGATTGTGGGAATAAGAGGATAATATATCCTACTCAGCAGAAGACTAATAACAGAAAAACTAGTCTAAGCTTCCTCTCAATGGCAGAAGCTGAGAAATGCCTAAGGAGGGGATGTCAGGGATATATTGTGTTCTTTTCTGTGCAAACAAAGACAGGAATAGCCTTGGAAGATATCCTAGTTATAAGGGAATTTATTGAGGTGTTTCCTGATGACCTTAGGGGTTTGCCTCCCGAACGAGAAGTAGAGTTTGCAATCGAGATCATACCTGGAGCTGGATCTATATCTAAAGCCTCATATATAATGGCTCCAAATGAGATGACTGAGTTGAAGAAACAGATTAAGGAATTACTTGGGAAGGGGTTCATTTTCCCTTATATGATGATTTTGTGGACTATATTTGAGCTGAATGTAATTAATTTGGGTGTAATTAATAAATACATAATGATTTTCTTGCAGCCATAGATAGTACCGGATTAAAAAGAATTAAAGAAGGCATTTAAGGGAAGTTACTATTCACATGGTACTATTCACTGTACACTGTTCATGAGGGTACTATTCACTGTGCACTGTAGCAGTTTCACTGTAGCAGACGGTGTGGTCGGTTCACTGTAGCAGTGCGGTTCCTGTAGCAGTCGGTACACTGTAGCAAGTGGGTGGTCGGTTCACTGTAGCAAATCACTATAGCAGTCAAAAATGAAGCCTATAAATAGAGCTTCTTGGCACCCTCAAATAAAGAGGAAGGAGGAGGAAGGAAGAGAGAGAGAGAGTTTCTATTTTAGAGAGAGAGTTGTTATTTTTAGAATTTATTTCTTGCATTTTTTGACTTCTTGCATGCCTCCTACATGGATGGTTTTACCTCCTATATGGAAGGCCTAGGTAGTCCTCCTTTATGGATGGTATAGGCTGCCACCTACATGGATGGTTTTACCTCCTATATGGTAGGCTAGATTTTCCATTTTCATGCATCTTGTAGTAGTATTTTTATGTTTTTGTAATTAATTTTTATGCAATATTTATGATGTTTGGAATATATTTTGGTTTTGTTTTTAATTTTATCATGAGCTAAATTTTCCTTTTCCTAGGGTGATGACGTAGCTTACTAATGATGGATTGAATCTTAACTTATTAAATCTAGTTTTAATTTTTCCTTCATGATTGAGTTTTAATTATCGCTCTTAATGCTTACAATTGATTGGCCACCTTTTGGATGATTTTAATATGCATGTTGAGACCGGAAGGAGATACATGTGTGTGGATCCTATAATTAAAACCATAATTTGCATATGAAATAGGAATATATTCATATGGGTTATGTAGTCTTAATTGAGTTCCATAAATCTTAATGCATGATTGATTGCTTAAATTCATATAGGAATATATTGGGTTAGCAATTAATTATAGAATTACTTGACCTTGGAAGAGGCTAGTAATTAAAATAGGGAAACTCGACTATCAATCATGTGGAATAAATTGGACTAGAATAGATAAGTGATTCAATCCGGAATTTATTAAGTGAAATCTAATCCCTAGGGCTTTTACTCATATTTGTCTTTATATCACTTGTATTCATATTTCATCATTTCTATCTTGCAATCTCAATCACAACTAATCAACCGACTAAATAGAATTAAAATTACCAATTTTGGTACTTAGTGATCAATCCTCGTGGGAACGATACTCTACTCACTTCTATATTACTTGATTATGACAGTGTACACTTGCACTTCTAAATACACCATCCTACACTCATAACACTGGTTATAGTATAGGCCAAGAGGAAAGTGATCTGAAAGCTGAGATTGCAGAAGCTCAAATGCACGATGGGAAAGCACAGTCCATTAGGACTATGATTGAACAAGGTGAGACTCAGGACTATGATCTTTCACCAAGTGGATTAGTTCGATACAAGAAGAGAATCTATGTTCCACTGAAAGTTGATATGAGGTAGAAAATCCTTGATGAAGCGCACAAAAGTCGATATATCCTTCATCCAGGGATGGTGAAGATGTATCATAACTTGAAGACAATGTACTGGTGGCCTAGGTTAAAGAAAGATGTGACCGAGTATGTGGCTCGATGTCTTACCTACCAGAAGGTGAAAATCGAACACCAGAGACCACCAGGATTGCTTCAGAGTCCCAAAATTCTAGAATGGAAATGGGAAAGCGTAGCCATAGATCTTGTGACAGGATTACCCAAAATCCGGAATAATGATGCGATCTGAGTGATTGTTGATCGTTTTACAAAATCAGCACATTTCATACCGATCAATGCCAGCTATTCTCCTGATAAACTGGTAGAGATTTATATCAAGGAAATAGTGAGACTCCATAGGGCGCCAAATAATATAATTTTTGATAGAGATCCTCATTTTACTTCAAAGTTTTAGAGATCTCTACATGATGCTCTGGGCACTAAACTGAATTTCAGTACGGCTTATCATCCTCAAACAGATGGACAGACAGAGAGAACTATATAGACGCTGGAAGACATGTTGAGAGCGTGTGTGATTGACTTCAAAGGAAGCTGGGACTACTACCTTCCACTTACGGAATTTGCTTACAATAATAGCTATCATGCGAGCATTCAGATGGCTCCATATAAAGTATTGTATGGAAGGAAGTGTCAATCCCCTCTTTGTTGGACAAAAATGTCAGAAAGAAGACTGTATGGGCCAGATATAGTGGATCAGACTGCTGAGCAAATCAAGATCATTAAGCAAAGACTGCTTACAGCCCATAGTAGACAAAAGAGTTATGTCGACAAACGAAGAAGACCATTAGAATTCCAAGTTGGCGATCACATATTTCTAAGGGTCTCACTTGTCACTGGTATTTGCAGGACAATAAAGAGAAAGAAGTTAAGCCCTCGATATATTGGGCCATTTGAGATTTTGTCTAGAATTGGATCAGTAGCATATCGAATTGCTCTACCCCCGAACTTGAGCAGATTACACGATATTTTTCATGTTTCGTAATTGAAAAGGTATCAACCAAACCCCCAGCATGTTATAGAGTATGAAGATGTAGATATGCAAAATGATCTCACATATGAAATTGAGCCGGAACAAGTTATTGAGGGACAGGAGAGACATCTCAGACATAAAAGTATTCCATTTGTGAAGGTGATCTGGAAGGGGTTATCACCTAGAGAGGCAACTTGGGAGGTGGAGGACAACTTACGGAAACGTTACCCAGAATTTATGTTTTAAGACTTGAAACAAATTTCGGGGACGAAATTTCTTATACAAGGGGGGAGTTGTAACCTACTAAAATATGAACAACAAGAACTGCTTGTAAATGTAATTAGTTGGAAGAAAATTCACCGTAGCCAATGTTGTGTATACGGTGTTATTTTGATAAAGAGGACACATAGCAAGATTTTATTGGTTGTCATAAAGTAATAATTAAATGGAATAATCTTACTTTGTGTAGGGACCATGAAGGAGGACATCTCGTAGGTGAAGTCGGGGAAAATTCCCTGACTTTCCTTTCCCTGATAAAGTGGACGGTTAGGTGGAGGGAAGAGATAGGGATGGTGTTAGAACTGGCTGACACCCAAGAGGGGGGTGAATTGGGTGTGTGATAAGAAAGTATGATCTTTTAAAATCTTTTCGCAACTTATCAAATCAATACATGCGGAAGTATAGAAGCATAAGCTGATATGTAAATCATATATGCTGGAAATGTAAAAGCTTAGGGAAGAGAATATGCAAACTGTGATTTATCCTGGTTCGGTCCAATCCACGATGACCTATGTCCAGTCCCCAGGCTCCTCCTGAGATTTCCAATCCACTATCTTCTTGTTTAACCAGGCACAAGAAAAGCCTTTACAAATTCACAAGAGTTACTCCCCCTTACACACTGTAAGGTTTACTCCTTCTACAGCAAGTCGAGCAAAGCAATCCGAAGACCTTTCTCTCCTGCTTACCCATGCAAGTCTTACAAGCAGGAACATTCTCTCCTGCTTACACTACTGTAAGTCTTACGAGCAGCAACGTTCTCTACTGCTTGCACCTTATAAGTCTTACGAGCAGAAAGTCTTACTGGCAGCTTCTCCGTAAGGCAATCAATCCACTCAAGGTCCCTCTACCTTGAGAACACTTCTGAAATACAGATGAAGTGTTTACAAACTCTCTCACAGAGTAGATATGATACTCACTGAAGTACAATACAGATAATCTCACTCTCAAGTATACATGACAAAGAAAAATAGATATTAACAGAGAGTATGCAAGAGATGAAGATTCATGACAGCAGCATATTGGCAGTTAGGTTCTCGCTACTTCATCATTTCTGTTTGCTCGTGTATTTGGTCACTGTCATGTGTATACACTTCTTTTCGAATGCTTTAGTTTATATAGCAAGTATTGAGTGCCATTGGGAGCATTCAAATATATCTTCCCGTTGAAATCTGATCGTGCTCTCTGATAAGTAATTCAACCGTTGCCCATGATCGTGCTCTGACAAATGCTTCAGTTTTTTGCATGTTTCATTGACTCATCTGTTGAATATTGATATTGCCCATGATTCGTCATCGTTAAATATTCGTCGGTTGCTTCCCATGTGAACTGTAGTGGAATACCTGTAATACGCTGACAGAAAATAGCCGTTAGAGAATATTTTAAATATCACTCGAGTGGATAACTACTTCATCAGAAATTATCTACATCAGCTGAGTACACCATGAAATGCTTCGAGTAAATTCTTCAACTTGATGTAATGTTCATAAATCTTCTGGAAGTGATTTTGATAAAATAATATTCCATTGGCAGTGATCTTGACAAAGCAATATTCCACTGGCAATGATCAGCATCCCTCAAGTGTACCATGAAATCATTTGAGTTGTTTCCTTGTTTCTGTCAACTTTCTGGAAGTAATTCTGATGAGAACAGTGAATCACTTGAGTTGACTTAGAATTCATTGGCAGTATATTCTGAAACATGAGAATCATTTGAGTGCGGTGTAACTTCACTGGAGGTGATTTTGATAAAACAATTAACACTTGAATGCAGAAGCATTTCACCGGCAGTAATCTTGATTTCTGGATGTGACTGTCATTGGAACTGATTTCGATTTAGTGAAGAGTGGACTGAGTGATCATAGATGCTGACAAGAAGTGAAACTGATAAAACTTCATATCAGTTGATCTTGGCATGTCTCTGGAAGTGATTTGCAAAATCACCATAATCACTTGCTTGGATATTATCTGACAGACGGTGAACTGATGCAATTGATATCCAGTGGGAGTGATCATCGGAGGTGATTCAGATTCTCTGGTAGTGATTTTCACAAACATGTATTTTTCTGGAAGTGCATTGCATGATTACTGGAAGTGAAAGATCTTCATATCACTTGAGTAAATATTGGTTCATCAGTAGTGATCTGAGGCATACTGGCTTTCACTGGAGGTGCATTCTGGTTCACTGGAAGTGTTTTGAGAAAGAGTGAAATTCACTGGAAGTGGTTTAGCATCCACTGGAAGTGATCTTCGAAAACAACATAATCACTCGAGTGATTTTGGCATCACTAGAAGTGATTTTGCAAACAGTGAATTTTTCTTGCAGTGATTTGGCTCGCACTAGAAGTGATTCTGAAAAATCTCAAATCACTCGAGTGATTTTGGCATCACTGGAAGTGAAATCCGGAACAGTGAAAAATTCCTGCAGTGATTCTGTCGCCACTGGAAGTGATCTGCGAAATAAGCCATATCACTCGAGTGAATTCTGGAATCACTCGAGTGATCTTCAATATCACTCGAGTGATTAAAAATCACTCGAGTGATCTGTTGTTCAGATCACTTTAGCTCTTTGCTGCGTTTCCAATTCTTCAGCAAGCAGGGGTAAACTTCCAGATAACATAACTCTTTGAATATGACTCCAAAATTACTATATTATATATCAATGGAAATATCTTGAAGTATAGTTTCATATGGCACCAGTTTCATCTCAATAGGATCAGTGGTTTGAGAGTTATAGCCAAAATACCAAACATGTTCCAGAAAGTGACGCTGACATAAAGGTCAAATTGGAATACTGATATCTCCCTCATCTGAGCTTCTTTAATATTGGTTCTGGTGTCAAAATGACGCATTGGGAGTCTATTTGCATATGCAACTGACTTGGTCTCAATTGTAGTTTCATTTTTAGAGATATGATCAAATAACCAGACCTCGCTCAGCTAGATGAAGAACAGAGCACAAAACGCCTAACATCACTCGAGTGAATTAGTGAATCACTCGAGTGATTCATTGTTTTCAGAATCACTCGAGTGATTCTGAAAATAACTTGAGTGATTTAATAAATCACTCGATGCTACAGTGCCAAACAGTGCCAATTGCTACAGTAACCGTACTGCTACAGTGATAAACAGTACTGCTACAGTAACTTCTTAATTCCCTTATGAGCATAGAAACATCCAGTATTTCTTCTAGAAGCTTGAATCTTGATATTCCCATTAATTCTTCAAGCTCTTCATTCACCAATTTCTTTGACGAACTATAAAATATATAACATTAAATATAATAGTTAGTCAATATAAGAGATAAGTATATTATGCAAACTTTTGCTCTCATAATATTTGATATATATATTTGGCATCATCAAAACTAATCATATCCAACATATGGGTCCCACATAAGGGACCCATGACGTTATCTTAAGGAAGAAGAGAAAAGGTGTTTTTGACTTTAATGTGTTGGCCGAATAAGAGCGTGACACTTGTTTCCTCTTTTTGACAAAGTTACTTTATCTTTTGAGTTGTCATCACCGGAGGGTGCCATGTTGCCCCGAGCCGGGGAAATCCACCATTCTCTGGTCTGGTCACCCGACTAATTTTCCCAAACATCGAACTCAGGAGCCAAGGAAAAATCATTGGGCTCTCACTTTCCTGACCATTAGGACAGCTCAAGACCCATTTGATTAAAAGAAAGGACACGTGTCACTGTTTGGCTAAATCACCGAATATGTGGCACCATAAGATTCTGACACATGTTGGAACACCTTTATGACTCTTTAAACTCCATTATTTCATTTATCAACAGAAAAAATAGGAAGAAATCAGAAAAAACGTTGAGAAATAGTTAGAGGAAAGAGAAAACATGAATAGTGAATGTTCTTGAGTTCAATCCACCGAAACACTACCGAATCAGTGTTTTCTTCCAAAATTTCCTTCACAAACCTTCTTCTACTCATTCTAAGCTTCATTTATATGGTTTCATATTTTCATTTGGAGGTGTTTGGTTCCATCTCACCGGACGAAGTACTGTCGGATTTCCAAACCCGATTATGGAAACGTATAGAGGTAAGCGTAAGCTTCATTTTGAACCGATTGGTTTGTTGTTTGCATGAGTCTTCATGAAGGTTGGGGTACTGTTCATTTTCATCCAAAAGGAATTTTAAAGGATTAATCATGGTTTAATCATGTATTTATGGTTAAATGATGATTTATGATGATATTGGACTAAGTTGTTCAACAAAATTATGTTTTGGTAATTTTGCTGAAAATGATTCTGGCTTGCCAGTGGGTTTTGGGGCTAAAGCTTTATGATTTTGATGCTTTTGATCATTCCATTGAGTTCTACATGAAAATTTATGTGGAGAATCATGTACTTATAATTTTTGGATAATTATACAAAATTATGGAATTTTTGAAAGTTAGATGACCCTGCTATTAGACTTGTTTTTCTAGAGCAGATTTGTTACGATGCGTGTTTCAGTAACCAAACCTTGTCTAAACCTTATGAAATTTTACATGATGAAAGTAGACATCCTGAGGTTTAATTTGATGGGTAATATGATGCAATTGGATCAGTGGATTGAGAAATATGATTTTTCAAAGTAGACATACATATCACATATATGCAGAAAAGGTAAGTTCACTACCTCTCGGCTTTATGTACTTCTCTTCTTGTCCCTTGATCCGCCAACCATTGCTTCTTCTTTGTCACTTCATGGCCCTAGGTAAGTGATAACATTATTAGAGCCATGAAAAGTAAATGCCCAATGGCCAAAATTAGCCCTAAATGCTTACTTTCATCCTTGGAGTTCATACCAATTACATTTGTGCCATTAAGTCTTAAATTCGCATAAGACATAAAGGTGACAGATTTTTCACCAAACTTTGAAAAATCACAATTAATTCTATAGAACTCCAATTGAGGTAGTTCAAAGGCCTATATTACCCCTATCAAGTCTACTTTACATTGAAAATCATTAATCGTTCAGTAATCATGACAGAAAGTGCAGATTTAATTATTACACTTCACTGCCCCAAAACAGCTTTCAGATTCAATGTCCAAATGTCAAAAATCATGAATAATTATACAAAACTTCAATTAAGGTGATTCCAAGTCCCAAATGACCATTATTAAGTATTTTTATAAATAAAAATATATTAATTAGCTATATGTCAACATAGTAATACAGTATTTCCACTTTCTACACATTATTCCAGAAAATTCCAGTTTTGTATACTCAAACTTCAAAAACTCAAAACTTCCAGTACACAAGTTCAATTGACCACTATGACCTATCAAATTAAAGGCCTTTGTGTATAATTTTCAACTGGAGAATTTCAGAATTTTCAGACAAGTTTTACCCCTTGAATTATCAAGCACAGTAACAAGGCTCCAGACAAGCAGATTAACACTATGAACACATATGCTTTATAAATTCCCAAATTGATATACAAGCATCCAAAAATCATGAACACTTGTATACCTACATAATTTTTCCTCCTCAATTCAATGGAAGCATCAAAATTATCAAATTTCCTCTCCTTCCCCACATCACAATACAGGGCAAAAAATTAGATTCTCAGAAAAATTATGTCGGTTTCTTAGTTTTTTTTCTTGCTTAATCACTTCCTTGTTACTTCTAATCAAATGATTAGCTACTTAGACATCCGTTGGACATCATTTAGCCATTAAAAACACCCTTTAAAACCATCCATGAACAGTACCCAACTTCTAATATACTCATCCAAACAACAAATCAATCGGTTTAAAAGGAAGCTTACGCTTACCTCTACTCGTTTCCGCAAACGATTCGGAATTCTGGCAATACTCTAGCCAGTGAGATGGTGCCAACAACCTCCAAAAAAATTTCAAAACGTAAAAATGAAGCTCGTGATGAGTAGAAGAAGTTTCCTGAAGGGCACTTTAAGATAGGACGCCAATTCGGCAGTGTTTCGGAAGTTGGAAGTTTCTCTATCTTCTCCCTCCATTTTATTCTGGTTCTTTTCTTTCTCTTATGGTCTATTTTTTCACGTCTCAATGGATGAAGAAGATAATAATTTATGATTAAAGGAAGTGTTAAAATACCTTACCACGTGTTAGCTTCTGATTGGCCCAAAATTCCAATTTTTGCATATAATGCATGATTTGGCAGAACTTTCATTAAACTTTGAAAATTCATATCTAATTGTAAAAATATTCAATTGGGGTGGTTCTAAAGGCTATATGACCCTCATTGAGTCTAGTTTTAAGAAAAAATATAAATTTTGTCCAATTTGAAGTTTAATCTTCCCAGAATTTTAATCTTTAAATGTTGTCCCAAAAAATAATTAATTTCACTGGGCTAACTTCAAAAATTCATTTCTCTTTGTGTACAACTCCAAATGACTTATATGACCTATCAAATTAAATTTTGATAAGTCTTATGGAAAGTTTCATAATTTTTTGGACATCATTTGCCCCTTGAAATCTTCCATACAAACACGACTGCCACATCGGGAATTTCACCGATAGCAACAACACTTTGTATTCCACTTCACTATGTTGTGTGTGACTTCCAATCACTTTGTTTTATTATTCCCCGAGCTCTTTAACTCACCAATATAATTCATTTTAATATCCAAGGATATAAAGGAATTTTGGAAAATAATATCATGTCCCATTAGGACATTTGATAAATCGGGGTCTAGCACTCCCCTTAATATAGGCTTAATCTCAAACCTTTTGTCCCAAAATTTGGGGTATTACAAAAATCATCAAGAAATATCAAATAGACATAAGTCAAAGGTCCAAACTTCAACTATTTGCAAGATGGCAATGGAATAGTGGAAGACCAATATTTCATTCGTTCAATTCTCATTGTTTCGGCTAATCAAGAGGAATATAAAGGGAAATGAGATATTGAATTAAATAAATTGCATTATGGACCAATAGGATGCAAGCAAGTGTATAAGCCATTTGACTAAACAAGATTTCATCCTTCCTCCATTTCTTCAGCTTCATTCTCATGCCAAAACAAACCAAAAGAGTGAGAGAGAGCTGGAGAACACGGTGAAGCAAAAGAAGGCTAGGGTTCTCTTGGATCAAAGTTAAGGAAGCTATTACCTTGTGTCTTAAGCTTCTTAATCTCTCCATAACCTCTCTTCCTTTGAATCTGTGGTTTTCAAGCTGAATCAAGAGTTGTGGGGAGAGAGACAAAACGTGTAGAGAGAGAAAGTGCTGAAAATCAAGAGGTAATCTTCTAAACTCTTTCCTCTTGCTTGAATGATGCTATTAGAGTTGTTCTTGACTTAGTTTTGGTTATTTTAGTAAAAGATAACTCATGAAACCTAAGAGACCTTAATATTCAAGGTTCTCCAAATCAAGTCTAATAAATGTTTAAATAGCTAATATTGTGATTATAAGTAGAAAGGAGGTGATTAGGCAAGACAAAATGAGAAACCGACACAACTTTTCTAGGAACCTAAATTCCCTGCCCTGTGTTGGATGTGGTGATAAGTAAAATATTTGCATATTTATTTTCCCTTATATGATGATTTTGTGGACTATATTTGAGCTGAATATAATCAATTTGGGTGTAATTAATAAATAAATAATATATTTCTTGCAGCCATGGACACTACCGGATTAAGAAGAATTAAAGAAGGCATTTTAAGGGGAAGTTACTATTTATGCAGTACTATTCACTGTGCACTGTTCATGCGGTACTGTTCACTGCGCACTGTAGCGGACCATTGCATTTCACTGTAGCGGACCATTGCATTGTACTGTAGCGGTTGGTGTGCATGGAAGTGGGGCGGTTCAGTGCGGTTCCTGTAGCAGTCGGTGCACTGTAGCAAGTGGGTGGTCGGGTTCACTGTAGCAGTGTGGATCACTGTAGCAAATCACTGAAGAAAAATATTGTAGCAGTCCAAAAATGAAGCCTATAAATAGAGCTTCTTTGCACCCTAAAATGGAGAGGAAGGAAGAGAGAGAGAGAGTTTCTATTTTAGAAAGAAAGTTGTTATTTTTATAATTTATTTCTTGCATATTTTTACTTCTTGCATGCCTCCTACATGGATGGTTTTACCTCCTATATGGAAGGCCTAGGTAGTCCTCCTTTATGGATGGTATAGGTTGCCACCTACATGGATAGTTTTACCTCCTATATGGTAGGCTAGATTTTCCATTTTCATGCATCTCGTAGTAGTATTTTTATGTTTTTGTAATTAATTTTTATGCAATATTTATGATGTTTGGAATATATTTTGGTTTTGTTTTTAATTTTATCATGAGCTAAATTTTCCTTTTCCTAGGGTGATGACGTAACTTACTAATGACGGATTGAATCTTAACTTATTAAATCTAGTTTTAATTTTTCCTTCATGATTGAGTTTTAATTATTGCTCTTAATGCTTACAATTGATTGGCCACCTTTTGGATGATTTTAATATGCATGTTGAGACCGGAAGGAGATACATGTGTGTGGATCCTATAATTAAAACCATAATTTGCATATGAAATAGGAATATATTCATATGGGTTGTGTAGTCTTAATTGAGTTCCATAAATCTTAATGCATGATTGATTGCTTAAATTCATAGAGGAATATATTGGGTTAGCAATTAATTATAGAATTACTTGACCTTGGAAAAGGCTAGTAATTAAAATAGGGAAACTCGACTATCAATCATGTGGAATAAATTGGACTAGAATAGATAAGTGATTCAATCCAGAATTTATTAAGTGAAATCTAATCCCTAGGGCTTTTTATCATATTTATCTTTATATCACTTGTATTCATATTTCATCCTTTCTATCTTATAATTTCAATCACAACTAATCAATCGACTAAATAGAATTAAAATTACCAAATTTGGTACTTAGTGATCAATCCTCGTGGGAACGATACTCTACTCACTTCTATATTACTTGATTACGACAGTGTACACTTGCACTTCTAATTACACCATCCTACACTCGTAATAAGTTTTTGGCGCCGTTGCCGGGCATTGTCATTAATATCAATACCAAGTAATTTTAATACTAATTTGGTCTTCATATTACATTTTTCTTTTCGTGTCTTTTGTTTCTTTTCAGGTTTTTGTTTAGTATAAGACCAGATCAAAGAAGATTGAATTACAACCTTGTGATTCTGAGATCGAGAGAACTTGTCGAAGAAATCGGAGAGTTCGAAAGCAGTCTACTTCAATCAATTCAATGGCAAATCCGGAAGAAGAAGCAGCAGATACCAAAATACTCGGTTATTATGCAACACCAACAATCATGGAGACAACTTCTGGAATCAGAAAACCACCAGTAGCAGCCAACAATTTTGAAATCAAGCCTGCAATTATCTAGATGGTGCAAGCCAATCAATTTGGTGGTTTATCAACAGAAGATCCTAACACACATATAGCCAGCTTCCTAGAAATATGTGACACATTCAAGCATAATGGTGTTACTGATGATGCCATTAGACTTAGACTTTTCCCTTTCTTACTCAGGGATAAGGCTAAGAGCTGGTTACATTCTCTACTAATGGGAAGCATAACTACATGGGATGCCTTGGCACAGAAATTTTTGGCAAAATATTTTCTGTCAGGAAAAACTGTAAAATTGAGGAATGAAATTACCTCATTTTCCCAGCATGAACTAGAAAACCTTTATGAAGCCTGGGAAAGATACAAGGAGTTGCTAAGGAGATGTCCTCATCATGGGTTACCAGATTAGTAGACACTGCAAACATTCTACAATGGGATGACGCACACCACCAGAATTCTTGTAGATGCTGCAGCTAGAGGATCTTTAATGGGAAAAAATCTAGATGATGCCTACAATTTACTTGAGGAGATGGCGGCAAATGCATATCAATGGCCTTCTGAACGTCATAATTCAAAGAAGGTACTTGGAGTGCACGAGCTGGATATCCTTACAACTTTATCTTCTCAAGTTGCATGTATATCCAAGCAAGTGAGCTCATTGACTAGTCAAGCAAATGCAATCAATACTCCTCATGAAACCTGTGACCGATATGGAGGACCTCATATGAGTACACAAAGTCAAGATGGACAGTTATCCATACCTTCTCAGTCGGAGCAAGCTCATTATATCAGAAATCAATGAAATGGCCCATTCTCAAACACTTATAATCCAGGTTGGCGGAATCATCTAAACTTTGGCTAGAAGAATAATCAAAATGTGTTCAAACCACAAGGGAACTACCAGCAACAAGCTATTCAACCACTAAATCCACCACAACAAAAAGTGAATGTGGAAGATGCACTGGCTCAACTAACCATAAATACATCTCAATTCATGGCTAGGACTGACGCAACACTTAGAAGCCACGAAGCCTCGATAAAGAACTTGGAGATCCAAATGGGCCAAATTACAAATATGCTAAATTCCAGATAACCAGGTACTCTTCCAAGTGACACTGAAAAAAACCCAAGAGAGCATGTGAAGGCTATTGCATTAAGGAGTGGGAAGGAATTGAAAGATCCTGTAATTTTACATAAGAATGACGGAGAAAAGAAAGAAAGTGAACAAGAAAAGAAGGAGGAAGCACAGAAACCTCAAGAAGATGATGTGGTACCAGGAAGAATCAGCTTTCCAGATAACCCTCCTCCATATATACTACCAGTTCCATACCCTCAGAGACTTGTGAAGGCAAAGCTAGACAAGAAGTTTAAAAAGTTTCTGGAGGTTTTCAAAAAGTTACATATCAACATCCCTTTTGCAGACGCTCTTGCCCAAATGCCTAGTTATGCAAAATTCATGAAGGACATTCTCTCAAATAAGCGTAAGCTGGAGGAATTTGAGATAGTTGCACTTACTGAGGAGTGCAGGGCCATTCTACAAAAGAAACTACCACCAAAGCTAAAAGATCCAGGAAGCTTTTGCATACCTTGCACCATAGGTCAATGTAACTTTGAAAGAGCACTTTCTGACCTGGGAGCAAGTGTAAATCTCATGCCCTTATCTGTCTACAGAAAACTTGGTCTTGGAGAGGTGAAGCCTACCACAGTTTCACTACTTCTTGCTGATCGATCAATTAAACATCTAAGGGGTGTCTTAGAAGATGTTCTGGTAAAGGTGGACAAACTCATATTTCCAGCTGATTTCATCATACTCAACATGGAAGAAGATCAAGAAATTCCTATCATTCTTGGGAGGCCATTCCTAGCAACTGGGAGAACTTTAATAGATGTGCAACGGGGAAAGTTAACTTTACGAGCTCAAGATGACCAAGTATCTTTTAACATTTTTAAGGCTTGGTCATGTCCAAATGAAGGTAACACCTGTTACAGAGTAGATACATTGACTAGCTGCACAAAAGACGTAGTGAACAAAATTTGCATAGATCAATCATTCACAATAGGAACGGTAGATGTATCAAAATCTACTAATCCTAAAGTGCACAAAGAATATTGGGGAATAAAAGCTTTCAATTTTGACTTAAAGGCGGCTGGTGAGAAAAGACTTCTCCAACTCAATGAGCTTGAAGAATTCAGACAACAAACTTATGAGAATGCCAAATTATACAATGAGAAGACAAAAATGTGGCATGACAGAAGAATTATGAGGAGAGAGTTCACGCCGGCACAAAAAGTTCTAATATGCAACTCAAGGTTAAAGCTATTTTCGGGAAAGTTGAGATCAAGGTGGTGAGGACCTTTTACTGTGGTTCAAACATGGGCATATGGAGCTGTGGAGATTCAAGATGGTGATCAAAAATTCAAAGTAAATGAGCAAAGGCTGAAAGAATATAATGACGGTGCACTCAACACTTTGAAAACTGTCATCACTTTGGAGGAAACAACAGGTAAGTCCTAATTTTTTTTAAAAAATAAAAAAATAAAATAAAATAAAAAATAAAATAATAAAATAAAATAAAATTTTTTTATTGGTTTGGTCTTTGTCTAGCTAAAGACGTTAAAGAAGGGCGTCTATTTGGGAGGCAACCCAAAACTTCTTTTCCTTAATCTTTCATTTTCTTTCTTACTTACTGAAGCACATAAAACTGCATCTTTAAATTTTAGTCTTATCATGGAGGAAATTATTGTAAAGCTTAAGAACAGGTTCCCTACTCTTCCCAAAGATGTGCTTAGGAAGATCTATAGCTGTCGACTTGAAAGAATGAAGACATTCAAGTATTTGGGCCTTCCTGAGGATGTCCGTTGGATCATTGAAGCTAAGGTACGTTTAATAGGTGAGATTCATGATTCATTTATTAAACCTATGCCAGGTATGGGAAGAACCTCTTACTCCAAAAAGAGAAGAGCTAAAAGAATGAAGGTTTGTCCTAAATGTGCAAGGTGAAATTGTGATCAGTGCTGTAGGAGCAAAGGTATGGTTTCTATAAATCGAGAAGATAAAATTCAATTTATAAAGGATGGACTGAGTAAGGAGTCATTGGATGATATCATTCAGACTCTTGAGACGCATCCTAGTGGCGATGTTCATCATGTTCTTCTTGATTTATTAGACATATTCAACAAAGAAAAAGAGCGCTACCGTCTTGGAAATCTGACGTTAAAAGACCATGTTTGCCAGTTTATAAGAAAACTGGATGGGAAGCAAATCCTCGATTCATAGAAAGCGTTTAAGCCGTTACTAGACGTAAAACCAGAGGAAGATGTGAGCCACAATCACAACAACTGTACATAATCTTGCTTTTGTCAATCTGTCTTATCTTTTTCAGTAACTTTTGACTTTCTTTACTCACTTTACTTAATTTCTTGGCACAGTGGCCCACTGGTCATTCGTGTCAGAAATTTTTTTTCAAAATTTTTTGAAAATGTGTGATTTGCATGATTTTGTTGTCGCTGTTTTTGTAATATAAATATGTAATCTTCCATTTGTAAAAAAACACAAAATGTCTGAGAGAGAAAAAGAGAGGAGTGGTATCACTCTAAAATGCAGTTTTAAATCTATATGCATTTTTGGTGAAACTGACTCAGGAAAGGATGGAGAGTTTATACCTGCAGCACAGGAACTGGGACATGCACGAGCCGCTAGGAAAATCAACTTTGTCTACAGGAGAGGTCTCGAGGGCCTGAAGTTAAGTATGGCTATTCCTGCAACCATTAATGGTAGCACGGGTTTGTGTGTAAGGATAAAGGAGTTAGAACATCACTTCTTCTTCTTAGGCCAAGAGTTAGAGGTTTCAATCCTGCCTGAACGAATGGGACGTATGTTTTACCGTGCTGATGCTTTTATCGCTCTACCCGGTGGTTTTGAAACGTTGGATGGGATCTCTAGCATTACATATTGGGCTAAACTGAACTTTCATAAAAAACCATTAGGATTGTTAAATGTTAATGGTTTTTATGATAATCTGTTGTCTTTTCTTGATCATGCTGTGGAAACAGGATTCATACCCCAAGCGACTCGTCATTCCATCATTTCTGCACCAACTGCTGATCAACTACTAGATAAACTGCAAACCTATGAACCTCAACCAGATCTATTAGTAAAAGAAAAAGATGCGCAATCTTCAGATAGCAGCCAGAAGCAGAATCCATATACCACTCTCCGGTTGTAACTTTCTTTTATCTTATGGTTTTACTCTTAGCATTTTGGTTTAATTTATTGTGTGTTTAGGTTATTCAAAAAAAACCTTTCTTTAATATTTAGAAGACATTGAGGACAATGTCTGATTTAGGTTGGGGGATGATTATTAAAAAAAAAGCGCATAGTTTCTCCATTAGATAGTTAGTAGTAAAACTATTAGATGCATGGGGTGTGAAAAGATGGCAGAGTAAAGAGTTATTCTTAACTCTTGAGACGCATCTTATTAGTTGTAATTTTTTGTTTCTTTCTTTCTGTTTCATCTAAAAGATAAAAATAAAAAAAATAAAAATTTTGAGTGTTTTTCAATGATTTTAAGAAGTATATAAGTTTGAAGCATGGATCAATTGAGTTTAGAGATTTTATAGCATGATTGAACAATTGATTGTTGAATTTGGTGATGAATTTTGAGACTGACTGAGCTGAATTTAAAAGTCCCTAACCGTGAGCTTTTGAGCCTATATGATCAATAGTGATTATCTTTCTTGTGTGTGATATTCACCTATTAAGTTGTCACTCTAGAACTTGCTTTAAATCTAGTTGAAATTACATGTCACATGCACATTCAAAAATGATAAAGGCATTCATTTTGTTTAGCCAGAGCCAAATAGCCAACCTTGCAATTATACCATTGATAAGCCCCTTTGAGCCTAATTGATTATTTCTTTATTCTCAACCCATTAATATGTGTTTTAATGATTTATCAAGTGCTTTTACTTAATTCGAAAGATTAACAGAGCATTTGAAATTTTGGTGAAATGGGCTTTTGACAAGTGTAGGGGTCTATATATCATCAACCACAAAAGTGCAGAAGTTGTAAAAAAAAGAAGAAAAAAAGAAAAAGAAAAAGAAAAAGAAAAAGAGAAAAAAATGTAAATTATGGGTTGTTGGGATGAAATAGGTTAGGTTTATTCATAAGATGACCCATTTTTCAATTGCTCTATTTACTTAGTAAATATAGCACTTCATATAACTTTTTACATTCCTTTTACTTTAACCCCATTACAACCTTTAATAAGTCCTTTTGATTTGAATTATGCATGTGAATTAGGTAGTGGAGATTGAGATTTTTGGCAAGCTTATGGTAGTGTAATTTTTTCAGGTGAATTTGAGCGAAACACTTACCCTAAAACACTTGAGAGATTGAGAGAATGAGCCACAATTATGAATTCGGTTCATTTATTTTCAAATGAAGTTACCAGTTTATACTTTTATTGATTCAAGAATACTATGATCTCTTTATTCTTTAATTGTGTCCTTGTTTATGACTTGACACTTCTGATTTTGTTGGAAGCACTTATTAGTTACTCTTTCTTGTCCGAGCACATCCAAGAGCTAAGTGTGGGGGAATTTGATAAGTAAAATATTTGTATATTTATTTTCCCTTATATGATGATTTGTGGACTATATTTGAGCTGAATATAATCAATTTGGGTGTAATAAATAAATAAATAATAATTTTCTTACAGCTATGGACACTACCGGATTAAGAAGAATTAAAGAAGGCATTTAAGGGGAAGTTACTATTCATGCGGTACTGTTCACTGTAGCAGGGGTACTGTAGCGGACCATTGCGTTTCACTGTAGCGGACCATTGTGTTGTACTGTAGCGATCGGTGTGTGTGGAAGTGGGGCGGTTCAGTGTGGTTCCTGTAGCAGTCGGTGCACTGTAGCAAGTGGGTGGTCGGTCCACTGTAGCAGTGCGAATCACTGTAGCAATCACTGTAGCAAAATACTGTATCAGTCCGAAAATGAAGCCTATAAATAGAGCTTCTTGGCACCCTAAAATGGAGAGGAAGGAAGAGGAAGAAAGAGGAAGGAAGAGAGAGAGAGAGTTTCTATTTTAGAGAGAGAGTTGTTATTTTTAGAATTTATTTCTTGCATTTTTTTACTTCTTGCATGCCTCCTACATGGATGGTTTTACCTCCTATATGGAAGGCCTAGGTAGTCCTCCTTTATAGATGGTATAGGTTGCCACCTACATGGATAGTTTTACCTCCTATATGGTAGGCTAGATTTTCCATTTTCATGCATCTCGTAGTAGTATTTTTATGTTTTTGTAATTAATTTTTATGCAATATTTATGATGTTTGGAATATATTTTGGTTTTGTTTTTAATTTTATCATGAGCTAAATTTTCCTTTTTCTAGGGTGATGACGTAGCTTACTAATGACGGATTGAATCTTAACTTATTAAATCTAGTTTTAATTTTTCCTTCATGATTGAGTTTTAATTATTGCTCTTAATGCTTACAATTGATTGGCCACCTTTTGGATGATTTTAATATGCATGTTGAGACCGGAAGGAGATACATGTGTGTGGATCCTATAATTAAAACCATAATTTGCATATGAAATAGGAATATATTCATATGGGTTGTGTAGTCTTAATTGAGTTCCATAAATCTTAATGCATGATTGATTGCTTAAATTCATATAGGAATATATTGGGTTAGCAATTAATTATAGAATTACTTGACCTTGGAAAAGGCTAGTAATTAAAATAGGGAAACTCGACTATCAATCATGTGGAATAAATTGGGCTAGAATAGATAAGTGATTCAATCCGAAATTTATTAAGTGAAATCTAATCCCTAGGGCTTTTTATCATATTTGTCTTTATATCACTTGTATACATGTTTCATCATTTCTATCTTGTAATTTCAATCACAACTAATCAATCGACTAAATAGAATTAAAATTACCAATTTTGATACTTAGTGATCAATCCTCGTGGGAATGATACTCTACTCACTTCTATATTACTTGATTACGACAGTGTACACTTGCACTTCTAATTACACCATCCTACACTCGTAACATGTGGTATAGGAGTAAGAATTTGATAGTTTTGATGCTTCCATTGGGTTTAGGAGGAAAAGTTGTGTAGGGTCTATATTGATGATAAAGTAATAAAAGCCCCAGAAAGTAAATTGACCAATTACCCCTTAAAAGCTTTAACTAAGGGCTATTAAGGGCATTTTTGTCATTTGATCCTGGTTTTGTCCAATTGGAAGTAAAAAAAATGGATTCTACATGTGAAATTGTGTAGGATTGGCCCAAGTCATAAATTTGGTAAAGTATAGTGAGACCGGTTCTCAACGAGCATTTTTGGTAATTTAGCACTGTTAGGCTAAGTTAACTAATACTATGAATTTGGAATTTGTACATGAATGAGTAATGACTCATTTATGGTATATTCAAGATTTTAGGACTTGGTAGTTGTTCGGAACTCAAGACTTGCCTGAGGTTAGAAAGGTGGGAAGAAATTGCTAGAGAAAAGCAATCAGGTAGTGACTTATCTTTCATATGTTATGATATACATTGAATGATTTGCATGTTCATCATGAATTTTCTGACGTATTTGAATATGCAGGGTGGTCACACGGGGCCTATCTTTACATGGGTGGATGCTCAAGCCAATATAAGGATCACTGATGCACGAGTGGATCCAAAGGCCTATTGCTCGAGTATCCCTTAGAGCGTTGTAATATATCTAGCGCTATGATAGTTTACAAGCTACTTGTGATGCATTGAATGCTGAGTGATGATTCTAATGAATGATGATTGTTTATCATATATTGTAGTGTTATAACTATATGATTGATATTCTTTGCTACTGAGATTCTTTTGAATCTCACTCTTTTTTAAAAACCCACTTTCAGTACAGAGAGAAAGCTCGAGGGGCAAGCGGATGACTAAAGGTTGGGGTGCTGAAGACCTTAGTCATTTTGATTTTCTAATTCCATATGTTTTGGATACTATGGGATTTGTATATGTTGTATACGTTTTAGGTTGTATATGTGATTTATGCCTTATAAGCATAACAATCATGTAAGAATATCAAATAGATGAATGGTAGTTGATATATGTTTATTCTTCCTATTACTAACGAAATGTAGTTAAGATAAACGCTCCCCAACTCTAATAAATGAATATAAAGAAAGGACTGGTGAGACTAAATGAGATAGTGAAAATGGTTTGTGAAAATTTTACTACCCTCTCAACCCTAGGTTCAACTCCTGAGTTGAGGGTGGGAAATTTGCAAATATTTTTGAAAGTTGGGTAGTCCGAGTTTGAATCCTGGTCTCCCGAATGACTTCACTACTCTTTTATACTTATCTAAGGTCATAGTAAATAAGGTATCACAGTATAGCTCCTCTATGTGTTCTCATAACAGAGGAGAAAAATCTGGGTCATACTCTAACTCAATATTATGAGCCCTAGAGTTAGCAACAAAATCTAAATCATGCGCTTCCTCTTCTATCCTTAAGGTCTCATTGTCATTGTCACCAGTAGAGGAATCCTCACTCGGATTGGGCACCGCTAACATCCCTATCAAGTGGAGCCACTTTCTCTATGTAGACCTTTGCCCCTTCCTTCAACAGGCTGATTATCATACGGGAGTAGTCTAACTCCTTAGGTTCCTTTGCTATATGTAACTCCTAGTTATAGTAGCACTAACAGGGGATCACTATACTATTTACATGAGTAGATAATATAACCTATAGTTAGAACCATTTGCTCTAACTATACCTTTATCTCTGAGAAGACAATTCCATTACCAGAATCACTGCTCTGATACCAAAATGTAATACCTTACATTTATGCCCCTTTTATTTTGTTCATGGAAGCATTTACTTACACTTGCTTAGGGGATTATTACTTATTTCTGACTGTTGAGCTGTTATGGTTACCAAGTACCAGTGCTATTCAAATTAATACTAATCATGTTCAAATGGTGATTAAGGGGTTAACCATATGATTACAAGTGAAAAGGAAGGTGTTTTAGAGATTAAAACATGAAACTTCTACTTTTCCAATTTGTACTAGATTTGTTGTGGCGTGTTGTTGAGTAGCCTAACCTTGTCTAAACTTTATGAAATTTTACAAGATGAAAGTAGATATCCTAGGCTTTAATTTTATAGGTATTATAAGCCATTTCTATGAGTGGATTGAAAGATATGAGTTTTCAAAGTTTGGCCATGAATCTGGAATGAATTATGTGGCATATTAACTTTGACGAATTTTTTGGAATTTTAAGGTTATGTCTGGTACTTTGTGATATTTTTCCTTAAAATAGGACTGAAATATATTTACATAGTAACTAGAACCATCAAATTTGGAAATTTATAGAAAACCTATGAAAATGACAATTTTGCCCCTAAAACCCTTAACTAGTGGCTGCCAAGGGTAATCTAGTTATTTGAGTGTGAATTTGTCAAAACTAAGATAAAAAATGGATTCTACACATGAAAATGTATAGGGTTATCCCGTGTCATAATTTTTGAAAAAGTATAAATATACCGGATAAAAGGGAATTAGACCGGGTTCCCTAGGGGCATTTTGGTAATTATGCGATTTTGAGATAAGATAACTAACTTGTAAATTTTATAATTAGATATGAGTTAGTAATAACTTATTTATAATTACTTTGAATTTTAGGATTTGATACTTACCCGAGCCAAATGAAAAGTTAAAGGACCAGTAACTTTATCTCTCATATTCTATGTGATTGTTAATATGCATTATTTTCCATATTTTGTGCAATGATATGTGTAAGGCAGTAAGTATCCTAGAGTTGGATGCGGGAAAAACACAAGTGCCAACTTGAGGGAAAAGCACAAGTACCTCTTGGCCAGTGGGTATCCAGTCTAGGTCGGCCAATGTGATATGCATGTGTGTCATGATTACTCACTAGGTGTAGGACAAGCAAGGTACAACCCCATGGGACAAGCAAGGTACCATGTGTCCAAGTGGACCTAGTTGAGTAGTTTGATACGTACGGACAAGTGGTTTCCTACTTCGAATTATTGGTGTGATCACATTACATAGGTGGATTCCTATGTACGAGGCTATGATTTGTGCACGTCGAGAACAGGTGATCATTTTGATCCAGAAAAAATCATCACTTTGTTCCTAAACATTGTCAGATATGTGCTTGGCATTATTGATTTCTGTCTTATGACATATGTTTCTTTACATGTTTATTTTTCACATTTTATATGATAGATAGCCTGTTTCTACTGAGATTCGTATGCATCTCAGCCTTTCCATAATTTAAAAATTAACTCAGTTAGATGAAGCCGCTCAAAGGGTAAAGTAGCAGATACCGACAAATGAAGGTCCAGTGCTGATCAAGAGATTTATTGTTGGTTATCTATTAATTTTCTCATGTATTTGGAATTTGTATTGTGTTATGTACAAACCCTGTAGGGATTTTTTGTAATGTAATCAAGAATGTTATATCAATATATTGAACTATTTTTGTATGCACATTGAATTGCGCGTTATTACTCTAATAAATGTCAAAATATTAAGGGGTTTGACATAGAATCCGTTTCTAACCTTAAAACCACCAAAATCACACTTTTTCTCCAAGTTCTAGTTTTGGACAAAAACCAAAAAAAATATGAAAACTCAATAAAACCTTAAGATACTCAGTTCAAAATGAAACAGAGGCATACATCTTCATGATTCTACAACCCGTTCGGAGTTCCAGCGGCACTCCGACTAACTAGATAGCACAAAACACCTCATATTAGAAAACTTAGACCATAGAAATGAAGTTCTCAGTGAGTAGAAGAAGTTTCCTGAAGAACTTACTGGCAGAAAACAGCGATTCGGGGTCAGAATCGACTTCAAAACTCTAGGATTTTTACTATTCACACTCCTCTCCTCTTCCAATTTCATTTATAGCTATTTTCCCCTTCTCTTTCTTCAGCTAGATGAAATGTTTAATAAAGGGGAGAGATGTGTTGGATTTTTGCCAAGTGTCCTTATGCTTTAATCTCAAGATGACAAGTGTTAAGTGATCAAATCATAAGATGCCAAGTGTCCTCTTTGATCTTTTTTTCTCTCTCCCTAGGCATCACTTTATTCAAGGAAAGGAGAGGCCTGACAATTTCCTCAGACTCCCAGGTTCGGCATTTGGAAAGTTAAGTACGCGACTGAGCCAAAGACCGGTAGATTCCCTAGACTCAAGTGCTAGATGGCATCTCTCAGAGGTGCCAACACAAAAGTTAAAAAAGTAAGTGCAATGATGAGGGACAAGTGTCAC
The DNA here is from genome assembly GCA_037074505.1 of Albizia julibrissin. Lineage (NCBI taxonomy): Eukaryota > Viridiplantae > Streptophyta > Magnoliopsida > Fabales > Fabaceae > Albizia > Albizia julibrissin. The sequence goes on from CM073485.1 coordinate 25,577,687, forward strand.
TCTCATGTGAATCCAATACATAAAGTAAAAAGCATATGTAATGATTATAGGATATGTGTTACTTTCTTAAGAAGCTAACATAAAAGTTGTGCCATCATGAGTCATCATTGCTTACTTTATTAAAGCTACTTTAATAAAGTTATTTTATTTGTGTCTGCTCAGGATTCTATTCAGGTTTTGCTTGGGAGTACAACACATATATCGAGGCTCGCCAAATGACACTAGGTCGGAGTGTGTGGGGGCTCCGTATGGTGTCACATACCGACGTCTACTCCAAAAATGCTTGGTACACATGTCGGCCTTGAAAATGCCTTATGCATACCTACACCAGCCTATTTCGCTTGACTAATTGGTCCCTTACCTCATGGCATAGCTGGGTGGCATCTTTCTACCAACCCAATAGCACCATATATGTGTCATGTGCACATCTGTACCGACACTTTGATCCTATTGTTTACGCATAATGGCCCGCTGCCCAGTTGGGCTGAATTACCTAGTCCCTGTGAGTCTTTCTATCTCTTAATATTCTTGGGACTCTTCCTAAACTGGGCTTAGTTGTCTGCCTGATATAGGCTAATCCTTAAGTCTCTTGGTCTAAAATTTAGGATATTACAAATTAAGAAAGCTCATATGCATGTTGAAAGGGCATAGTCCATCAGAAACATGATTAAAAAAAGATGTGACAGAATTTTTGGCTCATTGTCTCATTTGCCAGAAGGTGTAAGTTGAGCATCAACGACCATCAGGGCTTCTACAAAAACCCTAAAATTCATGAGTGGAAATAGGAAAGTATTACTATAGATTTCGTGATAGGATTACCCAAGATTAGAAATCATGATGCAATATGGGTAATCTCCGATCGATTCACAAAGACAACCCATTTTCTACCAATTAGTATCCATTATTCTCCTGATAAGCTGGCAGATATCTATATCAAGGAGATTGTACGATCGCATGGTACGCTGAAAAATATAATTTCTGATCTAGATCCTCAGTTTACTTCTAAATTTTAGAGATAATTGCATGAGGCTTTGAGTACTAAACTTAGATTTAATACAGCGTATCATATCAGACAAATGGACAAACAGAAAGAACAATACATACGCTAGAAGATATGTGAGGGCATGTTTATTAGATTTGAAAGGAAGTTGGGATCAATTCCTTTTGTTAGAGTTGGCTAACACCCAAGAGGAGTGAATTGGGTGTATGATAAAAAAAGTCTGATCTTTTAAAATCTTTTGGCATATTGTTATATTGAAGTATAAACTCACAAGCAATTATGTAAATCGTATATGCTAGAAATATAAAAACTTAGAGAAGAGAATGTGTAAACTGTGATTTATCCTGGTTCGGTCCAATCCATGATGACCTATATCCAGTCCCCAGGCTCCTCCTGAAATTTCCAATCTACTATCTTCTTGTTTAACTGGCACAAGAAAAGCCTTTACACATCTCTTACGAAATTAGTCCCCCTTACACACTGTAAGATTTACTCCCTCTTATGGCAAATCAAGTAAAGCAATCCTAAAGACATTTCTCTCCTGCTTACCCGTGCAAGTCTTACGAGCAGCAACGTTCTCTACTACTTGCACCTTGTAAGTCTTACGAGCAGAAAGTTTTACTGACAAATCGCTCTACAACTTCCCCCGTAAGGTGATCAATCTTCTCAAGGTCCCTCTACCTTGAGAATACTTTTGAAATACAGATGAAGTGTTTATAAGCTCTCCTACAGAGTGGGTAAAATGCTCACTGAAGTACAATACAAATAATCTCACTCTCCAAATACATGATATAGAAAACAGATAAGCACAGAGAGTATGTGAGGCGGAAGACTTATGATAACAGCATGTTGGCGTAGTTGGGATCTCATGTTTCTGTTCACTGTAGTCTTTTTCTATAAATCTCTATCTCTTCTTCTTGAATGCTTCGGTTTATATAAGATAGGTTGAGAGCCGTTGGAGCATTCAAATATTTTCTTGTTGTAAGCCGATCGTGTGCTCAGACAGAAAGTTCAACGGTTACACATCGTTGCCCATTGATCGTAGTGCTCTGATAGATGCTTCAGCATTTCCCGTTGATCTCTTACAAATGCTTCAGCGTTACTCTCTTTTTGTTTTGCACATTTATTGAATACTCTTATTGCCTATGATTTGTTGTCGGTGAATATTGATCTGTGTGTGCCATGTGATTGGTAGTGCATAATACTTGTAAAACTACTTAGAGAAATAGCCGTTATAAAATATCACTCGGGTGATTACAAACTTCATTGGCAGTGATTTCTAAAAACCGAAGAATCACAGGAAGTGATTTTGATTTCACTGGAGGTGATTCTCAGAAAGTAATATTCTACTGGTGGTGATCAGCATCCCTCAAGTATAGCTCAAGATCCCTTGAGTGATTTCTATGATTTTGTTAAGAACAGTTAATCACTCTAGCTATCAATAAATTCTCTAGCAGTGAATTATGATTCTCTTGTAGTGATTTTAGTGTTACTGGGAGAGATTCAGATTCGCTGGCGGAAGTTTATATTTTCTGGTGGTGCACTGTAAGCGATTTTGAGAAAATCCTATATCACTGGAAATGATCTTGATTTCTGGACATGGTTTTGATTCACTAACAATGGTTTTAACAAACACAATATTTTACTGGTAGTGCATAGGGTGATCACTGGAGCTAATTCTGAGTGATTCTGATTTACTGTCACTGGAGTTGATTCTTACACAGTGAAGAGTGCACTAAGTGATCATAGATGCTGACAAGAAGTGAAACTGACAAAACTTCATATCAATTGATCTTGGCACGTTCTCTGGAAGTGATCTGCAAAATCAACATAATCACTTGATTGGATATTATCTGATAGAAAGTGAACTGAGGCATTTGATATCCAGTGGGAGTGATCTTTGTTTCACCGGAGGTAATTCAGATTCTTTGGAAGAATTCTGATTCTTATTGGAATTTACTGGCTGTGCGTGGGGGGCTTCTTCTATCCTAAAATCATTACATCACTCTAGTGAATTTCATATCACTGGAAGTGATTTCGTGTACAGTGAAATTCACCGGAAGTGATTCATCTTACACTGTGTAATACCCCATTTTTTCACCAATACATTAATGTGTATATTTGATGTATATTTATGAAATAAAATGGTGAAAAATGATGTGAATGTATTTATGTGAATTTATGGAAAATATTACAATCGCCGGTTACGCATAAATTGGCCAAATAAGGGTATAAGAGACCGGTAAAGGCCCAATATGGTAACCAAAATTCACAAAATTTAATGATATGGTTAATGGCCTCATTTAAGTATCAAAATAGGGTTGAGCCGAAGAAATGGGCGGAAAATTATTTATTCGGTAAATCATTAAATGCAGGGGCAAAATGGTAATTTTTCTGAAAAGTTAAAAATGATTATTTTTCCTTCAATTCCCAATGATTTGAGTTAAATGGGAATTAAAAAGAGCAAAATGAGTAATTGATCATTAATGGACTAATTTTGGTGAATTATGGTCAAAATGGTCAAATAGTCAAAAAGTCAATGACTTGGTCAACAAGTTACGTGTTGGCATAATAGGATAATTGGAGATTCAATTTTCCCTTGCATTTCCCATACATATTTTGGCTGATTGAGTGAAGAAAAGGGAAATGGGAAATTAATTAAGAGATAATGCCTTTATGGATCAATGAGGAAGTGACACTTGGCATGATCAATTAAACTTTTAATATATGATCATTCCATCCCTCTCCAGCTGCTCATTTCGTACGATCAGAATTGAAACAGAAAGAGTGAGAGCTTGAGAACGAGAACTTGGCGGAAGTAAGAAGAGAAGCAAGGGTTTGACATAAGATCAAGGTAAGAGGCTATACCTTGTGTCTAAAGCTTCATAAATCCTCTATGGTCTCTTCTCCTCATCTCTCTCCCATTATCTTCCATGTTGTTCAGCTGAATCAAGCGCTTGAAGGAGGAGTGAGAAATCAACCTAGAGAGAGAAAGTGAAGAAAGTCAAAACGTAACTTCCAAAACTTGTTCCTCTTGCTTAAGGTTAGTAGAGTTGTTTTGGGCATGATTATGGTTCATTTGGTACAAGATAATTCAAGAAAGCCAAAGAGACCTTAATATGTAAGTGTCTTCAAATCAAGCCCGATGAATTTCTAACTAGTTAATATATTGGTTATAAGTAGAAAGGAGGTGATTGGGCCAAAGAAAACGAGAATCCGACACAACTTTTCTGGGAATTTATTTCCCCTTCTATGTGTTGGACGTGGGGAATGGCTTGGAATTTGACCAATTTAATACTTCTATTAGATTCAGGAGGCCAAATTATGTAGGGTCTATGTTGACCCCGAAGTGAGAAAAGGCCCGGAGAGCGAAATGACAAAATTGCCCTTTCTAAGCCTTATTTGAGGGCTGTCAAGGGTATTTTCATCATTTGGGATTGATTTTGGCCAATTCGAGGTTTAAATGAATTCTACACGCGAAAATGTATAGGAATGGCCTAAATCATGATTTTGGAGAAAATACTGATAATAATGACCTAAGGGGTATTTTGGTAATTTGGCACCAATAGGCTAAATTTACCAATGATATGAGTTTGAAAAGGTGTATGGATGAGTAATAACCCCTTTGGTGATGTTTGACAATTTCAGAACTTGACAACCGGTTTGGCCTCAGGATTGCCCGAGCTTGAATCAAGTGGGATAGTTGCTTAAAGTAGCAACCAGGTAGTAACCGTCTTCATATGACATAGCATGTATATGTGTGGTTTGTTATCATCAAATTTCATACATATTTAGATTAAGTAGAGAAATCACCCAAGGCCTATCTTTACGTGGGTTGATACTCATACGATAATATTCATATTGCACGAGCGGTGCCCGGGGCCTATCTTTATGCGGGTACCCCTCGGGGCCAAGTCTTTGTCTAGTGCTAGCATGATGTATGATTTGCATTAATTGTTGTTACGAGTGTAGGATGGTGTATTTAGAAGTGCAAGTGTACACTATCGTAATCAAGTAATATAGAAGTGAGTAGAGTATCGTTCCCATGAGGATTGATCACTAAGTACCAAAATTGGTAATTTTAATTCTATTTAGTCGGTTGATTAGCTGTGATTGAGATTACAAGATAGAAATGATGAAATATGAATACAAGTGATATAAAGACAAATATGATAAAAAAGCCCTAGGGATTAGATTTCACTTAATAAATTCTGGATTGAATCACTTATCTATTCTAGTCCAATTTATTCCACATGATTGATTGTCGAGTTTCCCTATTTTAATTACTAGCCTTTTCCACATGTATCTCCTTTCGGTCTCAACATGCATATTAAAATCATCCAAAAGGTGGCCAATCAATTGTAAGCATTAAGAGCAATAATTAAAACTCAATCATGAAGGAAAAATTAAAACTAGATTTAATAAGTTAAGATTCAATCCGTCATTAGTAAGCTACGTCATCATCCTAGGAAAAGGAAAATTTAGCTCATGATAAAATAAAAAACAAAACCAAAATATATTCCAAACATCATAAATATTGCATAATAATTACAACTAGATTTAATTTTTTTTATTTTTTTTATTTTAGATGAAATAGAAAGAAAGAAAAAAAATTACAACTAATAAGATGCGTCTCAAGAGTTAAGAATAACTTTTTACTCTGCCATCTTTTCACACCCCATGCATCTAATGGTTTTACTACTAACTATCTAATGTAGAAATCATGCAAATTTTTTTTATAATCCTCCCCCAACCTAAATCAGACATTGTCCTCAATGTCTTTTAAAGATTAAAGAAGATTTTTTTTTTTGAAAACATAAACAAACAATAAAGTAAACCAAAATGCTAAGAGTAAAACCATTAAGATTAAGGAAAGTTTACAACCGGAGAGTGGTATCTGGATTCTGCTTCTGACTGCTATCTGAAGATTGCCCACCTTTTTCTTTTACTAATAGATCTGGTTGAGGTTCATAGGTTTGCAGTTTATCTAGTAGTTGATCAGTAGTTGGTGCAGAAATGATGGAATGACGAGTCGCTTGGAGTATGAATCCTGTTTCCACAGTATGATCAAGAAAAGACAACAGGTTATCATAAAAACCATTAACATTTAACAATTCTAATGGTTTTTTATGGAAGTTCAGTTTAGCCCAATATGCAATGCTAGAGATCCCATCCAACGTTTCAAAACCACCAGGTAGAGCGATAAAAGCATCAACACGGTAAAACATACGTCCCATTCGTTCAGGCAGACTTGAAACCTCTAACTCTTGGCCTAAGAAGAAGAAGTGATGTTCTAACTCCTTTATCCTTACACACAAACCCGTGCTACCATTAATGGTTGCAGGAATAGCCATACTTAACTTCAGGCCCTCGAGACCTCTCCCGTAGACAAAGTTGATTTTCCTAGCGGCTAGTGCACGTCCCAGTTCCTGTGCTGCAGGTATAAACTCTCCATCCTTTCCTGAGTCAGTTTCACCAAAAATGCATATAGATTTAAAACTGCATTTAAGAGTGATAACACTAATCTCTTTTTCTCTCTCAGACATTTTGTGTTTTTTTACAAATGGAAGATTACATATTTATATTACAAAAAAAAAAGACAATAAAATCATGCAAATCACACATTTTTCAAAAAAAAATTTGAAAAAAATTTCTAACACGAATGACCAGTGGGCCACTGTGCCAAGAAATTAAGTAAAGTGAGTAAAGAAAGTGAAAAGTTACTAAAAAAGATAAGACAGATTGACAAAAGCAAGATTATGTACAGTAGTTGTGATTGTGGCTCACATCTTCCTCTGGTTTTACGTCCAGTAACGGCTTAAATGCTTTCTATGAATCGAGGATTTGCTTCCCATCCAGTTTTCTTATAAACTGGCAAACAAGGTCTTTTAACGTCAGATTCCCAAGACGGTAGCACTCTTTTTCTTTATTGAAATGTCTAATAAATCAAGAAGAACATGATGAACATCGCCACTAGGATGCGTCTCAAGAGTCTGAATGATATCATCCAATGACTCCTTACTCAGTCTATCCTTTATAAATTGAATTTTATCTTCTTGATTTATAGAAACCATACCTTTGCTCCTACAGCGCTGATCACAATTCCACCTTGCACATTTAGGACAAACCTTCATTCTTTTAGCTCTTCTCTTTTTGGAGTAAGAGCTTCTTCCCATACCTAGCATAAGTTTAATAAATGAATCATGAATCTCACCTATTAAACGTACCTTAGCTTCAATGATCCAGCGGACATCCTCAGGAAGGCCTAAATGCTTGAATGTCTTCATTCTTTCAAGTCGACAGCTATAGATCTTCCTAAGCACATCTTTGGAAAGAGTAGGGAACCTGTTCTTAAGCTTTACAATAATTTCCTCCATGATGAGACTAAAATTTAAAAATTTAGTTTTGTGTACTTCAGTAAGTAAGAAAGAAAAAATGAAAGATTAAGGAAAAAAAGTTTTGGGTTGCCTCCCAAATAGCCGCCCTTCTTTAATGTCTTTAGCTAGACAAAGACCAAACCAATAAATTTTTTTATTTTTTATTTTTTTATTTTTTATTTTATTTTTTATTTTTATTTTTTTAAAAAATTAGGACTTACTTGTTGTTTCCTCCAAAGTGATTACAGTTTTCAAAGTGTTGAGTACACCGTCATTATATTCTTTCAGCCTTTGCTCATTTACTTTGAATTTTCGATCACCATCTTGAATTTCCACAACTCCATATGCCCATGTTTGAACCACAGTAAAAGGTCCTGACCACCTTGATCTCAACTTTCCCGGAAATAGCTTTAACCTTAAGTTGCATATCAGAACTTTTTGTCCCGGCGTGAACTCTCTCCTCATAATTCTTCTGTCACGCCACATTTTTGTCTTCTTATCGTATAATTTGGAATTCTCATAAGCTTGTTGTCTGAATTCTTCAAGCTTATTGAGTTGGAGAAGTCTTTTCTCACCAGCCGCCTTTAAGTCAAAATTGAAAGCTTTTATTCCCCAATATTCTTTGTGCACTTTAGGATTAGTAGATTTTGATACATCTACTGTTCCTATTGTGAATGATTGATCTATGCAAATTTTGTTTACCACGTCTTTTGTGCATCTGGTTAATGTATCTACTCTATAACAGGTGTCACCTTCATTTGGACATGACCAAGCCTTAAAAATGTTAAAAGATACTTGGTCATCTTGAGCTTGTAAAGTCAATTTTCCCTGTTGCACATCTATTAAAGTTCTCCCGTTGCTAGGAATGGCCTCCCAAGAATCATAGGAATTTCTTGGTCTTCTTCCATGTCGAGAATGATGAAATCAGCTGGAAAAATGAGTTTGTCCACCTTCACCAGAACATCTTCTAAGACACCCCTTGGATGTTTAATTGATCGATCAGCAAGAAGTAGTAAAATTGTGGTAGGCTTCACCTCTCCAAGACCAAGTTTTCTATAGACAGATAAGGGCATGAGATTTACACTTGCTCCCAGGTCACAAAGTGCTCTTTCAAAGTTACATTGACCTATGGTGCAAGGTATGCAAAAGCTTCCTGGATCTTTCAGCTTTGGTGGTAGTTTCTTTTGTAGAATGGCACTGCACTCCTCAGTAAGTGCAACTGTCTCAAATTCCTCCAGCTTACGCTTATTTGAGAGAATGTCCTTCATGAATTTTGCATAACTAGGCATTTGGGCAAGAGCGTCTGCAAAAGGGATGTTGATATGTAACTTTTTGAAAACCTCCAGAAACTTTTTAAACTGCTTGTCTAGCTTTGCCTTCACAAGTCTCTGAGGGTATGGAACTGGTGGTACATATGGAGGAGGGTTATCTGGAAAGCTGATTCTTCCTGGTACCACATCATCTTCTTGAGGTTTCTGTGCTTCCTCCTTCTTTTCTTGTTCACTTTCTTTCTTTTCTCCGTCATTCTTATGTAGAATTACACGATCTTTCAATTCTTCCCCACTCCTTAATGCAATAGCCTTCACATGCTCTCTTGGGTTTTTTTCAGTGTCACTTGGAAGAGTACCTGGTTGTCTGGAATTCAGCATATTTGCAATTTGGCCCATTTGGATCTCCAAGTTCTTTATCGAGGCTTCCTGGCTTTTAAGTGTTGCCTCAGTCCTAGCCATGAATTGAGATGTATTCATGGTTAGTTGAGCCAGTGCATCTTCCACATTCACTTTTTGTTGTGGTGGATTTGGTGGTTGAAGAGCTTGTTGCTGGTAGTTCCCTTGCGGTTTGAACATATTTTGATTATTCCTCCAGCCAAAGTTTAGATGATTACGCCAACCTGGATTATAAGTGTTTGAGAATGAGTCATTTCTTTGATTTCTGATATAATGAGCTTGCTCCGACTGAGACGGTATGGATGACTGTCCATCTTGACTTTGTGTACTCATATGAGGTCCTCCATATCGGTCACAGGTTTCATGAGGAGTACTGATTGCATTTGCTTGACTAGTCAATGAGCTCACTTGCTTGGATATAGATGCAACATGAGAAGATAAAGTTATAAGGATATCCAGCTCGTGCACTCCAAGTACCTTCTTTGAATTATGACGTTCAGAAGGCCATTGATATGCATTTGCCACCATCTCCTCAAGTAAATTATAGGCGTCATCTAGATTTTTTCCCATTAAAGATCCTCCAGCTGCAGCATCTACAAGAATTCTGGTGGTGTGCGTCATCCCATTGTAGAATGTTTGCAGTGTCCACCAATCTGGTAACCCATGATGAGGACATCTCCTTAGCAACTCCTTGTATCTTTCCCAGGCTTCATAAAGGCTTTCTAGTTCATGCTGGAAAAATGAGGTAATTTCATTCCTCAATTTTACAGTTTTTCCTGACATAAAGTATTTCGCCAAAAATTTCTGTGCCAAGGCATCCCATGTAGTTATGCTTCCCACTGGTAGAGAATGTAACCAGCTCTTAGCCTTATCCCTGAGTGAGAAAGGGAAAAGTCTAAGTCTAATGGCATCATCAGTAACACCATTATGCTTGAATGTGTTGCATATTTCTAGGAAGCTGGCTATGTGTGTTGGGATCTTCAGTTGATAAACCACCAAACTGATTGGCTTGCACCATCTGGATAAAAATACTACTACGAGATGCATGAAAATGGAAACTCTAGCCTACCATATAGGAGGTAAAACCATCCATGTAGGTGGCAACCTATACCATCCATAATAAAGGAGGACTACCTAGGCCTTCCATATAGGAGGTAAAACCATCCATGTAGGAGGTATGCAAGAAGTAAAAAAAATGCAAGAAATAAATTCTAAAAATAACAACTCTCTCTCTAAAATAGAAATTCCCTCTCTCTCTTCCTTCCTCCCCATTTTAGGGTACCAAGAAGCTCTATTTATAGGCTTCATTTTCGGACTGCTACAGTATTTTTCTACAGCGATTTTGCTACAGTGAACCGACCACCCACTTGCTACAATGAACCGACTGCTACAGGAACCGTACTGAACAGCCCCACTTCCACACACACCGACCGCTACAGTACAATGCAATGGTCCACTACAGTACCCCTGCTACAGTGAACAGTACTGCATGAACAGTGCACAATGAATAGTACCGCATGAATAGTAACTTCCCCTTAAATACCTTCTTTAATTCTTCTTAATTCGGTACTATCCATGACTGCAAGAAAATCATTATTTATTTATTAATTACACCCAAATTGATTACATTCAGCTCAAATATAGTCCACAAAATCATCATATAAGGGAAAATAAATATGAAAATATTTTACTTATCAATTGCACTAAATGATGTTATGATAATTTGATTGATGAGTATATGATTAGCATGCTATGTATGTGTTATCTTGTATGTTGTATGTGTTACTACTGAGATTCCCATGAATCTCATCCTTTTTCCCAAAAACAAATCACCAGTACAGGGAGGAAGCTCGCGGGGCAAGGAGAAGGTAAATTATGTCGAGTTGAGGCCGGACAGCGGGAGAGCTTAGCTTAGGTTGCTAAGTTTCCATTATGTATTTTGAGAACTTTGTATGTATTTTGAGATTGTATATGAAGACTATGAGTTGTAAGTGAATTGTGTATGGATTGTGCATGTATGTGAATATGTATTTCCAGCAAAGGTATTATATGGAACTTCTAGCATTTTCCACACTCTGATGTTTATAGTCGGTGAATATTAGCTATTTAGTACTCTACCGTAGTGTTGGGAAATAAGGTATCACACACTGGAAGTGATTCTGAGAAATCTCATATCACTCGAGTGAATTCCATATCACTGGAAGTGAATTTGTGAACAGTGAATTTTTCTTGCAGTGATTTTGGCTCGCACTGGAAGTGATCTGCGGAAACAGTAAATCACTCGAGTGAATTCGGCTGCACTGGGAGTGATTTTCGAAACAGTGAATAATTCTTTCGGTGATTTTAGGTGCCACTCGAGTGATCTGCAATTTGACACATTTCACTCGAGTGATCATTGATTTTCCTGATCACTTGAGTGAGTATGCAAATCAATCGGGTGCTCTCTGTTCATATCACTTTAACTTGTAGCTCCACTTCCAATATGATAGTAAACAAGGGTCAACTTCTAGATGTCATAACTCTTTGAATATAACTCAAAAATTTCCATATTATATATCAATGGAAAGCTCTTTAAGTCTAGTTTCATATGGAACTGGTTTCAGATCAATTGGATCTTTGGTTTGAGAGTTATGGCAGAATTACCAAACCTTCTTAGGAAAGTGACGCTGATATGAAGGCCAAATTCCAACACTTATATCTCCTTCATATGAACTCCTTTTATGTTGGTTCTCCTTTTAACATGACGCATTTGGAGGCTCGTTTCATATGTGACTGGTTTCATCTCAATCGGAGTTGTGGTTTGAGAGATATGATTGAATTACCAAACCTTGCTTAGCTGGATGGAAAACAGAGCCTAAAAATTTGAACATCACTCGAGTGATTTTCACTATTTCCAGAATCACTCAAGTGATTCTGAAAAATCACTCGAGTGATTGAAACAATCACTCGATGCTACAGTTCGCTACAGTACCGTATGCTACAGTACCCCCAAAGAACTTGAATCTTCATATTCTTCATTAATTTTTACAAGTTCTTCATTTATCAATCTATTTCTTTCATTGCTTGACTAATCTACAAGATATGTAACATTAAATATAGTAGTTAGTCAATGTAAGAGATAAGTATATTATGCAAACTTCTTGCTCTTAATATTTGACATCTACATTTGTCATCATCAAAACTAATCATATCTAACACCTTCCACTTGCAGAATTTGCATACAACAATGGCTATCATTCGACCATTCAAATGACTCCATATGAGGCATTGTATGGAAGGAAGTTCCAATCACCCTTATGTTAGGAAGAACCGTCTAAAAGGAAATTATATGGGTCAGATATAGTTGACTAGATGATAGAGCAGATTAAGTTGATAAAATAGAAATTATTTGCTGCTCATAGTGGGCAGAAAAGTTATGTCGACAAGAGGCGAAAACCTCTAGAATTTGAAGTCAGAGATCATGTGTTTCTAAAAGTTTCACCTGTCACTAGTATTGGTAAGCATTAAAAGTGAAGAAATTAAGCCCTAGGTACATTGGTCCATTTGAAATATTATCAAGAATTGAGCTAGTAGCGTACCAGATAGCTTTACCCCCAAGTTTGAGCATATTACATGATGTCTTCCATGTCTCACAAGTAAAGAAGCATCAACCTGATCCAGAACATGTAATCAAATATGAAGATGTAGATATAGATATACGTATGATATTAAATATAAAGTTGAACCTAACCAAATTATTGATCGGTAGGAGAAACAACTCAGGCACAAGAGTATCTCGTTCGTAAAGGTAGTATGTAAGGGATTATCCTATAGGGAAGCTACTTGGGAAACGAAAGAAGACATGTAAAAATGTTACCCGAAATTTATGAATATGTTCATGTAGCAATTTCGGGGATGAAATTTTATTGACGGGGGGAGAGATATAATATCCCAAATTTTATTCACCAAAATCCCTTGTACATTTATTACATTAAATAGAATAAAATTGTGAATTTCAATGCACTTCATTCTTTCAAGTCGACAGCTATAGATCTTCCTAAGCACATCTTTGGAAAGAGTAGGGAACCTGTTCTTAAGCTTTACAATAATTTCCTCCATGATGAGACTAAAATTTAAAAATTTAGTTTTGTGTACTTCAGTAAGTAAGAAAGAAAAAATGAAAGATTAAGGAAAAAAAGTTTTGGGTTGCCTCCCAAATAGCCGCCCTTCTTTAATGTCTTTAGCTAGACAAAGACCAAACCAATAAATTTTTTTATTTTTTATTTTTTTATTTTTTATTTTATTTTTTATTTTTATTTTTTTAAAAAATTAGGACTTACTTGTTGTTTCCTCCAAAGTGATTACAGTTTTCAAAGTGTTGAGTACACCGTCATTATATTCTTTCAGCCTTTGCTCATTTACTTTGAATTTTCGATCACCATCTTGAATTTCCACAACTCCATATGCCCATGTTTGAACCACAGTAAAAGGTCCTGACCACCTTGATCTCAACTTTCCCGGAAATAGCTTTAACCTTAAGTTGCATATCAGAACTTTTTGTCCCGGCGTGAACTCTCTCCTCATAATTCTTCTGTCACGCCACATTTTTGTCTTCTTATCGTATAATTTGGAATTCTCATAAGCTTGTTGTCTGAATTCTTCAAGCTTATTGAGTTGGAGAAGTCTTTTCTCACCAGCCGCCTTTAAGTCAAAATTGAAAGCTTTTATTCCCCAATATTCTTTGTGCACTTTAGGATTAGTAGATTTTGATACATCTACTGTTCCTATTGTGAATGATTGATCTATGCAAATTTTGTTTACCACGTCTTTTGTGCATCTGGTTAATGTATCTACTCTATAACAGGTGTCACCTTCATTTGGACATGACCAAGCCTTAAAAATGTTAAAAGATACTTGGTCATCTTGAGCTTGTAAAGTCAATTTTCCCTGTTGCACATCTATTAAAGTTCTCCCGTTGCTAGGAATGGCCTCCCAAGAATCATAGGAATTTCTTGGTCTTCTTCCATGTCGAGAATGATGAAATCAGCTGGAAAAATGAGTTTGTCCACCTTCACCAGAACATCTTCTAAGACACCCCTTGGATGTTTAATTGATCGATCAGCAAGAAGTAGTAAAATTGTGGTAGGCTTCACCTCTCCAAGACCAAGTTTTCTATAGACAGATAAGGGCATGAGATTTACACTTGCTCCCAGGTCACAAAGTGCTCTTTCAAAGTTACATTGACCTATGGTGCAAGGTATGCAAAAGCTTCCTGGATCTTTCAGCTTTGGTGGTAGTTTCTTTTGTAGAATGGCACTGCACTCCTCAGTAAGTGCAACTGTCTCAAATTCCTCCAGCTTACGCTTATTTGAGAGAATGTCCTTCATGAATTTTGCATAACTAGGCATTTGGGCAAGAGCGTCTGCAAAAGGGATGTTGATATGTAACTTTTTGAAAACCTCCAGAAACTTTTTAAACTGCTTGTCTAGCTTTGCCTTCACAAGTCTCTGAGGGTATGGAACTGGTGGTACATATGGAGGAGGGTTATCTGGAAAGCTGATTCTTCCTGGTACCACATCATCTTCTTGAGGTTTCTGTGCTTCCTCCTTCTTTTCTTGTTCACTTTCTTTCTTTTCTCCGTCATTCTTATGTAGAATTACACGATCTTTCAATTCTTCCCCACTCCTTAATGCAATAGCCTTCACATGCTCTCTTGGGTTTTTTTCAGTGTCACTTGGAAGAGTACCTGGTTGTCTGGAATTCAGCATATTTGCAATTTGGCCCATTTGGATCTCCAAGTTCTTTATCGAGGCTTCCTGGCTTTTAAGTGTTGCCTCAGTCCTAGCCATGAATTGAGATGTATTCATGGTTAGTTGAGCCAGTGCATCTTCCACATTCACTTTTTGTTGTGGTGGATTTGGTGGTTGAAGAGCTTGTTGCTGGTAGTTCCCTTGCGGTTTGAACATATTTTGATTATTCCTCCAGCCAAAGTTTAGATGATTACGCCAACCTGGATTATAAGTGTTTGAGAATGAGTCATTTCTTTGATTTCTGATATAATGAGCTTGCTCCGACTGAGACGGTATGGATGACTGTCCATCTTGACTTTGTGTACTCATATGAGGTCCTCCATATCGGTCACAGGTTTCATGAGGAGTACTGATTGCATTTGCTTGACTAGTCAATGAGCTCACTTGCTTGGATATAGATGCAACATGAGAAGATAAAGTTATAAGGATATCCAGCTCGTGCACTCCAAGTACCTTCTTTGAATTATGACGTTCAGAAGGCCATTGATATGCATTTGCCACCATCTCCTCAAGTAAATTATAGGCGTCATCTAGATTTTTTCCCATTAAAGATCCTCCAGCTGCAGCATCTACAAGAATTCTGGTGGTGTGCGTCATCCCATTGTAGAATGTTTGCAGTGTCCACCAATCTGGTAACCCATGATGAGGACATCTCCTTAGCAACTCCTTGTATCTTTCCCAGGCTTCATAAAGGCTTTCTAGTTCATGCTGGAAAAATGAGGTAATTTCATTCCTCAATTTTACAGTTTTTCCTGACATAAAGTATTTCGCCAAAAATTTCTGTGCCAAGGCATCCCATGTAGTTATGCTTCCCACTGGTAGAGAATGTAACCAGCTCTTAGCCTTATCCCTGAGTGAGAAAGGGAAAAGTCTAAGTCTAATGGCATCATCAGTAACACCATTATGCTTGAATGTGTTGCATATTTCTAGGAAGCTGGCTATGTGTGTTGGGATCTTCAGTTGATAAACCACCAAACTGATTGGCTTGCACCATCTGGATAAAAATACTACTACGAGATGCATGAAAATGGAAACTCTAGCCTACCATATAGGAGGTAAAACCATCCATGTAGGTGGCAACCTATACCATCCATAATAAAGGAGGACTACCTAGGCCTTCCATATAGGAGGTAAAACCATCCATGTAGGAGGTATGCAAGAAGTAAAAAAAATGCAAGAAATAAATTCTAAAAATAACAACTCTCTCTCTAAAATAGAAATTCCCTCTCTCTCTTCCTTCCTCCCCATTTTAGGGTACCAAGAAGCTCTATTTATAGGCTTCATTTTCGGACTGCTACAGTATTTTTCTACAGCGATTTTGCTACAGTGAACCGACCACCCACTTGCTACAATGAACCGACTGCTACAGGAACCGTACTGAACAGCCCCACTTCCACACACACCGACCGCTACAGTACAATGCAATGGTCCACTACAGTACCCCTGCTACAGTGAACAGTACTGCATGAACAGTGCACAATGAATAGTACCGCATGAATAGTAACTTCCCCTTAAATACCTTCTTTAATTCTTCTTAATTCGGTACTATCCATGACTGCAAGAAAATCATTATTTATTTATTAATTACACCCAAATTGATTACATTCAGCTCAAATATAGTCCACAAAATCATCATATAAGGGAAAATAAATATGAAAATATTTTACTTATCAATTGCACTAAATGATGTTATGATAATTTGATTGATGAGTATATGATTAGCATGCTATGTATGTGTTATCTTGTATGTTGTATGTGTTACTACTGAGATTCCCATGAATCTCATCCTTTTTCCCAAAAACAAATCACCAGTACAGGGAGGAAGCTCGCGGGGCAAGGAGAAGGTAAATTATGTCGAGTTGAGGCCGGACAGCGGGAGAGCTTAGCTTAGGTTGCTAAGTTTCCATTATGTATTTTGAGAACTTTGTATGTATTTTGAGATTGTATATGAAGACTATGAGTTGTAAGTGAATTGTGTATGGATTGTGCATGTATGTGAATATGTATTTCCAGCAAAGGTATTATATGGAACTTCTAGCATTTTCCACACTCTGATGTTTATAGTCGGTGAATATTAGCTATTTAGTACTCTACCGTAGTGTTGGGAAATAAGGTATCACACACTGGAAGTGATTCTGAGAAATCTCATATCACTCGAGTGAATTCCATATCACTGGAAGTGAATTTGTGAACAGTGAATTTTTCTTGCAGTGATTTTGGCTCGCACTGGAAGTGATCTGCGGAAACAGTAAATCACTCGAGTGAATTCGGCTGCACTGGGAGTGATTTTCGAAACAGTGAATAATTCTTTCGGTGATTTTAGGTGCCACTCGAGTGATCTGCAATTTGACACATTTCACTCGAGTGATCATTGATTTTCCTGATCACTTGAGTGAGTATGCAAATCAATCGGGTGCTCTCTGTTCATATCACTTTAACTTGTAGCTCCACTTCCAATATGATAGTAAACAAGGGTCAACTTCTAGATGTCATAACTCTTTGAATATAACTCAAAAATTTCCATATTATATATCAATGGAAAGCTCTTTAAGTCTAGTTTCATATGGAACTGGTTTCAGATCAATTGGATCTTTGGTTTGAGAGTTATGGCAGAATTACCAAACCTTCTTAGGAAAGTGACGCTGATATGAAGGCCAAATTCCAACACTTATATCTCCTTCATATGAACTCCTTTTATGTTGGTTCTCCTTTTAACATGACGCATTTGGAGGCTCGTTTCATATGTGACTGGTTTCATCTCAATCGGAGTTGTGGTTTGAGAGATATGATTGAATTACCAAACCTTGCTTAGCTGGATGGAAAACAGAGCCTAAAAATTTGAACATCACTCGAGTGATTTTCACTATTTCCAGAATCACTCAAGTGATTCTGAAAAATCACTCGAGTGATTGAAACAATCACTCGATGCTACAGTTCGCTACAGTACCGTATGCTACAGTACCCCCAAAGAACTTGAATCTTCATATTCTTCATTAATTTTTACAAGTTCTTCATTTATCAATCTATTTCTTTCATTGCTTGACTAATCTACAAGATATGTAACATTAAATATAGTAGTTAGTCAATGTAAGAGATAAGTATATTATGCAAACTTCTTGCTCTTAATATTTGACATCTACATTTGTCATCATCAAAACTAATCATATCTAACACCTTCCACTTGCAGAATTTGCATACAACAATGGCTATCATTCGACCATTCAAATGACTCCATATGAGGCATTGTATGGAAGGAAGTTCCAATCACCCTTATGTTAGGAAGAACCGTCTAAAAGGAAATTATATGGGTCAGATATAGTTGACTAGATGATAGAGCAGATTAAGTTGATAAAATAGAAATTATTTGCTGCTCATAGTGGGCAGAAAAGTTATGTCGACAAGAGGCGAAAACCTCTAGAATTTGAAGTCAGAGATCATGTGTTTCTAAAAGTTTCACCTGTCACTAGTATTGGTAAGCATTAAAAGTGAAGAAATTAAGCCCTAGGTACATTGGTCCATTTGAAATATTATCAAGAATTGAGCTAGTAGCGTACCAGATAGCTTTACCCCCAAGTTTGAGCATATTACATGATGTCTTCCATGTCTCACAAGTAAAGAAGCATCAACCTGATCCAGAACATGTAATCAAATATGAAGATGTAGATATAGATATACGTATGATATTAAATATAAAGTTGAACCTAACCAAATTATTGATCGGTAGGAGAAACAACTCAGGCACAAGAGTATCTCGTTCGTAAAGGTAGTATGTAAGGGATTATCCTATAGGGAAGCTACTTGGGAAACGAAAGAAGACATGCAAAAATGTTACCCGAAATTTATGAATATGTTCATGTAGCAATTTCGGGGATGAAATTTTATTGACGGGGGGAGAGATATAATATCCCAAATTTTATTCACCAAAATCCCTTGTACATTTATTACATTAAATAGAATAAAATTGTGAATTTCAATGCACTTGAAATAGCCAAAATGATGGAAGTAGAGGTTACATGAAATTTTGTCTAAGTTAAGACATAAAGCTCAATTTTTGTCTTCATAAAAGCCTAATAACATAGTCCAAAATTAAGAATGGAAGTGCACAATTTTTGGCTCAATATATTGTGTAAATTTTGGCCAAAACAAAAAGGGAAGAAGGAAGACAACAATTGGTTCAAAACTTAAAGAAAATGTAAGGGTAAAATAGTCATTTGGATAATTAAATTAAAAGCTCATATTTTTCCTTAAATAATAGCCTAAGTTGGCCAAGAAAAGAAGGCGGCAAGGGAAAATAGAATTTTTCCACCTTGTATGCCATGTGGAAGTTTTTTTATGCCATATGGAAAAAGAAGAAGCATAAAGTCAAGACATGTGTAAAATTTACAATAAAATAATATATTTTAAGGAGGTATAAGAGGATAGTATTAAGAGCTAATTTAGCTCTTCCAAGGCCATATTTTTTCCTAGCATTGAAGAAAGAAGAGAGAGAGAGAGCAAGTGAAGAATAAGAGCAAAGAAGAGAGAGGAAGAATCAAGAGGCAAAAACTTGGTAAGTTGTAGTTGAATTCACTTGTTCTTGCCTTCAATCTCTTGGAAACCTCTTCTAATCTTCATATCCCTCTCAAAATCATGCAAACCAAGAAGAAAATCAAAGGAAACAAGAAGGAGGAGGTGGCAGTTTTGGTGCAGAAAGAAGAGAAACCAAGAGGTGATCAAGAAACCTAGCTTAACTTGTTGATTTGTGATTGTTTTTGGTGATTTGGTTGGTTTTTTGGCTTGTATTGGCTTGAATATGTAATTTGGGATGCATGAACCCTAAGAGGAGGTGCTGTCCAATTTTCCATTAATCATGTTCAAGAGGTGTTTAAGTGATAAAACAAGTAATTAGAAGTGAAAAGAAGATGTTGGGTTGTATGGAAATTAAAAATCTTCCATTTTTATAAAAATTCTAGAT
This sequence comes from Albizia julibrissin, assembly GCA_037074505.1. NCBI lineage: Eukaryota > Viridiplantae > Streptophyta > Magnoliopsida > Fabales > Fabaceae > Albizia > Albizia julibrissin. Next base: position 25,597,474 of record CM073485.1, read on the forward strand.
TTTCGTCTAGGGGTATTTTATTGTGTTTGAGCTGGAATTTAATGGATTTGATGATTCAATTGTATTTAGAATGAAAAATTGCAAAGGAAGCATGTGAAAAATAGAGTATGAAGGCTTTAGGGTGTGAAATGACAATTTTACCCCTAAAACCCTAGCATTTGTGGTGTCAAGGGAATTCTAGGAAATGGAGTGTGATTTTCTCAAAAATGAGGTAAAAAATGGATTTTACATGTGAAATTGTGTAGGAATAGCCTAGGTCATAATATTTGGAAAAGTACAATTATACCAAGTATAAAAGGAGTTAGACTGGATTCCTAAGGGTACTTTGGTAATTTTGCATTTTTGGGTAGTGATAACCAACTATATGAGTTGTGGAATAAGACATGAATGAGTAATAACTCATTTATTATAAATTTTGAATTTTAGGACTTGACATTTGCCCGAGCCAGACAAAGAATTAGGAGTCCGGGTGGAGACCAAAGGTCTTGAGCGACCGATCCGGCAGAACAACTCAAAAGATAAAGAAGTATCGTTAATCTTTTGCACAATTCGCTTCTGATCTCGATAAAGCTACTCAAAATCAATTGGCAAGAGGTCAACGGTTGCGCGAGTTGTTCAAACAATCCCAATCAGACCCTCTCACTATGGAAGAACATATAATAACTATTTATACCAGAACGAATGGTTATCTTGATTCATTAGACCGATGCTAGTTAGGCACTGGAAAGGATTTCATGTAGTAACTCTATCTTTCATACATTATGTGATTGTTTATATGCCTTGTATTACCATGTTCTATGACATGAAATACATGTTACAAATTCCTAGCTGTGGTATGGGAAAAGCACAAGTACGACCCTGTGGTAAAAACTCAAGTACTAATAGGCCAAGTAGGATCCAGCCTAGGTAGTTGATATAATTCCTCACGTGGCGCGGGAATAGCACAAGTACCATCAGGCTTGACGGGACCCAGCTAAGGTAGTAAGACAAGTAGGAGTCAAACAGTCATTTAATCCTGAACAATGATCACAGTATGGCTAGTAGGCATAAAATAGTCATTTTGATCCTGAACGTCGAGTAAAGCAAACAAGTTTACAGCATTTATTTATGTTGCATTAAATGGTGCGTTGCATGTTTATTTATCACATTTTATATGATTGATTGTATGTTACTACTGAGATTCATATGAATCTCACCCTTTCCATAAATTAAAATTTATTCAGCTAGAGGAAGTGTCTCTAACGGCAAGGAGGTTGACACTGGCAGCTAAGAAGTTCCAGTCCTGATCAAGAATTTAATATTGGTTATCTGCAGTCTTTTTATGTATTTTGGAATTCTTAATTATTATGTACAAACCCTGTAGGGATTTCTTGTTATGTAATCAAGTACTTTATATCAATATGTTTATGTTATTTCTGTACGCCCATTGAACTATGCATTAATACTTTGATAAATGTCAAAATAGTGAGGGGTTTGACATCTTTTGAGGGTTATCGGAAGCTTAAAGAGAAGATTGTGTAGTCTGATTTGCAGAAAAATATAGGAAGCATCCCAAACATATCCTAGCATTGTTGTTCATACTCTGACTCCTTCCCTACATCAAAGAAAATGGAAGGTAGGGAGGATGAAGGATGGCAAATATATAAATCTATATGTTGCTAAGGTTCCTAGAAAAATTGTAAGTAGTTAATGTAAATTAAATTTAAGTGTGTTTTATGTTCCTTAAATATTACAATTAAAGTAGCCAATGTTCCTTCACTAAAAGTGGAAGGATGGTCATCTTAGCAATAATGATTGGGAAGCTAGATCACCGTAGTTGTGTTAGAAGGGAGCCAAAGGGAGTTGGTCTCACAAGATATTTTGGATGAACTTCACAACACTCTGTACAAAGTGAACTGATAAGTAAAATATCTATACATTTATTTTCCCTTATATGAAGCATTTTTGGATGACATTAGAGCTTAATACAATGAATTTGGGTGTAACTGATAAATAAATAATGATTTGACATAAAATAGAATTCATTGGAAAATACTAAATTTTGACTCTGTTTCAGTTTTTAGGCAATATCTAGAGCTCTAGATGTCGAATTAGGACGTTCTTTATATGGATAGAAATCTGAGAAAAATTCCTATAACTTGTATCTTGAGGTGAAAACCCAGTTCTGTCCTTAAGAGCTCCAAATTTTGCTTAGAAGTTGAGCATATGATTTTGTCTAGGTCTGACCTTTGTCTACTAATTTGACCATAACTGGAGCTAAAAATGTTGAAATGATGAGATCTCACATGCTTTGTTAAGATAAGATCCAGATCTAAAACTTTTATGAAGACAACAAAGTGAGATTCCAACGTTTTAATTGCCAAACGTTAGCTGCAATCAATGAGCAAGGTGGTCACAAAGTCAATATTGGTGGCTTAGAGTCAAGATTCTTACCTAACATGTGGAAATTCTTACACCCAATTCATCTATAAAGACAGGAGTTGAAGGCACAAAGGAGGACATCATCTTAGAGTTTAATTGCATGCATTTTTTTGTTTTTGCATACCTCCTTCATGGAAGGTTTATGTAGTCCTCCTTTATGGATGGTATAGGTTACCTCCTACATGGAAGGTTTTACCTCCTACATGAAAGGCTAGATTTTTCTATTTTCATGCATCTTGTAGTTATATCTTTATGTTTTAGAATTTAATAATCATGTTTTCTGCAATATTTATGAAGTTTTCAATTTATTTTGGTTTTATTTTTAATTTCATCATGAGCTAAATTTTCATTTTCCTAGGGTGATGACGTAGCTTACTAATGACGGATTGAATCTTAACTTATTAAGTCTAGTTCTAGTTTTTCCTTTATGATTGAGTTTTAATTATTGTTCTTAATGCTTTCAATTGATTGGCCACCTTTTGGATGATTTTAATATGCATGTTGAGACCGGAAGGAGATACATGTGTGTGGATCATATACTTAAAACCATAATTTGCATATGAAATAGGAATATATTCATATGGGTTGTGTAGTCTTAAATGAGTTCCATAAATCTTAATGCATGATTGATTGTTTAAATTCATATAGGAATATATCAGGTTAGCAATTAATTATAGAATTACTTGACCTTGGAAGAAGCTAGTAATTAAAATAGGGAAACGCGACTATTAATCATGTGGAATAAATTAGACTAAAATCGATAAGTAATTCAATCCGGAGTTTGCTAAGTGAAATCTAATCCCTAGGGCCTTTTTATTATATTTGTCTTTACAACAATTGTTTTTTCATTTAATCATTTTTATCTTGCAATCTCAACAACCAACTAATCGATCGGCTAAGTATTAAAATTATCAATTTTGGTACTTAGTGATCAATCCTGGTGGGAATGATACTCGACTCACCTCTATATTACTTGTTTACGACAGTGTATACTTGTACTTCTAAATACACCATCCTACACTCGTAACATGAACCTACTATGGATCTTGTGGCCAAGGTTCGAGAGGAAGTTTGTCAAGAGCTTTTGCATGAGCTATATTATGAGATGAGATATATGGCCTCTAGCTTGCAAACTAAACTAGTTCAAGAGGAACATATATATCATGTTTGTAAATAATTACAATTAAGTTAATATTGAGTTTTACCTTTAGTTAGTTTAATTAATTATTTTGTTTCCCTTACGCAAGATTCCCTAGCCTTTCCCAACATAAAAGCTAGTTATAATCTATTGGCAGAGTTAGCACATAGTGGCCATAGTCTCACAGCAGAGGCTGGAGAACCTTGCTCTCCCTATTTTGATGTCCCGACGATGAGTGTTGTTGCTGATGTTGTCATAAACACACAAGTTAGCACCCACCATCATATGTAAATTTGAGATGACCAAGTTAAGGTCATTTTTGCAGCTATTAGAGAGAGGGAAGTAGATGTAGACATCTCATTCCCTGATGATGAGGTTGCCAAAGTAGGTCAGGTGAAAAGATATTTCTTCCTTTAGCATAAAAGACTTGTTTACATGGTGACAACACCTTCAATAACAAAAAACACCTTACATTACTTGAATTTTCTTTGATATCCTATTTATAATCTTAATTTATGTTCTATTAGAACCAAGAAAATGGAACAAAATTTCCCTTCTTAGCATGACTACATGAAATCCATTAAAAAAATTCAGAAGAGTGACTTGTAGATGCCTACAGGGATTATGGGTGAAAATATGTCATATCCTTATTTTGAAAAATGGATGTGATAAGTCATACTTCCCATGTCCTTTTTTTTCTTAAAAAATAGACATGGAAAATACAACTGTGAAGTATTACAAAACAAATGTAGATAAAAAGTTTACAACGTCACTCATATTGACTTCCTATAAAAAACGGATGTGAAAAGGTCAAAATAACATATTTTAAAAGTGTTTGGTGTAGCAGTGTTGTTTCATTGTTTAGTGTATATGTGTTGTTTCTGTAGGTAATTTTACAAGGGTTGATAAAAAATGAGACCCCTATTTTTTTGGAAAAAATATTCACAAATACTTCATGGTTATTCGTAAACAATTTTAAAGTTTGTAACAAATTTTATGGTTCATTAAAACAATTGTGAAGTATTTCATAATATTTTATGGTTATATACTAACAGTCGTCAAGTAAACTTTATACAGATGATTAAAACTAGTATCAAATACTTGATAGTTCAACATCAGAACCATGTTCATATTTTTCATGGTTTCTTGTGAATAACTGTTGTATAATATATACTATATTTCATAGTTATTGCGTATGAACTGTGAATTTTGCATCAAATTCAATGAACAACCATAAAATATTGAGCATGCCAACCGTAAAATATGAATATTTAAATATCATATATTTAATAGTTCAAAATCATAAAATATTGACAAAAATAATTGTAAAATATACATTATTCGTTAGTAGTTACTACTATAGATTTGAGGATTTATAACTCCTAATACATAATGGTTTCAGCTAATAAATGTCATGTATGTCGAGATGGAGGTTGTACAAGCATACATAACACTTAAAAGTAACGGTTAATTATGCGTACTATCATGTATTGTGAGACGGAATTCATGAAAATACAAAAATAATGGTTGTAGTTAATAAATATTATTTATTTAGTGACAAAAGTAACGGTTCTTTTGAAACAACCATCATATAACACTTACAAACAATTTGTCTGCCAACCTTACGTCAGCAAAAACAAAACACAAATATAACGACTATGTCAATTGGCCATAAAGTATAAACAACAAAAACTGACATTTTATAATAAACAACCATCATGTAAAGTATAAATCGTGAAGTTTATAGTACCAGTTATCCTAAAGTTAAATACTTTCGAATAAAGTATTCCTTTTGTTCATAGTATTTTTCTAAAAAGCACCTTTTCATAACCTCGTCCTTCTCTCCCTCATCATAGTCAGTCACCAGAGAGCTCTTTCATTCGCCCTCCTCCTTATCCCCATACTCGCCCTTCTCCTCCTTGTCCTCCTCACCCTCTTCCTCTGCAAGCCCATCCTCCTCCACTACTGCCTCATCCCACCTCCACCATCACCTCTGTAAGCTCCTCCCTCTCTTCCTCCTCCTCTACCACCACCTCCTTCTCCTCCTCCTCTTCTACCTCTTCCTCAAATGGATGCCTTACTGCAACATTAGCCAGCCTTGACTGCTCCACAAGGCGCCTTGATAGACACACCCATAGTTTGAATAAGAAGTTGGACCTCACCCTTCATCACATTCAAGTTATATATGATCATTTCAAGTCAGACCCTTCATCTCCTTCCTAAGAGGTTGTATATAAGGGGAAGGGGCAAGAGGATGTGAAGGATAACAGAAGTGGTGATGACTGAAAACCACTACTGCTTTTTTATTTTTTTGACTATTAAAAATATAATCTTCTGGGAAATACAACCTAAAATATTTTTTAAAAAATTTCTCTTCACAGTTATTAGTAAACTACCCTTACTAATTTGGGCATTTTATAAGTAACCCTTTTCATTCTAAAGGACACATTCTTCTGGATAACCTATGAAACCCTTTCCATTTAAACGTCCAAAAAATGAACTCCATTTATCCATCTACTTTGATCTATTCCAACTTCTCATATCCAACTTCTGACTTTTTTTTCATCCATTACATGGGGAGCAAGGACATATGGAAAGTGCCGGAAGGAAATGACCTCTCTCATTTTCTCTTTAATCAAGAAGGTAGACAAATTACTAGAGCGTGATATGAATCTAATGATGCAGCATATCCTTTATCCATATAACTTTTTATTTTTTGTTAGTTTATTCAAACTCTCATTTTCTTTTTTAAAATTTTTTGTTTACACTATACGGTTGAATAATTAACTTTAAAAATGATTAAAACAAAGTCAAATAAGTAACAATTATTATGTAAAACCCGTCACTTTTCATAATACAGTGTCAAATACCTAATGGTTATTAAGAAAACACCGACATCATTTACAAACCTAATGACTGTGATGTTAAAACAGTGAATTCATTCAAAGGTTTATTATGGTTGTAAATTTTAATATCCCAAATTTTATTCACAAAAAATCCTTGTATATTTGATTATAAAAAATAAAATAAAATGGTGAATTTTAGTGCACTTGAAGTAGTCAAAATAGTGGAAATAGTGATTACATGAATTTTTGGCTAAGTAAGACATAAAACACAATTTTTGTCGTCATAAAAGCCTAACATTGTGGCCTAAAATTTAGAATGGAATAGCACAATTTTTGGCCCAATTTATGATGAAAATTTTGGCCAAAAGAAAAAGGAAGAAGGAAGACAACACTTGGTACAAAAATTCAAGAAAATGTAAGGGTAAAATAGTCATTTGGCTACTTAAATGAAAAGCCAATATTTTTCCCATTATTAATGAAGAAATTTGGCCAAGATGGAAAAGCAAGAGGGAAAAATGTGATTGGAACACATTTCATGCCATGTGGAAGCTTGTCTTGCCATATAGAAAAAGAAGATATAAAATAATGCCATGTGTAAAAGAAATAGCAATAAAATATCATATTTTAAGGAGGTGAAGTTGGATATTTTTAAGAGAAAATTAAACTCTTCCAAAGGCCGTTTTCGGCCATACTTGAGCAAGATAAGAGAGAGAGAGAGAGCTTGGAGAAAACAAGAATAAGAAGAGAGCAAAGGAGATCAAGAAGCAAACTAAGGTAAGTTAGAAGCAAAGATTCATGTGTTATTGTCCTCAAATGCTTGAAAACCTTCTCTAATTCTCATATTCTACTTGAAATCATGTAAAGTAAGAAGAAAACCAAGAGAAAAGGAGAGAGGAAGAGGAAGAATTGAAGGTAAGCTTAAATACTTGTCTTATCTTGTTGAATTAAGATTGTTGATGGTGGTTTTGGTTGGTTATTGGCTTGTTTAGCTTGAATTTGTGATTTGGGATGCATGAACCCTAAGGGGAGGTACTGTCCAATTTTTTATTAATCTTGTTGAAGAGGTGTTTAAGTAGTTAAACAAGTGATTAGAAGTGGAAAGAATGTGTTTAATGGAATGAAATAATAAAAGTCCAAATTTTTCCAAGAACTTGTGATTTTTTACTAGACCAATTTCTTTGTGTTTAGACTAGAATTTGATCGATTTGATTATTCCATTGTGTTTAGAATGAAAAATTGTGTAGGAAACATGTGAAATATGGAGTGTGAAGGCTTTAGGTTGTGAAATGACAATTTTACCCCTAAAACCCTAATTAATGGTTGTTAAGGGCATTTTGGTAAATGCAATGTGATTTTTTTTTCAAAAATGAGGTCAAAATGGATTCTACACGTGAAATTGTGTAAGAATAGTTTGGGTCATAATTTTTGAAAAAGTACAATTATATAGGGTATAAAGGGAATTAGATTGGATTCCCTAGGGGCATTTTGGTAATCATGTGTTTTGGGAGAGATAGCCAACTGTATGAGTCTTGAAATAAGGTATAAATAAGTAATAACTCATTTATTATCTATTTAAAATTTTAGGATTTGATATTTGCCCGAGTCAGACAAAAAATTAAAGGACCAGTTTTAGTTAGGCATTGGAAATGATTTCAGGTAGTAACTCTATCTTTCTATATTATGTGATTATTTATATACATTGAACTGTCATGTTATGTGATGTCAGGTCTGCGTGACCTGATGAGAAGTCTGTGTGACATAATGTGAAGCATGTGTGGCATAATTCCTCGCTGTGGTGTGAGAAAAGCACAAGTACCACCCTAAAGGAAAGGCACGAGTACCATGAAGTTAGTAGGACTCAGCTGAGGTAGTGTGAATAGTACAAATAGGTTGTTTCCTGCTCCAAAACATTATTGTGATCACTATGTGGCAAGTAAGGATAAAACAATCATTTTGATCCAGAGAAAATCATCATTTTGATCATGAATATTGATTGACAGACATGGGCATGGCATTAAGTTTTGCTGCATTATATGATGCATTGCATATTTATCTCTCGCATGTTATATGATTGATTGCATGTTACTACTAAGATTTTTTTTGAATATAATCCTTTCTAGCTTTGAATATCACCCTTTCTAAACAATAAAATTTATTTAGCAAGAGGAAGCAGCTCTAAGGGCAAGGAAGTGGACACCGGCAACTGAGGGTTCCAGTCCTAATAAAGAGTTTAATGTTGGTTATCTATGTTCTTTTTATGTATTTTTGGTTTTTGTTATTTATTATGTACAAACCCTATAGGGATTTCTTGTAATGTAATCAAGTACTTAATATCGGTATGTTATTCTATTTTTGTATGCCCACTAAACTATACATTAATACTCTAATAAATGTCAAAATATTGTGGGGTTCAATATTTATGGTATCAAAACATGTTTGAAGATGCATAATTCAGTCTATGATCAGGGATTCTCACTCGATGAGAGTGTGAACGAAGTTGTGGCTCTTACCTCGACATGGCCAGACGGTAAAGGCACTGACCTGATTGCCTGCAGTCGAGAGGCTGGGCGTAAAACATACAACTGAGGTACCTTATGTTATCCACCGGAAAGGGCTACCTGCGAATTCTAGGGACTCCAGACTAATAGTGTGAGAGCCGCCGATACCCAACATAAATTAAGAACTATAAGAAAAGTTACCTTTCACAACGGTTCTAAACTTATAACTGTGAGTAAGTTTTGTCAAGTTTAATAAAATACATACTCGCTATCTCACACTTCTTCACTTTTCCAACTTATTACACTTAACACGCCTGTCTCTGGTCAAACGTTACCCACCATCCTTAGAACCCCACAACTCTATTTAACTTTTTTAGCCGTTAATAGTTATATCCAGGCGAACCATATCATTCACTGCTTTCTTTGAACTTTGGTCCGATAGCTGTGTGATTTGATTTGATTGCCCTAACTTGCTTTTTTCGTTTCGAAGACCTACCAGTTAACTTTTCTGGCCATCAACAATTGCATCCAGGCGAACCACATCATCCAATGCTTTCTTTGAACTTCAGTCCGACAACCGCATGATTTGCTTTGATTGCCCTAACTCGATTTTTTGTTTTGAAGACCTAGTTAGGTCGCATTCCTTCATGTGCTCTATTCTTCTTATTTTAAGGTATTATTTCTCTTATGCATTTGCATTCTCTATTATGTATTTCAAAAAACATGATGCATTCTCCTTATTTTTCATTTCATTTTGCCTAGGTAGGTTTTGACCTTAGTCGTGCATTGTGTTTTTCTAGAAAACCCATTGCTATTTTCCTTGTGGCTGACTAAATGAGTTTTGTTTTCCAGTTAAAAGGGTCAGTTCTACTTCCTGCAACACTGATAATGCCCTTAGTTCTGATAATGCTCTACTTTGGATAATGTTCCTAATGGTTTTGATCTTGTCCCTAGGCCACCTAGAAACAAGACCCCAAAAAAGGCATTAGAACAAGTGTGGGATATTGTAAAAAAGGGTCGTTGTGCATTGATGTTTGTGAACCAAGTCTTTGAGGATAAGATTTCAAGTGACATAGAACAATGATAGTCAACCTCTTGAGCCATCATACTTCATCAACTACATTGCTTAACGGCAAGGACCAATTTTCCTATCACAGCAGGTGACTCTTAGGGTACAGAGAGATTGCACAGGCATTATTTGGGACAATATCAGGGTAAGGTATATATGCCTACTAATTACTTGCTATGTACTTGTAAAAAAATGTTAATTTGGATTGTGTACTTTATAGTTTACATGTCATGTAGACTGAGATTACATCAGAGGATTTGTTGTCAAAAAGGCTGGCAATTCATTGCACATATTTCGTCATGCATTGATGAAGGTGTATTAGTAGAATCTTGAAGACCCTGATGAGATGGAGTTCCATGGATCTTTGGTCCACCATCAAACTAGATGATTAGAGAAAATTTTTCATCTCACATTGCGACATGACATTTCAAGTAATTGTTATTCGCAGTTCATAAGACATGCATGTATTTGTTTAATCTTAACTCGAGTATTGTGTTTTTTTATAGGAATTAAGCTGGTTGAATAGGAGAAGGGAGAAGAACAATGAGTATCCCTAACTTGAGTATTTTGCTAATATCTTTAGACACCATACAGTTGCAACGGGCCACATGTCGAACCTCCCAGAGGATAACACGCTTCATAACGAGCCTATCCCTCCTGAGCATGTGAAGGTACAAATCAACAGTAACATCAATCCCTAATATCCCCTCCCTGCTCCCACTAAAGACACAGATATAATGGGAGGGGCTATAGGAAGCTTCATTGTATGGCCTCACTGTCTACTTAGAGTATGGAAGCCCCCCACTCAAAAGAAGCTGCACACCAATCAGTCCAAAAGCCCTAACTAGTCCAAGCCCCCCACTTGGAATACCCCAAATCAGTCCAAGACCCCCAATCAATCCAAACCTCCCACTTTCAAGACCCCTAGTTAATCCAAGAAAATGAAGCATCTCACCCCTAATGATCATTCCAGGAAGAAGTCTTCCTGGTATAATAAGACCATTATTAGTCAATCTACTCGATAGTGCCTTCGAGAGTTGGCTGATAAGTCCTTTACTTTAGAACCATGTCCAATGATCCCATTTGAGAGAGTGGTCTTCGACCTTCCAGACCAAGTGGAAGCTATAACTGAAGATCTTGTTTCTGAGATCGTAAATAAGAAGATGACAAGTTCAATATCTGTCAACTTCTTTAGTATGTATTTTTTCAACTGTGATTGAATAGTTAGTTACTTAGAACTTTGATTATATTTTGATATGTTGGTTTCAACATTTTAGGCACTTGTACCGTAATTACCTCATCCCCCGCAACCTCCAAGATAAGATCAAGTTGATCCACCCAAACCTAATCAATAACCAAGGTAGCGGCATGAAGGAAGATTCCAAGCAATGGCATGCAAGGTTTCTATGGGATGAATTCCTTAAGAGGGTGCCAGACAGAAGTGACAGTTACTTCTTGGTGCCTTACCTTTAAGGGTGAGAACATCATTAACTCTACTTGAATTAGTTTTAATTTATTTTATAATTGTCCTGATGGTATGATTTATTATTATACTTAGGAACCACTGGATGCTCACAGTCATAAATCTAATGCGCAAAAGGATTTGGTACAATGACTCCATGAGCGGGGTTCCAGACACGAGACCATACATGCAAGAGACTTTCAACTAGTAAGTTATTTATTCATAATCTTTTATAGTTTAGTTTATCTTACATGTTTCTGTATATATAATTTTATGTTGTATCTTCTCAGAGCTATCTATACTTACCACATTCAAAATGGTCTTAAGTGCAACAAAAATAATCTCACTGATGGCAACTACATATACATGCTTCTTCCAGTGGCCGTGTCTGAAGGTAAATATATTATTCACCAATGACTAAAATATTAATAATTGATGAAGCATACGATGTGTGTGTGTGTGACTAACTGACAAATTTTTCTTCTCATTTCTTTATAGTGCCCAAAGCAACCAGACAAGAGCAATGATTGTGGGTACTGCGTGATACAGTACTTGAAGGACATTATCACCCACGGTCTTGAAAATATTGATACAACTAAGGTATATTATATGCTCAATTCATTCATATATACACTCGATCAACTATATATTACAAGATATAACTTCCATCTTGTTTCCTTTTGCACACTGTATTTTGATGACTCCTACACAATATTTAGCAACTCACAAATGGAAGAAGTTGCTGGTTGGCAACATATATACAATATCAGTGGGAAAGTAAATACATATAGAATTACTATAAATTTCTAGATAGTAATGATTTGTTTGTTTTAAAGTTTTGGTTTTAATAGTGTATAAATATATTATGATTTGTTGTATTATTCAATGAATGTAAATATATATTGTGATTCATTCTGTACAAATGTATATGCAGGGGATATCAAAAGAAAAAATCATCCTTCCCCACCCCACTCCCCCCCCCAATTTTTTTTTAAAAATTAGCTTTGATAAATCACGGTTGTTATCTAACAACTGTTATTTATGTCAACTATATAAAATGGTTGTTAAAGTGAAATCATTATGTATGACAACATAAATCACGGTTGTTATCTAACAACCATTATTTAGGTCAACTATATGTAACAGTTGTTAAAAAGGAACCGTTATGTATGATACAAGCATTACCATATATTATGATGGTTGTTGACGTGTGCTCGTTAATTATTATCACAGCAATGGACATATCAGGGCCTCACAAAAGCATCAATACATAACATGTGTTATTTTATAACAGTTATATAGGTCTGAAATAAAAAATGGTTCCGAACCATAATATATCTACTCCAAACTTTTATAGTCTCCACAAATATCACAGTTTGAAACTATGATATATTAGAATTTCTATAGTAGCGAGTGTTAATTTGCATCGTTATTATTGTGTATCAGCTTTTCCTTGTAGGCCTAAAAGTAAGCATCTATTTGCCTTTACTCACTTTTGTAGGAGAATTTCCAATTAAACCACCAAGCATTTGCAAATCGATTAGTGAGAATTGGTTTATATACCTTGAATATATATATATATATATAAACACACATGCATAAACAAATACTCTGATTTTTAACCAAACGTTCATATTTTACACCACACACAAAAATTCAAATCTTTTTAGAAATATACATTGGGTATGCATTATTTAACTAGACAAATATACATTGCAGGATTTATAGCTGTAAAGAACAATATTGTTAATATCAGGCCCTTTTGCATAATAATCTTGCTGAAATAGAAGAGAATTTTATGCAATTTTCCTTTATATATTGAAAATCCACAACCTAACTACTAGCTGGTCAGAAAAGTGATAGAGGAACAATCAGATAAAAGTGAAATTGGGAATATAAGGTAGATTTGTGGTTAATAAATCAATTTATAGAATTTTGGTAAAATTTGGTCAAAATTATTTACTATTACTTAGCATCATTGTCACATTAGAAACCCATCATCTCCAAAAACTTTGACTACATACAATCTACAATATTTTTGAATACAGGATCTTTATAATTAAAATTTGTTAATATTTATAACAATATAATATATTGTAAACTGAAGTTAGTTCACACGTATAGCTGAATATTGACAAAAACCTGTTAATAAATATTAAATTAAAATTAAAATAATAAATTTAGTGAATAAATTAAAAAACATTGATTAGATGTGAGCACTCAAGCTTGTCCCAGACATATCATGTCAACCTTTTATCCATTAATTTCTCCTCTGTCAGATTCAGTGACCCCCGTGCATAAACAATCCCCAAAATTTCTCAAAAGTCAATTTTCCTCTTATTTGGTGGAGAAGTTGTTTTTTTTTTAATGGAGCATTTACAAAAGCCCAATTGAAAAAAAAACCAGATTGAAAATATGATTTGTGTTTGGATTGATAGTGGGAAAAATGGTTTTTTTTTTTTTAAAAGCTGTGTGTGAGAGCTTTTGAAAAAAAGCTCTTTTACATCTAAAAGCCCATTACTTTTTAATGATTTTTCAAACACTAATTTTTAAGGTAAATAGGCTTTTACATGCTAAATGGACTTTTTTGGGTGACAAATGGAATTCTAAACAGGCTCGAAATCTTTACTCTTACTTTCATATTCTCATCAGCTTGTTTAATGGGTCCGTAAATGCTCATCACCCTAACTTTTGGGATGGACCTATTTTTTTTTATTTTTTTTTATTTATTTATATATTTTTATTTATTTAGATTAAAGTATATGATGCATTCTAAAATATTTTTGTCACATGATATCTCAAATTAATTAATTTCTAGTCTTGCATTTAGAAATATTTTTCCTGCAATACCAGGATCATGAAAGATTTTTCCAGTAGTAGTCAATATCTAAAATATTTTTTTAACACTTAGTATCTTAAACTAATTAATTTTTAGTACATAGAGTATTTTTTAAAAAAAAACCCCAAAATTTGGGTGATGAGTATTCCCCTACTTTTTGATGAGTCGAGAATGTGGATCCCTTGTTTAATGAATTTAGTAGTATGGTTACTAAATCTCATATTGTGTAGTGTCTTAGAGCATGTTTAGATCAACCACATGGAACGACTGCAATGATAATCAAAATAACTAATAAGGGAGTATTTAGTTACTTTTTTGTCTAATAATAGGTTTTACCATGATAATTACAAGTACCACAAATTTGATGATCCTTATTCATACATCGACCATGAAATTTCATTAACACCTTATTTCATTAAAAAATAAAAGGTCTAATTTATTCTTTAGTCTTACCATCATTGCTTCGGTTATCTCATGACACCCGCCACCACCACAACAAACATATACATATTGATGGTAATAAACATTTACTATTATAGAAAGCACTTTTAATATCTGTTTTTATGGCCTTTTAACATTTTTTTATAGGGAGACGCTTATATGAGTGATGTAGTAAATAATGGCAATAATATCCGTTAAGTAAAGGACGCCTACAGTGGTACTAAAAGGGACGTCTAAAGTGCGCCTAATATGACTTGAGGCATCCCTTTTTATTTATGGACGTTAAAAGTATTTTTTTGAAAAAAAACATTTATTTAAATTTTTTCGCTGCCCATTAATTAAAAACCACATAAACAAGATCAAAGAATAAACCACAATCTCCTTACAAATGGTAAGGAAACATCTAGAACTAGCTAATTAAAGTGTTAACTTCTACTACCTAATACTATGTATAAGAACCACCGCAAAGTGTCAAAAAAGTTGCCTACTACACAACTATACTAACTAATATAAAAATACACTTTTACTGATATATGTGTTGAAGAAGCTGACCAGCCAAAAAGTCTATGATCAAATGAATGTCTTCATGTAAGTAGGCAGCTTCATCATCAAAAATCTGCAAATTAGAAAATAAACTTAGATAAAATCAATCAAGTGAAAGAATTAATTAGCAATTCAATTACAATATCCAAAATATTATCATTTGATTACCTATTGAAAATCAATTAGGAACAGGTTCACCTCTTTCAATTTGATCCTCCCTATCACTTTGTGAGTCATTAGAACTGTCCATATTCCTGTTAATACAAAAATCATTGTCAAACAGATAAATAAATTGCAATTAAATGAATAAACTAACCAGGATTAAGGAAAAAAAAGCACACAGTACTATTTTCTAAGTTAAGCACACAATACAATTTTCTAAGTTAAGGTTTTACTCTATATTGTTTCTCATATTCCTTCACAATTTGCCGTATATTCTTCATCATCTACCAATTCTACTTCACTTGTTTTAGGTGGATTTATTGTAAAATGTGGTGTGTCATCAAGGTTGAAAGTTGGATCATCATACTTTTGTTTATTACTTTGAAGTACAATGGACAATTTTTTATTTGCATGGTCTGTGACATAAAAAAGTTGTTTCGCCTGTCTTGCTAGAAAGAAGGGATCATCTCTATAACAAACTCTTTGAAGATTAACTAAAACAAATCCAAATTGTTAACTATTGCCACAAAAGTATTACTAACCCACTTATATTTGAATAAAGCAACTTTGAACTTGTTGTAGGTAATCTCTTATATTTCTTCTATAACACCATAATAAGTCATTGATGCTAATATGGAGTTTTTGTCTTTAGAACTGGAAAAGTTCATGGCTTCAGCTTCTACTATCACTACCATTATTTTGCAAGATACTTTTATCATCTTAGTCTTTTGTGTAGAAATCATACCCGTTTAAGTTTTAACCGGTCCAACCATCCAAGTAATAACCTAAAACGAATGCCCTCAAGCTAGCCACTCGATCGTCTCAGACACATTGGTCTCATGCGAAACCTTTTCCTTGAACCACTCTATGAATGTCTTGTTTTTCTCAATAGCTATCTACATGTCATTCTTCCTTAGATTCATGGTTCTTCAAAATCTTTTTATGTTCACCTATGTACGGTTGAACTTCTTCCATATTATTCAGAATATACAAGTATGCTGGCAACACCTGTTCACGACGCATATTCTTCACTTTCAGTCCTCATGTTCCCTTGCATCTCCCCTTTTCATGCCGAGATTGTTCCTTCTTCCCTGATAGATAATCTTTACAAAAGTCCATAGCCTCTTCAACTACATATAGCTCAACTATTGAGACTTCAGGTCAATAAGGATTTTTAGAATACCTTTTTATGATCTTCATGTATCGCTCAAAAGGGTACAACCACCTCAGGTAAACTAGACCGCAAAGCCTTATCTTCCTTTCCAAATGAACTATCAAATACACCATTATATCAAAAAATGAAGGAGGAAAATGCATCTCTTGTTAGAAAAAAATAATATAAGCCTCATTTTCCAGTACATCCAACTTTTCAGTGTTAATGACTTTATTACAAATAGCATTAAAGAAAACAAACAATCTTATTACAGTGGTTCGCACTTCATCTTTCATAATGCCTCTAATAACTACTGGTAATAGTTGTTACATCAACACATGATAGTCATGGGACTTTATTCCTACTAACTTCAAATCGTCCATTGAGACACACCTTCTCACATTAGAAGAATACCCTTGTGGTACCTTAATTTCATGCAAACACCCACACATTAATAGTGTATGCGCTGCTGGCTTCATGTATGCCCTCCTACCATAATCTCATAGTTGTAGATGTAACCGTTCTCTTATTCCCATATCAACAAGGTGTAGTCTTGCACTACACTAATTCCATCCTTAGTCTTCCCTGGTATGTGAAAAAGCATACTGACAAGACTATTACAAATATTTTTCTCTACATGCATCATATCAATACTGTGTCTCACATCAAGACTACGCTAATATATAAGATCAAAGGAAATTGATCACTTCTTCTTACTCACAGTCCTCTAATTCTTACTGAAGGTAACATTGATACATTCAACCCAACTATAAACTTCCTCCCCGATTTATGCATTTGAAGCTATTCTATGCTTCGGTAAGCCATTAAAATGCTTTCTTAACCTACGATACGGGTGGAACCGATGAAGAAACCTCATGTGACCAAGCTAAACCCTTTTTTTATGCTTAAGTTGATGGAAGTGTGTGTTTGGTTTACATATCAGACATGCTTTATACCCCTTCACACTGTACCCTAAAAAGTTTCCGTATGTAGGGAAATCATTTATCATAATGAAAATCATTGCAACTAGCTTGAAGGACTCTTTCTTATATGCATCAAACGCATCTACGGATTCCTCCCACAACTTCTTCAAGTCCTCAATTAAAGGCACCAAGTAGACATCGATATCGTTTCCTGGCTGTTTTGGTCCAGAAATCATCATATAAAGCATAACATACTTGTGTTTCACGTCAACTCATTTAAACAATTGACACAAGGACAAAAATACATCCTATTTTTTATTGGAGCATTCCTTATAACAAATTCAATAAACTCGTCTACCCCATTCTCATATTCTTCACTAGTTCTCAAAGCATTCATCTAACTACGATCCATTTTATTAACACCTAATCTATTTCCAACAACACTCAAGTTTAGAACAATTGTCAATGAAGGGATTTCCTTTTACTAAATTTTTTTTAAAAATTTTGGCAACATTTCCCCTTAAATGTGAGACATCCCAAAATTTCAATAACAAACCATTTTAGCTTAATTTAAACAAAACTAACTAATTGAGGCAATTCAGGACAATATCATCATTTTAATCAAACAATTTCATTAAAGGAATGAAACTTTGAAGTTAAATTACATACATGCTTTTCATTTGAAATTAGAGAGAAAAAATTAAATAATAACAATTAAAAAAATAATAAACTTTAATTTATCAAGTGATAGAAAAAAGGGAGAATTCCAAAAAAATACCATTTAAATTTCAAAATCCCAAATAGGTGATTTAACAATAAAATGATTTGTTAATTGCATTACCATTCTTGTTAATCCCATTACCGAACTTGTTAACGGGATTTTAAAATTTAAATGGTATTTTTTTGGCATTCTCCCTAGAAAAAACTAGGCAGTGCTTTTCTATTCGAAATTTGTGATTTTAAAATTTGTGTTTTTGATTGAAAGAGATAATGCATATGGTCCTGTGGAACGCGCACACTCACTATTTATCTATATCTGTCACTCTACCTTTCACTAAGCACTTAGGCAGTGATATAGGGAGTGTTTGGCAGAGCTTTTTGAGTGATTTAAGCCCGATTGGGCTTCTATAAGCCCAACTCAATTGGTGAAATAGAAAAATGGGTGTTTGGGTGGGCTTATGGATTTAAGGGCTTATGAAACAAAAAGCTCCTTATGCAAAAAGCTCTTCCAAGTAGCTTATCCAGCTTATAGGAAAATAAAAGTTACCGTTAATTACCTTACCAACCCACTGCATCAGATTCTCTCTCTCTCTCTCCTGTATTCATATCAGCTATCTGAACCACATATTCTCATTTGTGTCTTCGGTCTCTCCCTCTAGCGTGCATTCATCAATTCCCTCTCAAGCTCTCCTCCATCCATCTCGCCGGTCCTCTCACTTGGAATATCATATCTCTCTTCCCTCCGGCGGCGGCGACGCGAGCTTGAACTTGAACAGCTTGGTTCGGCTTCGTCTTTGAGTGTAGATCTGCGGCCTCTTCCATCATTCTTCATCTCCGATCTGTCTTCACGCTTGGTCCGCCATCTTAAAGTTTCTTCATCTCTGATCTGTGGTAAGGTTTAAACATTCTCTCTTGCTGTGACCGTCGAACTGCATTTTGTACTGCTCTGGTCGAGGAGAGAGAGAGCGTGTGTGTGTTTTTTTTTTACTTGTTTTCTTTTCCTTCTGCATAGCCTTGCCGTCGATCTGTATATCGCCGAGAGAGAGAGAGTGTGTGTGTCTTTAGACTTGGATTCTTTTGCCTCTCCATTGATCTGAATTTCACCAAGCACTATAAGCCCAATATCATGTTCTTTGTTGACATATTTTGTTGCTTTGTTTAAAATTATATCTTTATCTTTCTATATGTGGCAAGTTCTACTATTTTCCTTACATAGAGAAGCCGATGGCTGTGCAAATTGAAAGCTTTATATACATCTCCACCTTTTGTTTATTTTGTTCGACAGATATATGTTTATAGAAACTGAACATCTCTAACCAGATAAATGCACATCTACATATATTCATCAAACTAAAAGAAGATCAAAGAATTAAGAGGCTGACTTTAGTAGGGTGAGGAGTATTACTAAGTTAAGTAAAAGTTGCTGCTGTTTGTGCATTTAACTATTCACTTTAATCTAGCATTGTCTTCTTCCTTTTGACTGTTATAAAGACTCTCTTCAAATAAAGCTTTGAGGTCAGAAATAGAATTTCATACAATAATGGGTAAAGGAATTAAAATATTGCTAAGGATTCCAATATCCAACAATGATGAAGAGAATAGAGTGATGCAGGTGATGCAAATAGTAAAGGTTAATTTAATGTTCATAATTGTAGTTTGAGTCTTTATAACTTGCTGGCTGTACAAAATTCTTATAAATTGATAGGGTAAGCATATGTTTTCAATGTCGTATATTTTGTGTTGATAATTTAGGGACATTTTTTATAGAGTAGGTGTGAAACTTTGTTATTGGAGAAAATGGACAGCAAAGCAAATTGGGATGAAGGGACAACTGAGATTTTTGTTAATGCATGCGTTGATCAAATTTATCGCAAAGAACGGAATGGTTTGGCATTTACCAAAACAGGGTGGAGCAATATAGTCTCAACATTTAACGAAAAGGCGGGAAAATCATATGATAGGAAACAGTTGAAAAATAGGTTAGACATATTAAAGAAGGATTTCAAGACCTGGGTTTCTTTACTAAAAGAGACTGGTTAGGCTATGACCCCGCATCCAATAAGGTGTCAGCAACCGATGATTGGTGGACTGCGAAAATACAGGTTCAAAATAATTTTTTTTCCCACTCAACATGATATGTTACTTGACTGAAGTATTGCTTTTTAATTAAAGTTTTGACTTGGTTTAGCAGGATGTATGTAGGTTAACACGGGATACAAAAAGTTTAGGCGTTCGGGCCTTAAGTTTGAAAGAGCTTAGAATTATATTTAAGGATGTTATGGCCACTGGGGACCATATTTTCTCACCCTCGTTGACTCAACCTCCGACCAATTAAGAAGAGGGGAAAGATATGTACAGACCAGCAATAAATGAAGAAGAAGGCTCTGGTGACAGCGAGGACGAGCATTTTGGTGTTGACCTTGCGCTTAGTACAGGAGTAACCGATGACATGGCCAGCATCGGACTAGCCACATCAATTCCATCAGACACTGGTCCTACTGTATCTGCTTTCCTACAGAAACGGAAGAGAGGTAAAGGATATAGTAAGAGCAAAAAACAAAAAGCGCCGACTGTAAAGCAAATAGCAGATGCTATCAGTGCCATTGCTAATGTGACTGTGGATAGAGCAACGGCCTTACAGAGACTGATGAAACTAGCATCGGCGAGGTTATGAAATATATGATGTCCTTTGATGAATTCAAGCGTGACAGAGCGTTTGGAGTCTGGTGTATGAAGGCTTTAGAGAGCAAGGCACGTCGGGAATTTTTTGTGTCATTGAAAGGAAACCCTGCGTACTTGCTCGACTGGTTGCGTTATATCATAGAGGATCAGTAGCTCCAATTGTAGTTGATGTCGGTTGCGTTATATCATAGAGGACCAGTAGCTCCAATTGTAGTTGATATGGGGATGCCTGACTGAAGACAATTTTAGTTTTTTTTAAAAAAATTTAAAAAAAATATTTTGGCATAACTGACTTGTCATTTAGAACAGTTTTATGTACTTTATATTTGTATGCTAATGTTATATTTCTTAATTATGTTGCTTATACCTTAGTTTAACTACAATCACAGGTACGTCAATGGCAAATCGTAATAATCAAACTATGTTGCAAGGGATGGAGGAGGATGAAGAGTACGACAATACTTATACTCTTGACGCTCAATTAGAAATGAATGCACAATTATGTGCATTGCTTAGTCAATATTTACTACCCTATGTGTGTAGACAACCGTGTTGAATGAGTAATCGAACAGGTCACCAATGGGTGCAAGAAATTTTAGCAAGTGAAGGTTCAAAGTGTCATGAGATTTTTAGAATGGAAAAACCTATATTCTATAGGTTTTGCAATAAGTTGGTTGAGCATGGGTTAAGAAATTCTACAAATGTAGGTATTGAGGAAATGGTTGTGATGTTTTTGCTCACTATCGGACATGGAGTAGGGAATAGGCTAGCACAAGAAATATTTCAACATTCAGGCGAAACTATTAGTAGGCTTCTACATAGCGTTTTGGATGCTTGCCTTAACCTTGCAACAGAAATTATCAGGCCAAGCGATCCTAAATTCCTTGAATGTCATCCAAAAATAAAGAACGATGACCGATATTTCCCATATTTCGAGAATGCTATTGGAGCTATAGATGGTACTCACATCAGGTGTGTGATAAGTGAATCGGGCCGAGATAAATTCATTGGGAGAAAGGGATATCCCATGCAGAATGTTATGGTTGTTTGTGATTGGGATATGTGCTTCACGTTTGTGTTAGCGGGATGGGAAGGTTCAGCACATGATGCTTGTGTATTTCACTCTGCTGTGTCAAATCCAGCCATGAATTTCCCACATCCACCACAAGGTATGTTTTTGTATACTTCAATAACATGTCTTTATTTCACTTTTAAAATAATCTTACCAACACAATGATTTTAACTCATGTTAGGCAAATATTATTTAGTTGATTCTGGCTACCCAACATCAGTTGGGTTTCTTGGTCCGTACAGAGGTTAACGTTACCACCTCCCAGAATTCAGGAATCAACGGGGGTTTCAGAATTCTAATGAGGCCTTTAATTTTTATCATTCAAGCTTGAGGTGCACAATAGAAAGGACGTTTAGAGTGTGAAAAAATAGGTTCCAAATCTTACAAAACATGCCCAAGTACAGCTTCGACACTAAAGTCCGCATTGTTTGTGTAACAATGACTGTACATAATTTTATTAGAAGAAATTCCCAAACTGATGTGCACTTCAGAGATGCAGCAAATAAGAATACATTTGTTGTAGATAATAGTCAAAATCAAGAGTCATCATCAACAAATGATCCTCGGACATCTTCAACCCAAGTAAATCATGTTCGTGACGCCATCAAGAACCTAATTGTGTGAGACATTTGATCTAATTTGTTCTGTTATATTTGACTATATTAAAAATTTTAACTTTGTATCATTTCTAATTTATTTGCATGAATTCATTGCAATTTCATTATTTATTTCACCATTAATCACATCTTTTCACTTTTCATATATTTTACAATTTTTAATTTTAAATATCTCAAAAGTCACTTATGTAAAAGCCAACCCAAACACATTTCACTTTTATAAAAGCCCTTATTCAATCATCAATCCAAACATAAATAACTTACACAATTTAACTTTTACCCAATCTAACTTATCCATAAGTCACTTTTCAAATAAGTCATTTTTCTCACCGATCATCCAAATACACCCATAATTTACCCGAGAGGTGAGGCCCTTGGAATTTGATGCTATCATTGACTTTTCTTTATCAGAATGTGCTAGCTAACTCATCATAATTCTTAGTCTGAGAGACTAAAACATTGGCTGTAGCTTAAGAATTTAGATAACGATCATTCTATATGATTGTAGTTTTCCATCTTTAATTGGATCCAAATTCAGCTTAATTAACAAATCAGGCTGGCATGCGATATCATGGATGACAAGCTGGGCTATATAGATATAGCTTAAGTTCTTTATTCTCTTGGAATAACAAGAAAAAGTGATGCGGACCAGCTTCTATGTATAAATACCTTTATAATTGTTTTTTTTTCTAAACTATATATGAAACCTACCGGATCACTTTAATAAGTTCATGAATCAAATCCATTTAAATTTTAATTTTTCTTCATATACACCACCCTACCCAATATACTTCACAAGATATATTTGAACAATTATTCCCCATATATCGTGAAATGAAGACATTATATCGTATTAATGAAAAAATATGAACATTATATTTTAAGGAAAAAAATAACAGAAACTAGGGAGATGGTGGTCGACGGTGTTAAGAAAGTATTACGGTGTATATGGAGACGGTGATTGCAAGCATTTTTGTAACAAAAGCACAACTTTAGTGATTCCAAGCATTTTTGTGTTAAAGAAAGCAAAGTTCACTCTCAAGCTAATCTGTGGCCAACGATGTAAAGAGAGACGACCTATGGTGGCACCTGAGAGGACAACGGTTGTGAGAGTGAGAAAGAAATGACGGCCCACTTGTCCCTCGCTTGGTCGGCTACCTCAATAGGTGGAGCTCTTAGTAGCTCCGCCGGACAAACACGCGTCTATGAAAGAAGACAGAGACAGAGAAAGACGGAGAAAGAATGACAAAGAAGAGAAAGACGAAGAAAGAATGAGAAATTCTGAGAGGAGGGGCACGTCTGCCATTCTGACAGAGGATAGACCTTTAGGCATCCCCGGTCAAAATGGGGACATCTAAAGTCTACCATTTTGGCAAAACATAGACCTTTAGGCGTCCCCATTTTGACTGGGAATGTCCAAAGGTGTCCTAAATTCTAAGGGGCGCCAAAAATATACTTTTGACATCCCTTAGGCGTCCTAACTTTGAGTTGGGATACCTAAATTTTTTTTAAGCATTCCAAATTTTAAAGAAACGTCTAAAATGGACTTTAGGCTTCCCAATTCAAGCTTCAGATGCCTAAAGTTCCTTTAGGCATCCCAAGTTTGAATTGGGATGCCTAAAGTCACCCAATATTTCAAAATTTTCATCCAAAATTACACATATATCACTCCCTTCATTTTTTTACTTCCATTTTTTTTAAAAAGGGGATGTTTTATAGGGTAGTAAAATGTATTTCTTATAGTAGTAAATATATTACATTTCCATCTCTAAAGATGCAGGGATTGAACCAAACGAACCCTTGGTATTTGAGAATTTCATAAAAGTTCTATTCTTAAATATAGAAGCTAATAGGTGTTAAATATAACATTTCAATTCACTATTTTTCCCAATAAACTATCCTATTAATTATATATATTAAGAAAGTTTTCATCAAGTTCAAGTACAAATGCTTAAAAGAGTTTATTTTAAGAAAGTTGATACATATTTTTTACAGATTAAATTGACTAAATCCTTAATCAATATAAATTAATTACATGGTTAACATGCAAATCTGTCCTTAAAATATTCAAAAAATCTCAATAATACCCTGTATGTTTTTCGGTCTCAATGTCTATCCGAAAGTTTAAAAACATAGTAATGTTGTCCCTGACCATTAACAAATTAATTTTGACTATTAAGAACTCATTAGTTTCACTAAAATAATACACATGACACTCTTGCCTGACACTAATTAGTCAGTACACCACCTCATCATCTTTCATTCTAAGTGTTGTACTGAGTGTTAGGTAAGAGTGTCATACATTATTTCGGTCAAACTAAAGATTTGATGATTAAAATTAAATTTTTTAACAGTTAAGGGCAACATTGCTACTTTTTTAAACTTTTAGAATGACATTGAGATCGAAAAAACTTCCAAAACAACATTGAGATTTTTTGAATTTTTCCAGGCCAGATTTGTGCCTAAACCTTAATTGACTCCTATGTTAAGATTGGAGGAACTACAAATCAAGAGTTTCTATTATCAAAAAAGGAAACTGTACTCCATTTAGTCCTTTTTATCAGGAATAATCTCTTTCATGGAGTGTGATAACTCTCCATTTTTAGTATATTTAAAGTATATTTTGAAAATATTTGGTGAGTTATCTAGGAAAATTTTGAAAGATTTGTTTGAGATTATGGTAAGATATCAATTGGATACATTATTTGTGAGATTTCAATTTAAAAATAGAAGTTTTTAAGTTTAGGAATAAATAATAATAATGGGAAGCCTTTCTCAAATTTTATTTAAGAAAATCAGTTATTATTATTATTATTGTTATTATTACTCCTATTAGATAATATTTCATTCCTTTTCTTTTATCCCATGTTTGGCGCTGTTTTGGAATCAATTGGAGAGAGGATACTAGTTTTGGAAGTCAAAATATAAAGGAGAGGAGATTCACAGCGCATCATTTTGGGAGAGTCAATTTAGAAAATATGATTTAATTGACAAAGAGGAAGCGACAGCGTTTTATGGAGGGAATGAATTGGAGACCTGGAGGAGCGTAGAGCAGATAGCATAGGAGTGAAAAGGAGGAGCCGATATTTTTTGCAAGAGGGAGCGGCTGCTTTGGACCGTCGTGGAAGAAGAGAAAAGTGAGGGAGAGAGTGACAGAAAAAAAAACCAGAGGAAAGGGACCAACAAAGACCACCGTCGGTGACCTCGTCGGCATCTGGAGCAAGAGAGAAAATCTGAGATAAGAGACGCCGAGGGGGTTGCCGAAGCAGTGACGGGAAGAGGGAAGGAGCGGCGTTTTTCTTTCTTCACGGTATCATGAGAATCGCTGAGAAGAGCTGCTGGGGTTGAAGAAGACGATTACGACTATTCATCGTCTTCTTCAACTAGCTGTGAGGACGGCGGAGGCTTCCTCTTCAGACAGAACAGACTTGCAAGCTGAGAGCACTGTGGGGTGCTGGAGCTGGAAAGAAAAGAACAGGGGAGACACAGCTGAGAGCCGAAGATCACGAGCTTAGCTACAGGAAGAGCTTGAACCAGAACAGATAAACCAAAGCAAGAAGAAGCAGTCAAATGGAGTAGGCAATGCAGTGTTTTATTCTCTTCCCTGTTTATGCTCTGTTTCTCTCTATCTATTTCATGGATTTAGAGTTAAATTCTGTTGCTGCAGTGACTGTGTAGAAGGCCATTTGTGGCTAATTCTCTTTAACTTAAAAGTAGCTATGAATTAATTTGGGAATTTGAGCATATATGAACTAATTAATTGTGTTTATTGTTATTTTAGTTTACTTAATTTTGTATTATTTTGTCTACTCTGTGCTTGATCACCACTAAATATGAAATTGGAGAATTTAAATTAGCCTTGGAAGAGGGATTTTAATTGGACCGTAGGATTAAGTAATGTGAAATTAGAATTTATTCTAATTTGCTAATAAGATATGAATATACCTATTGGACCCATATAATCATTTTAGAGTGAAATTGGACATTTATTGCCTCTTAAGTAAATTAGTTAGGAATAACAATTTTAACTTGAGAGAGGGGTACGAGTAATTAGAAGATACTTATATCTATTTAAACTCTAGATTAACAAATTAACATTAAGTGCAATTATTTTGGGTAAATACATGCTCTGAGACTTGAAAAAGGAATTAGCCACTCTAGGTTGTTTTCCTCTATTAAAATCTCAAAAATATTGAATTTAGTACTTTTGTTTTTGTTTAAATTGAATTTCAAATTAGTTTCCTCCTTTGATTCACTCAACTTAAATGAAAATGAGAATTTTAGTGCCTAATTATCTATTACCTTAAATTTCTGTGGGATGATTTTGATTTGTTATTATACTATTTTTAAGCCCTGTACACTTGCGGTGCTTATTTAAAATTTAGTAACATCAAGAGTGGTCTTTAATATAAGAAATAAATTCATTTTATCTGAAATTTTAAACTAATATTTCCATTTTTATCTCATTAAATATATGTCGTCAGTCCATGTCTTTGTAATAAATTTCCTCTCATTATACATCTCTCATGTGCACTTTTTATAAACAAGAGTATAATTGAAAAGAAAAATTTATATCTTATACATTTATTATTTTTAATTAACATTTTGAACCATATGATTTTGATAATTTTTCGTTATAAAAATAACTTGAGGGAATATTATTAACCAGTTGAATTAATAATAACGATACCATTTCATTAATTTCTGTTGTTACTCATATTAAACTCAAATAATTTAGCATGCTCTAACATTATAATACACAAAACAACAAGCTAATTCAAAGTTCATACTTCCGCAAAACACGCTCCCATCTCCATTAATATCCATGAATATATGGTTGTCCATGTTGTCTCTCGGTTCGTAAGCAAACACATTGTTATATCTTCGTTGTTCATATTATTAGCCTCACTGTTGGATAACAGTGTACCCGTGCGTTTCTTTCTTACACCTTACTGACATGCATGAATGCTTCCACCGCCACCTGAATGTCATCGTCCTCCAATTTTGTCATTCTTCTTTCTTCCATCGAACACCTCCACCGTTCGGCGGCTTCGGGGATTGCAGCAGAATTAGCTAGTGTAGCCGGCGGATAAGTAAGTAAAGTTTCTCCTGGTTCAAAGAAGCTCAAGGCGGACGTTGGCGGCAACTCTAGGTGGTCGTTGTTATCAGCTGCGGACAGCATCAAGGCGTACATGTCGTGTATTATTTGGGTATTTTTGTCTTTACCTGTCGGCGGCAATGACTGAGAATTTTGCCATGGTGGTAGTAGGGACTGCTGAGCTGAGATTTTTCTGATGACAAGCCGAGCCGGTTGGGTCGGAAAGAACATGAGCTAAGCTGGAGCTTGAACTCTCTTAGTCTGGCTTCGGCTTCAAGCAGGGCACTCTCCCACTGAGCCATGTGGCTGAGATCGGAGCTGAGGGCTTGGGTTTTATGTTTGTGTGTGGTAGGGTCTATTCCCATTCCTGTGAGCTTCTTCTTGAGATGAGTGTTCCAATAATTGTTTATTTCATTGTCTGTTCTCTGGGGCAACTGAGCTGCTATCGCTGACCATCTGGTGAAGTTTTACAGTATATATCAACCATTCTAGCTACGCACAAATTTGAAATGAATAATAACATTTTTTTACGAAAATAACAGTAAAATCTCTCGTTACAAAAATAATTATCTTAAAATTACTTGAAATTTGTTTAAACAATCAAGTGTAACCTATCTTTAGCAAATAGAACATTCTTTAAAATTGTTATTGATGTGAGCTATTGATGTGAGACATATCGCCCACCAATAAAATCCTAACATCATTAACGAGATTTAAATTTATAATTTTATGAGTTATGATCCAACGATCCTTATCAAGTAGACGGACCTGTGTGTGCCACTTATTTTTGACTAGGTGTAAGACAAAATTTACACATAGATAATGATATGTTGCAGGTACACTACTACAGAAAAGGGATTTAACGTCACAATTAGGCGTCCCTTCTTTGAAAAGGGAAGTAAAAAGTGTACGCGGTGTCATTTACGTAAATAAAGAGAGACTTATTAATCTTTAGGCGTCCCTTATTGAAGAAGGGACGCCTAAAGGAGACTTTAGGCGTCCCTTCTTCAAGAAGGGACGCCTAAAGGGTGCATGCCAGCCACGTGGCTGGCATGCACCCAACATTAGGCGTCCCTTCTAGAGAAGGGACGCCTAATGTAGGGACATTAGGCGTCCCTTCTCTATGAAGGGACGCCTATTTATATGTTTAGGCGTCCCTTTTTAGAGAAGGGACGCCTAAACATATTTCCCTCCACATTTTCATCATTTCCCTCCATTCCTTTCGTCACTCTTCCTCCCTCTCTGATCAAAAACACTTAGCCTCCTTCCACCGAATATCCCTTCCACCGCTCTATCCCTCTTTCTTCATTTTCTCTCATCTCCTCCTTCTATCATCTCACTTCAATACTCACCCCCTGTATCTTTCTCTTCCGCCGCCTTACTAACTTGTTCCAGCGAGCTGATCAGCTGAGAAGGTATATATATATTACGGTACAGTTCGATCTCTTCTTTCTTTTTTTCCCGAACTAGCTAATCAGCTATCCCCACCAGTGAAAGCCTCATATTCCTTGATCTTTTCATTGTTTGCAGCATCGGAGCTCCCTCTCTCACGGTGGCTAGCGCGCCTCCTCCCTCCCAACCTCTTCATCATCACGCCATTTTAATTTCTTCCAACCTGTAAGCTTTTTTTTTAATTTTGGTTTATTTTATTTCACTTTAGTTAATGTCATGATCGACAGTTTAATTTAAAGTAGTAGTTTTGCTAGAAACTATAAGCCACTCATATATGCCATAAGTACATATGTATGCTAGATTCCATAAGTACATATAGGAGTTTTTCTAGTTAACTAATTTTATTAGATTAAATAAGTATATAATTTATTTAATTATATAAAACATGTGTAGGAAGCTCTGAGTGCTATAGAACTTTTATTGGTTTGAAATAATGAATACATGTATAGAACTTTTAATATATTAGGTAGCTAGGTGCATAGAACTTTTAACTTGACTAATTTAAACATATTAGTTCCCTAAAGAAAAATTGATATTTTAAATTGTTGATATTGTCCTTAATTGCCTAAGTTACTTTATTTTTGTTTTGTTTTGTTTGAATTAAGGTGAAATGGTTTGTTATTACAATTGTGGGATCTTACACTTAATGGGAAATGATCCCGAAATGTTTTTTAAAAAAAGTGATAAAAGGCAATCTCATAGTTAACAATTGTTATAAACTTGAGTGTTATTGGGAATGGTTTAGGTGGTAAAACAATGGATCATAGTTGGATGAATGCTTTGAGAACTAGTGAAGAATATGAGAATGGGGTGGAAGAGTTTATTGAATTTGCTAGAAGGAATGCTCCAACTAAAAATGGGAAGTATTTTTGTCCTTGTGTGAATTGTTTAAACGAGAGTCGACGAGATGTTGATGATATAAGGGATCACCTACTTTGTGATGGAATAAATCTTCGATACACAAGGTGGATATGGCATGGTGAGGAAGTAATTACTGATTGTCCGTCGCACAAGAAGGAAGGAGTGGATGTTATGGAACAAGATAGAATGGAGAAAATGATTCACGATGCCGAGGTTGAATCCTTCGCCCAGGCACATGAATTTGACAGCTTGCGGAGTGATGCGGAGACACCATTATACCCTGGGAGTAAGTACACACGACTGACGGGAACATTGCATTTGGTGAACTTAAAGGCAACTTGTGGATGGACCGATAGTAGTTTTACATTACTATTGGAATTATTGTGTGATATGTTTCCAGAAGATAATGTACTTCCAAACCGTATGTATGATTTGAAGTTAGTGGGAATGAAGTCCCATGACTATCACGTGTTAATGCAACAATTGTTACCAGTAGCCATTAGAGGCATTATGAAAGAAGAAGTGCGAACTACTATAACCAGATTGTGTGTTTTCTTTAATGCTATCTGTAACAAAGTCATCGACACTGAGAAGTTGGATGAACTAGAAAATCAGGGTTATATAATTCTGTCCCAACTAGAGATGCATTTTCCTCCATCATTTTTTGATATAATGGTGCATTTGGTAGTTCATTTAGTAAGGGAGGTAAGGCTTTGCGGTCCAGTTTATTTAAGGTGGATGTACCCTTTTGAGCGATACATGAAGATCTTAAAAGGATATTCTAAAAATCCTTATCGACCTGAAGCCTCAATAGTTGAGCGATATGTAGTTGAAGAGGCTATGGACTTTTATAAAGATTATCTATCTGGTAAAAAGGAACAGTCTCGGCATGAAGAGGGGAGAAGCAAGGGAACACGAGGACTAAAAGTGAAGACTGCGGAGCGTGAAGAGGTGTTGCAAGCACACTTGTATATCTTGAATAATATGGAAGAAGTTCAGCCATACATAGATGAGCACAAAAAGACTTTGAAGAACTTGAATCCAAAGAAGAGTGACATGCAAATAGCTATTGAGCAAAACAAGACATTTGTTCAGTGGTTTGAGGAGAAGGTTTCGCATGAGATCGGTGTGTCCGAGACAATCAACTGGCTAGCCTGGGGGCCTTCATTTCAGGTTGTTACTTGGACTGGTTATGACATAAATGGGTATTCATTCTACACAAAAGAGCAAGGTGACAGAAGTACCATGCAAAATAGTGGGGTGATGGTTGAAGCTGAAGCTATGCACTTTTCTAGTTCGAAAGACAAAAACCCCATATGTGCATCAATGAATTATTATGGAGTTATAGAAGAAATATGGGAGATGACCTACAACAAGTTCAAAGTTGGTTTGTTCAAATGTAAGTGGGTTAGCAATGCTGCTGTGGTAATAGATCCACAATTTGGATTTGTCTCAGTCGATCTTCGAAGAGTTGGTTATAGAGATGAGCCCTTCATTCTAGCCAGCCAGGCGAAGCAAGTGTTTTATGTCACAGATCCTGCAAATAAAAATATGTCCATTGTACTTCAAAGCAAAAAACAAAAGTATGGTGATCCAACCTTCAACCTTGACGACACACCACCTTTGACAACAAATCCACCTATAGGAAGTGAGGTCGAGTTAGTAGATGATGAAGATTATTCTGCAAGAAATGATCATTGTGAAGGAATATGGGAAACAATATGAAGTAAGACCTTTAACTATATAAAACTGTATTATGTCCTATGTGCTTTTTTCCCTTAATGTAGTTTATACAGATACCTGCAATCTACTTACCTCTCTGACATGATTCTTACCTCTCTGACAATGATTTTTTTTGTCTAGGAATATGTCAAGTTCCAGTGACTCAGGGAGCGACAACGAGCAGCATAATGGAAGGCAAGAAGAGCCACCCGCTCCGAGAAGAACAAGAGGTGCCACGAAGATGGCTGTATTAGCGAAGCGCCACTACAATGAACAGGAGAGGGTTCACATAGAGTTTGATGCCAACATGAATCCAATGGGTCCTGAGGAAGACCACTTCATTAGTTATCTTGGTTTTTTGGGTCGAAGCAAAGTCCGAATCATCTATGATAGTTGGAGGCAGGTTCCCGAAAAGACGAAAGCCATGATATGGCAACAGATTTTGGTACATAACTTTCGATACATTTTATGTATTTAGACCTTTCTTCCTATTCAAGTTTAATTGTCTCCATTTTTGCAGCAAACGTTCGATGTTCCTGACACCACAGACATGTACAACCACTGGATGGGAGAGGTTCGTTTGCGCTGGAAGGATTTTAAAAATAAGCTCTCCAGGAAGTACCTTAAAGGTGACAAGAGTCATCTTGATCCTTGTCAGGAATATTCATATCTATCTCCAGAGGACTGGAGGTTGTTTGTAGCTAAACGACAAGCTCCTGAATTTTTGGTAAATTTTCTGTCTTCAGTATGAAAATTTATAATTTCAATATAGTTAATGCACTAATGACTTGTTTTTCCCTTTTTCCCTTAAACAGGAATTAAGTGCGGCGAACACACAGAGGCAAGAAGCAAATCAGTACCAGCATTGCATGTCTCGGGGTGGCTACAGGAAGCTGGAGCGGATGATGATGGCAGAAGAGCTGGAAAAAATGAAGGACGCTGCGAAATCAGATCCTTCCGTTGTTGTGCAAGAGCCAGCTCCTCCTCCACGTCACAAAAAATGGAAAGCAGGGAGGATTAAGGGTGGCAAATATATAAATCCTACTATTGCTGAGGTTGCCTCGAGGATTGTAAGTAGTAATAGCATAAGTAATTAATTGTAAAATTCTTTCACATTTCTAGCATTTAAATGGGTATTCATAACGAATTGTATGCTATAGGACGAACTTGAAGAGCAGAGTAGCCAAGGTTCGTTCACTCCAAGTGGACGGATGGACATATTGGCCACGGCGATTGGGAAGGCTAAATACCCAGGCCGTGTTAGAGGGGAGCCAAGGGGAGTTGGTATTTCGAAGTATTTTGGTAAAGCCTCGTTATATTCTTCACAAGCTGAACCCAGTCAAGAGTTTGTGGATAAGCTTCGCGATCAAATCCGAGATGAGCTAATGACACAACTACGTGGTGAAATGAAATCGTGGTTTGATTTTCATCACATGGAGGCTACTAGGGTTAGAAACGAGGAATCCCCGGCCTTCCCCAGCACTAAAGGAAGTCACAACCCGCCGGACGAATCCCTTGTACAGCCTTCCCACACTCCGCAACTCGTTGCCGAGGCTTTCCACAATCCAGAACCCCTTGTCCAGCCTTCCCATACTCCAGAACTTGTTGCTGCTCCTTTCCATAGTCTTGTCCAGCCTTCCTATAGTACAGAACCCTGTGGCCAGCCTTCTCACATAACAGAACCACTGGGCCAGCCTTCTGCCACTCCGGAGTCGGGTGAATCGTGTATCCTTTATTTGGACACCACAGACATGATTCGTGTTGTAGCCGATGCTCTCGTTTACACAAAAGCTACCACCCACCATCATAATCAAATTCCACAGTATTTACGTAGGGTGACAGTGACACGTGTTCATGAGGGGGAAGAAGGTGCAGCCATCCCTATCCCTGACGTTGAGATTGCCACGCTGGGTCAGGCAATTGGAGGTTTCATCCTTTGGCCTCAATATCTTATTGGCACGTTGGGAACCCCACCAATGGTAGGAATTATATTCATATCACTTGACATTTATTGGCATCATTGTAATATAATTGGTTTTGTTTTCTATGCTTATAGGAGGAGCAACATGCGCAAAAATGGCCCTTTCTAGCACGGCTCCAACAGATGTACAAAGGTATTCCCCAAGTCAACTTCAATATGCCTCCAGGGATTGTGAGTGCACAATTGACGTATCCCTACACGATCGACAATAAAGATCTTAAGGAGTTTATGCATTTGGAGGAGATAGATGCAGGATGGGTCAAACTTGGCATTTGGTTAGTTTTTCTTTTCTAAGTTCAAGATTTCATAAGTTCAATAATTCATTGGTCATTTTATTTATATTTTAGGTCCTTCTACCACATGTGCATTGATATGCAAAGATCAAATTTATACGGATTCTTGTGTCCGGCAAATACGACATCAGATAAAAATGATGTCGCACAAAGGACGCATTATGTGGGCTTCACAATGGCAGCGACCAAATTGCGATGTTATCTAGCGCCAATTGTTCAAGGGTATGTAGTAAAAAATTTTATTTTTGGATGTTTGAGAAATAATTTTCTTCTAATCTAAACTTCATTTTAATCTGTGTATTGTTTTAGTTACCATTGGAGCCTGTGTGTTGTTTGCCCACGCCTCAATGAAATCTATTGGTTTGATTCCTTGACAAAAAAGCCAGACAAAGACACAAAATCAGTCTTCAACACGTTAGTTATTTCTTTTTTATTAATTAAAGAAATGCTTGATTTAAATAAATTGTTCTAACTTAAAATGTTTTACATTTTAATGGTAGCGCGACCCAAACATATAGAATGCTTGGTGGGTCATGTGAGGGTAGAGTTGTTCGCAAGCCAAAGTGGTTCTATCCCAAAGTATGTGGTTTCAATATAATTTAAGTTATTTTATTTACGGTTGTTTTATAAATGATGTATGTTATTGATTTTAACCAATTGCTTTTGATTTATAGTGCCCTCAACAACCAGGTGGTACTGAATGTGGCTATTATGTTCTACTTTGCATGTATAATATCATTCAAAGTGGCTTTACAAATGATTTTCAACAGGTAATCAAATGATAATATTTTGGTTGTATTTTAATTGAATTGCTAAACAATCCTTTAATTTCATTGATTTCGTATATATAATCATATTTTCTAATTTGTAGATATTTGATAATGATGCTGCTTACTTATATGAAGACATTAATTTGATCAGAGACTTGTTGGCTGGGAGGATTCTTCAACACATTGATTTGTAGAAGTTTATCGTTTCCTGTACATTTACTTATTAGTAGTTGTTTATTATATTAGTGGACAACATTTCTGTCAACAATGTAGTGCATAATGTTTCATTAGAGGTGGATGTTGTGTTTTGTTAATTATAAACTGCGTGCTGTATGTTTCCTTTTTGTGTATACGTTTCTGTTTGCTTTCACAATGAGATAGCCAGAAACAATAAAAATGGTTCTGAAAAAAAAAACACTTTAGGCGTCCCTTTTGGCCAAAAGGGACGCCTAAAGTCCCCAGGCGTCCCTTTTGGCCAAAGGGACGCCTAAAGTCATTACTTTAGGCGTCCCTTTTGGTCAAAGGGACGCCTAAACCCAGCCCTTTAGGCGTCTTTTTACAAAGGACGTCTAAAGTCTAAATTTACTACGTTGCTGGCATACGCGTCCCCTCATAAAAGGACGTTAAAAGTCCCATATAAGGGACGTTAAAAGTGTTTTTTCTAGTAGTGGTAATTGAATAAGATGTTGTATCTTCTCAATGATCTAAATTTTTAAGTATTTTTGGATAATAATTTTTGTTTTAGCAAATTTTCATTGCTCTTATTATTATTATTTTTTTAATGTGGCCTTAGAATCCGTACCAAGATAATTCCTACGTTAAATATAAGCCCATACTATTTGGCTTCATTCAAAGAAATTTTCATTTTTTTCAGATAAAAATCATGAAGTCTTCATTTTTCTTTATAAACAAAACTGACTTATTTCCATCGTGTGTGTGTGTGAGAGAGAGTCTATCGAGGCATATGTTATACGATGTACGATGAAAACACATAAAACTGATGACACATATAAAAAGGTTAAAAATAAGGGGAAAAAATAAAAAGGTGAAAAAATAAGGAAGGAACAGACCTGTTTCCAAGAAAAGCATGAAGTTGAATATTGGTTCGCTCCTCGTGATGCAAACTGAAGTTTCCTCGTTTGATGTCAGGTCTTAAGTAATTAGTCCACCATCAGTCTACAACTCCTCCCACATCTCTCAAGTCCTTTATACTCACCAAAACTCACATAAATTATTAAGTTAATCCTTTTTCGACACAATTAATATATCTTGATTATCAATTATCACTATATATAGGTACAAAAAGATGAGTTAATGAGTACCAGCTTTGGATGACTAGGCACGCCAGCTTCCATGGCCATATTTCTGAACGTAATAAGCGACGAGCTTTCGGTCTTCCTCAGGAGTCCATGGCCCTTTCTTCAACCCTTCCTTCTTCTCACAGCTTTGTGACCTACACATTATTGTTTTACTAAGAAATGGTGGAAAAACCAAAAGAAAATTGAAACTTTTTTAGGCCTGGCCGAAAAGTAATGGTGGTGCAGAAAATGCAAACAAGCGACGAAAAAAGAAGAAAGCTATAGATATAGAAGTTCAAATGTCATTAATGATTTCTTTGTCGACGTTATTACTAAATCTCAATTAATTTCTGGAAGAGCAATTGTACCACACTTACCTATTTTCTTTCTAATTTCTCTACGGGCCGGGCCACGTTATCAGCGTTCACTTAGTCAAAGTACTTTTTCCCCTTGCTAAGTGTTTTTTTAAAAAAAAAATGATAAAAAAATATCATTTAAACTTTAAAATCTTATTGATAAATACATTAATAAGATTAACAATAATAGTAATATAATTGATAACTTATTTTATTGTTAAATCACCTATTTAAAATTTTAAAGTTTAAATGATATTTTTTTAGATTTTTTTTTTACAAATAAAAAAAAGAGTAAAAACCATTCTACATCCCAAGAAAGAAACAAACAAAAATTATCTAAAGGAATCAAGAAAAATTCAGAAGGGATCGTTAAAGGACGCTTGGTAAACGTATCAACTTCATTAACTTTAAAGTTCTGATCTCTTCTAATATGTTCAAAATCAACAAACTACTCGTTTAAACATATCATGGCTTTTAATGATTAAATTCCAATTATCAAGACACTCATTATTACCATCTTTGATGAACTTAAATGCATCTGAAGAGACTCTTCTCACCAAGTGTTTTATAAAAGAGTATAAATAGTACCCTAAAAGTTAATAATGTGGAGCAATTAATACCTCAGCATTTTTTTGTTGAACTATGTGGCATCGTATATATTTAAGGTGTCACATGTTTTGCAAATTACGTATTTATAAAAAAATAAAAGTCTATCATGAATTGTTAACTAGACATCAGTATAAAAATCTCTTAAATAACATGTACGAATTGTCGATCTCAAAATACGGTGCCCATGTTTTTATTCTTGCCAACCATTTGTGGATAAAAAGAAAAAGGCCCACACTAATTGTAAATTGATGGTATTGTCCTAGATTGTATATATTGGCTGGCTATAGAACTTACGGATAATATGCATACTTAGTATTATTTACAAGTCTCATTCGAAAACAAAAATTTTGGTCTTTATTATAAGTTATTTTAAAGTAATAAATGAGTGTTATAATTTTGCCTCTATTAAAGGTAGAAAGAAAAAAAAAATTGGTGAAAATTATCCATTCATAAATGAGGGAAAAAATAAAAATTTAGTTCATAATTATTACATTAACTAACTCTCTTTGATATATGAGAATTAAGTAATTTAAATTTGTAAATAGAACCAAAGTAGTATATAACTTATCCATATTATATAGATAGATATAACATACATGTGGCAATATCGTCGATTATTATTACAAATCGACAGAGTTTTTTTTACTAATGAATAATTAGTTGGAAAGTCATATGACACGCTAAACATGATGTGCATGTTTCAGTAAAAAATATAGGGATATCAGTTAATTGCTCTAAATAATTGAACTTAGGGTGTTAATTATACTGCTATGAATACTTTAAGAGCAAAAATTCTCTTTACTTCAAAGTTAATAAAAAGTTAACGGTCAAGGTTAAAGGCCATTAGTAAAAAAACAATAATATTACAACGATTTTAAGATTTGAGCGAAGAAATAATTTGTTTAACATATCCAATGCTCCTTTACAAAAAAATTCAGGGGCAAAAATGCTCTCTAAACTTTTATACATTATGGAAAATTGGGGATAAATCCCCATTTAAGGATTTAACGTACTGGGGAATAGGACCAAGGACCTAAAGGATCTCGTGGCTTTACCTTTTCCTAGTTCCCATTCAACAATTAATTTTTTAAATAGGGATTTATCCCCAATTTTCCCTTTATATTTGGATGTTGTCATTGTTATCACAAGGCTTGGAGTTGGTAATAAAAAACGCTTTTGAGCTTAAATTTTTGTTTAACATCAAGTAAATGTTCCAACAAATATTTTATATGATCTTTAAATTTTTAAATTTTTAAATTTTTTGAAATTAAATATAATTATTTTTAATTCAACTCTTATCTTCTCAATAGCTCTAAATTTTTAAGCTCCTGAAGTCATTTTTGAGGAAAAATAGACATACAGATTAATGAATACTACCTAACTTAGGTACAATTCTTTATTTATACTGTTTTAGTGTAAAGTTTTTCAATATAGAAGCATAGTAAGGATGTGCAATCTAATTAATATCAAAATCAATGCATACGTACATGCTCTGCATTGTGGGGTCTTCATCATTTTATGTTTAACTGTCTACAACGATAAGGAACCTGAACGTATAGTGTGTTTTGCGGTGCTCTACATGTCTATTCAAAAACAAAGGGGGGAAAAAAATACTTCGGTGGCTCATATCTCTCTCTCTCTCTCACTCTCTTTTTACTTTACAAAAATGCGTTATTTGGGACTTATAAATGTATAGTGTTTAGAGTTGTATGATCAAAGGCGATAAAATAAATTGAGGGTCGAACCTCTAAAAAAGTAGTCGTATATTTTGGGGTAAGGAGACTCTTAGGCATGATGCAACCCATATTCCAACCAAGTGGGAACCAAATAGATTTTGTAAGTGGGGTGGAGATTTAACAATCAAATCAATAGTTAAGATTATTTGAATACTATAATGGCCATAAAGGGATCATTGTAACTTACACACACTAGTGCATAAAAGACTTTTTACATGTAACGGAATGGACTTTTTACACTTGACATAAAACACGTGTAGAAACAATAAGTATAGAAAATCGAGACTTTCTACATGTGTCGTAAACCACATGTAGAAAGTCTCACTTTCTACACCTGACGTAAAATGTCAGGTTTAGAAAGTCTCACTTTCTACACGTGACTTCTTACATCAGGTGTAGAAAGTTAGAAAAGTTGTATTTTCTACACCTGACGTGAGGGGTCACGTGTAGAAAGTGTGGACTTTCTACACGTGACTTTCCTTGTCATGTGTAGAAAGTCAATTTTCTATACCTGACGTGAGGGGTCACGTGTAGAAAGTCCACACTTTCTACACATGACATTCCTAGTCAGGTGTAGAAAGTCAATTTTCTACACCTGACGTGAAGGGTCACGTGTAGAAAGTCCACACTTTCTACACGTGACCCCTCACATTAGGTGTAGAAAGTGGTATAGTGGGACTTTCTACACCTGACTTCAGAGGTCATGTGTAGAAAGTCCCACTTTCTACACATGATCTATTACATCAGGTGTAGAAACTCATTTTCAGAAACAAAAATAATTTATTTTTATATAAACTCATTTACATAATAATAAACAACAAAACACCTGATAAAAAAAACAATTTGCAACAAAACTAATGTGAAATATCAAATTCCGTCTAAAATATTAACAAAGCCATATAAAGGTACACAAACTTGACCTCATTTTTACAACGAAATTTGTACAATTAAAGTCAAACCCAATACCAAACAGTGATAATAAAATTCAACATGTCTAATACCAATTAGTTATTAACTTTACATATTTAACATTACACTTACAACTTTGTGATCTCGAAAAAATAAGTTGCCCAACGTGTGCGAACGTCATCAATGTCCTCTTCAGAAAATGCATCTGTAATGTCAAACATCTACAGATTTTAAAATAAAAAATCACATCAATTTATAACTACGAAATGAACTTAATAAAACAAATATATTTAAATACAATTACCTCTTCTGTAAATTCTGTACTACCCAAGAGGATGATGTTTAACATGTGCCTCATCACATAATATCCACAAGCCTTATTCCTCTTTTGACAACGACACTATAGAAGAACATCCATTATATTATATTAATTATATATGTGAACACGATAACTATGTTTATAGAAGTATTGAAACTGTTTACCTTTGGTTGTATCTAGATAGTCACCCTAAGCTCATGTGTATGTTTTTTCTTAACCATTCTTTGGTACGTTTCCATTGCCCTATAGAAAAATATATAAAAGAGGGTAGATTATCTAAAAAACTTACATATTGCAAATAAAATGTCATTGTCAAAGTATACTTACGTGTCCATCGTTTTCTTCAAATCCTTTCCCGGATTATAATGTAATGAACATAAAAGAACGACGACATTTTGCTTTGGACATTGAACCACTAACTGCCAATGAGTGCTGCAAAAAGAGGTATGAATTATATATATTCACAAAAACAAGGTATCAATTACAAACTTTTTTTTTACTTGTGAACATATGGCGCTAGGTAGCACTCTTTTCCATCTTCACAGAGCCTCTGCCGAAGGTATGACTCTCTTATGGCGGAAGTGTTCCCTTTTTTCAGGATGTGAATCGGGCTAAGGAATCCAAACTTGTCACCGTTCCCTAATAAAGTATAAAGGCGATGGAGGTACCTACAATAGTTAAAGCATGTCAGAATCAAAAGTTGAATACTTAGTAATATTGTTAAAAATATACCCACATCATAAACAAGTGGACGTGCGGTATGGTAATCTGATCCTTTGTTAACATACGCACTACATCCTCCTGCTCGATATGCACGAACATGTCCCTCTTACCCACAACATCTAGATCTATCGTCAATACTTTAGTTGAGAAGGATCCGTCAAACGCCAGCATACTCAGATGTTGAAGCGGTTTCACCTGGTTTTGGGTCTGCAGTTGGGGCTGGCATTATGGAACTACTTCATTGGATGGGGTAATTTGCTAAATAAACAAAAATTAATAAGAAAGAGTTAGTAATAATTGCAAGTTATAAATTTCTAATATGAAAAAATTGAAACATATCAAGAAGACAAATATTTTCATACTTCAGGACGAACTGCAGCTGGAACAACCAGGACAAGTCTCTTTGGCCACCTAAGGAATGTCTTGAGGGCTTCACCCACAATCTTCACCTCATCATTAGGAAATGGAATAGGCGCATCTAGAATTTTTACCTCTCCAATCACCACTCTCACTTCGTCATCATGCATTTGCTCGTGGTGGACGATTAGCCCCAAGTTTTGTATTGCGCCAAGTGCTACTAAGCGTCTATCAGGGTCCTCTAAATATAACTCACAAGGTTCACTATTTTTTTGGACTCCAGATTCCTCTGATTTACGCCCAAGAACACAACTCCCATTTGTGCTTTAAACTGTAGGAGAACTTGTTGCATGGATAGTTGTGTCCTGTCATGAGCTGAGGA
Source organism: Albizia julibrissin (assembly GCA_037074505.1). Taxonomy (NCBI): domain Eukaryota; kingdom Viridiplantae; phylum Streptophyta; class Magnoliopsida; order Fabales; family Fabaceae; genus Albizia; species Albizia julibrissin. Next base: position 25,638,926 of record CM073485.1, read on the forward strand.
TGCTCATCATTTCTTCCTTCAGTTGTAACATCTGGGTGGCCATTTGCTTCCTTTCATTCTCTAGCATCTGCTTCCTTTCATTCTCTAGCATCAATTCCATCTCTTGCTTAGTGACCATTCCCGTGGAGGCATAACGTGTATGTTCTCCAAAGTAGTCTCTTATGCCTACTCCTCGTCCAACGCCCCTAACACGACCACCATGGTCCGGAGTCCCTGTGGCAACCGTCAAAATATCATCCCTTCCCTGTAGAATGAAGGCTCCCTGGGCATGTTCTAGTTGAAGTTGATCTTGTAATATATAAATAACAAACATAATTAATATGTTACTATACAACAAAGAAAATAATAAGGATTGATATTAAATTACTTACAATCCTTTCACCAATCACGCGTGCCTTCTCGCTCGTATACTCTCCAGTCTTCCTTCGACGTGTGGCCCTCCATTTTTCTTCACGAGATATTGGAGATGGTGGAGATATAATGGTAGATGGATCAGACTGAGCCTCTTCTTGTCGCCTCTTCTGCTTCTCCTTCATTTCTTCTTCAAGCTTTTAATAACCCCCACAAGACAATCTGTGGAGGCAATCATTATTTCTACCACTCGCTATAGCTTTATCCCTTTTTATCTTTTAAAAAGAAACCAAAAAATTATTAATCGATAAAATTAAATGAGAATAAAGTAAGTAACTAATTAAAGTGAATAAAAACTAACCAAGGCTTCTGGTGTAGTCTTTATCCTGTAATATTCTTTCCATGTAGCTTTGTCAAGAAATGTATACTCCTTACAAGGATTAGGAGGATTCTTACCCTCTGCTACCTCGACATGCATAAATCTTTTAGTTAGAGAGGTCTTGAAGGCTGTCCAACGCTCCGTGCAATATGATAACAATTTATCCTTTAAGACTTGACTGGGAGGAACGTTGTAAGTAAGTTGTGAAGTCATTATATTAGTTAGTAACATGAATAAATGTAATAGTTACAAAAGTTCATGGGTGTATAATGTTGTACCACTATAGTGTTCCAAATCTGATCCTTGATAGATTTATCCACTTCATTCCACTCCTTAATCGTTATGCTAGGCTTGCTACGTGCTTGGAGGGAAACAAAGCTAATAAACTTGCTCTTGGTAGGCCCGATTAGTCTCCATTGCCCATCAAATTGAATCGGTATCTTTTGGTCATTCGTTCGACTCTTGGTCAACTCTTTTAGTGTTATGTCACGTCTACCCTTTCTTTTTCCCTGAGCAAACTGGCTGCTATGCCCAGAATGAGTATCATCAATGTTGGGGGGATCATTCTCCATGTTCCTATTTAACAATGACATAAGGTAAGTAAATGAAAATCCAAGATACATAATCAACGAACTCTTCTTTTCTTACTTTTAATTAAAGTCTATCAAATAGGAGTAAATATATTCTCCCATATCCCTTCATGGTGGTCAGTTCTTGTGGCATGTATGTCATCTACTTCATCTTCATTTAATTCAGGCAACCCTGACAAGAAACATGGAGTCTCAGAAACATCAGAGTTTAATTTCTTATTATCATCACTGTGAACTACGGTTTTTCCTTGGAGAATAACGGATCGACTTTTATTTGCTGGATCGATTATATAAAACACTTGTTTTGCGTGGGCTGCTAAAATAAAGGGCTCCTCACTGTACTTTAATTTATTAAGATCAACTAATGTAAATCCATACTTATCGACTTGAACACTATTATTATCAATCTACTTGCATTTGAAAACTGGAACTCTAAATTTAGTATAGTCAACCTCCCAAATCTCTTCAATAACCCCAAAATAAGGCATAGCTGCTAACTTTGGTTTTTTGGCTTTTGAACTGGAAAAATGCATAGATTCAGCCAGAACCATAACTCCACTGTTTTGAACAGTACTCTTGTCATCCAGGGATTTCATATAGAAGGAATACCCATTGACATTGTATCCACTCCAACATATGATGTTGAAGTTAGGACCCAGTGCCAACCATTTTATAGTTTCAGAAACACTATTATCATTGGCTACTTGTTTTTTGAACCATTGTGGGAAAGTCTTGTTATGCTCAAGCAATAACCTTTGCTCAGTCATGCGACCATGTTGTGACCTTATAATTTCTTTGTGAATAGATATATAATCTTGAACTTCATCGGTGTTATTCAAAATGTATAAGTGTGCTTGTAACACTGCATCATGATCCATATTAGTTTTCACTGTTACCCCACGTATACCCTTACCTAATAATCTCTCCTCATGACGAGATTTAGGAAGCTCAATAACTTCTTCGTTTGACAAGTAGTCAGAACAGAACTCAATAGCTTCTTCGGAAATATATCTTTCAACCATGGAAGCTTCAGGCCTGTATGGATTCTTCACATACCCTTTAAGGATTTTCATGTATCTCTCAATTGGGTACATCCGTCGTAGATAAACAAGGCCATACAACCTGATCTCCCTCACAAAATAAACAATCAGATGTGTCATGATATCAAAAAATGAAGGAAGGAAGAGCATCTCAAGTTGGCACAAGATAATAGCAGCATCCTTTTCTAGTTCATCCAATTTATCAGGGTTAATCACTTTGTTGCATATGGCATGAAAGAAGAAGCACAGTCTAGTTATAGTGTGTCTCAAATCATCTGGCAATATGCCCCGAATATTCACTAGAAGTAGTTGTTGCATTAAGATGTGGCAATCATGAGACTTTAAGCCCACTAATTTCAAATTTTTCATCGACACAAGCTTTTTAACATTTGAAGAATACCATTGAGGCAGTTTGACACCATGTAAACAATCACAAAAGCTTCTTCTCTCAAGCTTGGACAAGGTATAAGAGGCTGGAGGTAGATAAGTCTGCTCACCTTGTGGCTGTGGATGTAACTCATCTCATATTCCCAATTCAATCAAGTCTAATCTTACATTGACACCATCCTTGGTCTTTCCCTTTATATTGAAAAGTATCCCAATAATACTATCACACACATTTTTCTCGACATGCATAACATCAATATAATGCCTCACATCAAGACTTTGCCAATATGGAAGATAAAAAAATATAGACTTCTTTTTCCATATATTTTTATCAGCTACACTCTTCTACGTCTTTCTAAAGATAACATTGATGTCTTTCACCCGTTCATAAACTTGCTCTCCAGTCAATGGCACTGGAGCATCTCCATACTCTTGATAGCCATAAAAAGCTTTCTTTAATCTATGATAAGGGTGATTTTGGTTGAGAAATCTCCGGTGGCCAAGATAGACTGTCTTCTTTCTATATTTAAGCTGATGGTGGCATGTGCCTGCTTCATAAATTGGACATGCTTTGTGTCCCTTAACACTATACCCAGATAGGTTTCCATATGCAGGGAAGTCGTTTATGATACAGAAGATTATGGAACGCATGTTGAACACCTCTTTTTGATTCGCGTCAAACACATCCATACCTATCTCCCACAACTCTTTCAAGTCTTTGATCAAAGGGGCTAGGTAAACATCAAGTCATTTCCTGGCTGCTTTGGACCTGAAATCACCATAGACAACATAATATACTTGCATTTCATACACAAACAAGAGACAAGTTGTAAATCACTAAGAGAACAGGCCATGAACTATGAGTACTGCTAAGGCTGCCATAAGGATTCATGCCATCAGTAGACATCCCAAGCCTGAGGTTTCTTGGCTCCTTTCCAAACTCAAGAAACATCTCATCAATGTTCTTCCATTGAGGAGAATTGGCTGGATGGCGAAGCTTCCCATCCGATATTCTCTCATCTGCATGTCATCTTAAGTTCTTTGTATCATTCACATTAGCAAATAATTGCTTGAACCTTGGTTTTACTGGAAGATACCATAACACCTTCTCAGGAGGGCCCTTAGTAGTCTCATCAAAGACTGTATCACAATTCCCTTTCAATTTGTACCGTGAAGCACTACATTTTGGACACTTATGCTCCCCTTCGAACTCTTCTCTATATAATATACAATCGTTAGGACATGCATGAATCTTTTTGTACTGTAGACCCAAGGGACACAACATTTTCTTTGCCTCATAGTTACGGTTGGGTAATTCATTACCTTATGGAAGCATGTCTGTCAACAACTCAAGCAATTCTGTAAAACTCTTGTCACTCCACCCATTCCTTGCTTTCAAGTGGACCAATCTCACCACAGCTGATACCAACGTGAATTTTGTAGATCCCAGGTATAAAGGCTTTTCTGTATGACTAGACAAGTTATCATATGCATGTGATCGCTCAAAGGCCTCTTCGCCAATATCACGAATCATGTCCTCTAGTCGATCATCCATGTCCACATTAACTTCCACCTCTTTAGATGCACTCAGATCTTCTACTAATTCACCATGCCATACCATCGTGTATAACTCTTCAAGAAGCCATCACAAATCAAATGCTCTCTTATTTCTTCGACACATAGTCGCCTCAAATTTAAGCAATTTACATAAGGACAATAAAACTTCCCATATTTATTAACACTAGCTTTTCTTATAGCAAATTCCAAAAAATTCTTCACCTCATTATCGTACTCATCACTAGTTCGTCTAGCATAGATCTAGCTACGATCCATATGTGCAAAAAAACTTCAAATTATAGGAGGACTATTGAAGGACATGGAATAAAGGAGGAATCAAATTGCAGAGATAAGAACAAAAGGGTCTCTCTAGTTCAGAGAAACAAAAGAGGAAGTAAAGCACATGCATAGTGAAACTACTTGTGTGTTTGTGTCCAGCCAGCAAGCAAGTCTAATGAAAATAATAGAAGTGAGGAGTATATAAAATAAATGAGAATATATGTTGTATTAAAATCTAAATTATTGAATTGAATGCGTAACAAAAATAGCTTGCTTCAAAAAAGTTAAACCTAACCCTTTGGTAATGAATTTCCATTTTTATCCCTACAATTTTGGACTAGAGGAGGACTAACGGCATGAGGTTTCAAGGAGATCAAACACATGGACCTCCCAATTTACAACATTCTCCCAATTACAACATTTTAACCTGGATGAGCAGGTAATAACAACATGAGGGATCGAACACGTGAACTCTTACTTACAAGAGAACTTAACAGAAATGCCACCATGTTATAAGGCCATTAGCATAACTTTAATAGCTCTTTCAAAACTTAAAAGACATTACAAAGCCTCCCCTGACTTTAATTAAATCAAGCTACTTCCCAAACATGCAAATCATTCATGAATCACCCAAAACCAATAATAACAACAAAGAAAATAATGGTAAGATGTAAAAGCAACAAAAATCAGTTCATGAGTGAAGGAACGATCATATTCAAAATTACCTGTTTTCCATTGTTGAACCAAGCCATAGCCTTCTTCTCAAAATCAGAAAAGCTTGTGATTTTTTGAGTAACTCTGGAAACACACAAATATATAATTAACCACCATATATTCTAAAATCCCAAAAATTTGCACAACCAACTTGTGCACAAACATTTGTTTAGCTTCGTATATGGGAAAGGGATCACAATGAGTTAGGATCATAATGAGTGTATAATCTGTTCTGATATCAATAAGTAAATGATGTTTCAAGATTGTGGTGCTGGTAATATGGCAATGGCATTATCTTTTACAAAAAGTAACATTAGCGAAAATAGGGAAGCATGACCCGAGGGGTTTAGGATCTCAGTCCTAATAATTATGTTCAGCTTTTATCCCCCATTCCTTCTTCCTCATATGATGCCTCTGTCTTATTAGTCCATTTCAAAAGGATTAGGTGTGTGAAAGGGAAACCACTACATACCTTACTTAGTGAATCTGATACATATGGTTGAGGAGGAGTTAGAATCCACTCAAAGTGCCTTGATTAGTAGCGATGAAGAGAGGGTCAATAGCAGCATGGAAAGATAGATGCTTATGGCAGCATCATCCCGGTGAGCGCGAGGTAGTCGGCAGCAGTGAGGGAGAGAGGAGTCTGAACTTGAGGCAGCAACTAGGGCAGGGAGTTCGGCGTTCGCGCGGCAGAGCGTGAGATTGGTATGGCGGCAAAAACAAAATGAAATGGATGGTGTAATTCCCCAAATTTTAAGACAATGAAACTAAGAAGAAGCCTAATTTAAGAGAACTACTAGGCCCTGGTTTGGCCAGTATCATAAATATGCATGAGTAATTCTCACCTATAACGCAAGGGCGAAATGATAATTTTGCCAATAAAGCAAGAAATGGGTATTTTTCCCAATGATTCTAATGAGATGGGAACTAAAAAGGAATGGAAACAAATACTAAGTAAATTAATACCCAAGAAAAGATAAAGAGCCATTAAGCTAAGGCTACGATTAACCACATGAAGGTGGTACAATGGGTACAATCAGATAGTTTGAGAATAACAATTCTCTCTATATATCTCACTAATTTATTGGATGAAGAAGCATGACAAAGGAGATGAATTATCATGCAAGAAAGCTAAAGATGTGGACTAATGAGTTTAGCCACATAAGAGCCATATTATTAATGACTCATGACTCATTATTCATTCCTGCGTGCCAATGAATCAGATAAGTACGAAAGAAATGAAGAAAGAGAACACAGAAACAGAATAAGAAAATGAAAGAACGCAGCGACGGAATGAGAATGGATGAGAGAGAAATCTTTAGAGCCCCGAATCTCTATCAAAACGACGTCTTCTCTCTAAGTACCCTTTTCTAACATTCTTTTACTCATCACGAGCTTCAATTCTATTATTTCAGATTCTTGATTGGAGGTCGTTGGTGTCGTCTCGCCGGTTGGAGTGTTGCCAAAATTCTGAACCAAATTCATAAACGAGTTAATTAAGCGTATGCTTCCTTTCTACTATTCCAGTTTGTTGATTGGATGAGTATAGGAGAAGTTGGGTACTATTCATCTCTCATTCAATTATGCGTTTTAACGGTTAAAATGATATCTAATGCTTGCCTAACTAGTTAATCATGTTATTAGAGGTAAAAAGGAGATGATTAGGCAAGACAGAACAAGAAACCCACACAACTCTTCTGGGAACTCATAATTGCTACTAATTGTGTGGCATGATGAAGGAATTATAATTTCATCAATTGTATGGTTCCATTGAGTTTAGAAGAGTAAAATGAGTAAGTTTTATGTTGATGTCGGAGTGAGAAAAGGCCTGGTGTGTGAAATGACCGAATTGCCCTTTAAGCGCTAATTAATAGCTGTCAAGGGGTATTTTCATCATTGAGGTCCTGAATTTGAGTAAACCGAGGTCACCAATGGATTCTACACGTGAAATTGTGTAAGATCACCTTAAGTCAATAATTGGGTACAAATGAGCATACGCTAAGTCTTAGGGGTATTTTGGTAATTCAACAACCATGAGTTATGATAACCAACACTATGAGTCTAGAATGAGTTATGAGCAATTAATAACTAATTTATGCTAAATGTGTAATTTTAGGATATATCGATAGACGAGCTAGAATCGGAGCTGGACCAAGGACGAGCTGGAAAGGTCATATTCCAGGTAGTAACTTCCTTCTTACATATACTATGTGATAACAATTATGAATGTCATCCATTGTAGCATGAACTAATGTTCTAAACAACCATTCGCCATGTTGCGGTCGGGGACCCAACAGGGGCACTAACTCGACCAAGGTGCGGACGTATAGTTTCTCCTTGGGCAAGTGTACACATGAACATACGATCATCTTACATGCTATGACATTGCATATCTATGTTCACATTCTATTTGTATGTAAGCATGTTACTACTGAGATTCTCTCGAATCTCACCCTTTCCATACAAAATGTAAAGTTTCCAGCAGTTGTCGATGCCTCGATAAGCGACGAGGACTATTCTGTCAATTTGAGGTTGCGGACTAGAGCAAGAAGAAGACGTTGGTTATCTGAAGGTTGTGTATGATTTGGAAGCTATTTGTAACCCCTATGAAAACTATGTAGCATTATCAAGTATTATTATCATTATTGTTGTTGTAATAACATCAGTATAGTTATTCTATTGCTATGTGCCTATGCTGTGTAATCGCGACTCTGAGTAATATAATTGATGGGATGAGAGTCCCTACAATTCTTCCGCACTATGCTACTCAGAGCACTATCCCATAAGGGAACAAGGGTCGTTACATGTTTTGGTATCAGAGAATAAGTTAGATTTATGCTCGTAAGGACGGACGTGACATTTTTGGTATCAGAGCTAAGGTTTTGGCTACATATATGTATCTTAGAGCTAGTGGATCTGGCCACTAAGCGAGCGATACTAACTCAGAGCAGTGGTTTGAGCCACTGATCATGCGATTCGGGCCATAGAATAGTATACTGATAAATGCTTGATTACATAGTGATGTGAATAGCGAGGTGAATTACTTTGGTCAATTCACCATTATGCCCATGAAAGGAATAGACAAACCAAGTCAAGTAACGAGTATTAGATGGTTAAGATGACCATGAATGAAGAAGCGAGGAGTTGGACCACGTACAGATGATTTCAGATGGGTTTCTGAAGTGAAATCAGCTTTGGGTAGCTAATGAACTCGAGTGGGAGCTGGTAAACTCGAGTTCATAAGGAAATTTCCAGTGCAATTTATGGCGAGAACTCAAGTTGATGAAGCAGAACTCGAGTGCAATTGGTGGTGGACTCGAGTTTGGGCAAGTGAACTTGAGTGCAATGAGTATTTTGGCCGTGAACTTGTGAGAGTGTAAGACGACACTCGAGTGAGATGGATAAGAACTCGAGTACGATAATATGAACTCGAATGCACTCCTATATTGTCAAGTTGGAAACCTCTTTGGAAGGAACTCTCTCCCCAGAACTCACGAGATTCGAGTGTGAGCAAGCTGAGAACTCAAGTGCTAAAGGGTAAGCTCGAGTGCAACAATGATTTGATGATATCCGAGAGTTTCTGGAACCAACCTCCTTTACCATACTCGCAGGACTCGAGTGCAATTGGACATGAGAACTCGAGTGCTAATGAACGGACTCGAGTGCAATGCTTGGTTGACAGCAAGTGAGAGCTTTCTGGAACAAACTTTCACTATCACACTCTCAGGACTTGAGTGGTGATGCTATGAAAACTCGAGTGTGGAAATGAGAACTCAAGTACAGAAGTGAAAACTCAGGTGCAAATCCTGGACAGAACTCGAGTGCGGAATATTAAACTCGAGTGCAACGCATGTTTGATGCTATGCAAGAACTCTCTGGAACAAACTCCCATACTCACACTCTCAATGCTCGAGTGCGAGAGAACTCGAGTGCGAATCTATGGACTCGAGTGCTATGTCTGTGTGGCGAGTGCAATATTGGAGAATCAACTACGTTTCAATAAAGAAACCAACAAAACTCGAGTGCGATTTGGGTGAACTCGAGTGTGAAGTCAGGACTCGAGTGCTTAAGGAAAAACTCGAGTGCAAGCCTTCATGGAAGGTACAAAGTTGGGAAAAATTAGCTAAGTCCTGATGGAGAATCCGGCAGAACTCGAGTGTGTTGGGAAAACTCGAGTGTGAAGCTGGAACTCGAGTTCTTAAGGACGAACTCGAGTGTTGAGCAATTTTGATGAACAAGGACATGTGATCTAGTGCTATGCTTTGCTAGAGGCTTTAACCCAATGTAGGGTAATGTTAAAAAGCTAGTACTGCTTATGATTTCCCAATGGGGGACAATGTCTAGCACAATTGAGACTGGATAGCATGACTATGGTTGAGGTAGATATAGGCTACCGATAACAAGTGACGAATGATGTAAGCACGGATGCTATGGAAATTCCGTGGCTAAGTGTGCTAAGAGAGGAACGAATTAAGATTTCTCCATGCTAGGCAATGATCTTCGTTATCCCATGGGGTTAACGCTATATGATCATGATATGCTGTAGGGCATGAGGTATGATGATTATGTCGTGTATCTAACCTAGAGGACCCAATTTGATAATACTGAAGGGTGAGAATAAGCTGGAAACAAGATCTAGGTTGAAAGAGTGCTTGGATCACAATGTAATTAAGTTGCACTATGGTTCTATTCTATGAGGAAGATGAACCTTGTAAACAATGTCGAACCTTCAGTAATGATTTGAGGATATCGCCCAAATACCATTAAAGTGGTATAGAAGCAATTGATCTTGAATGATCCACTATGACTATTGGACCCAATTGAGTGAAGTGGCTATCATGGTTAGCTCTTATGAGGACATAACACATTAGAGAGGCGCAGTAGAAGCATAGTGTATCTATGCATCAATCTTGTAAGTTACAAGAGAGGTTGTCAATCGCACCAGTGATGATCATCCCACATCGCAATAAGATCTGTAAGATCTACTACGATTTGACTTGGTGTCAATAATGGCACCACGTACGTGGTGTACAGTATGACTTATGTGGTCACAATGAGACACAACTATTTGTAGTTGCGAGCTGCGGTCTGGGCACCGTGCTGTAGTCTGACTATCGCACGTCTGGGATGGGGTGACAATATAACCAATAAGGTATATCGTGACACCACCTATGTAGCCAATAGTCATACCACCTATATGATTTGTGGTGACAAATGTGAATAATGATTGTGATGAGTCTTAAAACAATAAGGCGCGATGGTGGTGAATTCCTCTCAATGATACAATGACGATAAACTAAGAACCACAACTGATCTTAGTGATCGCAAGTTGCGAATAAGCACGAATTGGGATGTGAGTAGATGTAGCCAAGCCAAGTAATGGCGCATACATCACAACAAATGTAGCCTCATAAAGCTAATTTCCTCACTAGTGTTATAGAGCTAACGGCGAATGATATTGATTTGAGAATAAGAGGCAACTATGGACAGATTGATGTCTATTCCGGAACGATGCACACAATATGAGCAGCAAGTGCACAATAAGTAATCCACACAATATGAGCAGCAAGTGCACAATAAGTAATGCACATAGAATGAGCAACAAGAGTTAAAAGAGTAATTTGACTTCGAGTAGTGCACTAAGGATAAACATACCGGGTAGTATCCCGAACAAGCAAAAAGCACTAGAGTTGCAAGTGGATTGTGTGTCTACAGACCATGAAGCCAATTGGACTGATATGTCCATAGAATAGCAAATCGTAAAGCCAATAAAGTTAAGCTAAAGAGTAAGCTATGAGTCCACCGATTGTAAAGCTTATGGACTGCTAACGATTGTAAAGCCCATGGATATGTTAGCGGATTACTACACAATTAATGATGTGTCGCACTGGGAATAAAGGTAGTAAGGTCTGATGAGCGCCTTGTGCTATAGTGAGCAAGGTATGCAATATGGATAGTAGAGATGCGAATGGTTAATCCCGAATGCCAATGATCAGTAAGGCAACGAGGTAGGTGAATGCCTACACAATTAAGGGTATATGATGTTCAAATTTCGAGGACAAAATTTCAGTGACAAGGGGAGAAATGTAACACCCTAAATTTTAAGACAATGAAACTAAGAAGAAGCCTAATTTAAGAGAACTACTAGGCCCTGGTTTGGCCAGTATCATAAATAGGCACGAGTAATTCTCACCTATAACGTAAGGGCAAAATGGTAATTTTTCCAATAAAGCAAGAAATGGGTATTTTTCCTGATGATTGTAATGAGATGGGAACTAAAAAGGAAGGGAAACAAATACTAAGTAAATTAATACCCAAGAAAAGATAAACAACCATTAAGCTGAGGCTACGATTAACCACATGAAGGTGGTACAATGGGTACAATGAGATAGTTTGAGCATAATAATTCTCTATATATCTCACTAATTTATTGGATGAAGAAGCATGACAAAGGAGATGAATTATCATGCAAGAAAGCTAAAGATGTAGACTAATAAGTATAGCCATATAAGAGCCATATTATTAATGACTCATCACTCATTATTCATTCCTGCGTGCCAATGAATCAGATAAGTATGAAAGAAACGAAGAAAGAGAACACAGAAACATAATGAGAAAATGAAAGAACGCAACGACGAAACGAGAACGGAGGAGAGAGAAATCTTTGGAGCGCCGAATCTCTATCAAAACGACGTCTTCTCTCCAAGTACCCTTTTCTAACATTCTTCTACTCATCACGAGCTTCAATTCTACAGTTTCAGATTCTTGATTGAAGGTCGTTGGTCCCGTCTCGCCGGTTGGAGTGTTGTCGGAATTCCGAACCGAATTCATAAACGAGTTAAGGTAAGCGTATGCTTCCTTTCTACCATTCCGGTTTGTTGATTGGATGAGTATAGAAGAAGTTGGGTACTATTCATCTCTCATTCAATTATGCGTTTTAACGGTTAAAATGATATCTAGTGCTTGCCTAACTAGTTAATCATGTGATTAGAAGTAAAAAGGAGATGATTAGGCAAGACAGAATAAGAAACCGACAGGCAACTCATAATTGCTACTAATTGTATGGCATGATGAAGGAATTAGAATTTCATCAATTAGATGGTTCCGTTGAGTTTAGAAGAGTAAAATGAGTAAGTTTCATGTTGATGTCGGAGTGAGAAAAGGCCTGGTGTGTGAAATGACCGAATTGCCCTTTAAGCGCTAATTAATGGCTGTCAAGTGGTATTTTTGTCATTTAGGTCCTGAATTTGATTAAACCGAGGTCACCAATGGATTCTACATGTGAAATTGTGTAGGATCACCTTAAGTCAATAATTGGGTACAAATAGGCATATGTTAAGTCTTAGGGGTTTTTTGGTAATTTTACAACCATGAGTTATGATAACCAACACTATGAGTCTAGAATGAGTTACGAGGAATCAATAACTCATTTATGCTAAATATGTAATTTTAGGATATATCGATAGACGAGCCAGAATTGGAGCTAGACCAAGGACGAGCTGGAAAGGTCATATTCCAGTTAGTAACTTCCTTCTTACATATACTATGTGATAACAATTATGAATGTCATCCATTGTAGCATGAACTAATGTTCTAAACAACCATTCACCATGTTGTGGTCGGGGACTCAACAGGGGCACTAAGTCGACCAAGGTGCGGACGTATAGTTTTGCCTTAGGCAAGTGTACGTACGAACATACGATCATCTTACATGCCATGACATTGCATATCTATGTTCACATTCTATTTGTATATAAGCATGTTACTACTGAGATTCTCTCGAATCTCACCCTTTCCATTCAAAATGTAAAGTTTCCAGCAGTTGTGGATGGCTCGATAAGCGAGGAGGACTATTCTGTCAATTGGAGGTTGCGGACTAGAGCAAGAAGAGGACGTTGGTTATCTGAAGGTTGTGTATGATTTGGAAGCTATTTGTAGCCCCTTTGAAAACTATGTAGCATTATCAAGTATTATTATCATTATTGTTGTTGTAATAATATCAGTATAGTTATTCTATTGCTTTGTGCCTATGCTGTGTAATCACGACTCTGAGTAATATAATTGATGGGATGAGAGTCCCTAGAATTCTTCCGCACTATGCTACTCTGAGCACTATCCCATAAGTTAACAAGGGTCGTTACATGTTTTGGTATTAGAAAATAAGTTAGATTTATTTTCGTAAGGACGGACGTGACAGAGGGAGGGAGGGAGAGGACCTGATAAGTTTTTTTTAATATTCTACACCGGTTGGGCCACAACTGGTGTAGAAACTATAACTTCTACACCGGTCCTGGCCCAACCGGTGTAGAATATATTTTCTACACCGGTTAGCCGATAACTGGTGTAGAAAAAAAAGACATTCTACACTGGTTGATTTTCAACCGGTGTAGAAAATATATTCTACACCGGTTGGGACTCAATCGGTGTAGAAAGTTATAGTTTCTATACCGGTTCTGGCCCAACCGGTGTAGAATATGCTTGTTTATTTTTTTTAAAAAAAATTTCCTCTCCAGCGAATTGTTGTGACAATTTCTACACCGGTTGATTTTAAACCGGTGTAGAAAATATATTCTATATTGTTTGGGTCCCAACCGGTGTAGAAAGTTATAGTTTCTACACCAGTTCTGGCCTAATCGGTGAAGAATATTCTTATTTAATTTTTTTAAAAAAATGTTTTTCCTCTCCTGGTGATTTGTTGTGACAATTTCTACATCGGTTAAGATCCAACCGTTGTAGAAAGTGTTTTCATTAAAAAAAAATTTAAATTCTTGCCCGTTCTAAATTCTATGAATATCTGAGACTTTCCACACCTGTTTATATGAAACCGGTGCAAAAAGTTATATTATTTTTGTTTACAAAATTTATATAAATTTAAAATAAATTTAATTTCATTTATTTTAATGAAAAAAATTTTTAAATTTACTTTCTACACGTGTTATCTTTTCAACACGTGTAGAAAGTCATGTTATCTTTATATATTTACGACAATGCCACCGGTCATACTTTCTACACGTTACCAGTTTCGTCACGTGTAAAAAATAGGTGTAAATCCTATATTTTGTACTAGTGACACTTGACTAGAAGAAGAAACTGATAAACCTGAACGTGGCAACGTATAAACCTCTTCTTCCAGATTCCCATGAAGAAAGGCATTGTTAACATCTAGTTGTTTCAAATGCCAATTGTGTGCAGTGGCAAGAGTAAGCAATAAGCGTACAGTTGTGAGCTTAGCCGCAGGAGAGAATGTGTCACTGAAGTCAACTCCCTCAACTTGAGTATAACCTTGAACTACCAAGCGCCCTTTGTAGCTATTCAAGGTGCCATCTGAATTGTACATTTTAGCAAAGATCCACTTGACCCAATAGGTCGTTTACCTTGAGGTAGGTCAGTCAATACCTATGTTTGATTTTGTTGCAAAGCCTCTAGCTCAGCCTCGATAGCATTCCTCCAACCCTTATGATTAATAGCTTTAGAATAAGACATAGAAATATCATCAACAGAAATGGACAAAGCATAATGATGACTAGATGAGGAAAGATAATTATAAGAAAGAACATGAGAAAGAGGATGATAACTACTTGCCTCCAATGAATCCGGTATGGCTGATGTGCATTGAAGAGAAAAATGATAATCATGCAAATATGTAAGTAGTCTCTTGTGTAATACCCCACTTTTTCCACCAATATTCTTTGTATATATTTGTGATATTTAGTGGAATAAAATGGTGAATTGTGGTGTACATAAAATGGTGAAAGCACTCCAAATAGTAGTTACATATAATTGGCTAAGTTAAGATATAAATGTGTAACTTTTGTCTACTTGAAGGTCTAACATTGTAACTTAAATTTGAGCATAAAATGACACAAATATTGGCCCAATTATATTGCATCAATTTTGGCCAAAATAAGGAGAAAGGAACAAAGACATGAATTTTTACAAAAATGTAAGGGCAAAATCGTAATTTGCTATAACACAAGAAGCAAATATTTTTCCTCTAATTCTCTTATTATTTTTGGCCAAAAGGGAAAAATAAAAAGAGGAAAATGGCCACTTGGTAATAAACTAACACATTTTGGTGTATTATTACTAAGGAAAATTAAAGTTGGAAAAGTCAACAATTTCAACTAAAGCTAATTTGTGTAGATACAATTGTGAGGAGTGCAAGAAGTATTATAAATGTCCCTTTTTCCATTGTAGTTTCGTTCAAGACAGGGGAAGTAAAGGAAAATACATATATTTTTTGACTAGTATTGTTTAAAGGAGAAAATGCTTGGCTAATCACAAGCAAGTAAAAGTCAAAAAGTAATTGTCATTTAAGAGCTCTTTGTATACTAATTACAAGGAAAAGCATGAAGACATTATGAGACCTTTTCTCTTGCCACTTTAAGATGGAAGCTACGGTCAAGACAAAGAAAAGCAAGGCAAAGTATGTACATGTTGGTCATATGAAAGCAAGAAGGTCAAAAAGTCATAAGGTAAAACCATATGTCCAAGTTTGACCATTTAGGAGATGCAATTCCAAGACAATATAAGAGACTATTCCATGTTCCTTTCCACTTCATAATTTTGGTGAAATGAAGAGGGAAAAAGGGAAATAGACTTTATTTTGTAATATTATACAAAAACAAAAATTTTGGACCAATAGAAAGCAAGCACATGTAAAGTAAAGATGGATAATTCATTAAATCACCATCCTTCTTCTTTCCATCTTCATTTTTAGTGAAAATTTACATAAAGAGAGAGATTGAGCTCAAGAACAAGGGTTGAAGAAAGAAGAAGGCAAGCTAAGAGCTAGGGTTTTCATAGATTAAAGGTAAGAACTTGCAAAACTTTGTGATTTTGCCTCCTAATCACTCTATAACCTCTCCTAACCTCCTCTACTCCATTAAATCCATGATTTTCAAGATAAATCAAAGGTGTAGAGAGAGAGGCAGAAAACATGTAGAGAGAAAAAGAGTTGGAACCAAGAGGTAATCACCAAAACTTGATTTCTCGACTTGTTTGGTGTTATTGGTAGATATTGCCTTGTTTTTTGTTGATTTTCAAAAAATGGGCTGAAGCAAAACCTAAGGGAAATGCTGCTCAAATTTCCTCTAAATATGTCCATTTAGTGTTTAAATGGTTAATCATGTGATTAGAAGTGGTAAGGAGGTGATTAAGCAAGAGAAAACAAGAAAACAATATAATCTTCCTAAGAACCCTAACCTTCTGTTCTGAATAGGATGTGATGAAGAGTGAAAATTTTGTAATTTTAATAGTTCCATTGGATTTATATGGAAACATTGTGTAGGTATGCAAGTGTTCATGATTTTTGGATGCTTGTATATGAATTTGGAATTTTTGAAATTTGTGAAGTAGATGTTGTGTAATTCATTTTCTGAAGATAATGTTATTGTGTAATGAATTTCTCTAGTCAAACCTAGTTCAAAAATTATGAAACTTTCCAGAATTAAATTAGAGATGTAGAGCTTTAATTTTATAGGTAGTTTGTAATTTTTGGACAAGTATGGTAAAAGATATGATTTTTCAAATTTATGCCCTATTTCTGGAAGAAAATCTAGAATAGGTTGGGTTTGGCAAAATTCTGGGAGTTATGTGGCTGTGATAGCTAGAATTTGGTAATTCTATGTAAACTTATTCTGAAATATCTTTACATAGAATTTGGAACCACTCAATTTGGAGTTTCTTAGAATTAATAGTAAAATTTTGAAGTTGACCCAAAAGCTGGCAGAATTGAGAACAAGGGTTATGAAAAAATGTAATGGCATAAAAGTATTAAGTTGACCTTTGAAGGTGGAGTTAACCAACTTGGGATAGTTGGATTACCTTGACTTTGCTTATGACACAATATGTTAACTTTAATGACAACCAATTAGACTAATTGCATTATGCAAGTATTGGACGGAATAATAACATGTCGTCCGTAAATCCTAATTATAGGATCTAACAGCTATCCGGAGCTTAGAACTTTCTCAAGATCAAAGAAATGGTTGGATATGGCTTAAGGGAAACAGCTAGGTAGTAACTTGTCTTTTATATATTTATAAGATACTCTGCATGTTTTGAGTGTTCATCATGAATTGCCTGGCATATTCTGGTTATGCGGGGTGGTCGCCCAGAGCCTTTCTGCGCCGGTGGATGCTCGGGGCCTATTTGCGCTGGTATCCCTCAAGTCTTGTGATATACCTAGCGGTATGGTGATATATGAATTGCATGTGATGTATTGAATGTTGTTGTGATGATTTTATTGTTTGATGACTGTGTGGCATGCTTTATGATGTTATATCTGTATGATTAGCACTATGTTACTACTGAGATTCTTTCGAATCTCACTCTTTTTCCAAAACTAATTTACAGTACAGGGAGACAGCTCAAGGGGCAAGAAGATAAATGCGGACTGCTAGAGGCTGGATAGAGAAAGACTTAAACTTTCTGGTTGTTGTCTATTCTTAATTTTTTGGAATATTTTGGAACTGTAAATGATGTACATAACTATATAACCCTGACTATAGTATGGTAGTGGAATTGGTAATGCTAGTAGGCTAGTAAAAGTGTAGTGCTTAAATGAAAAGGACAGTTTAGATAAATTACGCTTCCGAACGCTAACGAAACATAACTAAGGTATAGAATGTAAGAACTAGAATCGCTCGTAAACTCTGATAAAATGAAAAGAAAAGCTGATGAGACTTAGTGAGATAGTGAATGTTTGTGAAATTGTTTTGGAAAAATTTTATTACCCTCATAAATCCTTTCCAATCCCAGGTTCAAATCTATTTTCCATAGGGCTAGTCAATATGCAAAGTATAGGCATTTGCACGAATGAAGATGTGGTTACATGGTTGTTGCTGTAGGTGTTGCCGATAACACTGACAATGATACACTGCACAATTTACCATTGCTCAACAACACATTCTAAATAAGGGTTGATATCTACACGAATGAAGATGCGTTCTTACCGATCCCCTCTTGGGATGAGGAAACAATGATGAAAGATGTTGTAGGTGGTTATGTTGTTTGGCCTATAGGTCTTATAGAGCCATGTGAAAAGGTAGTTCATTTACAATTCCCTTTACTTTTCCTTTGCACTGTCCATCTAAAACTACATGATTTAATTTCATGATTTTTTCATGTTGGATAGTCTAAAGGAAAACAAATTCAATTATATGGCAAGATTTCAAAGTGTTTGACAACATAACCAAAATCCAAAGGCTCAACTAGCCAACAAAGCAAAAGAAAAATGACCTCATATCACGATCAATTGGTATCCATTGTACCTAATTTGATCTGCGAAGGAGGTATGCAATTACATTTTAATAGACACATCTATATTGCTAGTGGTATAGCTAATCATATTAATGGTGATGTGTTGGACGAAATATGTAATCGTAGATGGGTTAGTACTTTGGTTATCAACATCTGGATTAGGTACTTATCATCATCGTTTATCACTGTTATTACTATTTATCATTCAATTTGTTTTTGTTTTAATGACATTGTTTGTTTTCTAGTAAGGCACTTATACCATGATATCTTAATGGATAAAAATAGGGTCCAATTCTCATTTGTCAACCCTTATCTTGTTGGCCATCATGGGGGCAGAGTAGATTTGCACGAACAATCTAATGAACTGAAAGATTACTTTAGAAAGAAAGTAACACTAACTATGCTAATTATAGTGCCATACAATGCAGGGTAAGTTATTATTGGTAGTATTTCAATGTATGTTATTTTATTGTTTAACTTTTACCATAACATAATTGTTGAAGAAAAATTTTTAAATTATTTTAGGGCATATTAGATATTGATCGTTATCAATTTAGTGGAACCTTCAGGCCCTTGGATTTGCTGTGTGGATCTTCTAATTGGAGGTCTTCTAGAAGACCATCCTGATATGTCGCGATTGTTCAATAGGTTAGCGTACGCGTGTATATGTGATTGAATAACCAAAAGTAATCAGTTTCTATTTGTTTTGTTAGCACATTGACTGCATATTGGGCCTCTGCCTCCTTAAGCTATTCTAAATCTGTTGACCCTATCAATAGCTATGTCTGGAAGAAGATATGGGTACTGATATATGAATTTACTTAAAATTTGTTATTGAATAAATTATTAAAAAATTTAGTTAACTATTTCATTATATTGTTGCAGTGCCCTTTCTAGCCCAATAACAATGATTGTAAGTATTACATCATGAAATTCATGAAGGATGTAATTACTCATGATCAGCCTTTTATTCCTTAAAAAGTAAGTCATTTAGTTGCAATTCATATAGTGTTTTAAAATTAATTGATTAGTTCCTGATAATTAAGTTTTAATGATTTTAATTCGTTTTGTGCATGATTGTACATATATGTAGTATTATGACGATCAACGTTGTGAAAGTTTGACTGACCATCAAGTCAATAGTGATTGAGGAATGGTGTCAATATGTGCTTAGGCAAACCTCTAGCTAGCTACTATTTAAGAAGCCTAGGTGTTGTTTCTTGCCAATTATTGTGTTATTTATTTAAATTGAATTTACTGCATTTCATTCACAATTGTTGTAAATATATATTTTTAGTAGTGATTTTGTTAATTTGTATCATTTTGGAGTTATTTCATTGTTGTTTTCTTTTCTTCATTTTGCTGTGGATATAAAAATTTGTGTTTAAAGCAGTCCACTACTGTAATTATAGGGTTATGAATTAAAAATATGAAAATATAATTTTAAAAAAATACTTCCTATGGCGCTTCCTTAAAAAAAGGCCACAAGAAGATAAACAAAAAAAACAAGCATCACTTCCTGTGATGCTTTTTGGAGGAAGGGCCACTGGAGGTGTAGACTTCCTGTAACCCTTCCCTCAGGAAGCATAGGAAGTGATCTTTACAAATATATATATATATATATATATATATATATATATATATATATACTGTGGTACTTGGAAGCGCCACAACGTCTTTTAGTGGCGTGTAGATATGTGGCACTTCCTAAGCGCGACAGCTAGTTGAAAAATAAGCACCACATCACCCTTTTTTGGTAGTAGTAGTGCTTACATGAAATGGTAATTTGTGTTGCTTAGTATAGTGACATACATCATAACACTACTACAAAAATAAGGAATAGTGGCACATGTTTTACGGCACTTCTTTAAAGAAGAGAAACAACTTCTCCTTATTTTTTTTAAACATAAGGATGATGTGGCACTTACTTGAGTAAGGCCTAAACATAGGGATGATGTGGCACTTATTTGAGTAAGGGCCACAGCTTCGAGGGCGCCTTGTGTGGCGCTTAGTTGGGCACACTTTGTGTGGCTCTTGCCAAGGCAAGCGCTATACAAAGTGGTTTCTTTATTATTTCTTTTTCCAATGATATCAAGTGGATTACCACCCAATCAGATTGCGATGTCTAGCCAGTGGATGTCCTTCTTTCTTTATCCTCTTCCTCTTGGTTTTCATCACTTTGGTCCCCACTACTTCTCACATTTCCTCTTCCCTCCTCTTCCAACTTTACCTACTCCCATTTCTTACAATAATTGTAATATCCCAAATGTTATTCACCAAAATTTCTTGTACATTTGTGACATTAAATGTCATAAAATGGTGACCTTTGATGTAATATCCCAAGTTTTATTCACCAAAAATTCTTGAATATTTGATTATATTCAATGGGGTAAAATGGTGAATTTTGGTGTACTTGAAGTAGCTAAATATTGGAAATATTGATTATATGAAATTTTTGGTCAAGAAAGACATAAAGCCCAATTTTATGTCTTGATAAAGGCTTAACATTGAAGCCTAAAATTTAATATGAAAGAGCATAAGTTTTGGTCCAACAAGCATTGAAAATTTTGGCCAAAAGAAAGGGGAAAAAGAAATTGGCAATTAGTTTCAAAAATTCAAGAAAATATAAGGGTAAAATGGTCATTTGGAAAAATAAAATAAAAAACCAATATTTTCCCTAAAATATTAAGAAAATTCAGTCAAGGAAGGAAGATGCATGAGGGAACTTGATTTTTCCACATATATGGACATGTGGAAGCAAGAAAGTACCATATGGAAAAAGAAGGAATAAAATAATAGGTGACATGTGCAAAATTCCAATAAACTAATATATATTTGAGGAGGTGGAAGATGACACTAGAAAAAATCATTAAACCCTTCCCAAAGGCCATATTTTTGGCCAAAGAGAGAGGGAGGAGAGAGAGAAGCATCTTAAACAAGGCAAGAACAAAGAAGAAAGAAGAAGAAGACAAGAGCAAGAGATAAGCTTCTTGGTCCATTTTCACAAGGTAAACCACCTTTCTATCTCAAAAACTCTTCATGAATCTTGTTCCTCTCTTGAAGAGCTTTATTTCTATGGTTTTTTTAAGAGAAAGTGTTTTGAGTCATCTTGCAAGAGCAAAAGTTGGAAGATCAAGAAAAGAACTCAAGAAGGAGTAAGAGGTGTGCAATAGCATCATTTTGGTATATATGTTATTTGTTTGATTTTTAGGACTTGTTATTTCTACCCTAATTTTAGTCATCTAGGTTTTTTATGGTTCATGAATTTTTGACCATATACATGTGATTATATGTTGTTTTGGAAGCATAAAAGCTAAAATTGGTGGTTAAATTGTAAATTCTTGAATTGTTGAGTGGAACGCTAACTTTCTTGTCTGAACAAGACATTAAGAAGGAATATAAATTTAATCATTTTGATGCTACCATTAGGTTCTACATGAAAAATTGTATGGGAATAGGCCCTAGTTATAAATTCTAGGTCACTGGAACACAAATTGAAAGTTTCAATGTTGTTGTTCAATTAGGATTTCTCATGCGTGGAAGAGGTTTGTAATGTGTTTTGAGTAATTTAATGGTGTCCAATGGCTATGATATTTTCCATAATGAAATAGGACTTGATAAGATTTAATTTGATAGGTCATATAGCTCATTTGGACCTGTACACTTTATGTAATTTTAAAGTTAGCCAAGTGAAACTGGTAATTTTCTATGATAGTGTCTAATAAATGGGAATTATGGAGTGGTTTGTGCCTAATTTTCTGAATTTAATATTTTTTGCTTAAAATAGACTTAATAAGGGTCATATGGCCTTTTGAATCACTACCATTAGACATCTGTACAAAAATATATGAATTTTCAAAGTTTAAGAAAATTCTACTAGCTTTTAGTAATGTGCGAAATTAAAAGGTAATGGCACAATGTAATTACCTTGAACTCCAAGGGTAAAGATTTACAACTACATGAATTTAGAAATAATACATGAATGAGTAATAACTCATTTATTATAAATTTAGAATTTTAAGACGTAACAATTGCCCGAGCCGTATCAAGAAGTAGTGGACTGACTAACTAGACACTAGAAAGAATTTCAGGTAGTATCTCTATCTCTCATTTCTATGTGATTGTTAATATGCATTGTTTGCCATGTTCTGTGCAATGATATTTGAATGACAGTAAATCCTAAAGCTAGGTGTGGGAAAAGTGCAAGTACCACCTTGAGGGAAAAGCATAAGTACCTCTTGGCCTAAAGGTATCCAGTCTAGGTTGGTCAACGTGATTGATAAGAAGCCTGTGTGGCACGGATAATTCCTCGTTGGGTGTTACAATAGCACAAGTACCACCCCATGGGAACAACACAAGTACCATGAGGCTAGGGGGACCCAACTTGAGACGATATGACAAGTACATACAAGTTGTTGCCTGCTCCAAAACAATATTGAGACAAGTATGAACAGGTTGTTGCCTGCTCTGGAACATTGACGTGATCATGATGTGGCAAGTAGGGACATGGCGATCATTTTGATTTGGACAAAATCATCGCTTTGATCCTGAATATTGGCAGACATGTGCACAACATTATTATTTGATGCATCTTATATGCTGCTTTACATGTTTACATTTCACATTTTATATGATTGATAGCATATTACTATTGAGATTCATTTGAATCTCACCCTTTCCATAATTAAAAATTAATTCAGCTAGAGAAAGTGGCTCAAAGAGCAAAGAGGCAGTAACTGGCAACTGAGAGTTCGATGCTGATCCAGAAATTTTTTGTTGGTTATCTGTTAGTTTTTCTTTGTATTTGGGATTTGTATTGTATTATGTACGAGCCCTGTGGGGATTTCTTGTAATGTAACAAAGAATTTTATATCAGTATAATTTTCCTATTTTTTTTTGCCCATTAAAATGCACTTTAATACTCTAATAAATGTTAAAATATTAATGGGGCTTCACATTTTTGGTATCAGAGCAAGCAGTTCTGGCAATAGTAAAATAGTATACTGATATGATCTTGATTATATTGTAACTAGAACCATAAGTGGTAGATGATGCAGAGGGACAAATCCTCTCCGTCAGAGAACCAACCTTTGGAGTAGCAATGGACATCTAAAGGGAAGTCAGCACGACTGCGTCAGGTTAGGAGAGGTCCTAGGGTGCTCTAAACCACAAGGAAGTGTGTGTAGCCAAGGTCAGATTACGGACTACAACCTAGACTGGAGCCAGCAACCAGTTACCTCAAATTTGGCAAAATCATATTCCTTCCTCTATTAACTAGGTTTGGGCGAAACTTCAAAGTTTTGGGCCAAAATTCTATTTTTGATTCTAATGCTTCCGGGACTAGTTTCTCACTGCTATCCCATACAGTTTTTAGTCCTGAACCCATTGGAAGCATCAGAACTAACAAAATCACACTCCTTCCCCATAAGTCAGGGTCTGGCCAAAACAGAAATGCCCCCTTAACTCCAAATTTAACCTATCAAAACTCAAGATATACGACTCAAATCGGAGCTTAGGCTTACCTTTACTCGATTCCATAACTAGTTCTATATTTTGGTAGCACCTCTCCCAAGTATACAACACTAAACACCTCTGATCAGAAATCTAAAACGTAGAAATGTTTCTCTTACTGAGAGGAACAACATTAGAGAAGACTCTGGAAGCTGAAAACGCTGAATCGGGGGTGAAATTTGCTCCGGAGCTCAAGAACTTTCACTTTTCATCTTTCTCTTTCCTCTTCCATTTTCTCTCTAGTTTCCATGATTTTTTTAGCCATTTTTGGCCTCTTGGCTAAATTTAATAAGAGAAGAGAGAGAGAGAGTTGTGTTGTCTTAAAGTGACATGTGTCCTAAGTGTGGGGTCCATAAAGTGCCATATGTCCTTGACCTACCCAGTCCACTTTTTTTTCCTGAGTCAATGACCGACTTTAATGTTAGGAAAGTGGGGTCCCAGTCTGAAGACCAATGGATTTACTTGACCATTGTGCTAGGTGTCACCTCTAGAGAGTGCCAACATAAAAATCACTTTATGAATCTTATGACGAAGGGATAAGTGTCACCTTTTTGTGGTGCCAACCCAAAAGTTGGGTCATCATTACTACTTTATTAAAGCTACTTTATCAGTGTTTACTAGGGATTCTACTCGGGTTTTTACTTGGGACTGTGTAATACCTTATTTCCAATAGACTCAGATGAGTGCAAAAGAGTAGTGAAATCACTTGTGAAACCAGGATTAAATCCTAGATTAAAAAGACTTTAGAAAACATTCACAAATCCCAAACTTATCTTAGGAGTTGAACCTAGGATTGAGTGGGTTTCTAGAGGATAAAAGCTTTTCAAACATTTTCACAAAAATCTACTGCCTTACTAAGTCTCATCGGCTCTCAGTTTCATCTTATTAGAGTGTGCGAGTGATTCTTTGCTTAAGTCTCACATTACATTTATTAGTTAATGTTTCTTTTTCAATCGGAAGTGTTACCTAGCTAAGTTATCCCTTTATTATGTTATCGTACTACCAGTTCTACTACTGTACTATCATCAGGTTATAGAGTTATAAACATCATATACATTTCCTAACTTGCATGTACTTGATGTATTTGCTTATGGATTGATATGTTTAATTGCTTGATAGATGAATTGTATAAAGCATGTATGAATTATTGAAGGTCTGTTTTACTTATACTATGGCCATTAGTGTAATGTATTAAACATTGAGCATACAAATATATCATTATATTGGCAAGAACTTATTTAAGCAAGTATATTATGCATAAAGCATTTATT
This sequence comes from Albizia julibrissin, assembly GCA_037074505.1. Lineage (NCBI taxonomy): Eukaryota > Viridiplantae > Streptophyta > Magnoliopsida > Fabales > Fabaceae > Albizia > Albizia julibrissin. Next base: position 25,664,268 of record CM073485.1, read on the forward strand.
GTATGCATAGTTAGCAATGTTTTCAATTGAGATTCTCTCGAATCTCACTCTCCCTCATCCAACCATATAGGTATGATGTATATAGGAGAAGAATGCATGAAGACATGCAAGGGGAAAAATGAAGGAGAATCAATGATTGAAGGGCAATGTACTCTTTATGTATTTTAATTAGATTTGTACGTAAATAAACTAAGAATGAGCAAAGAAATACTCTGGTAAATATACAAGGAATTAAGAAACGATGAGTTGCTAAGAAGTTATGAACCACTTTATGATGATGTTAAAAACAAAGTTTTTAAACTATTCAGAAAAAACCCACTCAACTACAGGTTCGAATCTGAAATTTAGGTTAGGAATTGAAAGAACTTTGTAAAGAAAGATTGTTTAGTGGTAGAAATCTGCTACGTAAAACTCATCAGAACGATTACGGAAGTAGGGTGTTATAGATACCATTATCAAGTATACTTGTACCACTGATACCACTAACTAGGTATTGGTAGGCACAGTGGAAAATTAAAATTTAAAATTGTAAAAGTTTACCAATCCCAATTGTGAATCTATTAACAGCGTTTAAAATGAATAGTTAGAATCGTACCTTTATGTTTTTGCCTTTTAAATGTCAAGGAGCTCATGCCTCAGATCAACTTCCTTTACCAGTATCCACACAAATATGACTCCAACATGGTCAGCATGCTAGCACCTCCAATGTCTCTCTAGGGTTTTTGTTGTGGCTCTCTATTTTTTCATCATCCATAGAAAACCCAAGCTCTCACATTTTATAACTAGTCATAGTTATCATTTTATGATGGATATTTGATTTTCAAATTAATCTTAATTAATTTTGAAATCTATATCCTATCAATTAACACTTAATTGTTTTAAATAAGAAAATTAAATAAATATGGTTTAATTAAATCTGTTCAATAATTTTAATTTAATTTATTTATTTAATTTGAATAAAGAGCCAATGGAAATAGATTTAATTTATATTTATAAATTAAATATGAGATATTTTATCTTTATAATGTTACTTATTAAACTTAATTTATTAGATAAAACTAAATTTAAAACTAACACAATATAATAATATTATCATTTATTATATATATTATTATATAATATCACACACACGCACACACACACACATTTATATGTATGTGTATGTGTATGTGTATGTGTATGTCTATGTATACATAGACATAGACATACACATACACATACACATACACATATACATACATACATACATACATATATACACATATATATATATAAATCATAAATTGTTTACCCTAGATTAACCATTACATTCATAAAATCTATAAATATCTTAGATTCAATGAATCTTGACATTATACTCATGTTGGGCTACTTGTTGGCCCATATGAAATTGGCAGAGGGCCAATAACTGCACTAGCCTACAAGTCACAAGTGGTATCTAACAAGACATTACGACTACCCAATTCATAAGAGGATTGATAAACCGATACAATTTATGTCCCTTTTGTCACACGATATTTTGGTCAAGGATGAGGCATGGAGAATGTCATCCTCTTACTCCTAACCATTACTTTCTCGATCTCTGAATAGTCTAACTATAGATATGGAAACTCCTTTCCATCATAGTATGGCAATACATTTCTCAGACTCACTCATCGAGGAGATCAATAATATCTCCCTACTAATGTGAGGGACAAATTTCATCTTTACCATTCATATTCCTTTGCATGAAAACCACCAAGCCCGATCGTAGCCTTTATCATCACCCGGTCAAAGGTGACTTTTGACTAGGTTAAAGCTTAGCAACTCTCATGTAAGAATCCATGATGTGATGTGGTTATACATGAGATAAGCTTATATGACTTGATCCATTTAGCTTTCTCATAGCGGGTTGGTCCAGCACCTTGTACTCCTAGAAGTGCCAAAGACTTTGATTCATATCCCCATACCTTATGAAAGTCATACTGGTCTTATTTCATCTTTACTCCTACATATATGACCAACCAGGGACATTTAGGAAAATTATTATGATTTATCCAAAGATACAATTATCATATTGAACATGCGAATAATATGATAACTAAATAGAGAAATTCATTGAATAACAATGTTCAAAGTATAATTATTGGCCCATAGGGCACAATTTCCAACATCTTCCCACTTGTACTAGGTACAATAATTGTTTTCCTAATTCACATTGTCCTAACATGACGGTCATGTTTTTCCTGTGCAAGTGGCTTGGTAAGAGGATCAGCAACATTGTCTTCTCGTGATACTTTGCATATTTTTTATATCACCTCTATTATTGATTTCTTTGATAAGATGAAATCGCCTTAGCATATGCTTAGTCCTTTGATGTGACTTAGGCTCCTTGGTCTATGTAATAGCTCTGCTATTATCATAGAACAAATCTATTAGATTTGAGATGGTAGGCACCACCCCTGGTTCAATAATGAACTTTCTGATCCAAACGGCTTCCTTAGCTGCATCCGATACTACTATATACTCAGCTTTTGTTGCAAAATCTGCTACAATACTTTTCTTGTAGCTCTTTCAACTTACCGCACCACCATTTAAAAAGGAATATATCTATCCAGATTGTGATCTAAGATCATCTTGTTCAGTTTGGAAACTTGCGTCTGTGTAACTAGTTATACAGAGCTCATCATCCAATCCACCATGTACCAAGAATAAGTCCTTAGTCCTTCTCAGCTACTTTCGATATTCTTGATAGCAGTCTAATGACCCTTACCAAGATCTCTTTGATATCTGCTAGTCATACTTAAGGCAAATGAGACATCCGGTCGAGTACATAATATGACATACATGATGGATCTAATGGCCGAGGCATATGAAACCTTGCTCATGCAATCTCTTTGATCAGGTGTACTAGGACACAAATCCTTGCTGAGATGGATGCCATGAGACATGGGCATGTAACCCTTTTTTGAATCTAGCATACTGAACCTATGCAGTATCTTGTCTTTGTATGTTTTCTAACTTAGATCTATTAGCCTCTTGGATCTATCTCTATAGATCCTAATCCCTAGAATGTAAGTGGGTTCGCCTAAGTCTTTCATCGAGAAAGACTTCCCTAACCAAGACTTGACACTCTGCAAGGTAGGAATTTCATTCCCAATAAGTAGGATGTCATCTACATAAAGCACTAGAAATACAACTGTGCTCCCACTAACTTTCTTGTAAACACAAGGTTCATTGATATTTTGAATGAATCCAAACTCTTTGACTACTTCATCAAAATGATGATTCGAGCTCTGAGATGCTTGCTTTAATCCATAAATGGATTTTTGAAGCTTGCATACCTTACTAGAGTCCTCTAGATGTACAAAACCTTCAGGTTGTGTCATGTACACATCCTTAAGGAGCTTCCCATTAAGGAAGGCTGTTAATATGTTGCAATGGTAAGAAAGATTCTGATTGATTTGGCCATTGTAACTCAGAAACAGGTTTCATCATAGTCTACACCATGAGTTTGAGTGAATCCTTATGTAAACAGTCATGCCTTGAAGACATCTACTTTACCATCCATGTCGGTTTTCTCCTTGAAAACCCACTTGCACCTAATGATTTTTGCACCTTCAGGTGGATCGACTAAGGTCCATACCTGATTGTCATACATAGATTGTATTTCAGACTTTATGGTATTTAGCAATTTCTTAGAGTTTGGTCCTATTATGGCTTCTCGATAGGTGGTTGGCTCATTCTACTCAATGATCAACACATCATGACTTCCAGAAATCAGAAATCCATATCTCTGAGGCTGCTGATATGTCCTATCAGACCTTCGTGGGCCTTGTGTTGTTAGATATGATTAGTTTTGATGATGCCAAATATAGATATCAAATATTATGAGAGCAAAAGTTTGCATAATATACTTATCTCTTATATTAACTAACTATTATATTTAATGTTGTATATCTTATACATTAGTCAAAGAGATTGGAGAATGAAGAGCTTGAAAAATTAATGGGAATATCAAGATTCAAGCTTCTAGAAGAAATACTGGATGTTTCTATGCTCATAAGGGAATTAAGAAGTACTGTAGTAGTTACTGTTTGTCACTGTAGCATTGTCACTGTAGCAATTGGCACTGTTTGGAATTGTTTAGCACTGTTTGGCACTGTATCATCGAGTGATTTAATAATCACTCGAGTGATTTTTTAGAATCACTCGAGTGATTCTTGAAATAGTAAAAATCACTCGAGTGATTCACTAACTCACTCGAGTGATGTTCATCGTTTCATGCTCTGTTGTTCGTCCAGCTGAGCGAGGTCTGGTTATTTGATCATATCTCTCAAAATACAACTCTGATTGAGACGAACCCAGTTGTGTATGAAAATAGACTCCCAATGCCTTAATTTGACACCAGAAATCGATCTGAAATATATGACAGTATCTACTATAAAGTATGTATAAAACTAATTAAGTAGAGCGCTTATCTTAAACCAATCAGAGGGAAGAAAAGCTAAGCTTTACGATGATGGATTCCACCATACCTCTGCGTTGACGACGAAGATACTCAAGGATGGAAGAGCGATGTGGGAAAGAGGAGCTGTTACGGCACGAGGGAGGAGTTTATAAGAAACTTGATGAGTATCAGATTTTAAAGTTGAAATTAAACGTGAGATAAAGCCGCGAAGATTTTAAATTTTAGGGCGGACTTTTAAGACCGGTTATTTGACAAAACAGGTCTTAAAAGTGTTCACCTTTAGACCGGTTATAACTAATAACCGATTTTAAAAATAAAAAAAATTAATTTTTTAATTTCGCATCTTTTAGACCGGTTATCATCAACAATCGCCCTAAAAAGTTTTATCTTTTAGATCGGTTAGTAGTGACAACCGGTTAAAAAGTCTTAAAATTTTTTAATTTTTAATTAATTTTATATTTTTAGACCTGTTTTTTGGATAACTGGTCTAAATAATATCTTTTAGACCGATTATTTTAAGAACCGATCTAAAACATTCTTTATAATTACGAAATTGCCACCGGTCATATTTTTTAGACCTTATCCGCAATAACCGGTCTAAATAATATGGTCTAAAAAGACTATTTTACACTAGTGTGGCACTGTTTGGCACTGTAGCATCGAGTGATTTAATAATCACTCGAGTGATTCTTGAAATAGTAAAAATCACTCGAGTGATTCACTAATTCACTCGAGCGATGTTCATCGTTTCATGCTCTGTTTTTCTTCCAGCTGAGCGAGGTCTGGTTATTTGATCATATCTCCCAAACTACAACTCTGATTGAGACGAAACTAGTTACATATGAAAAATAGACTCCCAATGCTTCATTTTGAAACCAGAAGCAACATCAAAGGAGCTCATATATTGGAGATATAATTGTTCGAATTTGGCATTCATATCAGCGTTACTTTCTGGAACAGGTTTGGTATTTTGGCAATAACTCCCAGGCCACTAATCCTATTGAGCTAAAAATGGTTCCATATGAAACTAGACTTCAAGAGCTTTCCATTGATATATAATATAGCAATTTTGGAGTCATATTCAAAGAGTTATGTCATCTGGAAGTTTACCCCTGTTTGCTGAAGAATTGGAAACGCAACAACGAAGTTAAGGTGATCTGAAGAACAGATCACTCGAGTGAGTTTTAGTGATCACTCGAGTGATATGCCAAAAATTGCAGATCACTCAAGTGATTTCAGAATTCACTCGAGTGATATGGGTTATTCCCCAGATCACTTCCAGTGGCGCCAGAATCACTGCAGGAATTTTTCACTATTCCGGATTTCACTTCCAATGATGTCAAATTCACTCGAGTGATATATGAAATTTTTCATATCACTTCCAGTGGTTGCTGAATCACTTCTGGTGAATATTAAAATTCCTCAGATCACCTCCAGTGCCATAACTGATCATTTCCAGAGAATACTAACATGCACCAGATCACTTCCAATGAACTGATATGCCATGTTCTCAGTTTCACTTCCAATCTCAAATCACTTCCAGTCAAGTGTTATCTAGTCAATGATATGCTAATCTTTCAGTAGCACTTCCAGTGATATCCAAGTTATTATAGTGAACTGAATACCTTCAAGTCAGATCAGATTCGTTTGAGTGATATGGGTATTTTGATACACAACTTCCGGTGATCACTCAGTATACTCTCCACTGTGACAGAATCAGTTCCAGTGGCAGTAAATCAGAATCACATCCGGAAATCAAGATCACTACCATCAAAATGCTTATACAGTCGAGTGATTTATTATTTTATCAAAATCACCTCTAGTGAAATCAACTTTACTTCAGTGATTCTCCAGTTTTCAGAAATCACTTCCAGTGAAGTTAAAATTCACCCGAGTGAAATATTGCTTCTGAGAAAACACTCCTAGTGAAATGTATAATCACTCGAGTGATATTTAAAAGATTCTCTAACGGCTATTTTCTGTCAGCGCATTACAGGTATTCCACTACAATTCACATGAGAAGCAACTGACGAATATTTAACGATGACAAATCATGGGCAATATCAATATTCAACAGACGAGTCAACGAAACATGTAAACAACTGAAGCATTTGTCAGAGCATGATCATGGGCAACGGTTGAATTACTTATCAGAGAACACGATCAGATTTCAACGGGAAGATATATTTGAATGCTCCCAACGGCTCTCAACATTTTCTATATAAACTAAAGCATTCGAAAAGAAGAACACACATGACAGTGACCAAATACACGAGCAAACAGAAATAATGAAGTAGCGTGAACCCAGCTGCCAATATGCTGCTGTCATTAATCTTCGTCTCTTACATACTCTCTGTTAATATCTGTTTTTCCTTGTCATGTATAATTGAGAGTGAGAATATTTATATTATACTTCAGTGAGCATTTTACCCACTCTATAAGAGAGCTTGTAAACACTTCATCTATATTTCAGAAGTGTTCTCAAGGTAGAGGGACCTTGAGAGGATTGATCAACTTACGGGGGAAGTTGTAGAGTGAATTGTCATAGACTTTCTGCTTACAAGACTTACAAGATGCAAGCAGTATAGAACGTTGCTGCTCGTAAGACTTACAGTGGTGTAAGCAAGAAAGAACGTTGCTGCTCATAAGACTTGCACTGTTAAGTAGGAGAGAAAGGTCTTCGGGATTGCTTTGCTCGACTTGCTTTAAGAAGGAGTAAACCTTACAGTGTGTAAGGGGGAGTTACTCTTGTGAATTTGTAGAGGCTTATCATGTGCCCAGTTAAACAAGAACATAATGGATTGGAAATCTCAGGAGGAGCCTGGGGACTGGACGTAGGTCATCGTTAATTGGACCAAACCAGGATAAATCACAGTTTGCAAATTCTCTTCCTTATGCTTTTACATTTCCAGCATATATGATTTACATATCTGCTTATGTTTCTATACTTCCGCATGTATTGATTTGATAAGTTGCGAAAAGATTTTAAAAGATCATACTTTCTTATCGCACACCCAATTCACCCCCCTCTTGGGTGTCAGCCAGTTCTAACATGTGTTACTTGAGGAGGCTTAGCAACTTATTGTGAGTCTTCTCCACTTTCCATTTGTGGTTTTGTGCTATCTTATGACTCTCGAACTTCTTTGAGATTACCTTGCTCCTACTGATTCTTTTAGAGATAAACTCTCTTTCTAGAAAGATACTATTCCAGATAACAAATACTTTGTTATTGGTAGGATTATAGACATAGTATCCCTTCATTTCCTTAGGATACCTCACAAAAGGGCACTTTGAGGATTTGGTTGCTAATTTATCAGAGGCTTATTGTTTAACATAAACCTCACATCCCCAAATTTTGATAAAAGATAAACTATGTTTCTTCCTAGTCCATATCTCATATGATGTCTTTTCAACTGCCTTAAATGGAATATTATTTAGTGTAAATGCAACTGTCTCTAGGGCATAGCCCCAAAAGGACGGTGGAAGATATGTTTGACTCATCATAGATCGAACAATATCTAATAATATTCGATTCCTCTGCTCAGAAGCGTCATTCCATTGTGGTGTTCCTGGAGGAGTCAATTGTGATATTATCCCACTGCTCCTAAGATGGTCAATAAGCTCTTGGCTTAAATATTTAGTACCTTGATCAGATCGAAGTGCTTTAATTGTTTTGTCAAGTTGGTTTTGTACTTTATTTTGGAATATTTTGAATATTTCAAAAGATTCAGATGCAATTCAGAAATTGATTTCTCTATGTTGTTCATGTTGTAGTTTATAACAAACTAGTCATAACTTTCCGGGAGTGAGTTCAAGATAAAATCAATAGCTAACTCCTGGTTCATGGGAAATCCAAGCCTCTTAAGGTGATCAATATAGCCTTTTATCTTTACCACATGAGTACTAACTGATGCACCTTTAGCCATGTTGCAGGAATGTAAGGCCTTTGTGGTCCCATCCCTTTCTTGCCTTGCCTGTTATTGGAACATTTCCTCGAGATGCACAATCATCTCATGAGCCACCATAAGTTCTAGATCTCTTTGAAGCTTTGGAACCATGGTGGCAATCATTAGGCAACCTACATCTATAGAGTCGTCTTTATGCTTTGTGTAAACTTCTTTCTGAGCACTTGGAGCATTGACTGCAGGCTCCTCAGGAATGAATTGATCTAGAACATATGCCTTTCTTTCCTACTTGAGAACAATTCTCAAGTTCTTAAACTAGTCAAGAAAGTTTGTCCCATTAAGTTTATCCTTCTCAAGGACTGATTGCAATGATAGTGTAGCAATGTTAATAGTCGACATGATTCTACATTTAAAATATGCAAAGTTAGTTAGTAACCTCCCACTAAATTAACAACCCTCAATGTAATAATTAGTGGGCTAAGATCCATATTTCACTTAAACTTAATTCCACTTTGGCAGGATGCTTAAATTCAAGTTATTTAGGTAGGTAACCTCTTTACCAATTACATCACATGTAACTCTTAAATCTTTATAGGATTTGATCATCATATAATCCGTCATGTTTAATCCCATATAATTCCTTGAGATCCAAAACCGTTTTGTTAATCTCAATTAATTCAAAACAATAATGAATTTTGTGAGTAGCACCATTACTTACGCTTGTTTCACCAAGATAACTCAAGTGCATCCACTTTGGTAGTTCCTATAATTGAGCGATCTAGGTTTTGACAAGTATTCATTAATTGGCGACATTATGACCTAAGATTTTATTCAGAGGGTTTAATCAATTAGTTTTGTTTATATGAATGCAATTATGGTTGTATCTCTACAAATAAATACATATAAACGCAAAAGTGTGCTTGTAATAATCTAATCAAAAGCATAATTTAAATGAAAAAAACATGACTCACCTAACCTAAAATCTTTCGAAGCCAATGAGAGGACTTCTCTAAATAAGAAAAAGAAATACATTGAGAGAAACCTCGTTTAAACATACGAGGGGAGTGAGATGAGAAGAGAATGTACATTGATACTATTTAGAGGAAGGCATGACACATAGGCCGTATTTAAATATTACAACATTTGTAAAGACTAGAGCCATGTTGTTCACCATATCCAAACAAGTTTGAGAAATAAACCACAACAAACAACAATTCATACAATATGAAAAGCAATATGAAGCAATAAATGTCGTGATTAGGCAATATCGCCTATGAACAGTTAGCCATGGCAATCCAACTAAACATTCTGATTTTTCACATAATTTTGAAAAATCATAATTAAATGTAGAAAAATCCAATTGTAGTGGTTCAAAGTTCTATGTGACCCTCGTTAAGTTTATTGTTTGAATAAAAATATATCCTTAAGAAAATTATATGTACTCTATTACCAAAACTCCAATTAGTCCTCACTGTCATAGAAAATATTCCAGATTCAATGCCTAATTTCAAAAATTCATATCTCTTAATGTAATGACCCAAATGACATATATTATATATCAAATTAAAGCTTAAGATGTATAATTTTACTTTGGAAAGTTTCATACTTATTGGACAATATTTGATCATTTAAAAGCTTGTCATAATCAGACTGCCTCTAAAAAATAAAATCTAACATCACTACTACTTTAACTTCAATCTTTGGGTTTTCAATCAACCCTTCTGAAATCATGTTCAATTTATATATCACATATATAAGCACACAATAAGCGCTTAAACTCAATTTAAATGCACAATTGATATGGTTATGATGCCACAGTTGGGATATGGTACCTTGTTTATCCTACACCCAGTGAGTACTCACACCACATGCAACACATCATACAGAACATGGCAAACATCATACAGAATATGAGAGATAGAGTTACTACCTTGTTGCCTTTCCTTGCCTAAAGTATTTGTCTTTACTGGTTAGGCTCGGCAAATGTCAAATTCTAAAATTGTCCAAAATAGTTGTGAGTAAGTTACTACTCATACCTACCTTACTGTAAAATTTGCAAGTTGGTTATCTTAACTCAAAATCACGTAATTACCAAATTGCCCTAAGGAATCCGGTTTGATCCCCTTTTTACTCGGTATATTAACACTTTTCCAAAAATTATGACCCGAGCTAATCCTATAAATTTTTTATTGTAGAATCCATTTTTGACCTCATATTAGTCAAATTCCAGTCTAAATTATAGTTTTACCCCTGGCAGCCCTAAATTAGGGTTTGAAGGACAAAATTATCATTTCACATTCTAAAGATTTTCGCACTAAGAAGTTAACATAAACCCTACACAATTTTCCCTTCTAAATATCATGGAACCATAAAAGACACAAGATTCTAGCTCTAACCTCTATTTTTCAGATCTGGCCAAAATATTCCAAATTTTGGAAAAAATGAGATTTTCATGATTTAAACCCTTTAAACACCATTTTCTCACTTGTAATCACTTGTTCAATCATCTAATTACCAAATAAAAATGATCAATATAAATTTGGGCAACATCTTTGCTTAGGATTTGAACATTCCAAGTTATAAAATTTATCACAAACAAACTAATATCCAGCAGACAACAACCACAACCTTAATTTCAACAAGATTTTTCTTGACTTACCTTGATTCTTCTTCTTCTTCTTTTCTAACTGTCACCTTCCCTCTCCTTTCCCTTGAGTTTTTGCTTGTTTGATGGCTAATCCAAGATGACATAGAGGTTGAGAAGAGATTTCATGAATTTGGGAACAAGAACAAATAGAAATTTCTACCTACTTACCTTGAACTTGCTTCTTGAAATTTGTTCTTTCTTCCTCCCCCTCTCTTTCTCCAAGTATCTTTCTCTCTTTCTTCTTCCCTTTTTGGCTGACCTAGAGGCCTTTTATAGAGAGGAAGAGAGTTCTCTAGAATGCTCTTGTTTCCTGCTTTACTAATATTATTTTATTCATAATTCTAACATGTGATAATTTTTTATTATTTCCTTTTTATTATGTAATTTCTCTTGTATTCTCTAGACAATTATTTCATCCCTTTTTCTTCTTCCTTCCAATTGACCTCTCTTCCAATATTATGGAAAAATTGCTAAATTTATTTATTTAGCCTAAATGACCATTTTGACCTTACATTTCCTTGGATTTTAAAATAATTGTTACGTCCTTCTTCTTATTCCTTCTTGACTGAAGTTTTTCACATAGTGAGCCCTAAAATTGTGCTCTTTATGTAATTTCCTAATTTTTAGTCACCAAAATTTCTTTATACCTTGGTATTATTAAATTGGATATAATGGTGAATTAAAAAGCACAATAAGTGGCAAAACAAGGCAATCAGGGGTCACACACACAACATAGTTATTTGAAACACAAATTAGTGTGACTACTAGTATGTTTTCCAGAGAGGCAGTCGTGTTGTGTGACATTTCCAAAGTAGACTTATCAAGCTTTACTTTGATATGTCATATAAGTTATTTGGAGCTGTACACAAGGAGATATGTATTTTTGAAGTTATCTTAGTAAAACTGGCAATTTTCTATGGCAGTGTTCAAAAATAGAAATTTTGGAAATGATGAGCTTCTAGTTCGCTAAATGTTATATTTTTCCTTGAAACTATACTTCATAAGGGCCACATAGCCTTTGGAACCACACCAATTGGGTATCTATACAATTAGATATGAAGTTTCAAAGTTTGATGAAAATTCTGCCCAACTTTTCAGCATGTGCGAAAATGAAGAATAACTGTATGGGCAAAATGGTCATTTTGGCCACATAAAATAAATTCAGCAATTTTCCTTAATTATTAGGAAAAAATAAGCTTTGGCTTAAGAGATAAGAAAGGACAAGATATTTTATATGAGGATGGACAAGTGTAACCAAAAGGATAAACTTGAGGAAAAAGAAATAATAAAATTTTTGGTCACATGGTAAAAATGTTCAATAAAATAATACTAAAAAGGGAAAAAGCAAGATTGGAAGAGAAAAGAGAAGAAGAGACTTGGAAGAAGAGAAGAGCAAGAAGAGAAGACAAAGTTCAAGAAGCAAGATCAAGGTAAGTAGGTAGAAATTTCTACTTGTTCTTGCTTTCTAATTCATGGAATCTCTTCTCAAACTTTGTCATCTTAGAGTAGCTATAAAACAAGAAAAAACCAAGAAGAAGAAGATGAAAGGTGACGGTTTTGGAAGGAAGGAAGAAGAAGAATCAAGGTAGGTTAAGAAAAACCTTGAAATTCTTATTGAAATCAAAGTTGTAATTATTGTTTGGTTGATTGTTGGTTGTTTTGAATGAATACTGGAAATTGGGAGGTTTAAAATCTAAGAGAATATGCCACCCAAATTTATATTGATCATGTTCGTTAGGTCTTTGGATGATTAAACAAGTAATTACAAGAGAAAGGAAGATGTTTTGTGGATTGAATTAATGAAAATCCAATTTTTCCACTCTCTAATATGCTTAGGTGAGATTTGGATTTTGGGGTTAGAGTTTGAATCTTGTGTTTTTGATAGTTCCATGATTTTTGTAAGGGAGAATTGTGTAGGCTTTGTGTGGATTGTGAAATAAGAAAAGCCCTAGAATGTGAAATGACAATTTTGCCCCTAAAACCCTAAGTTAGGGCTGTCAAGGGTAAATATCTAAATACAGCTGGAATTTTCTGAATCTAAGGTTAAAATTGGATTCTACATGTGAAATTGTGTAGGCTTAGCCTGGGTCATAATTTTTGAAATGTACCAATATACGAGGTAAAAAGGGAATTAGATCGAATTCCCTAGGGGTATTTTGGTAAATATGCTATTTTAGGCTAAGATAAACAACTTATAAATTATAGGATAAAGTATAAATGAGTAATAACTCATTTGTAATTAGTTTGGGAATTTTAGGATTTGATAATTACCCGAGCTCCACGAAGAGTTAAAGGACCGATAGTAGCTAAGCTTTGGAAAGGAGTCCATGTTGTAACTCTATCTCTCATATTCTATGTGAATGTTAATATGTATTGTTTTCCATGTTCTGTGCTATGAGTTATGAATGGTAGTAATTCCTAGTTCTGGGTGTGGTAAAGTATTAGTACCACCCTGAAGGATAAGTGGTGTACCTCAAGGACCAACAGGTACCCGGTTTAGGTAGGCCAATGTGATTTGATTATGTGGCTATACTTACCTGTGTTCTGTATAGCCTGGCTGTGCTTACCTATGTGCTATGTAGCCTGTATGATGATGTGATCACTTTATGGTTTCGTATTTGTAAGTAGGGAATGGACGATAATGGCTTTGGTTCCTGAACATTATCAGATATGTGCTTGGCATTTTGATTGAAGCATCATGATAAATGCTGCATTGCATGTCTACTTTTCACATTTTATATTATTGATAGCCTGTTACTACTGTGATTCGTATGGATCTCACCCTTTCCATAAATTTAAAATTTATTCAGCAAGTAGAAGTGGCTCAAAGGGTAATGTGGCAGATAACGGAAATTGAAGGTCCAGTGCTGATCAAGATATTTATAATTGGTTATCCATTAATCTTCCTATGTATTTGGGATTTTTATTATATTATGTAGAAACCCTGTGGGGAATTTTATGTAATGTAATCAAGATTTTTATATCAGTATAATATATTATTTCTGTATGTCCATTGAACTACGCATTGACACTCTGTAAATGTCAAACTATTAAGGGGTTTGACATATTTGGTATCAGAGTGTGCGGTTCTAACAATGATAGAATAGTATACTGATATGATCTTAATTACGTTATAATGAGAAAGATAAACGGAATCAAGTGACAGAGAAGTAAGTCACCGCTATTGGTAAATTTTCCCAGAGGATCAAAGGATATATGGAGGGCAGTTAGGACAACTATATTAAGTTAGGAATGGTTCCAGGAAGTTGTGGGCTCCAAGGAAGTGGATGCGGAAATGGTTAATATACAATCCCAACCCACACCAGGGCTGATAGCTAAAGTTCTCCACTGTGATGCGGAGTAACTGTTGTCTATAGGAATGGAGTCGGATCCATATAAGGTTACTAGTTCTAGAGTAAAACCCATATGTATGGGATATGACCTGTAGATAGATCAGGAGTTAAGAAGATATATCAGGATTATGTTCATATGGGCTCTCCGTGTTCAGGATACTCTGACCCCCCGTATGCACATCACGTGCATGATATCGACACATTGCACTAGGAGTAGGAATTATACAGTATAGAGTTCCCATATGAAAATCAGATCCATACAACCTGAAAGTATATATTGAACTATATGTATTGATACTAATAAATGATTCATACACAGTATTTGGTTGCCAGAGATGGTTGACCTGACTAATCAGGTCGAGGGCAGTTTAAGGGTACTGATGCTTGGAAGTAGTTGGAGTCGGTACCAACGTTTTGCACCGGTACATAATAGTTAAGCGTGCTCAACTTAGGGAAATGAAAGGTGGGTGACCCCCTAGGAAGTTGCTGAAAATGTTAAGTCATGAGATACAAAGGAGTAGAAACATGTTATACAGTCACTCATGGGTAGTATATTACTAAAAGTTTTTCCTAAACTGCTGTAAGAATTTGCTGTATGTTATTAATGAAGTATCCGTGTGTTCAAATTTTTTGAAAGGACAAAAAATTCCCTTGTGAACATATGGAATTTACCTCTTCCCTATTTTAATATAAGGAGGCATAGAGATAGTAAGACAAAGAGGTAGAGGTGCCGAGTAGAGTCAGGGAGCTAGACCCACCCCAATATAGTAGACGATAGGCAGGTTAATGGAGCAATGTATAATTGAAATATAATTTGAGTGTCGAGGTGTGAGGAGTGCAGAGAAAAGAATAATAATAATAAGATGAGGATAGGGAAAGAGGAAGTAACTCTAGTAGATAGGGAAATGATCGCATATAGCTTGTGAACTCTAGCCAACAACCTTTGTCTAGGATTTTGCCTAGACCAGCTATTGATGGTGAAAGTCTACAGACATAATAGATACGGTTTTGCCAGTAATAGCCTCCTTCTTCTGAGGGAAGTTTGATCCTCATATAGTAAAGGAGTAGTGGCCTCGTATGGAGGAAATTTCCATAATTCTATCAAGTATACTTGGCAATTCATAAATTAGAGAATAACACAAATGAATAAGAGATAACATATTAAAATAATGCGGACAGATGGGGGTGGACCCGGGAGACTGTGAACCTCGAGGAAACAAGGGCAGCTAAGTCTTATGTTCAGGCCTTCTCTCATTCTAGCATCAACGGTCAATTCACCTATTAGTGAGGAGGAGTGGAGTACAGATATGATGATATAGGGATTGAGACTAGAACTAGAAAAAACAATTTGATAAAACAATAGTGGAACACCAAGTCATCAGGATTAACTTATTGAATATGTGCATAAGCAATAAAAGCTGGAAATAAGGGAGCAAAGCTTGTTGGTATTATGATAAGCCCCATTATTCGGGAGGCCTTGTAGTGTTCTAGTTAGATTATTAATCGATTATAATTGTTGGCAACTGGGGCATTTAGCTAGCAACTGTCTACGATAATGATGGACAAAGGAGTTGAGGTGGAGAATTCAGAACAAAGTTTTAAATGGCACAAAGGGGAAAGCCAACAAGTCTCTGGAAAGGATCCAGAGTATGAGTTTTACTAGGTACAAATTCCATACAAGTATTGTGTGATTCAGGTACTAGTCATTCCTTTATTACATATGATTAAGTGAGATGGCTACCCCTGAATATACATTAGTTACTCTATGATATGGTTATGTCTACACCTAAGGGTATCAGATCCATTATAGCTAATGTTTATGAAATAGGAAATAACTCTAAAGGACAAGAGCCGGTAATGGATCTGATTAGCCTATATTTGTATGAATTGGGAATAATTCCAGGTAACGATTGAGTGAAGGCAAAATGATGTTTTGCTGGACTATGGAAGCAAAGATATTTAACCTAATCCATGATCATATATCAACGTAAAAGACAATCTTAGATTTTCTTCAGCAGTCAAAGTTAAGGGATGTCCATATAAGGATGATCAGGGGTATATGATATTTTACTCCAAGCAGTTAGAGGCTGGAGTAGCACTCAAAAATATCCTGACAATAAATGGGTTTCCAGTAATATCCAAGAGGATATTAATAAGATACCTCCGAAAAAGGAAGCAGAGTTTATAATTGAGATTAAACTTAGAATAGGAGTAATGCTCAAAGTCTCATATGACATGGTTTTAGATTAAGTGACAGAATTGATAAGTGATTAATTCACTATGTGTAGCTCTAGTACTCTTTATCAAAATTAAGAAGGTAGAAGCCTAATAGTTATGGGCAGCATTCTGAAGTAGCTGGGAAGCAGAAATAAAATAAACTATGAGACTAGAGAAATGTTATAAAGGACTATGTGTCCTATGAATAATAAACTTGACCAATTAGGTCTTGTAAAAGATTAAGAACCGATGATGTCTCGTGTTCATTAAGCAAGGTAAAACACAAAAAGTGTTTGAAAGCAGTGATGAGCACATTGAGAAATAAGCAACTCTATGCCAACTAAGCAAGTATGAGCTTTGGCTTTCAGAAATTAAGTTTATAGGCCATGTAGTCTCACAAGAAGGGAACCTATTAGATTCCAGTAAAGTGGAAGCAGTACCAAACTTGAAAAGGCTAGAAAATTATAGTTTACTGGGTCTTGATGATTATTACGAATGAGTTATGTAGTATTGCTCCAGTATCATTTTACCTTTAAAAAGGCTGACATGATGACTCAACATTCTATGTAGGATGATAGTTTGGGAGGAGCTTCACAGGGCTGAGAGAGGAATCCATGACAATATAATCTTGTTAACTTGAGTGCTCTCGAGTTGCAATTGATTTATGTAGTCTTGATTTGCAGTAGACCTATGTGAATAGATATGAATTGGAATGTATCTTGATGTAGCAGGATAACATAGTAACATGAGCCTCTCATCAGCTGGAGCCTCACAGATTAAAATATCCTACATATGAATCTTGAGATAGTAACAACTATTTGTGCACGTGAAATTTAGAGATACTGTTTCTACGGTGCACTGTAGAGTTGTACTGCAACCACTAGAATTTGAAATAACTATGTGACCATAAAGAATTAAACATGAGAAAACACAGATGGATAGAGTTTCTTAGAGATTTTAACCTGGAAGTTAAATACTATCCGAAAGAGCTAATGTAATTATAGATACATTGCACAGCAATAGCGGAGGTTAAGGAACTTTTGTTTCCACATCTAATGTAGTGACTCTATATATATGAGTTCACTCGTAGCATATAGGTGTTGATAAAATATAGTAGGCAGTGAGACCTGTTGGGCTAGTATGCCCATAGGCCATAATACATTATAAGTAAGCAGGGAAGGGTTGTAAGACCTACAATGTAGCCCAAATGTTGAAAATTTGAGCAATGACTTGAGACATGAAATTTCAGAAATAACCTAATATAAGAGAGTACAAGCAGTAACTCGAAAAGAGTGTAACATCAAAGGATGATGGAATGATAAGTTCTAAGGCAATATGACCCGTAAGAGTAGTTTATATGAAAAGTTACTTGGATTATAGGACCCTATGAGTATTCAGTAGTGATAAGTGATGGTATGGGCAAAGTGCCCTATAGTTTTCTAAGGACTATGAGTTTGGTAAGAACTAAATGTTGATGGATTTATTGATGCTGGATGATTCATCTTTGCACACAACATATAGACGTATAAATGGCTATGAAGGAAAATTTTGAATATGAAATATACACAGAATAGTTGTAAAGATTGATTGTTACAAATCTTGATATAAAAGTATAAATATTAGACTAGAAGTCTAAAGGCCATAAAACCTATTGGACTAATGTGTTCTTAGGTCGACAAAATGAGGAACATTCAAATTTTTATAAGCAGAAGCTAGTTACAGTAAAAATTGGTATGCAAATTTTTTTTAACAAAAAAGCAAAGGCTCTGGTATGGTATTAGACTAGTAAGTCCAAGAAATATGTTTTAATAAAAACTAAAGGTTGTTTAGGGATTATCTGCAGAATTCTAAAAGAATTTCAAAAGTATGAGAGCTATCAATGCTCAATATTCGTCAGACTCGAAATGTTATGTGACATACTTTGAGAGATTGCACAAGAAGGAAAATATTGAGCTATGAAAAGAATGGAATAAATAATGAAAAATAACTTCCCAAAGCATAGTTGAATCAATGTAATGTCTCAAAATTTCAAGGACAAAATTTTATTAACAGGGGGAGAACTGTAATATCCTAAATTTCAGTCACCAAAATTTCTTTATACCTTGGTAGTATTAAATGGGATAAAATGATGAATTAAAGAGCACATTAAGTGACAAAACAAGGAGATTAGAGGTCACATACACAACATAGTTATTTGGTACACAAATTAGTGTGACTACCAGTGTGTTTTCCAGAGAGGCAGTCACGTTATGTGACATTTTTAAATAGCAAAATGATGTCCAACAATTTTTATACTTTCCAAAATGGAAGTATACTTATCATGGTTTAATTTGATATGTCATATAAGTCATTTGGAGCTGTACACAAAGAGATATATATTTTTGAAGTTAGCCTAGTAAAACTGGTAATTTTCTGTGGCAGCGTCCAACAATGAAAATTCTGGAAATTCCAAGCTTCTATTTGGCTAAAGGATATATTTTTACTTGAACATATACTTAATAATAGTAACATATCCTTTGGAACCACACTAATTAGGTATTTATACAATTAGATATGAAGTTTCAAAGTTTGATGAAAATTCTGCCCAACTTTTCAGCATGTGCGAAAATGAAGAATAACTACTGTATGGGCAAAATGATCATTTTGGCCACATAAAATAAATTAAGAAATTTTCCTTAATTATTAGGAAAAAATAAGCTTTGGCTTAAGAGATAAGGAAGGACAAGATATTTTATATAAGGATGGACAAGTGTAACCAAAAGGATAAACTTGAGGAAAAAGAAATAATAAAATTTTTGGTCACATGGTAAAAATGTTCAATAAAATAATACTAAAAAGGGAAAAAGCAAGACATTTCTAGAGAGCTTCCTTGCTCTCTATTTAAGGCCTCAAAGTCAGCCAAAATTGGAAGAGAAAAGAGAGGAAGAGACTTGGAAGAAGAGAAGAGCAAGAAGAGAAGACAAAGTTCAAGAAGCAAGATCATGGTAAGTAGGTAGAAATTTCTACTTGTTCTTGCTTTCTAATTCATGGAATCTCTTCTCAAACTTTGTCATCTTAGATTAGCTATAAAACAAGAAAAAACCAAGAAGAAGAAGATGAAAGGTGACGGTTTTGGAAGGAAGGAAGAAGAAGAATCAAGGTAGGTTAAGAAAAACCTTGAAATTCTTATTGAAATCAAAGTTGTAATTATTGTTTGGTTGATTGTTGGTTGTTTTGGATGAATACTGGAAATTGGGAGGTTTAAAATCTAAGGGAATATGCCTCCCAAATTTATATTGATCATGTTCGTTAGGTGTTTGGATGATTAAACAAGTAATTACAAGAGAAAGGAAGATGTTTTGTGGATTGATTTCATGGAAATCCAATTTTTCCAAACTTTGATATGCTTCGGTGAGATTTGGATTTTGGGGTTAGATTTTGAATCTTGTGTTTTTGATAGTTCTATGATATTTATAAGGGAGAATTGTGTAGTCTTTGTGTGGATTGTGAAACAAAAAAGCCCTCGAATGTGAAATGACAATTTTGCCCCTAAAACCCTAAGTTAGGACTGTCAAGGGTAAATATCTAAATGTCGCTGGAATTTTCTGAATCTAAGGTTATAAATGGATTCTACACGTGAAATTCTGTAGGCTTAGCTTGGGTCATAATTTTTGAAAAGTACCAATATACCAAGTAAAAATGGAATTAGATCGGGTTCCCTAGAGGCATTTTGGTAAATATGTGATTTTAGGCTAAGATAAACAACTTATAAATTCTAGGATAAATTATGAATGAGTAATAACTCATTCCTAATTACTTTAGGAATTTTAGGATTTGATAATTACCCGAGCCCCACGAAGAGTTAAAGGACCGATAGTAGCTAAGCTTTGGAAAGAAGTCCAGGTTGTAACTCTTTCTCTCATATTCTATGTGAATATTAATATGTATTGTTTTTCATGTTCTGTGCTATGAGTTGTGAATGGTAGTAATTCCTAGTTCTGGGTGTGGTAAAGCATTAGTACCACCCTGATGGATAAGTGGTGTACCTCAAGGACCAACAGGTAACCGGTCTAGGTAGGCCAATGTGATTTGATTGTGTGGCTATACTTACATTTGTGTTGTGTAGCCTGACTGTGATTACCTGTGTGCTACATAGCCTGTATGATGATGTGATAACTATATATGGTTTGGTATATAGAAGTAGGGAATGGGCGGTCATTTTGATCTCGGGCAAAATCATCGCTTTGGTTCCTGCACATTGTCAGACATGTGCTTGGCATTTATATTGCTGCATCATGATAAAATGCTACATTGCAAGTTTACTTTTCACATTTTTTATGATTGATAGCCTGTTACTACTGAGATTTATATGAATCTCACTCTTTCCATAAATTTAAAATTTATTCAGCAAGTAGAAGCGACTCAAAGGGTAATAAGGCAGATACCGGAAATTGAAGGTCCGGTGTTGATGAAGATATGTATCGTTGGTGATTCATTAATCTTCCTATGTATTTGGGATTTGTATTATATTATGTACAAACCCTGTGGAGAATTTTATGTAATATAATTAAGAATTTTATATTAGTATAATATATTATTTCTGTATGCCCATTGAACTGTACGTTGACACTCTGATAAATGTCAAAATATTAAGGCGTTTGACACTTTAATATTAAATTTTAGGCCACAATAGTAGGCTTTACTTTAAGTTAAATATGGCATTAGGTCTTTCTTGATCTTAAATTGCATATAATTTCTTTTTCACTATGTTGGCTATTTCAAGTACACCAAAATTCACTATTCCATTCCATTAATTATGAATAAATATACATGGAATTTTGGTGATTAAGTTTGGGATATTATAGCTCCTGTTAGTGTAAGCGTATCACCCAAGAGGGTGTGTGAATTGGGTAAGTACAAAATAATTAGACCGTAAATAAAAATTGATAGAATTTAAAACAAAGTTAAGAGTAAAGAATGATATCACCAAAGTGTACACCGGGAGTTATACTGGTTCGGCCACAACCACGTTGACCTACGTCTAGTCCTCAGAATTCTTCTGAGCTTTTCACTATATCTTCCAAGATTCAGTGGGTCCTTAGCACATCAGTACAACGTAAGTTCCTTACCCAGATACTCACTCCCCCTTACACAAGGTAATCTCAAATCCCAACTTAAGGTTCCATAACCTTAAGTTATATCAATAAGAAATATTGAGTTTGTGAAGCAAATATCTCTCAAAGAGTATATAGATAAGCACTGAAGTACATAGAATGAATGAATAAGAAACAGAGCACTGAGTAAGAATTGATTGTTGTATGTTCGTGTGTTATTGTTTCTGTGTCTATTTCTCTTAAATGCTTCCACACACACACACATAGTTGAATTGTGATAGCCATTTAGCATTTCAACATATCCGTTAGAGTTATGCAGCTTCTTTTGACCATTCTTCACATTTAAAAAACTAGTCGTTGTGGTCGGTGGATGCTCCGCTCTATAAAGTGACTTTTCTTCCCTTAGCATGATCTCTTCATTGTCTTCCTGGAAATATGCTTTGAACACTAATACAATAAAGTGTTAATCATAAAGATAATAAATCAATGAATAACAGATTATTATCATGTATTCTGACTCATCACTTGAGTGATCACTCTAGTGATCTAGGGTCATCACTCAAGTGATCTCTTCTAAATTCAGGCAGAGATTTTAGGCTTCTTTTCTTATCTCATCACTCAAGTGATCACTTCCAATTCTTACCAGAGTCCATCACTGGAACAAAAGGCTCTTTTCTCAACTCATCACTTAAGTGGTCATTAAATTAATCACTCGAGTGATCCTTTCTAAAATATAGCAGAGGATAGCAGTTAAATATCTCATCTTAATTTACCTTATCACTCTAGTGGTCACTCGAGTGATCCCTTTCAAAATTAGGCAGAGAGTTTGGACATCTATTCTTACATCATCACTCAAGTGATTTTGGGACATCACTTGAGTGATTCCTCTCAGAATTTGGCAGAGAGTTTCCCTTAAGACATAACTTTATTTCTCACTTCATCACTCGAGTGGTCACTCGAGTAATTGCTTTGCATGCCTTAGAAAACTTGTTTAATTATTTAAAAAACTTTTATTTAACATTAAATCAATCATAACATCTTTTGTTATCATCAAAACATAGGATCTAATATTCTCCCCCTTTTTGATGATGACAAAACTTGTTGGTTTTTGAAATACTCATTTTAAAAGTGATTTTGCAAATCAATTTAAGTACAATGATTCAATTGAAAACTTTAAAATCACATGATACGAATATTGCTATAGTAAGATAAGAGTTAGGAAATTTATCACACAAAAAGCAAATAACTTTGCATAATTTGATAGTGAATACCACAATTGCATAATTTTGAACATAATTGCATAACTTAGAACATGATTCATTGTTAAATGACATAAGTGTATTAAAATAACTTAAATGCTCCCAAATCCCCATATGCCCCCATACTAGAATAATCTAAGCACTGTCTCAAATCACTAAAATCACTCTCCTGTTCTTCTCCCCTTTTTGACATTATCAGAAAGGGTGGATCAGGCAAGAGAGGCAGTGCTAGAGCTGGGTGATGAAGAGGACTCAATGGTAGAAAGAGGTGTGACACAAAGAAGTGAGGATCCTTTATCGTGAGTGTCACCTTCATGAATAGAGAAGGTGTATAAGACCCATCTTACATTCCCCTATATTACGTACACGAAAGTGTTTACCTACATCCTCTTAGAGGTTTATTACTCATTTTTAGCTATTGAGCCATTATTTTTACCATGTTCATATATTAGAGTTAATTCTATTTCTCCGCTCTTACTTTAGTTTAGGTGATCTCGATTACCTTTCATTTCTAATACGCGTTTTCATACTTTCTTATTCATGCATATTCATCAAGTGTAAATACTCTACAAATAGTATAAATAAATAAACTTGAAGACTTCAATTCTTCATCTTCTTCCATTTCAATTCTTCTTCAAGTTTTCTTCTCTGTCATACTCCCATACCTATATGGTCGGTGGGGGTGAGATTCGAGGGAATCTTAGTAGAAAACATATAAATAATGCATGTAAGATGAATGCTAGTGCATAATGTGCTTGCCATACATAGGCTTATGTTCACATAATGATATTATGTATGCTCGATGTTTCATGCAACATACATATGGCCACAATAAAAAATAGAAATAGAGCTTCATTCATTCATACATGCTTCACATAATCAAGCAAAGCAATACAACAAATCAATATATAGCATAAACATCACATACATACAAGTAAGTAAGTTTACTACCTTGTGGACAAAGTTCTTCTTCTTGTCCCCTTTTCTTCCAACTTCTGAGGCTTCTTGGAAATTCTTCCATTCTTTTCTTTCTTGACTTCTTATAACCCTAGATATATAATCATATCGTTAGGCCATTTAACTAAGTCAAACAATGAGTTAAAATGGTCAAATTATCTTAAGATGCTTAATTTCACCCTTCAAGTTCAAGGTAATTACATTATGCCATTATATTTTTCCATTTTCGCACATTAACCCAAATCAGCTAGAATTTTCATCAATCTTTAAAAATTCATATCTTTATGTTCAAACGTACAGTTACAATAATTCCAAAGGTTATGTGACCCCTAATTAGTCTATTTTTAGTGAAAAATATAGCCATTAGTCATTTAGATGCACATCAGTACAAAATTCCATTTTATTGGCTACTACTCAGAACTTTGCCAGTTTTATATGACCAATCTTCAAGAATATAGAACTTCTAGTGTACACATCCAATTGACATAAATGACATATCAAATTAAAACATGTCTACTTTTAGAATGGAATTTTTCACATTTTTTGGACATTATTTGCCTATTCAAAAACGTCACACAATCATATTGCCATGCAGGGAATTCAAACTGGCAAAAATTCCAATTTATAGTATTTATTTCCAATGGTCCAGAAGTTAGAACCAGTGGCTAATCCTATATAGTTTTCTATTTTAAAAAACATGGAAACATCAACAACATCAAAATGATAAGACTTCAGCCCCTATCCTATCTGACCGAATAGAACCCTTTTAACCATAATAAACCAAAACAAAATTTTAACTACCAACCTAGTCTAACATCATCATAAATCATCATCTAACAACATATACATGATCAACACACCATTAACCCTTAAAAACCCCTACTAGATGAAAATATCCAACCCCCAAAAGGTCATAAAAATCACAAATCAATCGGTTCAAGTTAAAGCTTACGCTTACCTCTACACGTTTCCGCAATCAGTTTGAAATCCAACAATACTTTGACCAGCAAGAAGTCACCAAACACCTCTAAACACAATTCTGAAACCATATAAATGAATCTTATGACGAGGAGAAGAAGATTTGTGAAGGGAGTTTTAGGAGAAAACACCGATTCGGTAGTGTTTTGGAGGATCGAACTCAAGAAAAAAAATACTATTCATATTTTCTCTTTCCTCTGCCATTTTGTCAACATTTTTTTGATTTTCCCTATTTTTGTGTGGTTGGACAAAAATGTAAGGCCCCTTGGAAGTCTTGATATTTGTCCAACATGTGTCAAAACCTTGTGGTGCCACTTGTTCGGTGATCTAGCTATACGGTGACAAGTGTCCTATGTCTTACGTAAATGGGTCTGTCTCTTTCCATGGGTCTGTAGCCATCATATTTGTTAGGGAAAGTGAGGGTCTGGTGATTTTTCTCGATTCTCAGGTTTGGTGTTTGAGAAAGTTAGTCGGTGACTGGATCGGAGACCAGTGGATTTCCCCAGCTCGAGGGCTAGGTGGCGCCCTCCGGGTGTGCCAACACAAAAGTCACTTTATGAATCTCTTGATAAAGGGACAAGTGTCACCTTCTTATGGTGCCAATCCAAAATTTGGGTCATTATTACTACTTTATTAAAGCTACTTTAACAAAGGTACTTTAATAAAGCTACTTTATCAGTGTTTACCCAGGATTCTACTCGGGTTTCTTCTCGGAACTGTACCATATGTGCTACCTCAGTGGATTGTCGAGTGAGAATGTTGGTGTCTCTACATACGGGACCTACATGACCTTTGTCTCTTCTTCCCTTTCAAAAATACAGGTATATGTACCTACCCTAGAAATACCATGTGCACACTTTTACCGACGTATTTTATATGTCTAATCATACACACTAAGCCCCCATATAATATGGAGATTTGTTCTTTATCCTGAGGAGCCAAATTACATAGTCTAGGTTTCCATATGGCCCATACATGTATTTTTTTTCCACTATCCAAATATGGCGTCAAGTGTGCCAAGGTACCCATACACCGGCATACTTTATCCGACTACTTATGCGTTGTGAGCCTCATGTAACCTAGAGAGTCGTTCTTTGCCCAGATATAGTCCCTAAAAATCATTCTATCTCCTTAATATTCTTGGGATATTACAAGGTAGGTGAGGATGGCTGAGGATCTAGTAGGAAAACTAGGGGAATGTGAAGTGTATCATCTGGATGGGGTACATAGAGAGGAG
This sequence comes from Albizia julibrissin, assembly GCA_037074505.1. NCBI lineage: Eukaryota > Viridiplantae > Streptophyta > Magnoliopsida > Fabales > Fabaceae > Albizia > Albizia julibrissin. Next base: position 25,690,364 of record CM073485.1, read on the forward strand.
TTTGTTATGGTGGTTGTGGTGGTAAAGTCTGTGATGTGGCCTCTAGCTCCTCAGTGTCATCAGAATGATGTGAATGGTGAGAAGGATACTGAAGGAGTAGCTCAGTGCCTATTGGTGAAGCTACTGGTATAGGAATTATGCTAGGCTAGACTGGCTCATCTAAGGTAATGTCAACCTAAGTAGATGATAATGGTCAGTCATGGTGAAAATGATATTTCTTGGTATGGTTTGAGAAATGATAGGTGGAGGATCAGAGACCAGGATAGAGGCAGTGGCTGTGACAGAGGTAGAGGCTGGAGCTAAAGATGGGATAGATGGACCAGGAGTGGAAGTTCCAAGAATCAGGGCATCCACCTTCTTATGTAGATACCAGAGAAGGCTGCTAATCTCCTGTAAAGAACTCGTTTGAGCCTGCTGTTGTGCTAGTACTTCCTGGTTGTGTGTCAGCATTGCTTGGTTATGCTTGTTCATATACTTAACCATTTCTCCTATCTTGAAGTTCATGTGGATTATCAATTCGGTGTTTGTATTTGCAATATCTACATGAAACCCTTCAAGTAATTCTGGATTGTGGAACTGAAAAAGGAAGGAGCTAAGGTAGTGGTAGGAGCTGAGGACTGAATGTCATCCAATTTGCTAGTCTCAACCTCTATTACTTTAATTTTCTAGGAGTTGACTCTATTGGTCTCTTTAGGGGTATCTCAATCCCAAGCTTCTTAATTTGATTCCTCCTAACTGGTGATAGTCTCTCAACTAGCTCATTTGGCTCAAAGTACCAAATTTTGTTGGCCTTAATGAACAAGGAGATCAACTGAGGATACGACATCAGTATAGTCTGGGTCCAAAGAAGCTATACCTTTTGGTCTCAGAGAAGATCAACTCTCCTAAATTCTTCTTCTCCTTTAAGAGTATTAAAGCTATATTTCCGTAGTCCCATTCAATGAAATGTATGAAGTTATTGGACTTGTTCATAATGGCTTGAGAGTAAATATACCATAGTACTCTATGTAAGTCACACATGTCCCTTAGATTGAAAATCAAAGGACCTACTCTCTCAGCGGGCCTCAGTATACTAAAAATTTGGTTAGAGTTAAGCTTAGCCGGATTATCTTTAGGTAGATCCTCAATGCCTAGCCAAGTGTTAATTCTGGAAGCAGAAATAAAAAACTTCTTCCCTCTAACCTTGGTCTCTAGTTCCTCTTCTACAACATGGCTTATAACATCCTTTACAGGTTCAAGGTTGCAGTAGAAGTGTCTAACTACCTTAGTACAATAAGGTAGGTTCACAAATAGCCAGGGCATATACATCTCTAGATATTTACTTAAGTCCATCTTAATAGCTTCATACACTAGTACAAAATTACCCTTTTAGACATCCACATTTGGACTGGTTATAGCACATAAGGTCTAAAAAGTATGACCGGTAGCAGTTTTGTAATTATAAAGAACTTGTAAGACCAGTTCTTAAAATATGCGATCTAAAATAAATTATTTAGACCGATTATTCAAATAAACTGTATAAAAAGATAAAAAATTAAAAATATTAAAATATTTTAAAAGTTGTTAGACCGGTTGTTACTAATAACTAGTCTTAAAGATGAAAAATAAAAAGATTAAAAAATTTTAAGTTTTTAGACCAATTGTCACTAATAATCAATCTTAAAGGTGAAACCTTTTAGATTGGTTATTGTATAAACCGTTCTAAAATATGGGGAATTAAAAAGACCTATTTTTTTTCCTTTTAAGATCGGTTGTTAGTAACAACCGGTCTAAAAGTTGAGATTTTTAGACCTGATTTTTATTTTAGCTGGTCTAAAAGACTTCCCAAATATCAGACTAACTGCTCCCCCCGCGCCTAAATTGAATCCTCTCTGAACCTTGCTTCTCTTCTTGTCGCCATTTCTCTGTGAGTTTTGTCGCTTTCTAAACTCCTCCATCTCGCCCCTCCCTATTTCACAAATTGCTCCTCTGTCATTACTGTCAACATTGTTTTGTTTCTGAACTTCGCTATTGTACACTCCTCACTGTCGTGACCATGCTCCTCTACTGTGACTTCCCTTTGTTGGTATCGTGAATTTAACCTCTGTCAACTCTGTCGTAACTGTGGCTAGAAGCTAACTCCTTGGTCTTCAATCAGGTTAGTGTTCTCTTCTTAAGTTGTTTTTCTATAATCAATAATGTTATTCTGAATTGCCCTTGATGTTGTTTTGAGCCCTTAATTCCCACAAGTTGCTGTTATATGTAGGTGGAAATCTAACTGTTTTGTGATAACGTATTCTAGAAAAAAATCTGCACATCTAGTTTAGATGCTTTAATGTATTCCCACAAGTCCCTGTTGTTCTATTCTATTTTGAGCCCTTAATTCCCACAAGCCGTTACTATGGTTGAATTTTATTGAATGCATTGAGACCCCACTTTGAACTGCATATTACTCTTAGTCCCTTGAAATTAAGATTTCTTATCACTTTTCATAGTGAAATAGCTTTGCATTATCTTTGTTGCATTTTGAAATTTTGATGAACATTTTCAAGTTAAACATGAACTATTTGACTTAGGAATTTTGAATTTTCATTGTCTTATTTATGGAAAAGTTTGAACTTAAAATTGGTTGGGGTTTTCAAATTTGTTAATTGATGGAAGATTTTTTAAACTCTTATTAATGATCATGGAGATTATTTTTTTTATACTTTCTTGTCTTGGATTGTCACATTATGATATTTGCTATGTGGGTTTGAATTGAATATAAAATTATGGAAATTCTGAATAGCTTTGCAAAGCAAGTTTTGAAACTTGTATCTACATACCTTTATTATGAAAAGTTGGACCCAGTTGCCATGTGTACCTTGATAATGAATGTTACAGACGACCCCCTGCCACCGTATTGTCCTCCCCCTTTGAGGATTTAATATGCCTCCCCAGGGCTTGAACACTCGACCTGGAGTTAAGTACGAGTCCTATGAACAACCTGGTAGCCATTTGCACAAACTCCCCTTACATTTTCTCAGAAAATTCTTTGCACAAAAGTTCATTAGTAGCACTGAATATAATATCATCAACATATATTTGAACTACTAAAATATAATTTTGTTTTTGTTTTATAAACAATGTTTTATCAACTTTTCCTCATACAAAACCTTGATCAATAAGAAATTTACTAAGTCCTTTATACCATGCTCTATGGGCTTGTTTCAACCCATATAAAGTTTTTCTTAGTTTTAAAACATGATTAGGCTTAGTTACATCTTTAAATCTTAGAAGTTGTTCTACATATACTTCTTCCATAATATAGCTGTTTAAAATGTACTTTTTATGTCCATTTGATAAAGTTTGAATCCCTTGATACACGCAAAGGCTAAGAGTACTTGTATTGCTTCCAATCTTGCTACTGGGGCATACGTTTCCTCATAATCAATACCTCTTTCTTAATTATAGTCATTTGTAATACCTTACATTTTACACTCATTCTGATGAGTTTTACTTAGTGGACTCGAACCACTAAATGATATTTCTTTTATAAAGCTTTTTCAAATCCCCACCTCAAAACAGGATTTGAACCTGTAATTGAGTGGGTTTTTCTAAAAATTTCAAATTCTTATGGAAGCGTATTCTAGTAGTCTGTAACTTTGTTATTACTCATTGATTCTCATCTTTTCCTTTAATTCAATTATGGTTATTCTCTGCTCAAACTTATTTCATTCATATACAAATATACACCAAAAGTGTTTATATCTAATGCATAACCTAAAATAGGCAACCAACAGGGAAAACAAATCCTGCAACTTCATCCTCTTGTTGTCCATGTTTACCTTCTTTCCTTTTGAGCTACCAGCTTATACTGTAAAGTTGTTTATAGAAAAATGGTGAGATTCAAAAGAATCTCAGTAGTAACAGGTGGTCAATAATATAGATACAAAAATCATAGAGCATGCCACATAATCATCATATAAATATAATTATCACCATAGCATTCAGTGCATAACATGCAGTTCAACATATCACCATAACACTAGGTATATCACAAGGCCCCAAGTGTTACTTGTGCAATAGGCCCTGGGCATCCCCTTATGCATCACCGAAAATTTCAATGGATTAAGCGTCCACCCGTACAATAGGCCCTGGGCGACCACCCCGCATAATCAGAATATGTCAGACAATTCATGATGAAACCACAAACATACAATGTATCTTACAACATATGAAAAACAAAGTTACTACCTGGTCACTTCCCTTAAGTAATATCTAACTGTCTCTCTGAGCTCTGGCAGGTCATAGATTTCAGACAGTTGTTAGGTCCTATAATTAGAATTACAAATAACAAAATATTATTTGGTCCAATTCTCTTACAATCCAAGCACTTATGCTGGTTATCATTACGGTTAACTCACTAAGCCAAAAGTAAAGTTAAAGTGGTCCAACTATCCCAAGTTGGTTAACTTCACCCTTAAAGTTCATCATAATTACCCAGTGCTATTACATTTTCTTATTTTCGCACATTTCTTCAAATCTGCCAGAATTTTCTTTAATCTTTGAAAATTCATAACTAAATTTATATATGTAAAATTGTGATGATTCTAAAGGCTATATAACTCCTAATTAGTCTAGTTTCAGGGAAAAATATAGCCATTACACTTCTGGATGCATATCAATACAGTATCTCACTTTATTGATCATTGCCTCAAAATTCTCTAGTTTTTTTCTAGACCAAACTTTAAAAATGTAAAACTTCTAGCATACACATCCAAACAACAAAAATGACATCAAATTAAATATTGTTTACATGTCTAATTTTAGACTGGAAAGTTTCAAAATTTTTGGACATCATTTGGCTATTAAAAAACATGACACAAACAGACTATCTTGCACAAAACACATACTTGGCAGAATTTTAGTTTTGCAATATATATTTCCAATGGTTCAGAATTTACAACCAAGGGCTATTCCCACATAATTTTTCTCAAGGAATCCATTGGAGACCTCAAAAATAGAAAAATAATTCACCTTCTACATACCCTGATCTAACCAAAATTTAGGGTTCCACACAACAATTCAACAATTCACAAAATACCCACCAAACTTAGCTTATTTGCTTCTAAAACGACATATAATCATATGTATATGAGGAAAGATTCATGAAATCCTAAAAGCCCTAAATGAATGAAAATAGGGAAGCATAGAAAAGTCTCAAAAATTCAGCTAACCATCCCAATACATAGGTCAAAATGAAGCTTATACTCACTTCTTTCACTTTCTAAGGCTTGTTTCTTGATTGCTTAACTTTGGACCTTGATAAATATTTCAAAACACCTTGTCTTGAAAAAATTAAACCATATATATGAAGCTTAGACCAAGAGGAATAATGTTCATAAAGACGCTTTTGGCTAGAAAGGTGAGTAGGATGGTGAAAATCTAGAGAGAAGTTCTTACCTACTCTTTGTTCTTCAAGCTTCTTCTTTCTCTTTTATCTTTTTGTTTGGCCAAATTTAGGTGCTAGAAATGAGTGAAAATTTATGATTTATTCACTTATATTCTCTCTCCTTTATGTGGCAAAAAATTGTAGGTAGTTGGAAAAGTAATAAGGTGTCAAATGATGGTGGCTTCTTGCAAAAAACAAGTGAGTTAATTAACCAAGGGATGGTTTAGTTAATTAGTTGATATTTTCTCTCCCTTCTTGGTCCTATTATAACCAAAATTACCACTAAAAAAGGAGTGGAATTGTTGACCAATTTCCTCTTGATTCTTACTTTTTGGGTCAAACTTTCTAAGTTGAAAAAAGTTTAAGACTTGTTGACTTGTCTCTTTCCTTCTCTTTTGTTATTAGCCACCTTTCGTTGTAAAAAGGTGAGGAGGAATGACATTAATTAAACTCTCCCTCTCTCTCCCTTGTGCCTTGAATGAATTGCTCAACAAAAGGGAAAAAACATGTTGACTAAAGGGCTAAAGATATATATACTCAAGTTGGACTAAGTTTTCTTGGAAAACTTGGTTGAAATTTTAACCAACTCCTCTTTTCTCCCCCTCTTGCCCATTTGGACGTTTTTAACAACAAGAGGGGAGGGAATTAATTTGCTTTTCAACCCTCATAATTTCTCTTGCTTTTCAAGAGCAAATCCTAGCCCTTCATTTTGGTTTCCAACTTTAACCTCAAGATTAAATGGAAAATGTCTCTTTTGCCCTTGATCATGGCAACATTTACTAAGTTGCCATTAGTTCTCTTCTTTCTTTTTATTTTTATTTCTCTTTCTTTCCATTTCCAAGACGACATCTCCTTTTTTTTGTTGGATCCAAGCTAGGGTTTAGATCCTATTTGACTCTAGATAAAGGAATCAGGTGTTTCCTTTAACTATTTGGAACTAAATCCCATACTTTAGTTGCCAAATTAGCCTCTAAAAGTCATTATGGCTCTTTGGCATTCTTGGAACTCTTCGCAAACTGGGCTTAGTAGTTTTCTTTACTCAGGTTTATTCTCTAGCCTTTAGTCCCAAAATTCAAGATATTACACCTTTGGCTACCAATCTTGGCTTGTTTCCGACAATGATTGCGGATTCATCAAGTTTGTTCTTGAATACCCATTTAGTACCAATGACCAAATGATCTTTACCACATCCCAAACTTGATTTCTTTCAAATTTATTGAGTTTTTCTTGTATTGCTATTACCCAATCATTATATAAAAGGGCTTCGTCAATGTTAGAAGGTTCAATCTTAGAAATAAATGCAGAAAAACTAACTTCATTTAAAACTTTGTTTCTAATTTTTACTCCTTCATTTACTTGTCCTATAACTTCATCTATAGGATGGCTCTTGTTATATTTTCAGGCTCTAGGTTGTCCTAATTTATATGATTCATCTTCTTTTTCAGTTTTATCAACCTATAAATTGAAAGAATTGGAAATAGACTAACTATTTGATTGATTAATAATTATGTCCTACTCATCATCATTGTTTTTTTCAGAGGATTCAAATTCATTAGATACAACATGAATTGATTCTTCAACTACACAGGTTTGTTTATTAAAAACTCTATAGGCTTTGCTTTCGTTAGAATAGCCTAGGAATATTCCTTCATCTGCTTTAGAATCAAACTTTCCTATATTTTCTTTACCATTATTATGAATGAAACACTTACAACTAAAGATGTACATGTGAGCAAGATTTGGCTTCCTTCCTTTGTAGACTTCATACGGTGTCTTTCCAAGTTTAGTTCTGATATATACTCTATTTGAGATATAGCATACAATACTCATAGCGTCTGCCTAGAAAACTTGAGACACATTCTTTTCATTCAGTATGGTTATGGCTATCTCTGTAAGTACTCTATTCTTTCTCTCTACGACTGCATTTTGTTGTGGTATCCTTAGTGCAGAGAAATTGTGATCAATGCCATTAGTGTCACAATAATCTCCAAAGGCTTAATTCTCAAATTCTCCACTGTGATTTGTCTTGATACCTGCAATAGATATACCTTTCCCATTTTGCACTTTCTTGGAAAATACAATAAATTCACTAAAATTTTCATCTTTTGATGATAAGAAAATAGTCCACGGAAATCTAGAGAAATCATCAACAATGACTAATAAATATAAATTTCCACTAAGACCTTTAACTCTTGCTAGTCTTACTAAATCCATATGAAGTAGTTGAAGTGGTCTATTTTGATTTCATTTTTTGATTTAAAAGATGATTTTGTTTGTTTACCTTTTTGACATGTATCACAAATTAAATCATTTTTGAAATTCACTTTTGGAAACCTAATTACTAAATCCTTTTTGAGTAAGTTGCCTAGTTGATGCATATTGACATTGGCTAGTCTCTTATGCCTTAACCAACTTTCACCGGTGTTACTTAGAAAACAATTTTCTGAGGCATTTTTATTCATATCAAGGGTATAGCAGTTACCTCCCCTTTTTGCTCTGAGTTTTACGTTAAGATTCTTCTTTTCTATTTGTAGATCTTTCTTACTTATAATAAGACATTTCTTTGAGTCAAATATCACCCAATTGTCTTTATCTGTACTTGAACTCATGCTTAGCAGGTTATGGCACAAGCCTTCAATGTCATATATGTCTTTAATAGGTTGTATGTTCGTGTGTTGTTGTTTATGTGTCTGTTTTCGTTGAGTGCTTCCATGTGTTTTATATATATTTATATATAGTTGAATTGTGATAGTCATTTAGCATTTCTACATATCTATTAGAGTTATATAGATTTTTTTGGACTATTCTTTACATTTGAAAAACTAGTCATTGTGGTCGGTGGACACTCCACTTCGTAAAGTGACTTTTCTTCCCTTAACATGATCTCTTCATTGTTTTCTTGGAAATATGCTTAGAACACTAATACAATGAAGTGTTAATCGTAAAGATAATAAATCAATGAATAACAGATGATTATCATGCATTCTAACTCATTACTCGTGTTAAACCCCATAATTATTTTGACATTTACCAGAGTAATAATGTGCAGTTCAATGGGCATACATAAATAGCATAATATACTGATATAAAGTTCTTGATTATATTATAGGAAATCCCCACAGGGTTCATAGATAGCAAATTACAAAACCCAAAATACATAAAAGGGACAAAGATAACTAACTCAAAATCCTCGATCGGGACCGAAACCCTCAATTGATGGTGACTATATCCTTGACCTTAGATGTCAAATGTAATATCCCAAATTTTAGGATAAGAGGCTTGAGATTAAGCACTGATCAAGTGGACTACTAAGCCCTGTTTAGAAATTGTCCCAGTAAGTTATACTCGTATTCCCTAAAATTCCTTTATACCCTTGGGGTATTAAAGGGAATATTATGGTGAATTAAAGAGTTTGGGGGAAATGATAAAATAATGCAATTAGAAGGCATACACAAAGTAGTGATGCTACCGGTGAAATTCTCTATGTGGCAGTTGTGCTTGTGTGACATCTTTTAAGGGGAAAATGATGTCCAAAAATCATGAAACTTTCCAAAATGAAAGTAGACTAACCAATATTTAATTTGATAGATCATATGAGTTATTTGGAGCTATACACAAAGACTTGTGTATTTTTGAATTTAGTCTAGTGAAACTGGTGATTTTCAGTGTCAGCTTCCAAAAATGAGAATTATGGAAATGATGAGCTTCCATTTGACAAAATATTATATTTGTACCTAAAACTATACTCAATAAGGGTTGCATAGACTTTAGAACCACCCTAATTGGACATCTACACAGTTAAATATGAATTTTCAAAGTTTGATGAAAATTCTGCCCATTTTGGTATTAAGTGCGAAAATGGAATAAATGTAAGTGCAAAATGGTTATTTGACCAATAAGAGTAAGCAGCCATTATTTCCCTTTTGTTGTTGTTCAATTTAGTTAAATGAGGAGGGAAATAAAGGAAATGAGGCAGAAATGATTTATTTCGATAAATCATAAACACGTAAGGGCAAAACGGTAATTTTTCTGTAAGACAAGAAATGATTATTTTCCCCTAATATTTCCAATAATTTCAGTTGAATGGGGATTAAAAAGAGAGAAATGGCTACTTGGTAATTAATGAGCCTATATTGGTGAATTATTACCAAGGAAAGTCAAAGAGTCAAAAGCATATGGCTTTGGTCAACCATTGGTAAGGTGACATAATTGGATAATTTGAGAGTAATTTATACTCCCTCATTTCTCATTGCATTTTCGAAGGAATGATGAAGGAAATATTATGTAAATAGTCAAAAGTTGGACCAAGGGAATGCTACCACATGAGAAGCCATTTGACTATTATAGTAAAACTTCATTTCTTCATCTTTTCATCCTCATTCTTGTTTAGAATCAGATTAAAGAGACAGGGAGAGATCTGAACGAGAGAATGGAAGAAAGAGAGAAAAGTGAATAGTGTTTTTGGAACTTTAATCTGCCAAAATACTACCGAATCGGCGGCTTCTCTCAAAGTGCCCTTCACAAACTTTCTTTTACTCATCCCGAGCTTTATTTCTATGGTTTTGGATTTTCATTTAGAGGTGTTTGTTGCTTTCTTACCTATTGGAATGCTGCCGAATTTCTAAACAATCTACAGAAATGTCTAGAAGTAAGCGTAAGCTTCCTTTTGAACCAATTGGTTTATTGTTTAGATGAGTTTTGAGGGGGGTTGGGTACTATTCACTCTTTGTACAAAAGGGTTTTTTTGAGGTCTAAACCATGTCCAATGAGTGTTTAAATAGCTAATCATGTGATTAGAAGTAGAAAGGAAATGATTAAGCAAGAGAAAACAAGAAACCAACACAACTTTTTCGAGAACTCTAAATTGCTGCCTTATGTGTGGCATAAAAACGAGCTAGAATTTCTTCAATTTGATGATTCCATTGAGTTCATAGGGGAAAATTTTGTAGGATTCATGTTGATGATGAAGTGAGAAAAGCCTTAGAATATGAAATGACCAAATTACCCTTAAAGCTTTAAGTAGGGGCTATCAAAGGGCATTTTTGTCATTTGGCCCTGAATTTGACCAATTTGAAGTCAAAAATGGATTCTACATGTGAAATTGTGCAGGATTAGCTTAGGTCATAATTTCTGGTAAGGTACCATTGGACCGGGTACAAAGGGGTGTAGGCCGGATCTCCAAGGGCATTTTGGTAATTTAGCATTGTTAAGCTAAGTTAACAAATAACATGAGTATGGAATGATACAAGGATGAGTAGTGACTCATTTATGGTATATTTGGGAATTTAGGACTTGACGGATTGTGCTGAGTCGGAGCAAAGACGATGATTTGAAGAAGGACAAAAAGTCCAAGAGGTAGTGAACTTACCTAGCCTATATGTATATGATATGTATGTTTTGGCATTGATTTATGTGACTGCTTTGCCTAATTCTGTTGAACATGCTTGGTTTTTGAATTTATGTTATGTTTATACAATGGCCATGCGTATATTGTAACATTGAGCATGTAGATGTCATCATATTGGCATGATTTTATGAATGACAAGCATGTCATGCATTAAATATATATCTTGCATGTATAGTGGTAATGTTTACTAGTGAGATTCTTTCGAATCTCACTCTTCCTCACCCAACCATATAGGTAAATTGAGTACAAGTGAAGAATGCATGGAGATGTGCAAAGAGGAATTGCGAGGGTGAAGTGAAGATCGTAGTGCAAGGCACTATTATTTTGGAATTTGGTGTAATTGCTTAGATAGTCTTTCAATTCTACATTTGATGCGTATAAATGAATTAGTGAAGTTTGAGTAGAGAATAACTCTAATTTAATTACAAGAAATCGCTCGCATACTCTGATATATTAAAACTAAGAGCCGATAAGTTATTAGTGATTTAGTGTGTAATACCTTATTTCCAATAGCCCTAGATGAGTTCAAATGCGTAGTAAAATCATTCGTGAGACCAGGATTCAAACCTGAATTACTCAACCCTTAAAAATGTTCACAAATCTCCAATCTCAACTTAGGAGTTGAACCTAGGGTTGAGAAGGCTTTTCAGAGGTAAACAAAAATTTTCAACATTTCTACAACTTTTACCACATCATCAAAACTCATTGGCTCATAATTTCGTTATATCATAGTATATGCAAGCATCTTACCTTTAATTTAACTAGAGCTCCTCTATGCTCAACTTCTTGTGTTTATTTACATACATACAATGTATAGCCACATATGGCAATCAAATCCCTAAATCGATTACAACAGAGTGCCTTGCTCTGTCAATCTTCCATTCTTCCTCGCAATACCCCTTTGTGCATTTCCCCGCATTTTTCACCTATGTAAATGGTTGGTTTGGGGAGAGTGAGATTTAAAGGAATTTCACTAGTAAACAATACCACTATGAATGTAAGATATATAGTTAATGCATGACATGCTTGCCATTCATAAAATTATGCCAATAATGACATCTATATGCTCAATGTTATACATATTCATGGCCATCATATAAACATCACAGAGCTTCAATGAAAAAACATGTTCAACATAATTAGCCAAAGCAGTCACATAAACACAATGTACAAACAAACATATCATATACATGCAAGCAAGGTAAGTTCACTACCTCTTAGACTTTGTCTCCTCCTCTTGTACCTTGATCTTCCAAACATAGCTTCTTCTTCGTCACTTTATGGCCCTAGATAAGTTATGACATCATTAGGCCATGAATATTAAATTCCCAAAGGGCCACATTAGCCCTAAAGGCTTTCTTTCACCCTTAGAATTCATACCAATTACATTTGTGCCATTAAGTCTTAAATTCACATAAGACATAAAGCTAGCAGATTTTTCACCTAATTTTGAAAAATCATAACTAATTACAAAAATTTTCCAATGAGGTGGTTCAAAGCTCTATACAAATCTACTTCATTCTAGTTTCACATAAAAATACTCAATTTCAAATGCCACAACCACAACATTCCTATAATGTTCCTAAACACCAACTGTTACAGATGTTCTTCCATCAGTAGGGCATAACTTTGAAAAAAAACAACTTTTAGTACACTTGTTCAAAAATTAAAAAATACTTATCAAATTAAAGATCTATCTCTCTAATTTAATTTTGGAAAGTTTCAAAATTTTTGGATAAGTTATGCCCCATGAAAAATTTCGGACAACATAACTGTTTTAGAATTTAAAGCTCCTATAATACTTATCCAAAAATTATAAAATACATATAAATTAAAGCTCCATGTCTCTAATTTAATCCTGGAAATGTTTAGAATTTTTAGAAAAGGTTTAGACTTTGAAGCATCACTCCCAACACTTACTGTCAGATAGGGCAGATTAAGCAATATGCACACGTATACTTCATAATTTCCCAAATTCATATACAAGCATCCAAAATTCATGAACACTTGCATACCTACATAATTTTTCCTCCTAACTCCAATGGAAGTATCAAAATCATCAAATTTCCACTCTATCCCCACAAAATAGCTAGAACAGAAAATCAAAGTTCTCGGGAAGAGTTTGTCGGTTTCTTGTTTTCTTTGGTTTAATCTCTTCCTTTCTACTTCTAATAAAATGATTAGCTATTTAGACATTTGTTGGACATCATTTAGCTATGAAAGAAATCCTTTAAAACCATACATGAACAGTACCCAACCTTCCCATAACTCATCTAAACAACAAACCAATATGTTAAAAAGGAAGCTTACGCTTACCTCTACCCGTTTTCGCAAACGGTTCAGAATTCCGGCAACACTACGGCCAGTGAGACGTCGCCAACCACCTCCAAATGAAATTCTGAAACCGTAGAAATTTTGAAACCTCGTGATGAATAGAAGAAGTTTCCTAAAGGGCACATTGAGAGAGGACGCCGATTCGACAATGTTTTGGATCCTTGAAATTTCTCTCTCATCTCTCTCCATTTTCAGTCATATTTTTCTCCCTCTCATTTCTAGTTTTTTGTGTAAAAAATGGCCAGAGAAGATGATAGTTTAATGGTAAAATGAGATGTTAATTGACTTTTCCATGTGTCAAGCTATGATTGGTCCAAAATTCCAATTTTTGCATATAATGCTTGATTTTGCAGAATTTTCATTAAAGTTTGCAAATTCATATCTAATTGTATAAATGTTAAATTGGTATGATTCCAAAGGTTATAAAACCATTATTGAGTCTAGTTTTAGGAAAAAATATAAAATTTTGCCAATTGAAAGCTCAGTCTTCTCATAATTTTAATATTTAGACGCTGCCCTAGAAATTAGTTAATTTCACTGATCTAACTTCAAAAATTCATTTCTCTTTGTGTACAGTTCCAAATGACTTATATGACCTATAAAATTAAATCTTGATAAGTCTAATTTCACTCTTGAAAGTTTCATAATTTTTCAAAATCTCTTACCTATTAAAAAATGTCTCACAATGACCACTGCCACACCAGGAATTTCACTGGTGGCAAAATTACTTTGTGTTCCATTTTACTATATTATGTGTGACTTCCAATTACTTTGTTTTGTTATTCCCTGAGCTCTTTAGCTCACCAATATAATTCCTTTTTACTGTCAAAGGATATAAAGGAATTTTGGGAAATAATACTATGCCTTACTATGATATTTATCAAACAGGGTTCTAGTAGTCCCTTTTAATCCAGGCTAAATCTTAAGCCTCTAGTCCCAAAATTTGGGATATCACAGCTCTCCCCATATTCAATAAATTTCATCCTCAAAATTTGAAATTTCAACTGGTACCATCTGTACCTCAGAGAACCATCTATAGACATTTAGTCCATCTTTCCTCATTCTAGTTCGTTCATTTGCAAGCTCATAGAGCATGCAACTCACTATTCATATTCTTAACTCAAAATCTCAGATAGCGTTCAAACGCAGGACCCACTTGTCTATTCTCACAACGCTTGGTTTCTTAGGCTTTACTGCCTCTTCATGATTCTTTCCCAGATCACTATATGCATACCAGGCCTTCTAGCCTCTTTGGGACTCTCCTGAACCACACCATACACATATCAAGCCTTACGGCTCATTCTACCACGACGCTAGATATTCTAGCCTTACTGCTTAAGGGATTTCCCCCATTCCGCAGGCATCTTAGAGCTTACGGCCCCAACTACAACCTGGTACAGTCTGAATTTTCTACTAATCTCAATATATTCTCTAGACATATCAGTCCAATGTCATTATGCTGGGTAGCAACCACAGTGCTAGACAGATAGGTCTTACCACCCAAGGACATTGCCATATGCAAACTTGTACTTTGGGTCTTATTGCCTCGAGCCTCTACTCGGCTCCATTCTCAACACGTCTCACATTTTTCCAGCCTAAGGATTTACTAACCCATTAGGTCTTTTGGCCTTAAGACATACCATCCATCATTCTTCCTGAATACAGCCCTCCCATTAGACCCACTGCAGAGCTACACTCACTAGGCGCCTTCTACAGCCGCACGGGAGTTTAACCCAGACCTCTTAGCTCACCAAGCCTGAGTGAGGCAAGCTTATGGGATAGTCACTCCCATTATCCCCCAAAGGGGACCTCTCAAGGTATCGAGCATGCGACATTCACTACTAAAACCGTGCTCGACAAACCCTGGTATCATTTTTATGTAACGGACTACCCCACTAGGCCCAATGCAACGGTGCTCGGCTCACGCTGAAGTCGCATGGGACGTCCAACCAATTTCCACCCCTCCACAGGGCTCACCTTTTTGTGTAATAGACTACCCCACTAGGCCTACTACAACGGCACTCGACTCACGTTGCAGTCGCACGGGACATCCGACCAACTTCCACTCCTCCATAGAGCTTAGAAAGTAAAACTCATGTGGAGCCTACCCACACTATCCCGTAAGGGAATACCCCCTAGGGATCGAACCCAAGACGTTAGGCTATTAAGCCTAGGGAGACCAATCCTTGTACCATGGAGCTAGCTACTCATTGAGTCTAACTACCTAGAACACATAGTTCACTAGTTATTCTGAACTTATTATAGGCTCCATCTCTTGCTACTCAAGCTGTTCATACTTTTATGTAATGTTCACGAAGCATGGTAAACAAAACATCATCATAACAATCATAACATGAGCATTCGGCACATTAGCATATAGCATAACAACAACCACTGGCATAGCCCTAAGTGTTCACCTACGCAATAGGCCCCAGGATCCCACTTGTGCATAATAGGAGTTTCCATGGCCTCGAGTGTCTACCCACGCAATAGACCCTGGATGACTGTTCACTCATAATAGAAATCTCCATGACCTGAGTGTCTACCTGCGCAAAGTCTGAATGAGGTCTTATTGCCCAAGAAATCACCCCTATGCC
Organism: Albizia julibrissin; assembly: GCA_037074505.1. Lineage (NCBI taxonomy): Eukaryota > Viridiplantae > Streptophyta > Magnoliopsida > Fabales > Fabaceae > Albizia > Albizia julibrissin. The sequence goes on from CM073485.1 coordinate 25,706,115, forward strand.
ATAGGCTTTATAGGACTTAGAGCCTCGGTCCTCTGCCCGTTAGGTCTGACTGCCTAAGGATACGCTGGTCCAATAGGTCTTACTGCCCACCGTATATTCATAACATGAATACTCTCGATGGTAAATACATACATATAGAACCATTACATAAGATATGAGAGCAAGAGTTTATTTCCTTAATCTCTTTCATCATTCGGCACTGGAGCACTCTATGGCGATTCACTAGGTCACCTGACCCTTCTCTTAAGGAAACTCATGTGATAAAAGGCTCATTACAATGTACCACTATTGAGAGTTAATGTTCCTGTAGCTCTACTTTACAATTTCAACGTCACAGCGGCTTCATTCTACGATTTGTTGTCACAGCGGCTGCACACTATGGTTCTACATCACGGTGGCTCTACACTATAGTACTGCACTCGGTGCTTCACATAGGTGCCCATACATCTGGTTAGCCCCTCCAGTCAAAACCCTTTGTAGGTAGCCCTTTTTGATCATATCTGTCCATAGGTAGCCTTTTCTGATCAAACTCCACGTAGGTAGCCCTCTCTGATCAGAATCCTCCATAGGTAGCTCTGTCTGGTTGGTCACCTCTAAATGGAAGTAACATGTAATGGGAATCAAAATCTCATAAGATCCTTCTTCTCTAGTAGTTCTATAATCTACTCTCTCTCATTTATGCCATCTTATCTAGGGTCATTTAATATGGACTTTCAATATCAGTCCAGCTCCAGGCATGATCACAACTCTGAGGGAATATTCTATGATTAAGATCTTTCCCTTTGCTAGATTAGCAACTAGCAACCTCCAACAACCTCATATGCATTTCTGTACTATGTGCTAGTACCTTAAGCCATTCAGGCTATTCCACATTCTTGGAGAACCAATTTAACTATTACAATTGATTCTCAGATTAAGATTCTACTCTTAGAACCTCAACATCGCTTGAGTAAAAAATCAGGTTTCCTCAATCATACCCAATAGGCATGCTAAAATCATGATCAATAGCGCCTATTCTAACCTTTACGGAATTCCGATAATATCCTCAAACATTACTGAAGGTTTAATACTATCCACAAAGTTCACAAGGTTCAGCTTCCATCATAGATCTTGTTTCAAACCTATTGTCCACCTTCAGTATCATCAAATATGATCCTCTAGGATAGATATATAGCATAATCACCACTTATCATGCCTCACCGTATATTATACCTACATACCTTTATTCCCATGTGTTACTAAGGATCATCACTTAGCACGGAGAAACCTTAAAGCAATTACTATGCCTCAAGTTTTAATAACCCCATCAAATAAACTTTTTTGAGCAGTATCCAATGTAACAGAAAAGGTTCGGTTAAAATCAAACTTACTTTACCATCTCCATGCCTCTCATGATTTCTTAGATCATCTAAGAATCTCTATTCAAAGTTTCAACCCTGTTTATCGACCTCTACTAGGCCCAACTGTAACACTACCCTTATTGGGAACCTACTACAGCGGCATTGGTCTCCAACCCATAACTAGACAAGCTACATAGAGCATTTCCACAATGTTTCCTCCTCTAAGCATGCTTAACTATGGAGTTCTGATGAAATCCAGGGCATTCATGCTAGCATCATCTCATATCATTTATCACTGGGTATCGATATTCCAAAATACTTCAACCACCATGTGACATGTCAGGAAAGTCTCCTAGGAAACATTGCGCTAAGGCACACTTCCTTATTCTACGCATTCGCTCTGCACTCGAGTTTAAGTCCATGAACTTGAGTTTAGCAAGGTAAATTCAAGTTCATCAGCTATCCTAAGTTGAATACCCTTTAGAATTCAATTTGAATTCACTCATAGGCTATCCAATCCTTGTTCTTCCACTCGGCATCATTCTTAGCCTTAGTTCTACCATCAAGCATCCTAACTCAAGGCATCTAACAAGAATCAAAACCTATCATCTTTAGCAGAGAACTCTAACAATTACTAAATATTGCCAGAATCAACGCTCTAATAGGGTCTTTATCCCTACGCAGTTAATTCCATTGCCAGAATCACTGCTTTGATACAATAATTGTAATACCTTATTTCCAATAGCCCTAGATGAGTTCAAATGAGTAGTGAAATCATTCATGAGACCAGGATTCAAACCTGGATTACTCAACTCTTAAAAATATTCACAAATCCCCAATCTCAACTCAGGAGTTGAACCTAGGGTTGAGGGGGTATTTCAAAGGTAAATAAAAACTTTTCAACATTTCTACAACTTTTACCACATTATCAAAACTCATTGGCTCATAATTTTGTTATATCATAGTATATGCAAGCATCTTACCTTTAATTTAACTAGAGCTCCTCTCTGCTCAACTTTGTGTGTTTATTTACATACATACAATATATAGCCACATATGGCAATCAAATCCCTAAATCGATTACAATAGAGTGCCTTACTCTGTCAATCTTCCATTCTTCCTCGTAATACCCCTTTGTGCATTTCCCCGTATTCTTCACCTGTCTAAATGGTTGGTTTGGGGAGAGTGATATTCGAAGGAATTTCACTAGTAAACAATACCACTATGAATGTAAGATATATAGTTAATGCATGACATGCTTGCCAATCATAAAATTATGCCAATAATGACATCTACATGCTCAATGTTATACATATTCATGGCCATCATATAAACATCATAGAGCTTCAATCAACAAACATGTTCAACATAATTAGCCAAAGCAGTCACATAAACACAATGCAAAAACATACATATCATATACATGCAAGCAAGGTAAGTTCACTACCTCTTGGACTTTGTCTCCTCCTCTTGTACCTTGATCTTCCAACCATAGCTTCTTCTTTGTCACTTTATGGCCCTAGATAAGTTATGACATCATTAGGCCATGAAAAGTAAATTCCCAATGGGCCACATTAGCCCTAAAAGTTTTCTTTCACCCTTGGAGTTCATACCAATTACATTTGTGCCATTAAGCCTTAAATTCACATAAGACATAAAGCTGGCAGATTTTTCACCTAATTTTGAAAAATCATAACTAATTATAAAAAATTTCAAATGAGGTAGTTCAAAGCTCTATAAAAATCTACTTCATTCTAGTTTCATATAAAATTACTCAATTTCAAACGCCTTAACCACAACATTCTCATAATGTTTCCAAACACCAACTGTTATAGACGTTCTTCCAGCAGCAGGGCATAACTTTGAAAAAACACATCTTTTAGCACACTTGTTCAAAAATTAAAAAATACTTATCAAATTAAAGATCTATGTCTCTAATTTAATTTTGGAAAGTTTCAAAATTTTTGGATAAGTTATGCCCCATGAAAAATTTTGGACAACATAACTGTTTCAGATTCTTTCTAGAACACAGGGCATATCTTCAACAATTCATATCTCCTACTATACTTATCCAAAAATTACAAACTACATATAAATTTAAAGATCCATGTCTCTAATTTAATCCTGGAAATGGTTAGAATTTTTAGACAAGGTTTAGAATTTAAAGCATCACTCCCAACACTTACTGTCACACAAGGCTGATTAAGCAATATGCACACGTATACTTCATAATTTCCCAAATTCATATACAAGCATCCAAAATTCATGAACACTTGCATACCTACATAATTTTTCCTCCTAACTCCAATGGAAGTATCAAAATCATCAAATTTCCACTCTATCCCCACAAAATAGCTAGAACAGAAAATCAAAGTTCTCGGGAAGAGTTTGTCGGTTTCTTGTTTTCTTTGGTTTAATCTCTTCCTTTCTACTTCTAATAAAATGATTAGCTATTTAGACATTTGTTGGACATCATTTAGCTATGAAAGAAATCCTTTAAAACTAGACATGAACAGTACCCAACCTTTCCATAACTAATTCAAACAATAAACCAATATGTTAAAAAGGAAGCTTACGCTTACCTCTACCCGTTTCCGCAAACGGTTCATAATTCTGGCAACACTACGGCCAGTGAGACATCACCAACCACCTCCAAATGGAATTCTGAAACTGTAGAAATTCTGAAACCTCGCGATAAATAGAATAAGTTTCCTAAAGGGCACTTTGAGAGAGGATGCCGATTTGACAATGTTTTGGAGCCTTGAAATTTCTCTCTCATCTCCCTCCATTTTCGCTCAGATTTTTCTCCCTCTCATTTATTTTTTATTCTGTGAAAAATGGCTAGAGAAGATGATGGTTTAATGGTTAAATGAGATGTTAATTGACTTTACCATGTGTGAAGCTATCATTGGTCTAAAATTCCAATTTTTGCATATAATGCTTGATTTCGCAGAATTTTCATTAAACTTTTAAAATTCATATCTAATTGTATAAATGTTAAATTGGTATGATTCCAAAGGCTATTAAGCCCTTATTGAGTCTAATTTTGAGGAAAAAATATAAAATTTGGCCAATTGAAAGCTCAGTCTTCTCAGAATTTTAATATTTGGATGCTGCCCCAGAAAATAGTTAATTTCGCTGGGCTAACTTCAAAAATTCATTTCTCTTTGTGTACAGCTCCAAATGACTTATATGACCTATCAAATTAAAGCTTGATAAGTCTAAGTTTACTCTAGAAAGTTTCATAATTTTTTAAAAATATTTACATATTGAAAAATATCACATAATCACTACTGCCACTTCGGGAATTTTACCGGTGGCAAAATCACTTTGTGTTCCATTTTACTATATTATGTGTGACTTCCAATTGCTTTATTTTTTTATTCCCTGAGCTCTTTAGCTCACCAATATAATTTATTTTTAATGTTCAAGGATATAAAGGAATTTTGGGAAATAATACTATGCCTCACTATGACATTTACCAAACAGGGGTCTAGTAGTCCCCTTTAATCCAGGCTAAATCTTAAACTTCTAGTCCCAAAATTTGGGATTTTACATAGTGAATATTGTTGGAATGATGGTAAATTTTTCTACCCTTTGAAAAACCCTCTTGACCTTAGGTTCAAATCCTGAGTTGAGAGTGTGAATTTGTGAATGATTTCAAAAGTTGGGTAGTCCGGGTTCAAATTCTAGTTTCACAACTAATTTCACTACTCCTTTGTACTCATCTGGGGTATTAGAGATAGGGTATCACATCAAACCCTTAATATTTTGATAATCATAGAGTAATAAGCGTACAGTTCCGTAAGGCATACACAAATATAAAAAATATACTGATATTAAGTACTTGTTAACAATATAGGAGAATCCCCGCAAGGTTTGAAAAATATTTACAAACATACAACCGTTTAAAAGAAACTAAAGTACATTCATAGATAACTAGAACAGCTACAACGTAACCATGTGCTCTATTCACAGGTGCCACCGCCTTACTTCTCCAGCAGCTAGCCTCAACTATAAAGTTTTTAGTTTTGAAAAAGGATGTGATTCGGGAAAATCTCAGTAGCAACATGCTTTCTGAACATATAAAATGCAAAAATAAATATGCAACGTGCCATGTCATGTAAGATGATAGAATTATGTGTGCATACTATCCAAGGCCAAACGACGTGTTTGCACCCTAGCTTAACCCTGCACCCCTATTGGGTCTCAGAACACAACTAGGATAATATAGGTGTCCAAGACAAAATGTTCATGTTACAAAGAATGACATAGTCAACATATAATAATCACATAGTATATGCAAGAAAAAATTACTACTTGAGTCCTTTTCCAGCTCCAATGACAGTCCTACACTCTTGTTTTGACTCAAACTTTTACCAAGTCCTATAAATTAAATTATAAGTAACTAATTATTACTAATTTTAATTAAACGCTACTGGTTATCTAATGCAGTTTCAATAGTTTCAACAAGTTCTGCATAGTGTAGTTTCACCGTTTTTTAGAAAATTGGCAGATTTTCAGTCAAATTTGGAAATTCATAATTAATTCTAGGAAAATCCAATTTGACTGATTCTATAGCCTAAATGAAGCTCTTAAAATTTATTTTTATATAAAATTTCTTTGTTCTAACAAATGTTAACATGCTTTTCCCAAAAATTCATCAAACTCCATTGTTCCATATTTCCTTCCTAAAATAGGGCATAAATTTCAAAATCCATATCTCTTAGCATACTAGTACAAAAAATACAAACTACCTATCAAATTAAAGCTCTACATCTCTATTTTAACCCTACCAAGTTTCATAATTTTTAGACTATTTTTTATCCTTGAAATACATTTCAAAAAAAGATTGCCTTCACTAGAACAAATCAAATATCATTGCTTTCCACTTCAATAAATTCTAGATTTAAACATATGCATCCAAAAATCATGAACTCATGTATACCTATATAATTTTCTATTTTAAAGCCAATGGAATCATCAAAATTAAAAAATTTCATCTCCTCCCTATTACTCTTCTTCTGGCCGAAAGTTTTGTTCTTAGGAGGGAAAATGTATTTTCTTGATTTCTCTTGCTTAATCATTTCCATAGCACTTCTAATCACATGATTAACTACTTAAAAGGTAAATGAAAATTATTAGAGGAAATTTTTGCAGCATTTCACCTTAAGGTTTTTTCAGCCTAAATTTACAAAATAAGATAAAGCCAAGCCAAAACCAACAACAACATATAGCACAAGACAATCAATTTTATAATAAGATTACCTCTTGATTTCACCCCTTTCTCTCTCTAGCATTCCTTCTTCCCTTTCTCTCTCTTATTTTGGCTTGGTAACCATGGATTTCAAGGAGGAGAAGAGATTAGAGGAAGTTCTAAGGTGATTAGAATGCATTATCACTTGATTTACATGCTTTTACCTTAGGTTTTGGCTCATGGAACCCTAAGACTCCTCTTGTGTTCTTCAAGTATCTTAAACTCTCTCTCTCTATTTTGGTTTTAGCTGATCGAAAATGACGAAGGAAGAGGAGATAATGAAGTTTTATCTTAATATCTCCTTCTTGCTTTTTACTTTAACAAGTGCTTACCTTTGATTGGTTCTTGTTTTTTTCCCTTCTTCCTAAATGAATATAACCACATAAATATATGTATCTTTCTTTCCTCTTTGTTTGACCTAAAATGTAAGAGAAGAGGGAATACAAATATGTCTCTTGAATTGCCATTAATTCCTTTCTTCCAAATTTCAATTGATATCCTAATGCTTTTTGACTTTTTTTTGCTTTTCCCTTATAATTCCTCTTGCTTGACCTTCATGTCCAAGGGAAAAAAGAATAAGAATGGCTTCTTGCATTATCTCATAATTACATCTTCTATTAATCACATAATTCCCATATTTACTTTTGACTTTTCAACATTAATCTCTCTTGGTAACAAATATTCCAAAATGTGTTATTTATTACCACACAACCATTTCCCCTCTTATTTCCCCTTATTTAACCGAAATCATTAATAAAAATAAGGGAAAAATAATTGCTTCTTGTTTTATGGAAAATTACCATTTTGCCATTACATTTTATGATTTATTGAAATAAATCATTTCTTGCTCTTTTCCTTCGGTTTGGCTGAATTTTAACACTCATATTAGGCCATTATTTGTGTCATTTCATACTCCAATTTAGGTTACAATGTTAGGCATTTTTGTGGACATTAATTAGTCCTTGGTGTTCTAGCTTAGCTAAGTCGTGTGAAACCACCGATCGGAGTGTTTCTGTCAATTCATGTACATCACAATTCACCATTTATTCCATTAAATGTACCAATTATATACAAAGAATATTGGTGACTAAAAATGGGGTGTTACGGCTCTCCCCCCCTTAAAAAAATTTTGTCTCTGAAATTTGTTACACGTATTAACTTAGGAAATTCTAGAAACACTTCCGCATGTCTTCCCTTACTTCCCAGGTAGCTTCCCTCAGAGGTAACCCCTTCCATACCACTTTGATAAACATGATACTCCTATGTCTCCGTTGTTTCCCTTGTCGATCAATGATTTGGTCAGATCATCTTGCATGACTATCTCTTTGTATTTGATCACATGCTCTGGGTAAGGTTGATACTTCTTTAACTGTCACATAAGGAAGACATCATGCAGCCTACTCAAACTTAGCTATTCGGTACTTTACTAGCTCAATCTTTGACAATATCTCAAAAGGACCAATGTACCTAGGGCTCAGCTTCTTCACCTTTAATGCCCTGCCAATGCCAGTAATAGGTGAAACCTTCATGAATACATGGTCTCCAACTTCAAAATCGAGAGGTTTTTGCCTCTTTTTGGCATAGCTCTTTTGTTCACTCTAAGCAGCTAATAGTCTCTGTTTGATTACTTTTATCAACCTCGTGGTTTAATCTACTGTGCTTGGCCCATATATCTACCTCTCAGACAGATCTATCCAGTATGAGGGCAACTGGCACTTTCTTCCATAAAACGCTTCATTGGGATTAGTGTGTGGATTGTTCAATCAGTTTGCCAATCTATCTGAGGACGTTAGGCCGTACTTAATCAGAGCTTGGTACCTAAAGCCTCGTGCACTGCCTTCTAAATCTTGGAAGTGAATTGAGGATCTCTGTCTGATATGATATCCTTGGGCGTACCATATAGACGCACTATCTCCTTGATATAGATGTCTATGAGTTTATCAGGAGAGTAGTGAATGCTGATTGGGAGAAAATGAGCTGTCTTCATGAATCAATTTACTATCACCCAAATTACATCATTATTTTAGAACTTTAGTAATCCTATCATGAAATCCATCGTGATACTTTGCCATTTCCACTCAGGAATTTTAATGTTTTATAGGAGGCAAAATTGCATAGGGTCTATGTTGATGATAAAGTGAGAAAAGCCCCAGAATGTGAAATAACCAATTACCCCTTAAAAGCCTTAAGCAAGGGCTGCTAAGGGCATTTTCGTCATTTGGGCATGATTTTGACCAATTTGGTACATTATAGTGAAACTGGGTCTCAATGGGCATTTTGGTAATTTACCACTATTAGGCTAAGTTAACCAATACTATGAATTTGGAATTATGCATGAATGAGAAATGAATCATTTATGGTATATTTGAGATTTTAGGACTTGGTTGTGGTCCGAAACTCAGGCTTTCCCGAGCTTGGAAAGATGGGAAGGAATTTCTAGAGAAGAGCAATCAGGTACTAACTTATCTTTCATATGTTATGGTATGTATTGAATGATTTTTGTATTCATCAAGAATTGTTTGACGTGTTTTGAATATGTGGGGTGGTCGTCTGGGGCCTATCTTTGCACAAGTGGACGCTCAGGCCAATATAGCGATTACTTATGCCCGAGCAGATGCTGGGGCCTATTGTATAAGTATCGCTCGGGGCCTTATAGTATATCTAGCGCTACGATAGTTTACGAGTTTTATGTGATGCATGATTGCTATTTTGATGATTCCGATGAATGATGATTGCTTAGCATGCCTTGAAATGTTATAATTGTATGATTAATATATGTTGCTATTGAGATTCTTTTGAATCTCACCCTTTTTTCCAAAGACCTACTTTCAGTACAGGGAGAAAGCTCGAGGGGCAAGCAAAAGTTAAACATGGATGACTAAAGGTTGGGATACTGAAGACCTTTGTCATTTTGATTGTTTCATTCTATATATGTGGGATACTAAAGGATTTGTGTATGTTGTATACATTTTGGATTGTATATGTGGTTTATGATTTGTGAGCATAACAACCATATAAGAATATCAAGTATGAATGATATCTCGATAAGTAGTGTTTATGCTTCCCATCGCTAACGAAAAGAAATTAAGATAAACGCTCCTCAATTCTAATAAGTGAATATAAAGAAAGGACCGATGAGACTAAACGAGATAGTGAAAATGGTTTGTGAAAATTTTACTACCCTCTCAACCCTAGGTTCAACTCCTGAGGTAAGGAGGGGAAATTTGCAAATATTTTTGAAAGTCAGGCAATCAGGTTTGAATCCTTATCTCCCACAAGATTTCACTACTCTTTTATACTCATCCAAGGTCATTGAAAGTAAGGTATCACATTTTTGGTATTAGAGCGTTGGTTTTGGCAATGATGGACTTTACTGGAATTTTCTATTTATGATTGCAAGGTTCTAGCTTTCGTTAGCAGCTTTGGGATAGGAAGCATAAGGTATAAGAGTTTATGAGAATGATGACAAGGGAGAAGTCATGGTTTGGATAGTATATGAGAGTATTTGGAGTGTTTGCTGAAGTTATTCATCTTGGGAACGACTGATGAACTAGAGTTTAGCAGGGAAAACTCGAGTGTTGTACAGCCAGAACTTGAGTTCGTGTAAAAGAACTCAAGTGCATAAGCCATTTCCCCATAAAACAGTTGATTTTGAGCAGGAACTCGCGGGAGTGTAGTGCCTGAACTCGAGTGTGGATAACTGAGAACTCGAGTTCAAACTTGTGAACTCGAGTGCATCTCTTTTACTGACGCATGTGAATTCTCCCAGGTATGAACTTTCTCCTTATAACTCAAAGAACTTGAGCGAAGTAAGTTTAGAACTCGATTTGAATGATGTGAACTCGGGTACACCCTATTTTATCACAGTATTAAAACTCTCGGGTAGAAACTCTCATGGGCAAACCCGAGTGCAAGTTGTCTCAGAACTCGAGTGTGACTACTTGAACTCGAGTGCATGCCGTTTTATAGGAATTTGGTTGTCTCTTGGAAGAACTCTCTTGACCTCATTTCCTAAACTCGAGTGCATTTATACTTGATAACTCGAGTATGATATTTGTGGACTCGAGTGTGGTATTTCCCTAGAACTTGAGTTCATATTTCCAAACTCGAGTGCATTGAATACCTGCGATTACCAAGAGTCTTCTGGTGTAAACTCTCACTGCAAGACTCTCATGACTCGAGTGTGAGTCCTTGAGAACTTGAGTTCTTCATGGTGAACTTGAGTGCAGTTCATTCTAGCAATTGTATGCTTCAAGAGTCGGTTAAGTCCAGAGATGTCTTAACTAAACTCGAGTTCATATACCTAAACTCGAGTGCAATGGTAACTTTTCATAATATGTGAAACCTTTATGTAATGTTTTCTATAGAAACTTTAACACATTGTGCTTTGTTTAACTTAATCTTGCAAAATATCTCATCACCCTTTGGTTATCATCAAAATATGGATTCTAACCTGGTGGTGTATAGAAAGGCAGGAATGACAAGGGTAAGGCGTACTACTCGGAAGGGTGTTCCAGCACCTATACCTATCATGACCAGAAACGGGTCAGATAGTAAAAGGAAAAAGAGGAGATCACCCTCACTCCCATTGATTAACCAGCCTCCACCAGAGGAGCAAATACTAGAGGGTGTGGCTAATGTGGTCATTAACAGAGGAGGACCTAGACGTTGACCAACGATTATTCGTACACGCAGAAAGAGAGTCAAGTATCCACTGTACTATAGTCCTATTGCTCGAGATGAAGAAAATGTAGTGGACATAGATGACTTAGAGTCAGATGACAGCATACTGCACTCAGACTCATAGGAAGAGCCAGAAGCTCCAGTGGAGAAATTAGCTTTTGACCTACATTCGGATCATGAACTTTAAGAGAAATTGAAGGATTTGTATTTGATAGCCTTCGATGATTTTTTCACCCCCACAGCGCAGTATACAACGTTCTTAAATTTAGTATAGAAACTGTACGAGCAAAAAGAGAAGCTTAAGCTAATGATGACTGATGATGTATGGATTTGGACGACGTTAGCTCATTTTCTCGATTTCACCTCCTGGATCAAGAAGAAGAACGAGATTGTATTTATAGGCCCTTTTGAGTTTATGCCTTTTGTTAGGCATCTGTTTTTATGTGATGTTTAATATGCCCAATCAGTAGTAGGGCAAGGTTCTTTTATTGTGAATGTTAAACCACTTATTGTACATATAACTTACTTTTGTTGTAAGACAAGCTTCTTTTGATGTGGGAGTTATTTCAAGAGAAATTTTATGAAAAGTATTTCCCCAAGTCAGTAAGAATTGAGAAAGAGAAAGAATTCTTAGCGATTCAGCAAGGTGATACTGAGACCTCCGATGCTTACTTTTCTTGATTCATTCAACTGTCTTGCTACTCTTCCTACTTAAAACTCAAAGAGGATGAGGAGTGGAGCTATGATATGCTGATTCGGGACTGAAGCCCGAAATAGAAGAGAAACTTGTCGCCCAATAGTTTAAGAAGTTTAACAAAGTTGTGGAAATGTGTCAATTGACAGAAGGCAATTTAAGAAGAGTACAGTCCAGTAGGAGTATTAGCCAGAGAGGTGGACCTAGTTAAGGGGATACATCCCAGAAGCGAAAGGGACAATGTTTTCCACAAAAAGGAGCCAATAAAAAGCCCTTTTGGTCTGGGAACCAGGGCAGCCGAAAACCCCCAACGTTTCAAATATGTCTTCAGTGTAGCAAGTCTCATCTAAGGTGATGGTGTAATCTTCCTACAAGCCAAGTGATTTGTCTTGCTTGCAAGAAACCAGGCCATATGGCAGTAAATTGTCCCCAGTAAGCAGCACCATGACTTGTTAAGCCTAGACAGTAGAATTAGGGCTGAGTGTTTGCCTTAACTCAGGAGGAGGTAAAGATGTCCCCAAAGCTAATTCAAGGTAAAATCATTCTCAATTGTAGTGTATTGCAAGCTTTATATGATTCAGGTGCCAGTCACTCCTTCATTGCGTATGATTGTGCTAGGCACATAAAATTGCATGTGTAGAAACTGCCATTTGATTTGATTGTCTCAACACCGATGGGTGTCAAGACTCTGACTGCTGATGTTTGTTTGAATTGTGTGATAAATATTGAGGGACATGAGTCTATATTGGACTTGATATGTTTGCCGCTTCAAAAACTTGAAGTCATATTGGGGTTTGATTGGCTGACGGAAAATAATGTGCTGGTAGATTACAGAAATAAGAGGATAATATATCATACTCAGTGGGAGTTTAGTGACATAGATGCTAGCCTGAACTTTATCTCATTGGCAGAAGGTGAAAAATGCTTGAAGAAGGGATGTCAGGGATACATTGTGTTCTTTTCTGTACAGGCAGAGATAGAAATAGCCCTGAAAGACATTCCAGTTGTGCGAGAATTTCCTGATGTGTTTCCGGATGACCTTAGTGGTTTGCCTCAAAAAAGAGAAGTGGAACTCACAATCAAAGTTATGCCTGGAGTAGGGTCTATATCAAAGGTTTCATATCGTATGCCTTTAAATGAAATGGCTGAGTTGACGAAGAAAATTGAAGAATTGCTTGAAAAAGGGTTCATTTGACCTAGTGTATCACTATGGGTAACCAATGCACCAGTCGTGTTTATGAACTACATGAACCGTATCTTTTGTTAGTATTTGGATCAGTTCGTGGTAGTCTTCATCGACGACATTCTGATATACTCTAAGAGTAGAGAAGAGCATGAGGAGCACTTGAGAATTGTGCTAAGCATTCTGCAGGAAAGGAAACTCTATGCGAAGTTGAGAAAATGTGAGTTTTGGCTATCAGAAGTCAAATTTTTGGGCCATGTTATCTCACAAGAAGGAGTTACACTGGATCCCAGTAAGGTGGAAATAGTGCTAGACTGGAAATGGGTAGAAACTGATGCTGAAATTCACAATTTTCTGAGTCTTGCTGGCTATTACCAGAGATTTTTTTAAGATTTCTCTCAGATTGCCTTGCTATTATTGACCATGCTCATATAGAAAGATCAACTGTTTAAGTGGGACGATCGATGTGAGAAGAGGTTCATGGAGCTGAAGGAGAGGTTGACAACTGCACCGTGTTGATTATCCCTGATCTCGAGTTGACCTATGTGGTTTACAGTGATGCTAGTAAGTAGGGACTGGGATGTGACCTAATACAACAGGGTAGAGTGGTAGCCTATGCCTCTCAACAGTTGAATCCTCATGAGTTGAACTATCCCATATATGATCTGGAGCTAGCGGTAATTGTATTTGCACTTAAAGTTTGGTGACGCTATCTATATGGGGTGGTGGTTAAACTATACTGCGACCACAAGAGTTTAAAGTATTTGTATGATTAGAAAGAGCTCAACATAAGACAACGCAGGTAGATAAAGTTGCTGAAAGACTACAACTTGGAGATTAAGTATCATGAAGGTAAAGCCAATATCGTCGCTGATGCTCTTAGTGGGAAGGTGGGCAGGTGGCAGCTATGATACAAGAGAAGAGGAAATTAATAGAAGATTTCTGAGATCTAAACTTGTCAAATCAAATCATCTATGCTAGTTATGGTATTAGCCAAGTGGAGAATGATTTGAGAACTGAGATTGCAGAAGCTCAAATGCAAGATAAGCAAGCACGGTTTATTTGGACTATGATTGAATGAGGAGAGACTCTAGATTATGATTTATCACCAAGTGAACTAGTTTGATATAAGAAGAGAACTTATGTTCCACTGAAAGCTGACCTGAGGCAGAAAATCCTCGATGATGCGTACAAGAGTAGTTACACTCTCCATCCAGGGATGGTAAAAATGTATCGTAACTTAAGGGTGATGTACTAGTGGCCTAGATTGAAGAAAGATGTGACATAATATATGGCACGATGTCTTACCTATCAGAAGGTAAAGATTGAGCACCAGAAAATGCCAAGATTGTTTTTGAGTTCTAAGATTCTAGAGTGGAAATGGGAAAGTGTGACCATGGATCTTGTGGTAGGATTACCCATAATCCAGAATTATGATGCAATTTGGGTAATAGTTGACCGCGTCACAAAGTCAACACATTTCCTACCGATTAATTCTAGTTATTCTCCTGATAATTTAGCATAAATTTATGTTAAAGAGATAGTGAGACTCCATTGGACGCTGAAAAGTATAATTTCTGAAACGGATCCTTGCTTCGCTTCAAAGTTCTATAAATCTCTGCATGATGCTTTGGGCACTAAGTTGAGTTTCAGTATTGCCTATCATCCTCAGATGGATGGAAAATCAGAGAGAACTATATAGATGCTAGAAGATATGTTGAGAGCGTGTGTGATGGACTTCAAAGGTAGTTGGGATCATTACCTTCCACTTATAGAGTTTGCTTACAATAATAGCTATCATGCGAGCATTCAGATGGCTCTGTATAAAGCATTGTATGGGAGGAAGTGTCAATCCCCTCTCTGCTGGACATATTTGCAGAAAGGAAAATGTATGGGCCAGATATAGTAGACCAGACTACTGAGCAAATCAGAATTTTCAAGCAGAGAATGCTTGCAGCCCAAAGTAGGAAGAAGAGCTAAGCTGATAAGAGGAGAAGACCGTTGGAATTCTAGGTGGGTGATCACGTGTTTTTGAAAGTTTCACCCATTACCGGTATTGGAAGGCGATAAAAAGAAAGAAGCTAAGTCCTCGCTACATAGGGCCGTTTGAAAATTTGTCAAGAGTTGAGCTTGTAGCATACCAGATTGCTTTGCCCCCAAATCTAAGCAAATTGTATGACATGTTTCATGTTTCAGAATTGAAGAAGTACGAACCAGACCCCCAACATGTTATTGAATATGAAGATGTCGATATGCATGATGATCTCACTTATGAGGCAATCATTAATAGACAAAAAAGGTGGCTCAGACATCGTAGCAAATTATTTGTGAAAGTAGTCTGGAAGGGGCTATCGCCAAGAGAAGCAACTTGGGAAACGGAAGAAGATATCGAAAGATGTTACCCGGGATTTATGTTAGATAAGGTGTAACAAATTTTAGGGTTAAAATTTATTGAAAAGGGGGAGAAATGTAATACCCTAATTTTTCACCAATATTCTCTACATGTATATTTGTGATATTTAGTGGAATAAAATGGTGAATTGTGATGTGTATGAATTTACAGAAAAATGGAAATCGCCGATTACATATAATTTGGTCATGCTGAGATACAAAGAGACAATTAATGTCCACTTTAAGGCCTAATATTGTCACCAAAATTTGAGAATTTAAATGACATGAATGATGGCCTCATTTAAGTCTCAAAATGAGATTAAACCAATGGAAATGAGTGAGAAATGATTTACTAGGGTAAATTATGAAATGTAGGGGCAAAACGGTAATTTTTTCATAAAGTGGGAAATAATTATTTTTCCCTAATATTCCTAATAATTTCATTTAAATGGGAATTAAAAAGAGAGAAATGGCTAATTGATAATTAATAAACCTATTTTGGTAAATTATTATCAAGAAGGGTCAAATAGTCAAAAGTCAAAGGTCTAAAAGTCAATTAAATTGCAAGTTGGCATAATGAGATAGTTTGAGATCAATGTTTCTATCTCAATTCTCATCATTTTCTGTAGTACAAGAGAAGCATAAAGGGAAATGAAATAATTGGACAAGAATTAGCATGATTAACTAATGAAAGGATACCACATGTATTAAACCATGTGACCTTTATTTTATTACACTCCCTTCATCTCTTCAGCCTATTCCTCGTGCAAAATGAATTAGAAATAGAGTGAGAGAGAGCTGAGGCGATGGTGCGTACGGTGAATGTAATATTCCAAAATTTTAAATGCCAAAATTCCTTGAATATTAATTATATTCAATCGAATAAGATGATGAATTTTTCATGTCGTTTAGCAAGCCTTGATATACATGTCGCAATACTGAGTAGAATCTCGGTTAAACAACAAAAAAGTAACTTTGTTAAAGTAGCTTTAATAAAGTAAGCAATGATGGCATAAAGTTGTAATGATGACAATTAAAGTAACTTCCGAAAAGTAGCTTTTTGAGGGACCAATGAAAAGCCTCCGCATAACCTGGGCATAATTGAAGGTGCTGTGTCAATGGGATACCTTGCGGTTAACATAATTGAGGATGCTGAGTCAGCAGGACACCTCGTGGTACCTGTAAACCTCTGGTCATGACACGTGTTCGATTATCCTGAACACCAACTCTAGGAGTCAGAGAATGTAAAATTCCAAACTTTAATCACTAAAATTCCTTTATGCCTTGGTGATATAAAATGAGATAAAATGGTGAATTAAAGAGCACATTAAGAGAGAAGACAAGGCAATTAGAGGTCACACACAACATGATTATTTGGTACATAAGTTAGTGCTACTGCCAGTGTGTTCTTTTGTGAGACAGCCAGGTTGTGTGAACTTTTTAGATTATTAAATGATCTCGAACAATTCTGAAACTTTTTAGAATAAAATTAGACATAAAAGCATTTAAATTTATAGGTAATATGGAATTTTTGGAGTTATATACAAGGAGATATAAATTTTTGAAGTTAGCCCAGCAAAACTGGGAATTTTCTATGGCAGCATCCAAAAATGAAAATTATGGGAATTATGAGCTTTTAATTAGCCAAATTTTATATTTTTACTTGAAAAAATATATAATAAGGGTCACTAGCCTTTAGAACCACCCCAATTGGATATCTATACAATTAGATATGAATTTTCAAAGTTTCACAGAAATTCTGCCAATTTCTCCAACTATTGCAAAAATGGAAAGATTGTAAGGGTAAAATAGTCACTTTGATCAAATAAATAAATCTGATATTTTTAGAGCTAATGGACAGATGGAATGAAGGAAATGGGAGAAGCTTATGGAATTATCAAAGAAAATATCATGAAATAAAATAATAATATGATTTTGACATATGTTGGAATTAAAATTAAATATTAATAAAGAGGGACACCTAAACTTGTTCTAGAAAACTCTTCAAAACTCTCCAAGTGGTCATAAACTTTATCCAAACTCAAGGGGGAAAGAGGGAGAAGTGATCTTGAAGAGCAAAGAGCAAGAAGAGAAGAACAAAGATCATGAAGCAAGATCAAGATAAGTAGGTAGAAATTCCTACTTGTTCTTGTGTTCTGGTTCGTGAAACCTCTTCTTAACCTCCATATCATCTTGATTTAGTCATTAGCCAAGTAGAGACTCAAAGGAAGAAGAAGAATGGTGATGTTTTTTAGGAGAAGAAGAAGGAGAATCAAGTTAAGGTGAGCAAACTTTGAAATTCTTGTTAGAACTATAGTTGTGACTGTTGTCTAGCAGGATATGGTTGGTGTATGTTAAGATTTGTAATTTGAGATGTTCAATTTCTAAGGGGAGATGTTGCCCAAATATCTATTGATTATGTTAAATTGATGATTAGATGATTAAATATGTGAGTATAAGTGGAAAGAAGATGCTTTAGGAAGAGAATTCATGAAAATACCATTTCCCTCAAATTGTGAAGTATTTCAGCCATGTATGAAATTTGGGGTTAGAGCAGGAACTTCATGAATCTAATGGTTCCATGATGTTTAGAAGGGAAAATTATGTAGGGTTTATGTTGACTGCAAAATGTGAAAAGGGTCGGAATGTAAAATGACAATTTCACCCCTAAAACCCCAAGTTAGGGCTACCAAGGGCAAATCCATAATTTAAAGTGGAATTTGCTTAATCTAAGGTCAAAAATGGATTCTACACATGAAATTGTGTAGGAATAGCCTGGGTCATAATTTTTGAAAAAGTACAAAAATACCTGATAAAAAGGGAATTAGACCGGGTTCTCGAGGGGTATTTTGGTAAATATACGTCTTTAAGCTAAGATAACCAACTTATAGATTCTAGAATAAAGTATGAATGAGTAATAAATCATTTGTAATTACTTTGGGAATTTTTGGAATTTGGTATTTTCCCGAGCCAGACAAAAAGTTAAAGGGTCGGTAGAAGCTAGGCCATGGAAAAGAGCCAGGTAGTAACTCTATCTTTCATATTCTATGTGGTTATAAATATGCAATGATTTCCATGAGCTGTTCAATGTATTGCTTGTGGTGTTGATACTCTCTAGGTGTGGATGATGAGTTAAACCACCCTATGGAACCTTTGGGGTACCATGTGGCTAGGCGGACCCAGTTGAGTGACTTGATATGTACGGATAGGTATTGACCTGCTCTAAGTTATGATGAGTATGTTAGAACTGGTTGACACCCAAGAGGGGGTGAATTGGGTTTATGATATGAAAGTATGATCTTCTAAAATCTTTTCACGAAATATTAACTCACTATTTATGGAAGTATAAACTCACAAACAATTATGTAAATCTGGTTGTTTTCCTTGTTTCTGTCAAGTTTCTGGAAGTAATTCTGATGAGAACAGTGAATCACTTGAGTTAACATCTAATTCACTAGCAGTGATATTCTGAAACATGAGAATCATTTGAGTACAGTGTCACTTCACTGGAGGTGATTTTGATAAAACAATTAACACTTGACTGCAGAAGCATTTTCCTGGTAGTGATCTTGATTTCCGGATGTGATTTTGATTTGCTGCCATTGGAACTGATTCTGTCACAGTGGAGAGTACATTGAGTGATCACTGGAAGGTATTTAATTAACTGGAAATGCATTGGGAGTGATATACCAAAATAAACATATCACTTGAAGCATGTTGGCTTTCACTGGAGGTGCATTTAGGTTCACTAGGAGTGATCTCATCTTCATGGGAAGTGGTTCTGATTCATACTAATATACTAACAGTGATTTGATGTCAACTGGAAGTGATACTGAGAAAATAGCTAATCACTCGAGTGAATTCAGCTGCAGTGGGAGTGATTTTGAAAACAGTAAAATTTTCTTCCGGTGATTTCAGAGCCACTGGAAGTGATATTGAAAATTTCACATATCACTCGAGTAATTTGTAGATCACTGGAAGTGAATTTCGAAACAGTGAATTTTTCTTACAGTGATTTGACTTGCACTGGAAGTGATTCTGAAAAATCTCATATTACTTGAGTGTTTTCGGTATCACTGGAAGTGAAATTACAAACAGTGAATTTTTCTTGCAGTGATTTGGCTTGCACTGGAAGTGATTTACAAAATCAACAGAATCACTCGAGTGATTTCAATATCACTGGGAGTGATTTTGAGAACAGTAAAAAATTCTTCCAGTGATTTCTGTGCCACTCGAGTGATCTGTCATCTGACGCATTTCGCTCGAGTGATTATTAATGATCACTCGAGTGATTATAAAATCAGTCGGGTGCTACCTGTTCAGATCACTTGAACTCGTAGCTGCTCTTTCAATTTGACAGCAAACATGGGTCAACTTCCAGATGTCATAACTCTTTGAATATAACTATAAAATTTTCATATTATATATCTTTAGAAAGATCTTTAAGTCTAGTTTCATATGACACTAGTTTCAGCTTAATTGGATCTTTTGTTTGAGAGTTATGTCCAAAATACCGAACCTGTTCCAGAAAGTGACGCTGATTTCAACTTCAACTTCAAACATTAATATATGATTAATCTAAGCTTCTTTGATGTTGATTATGGTTTCCAAATGACGCATTGGAATTCTACGTTTATATGCAACTGGTTTGGTCTCAATCAGAGTTGTATTTTGAGATATATGATTGAATAACCAGATCTCGCTCAGCTAGACGAACAACAGAGCGTGAAATGTTGAACATCACTCGAGTGAATTAGTGAATCACTCGAGTGATTTTTACTATTTCCAGTATCACTCGAGTGATTATTAAAATTACTTGATGCTACAGTTGCTATAGTGCGCTACAGTGCCATGCGCTACAGTAACCGCATGCTATAGTGTCAATTGCTACAGTACCCATAGAACTTGAATCTTCATAGTTTTCATTAATTCTTGCAAGTTCTTCATTCCTCAATTTCTTTCTTCTATTCCTTGACTAATCTACAATATATACAATATTAAATATAGTAGTTAGTCAATGTAAGAGATAAGTATATTATGCAAACTTTTGCTCTCTTAATATTTGACATCATCAAAACTAATCAAATCTAACAGAGTACGGATAGGTTTAGGCCTGCTCCAAGTTGTTGTGATCACATTATGATATGATATTGTGCAAATCAGGAACAAATGATAATTTTGATTCGGAACAAATCATCATTAGATTCCTGAGCATTGTCAGATAGACGTTAGCATTTTGATTGCTACATCATGATAAATGCTGCATTGCATGTTTACTTTTCACATTTTATATGATTGATATTTTGTTACTACTGAGATTCGTATGAATCTCACTCTTTCCAAAAATTAAAATTTACTCAGCTAGAGGATATGGCTCAGAAGGTAAAATAGCGGAAATCGATGGTGATGAGAATTGTCGAGTTCTCACAAAATAACCAGTTTCAATGAGGATTTGCAATACAGAGAACCTGGATCGTTTCCCACAGAATTTACATGCAGTCTAGAACATTCAAAACAATGATCGATTGGGGGGGTTTTAATTAAACTATTATCGAACAATAAATTCAGATTAAAGACAGAAATTGAAAACGAACTAGATCAAACAGATTAAAACGACTGACCATAGGATTGGGATTCATAGTTTCCTACCATCAACGGACGAAGATTATAACGAACTCGTGATTGGATCTGGACGAACCGAAATCTCTATGTTTGTCCAGAAAATCCCTCAACTAGATGATCATCTAGGTTCTGTTCGTATGGGTGGCGTGCTACTGTACAATCGTTTAGTAGCACTGTAACCCAATCCGAACTATGTCCTTGGGATGTACCGATCCGAATATTAAAACAAACATTCAAACTATTCCAGAAATCGGATCCGGTTAGAGTAAATAGAAACGAATTACGTTACCGGTTTAAGTGTGTCCTCTGATTGGAAACGTGAATCCTCAATCCATAGGTCAGTCACAGAAACTTAGCTGGACATGGCTGGAAAATCCGAAGAACGAACGAAGAACACGAAGAACATTTCAGAGAATTTAGAACTTCTGATTTCAATCTAAAAATGTCCACTAAAACATTCTGTCTATTGTTTCAGCTAACTTAGGTTTTAACCTAATTTTCAAATGGGCCAGAGCCCATTAGTTCAGCCCAAAATGAAAATCCATACTAAATAGTGCTTCATTACAAAATTTGGGCCCAATAAAAATCCAAAAAAATACATATAACATTGACTACTTTTTTGACTATCCTCTTGTCCGAATCTTCTCTTCAAGTCTTCATATCAATTGTTGCTCTCTGAATCATCTAAAAAATGAGACAAGAATGAGATCATTCGGATATCTGGTTCAAGAGTTAAGATCAAAATAGAGAAGGGTTGTAAATCTGGAATTTTTATTATTAAAATATGTTAAATCCAATAAAACACTCAAAGCCCAAATAAGCATAAAAGCCCATTATTTATTACTAAACAATCTAAATTTATTAATCAAGAGATACAAATGAGTGTAATAAATATTCAATTATCAGATGGCAGAAGGTTGGGTGCAGAACAAAGAGTTTTGTTGGTTATCTCTTAGTTTCTTATTGTATCTGGGATTTATTCTGGGTATGTACAAACCTTGTGGGTTTATTTGTAATGTAACCAAGAATATTGTATCAGTATATTATATTATTTATTTATGCCCATTGAACTGCGTGTTAATTCTCATATAAATGTCAAAGTATTGAGGGGTTTGACAGTGAAGGAAGAAGAAGCTAGGGTTCTTCAAGATTCAAGGTAAGGGACTTGTACCTTGTGTCTTAAGTTTTCTAATCCCTCTATAACCTCTCCTACTCATCTCTACCCTATTGAATTCATAGTTTTCAAACTAAATCAAGAGTTGTGGAGAGAGAGCTGAAAACATGTAGAGAGAGAAAGTACTGGAAATCAAGAGGTAATTTTCCAAACTTGTTCCTCTTGCTTGAGTGATGCTACTAGAGTTGTTCTTGGCTTGGTTTTGGTTGGTTTGGTAAGAGTTAACTCATGAAACCTAAAGGACCTTAATGGTCAAGTTTCTCCAAATCAAGTCTAATAATGTCTAAATAGTTAATAGTGTGATTATAAGTAGAAAGGAGGTGATTAGGCAAGAGAAAATGAGAAACCGACACAACTTTTATGGGAACCTAAATTCCCTACCCTGTGTTGAACATGCTAAATGAGTAGGAATTTTATAATTCCAATGCTTCCATTGGGATTAGGAGGCAAAATTGTATAGGGTCTATGTTGATGACAAAGTGAGAAAATCCCTAAAATGTGAAATAACCAATTACCCCTTAAAAGCCTTAAGTAAGGGCTGTCAAGGGAATTTTCGTCATTTGATCTTGATTTTGACCAATTGGAAGTCAAAAATGGATTCTACACATAAAATTATGTAAGATTAGCCCAGATCATAATTTTGGTAAATTATAGTGAGACCGTGTCCCAAAGGGCACTTTGGTAATTTGCCACTATTAGGCTAAGTTAACCAATACTATGAATTTGAAATTATGCATGAATGAGAAATGACTCATTTATGGTATATTCGAGATTTCAGGACTTTGTTGTGGTCCAGAACTCAAGGCTTGCCCGAGCTTGGAAAGGTGGGAAGGAATTGCTAGAGAAGAGCAATCAGGTAGTAACTTATCTTTCATATGTTATGGTATGCATTGAATGATTTGTGTATTCATCAAGAATTTCCTGACGTGTTTTGAATATGTTGGGTTGTTTCCTAGGGCCTATCCTTGCACGAGTGGACACTCAGGCCAATATAACGATTACCGATACACGAGCAGATCCTGGGGCCTATTGCACAAGTATCCCTCGAGGCCTTGTAGTATATCTACCACTACGATAGTTTACGAGTTTTATGTGATGCATGATTGCTGTTTTTATAAACGCTCGCCAACTCTGATAAATGAATATAAAGAAAGGACCGGTGAGACTAAATGAGATAGTGAAAATGGTTTGTGAAAATTTTATTACCCTCTCAACCCTAGGTTCAACTCCTGAGTTGAGGAGGGGAAATTTTCAAATATTTTTGAAAGTCGGACAGCCGGGTTTGAATCCTAGTGGTCCTATAAGATTTCACTACTCTTTTATACTCATCCGAGGTCATTGAAAGTAAGGTATCACACCTTCGCGAGTCCTCTTGCATATCTCCCTTCATTCTTCACCTATACTCAGTTTACCTATATGGTTGGTGAGGAAGAGTGAGATTCGGAGAATCTCAGTAGTAAACATTACCACTATGCATGTAAGATATATATTTAATGCATGACATGCTTGCCATTCATAAAATCATGCCAATATGATGACATCTGCATGCCCAATGTTGCAACATACTCATGGCTATCGTATAAACATAACAGAGCTTCAATCAATCAAATACATTCCACACATTTGGGCAAAGTAGTCACATAAACAATGCAAAAATATACATATTATATACATTCAGGCTAGGCAAGTTCACTACCTCTTGGACTTTATGTCTTCCTCTTGACCCACTATCTTTACTCCGGCTCGGCACAATCCGTCGGGTCCTAAATTCCCAAATATACCATAAATGAGTCATTACTCATCCATCTACTATTCCAACTCATATTATTGGTTAACTTAGCTTAACAATGCTAAATTACCAAAATGCCCCCAGAGACTCGGCCTATGCCTCTCTGTACCCAGTCCAATTGTACCTCACCATAAATTATGACCCAGGCTAATCCTACACAATTTTACGTGTAGAATCCATTTTTTAATTTGAATTGGTCAAATTTAGGGCCAAATGATGAAAATACCCTTAGCAACCCTCTAATTAGAGTTTTAAGGGTAGTTTGTTATTTCACACTCTAGGCTTTTTCTCACTTCATCAACATGAACCCTACACAATTTTCCCCTCTAAACTCAATGGAACCATCAAATTAATGAAATTCCAAATCTTTGTTCACGCCACACATAAGGCAGCAATTTAGAGTTCTCAAAAAAGTTGTGTTGGTTTCTTGTTTTCTCTAGCTTAATCACTTCCCTTCTACTCCTAATCATATGATTAGCTATTTAGACACTCATTGGACACTATTTAGAACTCAAAAACACCATTTACATGAAGAGTAAATAGTACTCAACCCCCCTCAAAACTCATCCAAACAACAAATCAATCGGTTCAAAAGGAAGCTTACGCTTATCTCTACACGTTTCTATAGACGGCTCAGAAATTCGGCAGCATTATGGTAGGTGAGACAGCTCCAACAACCTCCGAATGAAAATCTGAAATTGTTGAAATGAAGCTCGGGATGAGTAGAAGAAGGTTTGTGAAGGCCACTTGGAGAGAAGACGCTGATTCGATAGTGTTTCGGTGGATTGAAGTTCTGAAAACACTATTCACTCTTCTCTCTTTCTTCCATTCTCTCTCTTTCAGCTTTCTCCCTCTCTCTTTAATCTGATTCTGAATGAGAATGAGATGGAAAGATAAAGAAGTGATGACTTAATAGAGTCATCTAACTTGCTTTGCAAGTGGTAGTTCCATTGGTCCAACTTTTGACTCTTTATATAATATATCCTTCATCACTCCACCAAAATGAAATGAGAAATGAGAGTATATATATTACTCTTTCATTATCCCATTATACCATCTCACAAGTTATTGACCAAAGCCTTAAGCTTTTGACTCTTTGACTTTCCTTGATAATAATTCACCAACATAGGCTCATTAATTACCAAGTAGCTATTTTCCTCTTTTTAATTCCCATTCAACTGAAATTATTGGGAATATTAGGGAAAAATAATTATTTCTTATCTTATGAAAAAAATTACCGTTTTACCCTTATGTTTTATGATTTTCACACTATGCAAAACTGGATAGGATTTTCATCAAACTTTGAAAATTCATTTTAAATTGTGTAGATGTTCAATTGGGGTGGTTCCAAAGGTTATGTGAACCTTATTAATTATATTTTTAAGGAAAAATATAAAATGTGGCTAATTAGAAGCTCATCATTCCCAAAATTCTCATTTTTGGAAGCTAATACTGAAAAATGTTAGTTTCATTGGGCTAACTTTAAAAATACATAACTCTTTGTGTACAGCTCTAAATAACTCATATGAACTATTAAATTAAAACTTGGTAAGTCTACTTTCATTCTGAAAATTTTCATAATTTTTTAACATCATTTGCTCCTTGGAAGATTTCACAAAAAAATGAATGCCACACAGGAAAATTCACCGGTAGAAACACTACCTTGTGTTCATATTAACTATGTTGTATGTGACTTCCAATTGCATTATTTTGTCATCCCCCGAGCTCTATAATTCATCACAATATTCCCTTTAATACCCTAAGGGTATAAAGGAATTTTGGGGAATACAATTATGCCTTACTAGGTCAATTGCTAAACCAGAGTTGAGTAGTCCACTTAATCCTCGCTTAATCTCAAGACTCTTGTCCTAAAATTTGGGATATTACAACATGACCCAGAAATTTAACTTTTGTAAGCCCAAAACTCACACTTACTCAGCTTGGTATGAAGTTGCTTATCCCTCAACGTGTTCAATATCGTTCTATATATCATAAAGTGCTTGTTAGGTCTTACTGCCCCATGCAAACATGCACCTCGGGTCTTATTGCCTCTGTTCTCTGTTTGGCATAACTTTTATGGCTTAGCAATATGGTAACCTGAGGACATACTAGTCCACTAGTCACTCTAGGCCTCATTACCTTGTCGGGACACTGCCTTATGGCTTATGTCATTATATTCTCACAACTATGAATATTTCGGTATTACTGCCCAGTACAACTGTGTACACTAGGACTTACAATCAATCTGCATGTCTGTACCTCTGATTGTCTATAATTGGCTTTGTCTGCAATGTGTCTATTTGAAACTATGTTTATTTGTTTAGGGTTCAGGGTCCAAGGACTATTTGACTGTCACTGCCTGTACGGTGTGTACTATTCAGGATCAAGGCAATGATTTTGTTCCAGACTAAAATGATTGCTTTATCCCTGCTTGTCATATCATGATATCCATATTTGTCTTATAAATGTTCCAGAACAGGAATCCACCTATCCATACTCATCTTATATTCTCAAGTTGAAATGAACTATTGCTAACTTTACAATCATGAGTAGGTTATTTGATTCTGTGAGGCTACCTCTGTTGAGAGGTACTTTCCACCATTACGCCCTACTACACTAGGGCTCATCCCAATCTCTGTTTACATGCACCACTATAAACCCTATAGGTTGTGTGACTTCTGATTACATAGGTGGTGTCACTGTAGACTGTACTGGTCGTGTTCCTATAAACCACATAGGTTTACATGGGTAATATCACTGTACATCACGCAGGATGCAATAATACTGGCGACACCACCTCACTACTGCGCACTACACATGTGCCTTACTATGACCATACAAGTCGTGTTGTACACCACATATGTTATGTCACTAAGGACCTCATAGGTCAAATTATGATAGACAACAAAGGTTATGTTGTGATACGGGATGATCAACACTGGTGTGACTGATAACCTCTCCTGATGTCCTCAAACGTTACACCTCAATTTATGGTCCTTACTCCACTATTTCATTTGCTCATAACAGCTCCTGCTACACCACTCGAATATTTCTTCACCTCGTATGAGGTTTAATAATGTTGAGATAATTTGATAGGAGTTCCATAGGAATCTCCTATGATATCCAAATGAACCCATAAACTATATACCTTAGTAACAATTCCTGGCCTCTTTTGGCTCAATACTGTTCCCACTACCATATGAGTTCTTATTGCTAGCATTTATGTGGAAATACAAATCCAACAGGTTATGCTCTATGATCTGACACTCTTCTATCGCCTTGTTAAACTCTTTGAAATGTGTTGAGATCAGCTTCTTTGTCTCACCCTGTTGTATCATCAAAAATTATGTTTCTTTGGCCAATCTTACTTATCGATGAAAGTACTTTCCATTGAACTTATCATGGAATACTTCCTACTCTATTAGGATTTTCTGGATCCTATTATGTGAGTCAACAAGTCTCGGTACTACTCAGGTGCTTCTCATGTTTTTCTCTGCTCCTTGAGTGAATCAGAATGTTAATGTCGAGTCTATCACAACTAGTATGAATATCGTTAGTAGTTTCATGCTATGAAAAAGAACTACCTAGTAAGGCAATAAAAACTAGCCCACTATCTGCTAAGGATCAAACTTTCCTCATCAAACAAGGGCATCAACCTCTGTCAATAGTAACCCCCTATTGATTGAACTGTGTTGCTCACATCTAAAATTTGTCTCCTAAAAGAGCAGTTCTAAGCAGAGGATCCTGTTTACGTTACTTATGCTGTATGTGTTCACTTTCTATCCACCAAGTTATTATGCATTTCTCTATCTGCATTCTATTCCTTCTGTGCCCTTTGTAGCTCATCCCTCAATTCATTTGACATAATTTGTTGTACTGTTAGCATGCCCAATAGTTGCTGCATTGGATCAGGTTTAGCTTCCTGACCCTGTCCAGCACCTCCACCTCTTATTCTTACTATCTTTATGTTTCAATATATTAGAATGAGGAAGAGGAAAATTTCACATAATCATAAGGGCATATTTGTCATTTCATAAAATTCTAGTACATAAGTAGTTCATATTGATGTACAACAGACGATTACAGCAGTTTAGGAAAAGTTTGTAATAATATACAACTTATAAACTACTGTACAATATATTGCACACCCTATTTTTACATGTATAGGTGACTTCCCAAGGGGTCACCCATCCCATCATTTCCTTAAGCTGAGCACGCTTAACTTTACTATGTCTGCGTAAAAATGTAGATACCGGCTATATCTGCTTCCAAACATCGGTACCCTATAATTGTCCTTAAGTTAGTAAGTCATGCTAGCTATCTCCAGATAACAAAATACTGGGTAAAGACCCCATCTCAATGCTAGTACATATGTAGCATCACATACTCTGTCATGTGTTGCTCAAACTCTTGGAAGGTATCCCTTGGGCCCTACTCCATGATATCATTCTTCTTTTAAGCCCAAAATGTCGTATATGAGAAGATGTACAATGTAGTGGGGATCAAATCCTCGTCAAAAAACTCGATCCCGAGATATCCCTGATCCCAATACATGGAGTCCACATCTTATAAGAACTGTGTGTATTGTGCCATTGGGGAGTCATACTTATTGATAGGATACATATACATGTTCATGATGTATCCCCACAGCTCTTAATCTGGACGCAGTTCATGTCTCACCAATACCAGCTCTACTCTGGAACTAGTAGTACCACGTGGATCCGACTAAAACCTATCTGGTAACGATTATTCTGAGTCTCCTACTGGTGAACTCCCTGATGATGCCAGCACTAATCTAGGGTGGGGTCCATAGACTGGTCTCACACGTGTACGTCTCCTTGGGGTATGATGTACCTGAGAGCCATTACCACTCTGAGGTAAATGGGTTGACGACTCCTCTAACATATGCTGGGTCCCCATGGGTCAGTTGACCGACAGCGGTGATCTCCTCCTCTATCGTCGTCGTCTTCTGCACAAGATTCCTGTGACCATGCAAACAATACTATATTTGCATACTATTCTGAAAATGCCAAAATTGTATTAAGCTTTAATACAAAAAATGTCGAACCCCTTAACATTTTGATGATCACAAAGTAATAAGCGCACAGTTCCGTAAGGCATACAGAAATAGCAAAAACATACTGATATTAAGTACTTGTTTACAATATAGGAGAATCTCCGCAGGGTTTAAAAAATATTTACAAACATACAACCGTTTAAAAGAAACTAAAGTAAATGCATTGATAACTACAACAGCTACAGAGTACCCTGGGACTCTATTCATCCGTAGCCACCGCCTTACTTCTCCAGCCGCTAGCTTCAGCTATAAAGTTTCTAGTTTTGAAAAAGGATGAGATTCGAGCAAATCTTAGTAGCAACATGCTTTTCGAACATATAAAATGTGAAAATAAATATGCAATGTGCCATGTCATGTAAGATGATAGAATGTTGTGTGCACACTGTCTAAGGTCAAACGACGTGTTTGGACCCTGGCCTAACCGGGTGCTCCTATTGGGTCCCAGACCATAACTAGGCTAATATGCGTATCCAATACACAATGCTCATTACAGAAAATGACATACTCAACATATAATAATCACATAGCATATGCAAGAAAAAAGTTATTACCTGAGTCCTTTTCCAGCTCCAATGACAGTTCTATACTCATGTTTCGGCTCGGGCTTTTTCAAAGTCCTATAAATTAAATTAGAAGTAACTAATTATTACTTGCATTTTTAATAATTTAAATTAAATTATGCTGGTTATCTAATGCAGTTTCAACAAGTTTTGCATAGTGCAGTTTCACAGTTTTTCAGAAAATTGACAGATTTTCAATCAAATTTGGAAATTCATAATTAATTCTAGGAAAATCCAATTTGACTAATTCAAAAGCCTAAATGAATATCTTTAAATTTATTTTTGTATACAAATACTCTAGTCTAACAAATGTCAACATAATTTTAGGATAAATTTGTCAAACTCCACTGTTCTAAATTTCCTTCTAGAAAAAGGGAATGCATTTAAAAATCCATATCTCTTAGCATACTAGTCCAAAAAATAAAAACTACCTATCATATTAAAGCTCTATATCTCTAATTTAACCCTACCAAGTTTCATAATTTTTGGACCAGGTTTGAGCCACAAAAAACATTTCAAACTCATACTACTTTTACTGGAATAAATCAAATAGCATTGCTTTCCACTTCAATAAATTCCAGATTTAAACATATGCATCCAAAATTCATGAACTCATATATACCTACACAATTTTCCCTTCTAAATCCAATGGAATCATAAAAATTAAAAAATTTCATCTCCTCACTATAGCTTTTCTTCTGGCCGAAAGTTTGGTTCTTAGGAGGGAAAATGTGTTTTCTTGATTTCTCTTGCTTAATCACCTCCTTACCACTTCTAATCACCTCCTTACCACTTCTAATCACATGATTAACTACTTAAACACTAAATGAACATGATTATAGGAAATTTTGATAGCATTTCCCCTTAAGGTTTCTTCAAACCAAATTTATAAAATAAGACAAAACCAAGCCAAAACCAACAACAACATATAGCATAAGACGATCACGTTTATGAGATTACCTCTTGATTTCAACCTTTTCTCTCTCTAGACACCTTCTGCCCTCTATCTCTTCTCTCTTGTTTTGGCTTGCTAACCATTGATTTCAATGAGAAGAGATTAGAGGAAGTTCTAAGGTGATTAGAAGGCAATAACACTTAATTTACATGCTCTCACCTTAGGTTTTGGCTCATGGAACCCTAAGACTCCTCTTATGTTCTTCAAGTGTCTTAAACTCTCTGTCTCTCTATTTTGGTTTCAGCTGTTCAAAAATGAAGAAGGAAGAGGATATAATGAAGCTTTATCTTAATATCTCTTTCTTGCTTTTTACTTTAACAAGTGTTTGCCTTTAATTGGTTCTTGTTTTTTTTTCTCTTCCTAAATGAATATAACCACATAAATATATGTCTCTTTCTTTCCTCTTTGTTTGACCTAAAATGTAAGAGAAGAGGGAATACAAATATGTCTCTTGAATTGCCATTAATTCCTTTCTTCCAAATTTTAATTGATGTCGTAATGCTTTTTGACTTTTTTTTTTGCTTTTCCCTTACAATTCCTCTTGCTTGACCTTCATGTCCAAGGGAAAAAAAATAAGAATGGCTTCTTGCATTATCTCATAATTACATCTTCTATTAATCACATAATTCCCATATTTACTTTTGACTTTTCAACATTAATCTCTCTTAGTAACAAATACTCCAAAATGTGTTATTTATTACCAAACAACCATTTTCCCTCTTATTTCCTCTTATTTAACTGAAATTCTTAATAAAAATAAGGGAAAATAATTGCTTCTTGTTTTATGGAAAATTACCATTTTGCCATTATATTTTATGATTTATTGAAATAAATCATTTCTTGCTCTTTTCCTTCGGTTTGGCTGAATTTTAACACTCATATTAGGCCATTATTTGTGTCATTTCATGCTCCAATTTAGGTTAGAATGTTAGGCATTTTTGTGGACATTAATTAGTCCTTGGTGTTCTAGCTTAGCCAAGTCGTGTGTAACCACCAATTGGAGTGTTTCTGTCAATTCATGTACATCACAATTTACCATGTATTCCATTAAATGTACCAATTATATACCAAGAATATTGGTGACTAAAAATAGGGTGTTACAACTCTCTCCCCTT
Source organism: Albizia julibrissin (assembly GCA_037074505.1). Lineage (NCBI taxonomy): Eukaryota > Viridiplantae > Streptophyta > Magnoliopsida > Fabales > Fabaceae > Albizia > Albizia julibrissin. Next base: position 25,737,955 of record CM073485.1, read on the forward strand.
AAATAAATTTCATCCCCAAAATTTGTTACACGTTTTGACTCATGAAATCCGGGAAATGCTTCTATATGTCTTCCTGCACTTCCCAGGTAGCTTCCCTTGGAGATAACCCCTTCTACACCACGTTGATGAATGGGATACTCCTGTGTCTCTGTTGTTTCCCCTGCTGATCAATGATTCGGTCATATTGTCTTACACGTCTATCTCTTCATATTCGATCACATGCTCTAGGTTAGGTTGATACTTCTTTAACTATGACATATAGAAGACATCGTGCAGCCTGCTCAAACTTAGCTATTCAATACCTTACTAGCCAAGTCATGTGTAATCACTGATTGGAGTGTTTCTGTCAATTCATGTACATCACAATTCACCATTTATTCCATTAAATGTATCAATTATATACAAAGAATATAGGTAACTGAAAATGGGGTGTTACATTAAGTTCGCTTCTTCTTGCTGATTAGATTTAAATTATGGAAAGGGTAAGATTCTAACGAGTCCCAATAGTAACACATTATCAATCATATAAAGTGCGTAAGATAAACATGTAATGTAGCATATATGATGCAACAAATGAATATGCCGTGCACATGTCTGTCAAACAACATTCAAGATCAAACGACGATTTTGTCAAGATTAAAATGGTCGTTTGCCCCTACTTGCCAGTCAGTGATCACAATGCTCTTTGCTTGGCGTTCAGGTACAAATGATTGTTTATCCCTTACTGACCTTATTGCATGCTCAATTCAGGATCATATACTTTTATGACCCCTACTTGCTATAATATTCTGGTGTAGATGTTGTTCTACCTGTACTTGCCATTGGCCTACTTAGACTGGGTACCTGCCGGCCCTAGAGGTACTTGTGCTTTTCCCTCAGGGTAGTACTTGTTCTTTTCCTACACCTAGCTCTAGGATTACTACCATTCATATGCCATTGCACAGAACATGGAAAATAATGCATATTAATAATCACATAGAATATAAGAGATAGAGTTACTACCAAGACTCGTTTCCAATTGCCTAGCTACTTTTAGTCCTTTAACTTTTATCCGGCTCGGGAAAATGTCAAATCCTAAAATTTTCACATTGATAACAAAGGATTTATTACTCATTCATACCTTATTCTTAGCTCATACAGTTGTTTATCTTCACCCTTAGAGTTTCAGGTAATTTACATTGTGCCATTACCTTTTCCTTTAATTTCATACATTTTACTAAGAGCTGGCAGAATTTTCATCAAACTTTGAAAATTCATATCTTTATGCACATGTGTCCAATTGCAGTGGTTCCAAAGGATAGGTGACCCTTATTAAGTCTATTTGAAATGAAAAATATTTCTCCTAGCTAATTGGATGTAAGTCAATCCAAAATTACCAGGTATTGGACACTGTCTAGAAACATGCCAGTTTTCACAAAACCAACTTCAAAAATACATAACTCTTAGTGTACAGCTCCAAATGACCTATATGACCTATCAAATTAAAGCTTGATAAGTTTACTTTCCATTAAGCATTAGACACCATTCAGTTACTCAAAACACAATACAAACATCTACCACATAGGGAAACAATAACTAGGCAGTAATATTCCAAGTTTTGGAATTCCAATCCATTCTTTCTAAAATTGTGCCAACCACCAATTCTTACACAATTTTGCCCAAGGAATTTATTGGAGACCTCAAAATTGGAAAAATAATGCTCCTCCTACCTTTCCTTTTCAACCCATAAATTAGGGTTCCACTCAACAATTCAACAATTCACAATTTAATCAATAAAACACCTTTCTTTAACCTCTAATCACTTGTTTAACCACTTTAACACTTTTTGAACATGATTAATCAAAACTTGGGTAGCACCTCCCCTTAGAGTTCATGCATCCCAAATTAAAAATTCAAGCTAAACTAATCCAATAACCAACTAAAACCACCAATGATAATCAGAAAACAACAAGATAAGACAAGTATTCATGCGTACCTTGCTTTCCTCTTCTTTCTCTCTCTAAACTACCACCTTCCTCTCTCCTTTTCCCTTGAATTTCTTCTTGATTTGCATGATTTCAAGAAGGATAAGAGGATTAGAAGAAGTTTCCAAGAGATTATGGACAATAACATTTGAATTTTGCTACCAAACTTACCAGTTTGCTTCCTGAATTCTTGTCTCCTATCTTTGCTCTTCCTCTTCTTCCAACTTATTCTCCCTCTCTTCTTTCTCTTTTAGTTTGAAATATGGCCTCTTGTGAGTGCAAATTGGCTTCTTGAATAAGCTATTTCCACCACCTCAAAATATTATTTTTTTTATTGCAATTTTATCACATGTCATGCATTTTATATTCTTTCTTCTTCCATATGGCACCAAGATCTTCCACATGGCATGTGAGGTGGCACCAAACTATTTTTCCCTTGTCTCCTCCTCTCTTGGCCTTCCAATACCTTATTTTAAGGGGAAAATATTGAATTTTTATTTTATTAGCCAAATAACCATTTTGCCCTTCCATTTTCTTAAACTTTTGAACTAATTGTCATTTCCTTCTTCCCCTTTCTTTTTGGCTGACTTTTTCAATATGTTTTGTGCCAAAAATTTTGCTCTTCCATACTTAATTTTAGGCCTCCATTGTAACACCTTATTTTCAATAGCCACATATACATCAAATGTTTAATTACACATAACAACCACACTCTTACATCAAAATACAAATAGTAGTGCCTCGCATTATGGTCTTCACCTTACCTCTGCAATCCTTCTCTGTGCATATCTCCCTGCACCCTTCAACCTGTCTAAATGGTTGGTTGAGAGAAATGAGATTCGAGAGAATCTCAATAGCAAACATTACCACTATGCATGCCAGATATATATGAATGCATGACATGCTTGCCTACACTATTTCATGCCAACATAATGACATACTGCATGCTTGATTTTATGACATACATATGGCCATTGCACAAATATAATAGAGCTTCAACCAATCATACATGTTCCACACAAATAGGCAAAGTAGTCACATAATCAATGCAAGACATACATATCACATACATGCAGAAAAGGTAAGTTCACTACCTCTCGGACTTTATGTCCTTCTCTTCTTGTCCCTTGATCCACCAACCATTGCTTCTTCTTTGTCACTTCATGGCCCTAGGTAAGTAATAACATCATTTGAGCCATGAAAAGTGAATACTCAATGGCCCACATTAGCCATATAGGCTTACTTTCACCCTTGGAGTTCATTCCAATTACATTTGTGCCATTAAGTCTTAAATTCACATAAGACATAAAGCTGATAGATTTTTCATCAAACTTTGAAAAATCACCATTAATTCTATAGAGCCCCAATTAAGGTGATTTAAAGCTCTATTTGAATCCCTTTAAGTTTAGATTTATATAAAAATACTTTTGTATGACTATTATGGTCATACTTGTCCCAGAAATTTGGCAAACATGCACTGTTCCATATTTCATTCCAGAAATAGGGCACAACTTCAAAAATTTATATCTCCTAGCATACTTGTCTAAAAATTACAAACTACCTACAAAATTAAAGATTCACATGTCTAATTTAAGTCTGAAAACTTTCAGAATTTTTGGACAAGATTTACCATATGAAACAGCTCGAACAACATTACTGTACAAACAGGGCAGAATCAACAACATAAACAACCCTATTTCATAAATTCCCAAATTCATACACAAGCATCCAAAAATTATGAACACTTGTATACCTACAAAATTTTTCCTCTTAAAGCCAATGAAAGTATCAAAATCATCAAATTCCAGCTTCTCCTACACAAAACAGTACAGGGAAGATTTCAAGGTTCTCAGAAAAACTGTCAGTTTCTTGTTTTCTTTGGCTTAATCACTTCCTTTCTACTTCTAATAAAATGATTAGCTATTTAGACACTCATTAGACATGATTTAGCCATTGAAAATGCCATTTTCTTATGAGAATGAATAGTACCCAACTTCCAATATACTCATCTAAACAACAAATCAATCGGTTAAAAAGGAAGCTTACGCTTACCTCTACCCGTTTCCACAAACGGTTCGGAATTCCGGCAATACTCTGGCAAGGGAGACGGCACCAAACACCTCCAATTGAAAATCCAAAACCGTAGAAATGAAGCTTGTGATGAGTAGAAGAAGTTTCTTGAAGGGTACTTTGAGAGAGGACGCCGTTATGGTAGAGTTTCAGCGCATAAAATTTTCTCTCTCTTCTTTCTCCATTTTTTTCCGATCAGTTCTCTTTTCTCTCTCTTTTTTTCTGATTCTGCACAGAAGTGGCATGAGGAATATGGAGATAATGGTTAAATGTAATTAAACATTTCACTTGCCACGTGTCACCCCTCCATTGGTCCAAATATCCCATTTTCGTACTTAATTGTAAAACTGACAGAATTTTCATTAAACTTTGAAAATTCATATCTAATTGTAAAAATATTGAATTGGAGTGATTCCAAAGGATATGTGACCCTTATTGAGTCTAGTTTTAAGAAAAAATATAACCTTTAGCCAATTAGAAGCTCACTCTTCCCAAAATTTTAATCTTTGAATGCTGTCCCAGGAAATAATTAATTTCACTGGGCTAAATTCAAAAATTTATTTCTCTTTGTGTACAACTCCAAATGACGTATATCACCTATCAAATTAAACCTTGATAAGTCTAATTTAATTATGAAAAGTTTCATAACTTTTTACCATCATTTACCTATCGAAAAAGGTCTCACAATCACCACTGCCTCACTGGGAATTTCACCAGTGGCAAAATTACTTTGTGTTCCACTTTACTATATTGTGTGTGACTTCCAATCACTTCATTTTGTTATTCCCCAAGCTCTTTAGGTCACCAATATAATTCATTTTAATATCCAAGGATATAAAGGAATTTTGGGGAATTTAAACATGCCTCATAGGGACATTTGCTAAACCGGAGCTTAGCAGTCCACTTGATCCAGGCTTAATCTCAAGCTTTTTGTCCCAAATTTTGGGATATTACATCCATGTTAGGCCTTTGTCAAGACAAAAATTATGCTTTATGCCATACTTGGCTAAAAAATTCATATAATCACTATTGCCAATTTTTTGGCTATTTCAAGTGCACCAAAATTCACTATTTATTCCATTGAGTATAATAAAATATTCAAGGAATTTGTGTGATTAAAATTTGGGATATTACAAATCGAGTGATCTCTTAAGTGATCCCTTCTGAATTTTGGCAGGAAGTTTAGGCTTCTTTTCTTATCTCAACACTCGAGTGATCCCTTCCAATTTCTAATCACTGGAACAAAAGCCTCTTTTCTCAGCTCATCACTCGAGTAATCCTTTCTAAAATATGGAAAAGGATAGCAGTTGAATATCTCATCTCAACTTACCTCATCACTCTAGTAGTCACTCAAGTGATCCCTTTCAAAATCAAGCAGAGTTTGGATAGCTATTCTAATTCCATTACTCAATGATCACTTAGGTGATTCCTCTCAGAATTTGGCAGTTTCCCTTGAGACAGAACTTCATTTCTCACTTCATCACTCGAGTGATTGCTCTGCATGCCTTAGAAAAATTGTTTAATATATGGGATATATGAGATAAACTATTCCCTACTTAGGAAGCTTTTGGTACACTTTATGACAGCACCCGTGATATATGGGATAAAAACATATTGAACAGACCGCTTTATTCTCTGATTGGCTCATTAACATTACTGTAAGGTTATTGTTGAATGGCATGAGCAACCTATAAGTTGAGGACTATTAGCAGTTTCATGAACTTTTCAAGAATTATTTTATTTGGGGAGAATTTGCACTTTCAAGACTTTTCACTTTATTTTTCTCTTATCCATGTATATTCCAGTTCTACCCTTTATTTTAGCTTATTGGAATATTTTACTTCTTCAATTATCATTTTGCTGATTCCAGTTCTGAACATATATTTTCCTATCCACATGCTTGTCCATTATGAATAACATGCTCAATGAAGAAAAAGCACTATGTTTATTCATAATATGTTTAGAGGCACAGACTTAGGCTCCATTAATTGATATTCATATGGTCATTTTGTAATATGTCTTGTTATTTCTTTAATTATGTATATCCTAGGATTAGATATAGATAGTATAATAAAATTAACTCCAAGCCTTTACTTAATTAAGATTTTTAGTTGAAAGAACCCTAAAAAATAATCATTAGTTACAAGACTCGAGAATAACATTGTTGTTTCATATTTGAAGATAAAAATCACTACCAAACATAATCACAAAGAACTTAGACTTCAAAGTTTGGAAACAAATATGTGTTTATTCTTAAGGAGACAAGCTCAAAAGAGAAGACAATACCTAGAAATATCTTTTACAGATAGAAAATAATAGATATACCATCTTCATTCTCCTTTTGCAATTCAGACGTACTATAAAGTATAATTTCACTACAGTATGGTGTGAAGACACTATTTCAAAGTTCAAACAGAAGATAAGGAAAAGTGTTAATATGGTGGAATGCTAGAACTAGAGGGGAAACACTTTGCTGTAAACATCGAGCTTATTATACCTAAATGGAATTATTTCACTAACAGGCTTAGCAGGAGGCATGTCCATAAACAAGGAATTAGTGAAAAACTCTAATCTTCTTCTCGCTTCAAGATTTTTAGGAACATTATCAGCGGAGTCCTTTTACAGTGAGAAGAAGGTGCACCCGTTTCACCAGCTCTTTCTACAACCAATAAATAAATAAATAAATAAAATAAAATTATTCAGTTACTCTGATATGTAAAAAGAAAAACAGGGAATAAAAAGGAGGTATTATATCCGAAGCTCTTATAGTTTCTGGATCATTAGGCCACTGTATTCTAGAAAAAAGGCGTCCCTCATTCCTAGCTCTAGCCATAATGTTCCATGTATCAATTTGTTCCCTAGGGAATTAACATGTTAGAAGATGGCAACCTAGAAAACATATACAAATCACAGTGCCTTGAAAATCATAAATATTCAACCAAGTACCTTAAATAAGATGAAAGAAGATCATAAGTAACTTCATATAGATCAAATAAAGCTTTGGCAACACCTTTAACTTCCTATTAAGAGAATCAACAACCCTAGCAGCATCATCAACATTCTCAAAGTTCACAAATACTTCAACTGTTATAACCAACAGAGAAAGTCGGTGACAAAGAGGTGATGGTCAACAGAGAGAGACGGTGACTCGATGACTCAAAGAGAGAGAGGCAGCTGCGATGGCCAACAGAGAGAGGACAAAGAGAGATGTGCGACGGCGAATAGGGAATGGGAGTATCAGAGAAGAGAAGCGGCCGAACAAGGAGGGAATGAGTTTGGTTTCAGCGTGAGTGAGTTTTACGTATGTGTTTCATTGACAGCATGAGTGAGTTTTCTGACCTTTTTTTTATAGTTTCTACACCGGTTGGACTCCCAACCGGTGTAGAAAGTAAGTTTTCTACACGGGTTGGGCTCCCAACCCGTGTAAAAATTGGTGAATTACTTTTCAAAAAATCAAAAAAAATTTAAAAATAAAATTAAAGACATTAATATTAATGAAAAATATTTTAAATTTACTTTCTACACGTGTTGTCTTTTTAACAAGTGTAGAAAGTTCGTTCATCTTCATATATTTACGAAAATGCCACTGGTCACTTTCTACACGTGTCCTGTTTTGTCAGGTGTAAAATCTATATTTTGTACTAGTGATAAGGGTGAAAATGAAAAATGAAATGGCATTAAGTAATTAAGTTGAACTTTAAGTTTGGAATTAACCAACTTGTGATATTTGAACCACTTTGACTTTGCTTTTGGCTTAGTATATTAACTTTAATGATAACTAACTTGACTAATTGGATTATGCAAGTATTGGACAAAATAATAACATATCATTCGTAAATTCTAATTATAGGACCTAATAGCTATCAAGAGCTTAAAACTTGCTCGACCTCCAACAAACGGTTGAAAATTGCTCAAGGTAAGCAGCCAGGTAGTAACTATGTCTTTCATATGTTATAAGATACACTACATGTTTTGTGTATTCATCATGAATTATCTGGCATAGTCTGGTTATGTGGGGTGGTCGCCCAGGGCCTTTTGTATGGGCGAACGCTCAGGCCAATATAACATTCTGTGATGCATGAGTGGATGCCCAGGGCCTATTGCATGGGTATCACTCAGGCCTTGTGATATACCTAGCGCTATGGTGATATATGAACTGCATGTTATACACTGAATGTTGTTGTGATAATTCTGTTATATGATGGCTTTGTGGCATGCTTTATGATGTTATATCTATATGATTGGCTAATTGTTATTATTGAGATTTTTTCAAATCTCACTCTTTTTCATAAACCACTATACAGTACAGGTAGACACCTTGAAGGGTAAGAAGGTAAATACAGACAGCTAGAGGCCGGACTAAAAAGGCTTTCAATTTTCTGTTGGTTGTTTGTTTAGATATTTTAAATATCTTAGAACTGTATATGATGTACATAACTATGTAAACGTGACAACAGTACAGTAGTAGAACTATTAGTACTAGTAGCTGAGTAAATGAATTATAATTTGATTAAGAGATCATGCTCCCAATTAACGAAAAAACATTAACTAAAGAACGTACCATGAAACGTAAGCAAAGACATGCTCACATACTCTAGTAAAACGGATTTAAGTACCGATGAGACTTAGTGAGATAGTAAATGTTTGTGAAATTGTTTAGAAACTTTTTATTTCACTCTCAACTCTTGAGGTAGGTTTGGAGCTTGTGAACGTTTTCCAAAGTATGTTTTATCTGGGACCAAATTCTGGTTCTATAATTGATTTCACTACTCTTTTGCACTCATCTGAGGCTATCAAACATAAGGTGTCACATTTTATTGCATCAAAGCGTTGATTCTGGAAACAGTAAGTATTTGCTAGAGTCTTCTGCTTATATTAATGAGTTCTGACCTTTCGTTAGCTGCTTTGTGTTAAGAAGCATGTCTTATAAGAGAAGACATAGGAGTAGTCACCCTCACCCCCATCCATTAACTAGCATCTACCAGAGGAATGTATACTAGAGGGTATGTTGTATGTAGTCCTTAATAAAGGGGGACGTGGACCAAGGGTGGTGCGTACTTCCAGAAAGAAAGTTAAGATTCTCGTATTTTTCAGACCTACCCCTAGAGCATTGGCTACCATCTCTGATGGATAACCTAGAGTTAAGGGATATTTATCAGCACACAGACTCAGATGTAGAGTTAAGCGCTCTAGTGGTTGGCTTAGCATTTGACGTACACCCAGATTATGAATTGTGGGAGCGATTTAAGGATCTGTACCTGAAGGCCTTTAATGACTTCATATCTAGCATGACTTTATATGCAACGTTCTAAGACTCAATAAAGAAGCTGAACGAGCAGAGGGAGGAGCTTGGGCTAGGGATGACGGATGATGTTTGGATTCAAACCACACTAGCTTATTTCCTCGACTTTACTTCTTGGATTAAGAAAAGGAACGAGATCATATATTAGGGTCCTTTTGAGCTTTTTGCTTTTTATAATCACATGTATTTATATGTGATGTATCATATGGTCTAGTAGTAGTAGGATAAAACATGCTTCTTTTGATGTAAATGCTAAGCCATTTTGATGCAAATGTGAATGTTTGTCATAATGGATTTATATATTTGTTGTGTGTAGGTATTTCCAGTCATGAGAAGTACATATATACATATATATGTTTGATATGGTATTAACGTGGTGTTCCTTCTTAATAGTGAAAAGGAATAATGGTGCGACGTAGACCAGGGGGAATGTTCCACTGAATCCTGAACCTGAGAATAACGTGAGGCCTAAACCTATGCAGCAAATTCTTGGAATGCTAACACAACAGTAAGTCATGATCTAGGACTTTCGAGAAGAAATTTGAGAAGTAAGAGAAAGGTAAACGCTGATGGGGCATAACCTGAAAACCCTATAGGGAATAACCTAGAGGGGAATAACCCTGAAGGGAACCACACTGAGGTAAATCCCAAAAGGGAATAACCTCAAAGTGATGAACAATCACAGTTGCTTGAGGCAAACCCATAGTCTCCTGTAGTTCCAGAACATGAAGAGGATACTCTCCAATATTGGATGCCTAAATTCATCAAGTACTAGCCTTCGGCATTCAAGGGAAGATTTGATTCACAGGCTGCTGAAAACTGGTTAAACCAATTAGAGAAAATCTTTGAAGTACTAGGATGCCCTACAGAGTTGAAAGTTAGGATGGCTATATATAAGTTGGAAGGTGATGATGATCGCTGGTGGAAGAATACGACACTCATACTACATGCTCAAAACATTCCGCTAACTTGGGAGTTATTCCAGGAAAAATTTAATGAGAAATACTTCCTGAGATCGGTAAGGCTCAAGAAGGAAAGAGAATTTCTAGCAATACAGTAAGGTGACGATGAGACTTTTGATAAATACCTATCTCGATTTATTCGATTGTCCCATTACTCTTCCTATATGAAGTTCAAAGACGACGAGGAGTGGAGCTCTGATATGTTGATTCGAGGACTGAAGCCCGAAATGGAAGAGAAACTCATTACCCAGTAGTTTATCGAATTTAACAAGGCCGTGGAAGTGTCCCAACTGACCGAAGGTAACCTAAAAAGAGTGTGTGCCAATAAGTGTACCAGCCATTGAGGTAGGCCTAGTCAGGGGATACATTACAGAAGCACAAGGGACATAGGTTCTCACAAAAGGGAGACAACAAAAAGCCCTTTTGGTTTGGGAACTATAGCAATAAAAAACTCCTCGACATCTTAAACATGCCCTTGTTGTGGAAATTCTCATCCGAGACGACATTGCATTGTTCCTATGAGCCAGTAATCTGTTATGCCTGCCAGAAGCTAGGCCATTTTACTGTAAATTATCCCAAGCAAGCAGTACCACAACCTGCTGAGCCCAAACACAAGAATCAGGGCTGAGTATTTACCTTAATGCACGAAGAGGAAAAGAAGTATCCTGAGCTGGTTCAAGGTAAAATCCTTCTCAATGGAAATTTATTGCAACCTTTATATGATTTAAGTGCTAGTCATTCTTTCATTGTTATGACTGTGCTAAGCACCTAGGATTACATGTGCACAAACTGCCATTAGACTTGATTGTGTCAACGTCGATGGGTGTCAAGACTATAACTGCTGATGCTTATTTGAATTGTGTGATAAATGTTTAGGCATGAGTCTATAGTTGATTTAATCTATTTTCTGCTCTAAAAAATAGAAGTCATACTAGGTTTTGACTTGTTAACGGAGAACAACATACTATTGGATTATAGAAATAAGAGGATAATATATCCTACTTAGTGGGAGGCCGATAACAGAAATACTAGTCTGAACTTCCTCTTATCAGTAGAAGCTAAGAAATGCCTGAGAAGGGTATGCCAGGAGTATATCATATTATTTTCTGTGCAGGCGGAGATAAAAATAGCCCTGGAAGACATTTTGATGGTAAGGGAATTTCCTGAGGTATTTCCAGATGACCTTAGTGGTTTGCCTCCGAAAAGAGAGGTAGAGTTCGTATTTGAGATCATGCCTGGAGTTGGGTCTATATCAAAAGCCCCGTACAAAATTGCTCTGAATTAGATAGCTGAACTAAAGAAGCAGATTGAGGAATTTCTTGAGAAAGGTTCATTCAACCCAACGTCTCACCGTGGAAAGCTCCGGTGCTATTCGTTAAGAAGAAGTACGGGAGCCTGAGGCTATATATTGATTACTGAGAGCTAAATAAGGTAACCGTCAAGAACAAGTACCCACTTCCTCAAATTGACGACCTCCTATATCAACTGTACGTATCAAGTGTATTCTCAAAGATTATTCTAAGGTTGGGATATCATTAGCTGCATGTGAAAGCAGAAGACATATCGAAGACTACTTTCAGAACCCGGTATAGGCACTATGAGTTCCTGGTAATGCCCTTTGGGGTAACCAATGCACTGGCCGTGTTTATGGACTACATGAACCGAATCTTTCATCAATACATAGATCAGTTCGTGGTAGTCTTCATCGACAACATTCTGATATACTCTAAGAGTAAAGAAGAGCACGAGGAGCACTTGAGGATCGTGCTAGGTGTTCTGCGGAAAAGCCAACTCTATGCGAAACTAAGAAAATATGAGTTTTGGCTTTCATAAGTAAGATTTTTGGGCCATATCATCATATAATAAGGGGTATCAATGAATCCAAGTAAGGTGGAAGCAGTACTAGACTAGAAAAGCCCAGAAACTGTTGCTGAGATACACAATTTTTTGGGTCTTGCAGGTTATTACCAGAGATTCATTCAGAATTTCTCTTGGATCACCTTGCCATTAACCAAGCTCACACGGAAAGATCAATCGTTCAAGTAAGACGGTCAATGTGAGAAAAGCTTCATTGAGCTGAAGAAAAGGTTGACAACTGCACCCGTGTTGATTATCCCTGATCCCAAGTTGACCTATGTGGTCTATAGTGATGCTAGGAAGCAGGGACTGAGATATGTCCTGATACAATAGGGCAGAGTAGTGGCTTATACCTCTCAACAGCTGAAGCCTCACAAGATGAATTATCCCACACATGATCTAGAGCTGGCAGGAATCATGTTCACGCTGAAAATATAGCGATACTACCTATATGGTGTGATTGGGGAACTGTATTGCGACCACAAGAGTCTTAAGTATCTGTATGATCATAAAGAACTCAATATGAGATAGTACAAGTGGATGGAGTTGCTAAAAGACTACAACCTAGAGATCAAGTATCGCCCGGGTAAAGCCAATGTCATCGTAGATGCTCTTAGTTAGAAGGCGGTGTAGGTGGCAGCTATAATGATACAGGAGAGAAAATTAATAGAATATTTTTTAGATCTAAATCTATCAAATAAAATCCTCTATGCTTGTTATGGTATTAGCCAGGAGGATAGTTATCTGAAGGCTAAGATTACAGAAGCACAAATGCAAGATGAAAAAGCACAGTCTATCAAGATTATGATTGAACAGGGAGAGACTCAGGACTATGACCTCTCACTAAGTGGACTAGTTCAATACAAGAAGATAATCTATGTTCTACTGAAAGCTAATCTAAGACAGAAAATCCTAGATGAAGCTCATAAGAGTTGATACACCCTCCACCCAGGGATGGTAAAGATGTATTACAACTTGAAGGCGATGTACTGGTGGCTCAGATTGAAGAAGGATGTAACAGAATATGTGGCATGATGTCTTACTTTCCAAAAGGTAAAGATTGAGCATTAAAGACTGCCAGGATTGCTTCAAAGTCCTAAGATTCCAGAGTAGAAGTGGGAGAGCGTAACCATGGATCTTGTGGTAGGGTTACCCAAAATCTGGAACCATACTGTGACCTGGGTAATTGTTGATCATTTCATAAAGTCAGCGCATTTCATACTGATTAATGCCAGCTATTCTCCTGATAAACTGTCAGACATCAGGGAGATAGTGAGACTCCATAGGACGCTAAAAGGTATAATTTCTGATAGAGATCCTCGCTTCACTTCAAGATTTTGGAAATATGTACATGAAGCTCTAGGCACTAAACTGAAATTCAATACAGCCTATCATCTCCAAACGGATAGACAAATAGAGAGATCTATACAGACACTGGAAGATATGTAAGAGTGTGTATGGTGGACTTTAAGGGAAGTTGGGATCACTACCTTCCAGCAAAATTTATGGGAGGAAGTGTCAATCCCCTCGCTGGAAGATAGCTATCATGCGAGCATTCATATAGCTTCGTATGAAATGCTGTATGGGAGGAAGTGTCAATCCCCTCGCTGTTGGATAGAGTAATCAGAAATAAGACTATGCAAGCCAGATATAGTAGATCAGACTACTGAGCAAATCAGGATCGTCAAGAAGAGACTACTTCTAGCCCAGAGTAGGCAAAAGAGCTATGCCGACAAGCGAAGAAGCCCATTAGAGTTTCAATCCAGCGATCACGTATTCCTGAAGGTTTTACCTATCATCGGTATCGGAAGGGTGATAAAGAGAAAGAAGCTAAGCCCTTAATATATCAGCCTATTCGTGATTTTGTTAAGAATTGGTCCCGTAGCATACCGGATTGCTCTAGCCCAAAACTTGACCAGATTGCTTGACATCTCCCATTTTTCACAATTGAGAAAGTACCAACTAGACTCCTAGCATGTTATTGAGTATGAAGATGTAGATATGTGAGACAATTTGACCTATGAGGCTGAGCCAGAGTAAATCATCGATAAACAAGAAAGGCAGCTCTGACATAACAACATACCATTTTTAAAGGTGGTCAGGAAGGCACTATCTCCTAGGGAGGCAATGTAGGAAGCAAAAGAAGATATGAAAAGACGTTATCCAGAATTTATGCTTCATGATATGTAGCAAATTTCAGGGACGAAATTTATTTAAGGGGGGAAAGCTGTAATACCCCACTTTTTATTCACTAGTATTCCTTGTATGTATTTGTGACATTTAGTAGAATAAAATGGTGAATTATGGTGCACAAATATTGGTCCAATTACATTTCCCCAATTTCGGCCAAAACAAGGAGAAAGGAAGGAAAACATGATTTAATAAAAAAATCATAAAATGTAAGGGCAAAATGGTAAATTGCCAACAATGCAAGAAGCAATAAATATTTCCCTTTTTCCTTCACATTTTCGGTCAAACAAGGGGGAAACAATAGAGAAATAAAAATGCTTGGCTTAGATTAAATCAAGAAGGAATGAATTGTAGCCAAGTCAAATAAAAGCTGAAAAGTCAAAAAGTAAGAGTCATAAAAGAGCTCTCTTACATGTTAATTATAAGGGAATGCATGAAGATAATACAAGAGCTTCTCTCTTGCCATTTCACGATGTATTTACAGTCAAAAAGCAATAGAGAAGGAGAAAAGATTATGACCATTAAAATAGACATATGGAAATTACATTAAAATACAATATATTAAAGTGCAAGAAGGAGAGATATTTTAAATACTTCTTATCCCTTTCAAGAAGCATATTTCGGTCAAGTTTAGGAACTATATATAGAGAGAGAGGGAGATGGATGAAAGGGAGCCAAAGCAAGAGAACTGAAGTAGAGCTAGGGTTCAAGAAGGCAAAACTCAAGGTAAGATTATGAAAATGCAAGAGCTATTGCCTTCTAGTTCATGTAGTAGCTCTTTTAATCCCTTCTCCTGCTTGAATACCATGTTTAGCAAGCAAAAATTCAAGAGAAGAGAGAGAGGAGGCTAATGCCCTAGAGAGAGAAAGTGAGAAAATCAAGAGGTAATCGCAAGAACCTTGATCCTCTTGGTTAATATGTTGTTGTTGTGGTGGTTTTTGTTGTTGTTAGCTTGATTTATAGCTGTTTTATTGATTTTGTAATTTTGGGATAATGAAAACCTAAGGTGTAATATACAAAATTTTCTACTCGGTAGCCTTTGTAAATATTTAAGTAGTGGAATAAAAATGATTACCAATGTTTACCAAAAACATATATGGATTAAGAATCCCAACAGCTAGTGTAAATGATATTAGCACCATCACTTTGGGAATTTTGTACAAAATTAATTCTGATTAATTAAGGAAAAGAATTATTTCCTCTTAAATGAGTCTAGTGAGATACAAAATATAATTTGAACCTAGAAAGGAAAGAGAAAATAGTGTATGGAAGAGAAAAGAGAATTTAATAAAATAGTTAATGGCAATTTAATTAACATTGCCATAATTGTAAGCGAAAGAAACAATTGCTAATTGATCTGGTGGTTAAAAACTGGAACCCAAGATTAAGAGCTAGGATTTTTCTCTTGGAAAATTGAGTAATTAGGAAGCTCAAAAAATAAATTATTTTCTCCTAATAAAGCTCAAGAAATTCGGTCAAGATTGGAAAGGAAGAAGGAATGAGTAGTTGGAATCCAACTAAATGGCACTCTTGTAATATTTGCACCAACCAAGGGCAAATTTGTCAAAAAAATTTACCCCCATTTTTTAATGAGTTTCAGTCAGCTGAAGCGAGAGGGAATGAATAAAATAAAACACAAAAATCAGCCTCTATCTCATTCATTTGGACATCTAGAGCAAGCACAAGAGAGAGAAGGAGAAGTGAGGAACAATAGGTAAGATCTCTCTAGATTTTCACCCTCTTCCTCACATTTTTAGCTCAAATTTTCTTCATGAACATTGTTCTCCTCATCCTAAGCTTCAACTCTATGGTTTTTTTGTGAAAACGAGGTGTCTTAAGCCATTTTCCAAGACATAAAGTGGAAGAAGCAAGAAACAAAGCCTAAAAGAAGTAAGAGGTAAGTTAGGACTTTGTTTTGAGCTGAATATTGCCATGATTTGTAGAGTCTTTTAGTCTTTCATCTTTGCCCTAATTTTGGTTCATATGGGAAAATAGGATTTGATGCCATTTTGATCTTGAAAATGGTTAAGTATGGTGTTTAAAGATTAGTATAGAAAAGCTATATACTAAAACTTGAACCTTGATGATTGTTCCTTATGGGTGGATGTTTGGTCAGAAGGGAAAAGGGGAAAAAGGAGTGATATTTTATCATTTTGGAGTTCACCAATGGCTTCAACATGAAAAACTATGTGAAATAACATATGGTTGTGATTTTTAGGTGATTATGTTGAAAATATCAAATTTTAGAAGTTAAGATTTTGTACTACCAGAAATTGTTTTATAGAGGTAGGGATGGCATGTCATTTTTTTGAGTAATCAAACATGGTCAAACTGCTTTAAAACTTCCTAGAAATCAAGTAGACATACTAAGCTTTATTTTGATAAGTAGAATATATTGTTTTGATCAGTGGATTTACAGATTTTTCAAAGTTTGGTCTTGTTTCTAGAACCAAATCTGGAACAGTTGAGGTTTGGTAAAATTTTTGAAATTCTTTGGTGGTATTTTCTAGACAATGATATTTTTACTTGCAATTATACTTAAATAGAGTTACAATGTGATTAGAACCAATCAATTTGAAGTTTTCTAGAATTATTTATGATTTTTGAAAGTTGGACATTAAATCAGGAAGCTGTTCTAGGGAAGACTTGTTGTGACGTTTTTTTGTCTAATCAAATGAATTCCAATGTCCATGATATTTTCCACACATAAATTATACCCAAAGAGATTTAATTTTATGGGTAATTTGTAATAATTAAACAAGTACATTGGGAGATACAAATTTATAAAATGTAGTAATAATTCTGAAACTGTCTTGGGATAGTGAAGAGTAATGATGAAATCTTGAATTATGTGTAAGGAGACTGCAAGATTAATTATTTTTCCTCAAAATTAAACTTAATAGGGCTCACATGAAACTTTGAACCACCTCATTTGGAATATTTTAGAATTACTTATGATTTTTCAAATTTGAATGAAAAATCCTATCATCATGTAGGCTATGCGAATTTAATTGGCTTTAGGCCAAAAACAATAAAGGTGAACTTTAAGGGTAAAGATTAGTACTTAGGCCTAGTATAACCACATTAATTACTTAATTGGGCCTAAACACTAACCCAAATGAAAACCAACTTGATTAATTGGATTATGCAAGTATTAGATGAAATAATAGCTTATTGTTCGTAAATTCTAAATATATGACCTAATAGCTACCCAGAGCTTAAGTCTTCCTCGAGCTCAATGAAACAGTTGGACATTGCTCAAGGGAAGAAGCTAAGTAGTAACTTATCTTTCATATATTTATCATGAATTGTCTGGTACATTCTGATTATGTGAGGTGATCGCTCGGGGCCTTTCTACGCTAGTGGACGCTTAAGGCGATATAATGTTCAGTGATGCATGAACGGGCATCTGGGGCTTATTTTCTCAGGTATCCCTCGAGGCCTCTTAGTATACCTAGTACTATGGTGATATATGAACAACATGTGATGCACTGAATGCTATTGTGATGATTCTGTTGTATGATGACTGTGTGGCATGCTTTGTGATGTTATATTTGTATGATTGGCTATCTGTTACTACTAGGATTCTTTTGAATCTTACTTTTTTTCAAAACACTCTATAGTATAGGGAGACAGCTCGAGGGGCAAGAAGGTAAATGTGGACAGCTAGAGACTAGAGCAAGAAAGAGTTTAGTTTATTGTTGGCTGTCTGTTTTGATATTTTGAAACTGTATATTATGTACATAACTATGTAAACCTGAAAATAGTACAGTAGTAGAACCAATAGTACCAGTAGCTTAGTAAATGAATGGTAATGCCATAAGTGATAATACTTTCAATTAAAAGAAGAATCATAAACTAATGAATGTATCGTGAAACGTAAGCAAAGACAAGCTCGCATACTTTGATATAATATATTTAAGTACCGATGAGACTTAGTGAGATAGTGCATGTTTGTGAAATTATTTGGAAAATTTTTATTACTCTAAAAAACCCTTACCAATCTCAGGTTCAAATCCTAAGATAGATTTGGGAATTGTGAACGTTTTCCAAAGTTTCTTCAATCCGGGACTAAATCCTGATTCCATGAATGATTTTGCTACTCATTTGTACTCATCTGGGGCTATTGGAAATAAGGTATTACATTTTTTGTATCAAAGCGTTGATTCTAGAAATGGTAGATAATTGCTAGATTCCACTGATTATGTTGATAAGTTCTAATCCTTCATTAACTACTTTGTGTTAGGAGGCATGGCTGATGGGAAGGTAGTGGTGTATAAAACAACAGAAGTGGCGAGAGTGAGGCGTACCGCCCAGATCCTATCTCTATAAAGCTAGGAAGCATGTCTAATAGTAAAAGATGGAGGAGTAGGTTACCTTTACTTCCATCCATTAACCAGCCTCCACTAGAGGAACACATACTAGAGGGTAAGTCCTACGTAGTCAATAAGAGAGGAGGGCCTGGACGTGAACCAAGGTTTATGCCTACTCATAGGAAGAGTGTTAAGATTCCAGTATTCTATGGACCTATCCTAGGGATGAGGCTATTGTTATTGACACGGATGACCTACAATCAGGAGATATTGTGTATCACCCAGACTCGGATGCAGAGTCGAGCGCTCTAGTATAGAAGTTAGCATTTGACCAACACCTCGATCATGAACTGTAGGAGAAACTTAAGGATTTGTACCTAATCGCCTTTAATGATTTCATCTCTCCCATGGAATGGTACACAACATTCTTAGACTTAGTATAGAAGCTGTATAAGAAGAGGGAGGAGCTTAGGCTAGTAATAAAGGATGATGTTTGGATTCAAACCACGCTAGCCTACTTTCCAAACCTTACTTTTTGGGTCAAGAAAAAGAATGAGATCATGTTTCTAAATCCTTTTGAGCTTTTGCCTTTTATTAAGCATATGTATCGATATGTGATATTTCATATGAACTAGTGTTGATAAGGTAGGACGATAGGAGTATGCTTAGTAAGATAGCACATGCTTCTTTTAGTGTAAATATTGATTCACTTATTGTACATATGACTGGTTACTGTTATAGAACATGCTTCTTTTGATTTAAATACCAAGCCACTTTGATGCAAATGTGAATGTTTGTTGTAACGGATTTATATATCTGTAATGTTGGTATTTAAAATCTTGAAGAAGTATATGTACATATATGTGTTGATATCGTATTAACGAGGTGTTCCTTTTTAATAGTAAAAAGGAACAATGGTACGATGTAGACTAGAGGGGAATATACCACCGAATCCTAAACCTAAGAATAATGCCAGGCCTGACCCTATGCAGCAAATTCTTGAAATGCTGACACAGCAGCAAACCATGATTCTAGACTTGAGAGAAGAAGTCTAGGAATTAAGAGAAAAGCAGAATGTTTATGAGGCACAACTAGTAAACCCTAAGGGGAATAACCGAGAGGTAGACAACCCTGAAGGGAACCCTCTTGAGGGAAATCCAGATGGGGAACAACCACAAAATGATGAACAATCACAGTCGTATGAGGTAAATCTAGAAATTCTTGTTATTCAAGAACGTGAAGAGGATATTGTCCAATAATTCATCAAGTACCAGCCTTTGGCATTCAAGGGAAAATTTGATCTGCAAGCTGCTGAGAATTCGTTGAACTAAATAGAGAAGATCTTTGAGGTGCTGGGATGCCCTAGAGAGAAGAAGGTCAGAATGGCTATATATAAACTAGAAGGTGATGCTGATAACCAGTGTAAGAATACGACACTTGTACTATGTGCCCAAAATATTATGTTGACCTGGGAGTTGTTCCAGGAGAAATATTATGAAAAATACTTCCCGAGGTCAGTAAGGATTGAGAAGGAGAAAAAATTCCTGATGATACAACAAGGTGACAACAAGACTTTCGATGAATACCTGTCTCAGTTCATTCGATTGTCTCGTTACTCTTCCTACCTGAAACTTAAAGATGATGAGGAGTGAAGCTGTGATATGCTAATTCAGGGACTGAAACCTGAGTTGGAAGAGAAACTAGTTGCCCGATAGTTTAAAGTATTTAACAAGGCTATTGAAGTGTGCCGATTGACCAAAGGGAACCTGAAGAGAGTGTGTGTCGGTAAGAGTACCAACAATCAGAAATTGTCCATTATGGTAAGTCTCATCTGGGACGACGTTGTAATCTTTCCTATGAGCTAAGTGATCTATTATACTTGCCAGAAGCCAGGCTATTTGGCAGTAAATTGTCCCCAGCAGGCAGCACCATAACTTATTGAGCCTAGATAGAAGAATCAAGGCCGAGTATTTTCCTTAATACAGGAAGAAGTGAAGAAGTCTCTTGAGCTGGTCTAAGGTAAAATTCTTCTCAATGGCAATTTGTTGTAAACCTTATATGATTCGGGTGCTAGTCACTCCTTCATTGCTTATGACTATGCTAGGCGCCTACGATTACATGTACATAAACTACCATTTAACTTGATTATGTTGACACCAATGGGTATCAAAACTATGACTACTGAAACTTGTTTAAATTGTGTAATAAACACTAACGGACATGAATCTATAGTTGATTTGACCTATTTGCCACTCTAAAAATTTAAAGTTATACTGGGTTTTGATTGGTTGATGGAAAATAATGTGTTGTTGGATTGCAGAAACAAGAGGATAATATATCATACTCGGTGGGAGACTAATAACATAAATGCTAGTATGAACTTCCTTTCATTAAAAAAAGTTGAGAAATGCCTGATGAGGAGATGCCAAGGATATATTGTGTTCTTTTTTATGCAAACGAAGATAGAAATAGCCCTAGAAGACATTCTAGTTATGACGGAATTTCCCGAGGTGTTTCCAAATGACCTTAGTGGTTTGCCTCCTAAAAGAGAAGTGGAATTTATGATTGAGATCATGCCTAGAGCTGGGTCTATATTAAAAGCCCTGTACAGAATAGCTCTAAATGAAATGGCTGAGTTGAAGAAGAAGATCGAGGAATTGCTTGAGAAAAGGTTCATTCGATTGAATGTCTCACCGTGGGGAGCACCGATGCCATTCATCAAGAAGAAGGACAGGAGCCTAAGGCTATGCATTGTTTACAGAGAGCTAAATAACGTAACCGTTAAGAACAAGTACCTGCTTCCCCAGATTGATGATCTTTTGGATCAATTGTCCGGAGCAAGTGTATTCTCAAAGATTGATCTAAGGTTAGGATATCATCAGCTGCGTGTGAAAGCAGAAGACATACTGAAGATTGCTTTTAGAACCCAATATGGACACTATGAGTTCCTAGTAATGCCCTTTGGGATAACCAATGCACCAGCCATTTTATGGACTATATGAACCACATCTTTCATAAATACTTAGATCAGTTCAGGATAGTCTTCATCAACAACATTCTGATATACTCTAAGAGCAAAGAAGAGCACGAAGAATACTTAAGGATCATGCTAGGTATTCTGCGGGACAGGAAACTCTATGCGAATTTGAGAAAATATGAGTTTTGGCTTTCAGAAGTTAGATTTATGGGCCATGTTATCTCACAAGAAGGGGTTTCAATAGATCCCAGTATGGTGGAACCAGTACTAGACTGGAAAAAGCTAGAAATTGTTACTGAGATATGTAGTTTTTTTGGGTCTAGATGGCTATTATAGGAGATTCTTTCAGAATTTCTCTCGGATTGCCTTGTCATTGACCAAGCTCATAAGGAAAGATTAACTATTTAAGTGGGACGATCGGTGTGAGAAAAGCTTCATGGAGTTGAAGGAGAGGTTGACATCTATACTCGTGTTGATTATCCCTAATGCCGAGTTGACCTATATGGTCTATAGTGATGCTAGCAAGTAAGGACTGGGATGTGACCTAATACAGCAGGGCAGAGTGGTGCTGAATCCTTATGAGATGAATTATCCCACACATGATCTGGAGTTGGTGGCAATTGTGTTCGACCTAAAAATCTTGCAACACTATGTATATGGTATGATTGTGGAATTGTACTGTAACCATAAGAGTCTTAAGTACGTGTATGATTAGAAGGAGCTCAACATGAGATAATGCAGGTGAATGGAGTTGCTAAAAGACTATAACTTGGAGATCAAGTATCACCCGGGTAAAGCCAATATCATTACTTATGCTCTTAGTTGGAAGGCGATATAGGTGGCAGTTATGATGATACAGGAGTAGAAATTAATAGAAGATTTTTTAGATCTAAACCAGACAAATCAAATTCTCTGTGTTGGTTATGGTGTTAGCCAAGAAGAAAGTGATCTGAAGGCTGAGATTACAGAAGCTCAAATGCAAGATGAGCATGCACGGTCCATCAGGACAATGATCAAACAAGGAGAGACTTGAGACTACGATCGTTTATCAAGTGGACTGGTTTGATACAAGAAGAGAATCTATGTTCCACTGAAAGCTAATTTGAGGCAGAAAATCCTAGATGACATGCACAAGAGTCGATACACCCTCCACCTAGGGATAGTAAAGATGTACCATAACTTGAAGGTGATGTACTGGTGGGCTAGATTGAATAAGGATGTGACAGAATATGTGGCAGGATGTCTTACCTACTAAAAGGTAAAGATTGATCACCAGAAACTGCCAGGATTGCTTCAGAGTCCCAAGATTCTAGAGTGAAAATGGGAGAGCGTAACCATGGATCTTATGGTAAGGTTACCCAAAATCCAGAATCATGATGCGATCTAGGTGATTATTGATAGTTTCACAAAATCAGCATATTTCATACCGATCAACGCCAGCTATTTTCTTGATAAATCGGCAGAGATTTACATCAAGGAAATTGTAAGACTCCATGGGATGCCAAAGAGTATAATCTCTAGTAGAGATCATTGTTTCACTTCAAGATTTTAGATATATCTACATAAAGCTCTGGGCACTAAAATGAAATTTAGTACGGCCTATCATCCTCAAACTGATGGATAAATAGAGAGGACCATCAAGATGCTGGAAGATATGTTGAGAGTGTGCGTGATAAACTTCAAGAGAAGTTGGGATCACTACCTTCCACTTGCACAATTCGCTTATAACAATAGATATCATGCGAGCATTCAGATGGCTCCATATGAAGCACTGTATGGAACAAAGTACCAATCCCTTCTCTGTTGGAAAGAATTATCAGAAAGAAAATTGTATGGGCCTGACATAGTAGAACAGACTACTAAGCATATCAGAGTCATCAAGCAGAGACTGCTTGCAGCCCAGAGCTGACAAAAGAGCTATGCCGATAAGCAGAGATGAGCGTTAGATTTCCAAGTCACTGATCACGTATTTCTGAAAGTTTCACTTGTCACCCGTACCAGAAGGGCGATAAAGAGAAAGAAGCTAAGCCCTCGCAACATTGGGTCGTTTGAGATTTTGTCAAGAATTAGGTCCATAACATACCAGATTATTCTACCTTCAAATCTGAGAAGATTGCATGACGTCTTCCATATTTTGTAATTGAAGAAGTACCAACCATACACCCAGTATGTCAATGAGTTTGAAGATGTAGATATACAAAATGACCTCACTTACGAGGCTGAGCCAGAACGGATCCTCGATAGACAAGAAAAGCGGCTCCGATATCGCAGCATACCATTTGTAAAGGTGGTCTGGAAGGGACTATCTCCAAGGGAGGCATCATGGGAAGCCGAAGAAGATATGAAAAGATGTTACCCTGAATTTATGCCCCAAGATGTGTAACAAATTTTGAGGACGAATTTTATTATGCGGGGGGGGAGTTGTAATATACAAAATTTTGTACTCGGTAGCCATTGTAAATATTTAAGCAGTGGAATAAAAATAATTTCCAATGTTTACCAAAAACATATATGGATTAAGAATCCCAACAGCTAGTGTAAATGATATTAGCACAATCACTTTGGGAATTTTGTACAAAATTAATTCTGATTAATTAAGGAAAAGAATTAATTCCTCTTAAATGAGTCTAGTGAGATACAAAATATAATTTGAACCTAGAAAGGAAAGAGAAAATAGTGTATGGAAGAGAAAAGAGAATTTAATAAAATAGTTAATGGCAATTTAATTAACATTGCCATAATTGTAAGCAAAAGAAACAATTGCTAATTGATCTGGAGGTTAAAAACTGAAACCCAAGATTAAGGGCTAGGATTTTGCTCTTGGAAACTTATTTAATTAGGAGGCTCAAAAATTAAATTATTTTCTCCTAATAAAGCTCAAGAAATTCAGTCAAGCTTGGAAAGGAAGAAGGAAGGAGTAATTGGAATCCAACTAAATGGAACTCTTGTAATATTTACACCAACCAAGGGAAAATTGGTCAACAAATTTTGCCCACATTTTTTAATGAGTTTCGATCAGCTGAAGAGAGGGAATGAATGAAATAAAACACAAAAATTAGGCTCCCTCTCTCATTCATTTGGACGTCTAGAGCAAGCACAAGAGAGAGAAGGAGAAGTGAGGAACAATAGGTAAGCTCTCTCTAGATTTTCACCCTCTTCCTCACATTTTTAGCTCAAATGTTCTTCATGAACATTGTTCCCCTCATCCAAACCTTCAATGCTATGATTTTTTTTTTGTGAAAAGGAGGTGTTTTGAGCCATTTTTCAAGACCCAAAGTGGTAGAAGCAAGAAACAAAGCCTAAAAGAAGCAAGAGGTAAGTTAGGACTTTGAGCTCAATATTGCGATGATTTGTGGAGTCTTTTGGTTTTTCATCTCTGCCCTAATCTCGGTTCATATGGGAAAATAGGAGTTGATGTCATTTTGGTTTTGAAAATGGTTAAATATGGTGTTAAAAGATTAGTATAGAAAAGCTATGTACTAAAACTTGAACCTTGATGATTGTTGCTTATGGGTGGCTATTAGGTCAGAAGGGAAATGGAGAAAAAGGAGTGATATTTTGTCATTTTAGAGTTCACCAATGGATTCTACATGAAAAACTATGTGAAATAACATGTGGTTGTGAGTTTTGGGTGATTGTGTTGAAAATATCAAATTTTAGATGTTAAGATTCTGTGCTGCCAGAAATTGTTTTCCGGAGGCAGGGATGGTATGTCTTGTTTTTGAATAATCAAACCTCGTCCAAATTCTTAGAAACTTTCCAGAAAGAAAGTAGACATACTAAGATTTATTTTGATTGGTAGGATGTGATTTTTTGACTAGTGGATTTAGTATTATAATTTTTCAAAATTTGGTCATGTTTCTGTAACCAAATATGGAACAGTTGAGGTTTGGTAAATGATATTTTTCCTTGAAATTATACTTATATAGTGTTACAATGTGCTTGTAACTAATAAATTTGGAGTTTTCTACAATTATTTATGATTTTTGAAACTTGGACATTGAATTTGGAAGATGTTTTGGGGTAGACTTGTTATGACGTGTTTTTGTCTAACCAAATAAATTCTAATATCCATGATATTTTCCACACATAAATTATACCTAACAAGATTTAATTTGATGGGTAATTTGTAATAATTGGACAAGAACATTGGGAGATACAAAGTTTTAAAATTTAGTAATAATTCTGGAAACTGTCTTAAGACAGTAGAGAGTAATGATGAAATCTGAAATTATGTGTGAAGAGACTACAAGAGTAATTATTTTTCCTCTAAACTAGACTTAATAGTGCTCACATAGAACTTTGAAACACCTAGTTTGGAAGTTTTTGGAATTAGTTATGAATTTTTAAATTTGGAAGAAAAATCCTATATGTATGTAGGCTATGCGAATTTAATGGGCTTTAGGCCAAAAATAGTAAATGTGAACTTTAAGGGTAAAGATTAGTACTTTGGCCTAGTGTAACCACACTAATTACTTAATTGGGCCTAAGCACTAACCCAAATGACAACCAACTTGATTAATTGGATTATACAAGTTTTGGATGAAATAATAACCTATCATCCGTAAATTCTAAATATAGGACCTAATAGCTGCTTGGAGCTTAAGTCTTGCCCGAGCTCAAAGAAATGGTTGAACATTGATTAAGGGAAGTAGCCAAGTAGTAACTTGTCTTTCATATATTTATAAGATACACTGCATGTTTTTTGGATTCATTATGAATTGTCTAGCACGTACATTCTAATAATGTGAGGTGGTTGCGCGGGGCCTTTTTACGTGGGTAGAAGCTTAGGCCAATATAATGTTCAGTGATGCATGAACGGGTTCCCAGGGCCTATTTTCACAGGTATCCCTTTGGGCCTCTTAGTATACCTAGTGCTATGGTGATATATGAACTGCATGTGATGCACTAAATGCTATTGTGATAATTCTGTCATATGATGACTGTGTAGCATCCTTTATGATGTTATATCTATATAATTGACTATCTATTAGTACTGAGATTCTTTTAAATCTCACTCTTTTTTTCAAAAATACTCTACAAATATAGGGAGACAGCTCGAGGGGTAAGAAGGTAAATGCGGGCAGCTAGAGATTAGAGCAAGAAAGACTTTAGTTTACTGTTGTCTGTTTATTTCGATATTTTGGATATTTTGAAACTGTATATGATGTACATAACTATGTAAACCCAATAACAGTACAGTAGTAGAACCAATAATACTAGTAGCTTAGTAAATGAATGCTTATGTGATAAGTGATTATGCTTCCAATTTAAAGAAGAATCCTTAACTAATGAATGTATCAAGAAACGTAAGCAAAGACACGCTCGCATACTCTGATATAATAGATTTAAGTATCAATGAGACTTAGTGAGATAGTGAATGTTTATGAAATTATTTGGAAAATTTTTATTACTCTCAAAAACCCCTACCAATCCCAGGTTCAAATCCAAAGATAGATTTGGGAATTTTGAATGTTTTCCAAAGTTTCTTTAATCTGGGACCAGATCTTGGTTTCATGAATGATTTCATTACTCATTTGCACTCATCTAGGGCTATTGCAAATAAGGTATTACATAAGGGGTCATGTTGTCCAAATTTTCTCAAATCATGATTAATGAGTGTTTAGGTGGTTAAACATGTGATTAGGAGTGAAAAGGAAGGATTTTATGCATTGAATTCATGAAAAAATATTTTTCACTAAATTCTGCCAAGTTTCGGCCAGACACAGAACAAAAGGAAGGAGCAGGAATTTTGTATTTTAATGGTTCCATTGGATTTATAAGGGAAAATTGTGTGGGAATACATGTATTTATGATTTTTGGATCCTTGTATATGAATCTAGAAGTTTTTGAAGTTGAGGAGTAAATGCTATTTAATATGTTTCTTGGAGGCAGTTTGGTTGTAATGTGTTTTTTATTAGTCAAACCTAACCCAAATATTATGAATTTTTTCAAAATTAAAGTACGCATTCATATCTTTAATTTGATAGGTAGAACATAATTTTTGACTAGTAGATTAAAAGATATGATTTTTCAAAGTTAGGCCTTGTTTCTGGAATGAAATCTAGGACAGGTTAGGTTTGGCGCAATTCTGAGAATTCTATAGCTGTAATGGCCAAATTTGGGTATTTCTATGTAAAAGTATACTTAAAGAGCTTTACATAGAATTTGGAGCCAATCAATTGGGAGTTTCCTAGAATTAATAGTGAATTTTTGAACTTGATCCAAAAGCCGCCAAATTTGAGTATAAGGGTGAAAATGAAAAATGTAATGGCATTAAGTAATTAAGTTGAACTTTAAGGGTGGAATTAACCAATTTAGGATAGTTGGACCACTTTGACTTTGCTTTTGTCTTAGTACATTAACTTTAATGACAACTAACTTGACCAATTGGATTATGCAAGTATTGGATGAAATAATAACCTAGCATCCGTAAATTCTAATTATAGGACATAATAGTTGTCCGTAGCTTAAAACTTGCCCGAGCTTAGACAAACGGTTGGAAATTTCTCAAGGGAAGTAGCCAGGTAGTAACTCTTTCTTTCATATATTATAAGATACACTGCATGTTTTTTGTATTCATCATGAATTGCTTGGTACATTCTAGTTATGCGAGGTGGTCACCCGGGGCCTTTTTGCACAAGTGGACACTTAAGCCAATATAATGTTCTGTAATGTATGAGTGAATGCCCCAGGCCTATTACATGGGTATCACTCGGGGTCTTGTGATATAGCTAGCACTGTAGTGATATAAACTGCATGTTATGTACTGAATGTTATTGTGATAATTCTATTATATGATGACTATATGTCATGCTTTATGATGTTATATATATATGATTGGCTAATTATTACTACTGAGATTCTTTCAAATCTCACTCTTTTTCATAAACCACTCTACAGTACAGGTAGGCAGCTTGAAAGGCAAGAAGGGAAATACAGACAACTAGAGGCCAGAGAAAAAAGGCTTTGAATTTTCTATTGGATGTCTGTTTAGATATTTTGAATATTTTGGAACTATATATGATGTACATAACTATTTAAACCTGATGATAGTACATTAGTAAAACCAGTAGTACCAGTAGCTTAGTAAATGAATGATAATTTGATTAAGAGATAACACTTCCGATTAATGAAGAAACATTAACTAAAGAACATATAATGAAACGTAAGCAGAGACACGCTCACATACTATAATAAAACAGATTTAAGTACCGATGAGACTTAGTGAGATAGTGAATGTATATGGCAAAACAAAAGACAGTGAATGTCATTGAAATTGTTTAGACAATTTTTATTTCACTCAAAAATCCCTTCCAATCCCAGGTTAAACTTTAGAGTTTGTGAACGTTCTCCAAAGTATGTTTAATCTACCAAATTCTAGTTCTATAAATGATTTCACTACTATTATGCACTCATCTAAGGCAATAGGACATAAGGTGTCACATCTTTTCTTAGCATGATCTCTTCATTGTTTTTCCTAGAATAATTCTTAGAACACTAACACAATAAAGTGTTAATGATAAGAATAATAAATGAATGAATAACATATGATTGTCATGTTTTCTGGTCTCATCACTTAAGTGATCACTCGAGTGATCAAGGGCCATCACTCTAGTGATCTCTTTTGAAAAATGGTAGAGAGTTCGGACTACACATAACTCGAGTGATCTAGGGCTATCACTCGAGTGACTACTCGAATGATCCCTTTTAGTTTTTGCCAAAGACCTTTTCTTAAATAGTAGACTCTTCTCTCAGCTCATCACTCGAGTGATCCATTTCAACATATGGCAGAGAGTCATATTGAAATATGAAAGCTTATCTTAGCTCACCATTTACGTGGTTACTCGAGTGATTTTGGGACATCACTCGAGTGATCCCTTCTAAAATCAGGCAAAGACTTTTGGCACTCTATTACTCAAGTGGTCACTGAGTGATTCTAGGTGATCACTCGAGTGATCACTCTCAGAATTTAGCAGAGACTTCTTTTAAGACAGAACTTTAATTATTTCTTCATCACTCGAGTGCTCACTTGAGTGATTACCCTGTATGCCTCAGAAACCTTGTTTAATTGTTCAAAAACCTTTTGTTTAACATCAAATCAATTGTAACACCTTTTGTTATCATCAAAACATAGGATCTAACATATAGGTACTATAGGGATCTGGAATAAGGGAACAGTAGTAGGAATTGGAATCTGGAGATGCTGCCTCATCATGTCCTCCATTCTCTCAATCCTCAATGTCTGAGCAGCGTGAACATCAAACATCTGCTTCATATTGGTGTTGACTACATCTAGAACTCTTACCTGATAAGTTACCAAGTCAATAACATTTTTGTTGGATTTCTTCATCTCATCAATAGCTTGAGCAAGGTAACTTGGTAGAGAAAAAGGGCCTATAGGTTTTACTTATGAGGTTTGTTCTTCCTCTGCTGGTATTGTCTTATAGGACTCCATAGGCTTAGCAACCACCTTTTTCTTCTTCTTTAGTTGAGATTGCACACTTGTATCTTGATACGCTAGTAGGATACTCATTTTGTTTAGTTGATGCTCACCAAAAGGTGGTATCTGAATTACTAGATCATTTGGATTAAGGTGCTAGATGTTGTTCAGGAAGAGAATGTAGGATACCAACTATGGAAATGGGATTATGGTTCTCTTGGATGAGTAGAATCTGAATCTAACCATCTCATCATATATCCATTGGTCTATATCCTGAGGTTGTTGATATAATTTGGATGCCATGTGTAATACCTTACTTCCAATAACCTCAGATGAGTGCAAAAGAGTAGTGAAATAAATTGTGAAACCAGGATTTAATCCTAAACTGAATAAAATTTGAAAACATTAATGAATCCCAACATTATCTCAGGAGATAAATCTAGGATTGAGTAGGTTTTTCATATGAAATAAAAATTTTTCAAACATTTTTCATAAATATTCACTGTCTCATTTAGACTCATCGATACTTCCTTTCATTTTATCAGAGTATACGAGCGTGTCTCTGCTTCAATCTCACATTGCCTTCATTCGTTAATGTTTCTCTAACAATTAGGAAGTGTTATGTAACTAAGTTATCTCTTTATTACAATACTATCCATTTACCTGGCTACAAGTACTATCAGTTCAACCACTATACTATTGTCACAGTTACCGATTTATACAATATATACATGTCCAAAATATCCAAACAGACAACCAACAGAGAAAGTAAATCTTTCAGCTTCATCCTCTAGCTGTCCGTATTTACCTTCTTGCCCTTTGAGCTACCAGTCTGTACTGTAATTTTTTTACAGAAAAAAGAGTGAGATTCAAAAGAATCTCAATAGTAATAGGTAGTCAATCATATAGATATAAAATCACAGAGCATGTTACACATTTATCATATAAAAGAATTATCACAACAACATTCGATTCAACATGTAGTTCTCATACCATCATAGTACTAGGTATATCACAAGGCTCCGAGTGTTACCCGTGCAATAGGCCCTGGCATCCACTCGTGCATCACAAACAAATTAAATGGCCTGAGCGTCAACCCGTGCAATAGGCCCCGGGCGACAACCCCGCATAAACAAAATGTGCCAGACAATTCATGATGAAACTACACACATACAATGTATCTTATAACATATGAAAGCAAAGTTACTACCTGATAACTTCTCTTGAGCAATATCCAATTGTTTCACTAAGCTTGGGTAGGTCTTAAACTTTGAATAATATTAGGTCCTATAAATGGAATTTACGGACGACAAGTTATTATTTCGTCCAATACTTGTATAATCCAAATACTCAAGTCGGTTGTCATTAAGGTTAGAATACTAACCCAAAATCAAAGTCAAAAATGGTTCAACTATATCAAGTTGGTTAGTTTTACCCTTAAAGTTCATTACAATTACATAATACCATTGCATCTTTTATTTTCGCACATTTGAGTAAATCTGTCAGACTTTTCTACAATTTTTGAAAATTCATAATTAATTCTAGAAAACTCCAAATGAGTTGGTTCTAGGTTTTGTTCAAACATATTCAAGTCCTAGTGTAAATAAAAATATTACAGGGCACAAATTATAACCACCCAATTCCAGAAAATTCGTCAAACCCAATCTGCCACAGATTCCATTCCATAATCAACCTTAAATTTTGAAAAATCATATTTCTCAATCCACTAGTCCAATTGCATCATATTATCCATAAAATTAAACCTCAGGATGTCTAATTTTATCATGTAAAATTTCATAAGTTTTAGACAAGGTTTGGTTACTGAAACACGCATCGCAACAAATCTGCTCCAGAAAAACAAGTCTAACAGCAGGGTCATCTAACTTTCAAAAATTCCATAATTTTGTACAATTATCCAAAAATTATAAGTACATGCTTTTCCACATAATTTTTCATTTAGAACTCAATGGAATGATCAAAATCAACAAAATCATACAGCTTCAGCCCCAAAATCCACTGGCAAGGCAGAATCCATTTTCAGCAAAATTACCAAAACAGAATTTTGTTGAACAACTTAGTCCAATATCATTTAACCATAAATACATGATTAAACCATGATTAATCCTTTAAAATTCCTTTGGAAAAAAATGAACAGTACCCCAACCTTCATGAAGACTCATCCAAACAACAAACCAATCGGTTCAAAATGAAGCTTACGCTTACCTCTATACGTTTCCACAATCGGTTCGGAAATTCAGCAGTACTTCATCCGGTGAGATGGCACCAAACACCCCCAAATGAAAATACAAAACTATAGAAATGAAGCTTAGGATGAGTAGAAGAAGGTTTGTAAAGGAAATTTTAGGAGAAAACACTGATTCGGTAGTGTTTCAGTGGATTAAACACAAGAACATTCACTATTCATGTTTTATCTTTCCTCTAACTATTTCTCAACGTTTTTTCTGATTTCTTCCTATTTTTTCTGATGATAAATGAAATAATAGAGTTTGAAGAGTCATAAAGGTGTTCCAACATGTGTCAGAATCTTATGGTGCCACATATTCGGTGATTTAGCCAAACGGTAACATGTGTCCTTTCTTTTAATCAAATGGGTCTTGAGTTGTCTGATGTCAGGGAAAGTGAGAGCCTGATGATTTTTCCCCAGCTCCTAAGTTCGGTGGTCGAGAAAATTAGTCGGGTGACCAGACCAGAGACCGGTGAATTTCCCCGGCTCAAGGCAACGTGGCACCCTCCAGTGATGACAACTCAAAAGATAAAGTAACTTTGTCAAAAAGAGGAAACAAGTGTCACGCTCTTATTCGGCCAACACATTAAAGTCAAAAGTACCTCTTCTCTTCTTCTTTAAGATGATGCCATGTGTCCCTTATGTGGGACCCATCCCTATCTCTTCCCTCCACCTAACTGTCCACTTTATCAGGGAAAGGAAAGTCAGGGAATTTTCCCCGGGTTCACCTACGAGGTGTCCTCCTTCGTGGTCCCTACACAAAGTAAGATTATTTCATTTAATTATTACTTTATGACAGCCAATAAAATCTTGCTAAGTGTCCTCTTTATCAAAATAACACCGTATACACAACACTGGCACCGATGAATTTTCTTCTGACTAATTACATTTACAAGCAGTTCTTGTTGTTCATATTTCAGTATGTTACACCATGTTGAGGTAGTCTTGATTATTGATGTAAGAAAAGTTCTTGCTCTTGTTGATTAGGCTCCTTGAATAGATGTAGAAGATGACTCGATTAATGTTGTTCATGGAACCAACGGTGATGTTTAAGGGTCCTATTGGCTCTCCAAGCATAAGTAAGCTGTATATCTCTCCCTGGGTGAAGTCTCTAGGTAATGGAGGGGGTTCATCAATGTCAATGACCAGAAGAGTGTTGATGATAGCCGATGTGAGAATAATCTTTTGACCACGGAATGTGGTCTCAATTGAGTCACTGCCTCTAGGGCTTTTCTTCATGTTGTTGTATAAGTGTTGTACCACTGACTCAGAGTAAGGTGTCATAATCCGTAGCTACAACTCAAATTTACCAAGATAAGCATATAGGTCAATATCATAATCTCTTTTAATTGCACCAAGATCAACAAAAACAACAGGGAAAAATTTATGTTGGGAGAAGTGTGAGGAGTAGTATGCCTTGTCTGTACTCTTGAGAGGAGTAGTCTTGAACCCGGGAGGTGGTGTGAGCTGTATTACCCCACTTTTTTTTCACTAATATTCCTTGTGTATATTTGTGATATTTAGTAGAATAAAATAGTGAATTATGGTATGCATAAAATTTGCAGAAATGGTTTGTTTCAATAAATCATAAAACATAAGGGAAAAACAGTAATTTTCCCTAACTCAAGGAACAAATATTTTCCCCCTAATTTTCCCTATATTTTTTATCAAAAAGAAAATTAAGAAGAGGAAAATGGCCACTTGTTAATTAATAAGCCAATTTTGGAGTATTATTACCAAGAAAAAAATTCAAAGTTAGAAAAGAAAGTCAACAATTACAACTAAAGTAATATTTGTAAGAAGCAATTTTTGGACATGCAAGAAGTGATTGAATATTCCCATTTCTTCTTTAAGTTACGGTTGAACAAAGAAATCAAGGGGAAGTATACTTGTTGGTCAACTTTGAATCAATATAGAAGAAATTCTTGGCCAATCACAAGAGTCAAAGAGTCAAAAAGCAAAATTATTTGACCAAGTTTGACCAATTAGTATATGCAATTCCAAGATAAAGCAAGAGGCTATTTTATTGTCCATAACTCTTCAAGTTTCGGTGAAGCCCAAGGGAATATATATATATAAGTATTTTCTTGGATATTATATGTGGCCATCATTAATTTAGAAAGAGGAAAAGAAATAACCACCAATCACAAGCATACATGTGTAAAGGTAAAAAGCAAGAGAAGAGATCAATCGATAAATATCATTTCCTTCTCTTCCATTCCCCATTTTGGTCAAAATAGAACCAAAAGAAAGAGAGAGAGGCAGCTGAATAAAAGTGAAGAAATAAAGAGCAAGAGAAGAGGAGCTTAGGGGTCAAGGAAAAAATCAAGGTAAGTGATGAAATCCTAGTACTTTTGGCTTCCAAATCATGTAGGAACTTCTTATAACCTCTTATCCTCCTTAAAAACCATGATTATCAAGCTTAATCAAGGGTATAGAGAGAGAGGGCAGAGACGTTGAGGAGAGAGAAGGAACAAAAATCAAGAGGTAAACTTCAAAACTTGCTTCTCTTGGCTTGGTTGATATTGTTGGTAGATATTATCTTATTATCTTATTTTCTCATATTTTACTGTGTGACATGCTTTGTAATGTTATATTTGTATGATTGGTATTATGTTACTATTGAGATTCTTCTGAATCTTACACTTTTTTAAAAAACCATCTACAATACAGGGAGATAGCTAGCTCAAGGGGCAAGAAGAAGGTAAATACGGACGGCTAGAGGCTGGGAACATGAAAGACTTTAGTTTTGTTGGTTGTCTATTTTATTGTACTTTGGATATTTTGGATTTTTATATAGTATAAATAGCCTGTAACTCTAACAGTGC
Source organism: Albizia julibrissin (assembly GCA_037074505.1). NCBI lineage: Eukaryota > Viridiplantae > Streptophyta > Magnoliopsida > Fabales > Fabaceae > Albizia > Albizia julibrissin. The sequence continues at coordinate 25,773,106 of CM073485.1, forward strand.
TATGATAGTGAAACTAGTAATGCCGGTAGACTAGTCAAAGAACATTAATTAATGTAAAAGGATAGTTTATTTAATTTACACTTCTGAATGCTAACAAAAATTATAACTAAGATATGGAATGTGAGAACTAAGTAGAGAATCAATCACAAACTCTAATAAAACAAAAAGAAGAGCTGGTGAGACTTAGTGAGATAATGAATATTTGTGAAATTGTTTAGAAAAAAATTTACTACCCTTAAAACTCCTCTCCAATCCCAAGTTCAAATCCTGAGATAGGTTTGGAATTTGTGAACATTTTCCAAAGTTGCTTAATCCAGGAGCTGATCCTGGTTTCATGAATGATTTCACTACTCTTTTGTACTCATCTAATTCTATTAGACATAAGGTGTCACATGAGCAGAGAAGGAGACACGGTGGGTACATTTGACTGAGATGCTCCACCGTGTGATGTCCCTTGTCCTTGACTCCTGTTTTGTCTAGTAATTCTATGAACTAGTTGCTTAAGGGAATGAGAGGAGTCTGATTGTTTATCTTTACAAACTTTTCTTTTTCCTTTTCCAAGAATTAGGGATTTGGTTGTGACTTGTGGTGGTTCTCGGATGACGACACCCTTTGCTAGAGCGACCTTTGATTTCTATTGAGTCTTGGTTGTGGGGGCTTTTGTCATCTTCACTGGAGAGGAATATAGTGATGAGGATGGTATAGTAGATGATGCAGAGGGAGATCAAGATTCTGAGGAAGATAGGCATTCTGTAATTCTTGTGACTCTGGGTACTTTGGTTCTCGCCATTATTGAGTATGAAGATAAAGAGAGGAGGAATTGTTAAATGGCAGCAACTGTGATTAGATGCCGATGGTGAACGAGTATTGGGATGTCGATGGTGAAGAGAGTTCCACATTTTATGGCCATCAAGTAATGGGAAGAATAGAGGAAGTTATGGGCTTTAAGTGTAGAGATGAAGTTTTAGAGCAGAGAGTTGTAGGAGTTCTAACGATTGAGTGATTTAAAAAATATGTTTTTCAGAGAGGCGGGAATTGAAAAAGGCGTATGTTATGCTTCTAACAAAAAATAAGGGTTAAATCAATTTGCTATAGGGTAAATAGATTTATCACTATTGCAGAGTTCAGTAATAAATCGATTTAGATAAGAGAAATCAATTTTTCATAGTGTGTATATGAGCTCATGTGTTTTGAAAAAAAAATGACTAAATTGATTTAGTCACTGGTAAATCGATTTGAGGTGTTTAAATCGATTTAAGCGAGAGATTGTAAAAATTGAGAGTGTAATACCTTACTTCCAATAACCTCAGATGAGTGCGAAAGAGTAGTGAAATAAATTGTGAAACCAGGATTTAATCCCAAACTGAATAAACTTTAAAAACATTAATGAATCCCAACATTATCTCAGGAGATAAATCTAGGATTGAGTAGGTTTTTCATATGGAATAAAAATTTTTCAAACATTTTTCACAAATATTCACTATCTCATTTAGACTTATTGATACTTCCTTTCATTTTATCAGAGTATACGAGCGTGTCTCTGCTTCAATCTCACGTTGTATTCAATCGTTAATGTTTCTCTAACGATTAGGAAGTGTTATGTAACTAAGTTATCTCTTTATTACATTACCATTCATATACCTGGCTACAAGTACTATCAGTTCAACTACTATACTATTGTCATAGTTACCGATTTATACAATATATACATGTCCAAAATATCCAAACAGACAACCAACAGAGAAAGTAAATCTTTCAGCTTCATCCTCTAGTTGTCCGTATTTACCTTCTTGCCCTTTGAGCTACCAGCCTGTACTGTAATTTGTTTATAGAAAAAGAGTGAGATTCAAAAGAATCTCAGTAGTAACAGATAGTCAATCATATAGATATAAAATCACAGAGCATGTTACACAGTCATCATATAAAAGAATCATCACAACATCATTCGATTCAACATGTAGTTCTCATACCATCATAGTACTAGGTATATCACAAGGCTCCGAGTATTACCCGTGCAATAGGCCCCGGCATTCACTCGTGCATCACAAACAAATTCAATGGTCTGAGCGTCAACTCGTGCAATAGGCCCCGGGCGACAACCCCGCATAAACAAAATGTGCCAGACAATTCATGATGAAACTACACACATACAATGTATCTTATAACATATGAAAGACAAAGTTACTACCTGATAACTTCTCTTGAGCAATATCCAATTGTTTCACTAAGCTTGGGTAGGTCTTAAACTTTGAATAATATTAGGTCCTATAAATGGAATTTACGGACGACAAGTTATTATTTCGTCCAATACTTGTATAATCCAAATACTCAAGTCGGTTGTCATTAAGGTTAGAATACTAACCCAAAATCAAAGTCAAAAATGGTTCAACTATATCAAGTTGGTTAGTTTTACCCTTAAAGTTCATTACAATTACATAATACCATTGCATCTTTTATTTTCGCACATTTGAGTAAATCTGTCAGACTTTTCTACAATTTTTGAAAATTCATAATTAATTCTAGAAAACTCCAAATGAGTTGGTTCTAGGTTCTGTTCAAACATATTCAAGTCCTAGTGTAAATAAAAATATTACAGGGCACAAATTATAACCACCCAATTCCAGAAAATTCGTCAAACCCAATCTGCCACAGATTCCATTCCATAATCAACCTTAAATTTTGAAAAATCATATTTCTCAATCCACTAGTCCAATTGCATCATATTATCCATAAAATTAAACCTCAGGATGTCTACTTTTATCATGTAAAATTTGATAAGTTTTAGACAAGGTTTGGTTACTGAAACATGCATCGCAACAAATCTGCTCCAGAAAAACAAGTCTAACAGCAGGGTCATCTAACTTTCAAAAATTCCATAATTTTGTATAATTATCCAAAAATTATAAGTACATGATTTTCCACATAAGTTTTCATGTAGAACTTAATGGAATGATCAAAATCATCAAAATCATAAAGCTTCAGCCCCAAAACCCACTGGCAAGACATAATCATTTTCAACAAAATTACCAAAACAGAATTTTGTTGAACAACTTAGTCCAATATCATCATAAATCATCATTTAACCATAAATACATGATTAAACCATGATTAATCCTTTAAAATTCCTTTTGGACAAAAATGAACAGTACCCTAACCTTCATGAAGACTCATCCAAACAACAAACCAATCGGTTCAAAATGAAACTTACGCTTACCTCTATACGTTTCCACAATCGGTTCGGAAATCCGGCAGTACTTCGTCTGGTGAGATGACACCAAATACCTCCAAATGAAAATTCGAAACTGTAGAAATAAAGCTTAGGATGAGTAGAAGAAGGTTTGTGAAGGAAATTTTAGGAGAAAACACTGATTCGGTAGTGTTTCGGTGGATTGAACTCAAGAACATTCACTATTCATGTTTTCTCTTTCCTCTAACTATTTCTCAACGTTTTTTCTGATTTCTTCCTATTTTTGCTGATGATAAATGAAATAATAGAGTTTAAAGAAAGTCATAAAGGTGTTCCAACATGTGTCACAATCTTATGGTGCCACATATTCGGTGATTTAGCCAAACGGTGACACGTGTCCTTTCTTTTAATCAAATGGGTCTTGAGCTGTCATAATGGTCAGGGAAGATGAGAGTCCGATGATTTTTCCCCGGCTCCTGAGCTCGGTGTTCGGGAAAATTAGTCGGGTGACCAGACCAGAGTCCGGTGGATTTCCCCGGCTTGGGGCAACGTGGCACCCTCCGGTGATGACAACTCAAAAGCTAAAGTAACTTTGTCAAAAAGAGGGAACAAGTGTCACGCTCTTATTCGGCCAATACATTAAAGTCAAAAGTACCTTTTCTCTTCTTCCTTAAGATGATGCCATGTGTCCCTTATATGGGACCCATCCCTATCTCTTCCCTCCACCTAACTGTCCACTTTATCAGGGAAAGGAAAGTCAGGGAATTTTCCCTGGGTTCACCTACGAGGTGTCCTCCTTCGTGGTCCCTACACAAAGTAAGATTATTTCATTTAATTATTACTTTATGACAACCAATAAAATCTTGCTAAGTGTCCTCTTTATCAAAATAACACCGTATACACAACACTGGCACCGGTGAATTTTCTTCCGACTAATTACATTTACAAGCAGTTCTTGTTATTCATATTTCAGTATGTTACAAATCCTCCCCTGTACAAGAAATTTCGTCCCCGAAATTTGTTACAAGTATTAAAACATAAATTCCGGGTAACTTTTCCACAAGTTGTCCTCCACCTCCCAAGTTGCCTCTCTAGGTGATAACCCCTTCCAGATCACCTTCACAAATAGAATACTTTTATGTCTGAGTTGTCTCTCCTGTCGCACAATAACTTGTTTCGGCTCAATTTCATATGTGAGATCATTTTTCATATCTACATCTTCATACTCTATAACATGCTGGGGGTCTGGTTGATACCTTTTCAATTGCGAAACATGAAAAACATCGTGTAATCTGCTCAAGTTCGGGGGTAGAGCAATTCGGTATGCTACTGATCCAATTCTAGACAAAATCTCAAATGGACCAATATATCGAGGGCTTAACTTCTTTCTCTTTATTGCCCTACCAATACCAGTGACAGGTGAGACCCTTAGAAATACATGATCGCGAACTTGGAATTCTAACGGTCTTCTTCATTTGTCGGCATAACTCTTTTGTCTACTCTGGGCTGTAAGCAGTCTTTGCTTAATGATCTTGATCTGCTCAGTAGTCTGATCCACTATATCTGGCCCATACAGTCTTCTTTCTGACATTTCTATCCAACAAAGAGGGGATTGACACTTCCTTCCATACAATGCTTCATATGGAGCCATCTGAATGCTCGCATGATAGCTATTATTGTAAGCGAATTCCGCAAGTGGAAGGTAGTAGTCCCAGCTTCCTTTGAAATCCATCACACATGCTCTCAACATGTCTTCCAGCGTCTGTATAGTTCTCTCTGTCTGTCCATCTGTTTGAGGATGATAAGCCGTACTGAAATTCAGTTTAATGCCCAGAGCATCATGTAGAGATCCCCAAAACTTTGAAGTAAAACGAGGATCTCTATCAGAAATTATATTCTTCGGCGTCCCATGGAGTTTCACTATTTCCTTGATATAAATCTCTGCCAATTTATCAGGAGAATAGCTGGCATTGATCGGTATAAAATGTGCTGATTTTGTAAAACGATCAACAATAACCCAGATCGCATCATGATTTCAAATTTTGGGTAATCCTATCACAAGATCCATGGTTACGCTTTCCCATTTCCATTCTGGAATTTTAGGACTTTGAAGCAATCCCGGTGGTCTCTGGTGTTTGATTTTCACCTTCTGACAGGTAAGACATCGAGCCACATACTCGGTCACATCTTTCTTTAACCTGGGCCACCAGTACATTGCCTTCAAGTCATGATACATCTTCACCATCCCTGGATGGAGGGTATATCGACTTTTGTGCACTTCATCAAGAATTTTCTGCCTCAGATCAACTTTCAGTGGAACATAGATTCTCTTCTTGTATCGAATCAATCCACTTGGTGAAAGATCATGGTCCTGAGTCTCACCTTGTTCAATCATAGTCATAATGGACTGTGCTTTCCCATCGTGCATTTGAGCTTCTGCAATCTCAGCTTTCAGATCACTTTCCTCTTGGCCTATACTATAACCAGCACAGAGGATTTGATTTGATAGGTTTAGATCTCGAAAGTCTTCTATTAATTTTCTCTCCTGTATCATCATAACTGCCACTTGCACTGACTTTCAACTAAGAGCATCAGCAACAACATTAGCTTTACCTGGGTGATACTTGATCTCCAGATTATAATCTTTTAGCAACTCCATCCACCTGCGTTGTCTCATGTTGAGTTCCTTCTGATCATACAGGTATTTAAGACTCTTGTGGTCGCAGTACAGTTCAACCATCACACCATATAGGTAGTGTCGCCAGATTTTCAACGCGAATACTATTGTCGCCAGCTCCAGATCATGCGTGGGATAATTAATCTCATGAGGCTTCAGCTGTCGAGAGGCATAGGCCACCACTTTGCCCTGTTGCATTAGGACACATCCCAGTCCCTGCTTACTAGCATCACTGTAGACCACATAGGTCAACATGGGATCAGGGATAATCAATACGGGTGCAGTTGTCAACCTCTCCTTCAGCTCCATGAAGCTCTTCTCACAACGATCATCCCACTTAAACAGTTGATCTTTCCGCGTGAGCTTGGTCAATGGCAAAGCAATCCGAAAGAAATTCAGAATAAATCTTCGGTAATAGCCAGCAAGACCCAGAAAACTACGTATCTCAGCAACAGTTTCTGGCCTTTTCCAATCTAGTACTGCTTCCACCTTACTAGGATCTACTGCAACCCCTTCTTGTGAGATAACATGGCCCAGAAATTTGACTTCTGAGAGCCAAAACTCACACTTACTTAGTTTAGCATAGAGTTGCCTTTCCCGTAAAATGCTTAATACGATCATCAAGTGCTCCTCATGTTCTTCTCTACTTTTAGAGTATATCAGAATGTCGTCGATAAAGACTACCACGAACTGATCTAAGTATTGACGAAAGATGCGGTTCATATAGTCCATAAATATGGCAGGTGCATTGGTTACCCCAAAGGGCATTACCAAGAATTCATAGTGTCCATACCGAGTTCTGAAAGCAGTCTACGGTATGTCTTCCGCCTTCACTCGCAGTTGATGATACCCGGACCTTAGATCAATCTTTGAGAATATACTTGCACCAGACAGTTGATCCATAAGGTCATCAATCCGGGGGAGTGGGTACTTGTTCTTGACGGTTACCTTATTTAACTCTCTATAATCAATACAAAGCCTCAGGCTTCCATCCTTTTTCTTGACAAATAGTACGGGTGCTCCCCATGGTGAAACACTGGGTCGGATGAACCCCTTCCCAAGTAATTCCTCAATTTGTTTCTTCAACTCAGCCATCTCATTTGGAGCCATTCTATATGGGGATTTAGATATAGATCCAGCTCCAGGCATGATCTCGATTGCAAACTCTACTTCTCGTTCGGGAGGAAAACCCCTAAGGTCATCAGGAAACACCTCAGGAAATTCCCTTACAAATGGGATATCTTCCAAGGCTATTCCTGTCTCTGTTTACACAGAAAAGAACACAATATATCCCTGACATCCCCTCCTTAGGCATTTCTCAGCTTCTGCCATTGAGAGGAAGTTTAGACTAGTTTTTCTGTTATTAGTCTCCTGCTGAGTAGGATATATTATCCTCTTTTTCCCACAATCCAGCAATACATTATTTGCTGTCAGCCAGTTAAAACCCAGTATAACTTCAAGTTTTTGGAGCGGCAAATAGACTAAGTCAACCGCAGACTCATGTCCCTCAACATTTATCACACAGTTCAAACAGACATCAGCAGTCATAGTTTTGACACCCATTGGTGTCGATACAACTAAGTCAAATGGTAATTTATGCATATGTAATTCTAGGCACTTAACACAGTCATAAGCAATGAAGGAATGACTAGCACCCGAATCATATAAAGCTTGCAATGAACTACTATTAAGAAGAATTTTACCTTGAACCAACTCAGGAGACTTCTTCGCTTCTTCGTGTGTCAAGGCAAACACTCGTCCCTGATTCTTGTGTCTAGGATCACCTGGCTGTGGTGCTGCTCGCTGGGGACAATTTACAGCAAAGTGACCTGGCTTTTGGCAAGTATAACAGATTATCTGACTCATAGGGACATTGCAAAGTCGTCCCGAATGTGACTTACCACAACGAGGGCATGTTTGAGAGGTCAGGGTTTTCTGGCCACTACGGTTCCCAGACCAAAAAGGCTTTTTATTGATATTTCCTTTTTGTGAGAACCCTTGCCCCTTACGCTTCTGTGAGGTATCCCCCTGACTAGGCCCACCTCGATTGTTGGTACTCTTATTGGCACGTACTCTCTTTAAGTTACCCTCAATCAATCGACACACTTCCACAGCTTCATTAAATTTAGTAAACTGCTAGGCAACAAGCTTCTCTTCCATTTCGGGCTTCAGTCCCCGAATCAACATATCGGAGCTCCACACCTCATCTTTTTTAATCTTTAAGTAAGGAGAGTAACGGGACAGTCGAATGAACCGAGACAGGTATGCATCAAAAGTCTCATCATCGCCTTGTTGTATCGCCAGGAATTCCTTCTCTTTCTCAATTCTTACTGACCTCGGGAAGTATTTTTCATAAAATTTCTCCTGGAATAACTCCCAGGTCAGTGGAATATTTTGGGCATGTAACATGAGTGTTGTATTCTTCCACCAGTTATCAGCATCACCTACCAACTTATATATAGCCATCCTAGCTTTCATCTCTGTAGGGAATTCTAACACATCAAAGATTTTCTCTAATTGGTTTACCCAATTCTCTGCAGTTTATGGTTCAAATCTCCCTTTGAATGCCTCAAGCTGGTACTGGATAAATTTAGGCATCCAATACTGGAGAGTATCCTCTTCACGTCCTGGAACTATAGGAATTTCTGAATTTACCTCAAGAGACAGTGACTGCTCTTCGTTATGGGATTGTTCCCCTTCTTGATTCCTCTCGGGGTAGTTCCTTTCAAAATTATTCCCCTTCAGGTTATTCCCTTCAGGGTTTCCAGATTGTGCCCTATCAGCATTTTGGCTTTCTCTTAATTCTCGAACTTCTTCTCGCAAATCCTGAATCATAGCTTGTTGTTGTGTCAGTATTCTGAGAATTTGTTGCATAGGGTCAGGCCTTGCATTATTCTCAGGTTCAGTAATTGGTGGTACATTAGTTTCTGATCTACGTCGCACCATTTTTCCTTTTCACTATTAAAAAGGAACACCACATTAAAACAGCATCAACCATATATATATGTATGTATACATATACTTCTCAAGGCTTTAAATATTAGCACACAACAGAAACATAGATCCATTATGGCAAACAACTATATTTACATCCAAGTAGATTGATATATACATAAGTAGCCCATACTACCTTATTATCACTAGTCCGTATGAAACAACACATACATATACATATGGTTAATAAAAGGTCAAAACTCAAAAGGACCCCAAAATATGATCTCATTCTTTTTCTCAATCCAAGAAGTAATGTTAGGAAAATAGGCTAGTGTGGTTTGAATCCAAATATCATCTGTCATCTCTAGCCCATGCTCTTCCTTTTGCTCATACAGTTTCTTTATTGAGCCCAAGAATGTCGTATACTGTTGCATAAAGGAAGTGTATTCATTAAAGGCGTTCAGGTAGAAATCCTTAAATCGCTCCCACAGTTCATCATTTGGGTGAGGGTCAAATGCTAACTCAACCACTGGAGCACTTGACTCTGCATCTGAGTCTGAGTACTGCATAATGTTCTCTAATTCTATGTCATCTGTGTCACCGACAGTAGCATCATCCCTAGGGGCAGGTCCAAAAAATATTGGATATTTAACTCTCTTCTTAGCAGTTTTTGTCACTCTCGGTCCACGTCCAGGTCCTCCTCTATTAATGACTATATAGTGCCTACCATCTGGTATACGTTCCTCCGGTGGTAGCTGGTTAATAGATGGGGGTGATCTACTTCTTTGTCTTTTCCTATCAGACATGCTTCCTAACACAAAGTAGCTAACAAAAGTTAGAACATATCAACATAAGCAGAGGACTCTAACAAAACCTATCGTTGCCAGAATCAACGCTCTGATACCAAAATGTAATACCTTACTTCCAATAACCTCATATGAGTGCAAAAGAGTAGTGAAATAAATTGTGAAACCAGGATTTAATCCCAAACTGAATAAACTTTAAAAACATTAATGAATCCCAATATTATCTCAGGAGATAAATCTAGGATTGAGTAGGTTTTTCATATGGAATAAAAATTTTTCAAACATTTTTCACAAATATTCACTATCTCATTTAGACTCATTGATACTTCCTTTCATTTTATCAGAGTATACGAGCCTGTCTCTGCTTTAATCTCACGTTGTATTCAATCGTTAATGTTTCTCTAACGATTAGGAAGTGTTATGTAACTAAGTTATCTCTTTATTACATTACCATTCATATACCTGGCTACAAGTACTATCAGTTCAACTACTATACTATTGTCAAAGTTACCGATTTATACAATATATACATGTCCAAAATATCCAAACAGACAACCAACAGAGAAAGTAAATCTTTCAGCTTCATCCTCTAGTTGTTCGTATTTACCTTCTTGCCCTTTGAGCTACCAGCCTATACTGTAATTTGTTTATAGAAAAAGAGTGAGATTCAAAAGAATCTCAGTAGTAACAGATAGTCAATCATATAGATATAAAATCACAGAGCATGTTACACAGTCATCATATAAAAGAATCATCACAACATCATTCGATTCAACATGTAGTTCTCATACCATCATAGTACTAGGTATATCACAAGGCTCCGAGTATTACCCGTGCAATAGGCCCCGGCATTCACTCATGCATCACAAACAAATTCAATGGCCTGAGCGTCAACCCGTGCAATAGGCCCCGGGCGACAACCCGGTATAAACAAAATATTCCAGACAGTTCATGATGAAACTACACACATACAATGTATCTTATAACATATGAAAGACAAAGTTACTACCTGATAGCTTCTCTTGAGCAATATCCAATTGTTTCACTAAGCTCGGGCAGATCTTAAACTTTGAACAGTATTAGGTCCTATAAATGGAATTTACGGACGACAAGTTATTATTTCGTCCAATATTTGTATAATCCAAATACTCAAGTCGGTTGTCATAAGGTTAGAATACTAACCCAAAATCAAAGTCAAAAATGGTTCAACTATATCAAGTTGGTTAGTTTTACCCTTAAAGTTCATTACAATTACATAATACCATTGCATCCTTTATTTTCGCACATTTGAGTAAATCTGCCAGAATTTTCTTCAATATTTGAAAATTCATAATTAATTCTACACAACTCCAAATGAGTTGGTTCCAGGTTCTGTTCAATCATATTCAAGTCCTAGTGTAAATAAAAATATTACAAGGCACTAATTATAACCACCCAATTCCAGAAAATTCGTCAAACCCAATCTGCCACAGATTCCATTCCAGAATCAACCTTAAACTTTGAAAAATCATATTTCTCAATCCACTGGTCCAATTGCGTCCTATTACCCATAAAATTGAACCTCAGGATGTCTACTTTCATCATGTAAAATTTCATAAGGTTTAGATAAGGTTTGGTTACTGAAAAATGCACCGTAACAAATCTGCTCCAGCAAAACAAGTCTAACAGCAGGGTCATCTAACTTTCAAAAATTTCATAATTTTGTATAATTATCCAAAAATTATAAGTACATGATTTTCCACATAATTTTTCATGTAGAACTCAATGGAATGATCAAAATCATCAAAATCATAAAGCTTCAGCCCTAAAACCCACTAGCAAGACATAATCATTTTCAGCAAAATTACCAAAACAGAATTTTGTTGAACAACTTAGTCCAATATCATCATAAATCATCATTTAACCATAAATACATGATTAAACCATGATTAATCCTTTAAAATTACTTTTGGATGAAAATGAACAGTACCCTAACCTTCATGAAGACTCATCCAAACAACAAACCAATCGGTTCAAAATAAAACTTACGCTTACCTCTATACGTTTCCACAATCGGTTCGGAAATCCGGTAGTACTTCTTCTTGTGAGATGGCACCAAATACCTCCAAATGAAAATCTAAAACCATATAAATGAAGCTTAGGATGAGTAGAAGAAGGTTTGTGAAGGAAATTTTAGGAGAAAACACTGATTCGGTAGTGTTTCGGTGGATTGAACTCAAGAACATTCACTATTCATGTTTTCTCTTTCCTCTAACTATTTCTCAACGTTTTTTCTGATTTCTTCCTATTTTTTCTGATGATAAATGAAATAATAGAGTTTAAAGAAAGTCATAAAGGTGTTCCAACATGTGTCACAATCTTATGGTGCCACATATTCGGTGATTTAGCCAAACGGTGACACGTGTCCTTTCTTTTAATCAAATGGGTCTTGAGCTGTCCTAATGGTCAGGGAAAATGAGAGTCCGATGATTTTTCCCCGGCTCCTGAGCTCGGTGTTCGGGAAAATTAGTCGGGTGACCAGACCAGAGTCCGGTGGATTTCCCCGGCTTGGGGCAACGTGGCACCCTCCGGTGATGACAACTCAAAAGCTAAAGTAACTTTGTCAAAAAGAGGGAACAAGTGTCACGCTCTTATTCGGCCAACACATTAAAGTCAAAAGTACCTTTTCTCTTCTTCCTTAAGATGATGCCATGTGTCCCTTATATGGGACCCATCCCTATCTCTTCCCTCCACCTAACTGTCCACTTTATCAGGGAAAGGAAAGTCAGGGAATTTTCCCTGGGTTCACCTACGAGGTGTCCTCCTTCGTGGTCCCTACAAAAAGTAAGATTATTTCATTTAATTATTACTTTATGACAACCAATAAAATCTTGCTAAGTGTCCTATTTATCAAAATAACATCGTATACACAACACTGGCACCGGTGAATTTTCTTCCGACTAATTACATTTACAAGCAGTTCTTGTTATTCATATTTCAGTATGTTACAGAGAGCTTAGAGAAAATTTTGATCCAAATCAATTTACTAATTTGAGTAAATCGATTTGTTACCTTTTATGAAAACAATTTAAAAACCAGAGATGTCTTAAAGCTACAATTGTTGAGTAAATCAATTTATGTTACCTTTTCTTCAAACCTAGATTTGACATAAATCAATTTAATGCCTTAGTAAATCAATTTTGTCCTGCTGCTTTGTCTTCAAAACATGATTTGGTTTGGCTTATTAAAACCTTGAGGTTTCTCTACATACAAATTTTCCATTATGTGGCCATTCAGGAAAGCACTCTTGACATCCATTTTATAAAGCTTGATATGCTTTATACATGCGTAAGCAAGAAGTACTTTTATGGCTTCTAATCGAGATACTAAGGTATAGGTTTCTTTATAATCTATCCCTTCTTCTTGTCTATACCCTTTAGCAACTAACCTTGCTTTATTTCTAGTTATAATGCCTGACTCATCAAGTTTGTTTCTAAACACCCATTTGGTATCTATGACAAGATGATCTTTAAGACGAGGCACCTGATCCTATACTTGACTTCTTTCAAACTGATTGAGTTCCTCCTGCATGGCTATTACCCAATCATTGTCTGAAAGGGCTTCATCAATATATGAGGGTTTGATTTTAGAAACAAAGGCTAAAAAGCTGACTTCATTAAGGGTTTTTTTTTCTAGTTCTTACACTCATTAATATCCCTAATAACTTGATCAACATGGTAGTTTTTTTTGTATTTCCAAGCTCTAGGTTATTCTGGGTTAGGAGATTCAGTGGCTGGGATAGAAGGTTCTTTGGAGATAGGGGAATTTGAAAAGACTTGTTTTTCTTATAGCTCTATTAAGTCTTTTTCTTTAGAAGAATTTATCAAGGGTTCATTTTTAGCAAAAACTACATGAATGTATTCTTACACTACATAAGTTCTTTTATTGAAAATTCTAAAAGCCTTGCTTCTGTTGGAATATCCAAGGAATATTCCTTCATCATATTTTAAGTTAAACTTTCCCAAGTTATCCTTACCATTATTGTGGATAAAACACTTACACCCAAAATCATGTAGATGGGCAAGATTTGCCTTCCTTCCTTTATAGAGCTCATAAGGTGTCTTTCCTAGCTTAGGTCTTATGTAGGCGTTATTTGAGATGTAACATGCAGTGCTCATTGCATCGGCCCAAAATACTTGTGATACGTTCTTTTCATTCAGCATGGCTCTTGCCATTTCGATCAGTACACGATTCTATTTCTCTACAACTCCATTTTATAGGGGTATCCTTGGAGCTAAAAAATTGTGTTCAATTCCATGGTTGTCACAGTAGCCTCCAAAGGATTGATTTTTGAATTCTCCTCCATGGTTAGTCCTGATAGCTGCAATAGACATACCTTTCTCGTTTTGCACTTTCTTGGCAAAAGTAATAAACTCATTAAAGGTTTCATCTTTAGATCTAAGAAATAATGACCATGTGAATCTAAAGAAGTCATCAACTATAACTAATGTGTAAAGATTTCCGCCAAGACTCTTTAACCTTATGGGTCCAGCCAAGTCCATGTGGAGTAGTTGAAGAGGTCTTTGAGTGGAAATCTCCATTTTAGACTTAAATGATATCTTCAGTTGTTTCCCTTTTTGACATGCATCGCATATCATATCACTCTTGAAATGAAGTTTGGGTAAACCATTTACTAGGTCATTCTTAACTAGTTTATATAGTTGTTTCATATTTACATGTGCAAGTTTCTTATGCCATAGCTAAGTATCATCGCTGTTACTTACAAGGCAAGTTTTGATATATTATTAGTTAAGTCAAGTGTATAATAGTTACCTTCCCTTATTTCTCTGATCTTAACTTTGATCTCGTTCTTTTTTAACTGAAGATCTTCCTTGCTTACAACCAAGCATTCTTCAGAATCAAATATTACCCAATTATTTTTGTTAGTGCTTTGGCTTACGCTTTGTAGGTTATAACTGAGACCTTCTACATAGTATACATCCTTCACTATAATTTGTTCATTGTTTTCTACTTCCCCTATTCCTTCATTTTCCAGTATGGTCTCCACAGAATGTCAAACCCCTCCAAAATTCAACATTTAACAGAGTACCATTACATAGTTCAGTAGGCATACATAAATAGCATAAACATATTGATATTAAATACTTGATTACATTACAGGAAATTCCAACAAGGTTTGTACATGATATAATAAAAATCCCAAAATATAAAGAAAGGCTAACATATAACCAACAGAAAATTCTTAATCAGCACCAGACCCTCATTTGCCGGTATCTACTACTTTGCCCTTTGAGTCATTTCCTCTAACTGAATTAACTTTATTTATGAAAATGGTGAGATTAAAATAAATCTCAGTAGTAACACACTATCAATCATATAAAATGCAAAAGATAAATATGCAATGCAACATATGATGCAATAGATCGTAATGTTATGCACATGTCTGTCAATCAATATTCAGGATCAAACGATGATTTTGTCTAGATCAAAATGGTTGTTTGTTCCTACTTGCCTCACAGTGATCACAATCATATTCTAGAGCAGGCACCAACCTATCCGTACTTGTCACAATAATATTCTGGAGAAGGCCTCATGGTACTTGTGCTTTTCCCATAGGGTCGTACTCGTACTTCCCATTCCACAGCGAGGAAATATGCCATACAGGCTTTGCATTGACCTACCTAGATTGGGTCCCAAACTAGCCTAGTGGTACTTATACTCTTCCCACTGGGTGGTACTTGTACATTTCCCACACCGCAGTTCTAGGAATTACCACCATATATATTCCATATAACATCCCAAATTTTGAAACTAAAGGCTTGAAAATAAACCTAAATTAAGTGGATTGCTAAGCCCTAGTTTAGTAAGTATCCTAGTAAGGCATAATTTTATTCCCTAAAATTCCTTATACCTTGGTGGCATTTAAGGGAATAAAAATGGTGAATTAAAGAGCACAAGAAATGATAAAAAAAGGCAATTAGTGGTAACACATAACATGATTATGTTTGGAGCACAAATTGTAAGAATTGAGATTTACTACCAGTGTGTTTCCTTACGTGACAGTTTTGTTGTGTGACATTTTTAAATAGGAAAATGATGTCCAATGCCTATAAGATTTTCTATAATAAAATTAGACTTATCAAGCTTTAATTTGATAGGTCATATAAGTCATTTAGATTTGTACACTAAGAGTTATGTATTTTTGAAGTTCCAATGAAATTGGCAAGTGTTTGTGGCAGCATACAAAAATGGTGATTCTGAGCATTCTGAGTGTTCATTTGGCTAAAGGCTGTATTTTTCCTTAACATTAGGCTTAATAAGGGTCACACCAATTGGACATCTATAAATAAAGATATGAATTTTCAAAGGTTGATGAAAATTCTACCAGATTTTCAGCAATGTGCGAAAATTGAAAAAAAAATATATGAGCAAAATGGTCATTGACCAATAATGCAAGCAGCATTTAATTATTCCCTTTTTCTCTTGTAATTTTGATCAATAAGGGAAAGAAAGAGAAAATGAATTTACTTGGGTCACATTAATTCAAGGGGGATTAATTATAGTTAAGTAAAAATATGTACATGTTAATTAGCATTAAACAATATTATTTCAAAAGTAAGAGGAGAGATATTTTGATGAAGCAATTATCCCTTCCTTCTTCATCATTTTCAGCCAAGTTGGGAAAAATAGAGAGAGAGGAGAGCTTGAAGAAACACAAGAACACAAAGAGAAGTCTAGGGTTCAAGAAGCAAAATCTAAGGTAAGTAGGCTTGGATTTAAGTGCTTTTGCCCTCTAATACATGTAGAACCTCTTCTAATCTCTTCTCCATCTTGGAAATTATGTTTAGCAAGAAACATCAAGAGGGCAAAGAGAGAGAGAAAGTTGGTGCCTAGAGAAAGTGGAAGAATCAAGAGGTAATCTCAAGAACCTAGTTCCTCTTGTTGATTCTTGATTGTTGTTGGTGATTGTTGTGGATTTGTGGTTGTTGTAGCTTTGTTTTCATGATTGGGATGCATAAAATCTAAGGGGAGGTGCTACCCAAATTCATACTAATATTGTTTAAGTGGTTAAACATATGATTAGAGGTGAAAAGAAGGAGTTATATAGTTTGAAACTAAGAAAACACATTTTCCCTAAATATTTCACATTTTTTTCAGACCTTTTTGGGAGGGTTAGAGCTTAAATTTCATGGTTTTGAAGATTCCATTAGGTTTAAAATAGAAAATTGTGTAGGGAACATGTAAAGTTTGAAGTATAAAGGCCTTAGAATGTGAAATGACAAACTACCCTTAAACCCTAAGTGAGGGGCTGTTAGGGAAATTTTCATAATTTGAACACGAATTTGACTAATTTGAGGTCAAAAATTGATTCTACATGCAAAATTGTATAGGATTAGCCCGGTTCATAATTTTTGGTACAATACAGTTAGACTAGGTACAAAAAGGACTTAGACCGAGTTCCGAGGAGCATTTTGGTCATTTAGCATTTTTAAGCCAAGATAACCAACACAATGAGTTTAAAATGAATTATGAATGATTAGTAACTCATTTATCCTAAAATTTGAAATTTTATGATATATCAGTAGCCCGATCCGGATAGACAGAGTCAAATCGATAGACAGGAAAGGAAAGGGCACATTCCAGGTAGTAACTCTTTCTTTCATACACTATATGATTATTGTATGTTGTGTATGTCATCTTCTATAACATGATAGTGCTTAGGGTACATATGACCTAGTCGTGGTCTCGGACCCAACGATGGTGTACACGAGTTATGCCGGGGTTGCAAACATTTGTTTGGCCTTGGACAGTGTGCACACAACATTGTATAAGTTTGCATCTTATTTAACATTGTGCATTGCATATATATTTTCACATTCTCTATGTCTAATTGCTTGTTACTACTAATATTCTTTTGAATCTCACCATTTCCATAAATGTATAAAGTTACAGCAACAAGGATCGGCTTTGAGGGCAGAACGGTAATTACCGTCAACGGAAGGTTTCAGTCCAAATTAGGAGAAGTAGTTGGTTATCTGAAGACCTTTATTTATTTTAGGGTCTGTAATTATTATTTACATACCCCTATGGGGAATTCTTGTAATATAATCAAGTACATTGTATCAATGATATCAGTATATTTATGCTTTTCTTATGTGCCTGATGAACTGCGCATTGATACTCTGGTTAATATTAATATTATAGGATATGTCAGACTAGTGTTGACATTTTTTGGTATCAAAATAGTAGTTATAGCCATAATGCATGCAGTTTTGGCAATGTGATAGTATACCGATATGATTGCTTATATAGTAATAGGAACAGCGAAGTGAATTACTTCAGCTAGTTCCCAGACAAGCCCCCTAAAAGGAATAGACAAGCCTCGAAGAATAGTGAATACCCAAAGGGCAACTAGTATCATAATTCCAATCTGAAGGCGGTATAAAGATGTCACGGATACAAAGGGAGCGGGTCCAGGTAAGGCCAAAGTATAGTCCTCATTCTACAATAAAAACATCAGTAAGCTCATCAGTGGGAGACATTGATCAGCTACAAACAAACAAGACCATGTCAAACAGATAAGCCACAAATAGACAAGATAGAGTAGGATCTGGATTCCGTTACCGATTTTAGAGTTGGAACGGTATACATGATGCATGATCTATAACAGATTAGGGGTTGTGGGAAGACATCCGGGGTATATATCTGTAGGGTATCAGTGGTATCAGAGAGTAGTAGTATCAGTACACGCAGAGGGGATGTTAGTACCCAGTTGTTGGTATCAGTGGTACCAATACATACAGTAATGATACCAGTACTCATAATAGTGATATCAGGGTGGTACCAGCGGTATCAAGGTAGTACCAATGGTATCAGAGAGTAGTGGTATCAGTGCACGCAGAGGGGGTTCCAATACCCAATTGGTGGTATCAGTATACTGGTACACTTGATAGTGGTATCAATGCACGTAATAGTGGTATCAGAATACTAATGATATCGATACTGATAATGGTATCAAAATTGATATTTTGCACATTAAGCGAGACGAGGGCAGTCACAGGGTACCGATAGTTAGAAGCAATTAAAACTGGTATTTATGTTCTTGCACGGGTACACTGAAGTTAGGCGTGCTCAACCCAGGGAAATCTCGGGATGAGTGACCCCCTAAGAAGTTACATGAACATGTGTTATGTAACACAAAGGAGCAATAACATGTTGTACAGTAGTTATTTCTCTGTCTACTATAAACCTCTGTTATATGATATTACAGGAGTACCTGTGAACCCAACACATTGTGAAATGATAGATATGCCCTTGTGTTATGTGTAATTTACCTCTTGTTTTCATATGATGAAACAAAAGGATGGTAAGGCTAAAAGGTACATGTGCTGGGTAGGGTTGAGAATCTTGACTTGACCCAATTCAGCACATACTGGGTATATAAACAAAATAGTGAATAGTGATCAACAATCTTGACTTGACCCAATTCAGCACATACTGGGCTGCGAGAGGTGTAGCAAAAACAAAAACATAAATAGTGAAAGGAAACATACTCTTGGTAGAAAGGAAGATAAACCCATACAGTTTGGGAACTTGAACAAGAGCTTCTACTTATACCTGCTCATGAGGGTGACAGTTTACAAACATAAGCAACACATTTCAGTTAGCAGAGAGTCGCTATTGTTAGCCTCTGACATCCCTGTCAACTGGGCAGAGGTTACAGAGGACTGGTTATCTCTTGTCTTACTAAGTGGTGATTTTTCACAACACGGAATTATTGACAGTATTTAGACTAGTTGTGATAGACTCAATGTTGATATTCTGATCTACTGAAGGAGTAGAGAAGAACACGAAAAGTGCCTATGAGTGGTGCTAAGACATGTTGTCTCACAAAATAGGATGGAGCAAAGCCTAATAAAATGGACACAGTATTAAAAGTGGAAACAATATTGAGCTGAAAAAGGCCAGGAAATTGTCACGGAGGTACACAGTTGTTGGATTCAGTCAAATGTCGTAGGAGGTTCATAAGGAACTCCTATTGGATCATCTTGACATTGTTAGCTCTTATGAGGAAATAAAACATCAG
This sequence comes from Albizia julibrissin, assembly GCA_037074505.1. NCBI lineage: Eukaryota > Viridiplantae > Streptophyta > Magnoliopsida > Fabales > Fabaceae > Albizia > Albizia julibrissin. Next base: position 25,792,797 of record CM073485.1, read on the forward strand.
AATGGCGTAATAGAAGTATAGTGAATCTATGTGAAATTCTTAAAAGCTGCAAGAGAAGTTGTTATTCACACCAGTGTTGATCATCCTATATCACAGTATGACCTTTGTTATCTATCATGATTTGACCTGTGAGGCCAATAGTGACACAACATATGTGGTGTACAGTATGACCTGTGTAGTGTGCAGTGGTAAGGCAGCCCCATCAGAGCATGTTAGTCAACCCCATAATCAAGATGCACCCCTGACATGGCCAGGAGAGTCATGGTTACATCGGCTAAAAGCACAAGTAGGGCTGTGGTCAAGAGGCAGTGCGTAAAACATGATGTTGAGGCGGTGTGGCCAATAGTATTACATCCTGTGTGGTGTACAGTAATATTACCCATGTAAACCTATGTGGTTTACAAGAACAAGACCAGTATAGTCTACAGTGACACCACCTATGTGGTCAGAAGTCACGCAACCTATATGGTTTGTGGTGACGCATGTAAACAGAGTTTGGGATGAGCCCTAGAGTAGTAGGGCATAATGATAGCAAATACCTCTCAGCAGTACAATGTTAAGAATCACAGGTCTATAATTGACCTTTGTGGTCTAAACAAATGCAAGCAAACATAGATTGGGATGTGTTCTGATACAACAAGGCTAGGTAGTGGCATCTGCATCTCAACAGCTATTCTACTCGGGTCTTTTTAAAAATTTAGTACATGAATCAAATCCATTTGCATCATGTAACTATTGCAATAGGAAATGCCATTATACTTCATAATGTCATTTTAGAAAAGGAAAGGTCATTGGTATATATAAATGGTTCCAAAAGGGACACATATACCAAGGGTAATTCATACTAACCATGAAGGACCCAAGAAAATATAGGTACCTAAAACTTGATGATATTACTTTAGGTATGTCTCAAAGCATCACGAGCAAACAAATGGTACATTAATAGTGGATGCTCAAGACACATGACTGGTGACAGAGAAAAGTTTACCATGCTGGAAGCTAAAGAAGGAGGGAAGATAACTTTTAGAGGTAACCAATTTAGACATATAGCCAGAATTGGAAGTTGGAAGAACCAATCACTACTATAAAAGAGAGATTTAATAGCCCCACTCTTATGGTACTTCTTTAAAGAAGTGCCATAAATAATTGTTTTTTTTTAAAATATATATATATATTGAGAAGCTATGACGCTTTCTATTATAAGTGTTATAGCTAGTGTTAGGCTTGTATGGCACTTGCATAAAAAATTCCATACAAGGTCTTTATTTTTTTAAAAAAAATAAAGGTTCAGCTATGGCATTTGCTTAACAAGCACCATAGTTGACTTTATTTTTTAAAAAAATCAAGAACTTGTATGGTGCTTCCTTGATTGAGCGCCATGCAAGATGCCACTGTATCTTAAATATTCAAAGTCACAGGGGATATTAGAAGGCGCTTATAACCAAACGCCTTTAAAGGACCCGAATTACTCAAACTTACAAAAAAAGTTCACAAATCCCAATCTCAAATCTAGAGTTGAAGCTGAGGTTGAGAGGGTTTTTCAAAGGATAAAAAAAAATTTCAATTACTTTCACAAAGTTTTACTAAGCCACTAAGTTTATCAAAGTGTGCAAGCGTGTCTCTGCTTAAGACTCACATTGCATTTTCTAGTTAATATTTCCTTTATTGTTTGGAAGCATCATCTACAGGTACTACCAGTTCTACTACTATACTATTATCAAGTTTACAAAGTTATATACGTCATGTACATATACAAAATAGACAACCAATAGGAAATAAAGTCTTGCAACTTCATCCTTTAACTTTCTGTATTTACCTTCTTACCCTTTGAGCTACTAGACTGTAATGTAGATTTATTTATAGAAAAAGAGTGATATTCAAAAGAATCCCAATAGTAACAGGTAGTCAATCATATAGATACAAAATCACAGAGCATGCCACACAGTCATCATATAATGGAATTATTACAACAGCATTCAGTGTACAACATGGAATTCAACATATCACCATAGCGCTAGGTATATCAGAAGGCCCTGAGTGTTACCCGTGTAATAGGCCCCAGGAATCCACTTGTGCATCACATAAATTTCTAATGGCTTAAGCGTCCACTCGTGCAATAGGCCCCAGGCGACCACCCCACATAATCAGAATGTGTTAGACAATTCATGATGAAACCACAAATATACAATGTATCTTATAACATATGAAAGACAAAGTTACTACCTGGTCACTTCCCCTGTGAAATATCCAACTGTCTCTCTGAGCTCACGCAAGTCTTAGATTCTGGACAACTGTCAGGTCCTATAATTGGAATTTACAGACGACAGATTATTATTTCATTCAATACTTGTATAATCTAAATATTCAAGTTGGTTGTCATTAAAGTTAACATAATTACATGGTGCCATTACATTTTTTCCATTTTCGCACCTTTATTCAAATCTGCCAGAATTTTTCTTAATCTTTGAAAATTCATAATTAATTGTAAAGATGTCAAATTACACCTATTCTAAAGGCTATGTGAACCCTAATTAGTCTAGTTTCAGGGGAAAATATATCCATTACACTTCTGGATGCACATCAATACATCATTTTACTTTATTGATCATTGCCCCAGAATTCACCAATTTCGTATGACCAAAATTTAAAAATGTAGAACTTTGAGTATACACATCCAAATGACACAAATGACATATCAAATTAACGCTTGACATTTCTATTTTTAGAATAAAAACTTTCAAAATTTTTTGACATCATTTTCTTATTTAAAAAAGTCATACAAACAGACTGCCTTGCACAGAACACATGTAGCAGAATTACAGTTTTGCAATATATATTTCCAGAAGTCCAGAATTTACAACCAGGGCTATTCCCACACATTTTTTTATTATAAAAATAAGGGAAATGTTAAAATCATCAAAATCATAAAGCTCCAGCCTGTACTCATAGTGACCGAACAGACCCCTTACAAGCCAAAATTACCAAAACAGAATTTTATCCAACAATTTGATCTAATACCATCATAAATCATGATCTAACCATAAACACATGATTAAATCATGATTAAACCTTAAAATACCCTCTATACAAAAATATGACAACCATAAACCCTCATGAAAACTCATCAAAATAACAAACTAATCGATTCAAAATGAAGCATACGCTTACCACTACGGGTTTCCGTAACTAGTTCAAAAATTCGGTAGCACTTCATCTGGAAAGACGGCATCAAAAACCTCCAAATAAAATTTTGAAATCATAGAAATGAAGCTTGTGATTAGTAGAAGAAGGTTTGTGAAGGTGTTTCGAGAGAAAACGTCGATTCTGTAGTGTTTTAGCAGATTGAAGTTCTTGAAAATCACTATTCACCCTCTCTCTCTCTCTCTTCTAACAATTTTCTATGATTCTTGGCATTTTTTATTATGTTTTTTGTGAGATCTGGATAAAAATATAAGGCCAAGAAAGAGTCTTGAAAATTGATGCCACATGTCGAATGCCTATGTTGCCATTTGTCCAGTGATCCAGTAATTCGGTGACACGTGTCACTTGCTTTAATTAAGTTGGTCCTATAATACCTTATTTCCAATAGACTCAGATGAGTGCAAAAGAGTAGTGAAATCAATTATGAAACTAGGATTCGGCCTAGATTAAGCAGACTTTCAAAATTGTTCGTAAATCCCAAACTTATCTTAGGAGTTGAAACTGGGATTGAGTGGGTTTTCCAGATAGAATAAAAATTTTCAAACATTTTTCACAAAAATTCACTACATCACTAAGTCTCATCGGACTCACTTTCATTTTCATCAAAGTGTGCAAGCATGTCTCTGATTAAGTCTCACGTTACATTCGTTAGTTCACATTTTTTTCATTTAGTTACCGTCTATTTACTAAGCTACTGTTACTACTGGTAATATCAATGTACTATCGTCAGGTTTACATAGTTATGTACATCATATGTATTCCCCAAAATATCCAAAATATCAAAAACAGACAACCAACAGAGAAAGTAAATTCTGCAGCTTCATCCTCCAGCTGTCTGTGTTTACCTTCTTACCGTTTGAACTACCATCCTGTACTATACATTTGTTTATAGAAAAATGGTGAGATTTAAAATAATCTCAGTAGTAACTGGTAGTCAATCATATAGATATAAAATCACAAAGCATGCTACACAGTCATCATATAACAGAATTATCACAACAACATTCAACCCATCACCATAGAGCTAGGTATATCACAAGGCCCCAAGTGTTACCCGTGTAATAGGCCCCACGCACCCACTCATGCATCACAGAAAATTCTAATGGCCTGAGCGTCTACCCGTGCAATAGGCCCCAGGCAAGCACCCCGCATAATCAGAATGTGTCAAACAAATTCATGATGAATCCACAAAACATGCAGTGTATCTTATAACATATGAAAGACAAAGTTACTACCTAGTCACTTCCTTGAGAAATATCCAATTTTTTCTCTGAGCTCGAGGAGGTCTTAGATTCCGGACAGCTATTAGATCCTATAATAGAATTACGGACAACAAATTATTATTTGGTCCAATTCTCTTACAATCCAAGTACTTATGTTGGTTGTCATTAAGGTTAAAATACTATATCAAAAACAAGGTCAAAGTGGTCCAACTATCTCAAGTTGGTTAACTTTACCCTTAAAGTTCATTATAATTACCTAGTGCCATTACATTTTCTTATTTTCACGCATTTACTTAAATCTGCCAGATTTTTTTTCAATCTTTGAAAATTCATAACTAAATGTACAAATACCCAATATGATAATTCTAAAGGTTATGTGACCCCTAGTTAGTTTAGTTTCAGAAAAAAAAATATAGCAATTACACTTCTGGATGTATATCAATACAGTATCTTACTTTATTGATCACTGCCCTAGAATTCACTAGTTTTTCTAGACCAAATTTAAAAATGTAGAACTTCCAACATACACATCCAAATGACATATAAAATTAAAATTGACATGTCCACTTTTATAATCAAAATTTTCACAATTTTTGTACATCATTTTCCTATTTAAAACTGACGCACAACCAGACTGCCACATATTTCATTCTAGAATCAACCTCAAATTTTGAAAAATCATATCTCTCAATATACTAGTCCAATTATACCATATTACCTATCAAATTAAAGCTCGGGATGTCTAATTGCATCATGTAAAATTTCATAAATTTTGGACTAGGTTTAGCTACTGAAAAACACGTCACAACAACTCTGCTCCAGGAAAATGAATCTGGCAGCAGGGTCATCCAAATTCCACAAATTCTAGAATTATGTATAATTATCCAAAAATTGTAACCATAATCTTTTCCACATAATTTTTCATGTAGAATACAATGGTAATGTCAAAATCACCAAGTTTCAGCCCCTACCCTTCTGACTGAACATAACCTATTTTTAGCAAAATCACCAAAATAGAATTTTGTCCAACAACTTGGTCCAATATCATTATAAATCATTGTTTAACCATAAACACATGATTAAAATTTAAAAATACCCACTGGAAAAAAATGAGCAGTACCCCCAACCCTTATGAAAACTCATCCAAACAACAAACCAATCGGTTCAAATGGAGCCTACACTTACCTCTACGTGTTTCCACAACTGGTTTGGAAATCCGGCAATACTTCATCTGGTGAGACAACACCACACACCTCTAAATGAAAATTTAAAACCATAGAAATTAAGCTTGCGATGAGTGGAAGAAGGTTGGTGAATGGTATTTTGGGAGGAAACGTCGATTCGGCAGTGTTTTGGCGGATTAAAGTTCTTAGAAATCACAATTCATTTTCATCTCTCCAGTAATTCGGTAACACGTATCACTTGCTTTAATAAAGCGGCTCCTACCTCTTTTTTTGGGTTTTTAGTTGTCTTTTTTGTCAGGAAAAGTGAGTGTTTAATGATTTTCCCTGGCTCTTGGGTTTGGTGTTCGGAAAAATTAGTCAGGTAACCAGACTGGAGACCGATAGATTCCCCTTACTTCTGTATCACGTATTACCGTCTTGGAATGCTAACACAAAAGGCAAAAAGGACACTTCATGATGAGGGACAAGTATCACCTTCGAGTTGTGCCAACCAAAAAGTAGGAATGGTACTTGTCATGATTGTGTGTACTTTAAGGGACATATGTCACCTTCTTGCTTGTCCAACACAAAAGTAAGGTAATCATTACACATCATGACTTACTTTATTAAAGTTACTTGAATAAAGTTACTTTATCAGTGTCGACTCAGATTTTACTCGAAACTTACTCGTGATTGCGTCACGCGTAGCAAAGCCCGCAAGATGATGCCAGGTCGGATTATGTGTGGGCCCCATATGGCACCACATATCGGTATCTTTTCCAAAAATAAAGGGTACACATGACTGCTCTGAAAATGCCATGTATATACCTATATTGACATATTTCGCCCAACCAATCAGTCTCATACCTTATGACATATCTGGGTGGCGTCTTTCTACTAACCCAATGGCACCATTTATGTGTCTTATGCACATCTATACCAACACTTTGGTCCTACTGCCTACGTATATTGGGTCCTCTGCCCAGTAGGGCTGGATCATATAGTCCCTGAGAGTTTTTCTATCTCTTGAAATTCTTAGGACCCTTCCCAAACTGGGCTTAGTAGTCTTCATGATATAGGCTTATCCTTAAGTTCCTAAGCCCAAAATTTGGGATATTACAGGTCCCGCCTCTTTTCTCGAGCTTTTAGCCGTCCAACTTGTCAGGGAAATCAGGGTATGATGATTTTCCCCAGCTCTTAGCTACGATATTCTGGAAAGTTAGTCAGGTAACCGGACCAAAGACCAGTGGATTTCCGTGGCTCGGGACGAGGTGGCACCCTCCAGTGATGACAACTTAAAAGATAGAGCTACTTGATCATATTGAGGGGACAAGTGTCATGCTCTCATTTAGCCAACACATAAAGTCAAAAGTGACTTCATGCTCTCTCCTATTAAATGGTGCCATGTGTCGCATAACCGTGGGACTCACGTTCTTTTCCCGTGTTCCACCTAACCGTCCACTTTGTCAGGGAAGGAAAGTCCAGGGATTTTTCCCAGGTCCACCCACGAGGTGTCATCTTTTGTGATCCGTGCATAAAGTAAAATTAATTTATTTAATTATTACTTTATAAATCAATGAACAAAATTTTGCCAAGTATCCTCTTTTATTTAAAATGGTGCCACGCATAGTATTACTTAGCACTAGTGAATTTTCTTTCGATTATTTATGCGCTTTGAGCCTCATATACCTAGAAACTCGTTCTTTACCCAGATATAGTCCCTGAAAATCATTCTATCTCCTCAATATTATTGGGACTCTAACTAAACTCGGGCCTAGTAGTCTACCTAATATAGGCTTATCTTCCAGTTCCTAGGCCCAAAATCCAAGATATTACAATTTTGTATGGGAATAGGTTGTAAACATGATTTTAGAAGGGTTAGATTGAAAATCCAAAGGTTGAAGTTAAAATAGTAGTGTTGCCAGATTTTGTTTACTAGAGGCAATATGCTTGTGACGCGTTTTTAAGTGATCAAATCTTATCCAATGGCCATGAAACTTTCTAAAATTGTATTAGACCTTTCAAGCTTTAATTTTATAGGTAATATGTGCCATTTAGATTAATATATTAAGAGATATAAATTTTTGAAGTTAGTTGTTGCCAGATTATGTTCCTAGAAGTCATATTGTTATGGTGAAATTTTGGAAACGTAAACCTTGACCAAAATTTATTAAACTTTTTAGATTTAAAGTAAACATCATAAGCTTTAATTTGATACATAGTATGTGTCATTTGGATTTGTATATTTTAAGATATGATTTGCTAAAATGTGGGCATTGAATCTGTAAAGAATCCTGAGATAGGGTTGTTGCTCAAGCTTTCAGGAACTATGTGGTCAAAATGGGTAGTAGGAGATATTTTTTATTTAAAATATACTTAAAGATATTCATATTTGACTTTGAACCACCCCATTTGAATTTCTAGATATTAAGTTATGAATTTTAGAATTCAGATCATTAAAACTGGGATGATTCTGTAGTAGTAAGGGTAAAATGAGAATTTTGAAACTGTGCATTTCCAGGTGGTAGTGAGATCCATTTTTCCCATAATATAAACTTAATAAGGGTCACTTAGGTCTTTGAACCACCTAATTTTAATATTTGTAGAAAAATATATGAATTTTCAAAGTTTGTTGAAAATTCTGCCAACTTTTTAGGAACTAGGCAAAAATAAGAAAGTAATGGCATTTTCAGGTAATTTGGGACAAGTATGGGCCCAAAGAATTGAGAAAAGTCCTAGAGGCTAAAGTAGCCCATTGGACATTTATTTGTCATGTCTCTAATGATATGGCCATTTATCTAGGGCCATAAGATGACATAGAAGAGGCAATGGAAGTGTAATATCACAAATTTTGGGACTAGAGGCATAAGATTAAGCCTGGATTAAGTGGACTGCTAGACCCCGGTTTAGCAAATGTCCCTATAAGGCATGTTTAAATTCTCTAAAATTATTTTATATCCTTGGATATTAAAAGGAATTATATTGGTGAGCTAAAGAGCTCGGGGAATAACAAAACGAAGTGATTGGAAGTCACACACAATATAGTAAAGTGGAACACAAAGTAATTTTGCTATCGGTGAAATTCCCGGTATGATAGTGATGATTGTGTGACATGTTTTGATGGGTAAATGATGGTGAAAAATTATGAAAATTTCTAAAATGAAATTAGACTTATCAAGCTTTAATTTGATAGGTCATATAAGTCATTTGGAGTTGTACACAAAGAGAAATGAATTTTTGAAGTTAGCCCAGCGAAATTAATTATTTTCTGGGACAGCATTCAAAGATTAAAATTCTGGGAAGCGTGAGCTTCCAATTGGCCAAATTTTATATTTTTTCTTCAAACTAGACTCAATAAGGGTCACATAGCCTTTAGAATCACTTCAATTGAACATTTGTACAATTAGATATGAATTTTCGAAGTTAATGGAAAATCTGCAGAATTTGGTATTTTGTGCGAAAATTCATTATTAGGGCCAATCATAGGCTGACACGTGGCAAACGAATTTGACCATCCATTTAATGAATAATTCATCATCATCTTCAGCCATTTTCACGGTGAAACAGCCGAGAGAAAGAGAGAGAAAAGAGAGAGATGGAAATGGAGAAAGAAGAGAGATGAAATTCTCTCAAAGTATCCTTCAGTAAACTTCCTCTACTCATCAAGATCTTCATTTCTATGGTTTCGAATTTTTATTTGGAGGTATTTGGTGCCGTCTCCCTTGCCAGAGTATTTCCGGAATTCCGAACCGTTTGCGGAAACGGGTAGAGGTAAGCGTAAGCTTCCTTTTTAACCAATTGATCTGTTGTTTGGATGAGTTTTGGGAAGGTTGGGTACTGTTCATGCTAGTTTAAATGGTATTTTTAATGGCTAAATCATGTCCAACGAGTGTTTAAATAGCTAATCACTTGATTAGTAGTAGCAAGGAAATGATTAGGCAAGAAAAATCGAAGAAACAACAAACTCTTTCTGAGAATCTAATTTCCTGTTCTGTTTCTGCCCTGTATTGTTTCGTGTAGGAGGAGTTGGAATTTGATAACTTTGATGATTCCATTGGCTTTAGGAGGAAAAATTTTGTGGGTATGCAAGTATTCATGATTTTTGGACGCTTGTATATGAATTGAGAATTTTTGGAAGTTAAAGGGTAAATGTTGTGTATTCCGTTTTCTGGAGGCAGTGTTATGGTGACGTGTTTTTAGGTAGTCAAATGTTATCCAATGACTATGAAACTTTCTATTCTAAAATTAGAGACATAGAATTTTAATTTTATAGGTCATAATGGTTAATTGGACAAGTATACTATGAGATATGAATTGTTAAAGATATGCCCTGTTTTCTGGAAGAACATCTGAAATAGTTGGTGTTTGGAAATATTCTGGGAATTTTTTGGTAGTGGCGTTTAAACTCAAGTATTTTTATGTAAAACTAAACTTAAAGGGATTTAAATAGAGCTTTGAACCAGCTCAATTGGAGTTCTATAGAATTAATTATGATTTTTCAAAATGCTGGTAGATTGAGTACCATGCGAATTTGAGTAAGAAATTGATCAAATATAATTGGAATAAACTCCAAAGGTAAAAGTAAGCCTATAGGGATAATGTGAGCTATTGGGTATTCACTTTTCATGGCTCTAATGATGTTATCACTTGCCTAGGGCCATGAAGTGATAAAGAAAGAGCAATGGTTGGCAGATCAAGCGACAAGAAGAGAATGACATAAAGTCCGAGAGGTAGTGAACTTACCTTTTATGCATGTGTGTGATATGTATGTCTTGCATTGATTATGTGATTTCTTTGCCTATTTGTGTGGAACATGTATGATTGGTTGAAGCTCTGTTATATTTGTGCAATGGCCATATGTATGTCATAACATCGAGCATGCAGCATGTCATTATGTTGGCATGAAATAGTGTAGGCAAGCTTGTCATGCATTCATATATATCTGGCATGCATAGTGGTAATATTTACTACTGAGATTCTCTCAAATCTCACTCCTCCCAAACAACCATTCAGACAGGTGAACATTGGAAACGTGCTGAGATCAGAAAAGTGGTATGCACGAAGAGGACTGTTGCTGGTTGTTTGAAGGTCTGTAAATATTATGTAAACCCCTGAGGGGAAAAATTTTGTATTATAATCAAGCAATATTGTATTAATATTATCAGTATATTCATGCTATTCCTGTGTGCCCACTGAACTATGCATTGTTACTCTGAGTAAGGTCAGTAATAAGGGATATAGGCGGGTCTTTACAGTTGGTATCAGAGCAAGCGGTTCTGGCAACAGGATAGTATACTGATATGCTTGATTATAACATGACAAGAATAACAAAGTGGATTACTTCATCTAGTTCACAATTAAGCCCAGTGGGCAGTATAAGATTGTCCTGGATCTGTTGGGTAAGGCCAAAGTGTGAGCCTCATTCTAGAGTAGGATCACCAATGGGCTGACCAAAGTCGGACAGATAAGTCACAGACAACCTTATGGACTTTTAGGAGCATATTACAGGGTATGTATCTGAGTACATCAACCAATACTAATATGCGGCCTAAGTATAGTATTTTGTTGCCCAGAGGCGGTAGGCATAATGGTTGGGATAAAGGCAGCTATGGGGTACCGGTAGTCAAAAGTAGCTCAAGTCGGTATCGTTATATTTGCATGAGTACACAAAAGTTAAGCGTGCTCAACCCAGGAAAATCTCAGGATGGGTGACTTCCTGGGAAGTAACTTGAAAATCTTAAATCTTTTGATTAAAGGTTTGCAATTTTGATTTGAGGTTCTTAGATGACCTAAGAAATGACTATAGGTATAGAGATGATGAAATAAGTGTTGATCCTTAATCTGAACCATTTCTGTTGCAGAGATTACTGCCAGAAAAGTTCATCTAATAAGGTTACGAGGCATAGTGATTGTTTTGAGGTTTCTCCATATTAAGTAATGATCCTCAGTAACCCGTGGGGGTGGGTTAAAGTCATATAAGCATGATATACAGTGATGTATGATAAGTGGTGATTATGTCGTATGTCTATCCTAGAGGATTTGAATTGATGATACTGAAGGTTGAGGATATGGTTGAATCAGATCTAAGCTTAAATAATGCTTAGGTCAGAATGTGAATAAGGTTACACTAGGGTTCTATTCCATGATGGAAGTTTAAACTTGTGAACCTTATAGATGATGATGGACCTTCAGTAATTGTTTGAGGATATTACCCGAAACCGTGGAGGTTAGAATAGGTGCTAATGATTTTGATTCTTAGCGTACCTATTGGGTATGATTGAGGAAAGTGAATTTTTTTGATTTATGTGATGTTGAGGTTCTAAGAGTTGAACCATAACCTGAGAATCAAATGTCATAGTTGAATTGATTCTTCAGGAAGTTAAGATAGCCTGAGTGGCTTGAGGTACTAGCATATAGTACATAATTGTGTATGAGGTTACTGGAGGTTGCTAGTTACTAATCTAGCATAGGGAAATATCTTAATCATAGAATATTCCCTTAGAGTTGTAATATGCCTGGAGCTGGACCAATATCAAAAGTCCAATGAATTGACCCCAAATGAGAGAGCAGATTACAGAACTGCTAAAGAAGAAGGACCTTATGAGGTTTAGATCCCGTTATAATGATACTTCCATTCAGAGACGACCAACCGGACAGAGCTACTTATGGAGGATTCTGATCAGAAAGGGCTACCTACAAGGAGTTCTAATCGGAAAGGGCTACCTATAGGGAGATCTAATTGGAAAGGGCTACCTACAGAGGGTTCTGACCGGGGGGCCTAACCAGGTGTATGGGCGCCTGTGTGAAGCACCGAGTGCAGTACTGTAGTGTGGAGCCACCATAACATCAAACTATAGTGTGTAGCCGCCGTGAAGACAAACTGTGGAGTGAAGCCGCTGTGACGTTGAAATTGTAAAGTAGAGCTACGGGGACGTCGACTTTCAATAGTGGTATCTTATAATGAGTCTTCTATCGTATAAGTTTCCTTGAGAAGAAGGGTTGAGTGACCCAGTAAATTGTCATGGGTGCTCCAGTGACGAATGATGACAGAGATTAAGGAAAGCTACTCTAGCTCTCATATCCTATGTAATGGTTCTGCATGTATGTGTTTACCATCATGTGTATTTGTGTTATGAATATATGGTAGGTAGTAAGACCTTTTGGGCCAGTGTGTCTTTAGGCAGTCAGACCTGACGAGCGGAGGCCCGAGGCTGTAAGTCCCGTAATGCCTCAGGCATAGGGGTGATTCCCTGGGCAGTAAGACCTGATGAGCATTCAGAATTTACGGGGTAGTCGCTCGGGGCCTATTGTGTGGGTGGACACCCAGGCCATAGAGATTCCTATTTTGCACGAGCAGTCATCCGGGGCCTATTGCGTGAGTAGACGCATTGCACGGGTGGACACTCGGGGCCATGGAACTCATGTGATGCATAAGTGGAATCCCGAGGCCTATTGCGCGGGTGAACACTTGAGGCCGAATGCTCATGTGATTATTGTTGTGATGATAGTTTGTTTAGCATGCTTCGTAAACATTGCATAAGAGTATGAATGACTTGAGTAGCAAGAGATGGAGCTCGAAATGAGAAGTTGGTCGGATGTCCCGTGCGACTGCAGCGTGAGTCGAGTGCCGTTGTAGTGGGCCTAGTGGGGCAGTCCGTTGCATAAAAGGTGAGCCCGTGGAGGGGTGGAAGTTCGTCGGATGTCCCATGCGACTGTAGCGTGAGCCGAGTACCGTTGTAGTGGGCCTAGTGGGGCAGTCCGTTACATAAAAAAAATGATACCAGGGTTTGTCGAGCGCGATTTTAGTGGCAAATGTCACATGCTTGATACCTTAAGAGGTCTCCTTTGGGGCATAATGGGTGTGATTATCCCATAAGCTTGCCACACTCAGGCCTGGTGAGCCAGGGGGTGTAGGCCAGACTCCAGTGCGGCTGCAGGGGGCGCCCAATAAGGATAGCTCTGCAGTGGGCCTAGTGGGAGGGCTGTATTCAGCAAGGATGATGGACAGTATGTCCTAAAGCCATAAAACCTAATGGGTTATTAAATCCTTAGGCTGGTAAAATATGAGATGTGTTGAGAATGAAGTCGAGTAGAGGCTTGAGGCAATAAGACCCGAGATGCAAGTTTGTATTGGACAAATGTTCGGGGGCCATAAGACCTATATGTCTAAGTGCTATGGTTGTTACCGAGCACGGTGACATGGACCAATGTGTCAAGAAAAGTATATTGAGATTGATAGAGCGTATAAATTGTACTAGATTGTAGCAGAGGCAGTAAGCCTAAGAGCCTATGGCATAGAGGGTGAATCCCTAGGCTGTAAAGCCAGAATATCCAGCGTCTTGGAAGTTGAATAAGTTGTAAGGCTTGATGTGCATACAGTATGATATAGGTGAATCCTAAAAAGGTCGTAAAGCCTAGTATGCATAAAAGATGATTCAGGATAGTCTCAAAGGGGCAGTAAGGCTTAAGAAACCAAGCGCTGTGAGGTCGGACTAGTGAGTCATGTGTGAGTGCTACATACTGGGTATAAAATGAATGAAAGTACTACATAGTGAGTACAGAATGAAAGAATTAGAATGGGAGAAAGATAGACTAAATGTCTAGAAATGGTTCTCCGAGGTACAGGTAGTACCATTTGATATTGAAATTTTGAGGACGAAATTTATTAAACGGGGGGAGAACTGTAATATCCCAAATTTTGGGACTAGAGGCATAAGATTAAGCCTGGATTAAGTGGACTGCTAGACCCCGGTTTAGCAAATGTCCCTATAAGGCATGTTTAAATTCCCCAAAATTATTTTATATCCTTGGATATTAAAAGGAATTATATTGGTGAGAGAAAGAGCTCGGGGAATAACAAAACGAAGTGATTGGAAGTCACACACAATATAGTAAAGTGGAACACAAAGTAATTTTGCTATCGTTGAAATTCCCGGTATGGCAGTGATGATTGTGTGACATGTTTTGATGGGTAAATGATGGTGAAAAATTATGACACTTTCCATAATTAAATTAGACTAATCAAGATTTAATTTGATAGGTCATATAAGTCATTTGGAGTTATACACAAAGAGAAATGAATTTTTGAAGTTAGCCCAGCGAAATTAATTATTTTCTGGGACAGCATTCAAAGATTAAAATTCTGGGAAGAGTGAGCTTCCAATTGGCCAAATTTTATATTTTTTCTTAAAACTAGACTCAATAAGGGTCGCATAGCCTTTGGAATCACTTCAATTGGACATTTTTACAATTAGATATGAATTTTCGAAGTTAATGGAAAATCTGCAGAATTTGGTATTTTGTGCGAAAATTCATTATTTAGGCCAACCATAGGCTGCCACGTGGCAAACGAATTTGACCATCCATTTAATGAATAATTCATCATCATCTTCAGCCATTTGCACGGTGAAACAACCGAGAGAAAGAGAGAGATGGAAATGGAGAAATAAGAGAGATGAAATTCTTTCCTCCGAAACACTGCCAAAACGGCATCCTCTCTCAAAGTATCATTCAGTAAACTTCCTCTACTCATCAAGATCTTCATTTCTACGGTTTCGGATTTTTATTTAGAGGTATTTGGTACTGTCTCCCTTACCGGAGTATTTCCGGAATTCCAAACCGTTTGCGGAAACGGGTAGAGGTAAGCGTAAGCTTCCTTTTTAACCAATTGATCTGTTGTTTGGATGAGTTTTGGGAAGGTTGGGTACTGTTCATGCTGGTTTAAATGGTATTTTTAATGGCTAAATCATATCCAATGAGTGTTTAAATAGCTAATCACTTGATTAGGAGTAGCAAGGAAGTGATTAGGCAAGAAAAATTGAAGAAACAACAAACTCTTTCTGAGAATCTAATTTCATGTTTTGTTTCTGCCCTGTATTGTTTCATGTAGGAGGAGTTGGAATTTGATTATTTTGATCTTCTATTGGCTTTAGGAGGCAAAATTGTGTGGGTATGCAAGTGTTCATGATTTTTGGACGCTTGTATATGAATTGAGAATTTTTGGAAGTTAAAGGGTAAATATTGTGTATTCCGTTTTCTGGAGGCAGTGTTATGGTGATGTGTTTTTGAGTGGTCAAATGTTATCCAATGACCATGAAAATTTCAAGTCTAAAATTAGAGACATATACCTTTAATTTGATAGGTCATAATGGTTAATTGGACAAGTATACTATGAGATATGAATTATTAAAAATATGCCCTATTTTCTGGAAGAACATCTGAAACAGTTGGTGTTTGGAAATATTCTGGGAATGGTTTAGTGGTGGCGTTTAAACTCGAGTATTTTTATGTAAAACTAAACTTAAAGGGATTTAAATAGAGCTTTTAAACACCTCAATTGGATTTCTATAGAATTAATTATGATTTTTCAAATTTTGGTCAAAAATGCTGGTAGATTGAGTACCATGCGAATTTGATTAAGAAATTGACCAAATATAATTGGAATGAACTCCAAAGGTGAAAGTAAGCCTATAGGGATAATGTGAGCTATTGGGTATTCACTTTTCATGGCTCTAATGATGTTATCACTTGCCTAGGGTCATGAAGTGATAAAGAAAGAGCAATGGTTGGCGGATCAAGCGACAAGAGGAGAATGACATAAAGTCCGAGAGGTAGTGAACTTACCTTTTATGTATGTGTGTGATATGTATGTCTTGCATTGAATATGTGATTGCTTTGCCTATTTTTGTGGAACATGTATGATTGGTTGAAGCTCTATTATATTTGTGCAATGGCCATATGTATGTCATAACATCGAACATGCAACATGTCATTATGTTGGCATGAAATAGTGTAGGCAAGCTTGTCATGTAGTCATATATATCTGGCATGCATAGTGGTAATGTTTGCTACTGAGATTCTCTCGAATCTTACTCCTCCCAAACAACCATTCAGACAGGTGAACATTGGAAACGTGCTGAGATCAGAAAAGAGGTATGCACGAAGAGGACTGTTGCTAGTTGTTTTAAGGTTTGTGAATATTATGTAAACCCCTGAGGGGAAAAATTTTGTATTATAATCAAGCAATATTGTATTAATATTATCAGTATATTCATGTTATTCCTGTGTGCCCACTGAACTACGCATTGCTACTCTGAGTAAGGTCAATAATAAGGGATATATGAGGCGGGTCTTTACAGGAAGCAACTTCAGTAGTTGGAAGAAAAGGTACAAAAGGGGACTCGAAGACAAAAGGTAGTGAACTTACCCTACTTACGTGTATTGATATGTATGCTTGTGTGTTAATATGCCTGATTGCTTTACCTTTCTATGTGTAACATAGTTGAATGATTGAAACTTTGTTTTTTGTTTGATGCTATGGCCATATATAAGAAATGTGAAGCATTGAGCATGCAGATATATCATTATGTTAACATGAGCTTCTATAAGGCAAGTATATCATGCACTAGCATTTATCTTATATACATTATTAGTATTGTTCACTACTGAGATTCCCCCGAATCTCACCCTCCCCTAACCAACCATCTAGGTAGATGAGCATAAGAAAGGAGTGCAGGACGATGCACCGGAAGAAGTTACGGATGAAGAGTTAAAGAATTATTACGTTCTGTTCCATTATGTATTAACATTTTATATGGTTAACTGTATAGCCTGAATGACGGATGAATTGAATTCTCTAAGCGTGATAAATGAACTAGGAGTGGGTAATTTCATAATACAAGCCCATTAGTTAAGTAAGTAGAGGAATTGATAAGCTGAAAAAAACCTTGATAATAATTAATAGAAGAATTGAAAAGTTAAAGTAAATAGTAACCCCGTGAATAAAGTTAAATATTCTGGTAAAAATGACTTTACCGAATGAATAACGACCCAACAAATTGAAAGAATAATGGCCGATAATGCTTTCGAAATGCAATATAAAGGGGTCTAGGGATAGGTGTTACACCTTTTCCTTTGGATCTAGGTTAAGCTCTATGTCATTCTGACACATCCTAAAGGAATTGGGTATTTTCTTTCGACTAATTTACACCAAAATTCATATTCTACTTCGAGTGTGGTTTCTAAATTTCATTATGTTTCTTATGCATTCTTGGGACTCTTACTAAACTAGACTTAGTAGTCTACTTTATTCAAGCTAATTCTCTAGCCTCTAGTCCCAAAATTCATGATATTACAAAAGTCATAAAGGAAAAGCTCCATGTTGGGGTTAGTAAGTGTGAACAACCCATTTTTTTTAGGCCCCACATAAAAAATAATAAAATAATAAAAACATGAAAAGAGAAAAAATCCTCTTTGATGCTTGCACATCTAAATTAATAAGAAAAAGACATTGATAGCGATTGGATTGTAACTGCAATTTGAAAAATGATCATCATTAATGGTGATTGTCTTGCAATTGAAGTTTGTAATAAATGGCAACAAACAAAATAATTCATCTCATTAATGTTGATTGATATACGGATTAGTAAACTTAGTGTGGAGTCATTGTGGAGGAAAAAATAGAAATTAAAAAATATTAAAAAATCTCTCATTCATATTGATAGGTTTAAATTAGGAAATTGTTTGTATGAAAAATATTAAAATATAAAATATAAACAAAAAATATCTCTCATTTATATTGATAGGTTTAAATTAGGAAACTTTTTGGGGGGAAAATATAAAAATTAAAAAAAAGTCTCTCATTAATGGTAATTAGATCAAGCTAGGAAGTTTTATTAACAAAAAAATACAAAAAATAAAATAAAAATGTGTATTAAATAAATGCATTAATAAGACAAAACCCTAGGAGATGTAAATTTAAAACGAAGCACAAGAGTGAGCAAGATGTCATACCTTATTCCTATAGCCTCAGATGAGTATAAATGAGTAGTGAAATTGTTCGTGAGACCAGGATTTGAACTCGGATTACCCAACTCTTAAAAATATTCACAAATCCCCAATCTCAACTCAGGAGTTGAACCTGGAGTTGAGAGGGCTTTTCAGATGGTAAAAAAAATATTTCAATTATTTTCTCAAGTTTCACTACGTCATTAAGTCTCATCGGCTCTTAATTTCATCATATCAGAGTATGTGAGCGGTTCTCTACTTAAACTTCATTCATGCATTCATATGCATACACATCAAATGTATAATCATAAAATAACAAACGTATACACCAAATACAAAAGGTAGTGCCTTGCACTACGATCTTCACTTCACCGTCGCAGTTCCTCCTTGCATATTTCCAGGCATTCTTCACCTGTACTCAATATACCTACATGTTTGGGTGAGGAAGAGTGAGATTTGAAGGAATCTCATTAGTAAACAATACCACTATGCATACAAGATATATAGTGAATGCATGACATGCTTGCTTACCATACTTCATGCCAACATAATGACATTTTTGCATGCTCAATGTTATGACATACACATGGCCATTGAACAAATATAACAGAGCTTCAATCAATCAAGTATGTTCAACACAATTAGGCAATGCAGTCACATAACCAATGCAAACATACATATCAAATACATGCAGACAAGGTAAGTTCACTACCTCTTGGACTTTATGCCCTTCTCTTCTTGTCCCTTGTCCAACCATTGCTTATTCTTTGTCACTTCATGGCCCTAGATACGTAATGACATCATTAGATCTATGAAAAGTGAATGTCCAATGGGCCACATTAGCCCTAAAGGCTTACTTTCACCCTTGGAGTTCATATCAATTACATTTGTACCATTGAGTCTTAAATTCGCATAAGACATAAAACTAACAGATTTTTCACTAACTTTGAAAAATTAATTCTATAAAACTCCAATTGGGGTGAATCAAAGGCTTATATGACCCTTGTTAAGTCTATTTTATAGGAAAAATAATTATGTTTGCATTCCCCCTGCCCACAAGTCCAGATTTTATGATTACCCTCTACTGTCCCAAAACAGCTCCCAGATTCAATGTCCAACTTTGAACAATTATAAATAATTCTAAAAAAATCCAATTTGACTAATTCTAAAGCATAAATAAATATATTTCAATTTAAATTTAAGGAAAAATAGTTAGGTTTTCTAAATGAAGACAAATTATTCCCAAAACTTTGTCATAGGCCACTATTCCATATTGCTTTCCAGATTACAGGGCTTAACTTCAAAAATCCACCATTAATTCTAGGAAACACAAAATTGAGTGGTTCCAAATTATATGTAAATATATTTCAATATAAATTCACTTAGAAATACTAAATTTTGGCCATCACAACCACAAAAGGCCCAGTATTTTTCCAAACATCACTGTTCTAGATTTCTTTCCAGAAAACAGGGCCAAACTTCAACAATTCATATCTCCTAGCATACTTGTCCAAATCCTTGATATTACATATCATTTTAAAGCTATTTGTCTCTAATTTAATTCTGAAAAGTTTTATAAGTTTTGGACAAGGTTTATCATATGAAATAACTCACACAACATCATTGTCCAAACAAGACAAAATCAACAACATGAACAATCCTACTTCATAAATTCTCAAATTCATATACAAGCAATAAAAAATCATGAACACTTGTATAACTACACAATTTTTCCTCATAAAGCCAATGAAAGCATCAAAATTATCAAATTCTCAGTCCATTACCATGACACATATAGAAAAGAAAATCAGAATTCTCGGGAAGAATTTGTCAGTTTCTTGTTTTCTTTGGCTTAATCACTTCCTTTCTACTTCTAATCAAATGATTAGCTATTTATACATCCGTTGGACATCATTTAGCCATCCAAAACACCCTTTAAATAAGATATGAACAGTACCCAACCTTCCCAAAACTCATCCAAATAACAAACCAATCAGTTTGAAAGGAAGCTTACGCTTACCTCTACACGTTTCCATAGACGGTTCAGAATTCTGACAACACTTTGGCTAGTGAGATGGTGCCAAATGCCTCCAAATGAGAATCTAAAACCATAGAAATAAAGCTCGTGATGAGTATAAGAAAGTTTGTGAAGGGAACTTTGAGAGAAGACGTCGATTCGATAGTGTTTCGGCGGCTTGAAGTTTCTCTCTCTTCCTCCTCCATTTTCGTCCAGCTCCTTTCTCTCTCTTATTTTTGATTTTGCACCCAGGAAATGACTGGATGAAGAAGATGAATAATGTTTAAATGAAATTAACCAATTACTTTCCATGTGTCACCCCTCCATTGGTCCAAATATCCCATGTTCGCACATAATACTAAACTTGGCAGAATTTTCATTAAACTTTGAAAATTCATATCTAATTGTAAAAATGTCCAATTTGGGTGGTTCTAAAGGCTATGTGACCATTATTGAGTCTACGTTTTAAGTAAAAATATAATCTTTGGCCAATTAGAAGCTTAGTATTTCCAAATTTTAAACTTTGGACTCTACCCTAGAAAATAGTTAATTTCACTGGGCTAACTTCAAAAATTCATTTATCTTTGTGTATAGATCCAAATGACTTATATGACCTATCAAATTAAAGCTTCATAAGTATAATTTCACTCTGGAAAGTTTCATAATTTTTCAACATCATTTGCCCCTTGAAAGATACCTCACAAACGTGACTGTCACACCAAGAATTTCACCGGTAGCAACACTACTTTGTGTTTCACTTTATTATGTTGTGTGTGTCTTCTAAATGCATTATTTTTTCATTCCCAATGCTCTTTCATACCCCCAAGGGTATAAAGAAATTTTATGAAATTTAATCGTGCCTCACAAGGACATTTGCTAAACCGAGGTTTAGTAGTCCACTTAATACTGGCTTAATCTCAAGCCTCTTATCCCAAAATTTGGGATATTACCTAAGACACACAAGAATTGTGAGGAGAGAAAGGAGGTAAGTGAGAAGCTTCTTGAGACAAGGACATCAGAGGTACGTGCTAGTTGCAATCCTTTAATTTGTTGTGCAACTATTTTCTTTTATACTTGATGATGTTTGCCTTTTTTTCCTCTCTCACCTTGCATGACATAATCACCTCCTCATCTATTTGTTTTGTAATATCCTGAATTTTGGGCCTAGAGACTTGAGGATAATCCTAAGTCAAGAAGACTACTAAGCCTAGTTTTGTAAGAGTCCTAAAAATAGAATGAGTTTTATAGGACTATATGATTCAGTCCTCTAAATTGAGAAAGAGTCTCCAGATTACATGAGGCTCAATGCGTACAAGTAAATGGATAAAATATACCAGTATAAGTGTACCCTGGCAAGCTTGGTGTGATACCTCATTTCCTATAGCCTCATATGAGTGCAAATGAGTAGTGAAATCATTCGTGAAACCAGAATTAAGTCCCAAATTAAGAAATACCAAAAGACTTTCACAAATTCCAAACCTATCTCAAGACTTGAACCTAAGATTGAAAAGGATTTTCGAGGGTAGTAGAATTTGTCAAACCATTTTCACAAACATTCATTATCTCACTAAGTCTCACCACGCTCTTCTTTTCGTTTTATCAGAGTTTGTGAGCGATTCTCTGCTTAGTTCTCACGTTCTATACCTTAATTATGTTTCATTAGTGATCGGAAGCGTAATATAACTAAACCATTCTTTAAATCGTCTACTAGCATTACCAGTTTAACTATTGTAACATGTCAGAGTTACAAGCTATTTACAGTAAATACATGTCCAAAATATCCAAAGTACACATAATAGACAACCAACAAAACTACAGTCTTCTGTGTTCTAGCCTCTAACCATCCGCATTTACCTTCTTCTTACCCCTTGAGCTCTCTCCCTATACTGTAGATGGGTTTTTGAAAAAGAGTGAGATTCAAAAGAATCCCAGTAGTAACATAATGCCAATCATATAGATATATCATCATAAGCATGCTATACAATCATCATACAACAGAATTATCACAACAGCATTCAATGCATCACATGCAGTTCATAAACTACCATAACGCTAGGTAAGTTACATGGCCCCGAGGGATACCTATGCAGAAAGGCCCCAGAATCAACTCGTGCATCACCGAACGTTATTGGCCTGAGCTTCCACCCACATAGAAAGGCCCTGGGCGACCACTCCGTATAACCAGAATGTGTCAGACAATTTATGTTGATTTCTCACAACATACAGTGAATATTATAAACATATGAAATGCAAGTTACTACCTGACTGCTTTCCTTTAGCAATTTCCTCCCGTTTGTCTGAGCTCGGGCAAGTCTCAAGCTTTGAACAGCTGTTAGGTCCTATAATTGGAATTTATGGACGACAGGTTATTATTTCATCTAATACTTGCATAATGCAATTAGTCAAGTTGGTTGTCATTAAAGTTAGTATACTAAGCTAAAAGTGAAGTCAAGGTGGTCCAACCATCCCAAGTTGGTTATTTCCACCCTTGTTTTCAAATCTACTAGCTTTTTGCTTAACATAAAAAATTCACCATTAATTCTAGAAAACTCCAAATTGAGTGGTTCTAAATTCTATGTAAAGCTATTTCAGTATAATTTTGCCAAACATCACTGTTTGAGATTTATTTCCAGAAAACAAGGTATAACTTCAACAATTCATATCTCTTAATATACTTGTCCAAAAATTAAAAAATACCTATCAAATTAAAGCTCTATGTCTCTAATTTAATTCTGGAAAGTTTCATAATTTTTGGACAAGGTTTGACCCATGAAACACCATGCACAACATCACATTTCCAGACAGGACAGATTAATAACATGCACACATACACTTCATAAATTCCCAAATTCAAATACAAGCATCCAAAAATCATGAACACTTGCACACCTACACAATTTTTCCTTATAAAGCCAATGGAATCATCAAAATTATCAAATTATTACTCCTTCCTCACACCACACACAGGGCAGCAAGTTAGGATTCTTAGGAGTAATGTTTTCTTGTTTTCTCTTACTTAATCACTTCATTTCTACTTCTAATCACATGATTAGATATTTAAATACTAAATGGACATGTTTAGAGGGAATTTAAGCAAAAAGACCCCTTAGGTTTCATCATCCATTTTTCACAAAACAACCAAATCTAAGCCAAGAATAACAATAACAACATCAACTAAGGCAAAAGAAGCAAGTCTTAAAATTTACCTCTTGATTCCCACTCCTTCTCTCTCCTCAACATCAGCCTTCTCTCTCTTTTCTTGAGATTTTGTCTTGAAACCATGAATTTAATTGTGTAGAAGAGGTTAGAAGAGGTTATGGAGTGATTAGGAAGCATAAACTTCAAGATTACAAACTTCTTACCTTTGATCTTTGGTAACCCTAGCTCCTTGTGTGCTTGAAGCTCTTGGAATATGGTTGAACTCTCTCTCCCTCTTGGTTCAGTTTTTTGATTGAAAATGAAGATGGAAAGATGAAGAGATGATGACTTAATGAAGTGTTCAAGCTTACTTTACATGTGGAAATTTCCAATTGGTCCAAATTTTGACTTTCTTGCATAATATTACAAATATTCTCATTTCCCTCTTCAATCCACTAAAATGAATAAGAAATGAGGGAGAAAAATATTGCTCTTGAATTATCCTAATGCCATCTTGAAAATTGTTGACCTTTGGACTTTTGACTCTTTAACCTTCCTTGATAATAATACACCAAAATAGGCTTATTAATTACCAAGTAGCCATTTTACTCTTTTTAATTCCCATTTAACTAAAATTATTGGGAATATTAGGGGAAAATAATTATTTCTCTTTTTATGGAAAAATTACTATTTTTCCCTTACGTTTTATGATTTATCGAAATAAATCATTTCTCACTCATTTCCTTTGGTTTGGCCAAATTTTAACACTTGTGTGAAACCATTATTTGTGTCATTTTATGCTTAAATTTTGGCTACAATATTAGGCTTTTAAGTGGGCATTAATTGTCTCTTCGTGTCCTTACTTGGCTGAATTTTGTGTAACCGGCGATTGGAATATTTCTGTAAATTTAGGTACACCACAATTCACCATTTTTCAACTAAATATCACAAATATACTATAAATAATATTGGTGAAAAATTGGGGTATTACACTTGGCGCCATTTAGTTGGGCCATATGTGTAGTAGTAGTCTTTGACATGATGGTGAGTTACCTTGTATGTAGTGGTTAAATCAAATTTATCAGTACCTGTGTATACTTGGTATTACCTTAAGGCCTATACAGGGATGTATGATGTCATTTTAAGGCTTGTACAGGCACATGGTTCATTTTGGAGGTGTAGGTATACATGTGATCAATAAGTTATGTGAAATACGCCGGTATAGGTGTGCACGCGGCATTTTCTGGGTAGGTACATATACCTTGCGTTTTTGGAAAAGACCTGGGTAAGAGGATCCATTTCCTAAGGAATGTATAGGTTAGGTCTAATTTATGGGTCCCACACAGACACTCAAGCTCATACTTGGCAGTCCCTAAAGGCACGTAGCGTCGTCTGGAGCATACACCGCAAAAGTAGCTTTATTAAAGTAGCTTTATCAAAGCAACTTTATTAAACTAGCTTTTTGTAAAATAGCTTTTGAAAAGTAGCTTTTACTTTTTTTGTGGACCAATGAGAAGACGCTGTCTAACCACTAACATAAAGTAGATGCTGAGTCAGTAGGACACCTCTTAGGCAAGCCGGATGAATTCCTCGGTGAGTTAGGCGGTCGGATTTTTAAGAAAGAGCTTCTGGCACCCTAAGATTTTTAACACTTTACACGTGTCACCACAAGATCACTCCAACACCTTCCTAAGCTTATTAATTTCATGTAGCCACCAAAAAATAGGAGAAAAATAAGAAAATCAAGAGAAAATGAAAGAAGAGAGAAGGTGGGAGTCTTCTTGAGCTCCTGAGCCGATTTCACCTTTGAATCAGCATTTCTAGCTCTTGGTGCCTTCACAAATCTTCTTCTACATGATGAGAGCTTCATTTCTATAGTTTTGGATAAGTTTGGTACTATCTACTTGGTGTAAGTACTGCCGAAATTCTAAACCGATCGATAAACACATAAAGGTAATTGTAAGCTTCAATTTGAGCATAACGTCTTGCTATTTTGTTGAGTATTTTTAGAGTTCTACACCATTTAGGATTTTGGCCAAAGTGCTGAAATTGAGCTTTAATGGCTTATTGATGATGAATATGTTGTTAAATAAGGGTTTATGGTGGTTAATTACATGTTTAAAGGTTAAAAGTTACAAGAACACAATTTGTGTTTAAAAGTTAGATTTAGCCAGACCTGATTCATGGGGTTAAAGTTAGATTTTCATTAATTTGATGTTAGAAATAGATTCTATGGCTAAAATTGTGTAGGGATAGCATGTGGTTATGATTTTTTTGGACAATTGATTTCAAAACCCTTATTTTGGAATTCAAAGAGTGTTGCTGAATCTACCAGATTCATAGCAGTTTGTTTTTTAGATGCTTTTTAATGACCAAAAATTTTCGAATTGTTATGATATTTTGCAAGGTTGTAGTAGACATCTTAAGCTTTCGAATGATAGGTAATATATGACATTTAGCTATGTAAATTGAGAGATATGCCCTGTTAAAGTTGTGACTTAAACTCTAGAATGTGTTCTCATATAGTAATGTTAGTTATGAGTTCTTGAGGTTTTGAACCTATAATTAGCTCTTAATTTTATTTCTATTTGCAACAAAACTTAAAGACCTATCCATAGGACTTAGAACCACCTCCTTTGGATGTTTCTAGATTAAGTTATGATTTTTGGAATTTCAGCCAAGAAACAGGAGAAAACCTGGAAGCACAGTTTATTGGCTGCGGCTAGATGATTTATTGGCTGCAGTGAAGACCCCATTTCATTACCTTTTATTTTTTTTTTCATGGAATATTGACACCTAAGTCACAAGAGAGGTATGTTAGTGCCAACTTTCACCCAAAAGGGGGTGAATTGGGTGATATTAAAAAAATTTAATCCAAACAAGACTAATTGATAAAATACTATAGAGAATGAGAGTAAGAAAAATATCACCACAGAGTACACAGTGGATTTATACTAGTTCGATCTTAACTCACTGACCTACGTCTAGTCCTCAGAGCGTCTCTGAGTTCTCACTATTCTTCCAAGATTCTACAGGTTCTTGGTACCACAGTATAATGTATGTAATAATGAATTATCCTCAATAGGACTTACTCCCCTTTACACGTTGTAATTCTACCAGTACACTCAAGGTCCCACTACCTTGAGATTTTATCGAGTTGAAGGATATTCAGTAATGACTCTTTCTCACAGAGCAAACAAATAATCATTGAAGATCTAAATGAATATCAGAGAATATTACAAAGAATGAATTGAGAAATAAATGAAGAAAGATTGTTCGTTGGCTTTGTTAGTTCCTCTGTAATGAATGCATGGCTATTTATAGGCAATCTGCATTTATATTTATGACCGTTGAGAGCATTTAAACTTTCTATTAGGTTATCTTAAAGCCATTAAGGGATTTCGGCATCCAGTTGCTTTTGTCTCTACTGTAATAAATCTTCAGACGAAATCCTTATAGTCTTTGATCTCTATTTTTGTACCGAGCATTTAATGCTTCTGACAACACATCTGCTTTTGATAAATTTGAATTAGCTCAATAGTTTAAGCTCCTGAAACTTGCACATGTAAATGATTAGTAGTATTGAATCGATGAATAAGTAATAATCAATGCTTAATGACATTCATTGTGAGTTTCAAATTAATTGAGGAGTTGCTTTTCAAAGAAATGATAAACCTCCACTCGAGTGTGATTTAGTATCACTCGAGTGAATACTCATTACTCAAGTAATTTACAATCCAACTCAAGTCCCTGAGTTCTGGTAAAGTGTCACTCTTGGCTTATCAAAGAGTTACTTGCTGAATCCTCACGAGTTGCTTATTACCACTCGAGTGACAACTTACTCACTCGAGTGAGCTTTGATAATAACTTGTACAGCCATCGAGAGTCAACTGCAAAACACCGCGAGTTAATGTCTAAAACTCAAGTACTCATTGAGAACTCGAGTTCTCCTCCAAGTCTGCATAACACAAAGAATTCTCGGGAAGAAACTCTCAGTGTAAAACTTCCAAGACTAGAGTTCAATTCATATTAGAACTCGAGTGTTCCTTCATAACTCGAGTGCATCAGTTTGAAATTACTTCTTCCATTGTTCATTACTCGAGTGCCAACTGATAAACTCGAGTAGAGAGTTATAACTTTCAAAAATCTTGCGAGTGACTTGAGAAAATAGTGCAAGTGATCACCGTCACTCGAGTGGTCAATTATTCACTCGAGTGAGCTCTGATTATAACTTTCAGAAAACCTGCAAGTGACTTATTGAAACCTTGCAAGTGAGAAAGAATCACTTGAGTACTGACTTAGCCACTAGAGTGATTTTGCATCACTTCTCAGTTTTACAGCGAGTGACTTGCAAAATCACTGAAGGTTAGGATCATCACTTGAGTACATTACCTATCACCCAAGTGATCATCTCATATCACTGAAAGTGAGTAACTTTTTTATTCAAGTTTTGATTTGAATAGTTATTTCACTCAAGTGCCCAGAAACTCACTTAAGTGACTTAAATCATCAAGTCCTCATTGACTATCAAGGCTTGTTATCATCAAAACATAATTTGACAACTAACAAGGCATTAAAGAGTATGTAAGGGAACCAAATTTGATTCCAAAAGATAAGAGCATGCACTAGAAGCTAGTGTAGACCCCATTTATTGTCTATTGACCTAATGTGCTAGACTTAGAAGATGCCTAACCAAGTAATAACACATTTGTTATGAAATTCTGACTTATAGGATTCGACCTCTACCCGAGCAGACTAAGAACTGGTAAGAGGATAAGTCATTGGAAAGGCGTACATGTAGTAACTCTATCTTTCATACACTATGTGATAGTTTATATGCTTTATTCACCATGTTCAGTGATATGAATTCTTTGTTATAGAACCTAGTTGTGGTATGGGAAAAGCACAAGTACCATCAGGTCAAGTAGGACCCGGCTCAGGTAGTGAGACAAGTACATAAAGATAGTTATATGCTCCATAACATTATAGAAAGTAAGGGCCAAATAGTCATTTGATCCTGAACAGTGTACATAGTGTGGCCAGTAGGGACAAACAGTCATTTGATCCTGATCGCTAAACAGACAGACATGTTTGAAGTATTTGTTCTATCACATTATATGGTGCATTGCATATTTATTATCACATTTTATATGATTGATTGTGTGTTACTATTAAGATTCGTATGAATCTCACCCCTTTCTATAAATTTAAAATTTATTCAGTTCAAGGAAGCGACTCTAAGGGTAAGGAGGTAGATGCAGACAATTGAGAATTTTTCGGTCCTGTCCCAACGTTGGTATTGGTTACCTATAGTTTTATTTCATCTTTTGGGATTTGTAAATATTATGTACAAACCTTGTAGGGATTCTTGTAATATAATCAAGTACTTTATATCAGTATGTTTATGTTATTTATGTTCGCCTATTGAACTACACGTTAGTACTCTAATAAATGTCAAAATATTAAGGGGTTTGACATTTTTGGTATCAAAGCGTGAGATTCTGGCATTTGGCTAGTATACTCTGCTGATGTGAATAGTATCTATATCGATACTTAGATAATCCAGAGTAATACTAGGATTAAAAGATATAGGTAACAGATGAACCCAAAGAAATAGAATTTCCCCTAATCACTAATTGGAAGGCTAGTGTAGAGAAAGGGTAAAGCCGTATATCGGTGAACAAGCTGATTGTAGAATCCCCTACTAAAGGAAGGGGTAAAGCCATATATAGAGAGTGAAATGGAGCAGCAATTATATATACCCAGTACGGAAAGGTATGAGCTCCAATGTATCTGATTCTAGATTAGCATGCAACCCAGATTCCAATAGAACTCCGTGGTTAAGTGTGCTTAGGTAAGAGAAATCTTAGGATAGGTGACCCCTTGGGAAGTACCTTGGAAATTTGAATTCTTTTAATTAAATGTTTAGGTGCATTAAGGTATTATTCTTAGATGATATAAAGAATGATTAGAAGCATGGAGATGATGATGTAATTATTGATCTTTAATATAAACCATTCCTGTTGCAGTAAGTGCTACTCAGAAAAGTTTATTTGATGAGGCTATAAAAGCTTAAGGTCTAATGGTTGTCTTGAGGTTTCTCCATGCTAGATGAATTGTGATGTTATAAGAATGTAAGAGTGCATATTGCGATTATGATGATTCTTCATATGACTGTTGGCATAATTGAGGAAATGATTCCTCAACTCAGGTGTTGTTAAGGTTCTAGGTTCAGTTATGAATTTAGAAGTTGGGTGAATATTCAAAAATTATTACCTAGTGAATTGTAACCTAAGAATCAAACTTAATAGATGACTTGATTCTTTAGGTAGTTGATATGGCTTAAGCAGTTCGAGGAATTTAAAATGTATCTGAGGTTTTTCTAAAGGTTGCTAGTTGCTAAACCTAGCAAAGATCTTATCATAGACTATTCCCTTAAAAAGAGTGATTGAGAGTTAGTTCCATGATGGAACAAAGTGGTAGATAGAACCAGGGTAGCTATGAGTTATGGCCTCTTAGTTGAGACAGATAATAGAGTGTGTGTGTGTGTGTGTATACTAGTGGCTAATGAATTCCCTGGAAGACGTGGATAGATTACCCTGGTAAGGGAAGTGAAATTTGTATTATGCCTGGAGCTAGATCGATATCGAAAGTCCATATAGAATGACCCCAAATAGGATAGTGAAATTAAAGAAGCAGATTGTTGAACTGCTGAAGAAAGAAGAGCCTTATGATGTAATACCCCACTTTTTCCATCAATATTCCTTGTATATATTTGTGATATTTAGTGAAATACAATGGTGAATTATGGTATACATAAAATGACGAAAGCACTACAATCGGTAGTTACATATAATTGGCTAAGTTAAGACGTAAAGGTGTACCTTTTGTCTACTTTAAGGCCTAATATTGTAACTTAAATTGGAGCATAAAATTATACAAATATTGGCCCAATTATATTGCATCAATTTTGGCCAAAATAAGGAGAAAGGAAAGAAGACATGATTTATTTCAATAAATCACAAAATGTAAGGGCAAAATTGTAATTTGCCAATAATGCAAGAGGCAATTAATATTTCCCTTATTTCCTTGATATTTTCTGTTGAACAAAGGGAAATAATGGAGAATTGGATGCTTGGCTAGTTTGAATCAAGAAGGAAGGAATTTTGGCCAATTAGAAGTAAGGGTTGAAAAGTCACAAGTAAGAATTGTAAAAAGCTCTCTTACATATTGATTACAATGGAATAGAAGAAGATAATATGAGACCAATTCTTTTCTCCATTTCAAGATGCATTTCAGTCAAAAAGAAACATGGGAGAGGAATATATATATATGTGTGTGTGTGTGTGTGTGTGTGTGTGTGTGTGTGTGTCTGTGTCTGTGGTTATATTAATGCAAGAAGAGGAAAAAAAAAGGATCAATCACAAGGAAGCATAAGTCAAAAGCAAAAAGAAAGTATGACTTTGATTAATGAATTGTAAGAGGCAATATATATACTCCGTCTTCTCCATAACATTTTAGTCAAATGAAGAGGAAATAAAGAAAATGGATTTATGTGGTGTATATTAAAAGAAGAGGTAAAGCTGTGGTCAAGGAAATTCAAGACCAAAATAATTACCATTAAGTCCATGTTAAGTGATAAAACAAAAAACACGTCATTCTTTCTTTCCATTCTTCATTTTCATACAGCAGCTATCCAAAAAGAGAGAGAGTGAATTCAAACACTTAAGAACATAAGAGGAAGAGCTCTAGGGTTCCAAGCTAAGAATCAAAGTAAGGAGCTTGTAATCTTGAAGTTTATGCCTCTAATCACCTTGGAACCACTTCTAACCTCTTCTCTTCCATGAAATCCATTGGTAGCAAGCTAAATCAAGGGTGTAGCGAGAGAGGGCAGAAGGCATGTTAGAGAGAGAAGGAGGAGAAATCAAGAGGTAATCACATAAACTTGATTCCCTTGGCTTGTTTGATGTTGTTGGTGGATATTTCCTTGTGTTCTCTTGATTTTCAAAAATGGGCTGAAGTAAAACCTAAGGGAAATGCTACCCAAATTTCCTCTAAACATTTCCATTTAGTGTTTAAATGGTTAATCATGTGATTAGAAGTGGTAAGGAGGTGATTAAGCAAGAGAAAATAAGAAAACAACATAATCTTCCTAAGAACCCTAACCTTCTGTTCTAAATAGGACGTGATGAAGGAGTTGAAATTTTGTGATTCTAATGGTTCCATTGGATTTAGAAGGAAAAATTTTGTAGGTATGCAAGTGTTCATGATTTCTGGATGCTTGTATATGAATTTGTAATTTTTGAAAGTTGTGAAGTAGATGCTGTGTAATTCATTTTCAAGAAGGAGTGTGGTTGTGATGTGTTTTTCATTAGTCAAACTTGGTTCAAAAATTCTAAAACTTTTCATAATTAAAGTAGAGATATAGAGATTTAATTTGATAGGTAGTTTGTAATTTTTGTACAAGTACATTGAGAAATATGATTTTTCAAAGTTGTGCCCTGTTTCTGGAATGAAATCTGAAACATGGGAGTTTTGGTGAAATTTTGGAAATTTTGTGGTTGTGATGACAAGAATTGAGTCTTCGTATGTGAAATTATACTGAAATATCTTTACATAAAATTTGAAACCACTAAATTTGGAGTTCCCTATAATTAATGGTGAATTTTTGAAGTTAAGCCAAAAAACTGGCAGATTTGAGAACAAAGGTGAAAATGAAAAATGTAATGGCATACAAGTAATTAAGTTGAACTTTGAAGGTGGAGTTAACCAACTTAGGATAGTTGGACCACCTTGACTTTGCTTTTAACATAGTGTGTTAACTTTAATGATAACCAACTTGACTAATTGCATTATGCAAGTATTGAACAAAATAATAACATGTCATCCGTAAATGCTAATTATAGGGCCTAACAGCTACCTGAAGTTTAAAACTTGCTTGATCTTAAACAAAAGGTTGGAAATTGCTCGAGGAAAGCAGCCAGGTAATAACTTGTCTTTCATATATTTATAGGATACACTGTATGTTCTGTGTGTTCATCATGAATTGTCTGGCACATTCTGGTTATGCGGGTGGTCTCTCGGGGCCTTTCTGTGTGAGTGGACACCTAAGCTAATAACGTTTTATGATGCACAAGTAGATGTTTGAGGCCTTTCTACGCGGGTATCCCTCGAGGCCTTATGATATACCTAGCGCTATGGTGATATATGAAATGCATGTGATACATTGAATGTTGTTGTGATGATTCTGTGTATGATGACTATGTGGCATGTTTTGTCATGTTATATCTATATGATTGGCTTTATGTTACTACTGAGATTCTTTCAAATCTCACTCCTTTCAAAACCAATTTACAGTACAGGGAGACAGCTCGAAGGCAGGAAGGTAAATGCGAATAGCTACAAGCTGGATAAAGGAAGACTTAACTTTCTATTGGTTGTTTGTTTTTAATATTTTGGAATATTTTGGCACTGTAAATGATGTACATAATTATGTAGCCCTGACTACAGTATGGTAGTAGAACTGGTAATACCAGTAGGCTAGTAAAAGTACAGTACTCAAACTAAAAGGACAGTTTAGCTAAATTACGCTTCCGAACGCTAACGAAACATAAGTAAGGTATGAAATGTGAGAACTAAGTAAAGAATCACTCGCAAACTCTGATAAAATGAAAAGAAGAGCTAGTGAGATAGTGAATTTTTGGGAAAAATTTTGTTACCCTCAAAACTCATTTCCAATCCCAGGTTTAAATCCTGAGATAGGTTTGGAATTTGCAAATGTTTTCTGAAGTTGGTTACTCCGGGACTGGTTCCTAGTTTCACAAATGATTGCACTACTTTTTTGTACTCATCTGAGGCTGTAGGACATAAGATGTCACATATGAGGCCTTGAGTTACTGTTACAATGGCACTTTTATTGAGAAACAACTAACCAGAGAGGGCTACCTATAAAGACTTCTGACTAGAGAGAGCTACCTACAGAGAGTTTTGATCGCATATGGCTACTTACGGAGAGGTCTGACTGGAGAGGCTGACCAATTAGTGACTGAGTAAAGCGCTAAGTAAAGTTTTATAGAGTAGAGCCACTGTAATGTCAAACTGTAGTGTGGAGCCACTGTGATGTCAAACCATAGAGTGGAACCACCGGGATGTCAACTTTTAAGAGTAGTGCATTGTAACGAGTCCCACGGTGGGTGGGTTTCCTTGAAAGAGGCATTTATATGACCCAGTGTATCACTATGGGGTGCTCCAGTGCTATTTGTTGAAAGAAAGACAAGAGAAGAGACTAAGGAAAAATAGGCTCGATGAGATAAAGAAAGTCAAGAAACTCTTACTCTCGTATCTTATGTAATGGTTATGTATGTATGTGTTTACCATCACGTGTATTCGTTTTATGAATATACAGAATTATTGTAAGATGCCCTAGGACCTAGTGGGCCAGTGTATCCTTAAGATGGCATGAGCATTCAAAATATGATGGGCGGACACCCATGTGACAATGAGACTATGTGACCAAGTGCTTTGGTTGAAAATAAAACGGGTGGACGCTCGTGTGACATTGAGACCGGTGTGCAAATCTGCATGGCATATGTCCTGAATACACATTTACATGGGGCGGATTCCCTTAACTATAAGATCGGTGAGGCCAAGCATTTTGGTGTGGACCAATGGTCCAGTGTTTGTAATTGAGGATTGCTCTTATGACTATTGTTGTGATTGGATGGTTTGTTTAGCATGCTTTATGAACATTACATAAGTATAAGAGTGGCTTGAGTAGCAAGAGATGGAGAATGTAATATGTTCTGAATCACTATTGGACTGTGTGTCCTGAGGTTGTAAGACCCGATATGCATTTAGTGTGGATGTTTGACTGCATGTCCAAAGGCCATAAACCTATTAAACTGGTGTGTCCTTAGGCCAGCAAATTGAAGAGCATTCAGATTCTGACTAGCAAAGCCTCAAGGTGGTAAGACTCGGTATGCAAGTTTGCAAGGGGCGGAATCCCTGGGCTGCCAGACGGCAATAAGACCCGACGTGGAATAGTGAGTCTAGGGAATATGTTTTGATGATTGTTGAATGCTATCTGGGGCCCTGGTTGATAATATGATGATTTGTGTTTTATGTTCTGTGAATTGCAAATGAAAGAGATAGAATGAGTAATATTAGAAGTGATTTCTTGAGGTATAGTTAAATCTATACGATGTTCGAAATTTTAAGGATGAAATTTATTGAATGGTGGGAGAAGTGTAATATCCTGAAGTTTGGGCCTAAAAACTTAAGGATAATCCTAAGTTGAGAATATGTCTTCAGATTATATAAGGCTCAATGCGTATAACTAAATAGATAAAATATACCAGTATAAGTGTACCCTGGCATGATTGGCGCCATTTGGTTGGGCCACATGCGTGGTAGTAGTCTTTGAGTTGGTGTGATGGTGAGCTGCCTTGTGTGTAGTGGTCAGATGAAATTTATCAGTGCCTATGTACACTTGACATTATCTTAAGGCTTATACAGGCATGTATGATGACATTTTATGGCATGCACAAGCACACGGTCTATTTTAGAGGTGTAGGTATACATGTGATCAGTTAGTCAAGTGAAATACACCGGTATAGGTATGCACGTGGCATTTTCTGGGCAGGTACATATACCCTGCATTTTTGGAAATGACCCAGGTAAGAGGAGCCATTTTTCTGAGGAATGTATATGCTAGGTCCCATTTGTGGGTCCTGCACAAACACTCGGGCTCATACTTGGCAGTCCTCAGAGGCATGTGGCGCCGTCTACAGCATACACAACAAAAGTAGCTTAATTAAAGTAGATTTATTAAAACAGCTTTATTAAAGTAGCTTTTTATAAAGCAGCTTTTAAAAAGTAGATTTTACTTCTATGGTGGACTAATGAGGAGATGTCGTCTAGCATTGACATAAAGTAGATGTTGAGTTAGTAGGACACCTCTTAGGCAAGCTGGATGAATTCCTTGGTGATTTAGCCGATCAGATTTTTAAGAAAGAGAGTCTGGAACCTTGAGATTTTTAACACTTGACAAGTGTCACCACAAGATCACTCCAACACCCTCCTAAAATTATTAATTTCATGCAACCACCAAAAAATAGGTGAAAAATAAGAAAATCAAGAGAAAATGAAAAAAGAGAGAAGGTGGGAATGTTCTTGAGTGTTACTAAGCTCCTGAACCGATTTCACCTTCAAATTGGCATTTCTAGCTCTTGATGCCTTCATGAATCTTCTTCTACATGATAATAGCTTCATTTATATTGTTTTGGATGAGTTTGGTTCCATTTACTTGGTAGAAGTACTGTCGAAATTCCGAACCAATCGATAGATGCGTAAAAGTAATCATAAGCTTCAATTTGAGCATAATGTCTTGCTATTTTGCTGAGTATTTTTTGAGTTCTAGACCCCTTAGGGTTTTGGCAAAGGTGCTGAAATTGAGCTTTAATGGCTTGATTGATGCTGAATATATTGTTAAATAAGGGTTTATGGTACTTAATTACATGTTTAAAGGTTAGAAGTTGCAAGAACACAATTTGTGTTTAGAAGTTAGATTTGGCTAGACCTAATTTGTGGGGTTAGAGCTAGATTTTGATTAATTTGAGGTTAGAAATGGATTATATAGATAAAATTGTATAGGGATAGCATGTGGTTATGATTTTTTTAAACAATTGATTAGAAAACCCTGATTTTGGAATTCAAAGGGTTCATGGCAATTTGTTTTTTAGATGTTTTTGAATGACCAAAACTTTTTCAGTTGCTATGATATTTTGCAACGTTATAGTAGACATATTAAGATTTCCAATGATAGGTAATATATGATATTTGGATTTGTAAATTGGGAGATATGCCATGTTGAAGTTGTGACTTAAACTCTAGAATGTGTTCTAAGACAGTAATGTTGGTCGTGAGTTCTTAAGGTTTTGACCCTATAATTAGCCCTAAGTGGTAATTTTCCTTGACATAGGACTTAAATATATGTTCATAGGACTTAGAACCACCTCATTTAAATTTTTCTAGATTAATCTATGATTTTTTAAAGTTCAGCCAAGAAACAAGGGAAAACCTGGAAGCACAGTTTCTTGGTTGTAGCCAGATGATTTCTTGGCTACAGCCTAAAATTTTTTGGATACCTTTTTAGCCGTGGCCAAAGGATTCCTTGGCTACAGCGAAGACCCCATTTCATTACCTCTTATTTTTTTTAATGGAATATTGACACCTAAGTCATAAGAGAGGTATTAAAGAGTATGTAAGGGAACCAAATTTGATTCCAAAAGATAAGAGCATGCACTAGAAGCTAGTGTAGACCCTATTTATTGTCTATTGACCTAATGTGCTAGACTTAGAAGATGCCTAACCAAGTAATAACACGTTTGTTATGAATTTTAATTTATAGAATTCGACCTCTACCCGAGCCAACCAAGAGTTGGTAAGAGAGGATAACTCATTGGAAAGGTGTACAGGTAGTAACTCTACCTTTCATACACTATGTAATAGTTTATATTCTTTATATCGCCATGTTTTATGATATAAATTGTTTGTTACAAAACCTGGCTGTGGTGTGGGAAAAGCACAATACCATCAGGCCAAGTAGGACCCAGCTCAAGTAGTGAGACAAGTACGGACAGACAATTATCTGCTCTGAAACATTACAATAAGTAAGGGTCAAACATTCATTTGACCCTTAATAGTATACACAGTATGGCCAGTAGGGACAAATAGTCATTTGATCCTGATCGCCGAACTGACAGACATGTTTGCAGTATTTGATTTGTCACATTATATGGTGCATTGTATGTTTATTTATCACATTTTATATGATTGGTTGTGTGTTACTACTGAGATTCATATGAATCTCACCCCTTTTCATAAATTTAAAATTTATTCAGCTAAAGGAAGTATCTCCAAGGGAAAAGAGGTAGATATCGACAACTGAGAATTTTTTGTCATATCCTAGCGTTGGTGTTGGTTACCTGTAGTTTTATTTCATCTTTTGAAATTTGTAAATATTATTTACAAACCGTATGGGGATTCATATAATATAATCATGTACTTTATATCAGTATGTTTATGCTATTTCTGTTCGCCAATTGAACTGCGCGTTAGTACTCTGATAAATGTTGAAATATTAAGGGATTTAACATGTTTCTTTCCTTTGGTCCTATTATCCATCTCTCGGCCACATGACATGTGAACACCAAAATGCGAGAGGTATGCATCTTCTTCCATTCAAGTTGCTAGATGCTTAATGGTTAATTCCTACTCTCTCCTTTTTGTTCGATAGACTCAAATGGATATGCTGATAATATGTTGCAATTTCATCATGTTTGGATGAATTGCATGTGATTGTGCAGTACTATCCATATGGTTTTCTCACTTTGTTGTTTGTATAGCTTGCAAGGATAAAAAGGTATGTGCTTGTCACTTCGTGAAATTATTTTGTATAATGTGCATGTATGTGAGGTTTGATCTTAATCCTAGACCTCCTTATTAATATTATGATTATGTCTTTGCTTGTCCTTGTTGGCTTGATGAACTCTTGTTTTCTTTCTTTTATAAATAAAAATTTTCAAAATAAAAAAGAAGGTTCCTTTTGTTAAATAAATGAATTTGGTTTCATAAGAGAAAATATGGAAAATGTTGTTTTAAAAAAATAAAAAATATAAACCAAACAAATAATTTTTTTCTCAAAAAAATTAAATAACCTTTTCTCTTAAAAATAACAACCAAGTGATACGCCTTTTTACCCCTCAACTACATGGGCTTTAATCCCTCTAAAGGGTATGTAGCCCCTAGGTCCTCTTCCTAAGTTAAGTCCAACAATGCAAATAATTTTGTTTTCTCATTTTTTTTAAATATTTTGTTTTTGGGCAATTATGATAAAATGTTAAAGGGCCATATATTATTTTAAAATAATTAACTTAGGGTAACCATTCTTATAAATGGGTGTTGTGGGGTGCCTAACACCTTCTTCATGCACAATCAATTCTCGAACCCTATCTAGTTTTCATTTTTTAAAAAAGAGTTTCCAAAATTATCTTTTTAAAAAATTTTGGTGGCAGCTTCATATTTTCCAAATTTCGGGCGCTACAGCTTGGTGACTCTACTGGGGAAGGTTTGAGTGTCAAGCCCATTTAAGTGTTTAAAATTAATATGGCCTTAATTTTATTTGAATTACCCTTTTTATTTTTTAAATTATTTCCTTGTATTTATTAATTCTTTATTCATTTATTTATTTATTTATTATTTTTCTCTATCTATCTTGTGATATGCTTAGTAGATGAGGGTTGGGTAGAACCTAGGCCTACATGTTGATATGCTCTCCACACATATTGAACGCGTACACTATTCTTCTCACACACATTTTAGGCCTTATACCCCGGTCTGTGAGTTCCTTAAGTGAGCGAAAGTTTAGTGTTAGACCTGGCTGACACCCAAGAGGGGGTGAATTGGGTGTACGATAAGAAAGTCTAATCTTTTAAAAAAACTTTTTACAACTTATCAAATCACTACATATGGAACTATAAAATCATATGCAGATATATAGATCATATATACTGGAAATGTAAAAGCTTAAGGAAGAGAATATGCAAACTGTGATTTATCCTGGTTCGGTCCAATCCACGATGACCTACATCCAGTCCCCAGGATCCTCCTGAGATTTTCAATCTACTATCTTCTTGTTTAATCGGGCACAAGAACAGCTGCTACAAATCTCTTACAAAGTCACTCCCCCTTACACACTATAAGGTTTACACCTTCTTACAGCAAGTCGAGCAAAGAAATCCGAAGACCTTTCTCTCCTGCTTACCCGTGCAAGTCTTATGAGCAGCAACGTTCTCTCCTGCTTACACCACTGTAAGTCTTACGAGCAGCAACGTTCTCTACTGCTTGCACCTTGTAAGTCTTATAAGCATAAAGTCTTACTGGTGATTCTCTCTACAACTTTCCCGTAAGGTAACCAGCCCTCTCAAGGTCCCTCTACCTCGTGATCAATACAGAAGTATAGATGAAGTGTTTACAGACTCTCTCATAGAGTAGATAAATCCTCACTGAAGTATAATACAAATATTCACTCTCAAATGTACATGACAATGAAAACAGATATTAACGGAGAGTGTGAGAGATGAAGATTCATGACAGCAGCATGTTGGTAGTTGGGTTCTCGTTACTTCATCATTTATGTTCGCTGTAGTATTTCTCTGTAAATCTCTCTATCTTCTTCTTGAATGCTTC
Source organism: Albizia julibrissin (assembly GCA_037074505.1). Taxonomy (NCBI): domain Eukaryota; kingdom Viridiplantae; phylum Streptophyta; class Magnoliopsida; order Fabales; family Fabaceae; genus Albizia; species Albizia julibrissin. Next base: position 25,832,573 of record CM073485.1, read on the forward strand.
GGCTTATATAAGATAGGTTGAGAGCCGTTGGAGCATTCAAGTATTTTCCCGTTGTAAGCCGATTGTGTGCTCAGATAGAGAGTTCAACGGTTATGCCCATTGATTGTGGTGCTCTGACAGATGCTTCAACATTTCCTGTTGATCTCTTACAAATGTTTCAGCGTTGTTTTCTTTCTGTTTTGGACGTTAGTTGAATCGTTTATTGAATAGTCATGTTGCCCATGATTTGTTGTCGCTCAATATTGATCCGTGTATGCCATGTGATCGGTAGTGCATAACACCTGTAAATCCACTCAGAAAATAGCCGTTAGAAAACATCACTCGGGTGATTATAGACTTCACTAGCAGTGATCTTGAAAAACTAAAGAATCACTGGAAGTAAACTTGATTTCACTGGAAGTGATTTTTAGAAGATAATATTTGACTGGCAGTGATCTCCATTGATTTGGAAGTGATTCTTATTCTAAGATGGCTTTCACTGGAGGTGCACTAGATTACTAGTGCTGGAAGTGATTTTCTCAGGATAGTATTTTACTCGGATGTTCAGACAGCTTTTGGAGGTGTTTCTGATAAAAATAGTGAATCACTCGATCTATCAGTAAATTCTCTGGCTGTGATGTCAATTCACTTGAGTGCAGCATTACTTCACTGAAGGTGATTTTCATGAAACAACATTTCACTCGGATGGCTCACAATATTACTCTAGTGATTTCATGTTTCTGTCAAACCTGAAAGTGATTTATCAAAATCAGCACATCACTTGAATTATCAGTTCATTCACTGATATCTCACAAACGGAAGATCACTTGAATGGATATTAGTTCATTGGAAGTGATATAGTGCATATAGGTAATCTCTGGAAATGATCAGTTATGGCACTGGAGGTGATCTGGGGAATTTTAATATTCACCGGAAGTGATTCAGCAACTACTGGAAGTGATTTGAGAGAGTGTGTAATTCACCGGAAGTGATTCAGCATCTACTGGAAGTGATCTACGAAAACAACATAATCACTCGAGTGATTTTGGCATCACTGGATATGATTTTGCAAACAGTGAATTTTTCTTGCAGTGATTTTTAATTCACTGGAAGTGATTCTGAAAAATCTCATATCACTCGAGTGAATTCCATATCACTGGAAGTGAAATTGAGAATAGTGAAAAATTCCTCCGGTGATTTCTGCGCCACTGGAAGTGATCTGCATCTAACGCATTTCACTCGAGTGATTATAAAAATCACTCGAGTGATTATAAAAATCACTCGGGTGCTCTCTGTTCAGACCACTTGGACTCGAAACTTCCACTTCCAATTTGATAGCAAACAGGGGTAAACTTCCAGATGACATAACTTTTCGAATATGACTCCATAATTGTTATATTATATATCAATGGAAAGCTCTTGAAGTATAGTTTCATATGGCACCATTTTCAGCTCAATTGGATATGTGATTTGAGAGTTATAGCCAAAATACCAAATCTGTTCCAGAAAGTGATGCTGATATGAATTCCAGATTCGAACACTTATATATCCTTCATCTGAACTCCTTTGATGTTTCTTCTGGTGTCAAAATGACGCATTGGGAGTCTACTTTCATATGCAACTGATTTGGTCTCAATCAGAGTTGTAGTTTAAGAGATATAATCAAATAACCAGGCCTTGCTCAGCTGAACGAAAAACAGAGTCTGAAAAACTGTAAATCACTCGAGTGAACAGTGAATCACTGCAAGTGATTTTCAGAATCACTCGAGTGATTCTGAAATCACTCGAGTGATTTTAACAATCACTCGATGCTATAGTACTGCTACAGTAAGCTACAGTGAAATACGCTACAGTAACCGTATGCTACAGTGCCCACTACTACAGTACCCGTAGAACTTGAAACTTGATATTTTTCATTAATTCTTGCAAGTTCTTCATTTCTCAATTTATTTCTTCCATTGCTTGACTAATCTACAATATATGCAATATCAAATAGTTAGTCAATGTATTAGAAAAGTATACTATGCAAACTTCTTATGCTTAATATTTGACATCTATATTTGTCATCATCAAAACTAATCATATCTAACATATAGCAATCTCCATGTGGGGTTTTCAGAACCCCCAGAGGTTACTGTGAAGACTTCATCCTAGTTGTTACTCATTTGGCAAGGTTAATCCCTGTAGGATTTTCAGAACCCCCTGAAGGTCAATTTTGTTAGATAGGGTCTTCATCTTTACGATAGGGGTAGTCAGGAGACCTTTATCTATGAGAAGTAGAACCACCTTGAAACTATGGCACATATTAGTAGAAATTATTAACCTACCCAATTAATTAGTACCTACCTTTCTTAGGGTAACCTAGGGATATTCTTAAAATAAGATATTGGAGAGAATTTATTTATTGTTGACAATATTATTTGTCATCTATGCATAATCAAGGAAACCCCTACGACCAAGATGCTAATTGTCGCTTCACTTGAGTATGTATCTAGCATCACTCAACATATAGATACATCACAAGGACGGTGTATGCATTAGATAGCCAATCTTAGTCTAAGGGTTTATGACCCTAAAAGACCATGAGCTCATTATATCTATCATGTTAGAAAATATCTTAATGAGAGATAACCATTTTAGGGCTTATGAGACATCATTACATCATTCATAAGCCTTTTAGTTTCATTTGATATAAGCCTTGCACATAAGCATAATTTTTAAAACCCTTAGACGTGTGATGGCCTAGGCTATTCACAAGTTAATGTGCACTTCATTCTCCCTATAAGGTAATAGATCTCTTAAAGAGATGGAGTTCTTTTTCTCAATCTCCATCACTCATATCAAAACTTGAAGTACATGTCATCACTCCTTTATATCTCATGAGGCATCCTTGTATCATTCATTGACATTTAGGTTCATTTGATATGGCCCTTGGACATAATAAACATCATTGAATAAGGAGCCTAAAAAAGAGGGGGGAAATATGCAAATAAAAATGAAAAAATTAAAAAAATTGCAATTATATCTTCAGTTAATAATGCTTGCATAAAATATATTTCCTTAAAAATGACTTCATTTACCCTTATCCATGTCATCCCTCCTTCACATATATGGTTGTTCCTTATTCCTGATGTGAGGCTAAGATTTTTTGTCTCTCCTTTCACTTTTTGGGAGCATTATTCTTGATTAAATGAAATTGTCAAGGGTCTAAAACTTGTTTTGTACAAGTTGCTTGTATAGAGGTAATATCATGTTCTGGAGAAGCTTAGTTTTGAAAATGACTCGACCCTACCTGTAATATCCCAAATTTTTATTCACCAAAATTCCTTGTATATTTGATTATACTAAATGGAGTAAAATGATGAATTTTGGTGCACTTGTAGTAGCCCAAATGTTAGAAATAGTTATTACACGAAATTTTGGCTAAGACTGATAAGTAAAATATTTACATATTTATTTTTCCTTATATGATGATTTTGTGGATGATATTTGAGCTTAATTTAATGAATTTGGGTGTAATTGATAAATAAATAATGATTTTAGAATAAATATTTTTATTACTATTATTACTACTATAATATAATATTTCCTTGTTTTTCTTTTGACATCCACGTACAGCACCACATTAAGAAGAATTGGAGAAGGCATTTAAGGGATGGGGTACTGTAGCAGTTACTGTGGCATACGTAATACTGTAGCAGTAATGTTCATACGTGGTTACTATTGATATGTGGTTACTGTAGCAGTATACACGATTTACTGTAGCAGTACTGTTTATATGCGTTTTTATGCCTATAAATAGAGACCTTGGGCAGAGCAAAGAGGAGGAAGAGAGAGCGTCCTTCTTTGATAAAAGGAGGACGAGCTGGAGCATAGAGAGAGGGGTGTTGTTTCTAAAGGAGATTGACTCTATCTTAGAATTAATTTCATGAATTGTATTACTTTTTGCATGCCTCCTTCTTGGAAGGCTTAGCTAGTTCTCCTTTATAGATGGTATAGGTTGCCACCTACATGGAAGGTTTTGCCTCCTTTATGGAAGGCTAGATTTTTCCATTTTTATGCATCTTGTAGTTGTATATTTATGTTTTATAATTTAATAATCAAGTTTTAAACAATGTTTATGAAGTTCTCAATTTATTTTTGTTTTGTTCTTAATTTCATCATGAGCTAAATTTTCATTTTCCTAGGGTGATGATGTAGCTTACAATGACTGATTGAATCTTAACTTATTAAATGTAGTTCTAATTTTTCTTTCATGATTGAGTTTTAATTATTGTTCTTAATGCTTTCAATTGACTGTTCATCTTTTAAATGATTTCAATATGTATGTTGAGACTGGAAGGAGATGCATGTGTATAGATCCTATAATTAAAACCATAATTTGCATATGAAATAGGAATATATTCATATAAGTTGTGTAGTCTTAATGAGTTCTATAAATCTTAATGAGTTATTAATTGTTTTAATTCATATAAGGATATATTAGATTAGCAATTAATTATAGAATTTCTTGACCTTGGAAGAGGCTAGTAATTAAATTAGGGAAACTCGACTATCAATCATATGAAATAAATTGGACTAGAATAGATAGGTGACTCAATCCGAAATTTTCCAAATGAAATCTGATCCCTAGGGCTTTTTCTCATATTTATTTTCATATCAATTGCATTCATATTTATTTTGTAATCTCAATTACCAACTAATTGATCGAGTAAATAGAATTAAAATTACCAATTTTGGTACTTAGTAGTCAATCCTCATAGGAACGATACTCTACCCACTTCTATATTACTTGTTTATGACAGTGTACACTTGCACTTTTTAATAAACCATCTACACATCGTAACAAAGACATAAAGCATAATTTTTGTTTTGATAAAGGCCTACTATTGAAGTCTAAAATTAAGTATGAAATATCACAAATTTTGGCCCAATTTATGATGAAAATTTTGGCCAAAAAGAAAAGGGAAGAAGGAAAACAACACTTGGTATAAAAATTGAAGAAAATGTAAGGGTAAAACAGTCATTTGGCTAATAAAATTAAAACAACACTTGCACTTTTTAATAAATCATCTGCACATCGTAACAAAGACATAAAGCACAATTTTTGTCTTGATAAAGGCTTACTATTGAAGCCTAAAATTAAGTATGAAATATCACAATTTTTGGCCCAATTTATGATGAAAATTTCGGCAAAAAAGAAAAAGGAAGAAGGAAAACAACACTTGGTACAAAAATTGAAGAAAATGTAAGGGTAAAATAGTCATTTGGCTAATAAAATTAAATAGCCAATATTTTTCCTTTATTATTGAAGAAAGTCAGCCAAAAAGGATGAAGAGGCAAGGAGAAATAATATGGATCCACCTTGCATGCCATGTGGAAGATTAGGGAGCCATATGGAAAAAGAAAGCATAAAGAAATGCCATGTGTGAAGAATTGCTAATAAAATATTATATAATTATAAGGAGGAGGAAGATGATTTTATTTACGAACATATCAACTCCTTTAGGCCATATTTCTGCCAAACATTGAAAGAGAAGAGAGAGAGAGAGAGAGTTTGGAGAAAACAAGAGCAAGAAGAGAGCTAAGGGAAATCAAGAAGGAAAATTTGATAAGTAGTAGGTTAAATTGCTTGTTTTTTCCTTCAAACTCTTGTAAACCCTCTCTAATCTTCATATCCTTCTTGAAATCATGTAAAGAAAGAAGAAAATCAAAGGGAAAAAACAAAGGAAGGTAGCGTTTTAGTGATAGAAAGAGGAAGAATTAAAGTAAGTTTGAAAACTTGATTCCTCTTGTTGTTTTATGATTGTTATTGGTGGTTTTGATTGGTTATTGGCTTGGTATGTCTTGAATTTTTTATTTGGGATGCATGAACCCTAAGGGGAGGTGATGTCCAATTTGCCATTAATCATGTTCAAGAGGTGTTTAAATGATTAAACAAGTAATTAGAGGTAGAAATAAGGTGTTTAATGGAATGAAATCATGAAATTCCAAATTTTTCCAAGAACTTGTGATTTTTGGCCAAACCAATTTATGTGTGTTTGGGCTGGAATTTGATGGATTTGATTATTCCATTGTGTTTAGAATGAAAAATTGGGTAGGAAACATGTGAAATATAGAGTATAAAGGCTTTAAGGTGTGAAATGATAATTTTTCCCCTAAAACTCTAACTTTATGACTGTCAAGAGTAAATCTAGAAATGCAGTGTGAATTTTTCAAAACTAAGGTCAAAAATGGATTATACACGCAAAATTGTGTAGGAATAATCGGGGTCATAATTTTTGAAAAAGTACAATTATACCAGGTATAAAAAGAATTAGACCGGATTCTTTATGGGCATTTTGGTAATTATGCATTTTGGGTAGAGATAACCGACTATATGAACTTTGGAATGAAGCATGAATGAGTACTAACTCATTTATTATGAATTTGGAATTTTAGGATTTGATATTTAATTTACCTGAATCGGACAGAAAATTAAAGAACCGATATTAGCTAGGCATTGAGAAAGATTCCTGGCTGTAACTCTATCTTTCATACATTATGTGATCATTTATATACATTGATTTGTCATGCTCTGTGATGCAAAGTCTATGTGGCATAATGTGAAGCTTGTGTGGCCTAATTCCTCGCTATGGTGTAGGAAAAACACAAGGACCACTTTATGGGAAAAGCACAATTACCATGAGGCCAGTGGGACCCAGCTGAGGCAGTGTGACAAGTACGGACAGATTGTTGTCTGCTCTAGAATATTAACGTGATCACTATGTGGCAAGTAGGGACAAAACAGTCATTTTGATCCAGAAAAAATCATCGTTTTGATCCTAAACATTGGTTGACAGATATGATGTGGCAATTGTTCTGTGTGCACTGTATATTTATTTATCGCATTTTATATGATTGATTATGTGTTACTACTGGATTCGTTTGAATTTTACCCTCTCCAAAAATTAAAATGTATCCAGCTAAAGGAAGCGGCTCGAAGGACAAAGAGGTAGATACCGGCAACTGAAGGTTCTGATGTTGATCAATAATTTAGTGTTGGTTATTTGCTTATCTTTTTATGTATTTTAGGATTGATAACTAATATGTACAAACCATGTAGGGATTTCCTATAATGTAATCAAATACTTTATATCAGTATGATTATGCTATTTCTGTATTCCCACTAAACTATGGATTATTACTCTAATAAATGTCAAAATATTGAAGGATTTGACAGGATGAACAAAAAAAAATTATATGAAGCTATTTCTTCTCCGGATGGCATATTTTGAAAAAAAAGCTATAAAAGCTAAAATTGACTCTTTGAATAAAAAAAATATGGGTTTTGGTAAACTTGCCTCCAAGTGCAAAGTCATTGGCTTTAGGGAAAAATATTTTCTTGACATGTCAATTGAAATATACAAGGCTAGATTAGTAGACAAAGGCTTTACTCAAAAAAGAAAATGTTGCTTATTTTGATACCTTTACTCAAATTTCAAAATTTAATGATTTAAAGTAGGGAGAAGCCACAATGAATGGGTAGCTTGCTCAACTAAGAAGTTACTGGGATTTTATTATTAAAGATGGATAAAAATCACATTTAATTAACAAAATTTGCAAATGGATATAAGTTTTTTGCCGATTAATTAATATCCAAATCAAGGCAAGCATGCTCTGCACTGTGCTGTAAATCTATCATTTAGCTGTCTGCAAGGACAAAGGAACATGAATGTATAATGTGTTTTGCATGCTACATGTTTGATATGCAACCCATCCGACCAAAGACCCAGTTTCCCTGTTTATCCTCGATGGGTAAGGAAAGCTTTTCCTATCTGGAGATTTGATTTTTTTTAAAATTAGTTATTTTTAAATTAAAAAAATCATTTTTAAAAAAAATGAGTTAAAATATTATCTTTATTTTAGATTTTTACCCATTAAAATAATTTTTTTAAAAAATAAAAAGTAAAAAAAAATTAAATCTGAACGGTCCAGATGAGAGGAGCTCGTTCCTCCGACCAAGTCATAACTACAGACTTTTGTAGGTGAGGTGGAAATTAATGATCAAATGGAAAGTTAGGTTTATTTAAATATTTCAATGGCTCATATATATATTGTTTTTACTTTGCAAGAAAACCTTATTTAGACCTATAAATATATTATGTTCAGATTTGATATGAGAGCTGGTAAAATAAATTGAGGGCAAGGCAAATTAGTATTTTAAGGTAAGCGGGCTTGTAGGACTAAAACTTCCGAGGGCCAACTTATTTAAACCTGTATATTATTTTTCAACTTTATTTATGTTTTGACAATTATATTTGTTCATTTTTTATTTGACTAGTATTTATTTGAAATTGTTTTAGTCTTTTATAAATTATATCAACATGATATAGAATTCTCAATATATTTATTCTATTATGGATAATTTTTTACTGACCCGTCTGAATTAGAAAATTATTTAAAGTAATCAATACTTAAGCTTGATAATTGAAAATATTTATGTCTTGAAATGGAAAAATAACAATAAAATATTGTTGATAGTGATCAAGCTCAAAATGATAATCACATGTTGATGTTGCGACTAATTTTTAAGTATTTAGTTTCTTATTTATTTAATTTTGGATTATAATTCAACAATGTTTAAGGACAATGGTTTGATTTGGTTTAGTTTTAGAAATATGAACAATAAATTGACACTTTATTTTGCTAATACTTATGGTTTGGAATATGAATTTTATGAAGTGGCATTTTAGGGCAAGCGAGCTTTTCATGCTTGACCCTTTTAAATTATTTGAGATCACCAAATGCCAGCCCTAAGCCTGCTTAAAAGCTTGAGTCGTGAGCCACCGGTTTTGCCATCTTTCTACTTGATATGGAGGTGTAAAGATGGGACAGTGTAAGATGAAGAAGGAACAGAGGAAGCATACATGTAGTGTTTGGTTTTAGGACCTCCAAGAGGAATAGGAGCATGTGTTGACTGTTTGAGAAAAGGATATATATATACAAAACTCAAGAGGAGTATAGAAAACAAAAATGAAGAAAAAGATGATATGGGTGCCGATCGAATTCTATATAGAAGTTCAATGATGTAAAATAAAGTATAGGCCGTGCATATACTTTGTATCAATTCCAAAACTAATCGCATTATAAGTGATTTGTAAATGATATAATTCTTGATAAATTTTAGGAAGAATTACATTTTTTTTTCATTTTTTTTTTAATCTCGCAGATGATACCTACTTTTGAATGAGGCCCAGGAGATTTGGAAATTTCAATTTAGCCTTTTCAGCCCAAAGTCCGTTTATAAATCCACGTACACATTTTGCCAACTAAGCAGGATGGAAGTTTTATGAGGTCATCCTATTCCATGACATAGCATGGAAAAAAAAAATCGGACCGGACCGGCCGGTTCAACCGGTCTGACCGGTGACCGGCCGGTGATCCGGTCCGGTTCAGGGCAAAAACCGGTGAACTGGTTCGAACCGGTCAGAACCGGTCAAAACCGGTGGTTCGACCGGTTTGCCTTTTTTTTTTTTAATAAAATACATTTTTTTATTCTTCTATCTACTATTGGGCATTATTTTTTAGGGAAAAATGAAAGTTTGAAGACCAAGATGAAGAGAAAAGTAAGTAAAAAAAGAATAAATCTAAAAAAATGATTTTGAGAGGATATAATAATTAATTAATTATAGGAAAGGAGATGTCATTATATAAATATAGGCATCATAACTAATACTAATATATTTTAAGCATTTTTTACCTAAAGATCTTTACCATTAATAAATTATAATATTTTAATATGACCAGTTTGACCACCGGTTCGACCACCGGTTCAACCCTGGTTGAACCATTAACCCTTAAACCAGTGCTGTGCCCGATTCATTGACCGGTTCGGTTTTTTGTTCCTTGTGACACAGAGACGTGACTGAAACACATTTTATAGGGTATGTTTGGATAGCTTATATAAGTGTTTTTTAATCGTGCTTTATGAAATACGAGGTACACTACTAGAAAAAACACTTTTAACGTCCCTTATTTGGGACTTTTAACGTCCTTTTACGAGGGGACGCGTATGTCAGCGACGTAGTAAATTTGGACTTTAGACATCCTTTGTAAAGGGACGGCTAAAGGGCTGGGTTTAGGCGTCCCTTTTAGCAAAAGGGACGCCTAAACCCAGCCCTTTAGGTGTCCCTTTTAGCAAAAGGGACGCCTAAAGTCCCCGTTTAGAATTTTTTTATTTAAAAATTAGGGACTTTAGGCGTCCCTTTTGGCCAAAGGGACGCCTAAAGGGTTTTTTTTTTTTACCATACGGTGCCATTTGTATTATTTTTTGCCATATCATTCTGAAAGCAAACAGAAACGTATACACAAAAAAGAAACATAAAGCACGCAGTTTATAATTAACAAAACACAACATCCACCTCTAATGAAACATTCATGCACTACATTATTGAAGGGACGCCTAATACCTTCACATAAGGCGTCCCTTCTCAAGAAGGGACGCCTGATGTCTCCTTCAGGCGTCCCTTCTTCAAGAAGGGACGCCTGATGTCTCCTTCAGGCGTCCCTTCTTCAAGAAGGGAGGCCTAAAGATTAAAAAGTCTCTCTTTATTTACGTAAATGCCACTGCGTACAGTTTTTACTTCCCTTTTCTGTAGTAGTGGGCTTTTACGATCTACGACGTAAATATGTGGAGGAGTTTTATCTCGATTTACGTGAATCAGGTCAAATAAAGAATATCATATGCTTTTTCTATATCAACTTTGTGACAATATAACCCTTTCCAACTTCCTCAGTTCTCATAATGTAGATTGTTTTTTGCACTGTAATGATATTATTACAACTTTAACGACCATTAGTAAAACTGCATTGCCTTCACTAAATATGTTCACTAGGGGTAGAGTTGGGAAAACGGACCGAGCTCGTTTAGGTCCAAAATTTACAAGGGTTGGGCCTAAGATTTTTGCCTCAAAAGTAAAAGTGGATCTAAAAGAGTCAGCTTTGTAGGGCCGAAAGCCTAAAAAGGCCGGCCTTGTAGGTCCACAGGCTGGCCCTTTTTAGCACGTATATATATTTTTATTTTTTAAAATTATTTATATAATAATATTATTATTGATTTTTTATATTATGTTATTGATGTTGCAAATATTTAATTGTTATTATCTTTTTTAGAATTAAGTTTCATAAGAATATCTTGTATTAAGAATCCTAAAAATAAAAAATTTATAAAAGATATTTCTTATTTTATAAGTATTCTTACCAATTTTATATTTTTTGACTTATTTTCTGATGATTTTTTTTTATATTTTATGTTGTTTATTTTGTTAACTAGTTACATTTTTCAAGACATATTTATAAGAAGTATTTTTTAATTTTGTTAAGTTTTTTCATTAATTATTTGTAATTGTAAAATAGAGACAATAGTTTACATTTGATTATGACTTAATGATTGTATTTGTTTGTGCATGATGCATACCGTTTACACCCTAATTTTGTCAATATTTATATGTTAAATTAAGACTTTTATTGTTGTAAATTTAAAAAAACTAAAAAAGAAATAAAAATTGTTAAAATAGCTTCGGCCTTGGCCCTTATACTCACCGGCTAGGCCACAAAAAATGATTTTCTTTCTTTAGCCGAGCCTAAAAGGGCCGGCTCTTTTTACCAGCTCTACTTCTTATGCTTTTGTGTGAGACTGTGAGTTATTTGTGGGCACTATTTTATCTTTGATTATGAATTAGTAACTGTATTTGTTTATTGCATGAGGCGTGTAATTAAATCTTGTGAAAAAGGTTTCCAGCCTTATGGGTCGGTCCTGGTCCACATGCTCTCGGGCCGAGCTTTGAAAAACAACAATTTTTTTTCCTCGAGCCTGCAAAAGCCAATCCTTTTAGGCCTTGGCCTGTCAATGACCGACCCTATAAGGTGGGTCAGCCCTGATTCCCAACTCTAACAAGGGAATGGGCACAATATTAGTTTGGTTAACCTCTTTTAAGCCCATATGATTGTTGAAGAACCTGATAATCATATCGCACAACAAATATAGATAGACAGACTTATGCAAGAGGTTGTTTCTAAACCAAATTCACAATATTATTTAACTAAAATTCACAATATTTGAAATGGAAAAAAATTATTTTTAGTCTTTTATATAAGCTTTTTTATTCCTTCATTTTATGAAGTACGTTTTTAAGTCTTTTAACTCTAAGTCATAAGAAAATAATAATAATAAAATAAAATAAAATTTCTAAGATTGAAATTTTAAATGATGACAAAATTTTCTCAATTTCTCACATATTAAATTCAACTTTCAAAATAATAAAAACGGCTGCAAAAAATTATCAATTGAGACTAATTGTGTTAGAATTAAAGAATTAACCATGAAGTTGACTTAAATGAAATATGCTAGTCTTTTATGATGTGATGAGTCAAAATTTAAATTCTTATTGGAAGATGTGTTTTATATTTAATGTTTGACTAATTGTGTATAGGAGTGTTCATGAGATGGGACGGGAACATGATAAACATATTCCGTGTCCCGTCCCACAAAAAGGTACGAGATATCAAAACTATCATGTGTCCCATCCTATTCCTGACTGGACGAGACGTCCCGTTTATTTAATTTTTTAGGATCTAGAGAATCAAATTTTTCTTCATTTTAGATTTGTAAAAACTAAAATGTATGGATATGAATTGGATACTGAACCTAGATGATTGAAAATATGTAATCATCCTCTTTTATCATTTTTAGATCAAAAACATAATAAAAAAATAAGAAATAATTAAAACTTAAATTTAATAAGTGCAATCATAGATCACAAATATTTATAGTATTTTGTAGAGAATTAGACAAGTAAGTCCAAGAGAGATAGAGGGGTGTGAACGAAGATGGCGACACCATGTAAGTGACTGTGAGGGTTTTTTTAATATTTATACTATTTTATATTAAAGATATAATCAATATATGATAACATCTTTTTATATGACCTAAAATTGTCTTAAAAAAACTATATGATAATATCTTTTATATAACTAACATCAAGATATTAGTTATATATTTAATAAAATTATTATATTTTTTGTAAAAAATAAAAAATAATAGATATATTATTTATATTAAACTAATAATAATATAATTTCGGAAATGGGCAAAAAGCAAGGACAGAACAAAATCCTTCCCCAGTCCCATTACGTCCTAGTTATAATTTCATCCCATCCCAAATTTTTTCGTGACAGGATTGTCTCATCCCAAAATGACTATGATTGAAATAAGACGGTCAGGATGGGATAAAAGTGAGTACCTCTAACTCTAACTGCACAAAAAATTACTTTTAATATAACGATACATGTGCTTGTGGAAAAATGAGTTAAGAATTTTTTTTGTTAGAAAAAGAGTTAAAAAAGAAAAAAGGAAAAATGATAGAAAAATACCATTTGAATTTCAAAATCTTATGAGATTAATAAGAATAATAATATAATTGACAACTCATTTTATTGTTAAATCACCTATTTAGAATTTTAAAGTTTAAATGGTATCTTTTTAAATACAAAAAACTTTTTAAAATAAAAATTCAAATGAAAACTCTTTAAAGATTAAACTTGCAATTTTTCATATTTGAAATAGAAATATGTACTTCCAGGGGGGAAAAAAAAAAGAAATGATGCTAGAAGATCCATCTTGCCTTGAAAGAAAAAAGAGGGAAAATCCATCGTCTCGCGCTTGTCAGGCCGCGTTCTATTCTACTCGTCCTCAGTCACACTGGCACGCCCTTCTCCTTTTTCTTCCTGGCCTGCGGAGGCGGCAAATTTCAAAAGTAATCTATTATTCCCATAATCTCTACTGCTTCAAGATTGGGTTAGTGTTTCTCTCTCCTCGATGGCAACGGGGGAATCGACCTCCCATTTCTGGAATATAGGGGTTTTGGATGCTCTCTCTGATGATTCCTTACAAGAGATCGTAGAAAGCTACAATGGGTTCTGTGTCGCCACGCAAACCCTTGTCATTGGTGCCGGCGACCTCTCTGTTGATTCCGAGTTTGTAGCTGTCGTTCATGGCCTCATGAAACATGGGTTAGAGTCGCTGGTTCGGGATCACTTCCTTCAAGTGCTTGAGGTACGAAAAACTTCGCCTTAAGTAACGAACTATATGCTGCCATTGGTTAGTTTCTATATAAAGGTCGAAATTTAAAATTCATTTGGTGGCAGGAAACATTTGAGAGAAATGGAGCATCGAAATTTTGGAGGCATTTTGATGCTTACAGTAATTTTGCGGAATTGAAGAAGAATAATGAGTTTGATGTGAGTATATGTGAACCATTCTGGATATTTTAAACTTGATTGATGCATCGGAACTTTTTAGTCATTTATCAACTCAGAGTTGATGCTATAACACTTCAAACAGATCAATGAGGACGAAATTCAGCAAGTTTTGTGTAACGCTCTGGAAGAAATCTCTTTGGAGAAGCAGTATCAGGAGAAGTGTTTATTAATGTTGGTTCATGCTTTACAATCTTATAAGGATCAGATATCAGGGAAAAGACATGATTCTGAAGCAGAAAGGGATTATTTTGTCTCAAAATATCAATTGATTGTCTCCTCTGCTCTTATGGCTTCCCTTCCACGCCATTTTCCTGGTACATAAAATGTTTGAACGGTTAAAATGAATTTCATTACTGTGACGTTTGGACTTGGCTTTACCAATTGTTAGTGAATCAACCGCATTTGATTAGTATTAACTATAGCTTTTCATTATTAGAATGTTAACACACGAAAGGCAGAAAAATCAAATTTTCCATTCTATTTCCGTAGGTTGATCACTCTAGGAGCAAAGAATATTTTTATTTGTGTGAGCTTACTCATAAGATAAATTATCCTCTTTCCTTCTGAATCTCAGTAACGAATACAAACAATAAGATAAGGATTTGACATCATAGAACATTTTGATTATGAAGTTAAAATTGTGAGTTTGATATGTGCTTAGCTGGGTAATGATGCAAATTAAAATTTTGAAATGAATATGTGCTTGTTTAGATAAAAATCAATACAACTATCTAAGAGTCAATGTTATCTTAATTCATCATTTTACCCCTCCTTCAATATTGTCATTTTTTGAAGGGTTAAGGTGCAAAAATAGCAATGAACTATTTCTCAAAGTACATCAAACACAACTAACTATTTTAGGGTGCAAAAATAGACATTATGAATTTTTAGGGTGCCAAAGTAGACATCATGAATTTTTTTTGGAGCAAAAATATCAATTTTTGCACCCCAAAATAGATAACAAAATTGCTATTTTTGCTCCAAAAAAAATTCATGATGTCTACTTTTGCACCCTAAACATTGATAATGTCTATTTTTGCACTATAAAATAATTAGTTGTGTTGGGTGCACTTTAAAAAATAGTTCTTTGCTAAATTTGCATCTTAACCCTTTTTTGAATTAGTCATTTCAAAACTTCTGGGTGTTTACTGATATCGACAGCCAGCAAACAGTGTCCTGTACTTGCTTTATTGGTGGTATATCTTTTTACCCCTATCTCTTTGTTTCTGCAATTTATCTAAATAGCTGTATGAGATTTTGCTATCATTAGATCCATCATACTAGCGATATGGTTCAATCCATAAAGCAATGTGATAGTTTTGTCCCAAGATCTCCTTTGGTTCTTAGGAGTATTATTGTTTAATGTTTGTAACATCTTGTATCAGCTCAACTTTAATTAATTCTTTTTATTTGGTGATTTTTACTTCATAGGCTTATCATTTTCTTTTGTCTTTTATCTAGCCTCGTATGCTTATTTTTTATTTTCCTCTATTATTATAAGTGATGCTGCACTGGTATTTTAAAAGAAGACTAGAGGAGTTGAGTACAATCATGGGTGAAGAGTGCAATGAGGATTCATCTCAGAGTAAGGACGACATGGATTTAGATGAAAAGGGAAAAATCTGTACTAAGGTTGGTGCAATGGATGTTGATGATTGTTATAAACAAAGAATGTTCTCAGAAAACAGTAGATTGGTGAAGAACATTGGGAAGGTTGTTCTTGATCTTAGAAGTCTTGGATTTACTTCTATGGCTGAAGATGCTTATGCTTCAGCTATCTTCTTACTACTAAAAGTGAGCACTTTTTCCTTCTCTTTGTATGTCCCCTGTTATGCGTCTATTGTTTTGGTGATGTTAATTTATCTTTCCTGTCTGAATGACAGGCAAAAGTACATGACCTTGCTGGTGATGATTTTAGGAGTTCTGTTTTAGAATCAATTAAAAGTTGGATACAGGTTTGTGTTGCAAATATGTTTGTTCTTATACATTTAACGTGTGCTTCTTATGCTATATGTAACCCATAATGTCCAGCCGCATTATTCTTTCATTTGAACTAGACATAACTTGTATCACTTATATTGATTCTTCTTTGACATTTGATTACATACATGGCTATCTGTTCCCTGGTCAAATCCAATAATGTCTCCACCTGTACCTCCTTTGTCCATTTTAGCTTGTCTTTCAATTCCACCTGAGCATTTCCAATCTAAACAAATGTATGCTACATCCTGCCAGTTTGTTTTATGTGCTCTATCATACCACATTTTACAGTATCATCGTTTTTCATCTGCATCTCCAACGTGGATGTCAATGAATAGATTATGAATGATTCCTTTTGGCGAATTTTTATGTTGAAAGATAAAAGATTGACTATTTGGGGTTATTAATAGAGATTATTAGTAGAGAACACATTTTGTAAGGATCATACATGATCCTTCTGCATAATGATGGTTTGGGAATATTTACCCAGATCTGATTTTATAAGAATGAGTTTGTTTAGATTGTGTTAAATGTACACTTTCTGTTCAGACTTCAGAGTTGTTATTATCATTACTACCACTTTGTGCGTGTTTATTTATTTATTTTTATAAACCTGTGTTATTTAGATAAGGACATATTAGTTAACTTCTCCTGAAAATATATTCTTCAGCCAAAAATTAATTTTTCATTTAGAATATGTTCTAAGTATCAAGAATGTAATCTGAAGTGAAAAACAAACTTCCAGTAAAGGATTTATATTACATGTATTAACAACAATCATTGGTACCTTATGTCAAGTAGATAAAAGGAACTAAGTTGAAGTCCCTTTTTTGGTGAAAAAGGGGAGTTAAATTGAAGTCGTAAAGTTGTTAATGGAGAGAGCTGATTTATGGTTGGTTGATAAATTTAACTATGTTGAATCGGGCCTGTTACAATGCAATATCTTCATATCAATGTATGTAAAATTTCTCATCTGGCCATCTGGTTTGTTCTGATAAATAATCTCCTTTAAAACACTAACTTATTCTCCTTATAACTGGTGTCATATTGTGCAGTCTGTACCTCTGCAGTTTCTGCATGCTCTTCTTGTCTATCTTGGTGATTCGATTAGTTATGAGAGTACTTCTTCAGGCATTAAATCACCCTTAGCACCACAACCAGCTTCATGCTGTCCTGGAATTGATGCTCCATCTGAAGGGCTTGTTAGATGGAAGTTGCGGCTGGAATATTTTGCCTATGAAACACTACAAGATTTAAGAATAGCAAAACTATTTGAGATAATTGTTGATTATCCTGAGAGGTAGTTCATTTATTCATTTTCCCCCTTGGTTTACCTTCTACTACTTGAAAAAAATTGCAATGTTCTATGTGGAACTGAGTTTTGTGCATCTTGTGTTGTGTTGGTGACCTACTTTTAATAAATTAAAATATGAGGTCAGCACTCTTAAACTGAAAGCCATCAATATATAATAGGATTTGGCAAAATTCTAAAATGCCTTATTGTGGCTGCATCATTGATTGAACAATGGTGTGATTTTGATTGATTTCTATCCCTTAATTTATTTCAATTTTCTAATCAACATTGAAAATGTTAGATGCCAACAATAAGCATTACAACCAATTGATGGTACAAGGTTTATTAATCCTTATCAGATCAGAGTTCAGTGCTATATGTTTAATTTTCTGATTGCATATCTTCCTTTTTCTCTGTGGATATATGTAGCTCTCCTGCAATTGAAGACTTAAAGTTATGTCTTGAATACACTGGGCAACATGCAAAGTTGGTGGAGTCATTTATTTCAGCACTACGTTATCGCTTGCTTACTGCTGGTGCTTCAACCAATGATATTTTGCATCAATATGTTTCGACTATCAAAGCTCTAAGGACAATAGATCCTGCGGGTGTTTTTCTTGAGGCAGTTGGTGAACCAATAAGGGACTATTTAAGAGGAAGGAAAGACACCATAAAATGTATAGTGACTATGCTTACAGATGGGACTAGTGGAAATTCAAGTGCATCAGGAAATTCAGGAGATAGTCTTCTTGAAGAGTTGAACAGAGATGAAGAAATGCAAGAGAATGTTGGCACAGATGATGACTTCAACACTGATGACAGGCAAGCATGGATCAATGCCACACGGTATATATAATTGGAAAGCCTCAATAGTGGTTGGCTTTTTTTCTTTTCTTTTCTTCTTTTTAAGTTTCCCATATTTTTTTGGACATCTTAGTGTATCTTTTCTGCTTACTATGCTTTTTTTTTTTTTTTTTTTGCCTTACCAAAATCATGCTCTCTTTTTATCCTTATAAATTTTCCCTTTTAGCTGGCAGCCTGATCCTGTGGAAGCAGATCCATTAAAGGGTAGCAGGAACCAAAGGAAGGTTGACATTCTTGGGATGATTGTTGGCATAATTGGTTCTAAAGACCAGCTGGTTAATGAATATCGAACTATGCTTGCAGAAAAGCTTTTAAACAAATCTGATTATGATATTGACTCAGAGATACGAACTCTGGAGCTCCTTAAGGTATGTGGCTAATGTGATGATGCCTGTGTTGTTTGGCCGAGTCTAAAGATACTATTCTATTTTATTTTTTATACATTCTTTTTTTCATTTTTAGCACGTCTATAAAGAAAATGAACGTCCTCTTCTTTCTGCAGATTCAATTTGGAGAGAGCAGTCTACAGAAATGTGAGATAATGCTCAATGATTTGATTGACTCAAAGAGGACCAACACCAACATCAAAGCTACCATAAGTCAGCCATCTAAGACAAGTACTTTCTAAAGTTCATATTGTTCTGTTTTGTGTGTCTTTTTTTTAATCATTGCTACATACAAAGCTTGACTATATTTTGTCTCATTTCTTTTGGCTAAATTTGGCAATGCTCTCAGGTACTGAGATTGGAGAGAATACAATACCTATGGATGTAGTTTCAGCCACTATCATATCTTCTAATTTCTGGCCTCCAATACAGGTTTGTGGGGAAAATGTTTTTCTGATTAATATATGATATAAAATCTATAGCAAGTTTTAATGTTCTTAAGCCATAAACAGTGCATCACATTTTTTAAATTCTATGCAATGCATGAGGTCCACATCTATTTAACAGTTATTTTAGATAAGAGAAAAAAAGTGATTGATTCATTTATTAATACTAAACATGTCAGCTTGCACTACTCATATATAAAGTCTTAGCCATATGATATCACAGAGGGAAAGGACAGATCAATTCATTCACACAAACGGCAAAATGGTAGAGTACACCATGTATATTCCCTCTGCCCAACCACGTCATTGCTACTTTCTCTCTCTTCTAACTAACTCTAGGGCTAATATTCACCTCTATACCACAGCTTATTTACTATAAAGCCCCCACTAGAGAATACATATATCAATTACTCCCCCCCTTAAAAAGAATCCTTGTCCACAAGGATTTCATTAGTAGGAATTGCAGCAGTGGAGAAATGTGGAAATTGGCGCTGAATGACCAAGAGATCCTACCAAGTAGCATCCTCAGGTTGAGTAAATTTTCATTGAATTAATACTCGAGTAACAGGAAGATTGTGGCGTCAAACCAGCTTGCGACCCAATATTGCTTCTGGCTCAAGTGAGAATTGGCCTTGGTCATCCACAGGTGGTAGTGACTGAGTAATAGGAGCAAGAGGTCCAACGTGCTTCTTGAGAAGGGAAACGTGGAATACAAGATGTACTTGAGTTTTTGGGGGAAGGTCCACCTTATAAGCTACAGTCCCAACCTTCTTTAATATGCGAAATGGCCCAAAATGACGTGCAGAAAGTTTGTGAAGGGAAGAATTATTGAGTAAATTCTGGAAGGGATGCAACTTGAGATAAACCATGTCACCACTAGCAAAATGTCTTTCAGATCTGTGCTTATTAGCTTGTTGCGCCATTCTTTGTTGTGCTTTCAGCAAATGCCTTTAAGAATTTGTAGAGTTGTTTCACGAGATAAACAAGTGCGGTCTACCAAATCGTTGGAAGAGTCCCCAGCTATATAAGGAAGGTGGATGGGTGGTGGCACCCCAGCTATATAAGGAAGGTGGATGGGTGGTGGCACACCATAGACAGCTTCAAAAGGAGTCATTCCAATGGCTGAATGATAAGTGGTGTTGTACTACAATTCAGCTAATGATAACCACTTAACCCATTGTTTAGGGAAGTCACCGGTCATGCATCGGAGATAGCACTCCAAACAATGATTGAGAACTTCCGTTTGTCCATCTGTTTGAGGATGATAAGCGGAGGAGTAATGTAGTTTCACACCATATAGACAAAATAGTTCCTTCCAAATCTATCAGTAACAACAAATTTAGGAAAACCATGCAACTTAACAACTTTGTCCATGAAAACATTAGCTACATCCACAACTATATAAGGATGTTTGAGTGCCATAAAGTGAGCAGCTTTGGATAATCTATCTACAACAACCAGAATGGTGGTTTTAGAATAAGATTTTGGTAGACTACCAATAAAATCCATAGACAATTGAGACCAAACAGATTTTGGAATAGGAAGAGGTTGAAGAAGACCCAAAGAAGCTACTAATTCAGGTTTAAAACGTTGGCAAGTAGTGCATTCATGCACAAAGTTACGAACGTCTTTTTCCATACCCTTCTAATAGAAAAAAGAAGCAAGTCTTCTGAAGGTAGAATGAATACCTGAATGCCCACCAATGCTATCAACATGAAAGAAAGTAAGCAAGTCCTTACGAAGGCCACGATCAGCTGCTACAACTAGCTTCCCCTTTTGTTTAAGTAAGTGGTGTTGCCAAGTAAACTTAGAGTGAGATGTAGGATCCAATGTAGGATCCAATTCCAAGTCCTTAATTAAAGCTTGTAAAGTATCATCCGTCAACCAAGAGTCCCGAGCTCGATCATAAAGAGGGGAGACAAGAACAGAAAGGGCTAAACAGGAGCCTTCGGGACGTCGAGAAAGAGCATCCACTGCAACATTATCACTTCCCTTCCTATACACAATTTCATAGTGCAATCCCCATAATTTGTGTAGCCATTTAAATTGCTCTTGGCTTAAATCCCTTTGCTCTAATAAGTGTTTTAAGGGTAAATGATCAGTTCTTATAATAAATTTGCGACCCCATAGATAAGAACGCCATTGCTCAACAACCAGAGTAAAGATGTGAGAATCCTTACAACGATGATTGGCAGTATATTTCTCAGGACACCAATAGCACAGTCCTTTGTGACGCCTATCATCCATCTCCTTCTTCGACAATTGACGTGTGGGCTTAGAAACGGAACTAGACGATGATTGTGGTAAAGGATTCGACAAGCTTCCAAAAAAAGAGGTTGAAATACCTGATCGAGATGGCTGCCCTGGTAGCTTTGTTGGATTGGTAGAGAGGCCAGTAGAGTATGGGCTTGGTTTAGAACCCATTACAGTTGCTATTTTGGACTTGGATTCAATAGAGCGACTCACAGACCCCATAGAAATCGATGATTTCTGATCTGATTCTGGAGCATTATCGTGTAGAGTACGAATGGTTGCTTCTTGCAATTTGGCAGAGCTCATTGCATTAGCTGGCGTCATCGGAGAAAAATTCAGAACGAACTGCTGAATGTCCGATTGAAGACCACCAATGAACAGATTCACCGCAACCTCATCTAGAGTATCAACTTCAGAAAGCAATTCGTCAAACTGCTTCTCGTGATCGGCAACTAGATTATTGCCTTGGGATAGCTTCTTGAGAGAAATTAAAGGATTCTCCTCCCGCACATCGGTAAAATTTTCCTCCATTTGTTTGAAATATTCTTCCTAACGGATGTTTGAGAAGGAGCAATGTCGCATGAACGTCTGATGCCATCGGAGTGTGTGGCTTTCAAGGTGTATACTCAGAAGGCAAATCCGATGTTCAGGTGGAGTACCATCAACACCTCGAAAAATTTGCAAGCCATAAAAATCCGAGCCATCAAACTGAGGAAATTCGATGCGACTCTGCTTGGTAGGAATAAAGTAAGGAGTGGGATTGTGCAGCAGCTTGTGAAAGGATCCAAATGGCGGAACGCGAGAAGCAATTGTGGAGTTGGAGCTGCCATCTTGGTCGGGAGACCTTGTGACTGGCTGTTTACCCGTGTTAATGCACAACGAGTGTCCATGGATTTCATATATTCTTCAAGTCGGGTAGTGGTTTGTTTCAGCTCAAGAATGTCTTGAGAACTTTGCTCTAGACGAGTATGAATGGTGGTTGGCAGCATCTTGAAACAGTTCTCTAGATCATTGATTCACTCCTGGGATCGCGTGTCCGGCAGCGGCATCATGGCCAGACAAGTAGCTCTGATACCTTTATGATATCTCAGAGGGAAAGGACAGATCAATTCATTCACACAAACGGCAAAATGGTAGAGTACTCCATGTATATTCCCTCTGCCTAACCACGTCATTGCTACTTTCTCTCTCTTCTAACTAACTCTAGGGCTAATATTCACCTCTATACCACAGCTTATTTTCTATAAAGCCCCCACTAGAGAATACATATATCACCATATGATTTTTTTTACAAACAAAATGAATTTTTACTGGTAGATTCTTTTGATTGTTGAGTACACATCCCTGTATGCAGTATTTTATTATTCTTTTCTACCTTCAACGTTTTTATTCAAATATGAAGAATCACTTTGATCTGATATTACAATTATAATTATTTGTGCAAACGTAATATGTTATATGATCTATGATCAATTCGTTCCAATATAATAAATTGTATTAATCTAGATATATCTAACAGTTTCAAACGTTTCCCTGAGATACCTCGCATGTTGTATGATTAACCCTGAAAAGGTTTACAGGATGAGCCTCTTAACCTGCCTGGACCTGTTGACCAGCTACTCTCTGATTATGCAAATAGATTTCATGAAATCAAAACCCCCCGTAAGCTACGGTGGAAGGAAAGTCTTGGTACTGTCAAGGTAAGTTGGTTGACGTCTTTCATGAGAATTTTGTCTGTGGTTATCATTTAGGAAAACTTTTGAAACTGAGTGATATTGTTCCCTTCATACCTTTTGCCTTTCTATGTTTGTCTTGATAGATTTGTCAACTTAATTGTGTTCAATTTTTCAGCTGGAGTTGCAGTTTGAAGACAGGGTAATGCAATTCACTGTGGCTCCTATTCATGCATCTATCATCATGCAATTTCAAGATCAAACGAGGTATACATTGTAATACTGATATTCTTTTATTTTCATGTGTGAAATAATTTTATATTCTTTATTTTCAGTTGGACCTCTAAAAACCTTGCAGTTGCTATTGGAGTACCAATGGATGTGTTAAATCGGAGGATAAATTTCTGGATAACCAAGGTACTTTGATAGACAATTGATACTACTCATACTAGCTTACTTTAGGCTTTAGTAAATAATTTTTATTTTTGGTTACATCAAGAGGGTTTGAAGTCTAGGCCTCTGTCCACAACTCATCTATCCCTTAGCATATCAGCTAGCCTCGAGTAGCTAAATCAATTTTTTTTTTCTTACTCTTCCTAACTTCCTTTTTACAAATTTACAAACTTAACATTTTAACCCATGGTAATTTGTCATGAATTACTGTTCGTATTAATTGCTAATTAATTGATATCATAACTCTATCTTGATCAAGTTGCTAAAATGCTGATGGATTCTCTGTTGCCCAAATTTTATAGGTGTGAATTTTCTGATTAGATGAAAGTGAAGAGGGAAATAATTTTTCTTTGCCATCTTTATTGTTCTCAGGGGGTCATTGCAGAGACTTCTGGGGCTGACTTTGACCAAGTATACACCCTTATGGAAAAAATTGCTGACACAAGTAAGAATGGAGGCAGTGGTGGTCGTTCCCAAGAGCTTCTAGGAGGTGATGAGGAGGAAGAGAGATCTGTGGCCTCAGTGGAGAATCAACTTCGTAAGGAAATGACAGTATACGAGGTATGTGAAATAACGATTCTCCATTTTGTGTGAATGATGATATCTCCTTGTCAGATTTTGAACCTTTCATTTGGGATTCTGATGTTACATACTTGTGTCTTGCTTTCATATATCTAATTAATTAACAATAAAATTTTCACGAATTGAGGACTTTTATTTTGCACATTATTTAATATCTGCTGGTTTTATGGGCTTCACAAATTTTTTTGGACCTCAGATAACAAAAAGGGCTTCTTTCATTCACCACAGTAGGGAGAGCTATTCAATGAAAAAGTACAGTTAGAAAAATAGAAGCTCCTTTGGTAAATAAAAGTAAAACCATTCCTTTGGAGTTTAAAAGATCACTTTAGGCCGATGAAAAAAAGATCACTAGCTTTGCCAATGCAATAGTTTTTTAACCCAAGTGATGCTTTGGACTGGAGAGCTATGCAAGTCTCTCTTCAGGCTTGAATGCAAGTAAATTATTGGCATGCAATGCATGTGAGTAAAGCCATCTAATTATTTACCATTGTTTTGTTGCAGAAATTTATCTTGGGCATGCTCACAAACTTCGGTAGCATGGCAGTAGATCGAATCCACAATACCCTCAAGGTAATAACAATACAATTCTTTTGAAAGCAACACTATGGTCGGTTAGATTCATTCCATGTCTTACTGCTGCGCAGATGTTCTGCATTGCTGATCCACCTTATGACAAGTCACTTCAGCAACTACAGAGCTTCTTGTCTGGCCTAGTCTCTGAAGAGAAGCTAGAGCTTAGAGATGGGATGTATTTTCTGAAGAAGTAATGGGCTGATTGAATTGCAACCAACCTTTTGGTCAGAAGCTTAAAGCAAATAGTTAAAATTTTGTAAACCAATCTAGAAACAAGATATCTCAATGATAACTATTACTCCCAACAATATTTAATGTAAGAGCTAGATAATTAGTTTGTGGATATTAAATTGGTTATTTATAACAAACATGTGTTGGTTCGCCTAGAATACCCTTTTTGCTTGTGTGCATTGTAACTACTTTCTAATTATATCTAGCTCTTATATTTAAGATTGGATGTAGTACAAATTTTCCTTTGCTTCCTTCATCACCTCCACTCCATTAAAAACTGCAGACAAGAAGTTAACAGGACATGAGTTATGACTGTCTTTGCTCATTTCAGTAGATCCTTTGGAGATCTATGTGTCTGTCCCCCTTATACACAAATAGAGAAGAGTGATATTTTAGTTTTAAATAAAGATTTAAATAGTGTTTTTTTTCCTTAGTTTAATCTGTAGATGATCTGTTAGCATTGATCTACACAGGAACACACCGTGAGGAATGTGAATACCTGTGGCATAGGAGCATCCTTATGAAGCTTCCATGAATTGGTATTACTGTTATCATAAAGGCTGCAGAAGTGATGCTTCTTTTGAAGGGGTTGAACAAGTGAGCTACTAATTTGTTTTTGTTTTTTGTTTTTTGTTTTTTGTTTTGTTTTTGTTTTTTTTGGACCTGAAAGTGAGCTACTAGTTGAAGCATGCTAAAATCAGTGCTTTTATGGTAGAGTGGTGGTTTTGTATAGATAATTATTATTTCTGTAAATCTGTAAAAGTGGCCAGATCCCGAACCCCCTTTTTTGAGTTTAAAAAGCAGGGCTTTGATCATAATTCACATGTCGAAAATTTTTTTATTGAAATGTTTGAAGTTATAAAAAGTTATTTTGAAGCTCAGAAAGAAAAGTATCTGAATCTAATTTATTTTTACCTGGAAAACACTGGATTTTCAATGGCAACTCTTTCAAATTTGACCCCCCTTTCGTAGGTTCAGGGTTTGAAGGGTTAGACAAGCTCATTGACCATGGAATTCAGAATTAATTCTCACGGGGTAGTACTCTACCCTTTATGGGCTCTTATTGGGCGGCGTCAAAACAGACAAAATTCTTGCAGTTGTAGGTGGGCTCACCAGGTTGTAGGCTCTTTGCTCAGTCTTAACCTAGGCACACCGAAGTTATCCAAAGGACACTGTGTGCCCTTGCCTTGTGGGTGAGCCCAAGCACCTGCCTAAAATTTTTTCACCTAGAAAAAAAAACTCGTTGAAAGTAGTAAATGTTTATTTATTTTGTTTTGTGTGACTGATGCAACTGTGTGCGTTTTATTTTAATATACGCGCTGGTATGTTTTTGCAAACCATTAATTATGCATCCTTGTTAAAATGGGGGTGAATGATGCAACTGTGTGCGTTTTATTTTAATATAGGCGCGGGTCTGTTTTTGCAAACCATTTATTATGCATCCTTGTTAAAATGGTATAGGAAACATAAAACTTGTAAGGTACTGAAAAATGCGGACCCTTGTATCGTTTTTGTTCGCTAAGCTAGTGTGTTCGTAATTCTGGTCTTCATTATTATGTAATAGCAAAAGTATATTTATCTTATCAGGGAAAGTTAATCTTCATTTGATTTGGTAAAAGTTGGTGATTTTAATGGAATATGTTCATCACAAGGTCTTCATTCATTCCTTAGCATATTTTTTTCCCAAAAAAATGTATATATATTTTAGTAAAAATTGAATACCATTAATTAGTAACTAGTATATTTAGAAGATCAAAGTAGTCTAGCTTCCTTCAGCATCCTAATGTATCATTATAACCCTTAGCATGTTAAGGACAATCATAAATATGCCTAAAACCTCTAGACCAACATGAATGTAAACCATGAATTATTCCTATCATCTCAGCAATAGCAGGTGGAACATTGATTAGTTTGCGCATATAGCCACAGATCCAGTTGTTTTGAGTATCTTCCACAACACCACCCTAGCCACTCTGACCATCTTCTAGAACCAAAGTATCAGCCTCCACCTTAACAGCACCAACATGGATAGTTTGAGCACTTCTCTCGTAAGCTTGTGTGTAAGAAGGTGGCTTCTTCCAAGTAGATCTTGATTGGAAACTGCTCTAAATAGACTGGCATGGGCGTTATCAGTTTCCAAGGTATCTTCAGTAGCAAACAGATTATTACACTTGGACAGCCATGTATCCCAACACATGCCGATAAAGAGAACAGACCATTGAACCTTCTTAGTATGACTCTTACCCGTTTCATTCTTCAAGTTCCATTTAATCCATTCCATCCCTGGAGGGAACTTTCTTCCCCTTTTTTTTTTTATGATAAAAAACTTGGGGAAAGTCAAAGAGTAGTACTTTTTTTTTTCTTTGCCAACATCAAAGAGTACTTCTATAAATATTTACGAGTTACTTGTTAATAAGGTTCATATATGTTGGTAGTGAGATTTAAATCTATACTTTGTTCAGTTCAAAAAATCTATAGTTTGTTGAGATATATAATATTTTCCTATTAGTTGAATGTTTACTGGTTAAATCACATCATTTCTCTACGATTAAACATTTAATGCAAAACAAGATTTCTACTTCAACTTTGGACAATTGACTAATCTATTATTGCATGTTCCTTTCTCTTCGAGTTCTGCTACTTGGAATTCTCAATTGGCTGCAGTTTATGTTCACTTGCCATTGCCAGATTATCCTTGGCACCTACATCTCCATTTTAAACCCCCAGACAAACCTATGTGGACTTGTGCTTCATCTAAAAGATGGGTTATCTTAGTTAATGCTAGATATAATACCCTTCAAACAATTCTGGAAGTTTTTGTGGAGGCTTCGCTTACCTTACAAACAACTCCTCTTCATTTGGAAGTTATTTCATATTGCTTTGCCTTCTAGTGATATATTAACTCGACATCATCTTCCAACTTAAACACTTTGTTTGGTTGGTTGTGATGAGGAGGAATCTCTTGATCATCTCTTTGTGACTTGCCTGTTAGCTAGAAGCTTATGGTATGGATGCCTTAATATCAAGCTTCCAACATTTTCTTTTATGGATTTCAAGGATTGACTCAGAAATACTTTTGTCAATGTTCATAGAGATGGTCTTATGCATCTAGTTCATCAGATGATATGTCTCTTATATATCTTATGAAAGAAACGGAATCAAGCTCTCCATCATGGTAAAAGAGAGAATCCATTCACAATAATCAAGGAGATCAAGTAATATGTCAACTCTCAAGATTGGGCATTATCTAATTATTTAGACCAAGGAAATGTTACCAAAACAAAACTTCCTTTTGCCTCTTGTTTGTCTTTGTAGAATAACGGATGTGATGTTATTCTTCATAAGTACAAGAAGTCAATAAAGCATTTCTATCATAGCTTTATATAGGGATGTGCAAAAACCCAGTAGTCTAATATGACCCATTCTGACCTGAAGCAACCCGGTCTGAAAAAAACTGGCCTGAAACAAAAAAGGACCAGACTGCCCTTCGGGTTGGATTGGACTATGGACCATGGGGCAGTCCAGCCCAAGTCTCTATGTTTTTTAAAATTTAACACCCCTATATATTCAAATCTTCGGGTGGCATTTTTTAAATGTAACACCCATATATATTTAATGTAACACCCCTATATAAGACAATCATTCGTTGATAAAACCTTGTTTTATGCGAGAAATCTACACATTTGCTAGACTTGCATTTTTTTCTATAGTCAAACTTTTTATGATTTATATTCAGGTACTAAATTGAATATCCATATATTAATTTAATATAAAAATAAAAAAAATATTGAATTGAGTTGGTTTTAATGTTTTAAGATTAGTTTTATATGATTATAGTTTTTTACTATGTTATCTGTGATTATTTTTCATTGAGGGAAAAAATTCACATGGAGGTCTTGGACTACCTAGAGTAGTCCAGTAGACCAAGTCCGGTCTAGTCTGATTTTATATTGATGACCATAAGTTATCTTATAGAATTTGAGGTCTCTACTAGACCAAACCTTAGGTTATGCAAAACTTAGATTGGTATGTTCCATGCTCATTCTAATAATGGTTCTTCCATCAACGAATTTCTTTGGCTAAACCAAGTGGTACCAGGAATTGCCTTTCTCCCCAAATGCTACCGTGCTGCATTCTTCTAGATCCTAACATAGGCCTTATACAATCATATTCTCCATCATCCGTAACTAATCATTGTGTGGATAAATGTTTTCTGAAGCCTCCTTCGGATCCTCCATCAAACATTTATATTACCTTGTAGGAAATCTTAACTTTTCTTTTTGATTTTTTATTGTTAGGTTTAGGGTTATTCTCAAGTATGCATTTTATGATTTCTTAAGGTCTCATTTAAGCATTTTATCTATATGTAACTTGTAAACTTTGGTTGCTTGAATTTCATTTTGTCTTTTTCACAAAAATTAAAAAACTTCTTCAACTTTAATTAAGGTTTCATTTTAACCCTTACTTTTTGAGTTTTTTTAGTCATTTAATTCCAACGCTATTAATAAAGGATGTTGACATTAAAATCTTAAAAGTTGACAAAATATTTTTAAATGCTTATATATAAAGTTTAACTTTAAAAAATATCAATAATTGGTATAAAAAAATATCATTTGAGATTAACTATGTTAGGATTAAAGGATTGAAAGTATTATGAATTAATTGAAACTTTTTATAGTTGGCAAAAAAAAAAAAATGAAACTTTTTTATAAAGTTTGAGGAGTAAACTGATACTTATGCCTGTAAATTACCTCATAATATTTGCGTTTTTAGTCAAAAGCACTTAAAGTTGACCTTTATGTACGGGTATTAATAACTAATAAATTAGCGAAACTTAAATTATTTTGTGAATATTCTTTAAATTATTCTTATTAAATGATTTATAATTTGCTAAACTCATAAATTATACTTATTTTATATACTCGATATAGAAGTATATCACAGAGATCTGGTTTGTTCGAAATATTTCATAGTTGGAGGCTTACCGTTACGTATTCCTAGGATGTGAACGTTAACGATTTACACCATTCAAAATTCAAATCCGAGACTTGAACCATTTCATCTGTAACTGCAAAGATGATCGTGGAAGAGAAATAGCCACAGATAGCGATGGCCGAAGAAGGGTATATGCAACAGCTCAGATCTAAGGCAACAGAGTTTCTTCTAAGAGAAGAATGGAAGGAATCCATCGAAGCCTATTCAAACTTCATCACTATCTGCCAAAACCAAATCGTCCATTCCCAAAACTATCCAGACTCAGATGAGTTTCAAAGGCTGCGAAAATCCCTCTGCTTAGCCCTTTCAAACAGAGCCGAAGCAAGATCGAGACTGAAAGAGTTTCACTCTGCGTTGGAAGATTGTGATTTAGCTTTGGTAATCGACGAGACCCATTTCAAGACTCTGATCTGCAGAGGTAAGATATTGCTCAATCTCAATATGTATTATGCGGCTTTGGAATGCTTCAGAGTCGCTCTTCGTGATCCCCAGGCCAATGGGAACTCTGAAAACCTAAATGGGTATGTCGAGAAATGTAAAAAACTCGACTTTCTCTCCAGAACTGGATCTCTGGACCTTTCCGATTGGGTTTCAAATGGGTTTCGAGGGAAGTCTCCAGAACTTGCAGAGTTTATTGGTTCTGTGGAGATCATGAAATCTGAGATCAGTGGACGTGGGTTGTTTGCAACTAAGAACATCGATGCAGGGGGATTGGTTTTGATCACAAAGGCAATAGCGATGGAAAGGAGTGTATTGGGGGGAAAAGAACTGAGTGAGGAAGCTCAATTAGTGATGTGGAAGAATTTCATTGATAAAGTTACAGACTTCGTTAGAAAATGTCACAGAACAAGCAATTTGATCTGCCAATTGTCAAGTGGGGAAGATGAAGATTCACTTGAGGTGCCTGATATAGCCCTCTTTAAACCAGGAACAGAGTTGAAGAACAAGAACAATCAACCCAGTGAGACTGAGGAGATTGATAAGGGTGAGTTACTAGCCATATTGGATGTGAATTCTCTAACTGAAGATTCAGTTTCAGCCAATGTATTAGGGAAGAAGAACAATGATTATTATGGTGTTGGCCTATGGCTATTACCTTCCTTCATCAACCATTCTTGTTACCCAAATGCAAGGAGGTTACATGTGGGTGACTATCTGATAGTTCATGCTTCTAAAGATATCAAAGCCGGTGAAGAAATTACCTTTGCCTATTTGGACCCACTTTCTACATTACACAAGCGCAAAGAGATGTCAATGACATGGGGTATCCAATGTAGGTGTAAGAGATGCAAGTTTGAGTCAGAAATCATGTGCAAACAAGAGATGAGAGAGATTGAGATTGGTCTTGAAAGAGGGATGGATGTGGGTAGTGCAGTGTACAAATTAGAAGAAGAAATGAAGAGATGGAAAGTGAGAGGGAAAGAGAAAGCCTATTTGAGGGCATCATTTTGGTCTGCATATTCTGAGGTTTATAGGTCTGATAGATTCATGAAGAGGTGGGGACGGCGTATTCCGGCCATGGAAGCCGTCGTTTATAGCATCATAGATGTTATAGGAGGAGATGAGAGGCTGCTTAAGATTCAAATGGAGGAGATGAAGAAAAACACAGGTGGTGGTGGACTTGTGGAGATGGAGAAAGCTTTTAAACTGGCAAGAGAAGTGTATGGGAAGGTGGTGAAGAAGCAGGCCATGAGGACTCTTCTTGAGCTTTGTGTTGCAACTAGTGAATGAGTTGCGAATGTAGTTTAGTTTAGAGTTCTCTTCAAATTTCAATTGTTGCAGAACTTTTTATCTTTAACGTTTTCTTTCCTCTTAATTTTGATGTAAACCAAAGTTTTAGGCCACGTTCAACTCTATTGTCATGGACATTTTCAATGCAATTCGATTCTTTGGATTTCATTGCCAATTTTGTTGTTGTTTCCTAGTACTTCTAGTACTAACAGAAGTCTTACAAGAACCTTCTGAAATGAGAGCAATGCTAAGAGAATTACACATACTAATGGGATATAGTCATATACTTCAATACGAGAATGCAATTCAATTTTATTTATTGAAAGGTTTCCTGGGATGTCATTGCCAATTTGATTGCTTTAGACACTTTTAGTTTTCTAGTATTCCTCTTGGGGATGGAACCTTTATGGGTCTGTTTGGTAGGAGGGAAATGGAGGGGAGGGAAGGAGAAATTTTTTTGAGTTAGATTTTAAAAAAATGGAGAAGGGGAATTATAAAATTTTAATAAAGATAAAATGTAAAATTAAAAAGTAAGAAAAATTAACTAAAAACATCCAACCCCACTTCTTCAATTTTTTTAAATCTAGATCATAAAAATTTTCTCTCTCCTCCCCTCCCCTCTAGATTCCTCATACCAAACAAACCTAATTTATTTATCGGGAAAGTTGACTCTGTCATACTTTCAACATCAATTAAATAAAGCATTCCCATTAGTTTAGAAGCATTTCTATGCCATCTCCCTCCAGGAATCAACTAACCAAAATCACATACTATATCTATCTGATGTCATGGGTTTATAACTCAATCCGATTTGGCTAATTAGACCGGTAAATCAGTAAACCAATGTATTAGTCAGTCCGGTGAAGTATATATATGAGCGCGCACTTATGTATAAATTATTGAGTCTAAACCAGCATCATTTTGAGTTTAAATAAAGAAAAATTAAACGATATTTATAATGAATATTTTTTTACTTGTGAATTTATAACTTTTAATTATTCCCTTTTCAGATTTATGTATGAATATTTTTATACATTATAATTAAATTATATTATTTTAATTATGATTAGCCAATCACTGTACCGATCTTACTTTAAAAGATTGACCTTTAAACTATTGCCTCGATTCATTGATCGTTTCCGTATCTTGTGGATAATAACAAGTTTGAATAGAGCTCAGCTCAGAAATTATGAAGGGGGAAAAAGATCATCAACTCTCGTTTCAGTGTAATCCACTAGGTTCCATGGTGCCAATGGAATAGAATTTTACCATACATGTAAAACTAATCTACTTCCAACTCCTCTTATTGACAATTTTCATCATACCAAACATAATACAGATTCATACAAAAAAGTAACACCTGCCCAGCACTCTTCAGAGTTCTCTCTATTATTTTGGGCAAACAACCACCAAGATGTACCGGTCCAAAAAATGAAAACTCTCCTGTATAGTGGCACCAAAAAGCAAGTCAAGAGTGTAAGAATGACAACAAAATCTTGATGATATATAGTATGTGGGAATGGGATGGCTCCGGCTCAAAAACATAATCTCTACTAAAGTATTTCAGATAAAAAAAAAAAATCATTCAATTTTAGCTCACAAGCCATTATAACAGAAAGGAAAACCTCATCAGAACAAAATATAGAAAAAAACTGACTTCCAAAACCAAAAAAAGTATGAAGCTTAAGACATTCTCTGAGCTGCTTCCTTGGCGAGGAGCCTCTCCTTGGCCTTAGTTCTGGCTTGGGATTTAGAACCCATAATTCCACCACCCCACTTCTTTCTGTATTCATCATACTTGTCATTGAAGTTGGCCTGCAAAAGGGAGTACATAAAATAACAAGGCTCATTAAGTTTTTGACATGTGAATAAATAGCAAGGAAACAGTATAAAAATAACCCTTAAATCACCTTGATAGCCTCTAGAATCTTTGAGTATTCCAACTTGTCTTCGTTCCTGACGGTTGTTAAGCACAGAACTGATGCAGTTTTCTTGTGGACAATCTGTCAAAGGCAGCATAAACTGAATTAGATCCAGTCCAACTCAAATAAATTAAACCACTGGTTAAAATGGCTTGGAAAATTTTTTTCTGTAGAAACGCAATTATTACCATTCCCAAACGTGCCTTGCCCTTGACAATGCAGTAGGGAATTTCCATCTTCCTGCACAATGCTGGCAGCCAGACAACCAGTTCAATCGGATCTACATCATGCGCAATCACAACCAGCTGTGCTTTATTCTGCAAGTCAAAACAAAAAAACAAAAAACAACAGTCAAATGTCAGGGAAAATACAGATATTATCATACACCCACAGGAAAAAAACAGACCTGCTCAATAAGGTAAGTGACGTGGTTAAGTCCGTATTTCACAACAACAGGCTTCTTAGCTTCAACAGGTTTTCCTTCTGCCTCTGCCTGAGCTCTCTTCAAGAGTCGTTCTTTCTTTTCAGCTTTATCTTCAGGCCTGTACTTGAGGAGCATCTTGAACAGGCTGGTTGCTGCAAATGAGATTAATAAAAGGTGATCAGTACAGCCCTTAGAACAAGTGCCAGTTGGTATATTGATATGAAGAATTCTCTCAAAACTAAACCAAGAAAGCAAACACAACCACAACAAACTAACAACTAAAATTATTTCTACTCCTCAAGATACAATGAAAAAGGCATCATGCAATTAATGAACAACGTAAAGTCGTAAACCTATTTTGATTAGCCCCAATTTAGATGCGTTGATTACACCTCTTAGGGTCTCTATTCACGGAAAAAAATGTGCAGAGATGCAATTAAACATAAATATAATATTATGAACATGCTGCCAAAACCTTCTACCACTAACAAGTTAATTGCCAATCAGAATCAGGCTAGCTGATTGTACACACAACTTTGACTTCTGCAGATAAAGAGTTTAAAGCTTACACCAATGGTGAATAAACATTTAAAATCAATTTTAAATGAGAATTTGTGAAGCATAAACTTTATTAGATAAACCTGTCAAAAGTCATACTCTTCACAACTGTAAAGAAAAAGAAAACAAAAGTGGATAATGGCCAATGTGGTGGATAAGAAAACCACAATCTCAGGGTTTTGTTGGTTTTCATACCAAGGTTCTTATCTAGCGTTTTGGTGAACTGGTTCAAAGCTGGTGGGACCTTCAATCTTTGCTCGAGTATTCTCTTTTTCTTCTAGATTTGAACAGTCTTGGGCCACTTCACAAATCGGGTCAGGTCTCTCTTAGGAGGCAATGCCCCTCCGATCCCAAACTGCTTTGGTCGCTTCTCAAATAGCGGGTTGACAACCTTGTCCTAAAGTCAAGCAAATCATCCAAGGAAAAATGGAAGCTAAATCACATCACGAGTTAAAAAAAACCCAAAAATGATATGGATAATTTAGTTGAATTCATATCGAGATACTCACCTGCTTCTTCTTAGTAGTTGCAACTTGAGCTTTTACACCTCTTTTGGGAGCCTATCAAACAAAACAAAAAAAACCCAGTTTATGAGCAAGGAAGATTGACAACACCTCTTTCAAGACAGTATTGTAATCTGTAGATAGTATGAACAACTCTTCCTACCACTAAAATAATTCAATAACATGAAACCAGGATGTCCCTTTGGGAACACCCAATGAAATTGGAAAATAAATGAGAATACTAAAACCTAATTATCATTAAAAGATGATAAAGATCAGAAGATTCAATTAGACTTAGAAGTATGCAGATAAAAGGGGGTATTTCCTCACCATATCTGCGGATTCACTGCAGGCAACTTCGACTTCACAATGAATGAAAAACCCTATATCAAGAAATAAATTTAGGTATGGGTAAGCATGTATCTGTTTGGTTCAGTCAGGTCCAAAAATAGGCCAAAACGCAACAACGGGAAAATGGCATCAACAAGACCAAACCAAACACTGCAAATGAACTGAACATCAACCTAACTAATAAAGTTCAGTTTGGTTATTCTACTTCAATTCAGGCCTTTAATTCCTATCCAATTAGACCGATCTGTCCTAGCCTTTTATTCAAAATAGAATGCATAAACCTTAAACAGAAACATGGCACCAAAACAAAACCAAAATAAAAAAGGCCTGAAACAGCAACATGGAGAATACAAAAAACATATCTCCCCAGTCTATAAATACAGACATTATTTAACTATCCTTCCTAGCACAAGCCAAACACAGAAATCAGAAAACTACAGGTAGTTTTGCAAAGGTCACAGTAAAATATTCATTATGTTTAAAAAAAAAGAATAATCAGAGAACAGTATGCCAATTATCCATATAAGTCTTAGGGGCTGAAAAGAAAAAATTTCATATCAAACTTATCATCTACTAAATTATTTGATAAACAAGGACTTCATAGTTCTGGACACAACAGATAACAGTGAACAGAATATTAAATATTTCACATCCATTACGGATGTGATAATAAAAGGAAAAAGAAAAATAACCCATCCTTAATGTTCTTTCTCTCATCCACAGAGCTTCTTCTTCACGTCTATTTGTCCAATAGAGAAAACCTCTTCTCACACTCATACAGAAAAAGAATCATTAATATTAACGTCCATATCTAAAATAAGAAAATTCCTCTTCACATTTTAGTGTTCATTTACCCTCCAACAAGCACACATCAAGAAGAGACTTCGAACAGAAATGTGGTGAAAAGAACTTAGAGAGAAGACTTCACCCGGTAAGAAAGAGCACTGAACACGAGACACTGAACTTATAGGAGCTGGCCTCGCCGGTGACAGCGCCTCCGTCGCCTCCGTCGCGTCTCAGGCACAGTCGGCGACTTCGCTTGCCCGCCTATAATGTTAGGACCCAGAGTTGCAGCATTGGCCCCCTGCCTATAA
Source organism: Albizia julibrissin (assembly GCA_037074505.1). Taxonomy (NCBI): domain Eukaryota; kingdom Viridiplantae; phylum Streptophyta; class Magnoliopsida; order Fabales; family Fabaceae; genus Albizia; species Albizia julibrissin. Next base: position 25,869,166 of record CM073485.1, read on the forward strand.
TGTTAGCAACAATGTTTTAAAAGTTGAACTGAGCCGGAAAAGTAAGTAAGTCATGGTTCAACCGGTTGAAACGGTAGAATCGTTCGGTCGGACCGGTGATGTAATAATTAAATTATATATATATATATATATATATATATATATATATATATATTACAATTAATCTTTAGTCTAATTTCATAGAAAGTTAATAAAGTCACAAAATACCATTTAAAGAAGAACATTAAGTCAATTATCAACCTAACAAAATATACTAACAATAATGATTTTATGACTTATTAAATATTGACGGCTCTTGATTGATTTAAGCATAAGTCTCTTGAAATGCATTTAGATGATACCACTCTGATCCTATTTATAAGTCCTTATAAAAAAAATTGGTTCTATTTATAAGTTCAGTTTCAGTGTAATAAATGAGATTATGACAATTTTACCCCTATTTATTATACAAATGAATAAATAATTTAAAGATAGATAGAAAAAAAAAGAGTTAAAAAATACTCATTTATAAATGAGGGCATAGCTGTAAATTTACCCCATAATCATTGAGTTAACTATATCTCCTTTGTATGTGAGATTTAGTTAAAAGTGACTTGTAAATAGGACTAGAGTGATAAATGTTATCATCTTCTTGAGAAAATGATCTAAAATTAAGACATTTAACTCTAATTTCAGTGCTTTCAATTTCATCATTAACTTGAGGATGAACCTCATTGGCTTTTATTCAAAAGCATCTTTATAAAATTATTTGTAATAAACCAAATTATTAAAATTAGTAATATATAATATAAATAAAATAAATTAATATGTCTAAAATTTATATGCCATGTTTTAATTCTTTTTGCAGCATCAATTTTTTTAAAAAAAATTGTAGCAAAAAAATTTTTTTTTTCATATTTTTTATTGGACCGGATGGTTTTTGAAAAACCGGTCCGGTTTTCGGCTTAACCACGGTTTCTGGCTCAAAAACGGTTAAATTACGGTCCAAAACGGCTCCCTCAGAAAAAACAGTCCAACGTATAAATCCGGCTCGACTCAATGACTGACCGATGGTCCAACCGGTCCGACCATCCGGTCCAGCTCTGTAAACAATGGTTAGGACCCAGAGTTGGAGCATTGGCTATTAGGGTTAGCAATAGCAAATTATGTGCCAAAAAAAAAAAGAAAAACCTCTCCCCCTCCTTAAATATTTGGATCCTTACATGTAATCTTTGATATTTTAAAGTTTAAATTTAATTTGTTAATTTTTTATTTTTTAATTACTAACCTTCTTCTGACATCCTATGTAAATTATTAATTTTATAAAATTTTCTTAATTTTGAACAGTCATAGATAACCCTCTTAAATTTTGATTAATTACAAATAACTCCTTAATATTTTAAAATTTAAATTTAACTCTCATAAAATTTTGATTTGCAATATTAAATCTCATGTTATTACTTTTATCATTTTAATAAATCTATTAAAATTATAGCGTTCATTTACCCTCAGACAAGCACACATTAAGGGCCCGTTTGGTTTGATCCCATTACACCCTGCAGTGCAGTGTAATGCGATGCAATGGTAATGCAATGCAATATTAATTACAGGGCTAGTGTTTGGTTTGATTTTTAAATAAGGTGCAATGAATTATTATTTTAACAATTATTTAAAATTAATATATTACACAAAGTCTATTTTACCCTTACTATAATCTTTATAAAAAGAAAGTTAAGAGTCAGGTGGAGGTAGTGGTGGCGGTGCCGGGTGGTGGATGGCTGCAGCGACGGAGGAGGAGGAGGTAGTACAGCGGCGGTGGCAGAGGAGGAGGTAGTGGCGGCAGTGGCAGGTGGCGGCGGCAACGGAAGAGGAGGAGGTAGTGGTAGTGGGAACAGAGAAGGAAGAGGTAGTGGCGGGTGGCGGCGGAGAAGGAGGAGGTAGTGGCAGCGGCAAGTGTCGGCAAGGGAGGAGGAGGAGGTAGTAGCGGCGGGGCCGAGCGGCGGCAGCGGCAGAGGAGAAGGAGGTGGTGGCGGTGGTTGCAGCGGCAGAGGAGGAGGAGGTAGTAGCGGAGGTGCCGGGTGGCAGCAGCGGTAGAGGAGGAGAAGGAGGTGGTGGCGGTGGTTACAGCGGCAGAGGAGGAGGAGGTAGTAGCGAAGGTGCCGGGCGGCAGCAGCGGTAGAGGAGGAAGAGGAGGTGGTGGCGGTGGTGGAGGAGGAGGAGGTGGCGGCGGTGGCGGCAGGTGGCGGCAACGGCAGAGAGGTGCCGGGTGGCAGCAGCGGTAGAGGAGGAAGAGGAGGTAGTGGCGGTGGAGGAGGAGGCGGCGGAAGGTGGCGGCAACGGCGGAGGAGGAGGAGGTGGCGGCAACGGCGGAGGAGGAGGAGGTGGCGGCAACGGCGGAGGAGGAGGAGGTGGCGGCGGCAGGTGGCGGCAACAGCGGAGGAGGAGGAGGAGGTGGCGGTGGCAGTGTGGCGGCAACGGCGGAGGAGGAGGAGGTGGCGGCGGTGACGGTGGCAGTGTGGCGGCAACGGCGGAGGAGGAGGAGGTGGCGGCGGTGACGGTGGCAGTGTGGCGGCAACGGCGGAGGAGGAGGAGGAGGGGGCAGCGGTAGCGGCAGATGGCTGCAATGGTGGAAGAGGAGGTGGCGGCGGTGGTGGAGGAGGCGGCGGCGACGGCGGTAGCGGTTGTGACGATGTAGCTAAGTGAAAATATATAAGTAAAATAAAGAGAAGTAAAACTAAAGGGTAAATTAGACTTTTCTAACTATGCAATGGGATGGTAATGAGGATTCATAGGGGGGGAGGTATGAATGAGGATTACCAATTTTTTGGTAATCATCATTACCATGGTAAACCCTATTACCATGCTAAAGAACAACCAAACACTCTTCTCATGGTAATGCAATCATGATTACCATTGCATGCATGCAATGTGGTTGAACCAAACGGGCTCTAAGAAGAGACTTCGAGCAGAAATGTGGTGAAAAGAAATTAGAGAGAAGACTTCACCTGATAAGAAAGAGCACTGAACATGAGACACTCACCTTACTTCTTGAAGCTTCTTATGCTGTAGGAGCTGGCCTCACTAGTGACAGCACCTCTGTCACCTTCGTCGCCTCTTAGGCATAGTCAGCAACTTCGCTTTCGCTTATAATATTAGGACCAATGTTTTAAAAGTCGGACCGGACGTCGAGCCGGAAAGGCAAGCGGGTCATGGTTCAACCAGTTGAAACGGTCACACCGTTCGGTCTGACCGGTCATATAATAATTAAATTTAAAAATTATATATATATATATATATATATATATATATATATATATATATATATATATATAATACAATTAATCTTTAGTCTAATTTCATAGGAAGTTAATAAGTCACCAAATACCATTTAAAGAAGAACATTAAGTCTATCATCAACCTAACAAAATATAGTAACAATAATGATTTTATGACTTGTCAAATATTGATAGCTCTTGATTGATTTAAGCATAAGTTTCTTGAAATGCATTTAAATCATACCACTCTGATCCTATTTATAAGTCCTTTTTGACCAAAAAAATTGGTTCTATTTATAAGTTTAGTTTCAGTGTAATAAATGAGATTATGACAATTTTACCCATATTTATTGTACAAATGAAGAAATAATTTAAAGATAGATAGAGAAAAAAAAATTAAAAAGTACTCATTCATAAATGAAGGTATAGTTATAAATTTACCTCATAATCATTGAGTTAACTATATTTCCTTGGCATGTGAGATTTAGTTAAAATGGACTTATAAATAAGACTAGAGTGGTAAATGTTATCATCTTCTTGAGGAAATGATCCAAAATCAAAACATTCAACTCTAATTTCAGTGCTTTCAATTTCATCTTTAGCTTGATGATGAATCTCATTGGCTTTTTCTTCAAAAGCATCTTTATAAAATAGTTTTTAACAAACCAAATTATTAAAATTAGTAACATATAATATAAATAATATAAAGTAATATGTCTAAAATTTATATGCCATTTTTTTAATTTTTTTTGCAGCATCAAATTTTAAAAAAATATTTGTAGAAAAAAAAATTTCACATTTTTTATTGGACCGGACAATTTTTGAAAAATCAGTCCGGTTTCCGGCTCAAAAACGGTTAAACGACGGTCCAAAACGGCTCCCTAAAAAAACGGTCTAACGTATATAACCGCCCACCTCAGTGACCGGCCGACAGTCTGACCGATTCGACTGCCCGGTCTGGTTCAGTTCTCTAAACAGTGGTTAGGACCTAGAGTTAGAGTATTGGTTATAAGGGTTAGCAATAGCAAATTATGTCATTAAAATAAGGTTAAATTATATAAAACCCCTAAATTTTGGATCCGTTGTATATAATATTTGATATTTCAAAATTTAAATTTAACCCCTTGACCTTTCATTTTTTTTACACTATTAACCCCTTACTGTTAAGTGACCGTTATCTTTTTAATAAAAAATGACACATCAGATTATGAGATGACACGTGGCATCCTGTGTAAATTACCAATTTCATAAAACTCCCTAAACTTTGAAGAGTTGCAGAGAATCCCCTGAACTTTAATCAGTTACAAATAACCCCCTGACATTTCAAAATTTAAATTTAACTAACTCCCTTAAAATTTTGATTTATAATATTAATCCACATGCAGATACTTTTAACATTTTAATAAATTTATTAATATTTTTACTATCATTTGTCAATTAAAATAGTTCTTTCGTATGATAAAAACTAGAAGAATAATATTAAAAAATGTAAAAATAAACGTTAATCATATTATTCAAGAAAAAATATGCATTACTAATAAAAAAATTAATGAGTGCCAAAGCTATCTTCTAAAGCAAATGTAATATTTAAACTATTAATGCTCAATTATTCTAAAACTATATTTAACATAAATGGTGATATTTTTATAGTATCAATGCTCAATTATCCCAAAATAAATAAATAAATATTATGCAAATGATGAAATTTTTATTTTTATATTTTTTAAATTTTATTCTTCTATTTTTTTAATACAAAAAAACTATTTTCTTAAACATTTTTTGTTTTATTCTTTAGAACTTCAAAAAAATTTTAAAAATAATAAAAAAATGTATACGAGCTAGCCCATGGGTTGGTGAGCTAGCCCATAATGGATACGAGTATGCGGGTTTAGCCTAAAAAGACCTACGTCAAAACGGGTCCATTTTTTTCACAACTCAACCCACCAAATTTTCAGGGGTTGGCGAGTTGAGTCCGTAGGCTCAACCTATATTTCCAGCTTTGTCTACGATTATTGAAATTCATTTTGGCGCCCAAGGATTAAGAATTTGGGAAATTATAAAGTAAAGTACTATGATCTTGGGTGTCATCTTGTAAAATAATTTGTTGGACAAAATTTCCCTTGCTATATATGTGAAATAAGGAAGCTCACATGTAAATGACTATAATTTAGCTTGTAAATTTTTTTTCTTTTTTGCTGATAAGCACATATATCATCTTACTAGAATTAATCATACTCGAAGCACTATTGAGTACTAAATATAAACACCTCTCTCAGTGGAGCTGTGAATCTTAGCCAGAGCTCAAGCAAATAAATGAAACTCACATGTAAATAGATTGTTGAATTTCATAATTCTTTTGGGTAAAGTAGCCTTCAGTACCCTAATGTTATTTCCTAATTGCATCCAGCATCATAATCTTGTTTATGGTTCATCCAACATCATAAGGGAAGATGTCACACACAAGGAAAGTTTAGTTGCACACAAGAATATGGGCTACACACAAGGGAAGACGTATTGCACATAAAGGGTAAGAAGGATTACACACAAGGGAACATTACATTAAGGGCAACATGGTCATTTCATATGTTTATTTATTTCTCCTTAATGATCTCAATGCTTCACATGATTGGGAGAAGGGTGTCATCTGCCCAATGTCTACTACCCCCCAGATGTATCAGATCTGAGCCATTCAATTCATCTTGTGGCTAGAAACACTTCACTTATCAAAACAACCTTGTTTTGATAAGTAAATCCTGACCGCTCATTCACATACTTAATCACAACTATTCACGCTTTGTCCTTTTAAAAAAAAATTAGATGTCTTCTTCCTTTCATTTTTGCATAAGATATGGCCATTGATTCCTCACTTCCACGCCATCAGTGTTGCCCTATCTATTATTGCTGCAATTGCCAAATTCACAACATTTTTTACGCATGGAACTTCATTTTTATTCTAGTTTGGTGTGCTCTCTTTGCTTCTAATGCTGCTGATTTAGTTTTGATTTTTAATAATCTGTATTTGCATGTGCTCATCTCTCCATGTTCATACCTTCTTTGATGTCATTAAATACTCTTTCGAAACTCTTAGAACGTTCTTGCTTTGTATACATTTTGATTTAGTGGAATTATGTTTAATACAATATCCCAAATTTTGGGCCTAGAGACTTGAGAAAATGCCTATATTAGGAAAACGACTAAGCCCAGTTTGGTAGGAGTCCCAAGAATGATGAGATATAAAAAGACTCTTAGGGACTATGTGATTTGGCTTTACCGGGCAGAGGGCTCCGAATTTACAGGCAGTATGATTAAAGTGTCGGTGCATATGTGCATATGACACATATATGATGCCATTGGATTGGTAGAAAGACGCCACCCCAACTATGTCATGAGGTAAGGAACCAATTAGTCAAGTGAAATAGGCCTTTGTAAGTATGCACATGCCATTTTCAGGGCATACATATGTACCCTACATTTTTAGCATGTACGTTTGTATGTGGTGCCATACGGGGCCCACGTACATACTCCTACCTGATGTCATTTGACGGGCCTTGATATGTGTGTTATAGTCCAAAGCAAAATCCAAATGGAATCTCGAGTAAACACGGAAAAAGAATGCGGGTCCCATGGGATAGGTGCCACATGGCACCATATAAGGGAAGGGAAGCATAAAGTAGCTTTTTGCTTTATGGGTGGACCAACCAAAAGGTGACACTTGTCCCATCTTTATGATAAAGTAACTTTTACTTTTATGTTGTCATCACTAGAGGGTGCCACCTCACCTCGAGTCAGGGAAAATCCACCAGTCTCCGGTCCAGTCACCTGATTAACTTTCTTGAATACTGAGCCTGGGAGCTAGGGAAAATCATTAGACCCCTACTTCTCCTGACATGTTGGGCGGCTAAAGGCCCGAGAAAAGTGATAAGACCCACTTTATTTAGGAAGTGACACGTGTCATTAAACCGGTGGAACACTGAACAAATGGCACCATAGGAACGCGACACGTGGCAGATACTTTTAAGACCATTTTGTGGCCTTATAATTTCGTCCAAGCCATCCCCAAAAATCAGAAAAATGATGGAAAATTCAGAAAAATGTTAGAGGAGAGATGAAGAGGTGAATAGTGAATTTTCACAACTTCAATCCGTCGAAACACTACAGAATTGACTTCTCTCAAAATACCCTTCACAAACCTTATTCTACTCATCTCAAGCTTCATTTCTACGATTTCAAATTTTCTTTTGGAGGTGGTTGGTGCCGTCTCACCGGCCGAACACTGCCAGATTTCTGAACCGACTGTGTGAACGTGTAGAGGTAAGCGTAAGCTTCCTTTTTAACCGATTGATTTGTTGTTTGGATGCGTTTTTGTAGGGGTGTGGTATTGTTCATTTTCATCTAAGCGGGTATTTGTGAGGTTTAATCATGGTTTAATCAGGTGTTTATGGTTAGATTATGATTTATGATGATATTGAACCAAATTGTTGGACAAAACTTTGTTTTGGTAATTTTGGTTGATTGATGGTTCTATTTGGTCAGAGGGTAAGGGGATGAAACTTTGGGATTTTGATGATTTATTTTGATCATCCCATTATTTTCTACACGAAAAATTGTGTGGAAATAGCATTGGTTATGAATTTTGAATCATTGGAACACAAGTTGTAACTTTGTAAATTTCTGCCTTGTTAAGGTTCCTGCATGACAGTCATTTTGTGTGGTGTTTTTGGGTGATTTAATTGTGTTCAAATATTATGAAAATTTCCAGTCTAAAAGTAGACTTATCAAGCTTTAATTTGATAGGTCATAATAGTAAATTGGATTTATGTGCTGGGAGTTCTACATTTTTAAAGTTTGGTTATGCAAAACTGGGCAATTCTAAAGTAGTATCCAATTAAAGAGAACTCTATACCTATTTGCATACATTTATATTTTGACTATATTTTTTTCCTGAAATTATACTTAAAGAGGGTTACGTAGAACTTGGAACCACCTCATTTGGATTTTTACGGATTTAGTTATGATTTTTGCAAGTTTAGCTAAGAATCATGAAAGGGAAAATCTTGACGGCCAGATTCTTGGCCGAGGCCAAAAAGTTTCTGACCTGTCTTGACCATGGCCAAGACCCTAAATTCCAGCATTTCATATTTTTGAAAGAAATTGACCTATTTAGCCCTTCATAACTTCTTGGGCCTTAATATACGCTTCCAATGACTAGAGATCATGGCTCTAATAATGTGTTTGGGTATCTAGGGCCATGGATAAGTCAAGAAGAAGAATGGAAGATGCTTTAAGTAACCCTAGTGGTGGGAAGAAGAGGAAATAAAGGATGGACATTGGTCCACAAGGTAGTAAACTTTCCTAACTTGCATAACTTGATATGTGTGCTTGTGTATTGATGTGTTGACTGCTTTAATGAATTGTATGAAACATATGTGAATGAGTGAAGCTTTGTTTTATTTATACTATGACCATTAGTGTAACATGTTAAACATTGAGCATGCATATATGTCATTATGTTGGCATGAATTTATGTAGGCAAGTATGTTATGCATAAAGCATTTCTTGTATGCATTTATTAGCACCATTTACTACTGAGATCCTCTCGAATCTCACTCTTCCTCACCCAACCATATAGGTATGTTGAGAACAGGTGAAGAATGCATGAAGATATGCAAAAGGGGAAATACGAAGGAGAATTGAAGATTGAAGTGCAATGCACTGATTTGTATTTGATTTAGACACTTTGGTAGCCTTAGGTGACTACACATTTTATGTATGTAAATGAACAAATTAAGTTTAAGCGGAGAATAACCCTAGTTGAATTAAAGGAAAAAGACAAGAATTGATGAGTAGTAACAAAGTTGCAAACTGCTAGAGTACACTTCCGCAAAAATTTTAAATTTTCAAAAAAACCCACTTAACTACAGGTTCGAATCCTTTTGAGGTTGAGATTTGAAAAAGTGTTATAAAAGAATAACGCTTAGTGGTTCGAATCCACTGCGTAAAACTCATCAGAACGATACTGAAGTAGGGTGTTACATTTATACCACATGAAAATTCATAGCTTTTCTATTTATGCTTTAAAGATGTTTGATGAAATGCATCTAAGAAAAATTATTAAGTGGGACTGTAATTCTTCTTTTGTGGTTGATGAAGAATTATGTGTTTAAGCATATGTGATAATCAATTTGTCATTTCTGTAATGTTTATTTGTAATTTAATTGTGATTTGGGTTAAGGTACAAATTTGTTTTGGAAGTTTTCGCTGATTAGCAATATTGCTCAGGAAGTTTTTTCAGGTCTAATGTTATCCTGGAAGTTTCAAAACATAGCAATGGTTCCCCATACAGTTAAAAAACTAACGTTGGCCATTAAAAAATTTGACATTGACCAATAATTTTTTTACGGTAATGGGAAATATTGCTCTATTTTAAAACTTCTGAGGAAACATTAAACCTAAAAAAACTTATGGGGTAATATTGCTCCTCAGTGAAAACTTCTGAGCAAATTTACAATTTAACCCATCAAAAGAATAGAAATATCTAGTATTAATCTATTATAAGATAGAAGACAAGAATAAAACTAAAAAGAAAAAAATTGTGCTAAAATAGTATGAAAAACGATGTAAAAAGGAAGACTATGCAACATCTACTATAAAAGGTTAAAAATCTCAAGTGATAGAAGAAGAATCTATTTGCTTTAAAAAACAAAAGGTACCAATTTTCTTTTGCCTCCTATACCATTTTATAATAATCCAACAATTGCAATTATCTCAAGTGATTGTTTTGCAATGAGTTTGTGTAAATTATATTTTACATAACAAAGAAAAACCCTTCTTGGCACCAAAAGGTTGAACAATATGGCTTGATGAAGTAAAATGGCTTGCTAAACAAAATGACACGTTTCTGAATCTCCAAAGGAGCTACACTGTTTTGTCAAAATGACTAGACCAACATGGCTTGCTAAACCAAAATTAACTTAGAGGTGAAGGAGCCGCTAAAATCATAAGATAACTTCACTGATGACTAATGGTGCTGGACTAAGAAACCTATTATAGAGACAAAATTGTCAAAATTTATTTTTTAAAATTAAAAGTTGAGTGTGTGTGTAAAAAAGAGAGTAAAAGTTTAGTGTACTATACCAAATATTTGAACAAAAGTGTTTCATTTATTGCAAATGTTATGATAACAAAATTACTTTTGTGTTGCTGAGTTGGATGCATCTTGTGCCACTTGAGAATCCTGATAAAAAAAATGATTTGAATATGACCATACTTAAAAGGACAAAAGAATGAACCAAAATTATGTCTTTACTTCATATTTTATGAATACTTGATATTTTGTCTTCTCTTGCTTTGCTTCTTAAGGGCTGAGTTTGAATTTCCTTGTGGAATTTTAGCACCCTACAATTAAAAATGATTAAAATTGAGTAAACATAATAAGAAGAAAATGACATGATAAAGAATTCACCTTTAACTCATGTGTATTAGATTGAACTTTTATCTTTTTGTTTGGTTGATTATCAACCTAACTCATACATCGCCTTTTAAGCTTCTTCCCCTCTTTCTTCTTCAAAATAGTAGCTATAACACACTAACTGCATTTTGGAGGATGTTTCATCTTCAAAAGAATCATGCATGGCAAGAATGTCACTAACTTTCTTGTTGAATTTAGTGATCACTAGTCTCACAATATCAAAAGTCTCTTGACATTTTGAAGCCTTAGCTCCAATCTCACAAACATAGGACATAATTGCCTACAATGCATTGAACTTTCCATCTTAGGACCAACTTTAATCTCATTACCTTGAATATCTTAAACAACTTCACATCTTGATTCCATTACCTACCTTTTTATGACATATTGTTATGAAAGATCATATACTTCTAAGTGTGTATATACGCCCAATGCATGGGAACATATTATTCCATATTATTCAAACTTCATGCATCTACAATTTGTTGAACATTTAAAACTAACCAAATTTTTAATGACCTCAGTGAGTGGTGCAATAAGTGTGCTAAAATCATTCACAAAGCGCTTATAAAAACTAGCCAAACCACGAAAACTTCTCACTTCAGTCATGCTTTTAGGTGTTGGCCATTAAGGGTGGAATCAAGCCAGGCTAGGCCAGGCTTCACCCTTAACAGAGCAGGCTTGTTTTGTAACAGGGTGGCCTGAACCCGGCCTATGGCTTATAACAGGCCTTTTTATTAGGCTAAGCCTGGTCTATATGCAGGTTTGGCCAGGCCTGAGGTCTGTTAAGGAGGCTTGGATTTTTAAGAACTTACAAAACTTAATCTTTATCAATGGGGATTTTTGAAATCTTATTATATTCCAGGTAAGAAACAGATTATCCTTAATTAACCCTCAAACAATCTTTCTTGGACATCTTACTGCATTCACGAATTTGCATCATTTTTCATTTAGTCTTTTTTATTGTTCACTATGTATTTCTTTATCAGGGAAGGGAAAAAGCCAAATTTGAACTAGTGCATCTACAACTTTAATAGAAAGAAAATAAGAAATTATTTTTTAGAGATCTTATTAATGTACTAGATTTATATCATTTAAACCCATGGAACAAAGCTTTATGTTTGACTCAAAGATTAAGTTCTTTTCATAGCTTTTGTCTCATTATATTGAACCATAAAAAAGGTATAGATTATGTCTAATCTACTGATCTATGAAGATGAAGATAACATATGAAGACCAAGAGATAGTGAAAAACATAACCTAGAAAAATCAGGATTTTTAGATGGAGATACAAGAGATACTGAAATCAAGTAGAATCAAGTCCCAAGAAAGCTACTATTTTAAGCAAAAGAAAGCTACTCACAGTTATTAGACTCTCTTCCACCCTCCTCTGACAAACTCTGGTTATTCAAACTGAAAAGAAGAAAGGGAAGAGGGCATTAGCCGGCGATTGCAAACGAGGAATAGAGGACAAAGAAGTGCAGCATCTGACAACCACTGTAACACCTTACATTTAGACCCCTTTAATTTATTACGCATCCGGAAGCCTTAATATGCAATTACTTAGGGGTTAATTTGTGAATTACAACTCAACAGTCATTAACTTACATAAATATCAGAGTTGATTCTTATCTTGTGATCCTGAATGTGGTTAATTAAACTTGCACATTCATACTCATTCATTTTTGTTCATATACATACATGCCTGGAGAACTTACCACACGAAATCATTCAATTTGGTATGTTTATACAAGTAATCATTCATGATGTCAAATATAGATGCTAAATATTAAGAGCAAAAAGTTTGCATAATATATTTATCTCCTATATTAACTAACTACTATATCTAATATGAAACATCTTGTAGATTAGTCAAGAAAATAAAGATGAAGATTGAAGATAGTCAAGAAAATAAAGAAGCTATCTAATTGGATTATGGAGAATGATCATCAAGAAGAAAATCAAGAAGAAAGAGATTGAAGAAAGAAGAACTTGCAAGAACTAATAGGAATATCAATATTCAAGCTCTTAGAAGTGATACCGGAGGTTGGAATAGGTCAATACGAAGCTAAAATGACTTATACGGAAGTTATGACACCTCCAAAGGTGATCACTAAAGTGATATGCCATTGCCACATTTTGAAGGTGATCACTCAAATGATGACCCAGGATCACTTGATCGATTGACCACTCAAGTGATGCATAGCACTTTGTCGTGCTATGCTTTCGGTTAGCATGAAAGAGGTGCGGTATTTTGAACATATCTCTCCAACTACACGTCCAATTGAGCTGAAATTAATTGCATATGAAACTAGACTCCCAATGCATCAAATTGACACCAAAATAAATATCAAAGGAGCTCATATGAAAGCGATATGAGTTTTGGAAGATGACATTCAAATCATCACTTCTTTTCCAGAACAGGTTTAGTATTTTGGACATATTCGCTAAACTACATGTCCAATTGAGTTGAAACCAGTAGCATATGAAACTAGACTTAAAGAAAATTCTATAGATATATAATTTTTCAAACTTGGATTTGTGTTCAAAGCGGTATTCCTTCTAGAAGTTGATGCTCAAAAACTCAAATGCTATTTAGAACAGTAGACACTCTTTGAATCATAACTTGTAGAATACAATGAGTTTGGAGCTGATTCTTTTTGCATTGGAATGTAGGAAGAAATATATTTTTGATGATAGGTCATTTTCCATATTTAGAGTTAAAGTAAGTAGATCACTCAAGTGACCACTCGAGTGATATAGTTGGAAAAGCCTTTGCCAGATATTGAAGGGGATTACTTGAGTGATCACTTGAGTGATGACTAAGAATCATTAAAATGACCACTCAATTAATGTGATAAGAAAAGAGGTCTAAAATCTTTGCTATTTTTTAGAAGGGATTACTTGAGTGATGGACCTTGACCACTCGAGTGATGAAGTTTATATTACATGATAATAATCTATTATTCATTAATTTATTATTCTTATAATTAACACTTCATTGTATTAGTGTTCTAAGAATATTTCCAAGAAAACAATGAAGAGATCATGCTAAAGAAAGAAAAGTTGTTTTACGGAGCGTGAGGAGCATCCGACGTAGTGACTAGTTTTTCAAATATGAAGAATAGTCAAATGAAGCAATAGGACTCTAACAGACAAATACTTACAATGATTATTGATCTTGAACAACTATAAATAGTAGAGTATTCGAAGAAGAGAAGAGAAAACACAACAACGCCAACATGCTTATATCATGAGTCATCCACCTTAACCCAAACACTCTCTGTTGTTCTCTAGCTTCTATGTCTTTTATGTTTGAGAGAGTAATTATTTGTATCATACTTCATTGTTTATCTTATTTACTTTTGAGAGAGAAGATGAATTGTAATCCTTCATCATCAAGGTTGTATCCTTATGGTGTATAAGGGAGAGTAACTATGTTGTATCCTTACGGTTTATAAGGGGGAGTTACTCAGTGAGAGATTTGTAAAAGGCTTCGCAAGTGCCCAACTACACTTGTGGGTTTGTAGAGGCTTTTCTTGTGCTTGGATAAACAAGAAGATAGTGGATTGAAAATCTCAGGAGGAGTTTGGGGACTGGACGTAGGTCACATGGATTGGACCGAACCAAGATAAATCACAGTTTGCATATCATTTTCCCTAAGCTCTTATATTTCTAACATATATTATTTAAATAACTTATTGCAGATTTATGATTCATTACTTTCTTAATTGTTTCTTTCACTAATATGTAAAAAGATTTTCAAAGTTAAGTTTTATCGTACACCCAATTCACTGCCCTTTTTGGTGTCAACCAGGTCTAACACTTATTACACGTGTCTAAATCTCACAATGCCATATGTCCAAGGATTAAATTTTGGAGTGACATCTATCCCTTTAAAGTCATCCTTCTTTCTTCTCTTTCTTCTTGGCTGAATTTTTGGTTAGGGGAAGGGATAGCCTGATGAATTCCCCTGACTCCTGGGTTTGATGTTTGGAAAAGTCAAGTACATGACCAGACTGGAGACTAGTGGATTCCCCTGACTATTGTGCTAGGTGGTGTCCTTAGAGAAAGCCAACACGAAAGTCAAAAAGTAGAAGTAATGATGAGGGACATGTGTCTTCTTCTTATTGGGCCAACCTAAAAGTAAGTCATCATGTTGCTTTATTAAAGCTACTTTAATAAAAACTACTTTATCGATGTGTGGGCTCCACTCAGCACCACACTACAGCATCTCATTGTTTCGACTTGAATGTTACTTTATGCATGTGAGCTCTACGTGGTGCCATATTATATCAGCATATTGTTCCCACCTAAAAGCTACGTTAGCCTTGTTTGCCTTACATGGCGCTATTATGCTCTTGTGTGCCATCAAGATGGTGCTAAGTGTACTTTTGTACACTTACACTGGTATATTTCTTCTGACTACTTATCTATTGTGCCCTTATATATTTGGGAGAATTATTCTCTGTCTGAAGGGCCAAACCATAGAGTCTCCGAAAATGGTCTTATTCTCTTGAACATTCTTGTGACTCTTACCTAACTGGGGCTTAGTAGTTTACTCAATCCAAGCTTATTCTCAAACTTCTAGTCCCAAAATTTAGGATATTACAATCACGAACGCTGTGAGGGCAAGGACAGGGTGCGGTAGCAGAAGTATGGCGGCCATCAACTACATATGTTGAGAGTGTGAGTACAGGGTCTAGGTTTTTAGGTTTGATTTTGAAATAAGAATTTAATAGTGATTATGAATGTGGGGGAGTGGAGTACTGGAGTGTATAAACCTAGCATATATTTTTTAGTAAGTAACAGGCCGTGTATAAAAAAATTATAAGGCCATGTATTCAAGCCCAAAGAAAGGCCATGTATATATATAAAAGAAACTAATAGGCCTAGGCTAGCCTGACAAGCTTAACAGGCTTCTCAGTGAGCCTGGGCTTGGCTTGTTAAGAAAAACAAGCTTCTTAAAAGGCTTGATCTTGTTTTTAAATAGGTCAGGCTAGGCTTAGGCCGCCTGGCCTGTTTCCACCCTTATTGGCCATTCTGTTATAGCTTGTATATTTTCCTTATCAATTTCTATTCCTTTAGTACTCACTACAAACCATGAAAAAAATTTTATTCATGCAAAAGTGACACTTTTTCATATTTACAAATAGTTTTTCCTTACTCAAAACATCAAGCATGTAATGTAAATGATTCAAATGTTCATCAATATTCCTGCTATAAATCAAAATATCAACAAAATAATTCACAACAAATTTTCCAATGAAAGCATGAAAAACATGGTTCATTAATCTCAAGAAAGTTCTTGATGTATTAGTTAACCCAAATGACATAATTAACCATTTATACAATCCATGTTTACTCTTGAAAACAGTTTTCCACTCATCCCCTTCCTTCATTCTAATTTGATGGTATTTAGATTTCAAATCAAACTTATAAAAGACAATAGAACTATGCAATTCATCAAGGAATAATCTAATCGTGGAATGGGATGGAGATACTTTACAATGATATTGTTGATAGCTCTACAATCAATGCACATCCTCCAAGTTCCATCTTTCTTTAGCACTAAAAGTACTGGAACTGCACAAAAGCTCAAACTTTCTGTAACATATCCTTTTGCCATGAGCTCTTCCACTTGTTTTTGAAGATCTTTTATTTCTTTAAGATTGCTTCTATATGTTGGCCTATTAGGAATTATTGCTCCTGGAATGAAATCAATTTGATGTTCAATTCCTCTAATAAGTGGTAAACCTGGAGGAATTTCTGAAGGGAACACATCATCTAATTCTTGTAACAAAGAACTAACAACACTAGGAAAGGAAGAGTTAATGTCACTAGTGTTAAAAAAGAGAAGCAAATGTGTTTCAACCAGAAAAGCACTCCTTACTTCATTTTCTTTTGCATAAAAAATCATTTTCTTCTTTTCTTTTCTTTTCTTTCTTCACTCCTTTCCTTTTTCTGAATTTCTTTTTTTTAACTTTCATATTTTCTCTGTTTTTTTATGCTCATTTATTTTTGATGTTTCTCACACATTTTCCACATCGCTATTTTTCTTATCTCTCTCTCTTCATCTCTTTAAGTATGAGCATGGATCATGATCACTTTCACTTTCAGTCACAAGTTTATTATTTTTTCAGAATCATGACTCTCTTGTTGGGGCATTGAGAAGCTCTATGACTTGTATCCTGTTAGATATGATTAGTTTTGATGATGTCAAATATAGATGCTAAATATTAACATAAAAAAGTTTGTATAATATACTTATCTCCTATATTGACTAACTACTCTATTTAATGTGAAATATCTTGTAGATTAGTCAAGCAAATAAAGAGAAAAATTGAAGATAGTCAAGAAAATAAAGAACATTTCTAATTGGGTTATGGAGAATGATTATCAAGAGGAAAATCAAGAAGAAAGAGATTGAAGAAAGAGATTGAAGAAAGAAGAACTTGCAAGAACTAATAGGAATATCAAGATTCAAGCTTTTTTGGCTAGCAACTGTTCATGGTGTTAGGGCTGTAATTTCATGGATTTGATGATTCCATTGTGTTTAGAATGAAAAATTATGTAGGAAATATGTGAATTAAGGAGTGTGAAGGCTTTAGGGTGTGAAATGACAATTTTGCCCTTAAAATCCTAAATTGGTGGCTGTCAAGGGTAATCTGGTTATTGCAGTATGATTGTGTGAAAAATGAGGTCAAAAATGGATTCTACACATGAAATTATGTAAGATTAGCCTGGGTCATAATTTTTGGAAAAGTGCAAATAAACCAGGTATAAACGGAATTAGACTGAATTCCCTAGGGGCATTTTGGTAACTACATGATTTTGAGCTAAGATAACTAACTTATGAATTTTAGAATAAGGTATGAATGAGTAATAACTCATTTGTGACTAATTTGAAAATTTTAGGATTTGATATTTGCCGAGCCGGACTGGAAACCAAGGACCAATAAAAGTTAGGCCAGGAAAGGTGTAAGATAGTAACTCTATCTCTCATATTCTATGTGATTATTAATATACATTATTTTCCATGTTTTGTGCAATGATATGTGTATGGTAGTAATTCCTAGCTGGGTATGGGAAAAGCAAGAGTATCACACTGAAGGAAAAGCATAAATACCTCTTGGGCTTACAGGTACCCAGTCTAAGTAAGCTAGTGGCAAGTAAAGGCAGAACAACATCTACACCAGAATATTATAGCAAGTAGGGGTCATGATAGCATATGATCCAGGATTGAGCATGCAGTAAGGTCAGCAGGGTACAAATGGCAATTTGTTTCTGAACGCCAAGCAAAATTGCAAAATGAACATTGAGTGGCAAGTAGGGACAAACAACCATTTTGATCTGGACAAAATTTTCATTTGATCCTGAATGTTGTTTGACAGACATGGCGCAACATAATTATCTGCTGCATCATATATATTGCATAGCATGTTTACTTTTCACATTTTTATGATTAATTGTCTATTACTACTGAGCTTTGTTTGAATCTCATCCCTTAAATAAAATTTATTCAGCAAGGAATAGCGTCTCAAAAGGCAAAGAAGTAGACTTTGTCAAATGAAGGGACTAGACTTCGTAGGAATTTTTGTGTTGGTTATCTTGTACTTTTATGTATTTTCTGGGTTATATATTTTACTATACACAAACCCTATGGGAATTCCTGTAATATAAACAAGTGCTTTGTATTAATATGTTTATGCTATTTTTATATACCCACTGAACTATGCTTTGATACTTTATTAAATGCTGAAATTCTGTGTGTTTGACATTTTTGGTATCAGAGAATACGGTTTTGGTAATAACATAATATTATACTGATATGATCTTGATTATGTTGTAGCAGGAACCATGAGCAGAGGACGGCGACATAGGAATAGATCCCTGTCATCAGTAAATTGGCTCTCAGATGGATGACAAGCATAGTCGTATCAGAGTAGGGGAGGCCCTAGGGTATTACATACTACGAGAAAGCATCTACCATCGAGACCAGCTTGTAGACCTCAGCCTAGGCTTGAGCTGACGACTAATTCTTCTGTGGGAGATACGGAGCAGCTATTAACCAATAGAACTGAGTTAGATCTATATAGTATGGCCAGCTATAGGGTAGACTCAGTATACATAAGGCATCATTTACAGCTAGATGAGTAGTTATGTGACTACATTAACAACCTATATAGGTGGGCTTTCTATATGTGTAAAACTCCACTGGCTCAGTACATGCAGTTGTTGCATGACATAGATACTCTGTATTAGGATCAGGGGTTCCTCGATATAGAGTTCCCTAATGATTATTGGATTCATACCATATTATATTTCTTTCTAGATACGATGTTATAGGTCCGAAAGGAAAATGACAATTTGGAGTGGGAGTTCAGAGCCCACATGAAGGACTATGTACTGCAATATATGTATACAAACTAATATATGACATGTACATAATTTTTGGTCGGCTGAAGGCGGCTGACATGACTAGTTAGGACATGGGCAATTATAGGGTACTGATACTTGAGAATGGTTAGAGCCGATATCAGTGTTTTATATCGGTACAGTAAAAGTTACGCAAGCACAGCCCGGGGAAATGAAAGGATGGGTGACCCCCTGGGAAGTTTTGGAAAAATGTTAAGCTATGTAATAAAACATGTTGTATAAAGACTTGTATGCTAAGTAATGTTAAAATCTTTTCCTAAGCTGCTATAAATGTCTGTTGTATATCATGTTTGGACTATTTGTACATCTAAATTTTATTAAATAATGAAAATTCCCTTATGAATATACATTGAATTAATCTCTTCCTCATTTCAATATAGTGAACTATAAAGATGGTAAGATGTGATAGAAGAGGAGTGGGTCAGGGGCAAGAAGCAAGACCCGACCCAATGGAATAAATATTGGGCATGCTTATGGAATAGAGAACCATGATTCATGATTTAATGGATGAGTTGAGAGAAGTGCAGGAAAAGCAGGAAGTAGATAGGGAAATAGTAAATAACCCTAGAGGACTAGCACATGAACCTGACTAGCCTGCGAACTCTGTTCCAGAACAACCTCCAAACAGGCATGTTGTTAAGGTTGAGAGCATGTAGTCCTGGGTGACAAAGTTCAGTCAGCAGGGACCACCAGTCTTTCAGGGGAGATTCGATCCTCAAGTAATAGAAGATTGGATGTTACTCCTAGAGAAAATTTTTTGGATTATAGAATGTCCAAATAAACTAAAAGCACAACTAGCAATTTAAAAATTGGAGGACGATGCTGATCGATAGTGGAAAAATACCGAAATGGTTATGGAGGCTCGAAACATCCTTTTTAGATGGGAAAACTTTCAAGAATAGTTTAATGAAAAATATTTTCCCCGATCAGTTCGGATTGCTAAGGAAACTGAGTTCTTGACTATCCAGTAAGAAGAGAAAGGAAGTTTTGATAAATATCTTTCCTGATACATCCGCTTATCTCGATATTCTTTATACTTGAGATTTTGAGATGATAAAGAGTGGAGTTCAGATATGATGATCCAAGGGTTGAGACCTGAGTTAAAAGAGAAACTAGTTTCAAAGCAATTCACTGAGTCCAACAATGTGGTAGAAGAGTGTCGAATTATTGAAAGTAACTAGCCTGTACACTGGAAAGAATTCTAATAGCAAAGGGATATCAAGTAGTGGGAACTCTTCCCAGAAGCGCAAAAATCTGGGAGGACCATTTCGAGGAAGTGATAAGAGGCCATATCATCTCGGAAACCACATCAACAAAAACCCTCTACAAATAGAACATGTTGTCATTGTGATAGGCCCCACCATCCTGGCAAGCCTTGTAGGTTAATTTGTTTCAGATATCAACAACCGAGGCATATTTCTATTAATTGTCTACAACAACAACATAGAGTAGAACAGCTAAGGAAGAGAACTCAAGGTAGAGTCTTGGCCATGTCGCAGGAAGAAGCCAAAAAGTCTCCTAAGTTAATTCAAGGTATGATTCAACTTAATGGTAACTCTGTACAATCATTGTATGACTTAAGTGCTAGTCATTCAATCATTGCATATGACTATATGAAATGGCTAGGCTTGAGAGTATATCGATTACCATATAACCTAGTAGTATCAACGCCTACGGGTGCTCAATCTATTACTGTTGAAGTCTGTTTAAATTGCATCATAAATGCTAAGGGATATGAGTCGACGGTGGATTTGATCTATTTATCACTGCATAAACAAGAAGCAATTCTCACTATTGATTGGTTGACGGCTAATAACATTCTCTTGGATTGCAGGAATAAACAGGTTATTTATCCTATTCCGTAACTGTGTACTAGTACAAAAGTCATTCTTAATTCTCTTTCATCAGCTGAGGTTGAAAGATATTTGAATAAAGGTTGTCAAGGTCATATGGTGATCTTTTCTGTGCAGTCAAAAACTGGAGTGGCAGTCGAGAATATCCCTATGGTAAATGAGTTTCCCAAGGTGTTTTCAGACGATATCAGTGGATTACCTCCAAAAAGGGAAGTGGAATTTACAATTGAGACTAACCTTGGAGTGGAACCAATATCTAATGTCCTATACAGAATGGCTCCAAATGAGATGGTAGAGTTGAAGAATCAGATTTAGGAATTATTAGAGAAAGGGTTCATTAGACCCAGTATCTCACTTTGGGGAGCTCCAGTGCTTTTTGTCCAAAAGAAAGATAGAAACCTGCGCTTTTGTATTGATTACAGGGAGCTAAACAAGGTAGCCGTAAAAGAACAAGTATCAACTTCCTGTAACACCCCACTTTTTATTCACCAATATTCCTTGTATGTAAATATAACATTTAATGGAATAAAATAGTGAATTATGGTGCACATAAAATGATAAAAAAAACTACAATCGGTTGTTATATACAATTGGCTAAGCTAAGACACAAGGGTACAAATTTTGTCTACTTAAAGGCCTAATGTTGTAACCCAAATTGGAGCCACAAAAGAGCACTGATATTAGCCTAATATATAGGTCAAAATTCGGCTGAAGCCAGAAGGAAAAGAGCAAGACATGATTTAATACAAAAATCACAAAATGTATGGGTAAAATGGTAAATTGCCAATAAAGTAAGAAGCTATTAATTATTTCCCTTTTTCCTTGATATTTTTGGCCAAATAAGGAAACTAAGAGGGAAAATAATTATTTATGGATAAACATCCGATTTGGAGAAATTATGGCCAAGTAAAAATTTGGAGGAAAAGTCAAAAAGTAAATATGGATTTATTTAATCATTTGAAAGGTGAAATTATGGAAATGAAAGGAGATAATAATTATTTCCCTTCCTCTTATTATTTCGGTCAAGAAGGGAAATAAAGGGGAAAAATATTTACTTGGTCCAAGATTGTGCCAAGTGAAACTATCTTAAGCCAAGTAAAATTCACATGGTAAAAAAATTAGCCATAAAGTAATATTAATTAAGAAGGAAAAGGAGAGATATTTTGAGAAGTCTTTTATCTCTTTCCATAGACTTCATTTTCGGCCAACACTAAGAAATAGAGAGAACATGAGAGTTCAAGAACATAGAAGTCAAGAAGAAAGAGTAAAGGTTCAAGAGCATATCAATGTAAGTTAGTGTGAAATTCATGTGCTCTTGCCTTCTAATTCATGTAATACCTCTTCTAATCTCTATGCCATCTTAAATCACCATTGTAGCAAGCAAAATCAAGAGGAAATAGAGAGAGAGATGTGCATGGTTTTTAGAGAGAGAAAGTCAAGAGAATCAAGGTGAGCACAAGAACTTGTCTACTCTTGATAAATATGTCGTTATTGTGGTTGTTGGTTGGATTGTTGGATTTGTTTTCATGGTTTTTGTAAATTGGGATAATGAAACCCTAAAGTGTTATGTTGCCCAAATTTCCATTGATCATGTTCATCAAGTGTTTGGGTGGTTAATCATGAGATTATAAGTGAAAAGAAAGTGTTTAACCAAGTGGAATAAAAAAACACAACTTCCCCTTTAATGTTGCTTGTTTCAGACAGACCTGGAACTAGGGGATGAAGTTAGAATTTTTTTTATGATGGTTCCATTGTTTTTAGAATGAAAAATTGTGTGGGAAAACATGAGGTTATTATTTTTGGATGATGATGTATAAATCTATAATTTTTGAAAGTTAAGACAAAGGTGTTGTTTGATTTGTTTTTCAGAAGCAGCTCTGTTGTGAGGTCTTTTTCATTAGTCAATCCTAGTCTAAAACTTATGAAATTTTCCAGGTTTAAATTATACATTCAAAAATTTAATTTGATGGTTATAACATAATTTTTGGACTTGTAGATTAAAATATATGATTTTTCAAAGTTAAGCCCTATTTCTGGAATGAAATCTAGAACAGAGAAGGTTTGACGCATTTCTGGGAATAATGTAATAGTAATGAACATTTTTAGTATTTTTCCATAAAATTAAACTTAAAGATATTTACAATAAATTTGGAATCAATCAATTTGGATTTTCCTATAATTAATTATGAATGTTCAAAGTTGACTAAAAATTTGGCAGTTTCTGGAAAGTATGTGAAAATGCATTGTGCAGAATTGCACTATACAGAAACTGCTGTAACTGTGTTAGATAACCAACAGAATATGATTAAAGTTTCATAGTGAAGTAAGTAATAACCAATTACTTGTGAACTCTAATTTATAGGGATTGATAATTGTCCGAGCTAGATTAAAGATAGTGGACGAATAGTATAAGCTGGGAAAAGGGACATTCAGGTAGTAACCCTTTCTTTCATACACTATATGAATGTTTATGTGCTTTGTGTATGCCATCTTTTGTGATATAAACACAGTGCCTGGGGCACATTACCTAGCTGTGGTCTGGGAACCAGCGGAGGTACACAAAAAAGTAGGGGACCCAAACAGTCATTTTGCCCTAAACAGTATGCACATATATGAGATACTATGAATTTTCGTGTTGCATTACATGGTACATTACATATTTATTTTTCACATAATATATGATTGATTTCTTGTTACTACTGAGATTAATTTGAATCTCACCATTTTTCAACATTTAAAAATATTACAACTGAAGGTAGCAGCGGAAAGGGAAAAATAGTGATTACTGTCGACTGAAGGTCAGGTTCAAGCAGAAGCCACCATTGGTTACCCTTAGTTGTATTTTGTTCTTGTGGGATTTGTATATATTTTTCAAACCCTATGAGGATTTCCTGTATTGTAAATAAGTACTTAATATCAGTGTATTCCTGCTATTTTTGTATGCCCTCTTAACTATGTGTTTATTACTCTGCAAATATCAAAATGTTAAGGGCTTGACATGTTTGGTATCAGAGTAGGAAGCGGTTCTGGTATTATCAGAATAGTATCCTGATATGGTCTTATTTACATGGTGATAGGAATTATGCATGGAAGGTGGCAACAACGGGATAGATCACTACCCTTAGTGAACCAGCTTCCCCCATATCAGCAGATTCCTGAGGGACCGCATCACGTATGATATCAGACACCAGGTGGCGCAAGAGTATTGAGGACACCTCAAAAGTAGGTTCGAGACATGCTAGTATATGGGCTACAACCAAGATCAGAACTGGCACCTAACTCATCAGTGGGAGATAAAGATCAGCCACTGTCCGATAGTCCTAAGTCAGACCTGAGTACAGTTGACAGTTCCAGAGCATAAATGGTGCACGTACCATATGACCTATAGCCGGATGAGGAGTTGTAAGAGTACGTTCATGGTAGGTATTGGTGGGTAGTACAAGCGTATGACACCCTCGACTGACCAATACATCACATATCTGGATACGGTGGATACACTGTATTAGAAGCAGGTTCTACTGGATCTGGACCTCCCAGATGAGTTCTGAATTTTCACCAAAATGTATTTCTTTTCGAACACAGTATTATGGAACTGGAAGAAGAATGAGATTGTTTAGCGGGGCCCGAATAATCACTTCAGAGAGTTCATGGAGTATATGACAGACTATGTGTGGAGGTACATGTATCAGGAGTGATTCACAGTTCAGACACATTATTTTGGTGACCGAAGGTAGTTGACATGACTTTTGAGGCAAGGGCAGTCACAGGGTACCGGTGGTCAGGAGTAGACAGAACCAGTATTAGTGTCTTTGCGCAGGTACATGAAAGTTAAGCATGCTCAACTCAGGGAAATTACAAGATGGGTGACCCCCTGGGAAACCACATGTATAGTTAGGACTTTGTTAGATATGATTAGTTTTGATGATGCCAAATATAGATATAAGATATTAAGAGCAAAAAGTTTGCTTAATATATTTATCTCTTTATATTAACTAACTACTATATTTAATGATGTATATCTTATATATTAGTCAAAGAGATTGGAGAAAGAAAAGCTTCAAGGAACTAATGGGAATATCAAGATTCAAGTTCCTAGAAGAAATACTGATCAGAAAGGAATTCAGAAGTCATTGTAGCAATTGGTACTGTTTGGCACTATTTAGAACTGTTTGGTACTGTAGCATAATGTAGCACTGTAGCAACCGAGTGATTTTAATAATCACTCGAGTGATTCTGAAAACAGTGAAAATCACTTGCAGTGATTCACTGTTAACTCAAGTGATTTGCAGCTTTTTCATACTCTGTTGTTCGTCCAGTTGAGTGAGGCCTGGTTATTTGATCATATCTCTCACAATACAACTCCGATTGAGACCAAACCAGTTGCATATGAAAATAGACTTCCAATGCGTCATTTTGACACCATAAGAAACATCATAAGAGCTCAGATGAAGGATATATAAGTGTTATAATCTGGTCTTCATATCAGTGTCACTTTCTGGAACAGATTTTGTATTTTGGCCATAACTCTCACACTACATATCTGATTGAGCTGAAACCGGTGCCATATGAAACTAGACTTCCAGAGCTTTCCATTAATATATAAAACAGAAATTTTTGAGTCATATTCGAAGAGTTATGTCATCTGGAAGTTTACCCCTGCTTGCTAAAGAATTGGAAACGCAACAACAAAGTTAAGGTGATCTGAAGAACATATCACTCGAGTGATTTTTAGTGATCACTCGAGTGATATACCAAAAATTGCAGATCACTCGAGTGATTTCAGAATTCACTCGAGTGATATGAGTTATTCCGCAGATCACTTCCAGTGCCGCCAGAATCACTGCAGGAATTTTTCACTGTTCCGGATTTCACTTCCAGTGATGCCAAAATCACTCGAGTGATATGAGATTTTTTAGGATCACTTCCAGTGGATTGAAAATCACTACAAGAAAAATTCACTGTTTGCAAAATCACTTCCAGTGATGCCAAATTCACTTGAGTGATATATGAAATTTGTCATATCACTTCCAGTGGTTCCTGAATCACTTCCGGTGAATATTAAAATTCCTCAGATCACCTCCAGTGCCATAACTGATCATTTCTAGAGAATACTAACATGCACCAGATCATTTCCAATGAACTGATATGCCATTTTCTTAGTTTACTTCCAGTCTCAGATCACTTCCAGTCAAGTGTTATCTAGTCAATGATATGCTAATCTTTTAGTAGCACTTCCAGTGATATCCAAGTCATTACTGTGAACTGAATACCTTCAAGTTAGATCAGATTCATTTGAGTGATATGGGTATTTTGATACATAACTTCCGGTGATCACTCAGTATACTGTCCACTGTGACAGAATCAGTTCCAGTGGCAGCAAATCAGAATCACATCCGAAAATCAAGATCACTACCAGCGAAATGCTTATACAGTCGAGTGATTTATTATTTTATCAAAATCACCTCCAGTGAAATCAAGTTTACTTCCAATAATTCTCCAGTTTTCAGAAATCACTGCTAGTGAAGTTAAAATTCACCCGAGTGAAATATTGCTTCTGAGAAAATACTCCCAGTGAAATGTATAATCACTCGAGTGATATTTAAAAGATTCTCTAACGGCTATTTTTTGTCAGTGTATTACAGGTGTTATCCACTACCACTCATCAGAACAACATTCGACGGCAATTACTCATGGGCACTAGCAATATTCAACAAATAACCAATAACGTGCTAATTGTAAGCAACGACTGAAGCATCTGTCAGATCAATAGAAAAACACTGAAGTATCTGTCAGACACACGATGGGCTTTCAACGGAAAAATATTTGAATGCTCCAATGGCTCTCAACCTATCTTCTATATAAACTGAGCATTCAAGAAGAAGATTTACAGAGAAATACTACAGCGAACAGAAATGATGAAGTAATGAGAACCCAACTGCCAACATGCTGCTGTCATGAATCTTCATTTCTCATACTCTCCGTTAATATCTGTTTTCATTGTCATGTACATTTGAGAGTGAATATTTGTATTGTACTTCAGTGAGTATCCTATCTACTCTGTGAGAGAGTCTGTAAATCCTTACAAATATACTTCTGTATTGAACTCAAGGTAGATGGATCTTGAGAGGGTTGATTACCTTACGGGGAAGCTGTAGAGTGAATTGCCAGCAGGACTTTCTTCTCAGACTAACAAGGTGCAAGCAGTAGAGAACGTTGCTGCTCGTAAGACTTACAGTGGTGTAAGCAGGAGAGAACGTTGTTGCTCATAAGACTTGCACAACTAAGTAGGAGAGAAAGGTCTTCGTGATTGCTTTGCTTGACTTGCCATAAGAGAGAGTAACCTTACAGTGTGTAAGGGGGAGTTACTCTTGTGAATTTGTAGAGGCTTTTCTTGTGCCCAGTTAAACAAGAACATAGTGGATTGGAAATCTCAGGAGGAGCCTGGGGACTGGACGTAGGTCATCGTGGATTGGACCGAACCAGGATAAATCACAGTTTGCACATTCTCTTCCCTAAGCTTTTACATTTCCAGCATATATGATCTATATATCTGCTTATGAATTTATAGTTCCATATGTATTGATTTGATAAGTTGCGAAAAGATTTTAAACAATCATACTTTCTTATCGTATACCCAATTCACCCCCTCTTGGGTATCAGCCAGTTCTAACAGACTTAATATGCAAAGGGACAAAGACATGTTGTATAGTAGGTTATAGGCTGTATGGTGTTAAGAGCTTTCCCTAACTGCTGTAAATATCTGTTGTATGATATGTATGACATATTTATGTACCTGAAATTTTGAGTAATGATAAAAATGCCCTTGTGTTCATATGAAATTTATTTCTTCTCTATTTTCATATAGTGAAGTATAAAGATGGCATAAACAAGAAATAGTGGAAGAGGCAGAGGTGGAGGTAGACGTGGAGGTAATAACCAAGATCAGGAAGCTAGACTTGAACCAATGCAGCAGTTACTAGGCACGATGATAGCACAGCAGACCATGCTAAAATAACTAAGAGATTATCTGTGGGAGGTGCAACAAAAACATAATGCGGTAGGGAACTGCATAATAATCCTGGTGAACAAGGAGGTCAACCTGAATAGCCTCCAAAACCGGTACAGGAGCCTCCAAACCAACCTGTAGTTGAGGTTGAAAGTTTGCAAACGTGGGTAACCAGACTCAATCAGCATCAACCATATGTTTTTCGAGGGAGGTTTGATCCCTAAGCTGCAGAGGACTGGTTATTTCGATTAGAGAAGATCTTCAAAATCCTTGAATATCCATATGGCATAAAAGCACGTTTGGTGATTTACAAGCTAGAAGGGGATACAGACAAGTAGTGGAAGAGCACTAAGATGATTCTGCAGGCTCGGAATATTCTTGTGACATGGGAATTATTCTAAGAGAAGTTTAATGACAAATATTTTCCTTGGTCATTCAGGATTGCCAAGGAAACAGAGTTCCTATTCATACATCAAGAGGAAAAGGAGAGCTTTGATGAGTATTTAGCTCAGTACATTTAACTATCTCGATACTCTTCATATCTGAAGTCTCGTTATGATAAGGAATGAAGCTTAGACATGATGATACGGGGGCTAAAACTAGAGTTAAAGGAGAAGTTTGTTTCTAAGCACTTCACAGAATTTAACAAAGCGGTATAGGAGTGCAAGATCACAAAACATAACCTGTTGGATATATACTCTGACAAAAATGCTAGCAGCAAAAGTGTATCTGGTAGTGGGAATTCTTCCCAGAAACGCAAGAATCAGGGTGGTCCATTTGGTGAGAGTAATAAAAAGCCATATCTGTTTGACAGCTATAGTAACCAGAGACCTCCTAGAAATAGAACATGTAGGTATTGTGGCAAGCCTTATCATCCAGGAAAGTCAGGTAGTGTAGCAAAGCAGGCAGCTAACACAAGTAAGGCAGCCAGTCTGCTATAACTACCACAAACCAGGATATTTTGCTAGAAATTGTCCACAATAGCAAGGGGTAGGAGAGCCTAGATAGAGAAGTAAGCGCAGGGTCTTTACTTTAACTCAGGAGGAAGCCAAAAAATCCCCTGAGCTGATTCAAGGTATGGTTTCTCTCAACGGTCATCTGGTACAAGTATTGTATGATTCAGGTACTATTCATTCATTTATTACATATGATTGTGTGAGATGGCTAAGTCTGAGTATATATTGATTATCGTATGATCTGGCTGTATCTACGCCTATGGGTAATGGATTTGTCACAACTGATGTTTTCTTGCGTTATGTAGTAAGTGCCGAGGGACACGAGTCGGCAGTGGATTTGATTTGTTCACTATTGCATAGGCTGGATGTAATTCTCAGTATTGACTGGTTGAAAATAAATAATTTTTTGCTAGACTGCGGAAGCAAAAAGGTTATTTATCTTAATCCGTCACCAAAGGCCAACTAGAGATCAACCTTAACTTTCTCTCTACAGCTGAAGCGAAGCACTTGTATAAAGGTTGTCAGGGATACATAGTATTCTTCTCCATGCAATCAGAGGCGGGAACAACATTGGAGAATATCCCGGTAGTAAAAGAGTTTCTTGATATGTTTTTGGAGGATATCAGTGGATTATCCCCAGACAGGGAAGTAGAGTTTGCAATCAAAACTAAGCTTGAAGCGGGGATCGATATCCAAAACTCTATATAGAATGGCTCCAAGTGTAATGGAAGAGCTGAAAAAGACGATTGAGGAGTTGCTAGAGAAAGGTTTTATCAAACCCAGTGTCTCACCATGGGGAGTTCTAATGCTCTTTGTCAATAAGAAAGACACGGAAGCCTACGACTCTGTATTGATTACAGGGAGCTAAACAAGGTAACCATCAAGAACAAATATCTACTTCCTAGAATCGATGATTTGCTCAATTAGTTATCGGGTTCTTGCATGTTCTTAACAATTGATTTGAGATCAGGGTATCACTAGCTAAGGGTAAAAGCAGAGGACATACCAAAGACTACTTTAAGAACTAGGTATGTCCATTACGAATTTCTAGTAATGCCATTTGGGGTGACCAATGCACCTGCCGTGTTCATGGACTACATGAATCAAATTTTTTGTCCGTATTTAGACCAATTCGTGATAGTCTTTATTGATGATATTCTAGTATACTCACGAAGCAGAATAGAACATGAACAATATGTGAGAACAATATTAAACATATTGAGAGATAAGCAACTCTATGCCAAGCTAAACAAATGTGAGTTTTGGCTTTCAGAAGTTAAATTTCTGGGCCATGTAGTCTCACAACAAAGGGTCTCGGTGGATCCAAACATGGTGGAAGCAGTGTTGAAGGGAAGTGGCCAGAGACTATTTTTGAGGTACGTATTTTTCTGGGTTTTGCCAGTTATTACAGGCGATTCATGCAGAATTTCTCCAGAATAGCTTTATGGTTGACAAAGTTAACATGAAAAACTTAACCTTTTGTATTGGACAACAGTTGTGAGAGGAGCTTCACAGAGATGAAAGAGAGATTAACAATAGCACCATTGCTAAAAATCCCAGATCTATAGTTACCCTTTGTGGTCTACACAGATGCCAGTGGGCATGGATTGAGATATGTTCTGATGCAACAGGGTAAGAAGAGTAATGGCATATGCATCTTGCAGTTGAAGCATCACTAATAGAATTATCCCACTTATGATCTTGAGTTAGCAGAAATTGTATTCATACTGAAAATCTAGAGATACTACCTCTCTGGAACAACCGTAGAGTTGTACTGCGACCATAAAGCTTAAAGTACTTGTATGATCAAAAAGTGCTCAACATGTGACATCACATATGGATAGAGCTACTTAAAGATTACAACCTGGATATCAAATACCATCCAGGGAAGGCTAATGTAGTAGCAGATGCATTGAGCCTCAAAACAGTGCAAGTGGCAGCCTTCATGATTCATGAACACAGACTTGTTGAAGATTTACGGGATCTCAATTTGTCTAATTAGATTATGATTAATAGCAATAATGTTATTCAGGCAGAGAATGATCTAAGAGTAGCATTAAAAGAAGCTCAGATGCAGGATAGACGAGCAAAGTCTATCAGAAACATGATTACAAGGGGAGAAACTCAGGAACATGACTTGTCACCAAGTGGACTAGTCAGGTACAAGAAACAGATATATGTTTCACCATAAATAGAGTTGAGATGACAAATCCTGGAAGAAGCACACAAGAGTAAATATACTCTACACCCCAGAGCAACCAAAATGTATCACAATCTGAAGTCCATGTATTAGTGGCCAGGAATGAAAAGAGATATAATAAAGTTCATTTCTCATTGTCTTACTTGTCAGAAGGTGAAAGTCGAGCATCAAGGATATCATGGCTTTTGTAAAACCCTAAATTTCCTGAGTGGAAATGGGAGAGCATCAATATGGATTTTGTGACAGGATTACCCAAAATCAAGAATCATGATGCAATATGGGTTATCATTGATCGATTCATGAAGACAACCCATTTCCTACCAATCAGTATTCACTATTCTCCTTACAAGCTAGCAGAGATTTATATCAAGGAGATTATGCAGCTACATGGTACACCGAAGAACATAATATCTGATAGAAATCCTTGATTCACTTCCATATTTTGGAAGGAAGTACATGAGACTTTGGGTACCAAGCTTAGGTTAGTACGGCTTATCATCCTTAGACAGACGGATAAACAAAAAGAATAATACAGACACTAGAAGATATAATGAGGGCGTGTGTACTATATTACAAAGGCAGTTTTGATCAATTCCTTCTACTTGTAAAATTTACATACAACAATAGTTATCACTCGAGCATTCAAATAGCTCCATATAAAGCGTTGTATGGAAGGAAGTGTCAATCACCCTTATACTGGATAGAGCTATCTGAGAGGCAGTTGTATAGGCCGGATATAGTTGATCAGACAACAGAACAGATCAAGGTGATAAAGTAAAGATTGTTAGCTTTTTAAAGAAGGAAAAATAGTTATGCCGACAAGAGGCAAAAACCTCTAGAGTTTGAGGTCATATTCATGAAGGTTTTGCCTATCACAGGCATTGGCAAGGCGCTAAAGGTAAAGAAGCTAAGCCCAAGGTACATTGGTCTATTTAAAATCTTATCAAGGATTGAGCCAGTAGCGTATCAAATAGCTTTACCCCCAAGTTTGAGTAGGCTACATGATGTCTTCCATGTCTTACAGTTGAAAAAGTATCAACCCAACCAGGGACATGTAATTGAATATGAAGAGGTAGACGGGTGGGATGATCTTAAGTATGAGGTTACACCTGACCGAGTTATTGATTGGTAGGAGAAATAACTTAGGCATAGGAGTATCCCATTCATAAAAGTAGTATGGAAGGGGTTATCTCCTAGAGAAGTTACTTGGGAAGCAGAGGGAGACATGCAGAAGTGTTACTCGGAATTCATGAGCAAGTACATGTGGAAAATTTTGAGGATGAAATTTATTTAAGGGAGGAAGAGCTGTAACACCCTACTTTTCATTCACAAACATTCCTTGTATGTAAATGTGACATTTAATGCAATAAAATGGTGAATTATGGTGCACATAAAATGATAAAAACACTACAATCGGTGGTTACATACAATTGGTTACGTTAAGATACATAGGTACAACTTTATCTACTTAAAAGCCTAATATTGTAACCCAAAATTGAAGCCATAAAAGAGCACCAATATTAGCCCAATATATAGGTCAAAATTTGGTCAAAGTAAGAAGGAAAAGAGCAAGACATTATTTAATACAAAAATCACAAAAATGTATGGGCAACATGGTAAATTGCCAATAAAGTAAGAAGCTATTAATTATTTCCCTTTTTCCTTGATATTTTCGGCCAAATAAGGAAACTAAGAGGGAAAATAATTATTTGTGTATAAACATCCAATTTGGAGAAATTGTGGCCAAGTAAAAATTTGGAGGAAAAGTCAAAAAGTAAATATGGATTTATTTAATCATTTGAAAGGCGAAATTATGGAAATGCAAGGAGATAATAATTATTTCCTTCCTCTTATTATTTCGGTCAAGAAGGGAAATAAAAGAGAAAAATATTTACTTGGTCCAAGATTGTGCCATCTGGAACTATCTTAAGCCAAGTAAAATTCACATGGTAAAAAAATAGCCATAAAGTAATATTAATTAAGAAGGAAGAGGAGAGATATTTTGAGAAGTCTTTTATCTCTTTCTATAGACCACATTTTTAGCCAACAATAAGAAATAGAGAGAAAAAAAGATTTGAAGAACATAGAAGCCAAGATTCAAGAGCAAAGATCAAGGTAAGTTAGTGTGAAATTCATGTGCTCTTGCCTTCTAGTTCATGTAATACCTCTTCTAATCTTTATGCCATCTTGAATCACCCTTGTAGCAAACAAAATAAAGAGGAATGAGAGAGAGAGAGAGGTGCACAGTTTTTACAGAGAGAAAGTCAAGAGAATCAAGGTGAGCACAAGAACTTGTCTACTCTTGATAAATATGTTGTTGTTGTGGTTATTGGTTGAATTGTTGGCTTTGTTTTCATGGTTTTTGTAAATTGGGATGATGAAACCCTAAAGTTTTATGCTGCCCAAATTTCCATTGATCATGTTCATCAACTGTTTGGGTGGTTAATCATGGTTTTATAAGTGAAAAGGAAGTGTTTAACCAAGTGGAATAAAAAAAACACAACTTCCCCTTTAATGTTGCTTGTTCCGGATAGACCTAGAACTAGGGGATGGAGTTGGAATTTTGTGTTTATGATGGTTCCATTGTGTTTATAATGCAAAATTGTGTGGGAAAACATGAGGTTATGATTTTTGGATGATTATGTATAAATCTGGAATTTTTGAAAGTTAAGACAAATGTGCTGTTTGATTTGTTTTTTGGAAGCAGTTCTATTATGAGGTGTTTTTCATTAGAAAAACCTGGTCCAAAACTTATGAAATTTTCCAGGCTTAAATTAGACATTCAGATCTTTAATTTTTTGGGTAGAACGTAATTTTTGGACTAGTAGATTAAAAGATATGATTTTTCAAAGTTAAGCCCTATTTCTGAAATGAAATCTGGAATAAAGGAGGTTTGACACATTTCTGGGAATAATGTGATTATAATGCTAGATTTGATATTTTCCCATAAAATTAAAATTAAATGTGTTTACATAGAATTTAGAATCAATCAATTTGGAGTTTCCTAGAATTAATTATGAATTTTCAAATTTGACTAAAAATCTGGCA
The DNA here is from genome assembly GCA_037074505.1 of Albizia julibrissin. Classification (NCBI taxonomy): domain Eukaryota; kingdom Viridiplantae; phylum Streptophyta; class Magnoliopsida; order Fabales; family Fabaceae; genus Albizia; species Albizia julibrissin. The sequence goes on from CM073485.1 coordinate 25,903,390, forward strand.
GTTTCTGGAAAGTCTGTGAAAATGCATTGTGCTGAAACTGTTGTAACTGTGTTAGATAACCAACAAAATCTGATTAAAGGGCAGTAGTGAAGCAAGTAATAACTAGTTACTTGTGAACTTTAATTTATAGGGATTGATAATTGTCAGAGCCAGATGAAAGATAGTGGATGGATAGTATAAGCTCGAAATAGGGACATTCAGGTAGTAACCCTTTCTTTCATACACTATGTGAATATTTATGTGCTTTGTATATGCCATCTTCTGTGATATGAACACAGTGCCTAGGGCACATTATCTAGCTATGGTCTGAGATCCAGCGGAGGTACACAAACAAGTAGGAGACCCAAACAATCGTTTGGCCCTGAATAGTGCACACACACACGAGATAGTATGCATTTTTCATGGTGATTACATGGTATATTGCATATTTATTTTTCACATAATATTTGATTGATTGCATGTTACTACTAAGATTTGTTTGAATCTCACCCTTTTTCAACATTTAAAAATATTATAGCTGAAGGTAGCGGCGTGAAGGATAAAACAGTGATTACTGACGACTAAAGGTTTGGTTCAAGTAGAAGCCACCATTGGTTATCCTTAGTTATATTTTTTTCTTGTAGGATTTTTATATATTTTTCAAACCTTATAGAGATTTCATGTATTGTAAACAAGTACTTAATATTAGTATATTCCTAATATTTCTGTATGCCCAATGAACTATGCATTTATTACTTTGCGAATATCAAAATGTTAAGGGGCCTAACACTTTCCAGAATTGATGACTTGCTCGATCAGTTGTTTGGTTCATGTATATTCTTGAAGATTGATTTAAGGTCAGGGTACCATCAGCTTGGTGTAATAGCAGAAGATGTACCAAAGACTGCATTCAAAACCAGATATGGGCATTATGAATTCCTAGTAATGCCATTTGGGCTGAAGCTGAAGCTGAATGGAGTTGAGTGAAGTTTTCTATAAAGGTGAGTGAAGTTAAGTGAAGTTGAGTGAAGTTGAATAAAGGTTGTCAGGGATATATAGTGTTGTTTTTTATACAGTCAGAGGCTGGGACAACACGTAAGATTATCCCTGTAGTAAACGAGTGTCCTGTGGTATTCCCAAAAGATATAAGTAGATTACCTCCAAAATGGGAAGTGGAATTTACAATTGAGACTAATCCTGGAGCGGGACCAATATCCAAAGCCCTATATAGAATGGCTCTAAATGAGATAGCAGAATTAAAGAAGTAGATTGAGGCGCTGCTAGAGAAAGGATTCATTAGACATAGTGTCTCACTATGGGGATCTTCGGTGCTTTTTGTCAAACAGAAGGATAGATGTAAGAGGCAAGCTTCACCTAAGAGGGGGTGAATTAGGTGATGTGATAAATTTTTCGGTTCTTATGGCGTTATGAAGCTGAATGAAGAAAGAGTATAGATAAGATAAATTGCATACAGAGATTTCTACTGGTTCGACCACAATCCCAAGCCTGCGTCCAGTCCTCAGAGATCAAGACCTTCTGAGTTTTTCACTAACCTCCAAGATTTAGTCAGCTCTTGGAATGCACAGTACTACAACTGTCCTCGCAAAGACTACGAGCAGAAATGCTCTACACTTAGAACTTTCTCTCCCCCTTACAGAAATTCTTACGAGCGAGCAATTCTAACGACTCTTCTCTCCTGCTTACTTATGCAAGTCTTACAAGCAGCAACATTCTCTCTTGCTTACACCCATATAAGTGTTACGAGCAGCAATGTTCTCTACTACTTGTACCTTGTAAGTCTTACGAGTAGAAAGTCTTCCAAGGAACTCTCTCTACAGCTTCCCCCATAAGGAAATTCTACCCTCTCAAGGTCCCTTTACCTTGAGATGAAAAATATAATGAAAGTGTTTTACAATACTCTCTCATAGAGTAGATATGATGAACATTGAAGTACAATATTAATACAAAGAAGATATGAAATCGAAGACTTGTGTAAACTCTTAGTTCTTTTCATATGCGTTGTTCACTATTGTTGTTCGTCTTTGAATCTCTATATATATAGTTGATCTGGAGATAGACATTGCAGAGTGTCCATTGTGCAGTGAGGTGTTTTTGTTTGAATCTTCAAACATGCTGTCATGGTATGTATTAGTTACTCGTAGTGGTTGTTGGCCCATATTCGGTGACTACTAGCCCATATCATTATGTCTACCATATTTGACTTCTTTAACATATTTGTAATCCGAACATTTGATAACCTGTTTCACACTTGGAACAAATGTTAAATGATGTTTAAGAATACCAATAAGTGTAAACAAAATGATTAGATAACGTTTAACCATATTCGGATTGATCTGTGTAATTTACTCTGCTTCTGTATCTGACAAAATTGAGTTCTTCTTATGAGACTAGAGTTCATAGTGTTGTTAGCTCATCTCCAGGTTATTTTTTCCATGAACTCGATAGAGTTCACTTTTAAACTCAAGTTCTCCTTGTGCTTCTGGTTTTCTTCATGACTCTTTGGTTAAAACTTGTAGGAGTGCATTTCTGAACTCGAGTGTTAATGATAATAGAACTTGAGTTTTGAACTCCAAACTCGAGTTCTCTAGCTCTTCATTGATTCTGATTGTTTCTCTGGATAAAACTAACAGAAGTGCATATTCAAAATCAAGTTACTTTATCTCCAGAACTTGAGTTCTAAAACCAAACTTGAGTTCTCTAGGAACTTCATAATTCTGACCATATCCCTGACCAGAACTTGCGAGAATTAACTCTCAAACTTGAGTGCATATCTCACTAGAACTTGAGTATGAAACTCAAACTCAAGTTCTCCTTATTCTGTTGATTTCTAAGTAAGTCTCTGGAATAAACTCGTGAGAGTGTAATAACAAACTCGAGTGCAATTTGGTCAAGAACTCGAGTCCCTTACTCAAACTCGAGTGCACATTACATCATCAGATTCTGATCAAGTTTCTGGAACAAACTCGTGGGAGTCAACAATCAAACTTGAATGCATTTTAGTCCAGAACTCGAGTGCAACATGTAAACTCGAGTTCCCTACTTGGTCTTCACAACACAACTCTCGGGAAGAAAATCTCAATGTAGAACTTCCAGGACTCGAGTTCACTTCATGCTAGAACTCAAGTACTCATCTAGAACTTGAGTGCTATGATTAATATCACTTCCTCCAATGCACACAACTCGAGTATTAAATAAAACTCATAAGAGTTATACTGAAATATACTTACCAGACTCAAGTGCATCTATAAAACTTGAGTTCATATCACTCAGAACTCAAGTGCCCTTACCAAACTCAAGTACATCAGTTGTTTTCCAAAACATAAAGTTGTGAGTTTGTGAAACGTATTTAACAACCAATATATCTCAATGTTTTTTCTCATTCCTTTGTAAATCAATTCATTATTATTTGTTATCATCAAAACATGAATTCTAACAACAAAACCCTATACCTTTGTATTGATTATAGGGAGCTAAATAAGGTGACCGTCAAGAATAAGTATCCACTCCCTAAAATTGATGATTTTCTCGATTAGTTTTATGGTTCTTGCATATTCTGAAAAATTGATTTGAGGTTAAGGTATCATTAGCTTCAGGTAAAGGCAGAGGATATACCAAAGACCACATTCAAAACCATATATGGGTATTATGAATTTCTGGTAATGACATTTATGCTGACAAATGCACCTGCAATATTCATGGACTATTTTCTGTCTATACCTGGACCAGTTCGTAATAGTCTTCATTGATGATATTCTTGTATATTCATGAAGTAAAGTAGAACATGAAGAGCATTTGAGAAAAGTACTAGGCATATTGAGAGATAAGCAACTCTATGCCAAGCTGAGAAAATGTTATTTTGGCTTTCAGAAGTTAAATTCCTAGGCTATGTAGTCTCACAAGAAAGGATCTCAGTGGATCCCAACAAAGTGGAAGCAGTACTGAATTTGAAAAGACCAGAGAATGTTGTTGAAATATGCAGTTTTCTGGGTCTTACATGTTATTACAGACGATTTATATAGAATTTCTCCAGAATAACTTTACCTTTGACAAGGTTGACACAAAAGACTCAATATTTTGTGTGGGACGAAAGTTGTGAGAAGAGCTTCACAAAGCTGAAGGAGAGATTGACAACATCACTAGTGCTGATAATCCTCGATCCACAAATGGCCTATGTGGTCTACAGTGATGCAAGTAAGCATGGATTGGGATGTGTCCTGATGCAGCAAGGCAGAGTTGTGGCATATGCCTCTCATCAACTGAAGCCTCACGAACTGAATTATCCCACTCATGATCTTGAGTTAGCTGCAATTGTATTTGCATTAAAAATCTAGAGACATTATCTCTATGGAGCAACCATAGAGCTATACTTTGACCATAAGAGTTTGAAATATTTGTACAATTAGAAAGAACTAAATATGAGACAGCGCAGATAGATAGAGTTGCTTAAAGATTATAACCTGGAGATTAAATATCATCCAGGAAAACCTAATGTAGTGGCAGATGCATTAAGTATAAAAACAGTGTAGGTGGTAGCCCTAATGATAAAAGAGCAGAAACTAATCAAGGATTTATAAGATCTCAATCTGTCTAATTAGATTTTGATCAGTGGTAGCAATGTTAGTCAAGCAGAGAATGATCTACGAATAGCAATTGAGAAAGCTCAACTGCAAGATGAGAAAGCGTTGTATATGAGAAGCATGATTGAAAAGGGTGAAACTCAAGAATATGACTTGTTACCGAGTGGACTAGTTAGATACATAAAGCAAATATATGTTCCACCACAAGTTGAGTTGAGGCAACAAATCTTGGAAGAAGCATGCAAGAGTAAATATACTTTGCATCCAGGAGTAATTAAAATTTATCATGACTTGAAGTCCATGTATTGGTGGCCAAGGATGAAAAGAGATGTGACATAATTTATGGCTCATTGTCTCAATTGCCAAAAAGTGAAAGTTAAGAATCAATTACCATCAGGGCTTCTACAAAACCTTGAGATTCCTGAGTGAAAATGAGAAAGTATTACTATGGATTTTGTTATAGGACTACCCAAGGTTAGAAATCATGATGCAATATGGGTAATTGTTGATCGATTAACAAAGACAACCCATTTCCTACCGATTAGCATCAACTAATTCTCTAAATAAGCTGGCAAAAATTTATATCAAGGAGATTGTCCAACTGCATGGTACACCAAAGAATATAATTTCTGATCGATATCCTTAGTTTACTTTTGGAAATTAGTGCATGAGGCTTTGGGTATCAAACTTAAATTTAGCATAGCCTATCATCCCCAGACAGATAGACAAACAGAAAAAAACAATACAGATGTTAGAAAATATGTTGAGAGTGCGTGTATTGGATTTCAAAGGAAATTGGGATCGATTCCTTCCTCTAGTAGAGTTTGTATATAATAATAACTATCATTCGAGCATTCAAATGGCTCCATAACATTGTACGGAAGGAAATGTCAATCGCCAATTTGTTGAGTAGAACTGTCTAAGAGAAAGATGTATAGGTCGGATATAGTCAACCAAATGACAGAGCAGATTAAACTAATTAAACAAAGATTGTTAGCTACTCAAAGCAGGCAAAAAAGTTATGTTGATAAGAGACAAAAATCTTTAGAATTTGCAATTGGAGATCATTTGTTTCTAAAGGTTTCACTAATCACTGGGATTGGTAGGGCATTGAAAACAAAGAAGCTAAGCCTTAAGTACATTGGTCCATTTGAAATCTTATCAAAGATTGGGCCAGTAGCATACTAGATAGCTTTACCCCCAAATTTAAGCACATTACATGACTCTTCCATGTCTTACAGTTAAAGAAGTATCAACCCGATCCAAAGCATGTAATTTAATATGAAGATATTGATATGCAGGATGATCTTACCAATGAGGTAGAACCTGACCAAATTATTGATCGGCAGGAGAAGTAACTCAGGCACAGGAGTATTCTGTTTGTAAAAGTAGTTTGGAAGGGATTATCCCCTAGATAGGCCACTTAGGAGATAGATGAAGACATGCAAAGGTGTTACCTAGAATTTATGAATATGTTTGTGTAACAAATTTTGGGAATGAAATTTTATTGACTAAAATTCATTGAAGCCTAAAATTAAGCATGGAAGAGCACAATTTTTGGCCTAAAATGCATTGAGAATTTCAGCCAAAAGAAAGGGAATGAAGGAAGATGACAATTGATTCAAAAATTCAAGAAAATGTAAGGGCAAAATAGTCATTTGGCTAATAAAATTTAAAATCCAATATTTCCCTTTTAATAATGAAGAAGGTTGTTTAAGAAGAGAAGAGCAAGGAAAGCATATAATTTTTCCACATAATAGGACATGTGGAAGGCATAAAATTCATATGGAAAAAGGAAGAAGCAAAAAATGCCAAGTGTAATGTTTTAATAATTAAATAATATTAAAATTGAGGACGTGGAAGATGACTAATATAAGAGAATTTTAGCTCTTCCAAACTCTTCATTTCAGCCAACATAGAGAAAGAAGAGAGAGAGAGAGAGAGCTTAGGCAAAACTAAGAACAAGAACAAGCGAAGAGGAAGCAAGGAGCAAATCAAGGTAAGTAAGTAGTAAAAATCCATGTGTTCTTGCTTTTAATCACTTGTAACCTTCCTTAATCCTTATATCCTTCTTGAAATCATGTAAAGCAAGAAGGAAATTAAGGGAAAAAGAGAGGGAAAAGCCATGGCCTAGAAAGAGAAAGAAGGAGAAAGCAAGATAAGCTTTAGAACTTGTAATCTCTTGATAATTTATGCTTGTTCATGGTGTTTTGGTTGATTGTTTGGCTTGTATTGGCTTAGTTTTGTGATTTGGAATGCATAAAACATAAGGGGAAATGCTGCCCAAACTTTGATTAATTATGTGCAAATTATGTTTAAGTGGTTAAATAAGTGATTATAAGTGGAAAGAAGATGTTTGGTTGGTTGTAAATTGAAAAACTTCAATTTCCCTAAAAATCCTAAACTTTTGGCCAAGTGTGGTTCAGGGGGGTTAGATTTGGAATTTGATAGATATGATAATTCCATTGTGTTTAGAATGAAAAATTGTGTAGGACACATGTGAATTATGAAGTGTAAAGGCTTTAGGGTGTGAAATGACAATTTTACCCCTAAAGCCCTAATTGGTGGCTGCCAAGGGTAAAGATGGAAATACAGTAGGATTTTTTCAAAACTGTGGCAAAAAATGGACTCTACACATAAAATTATGTAGAAAAAGCCCAAGTCATAATTTTTAGAAAAGTACAATTATACCAGATATAAAGGGAATTAGACTGGATCCCCTAGAGGCATTTTGGTAATTACACAATTTTGAGTAAAGATAACCAACTTATGAGTCTTAGAATAAGGTATGAATGAGTAATAACTCATTTTTTTTTATCAATTTGGAAATTTTAGGATTTGATATTTGCCAAGCCGGACCGGAAATTAAGGACCAATATTAGCTAGACAAGGAAATGAGTAAGGTAATAACTCTATCTTTTATATTCTATGTGATTGTTAATATGTATTGATTGCCATGTTCTGTGCAATGACATGTGAATGACAGTAATTCCTAGAGTTGGGTATAGAAAAAGCATAAGTACCACCCTGAGGGAAAAACATAAGTATCTCTAGGGCCGATGGGTACCTTGTCTAGGTAGGCTAGTAGCAAGTACAGACAGAAAAGCATCTTCTCTAAAACATTATAGCAAGTAGGGGTCATACAATCATATAATCCTAAACAAAGCATGCAGTAAGGCCAGTAGGGGACAAACAATCATTTGTACCTGAACACCGAGCAGAAAAGCATTATGATCACTGATGGGCAAGTAGGGACAAACGACCATTTTGATCATGAAAAAATTGTAATTTGATCCTGATCATTGTTTGATAGACATATGCACAACATTATTATTTGCTGCATTTATACTGCATTACATGTTTATCTTTTGTGTTATATATGATTGATTGCTTGTTACTACTGAGATTCAATTGAATCTCACCCCTTTCCTTAATAAAAATTTATTCAGCAAGAGGTAGCAGCTCTAAAGGCAAAGAGGTGGACCTGGCAACTGAGGGTTCTGGTTATGATAAAGAGTTATACGCTAGTTATTTTGCACTTTTATGCACTTTTGGGTTTTGTAAATTACTTGTACAAACCTTGTGGGGACTTCCTGTAATGTAATGAATAATTTTATATTATTATATTTATGCTATTTCTGTATGTCTATTGAACTATACATTAGTACTCTATTAAATGTTGAATTGCTGAAGGGTTTGACAGAAGATAGAATATATTCCTTAGTATTGAAGTGAATTTAATAAAATTAGTTTGTGGTAATTAGAAATTGCTACATAAAAATTTGTGTATGTAGAGGATTTAATAAGACCTAGTGGGATTAAACAAAATTATTTAACATATTATAAATTTTTATAGGTTATGAAATGTTATTTGAGTAAAATACAAAAGAAAAAAAAGAACCTAATTATTTAGGCTATTGGAAATCTTGATTCTTAACAAATAGTGGTTAGTTAAGTAAGAGGATTTAGAAATTTTTTTTATGTCAAGATATATGTTTAAGAATAAAATAAGAATATGTTATTAAAAAAAGGAGATAAATAATTAATGGAAAAGAAAATAAAATGAAAAGAAAAGAAGAAAATATGGGGCTCGTACAATTACAATATAATACTCCCCCCACCCACGCACAACGACAACCTTCTTCTGCTCTCATGTTTCGGCGCCAGCACCCCAAGCCTCCATTAATGGAGGTTGCATTTTTTTTTACCTCCGTTTAATACAACAAAAATCCCCAACCAAAATACTTATTTCAAGAATATTTTTCTACTTGACAAGAGCATTTTACTTGCATAAATTTTGTTGGGAGCAAAGCAAGTTTGAGGATTAGTGTTTAGAGCAAATGTTTAACTTCAAAAATTGAAGATCATAGAAATGAAAAGGTAAGCAAGTAATTATTTTAATTTGTTTAGTTTATTGAATAAGGTTACATTTTTACATTTTATGTTTGCTGAGGTTGAACCTAAAGAGAAAGGAAAGGAATTTTAGTTTTAAGAGTAAATTATTGGCTGAAACTTAGGTAATTGATTATGGGTAACTTAGAAATGCTTGTTGGAAGTTGATTTAGTGGTTAAATTATAAGTTTTGGTGTTTTTCTATTTATGTAAGAATTATTGCGAATTTGTGAGGTATTTTTGGAATGAGTAGTCTGGATACTGTTTGGCTAAAGAATTATTATGGTTAGAAACTTTTGGTAATAAGGATCATATACTTAAATTTTAATGGTGATTGAACTTGATTTGATTTACCATTAAGTACTCGAAATTCTTACTCATAAAAAAAGGATATTTTAGAATAGTAGTAAAATTGGAACTTATTGGTGTTCTTGTAACTTTTAAAAGTGATTTGAGATTATATAAAATGATATGAAATGTTTGAAATTATGGAATTCATTTCCAAGGTTGAATTGGAAATTCTTATAAAATGAATAATGTAGGTAATTATGAACTTGAACGTTTGATAGCAGAATTGGGGAATTATAATTTAAGTTGAGCATTTAGAAGTTAATCAATGACTTAAATAAGTATAATAAAGTGGAAGAATAGGGATACTCTTATTAGGATAGTAAGCGTATGAATGGTAGAGATGTTAGGAATTTTTCCAAGGAACATTGAGTGGGAGTCTAGTTACTAATTGTTAATCTCATCATTAGTTATCATCTTATTGATGAATATTCACATATATTATGTAGACTCTCCTTAGTTGTGGTTGAGCTCAAGATTTCACTAGAATGGTGGTAACTTTTTTTAATTTTGGCAAGAGGTATCCACTTTCCAATTTATTTTGTATACTTGTTGAGGTGATTATAAGTGTATGTTGGTATTTTCAATTGCTATAAATATATGTTATAATATTTTATATGTGAAAAACACACAAAGATAGTAAAAATTATGTTTTTAGTAAACTTGCTAGTTAAGTGGGCTTAAATGTTTTATCTAAATGTTGATATTGCATGTCATTGAGTATTGGTTAAGCGAATAACATGTTGATACTGGATTTTGTGATGATGAATTATTGGACTGCATATTGAGCTGTGTTGGATGGTATGTAGATTTGATTGTGGGATGTTTAATGCTTTTATACCATGTTGTATAGCCGCCACTTGTCACCTAGTGGCTGGCTTTAACATTCTCAAGGCCCTTGATATCACCCTTCCTTGGCCAAGTAAGGGTCAACTCAAGGGACTTGTGACCCCTTTCCACGTTTCAAGGAAAGGGAACCCATGGTTCAATGCGACATCTGTAGCTTTTGGCCGGACTACATCTCACTATTGGAGAGCTTGGTGTAGTCTTATCACAAAGATGGATCCTTTTATGTGTTATAACATATGGGTTTTGTCAGCAGTTATAAGGGGTTATAATAAGGATGGTTGAAGGAGTCCTATACATACTGAATTACTCCTTGAACTACTATTTTTTGTGAAAAATGTTGATACTTTATCTTATATGAGTTTATATTTAGCTTGCTTAACTATCTTGTAATTATTCCCTGCATACTTGTTAAATTGGAATTATGGTTACTAGGTCCAAGTGACTCACCCTATAGTTGATTATTATTTTTCAAGCAAGGTTCCTTATGGGATACATTCAGGGAAGGTACTTGAGTTTTAGGTTGGCAATTACACCTTGTAAATCCTCCTCTATTTGTTAATTATGTGTTGACTTTGCATATTGCCACCTAGAGCTCATTCATACTCTAATGTGAACTATGAAAGAGTTTTCAAACTTGCATGATTGGTTTACTTTTCTACACTTTAGTAGACATTACTACAAAGAAGGGCAGATGTGGCGCTTATTTTTAAACAAACTATGGTGCTTAGGAAGTGCCACATATCATATCGCCACTAAAAGAAGTTGTAGTGCTTTCATATATTATTTTTTAAAAAAAACACTTTCTGTGGTGTTTTCTTGTATGAACTTCCTGCAATCTTTCTTTGAGGAAGTACTACATGAAGTGATGTTTTTTTAAAAAAACTTCTGCTACTTGTGGCCCTTTTTTAAGGAAGTACCACAGGAAGTATATTTTTAAAATATTATATTTTGTATTTTTAATTAATAACTCTATAATTACAGTAGACAACAAACTTTAAACACAAATTGCTATATCCACAGTAAAATGAAGAAAAGCAAACAATAATGAAATAACTCTAAAATGTTACAGACAAATAACTAATTAAAAAAATCACTACTAAATATATTTACAACAACTGTGAATGAAATATAGTAAATTCAACTTAAATAAACAATACAACAATTGGTAAGAAACAACACCTAGGCTAGTTAAATAGTAGATAGCTAGAAATTTGCCTAAGCACATATTTACACTATTCATCGATGACTTCATTAATTTAATGGTTAGTCAAACTGTCACAATGTTGATCTTTATAATACTTCATATATGTACAATCATGCACACAACAAATTAAAATCACTAAAACTTAATTATGAGACACTACTCAATAAAATTTAAAACACAATATGAATTGCAACTAAAATGACTTACCTTTTAAGGAATAAAAAGTTTAAAAGGTTGATCATGAGTAATTACATCCTTTATGAATTTCATATGTAATACCCTTAAAAATTGTTATTGGGCTGGAAAGGGCATTACAATAATATAATGAAATAGTTAACTCAATTTTTTTAATAAAAATTGTTTAAATAACAAAATTTGAGTAAATTCATATATTAGTACCCCTATCTTCTTCCAGACATAGCTATTGATAAGATTAGCAGCTTTAGAGTATCTTAAGGAGGTAGAGGCTCAATATGCAATCAATGCTCTAAAAAAACAAATAGAAACTGAATACTTTTGGTTATTCAATCACACACGTAAATATTTACACATATACGCGTACACTTACCTATTGAACAATCTCAACATATCAGGATGGTTTTCTAGAAGACCTCTAATTAGAGGATCCACATAGTAAATCCGAAAGCCAGAAGGTTCCACTGGATTAATAACAATCAATATCCAATATGCCCTAAAATATTTTTAAAAAAAGTTCTTCAACAATCATGTTATGGTAGAAGTTAAAAAATAAAAAAAACATACATTGAAATACTACTACTAATAACTTACCTCGCATTGTATGGCACTAGAAATAGCATATTTGGTGTTTCTTTTTTTCTAAAGTAATCTTTCATATCATTATATTGTTCATGCAGATCTACTATACCATATGCTGCCTAACAAGATAAAAGTTAATAAATGAGAATTGAACCTTGTCTGTTTCCAGTAAGATGTCATGGTATAAGTGTCTTTATAGAAAACAAACAATGTAATTAAAATCAAAAAATTGAATAATAAATAATAATAATAATAATGATAAATGATGATGATAAAGTACATAATCCATATGTTGATAACTGAAGCACTAACCCATCCATGATTAAATATTTTATCAACGCATTACCATTAATATGATCAACTATAACATGAGCATCGTAGATGTGTCTATCAAAATGTAATTGTAGACCTCCTTTATGGATTAAATTAGGTTCCATCGATACCAATTGATCGCGATGAGGTCATTTTTCTTTTGATCTGTTGGCTAGCTGAGGTTTTGGACTTTGGTTGTGTTGTTGACACTTTGAAATCTTGTCATGCAGTTGAATATGCTTTCCTTTAGACTGTCCAACCTGCAAAAATCATGAAATTAAATCATGTAGATTTAGATATAAGTGCAAAGGAAAAGTAAAGAGAATTGTAAATGAACTACCTTTTCACATGGCTTTAAAAGACCTATTGGCCAAGCAATATAGCCACCTACAACATCTTTCATCATTATTTCCTCATCCTGAGAAGGGATCAATAAGTGCGTATCTTCATCCATGCAAATGTCAACCCTTCCTCAAAGTGTGTTGTAAGGCAATGGTCAATTGTGTAGTGTATCATTATTGGTGTTAGGCAACACTTACTGCAACCACGTGCTTGGAAGATTGATTGACATATAATTTTCTCTTCAACTCACCCTATGGAAAATGAAGTTAATATATTAAGATTCACTAAATTATAATGTAACAAAAAGATAACTAGAGAAGAAATTAATTACCAATAGAAGAGGGACTTTAGGCATGAAAGAGCAACTATCTCTTACACTTGGGCTGTTACAGGTGGGAACATTTTGTGTTACCCTATACTGCACTAAGTGATCAATTTGCATCCTCAATTGTGCATTTTGTTCTTGCATCAAACGCTTTTGTCTGTGAAATTGTTCTTCCATTTGTTGCTTGAAGCATATTTATTCATGAAGTTGTTCTTGCATTTGATACTTGAAGCAATTCATCTCCTCTCGCAGCTGTAAAAAGTCACTTTTGTTGGAGCACTTTTGGCGTCCAAAGTATGATGTTTAGGTGACTGCAAAACCAGTACCCCGAACACGACCATCATACTCAAGTACTCCTAATGCTCTGCTCAGCAAATCATTACGACCAACAAAGCTTGCCAACTCAGGCTCCCCCAGTGTCATTAATCGCTACCATAAAAGGAATTACAACAATATTAGTTATTATAAATCAGAATCATTTAAGTAAAGATAATTCTTTATTGTATGCATAATTCAATACTTACACAATATTTTGCTACTCTTCTTGCTTCTTTACTACAAATTTCACCTTTTTTATTTGTGCAACCGGCTTCCCACAAATCATGTCATGGTACCTGTATAATATCTGAATTTGATTCTTCTATCTGCATATCAAAATTAGTTGAAGTTAAAAATTATTCATACAAATTAGATACATATGAAATAATCATTATTTCTTACAATTATTTTCTAATTTTCTATATGATACAGGTCCTTGTGTGTACCGATATGCCATGTTGGTCACGTTAGAGCGATTTTTCTCACTCAATTCCTGTTTAGATCAAAATTATTCATATCAATAAATATCAATTACAAATAGATTACAAGTAGTAGGTAAAGTCTGATATATAATATTACCTGGAATTCCTGAGTTGTATGTGTTTTCATAAACTCATCCCAAATTTCTTAGGTGATAATTCCTTCGTACAAATCCGATGGTGTAGGAATGGTATTCTCATTATCATCCCTCATGAAGTATTTTACAAGATCAGCATGAAACTTTCTCATAAGTTTACCGGCTTTTCTTAGCACGAAGTTCTTTTGATCATCACCCTCAATAATAAAGTAGCTTTGTAACAAAAAACCAAACATAATTTGTTAGATTGTAATTATATGAAACAAAACAAACCAAACAATAAATTAATTAATGTGTTACCTATACTTCACCTTAGATTTCATCCCCATACTGTTTCTTCACCATTCTCCAATCTTGAATTTTAATAGGGACTCTGTCTCGAATTGTGGTCCGAATGAAATTATTGAAGTAGCTATTGTTCAGTCCAATTGGATTCCTCTTTTCATTCCATTCTAGTTCTAACTTAATTTCCTTACTTCTCAATTTGATCAACTTGGCCATAATGGTCCTGCCACGGGTTACGCTCTCCACAATCTTTCTCTAGCAATGTTCAAGGGAACATCATCATTTTTGCGTAGTGAACCCATACTCCTGCAAGTTAAATAAACCAAACAAAACATCAGTGCACAGTGACTAGAAAACCCCTTAATATATTGATATTTATCAGAGTAATAACACACAATTTAATGAGCATACAGAAATAGTTCAATATACTGATATAATATTCTTGATTACATTACAGAAAATCCCTACAGGGTTTGTATATAATATAATACAAATCCCAAATACATAAGAAAATTAACAGATAACAAACAATAAATCTCTTGATCAGTACTGGACCTTCAATTGCCTTGTTTTATAACTTAATATACTCTTTAATTTATCATTTTATCCCCTTCAATATCACCAAGGTATGAAGGAATTTTGGTGACTGAAATTTGGGATGTTACAACTTAATTGTCGCCTTTGGTCTAGATTAGGGCCTGTATACTGACCTTTGCCGCTTCTACTTCCTTAGAGCCCACAACTTCCTGGAACCACTCCCAACTCAATATAGTCATCCTATCTGTAGTAACAGGCTATCAATCATATAAAATGTGAAAAATAAACATGCATAGCAGCATATATCATGACGCATCAATCAATAATGCCAAGCACATGTCTGACAATGTTCAGGAACAAAGTGATGATTTTTTCCTAGTCAATATGATCGCCCATTCCTGACGTGCATAAATCATAACCTCGTACATAGGAATCCACCTATGGAATCTGATCACACCAATAATCCAGAGCAAGAATCTATATGTCCGTACTTATCAAACCACTCAACTGGGTTTACTTGGCTACATGGTACCTTGCTTGTCCCATTGGGTGGTACCTTGCTTGTCCTACACCCAGTGAGTAATCATGTTATATATGCATATCACATTGGCTGACCTAGACTGGATACCTACTGGCCAAGAGGTACTTGTGCTTTTCCCTCAAGGTGGTACTTGTGCTTTTTCCACATCCAACTCTAAGATACTTATCGCCTTACACATATCATTGCACAGAACATAGAAAACAATACATATTAATAATCACATAGAATATGAGAGATAAAATTACTACCTAGACTCCTTTCCAATTGCCTAGCTACTGTTATTTCTTTAACTTTTTGTTCGGCTTGGGAAAATATCAAATCCTAAAATTCCCAAATTCATAAAAAATGAGTTATTACTCATTCATATCTTATTTAAAACTCATAAGTTGGTTTTCCTCGCTCAAAAATGTATAATTACCAAAATGCCCTTAGGGAATTCGGTTTAATCCCCTTATACCCAATATAATTGTACTTTTTCAGAAATTATGACTCTGGCTATTCCTATACAATTTTATGTGTAGAATCCATTTTTGAATTTAGTTTTGAAAAAAATCATATTGTAATTTCAGAATTACCCTTGGCAGCCACTAATTAGGGTTTTAGGGGTAAAATTGTCATTTTTGCAAGCTTTCTAGAAATTGCCAACTTTTCAGTCAATTTTGAAAATCCATAACTAAATCTGGAAAATTCCAAATTGAGTGATTACAGCTTCTGTATAAAGCTATTTCAGTCCTCCTTTAAGGACAAATATCAAAAGTCACCAATCATAACCAGAAAATTCATCAAAGCTACAAAATTCGTTCCAAATTCATAGTCAAACTTTGAAAAATCATATATTTCAATCCATTGGTCCAAATGGCATATATTACTATCAAATTAATTCCCAAGATGTTTACTTTTATCCTATAAAATTTCATAAGGTTTAGACCAGGTTTGGCCATTCAACAACACTCCACAACAAATCTGGAATAAAAAGGAAGAATGGAAGTTTCATGTTTTAGCCTTTAAAACACATTCCTTTCCATTTGTAGTCATATGATTAACCCCTTCAACACTATTTGAACATGATTAGTATTAATTTAGGTAGCATCTCCCCTTAGGGTTTTAACATCCCAAATTACAAAATCCAACCAAAACAAGCCAACAACCAACAACAACATCAAGAACAAGCTTAAATCTTCAAGAATTTACAAGTTCTTATGCTTACCTTTGCTCTTCTTTTCCTTGACTTTAGGCTTGCTATATGGATGATTCAAGATGACATGAGAGTTGGGGAGATGTTTCCATGAATTAGAAGTCAAGAACAAGTAGAAATTTCTATCTACTTACCTTGATCTTGCTTCTTATTCTTGTTTCCTTCTTCTTGCTTCTTTGCTCTCTCTAAGTCTCTTCTTCTCTCTTTCCCTCTTAGTTTGGCTAACTTTAAGGCCTTTTAAAGAGAATGGAAGAGCTCTCTAGAGTTCTCTCTTTTCTTCCTTCTTTATTATTATTTTATTTAGAATTTTATCATGTGATTTTTATTTATTATTATTTTTTCCCATAAGCTTCTCCTCTTGTTCCACTTGTCCATTTACATAATAAAAATATTCCTCCTTCTTATTCCTCCTTCCAAAACTGACTTCTTCCTTAATTATTAAGGAAAATGTCTGATTTTATTTTATTTAGCAAAAATGACCATTTTTCCCTTACATTTTCTTGAATTTTTAGAACAATTGCTACTTCCTTCTTTCCTTTCTATTTTGACCAAATTTTTGCAACACTTTAGGCCTAAAAATTGTGCTCTTCCATACTTAATGTTAGGCCATTATGTTAGACTTTTGCCTAAACAAAAATTGGGCTTTAGGTCTTTCTTGGGCAAAAGTTTCATATAATTATTATTTCCACTATTTTGGCTACTCCAAGTGCACCAAAATTCACTATTTTATTTCATTGGATATAATTAAATATTCAAGAAATTTTAGTGATTAAAAGTTGGGGTGTTACATTAAGTACCGGTGAGACTTAGTAAGATAGTGAATGTATGTGAACTTGTTTGGAAAATCTTTATTTCACTCAAAACTCCCTTCCAATCCCAAGTTTAACTCCTGAGGTAGGTTTGGAGTTTGTGAACATTTTCCAAAGTATATTAGTCCGAGACCGAATTCTGGTTTCATAACTGATTTCACTACTTTTCTGTACTCATCTGAGGCTATTGGATATGAGGTATCACATGTAGTTAATAGGCCCACACTAGTTTTATAGGCTTAGCTTAACCCTTACATTTTCAATTTATTACATTTGGCCCTAAATAATTCATTTTCGCCTGTTAGTCAAAATTGACAGAATTTTCAACAAACTTTGGAAATTCATATCTTGAACTAGGAATATCCAATAAAGGTGGTTCAAAATTCTATATCTCAAATATTAAGTCTATTTTAAGGAAAAAATGCTTACCAATACCACCTGTCTACACAACATTCCTAGTTTCCATTTTACCCTTGCTGCCAGAAAATCTTTCCAACTTGATAGTCTAACTTCAAATACTCATAACTCCTAGTGTATTAATCCAAATCCTTCATATTACATATAAATTTAAAGCTCATTATGTCTAGTTTAAATTTGGAAAGTTTCATAATTTTTGATAAAATTTTGTTTTTCCAAAAATTCAGCACAAACAATCTGACTTTCAGAAACATAATCTAGCAACAACTAACTTCAAAAATTTATATCTCTTAATATACTGACTCAAATGGAACTTATTACCTATCAATTTAAAGCTTATCATGTCTACTTTAATTCTGGAAAGTATTATAGCCATTGGACAAGATTTGATTTCTAATGCACGTCCCTAAACCCCTTTGCTATGCGTTGTGGAAGCATTACCAGCCATTTTATTTAAATTCACGGCGTCGCTATTCATTTGATAAAGCCGTTTTTACCAGAATATTTTATTATGGGGTTGTAATTCAATTCTTCGCTCCATTCATTACTATCAGATTTTTTTCTCTGCTTATTAATTCCTTTAACTAATGGGCTCTTACTGTGCGATTACCCATTCCTAGTTCACTTAACGCGCTCGGATAATTAATCCCTTCGGCATGCGGGTTATACAATTAACCACATCAAATATTAATACATCACAGAATAGTGCATAATAATTCCTCAACTTTTCATTCACAACTTCTTCAGGTGCATCATCATGTACTCCTTTCTTATGTTCACCTACCTTGATGGTTGGTTGGGGAATGGTGAGATTCGGGGGAATCTCAGTAGTAAATAATACCAACAATACATGTAAGATAAATGTTAGTACATGATATACTTGCCTTATGTAGGAACATGTTAACATAATGACATATATGCATGCTCAATGCTTCACATTTCTTATATATGGTCATAGCATCAATAGAAAATAGAGCTTCAATCATTCAACTATGTTACACATAGACAAGTAAAGCAATCATGCACATCAACACCCAAGCATACATATCAATACACGTAAGTAGGGTAAGGTCACTACCTTTTATCATCGAGTCCCCTTTTGTACCTTTTTTTCCAACCACTGAAGTTGCTTGAATAACCTTCCATTCTTCTTCCTTGTCATCTCATAGCCCTAAGTACATAACCATACATTAGCGCCATGATAAATGAATTACCAATGTGGCTATATGGGTCTTCAACAACTTTAAGGGCTTAATCCTAACCCTTGAAATTCCTAATTATTACATTTTACCCTTTTTGCTTTAAATTCGCATGGAATTAAAAAGCTGGAAGATTTTTCACTTATCTTTGAAAAATCATAACTTTTCCTAGAAAACTTCAATTAGGGTGGTTTAAAGCTCAATGTGATCCTTATTATGTCCAATTTAAGGGAAAAATAGTTAGCATTTCCGGTTACATGCACACATTTCCAGAATTCTCAATTATTCCCTTTTGCCATAAAAGTATTCACAAAATTAATGTCCAACTTCAATAAATCATAACTTTTTGTATACTTATTCAATTAGTGCAAAATACCTATCAAATTAAATCTTATTAGGTCTAATTTATTTTTGAAAAAATTCATGAACATTGGAATTCGTTTATCTAGAAAACAACATGTCACCATTAGTCTACCACAAAACAACTTCCAGGTTCAATGCCCAATTTTCAAAAATCAAAATTAATTTTAGAAAACTCCAAATTGACTAATTCCAAGTACATTGTAAGTATATTTAAGTTTAATTTCAAATAAAAATATCATTTTCTAGAAAATACAGCCACAAAATTTCCAGAAATTCGTCAAACCTTAATTGTTCCAAAAATAGGGTCCAACTTTGAAAAAACATAACTTTAAATTCACTAGTCCAAAAATTAAAATCTACCTATCAAAATGAAGCTCAAGATGTATACTTTCATTCTGAAAAGTTTCATAAAAGCTGGATTAGGTTGGCTGATCAAAAACATGCCAAAACATCGCTACGTTCTAGAAAATTAAATCTGGCAGCACTACTCTTAAGTTCCAAATTTGTAATTTCTCATTTCTAAACCTTATTTAATACCATTTACAAGACCAAAATACTATGACCTCTAAGAATAACCATATAACTGAAAATTAGGGCAAACATACCCATTCCACAAAGCTCCACCAAACCACACAATATATGATTCAAGAGGAAGCTCTTACTCACCTCTTACTTCTTCTAAGCTTTGTTTCTTGATTCCACAACTTTGGACCTTGATAAATGCCTCAAAACACCTTCTCTTGAAAAAATAAAACCATAGAAATGAAGCTTAAACTAATAGGAACAATGTTCATAAAGACACTTTTGGATAGAAAGGTGAGTAGGAGGGTTAAAAAGAAGAGAGAAGTTTCTTACCTTTCTTGAGCTCTTAAAATTCCAGATTTAGTTTCTCTCTCTTCTTCCTTCTCTTGGTCATCCAAAATGCTGAATAAGGGAGGTGATTTAAAAGACACTAAATGGCCCTCCTTATGTGCTAGACAAAATGAGCAAGAGAGAGAGAAAAGAAATAATGATGTGTCCTTGTTTAGTTCCCTCTTGCTTTCTAGTTTGGTTGGCTTAACCAAAGGAGTTCAGTTAAGCTAACAAAGTCATTTCCTCCTCCTTCTTGAGCATCAAAAAACTGAAATTGAGAGAGGGAAAAAGAGGTAATGTTTTATCCAATGGTTTATGGCTTCTTGTATATAAAGAAGCTTATTATCCATTTGATACTTGGTTTAATTTTCTTGTCTCCCTTATTCTTTATCCAATGGTTTTCTTAGTGAATTTTCTTGTCTTCTATTTTCTCTTCTCATAATTACTCTTACTTTTTCAAGAACAAATCCTAGCCCTTAATCTTGGGTTTCAATTTTAACCTCAAGATCCAATAGCAAATGTCTCTTTTTCCCTTGATTATGGTAACATTTACTAAGTTGCCATTATTTATTTTATTTTATTTTAATTCTCTTCTTTCTTTCTTTCATACGCCATTCCCTCTCTTGTTAGATCCAAATTAGGCTTTATATCATTTTTTTCCTTTAGATAAAGGAATTGGGTATTTCCTTTAGCTCTCTAGAACCAAATTCCATACTTTTTTCTTCCTAATTTAGTCCCAAAAAGACATTATGTCTCTTGAACATTCTTGGGACTTTTGCAAGCTAAGGCTTAGCAGTCGGCTTGAGTTAGTCTTCATTTCAAGCTTCAAGTCCCAAAATTTGGGGTATTACATGATCACTCAAAAACTCGTCAAAAGAAGACTGCCACTAGAAAACAAAATTTGGCAGCACCACTATTTCAACTTCAATCTTTGGGTTTTCTCTCCAACCCTTCACAAATCATGTTCACTACCTATTCCCACACAAAATCGTGTGGAGAATCCAGTTCTAACATCAAAAACATCAAAATCACACTCTTTCTCCAGGTTCTAGTTCTAGACGAAAATTAAGGGTTCATGAAAACTTAAAAAAATCATAGTATATAAGGATAAGGTTCAAAATGATGTCGAGGCTTATCTCTTCATATTTCTACAACTGGTTTGGTATTCTGGCCATACTCCAGCTAACTAGATGTCACAAAACACCTCGGATTAGAAAATTGAGACCATAGAAATTGTAAGACCTGCCTTACATACCCCTCATTTTCCAATATTCATTAGAGTAGCAATACGCAGTTCGGTAGGCACACAGGAATAGCATAAATATACTGATAATAAGTACATGATTATATTACAGGAATCCCCATATGGTCTTGTACATAATATTTATAGACCTTAAAATAATAAAAGGCCTTCAGATAACTAATAGTCTTGATTGATCTTGTACAGAACCTTCAGTTGCCGATAATTACAGTTTTGCCCTTTGCCTTCTGCTGAAAACTTCATACATTTATGGAAAGGGTGAGATTCAAAAGAATCTCAGTAGTAACAAGCTATCAATCATATGAAATATGATAAATAAATATGTTATACACCATATAATGCAAAATGAAAATACATATTGTATCGTGTATGTGCATACTATTTAAGGCCAAATGACTATTTGGATCCCCTACTAGTCCGTGTACCTCAGCTGGATCTCAGACCACAACTAGGTAATGTTCCTCAGTCACTGTGTTTATATCACAGAATATAGCAACATACAACATATAAACCATCACATAGTGTGTGAGAGATAGAGTTACTACCTGAATTGCCCTTTCTTGCTCTAATGTTTATTCCACTGTCTTTAATTCGGCTAGGCTATTGATATGTCCTAATATTCCCAAATGTACATAAAATGAGTCACTACTCATTCATGTATTATTCTAAACTCATTTTTTGGTTATCTTAGCTTAAAAATGCACGAAGACCAAAATGCCCCTGGGGACCCGATTTAAGCCCCTTTTTACCCTAGTCTAACTATACTTTATCAAAAATTATGACATGGGCTAATCTTATACAATTTTGTGTGTAGAATCCATTTTTTACCTCAGATTTTTCAAAATCATGCTCAAATTACAAAAATACCACCGGCAGCCACTATGTTAAGGTTTTAGGGGTAAAATTATCATTTCACATCCTAAAGCCTTCACACTTCATATTATACATGTTACCTACACAGTTTTCCATTCTAAACACAATGGAATCATCAAATATATGAAATTCTAGCTCTAACAAGATGAAAATGCCCCTAAACAAATTCTAGAATTTTTGAGAAAAAATGGTTTTACTTGATTCCATTCAACAAATCACCTTCTTTCCACCTCTAATCACTTGTCTAATCACTTAAACACTTATTGAATATGATTAATGGAAAAATGGGCAGCACTTCCCCTTAGGGTTTTAACATCCTATTTACAAAACCAAGCAAAACAAGCCAACCAAACAACCAATAACAACCATAAATCATCAAGATAAGATAAGTTTTCAAGATTACCTTGATTTCTTCTTCTTTATCTCTCTAAACCGTGACCCCTTTCTCTATTCTTTCTCTTGATTTTTATTTCTACATGTGTGATTCATGAAGGCATAGAGATTAGATAGAATTTTCATGAATTAGAAGGCAAGAACAAGTGGAAATTACTACCAACTCACCTTGATCTTTCTTTTTGAATCACTTGTGCTTCTCTCTTGTTCTTGTGTTTTCAAGACTCTCTCTCTCTCTCTCTCTCTCTATTTCCCTTGTTAGGCCAAAATATGCCTTTGGAAGAGATAAATGTTCTCTTAAAATATCACGTCTCCGCCTCCTTAAATATTAATATTTTATTGTAATTTATCATGTGATATTTTGACTAAAGGCATCATCTTTTACTTGGCCATAATGGATCTCTTTATTGTTGGATGAAAAGTGCCTTTGGAAGAGGAATAATAATCTCAAAAATATCCTTCATCCACCTCCTTAATTAATAAATTTTATTGCTAATTATCACATGTAAATTTGATTTTTTTTTTCTTCATCTTTTTGAACTTGGCCTAAAGTGCTTTCAAATGGCACAATTTGTGTCCGAGTAATTATTTTCTCTTTCCTTTCCTTCTGTTGAACAAATTATGAGGCTTTTAGGAGGATAAACAACTTCTTATAATATCTCCTTCCACCTCCTTAATAATATTAATATTTAAGTGCAAATTGACATATGCTAATTTGACTTTTATGCCATCTTTTTATACTTGGATAAAAATGCATCCACATGGCATATTTAATATCCAAGATTTATTTTCCCTTTCTTTATTCCGTGTTGGCCAAAAATATCTCCTTAATTTTGAGAAATAATGTGCTTTTTGATTTATTGGTCAAATGACCATTTTGCCCATACATTTTTGTAATTAAATTGGGCCATCATCCTTCCCTTTTGTTTTTGCCGAAAATCAACAGATAATTGGGCAAAAAATTTGTGTTCTTCCATTATCCCATTTTGGGCTTCAAGAACAGGTCTTTAAGAAGACAAAAATAAATTTGTGTCTTATATTGGCCCAAAATTTGTGTGGCCACTAATTGTAATATTTAGCCATTTTAAGTGTGCCAAAATTGATCATGTATTCCTTTTGATGCCACAAAGGTGCAAGGAATTTTGGTGACTGAAATTTAGGATGTTACAGAAATGAAGTTCTCAGCGAGTAGAAGAAGTTTCTAAAAGGACTTATTGGCCAGAAATGGCGATTGGGGTCATAATTAGCTCCAGAACTTTGAGGATTTCACTATTCATCCTTTCTCTTTCCTCTTCCATTTTCCTTCCATTTTTCTTATTTTTCTTTCTCTTTCCTATAGCTAGATGAAATGTGTCTTAAAATAGGAATGAAGGGTGGTGATTTGATCTTGCAATTTGATGGTCTTATGGTGTGCCAAGTATCACAATATGTGAGGTCAAGATTGCCATGTGTCATCAAGCAATTGGCTTTCTTTTTCTTTTTCTTAGGTGGCACCTTTTTCTTGTCAGGGGAAGGGAGAGGCCTAACAATTTCCTCAGACTCCCAGGTTCGGTGTTTGGGAAGTCAAGTACGTGACTGGGCTGAAGACCGGTGGATTCCCCAAACTAAGGTGCTAGGTGGTACGTCCCAAAGATGCCAACACAAAAGGCATAAAGTGAATGTGTAATACCCCACTTTTCACCAATACTTCTTGTATGTATATGTGAGATAATTAGTGGAATAAAATGGTGAAATGTGGTAAGCATGAATTTATGGAATCTTCTAAATTGCCGGTTACACGTAATTTGGCCGAGAAAGGATACAAAGAGACAATTAATGTATAATTAAGGGCCTATTATTGTAACCAAAATTTGAGAAATTAAATTATATGAATGATTTCCTCATTTAAGTGGTAAAATTAGGCTAAGCAAAGAAATGAGCGAAAAATGATTTATTTCGGTAAATCATGAAATGTAAGGGCAAAATGGTAATTTTACCATAAAGTGGGAAATAATTATTTTTCCCTAATATTCCTAATAATTTCAATTTAATGGGAATTAAAAAGAGAGAACATGCCTACTTGATCATTAACAAACCAATTTTGGTGAATTATTACCAAGAAATGTCAAATTGTCAAAAAGTCAAAGGCTTGGTCAACAAGTTAAAAAAGGGCAATAGGATATTAGAGATCAATAATTCCCTCATATTCCTCATGTATGCTCGGCTGGAATGAAGTGAGCATGAAGGGAAATGGAATTAAAATGATATATTGCATTTATGGACTAATGAGAAGCTTACACCTATTAAACTAATTAACCATTGCATTATATCATTAAACCTCTTCATTCTCTTCAGCTCATTCTCGAACAAAACTGATTCAGAAAGAGTCAGAGAGAGCTGCACGGTGGAAGAGAAGGAGAAGCTAGGGTTCATCAAGAAATTCAAGGTAAGAAGTTGTTACCTTGTCTCTTAAGCTTCTGAATCCCTTATCATCTCTCTTACTCACTTCTCCACGCTTGGAACCATAGATTTTTAGCTGATTCAAGAGCTATGGAGAGAGAGAGGCAGAATGTGTAGAGAGAGAAAATGGTGAAAATCAAGAGGTAACTTCCCAAACTTGTTCCTCTTGCTTGATTAATTCTATTATAGTTGTTCTTGGCTTGGTTTTGGTTGTTTTGGTACAAGATAATTTAAGAAAACCTAAGGACCTTAATGGTCAAGTTTCTCCAAATCAAGTCTAATGAATGTATAAATAGCTAATAGTATGATTATAAGTAGAAAGGAGGTGATTAGGAAAAAGAAAACGAGAAACCGACACAACTTTTCTAGGAATCCTATTGGACTACCATGTGTTGGACGTGGTAAATGAGTAGGAATTTGATAATTCTGATGCTTCCATTGATTTTAGGAGGAAAAATTGTGTAAGGTATATTTTGATTATAAAGTGAGAAAAGCCCCAGAAAGTGAAATGACCGAATTATCCTTTAAAAGCTCTAACTAAGGGTTATTAAAGGCATTTTTGTCATTTGGGCTTGATTTTGATCAATCCGAGGTTAGAAATGGATTTTACACTCAAAATTATGTAGGATTAGCCCAAGTTATAAATTTTGGTAGAGTGGAGTAAGACCGGGTACAAAAAGGGACAGACCGGGTCTCTAAGGGTATTTCGGTAATTTAGCACTTTTAGGCTAAGTTTACTAATGTTATAAGTTTGGAATGGTACATGAATGAGTAATTACTCATTTATGGAATATTTAGGTATTTCAGGACTTGACAATTGTTCGAAACATAGAACTTACCCGAGCTTAAGCACGCAGGAAGAAGTTGCTAAAGAAGAGTGACCAAGTAGTAACTTGTCTTTATATGACATAACATACATTGTGTGTTGTTTGAAATCATCACAAAATGTATAACTCATTTTGATTATACAGGGTGATCACCCAGGGCCTATCTTTATGCGGGTTGACACTCAGGCCAATATAATGTTCACAATTGCACGAGTGGTGCCCAGGGCCTATCTTTACGCAGGTACCCCTCGGGGTCAAGCAACTTGCCTAGCTACGGTAGTTTATGAATTGCATTAAATGCACTGAATAATGTTGTGATAATTTTGTTGATGAGTGTGAAGCATGCTTTGTATGGTTATCTCTATATGTTTGACACGTGTTACTACTGAGGTTCCTCCGAATCTCACCCTTTTTTCTCAAAACCCACCTTCAGTATAGGGAGGAAGCTCGATGGGCAAGGAAAAGGTAAGCGACGATGACTAGACGTCAAGATGCTGAAGACTATAGTGATTTGGTTGTCTAGCCCATATGTCTTTTGGATTTTGGGTTGTATGTGATATATATGTTATGTAAACTTGACAAGCAATGTAAAGGTAATCATGTGAATGAATGGTAGAAAATAAGTAGTTTTGCTTCCTATCGTTGATGATATGTGTATGTGAAATAGACTATTTAAAGTCGGCAAAGGTATGCTCGTAAACTCTGATGAATAATAATAAAAGGGAAAACCAGTTAGTCTTAACAAGTTAGTGAAGATTTGTGAAAAGAGTTTTGAGAAAGTTTTAGTACCCTCTCAGCTCCAGTTCAAATCGTAGGTTGAGGTTGGGAAATTTATAAGTCTTTTCGGAAGTTGGGTGTTCCGAGTTTAAATCCTGGTCTCTCGCGTAATTTCGCTACTCTTTTGTACTCAACTGAAGCTAATGAAAATGAGGTATCACATAATGTCATCATGAGGAATACTTGTCACCTTCTCATTCATCCAACACAAAAGTGCTCTTGTACTTTGTCATGATGAGAGGACACTTGTCATTCTCTTACTTATCCATCACAAAAGTTGAGTCGTGATTGCTTGCTTTATTAAAGCTACTTTAATAATATTACTTTATCAGTGGTTACTTGGGATTCTACTTGGGTCTAACTTGGGACTGTGACATGCATATCGAGGCCAGCCAAATGATACCAGGTCAGAGTATGTGTGTAGGCCCTATATGGCGCCACATACCGACGTCTACTCTAAAAACATAACGAAGGGTACACATGTCTGCCCTAAAAATGCCATATGTGTAACACCCCCATCTTATTATTGAGATTACTTATAGTAGCAATTCACAGTTAAGTGGGCACACAGGAATAGCATAAATGTAATACCCCACTTTTTATCCAATATTCCTTATATGTATATTTGTGATATTCAGTGGAATAAAATGGTGAATTGTGGTGTGTGTAAATAAAAAGAAATGAGCAAGGAAATGATTTATTTCAGTAAATCAAAAAATGTAGGGGCAAAACGGTAATTTTGCCATAGAGTTGGGAAAAATTATTTTTCCCTAATATTCCTAATAATTCCAATTATATGGGAATTAAAAAGAGGGAAATGACTACTTTATAATTAGTAGGCCTATTTTGGAGAAATATTATCAAGTAAGGCCAAATAGTCAAAAGTCAAAGGTCCAAACGTCAACAACTTGCAAGATGGCAATGAGATAGTGCAAGATCAATATATACTCCCTCAATTCTCATGCATTTTCGGTAGATTAAGGAAGGGAGAAGAGAAATGAAATATTAAAAAAATGGTATTTTGGACCAATGAGAGATTTCCACTTATATATCCTTTGACTAATTCATTATATTATCATTCCCTTCATCTCTTCGTCTCATTTTCATGCATGAGATGAACCAAATAGAGTGAGAGAGAGTTGAGGCGGTGAAGCACATGGAAGAGTAACAAGGACTAGGGTTCTTCAAAAACAAAGGTAAGGAAGCTTGTAACCTTGTGATTCTTGCTTCCTAATCCTTCCACAGTCTCTTCTAATTACTTCTCCTCCTTTAGAACCATGATTTTCAAGATAAATCAAGGTTGTGGAGAGAGAGATAGAAAACTTTAAGGAGAGAGAAAGAGGAGGAATCAAGAGGTAAACCTCCAAACATGTTCCTCTTGCTTGATTGATGCTATTATTATTGTTCTTGGCTTGGTTTTGAATACTTTATGAAAGTTAGATGAAGAAACCTAAGGGACCTTGCTGTCCAAGTTTCTCTAAACCATGTCCAATGAATGTCTAAATAGCTAATCATGTGATTAGAAGTAGAAAGGAGGTGATTCAGTAAGAGAAAACGAGAAACCGACATAACTTTTCTGAGAACCTTAAAGTTCTTCCCTATGGTTGGCGTTGAAAAGGAGCAGGAATTTGATAACTCTGATGCTTCCATCGAGTTTGGAAGGTAAAATTGTGTAAGGTATATGTTTATGGTAAAGTGAGAAAAGGCTTAAAATGTGAAATGACCAAATTGCCCTTAAAAGCTCCAAGTAGGGGACTGCTAGGGGTATTTTCATCATTTGGCCCTGAATTTGACCAATTTGAGGTCAAAAATGGATTCTAGATGTGAAATTGTGTAGGATTGGCCTGAGTCATAATTTTGAGTAAAGTACAGTTAGACCATGTCTATAGGGACATTTTGGTAATTTAGCACTTTTAGGCTAAGTTAACCAATAGCATGAGTTTGGAGTAATACATGGATGAGTAATAACTCATTTATGGTATATTTGGGGATTGTAGGACTTGACGACCGTCCGGAGTCTAAAACTTGCCTGAGCTTAGAAAAACGGGACGAAGTTGCTAGAGAAAAGCAACCAAGTAGTAACTTATCTTTCATATGTTATAATGTGCACTGTATGATTTGTGTGTACATCATGAACTGTTTAACGTATTTTGAGTATGCGGGGTGGTCACCCAGGGCCTATCTATATGAGTGGACACTCAGGCCAATATAACGCTTTCTGATGCACGAGCGGTACGCAGGGCCTATTTGCACGGGTATCCCTCGAGGCCATTAAATTTACCTAGCGCTACGGTAGTTTATGAACTGCATATCATGCATTGAATATTGTTGTGGTATATATATATATGTATGTGTGTGTGTGTGTGTGTGTGTATGATTGACATTATTTTACTACTGAGATTCTTTTTCAAAAACCACCTTCAGTACAGGGAAAGAGCACAAGGGGCAAGAGGAAGGTAAATGGGGACAACCAGAGGCTTAAAGGCTGAAGACTTTAGTTCTGCTGGTTATTCGTCGTGTGTATTTTGAATATTTTACATTGTAATTAGCTTGTAACTTTGGTATGTTACAAAGGCTGAATTGGCAATGTCAGTAGTGAAGTAAAAGAACGGTTTAATTATATTATGCTTCTGATAGCCAACAAACCATAATTAAGGCATAGGACTAAGCAGAGTTACGCTCGCATACTCTGATAAAATGAAAAGAGAAGCCAATGAGACTTAATGAGATAGTGAACACGTGTGAAAAGGATCTGAGAAAATTTATTACCTTTGAATTTCTTTTCCAATCCCAGGTTCAAATCTTGAGGTAGGTTTGGAAATTTGTGAACGTTTTCCTAATCTGGGACTTAATCCTGGTTCCTCCAGCGATTTCACTACTATTTGTTACTCATCTGAGGCTATAGGAAATGAGGTATCACAATAAATATACTAATAATATCGATACAATATTGCTTGATTATATACAGGAATTCCCTACAGAGAATGTATACAATGATTATAGACCTTACAATAAATAAAAGGTCTTTAGATATCAACTGCATTCCTCTGCCTGTAATCCTCTTCTCTGCTCCCAACACACCTCCTGTGTTCACCTGTCTAAATGGTTGGTTGAGGAGGGTGTTCGAGGAATCTCAGTAGCAAACAATTACCATAATGCATGCATGATATATGCTAAGTGCATGATATGTTAGCCTTAACTAGATGCATGTCACATAATGACATTTTTGCGTGCTCGATGTTTCATGTAACATACTCATGGCTATAGCGTAAATAGAAGTAGAGCTTCATCATTCAAATATGCTCTACACAATCAAGTCAAGCAATCACATACATCGCCACACAAGCATAAATATCAAATACATGCAAGTAGGGTAAGTTCACTATCTTAATCGCCCTTCACTGATCCACTGCCGATTCCACTATCTTTGGTCCCGCTCGGAAAAACTGTTCGATCCTAAAATTCACAATTTATAATAAATGAGTTATTATTCATTCATAACTCATTCTAAACTCACATTTTTGTTATCTATCACAGTCTCTGCACAGTACAACTCTATACAGTGTCATGTCACTGTTTTTCCAGAAATTGAAAGATTTTCAATCAACTTTGGAAAATCATAATTAATTCTAGGAAAATCAAATTTGACTGATTCCAAATCCTAAATGAATCTATTTAAATGTAATTTTGGGTAAAAATACTTTTGTTTGACCATTGACATCATACTTTTCCCAGAAATTTGTCAAACTCCACTATTCCCAGATTTGCTTCCTGAAACATGGCACAATTTCAAAAATTCATATTTTCCAATGTACTTGTCTCTACTTTAATCCTACCAAGTTTCAAAATTTTTGAACAACGTTTGCCCTACGAAATACATTGCAAAATGTCACTGCCTCACACGAGGTAGATCAAACAACATGCACATTCAACTTCATAAATTTCCAAATTTGTATACAAACATCCAAAAATCATGAACATTTACATACCTACCAAATTTTTCCTTTTAAATCCAATAGAACCATCAAAATTATAAAATTCTCACTCCTTCATTACATCCTGTTCAGAACAAGAGATTAGGGTTCTTAGGAGGATTATGTTGTTTCTTGTTTTCTCTTGCTTAATCACCTCCTTACCACTTCTAATCACATGATTAACCATTTAAACACTAAATGGACATGTTTAGAGAAAATTTGGACAACATTTCCCTTAGGTTTTTCTTCAAGCCATTTTTGAAAAATAAGAGAAAACCAAGTCAAATTCCACAATAACAGCCACAACAACATTGTATAAAACAAGAGGATCAAGTTTTGGTGATTACCTCTTGATTTCACCACTTTCTCTCTCTAAAATGTCAATGTTCACTCTCTCCTCTCTCTTGATTTTTCTTGAAAAACATGGATTTCAAGAAGGAGAAGAGATTAGAAGAGGTTCTCAAGTGATTTAGGAGGCAAAATTACAAAGTTTTGCAAGTTCTTACCTTGGATTGATGAAACCCTAGCTCTTTGCTTGTTCTTGCTCTTGAAATATATGAAACTCTCCCTCCCTCTCTCTTGGTTGCAGATTTTTCCACTGAAATGAAGAGAAAAAGAGAAGAGATGATGATTTAATGAATTAGCCTACTTTGCTTTCCAAGTGCTCAACTCCTATTGGTCTAAAATTTATGTTTTTGTGTAATATTACAAATAATTCTCTTTTCCCTTCTTGCTTCTCATTTCTGACGTATTTAGAGAGGGTAGAGAGATTATATGTTGGTCTTAAATTATCCCATATGTCATCTTACAATTTATTGACTAAAGTCCTATGCCTTTGCTTTTTGACTTGTTTTTTAAGCTTTGATTTTTTTCTTTGGTGATAATATTCCAAAATGGACTTAAAAACTACCAAATAGCCATTTTCCTCTTTTTAATTCCCCATTTGGCCAAAATATTGGGGAAAATTAGAGGAAAAATAATTGCTTCTTTCTTTATAAAAAATTACAATTTTGCCTTTACATTTTGTGATTTTCGCACTTAATGCAAAACTGGGCAGAATTTTCATCAAACTTTAAAACTTCATATCTAATTGTGTAGATATCCAATTGGGGTGGTTCCAAAGGCTATATGACCCTTATTAAGTCTAGTTTTAATTAAAAATATAAAATTTGGCCAATTGTAAGCCCATACATCCCAGAATTATTGGTTCTGAAAGATGCCACTAAAAATTGCCAGTTTTACAGGGCTAAATTAACAAATACATAACTCTTTGTGTGTAGCTCCAAATGACTCATATGACCTATAAAATTAAATCTTGATAAGTATATTTTCATTATGAAAATTTTCAGAATTTTTGGACATCATTTGGCCATTAAAAAATATCACACAAATATAACTGCCACACAAAAAAATTCACTGGTAGCCACACTACTTTGTATTCCAATTAACTATATTGTGTATGACTTCTAATTGCATTGTTTTGTCATTCCCCAAGCTCTTTAATTCACCATAATATTCCATTTATTACCCCAAGGGTATAAAGGAATTTTGGGGAAAATAAGTATGCCTTACTGGGACACTTGTTAAACAGGAGCTTAGAAGTCCACTTGATACAGGCTTAATCTCAAGCCTCTTGTACCAAAATTTGGGATATTACAATATGCACACCTATACCGGCATATTTTGCTCAACCAATCACTCCTATGCCTCATGGCATAACTAGGTGACATCTTTCTACTAACCTAATGGCACCATATATGTGTCATGTGCACATTTTCACTGACACTTTAATCCTACTACCTACGCATACTGAGCCCGCTGCCCAGTAGGGCCGAATCACATAGTCCCTGAAAGTCTTTCTATCTCTCGTCATTCTTAGGACTCTTCCCAAACTGGATTTAGTCGTCTGCCTAATATAGGCTTATCCTCAAGTCTCTAGACCCAAAATTCAGGATATTACAATGACAACCACAAATATCAAAACTACAACACACAAACACACCTAAGCAAACAAGTTAGGGAAATCACATCGCATTCACTCTTCAATTTCCTAGGTAGCATCATGTCAAACCCCTCAATATTTTGACATTTAACAAAGTATCAACACATAGTTCAGTGGGCATACAGAAATAGCATAAATATACTGATATAAAGTACTTGATTACATTACAGGAAATCCCCATAGGGTTTGTACATAATAATTACAAATCCCAAAATACATTAAAAGAGAGGCAGATAACCAACACTAAAATCTTGATCAGCACCAGAACCCTCAGTTTCTGGTATCTATCACTTTGGCCTTCGAGCTGCTTCCTCTAACTGAATTAATTTTATTTATAGAAAGGGTGAGATTCAAACGAATCTTAGTAGTAACATGCTATCAGTCATATAAATTGCGAGAGATAAACATGCAAAGCAACACATAATGCAATAGATACTAATGCTATGCACATGTCTGTCAATCAATGTTTAGGATCAAAACGATGATTTTGTCTAGATCAAAATGACTGTTTTATCCCTACTTGCCACACAATGATCACAATAATATTCCAGAGTAGGCACCAACTTCTGTACTTGTCACACTACCTCAGCTAGGTCCCACTGGCCTTATGGTACTTGTGCTTTACCCATAGGGTGGTACTTATGCTTTTCCTACACCACAGTGAGGAATCATATCATACAGATTTCATGCTTACCTACCTAGACTGGGTTTAAACTGGCCTAGTAGTACTTGTGTTTTTTCCACTGTGTAGTACTTGTGCTTTTCTCACACCACAGCTCTAGAAATTACCACAATACACATTTCACCATACAGAACATGGCAATACAATGCATATAAACAATCACATAATGTATGAAAGATAGAGTTACTACCTTACTCCTTTCCGATGCCTAACTAAAACCGGTCCTTTAACTCTTTGTCTGGCTCGGGAAAATATCAAATCCTAAAATTCCAAATGAATGATAAATGAGTTATTACTCATTCATATCTTATTCCAAGACTCGTAAAGTTGGTTATCTCTACCTAAAATGTGTAATTATCAAAATGCCCCTAAGGAATCTAGTCTAATTCCCTTTATACCCGATATAATTGTTCTTTTCCAAAAATTATGTCACAGCCTATTCCTACACAATTTCACATATAGAATCCATTTTTTACCTCAATCTTGGTAAAATCACACTGTATTTACCAAAATGCCCTTGACAGCCACAAGTTAGGGTTTTAGGAGTAAAATTGTCATTTCACACCCTAAAGCCTTCACACTCCATATTTCACATGTTTCATACACAATTTTTCATTCTAAACACAATGGAATCATCAAATCCATCAAATTCCAACTTAAACCGCTCAAACTTGGTCTGGCCAAGAGTTTAGAAAATTTAGGGAAAATGGAATTTTCTTGATTTCATTCAATAAAACATCTTCCTTCCACTTCTAATCACTTATTTAATCAGTTAAACACCTCTTGAACATGATTAATGAAAAATTAGATAGCACCTCCCCTTATGGTTTAGGCATCCCAAATCATAAATTCAAGACAAATCAAGCCAATAACTAACCAAAAACCACCACCAACAATCATAAAACAACAAGAGGTGACAAGTATTCAAGCTTACCTTGAATTCTTCCTCTTTCTCTCACTTGGTCGTGCACTTCCACACCCCTTTTCCCTTGATTTTCTTCCTCCTTTACATGATTTTAAGAAGAATATAAGGATTCGAGAAGGTTTACAAGAGATTAGAAGCAAGAACACAAGAATTTTGGCTACCAACTTACCTATTGCCTTCTTGAACTCTTTAGCTCTCCCTTCTTGCTCTTATTTCTCCAAGCTCTCTCTCTCTCTGTCTCTCTCTCTCTTTTCTTGTCTCAATTCTGGCCGAAAATGAGGCCTTAGGAGGCTAAAATGTGCTTATAAAAATCATTTTCCACCTCCTTAATTTATATAATATTTTATTACAAAATGTTACACTTGGCAATTTTTCATATCTTCCTTTTTCCCTATGGAAAATAAAGGTTCCACATGGCATATTATGTGTTCCAATCATATTTTTCTGTGCCCCTTCATCTCTTTGGCCAAATTTCTCCATAAATGAAGGTAAAATATTGGCTTTTTAATTTTATTAGCCAAATAACTATTTTACGCTTACATTTTCTTGAATTTTTGTACCAAGTGTTGTCTTCCTTCTTCCCTTTTCTTTTTTGCCAAAATTTTCATCATAAATTAGGCCAAAAATTGTGCTCTTCCATTCTAAATTTTAGACCACAATGTTAGGCTTTTATGAAGAAGAAAATTATGTTTTATGTCTTACTTAGCCAAAACTTCATGTAATCACTATTTCAACTATTTTGGCTACCTCAAGTTCACCAAAATGCACCATTTTTTTCTATTTAGTATAATCAAATATACAAGGATTTTTTGTGAATAAAATTTGGGATATTATACATCACCGAGAAACATACCCTTACAAAAAACATTCAAGAGATGGATTGTCCTATTTCACAACTGTTTGTCCTTCACATCTAACATTTTCTCTGGCTTAGACATATAGGTCAAATTCTCTCTAAACTCAACCTCTTCAAGCTCAATCACATGGGAAGATCTGGGTGATATTTCTTAAGTTGCAACACATAGAACACATCGTGCACACTTAATAAATGTCGCTGCAAAGCAATTCGATAGGCAATTGGTCCAACTTGTTCTAGAATCTTATATGGGCCAATGAATCGAGGATTTAATTTATTAGCCTTGATGGATTTGACAATACTAGTACGAAACCTTAAGGAACATGTGGTCACCCACTTCAAACTCCAAAGGTCTATACTGTCTATCTATATAGCTTGTCTGTCTATTTTACATAGTCAATAGCTTTTGGCATATCATCTCAATCTTCTTCATAGTTTCATATACCAAGTTAGGTCCTATTATGGTTTTCTCACTCAATCCGATCCAATAGAGAGACGATGTGTAATATCCCAAATTTTGGGATAAAAGGCTTGAGATTAAACTTGGATTAAATGGACTACTAAACCCTGGTTTAGCAATTGTCCTAGTAAGGCATAATTGTATTCCCCAAAATTTCCTTTATATTCTTGGGGTATTAAAGGGAATATTATAGTGAATTAAAGAACTTGGGGAATTAAAAAACAATGCAATTAGAAGTAACACACAAAGTAGTATTGCTACTAGTGAATTTTCCAGTGTAGCAGTTGTGTTTGTGTAACATCTTTCAAGGGGAAAATGATGTCCAAAAATTATGAAACTTTCCAGAATAAATGTAGACTTATCAAGATTTAATTTGATAATTCATAAGTCATTTGGAGATGTACACAAAGAGTTATGTATTTTTGAAGTTAGCCCAGTAAAATTGGTATTTTTCAGTGTCATCTTCTAAAAATGAGAATTCTGGGAATAATGAGCTTCTAATTGGCTAAAGTTTATATTTTTCCTTAAAAATATACTTAATAAGGGTCACATATCCTTTAGAATCACCTCAATTGGACATCTACACAATTAGATATGAATTTTCAAAGTTTGATGAAAATTATGCCCAGTTTTTCCTTAAGTGCGAAAATGGAATAAATGTAAGGGAAAAATGGTCCTTTGACCAATAAAAGTAAGCATCCATTATTTTCCATTTTATTTTTGCTCAATTTATTTAAATGAGGAGGGAAATAAAGGAAAGAAGCCAGAAATGATTTATTTCGATAAATCATAAAACGTAAGGGCAAAACGGTAATTTTGCAATAAAACAAGAAATGATTATTTTTCCCTAATATTCCCAATAATTTCAATTGAATGGGAATTAAAAAGATGGAAATAGCTACTTGGTGAATTATTATCAAGGAAAGTCAAAGAGTCAAAAGCATAAGGCTTTGGTCAACCACTTATAAAGTGACATAATGGGATAATTTAAGAGTAATTTATACTCCCTCATTTTTCATTGCATTTTTAGTGGATGAAGAAGCAAAAAGGGAGAGGAAATATTATACATAGTTGGACCAATAAGAAAGGGACACATGTAAGCCACCTTGGTTAATTCATTTAACCATTCCTTTCATCCTTTCTGTCTTATTCTCTCATGTAAACAAAATGGAAGAGAGGGGGAGAGAGCCGAATGAGAACAGAAAGAAAGAAGTGAATAGTATTTTTGAAACTTCAATCCGCCAAAACACGGTCGAATCGGCATCTTCTCTCAAGGTACCCTTCACAAATATTCTTCTAATTATCATGAGCTTCTTTTTTCAGTTTCAGATTTTTATTTAGAGGTGTTTGGTGTCGTCTCACCAGCCGGAATGCCGCCAGATTTTCGAACCGTCTATGGAAACGTGTAAAGGTAAGCGTAAGCTTCCTTTTGAACTGATTGGTTGGTTGTTTGGATGAGTATTGTGAGGGTTGGGTACTGTTTATTCTCATCCAAAAAGGTTTTTTGAGGTCTAAATAGTGTCCAATGAGTGTCTAAATAGATAATCATGTGATTAGAAGTAGAAAGGAAGTGATTAAGTAAGAGAAAACAAGAAACCAACACAACTTTTCTGAGAACTCTAAATTGCTGCCTTATGTATGCCATGAACTAAGAGCTATAATTTCATCAATTTGATGGTTCCATTGAGTTCAGAGGGGAAAATTGTGTAGAGTTCAAGTTGATGATGAAGTGAGAAAAGCCTTAGAATGTGAAATGACAAACTACCCTTAAAACTCTAATTAGAGGGATGCCAAGGGTATTTTTGTCATTTGGCCCTGAATTTGACCAATTTGAAGTCAAAAATGGATTCTACATACGATATTATGTAGGATTAACCTGGGTCATAATTTCTGGTGAGATACCATTAGACCAAGTACAGAGGGTTGTAGGCCGGGTCTCCAGGGACATTTTGGTAATTTAGCATTATTAAGCTAAGTTAACCAATAATATGAGTTTGGAATAATATATGGATGAGTAATGACTCATTTATTGTATATTTGGGAATTTAGAACCCAATAAATTGTGCTAAGCCGGAGCAAAGACGGTGGTTCGAGGAAGGACACAAAATCCAAGAGGTAGTGAACTTACCTAGCCTGCATGTATATGATATGTATGTTTTTGCATTGTTTTATATGACTGCTTTACCTAAATGTGTTGAATGTATTTGATTGATTGAACCTCTGTTATGTTTATACTGTGGCCATGAGTATGTTGTAACATTCAGCATGGAAATGTCATCATATTGGCATGATTTTATGAATGGCAAGTATGTCATGCATTAAATATATATCTTGCATGCATAGTGGTAATGTTTTACTATTAAGATTCTCTGAATCTCACTCTTCCTCACCCAACCATATAGGTAAATTAAGTACATGTGAAGAATGCATGGAGATACGCAAGAGGACTTGTGAAGGTTAATTGAAGATTGTAGTGTGAGGCACTATTTTGTATTTGATGTAAAGTGTTTGATAGTTTATGTGAAATTATACATGTATGTATAAGAATGAATGAGTGAAGTTTAAGCAGAGAATAACTCTAATTAAATTACAAGGAAATCGCTTGCATACTCTGATATATTGAAACTAAGAGCCGATAAGTTATTGGTAATGTAGTAAATCTTATGGGAATGATAGCAAAGTTTTCTACCCTTTGAAAAACCCTCTCGACCCTAGGTTCAAATCCTGAGTTGAGAGTGGGAACTTGTGAATGATTTTAAAAGTTAGGTAGTCTGGGTTCAAATCATGGTTCCACAACTAATTTCACTACTCATTTGTACTTATTTGGGGCTATTGGAGATAGGGTATCACACGATGTACGCTTTCCACCATACAGTGCCTCTAAAGGGGCCATCTAAATGCTTAAGTGATAACTATTATTATAAGCAAACTCTGTCAAATGCATATGTCAATCCAACCTACCAGGAAGCTCATTAAGGCCTCAACATATCATTGAGGGTTTGAATTGTCCTCTCACTTGACCATTGGACTACAGATGATAATCCCTATTGTACTTTAAGTTTGAGGTAAACCTTAGACCTTGATCTGACACAATATCTATAGGCATACCATACAATCGAACAATCCAATCTACATAGAACTGAGCCAATTTTTCTAATGGATATCCATATGAATTAGGAGAAAATGAGTTGATTTCATCAATATATCTATAATGACCCAAATAGCAATGTGTGGTGGTCTCTAGCAATCCCACAATGAAATTCTTGGAAATATTGTCTCATTTTCAATTAGGGACCTCTAAATGTTAAAGTAGCCCTTGAGGATTTTGATGTTTGATCTTCACCTTTTGACAAGTCAGACACTTTATTACGAAGTTCATCACATCACGCTTCATCTTAGGCCACCGATATCCTTGCTTCAGATCTTAGTACATCTTAGTGATTCCTAGATAAATGGTGTACTTACTCCAGTAAGCCTTTTCAAAAATAGTTTTCTTGATTTCCTCATTATTCAGAACATAAATCCTTTTCTTGTATGTCAATATAACTCTCTCCCCAATATCATAATCTAGTACTTCACCATTTCCCAACTCTTCTCTAATCCTCAATAATCAGTCATCTTCCATCTATGCTATTCTCAAATCACCATAAAAATCAATCTCCAAGTACTACACTTAAAATCACCTTTGATTCTAATTCAAGATAAACATCTAATAACCCTTCTAGGAGGTTATATTCACTAACACACATATGAAACATGTGCACTAACTTTCAGCTTAAAGCATCTATAACTACATACGCCTTCCCTGGATGGTACTTTAGCTCAAAGTCATAATCTTTCAAGAACTTCATCCATCTTCTATGCCAGTTGTTTAACTCCTAATCTATAAGATATTTCAAGCTCTTATGGTCACTACAAATCTTGAATTAGAATCCATACAGGTAATGCCTCCATATCTTCAAGGAAAAAACCATAGTTACAAGCTCTAGATCATGCGTTTGGTAATTCTCTTCATAAGGCCATAGTTGTTGGGATGCATAAGCCACAACTTTCCCTCTTGCATCAGCACACAACATAAACCCTTCAATGAGGCATCCATATATGTTGTGTATGGTCAAAGCTTGTCGATAGTGACAAGGACAGGAACGGTGATCAACTGGGTCTCCAGCTCCTAAAAAGCTGCCTCACACTTCTCATCCCAAACAAATGGCTACTATTTCATAGTTAATCTAGTGAGTGGCATGACAATTCAAGAGAATCCCTATATAAAATAATGGTAACAACTAGCTAGCCCTACAAAAACATATACCTCTATATCAAACTTGGGTGACTTCCACTTCAATATGGCATCGACTTGTAAGAATTCATGTTTTAATGATAACAAAAAATAATGAATTGTTCTGCAAAAGAATGATTAATCTTATTCAAAGACATTGGGTTACATTATTTGTTGAATGAGTTTCACAAACTCACAACTTTATGTTCTAAAAATACTGATGCACTCAAGTTTGGCAAGGGCACTTAAGTTCTAAATGAATATGAACTCGAGTTTGGTAGTTGCACTCGAGTTCTGTAAAAACAATTCAACGTAACCTTTGCAAGTTTTATCTAACACTCAAGTTATGTGTATTGAAGGAAGTCATTTTAGACAGATGCACTCAAGTTCTGAAGTTGCACTCAAGTTCTAGTGAGAAGTGAACTCCAATCCTGGAAGTTCTACATTGAGAGTTTCTGCCTGAGAGTTTTGTGTTGTGAAGATCAGGCATAGAACTCGAGTTATGGACTTAAATGCACTCGAGTTTGAATGTTGACTCTCGTGATTTTGTTCTAGAAACTTGATCAGAATCTAATGTTATCAATTTGCACTCGAGTGTGCTGTTGTACTCTCGAGAGTTTCTTCTAGAGACTGACTCATAAATCAACAGAATGAGGTGAACTCGAGTTTGGTTATAACACTCGAGTTCTGGGGAGATATGCACTCGAGTATGAATCTTAACTTTCGTAAGTTCTCATTCAAAAACCTGGTCAGAATGCTGGAGTTCTTAGAGAACTCGAGTATAGATATTGAACTCGAGTTCTGAGCATAAAGTCACTCGAGTTTGATTCTAAACTTCTGCGAGTTTTATCCAGAGAATTAATCAGAATTAGTAAAGAGCTGGAGAACTCAAGTTTGGGGATCAAAACTCGAGTTCTGGAGACATTAACACTTGAGTTCAGAAATGCACTCTCGCAAGTTTCTATCAAAAAGTCATGCAAAAAACCAGAAGCACAAGGTGAACTCAAGTTTACAGAGAGAACTAGAGTTATGGGCACTTTATACTCGAGTGTGAAAGTGAACTCTCGCGAGTTCCTGGTAGAAACAACCTAGAGATAGGGTTGATCATGGACCAGACCAGACCAAGTTTGGCCTCAACCCGAGGTCTGGTCTGGAAAATACCTCGGGCTGGACAAGTCAGCCTGAGGTCTGGTCTAGTTCAGCACTAGCCTGAGCTCGAACTGGACCAGATCGGTCCAATGGACTACTTGGACCAATCCAGGTCCCTTTAGGTATTTTTTTTCTTCTAATTTTTGGCTGATTTGAGAAGCAATATTTAAACATAACCATAACAGTACAATCATATAAAACTCATCACAAAACATTAAAACCCAATAATAAATCCATAATAGTCTCCAACAACATTCAACAACAATAACAAACAATATCATTCAACAATAATAAAAGGCAACAACATTCAAGTTAGTTTAATATAATCCATAATTACTTGTTTGTTTAAAGAACATAATCACTTGTTTTTTTAAAAACGTATACCACCAATTTCTTTCATTGACCTACGACTACTACCAAAATCATTATCAATAGTTTAACAACAATGGATATGCATATGTATAAGAGACTTATATATCATAATTACTACAACTATTAGTCTATTATTATGCTTCAGAGAGGAAAGTATAGAGTAAAGCAACATCAATTGATTACCTTACTACTTGACGACGGAGAAGGAGATCGAAGTGGAAGAGACGAGCGATGGAGACTGGAGATGTAGAGATAATTGATAGAAACTAGACTGATTCACCAGTAGATGATGACAGAGAAGGAGACCAAAGAGGCAGAAACAAGCGACGGAGATCAAGAAGCAGAGACAAGCTACGAAGATCAGACTGATTCACCGCTAGATGGTGACGAAAATGGAGACTGGAGAGGCAGAGACAGAGATGGTGACCTAGGGTTCTTCACTTCTCTTCCAATCTGTCAATACGTGAGTGTGAGGTTCAGTGAGGACTCGTGAGCTGTGGAGTGTGGACCCTGGCTGGAAGTGGTGATAGAAGTGAACTGAAACTGAATTATTAAAGTCAAGTGTGTCAGTGTGAGTGTGTAGTTTGAATTGAAATGAATATTGAAGAATAAAGTTGGGCGTTTGGGTTTGGGCTGTGCGCTGTGGTAAAAGAAAAGGTTTGGTACCATGGAAGACTGGAAGAGAACATATCCATTGGAGTAAAAAAAAGACTCTACTTTGGGCCAGACCGGACCAGTCCAAAGTGTCTAAGGCCTTGGTCTGAAGTCCATTCTGACTCGAGATGACCAGTCCGGTCTGGTTTTCCTGAAAATGTTTCGGGCCATTTTTTTTAGCTGGACTGGGTCAGGTTAGACCGGGTTACATGGACCACTGGGTTTTTTGCTCATCCCTACCTAGAGATATGGTAACAATGTTGTGAACTCGAGTTTCATAGGGAGAACTTGAGTTTGCCAGTATTGGAAGCATAATGAATTGCAAAGATCAATCTGAATATGGTTAAACGTTATCTAATCATTATGTTTACATTTGTTGGCATACTTAAACATCATTTAACATATGTTCCAAGTGTGAAACAGGTGGTTAAACGTTTGGATTGTAAATACGCAAAAGGAATCAAATATGGCAAACATAATGATATGGGCTAGCTGTCACCGAATATGGGCCAACAACCACCATGAGTAACTGACACACACCATGACAGCCTATCTAAAGTTTCAAATGAAGATATCCCACTCCTCAATGGATACTCTACAACGTCTATCTCTAGTTTAACCATACACACAACACGCACACACACACAAAGATTTAAAGACGAACAAAAAGAGAGAACAATGAATACGAAAAGAACCAAGAGTTTACACAAGTCTTTGATTTCATATTTTCTCTATATTCATATTGTACTTCAGTGTTCATCATATTTACTCTATGAGATATTTTTGTAAACACTTTCATTGTATTTTTCATCTCAAGGTAAAGGGACCTTGAGAGGGTAGAATTTCCTTACAGGGGAAGCTGTAGAGAGAGTTCCTTCGAAGACTTTCTTCTCATAAGACTTACAAGGTGCAAGTGGTAGAGAACGTTGCTACTCGTAAGACTTACAGGGGTGCAAGCAGGAGAGAATGTTCTTGCTCGTAAGACTTGCATAAGTAAGTAGGAGAGAAAGGTCATTTGAATTGCTCTACTCGTAAGACTTATCATAAAGGGCAAAGAAAGTTCTAAGTGTAGAACATTTCTACTCGTGGTCCTTGCGAGGACAATTGTTGTACTGTACATTACAAGAGACAATTAAATCTTGGAGGCTTAGTGAAAAGCTCAGGAGGTGCTGATCTTTGAGGACTGGACGTAGGCCTGGGATTAAGGCCTAACCAATATAAATCTCTGTGTGCAATTTCTCTCATCTCTACTCTTTCTTCATCCAATTTCATAACATCGTAACTATCCAAAAATTTACCACATCACTCAATTCACACCCCTCTTAGGTGAAGCTTGCCTCTTATATTTGGTATAGGAGAAAGGTCTTCTCGGAAGAGTCTAACAACTTGAGAAGGATCCAGCTAAATGGAAACCATGGGTGAAAACATTCTTCCAGACAGACCATCAATTACTATACCTCGTGGTTTTACTAGAGAGCATTTTTCATTCTGAAAAGCTAAGTTTAGAGTGTTCGTAATGGTGACTGAATACAGCTTATGGAATGTAATACAAGATGGCGTTTATGTTCCAACGAAGAAAGTTGAAGACAAAGTTGTAAAGAAAAGCCCAGAGGAATTCGATGAGAATGATAGAATACTGGTAAAAATTAGTAAAGCTATTCTGATGATACAGAGCACCCTCAGCTAGAACAAGTACTTCAGAATCAATACATTGCCTACAGTGAAAGACATGTAGGATGATCTAGAAATTTCACATGAGGGTATATCCCTAATCAAGGAAAATAGAATTAATACTCTGATTACAAAGTATGATTTTTTTGGGATGAAACCCAAAGAAACGATATATGAATTCAAACTCAGATATACCCACCTTGTCAATCAGCTGGCAGCACTTAGGAAAACTTTTGACCAAAATTCCCAAGTAAGAAAGATTCTCAACATTCTTACCAAAGAACGGGAAGCAAAAGTGACAGCCATCGAAGAAGCCAAAGGTGAATCGATGAGATCAGTAGCTGCACTCTTTGGAAGTCTTTCTGAGTATGAGGGAAAGCTAAAGTTCAAGATGGAGCCGGAAGAGTTCGATGATAAAAAGAAAAGAGGAGTCACCCTCAAAACTATCAAGGAAACCGAACCATCTGAGAGTGAAGATGTAATATCCCAAAATGTACTCAAAGGCTAAGTGTACAAATAGACAGTGAAATCAATGATAGAATTGTCCCTAGAAATTATACAATGATTTTAGTCCTGATTAGCTATCGGTAAATTACTTAATGTTCGACTAAAATCGGGAATAGTAAAAAAAATAGAAACACAAGAATAAAAGGGGAATGACACTACTAGTAAGGAATCATTAGTGTACAAACAAAGAGAAATAAAAGAAAAAAAAAAGATTA
The DNA here is from genome assembly GCA_037074505.1 of Albizia julibrissin. Taxonomy (NCBI): domain Eukaryota; kingdom Viridiplantae; phylum Streptophyta; class Magnoliopsida; order Fabales; family Fabaceae; genus Albizia; species Albizia julibrissin. The sequence continues at coordinate 25,947,922 of CM073485.1, forward strand.
ATGGCATATGAATTATAATTGCCAAGATCAAGGGTAAAGAAGAAAGAAGAAGCTTAGTTAAATGGTCTTCATTTGATTAAGTTAAAAAATTGACCAAAAGGCAAGATCACAAGAGCAACTTGGTCAATATAATATCCTCCTTTTGGAATGCTCAAAACGTCTAAGACTAGGAGAAGAGAGAGAATCCAAATTTAAACCATCTTATATTCATGTAATAAGTCAAAAAGCAAGAAGGAAAGGTCAACAATTGCAACTTAGGAAAAGTTGACTCCAAAAAGCAAGACACAATGGAATATTATAACATCTTAATCTCCCTTTATTTTCCTCATAATTAACCACCTTAGGTTAATTAACTCTTCAACTTTTCAAGACTCCACAAGAAGAGGACATAGTTTTTTTCCTTTTCCTTGGTGAATTTCGGCCAAGTAAAGGGGAGCTGAAACGAAGTGAATTAAAACTCATTAAAAACTCTCTCTCCAAGCCCTCCAAGTCGTCTAACCTCAAGAAGAAAGAGAAAAGGAAGAATCAAGTTAAGGTAAGAGCTTCCTCCTTGATTTTGACCTAGTAGATCACTTTTATAGCTGAAACACTCTTCTTAAACATTATTTCTCTTGATGAGAGCTTCAATTATATGATTTTAGAATTTCAAGAGGAGGTTTTTTGAGCAATCTCGCAAGAAAAAAGTTGGAGAACCAAAGAAAGAACCTAAGGAGGATCAAGAGGTGAGTTTTAGCTTCATTTTGAGCTATGGGTTGTCTTGGTTGGTTGAGAATTTTGGCATGTGAGATTTTTCCCTAATGTTTCCCAAGCTAGGGTTTTGAAGAGTCATGGTGTTTTTATTTCATTCATGGTATTTTATAATGTTTAGAAGGCATATGAAACTAGTTTGAGGCTTAAATTGGAAGTTTGGTAATTGTTGGTTTATATGTCAAACTTCTGCCCTGTGCATGACATGCTGAAGGAATTAGAATTTGGTAATTTTGATGTTTCTATTGGCTTTAGAAGGAAAAAATTGTGTAGGTATGCAAGTGTTCATGATTTTTGGATACTTGTATATGAATTGGGGGTTTTTAAAGTAAAGAATAAATGTTGTGTAATCTGCCTTCTTGAAACAATTTTGTTGCAATGGGTATTTCGTTGGCCAAATGATGTCCAACTTTTATGAAAATTTCTAGTATAAAAGTATATTTTTCAAAATTTAATTTGATAGGTCATAATGGTCAATTGGATTTGTGTGCTGAGAGTACTACATTTTTAAATTTGGGTCATCTAAAACTGGAACTTTCTGGTATAGTGAGTAGAAAGGGGATATTCTGTATTCATTGGTATGTATATAGCTAATGCCTATTTTTTCATTGAAATTAGACTTAATCAGGGTCATTTAGAACTTAGAACCACCTCATTTTGATTTTTGTAGAATTAGTTATGATTATTTGAATTTCGGTCAAGAATCAGGGGATTCTTGGCCGCAGCCAAATAGTTTCTGACCTGTTTTTGGCCACGGCTAGGTACTTTTGGCGGCAGCTAAGATCAAATTTTTCCTAAATTTCATATTTTCTAAGAGGTAATGATTAGTATGGCCTTTCCCAACCTTATAGGCCTTTGTTTGAGCTTCCAAGGGCTATCTAAATGACTCTAATGATAACCAACAAGTTAAAGCCAAGGATAAACATAAGGATGAATTAAGAATAAGTTAGTTTGCCTCATACAAAGTTATTAGAATAAGTAATAACCTGTCCAATTTATGAATTCCCATATATAGGATTTGATATCTTCCCGGGACAACCGAGGAACTAGTAACACACCACTAAACATTGAAAAGGCTAAGGTAGTAACTTCTCCCTCATATTCTATGTATCATGCTTCATGCATATTATTGCCATTTATACATACTTGAACTGTGAACATGAATCGGGCAGAATTGCTCATTAAGCATTCAGATGAGAAGGGCTTTTGGCTTAATAGAATACCCAGCGCTGTAGAAAGGGACAGTAAGTCCTTGAATAGAATTGGTTGTTGCATATACATATCTCTTAATGTTGAATGAATATTGAATGAATTTTGTATGTAGTGGTTAATATGACATGTTTCTCTGTATGCATTTTATATTAGGGTTATTTGTTACTACTAGGATTCTTTTGAATCTCACCCTTTTCCAATAACCAACCTACAGCACGGGCAAGTAGTTCTCATGAGAAGAAGGTAGCCACGGACAGGTAGAAATGAAGACGTGGAGTCTATTTTCTGATGGTTATCTTACTTTTGGATTTGTATATAGACTGAATGGTATTTTGTAAAAGTAGTACTCTTGGTGGAAAAGTACACCAACTGTAAATCTGAAAGGTTGTATGTAATCAATGTAGATTATCTAGAATAGGGTGACCTTACCAGGTGGACCCTGTAGCAGCGAATTTAATCTAAATATGTGCTAAGAACTTCAGTAAGTACTCTGATATTAACAAATGGAAACAGACCCGAATGAATTAAACCAATTTGAAAATTGAAAATGAGACCATAAGTAAAATGTTTTGAAAATCTCTTTGAAAACCTACTTAACTATAAGATCAAACCCTATAGTGAAGTCCGGATCCCAAATAGATTAAGAACTGTTTCTAGTCTCTAATGTGGCATCAGGTCACATTTTGAATTGTTTTGTACGGTATAAAAGTAAGGTGTTACAGAAGACAAACTTGACAATGATGATATGGGAATGATTGTCAGAAAATTCAAGAAGTTTTATAGAAGAGGTCAATGGAACTTCAAGAATTAGCAGGGAGGTTCGAGTAAGAAAGAAAACAAAGAGCAACAAGTTGTATGCTACGAGTACGGAAAATCAGGACATATAAAGTCCGAATGCTTCAAGAATAAGGATAAGAAGAAGTAGAAAAAGAAATCATACATATTGTCCATATGGGATGATAGTTCGTCAGATGACGAAAGTGACAACGATGAAGTTGCTAACAATGCTTGGTAGCTAAAGAGGAAGAATCAGACTCAAAGGTAAGTGATTATGAATCCTCTTATGAAGAACTTTTATCTGAATACAATGTATTGCATTCTAAATACATTAAGATAGCTAAAAAATGGTATACTATAAGAAGAAAGTAAAAGAACTAGAAAGTAAAAACTATTCTAGCATATCATATTCATCATGTGTATCATGCGAAGAAAAAGATAAGAAAATGGATGATTTAACAAAAACATTAGAAAGATTTACTAAGGGAAGTGAAACTCTAAAAATAATTTTGAAATCTCAAAGAGTCACACATGATAAATCTGGAATTGGTTATAAATCTATACAAGATAAAAACAGAGGAAAGAAGAAATGAGGAAGTAAGACATATATAAAATATTTTAAAAATATAATACATGCATAAAATATATTCGCATCATGTAATTACTGCAATAAGAAAGGCCATTACACTTCTTCATGTCATTCTAGAAAAGGAAAGATCATCGGTACATACAAATGTGTTCTAAAAGGGACACATGTACCAAGAGTAATTCATACTAACCATGAAGAACCCAAGAAAGGGTGGGTACCTAAAGCTCAATGATATTACTCTAGGTATGTCTCAAAGCATCACGGGCAAATAAATGGGATATTGATTGTGGATGCTCGAGACACATGACTGGTGACAGAGAAAAGTTCACCATATTGGAACTTAAAGATGGAGGAAAGGTAGTTTTTAGAGGTAATCAATCTGGACACATAGCCAGAGTTGGTGAAGTTGGAAGAACTAATAGAGTTCAAATCAACGGCGTATATTATGTTGAAGGATTATGTCACAACCTACTAAGTATGAGCCAAAGCGCTAATAAAGATCACTGGTTGATCTTCAATTCAGAAGAATGCCTGATAGTAAATAAGAAGGATCTTCAGCTTAATAAAGAATCTATCAAAGCAAAGATCCAAGCTCAAAGGGACAAAGTAACTAATATACTCTTGATTTAAATTCCAATTCTACTGAAAATTGTTTTCTAAGTAAAACTGAGGAAAGTTGGCTATGGCATAAATGTCTTGCTCATGTCAACATGAATCAACTTGAAAAACTGGTTAAAAAGGATTTAGTTATTGGTCTTACCAAACTTAAATTCAAAGATGATATGATTTATGATGCTTATTAAAAGGGAAAACAAATGAAATCTTCTTTCAAAATAAAGAATGAAATTTCAACTTCAAGACCTTTACAATTACTGCATATGGATTTGGTAGGACTAGCTCATGTAAAGAGTTTCGGAGGAAATTTATATACTCTGGTCATTGTAGATGATTTTTCAAGATTTAATTGGACTATATTTCTTGCTTCTAAAGATGAAACATTTGTTAATTTTACTATGTTTTCCAAGAAGGTCTAAAATGAGAAAGGTATTTCTATTGTTTCCATCATGACCGATCATGGAGGAGAATTTGACAATCAATTCTTTGAAGACTTCTGCAACAATCAAAGAATATACCATAACTTCTCTGCACCTAGAACGCCTCAGCAAAAATGAGTTGTTGAAGAATAGAGTCCTCACGGAGATGGCAAGAGCAATGCTCAACGATAAAGAGGTGTCACAAGTATTATGGGCGGATGCAATGAGCATTGCATGCTACATATATAATCGAGCATATATCCATAAGTCACTTGGAAAAATGCCATATAAGTTGTACAAAGAAAGGATGCCTAACCTTTCTCATCTTCATATCTTTGGATGTAGATGTTACATCCACAAAAACGGTAAAGAAAACCTGGGTAAATTTGACTCTAAAATTGATGAAGGTTTATTTTTAGGATATTCCAATAGAAGTAAAGCATATAGGGTGTTAAATAAACGAACATGCATTGTAGAAGAAACCATTTATGTTGTGTTTGATGAAGTAGATCCTCAAACAAAGTTTCTTGATAAAGAAGAAATGGATTTAATAAAGAAAACCAAAAATATAACCATTTCTAATCAAAATAATTTTCAAACTAAAGAAAATGTTGATGAACATGCTCAGCCTAGAGCATGGAGACACATGAAAGATCATCCAATTGAACAAGTGATTGGAGATGTTCATGAAGGTTTTAAAACAGGAAATAGGATTCAAAATGAAGTTACATTTTCTGTATTCATTTCTGAAATTGAGCCTTCTTGTATTGAAGAAGCACTTTCTAACAATGATTGGGTAATTGCTATGCAAGAAGAATTAAATCAGTTCGAAAGAAATCAAGTTTGGGATTTGGTATCTCGACCTAAAGACCGTTTGATCATATGAACTAAATGGGCTTTCATAAACAAACTTGATGAATCAGCAATCATTGTGAGAAATAAGGCAAGATTAGTTGCCAAGGGCTATAATCAAGAAGAAGATATTGATTATGAAGAAACATATGCTCCAGTGGCAAGATTGGAAGCCATACGAGTACTCTTAGACTTTACATGCATAAAAGGTTTTAAACTCTATCAGATAGATGTGAAAAGTTCCTTTTTAAATGGTTATATTCTGGAGGAAGTATATGTAGAACAAACTCCTGGTTTTAAAGATGATCAAAACCGGATCATGTTTTCAAACTTAAAAAGGCTTTGTATGGTTTAAAACAAGGGCCAAGAGCTAGGTATGAAAGATTGAGTAAATTTCTTCTTGACCAAAACTTTGTCAGAAGAAAAGTAGACATGACATTATTTATCAAACATAACAAGGATGACATATTAGTAGTATAAATATATGTAGATGATATAATATTTGGTGCCACTAATGAATATCTTTGTCAAAAATTTTCTAAGCTTATACAGGAAGAATTTGAAATGTCCATGATGGGAGAATTAAAATTCTTTCTTGGACTTCGAATTAAACAATGGAAGAAGGGAATCTTTATTTCCCTTACCAAATATCTAAAGCAATTGTTGAAGAAGTATGGAATGGAAAGCTTACATGGAGCTGACACTCCAATGAGCTCAACCACTACACTAGATCCCAACGTGAAGGGTAAAGAATATGATATCACCAAGTATAAAGGAATGATAGGTTCATTACTCTATCTAACAACAAGTAGACCCAACATGCAATTTAGTATTGGCATATGCGCAAGGTATCAATCTGCTCCTAAATTATCACATGCTAAAAATATGAAAAGAATTTTTAGGTACTTAGGAGATACTACAGAACTTGGCCTATGGTACCCAAAAGGAGGAAACAAATATTTGGTGGCCTATTTAGATTCAGATCATGCAAGATATAAAACTGACAAAAAGAGCACAAGTGGATAATGTCAATTCCTTGGAGGCTCTTTGGTGTCATGGTTCAGCAAAAAGCATACCACTGTTTCATTATCCTCAACTGAAGCTAAATATATAGCTACAACAAGTTGTTGTTCTCAAGTATTATAGCTAAAGCAGCAACTTCAAGACTTGATAATCAACTTGAAAGAGATACATATTCTGTGTGACAATACAAGTATGATAAACTTGCCCAAAAACCCCATGCAGCATTCAAGAACCAAGCATATAGACGTTCGACATCATTTTATATGTGATCATATCCAAAGAAAAAGATGTAAACATAGAATTCATTCTAATTGATTTCCAGTTTGCAGATATATTTCCAAAACCATTGGAGAAAGAAAAAATAATATATATAAGGAGGGAATTGGGAATGACAAATCCCAATGAGTTGTAAGAATTTTCTATCATTAATTATGTTTTTATTCATTTATGTTCATGTTTTGATTATTGGTACACTAACTTAAGCATCGGAGTATGTAGAAGTTTGTTTTGCAAGAATACTCTGTATACGTTCATTAAAACAGGGATTAACAAAGTACACATGAACTCTGAATGCAAACTAGAGTGCATAAGAAGTTCAGAAGCAAACTCGAGTCTACAAGAGAAAACTCAAGTTCACTACTAAAACTTTAATAAAAAAATTAGAGTGTTGGGAGAAAATTGCAACATGGTTTACTCAAGTGATCTTGGAGGACTTGAGTACAAAGACACAAGAATTTGGAAATTAACTTGAGTTCTACAAGTCAGACTCAAGCCAGTACGTTGTGTCAGTTTGGGAGTTTTTCTACAGAACTCGAGTTTGCAGGGGCAAATTTGAGTCCATATGAACTCAAGTTCTTAGGGTAGAACTCGAGTATCGCATGATTATATCAGTTCAGCGAGCTTAAACGTCGTACTCTTTCTTCAAACTCAAACACGTCTCTCCACTCGATACTCTAACCCGTTGAGATTTCCACCATTTAAACTCCAAATCACCACTTCCTTACCATTAATCATCAGTTACATCTATTCAAACATCTCCAAATGACAGATTCAGGTTATAAATTCTCCACTAAAGCCCTAATGTACCTCAACTCTTAAACTCTGAAACTCACAATACTTTCTACTCTAATTTTCTGTGTTTCTTTTCAAGTCACAATGATGCGTACCAAAATTAAGTTTCCCAAAAATCACCCACACCTTCTCTTTCTCCATCATCCTCATCATCTCAACCTCTCTCAAGCTCCATCGAGACTCTAACACCTACGGAAACTCTAACTCCAACCCAATCTTCAACTCCAACTCCTCCTCGTCCAAAGATTGTGACTCCAAAGAAAAAGGGGAGTACCGTAAAGAAGACACATCCTAGACCAAAGGTTAAAGAACCCTCCAACCAAGAAAGTTAAGGGTGTTAAAATTAAAGAGCTGGTTGTCACAAGATCAAAGACAAAGGAAGTGCAAGGAAGGGGTAAAAAGAAGGCTATATAGGTCACTCCTGAGTCATCCTCAGACAGTGAGAGTGATAGACCACTCCGGGAAGCCATTGAGAAGTCCAAACTTGATCCCTTAGTCGGGAAGATAGCATCCGGGGTTTATGGCTCTGTATCACAGGCTGCACCTTTAAATTCACATAGTCTTGCTCAGTCTGGGCCACTAGAGGAAGAGGAAGAAACCGTGCCTTCAGAAGGTTTTATTCTTGAACCCCTAAAACCATTTGATAAAAAGGTATACAATCAAGAATATGCTCATAGAAAATTCTATCTAGTTGTGTATATTGATCTGGATTATTTAAATACCTGCTACCAAGTTAATCTCAGAGAGTATCTAGAATTTTACGAACCGTGGCTCCATGTCCATCTTCTATATTCACCAAGCATTGTGAGAAATTTTTATTGCAATATGGAAGTTCAAAATGTTATGTCTCCAACTGGTGAATTATTAGAAGAAGGAATACAGACTACTGTTTGAGGCCAAACAGTGAGAATTACTCCCTCTATCCTAAACACAATCCTTGGGTATGAGATTCCACCCCGTAATCCTCCCGCTGAATTTACACCCAACCAAGTCTTCAATCTTTTGAGACCCGGAGAACCTGGTGGACCTCTGAATTTCAAACTAGCCTTAATGCCTAATATATAGCATGTCCTCTTTTATATATATACCAGAAGCATTGTGAATAAATCGAAGAACTTCACTCACTTTGCTTCCAAAGATTATTATATGATGGCATCATTGCTTGCTAGTCATTAGAGGAATATGGAAGAAATGATTTTCCAAGAAATGAGGCGCTTCAGATTTTCTTCCACTCTGAACACCTACATACCTCTCCCATATATTGTCTCTCTCATATTCAAATACAACAAGATATAGTACTTGGACAAGGATGAAAAGGTGAGGATTCCCTGTTTTGGAATGACACAATTATATCGTATGGGAATTGCTTTACCTCTGCAGACCGAGAAACATGCATATACTCTTGAGGGTACACCTAATGAGGCCCAATCCTCCACAAGAGGCATATCTCCATCTCCATCCTTTTTCAGTGCCTCTATTCAAGGGTATGTGGCTGACATTGTCAACAAGGCTCTGGATGGACTTAAGTCTGAGTTGATTGAGTAATTTGAGCAATTAGTTACTAAGATGGAACAACAAGTGGTCAAGTTGGATAACTAGACCAACCACAACTTTGACATCCTAATCAAAACATAGGAGGATCATACAAGGAGGCTCAATGAGTTGGAGACATTCCTTCATGCCAATCTTCCTATTCCTGGTCCATGTTCATCTTTTCCACCTCATGCTACATCTGTTCCTGAGACATCCACCACACCTCCCACAGTCCTTTTTACCTATACCAACCCTCTGACCTCAACATATGTGGATATCACCTTTGATGGACAACTAACTCCTCAGCCAGACATATCTGATACTCAGCCATCATCTCCATTATTCACTCCAAACCCCTTTGATCCATCTACTGCACTAGTGCTTTACACTCCACCTCAGTTATCGATCTTACCTTTCCATTTCCTCCTTCCACGTATGATGAAAAAAAGGGGGAGAAGGATCAGTGATGGGTTTAAGTTCGATTGGTCTGATTACTGGTTTAAGGGGGAATGTTTGTAGTGTTTTTGGTCTGATTACTGGTTTAAGGGGGAGTGTCTGTAGTGTTTTTTATCTGCAATATTTTGGTAACCTGGGTTTATATATGTTGAAGGGGAGTCATTATGTTCTGTGTATTAGGAGTTTTATATTTGAAATTTGAATTATGTACTTTTGGATTATGGTTCAAATTTGTAATGAAATTATGACTTAAATTTTGAATTCTGAACTTATGTTGCAAGTTGTTGAATCAGATTGAATTCCGTTATGTAATGCAATTATGAGCTTGTGCAGCACTCAAAGTTTTGGTATCTTCGTCTTGGTATCTTCCTAAGTTTTACAGCGAGAATCATACAACAATGAAGAAGGAAGAAGCCAGATTGAGTTTAAGAACCTTGATTTCAAAACAAGTTCATTATTACTTTGTGTTTACGTATTTCAAACTATATTTCAAATCTAAACAAGTTAAATGTTTTCCAAATCCATCACAAAGATTTTTTCATCATCAAAAAGGGGGAGAATGTTAGAATTTATGTTTTGATGATAACAAATAATAATGAATTGTTCTGTAAAAGAACGATTAATCTTATTCAAAGACATTGGGTTACATTGGTTGTTGAATGAGTTTCACAAACTCACAACTTCATGTTCTAAAAATACTGATGTACTCGAGTTTAGCAAGGGCACTCGAGTTCTAAATGAATATGAACTCAAGTTTGGTAGTTGCACTCGAGTTCTATAAGCAAAATTCAATATAACCTTTACAAGTTTTATCTAACACTTGAGTTGTGTGTATTACAGGAAGTGATTTTAGACAGATGCACTGGAGTTCTAAAGTTGCACTTGAGTTCTAGTGAGAAGTGAACTCGAGTCCTAGAAGTTCTGCATTGAGAGTTTCTACCTGAGAGTTTTGTGTTGTGAAGACCAAGCATAGAAATCGAGTTCTAGACTTAAATGCACTCAAGTTTGAATGTTAACTCTTGCGAGTTTGTTCCAGAAACTTGATCAGAATATGATATTATCAATTTGTACTCGAGTTTGTTGTTGCACTCTTGAGAGTTTCTTCCAGAGACTGACTCATAAATCAACAGAATGAGGTGAACTCAAGTTTGGTTATCACACTCGAGTTCTGGGGAGATATTCACTCGAGTATGAATCTTAACTTTCACAAGTTCTCAGTTAAAAACCTTGTCAAAATGCTTGAGTTCTTAGAAAACTTGAGTTTGGGTGTTGAACTCGAGTTCTGAGCATAAAGTCACCCGAGTTTGATTCTGTACTTCCGCGAGTTTTATCTAGAGAATCAATTAGAATCAGTGAAGAGCTGGAGAACTCAATGTTGGGGATCTAAAATCGAGTTTTGGAGACATTAACACTCGAGTCTAGAAATGCACTCTCGCAAGTTTCTATCAGAAAGTCAAGCAGAAAACCAGAAGCACAAGGTGAACTCAAGTTTACAGAGAGAACTCGAGTTCTGGGCACTTTTGCACTCGAGTGTGAAAGTGAACTCTCACGAGTTCCTGGCAGAAACAACTTGGAGATATGGTAACAATGTTGTGAACTCGATTTTTCATAGGGAGAACTCGAGTTTGCCAATATTAGAAGCATAATGAATTACAGAGATCAATCCAAATATGGTTAAACGTTATCTAATCATTATGTTTACACTTGTTGGCATACTTAAACATCATTTAATATTTGTTCCAAGTGTTAAACAGGTTATTAACATTCGGATTGCAAATACACAAAAGGAGTCAAATATGTCAGACATAATGATATGGGCTAGCTGTCACCGAATATGGGCCAATAACCACCACGGGTAACTAACGCACACCATGATAGCCTGTCTAAAGTTTCAAACAAAGATATCCCACTCCTCAACGGATACTCTGCAATGTCTATCTCTTGTTCAACCATATATATATATATATATAAACACACATACATACACAAAGATTCAAAGACGAACAAAAAGAGAGAACAACGAATACGAAAAGAACCAAGAGTTTACACAAGTTTTTGATTTCATATTTTCTCTTTATTCATATTATACTTCAGTGTTCATCATATTTACTCTGAGAGATTTTTGTAAATACTTTCATTGTAATCTTCATCTCAAGGTAAAGGGACCTTGAAAGGGTAGAATTTCCTTACAGGGGAAACTATAGAGAGAGTTTCTTGGAAGACTTTATGCTCGTAAGACTTACAAGGTGCAAGCTGTAATACCCCACTTTTGCACCAATATTCCCTAGAATGAAGAGAGCATGAAGGGAAATGGAATTAAACAAAGAATTGGTATTTTAGACCAATGATCACTTGCCGCATATTAAACCAATTAACCTTTTTGTATTATGTCATCTTTCCTTCATCTTTCATTCTTCATTCCCAATCGAAACTTAATCAGAAAGAGTGAGAGAGAGAGCTGAACACGGTGAAGAGCCAAGGGAGCTAGGGTTCTCAAGAAATCAAGGTAAGAAAGTTGTTACCTTATGCTTTAAGCTTCCTAATCCCTTCATAACCTCTCCTACTCATCTCTCCTCCTTTGAATCTATAGTTTTCAAGCTGAATCAAGAGTTGTGGAGAGAGAGAGAGACACAAACGTAGAGGAGAGAGAAAGTGCTGGAAATCAAGAGGTAATCTTCCAAACTTGTTCCTCTTGGCTTATTTTGGTTGTTTTGGTGGAAGATAGTGCATGAAACATGAGAGACCTTAATGTTCAAGTTTCTCCAAATCAAGTCCAATGAATGTCTAAATAGAAATAGTGTGATTATAAGTAGAAAGGAGGTGATTAGGCAAGAGAAACCGAGAAACCGACATAACTTTTCTGGGAATCCTATTAGACTGCCCTGTATTGGATGTGGTAAAGGAGTAGGAATTTGATAATTCTGATGCTTCTATTGGATTTAGAAGGCCAAATTGTGTAGGGTCTATGTTGATTATATAGTGAGAAAAGCCCCAAAATGTGAAATGACCAAATTACCCTTAAAAGCCTTAAGTAAGGGTTGTCAAGGGCATTTTCATCATTTGGAACTAATTTTGACCAATTGAAAGTCAAAAATGGATTCTACACGCGAAATTGTGTAGGATTGGTCTAGGTCATAGATTTGGTAAAGTATAGAGAGATCGGGTCTTAAGGGGCATTTGGTAATTTAGCACTATTAGGCTAAGTTAACCAATACTATAAATTTGGAATTGTGAATGAAAGAGTAATGACACATTTTTGGTGTATTAGAGATTTTAGGACTTGGTAATTGTCTGAAACTAAAGGCTTGCCGAGCTTGGAAAAGTGGGAGGAAGTTGCTAGAGAAAAGCAATCAAGTAGTAACTTATCTTTCATATGTTATTGTATACATTGAATGATTTGTGTATTAATCAAGAATTGTCTGACGTATTTTGAATATGCGGGGTGGTCTCCCGGAGCCTATCTTTGCAAGGGTGGACGTTCAGGATAATATAATGATCACCGATGCACGAGCAGATCCCGGGGCCTATTGTACGGGTATCCCTCGGGGCCTTGTAGTATATCTAGCGCTATGATAGTTTACGAGTTTCATGTGATGCATGATTGTTGTTGTGATGATTATAATGAATGATGTTTGTTTAGCATGCCTTTTAATGTTATAATTGTATGATTAATATACGTTGCTACTGAAATTCTTTTGAATCTCACTCTTTTTTCAAAAACCCACTTTCAGTACAGGGAGAAAGCTCGAGGGGCAAGCGGAAGGTAAATGTGGATGACTAGAGTCGAGGCACTAAAGGCTTTAGTATTTTGGATATTTTGAGTTGTGTATGGTATATATGTTCATGTAAGCATGACAACAATGTAAAAGCGGTTTGATGAATGAATGATAGATAGTGAAAATGAATATAAATAAGATAGTGAAAATGGTTTGTGAAACTTTTACTACCCTCTCAACCACAGGTTCAACTCCTGAGTTGAGGGTGGGAAATTTGCAAATATTTTTGAAAGTTTGGTAGCCGGGTTTGAATCCTGGTCTCCCGCATGATTTCACTACTCTTTTATACTCATCCAAGGTCATAGGAAATAAGGTATCACACAAGCGGTAGAGAATGTTGTTGCTCATAAGACTTACAGGGGTGTAAGTAGGAGAGAACGTTGCTTCTCGTAAGACTTGCATAAGTAAGCAGGAGAGAAAGGTCGTTAGAATTACTCTGCTCATAAAATTTGTCGTAAGAGGAAGAGAACATTCTAAGTGTAGAACATTTTTGCTCCTAGTCATTGCGAGGATAATTGTTGTACTGTGCATTCCAAGAGCCAACTGAATCTTGGAGGTTTAGTAAAAAGCTCAGGAGGTGTTGATCTTTAAGGACTGGACATAGGCCTGGGATTAAGGTCGAACCGATATAAATCTCTGTGTGCAATTTCTCGCATCTCTACTATTTCTTCATCCAATTTCATAACACTGTAACAATCCAAAAATTTACCACATCACCCAATACACCTCCCTCTTGGGTGAAGCTTGACTCTTAAACGACTTCGCTAAGGTTCACTGCAACACCCTTAGCTAACACCTCATGGCCTAATAATTTCACTTCCTTCAACCACAATTCACATTTGCTTGACTTGGCATATAGCATTTGCTCCCTTAATAATTGTAATATGATATGAAGATATTCTGGATGCTCCTTATCGTTCTTTGAATATATCATAATGTCATTAATAGTACCACCACAAATTAATCCAAATCATTTATAAAGATCTATCTCATACAATCCATAAACACTATAGAGGCATTATTTTGTCCATACAGCATAACCAATATCAAAATGACCATACCCAATACGAAAGTTCATCTTAGGAATAATTTATGTTCTGATTCTTTGCTACAGATAACCTGACCTCAAATCATTGTTAGAGAATATCGGAGAACCCACAAGTTAATCCAGCAAGTAGTCCATTCTTGGCAAAGGATATTTATTCTTGACAGTGGCTTTATTCAATTGACGATAGTCAATACAAAGTCTCAAGTTGCTATCTTTCTTCTTTACGAATAATATTGGCGAATCCCAAAAGAGACACTCAATCTAATGAATCCTCAATTTACTTCTTCAATTTAGTCAACTCAAATGGTGACGTTTGATGAGGAGTCTTAGATATAGGCTCAGTTTCTAGTACTAACTAAATTGAGAATTCCACTAACCGCTTTCAGTACTCTGGTTATTTCTTCAAGAAAGGCTTTCAAGAATTTATTCACTATATCAAAACAATCAATGCTTCCTTCTTAAGTCAACGAAGACGGAAAAGAATATGACATGTTTGAAAACCCTACTTCACAACTCATTTCCACTTGTATTGCAGACAGCAAGATTGGACCACATGGTTCCTTAACAGATACAATAAAACTATATATGCAACAATATTATTCGACGCTTGTGATCCAAGATAGTGTCATTAGCAAACAACCAATCCATACCAACATTTACATTGATGCCCTTTAGTACAAACATATCAAGTCAGTGGTCGTCTCATGACCTTCAAATACAAATGTCTAACTTAATTCCTTTTACCTCAAAAAAATACCTTTGTCACTATCTTTTCTTATTTTACAACTTCCTCTTTAATTCGTTATTTTCTTAAATTCATTACTCCGTATGCCTTAACACTTCTAAATGTTTCATCATCTTTTTGACTGTGACTTGCAACTACCTACAAAAATTGTATTCCTTATGTTGTCAACCATACAATCACTTAATAGTCCTTTCAACTAAGATTCAACAATTCTCTATTGTAAACTTAAAAGTCATTCAAACTCCCATTCTTCATATTTCTTCTAGCGTACAATCATACGGTTTATGATCCTCTTCCTTAACAATGAGAAAATGTTTGCTCACATATTGACAAACTTTAACAACAATTATTTGGCTAAGAATGTATTAAGATACCACTCACCTAAAGGACCATATTCATCACATGTCCTTGAAAAAAAAACCTGGTTTGACCTCATTTTATCCCAAAAGAGTAAACAAGTTTACTTATTTTAAGGTCTCAAACTTATAAACAAAGGCAATAATATACAAGAAATTGCTATTAATCAAATTTAAAATGTCAAATGCACAGAATAAAAACCAAAATACACACTAATCTTATCAAGTGCATGGAACCCCAACACACAACTTCAATTCAATATATAAATCAAAGTTCAAAATTTAAAATTTAATAAATACAAAAGAAAGAAACAAAAAATTAAGTGCTAAACACTCCCCCTAACATCAAGATTCAAACCATTGATTTAAGGAGAAGAGGAGCTCAGCCACTATAACTCATAAAAATAGCTTAAGAAGCAAAACCTCCCTCTGATTCAAACACTCAGGCATGAAAATGATGGTGGAGCATATGAGGACAGTGAAATGATGAATGAGGTGAAGGTCGAGTTTGGTCTCCAGGTCCGTTCGCGGCAATTCTAAATCTCTCTGGTTCATTCTCCGGTGGTGGGGAGAGAGGGGAGCTCCAAGGTCCTTCGATCTCCTCTGTTCGCTGCTGCCTCCTTTTTTGGCTACTGAGACTCAGGAATGTGGTAATGGAAGAAAGCGGAGTGGTGGCCGGAGAAGTGAAGGCATAGTGGAGAGGGAAGGAGGCGATGATGGTAGTGGATGGTGGTGAAGAAGATGATGGAGGTGAAAGTCCCCCCCCCCCCTGGTGGTGTTCACGACAATGTGCTTTGCTTCTGGTATGAAGCTCTGAAATGTAATTTTTGCAATTTGAGCCTCAAACTTCCATTTTCAAATTTGACTCAATTCCTTCAAGCACCCAAATCAAGGGATGAAAAACATGAATCAACCAGATTTAACACAATTTCATCCTAAAACTGACGCACAAACAGGGCAACATGACAAGTAATATCACACTTCAGCTCAAAACAACACGAAAACCGGCACAAATAGCAAAACAATTGAGCAACCAAAGCTGTCTGAATCTAAAAACAAAATTCCAGAACTAGCAAAAGACATGAAAACCTGGAAGGATGATGTAGATCATAGAAGTTTATCCAAAACTATCAAGACTCAATAGCTTAGACTATATTTCGAACCAAAAACACTCAGAACTTACAGAAATATGAAAAACAGAATTTTCTAGCACGCTTTTTTTTACAAGCTCCAAGCAGAATTCAGTCACTGTAGACTGATTTGAATTAAAGTTCAAGTGGGAGTATCAGAGTTCAGAAGAAGAAATTCAGATACAGTGCACACCCATTCAAGCCCATTTAACTCACAAAATCAAAGAAACAAGCTAAAAACGAATGAGAAATTCGAGTCTTTTTTTTTCTTTTTAAATTTCAGCAAAGGAAACACACTCTAAACAATGGTACGATCAAAGGGAAATTGGTCTCTTGTCACTGGATTCAGTATCCAAGTTATCAACCTTGCTTAAAATTGGTGTAAACCTTCAAATAACTTACTATTGTGCAAATCTGGAAATTTTCAGTCTTAAATTTCAGCAACACCAATTCAAAATAAATGAGACATTATCCTAAAATTCCAAGTGACTGCATTACAATTCAAAGGCTAAAAATTGATGTAAAAACACTTGTAAGTAGCCGATGAGTCCAAAAAAGTTCCTCAAAATGCACAGCAAGCCAATTACAGTGCCACAAGTAAAATCAGTTACAGCAGCAACAATCTGGATCAAACAAGTTCTTGGTGCAAGTTTTCAAAGTTCCGGCCAGGCCAATTCAGTTAAAATCAGTTTGGTGCAGAACAATAAGCACAGACAGTTGTACAACTCAATCAAATTCAGGGTGATGTTGAACAAAATGCACTACAGAAGTTAAAAATTTCCACTAAGAAGACTAGCTGACTTGCAAAATAGCTAAGAGCGCACACACAATAGTATGAATGCTCTCGATGATGCAATTTTACTGAAAATCCAAATATCAGGCACTTCGGTTTAAAACTTGAAGAACAAAAACTTCTAGAAATTAGTTTTACTAATCGGATTTGCACTTTAGCAAGTAACAATGGCAGTAATTGAGTTTGCCTAAAAATGCAATTGGCTATGCAAAATTTCAAATGTGCAAAGATATGGAACCCATTCAGGTCAAAAAAAAAAAAAAAGATATGGAACCCATTAGCCACTATTGATAGCATAATCAAGTGACAGCAAATAACAGTGCATACTTGACAATTTGCTAAAGTGAATCTAAAAGCAGCGCAAGTTACAAATCAGTTAAGCTCAGAATTAAAGCTGAACAAAAAGGCACCACAACAAATGCAAATTCTTAGCCCAGGAAACATACAAATTCTCAGTCACAGCTAAGAGCCTGCGATTGGCAGAATCTGGAAGTTCACAGAACCCAAAGTAATTCTCAAATGGTACAATCTTACTGAAACTTTAGTGCAAGCAAATTTGGACAGTTAATAGCTTGATCTTGTTTGGGATTTAGAGCAGAAAACATAGCCATAAAATAATATATAATCTGGTTTTGATCCCAAATCCTTGTGAGAAATTTCTAGATTAGACAAGAGAATATACTTTTGTGGAATGGAGGCATCATTGATTATTGAACCCCTTAGGAAAAGAATATAATTGCTTTTACGTATCCACACAAGGAATTAGAATTGTTCTCAACCTACTAGAAGAAAATTTAGTGGCCCTACAAGAAGACTCACTCTTGATGATCTAAGAACACAAGGGGCATATACTATCTAATTTGAGTTGAATAGCATTGTCCTTGATGCTATTGCTATATATCTATACACTTTAGAGAGTCTTGTTGCTCAATTGATAGAGAAAAACATATTTGGTTCTACTTAATAGCACAATCTTGTCATACTTTGACTAATAGTTAAACATATAACTCTCTTGGGCATTTATTAACTTACTTTTATCGTGCATTTTTTCCAACCTTTAGTTGTATAGTACCTCCATTTCAAAATATAAGACTATCATTCTTTAAAGCACTATAACAAATCATCATTCGATAAATCAACTTATATAGCAATATATAAAAGTATGTTTATACTGTAGTTCTACAACTCTTTGAATGCTAGATATTAGGCCCAAGTCAATGAGCTTGCTAATTGGATAGGCTATGAAGCTGACAATGGTTGGTGTCCATTTGAATATGTACATCACTTAAAAGGAAGCTTGGGTACAAAATTCTAGATCAAGATCACCTCTGCACCAATATGGAATATCCACGGGAGGAGCAGTAAATAAAACTGACAGAGGCAAGTGTGTTTTATCAGTTACAAAGACCAGCAATTTCGCCATACAAATGGGCTTCAATAGTCGCAAAATTTTACACATCAAACCAAACACAGAGGAACATCGATAGAAAACTCCATGTTAGGATTATTTTGACCAAAATACCCCCCATTAATGTAAATATTACTTAATAATTATTTAATCACATATCTTTATGCAAAATTATAAAATAATTTTAATATGAATTTCCAAATTTTATGTCATACTATTAAATTTATTAATTTTATAATTATAAATTTTTATTTTTAATAAATTTAAATGTTTAATCTCATTTATTTATTAAACTTTCCGATGTTGTAATCTTTTAAATATATGCGTTGCCTAAAATATATTTCATTGAACATGTTTGGTGGAAGAAAAAAAAAGTTACTCAAAATTTGTATCAAGTTGTTAATATTTTCACATGAAAAATTACTTCAATTTTTTTAAATATAGTAAAAATATCAAATAGATCATTAATAAATAATAATTTTAAAAGATAAATTAGGGATTTGGTATTATGAGAGGTAAATCAGTGAACAGGATTTATTCTAATATGATTTTTAATTAAAAATATACTTCAAGAATGTTTTTAGAACATTCTTTAATAGTGTTAATAGTTTTAACTAAAATGTATGTTTTTAAAATAGATTGGAGATCTTCGTAATTAAGGTAAATTATAAGGATGGTCAAAGTATTTTACTCTAATTATAAATCTGAAATAAGGATTCCACTTGATTGTTTTTAAATGTTTTTCATTTTTCTTTGCCAATAATCTTTTTTAGTTTAAAAATTATGTTTTATATTATGTACTTTACTATCTTAGTGTTAATTCTTAAACATTGATACTGTCAATAAGACTGCTATCGTCCTCATCCCTAGAGATTGATAGGCCGGAAACTTTTAAGGACTTCATTGCAATGTAGCATACAAGATTCTGTCTAAAGTTTTAAGCATCAAATCAAGAAGATCTTGGACAAATTGATTGCTCCTAATAAATATGTTTTTTTTCAAAAGAAGGGTGTTTCCGATAATATCCTTCTTGTTACTAATTTATTCTCTCAAATTCACTCTACAAAGGTAGGTAGAAAGAAACTCGCAGCCTTAAAGATTGATTTCTCAAAAGCTTTTGACAAATTATCATGGATTTTATAGATGCAACCATGAAAAGAATGAATATTTTAAGGAAATGGATCGATTTAATTTTTCAATTTATTTTCTCAATACAATATCAAGTTCATTTTAATGGTAAGCTTACCTCTACCATCACTTTGCTTGTACTTTCTTTCTGTAATTGTTCTATCTTCTTGTAGATATCTAATCATTGAAAAGGTGTTAAAATATGTTAGCTAGCACAACCCATTACCCATTTATTATATGCCACACTTTTATTTTTTTAAAAGCATGGCTCAAAATTTCTATCTTATTAAATTAGCACTTAATATAAAAGTTCTGGTCCGGATAGGAAAGAATAGCACTAAATCCTTTATTGTCTACAACCCTAATATTTTCCATTCTCACAATATTAAGTGTGTATTTGGATTAGTTTTTGGAGAATAGTTTTTACAATTTACAATATAAGTATGTGAAAGAAATTTTATCTCAATTTACGGAAAAGAGCTTCTGAAACCATGGTTTCAATGTTTGAAATTATCAAAATTATTGAGATTTCACTTCTTCATATTGGGGAAGTAACATGGGAGGTGGATTAATTCAGGTAGAAGTAAGTCTCCCATTTACAGAAAAATAATAGATTCAATGCAAAAACGTGTAAGTGCTTGGCAATCAACCATTTAAAACTTGCTCTCATTGAATATATTCTTACATCAATCAATATGCATATATGACTTATCTCAAACTACAATGATAAGTGCTTTTGGTGGAGTTTTTGAAAGATTTTTAAACGCTTATATACGTAAATCGAGACAATACTCCTTTTATATATTTACCTCGTATTCTGTAAATCATGATTGAAAAGCTACTTTTAAAAACTCAAATCGTTATTCCAAACGAGCATTTGTGATAAAATAGATGCTTGTTATGTCAATTTTTTTTTTTTTTTGAGGTTCTATTAGCACTAAAAGATAGATACACTTTTTTTAAAGAGAGAAACTATTTTTCAACCTATTGATATAGGGGGATTGGGATTAAAACCAGCAAAAGTTGTCAATCAAGCGCCTTTGGCAAAGCAAGTCTGGAGAATTATCTCATCTTATACTCCTTTGTTGGCATCCACGTTGAAGATGAAATACATAGATCTTAACACCCCGTGATTAATTAGACATTGACAGATGAGAAGTGAATAACTGTTTTATGAGAATAACAACTTGGTGTAATGATGGGCACGTATGGAGTTATGTTGCAGTATTACTAGAATTATTAGACTACATGCCTTTTTGAATTAGTGGTACCCAACATGATTTATGATGTACGAAATAAATATGTGAGAGGAATTTTATCTTTATTAGCATGAACATACTTTTTAAACGATAACTCAAACAGGCCCTACAGGGTGAGACATCTTTCTTGAATATGGCTATTTTAACTAAGAATTGGTCTAAAAATGAATTTTTCACAGTGAAATATATAAATTAAGGACTGTCCCGTACTTTTTTTAACACTGATATTGATATATGCATTTAAAATGCATTTTGATTAGTATTTATTTATTAAATGTACCTTATATCCAAATTTAAATATAATTAAATACTCCCTCCAGTTCTATTTATAAACAATTTTCTCTCACATAAAGTAAGTCCCTTTTATAAGCAATTTTCACTATGTCTGAAAATATAAATTCATTTTTTCTATTTTACCTTTATTAAATACATATTTTTTTATAATTAATTATCACACACACCAAGAATTATATTCAGAAGAGAAAGAGAACTAATTAGATAAATGAAGTTAACAAAACATTAGAAAATATATTTTATTATCTCTCATATTTTTTATACATTATCTTTCTATTTCATAAATAGAGGCATATATGAAAAAAAAAACATAACATTTTTTATATACTTATTACTTTTAACTACCAGTTCGTTTTACGCAATCAATAAAAAAATTACTTATAAATAGATCCGGAGGAAGTACAAAATTTCTGAGTGTCGTAAATAAAACAGTTAAGAGATGCATGATATACGAAACCTATCACAAGATAGATAAACAAATTTTGGTGTATGTTTAAGACATCATTTAAATATTTAATAGAGACAAAATATACATGAATAAAAAGATATCATAAAACAATATTTCTATATTATATATTGACCAAAAAAAGTAAATCTGCAGGTCGAAAAAAAAGTCATGTTTTTTTTTTTGCCAAAAAGTCACATGTTTATTTTAGCCAAAGAGTTATTTGCACCCGTGAATAAATAATTAATAGAAAGAGACAAATTGTGTCCCTTTTGGTATGCATACCAAAGCAAGCTTAATATTAATATGCCTTCAACATGCATAAATAATCTCCACAATCCACAGGAGGATTATATAGATTAAGGAAAATTAACGATATCCCACATGCAAGTCTATTACGAGATCAATAAGCCAAGTCCAATTCCATAAAAAGACGCCATCCTCCTAATTTATCTTCTTGCATTAGCTGCAAGTGACTAGCTATTAGCTAACACAAATAAATTTCCCCCATTATGTCACCCCAAAAAAATTGACAAATATTTTTTTAAGCAGAAACAATGCCATACAAAAATTTGTCCAGCATATTTGAGATCTGCCTCAATAATTTATAAAATGTGACGAAAAGTTTCCCCCCCTCGACACATAATTGACATCCTGTACAACACTTAACATGAGGCATCCCCATCCAACCAATAAGACAGGAACTTTGTGTAACTCACACCACAGATTTGAATTCAAATTTCAGCCATTCGAACCAGCTTGTTATAGAGTATGCGATCGTCTCTCCCGGTGTTACTCTCTAACAATGCGCTTTGTACAAGTTCCTGATTCATAAGTAAAACATTAGAAGGCAGGTCTTGGATGGATGTGAACATGGGAATAACATTCTAAGGACAAGACCCAAAAAAAAAAAAATGTTCAGGCAGTAAAGCATAAACATTTCAGAGATTATTCACCTTGACATCCCTGTGTGAGAGAAATTTCCCAAGGTTGTGGATCATCAGTCTCATATCTTCAACCTGAAAAGCAACAAATAATCCTCAACATTCTTCCGTGGATACTAAGAAATAGTAAAAGATGACTAGTGCTTACCCTAATGTATCCAACTCGATTCCGATCAAAAAAATGGAAGGCCTATTAGAAATTAGAAAGAAATGCATCAACATGCCAAAAACAAATTTAAATACAACTTGCATGAATAAAATAGAACCAGCATATAAAAGGCACGGGGAAATACCTGCAATAGTTCTTTATCTACAGTAGCCTCCTTAACAGTATGGATTTCTTTCTTGCTTTCATCCACTTTATCTTCCCTTTCTTCATTGGAATGAACCTCATACTTGGATTCTTTAAACTCTTTAACTTTATTTTCTCTCTTAGAAGTCTCATCTGCGGCTTTATCAGATTCAACATTTGCGCTGGCCTTCTGCTCTGCATTTTCCTCGTTAGATGAATCGTGCTGAGGACTTCCATTTTCCATTTCTTCATATTCTTCAGGATCCTCCTCTGGATCTTCCTCCTCCTCTTCTACATCATCCATCCTCGTGTCCTCTTCCTTAGTGTCAGAGTTATCATCATTTGCATTTTTCTCATCATCTGCTGCTGTTGGATTTTTGTCCATGTTAGAGGGCTCGGTTTTCTCAGAAAGATCATCACCCTTCACTCGCTTCACAGGCCAATTTTTCACATTTTCTTTCTCATGGTCATCTTCTCGCTGCCTCTTTCGCTGGTTTCTTTTCATCACAAATTTTATGCGCAGTTTCTACACAATAAAAGTTGTAGTTCAGGATGTCTCTGATTAATCAAATCAGACAGAAATCAACAATTCATAATTTTCACCAACCTGAAGAAATGTCAAAATACGACATCCCATTAGAAACTGAAGCATTTCATACATTGACTCAGCAAATAATGAAATCTGCAAAAACAAAAAGACAAATAAGCTATGTATAAAAGACTTACGAGTAATAACATGAAATCATGGAGTATCCACTCGCTAAGGGAAAAAATGGGCACACATGCAGGGGGGAAATATAGCTTGCATTATGAAAGCAGATAAAAGCAAGTAAACAAACCTCAAATGTTGATTCTTCAATGTCTTTGTCAGTATAATCCAATAGTGAATCCAATGAAAGTGACAATGAGCGCAGCTGCACCAGAAATAACACACTTAGACTAGAGCACTTGAGTTATCAAGTTTGCAAAATGAATTTTTCTATAAATACCATACCTTGGATTCATTAGACCCTTTAGTCTGGAGAATGAATCCCGGGTGTCGAGGAGGTTCATCAGACTTCTTCTTATCTTTCACGTCTATAGTAGATTTGCTTTTAGATTCATCCTTTCCATCTCTCTCTCTTGTTGCTTTCACCTCCTTTAACTTATCACCATCTTTCAATTTACCCTTCCCATTCTGATTATCCTTCTCAGAGGCTTTCTGCTTATCAGTCCCAGCCCCACTTTTTTCACCAGTCCCTTTTTCAACCTTTTTGTCATCCAACTCAGACTTTGTTTCTGTTTTATTTGAATCACCTGCCTTATCTTGCTTACCAGGGGTTGCAGGCTTTGACTTCATTTTAGGAACCGTCTTTTCAGCTCTGTTTGCCTGACTCACTCTGTTGTTGGCATCACCAGTCTGCTTGGCAGTAGTTTGTGTGTCAGTTTGGGCTTGAGCAGACACTACATTCCCTTCATCTTTAGAGTCAGAAGCCTCTGACTTGGATTCCCCAGTAACCACTTTCTTTTTAGGTACACGTTTAATGATTTTCTTCTTTTTTGTTGTTTTCACACCAGGATCATTCACTGCATTAGCTTGTGGAGCAGGCTTATCTTGAGGTTTATCTTCAGAGCCATTTATTTCTTTCTTATCTTTCACCTTATCAGCATCTCCTTTCCCCACTGAAGCATCCCCTGTAGCAGCCAATTTAGCAGCAGCACCGCCACCACTCTTATCCCCACTCTCGGAAGACCTGTTATCCTCAACAGGAACATCTGAAGTCATTTTAACAGCATTATCCTTCTCATTCACTTTGTCTAGCTGCTTGCTGGAAGTATCATTAGTCTTATTGGCAACTTTCTGCTTTACAACCTTCTTTATGATCTTCTTCTTCACAGGCTTCACACCACCAGTTGTCTTGGCAGTTGCTATTTCTTCTTGCTCCTTTTTCTCAACATTCTTGCCTTCCTCAGCATTATCAGCCCGATCACCTTGAGCAGGTTTATTGTTAGTTTCTTCCTTCATAGCAGTTTTACTGCTTTTCTCCTTTTTGACATCTTCAGTTGGTTCTGATGGAGCAGATTCTTTCTTCTTGTCTGATTTTTCTATATTAATTGTAAGAAGCAAAACGAAAAGTAAGCTTAGATGGGAAAATGGATGAATGAGAGGCAAAAAGATAATAAGATGGCATGCACAGGATGAGGAATTTGCCCACTCACCTTTGGATGCTTCCTTGTTATCTCTTGACTTCTGATACAACATGAAATAATTATTAAGACAGGAAAAGCAAGCAGATATGATATTCCCTTTTAAGAATCTAGACAGCAAAAATAAATCATGAATGAACATGGCAACTTCATTAATAGAAACAAACCTCTCTTTTTAAAGAAAGTTGATGCTCTCTCTCAGCAACAGCCTTTTTATGAGCAAGCCACTGGTTATGCCATGCATCCCGTGAAGGCAGGCAGTCAGACAAATCAGGAACAAATAATACAGTGACCTCCTTATGGCTAAACAAACCATCTTTGCCTACTCGATCATAGTGTATCTGCAAAGTTTAAGCCATACTAATAAGGGTTTCCAAGTCAATTTACACAAAACTAAAACATCAAACCACATTACGCCAAAAGCAATACAGAAGTTCGTTGCTGCTATAAGAAGTCAACTCTTAGCCTTTTATATCCAAATAACTAGTTTCTTTCGCACCAAAAAGACAATGATTATAATATTACCAAATTAACAGGTACCCAGAAGACTATTTGTCCATAATCTTCATCTTCTAAAAAAAGATTTCAGAAGCCTACAGGGATGGCTTATTGCCTTTGATTAGATGCAACAAAACAAAATCATACTTTAAACATGAGGCATAAATCGCATGAAGCTGATAGGATAGGACCAAATGGATTTATTAATCTCACTGTACAAAGGACAGCTGGCTGAAATCCAGGGTCAAAAAGATAACCATGAATTGAGCTTCATCAAGAAGTTACAAAAGAATTTATTCACAGGTTATACAAACTTGCACGAATGAGAAGAGCAATTTAGCTGAGTCATTCCCAGCAATAAGGTTGAAATTGGAAAAGCAAGAATCCCATTAAAATTTGAATAATATAGATGTCAGTTCTCAACAAATAGAAGGGAAAATAGACCAATAAAAGATTTTTTAATACAACGGATAAATACCTCGAGGAAACGGTTCCAACGCTGACAGTTTTGCAAATCCAGCTGAATAACATCTTTGGCATGCCTACAAAATAAAAGAAAGTTTTGTCAAGCTACTCGTGGACAACATAGTGTAAACTGATGATCCAGTATTAAGCACAAACCTAAGGGCCGTTCTGATCAATGAGTTATCATCAACAGATGGATCACCCCCATCAGCAGATTCCCATGGCCCACCAACTGCCATGAAAGAATGGTCCTTCTTAAGGATAGCAAACCTAAGGATATTGCAAATATGAGGGATGCGATCATCAAAACTTCTATCAGATGACACATCCTCCAGAGCACTCCTGCTAAGTCCGCTCAACAAAATTATCTGACATGGAGAAAACTTAATTGTCAAATAGTGGGCGCACAAAGCCTTTCTTTACCCAAAAAAAAAAAAAAGTATGCTTCTACAAACATATATGAAACCAATGGATTCAATAGCCATGCAAAAAAAGGCAGCACAACAAATGTGTACAATAGATCACATGATCTGCAGCATATCATATTCAATCAAAGAATGTGGAATACAAAGTTAAAAATAAACCTACTTTAGCATTCCAAACAGTATTTCGTTGGTCCACATTTGTAGGTGATGCCATCAATAGCTTCATGGACGACGGATCTTTAGGCTCAGTAGCACATTCTTCTTCAACAAAATCATGATCAAAACTGCTCCACTCAAAATGTTAAACATTATACATTTATTCTTAATTTCATTAATGATGAACAACTGAAACCTTGGAACTGGGGAGGGGGTGGATTTTTCAAATAGAAAGAAATCCTTGTGTAATAAGGAAAATAATGCATGATGTGTGTGCGTTCAAATTTTAATAGTAAGAATGATTCATTTCTATTTGAATTTCATTTCAAATTTATATACATATATCATCACTTTTGAGTGAGGTGAACAGTGAATAAAACCAATTTTGCTACAAAATATTATACCGACATTTATACATACAGAATATGACAAAAGAAGTGGGGAAACAATATGAACATGGCCATTTCAACTTAAAGTCTCTCACAAATACTACCTACAACCTTAAAACTGGAAATTAGTTCCCTCAAATTAAAAGCACAGGCCCATTCCGTGTGTTGGTGAATATACCACTTTACATATTTCCTATGCCACACGGCATGCTCCCAGCAATTTAAAAGTAAATAATGGTAATTGCTTGTCTTTAGAGTCAACGGGAGCGTTCATAGATGACTTATAGTTAATAAATTCCTTCTCTCAGCCAAACTTGATTGTTCTTGAATAAATTATTGGGCCTTGGCTACAAAAGAAATCCCTAGTTTTGGTTTTCATCTCCCAAATCAAGAATCAGGCTAGTAATTTATAGAATTTCAAAATAACATCACATGTTTAAAATTATAAACTAAAATACACTACAGAAAAAGATTCCCTGTAGCTCATCAGTAAGGAAGATATATTAAAAAATGAGAAAGAGAAGCTCAACACATAATGCAACTTGCACATAATGGACAAGGAAAAAAGGTACCTGACAGGGGTATGGATGGACAATTTAATATCACCCTTTGGCCAGTTCACAACAGCCTATGGCATTTTCAATAATACTGTTAACTCACCATCCAAAAATCATGATCAAAGAATGGGAAATTATAGCACAGCTATACCTTGGAGAATTCAGGAGAGACAAAGAGTCGAGGGTATCGTTTATCTAATGAGAGATAGTCCCTCTCAGTTTCCACCAAACTGGATGAGTAAACCTGTTCAATAAGCAGATTAAATAAAATAAACACTCAGAATTAACAAATACCATTTCAGGAGAGTGAGCAAGTCTCAAATGTAATTCACAACTCATAAACCCACAGAAGAAGAGGTATTATGTTCAACAGATCAATTCACAACTCTTGAAGTAAACTTCAGTTTAGCATCAGAGGCCAATAATTCTTGCAGATCTATATGCCTGTTTCCAACTAGTCTTGAATCTGGGGAAAACTAGCCTTGAACAAAAGGTGAATGATAAAGAATAGAGGATGAGGCAAGAAACAGTCATTATGGAGGCCTAGGAAGAGATCATTAAGCGGAGAGGGAAGGAGAATGTTAGAATAACATGATCCCCAAAAAACACGTAATTTGAGGATACACAGTCAATCAAAAACTATGATATAGGAGAAGATGGAAACAACACACGCTGCAACATACTTTGTGATCACATAGAAATAGATGAACATGAGAATCCCCAAATAAGAGGGTGAGGAAAGGACAGGATGCAGACTAGTAGTTCTGTCATGAGAAAGACTAAGACCACCAAGCCCTCAACCACATATCTCCACAGTATAAACACAAGAAAGAATCTAGTTCCTTGCAGCGTAACATTCTGTTCATGATGAAGCAACCAAGATCTTATTTCCTTTTACCTTGCAGACATATTCTCTCCTTTTTTCCTTAACAGGTGAATGGTGCCTTCAGCATAACAGAACACCAAGTTAGTGAAAAAAAGGTGGCAAGATATACCAGCAGCTAGATATTGAGAACCAGAGTTGGACGCAAACAAAAAAATCAAAATCACCAAGATCCACCTATGAGAAATTTCATGATGTGGGGAGTCACGACGGGAAGATCTAGCCTCCTTCGTCAAAGAGGAACCACGTGGGTCTTTCGGAGTATTGCTAGGACCTTTCGAAGTAGCACGAGGATCTTTTGAGGACCTCAAAGGGCTTCGTTCACGCCTAGCGTCAAGTGCACGTTTGCGCTCTCGCTCCCTTTCCTTCTCCCGCCGCTCTAAAATGCGCTCCCTTTCACGCTCTCTTTCTCGTTCACGTTCTCGAAGTCGTTCTCGTTCCTTCTCCCTTTCTCTTTCCCTCTCTCTCTCTCTCAAGCGCTCCTGACGACGCTCTTCTTCCCTTAGCTCAAATTCTCGGAGATAACTAGCTCGATCATCCTTGTGGTCCTTGTGCATTGACCGCGACAACACACTTCCAGAATAATCTGGCTCCATAGCACTCCCATGAAGTCCTTTTCCACTAGCATAATCCCTTCCAGGTGGCAAGCTCACCCCATAACCAGGATTTGAAGCGCTTTGGGAATATAAGAGGTCATCCACACTTCTCCTTGGAGCAGCCCCTAATATGGACGGTGCATGTTGACTACTATATGACGCAGCGCTCAGCATTGATGAACCGCGGGGGTCAGCATCTATCCTTCCTCCATAAGGCAGAATATCTTGGGTAGGATGACGACTAGCAGCAGCCCTTACTGCAAGATAATCAGCTTGTCTGCCAGAAATGTGTTGCTACTCAGTGCAGGGAGAAATACTTTTACCATTTAAAATAGTTAGTCACTGTTGAGCAGCTTCAATCCAGTTTCATTATAAATATAAAAAAGATAACCGAGCTAATTTAGAAAGAATTAGGCACTCTTTACACCAGAGAAAACGCCTTCTAGGTCAGTTAATAGTCAATGGTATTATTTTTAAGTTACCACAACTGGAATATGATTGCACTTGAACAAAACTATAATGCACATTCAATATATAAATACCTTCTACTCCCATCAAGTGAGGCAGACTGCAGAGACTGAGCTTTCAGCAATTGCTCTTGTCGAAGCAAAGATGTCTGATCAATGCGATCATATATTTCTGGTTGCTGGACATTGAGAAAGAAATATTACAAAATTAAAAAAAAAAAAAGACCACAAATAGAAAGCAATATTTTTCCATCTCTCACGCCTTAATAAAATCTTCAGAAAATAGAAAGCTGTAAGAATCTCTTCTATAGGATAAGCATTAACCTGATGCTGATGACTAAATCCTACAGGATCAGCAGCATATCGACTAGCTGGATCATTCTGCAAGTCTCTACTCATATAAGCACTCTGTCGCTCACCATATTGTCGTCTATCTATTCCAGAATAATCCAAAACCTTATCGCCATACAACTGATCTGATTTATGACCATATCCGTGGCTTGATGATGAGAGATAATCACCAGAAGCAAACTTAGGTGAATCTGAAACACTCGCCGCATAACCCCCATGACCCTCCAAAGCTGATGGCCCAGTCCCCTTGGCACTCAAAGAAGGAACCTACACAAAGTGATAACATGGTTTTCTAAATAAAGCCCAACAAAGACAATTACAAATAACCTAAACTAAGAGTGTCATTATATCAGAGATTAATCTCAAAGGGAAATTTACTTGAAGCAAAAAAGTAATGCAAAAACAGAAGCTCAGAATCAGTCTTAACTTTTAAGAACCATCAGATCCATAGATGGTGCTTACATTTTCAAGGCGCTAATTAACTATAAAACATTCAATGAGGTAATATTTTTTGATAGAATGAACGAAGAAATGGAATTAATAGTTAATAATTAATATGATGCATCAACATTCTTCACTAGCTATCAGGTTAAATTTCTTTAGTTCATTTAATATGTAGGCAATAGTTTCAGTTATGTTAATGTTACTCCTCAATACATGTAGTATATGGAAGATGATCATAAAATTACTCTTTAATAATTTTAATTGAAAATAGACATAAACAACCTACCTGCTGTGCACTGCTCAAAGCAGCTGAACCATAAACAGAACTATACTGTCCCCCGTATTGAGCAGCTGTGGAAGAGTGAGCCTGATATCCACTAACATCAACTTCCTGAGAAGTTCCTAATATTGCTGAGTGCCGAGAAGCCACAGAATGTCGACCCACATCAGGTCCTCCAACAGTAGCACCAGAATAGCCAGAACCCAGCTATATAAACACCACAAAATCTAGGATCAGACCCTTATATGCATCTAGCTTGTACAACAAACACGAGAATATTAAATAGAAAATTTTCTCTATTCAGAAAAATTATCTAAAAAGCTCATCGTAGGAGGTGTACCCTATTCCTTAAAAATTGCTACAACAATCGAACATTGAAACATTAAAATTCTATCAGAATAGCGCTACTAACATGCTTCTTGTTTTCCAAATCAACGAAGACGTGAGAATATTGAATAATAATAATACAACCTCATCATGGTAAAATAGGAACGAAAATGCAAAGAAACTCCTCACAGAAGGAAGAAAACGCAAAGAAGCCTCACATGAGATCTACACAAATTCTTCCATACAAGTTAAAACAATTGAAAACATTGAAATATGGCAATTCGATCATAAAGCCTTCAGAGTATCATATGCCTTGTGATTATGAATGGGTTAACAAATACCACCTCATTCGAGAAAGTTCAAACCAAAACCATCGAAAGAACGAAAGACTTACGTTCTGGCCATATGCGGATTGACCCGCATAAGACTGCCCGTATCCGCTGCCTCCTCTGGAAGAATACATATTCCTTCACATGAAGAGTAAATGAGCGAACCTGCGATGAAGAAAGACCCTAAAAAAATCAGAAAATTGCCGTAAACATGAACAAGACTAAAAATTTGTAATTTGTTCATGAAAACCATGATACGAAAATTGAGAAAAAATAACTTATTGCACGCCGAAACAAAATGAGACTTACAGTGTAGTATGAGACTGACGAAAACGTAATAGAGACGAAAGACGAATACTTCTTGGAAGATGTAAGGAACCCTAGAAGAGTAGCAAGGCCGTCTGAGGGATTACTGAACGGACATTAACGTTATCTCACACAAAGAGAAGGTTTTAGCATTCGCATGCCCTGATGCCTAAAAACGTCAGGAAGAGGGCTTTCGCTTGTTTTATTGAGCCCATTGGGCCTTGACTAATAAACTAAAGCCCAAATTAGAGATGAGGAAAAAGCTAGGCCCAAATACTTTAACAAGTATTGCTGCTCGTGAGTTAGTGTGTGTTTGGATTAGCTTTTGAGAATAGCTTTTACGATTTACGAGGTAAGTATGTGAGAAGAGTTTTGTCTCGATTTACGCAAACCGTGGTTTGAAACCAGGGTTTGGGGTGTTTCCAAACGGGCACTTACACAGGAAAGTTTATATATAACATTTTGAGCTTCCGAAGCTTTTGCAAGCATAGAAAGATAGTTTATGATTCTAAAGTATTTGTTTTATGCACAATAAACAATATTTATTTGTAATCATAATAAATCATGTAATTATTTTATAATAATCTATTTTAAATGACCCTTATATATACTGAAAGTCTCAAATATATTATTTTTTAATAAATATTGATGAGACTAATATTGAAAACCTTTATTACAAAATTGAAATAGGGAAAACATCAATGCTTAAAAAAGAAACAAACATTGAAAACGAAATCAATGCTAGTCAATATAAATATCACAAAATAATTGGAAACATGCAATACTCTCCAACGTAAATCAGTGTTTGGTTTTTTAGCCTAAATCAAGAAGTTATCATAATTCAAAAGTATGTCCATAAATTAAGGAGTTATCATAATTCAAAGTTATAGTTTCTCTTTTGCCAAAATACATGATAAATACTAGGAAATTCAATGTAGATTCATTAATCAATAAATATAATTTATTGATGATTATTTATAATTTATTTTTTTATATTTCTTCAAAATTGATTGATTAAGTAATATACTTAAAAATGATTTAATTATTTCTTAAATTTCATCTATTATTGATGCAATTTATTGATTTGATGATTTGATTTAGAAATAGTGACATCATCGTTGCCATTATAGATTATTATTTTCTAACTTTTTTTTATATTTCTTCCTAATTGATTGATTAAGTAATTATATATGAAAATGATTTGATTATTTCTTAAATTTTCTTTATTATTGATGCAAAATATAGATGTTGATTTAATTTAGAAATAGTGGCATAATCCCACATTATAATTTATAGATAATTATTTCCTAATATTTTCTTATTTCCTTTATTTATATTTTTTGAAAAAAATTATATTTTTTTCATATTAGGTGTATTAAGCAATTATATTAGTTCATGCCTCCCTTTATATTAATAATCTACTTAATTAAATAGAAAATTCATGCCCCCTCTTTTTAATTTTTTTTCCTCTCATGAAGTGCTAACTTTAACATTTTGATTGTGATCAGTTTTCGTTTTACATTATATTTTTTGTTGATTTCAGTAATTCTTTCCATTTTTGTTTAAAGCATCCGATTTTTCATTTTTTTCAAGTATAGAATAGTGCCACACGCGTCCTCATATTTGACCCAAATCAATTTTCATTAAATATTCAGATAATTTCATTTTAATTAACATATTGCATACTTCTTTTATCAATGTCAAAATGCATTTACATATTGTATACACTTAGAATTATTAATCAATATAATTTCAACAAAAAAAGAATTATTCATCAATATAATACAACTTATAGTAGCTCGATCTTACTAAATGATATTTATAAATGGCAAAAAATTATAAAATCAAACTAAATAGGCAAGTCTAAAAGGCAGATATCACGCTATAGGAGTATAGCTGTATAGCCTAATATAACGTGGAAACGCCGAATACAATTAAAAGCAAAGTAAATCGAAACCAAGATTGCATTCCGAGGCTCAAAACAACACATGGTAACTCATTTTTCTATTTTTATGTTCTTGAAGATTGCATTGTTGGCCTTGAAGGTAATGTTGGACATATCAGACAATCATGCATCCTTATTATCAGCCAATGGAGTGTCATATCTCTTCTTTCTATTTGAAGGAGTAGTTGAAAATCCTTACGATTGAATTATTAAAATGTCACCATCATTTTGAACTTTTTTTATTGACATCAATATTGTCAAAGAACTTGAGGTATGTGTTTCTATTTTAGAGGGTTGGAAAAAAAAGACCCATGGAATAAATGAACTAACAAACAGATGAATATATAATCAAGTACTCAATCATATTATGTGTCACCATCAACTAAATCTTTTTCTTACCGTTAATTATGAGTATGTAAACCATTAAAAAATATCTCCTTTTTCAGAAAATTGCAAAACACCCAAACTACTGGATAGGTATTTGATGTTACTCTGCTTGACTCTAAGCCTAATAATAATTTATCTTCCAACACAATGCTCTAATTGTTTTGGGAAAGTTTCAAGCTCTCATTTTTGCAATTAAGTATGAATCTTAAGAAAGTCAAGTATGGAGGAATATAGAAAAAAGAAATTTAAATTCAAAAATTAATATACTACAATGCACAAAAGATCAAACAAGAGGAGGAAAAGAAAGAATTGAGGTAAGTGCAGCTACTAACTTTTCATCAAAATGCGACATCTTTTTTGCCATCAACCACTTCTTGATAACCCAAGCGAGGTCATCAATATCACTAATGAGTTCATAAGGCCGACTTGTTATGATATTGGGGATGAAGAATTAAGCTTACTAACAATGAAGAACGGAGAAGATGGAACATATTGATGACGTATGTATGTGTGCATATATATATATATTAAGCTTTACTAGAATAAAGGGGCCAACTATATTTCTTGAAAATTAAGCTTCTTACAAATTTAGTTTGAATTATGATTATGATAACTCTTTGATTTATAGGCTAAATTATTATTATAACTCCTTAATCATGGGGGTCAACAAATAATTTATGGATATAAAATATAAAATATTGATATTAAATTATAAAAGAGTGAAATAAATAATTATGATAGCCAAAAAAGGGACATTGATATTTACTGGTGTCAAAGTAAACGGAATTCACTAACGGCATTAATAAAAACAAAACTATTTTCTCAAAAAGGGTTGCTCACTGAACGGTTTTTAATAGCATTACTATTAGTATTATAGGAGATATGGATATGCATTTTCTTCATAATATATGCTAAATTGTACAGCTTAATGAATTCCCCAAAAAATAGCATAAGCTAATCCAAAAATTAGGCTACTCAAAATCCAACAATTCCTAGAAAAAAATATGTCAAAATACCATACATTGCACCAAAATCTTTTTGACCATCAAATATTCATAAATATTTGAACATAAATGTGCTGTTATATGGTTATCCAAAGGCACTAAGCCCCATTATTATATAAATTCAAAAATCCACACACTCACAAAGTAATGGACCAAGGACCAGAGCCCGCAAGGACAACATGTACATGAAAGAGAAGAATAAATGGCAATACTTATTCTCATATAAAGTTAAATATCAACATGTACATGAAAGAGAAGAATAAATGGCAATACTTATTCTCATATAAAGTTAAATATGTAAGTAGAAAAACCATACATGTAACCAAATAAATTGTAATAATTGCATGGATCGACATGGAAGATTGCATACATGGATCATGACTTGGCACATAACTTGAAACCCCAAAGCCACCTTGGCTTAAGAATTACTATTGTGTTTGAATATGGAGGTTGATGAAGACAAAAATAGGATTGAAGAGCTCAAAAGAAGCAGTTGTTAGTTTATGGTCTCCACCTTTCTTTACTATGTTTCTATCTATGGATCTTGTGTACAAAAATAATAAAAATAAATAGGCTAGTTTAAGGGCTGAAGCTCCTGAACCCCGTCGTTCATCTTATGGAGAAGTGTTTGTGCCAAGATATGGAGGACAATGAAGAGATAATCTCTTTTAATTTGCACTACAATTTATGCATATTCCTAGATTGTGGATTTACTATTGGAAACTCTTGTTTTCGCTATCTACTCTTTTTATGGGCCCTCTATAACAGTTAATAGGGATGACAACTAAGGTTGAGTTAGTTTGCAAAGGGGACCCTAGTTTAAGGAGAGGAATGCTCAATGTGCCCCATTCCCTTCCACAATCAGACTCGTTTATATGACCTAGAAGTCAATTTTCAATATGTTGAAAACCCAGCACTATAATATGCATATGGAGGAGTCCAATAAAGCTTTAGTATTCTAAATTAGGGCCCGATGCATTGCGTAATGATCCATGAGGGTTTCATAATGTGATACAAGCTTATTCAAGCTAAATGGATACCCAAAAGGTCCATGCATATATATGGAGGTGAATAGTAATATAATGATCCATTTGAAAGTTTAAAAATTGAATAGGGGTAAATTTGAAAATTTGTTAAATTTTAAGACAGAATTAATGAAATTTGAGGTTTTTCTTAGTTTATGTGAAACATGTTAGAAGTGATTTATAACTAAAACCATAGGAGTACTCAATGAAAATAAAGTTAATAAAATAATAAATGAATAGTACAATTGTAAATGGCAAAAAAAGAATAGTATGATTGTATGTTCATATGAAAAATTTAATAATGTGACTTATAAATATAATCAAAATAAACATTCTCTTTGTGTCTTATAAATAAGACCAAAAGAGTAGTTTCCTATTTTGTTTTAGTTGTTTCTTAACTATAAAAAAAATTCCTAATTTATCTATGCATTAATTAGGAGAGACTCAAATAAGAATCTTCCTATTAATGGTAAGGATTTTGTATACAATTCTTGTCATTAATGACGAAATCATCTTGATAACGTGTGTGATCTAGATTATTCTATATCTGCTAGAATGAAATGGGCAAGGAATGTCTCCATTGATCTTTCTCTTAATTTCCTCTCTGTTTTTTAAGAGTATTCTAGAAAAGTCTTTCCTTTTTGAATTTTCTTTAATACTAATGATTTAGTCAATAATGTATGTTATTAACTATAAAGTATTATACTTTTTTCCTATTTATAAGTCTACTATTATGTGATGTTCAAATCAAATATGAATGAATAAAAATTTCCTTGGCAAGTTTCTAACTTCTAGCTAGGTGTTTTTGTGAGAATACTATATCTTTCAAAGGCATTTTCCAATGATCATTTGTATCCTTATCTCAAATGAACATACTTAATAACATAAAAGAAAATTGTACACATTACATTGAACACTAAATCTAGGGTGTTTTGAAAACAAAATTACAATAATGTGATAGTTGCAATGTTAGTTACATATAATTCACTCATAGTAATATAAATAACGATAAGCACTATAAATTTCGTGTGAATATAGAATGTATCTTTGGAAGAGTTACCTTCAATTGGATTAACAATACTTACATTTTACTCAGTTATATAGTTATATAAAAACGGTATTATTAGGAATTTTTAGTTTTTAGTAGCAAAAACCTCTAAATTGAGTTGATGCAATGTCAAAACCACTTTACTAATAGGTGGCGAGTCTAGCGGAAGGAGATAGTCCCTTACAATGTAGCGAACTAAGTTTGAATCCCTACTGAGAGGGCTAGTTAGGGGTTTGATCCCTAACGTTACGTATGGAGAGGGTCTCGTGGCCAACACTAAAACCTCATTGAGAAGTCTAAGATGCGAGTGAATTAGTCACTATTATCAGCGGTGGATACCTTAGGCCTACCAAAAAAAAGTGTCAGACACCACCTCAAACATGAGTGCTTTCTATAGGAAGATACGTGTGTACAACAAAAAAAGTCAACTACTATTTCTATTAAGAACATTGGTATAATTTCTTTTGGGCTTTTCATATTCAAAAAAATTTCTTTTTTCCCCTTACATATATTGACATAAATAATTTTCTTTTATAAGAAATTATTCAAACAAATACCCAACAAAAACTTCTATGAATCAGGGTTTAATCACACCAACACTAATACAATGGACCCCATTTGTATGAATCAATTCACGGCTAGTGGTAATAAATATATTACTTATTGAAATGCATTTCTTCACTTTCTATTAAATATTAATATATAATGCATGTGGCATTGAACATGACTAATTGAGTTGTACACATAAAAGCATAATTACTAAATATAATGCTCTATAATATTAATAATTAATATCTATAATTTGAAAATACTTATTACTATAAACTAAGTCCTACATTCAGAATTGGAGATAGTATTATTTGGTTTTTTTTTATTTCCATGATTTTTTTGTGTTGTGGCTCAAATTAAAAAAAAAATTTTGGTTAAGATGCAAAAATACCTATGAGCTTTTTACCCAAAATGTGTCTAGCACTATATACTTTTTGAAGGTACAAAAATACCCATAAATTTTTAAAATTGGAGCAAAAATATTATCACAGTTAGTCTCTGTTATGTTGATCATTAGTTAGTCTCTTCTCATTCATCCTCACCTTGTTTCATTCACTTTCTTCTTTCCCCTTCCCACCCTTTCTTCTTTTTTCTTCAATTCTAATTTTGTTCAAAGTTTGAAATGTCCTTCCTCAAACATTTGCTCTTTAAATAAGAAAGTTCAATCATTTTGAGACTTCGAAAAGTACCATGAATTCATTGCAAAGGAATTTGTGCGACAAAGCACAACCTCATTGGATTAGAAAATTGCCAAAGCCATTAAAGAACGCTCCACTTTGCTTATAAAACCCGACGAAGATGACTGGGAGAGATCGGAGTCCTAATATGAAAAATAAGTAATGAGCTTTTTGGTTATTGGTACTCATTTTTCTAACTACCAATGGAAGCTTGTTATTATTTGTGGAAATTTTCTTCAATTTCATTCAAGAGAATTATACACCATAAGCAACTGATTTGGAAGCACACGGTAAAAAGAGATGTAAAGGAACTCTCAACCAAATGAAAATTGTTCACTAGTAGAAGAGCTTAGAGCAAGATGAAGTCAACCATGATGGTAAAAGATTTAGATCGCCACTTCGTTGTTGCTTTTTGGGCTCCCTTTCTATGTGGAGAAATGTCCAAATATGTATTTCCTATTTTGTGCGTTTCCTATTTTGTGAAAAGAAGATAAAAGGAAAGAAAATAAAAATTATGAAAGAAGGAAAAGAATGAGAGAATCACTACTAGAAAAAGGTCTATAAGACCACCACATCTAGACCTCTATAGGCGGAGGCAGTTTAAAAAGTATGACCGATGACATTTTTAAAAAATTGATACAACTTAAGATTGGTCACTCTTCCGTGCGGTCTAAATAATATTTTCTAGACTGGTTGTAACGTAATGTGGTCTCGATAATTATTAAATATTATGAATAATTAAAAATTTAAATTCTTTTTAGACTGGATGCTTATACATCCGATTTAAATATCCTTTTAGAAACCGTCATTTCTTTATACCTAGTCTTAAATGTTTCAGAGTTTCTTCAGCTTCCAAGGTAAACTTCACAACTTCTCGTCTCTTGAAATATGAAGCAACTTCAATAAATGTAATCTTCATCTGTCTTGTCTATTTAACTCATTGTTCATTTCATTTCTTTAGACCCAACTCCCTTATATTCTCTCCTCTCTTGAATATCAATATGGTGAGACACATGAGGACTACTTCAGTTCATCCTCCTTCAACTCCTCCTCCTCTACAGCCTCTATCGCCTCCTCTATAACCGTCAGCGAAATAGATTCTTGTCAACCTCAATGCGAGGATGACTTGCAAGAGACAGCTTGGAAGGCTCTTCACCTTGTTGCATATTGTCAACAATAAGTTGAACTTTATGCTCGACACCAATGACATCAAGTACAATCTTTTAGAGGACCCCTCTTCCCCTTCCTCTTCTTCCTACTCTGCCTCCAGTGGTAAGGAGGAATATTGATGGTTTTTTTATTATGTAAAATATTTTTTAATATAATCAATGTATCTACTGCCTTTAGGTAGCAAAAAATTTATAATATTAATGAAAAAAATTTGTATTTTTTAGCTTGATCTTGAACGTCTCTTGTATCTTTATTTTGTTGTTATTTCTGTCTCTGGTTTGATAAATTAATTTTATGATATATATAATTTACTAGTAAATTATATTATCTAGGATATTGTTAAATATATAATTTGATTATATTCAAACTTATTGTATTGGTATAAGGTCTAAATATGTTAGTATAAACCGTTCATTTAACTCATGGGAAGTCTAAATGTCGTTTATTTTTCTAACATTCAATTTTTATTTAGACTGGATAAGATGAGCATCCGATCTCATAATTATTATTTAGACCACATTTTCAAAGACGACTGGTTTAAATACGTAATGTTTGAACTTCTAACGCATATTATCATATCTCGTCAGTATCATATGAAGTTTCCAGCCATTAGTCCTAATTATAAATACCAGGCACCTTTAATTCTGAAGTTTAAATTCAAAAGTTCATCTTTAGTTCCCTTATTCTTCTTTGATGCAACACTTCTAATGGTAGGATCAAAGAGGTAGATATTCACCATTTAGCTTACCACAAGTGCATGGGTCACAAGTAATAGTATAGTGATAAAAAGAGTGTTATTACCACAAGGACTATGATGAAAGTGAGCTAATTAATGTAACTATATTCTTAACTAGGTTGAATGAAATCATTTGGAATTGATTAAGTCAAATAAGGATTTTGATGGGAACAAGAAAGTAAAGCAATGGAAATTGGAAAATTGATTCTAACTTCAAGAGATTAAAGGCTTATGATTACTTCTTCCCCCATTGTATTTATTAGAACTATGTAATTAAATCACTTATGCTAGTTGAATGAGTCTATATGCTAGTCAAAGGTTTTAAAATCATCAACCAAGCTCTATCAAGTCAAGATTGATTTTTAACCATCATTAAAAATATTCAATTTCTTGTTTCTAATTAATGAAAACCATCTTTCTAAAACAATCATTCAATAGACTATGTTAGGTTGTTAGATATATCATTATTATAATAAAAAAACATCCATTTAATCCATAAACTTCAAGTCTAACATGGTTTTTCTCAAGTTCTACAACCAAAATAGCTCTCTCAAGCATCATTCAATTGAACTAATCTAATCATGTGGTGATCAAGCACAAGATAACATCAAGCATAAAGAAAAATCAACATATATTCTCAATAACTAGCAAAAACAAGAGAATCTAATAGTTTCAATCCATACAATGTGTAAAAGTAATTCTAACTAGGAGTTTTAGATACTCATAATCAATATAAACCAACAACTAAGCTTAAAACTCATGTTCATATCAGCAAAATGGGAAGAAAAGGGAGAAAAACCAGTAAAACCGAAGAAAACCCTTGAATCTCTATAAGAATCTCCTCCAAGAGCCCCCAAAATGCTCCAAAAACTCTTTCCCAAGTAACCTCTCTTCTTGTAAAGCCTTTCTTGATTCCAAAATGAGAAATTTCAATGCCTCATCTTAGGTTTAAAACCCTTAGATTCTTAACTTTTTCAAAACGCACAGCATCAGTTTCACAACTTCACTTTTGCTTTGCTATAGTGAAGTAGCGGTGAAAGTAGACAGAAAGGTCCATTTTTTGGGTGTTCTCACTTTTGCTTTACTATAGTGAATCACAAGTGATAAAGAGTATCTTCAACCTACTTCTTTGATCTTCCTTTTGTATTTTGTTAATCTTTTCCCTTCTTCCAATGATCCTTCTAAGCTTCTACATCTTGTCCTCATCCTCCTACAAAGAGAAGGAGTTTATGAGCTTTCTAATTTCTTCAATTAAATCAAAACTCTATACAATTAGCTCAAAAATTTATAGTTGCCAAAGCTTTTTCATAACATCACATTTTTCTTTGTATGTATTAACTTTATACACAAATTGAGTTTAAAACCAGCAAACATATGAGAAAAATGTGATGAAATATATGAATTTCTAGAGATCAACAGTAGCATTCCCCCTCTCCTCCTCTAGAGGCAACTGCCGGTAATTCCTCATCGCAACCCCTTCTACCTCTAACCTTAGATAAAATCGTTGAGGCCATCTTTCGCCTCCAGTGCACCTTTTTGGACGTCATGGTAAAGTAAAATCTCTTTTTCGAATGACTGGAGGAGTTGACGGTGATGTTGAACAACATCATTGACCGTTTGGACTAGGGGCAATTGTCTCTTGAAATGATGATGATCATTTAAAGGCCTAAGTTTCAAGAACCCCCATTGCTATCATATTTTGATGTAATTCTTATTTTGTGCCTGATCATCATCATATATAATATTTTTATGTAATTTTAATTTCATATGCATGTATACCGCCTTTAGGTGATGATTATTAATGAAAAATTTTCAATCTTTTATGTCTTTTAAGTTTCAATCTTTCTACTATTTCCTGTTAATAATCATCTCGCATTATAAGAGCATTTATAACATCTAAGTTCTTGTTATGAGTTTTGTTTCTAAAATTTTGTTCTCTGTTCTAAAAATTACATTTTAGATTGGTTGATTTAAAAGATGGTCTCGTTATGAATTAAAAATGTCTTTTTATACATTGAGACCGAGCTTTATTGGGGACAAGTATAGAATAAGTTGCCCTAGTATATTTAGTTATATACTCACTTTCTAGCTCAATCTTCATCTCTACCCTCTCTTAGTCCCGAGCGTGCTCTTCCTCTCTTCGTCGACTTTGGCCACTGTGATATCTCTCTCTTCACTATCGAGAAGGTGTGGTATTCCTTTTCATTGGTTTCTTTCTCTCTATCGTTACCATTTTGCTTTCACATTCGGTAAAAATAGTTGCTTTTCACAAACCCTTGGTAGCTCTCTTCTGTTAGTGTAATCTTTCATTGTCATTACTTACTTACTCCTTTAATTTTGTTGTCAAAATCCTGATTGAAAGTTTAGTTTTTTTTGTCTTGATTTATGAGAAGTGTCTGATATGTGATATATGTAGTGGTATTGGTGAGCTAGGATTATTTACTTTGCTCCTTGCTCCAAATATGATGCACTCGTGAACATATATAGTACATTATGTAATACCCTGAATTTTGGGATTAAAGGCTTGAGGTTTAGCCTAGATTAAGTAGACTGCTAGATCCCGGTTTAGTAGATGTCCTAGCAGGACATGGTTAATTTATCCCAAAATCCCTTGATAAGAAATAAGGATTTTTCCCTAATATTCCCAATGATTTGAGTTGAATGGGAATTGAAAAGAGGGAAATGACTACTTGGTAATTAATGAGCCAAGCGGGTGAATTATTATCAAGTAAAGTCAATAAGCGGAGAAGCTTAAGGCTTCGGTTGACCACTTGAGGTGGTATAACGGGATAATTTGAGAGTGAATTATACTATCTTATTTCTCATTAATATTAATGGAATGATGAAGGAAAAGAGAAAAGAAAATTGCTATGCAAGAAATGAGATAAGTGGACTAATTGAGTAAAGGCCACCTAGATGATTTTAATTAATCATCATCCTTCATCAATTAATTCTGTTTCCTGTGCGTTCAGATTAAAAGGGAAAAGAAAGAGAAATAGATCAGAATGAGAACGGAGGAAAGAAGAACGAGAACGCGACGGAACGAGAGGAAAGAGAGAAGAGAGAGAAAACTTGTGTTGGCTGGAACTCGTCCGAAACGACGTTTTCTTTCAAAATGTCCAGTATAAATGTTCTTCTACTCATCTCGAGCTTCGATTCTATGGTTTTAGATTCTCTTTTGGAGATGGTTGGTGCCGTCTCGGCCGGCTGGAGCGTCGTCGAAATTCCAAACCAAATTCAGAAGCATGTAGAGGTAAGCGTGTGCTACCTTTCTACCATTTCGGTTTATCATTTGGATGAGTATTTTGGAAGTAGTGTACTGTTCATCTCTCATTCTATTCATGTTTTGGGGGCCGAAATGATGTCCAATGGATGTCTAAACGGCTAATCATGTAATAAGGAGTAGAAATGAGGATATTAAGATAAAGAAAGGGAGGAACCGACACAACTCTTATGAGAACTCTAAAATGGCTGCCTGAGGTGTGGTATGAGTAAAGAGTTGGAATTTCATCGATTGGATGATTCCATTGAGTTCAGAAGGGCAAGTTGTGTAGGGTTCATGTTGAAGAGGAAGTGAGAAAAGGCATGGAGTGTGAAATGACCAATTTACCCTTTTAGCTTTATATAGTGGCTGTTAAGGGGTATTTTTGTCATTCAGGCCTGAATTTGATTGATATGAATTCGTAAATGGATTCTACACGTGAAACTGTGTAGGATTGGCTCATGTTGTGATTTCTGTAAAGGTACAGTTGGGCCGGGCTTCCGGGGGCATTTTGGTAATTTAGCATAATTGAGCTAAGTTATCAACTAATACGAGTCTAGAATGATATAAGAAAGAGTAATGACTTATGTATTAAATGTTTGGGAATTTTAGGACTCGATGGATGGTCGTGCCCGAACCGGAGCAAAGATGAAGGATTGAGGACGGACGTGAAGTCTGACAGGTAGTTGACTTACCTTTCCTGCATAGGTGTGATATGTATGTTATATGCATTGATTGTGTGACTGCTATGCCTATTTGTGTTGAGCATATTTGATTGATTGAAGCTCTGTTATATTTGTGCGATGACCATTGGTATGTCATAACAATGAGCATGCAACATATCATTATGTTGGCATGAAATAGGGTAGGCAAGCATGTCATGCATTCATATATATCTGCCATGTATAGTGGTACTGTTCACTACTGATATTCTCTCAAATCTCACTCCTCCCAAACAACCATAGTGACAGGTGAAGATGCATGAAGATGCACGGAGGAGATATGGAGACGTGAAGTGAAGAGGAGGCCATAGTGCGAGGTACTACTATTGGTATTTCATGTATATATGTGTAAGTATGGATGTATGTATATGTATGAATATTGTATAAGCAGAGAACTGCTCTTGTGTAATTAATGAGAATGGCTTTTAGTTTATTGATATATTCGCTCGCTTACTCTGATATAATGGAACTAAGAGCTGATAAGGTAAGTATATGGAAGAAGTTTTACACATTACATGTGCAGTAATTATGTTATATACAACACATGTTCACAAGTTGTATTGTATTTGGAGCAAGGAGCAAAGTTGAGTACGAATGAACACAACAACATCATATATAGTATAGAGGTAGTGAAGAGCGCCAAGTTGAGTGGGATTTTGT
Organism: Albizia julibrissin; assembly: GCA_037074505.1. Classification (NCBI taxonomy): domain Eukaryota; kingdom Viridiplantae; phylum Streptophyta; class Magnoliopsida; order Fabales; family Fabaceae; genus Albizia; species Albizia julibrissin. The sequence goes on from CM073485.1 coordinate 25,992,679, forward strand.
TTAATTTGCTTATTCAAGATATGTGTTACATGTGGTAGTATAGGTAGGCCAGTAAAATTTTGTATCTTCAGAGAAGATTATCCTTGTCTTACTTTTCAGGTATAGAATAGATCTGCTTATTTTCTTCCTACGAATAGAATTCTTTTATTATTACTAAAAAACTAGAACAAATATTAATCCTTTACCTGAGAATTGTTTCGTATTAAATGATCCCGGCAATTTACTTTTTGTCCATATAATGCATACGGCTCTAGTTTGGTTGGGCTGGTTCAATGGCTCTATATGAATTAGCTTTTTGATCCCTCTGACCCTGTTCTTAACCCAATGTGGAGATAATGTATGTTTGTTGTACCCTTCATGACTCATTTAAGAATAACCAATTCATGGGGTGGTTGGAGTATCACAGGAGGAACTATAACAAATCCAAGTATTTCAAGTTACAAAGATGTGGCTGGGGCACATATTGTGTTTTCCGGCTTGTGCTTTTTGGCAGCTATCTAGCATTGGGTGTTGGAAATTGTGCCCTAGGGGCCAATCATTGTACTTCGAACATTGTTATTCAATGAATTTCTCCATTTAGTTGTCACATAATTCGCATGTTCACTGTGATAACTGTATCCTTGGATACATCATAATGATTGTCCTAAATGTCCCTAGTTCGTCATCTATGCGGGAGCAAAAATGAAAATAAGACCAGTATGACTTTGATAAGGTATAGGGATACGAATCAAAGTCTTAGGCACTTGTAGGAGTACAAGGTATTGGACCGACCCGCTATGAGAAAGCTACATGGATCAAGTCATAAGCTTATTTCATGTATAACCACGTCACAATGCCATTTGACATGAGATCATCATGGATTCTTGCATGGGAGTCACTAAGCTTTGACTTAGTCAAAAGTCACCTTTAACCGGGTGGTGATAAAAGCTACAATCGGGCTTAATAGTTTTCATTTAGAGGAATGTGAATGGTCAAGATGAAATTTGTCCCTTACATTAGTGAGAGATATTACTGGGCCCCTCGATGAGTAAGTCTGAGAAATGTATGGCCATACTACGATGGAAAAGAGTTTCCACTTCTATAGTCAGACTACTCAGGGATCGAGAAAGTAATGGTCAGGAATAGGAGGATGACATTCTCCATGCCTCATCCTTGACCGAAATATCGTGTGACAAAAGGGACGTGATATGGTTATACGACAGGTTGTATCGTATTATCGATCCTCATATGAATTGGGTAGTCGTAATGTCTTGCTAGAGGCCGTTTACGACTTGTGGGTTAGTATAGTCATTGGCCCACTGCCAACTTCGTATGGGCCTACAGGGTCGCACACAAGAATAGCCCAACACGAGCTATAATGTCCTGATTTATTGAATCTAAGATGCGTCTAAGATTCAATGAATACAATGTTTAATCTAGGGTGAATGAATTTTAAATATATATTTATTATATACACATGTTGTGTGAATATTTATTTGATAAATATTTATATGTGTGTGTGTGTATATTTATATTTGGAAAGGAAAAATTAATAATATTATATACACATATGTATTTTTGAAATACATATATAATATATATTATTTGATAATATATATTATATATATATGATAGTATTATATTATATGATCATATGATAATATTATATATATATATATATATATATATATATATATATATATATAATATTATTTGATAATATATTGAATATATGATAATATTATATTATATGATGATATTATTATATTGTGTATATATAAAGATATTATATGATAATATCTCATATTTAATTTATGAAGATAAATTAAATTCCATTGGCTCTTTATTCTAATTAAATAAATAGGTTAAATTAAAATTGTTGGACATATTTAATTAAACCAGATTTTATTTAATTAGCTTATTAAAACAATTAAATGTTAATTGATATGATAAGGATTTTGAAATTAATTAAGATTAATTTTAAAAATCCAATATCCATCATAAAATAGATAACCCTACTAGTTATAAAATATGAGAGCTAGGGTTTTCTATAGATGATGAAAAACTAGAGAGCCACAAGAAAACCCTAGAAGGATATTAGAGGCGCTAGCACACTGCCGGTGTTGGGGTCCTATTCGTGTGGATACCAGTAGAGGGAGCTGATATGAGTAGTTAGCTACTCAAGATTGAAAAGGAAAAACTCCAAAAAGAACTAGGTGACATGTTGATGTTGGGGATGGTTAATCTCATACTCATAGAGATTGATGCTCTTTTAAGAAGAATTAGCGGACATGTAGATGCCGGGGAAATTATTTCAGGAGTAACCAAACATGGAGATTTGTGAACTCGCAATACGTTGATGATTGTGGGCATTCAAACAAACATGAATAAGGTACAACTCTTTCTAACTTGATTTAAATACCGTTGATAGATCCGCAATTGGGATTGGTAAACTTTTGCAATTTTAATTTTTTAATTCTTCCGCTGTGTGTCTACCAATCCCAACATTGGGTATTTAGGATCTAGAAATCGTTTATGATGAACGCACAGGAAAACCTTCTTTAGATTTACCTAACATTTTTGGAATTCATTTATTTCTTTCAGGGGTGGTTTGTTTTGGTTTTGATGCATTTCATGTAACAAGATTGTATGGTCCTAGAATATGGGTGTATGATCCTTATAGACTAACCAAAAGGGTACAATTTGTAAATCCTGCATGGGGTGTGGAAGGTTTTGATCCTTTTGTTTAAGGGGGAATAGCCTCTCATCTTATTGCGGTAGGGACATTAGGCATATTAGCTGGCCTTTTCCATCTTAGTGTCCGTCTACCCCAACATCTGTATAAAGGATTACGTATGGGAAATATTGAAATCTTCCTTTCCAGTAGTATCATTGATGTCTTTTTTGTAGCTTTTATTGTTGCTGGAACAATGTGGTATGGTTCAGCAACTATCCCGATTGAATTATTTGGTTCTACTCAATATCAATGGGATCAGGGATACTTCTAGCAAGAAATATATCAAAGATTTGGTACTGGGCTAGCCGAAAATCAAAGCTTATAAGAAGCTTGGTCTAAAATTCCTAAAAAATTAGCCTTTTATGATTACATTGGCAATAATTCAGTAAAAGGAAGATTGTTTAGAGTGGGCTCAATGGACAACGGGGATGGAATAACTGTTGGTTGGTTAGGATACCTTATCTTTAAAGATAAAGAGGGACGTGAACTTTTTGTACGTCAAATGCCTACCTTTTTTGAAACATTTCCGGTTGTTTTGGTAGACGGAGATGGAATTGTCAGAGCCGATATTCCTTTTCAAAGGGTAAAATCAAAATATAGTGTCGAACAAGTAGGTGTAACTGTTGAGTTCTATGGTGGCAAACTCAATGGAGTCAGTTATAGTGATCCTACTACTATGAAAAAGTATGCTAGACATGCTCAATTGGGTGAAATTTTTGAATTACATCGTGCTACTTTGAAATCGGATGGTGTTTTTTGTAGCAGTACAAGAAGTTGGTTTACTTTTGGACATGCTTCATTTGCTCTGCTTTTCTTTTTCGAACACATTTGGCATGGTGCTAGAACCTTGTTCATAGATGTTTTTCATGGTATCGACCTAGATTTGGATGCTCAAGTAGAATTTGAAGCATTCCAAAAACTTGGAGATCCAACTACAAGAAGACAAGTAGTCTAATAAAACATTGTTTTGTTCCTTTTGGACTTTATTTTCTTTTTGTGATTGGAATTTTCCATAGGGAACCAGATAAATCTTGATTTGAATTGCTACCTTTTTGTTCTATATATTCCTCTTAGTTTCTACTTTAGGAATTATTTTTTTCACTCTTCTTTAGAGAACCACCCAAAGTTCCAACTAAAAAGATGAAATGATTTTTCATTATCTTAACTTAGGGTTTTAGGGGCAAAATTTTCATTTTACATTCTGGGCCTTTTCACACTTCGCAATCAACATAAACCCTACAAAATTTTCCCTTCTAAACATCATGGAACCATTAGATTCATAAAATTCCAGCTCCATCCCCTATTTCTCATCTTGGCCGAAAGTTACAAGAAATTAGAGAAAATTATATTTTCATGATTCTAACTCCTAAAACATCTTCTTTTTACTTTTATTCACTCGTTTAACCACCAAATCTCAAGTTGAACATAATCAATAGAAATTTAGGCAGAACTTCCCCTTAGAAATTAGACATCCCAAATTTACAAAGATTGCCAGAAACAACAAATAACCAGCCAGAGGTTCACCACAACTCAGTCTTTATCATGAATATCAAAGTTCCAACAACATACCTTGCTTTTCCTCTTCTTCCTAGGTTTGGCCGAAGTCTTTCCCTTTTCTCCTTGGAGTTTTAGCATGTTTAATAGTTAATCTAAGAGAATAGGGAGGTTAAAAAGATGTTCCTAGAGCTAGAACACAAAATTAAGCAGAGATTCCTACATACTTACCTTGTGATTGAACTTAGGTCCCTTCCTTCTCTTCTTTTTCCCCCTTTTCTCCCTAGTTCTCTCCCTTTTCTTTCTCTTTTTCTTCTTGGCTGGCTAGGACATATAGATAGAGCTTGGAGGAGAGCTCTAGAATCATGCTTATGTGTCCCTCATAAATATTATTTTATTAGATTTTATCACATGACATAATTATATAATTATTTTATTTGTGATATTTCTATGAGAAATTCCATAAGACTCTTTCAATCCTCATTCTATCTTTCCATTTCCTCTTGAAATATAGAAAATTTCAGAATTTATTTATGTGGCCAAAATGACCATTTAGCCCTTGCATTTCCGTATATGCAGAAAAATTGGCAGATTTTTTGTCAAACTTTGAAAATTCATATTTAATTGTAAAGATATCCAATTGGGATGGTTCTAAAACCTATTTGACCCATATTAAGTTTAGTTTTAGAGGAAAATATAAAATCTAGCCAATTGCAAGCTCAAAAGTCTCATAATTTTCGTTTTTGAACACTATCATAGAAATTCCCAGTTTTGCTAGGGTAACTTCAAAAATTCATATCTCCTTGTGTGCAACTCCAAAAATTCCATATGACCTATCAAATTAAATACTATTATGTCTAATTTCATTATGGAAAGTTTCACAATTTGTGGACATCATTTACTATTTTAAAAAGTTTTTATAATCTAACTGTCTCACGGGAAAACACACTGACAGCAACACTAACTTGTGTACCAAATAATCATATTGTGTGTGACCTCTAATTGCCTTATCTTGTCTCTTAATGTGCTCTTTAATCCACCATTTTATCCTTTTTTTATCATCAAGGTATAGAGGAATCTTGGTGATTAAAATATAGAATGTTACATTCCTCGACTCCCAAAGTCAGTGTTCAGGATAGTCGGACACGTGTCATAACCAGAGGTTGGTAGGTACGGCGAGATGTCCTGCTAACTCAACATCCTTAATTATGTTAACCGCAAGGTGTTCCACTAACTCAACACCTTCAATTATGTCACAGTTACACGGCGGTTTCTCATTGGTCCGTCAAAAAGCTACTTTTCAAAAGTTACTTTAATTGTCATCATTACAACTTTATGTCATCCTTGCTTACTTTAGTAAAGCTACTTTAATAAAGTTATTTTATCGGTGTTTAATCAAGATTCTACTCGGGACTGTGACATGCATATCAAGGCCACCAAATGACACCAAAAATTCATCATTTTATTCCATTGAATATAATTAAATATTCAAGGAATTTTGATGTTTAAAATTTGGGGTATTACACTTACAATGTGTAAGGGTGAGTAACTCCATAAGAGTTTTGTAAAAGGCTTCACAAGTACCTAGCTAAACTTATGGGTTTGTAGAGGCTTTTCTTATGCCTGATAAATAAGAAGATAGTGGATTGAAAATCTGAGGAGGAGCCTGGGAACTGGACATAGGTTATCGTGGATTGGACCAAACTAGTATAAATCACAGCTTGCATCCACTCTTCCCTAAGCTTTTATACTTCCAACATATATATAATTTAAATAGTTGCTTATGATGTTATACTTTCATACATACTAAGTTAATAAGATGCAAAAAGGATTTGAAAGTTTTTAATTTCTTATCATACACGCAATTCACCCCTCCTGATTGTCAGCTAATTCTAACAATTAAGACATCTAAATTGGATGATGAAAAATATAGGCTGGGTGATCAATGCTTGCAAGAAAAAATTAATTTAACTGGATTACCATCTAGTCCAACAAATTTGTCCTTTCAAGTAATGATCATCCAGTCAATGTTTTTCATTCTCCAATTTACAGTTATTAATCCTCACCTTATCACTAATATTTCCACCTAGTTAGTTACTTCCTTATTATTAGCCTTCAGTTTAGTTTCCTTCTCAAACAAGACCTCAACATGAGATCACACTTACACATAAAACCCAATTCTCACACTTGTTTATTAACTCTACTATACTCAGCTTTATTAAATAAGAATCTTCTCCTTTATCACTTGATACTGGGGTAGGAGAGGGCCATGTTTCATATTTGAGGTTCAAAAGAATCAAAATGCATAAGTATTGTAACCTAGCACCTAATCCATAGGTTGTTGCATTCAACTTTAGGGATGCTCACAATATGAATCATGCGTCAACACCATGTAGATGTTGGGGCCTAAAAATGCATCTATTAAATCCAACACTTAAAAATATCTAACTCCTTTGGAGTTAAGAAAAATGCAAGCAAAAAAAGTAAAACTTGAAAAACAAATGTCAGAATTAAGATTCAATAGTTATCTAATAATATAGGGCTTATATTCATGATTATTAGTCATAATTATATTATATCGATTGCATTTATATTTTTAAGGTTGTCTGTAGAATTTATATCGCATAATATAGCTTTTACATATAATAATATTCAATAGGGCTTCTGTCAAAAAATAAATAAATAAAATGTACATTTTAAAAAAAATTGCCCACTGTTTAGACCAGGTATCAAATCACCTAGTCTAAAGAGTGCACATTTTTTTATTATAAACTAAAACTTTATAAGCTGGTCGTTGAACCAACCGGTCTTAAAAAGTAACTTTTAAAACCAGTTGTAGGTCCAATCTTAATAAGGACAGACTTTCTAAATTGATCGATATAAGACCAGATCTAAACCCATTCTAAAAGGCCAATTTCAACCAATTTAAAAGGCATTTTTTCTAGTGGTGAATGAAAAGAAAGGAAAGTTTTCAGATTGTTCTTTGTGGGAAAGAATATTCTTTTGAAGTTTCCTAATTTGAGGTTATGTCTTACTTATTTAAATAGAGACAATGCATATTAGGTTTTTGGGCAAAGAGGCCCAGTTGAGGCTAGAAAGGTTAGAGAAGTCTAATGTTGCAACCATTTGAAAGAAAAGAGGAGAGAAAGTGAGAAACATAGCTTCACATGTCAGTATCGGTAAATCAACATTTGTGCATTCGTTGATTGTTGGATCGAGTTGAAACTTTGTTAGCTGGTTCAAAATATATGGTTTGTCGTTTTGAACAGTGTGATCATTGTTTGGATGCCTGGTGTAAGAGAAAACATATTCATGGTCATTGATGTTTTTCTGGTATTTTAAGTTGCTTTGTTCTCTATTGTAAGCTTGTAGCTTTAGTTTTTTGGCTGGGTCATTACACGTGTTTGTACATGTGATTAAGACTCTCTTGTACCTTATCTTGATCATAGTGGATCATATTTTCATTTATCTAGGTAACCCATGGCTTTTATCCTTTAATTAGGAGTTTTCCACATTAATAATTTTGGTGTATCTTGTGCCATTTAATTTATGCCATATATTTATTTGTTTGTTTTCTTATAGAATCTTGCAAGTAGTGGGAAGGTTTAACATCCGATGCACTTTTCACAACAAGTAGGATCAAAGCCAAGTTCTTCGGTTGACAAGTTGTCAAATTGTCTGACCATTAGCGTTATTGATTTGCTTGACTGATGGAGACAAATAGGATGATTTCTTTAAATGGCCAAAAGGTGTATGTGATAAAGGCTTTGGTGGCTAAAGGCAATGCAAATGCTATAGATATGGAAGCATCAAGTTTACAACATCAAAGGCTTGCTCATATCAATGAAAAAAGGTGGAAGAACATACTTCCAGGTTTGAAGAATGTAGAATAAGAGAAGTGTTCTCACTGCATGATTGATAAACAAGTTATAGTATCTTTTATGAAGAATGTTTCTTTAAGTATGTCATAGTTTCTTAAATGGATGCACCTTGACATTTGGGAAAAGTTTGAAGCTTATCATGTGAACGCCGAATTGGTGGTAATCTCTAGATAGAGTTGGGAAAATAGGCCGGCCTGTCACAAGCTCGGGCCTAAACAGGCCAGCCCATTTAGGCCCGAGTAAAGGGAAAGTACATAATTTTAAGGCCCTTCCATTTTACTTAATGAGGGAAAGTACATAATTTTAAGGCCCTTCCATTTTACTTAATGGCCAAGGGCCGTCTCGCGGGCTTTAGGCGCATTTAACATATTTTCACTTTGTTACATATTTTTCAAGGAAATTTAAGTTAGAACATTAAAATATCTAATTTAAAATATAAATGTTATCAAAATGAAGTTAAAAACTCAAACATTATCATATTTAACAATGTCAAACCCCTCAATATTTTGACATTTTTCAGAGTATCAACGCATAGTTCAGTGGGTATACAGAAATAGCATAAACATACTGATATAAAATGCTTGATTACATTACAATAAATCCTATAAGGTTTTTACATAATAATTACAAATCCCAAAATACATAAAAGGCTAGTAGATAACCAACAGTAAAATTTTTTATTAGGATCGAAATCCTCAGTTGCTGGTGTCAACTTTCTTGCCCTTCGAGCTACTTCCTCTTGCTGAATTAATTTTAATTAATGGAAAGGGTGAGATTCAAACGCATCTCAGTAGTAACATACAATCAATTATATAAAATGTGATAAATAAACATGCAATGCAGCATATAATGTAGCAGAAACTAATGTTGTGCACATGTATGTTTACCAGTGTTCAGGATCAAAAGGACCATTTTTTCCGTATAAAAATGATCGTTTTGTCCCTACTTGCCACACAGTGGTCAAAATTATGTTTCAGAGCAGGCATAAGCTTGTCCGTACTTGTCTCACTACCTCAGCTAGGTCGCACTAGCCTCATGGTACTTGTGCTTTTCCCTTAGGGTGATACTTGTGCTTTTCCCATACCACGAGGAATTATATCATCTACCTAGACTGGGTCCTGCACTGGCTTATTGGTACTTGTGCTTTTCCCAAACAGGGTGGTACTTGTGCTTTTCCTATACCATAGCTCTAGGAATTATATTACACATAGTTCATATCACAAAACATGGCATAGCAATGCATATAAATAATCACATAATGTATGAAAAATAGAGTTACTATCTGTAATCCTTTCCAATTGCCTAGCTTATAACAGTCCTCTAATTCATTGTTCGACTTAGGCAAATATCAAATCATAAAATTCCACATTTATAATAAATGAGTTATTACACATTCATACTTTATTCCAAGACTCATATAGTTGGTTATTTCTACCAAAAAATGCATAATTACCATAATCCCCCTGGGGAATCCAGTCTAATTCCCTTTATACCCAGTACAATTGAACTTTTCAAAAAATTATGACACAGGCTATATCTACACAAATTCGCGTGTAGAATCTATTTTGGACCTCAGTTTTGACAAATTCTCTATCAAACCCCTCAGTAATTCAACATTTAACAGAGTACTAACGCATAGTTCAGTGGGCATACAAAAATAGCATAAACATATTGATATAAAATTCTTGATTATATTACAAGAAATCTCCATAGGGTTTGCACATAATAAATTACAAAACCCAAACATATGTAAAAAGGACACTGATAACTAAACTCTTCTTCAGGACTGGAACCTTTATTTGCCAGTGTCTACTTCTTTGCCCTTAGAGCCGCTTCGTCTTGCTGAATAAATTTTATTTATGGAAAGTATGATATTCAAACAAATCTCAGTTGTAACATACAATCAATCATATAAACTGCGAAAGATAAACATGCAATGCAGCATATAATGCATCAAAAATTAATGCCATACACATGTCTGACAAACGATGTTCAAGATCAAACGAAGATTTTGTTCGAACTAAAATGGCCGTTGAAAAAATCTTTGTTTGTCCATACTTGGCTTATAGTGATCACAATATTATTCCGGAGCAGGCACCAACCTGTCTGTAATTGTCATACTACCTCAGCTGGGTCCCATTGGCCTCATGGTACTTATGCTTTTCCCATAGGGTGGTACTTGTGCTTTTCCCATACCACAGCGAGCAATTATATCAATCACATTGGCCTACCTAGACTAGGTTCAAACTAGCCTAGTGGTACTTGTGCTTTTCCCATACCATAGCTCTAGGAATTACCACTATAGTATATGAGAGATAGAGTTACTACATTGACTCCTTTCCATGCCTAGCTAATATCAGTCCTTTAATTTCTGATCCGGCTCGGCAAATATCAAATCCTAAAATTCTCAAATTGATAACAAATGAGTTATTACTCATTTATACAACATTCTAAGACTCATAAAGTTGGTTATCTTTACCCAAAAATGCGTAATTACCAAAATACCCCTAGGGAATCCGGTCTAATTTCCTTTATACCCAGTATAATTGTACTTTTCTAAGAATTATGACCTGGGACATTCCTACATAATTTCACATGTAGAATCCATTTTTGACCTCAGTTTTGGAAAAATCACACTGGATTTACCAAAATGCCCTTGACAACCACCAATTAGGGTTTAAGGGGCAAAATTGTCATTTCACATCCTAAAGCCTTTACTATCAAACTCCTTGATATTTTGACATTTATTAGAGTATTATCGCGCAGTTTAATGGGCATACAGAAATAGAAAAATTATACCGATATAAATTGTTGATTACATTATAGGAAATCCCCATAGGGTTTGTATATAATATAATACAAATCCGAACAATACAATGAAAGGCTAACAAATAAGTACATTCTTGATCAGCACTGGATCCTCAGTTGTTGATGACCACATCCTTGCCCTTAGAGCCGCTTTTTCTTGCTGAATAAATTTTGAATTATGGAAAGGGAGTAATTAAAATGAATCTCAGTAGTAACATGCTATCAATCATATAAAATACGAATGGTAAACATGCAAAGGAGCATATATGATGCAGTAGGTAATAATGTTGTACACATATATGTCAAACAATGTTTAAGATCAAAGTGATGATTTTGTCTGGATCAAAATGATCACCTTATCCCTACTTGCCATATCTTGATCACATCCATGTTCCGGAGCAAGCAACAACATGTATGTACTTGTCTTAATATTGTTCCAAAGCAGGCAACAACACGTCCGTACTTGTCACATTACCTCAAGCTAGGTCCCCCTGGTCTCTTAGTACTTGTGATGTTCCCGTGGGGTGGTACTTGTGCTTTTCCCATACCCAACGAGGAATTATGCCACAAAGGCTTCTCATCAATCACATTGGCCGACCTAGACTGGATACCCTTAGGCCAAGAGGTACTTATGTTTTTCCCTCAGAGTAGTACTTGTATTTTTCTCACACCCAGCTCTAAGATTTACTACCATTCACATATCATTACACAAAACATGGCAAACAATGCATATTAACAATCACATAGAATATGAGAGATAGAGTTACTTCATGAAATCATTTCCAAAGCCTAGCTAATATCGGTTCTTTAATTTTTCATCCGGCTCGAGCAAATATCAAATCCTAAAATTCCCAAATTAATAAAAAATGAGTTATTACTCATTCATATCTTATTTTAAGACTCATAAGTTGGTTATCTTTGCTCAAAAATGCATAATTACTAAAATACCCCTAAAGAATCTTATCTAATTCCCTTTATACCCAGTATATTTGTACTTTTCCAAAAATTATGACACAGGCTATTCCTACACACTTTCACGTGTAGAATCCATTTTAGACCTCAATTTTGATAAAATCACACTACATTTTCAGTTTTACCCTTGACAGCCACTAATTAGGGATTTAGGGGCAAAATTGTCATTTCACACCCTAAAGCCTTTATACTTCTTTCACTTGTTCCCTACACAATTTTTCATTCTAAACACAATGGAATCATCAAATCCATGAAATTCCAGCTCAAACACAATAAACAAGCCCCTGGCCGAAATTTATCAAAAATTGGGAAAAATAGAATTTCATGATTTTAATCAACAAAACACCTTCCTTTCACCTCTAATCACTTGTTTCACCACTTAAAAACCACTTACACATAATCAATCAAAGTTTGGGTGGCATCTTCCCTTAGGGTTCATGCATCCCAAATCACAAAACCAAGCCAATACTAGCCACACAACCAACCAAAACACCAAGAACAATCATAAATCATCAAGAAATTACAAATTCTTAAGGTTACCTTACTTCCTCCTTTTTTATCTCTCTAAGACATGCAACCTCCTCCTATTTTACCATGATTTTCTTCTTTCTTTACATGTTTTCAAGATGTATATGATGGTTAGAGAAAGTTTACAAGAGATTGATGGCAAAAACAAGCAATTCCAACTACTATTTACCTTGTTTTGCTTCTTGAATCCACTTGCTCTCTCCTCGTTCTTCTATTTTTCCTAAGCTCTTCCTCTCTCTTCTTTCTCTAGGCTTGGCTGAAAATATGGCCAATATATGCTGAAATAAGTTTTTAAAATATCCCTCCCACCTCCTTAATGTTAAATAATATTTTATTCCTAAAACATTACACTTGGAAATTTCTTGTTTCTTCTTTTCCATATGGCATTTTCATTGCTTCCACATGTCCATATATGTGGAAAAACCCTATTCTCTCTTGTTCCCCCCTTTTCTTTTGCCAAAATTATGGCCTCTTGTAAGTGTAAAATGGCTTCTTGAAGAAGCATTTTCCGCCTCTTCAAAATATTACTAATTTATTCCAATTTCATCATATGTCATGCATTTTTTATCCTTTCATTTTCCATATGGCAGCAAGACCTTCCACCTGGCATGGAAGGTCGCACCAAACTATTTTTCCCTTATCTCCTCTATTCTTGGCCTTCCAACATCCTATTTTAAGTAGAAAAATATTGGCTTTTATTTTTATTAGCCAAACGACCTTTTTACCCTTACATTTTATTGAATTTTTGGAACCAACTGCCATTTCTTTCTTCCCCTTTCTTTTGGCCGAAATTTTCAATACTTGTTGGGCCAAAAATTGTGCTCTGTCATACTAAATTTTAGGCTCCAATGTTAGACCTTTGTCAAGACAAAAATTGGGCTTTATGTCTTTCTTGACCAAAAATTTTATATAATTACTATTTCCACTATTTGTCCTACTTCAAGTATACCAAAATTCTCTATTTTATTTCATTGAATATATCAAATATTTAAGGTTTTTTGTGAATAAAATTTGGGGTGTTACATTCACACTCCATATTTCAAAGGTTTCCTACACAATTTTTTATTCTAAACACAATGGAATCATCAAATCCATCAAATTCCAGCTCAAACCCCTCTAAATTGGTCTGGCCAAAAGTTTAAGGAAGATTGGAAAATGAAGTTTTTCAATTTCCAACCAACCAAACTTCTTCTTTCCACTTCTAATCACTTTTTAACCACTTAAACACCTCTTGTAATACCCCAAATTTTTGGATAAGAGGCTTGAGATTTAGCCTGGATTTAATGGACTGCTAGACCCCAGTTTGGAAAATGTCCAAGTGAGAAATGATATATTTCCCAAAATTCCTTAATATCTTTGGGTATTAAAATAGAAATAAAATGTGAGGGCAAAATGGTAATTTTGTCATCAGTTGAGAAGTGAGGATTTTTCCCTAATATTCCCAATAATTTAAGTTGAATGGGAATTAAAAGGAGAGAGATGACCATTTGGTAATTAATAAGCTCAAGTGGGTGGATTATTATCAAGCAAAGTCAATGAGTAGAGAAGCTTAAAGCTTTGGTGTACCACTTGAGGTAGTGTAATGAGATAATTTGAGAGTGAATTATACTCTCTTATTTCTCATTAATATTAATAGAATGATGAAGGAAAAGAGAAACGAAACTTATTGTGCAAGAAATGTGATAGGTAGACTAATTGAGTAAAAGCCACTTGGATGATTTTAATTAATCATCATCCTTCATTAATTAATTCTTATTCTTTCCTGCGTATGAATCAGAAATAAAAGAGAAAGAAGGAAAGAGAAACAGATCAGAACAAGAATGAGAAAGAGAACGGAGAGAATGATAACGAAGGTGGTGGAGAGAGAGAAGAGAGAGAAAACTTGGAATCGCCAGAACTTGTCCGAAACGACGTTTTCTCTCAAAATGTCCAGTACAAATGTTGTTCTACTCATCCCAAGCTTCATTTCTATGGATTCGGATTCTTGATTGGAAGCCGTTGGTTCCATCTCACCGGCCGAAGCGTCGTCAGAATTATGAACCGAATTCAGAAGCGAGTAGAGGTAAGCGTAGGCTTCCTTCCTACCATTTCGGTTTATCATTTGGATGAGTATTTTGGAAGTAGTGTATTGTTCATCTCTCATTCAATATGTATTTTGGGGGCCAAAATGATGTCTGATGGATGTCTAAACGGCTAATCATGTAATAAGAAGTAGAAAGGAAGATATTAAGATAAAGAAATGGAAGAACCGACACAACTTTTCCGAGAACTCTATATTGGCTGCCGTGAATGTGGCATGAGGATAGAGTTGGAATTTCATCAATTCGATGATTCCATTGAGTTCAAAAGGGCAAATTGTGTAGGGTTTATGTTGAAGAGAAAGTGAGAAAAGGCCTAGAAGGTGAAATGACCAAATTGCCCTTGTTCCTCTATATAGGGGTTGTTCAAGGGTATTTTTGTCATTCGGGTCTGAATTTAACTGATATGAAGTCATAAATGGATTCTACACTTGAAATTGTATAGGATTGGCCCATGTTGCAATTTCTGTAAAAGTACAGTCGAGTCAGGCTTCCGGGGGCATTTTGGTAGTTTAGCATAATTGGGCTAAGTTATCAACTAATACGAGTCTAGAATATTATAATAATGAGTGATGACTCATGTATTGAATGTTTGGAATTCTAGGACTCGATGAATGGACATGCCTGAACCGGAGCAAAGAAGAAGGATTGAGGACGGACGTGAAGTCCGACAGGTAGTGAACTTACCTTTCATGCATGTGTGTGATATGTATGTTTATGCATTGATTATGTGACTGCTTTGCCTATTTGCTTGGAACATATTTGATTGATTGAAGCTCTGTTATATTTGTACATTGGCCATTGGTATGTCATAATATCAAGCATGCAGCATGTCATTATATTGGCATGAAATAGTATAAGCAAGCATGTCATGCATTCATATATATCTACATGCATAGTGGTATTGTTCACTACTGAGATTCTCTCAAATCTCACTCCTCCTAAACAACCATTTTAGACAGGTTGAAGGATGCATGAAGTTATGCTCGGAGGAGGAATTGCTGAAGAGAAGATCGTTTAATGTAATGGATTTATATTTGATAGCCTTGTGTGGCTTGAAGTATATGTGTATGTATTTATATGTATGAGTGATTGTTGTTAAAGCAGAGGATCACTCTTGTGTAATTAATGAGAACGGCTTTTAGTTATTTAAAATGATCGCTCGCTTACTTTGATATGTGGAACTAAGAGCCGGTGAGGTAATGAAAGGAAGGGTGTTTCACACCTCCCCTTAAAGTTTATGCATCCCAATTCACAAATTCATGATAAAACAAGCCAATAACCAAGCAAAACTACTAACAATCATTATGAACAACTAAACAAGACAATTATTCAAGCTTACCTTGCTTTCTTCTTTTTTCTCTCACTTGGCCGCCAACTCTCCCTCTCCTTTTCACTTGATTTTCTTCTTGCTTTACATGTTTTCAAAATGGATAAAAATATTAGAGAGGGTTTATAAGCATTTAGGGACAAGAACACACAAATTTTGCTACCAATCTTACCTTGTTTTGCTTCTTGATCTGTTGCTCTTTGTTTTCTCTAAAGCTCTCTCTCTCTCTCTCTCTCTCTCTCTCTCTCTCTCTCTCTCTCTCTCTCTCTCTCTCTTTTTCTCTTGGCTAGTTGAAAATATGGCCCTTTGGAAGAGGAAATATCCTCTTATACACTCCTCTTCCACCTCCTTATATTTATTGTCATTTTTATTAACAAAGTGTTACACTTGGCATTTCTTTATGTCTTATTTTTCCATATGGCAAATAAACCTACCACATGGCATGAAATATGTTCCAATCACATATTTCCTTGTCTATTCTCCTCTTTGGCCATCCATCATCATATTTTAAGGAAAAATATTGGCTTTTTATTTTTATTAGCCAAATGACTATTTTACCCTTACATTTTTTTGAATTTTTGTACTAAATATTGTTTTCCTACTTCCCTTCTTGTTTTGGCCAAAATTTACATCATGAGTTGGGCCAAAAATTGTGCTCTTCCATACTTAATTTTAGACTACAATGTTATTCCTTTATCATGGTAAAAATTGTACTTTATGTCTTACTTGGCCAAAATTTCACATAATCATTATTTCCAACATTTTGGCTACTTCAAGGGCACCAAAATTCACCATTTTATTCTATTGAATATAATCAAATGTACAAGGAACTTTGGTGAATAAAATTTGGGATATTACATTCACACTACATTTCCAGAAATACCCTTAACAGCCATAAAGTTAGGGTTTTATGGGTAAAATTGTAATTCACACCCTAAAGCCTCCAAACTCCATTGTTCACATGTACCCTACACAATTTTTCATTCTAAACACAATGGAATCATCAAATCCATCAAATTCCAGCTCAAACACCAAAATATTGGTCTAGCCAAAAGTTACCAAAATCTTGAAAAATTTGGAATTTCATGATTTCATTCCATTAAACACCTTCTTTTCACTTCTAATCACTTGTTTAACCACTTAAACACCTCTTGAACATGATTAATGACAAACTGGAAAATACCTTTCCTTCAGGTTCATGCATCCTAAATCACAAATTTAAGACAAACCAAGCCAATAACCATCACAAACCACTAACAACAATCATAAAACAACAAAGAGGAATCAAGCTTTCAAGCTTGCCTTGATTATTCCTCTTTCTCTCACTAAAATCATGCCCTTCCTCCTTCCTTTTCCCTTGATTTTCTTCTTGCTTTGCATGATTTCAAGAAGGATGTGAATATTAGAAATATTTTCCAAGAGATTGAAGGCAAAAACAAGAGATTTCAACTACTACTTACCTAGTTTTGCCTTCTTGATTCTTTAAGCTCTCTTCTTGTTCTTGTTTTTCTCCAAGCTCTCTCTCTCTCTCTCTCCTCTTTCTTGTTGGCTGGATGAAATATGGCCTTAGGAGGCTGAAATGCTCTTTTAAAAAAAATCATCTTCCACTTCCTTAATTATATAATATTTTAATGGCAAATTGTTATACTTGGCAATTTTTCATGTATCCCTTTTTTCCATATGGCAAATAAACCTACCACATGGCATGCAAGGTGGCATAAGCTCATTTTACCCTTGCTCTTCTTCCTTTTGGCCGACTTTGGTCTTAATTATTGGGGAAAATATTGGCTTTTAATTTTTATTAGCCAAATAACTATTTTACCCTTACATTTTCTTGATTTTTTGTACCAAGTGTTGTTTTCCTTCTTCCCTTTTCTTTTGGCCAAAATTTACACTATGTTTTAGGCCAAAAATTATGATATTCCATTCTTAATTTTAGGCTACGACATTAGGCCTTTAACAAGACAAAAATTGAACTTATGTCTTAAATTAGCCAAAATTTCATGTAACCTCTACTTTTAACATTTTGGCTATTTTAAGTGCTCCAAAATTCACCATTTTTCTCCATTTAGTATAATCAAATATGTAAGGATTTTTTGTGAACAAAAGTTGGGATATTACAAACAACACGCATAAACACCAAATCCAAAAATTATTGTCCACAATCAAATAAATAACTAGATAAAGTCATAAACCATAAATTAAACACTAAACAAAATGAATAAGAATATCATTTTCTTCTCCATCATCACTTTCAATATATAAAAATGATGATTAGCCAGGGTTTAGGTAATAAAGATTATAAATTTAAAAAAAAAATCTCGCGGCCCTCCAAGGCTGCCCTTTTTGTCTTGACTCCATTTTGAGACCCTAAATTACAAGCCTGTCCCTCAAATTAAGTGGGCTTAAAAGGGCTGGCCTGACGGGCTCGACCCATTTTTCTAGCTCTATCTCTACATAGTCATGGGAGGAGATGTTGGGTTTTGGGCTCCCTTCCTTTATAGAGAAATACCCAAATATGTATTTCCTATTTTGTGTGTTTTCTATTTTTTGAAAAGAAGAAAAAAGGAAAGAAAAGAAAGAATAAGAAAGAAGGAAAAGAGTGAGAGTATGAAAAGAAATGAAAGTTTCCTGATTATACTTTAGGGGAAAAAATATTCTTGTGAAGTTTCCTAATTGAGGTTGTATCTCACTTATTTAAATGGAGAGAGGACACATTAGGTTTTTGGCCAGACAGGCCCCACCATGGCTAGATAGACAGAGGTTGGAGAGGTAAGAGAATTCTAATGTTGCATCCATGTGAGAGAAAAGAAGAGAGAAAGAGAAAAACACAATTTCACAGGTCAGTATCAATAAATTGACATTTACACATTCGTTGACCGTTGGATCGAGCTGAAATTTAGTTAGCATGTTTAGAACATATGGTTCATCTATATCAACAGTAGGATCATTGTTTGGAAGCTTGCTATGAGAGAAAATATGTTCATGGTCAATGACATTTTTCTGGTATTTTTAGCTACACTAGTACAAAAAAGCCATTTTAGACCAGCATATTTAGACCAGTTATAACGGGTAAGGTCTAAAAGATATAACCGGTGGCTTTTTTGTAATTAAGAACAACTTCTAAGATTGGTTCAAAAGACAACCGATCTAAAAAATCTTATTTAGACCGATTTTCTAAAGAACCGGTCTAAAAAGATAAAATAATATATATATATATATATAAGTAACAAATTTTTTAGATCAGTTCTATCTATCACATGTCTAATATATTTTTTGAATTAATCACAATTTAAAAATTAAGACTTTTTAGACCTGTTGTAATGGACAACCGGTCTAAAAGACTAAACTTTTTAGACCGGTTATACCCAGGAACCGGTCTAAAAAGTTTAACAAAAATAAATAAATAAAAACCTTCTTTTTTAAGACTGGTTATCTGAATAACTGGTCTTAAAAATTATTTTATTTTAGACTGGTTATTCAAATAACCGATCTTAAAATCATTTTTAAGGCCGGTTATTTTGATAGCCGGTCTTAAAAGTCCTGTGTATTTTCAGTGGAAAGCTCTCGTGCCTCTTTCAACTCTTAAAATTTCTACTGCTGCTCTGTCTGTTCTTTGAGTTTTAGGGTCTGCGCTGATCTGTGAGAGTTCATTAGAGTTTTATGGTGAAACTTTTGTACGCAATTTGTTGAAGCCCTAATTCTCTTCCAAGTTTTTTTCCCTTCCTCTTTTTTTTGTGATTTTACAAACTCGCTAATTCCCTGTTATCACCATTCCTCCTTCCCATCGCTCTTCTCTATCTTGAACTCTTGTTTGCTGGCAGTGGCATGGATGTGCATCTTCCTTTTCCCATTGCTGTTACTGGTGTTGTAATCACGTGGATGAGGCCTTTAAGGACATGCTTCCAAATGATAATGTGCTGCCTTGCCGATACTATGATGCTAAGAAAATACTATGTCCATTAGGAATGAAGTATAAAAAGATCCATGCATGCCCTAATAATTGCATATTTTATAGAAAAAGAGCATGAAGAGAAGCAACATTGTTTGATATGTGAACCCCAAGGTATAAATCAAATAAGGCCCCTGCAAAAGTGTTATTGTATCTTCCAATCACAATGAGGTTCAAGCGCTTGTTTGCTAATGAAATTGATGCCAAAAATTTGAGATGGCATGCGAATGAGAAGATTTTTTATAGAAAGCTTCAAGATCCGGTTGATTCTTCTCAATGGAAGAAAATAGATCAATTATTTCCTAACTTCGGCGAAGAACCTAGGAACCTTAGGCTTGGGCTTAGCATGGATGGAATGAATCCTTATGGTAGCCTAAGCAGCATACATAGTTTATGGCCTGTTATGTTGGTAATTTAAAACTTATCTCATTTATTATGCATGAAACAAAAGTATCTCATGTTGTCTATTTTGATTTCAAGACCAAAACAACCCAGAAATGACATAGAATCGAAGACTTAAAAGAGTTGTGGAACAAAGGTGTCGATGTTTTTTACGCAAACAAGAAGGAGATTTTTAAAATGTGAGCCATGATCTTTTGTACTATAAATAACTTCCTTGAATATGGAAACTTGTCAAGATATAACGTTAAAGGCCACAAAGCATGTCTGATTTGTGAAGAAGACACATGCTACCATCAACTTCAACATGGAAGAAAGACTGTTTATCTTGGCTATAAGATATTTCTTAGATGGGGCCACCCATATCGTAGATTAAAAGAAAGCTTTTTTTAGTGGGCAAGAGTTTGAAGATGCTCCAAAGGCATTGACTGGGGAGAAAGTTTATGAAAAGGTAAAAAATATCAATGTTATCTTTGGTAAGACTATAAATAGTAGAAATGAGAAAATTATATGGAAAAAGAGGTATGTGTTCTTTGATCTTCTATATTGGCACAATCTTGATGTGATACATTGTATTGATTTCATGCATGTGGAGAAAAATGTATGTGATAGTATTGTTGGGATACCACTCAATATACAAGGTAGTCTAAGGATAGCGTGAAGGCAAGATTAGATTTGCGAGAAATGTGAATACGAGAAGACTTACATCTGAGGCCATATGGTAAGAGAACTTTTTGTTCTCCAGCTTCTCATACTTTGTCTAAGGATGAGAAAAGAAGTGTTTATGAGTGTTTACATTGTATCAAAGTTCTCTCAAGGTATTCTTCAAATTTTATGAAGCTTGTGTCGATGAAAGACTTAAAGTTAGTATGGCTAAAGTCTCATGATTGTCATGTCTTAATGCAACAACTACTCCCAGAAGCTATTCGAGGCATTGTCGAATATGATCTCCAATATATATTGACTAGACTTTGTTTCTTCTTCAATGTTATTTGTAGTAAAGTCATTGAGACGGAACGATTGGATGAATTGGAAAATGAAGGATATATGATCTTGTGCTAGCTTGAGAAGCTTTTTCTTCCTTCTTTTTTGACATCATAGTACATCTAATTGTTCATCTAGTGAGGGAGATAAAGTTGTGTGGCCCTATCTATTTCTGATGGATGTAGCCCATTGAAAGAACTATGAAAATCCTAAAAGGGTATGTGAAGAACCCTAACCAGCTAAAAGCATCTATTATTTAGAAATATGTTTTTAAAGAAGCCATAGAACTTTGTCAATATTATTTGTCAAATGTAGGACATATTAGGCTTCTTATACACCATCAGAAAAAGGGGCTAGACGTGGGGCTACAGTAAAAAGTGTGGATCTTGATGAATTGCAACAAGTCCACTTGTACATCTTGAATAATGTTGATGAAGTTCAAGAGTACATGAATACGCAAAAAGAAATTGTACGGAAAGAAAATAGTCGAATGACTGAACAAAGGTTAATTAGGGAAACTATCAAAAATTTTCCACACTAGCTCAAACAAAAGGTTGATGGAGAAGAATATGTTTCTGATACAATTAAATGGCTAGCACGTGGTCCTAAGGTTGATGTCATAAGTTGGATCTCATTTTTTATCAATGGTTATACCTTTTACATGAAGTTCCTAGATGATAGGAGCACTGTCCAGAACAGTGGTGTTATGTTAGTGGCTGAATCTATGCACTTCTCTAGTTTGAAAGATAAGAACCCTAAATTGGCAGTCATACCTTATTATAGGGTTATTGAGGAGATTTGGGTGGTTGACTATGTTAAAATTAAATTTCTCATTTTCAAATGCAAGTGGGTTGATGTCAATAATGTTATGAAGATTGATCGGTTAGGATTTACCTTAGTGGATCTAAACAGTAGAAGTTTTGGAGATGAACCTTTCATTATAGCAGATAAGGTGAAACAAGTGTTCTATATTACCAATCAGGCAAATAAAATGTGGTATGTAGCTCTATAAGGAAAAAGGGTCATTGATATTGATGAGAAAAGTCACTCAAATTACAATCTTCTTGAGACTCCTTTTTCCAGGGGTTTTCTAGAATTGAACGAAGAAGATGAAGCAGATAATGAACACAGCACAAGAAATGATCATCATGAAGAGATATGGGAGGATATCCCTTTATAAAATTACTTTGAAAGTTAGCTAGCTAAAGTAATTATCATTATGAGTTATATCCTAATTATGTATATAGTTATTTTATAGATATAGTCTTTTTAGCTTATAAACTTAACAATTTTTCTTAACATGACAATGAAGGATCCGAGGCATCTTAGTATAGAGGCTCCAGAGCCACCTAGTGCTCATCAAAGCGAGCCAGCTAGTGTTAATCAAAGCGAGCCTAACAATGCTCCAAGCCAGAATCAAAGTGAACCGAGTAAACAGTCTGTACGGAAGGGTAGAAGTGCCACACAGTTGAGAGACATTGCCCTCAGTCAAAGTACCGGGCAAAAGATACCGATTGATTTTGATAGATATTGGAAACCAATCGGGCCTAATGCAAACTAATATAGGAGTTTTTTCGGCCTCCTTGCACGAAACAAGCCTAGCATCTTGATAAAGGAGAAGAGAAATGTTGATGAATGTGTGAAGTAGCATATTTGGGACATTATTCAGGTATAAAGTTCTCTTCTACATGTAATGATTATCAAATTTGTCACTAACTCCTTCAATGCATACATAACAACTCACTTACAACGTTCCTCAGAGTGACATCTTATACAATAAGACTATGACGTATTATTGTGAGCGCTGGAGGAAGTTTAAGACAAATCTGGACAACAATTACGTGCATATTGAGGTAGAAGATGGTAAGCCTTATCCTACTCCGTGCAGCAAGTATCCATATATTGATGAAGCGATCTGGCAAGAGTTTTTTAGGCTTCGGACTACTCTAGAGGCTTTAGTGAGTTGACTTATTTTGCATTTTATTTACTTATCAATTGTCTTTATTGATTGTAACCTTTTTTTTGAATTTATTATTCACAGGAAAAAAGTACAAGAGAATAGTAGAAATAATGATTGCCCCCATATAATGTCTCATAGGGGTTATGCAAAGGTCGAAAAAGACTTGTTGGCGGCCAAACGGAAGAGATTGGAAGAAGCATCTCAAACTGATCTTTCTGTTCTTCTTTCTCCACCGTCTCTGATACGTCTGGAAGAAATATGGTTGTTTGCTTGTCAAAAGAGCAGTGGGTCATATACGAGTGAACAATCTTGTATAGTAAGTGAAAAAGTTGTAAGTATCGTTGTTGTTATTAAATATTTAGTAAACATGCTTCATTACTTATGTGTGTTATATGTATCTTACAAGAGGAACTTCAAAAAAAATAAGACGAGGGATCCTTTAGGTCAGAGGGGAGGAATGATATCCTGATAGTTACTAATAGAAAACATGAGCATCCAGGCTGTGTCAGGGGAGTTGGAGGAGGGGTAGGCATAAGGGGTTACTTTGGAGCCCCCTCCCACCATTTCGTAAGCATAGTGACTAGAGAGGAAATGGAGCGTATGTTGGCCACTACAAGGGCGGAAGCAAGGGCAGAGGCAGAAGTATCATTTGATGCACTATTAGATACCCGGTTGAGCAAGATGAGAGAGGAAATGATTGCCATTATGAGCACAAGACAAGATACTAGTGCTCCTCAGGCACAATCGCTTGCTCCTAATAAGCAGAGTACTAAAGGGAGTTATTTCAATATAGAGTAGTCATCAGAGGGTTCTAGGAAAGAAATTGTTGAGCCTTGTGATATTTTTGTCTAGGATCCTTTAAGACGGTTTGTTACACAGGGGAGTGTGCATAACCTGGGATCAATCGTTCACCACCAACAAATGAAAGATGATCAAGTCAAAGTGTCAATTTAAGAGGTTATAATTGCATACGCACCTGTCTCTATCCCTTCTGATTATTTCAAGATTGTGAGCGATGTCTTGGGTACTTTTATCTTATGGCTGAAGAACCTTATTTATGTTTGAGCTGAGGAAACCCTGATCAGAGCCACAAGTCCAGCTCCCTTCACTCAAGAAATTTCACAACCTCTATTGAATGTCATGCAACAAGTGATTCTTATGGCATATGATATATCCTTTCAAACAAGACATTGGCCTACGAATTCAGCTATCGGCAAGTCAGGGGTGACATGCTATCTTGAGAGGGATGATTTAATATAACTGGTTGCTCCTAGACAACATCTTACGGTTGCGATTGTCCAACTTTTTTTAATGTAAGTATCTTCTTCAATTGGAAGTAAATATTTTAAAAATTATGCCGTTTAACTTTGATTTATGTGCTTGCATTATTGTAGGTATATGAATCGTAGGTTGGTCTCCTCTGGCATTAGTGATAAATTTGGATTCATATGCCATGTTCAAGTCCAAGAGAAAGGGACCACTACTGCCATCAGACATAGATACTTATCAAAGAGGCTTAGTGAAACCGCAACTGAGTGTTTCTTAGCCCATATGTGCATGGGTAAGAAACAAATTATATTTCAAGAAACATATAATTATTTATATTTTCTTAATATTCATCTCATTTTTTAGGGATCATTAGCAATTGGTTCTTCTGTGCAAGAATAGTTACACCATTATCCTCTTATGCTCCCTCCACTTGAAACCAGGGAATGACTTGAAGAAAACCGTGAACTCGTTAGTTTTCTTGCATCATTACCTTTTGTGTGCAAATTTTATGGAATTTGTGCAAAATAAGTAATATTTGTGATTTTGATGATAGGGCTATGCAAACATTCCTACACACTGCTTGTGGTAAGTATGTTCGTGACTTAAAAGACCCTACATGGATCATCCCAAAGGTTAGTACATATTTGTTTTGTTTAAGATGTGTTCTATAAGCTATGCTTTTATACTTGATTTAATGATGTCATGTTCTTTTTCAGAGCCGTAGGCAACCGCCGAGGTCCAACTTATGTGGTTTCTATGTTTTGAGGCACATTTATAATATTATCACTCTAGGCATGACTGATTTTATAGAAGAGGTAAATGTATATTTCAAAAATTTTGTATTACTTTATTGTTTTTAAGTTAGCAAATTACTGTTTTGTCTGGCTTTGGTGTTACATACAGATGTTTGATCTTGTTGATCCCTTTCCTGAAAAAGATATTGATTTCATCTGCAACTGTTGTGCTGAATTCATCTATGAGCTTTTACAAGAATAGTAATTTTTTAATTCAATGTTGTTCTAATAATACTGGTGGTTTTCATATCTAACTTGGTTTATGTCTCTATGTAGGATAATTTATGGGATATAGGTGATACAGGTATAGGATGTGAAGGATTAACCTCTGTACTTTTTCTTCCCTTTATTTCATTTTTATGTAAAACTGAGGAATTTTTTGTACATAATGAGGAATTTGTCTTCCCTTTACTTTTCTTTTGAAGTTTTGGAATTGAAAGTGCACAAAGTTGAGATTTTGCTACTGTCATTGTTAAATTATGGTTCATTATATTGTTATCTCAGTAGATTCAAATTGTGTTTTAAAATGCTTGATGATAATGTGTTGATATTGTTGCTAAGAATTGAATGTGTCGATTGTCTATGTTGATTTTTATTGATGTTGCTTCTGTGAAATTTGGGGTGTAGTAATGCTTATGTCATTACTTCTGCTTGTGTGGAATCTGGGATTGTCGTTGAAATGGCTTGCTGGCCTAGGTAACCTAGGTTGTAAGAGGAATAAATTTAAAAAAATGGCACTTGTATGACCGGTTGTAGTCATAACGGTCTAAAAAAGACTTTTAAGACCGGTTGTTGTAATATCCCGAATTTTGAGACAAGAGGCTTGAGATTAAGCCTGGATCAAGTGGACTGCTAAGCCCCGATTTAGCAAGTGTCCAGTAAGGCATAATAATATTCCCCAAAATTCCTTTATTCCCTTGGGGTATTAAAGAGAATATTATGATGAATTAAAGAGCTCGAGGAATGACAAAATAATGTAATTAGAAGTCACACACAACATAGTTAATTGGAACACAAAGTAGTGTTGCTTCCAATGAATTTCCATGTATGGCAGTCGTGTTTATGTGACATCTTTCAAGGGGAAAATGATGTCTAAAAATTCTAAAATATTTGAGAATGAAAGTAGACTTATCAAGCTTTAATTTGATAGGTCAAAGTCATTTGAAACTGTACACAAAGATATATGTATTTTTGAAATTAGCCCAATGAAACTGGTAACTTTTAGTAGCAGCGTCCGAACATAATATTTTGGTAAGTATAAGCTTTTGATTAGCCAAATTTTATATTTTTCTTTAAAACTAGACTTAATAAGGGTCATATAGCCTTTAGAATTACCCGAATTGGATATCTACACAATTAGATATAAATTTTTAAAGTTTGATGAAAATTCTAACCAGTTTTGCATTAAGTGCGAAAATAGAAAAAAATGTATGGGCAAAATGGTCATTTGACCAATAAATCAAGAAATAATTATTTTTCTATAATATTCCCAATAATTTCAATTAAATGGGAATTAAAAAGAGGAAATGACCTCTTGGTAATTATTAAGTCCATTTTGAAATATTATTACCAAAGGAAAAATCAAAGCTTGAAAAGAAAGTCAAAAAGCAAAGGTATAGGACTTTGGTCAACAAATTGTAAGATGACATATAGAATAATGCAAGACCAATATATACTCCCTCATAACCCATTATGGTCGGTGAAATGAAGAAGGGAAAAGGGAATGAAATATTGAAAGAAAAGTCAACATTTTTAGACCAATAGAAAATTGCCACATGCAAACCCTTTAACCCATTTCATTAAATCACTATTTCCTTAATCTTTCCTTCCTCATTCTCATGCAAACAAG
Organism: Albizia julibrissin; assembly: GCA_037074505.1. NCBI lineage: Eukaryota > Viridiplantae > Streptophyta > Magnoliopsida > Fabales > Fabaceae > Albizia > Albizia julibrissin. The sequence goes on from CM073485.1 coordinate 26,019,693, forward strand.
AACTAAGAGAGAATGAGAGCTGAACGTGAAGTATGAAGAAGCAAAGGGAGCTAGGGTTCCAAAAAACAAAGGTAAGGAAGTTGTAATCTTGAAGTTTAAGCTTCCTAATCACTCCATAACCTCTCTTAATCTCTTCTATTCCATTAAATTCATGGATTTCAGGCAAAAAATTCCAAGAAAAGAGAGAGAGGGGGAAGATTTTCTAGAGAGAGAAAGTGTAGAAATCAAGAGGTAAACTTTAAGACTTGCTTCCTTTACCATAGTTGATGATTATTCTTGTTGTTATTTGTGGATAAGGTGTTGTTTTCTCTTGTTTTTCAAATTTGGGGCTGATAAAACCATAGGGAAATGCTGCCAAAATTTCTCCTAAATCATGTCCAATGAGTGTTTAAATAGCTAATCATTTGATTAGAAGTAGAAAGGAAGTGATTAGGCAAGAGAAAACAATAAAACAACAAACTACTCTCGAGAATCCTAAATTTCTGCACTATTTGTGGCGTGAGAAAGGAGTAAGAATTTGACAATTTTGATACTTCCATTGGCTAGAAGGAAAAATTGTGTAGGTATGCAAGTTCATAATTTTTGGATGCTTGTATATGAATTTGGAAATTAATGAAGTATTTGTGTGCATAGTGGTAATATGCCCTATCTGGAATAGTATGTTTGTGCATGGTATTTCAGGGGTCAAAACTTGTCCAAAAATTCTCAAACTTTTCATAATTAAAGTAGAGACATAGAACTTTAATTTGATAGGTAGTTTGTAATTTTTGGACTAATGGATTCGGAGTTATGATTTTTCAAAGTTTGGCCTTGTTTCTGGAATTAAATCTGGAACAGTGATGTTTGGTCAATTTCTGGGAATTTTGTGTTGGTATTTTCCATACAATGATATTTTTTGTTGAAATTATACTTAAATAAGGTTACAATGAGCTTAGAACCAATCAATTTGGAGTTTTTTAGGATTATTTATGATTTTTCAAAAGTTGGACATTGAATCTGGAAGCTGTTCAGTGACAGACTTATTGAGACGTGATTTTGTCTACTATAATGAACTCCAATGTCCATGATATTTTTCAAAAACAAAGTAGACCCAACAAGATTTAATTTAATGGGTAATTTGTAATAATTTGATAAGTATATTGGGAGATACAATTTTTTGAAATTTAGTAATGATTCTGAAAGCTATCTTGGGACAGTTGGGAGTAATCATGAAGTATGGACTTGTGGGGGGCTGCAAGATTAGTTATTTTTCCTGTAAAATAGACTCAATTGAGGTCACATAGGGTCTTGAACCACCCCAATTGGAGTTTTATAGAATTAATTGTGATTTTTCAAAGAACAGTGAAAAATCTGTCAGCTTCATGTCTCATGCGAATTTAAGACTTAATGGCACAAATGTAATTAGGATGAACTCTAAGGATAAAAGTAAGCCTTTAAGGCTAATGTAGACCTTTGGGCATTCACTTTTCATGGCTCTAATAATGTTATTACTTATCTAGGGTCATAAAGTAATAAAGAAGAGGCAATGATTGAAATATCAAGGTACAAGAGGAGGACACAAAGTCCAAACGGTAGTGAACTTACATAGCCTGTATTTATAAGATATATATGTTTTGTATTGTTTTATGTGACTGTTTCGCTAATTGTATTGAGCATGCTTGATTGATTGAAACTTTGTTATGTTTATACAACGGCCATAAGTATTTATAACATTGAGCATGCAGATGTCATTATTGGCATGATTTTATGAATGGTAAGCATGTCATGTATTAAATATATAACTTGCATGCGTAGTGGTAATGTTTGCTACCGATATTCTCCGAATCTTACTCTTCCTCACCTAAACATATAGGTGTTGAGTACATGTGAAGAATGCATGGAGAAATACGAAGAATAATTACGAAGAAGGTGAATTGATGATCGTAGTGTGAGGCACTATTTTTATATTTGATGTAATTCGCTTGATAATCGTATGTGGCTATATGTTTCATGTATATGTACGAACGAATGAATGTAGTATGAGTAGATAATAGCTCTAGTTTAATTAAAAAGAAAAAAAACACTCGCATATACTCTGATATAATAAATTTAAGAGCCGATGAGGCATTTGTGACGTAACGAAACTTGTGGAATTAATTTGTAAAATTTTCTACCCTATGAAAATCCCTCTCGACCCTAGGTTCAAATCATAAGTTGAGAGTGATAATTTGTGAAAGATTTTGAAACTTGGGTAGTCTGGGTTCAAATCCTAGTTCCACAATAGATTTCACTACTCTTTTGTATTCATCTGAGGCTATTGAAAATAAGGTATTACAATTTTTGCCACAACCGGCCTAAAAATTGTATCTTTTTAGACTGATTTCTTAACCGGTCTAATAAGTAACAGACATTTTAGACCGGCTTTGTAATGTCCCAAATTTTAATCATTAAGTATAATTTAGCTATTATGGTATTTCATGATAAAATAATATTAAAAGTGGCAAAACAAAGCCAATAGAAGTTACACATTATAAAGTACTTGTTACACACAATAGTTGGTGTGTTTTTTCATGAGGCAGTCGTATTTTGTGATACTTTTAAATTATTAAATGACCTTTAAAAGTTCTAAAAAATTTTATAATGAAAGTAGACATGATAAGCTTTAATTGGATAGGTCATATGGAATTTTTGGAGTTGTATACAAGGAGAAATGAATTTTTGAAGTTGACCCAGCGAATCCAGCGTTTTACAGTGGCAGCATTCAAAAGTAATAATTCTGGGAATGGTGAGCTTCAATATGGCTAAATTTTATATTTTTAACTATAAATATACTTAATAAGAGTCACATAGCCTTTTGAACCACCCCAATTGGATATCTATACAATTAGATATGAATTTTTAAAGTTTGGTGACAATTCTGCCAATTTTCTCAAATGTTGGGAAAATGAGAAAAAGTGCAAGGGCAAAATGGTCATTTTGACCCAAATAAATATAATCTGGAAATTTTTATAAATAAATACAGAAATTATGGGCAGATGGAACTCATAAAATATTACATAATAAAATATATATTTATTTTACAACATGTGCAACAAATTGAACAATGAGCCAATAAGCATGAGACACATGCAACTCTAGAGAACTCCAAAAATCTCTTCCATTGTCCATTGAAGGGGCCATAGTCGGCCAAGACAAGAAGAGATAAAGGAAAGGAAGAGAACAAGGAGGGAAGAGGAAGAAGAAGAAGAAACAAAGACCAAAAGGCAAGTTCAAGGTAAGTAGGCTGAAAATTTTCTACTTATTCTTGTTCTATAGTTCTTGAACTCCCTTCTTACCTTCCATATCTTCTTGGAAAAACGATCTCAACAAGGTAAACTCAAGAAAAAGAGGGGGAGAGTTTCGGTTGGAGAAGAAGCAAAAGGGAAAAGTAAGGAAAGCTTCAAAAAATTCTAACATTCTTGTTAAAGACTGAGTTGTGGTGGATCTCTGGTTGGTTATTTGGTAGTTTTTGAAAAATCAGTAAATTTGGGATGTCCATTTTGTAAGGGAAAATGCTACCCAAATTTTCATTGATTATGTTAAATCGGTAAATAAGTGGTTGAACACATGAATTCATGAAGGAATGAAGTGTTTTAGAAATGAAACCATGACAAATTCAATTTTTCCAAAATCTTTATATGTTTCGGCCAGCACTGAATAGTGGGGTTAGAGCTGGAATCTCATGTATTTAGTGGTTCCATGATGTTTAGAAGGGAAAATTGTGTAGGGTTCATGTAGAGTGTGAAGTGTGAAAAGCCCCGGATGATGAAATGACAATTTTGCCCCTAAAACCCCAAGTTTGGCTCACAAGGGCAAATCTGTAATTTGAGTCATAATTGATCTTATATGAGGTCAAATATGGAACCTACACGTAAAAATATGTAAAATAGGCATAAGTTGTAGTTTTTGGAAAAGTACAAAAATACCGGATAAAAAGGGAATTAGACCGAGTTCCCCAGGAGCATTTTGGTAAATATGTGATTTTGAGCTCAGATAACCAACTTATAAATTTTATAATAAAGTATGAATGGGTAATAACTCATTTCCAATTACTTTGGGAATTATAGGATTCGATAACTGCCCGAGCCAGATGAAATGTTAAAGGACCGATAGTGGCTAAGCATTGGAAATGAGTTCAGGTAGTAACTTTATCTTTCATATACTATGTGAATATTAATATGCAATGATTGCCATGATTTGTTCAATCTATTGCTTGTGGTGTTGAAACTCTGGGTGTGGATGATGAGTTAAACCACCCCATAGAACCTTTGGGGTACCATGTGGCCAGGTGGACCCAGTTGAGTGGCTTGATATGTACGGACAGATATTGGCCTGCTCCAAGATATGATATGTACGGACAGGTATAGGCCTGCTCCAAGTTGTTATGTGATCACATTACATAAGTGAATTCCGTGTTGAATTCCTATGTACGAGATATGATATTGCAGATCAGGAACGGATGATCATTTTGATCCGGACAAAATCATCATTTGGTTCCTAAGCATTGTCAGATAGGCTTAGGCATTTTGATTGCTGCATCATGATAAATGCTACATTGCATGTTTACATTTCGCATTTTATATGATTGATATTCTGTTATTACTGAGATTTGTATGAATCTCACCCTTTCCATAAATTAAAAATTTACTCAGCTAGAAGAAAAGGCTCAGAAAGCAAAGTAGCGGATATCAGCAACAGAAGGACCGGTGCTGGTTCAAGAATTTCTTCGTTGGTTATTTATAAATTTTCCTATGTAGTTGAATACATACAAACCCTGTGGGTTTATCTGTAATGTAATCAAGAATATTGTATCAGTATATTGTACTATTTCTATATGTCCATTGAACTGCGCATTAATACTCTGATAAATGTCAAAATAATGAGGGGTTTGACAGGTTGTATCAAGACCTCATCCAGAACCGGTCTAAAAACTCATTTTTAACCGGTCTAAAAAATGATTTTTGCAATAGTGCTATTTTGTTATCTATTTGTAAGCATGTAGCTCTAGCTTTTTGGTTGGGTAGTTACACATATTTGTACATATGATTTAGACTCTTTTGTATGTAGTTTTAATTATAGTTGATCATATTTTCATTGGTATGGACAACCCATAGTTTTTATCCTTGAATTAAGAGGTTTTCCACATTAATAGTTCTGATATCTTTTCTGCCATTTAATTTCTGTCATTTATTTATTTATTTGTTTTCTCATAGACTTTTGTACCTGATAAGAAGATTTAAAACCCATTGTGCCATTCCCAACATTCGTTAACCTCAGCACCTCTGGATTCGTAAATTCATCCTATGAAGACGCATATCAACAAAGAGAGATTAAGAAGACAGATGTGATTTGCGACTGTCAGAGTTGAGAGCGGCGGCTATTGACCCTACCAGTTTGAACCAGTCACTGAGGAAGAAGAAGAAGCATTGACGATGACGCCGATTTGTTTTCTTTGTTTGCTTGATTAGCAACTGCAAGCTAGGATATTAGTAAGCCAAGCCTACAACCACGTAACATTTTTTGTCAAACTAAAAGTCAATATTTTAAGAATTAACTATAATGGTATTTTTGTTTAAATTTTAAAAATTTATAAGTACCTTTCCGCATCTAAAATATATATAGTATTTAACGCATTTTAAGCAAAAGTTCATAAAATTTTTTACAAGTTAATCCTTTTTTCTTTGGCCAGACTCGAATCTAAAACTTTGATGCCAAGTGCGTTGGCAACTTTTGTAAATCAACAAGTATCTAACCCTTTCTTTCGAAGGGCATTCGTCAATTAAGCATTGGGTCAAAGCTCTTTGTCTCCAACTCTTCGTGGGCCCAAGACGCGTGGTTTGAGCAGCTAAAGCACGCGCCATCTGGTCCCACCATGCTGATGTGGATTTAGTTACTAAATCTGGAAGCCTCTAAAAAAGAGAATATTCTATCATATCAAAGAAAAACAATATGAGATAAATATGAAAAAATAAATCCAAGAACTTAATTATTAATATAGTCTATATCGTCCAAGGGACAAACTATTAACATAGCATATAATATAAAATCTTAATAAATCTCATTATTCATCCTTTATGAATAAAATAGTTTATTTATCAAGTTCCATTCAATACGCATGACTTATTGGTAAACAAATTTTAGTTAATTATTTAACTGTAGACATTCCATAGTTTCTTTGAAGAATATATATAAGGATAAACACAAGTCTTACTCCTACAATGAGTGTGCGTCCTACAAAAAGATATAATACTACCTATGTTATTAAATTCGAACTAGTTATTAAATCGGAGTATTAGGTCAAGGATTAGTAGGTCAAACCGAAATTAAACCAAAACTAACTCAGGATTAAACCGATAAGAAAATAAAAATTTTAAAATTATTAATATAAAATTCTAAAAAAATAAAAAAAATCAATTTTAAAAAAATAAATTGAATTGATGTCTGGACTGATATAATTTACTGACAGGTTCGATGGTTTCCAAGTCAAACCAACCAGTGAAGTCTGAATTTAATAATAGATACTCCCACAAAATTTATTGTTATATTTTGAAAAAATATAATTAGGATGAATTGGTCAGCCCGCCTCACAGCACGCATGCGATGCTGTTGACGTCGGCGGGTGAACGCTGGAAAGGGGCCAATGAAGAACGGAGATTCTCAGAATATTCTCTGGTGCAGCTCCCTTTTCCAAAGCCAAAATGGATTAAAACAACATTAGTTTTGTATTATTATAACTTATGGGATTCAAACACATCTCTTCTCTCCAATACCATAGCCCATAGGTGTACCTCTGGGTGCTAATTTGGATATGCATGAGACTTTCAAGATTATTTAGTACAAGTATTTAATTAATGTTTATGTTGATTTGCAATATATATATATATAGGGGGGGGGGGAGCGCTCATAAATTGGACATTTTTAATACAATTAATTTCTGAAAGCTATACTGAAAATTG